>OW388083.2:13560000-16060000 GCA_936449025.2 Sarcophaga subvicina | reverse complement strand
AAATTAAAATAAATAAAAAAAATTTCAATATTTTGTGCTGAATTTTTTGAAGTCTACATACTATAAACTTAAATAAAAATAAAAATGAAAGAAAATATTTAAAAAACAAACTATTTTTTAAGTTTATAAAACAAAAATAAAATTCTCTAAAACAAATAAAAAAAACAATAGTTTTGCCTCTTAAAATAAATAAAAAGAAAAATTAAAAAAAATAATAAAATAAGAAAAGAAAACTTAAGTTTTTAAACAATATGGTTTTATTTACAATAAAAGCCTAATAACAGCAACAAAAACTACTCAATGACTTTTAATATAAATGCCATATTGCTTAATACCATACAAACATACATACGTACTTTATGTACGTGCTAAAATAAAGAAAATATATATTTAAAGAACTGGCTTTTTAAAGTATTTAAAAAAAAACGAAACAAAAATAAAATGAAAAAACTAAATTGAAACTAAAAAAAGTAATTTAAAGTTTAAATTAAAACAGAGATATGAAATTATATATTAAAACAAAAACAAATTAAAGAGAAAAAAATAGTATTTATGGATCTATTGTATTAGTTTTATCGAAACAAAAACAAAAAAAAATAAAGAAAAGGAAAGAAAGAATGAAAATATTTAAAAATAAAATCATGATCTAAAATAGTTACGATATTAAAAAAAAATTTCAATTTTAAAACTTTAATCATCATTCGACAAATTTTAAGAAACACTTCAGTTCTGAAACGATGCTTTAAGACTAGAACGCACATTAAACAAACTTTTAGAAGAACAAGGAAAGTACAATAAAGGCTAAAGTATGTGGTTCGTGGCTTTTTAAAACTTTCAGCAAAAATAAAATACAGCACTTCTGTCAACAGGCATCTGTCAAAATTTGAACCAGCTGTATGTAGTAATACGAAAGCGGGTCAATAAATCCGTAACTTTTTAAAACTTCCACCAAAAATAAAATACAGCACTTCTGTTAACAGGCATCTGTCAAAATTTGAACCAGTTGTGTGATTTTCTTTGTGTTTAACATCCATTGATAGTAAAGTACCACAGGATTTCAGCAGAACATGCTAAAGGGTCCGCCAAATGACTTTTTTTTTTGAAAATGCTTTAAAAAAAACTACTGAATATTTTCTCAAATTTCTTTTTTTATTTGAAAGTACAATCCTTCTGGTTAATAATGGAAAATAATTTCATTCAAATGGCTGCCTCGGCTGGCCATGCAGTAGCCTACACCAGAAGATGCCGATTTTGGTAAAAAAAAATCACCTTTTCAGATGAAGCTCATTTTGATCTTGGCGGGTATGTAAACAAGCAAAATTGTCGCATTTGGGGCACAGAAAACCCGCACGCATACATTGAAAAGCCGACGCACCCAAAACGAGTCATATTTACCGCGGATTTTGGTCCAGAGGCATTATTGGGCCATTTTTCTTCGAAAATGAGCAAGGAGTGGCCGTTACAATCAATGGCGATGGTTATCGGGCCATGTTGGACGAATTTTTGTTCACAAAAATTGAAGAGGAAGATATTGGCAACATTTGGTTTCAACAGGACGGCGCTACGTGCCACACAGCCGAAGCTACACTCGATGTTTTGCGCCCTGTTTTTGAAGATCGCATTATCAGCCGTAGAGCTGATATCGTTTGGCCACCTCGGAGCTGCGATTTGACACCGTTGGACTATTATTTGTGGGGTACCGCCAAAGATAAGTGTTACGCCGACAAGCCAGAGACAATTGACGCTTTAAAGGACAATATTCGTGAAGCCATTGGTGAAATACAGCTGCACACAATCGATAATGTGCTTAAAAATTGGACCTATAGTGTAGGCTACTGCATGGCCAGCCGAGGCAGCCATTTGAATGAAATTATTTTCCATTATTAACCGGAAGGATTGTACTTTCAAATAAAAAAAGAAATTTGAGAAAATATTCAGTAGTTTTTTTTTTAAAGCATTTTCAAAAAAAAAAGTTATTTGGCGGACCCTTTATAAAAGTGTATTTAAAATACTCATTAAGCACAAGCGAAAGATGCCATACGTTTTTTTGCACGTGAAACAGTTGAGGCAATTTACGATTTAGTGTTCACTGATCGAAATTTCACTGTTTAGAAAAAGATTGTGGAAACCATGGATATTTTACACGGCTTAGTGGTTTCAATAGTGGTTTTGAAACATTATTTGAGTACCTATACAAGTAACAATTTTGTAGAAGTGTTTAGCATTGCAATACAGACGGTTTTAGAATCATGGACCAGCATGAATTCATCAAACAAAATACTGGCGACTAAACAGCAGTCAAAAACGTATGCTTCTTTAGCTATATCAGCATCAAATATCACACCGTGACAACTATATTTTCGTACGCACGTAGTGTAATCCCATCATTCCAATTTATTTGTTCAATTTAAAAATGGTTTGAAAAGTAAGGTTATGTCAGGTTAAGTGGCGGACCACACCGTCCTTGAAGGACAAAGTCATTATTAGGCTCAAATATTCAACACAGGGGTCAAACATTCATTTAAGGAAATCTAGTCGACTCCAGAATATTGGAGAGTTCAGTCCGAGACGTCAGGAAATGAGAGATTAAGATAATCCGCTGCTTCTTGGCAAAAGCAAGCCGCAGTCTCTTCCTCCTCTTAGGAAGTCGTAAGGAATCATATAATCGACCTTTGATCTTTGTCTTCCCAGAAACATGTTCATACTTCAAGTTGTTCCAGAATATAACTGCATTGGGCTTTACTGCCACAAAATCAGCAATTTGCTGCAATAGAAGGATAGAGGGGAGCCACTTGACTATAGAAATTGCCAAAGCTGGCAGTGACATTACTATTTGCACACCGACTATCAAACGTGTGAACCGTAAGCCGTAAGGTGTTAGCCTCCAAATCGCACAGTTTACTCCTTCAATAGAAGATTCTTTAACCTCTTGGATGGTTATCCCATTAAGAATCGGCAATTTAAAAGAAGAAATTTTTGGTTTGATAAACATAAAATTCTTTACAATACAATAGATTTGAATATAAAGAAAATATGGCAATCAACCCTGCATGTTCATACATTGAAAGACAATATTTTCCAGCCTGACACTACCTGTTGTTTTGTTCAGTCTTTTTTGAAAAAGCAAACAAACTGTTATAATTTTATACTTCAGTCAAGAGTTTATTTTTATTTTAAAAGCCTTTTTGAAAACAATTTTCAAACAGCAGAATAATTTTAAAGAACTTCGCATTTAAAACCTTTAATCCCCTTTAACAAGCTTGGTACTGCCAATAACATTTCGTCATCATGCATATGGCAAATCAATTTATCTATTCGCGCGAACGCAGACGTTTCGGACGCCAGTGTCTATTCTCTGATCGCACACAACTCATGTTTACTATAATGCCTAGTCAGAGACTACGTTTAAATTATATACGCCGTAATCCGATTAATGCCAGCACCCAGTTAAGTGACCAAAAGGCCTTCAGCGTAATGGAAACGGAAAATGTTTCGTTTGCCGAGCATGGCATGTATCACTATGAAGGTGGATGGCCCAAAGAGGTGAACCTTAACGATGAGGAGTCCACACAAAGGCATAGAAAAAAAATAGAACGCGAAGATAACTGGGGCATTCAAGTGACTAGTTTGATACATCAGGCCACAGATGTGGTGGAAATAAATAATACGGTTAATATTTATCAAGAATTTTTCGATGATTTACCCGAAGAACTATGTGAGGATATTAAGATGCCGTTTGAAGCTCGACAAAAGAATATTTTCCATGATCCTATAGTGGTTAATCCTCGACCTATAACGGTTATAGATTGGTCACCCAGCGAAGTGCGTAAATTTTTGGTCTTACATACGAATATACCGTTATTGTCCCAACCACCAATGGAGAAACTTCTAAAAGATAAAGCCCAACAAGTTAGAGCATCTGTCAAACAGGCACAATTGTATAATAATAATTTCTATATCTGGGATATGGAAAATCCTCTTAAGCCCATGGTAACATTTCAGTCTGATGATGTGGTATTGAAAACCTTCTACTGTCCCAAGGATGATAATTGGATCGCTGGTGGCCAAATGTCGGGTAAAGTGTGTGTTTGGGATGCTCGTGCGGGTTGTCAACCAGTTAGCATTTGTCCTTTGGAGGCAGCACATAGAGAGGGTGTGCCCGCTGTATGTTGGGTACATTCGAAAACAAATACAGAATTCTATACCGGTTCTTATGATGGTTCGGTAAAGTTCTGGGATGGTCGAGATTTGGAAACACCAATACAAGAAATTTTAATAGATCCTGTCTTGACCGACGAACAATCGCGTGATCGTACTCAAGGCGTAACCGTTTTAGAATTCGAATACACAATACCAATACGTTTTATAATTGGAACGGATATGGGCAGCATTTTTGTGGGTAATCGTAAGGGTATGACACCGACGGAAACTTTGCAGGCAGGCAATTATCGCTTATTTTACGGACCCGTAAGGACAGTGGAAAGGAATCCATTTTTTGTTAAGAACTTTTTAATAGCAGGCGATTGGTGTGCCAAAATATGGGCTGAGGAATGCAAAGGCGCACCCACCACTTTGTTGATGAAAAAGAAAAATCAAGTACTCTGTGGCACTTGGAGTACCATGCGTTGTTCGCTATTTGTTACTGGCGATATGAAAGGGGAATTGGATTTTTGGGATTTACTATTGCACCAACGACGTCCCATATTCTCTTTGAAATATACAAGTCCCATAATCTATGCGAAATTTCGCACCGATGGTGAATTTTTAGCGGTGTGTTTGGCAAATGGTGATATACAGTTATTGGAATTGGATGCAGCTTTAAAGCATAGCACCAGCAAGGACAAGGCATTAATAGCAGCGGTAATTACATTGCACATCTTGTTTTATTCCAATTTCAATATTGACCTCCTGTCCATTTCGGGAAATCATATCGTATTTATCTCCTTTCTAGATGTTCGAACGAGAGCAATTGCGCTCCAAACTTTTAGAAGGTCGTGTAGAAGAAATGAAATTGAAACAGCGTACACAACGGGCTGAAAGTGAAGCGCCACCTCCCGTGCAAAAGGAACCCGAAGAAGATCTAGATCCTGATAATCCTGAAGAATTTTTACGCATTATCGCTTCAGATGATGAATTTCGCGAAGCCTTAAATAATTTCAAAGATTACGTGATAAAGGTGGTAAAGAAACGTCAGCTAAGGACATATGTTATGGAAAAAACAGATTTTGAAGATCAAATCAATGATGTCAATGTGCTGTATGAAAGGCCAGACGATGAACAAGTTGAATCTGCTGTTGATTAAATACATTTATTTATGTGATTATTATTATCTTTTTTTATTGATTTCAAAAGGCTGAAATATATTTTGATAATTCTTGTACATCTATGGGTCTCATATCGACTATAATGACCACCAATTTCTTTCTCAACATATTGGGCTTTTTAATGAGCAGTTTAACTTCATAGTAATCCAATAGGAATGACCACTTAAGTTTTTCCAATTCCTTGTCGTTAAGTTGTTGATACTGAGAAGGTTTGATTTTTAATAAACATTCCGCCGTTTGATCAGTTAAACGAGCCTCAATGAGCGTACCAGTTTGATCGCTTAGATGTACGTTGATATTGAAAAAGTATTCAAAACATTCGCCCGAATAATTGAGGGAGAATGCCATTTGACACTGTTCGACTTCACAGAGGATTTTATTAAAGGCTAACAAACGACTGCAGGATTTGCTGGAACATTAAGGAAATATCAGGCTTTAAAGTAACGTATAATAAACAAACTGAGTAGATTACACAAGCAGCTTATTTAACTTGACAAGTGAGCTTAGCTAGATCGAGAGTATGGTCATGAAGTTTCTTCAAGCAGTCAAAACAAATTTGACAGCGAATTTTCTTTTCCAACAACAACGAAATATAAGAAGAGTAGTATGGGGTCCTTCAATATACAACCACCTTTAATAGAACTTTTAACGTATTAACTTTCAGATAAACGCCTATTTATATGCCTACAAAAACAAAAAAACCCACTTTATGACTTTAACTCTCAAGAAATTTTCCATAGAAATGGGCCCTTAAGTCCTTTCTAATACATATACTTTGGCCAGGGGAATATATCCTACAAGCTAATTGGGACACAATGATTTGGTTATCACTTCCAGAAGTGACTCTAGCGCTAACGATAAGGGTAAGACCTATTCCGCAGCTAGCCTACAGACACCGCGTTTCTAATGTCGGGTTTAAAAAACACTCAAGCCAGTTAGGATAGTAATGGAAATCTGAAAGACAGTTAGGCTGCTAAGCAACAGCTTAGAAAATGAAAAATTATTGGTGGACTGGATATGTTTACAAATGACTTCTCACCGATCATAGACTTTCATAAACCTTCTAATGTATATTTGCTCCTCAAAGTAAACTAGATTTTAGTGGCTGTTATCAGTTTTTTTCAGCTGTTTGTATAGACTACTCGACCTAAATTCTTTACCATCTTTTACTCAAAGTATTGTTTTGCACATCCAAATTGAATTGTGTAACCATGGCATATAAAACTGCAGTAAATTGTTCACTGTTATCCTTTAGCTGGCCTTCAACTCGACTATAGATCTGACGTACAGTCATTATAGTTTGTATGTGTTCAGCTGTAAAATACATGTTAGATACATACAGAACAGATGTTAATAAAACATTTACTTACGCTTGGGTAATGATTCAGAACTTTGTTGGGCAATTATTTCAAAAGAAATTTGAGGCAGGGCATTGGCAAATTCAATTAACGATTGAGTTTCCTGGCCCATAGGATTTTCATAGATTAGACTGCGTGTGGTGAAGCATATAATGCAACATTTATAGAATTCTGAATAGTTTACTTTGAAGTCAATCAAATGCACAATCATTTTCAAAGGCTGCCATAACTTTTGGATTCGTAAGATCCACTCTTGATGCCAAATGGTTAAGATCATGCCCGTTGGTAGACTTTGATCAAAAACAATCAATTCCAGGCACTTGCGTGAGCCTCTATCTTTCGAAGCTTTCACTTCACGCAAAGGCCTTATTAGGCCAACCACTACTAAAAAATCAGCATGTATGACGGGAACCTGGGCGTTGTGAAATGTATTCTTAACATCTGCCAAATTTAAAACAGTATATAAAGGTTTATGGGATAAACGCCACAATTGCTTGATATCTTTATAGTTTTCCAAATCATGATAACTGTGTTTCGCCAAAAATCCTTGACCATCATTTATCACCAATGTGATAGGCAATGTGGGTACAGGTTGATAGCGTGCCTGTTGTAAATCATTGCCTGCCAAATGTATGTTCGTTACCCTGGGACAAATAATATCGATAATATCACCGATTTCTATTTTTTCATTATATTCTTCGATTTTTTCTTTTGGTCCCCAACATTTACAATTAACCACATGTTGTTTTGAGTCTCTCACCGTAAAATTCATTACACCCTTATATTGGGTGTCATTTTTGGCCAGAAAAATATTCGGTTCTGTTTTCGATAAAACCAAAGCCACTATTAAAGTATTCATATCTTCCGGATGTAAATCCCATAATTTTCTTATATTTAATTCGGATAAATTTTCGTTTTGTTTACGAGCCATTATGATTGAGTTTAATTCACAAACACGTTAAAAATAAACCGTTATATATTTATTTTTAAAGCAGAGAAGTGTTAAAACCATTAAATTTTCTTTGATTATTAGATATAAAAAACATTATACAACACTATATAGTTTTAACATATCAAAAACCGTTATATTTTGGATTTCTTGGCAAAAGTGTTGCCAATAAAACTACATTTTCGATTGATCTATTTATAATAAAAACCTATTTACAACACTGTTTACTGTTGGCAGATTAAAGTCAAAATAATTTTAAATAAATAAAATATACACCGAAGAGATCATTATACAAAAAGAATTAATATTTAATATTATGTTATTTTAAAATAATTATTATACCCGTTAAAAAATTTAAATAAAAAACTATTTTAAATAAATATATATTGCAATTAATACTTAAGAAATGGTCTCTGTTCGAGCAGCTGATCTAGGACTATATGCTATGGGAGAGGAAAAAAGACTGTAGTATCTAGAAACAAAACAATAATAGTGCTTTTTTAACTTCATTCTGCCCAACGAAACCAAACGCTTGAGTATCAACTATCTGGGAGACAGACAGGCGTTTGTTGATAAAAATGGGCGAGCCACAGAGGGGTACTATCACCTGTTCTCTTAAATATATACGTAGCAGTTTTTCCGAATCCACCAAAGAATGTCACAATAGTGTCACGTGCCTATGATGGTACTATCTATCGACATTGGTTTAAGCACGCAGAGAACTGGATATCAAATATCTGTCGAAGATAACTGAAGCCCTACGGTTAGGAACCCCAAAATTCTTGGGGTAATCTGCGACCATCCTCTTCTCTTCTCTTCACATGGGAAGTTCATTGATCAGAAATTGAGAACCCACAACAGGGTCCTAAAGCTTTCGATGGAACATTTTGGTGAAACCGGAAAAACTATGGGGCGCTTTCTTATGAACTATACTGCACCTGTTCGGATTGCTTTCCTCAGCGATATTTAATGGCGAACATAACAGACAACGCAAAATAATATCTGGCCTCCGAATCGTGACAGGATGTGTGAAAATAAGAAGCATGGTTTATTATTATTCCGCATAATCCAAAATAATGAATAACTAAACAATACTTGGCGGGGGAGAAAATACACCCCCTTCTTAACTAAATATCTCGGAAAAATACTACAACAGTGTGTTAAAGGAACACCTTTTCTGCGATTTCGGATAGTGAGAGAAATTACCCGGTAGAACACGATAAATGCTGACACAGCTGTGGTCTGACTGTTCGAATACTCGAAAGAGGATTATTTTCGTAAACCATTGTTCGGTCTGTCCTCAAAGCTCATACAACACGGTTTATCTATTCAGTCGTCACATTAATACTTTGAGGACTAGTGGATCAGACTAGCAAAGGTGACACAATTACTTAAACTAACTTTACTAATCACATCAACTCATGGCATAAGAAATTTTCTTTCATCTACTGTACAGGGAAACACTTCCAAGTACAGCAGAACTGTTACAACAAAAACTAATATTGTTATCAATTTCATATTTAATACGTGTAGTACGCTTTTCAGTATGTTTTTTAAAATTTTAAAATGTAAGATTAATAAAATATTGGGTTAGTGTGTATTTTATATTGGATTATAACGAATACAGTCATTCGCTTTGCAACACTGTTTTATGTAATTCTCCTTTAAATTACACTTTTCCAACTTGAATGTAAACAAAAAAAATTGCTACCATTTAAAATATTGCCATTTTGCATAAATACTTAAACAAAAATTGGTTGTTATTGACTACCAACAACGAAATAAAGAGCATTGATTAAATATTTACTTTAAACTTTAAACAGAAATACTACATACATAACAACTTAAATAAGAAAATAAGAAAAATGGAATACAACTATAAAAAAGAACGGCGCCATTTTGGTTGCCCGGTTTCGTTTGGCAACAAGGATGAAGTGATATTTTCAGAAAACTCTAATCGAGATTTGGTGAAAAATTATATTTTGAAAAATCCAATAGATCGTGAAACTCAATATGCTCATCAAATGTCCTTGAGTGTGGCCAACACAGAACGAGCTACTTATAAGCATATAGGCATTACCCATAATGAGGGTGGTTGGCCGAAAGACATTAATATGCATGATCCCGAACAGACAGTGCGTTATAAAAGAAAAATCGAAAAGGATGAGAATTATATAACGCAAGTTATGAATTTGTGTAAACCTATGGAACAGTATATCTTTCAAAATAATGCAGTAAATATATATGAAAACTATTTTGATGATTTGGAACCGGCTCCCTTACCTGAACCCTGTCGTTCTAGAACGGTTAATGTCTATCGAGATCCCAATGCTATTAAAGTACCTGTAACACATTTATCCTGGTCTCCCGATGGTGGCATAAAAATGGCTGTAAGTCATTGTGATATGAAGTTCCAGGGTGATAAAACGGGACAAAAATGTAATTCCTATATATGGGAAATAGAAAATCCCAATGAACCCTATTTAACCTTGGAGCCTAAGGTGCCTTGTGTATGCTTGGAATATAACCAAAAAGATCCCACTAGTTTGGTAAGCGGCATGTATAATGGCCAGGTGGCTGCCTGGGATACAAGACATGGTAAATATCCGGTAATGATTAGTGAAAGAGAAGTATGCCATCGGGAGCCTGTTAATTCGGTGTTATGGAATAATTCCAAAAGTGGCACTGAATTCTTCTCGGGTGGTTCAGATGGTCAGGTTTTATGGTGGGATACACGTAAATTAAGTGAGCCATTGGATCGTTTGCTAATGGATCCGATTAAAAGCGATGAGCAAGATCTGGCCAGGTCTTATGGTGTATCGGTGTTAGAGTATGAAACCACCATACCAACTAGATTTATGGCAGGCACTGAAATGGGCATGTTATTTGGTTGTAATCGCAAGGGGAAAACCCCCTTAGAAAAAATTCAAATAAGGGTAATTCAAGTTTTAAATAAGAATATATTGAAATTTATTTAATTCACTTACCGTTTTTCAGATGATGTGTCATTTGGGTCCTGTGTATGCTATAATGCGTAATCCAGCGTTTGTGAAAAACTTTTTAACGGTGGGCGATTGGTGTGCTCGTATTTGGTCTGAAGATTGTCGTGAAAGTTCCATAATATGGACCAAAAGTAGTAGTGCCATGTTAACTGATGGTGCTTGGAGTTATACAAAGTATGTGTAAACACAGGAGTTGGTTTAAAAAAGTATATTTTCTTTATAAATTATCCTCAACACAGAGTTTCACAATTTTTCATTACACGTATGGATGGCGTTTTGGATACTTGGGACCTTTTGCAACAACAAAATGAACCAGTTCTAACGGTTAAAGTATGTGATGAGCCGTTGTATTGTGTGCGCACCAATGAAAATGGTAAATTTGTAAGTTGTGGCAGCAAGCTAGGGGCCACATTTCTTATAGAAGTTTCCGAGAATATGGTGGTGTCAAATAAAAATGATAAGCCCCTGCTAACAGCGGTATAAAGAACTGATATTTAAAGGTATTTTAAAAATTTCAACAAAAATTTATTTCTCTTCAGATGTTTGAGCGAGAAAATCGTCGTGAAAAAATCCTGGAAGCAAAATCACGTGAAATTAAATTGAAGGTTAAGACCAACCAGGGCCCTGATCAAAGCGATGTCACCATGTTAAATGGCAAAGTCAATATAGCACCTTTTAAGAGTGCCTGTGAACAGGCTGAGGCGGAATACTTTGCTGCTGTGGAACAAGAACGATTGAGACGTATACCCGGCAGCAAGCGTAGGTGAAAAGCAAATTTTTATTTAACAAATTTTTTTTTTTGAATTTAATGAATAAATAAAATTTTAATTAATTTTATTTTTGCAGAGGACTTGGACGAAACTGAAGTATCAGAAGCAGATAGTAGTGTAAGAGCTTAAAACAAATTTAAACTTATTTAAATTATATTAAGTTACAAGGATTTTAGAGATGTTTATGATAATAAAGAGCAGATTAGTTAAAAAATTCAAAATCGGAATAAAATAGGTTCTAATTATAAGGTGTAGTACTATGAAATCCACTATTTCTAGTTGGAATTTAAATCTTTGTTAAATGTAGTTCGAATCGTCGTATTGCGACTAAATGTCCACCATTTTGTTCAATACTTTGTTTCAGAAATTCTAAGGGTCTTCTCATAGAAACACGTCTCTATTGCTATAAAGTGGGGCAATTTGTCTTCACAAACTTTTATTGATTTGATTTTAAAAAAATATTAACAGTAGGGTAACCTGGCGGACTTATTGGTAGATGGAATATTGTCTGTACCGAAGCCTTTAGTTTTTTCTGTCGGCGACGATAGAAATGGCTTGGATGGATAAATCCAAGGCGAGACAGGTGATTGGACTTCTCTGGGATCAATCCCAGCACTGTTGTAGGATATAACCTGGTCACCAGTAAGGGTTTGAATCTACTGCCGGGAGTATACATACAAGCACTCCTGGCTATTGGCGCAAGCAGCATCCCTTAATATTAAAGGGCAATGTAATAGAACGTATTGGGGCAGCACTCTTCTAGCCGACAATAACCTTTAGGTGACTGATTCACTTTTAAAACCGCAATTTCTGTTAAATTAACTGAATTATAAACACTACACAATTTCATTTACATTTCTGTTTAAGAAAACTTTAAATAATGGCTTCTATTTTATTTTGTGGTCTCCGTTGTAACTTAGTAACGCCAATTTACCCGCGCTTTTTGCGATATGATGCTTCACAAAAATCATTTTTTTCATTGCAAATTTTATTTGCAAATTGTAATGCACAACATGCCTTTACACGCTTAACACGGGATAACTGTCGTCACTTTTCTTCAAAATTTAATTAAAAGCTTGTTTAAATATAAATACCTTAATTTAAATACACTTTATTTCGCTTTAAAATTTTATTTCTATCACTTCACTCCTTAACACGATTTAAATAGAAGTAAGACTGTAATGATCGTTTGTTCGTTCGTTTTAACGAACGAATTTTTCCAATCCCTACCAGTATTGCCAGGAAAGAAAAAATTGTGAACAAAAATTAACAAAGTTAGAAATAACGCAAGCTGGCAGCACTAATTTTGTTGTCAATTCTTCTTTAAACAGTTATTCTTCTCATTCGTTTAAGTTTTTTGTTACATACTGGTCGAAGAAAATGGAGTAGTTTAGTGCTAATTATTTTTTTATAATTTTAAACATTAAACATAATTTATTTACAACGAATTAAACGAAAAACATAAATTTAAAACCTATAATTTCCAAAAAATATCAAATATTTTATAACAAATATGAAAAATTAATAATAAAATAGAATTAAAAAGAAACGAAAACAAAAAATGTCTGCCTTAGCTAGCAGTGAGTGTGAAAAAAATTTTCCAACAGCTGCCTGCCCTTTTTGTGATAACGAATTAAGAGAAAAATATAATTAAAAGAAAAGAGAATCATATAAACAAATAAGGAACTCCCTTTTAAAGCAATAATAAACAAACAATGCTTTTGTGTATATAAATTTCGTTTTCGTTAAGAAATAAAAAAAAGAAAAATATTTTTCATGTGCATAAATTAATAGGCATTATTTTTGTTCCGTATTTTTTAATGATGTCATGAAGACGGTGTATGTATGAGTGAGTGAGTGCTTGTTTTATGTGTCAAAACTGTAAATTTTCAATTAATTTTCTTTTGCGGCCTGTTTATCATTCACCTTAAGCTGGCTGGCTTGTTTGTTACTGGATTAGATCTATTAAATAATTATTCTTTGGATATTAATTAGAAGGTAAGTAAGCTCATCATTTTTATTGTTTTATAATAAGATTTTTACCATTTTTAGCTTTGTGATGGCATTTCTTTTCTTTGCATTTATTCTTCTTCTCTTTTCATACAATAAGAAGCTACTTTAAGTGTTGGAAACCGTTGGTTTTTTTTTTCATAAGTTTCTGTTTACATTTTTAGAGAACAGTTTCAGGACGACAAAAGATTATAAAAATTATTACAAAATTATTAAAATGGAGATTAAAGGTATTTTATTAATTAATATTGAAAAGAATTTTAATATTCTTTTCTCCCATTAGATTAACTATAGTTGAAAGGGTTTTCCTTTTGATGCCTAATGTTTTTGTTAAACTTTAGACCTTTGTAGCTTCCAAGATTGTGTGTTACATGTTGTTTTAACGCTCTTTGTAATTTATTACAAAGACTATATATTTTAAACGACCGCTAAAGGCCTATTTGATTGTAAAATATAAGATTTTTGAATTCAAATGTCAATAGGCTAATGTTTCATCATTAGTAAGCTTGTATGCGTTGCCCTAACATTCTAAGCAATGAATAGAACAACTGAACTGGACTTTATACCTTTAAGGAAGTTGGTTTCAAAGCATATTTACATATGTAATTACATACGTAATTGGTCATTACAACCCTGTAGTCAGAATACCAAAATAGCTTCCCACAAGTTGTGTGTGTTAATTTTATTCATGAGTGGCGGAATTTACAGTTTAACGTTGGCCTCGAAAAGCAGAATTGAGAAAAGTTTTCGTCAGAATTCTACTGAGTGGTAGTCGTCAAAGGAAATATTTTTTTCATATTTCGTTTTGTTCAAAATGTCTGATTCTCTCTGGCCTAAAAAGCCATCACATACTAGACTACTACTACGGACTGTACTCTTCTGATACCAGTGCACATTACTGATTGATGAGAATAAAGTTGCACGAAAAAGCAGGCGTTCGTTTAGGATCAATTATGCGGCAATGGGGAGGTTCTCCTTCGCCAGCTCACTCCCATTACAAACCTCAGAAGTACAAGTAATATTGATTATCGGCAGAGAGTTCAACAATTCAAATAATTTCCTGCTCAGAGTTTTCAGGTGCATCCTACTATAGGCCAGACCGTTACAGAGAAGGTATCCGTTACATAAAATTACGAACCAGTGGTAATTTATCTCTACTGTCAACGAAAATCGCATAAGATTTCACAAGTTAGGCCCATACCTGAAGATGGGTATACCTGTTCGCCTTGGAAGTAGTCCACAATCAAAAACATCACTGCGGAGAAGAAGTCCTTTCTCTCTTCCTTTCTTCCTTCCGTCCTTAGATATATCCGCAATTCTATCTTCAAAAAGCGGAGAATGACGAGAATTTCGTTGAGGCTTTGTAAATATGTGGTGAATACAAAATGGTAGCTAGAATCTCTTTTTAACAATTTAAACATTATATTGGTTAGTGATTTCATATTTCATTATTTAATCTAAATTTAAGGCTCGATTATAGATGGCAACCGAACTTCAGTTGAGTTGTCAGTCGACAAAATTGGTATAAATAGGTATTACGGATGCCAATTGACAACTAACACTTTAAAATTTAAATTGTTATAATAAAATTACAACAAATTTAAGGTTGTCTGCTGTCAAGGTGAATGTGTAATTCGGTTGCCATCATCGAGCCATTAGTTTTTTTTAATTTTTGAAGAAGTAACATTTCAAATTGAATTGAAGCAGAGCTACAGTTCAAATTGCATTTTAGCGCGAATTGTTGTAAATTGCGTTTTAAAAAATTTTTGTGTGTGAAAAAGTGGAATAAAGTGCTTCAAAACACCTGCAATGGTTTAAAGTGACAGTGTTTTAGAGTGTTTATAAACAGTGTAAGATTATCCGCAGTACTCAAGAAAATTGTCTGGATGTGAAAGTTGGTGTGGTATCGAGAATTTGATGATGTTGTTGTTATCTATTGTTTATTTGGAAGTATGACAGGAGAATTGTTGACATATACAATGAAAACTGTTTAGAAATCATAGTTATATGGTTGCACAATGTAGAGGATTGAAAAATGTCTGTTAAGTTCGATCAGTTAGAATGGAGAATTTACTGCTTTTTGCAACATTTTTGTATGGAAAGACTTAAAAGTTTTATTTGCATTGTTTCGAAGTTTATAAAAACAGTTAAAAAAGAAAGTTAATCATCACCGTCTGCTATTGGGCCGTTCGAAGCTGCTGTGTATATACGTTTGGTCATTATACATCGATGCAAATTATCAACTCATTTAAACGGTTTATGGATAAACATGTATTTTAATTATGAATTAATTGGTTAAGGGATTTTTTTCCTATTTCCTATTTTATTATTTTAAATGCATGTGCAACATATTTTTTTACAAATACTTTAACTAACAACTTAAGTATAAACTTAAACAAAAAAAAAACAACATATTTCATAGAAGCTTCAATGCTTTTCATTATTTTATTTCTAGGGATACAATTCACAATTGACAAGACAAAGAACGGAACAAAAAAAAACATTTCTTTTTTAATTATGGGGGACGATCGAAATTGTCAAAAGTAAGATATCCGTCTAAAAGCATAATAAGCATGACTTTTATTTAAATTGTCCGTTTTTTTTCATTATTGCAAATCAATTGAAATTTTCCTATTTAAAGGCGAAACCAATGCATTTAAAATCGAAAATAAATAAGGAATTCATAAATAATTCTTGTAAATCTAATATAAATATGGCGAGTAGTTTATTAAATGACGATGAGGATAATGCCACACGTAATACACAGCAGCAACATCAGCAACAGAACCAACAGCAGCAACAGTCTAATAACAACAATAACAATTTAAACGATTCGTCCTCAAATCCTGTTACAAATAACAATTCGAATACAAACAAAATGCAAGACAATGAAGCCAATAAATTGAAGAAACAGAACTTGGAGCAACGCAAACAGGAATTAGAAAAGCTATTGAATGAAAAAAGTTGGCTCTTACAACAACTGCAAAAACAGGAAACACAAATTTTAAATGGCAACTTTGAATATTTGAATTTCAATGATTTCATACAAAATCTAGCCGTACAATATAAACACGAACAGACTGCAAGCATAACGGCCCTTGGTACCGGTGATGGCACTTCGACTTTAAGTGGCAGTGCTCTATCGAATCATTTGTCCAGCGGTGAAGAAGCCATATTAAGACGTAAGCCACTAACGGCTAAAGAAAATCATCAGCATTTGAACAATAACAACAACAACAACAACAACAGTAATGTCTTACATAGACGTCAATCGGAAATTTCAAATAGATCTTCGGAATATGACAATTATCCACAAAATGATAATCAATCTACACATTCGGAGGGTGGTCGTGGTGGTGTTATTATGCATGGTGCAGCACAAGCTACACAACAGTATGCCGCTAAGGCAGCTCTAAAGAAACGATCAGCTACAGTTGCGGGCACAACTGCACAGTCGTCATCTAATCTACAAATGATAAGGCAGCAGCATTTAGAACATCAGCAACAACAACTGCTATATAAACAGCAGCAGCAGCAGCAACAACAACAACAACAACAGCAGCATTATCATCATCCGCAACAGCATTTATTCAAACAGCATCTGGATCATCATCAAGTTTTAGTGCCTCATTTACAATATGCAACACAAAAGTTTTACTATACAACGTTGCAGCCACAATCAAATTCTTCAGCACAACAACAACAACATCAACAGCAGCAACAACAACAACAACAACAGCTTCAACACCAGCAGCAGGCCCAACAACAATATGGTCGTTATATACAGAATAAACAAATTGCCCAACAGCAAACTTCTGCTCATCATACGCAATCACCACAGAATATATTGCATCCACAGCATCTTTTGCTTACACCACCATCTGGTTCTGCCATAACTGTCGATAATATTTCCCTATACTCTTTGAATTCTAACAATGTGGCTACACTACATCGCGCAGCTCAACAACAACAGCCGATTATAGTGCAATGCGATAAATATTATCTCTCACCCACTTCGCATCACGTCAACCATAATGATGGAGGCGGTTTTATAAAATCATCACAGAATATTAAAGAATATATTTCACCGCACAATTCACCACAACACCTGAGTCATCGAGATAAAAGTCGTTTACAGGCATCACAGTCTAATTTAGCCCAAAGGGGGGCTACACCTGCCCTGGACATAATATCACTGGCACCTTCATATGTTTCCATGGAAACTATAGACTATTCTACATCACCGGTAGCTAACAATATGAGATGGCGTTCACAAACAAATTTGCCACCCATGCAATCAACTTCACAGGCTGGAGGAGAGCTTAAATCACAGTCGAGTGACATGTTGAATAATAATTTATATTATAATACCGCTCTGAATCCACCACCGCCACCAGCACAAACTCATCAAACCTTAGTCCCACCGCCAAATGTAACCCAGGTTAAGCCCTTTAAACCCTTAGATGAGGTATCAATTAATTCGTATAGCACTGAAACACAAAAGAAAGTCAAACCTAAACAATGGTTGGAATCCTCATTGGATGGTCCTGTCATACGGCAGACACCTTTGCACGATGAACCCACCTCATCTTCGTCATTTACCTCTAATCACAATAACAATAGTACACAGGCCAGATCAAAATTATCTTCACAGTCTTTGAATACATCGCGACACTATTCAATGTCTGCAGCTCAAACGAAATGCAATCAAAATCAAAATAATCCAAGTGCTAATACGCCGAACAGTAAATTAAGTCAGTCCACATCGTATCTAAATCAAATGGATAATAATAATGCCACACCCACGCCTTCTATATCGCAAGCATACAATTTAGAATTGTCGCCGCAAATTCCCACAGCCTACAAATATTTGACGGCACAACAAAAGGCACCACCAGCTAGGCCACCACCGTCTGCTTTGTACGTTAACACATCGCATACGAACATTAATGTTGCGAATACACCCACACCACCTATGGCAGCTGCTTTGTCGCCAGACATACGTATAGAATCCCCAGTTAATATGACTGTCGTACAACCGGCCACATTTCAACCGTATAAAGAAGTTACAAAACCATTCGAAATGTCCGATTTTTATAAATACTCAACGAAATTTCGACAAAAAGAAAACAATAACAGCAACAACAACAACAACAACAATGCAAGCCTTGAAAATTAAGAAAATTAAAATTTATATATGGAAACGAGACATTATATGGTAATCTAGAGATAAATATCATCATGTTTGGATGTATTTTTTATGTAAAATTCAAAGGAAATTGATTAATTGGATGGCATTTAGAGGATGGTAGTTACTGCACTTAGTCAAGTTAAATACTTTTTTAAAATTGCAAAATTTGATTTGTTTAATGAGTACAAATAGATGTCATCTGTCAAAAATTTCTAATCAGTCAACGTGCAATATTTTTTAGAAATATAGTTTTCGTATGCTTTCTATTACACTATTTGAAATGTATGTATGAGTACAAATTAAGGTTCAATTTAATGAAGTCATTCCATCGAATTTATGAAGTCATTTTTCGAAATTGATTTCAATTAAAAGCTTTTAAAAATGCCAGTTCTAATCATATTTGGATGAATAGAAATAAAACCAATGAGTAACAGTATATGAATAACGAATTGGAAGTAGTATTTGAGATTTTCAAATTGAATTACGAATTGATTTGTATTCTCTTCAATTACATACCTAGTCTCTACTGTATATTTCACACAAGATACGATAAGCAAGGCTTTTACATTCACAGTTGTGGCATGGCATCAAATGTAGCAAATGATTTGCATCGTAAGTTAGTCCATGTTAAGGAGATATGCTAAAAAGTTTAAGTCTGTATCGCAGGATAATGCTAAAAAGATTTTCAGCTCTTTTAACCGTAAATGTTTCAACACTATTTCACACAAGTCGATACCCACCATGGTATACGAGGTTTTCCTTTGGAAGTTGCCGTAGTCTAATAGGTAGTGTGTTGGCTTATTAGACGTAAAGCCTGGGTTCGTATCCCAGGTCAGTCTACAAAATGAAATATTAAAAAAATATTTCTTCGGCGATTTCCTCTCAGCAGATTTCTGGCAAAATCTCTGAGAGTATATAAGATTGTCATGAAGAGTTTCTCATAAAACTGTCGTTCGGAGTCGACTTTAGACTGTAGGTCCCGCCACTCATGTATAAAATTAACGCACACAACATGAGTGGTGTGAGAAGCTAGGCCGTAATCCTGATTGAAGGGTTGTAATGGCCAATTATTTATGTATGTATGTATATCACATGTGTGTACGATAAAAGAAAGGAACAAATGAAAACCAGGAGGAGAATTATAAAAGAAAAAGGCAAAAAACCAAATTGAAAAGTAAGGTTAATAGCTGCTATCAAAGGAAAGTGAATAAGAGAAAAAGATGAGAAGAAAAAGGAAGAGTGTAAATGAATCTCTCTAGGTTCGAAATCCTGATAGGCACTCATTTTCTAAGACCATTAAAGGCTTATCGTTCTAGTGCAATGAGACTAAACCTCTATGCAAATGCACAAGATGTGTCCCACGGTCGCAAGCTCACTGCAATCTTTGCAGAAGACTGCTCCTCGCCTTCAGAGCTCAATATGAAATCAGAAAGTGCCTACCCAGATTAGGATCCATTCTGTTCTTGAAATTTCCAGCTATGCACTTATACTATGTTCAGATATGCATTTTTATTGAGTCAATATTCGGTTTATTGAATGCAATATTTTAAGTGTACAGACATAATAATATACGCAGCTCAGTTGCTTATTCAATATTCATTTGACAGCTGGTAAACAAAACGGCTGGTTGTTTCAACAACATTGCTTTTATTTTGTTTTGTTGTTTTTTTTTCTTTGTCGTTGTTGACATTTGAGTTGTCAAATTTCAACAGACAGATTTCGGATAATTGTAATATGCTCACTGAACATACTTATGACAGTGCAGCATTTTAAGTTTTACTCAATATTATAACAATTTGCGTATTTATTGCGCAATAATTAATTGAAACTTTTTATGAAATATTGAGCTCAATAATGGCGTTTATTGCGATTTACGCAATAAACGTGCATATCTGAACATCGTATTAAAGTTCTACAGTCATCCTTATTCTGTTATAACATGCCAACTCTGTCTGTGATCCCTTGATCTAACATCCCATAGATGTTTCACCAACCCCTGCGCCTGATAATGGCATTTTACCCCAGAATTTCTCGTCAGTTCATCTAAAATCTCTTTAACCTCAATATTGCCGCAGGACCTTGCACCGTTTTATAATTGTTCAAAAGCATTTAAAAGGCTTTACTGCAAAATGAAATCATCCTCTAGGTGACATAATGTCTAGCGCCCTTCAAAGCAGCGTGACTGTCCATATAAATTCTAACTCAACTGCCCCGAGTGATCTGTTTAAAAATCAACTCCTTTACTTAATAAATGGTGCGATCTGTTCACATCTTAGCTTGGTTGCCTCAATGAATGCGAACACCTCAGCCTATGCAGCATAAGCGAGCGATAATTTAACATGCCTGAGTATTAAAACACTCCTGAACCCTTGTATAGCCTTAGTATTAAATATCACGGTTAAAAATTCGGAAAAAGTAGTTTTCCTATTGGATTCAATACTCCGGTTAATATCCAGGAGTAGTGGGTTTTCATTAATAAGGTTTGAATTCATATAAATTGTATTCCAACTCTTGTAAAGAACACTGTTCTTCTAGAGGCATTCGAAAGCAATTCGTATTGGGTCCACGCAATTGAAAGCATTATTACAGATCTTAATAACAAAAAGTTTTCTGGATCGAATTGAATAACTTTATGAATTCAGAAACACTTTTCTTCAGCACTTAGTCCTTCATTAGCTGATTCAATCAGTTTTCGTGCATTGAAAGGTTGTTAAAGCCCTCCAGCATATTTTTTTTGTTGCCGAAACACTTCTATTCAGCCCTTAGTCATTCATTAGCTGATTTAGTCAGCTTTCATGTGTTTAAAGGTTGCGAAAGCCCTCCAGCATATTT
The DNA here is from genome assembly GCA_936449025.2 of Sarcophaga subvicina. Classification (NCBI taxonomy): domain Eukaryota; kingdom Metazoa; phylum Arthropoda; class Insecta; order Diptera; family Sarcophagidae; genus Sarcophaga; species Sarcophaga subvicina. The sequence goes on along the minus strand of OW388083.2, from coordinate 16,038,564 downwards.
TTTTTTTGTTGCCGAAAAAGGCATTCAAGTTTTAGGTCTTGATTCCATCTTTAAGGACGTTGTACAATGGGCCAATTCGGCCTCCGGGTACTGTACTTGTCTTAATTGACGTCCTCTAACCTAACCTAACCTAACCCTTACGTCTTGATTATGAATGCCAATCCAATTTCATTGGCGGTGCCAATTGTAGTTGGCGAAGAATTCTATTTTTACGAGTAAATAAGTCAATTGGAAAACATTTTGTTTTAAAGAATTACGGTTGATATGTGATAGCTGTAATGTTGTCTTCCAGGGTTGGCTGAAACTTCCCTGCACCCGAGAGATTTCACGATTTACACAAAAAATAGTGCGGCGGGAACAAATTCTTACGTTTTCAATGGGCAGCTTTTTAGAACATGATGGCAACATATTTACAAATCCACTTGATTTATCAATCATCCATCTTTTTCCATTGCATTGAATTTTACATAAAAAATATTCCGAACTTTACAAAATACAATAAAAAAATATTCAAATATTCAAATATTCTTTTAATTGCTATTGCAGATAAAAACAAATGATACGATAATTCTGAATAAAGACGCACAAACTTGTTATTAAAGAAACCTTGAAAAGGATTCTGGAGTTTTTTTTAAAATAATTTTTACTTTTTTTTATTGTCTTAATGCCAATTAAATATGTAATGGAATCGTTTATTGCGATATTTGAAAACGTATTTCAATTTCAAAATGTTAAACGTGAATTTAACATCATTTGAAAAGAAAGAAAGAAATGTATAAAGACAGAAATGCAATATGAAAACATTTAATCGAAAAAAGAAACCGATTTACGAATTAATATTTTTTGACGTGTACTATTTTAAATAAATTTAGTTTTTAATTTGTTTTATTTTAAATTAATTTAATTATTTGGTTTTAATTTTTTTTTTAATAATTTCTTGTTTTATTTCAATTTATATTTTAATTTAATTTGTAATTTATTAAATATTTTACCAGTTTATATACCATTTAATTTGACAATCAAATTGTTAAAATTAAATTTAAATCATTTTTTTTTTTAATTTTTAAAATTCTTGTAATCTAATAATTTTCTTTTTTAAATATAAATAATTACAATAAAACAAAGCCAGTGTCTTAAATATTATGAAAATAAAAAAAATAAAAATAATTTCCCGTTTAAATAATTAAATCTTAGCATGCCTTAGAGATTGTCGTTATAGCAACGAAATATATATAAAAAAAAATTAAAATATTTTTTTACAATATTTGAAAATTCAATGCTCAAATTAATTGCCAAAATATATTTTTTATACAAAATATTAAATTTCTTTAAAAAAAATAAAATATATTTAATTATAGACAATAATTTTAATATACCCCTTACTTATATACAATACTATATAAACAATATATTTTAAAAGCAATTTTTTTATATCTATATACATATGTACGTATTTTACAAATTAATATTAAATAGCTGAATTTTATAGTATTTTTTTTACTATAAATTATAGTTTTTTATATAATAAAATATTTTAAATAAAATAAAAAAATAATTTTAAAGCATATATACGATATAATTAATAAAAAATGCTATTTTTTATATTTAAAATATAATTTTCATATCTTGAAATTTGATTACAGTCAAAGCCAGGGATTTAAAGAAATAGTAATTAATAGAATTTTCTTACTTTTTCGATAGTAGTATTGAAAAAAAAATTTTTTTTAATCTCATACGTTGTAATTAATAATAAAATGCTATTTTTTATATTTAAAATATAATATTCATATCTTCAAATTTGATTACAATCAAAGCCAGGGATTTAATAGAATTTTCTTACTTTTTCAATAGTAGTATTGAAAAAAAAAATTTTTTTTTAATCTCATACGTTGTAATTAATAAAAAAATGCTATTTTTATATTTAAAATATAATTTTCTTATCTTCAAATTTGATTACAATCAAAGCCAGTTATTTAATAGAATTTTCTTAATTTTTCAATAGTAGTATTCGATGTATAGTATTTTTAAGGCTTTGTTTGTGATTCATTAATCAAGATTTTCCAGCTTTGCAGGTGTACTCTAATAATACCTAGAATAACCTGTAGTTGATTAGAAATCATTCCTTCTTTTGAAATGTATTACACATAATAGACCTACATAATTGGTCATTATAACCCTTTCAGTTAGGATTACAACCTAGCTTCTCACACCACTTAAGTTGTGTGTGTTAATTGTATACATGAGGGGCGGGTCAAGTACAGTTTAAAGGCGACTCCGAGCGACAGATTTTTGAGAAACTTTTCATGGCAATGTCGTTTACTCTCAAGAGTTTTTGTTAGAAATCTGCTGAGGGGAAATCGCCGTAGAAATATTTTTTTTCGTATTTCGTTTTGTTGCAGATGTCTGATCTGGATTTTGAACCGTAGGCTCACCTCTAGTAAGCCAACACATTACCTACTATATTACGGCGGCTTCAAAATTATTAAAATGTATTGGGTTGTAGTATTAAGTTGTAGTATTAGGTGTACCTATGCTATCGTCGTTACTAAGATGTGTCTTAGTACAGCGACCATATTGTTCTATTCTGCTCCTCTCAAATTTTACATAGTATTCCTAGTATCCTTAAAATGTATTAAGTTGTAGTATTGGGTGTACCTATGCCATCGTCGTTACTAAGATGTGTCTTATTACAGCGACCATATTGTTCTATTCTGCTCCCCTCAAATTTTATATAGTATCCCTATAATGTCGCCTCCAAGCCTATTGTTTTGACAAATTTCACGACACTGCTCGGTGTCAACAATGACAATTTCTTGCCTAGCACTTGATACCTACCCATGTGTTTCTTTCGGGGATACATTCATGTCCCACAGGTTCTCATGATCATAGAATCTACATGTGCTTACAATGCCCTATCAAAAGATCCGCTACCAACCTCAGTTTATTACAGAATAGTCTGGTGTTTGACTTAGATCTCCTATTATTGTAGTTTCCTAACAATACTTTTAATTGCCTAAACTCATTTGGTTTCAGAAGAGTTTTTCTCTCTTTTTATCCTTTCTCTCGTTGAGCATCCCTTCTCAAATATTAGTACCCACTATGCAGAAGGTTCCATCAGGTCCCATTAGCGGTTGGGAGGCTCTCCTACTCGTAAGCTCATTTCCAGTGGCTGTAGTGCTAAGGAATTTTGCTGATATTACCCTCATAAAGATTCCTGTACAGATTCTACGGAGGAGGGTATTTGAAGCCAATTAAAAAAGTTATTCGCGGTTGTCATAGAATCCAACCTTGTCGGAATTGGTTTTAAAAACGACGAGAAAAAATGCTATGGTGTCATGAAAACCGATATTATCGTTTTTATGTTCGAATAGGAATTTATATCGGTTTTTGGTGTCACAGAAACCAAGGTTATCGGTTTTCTTATTGGAAATAAACCAACCAGCTGACAGTTGTCGGTTTTAATAAAAAAAAAACTTAAAAAAGACTGAATTTTGGTTGTTTTAGTTGCTGTTATTTTTAATAAAAAATATATCGTCATCCTATATCCAAAATGGTTTATCCACAGAACAAATATGCTGCAGATAGAACATTTTTGATATAGGCCAACGATATCCTGATTTTTCTATAAATTACTTGCCATTTCATCCCTGATTCCCTGAGCTTCACTTTGTTGAGGCGTTGGCAGTGAAAATGGAACATTTTCCTCTTCTATATCATTGGATGGCAAAAGATATTGTTTTCGTTGTACTCGATTAAAGTATAAATGCTCGTTAATACTAGGTTTTATAATTTATATGTGAGTCCCATCGATGCAACAAATTATTGAAGGAATTTTATATTTGTTGGAGAAATAGTCTCTTGACCTATGTTTTACATTTTCAGCTGGCCCCACTGTCGGCAAATGTACCACTCCATGACTTTGATTACATCAGTCAAATTTCTGATAATGTACTTCTACCAAGGCTTATATATAAATCGTTCCCGACTGATCTTTGTTATGACCCTTCTGCTAAAAAGCGAAACGTAGCAGCAAGTTGTAAAATCGGAAGAATTTTAGATCGCGACAAATGTTCTTTAATAGAATTAAGTACCATATGAAATGCTTCTTTGTTTAAGCGATAATTAGAAACAAATCTGTAAAATATAGTTATATATATGAGTACAAGAAACTTCCTCCTGATTAAAAAACTTCTTACATTGCCTCCGGCAGCTCCAGTGGATTGCTACAATCTCTCAGGATTCTTCTCCTCACTCTTTCTGATCGCTTTTCTTCTAATAATAGAAATATCAATATTCCTGTTGACATTGTATTTATTTCTTAACATAAATAATTTCAATTTTTAACAAAATTTAAAAAAAATATAATAGTTGTTGCGAAACCACTCGCCTTGTAATCCAGATTCTGTTGAAATGGGCTTCAGAAATGAAGTCTGAAATCTGTAGAATAACAATTTTTCTTCCAATGAAAACCTTACTTTAAGAGAACTTGTTGCATTTCATGTTGTTTTCTTCATTCCCTTATAATTTATAGATGTTTTGTAGTTATAAATATAGTTTCCCTTTAAAAAGAAATTTGTCCCAACAATTAATAGAATTAAAATAAAATTTATGGTTTGTGATTTCATTTCATTTCTTTTTTTTGGTTGTTTTTGTTTTTGTTAACTGAGCACAAGATTTTCATGTATTTTCTTGTCTTTTTTTTTGGAGGTATTTTTGGAAAAATCTTTTTTCTTTTATTTTTTCAACACTTTGTATATGAGTGATGGCATTCTCCATGAGTTTATTTTCTACATGCACAATATTGTGTTGTGTCCCATTTACGAAAAGAATCATTTGCACTTAAAAGAAAACAGAAATTAAAGAAAAGAAGAAAAACAAAATTGGGAGCAAAAATACAATTAAAGCGTCACGCTAACAGCGATAAAATGTGTTACAGTGTAGTTGTTAAAGTGCTTTACTACAAACTGAACATATCATCATTTTTTTCGAATGTTAATAATTGAGAGAGCATTCAATCACTTTAATCCATCCAGGAAGCTCGAAGACCGCTATCTTCTTGATGTTATACTCTTAAACAACGAACTTAATAGGTAGCTCTGACAACGCCACCCACCTCTTCAGAAAGAATAGGACTCTATCCACAAAGTTCTTCGCTACAAAAGCTAATATATAAAGGGTGTTTTCTATAGAGGTATATAACTTTAAGTTGCAATAAAACAACGATGGATTATTCGATTGACATGCATTTTATTTATCCGAAAGATAATCTTGTGGCATTACATTTTAAATATGATTTCTGGAATATGACCGCCACGGCTGGCTCGGATGTAGTCCAATCTGGACGTCCAATTTTCAATGACTTTTTCCAACATTTGTGGCCGTATATCGGCAATAATACGGCGAATGTTGTCTTCCAAATCTTCCAAAGCGTTTGTGGCTTTACCGCATAGACCACTGACTTTACATAGCCCCACAGAAAGTAGTCTAGCGGTGTTAAATCACAAGATCTTGGCGGCCAATTCACAGGTCCAAAACGTGAAATTAGGCGGTCACCAAACGTGTCTTTCAATAAATCTATTGTGGCACGAGCTATGTGACATGTTGCGCCGTCTTGTTGAAACCACATCTCCTGGACATCATGGTTATTCAATTCAGGAATGAAAAAGTTTGTAATCATGGCTCCAGACCGATCACCATTGACTGTAACGTTCTGGCCACCATCTGTTTTGAAAAAGTACGGGCCAATGATTCCACCAGCCCATAAAGCGCACCAAACAGTCAGTTTTTCTGGATGTAACGGTGTTTCCACATACACTTGAGGATTACCTTCACTCCAAATGCGGCAGTTTTGTTTGTTGACGTAGCCATTCAACCAGAAGTGCGCTTCATCGCTAAACAAAATTCGCTTATGAAAATCGGGAACAACGGTAATCTCGTTTTGGGCCCATTCGACGAATCTACGCCTTACTTGATGATCGTTTGGCTTCAAATCTTGCACGAGTTGGATTTTGTAAGCACGCAAACCAAGATCCTTCCGCAAAATCTTCCATAAAGTGGATGGACACAGATCCAATTCCTGTGCTCGATGGCGAATGGACTCATTCGGGTCTTCCTCAATGCTACGCTCTACAGCAGCAATAGCTTCTTCTGTACGCACCGTACTGCGTCTCTGGGGATGCGAGTTATCAATAAGAGTAAACGTGGTGCGAAAACGTTCCATAGTTAATATAATTAATTGCTCTGATGGACGATTTTGCCGACGATAAAATGGACGTAGTGCGCGATACGTTTTCCGCACAGAACCATTATTTTCGAAATGAAATTGCACTATTTGCAGGCGTTGTTCAGGCGTGAGTCTATTCATGATGAATTGCCAAACCAAACTGAGAATAAATCACTTGACAGCTGTTAAATCAGTCGCCATCTTGAAAAGTAATGCCAACTTAAAGTTCTATACCTCTATAAAAAACACCCTTTACCTCCGCATTGTATCAGGATAACGATAGGTGACAGGTCTAGCATTCTAGTACTTGATATAGTAGGTCATTCCCTTGCTTAGCTGGAAGCGCGTGATTAATGAAACAATAAGAAGATATGAAATATGTTGTATGATGGGCTTAGTGATTCGTAAACCAACGAACACCAATATAAGAAAGAAAACACTAACGGCCATCATATGAAGGAGTTAATCGTTCCCTTATGTGCTGGCATTATGCCTTATGAACTCACCTTATCCTCTTTGTCTTTTACTTTTAATACTTACTTAGATTTAGATCGGCAGCGCAATCATTAATTTCATTTAAGAATACAAGTATTGCTGAAAAGTTCGTTGAATTACTTGACTCTCAACTCCTTTCCATTTGAAGGCGTACATACGTTAAGAAAATTTCCGAATTAGGAAATATAGGAGGCCACATAACACCTACTTTATCATTGTCCGTTACTTTGCAGCCAGAGACGAAAGATTTAGATGCTTCCATAAATTACCGCCAGAACTCGTGAAGCCATGGTGGCAGAAAAACTTTTTCTATATTGCTCAACATAATCTTCCTTTAGCTCAAACGTTTCTTACGTGGATACCTTTATTGGTAACACGCTACGATATTTCCTTTGTCAGCTCATACAGCCTGGGTCACAATATTTTATGGTCGTAAACCTATGTACGGACAACTGTCCCAGAGATGAATTGGGGAATCAGAATATCTTGATGTTCTGGGCATGAAAATTCAATGCGAAGTTCCAGTATATTTTTTAAGTGTTATAAGAACCATTGAAGACGCTTGATCTCTTTCGATCGAAAATTCATAACTCGGTGCCTCTAAGTGTATTCAAAAGGCTTCTTGATTGCGTACAAGAGAAAGCGAATATGGTTATTAATGACGTGACTTGTGTCTCACCGTTTAAGCGCTACTTCAACGGAATATGTTCTAGGGCTTGTTTTCGAAAATCGCACAATGTAAAGCAGAAAGAATTTGTTCTTTAGCCATACTATTCTTATGTGAAATTCACTAGTCTACTACATTTTTCTTTCTCCCTTCACTACGAGTAACCTGTTTATGTAATTCCAACACAATGCACTGCGTGTGAAGGGGGCATACCCTGAGCATTGGTCGCTTTACAAAATTAAAAAAACGTTCTAAAAACTTGCTAAACGCTCTTTTATGAGGGATTGTCGAATCAGATAAATTTAGGTACCTGGTCGTTCCGGTGTTACTAGCAACGGAGTTACGTAGTTCCAACACAATGCACTGCCTGTGAAGGGGGCATGCCCTGAGCATTGGTTGCTTTTCAAAATTAAAAAAAAAAAATACTAAAAACTTGCTAAACGCTCTTATGAGGGATTGTCGAAGCAGATAATTTTAGGTACCTGGTCGTTGCGGTGTTACTAGCAATGGGGTTGCGGAGACAATAGCAGGATCACAATCAGCGTTGGAAGTAACGATAGGACAGAGGTGGGTGAAGCAACCAATAGGCCTCTTCTTTGGTATTATTGACGAAAGGTTCAATTCACTTATCAATCGTGCATAGGGATTTAAATCGGTTCGAAGGGCTGCAATAAAGTCGCCGTAGTCTAATCGGTAGTGTGTTGGCTTATTAGACGAGAGGCCACGGCTCAAACCCCAGGACAGGCATCTCAATCGAAGCGAAATATAAAAAAAATATTTCTCCGGCGACTTCCTCCCAGCAAATTTCTGGCAAAACCTCTGAGAGTAACAGAAATAATGCCATGAAAAGTTCCTCAACAAAAAAAACTTTCGTTCGGAGTCGACTTTAAACTGAAAGTCCCGCCACTTATGAATAAAATTAACACACACAACGTAAGTGATGTGAGAAGCTATGTCCTTATCCTGACTGAAAGGTTGTAATGACCAATTATATATGCACGTACATATGTGTAGGGTTACAAGGGTGTAATGGTGAAATCTGAATTCTACAATTATGAAACTCTTACTAAGCATAAGTAGGAGGGAAATGAAGACTATTATAGAAGCGCTATACTAGCCATGGTCTTTTAGGCACAGAATCAGCAAAAAGTCCACTGAGATTGTTAAGAAGAAGTGAAGACAACTTGACGTCCTGAAACTTCAAGCATATGACTGCCTTCCAAAATGTATCAATACAAAGTTTGTATGCAGTTCTACTACTGTGACTATGTAGAAATGCAAAGTAACCAAACAATACATCAACTACAAATCCGATGCCCGATTGCTTTTTGACTGCGTTAAAAATACACATTGACGACGTTTTGAAATGGAATACATTGTATATATTTTGTACAGCGGCATTATTTAACACGATACTTTGTTCAAACACAAAGCAACTAACATTTTGGAAGGCAGCCTATATGTACGTATGTGTAGGGTTGCAAGGACTTAATGGCGAAAGCTCAATTTTACAATTATGAAACTCTTACTAAGCATGGTCTTTTAGGCACAGAATCAGCAAAAAATCCACTGGGATTGTTAGTTTTTGATGGCCTAGAAGAAGTAAAGACAACTTGACGTCCTGAAACTTCAAGCATATGTTTGATAAAGTTGACACTTTTCGCCAAAGTAATATTTATCAAACTATATCATATCATATCGACAAAATTAGCGATCGTTCTCGTTTATCCCCTCTTAAGGTTGGTTGTTTATGCTAAATAGTGCAGTGTTCTCAGTAGCTACAGAATTATAGATTAACTGTGATCTTTAACAAACTCTAGAGCCTGTAAATTTCTCTCTGTGTAATAAGCATCTAAGAATACCTTTGTTTTCCTGAGCACTTCCTGTCGCCATCGCTTTTATTGTGGCTGCTTTTATCTCTCGCAAAACACTTGATATTTTTTCCATAAAATTATAAAAACAAATGTTTTATCAAATTCTGTGTGTGTGTACGAATAGTTTCAAGAGTTCAAGATTTACAAAAAAATACGATTTTTTTTCTATTTTCAAGAGTTGAAAGATCTCTGAGAAGAATTTGAGTTGGAGGCATGAAAAATCGTATTCAAATAATGCATTTTTCTTTCATAGAGAAGATATATTTTTTATTTTCGTTTCAGTTGCAAATGGCGCGTTATTAAGATAAAACGTTTTTCTTTTTTTTTCTCCGTTTGCTATACGGGCGAAAAAAATCCTCTTAAATACAGGCGGAATATCTTATTCCGCAAAAAATAAATTATGGAACTTTAAAATTAAAATTATTTCAAGCCATTAGTTTATAGTTCAAATAGTTTAGTGTTGAAAAATTGGTTGTTTTCCCTTGAAAAAAAAACAGAAAAAAGGAATCTCTGTAGTCGTTATTGCTTTTATTTTTAATTTTTTTTTGGTAATTACGTGAAAATGCAAAATAAGTGTCAAAACATAACCTCAAAATTTCAAAACAGTTAAAATATTTAAGACGTTGTGAGAAAAAGAAAAATATTTTAAATAAAAAAAGTTGTTTTTAATTAAATTTTTAATAAAAAAATATTTTTAAATAAAAATTTTTAAAATTAAATAAAAAATATTTTTAAAAATTAAAATTTTTTAATAAAAAAATTTTTTTTTATTGTATTAAAATTTTTAAGATTTTTAGAAATAACAAATTTTTTAAAAATTAAAAATTTTTAATAAAAAAATATATAAAAATAAAAAATATTTTTAAAAATTAAAATTTTTTAATATTTTTTTTATTAAAAATTTTTAATGTTTAAAAATATTTTTTATTTATAAAAATCATTAAAACTCTAATACAATAAATGTTTTCAATTAGTTTCGTAAAGTAAATAATTTATGTCAATAATTTGCTAAAACAAAAAAAAAAACAATTTTCATGCCCTTTTTATTTTGTTTCCCAAAGTCAACGTCATTATGTTTTAAGAACATTAAATTGATTTTTTTTTTCAATTTTTGTGCGGCCTCAAAAGCGATTTTTTTTAAATTTAATTTTTTATTGCACTTTCGTATCATAAAAAATAAAAACATTTTTTTTTTTGAAAAACATAAACAGACACAAATAAATTTCTCTCTTTTGCGTTCGAACTCTCTTGCCACTTAATTGTACAATTCACTTATGTTCCACTTATGTTCCATTTGTGTTTTTCAACAATGCCTGTGCGTATAAACTGAGAGCTCATCTGCTTTATAATGGATTTTTATACACTTTACGATTGGGTATGTACAAAAGTAATTTTAACAAAATTTTTCATGGCAGGGTATAACATTTGGAACTGATATATATATACATATATTGTGATATTTTTCCACTTTAAAAACTATTATTTCCTAAGGAGTAAATAAATAAATTCTTATTAATTAAAACATTGTGCTAAAAATTTTGATTTACAATCCTTTCAGAGTATTTTACATAAGACCGTTTGTACGTTGCGCATTCCACTCCAATTGCCTTGCCAATTTTACCTGTCGCTCTATGTAAACTTCATTCAATTTCGATCTGTCAACTTCTAGAACTATGCGTTCCACTCCAATTGTCTTGACAATTTTACCTGCCGCTCTATGTAAACTTCACTCATTTTCGATCTGTCAACTTCTAGAACTTGTTGATTTGTTGTAGTGGACGCTCAGTAGAGGTCTTTGCGCTCACAGTTAGAAAAATGCACGATATTATTATGACCAATCGGATATTGAAAGTCCCAGAGTTTGTGTAATCCATATGCATCTCACAAAACACAAGGGTTTTAATTTTGAATGAACAATTGATTATAATATTACAACCGACCATAAACGTAGTCTTGTGACAAATTCGCAGCGATGTTTGGTGTTGTTAAGTTGCAATTGCAAACACACTTCATTTAGGCTTTGTTTCTCCCACCACTTATGTTGTAAGTGTTAATTTTATACATGAGTGGCGGCACCTACATACAGTTTAAAGTCGATTCTGAACTACGGATTTTTTGAGATACTTTTCATGGCAATTTTATTTACTCTCCTAGTTTTCTCTTCATATTTCGTTTGAGATGTTTGACCTGAGGTTTGAAACGTGGCTTTACTTCTAAAAAGCCAACACACTACCTACTAGACTACGACGACTTCAACTGCAATACGGACACGATTTTCAGGCTTTTCGCAACTGAAACGTGTAACCACTGCATAATATCAGCAGCGTCTTAACAGATCATGAAAATGAACAAATTCAATATTTTAGCCGTAGTGAATCCATTCCAAAGAACGGCAAGGTTGGTTTGTAGTTCAATAAAAGGCTATTTCTAGGGATGCAAGCGTTATAATTTACATTTAGGTTAGGTTAGGTTGGAGGACGTGTACTTGACAATTAAGGCAAGTACAGTACCCGGAGGTCGAATTGACCCATTGTACAACGTCCTAGTTTCTCACACCACTTATGTAGTGTGTTAATTTTTATACATGAGTGTAAGTTTTAAGTTTAAAGACGACTCCGAACGACAGATTTTTGAGAGAAGTCGCCGAAGAAATATGTTTTTTGTATTTTATCTTGATGCCTGGCACGGGGCTCGAACTCTGGTTTTACGTCTAATAAGCCAACACACTACCTACTAGACTACTACATTTACTAGCTACAAAAAGATAAAATAGTCGATAGTAAATAATATTTCAACTATTAAGGCTATTTTAAAAGAGGAATTGAATTTAAAAAAGCAGCATAAGTTCAAGAAAAGGGTGTTGAGTACCTCACAATATAAGGATGTAGTATTGTGCAGTTACTAAACCGGAAAGAGGTTTGACGCTAACGATGAAATCATCTCGCAAGCAAATCTATTTTAATGACTGCGTAGCCTTTAAAGTAATCGCTTCCATATACACCCATGTATTCTATCTTTCAGAGATTGCTACGTTTGCTGCGTCACGTTTATTGTGTTTATAGCATGACAAATCTTGTTTTGCATTTTTAAGTGATACAAAATTTATAGAAAACTTGGACTTGGAGAGCTCATATAAGACTACGACCATTCTTGGAACACATTGGTTCTCTGGAAATTAAAGTAAATGAACAAATGCGTTACGAAGAGGATCGCTGTTCTTTTATTCAAATAAATAACAAAACAGTTCCTCAATAATCGTATAAAAAATATCTTATGATTCAGTTTGTATAATTGTCTTCACAAAACCAATATTGAGTTCAATTTATTGAAAATCAAACATTTTAAAAAAAACTTACAAGTTTTGATTCAACACTTAAAATTTTCTCAGTGTATAATTGCAGTAATTTATTCGATTGTTTTCCGTAATAAGCGTATATAAAATATCTTAAGATTAAGTTTGTTTAATTGTCTTCACAAAACCAATATTGAGTTCAATTTATTGTAAATCAAAGATTCTAACAAAACTTAAAAGTTTTGATTCAACACTTAAAATTTTCTCAGTGTATAATTGCAGTAATTTATTCGATTGTTTTCCGTAATAAGCGTATATAAAATATCTTAAGATTCAGTTTGTATAATTGTCTTCTCAAAATCAATATTAAGTTCAATTTATTGAAAATCAAACATTCTAAAAAAATTACAAGTTTTGATTCAACACTTAAAATTTTTTCAGTGTATAATTGCATTAATTTATTTCATTGCTCTTGTTGTTGTCAATTATAATTCTAGATTTAATTCTTATCAATTTTATTAAAACCCAAATCATAAAATTACAAATCTTGCAGCCATTTCCATTTGAATTAAATAAAAACTGTGGATACTCTCACATGCAGGCAACACATGCATGCATAAATGGGGCAGGGTTGGAAGTGTTGATAGTAAAATAGTGACCAAATGTAATAAATACTGGCTGAACTTTAACTTCTTTTCTTTGTGGTTAACTTATGTTAGAAACTTTTGTTGAAAGATGGTCCAATGGGCCAGTGATTTGATTAATAGTTTGTTTCTGTAAATTTCTGTTCTGAATGATTTTAAATGAACGTCTGTTTGTATGCAAGAACACTCAAATTTGGTTTGTGTTTTCCATATAAACACACGTTCGTCTGAAATCATTTGTCTTACAGAAACAGGCCCTAAAGTGTATTTTGCATAATGTTTGAGTTAATGTGATAAATCTATTAGCGCTCTAAATGTATTCTAAGATATTTAACATTTTAACAAAACGAAATATGAAAAAATATTTCGGCGGCGACTTCCTCTTAAAAGATTTCTGTCAGAAACTCTGAGAGTAAATAAAAAATTGCCATGAAGTTTTTCAAAAATCTGTCGTTCAGGGTCGACTTTTTTTTTTCTATACAGGACTGGCGGGATCTACAGTTTAAAGTCGATTCCGAACGACAGATTGTTGAGAAACTTTTCATTGCAATTTTTATTTACTCTCAGAGTTTTTGCCAGACTTCTGCCAAGAGGGAGTCGACGAAGAAATATTTTTTCATATTTCGTTCAGTTGGAGATGCCTGACCTGGGGTTTGAATAAAGGCTTTACGTCTAATAAGTCAACACACTACCTACTAGACCACGGCGACTTCCAGTGTAGTCGTCATAGTCTTCTTAATTCTTATGTATGTGTAACGAAAGCAGTATCGTCCGCAAAAGTCCATGTATGTATTTGGTGGGCATATGATCTAGTACTCTACACTGTGGTTAGGTTAGGTTAGGTTCAAGGAGGTATATGCCAATTAGTTCTATAATAGCTTGTGTGTGTTTTTTTTTTATAAAAAACCTATAGCTTCTGATATTAGATTTCCTTACATATTTAATCGGTCTAAACAACCCGTTTGTCGGATCTCGGCCTTAACACCTTCTTCCTTCGAGTACACCTTAATCAATTGGTCCATCAATCGATGACAGGTCTTCCGTAACTTGGTCTTTTTAACATAAGCAAGATAGTTCTTACGCTTAAGTCCTGTAATCACTCCATTACATACTCGCCTTTCTGGAACATCCTCTTCTATTAGAAGCAAAAGTTTGAGCCGGTGTGCATAGCTGCTGGTTGATAATGTGCTGAACAACGTCTTTATCGTTGGCATATTCTAAGTACTTAAGTCCCTCATCAGCAATTGTTATGCAAACCAATTCATATTTTCCATCACCGGCTTTGTAATATACAAACATAATGCTCTCAACATATTTATTTTAAAGAGAACAGAACACTCACATTATACATACACTTCCAAGCTTTTCACCCAAAAAAACAACTTGTGTGTCTTCTTAATTATGCCTTCTTCATTTTGTTATTGTAGAGAAAATGATAAAAATACTCTCTCATCAATATGATTTAAAATTCACATGTGTTGGTTGCTTTTCTTGTACTCAGTACGCGGAACCGCTTGGAACCGCATGTTGAATTTGTTTTTAGTTGTTATTATTTTTTATTTTGATTTTTATTTACAAAACTAAAACATTTAAATAAAAAACAAACAAACTTACGTACATACATTAGTATAGCCACACATAATTTTGTTTAATATTTCGCATTAGTTTTTCCTTTTTGCCAGATTGTAAAAATAATATTCTTTATACTATGTGTGTGCATGTGTATGGGTGTGTGTTAATTCTCCCATTTTCTTATAGACGGAGCGAATATTTTTTGCAAAATTTTGTTGTTTTTCTTCACTTTCATTCTCAGTTGGTGTGTGTTTTGTTTATGTTGCTGTTGCCTTTACGGTTTGTTTTGAAAATTAAATTCAAAATTTTTACTCACGCTGTGTTTTTGTTGTTAGTTGTTGTTGTTGTTTTTGGTATTCTTCTTGATTCAATCATGTAATAAAAAGTGAATCGGTTCGTTAGTTGTCTTCACTACGCGAAACACTCGAGTTCAATTGGAAATCCAAAAGTAATTTTGTGTTTAAGCCGGCGGTTCTCATACGTTATGGTTTAAAAAAATTATTACTTGTTTGGGTGTTTTTTTTTTTAAATAAAATGTTATAAAATAAATGTATTACACGCAATTTTCGTTTAAATTAAAAAAATTTCCATTAAATTTATTAAATTAAAATACAAAAATTGTTATAAATTAAATAAAATTGATGTGCTATAAACAACAACAAAAAAAATTCATTAAATTTTTGTTATAAATTTAACAAATAATTGGATAATTAAATTATTAACATTTATTAAATTATTTAATAAATAATAAAAATCAAAAAAAAAAAAATAAAAAAAATTTTAATTAAAAAAGAAAAAAAAAATTAATTAAATTTAAAAAAATTTGATATTTAGAATGAACATCGTTTACAATGCTTTTATCGGTAATAACGACATTAAGTCGCCAGATAAATATATGAAATTGAAAAATTACTACCATTGTTAGAACGATTACATTGTGTGGTCAAATATTGGGTTCTCGAAAAAGTTATGTTAAAAATTTAATTCAATTTTAAACACCTTTTCTCAAAAGTGAAACGAACTGTATTAAAAAAAAATGTGCCGTTTTGATCGGTATTATTATTGTCAGGAATAGGACATACGATCTCTTTAACTCCCCTCAAGCCTGTTAGGATATCCTTATCACATCTCATACATAACATAATTGGCCATTACAACCCTTTAGCCAGGATTACGACCTAGTTTCGCACACCACTTATGTTGTGTGTGTTAATTTTATACATGAGTGTATACAGTTTAAAGTCATATCTCTTCTAAGCCTATTGCTCTGACAAACTTCAGGATGCTTCTTGGTGCTTCTGACCAGCACCAGATATACTCCCAGGTTTTTCCTCCTGGCCTACATTAGTGGCTCATCGCAGAATCTTTATGTTTTGTGCGATACGAATCTCCTTTTTGAACAAATAATTACAATCCTTCAGTAAGGATTACAACCTAGCATCTCACATCACTTATGTTCGGATGACAGATTTTGAGAAACTTTTCATGGCAATTTTATTAGCTCTTAGAGTTTATGTCAGAAATCTGCTAAGAGGAAGTCGCCCAAGAAATATTTTTTCCTATTTCGCTGCGTTCGAGATGTTTGCCGTGTTCTTAAGTCTAATAAGCCAACGCACTACCTATTAGATTCAGGCACTTTGATTTACTATGCAAACACAAACTCAAATCTCTTGCCATTGCAATTTCTCAATAAGAGTTTAGATTGTCTTAAACTAATTTAGTTTGAGAAGAGCCTTTCTCAACAAAAGTTTATGTTGTTTCAAACTGATTTGGTTTGTGAAGAGCGTTTGCCTTCTTTTATCTTTCTTTTCGTTGAGTATGCCTTTCCAAATAGCTGCTTACACTCCACAGAAAAGTCTTGACCCCATCAGCGGCTTGGAAGCTCCTACTGTTTGCAAGTTTTTCTTCCTGCTAATTGCCGCGTAGTCCCATATGAAATAGGATTCAGCAGGAGGCAACCATTAAGTACGGAACATTACATTGTTTAAATGTTCTCTGGGTGGAGAGCATCCGGAATGTTCAATTTTCCATGACTCTGGCGCATAAACCAGAAACCTACTGTTTTGACTGTTGCTTGGACTCTGGTCTCGCTCACAGTTCCGAAGCTACGCAAAAACTTCATATTGCGGTTAAACAATGGTACAAGCTCATGTGAACGTGCCACAATATTACGTTTGTGGTCGAATGTGTGTAAACGCAGAAAGCTTTCTCCTATCCTAGTAATGATTAAAAATTAAAATCACTGAATCATGAACAAAGATTATGACCAATTGGCAAACATAATATCGAGTTTATTTTTAAATGGTTTTGAGTGCGTTACTTTCGTCCTTGTATGATTTTTACATACATACAATTGGTCATTACAACCCTCCAGTCAGGATTACGACCTAGTTTCTCACACCACTTATGTTGTGTGTGCTAATTTTATACATGAGCGGTGGGACCTACAGTTTAAAGTCGACTCCGAACGACAAATTTTTGAGAAACTTTTCATGGCAATTTTTATTTGTTCTCAGAGTTTTTCCCAGCAATCTGCTGAGAGGAAGTCACCGAAGAAATACTTTTTGTATTTTGTTTTGAAGTCTGGAATGGGGCTCGAACCGTGGCTTTACGTCTAATAAGTCAGAACTCTACCTACTAGACTACGGCGACTTATGACTGTATGACTTTTATTCATTGAAATTAATGGTGCAGAGTTTCCATCACAGTTATAAACCTTAGCCTTGGTTTAGGAAATAGTTTTTTCTATTTTCAAATTATGTATCAGTCTGCTAGTCTATCAAACATAAACTGACAGATTAGCAATGAATTAGATCAGGCAGCATCATGTTTTGAATAAATAGGCTTTAATGAGTGCCCAATACATGTCCATAGAAGTCGACGACAGATGGTAATTCCATCATACCAGGACCTGCTACAGTATATTGGTTTAGGAATTCATTTTATTCTCTTCAAATCACACATTAGTCTGCTAGTGTATCAAACACAATCTGACAGATCAACAACGAAAAAGCAGCATCATGTTTTGAATAAATAGGCTTTAATGAGTGCCCAATTACATGGCCATAGAAGTTGACGACAGATGGCAACTCTCTCATACCAGGACTTGCTACAGTAGAGCAACCATATGATTGAACTGACAGATCAATGACGAATAAAATTAAGCAGCATTATGCTTTGAATAAATAGGCTTCAATGAGTGCCCAGTACATGGCCACAGAAGTCGGGGAAGATGGTAACTCTATCATACCAAGACTTGCTACAGTAGAGCAACCATCTGATTGAACTGACAGATCAACGAAGAAGAAAATTAAGCAGCAACATGTTTTAAATAAATAGGCTTTAATGAGTCCCCAATGTGTGTCCACATTGAAGTCGATGACAGATGGTAATTCCATCATACCAGGACTTGCTACAGTAGATTGGTTTAGGAATTCGATTTTTTCTCTTCAAATCGCGCATGGTTTGAAGAGATCAACAACGAATAAACTCAAGCAATATCATGTTTTCAATAAATAGGCTTTAATGAGCGCCATAATGAGTACATGGCCATAAAAGTCGACAACAGATGGCAACTCTATCATACCAGGATTTGCTACAGTAGAGCAACCATCTGATTGAACTGACAGACTAACGACGAATAAAATTAAGCAGCATTATGCTTTGAATAAATAGGCTTCAATGAGTGCCCAATACATGTCCATAGAAGTCGACGACAGATGGTAACTCTATCATACCAGGACTAGTTACAGTAGAGCAATCATCTGATTGAACTGACAGGTCAACGATGAATAAAATTAAGCAGCATTATGTTTTAAATAAATAGATTTTAATGAGTTCCCAATATGTGTCCACAGAAATTGACGACCGATGGTAACTCTAGCATACCAGACTTGCTACAGTAGATCAACAGTCCGATTGACTGCATTGATTGATTGTTTTAAACCTGAGTTCAGAAATGCCTTAGCAGTTTTGTATCAATATGAGAAAACTGTTTAAGCCAGATTTCATTTTTATTCTTATTGCAAACAATTTTAGATTTTTAAAACTTACTAAAGTGGAAAGCTATTGAAACATATTTGTGTTTTGGAATAAAATAAGGCCATGAATAAAATATTTAAATAACAAATTTTTAAAAAGTGATGAATATTATTGGAAACTAAAAATTAAAATTGAAATATAAAAAATTAAATCAAATAAAAAAATGTTTAAATATTAACAAAAGAGATCAAAATTAACAAAGAAGGAAAAAAGTTATTCACAAAATATGTCAAAATTACACGTAAGTGATCTACGTTTAATGTACTAATAATTCACCACACTTTTCTTTCGATATATTTTTCAAAATAAATCCCGCTTTTCTAATTTATGTCTGTCTGTCTGTCGTATGTATGTTCGGGTATGACTCAATAACACATTATTTTTAATGTCTTTCCGTTTTATTTTCGAAGTTATTTTTATAAATTTTGTACCTTTTTTTTCGTGATTTTGTTGTTGCAAAAATAAAACATTTGTTTTATATCGCTAGCTCTCTGGGTCTCTCTCTCTCTCTTAGATGTACAATTAGAGTTACGAGAAAAGAAAAACTGCCTCAAATAGTTTTTTTTTTGTAATCAGAATTTTCTCAGTTTCTAAGATTTTGTTTTCTTCGATTCCCATTTTTTTTAAACATTCTAGAGTGTGAAGTGACATGAATGGTGGGCATTTAAAATTAAATGCACGTGTTTTTCTCTGATTCTTTTGAGATTTGAAAGAATTATTTCCCATAATTTTCAATTAAATTATTTTTGTAAACTTTACCAGAGCATTGTTTATTTAAAATAGAGTTGAGTGCCTTGATAGCTTTTTCTTCGTACTTTAAATGGAAATCTTCTATAGGTGCCGCAAGCCATTGGTTGCGTTGGATACTTCCTCACTGAAATCACCTTAAACTTACTTACTTTGCTCTGTAGCCAATCTCTTGACTGCGTTTCCATTAGTTGTATGGCTGTAGCCATCATAATGATTCTGGTCGGACAATTTGCAGCGCTTTGTCACTTGCTTTTTCTTGGCAGTAGTATTAACTCCAGTATTGACTCCATTGTATTCCATAAGAATCTAACCGCTTTCGGACACCGTTTTAATTGGATGATCACAAATCGCGAACACTTTTAAAGCAACCTGTGCCCCAGTTTCTTCTTGATTCGAGCATTGTAATATCATGGTGAGATGCTGTGCTCGAAGCGGTGAATCTTCTTTAACTAGCATGTCCTGTCAAGAACTGAGATACGTTAATATCTTCATAACATCTGTTTCAATATCTGAAATGAGTTTGTAGGTCCAACGACCCATAAAACTGTTTTTCATCGTTGTGCTCATCTTTACATATGTATGTACATACATATATAATTGGTCATTACAACCCTTCAGTCAGAATTACGAAATAGCTTCTCACACCACCTATGTTGTGTGTGTTAATTTTATACATGAGTGGCGCGACCAACAGGTCCATGGTAGTAATCGATTTCTTAAAATTTTTCAGTGCTATGTAACCTAATACTTTTTCCAGAACACTTTGTTCCTAGACAACCGTATTATTTAAGGTTATGTTAGGTTGTGACTATACATACGAGTATATACACTGTCGGACAAAATAAAGTGCGGTTTGAAATAATTTTTGTTTTTTGATTAAAGCATATGTTTATTGCTTTCAAATGTTTATAAATAATAGTTTCATTTTTAATTCGGTTAATATTTTATCTAAAAAGTATCTTAACATTGAATTCCTTCTTTATATTTTCTATTTATAATAGAAACTATGTGGCACATAAGGAATTTCAAGTGACAAAATAAAGTAACATTTCACTAGAAAATATTATAAATAATTAAATAACTTCAAAATTTAGTACCTCATGGTGTGGGGATGTTTTTCCTCTTCAAGAGTAGGTAGACGCATTAAAATTGATTACAAAATGACTTGAGAGCGCTATGTAAATATTTTGGAAGAAAATCTTTACAGCAGTGAGGAGGAAATGGGCTTGGGGGAGTTTATCTTTCAACAAGACAACGAACCCAAGCACACGAGTAAGGTCGCTAAAAACATATTTTGAAGAAAATAATATTGAAAAATTTGAATGGCCTGCTCAAAGCCCAGATTTAAACCTCATAGAGCATCTTTGGGCTATCTCAGATGACAAAAACCCGATGGAGTCCAGAACAAATATTCAAACATTTTGGGAAAAACTGTAAAGTGAATGGAAGGCAATTCCTACAAGTACTTTGAAGAACCTTGCGCTAAGTATGCCGAAAAGATTAAGAGAAGTCATAAATAACAAAGGAGGATCAACTTCGTACTAAATTTTGAAGTTATTTAATTATTTATAATATTTTCTAGTGAAATGTTACTTTATTTTGTCACTTGAAATTCCTTATGTGCCACATAGTTTCTATTATAAATAGAAAATATAAAGAAAGAATTCAATGTTAAGATACTTTTTAGATAAAATATTAACCGAATTAAAAATGAAACTATTATTTATAAACATTTGAAAGCAATAAACATATGCTTTAATCAAAAAACAAAAATTATTTCAAACCGCACTTTATTTTGTCCGACAGTGTATATGTATAATTGGTCAATACAACCCCTCAATTTAGATTACGACCTAGCTTCTTACACCACGGGACCTACAGTTTAAAGCCGATTCCGAACGACAGATTTTTGATTAAATTTTCGTGACAATTTTATTTAATCTCAGAGTTTTTGCCAGAAATCTGCTGCGAGGAAGTAGCTGAAGAAATATTTTTTTTAAATTTCGTTTTGCTGAAGATGTTTAATCAGGGGCTTGAACCGCGGCCTCTCGTCTAATAAGGAAACACAATATCTACTAGACTACGGCGACAGCTATATGTTTCTGAAAAGAACGAAAGAAACTTTTGTGGCTTGAGGTAATAAGTGTTTTTTTTTTTGAATAAATTCATCGATGTTGTTGCAATACAGC
This sequence comes from Sarcophaga subvicina, assembly GCA_936449025.2. Taxonomy (NCBI): domain Eukaryota; kingdom Metazoa; phylum Arthropoda; class Insecta; order Diptera; family Sarcophagidae; genus Sarcophaga; species Sarcophaga subvicina. Next base: position 16,016,817 of record OW388083.2, on the reverse strand, counting down.
ATCTAGTCCAAAGCATATTCGATTGAAAATATTCATTTACATAGCAGTTATACATCGAATTGATTGAACATGCTGTCTGTGCAGAGAAGAGACAGAGCTTATACTCTGCGCATGCGTGGCATTGGCAATCATTGGAAGGCGAAATTTATTCTTCTGGTAATCATAGCAAATAATGTTTGCGATCTAAGTAAACAGAGTTTTGGGAGAAGCTTCCTGTTAATAACACAGATGTTTCCGAAGGCATTTTGCGCGCTGAACTGGGTTCAAAAACTTTTCATCACGTCAGGTTTTCGAGAAACAGGGTTGAAATCCCTAAAAATAGCGTTTTTGGCCATTTTTGAAAAATTGTAGAGCTAAATACTGACGTGCTAGAACCATCGCTATCGTCAGAAATTGACAATTGATCTTTGCTCTTTAAAACGAGCTCAAAGCGAAATTGTTTGCATACACCCTTAAAGTAGGGGGTGGGTTTATGTCAAGGGGTGCAAAAGAAAAAGAAACACATTACGGAGGTCCTTAAAAATTAATCAGATTTACTTGAAAATTGTTACTCAGGGGTTTTTGGGGTCGCTGATTACAGATCTTAACTCAGATTTAAAAAATTCAAAATGGCGGATACAATATGGCGGTCGAGGTTTATAAAAATTAATCAGATTTACTTCACGGCCATATTTGATCCGCCATTTTGAATTTTTTAACTGCTTTTTGAATTGAACTGTAGGCATTCTCAAACAGTATTACATACATACATACATACATACATACATACATACATACATACATACATACATACATACATACATACATACATATACATAAAAGTCAGGATTACGGCCTAGCTTTCTCACACCACTCATATTGTGTGTGTTAATTTTAATACATGAGTGGCGGGACTTACAGTTTAAAGTCGACTCCGAACGACAGATCTTTTGAGAAACTTTTCATGGCAATTTTATTTACTCTCAGAGTTTTTGCCAGAAATCTGCTGAGAGGAAGTCGCCGAAGAAATATTTGTTCATATTTCTTTTTGATGTCTGACCTGGGGTTTGAACTGTGGCCTTACGTCTAATAAGCCAACACACTACCTACTAGACTACGGTGACTTCAAAAAGCTTTCAAGGAGTTTTTCTTAACCAATATTATTACGAACCAATTGCTTTTGTACCATAACTAAAGCCATTTTCAATTAGATAACTTTCGAAATTCTATTTGAAAAATTAATTTAATTTATGCTTTGTTTGTTGTAAAGTTTTTTTTTAGTGAAGTTAAGAATCAATCAATCAAAAAATAATTCTTTAGTTTCGAAACAATGTTTTCCAATTCAATGGTATCCACTTTAGATGCGCCTCTTTATTTTTCTTCAAATTTAACCTAATTTCCATATGCATTAATAACCTCTTAACATTCCCACATGACCTAAAAATGTAAAAATCTTTTACATTTATCAGCTCTCGTACACTCACTCACTCACTCATATTGTAGTCGTATTGTAAACTTGCACTTATTTTTTCTCAATTCAAATTCAAATTCAAATTTTTCAGTTTTTTTGTTTTTGTTTTTAGTTCAAGACAATTTGGATTAGTGTAACACAGACACACAGAATAATAATTTTGAAGCCCAGATAATTTTGCTCAATTTTCAAAATTAACAACGACATCACATCAATTCTACAATATTTCTCAAAAGAATATTTACAAGCACTTTTGGTTCGTTTTTTTTCAGATTTTTTCTTTTTTTTTTTTGTAAAAAATGATCATAAAACTAGAACAGACACAGAATATTTAGTTTTTCTTGTTTTTTAATAAAAAAATTTGCATAATAATTTAAATGAGTTCATACTTACAACAAAAAAAGAATTTTTTTTAAAAAATTAATAGACTGTTTAAAAATATTGTAAATTAAATTCATTGTTCGTTGTAATGGATAATTACTTTTGTTTTTTTTTTATTTAATTCAAGTATTTGTTGCAAAAAATTTTAAATTTATGACTATAACCTGAGTTGTCGATTGTAATACGATCACCATTTCATTTCAAATAATTTTTTATGGTTATGTGCACTGTGCGATAAAAAAAATTGTGCATCCGATAACACACACACAAAACTGTGCACTGTGCGATAAAAAAATTGTGCATCCGATAACACACCCAACAGGAAATTTCAAATTTAGATGCAATATTTAATACTTTTAAGTCAAGATTTTGAATAAAATTGCTGATTAAAAATCACAAAGAAAAGGGAATCAAGAAAGATAAAGGGTCCGCCAAATAACTTTTTTTTTTGAAAATGCTTTAAAAAAAACTACTGAATATTTTCTCAAATTTCTTTTTTATTTGAAAGTACAATCCTCCCGGTTAACAATGGAAAATAATTTCATTCAAATGGCTGCCTCTGCTGGCCATGCAGTAGCCTACACGATCGGTCCAATTTTTAAGCACATTATCGATTGTGTGCAGCTGTATTTCACCAATGGCTTCACGAATATCGCCCTTTAAAGCGTCAATTGTCTCTGGCTTGTCGGCGTAACACTTATCTTTGACGGCACCCCACAAATAATAGTCCAACGGTGTCAAATCGCACCTCCGAGGTGGCCAAACGACATCAGCTCTGCGGCTGATAATGCGATCTTCAAAAACAAGGCGCAAAACATCGAGTGTAGCTTCGGCTGTGTGGCACGTAGCGCCGTCCTGTTGCAAACAAATGTTGCCAATATCCACCTCTTCAATTTTTGTGAACAAAAATTCGTTTAACATGGCCCGATAACGATCGCCATTGACTGTAACGGCCACTCCTTGCTCATTTTCGAAGAAAAATGGCCCAATTATGCCTCTGGACCATAATCCGCACCAAACAGTGACTCGTTTTGGATGCCTCGGCTTTTCAATGTATGCGTGCGGGTTTTCTGTGCCTCAAATGCGACAATTTTGCTTGTTTACATACCCGCCAAGATCAAAATGAGCTTCATCTGAAAAGATGATTTTTTTTTGCCAAAATCGGCATCTTCTGGTGTAGGCTACTGCATGGGCAGCCGAGGCAGCCATTTGAATGAAATTATTTTCCATTATTAACCGGAAGATTGTAAAAAAGAACTTTAAGAAAATATTCAGTAGTTTTTTTTTAAAGCATTTTCAAAAAAAAGGTTATTTGGCGGACCCTTTATCGAAAAATATATCTCTGTAAGGCATACTCCAAAAGAACACAGGCTTAGAATGGAGCATTTATTGTGCAACAAAATATTACCACCTATGGCTAGGTTAGTTTGGATGTGTGATCCTTCCTCAAGGGCAAGCTCCTACTTAACTTAGGCTAGAGAAAGATATCGAAAAATAGATCCCTGTATCTTGGCATACTCGCAAAGAACACAGGCTCAGAATGAAATATTTATTGTGCAAAAATATAACATCAGCTAAACTTAGGTTAGATTAGATGGTAAACCCTTTGCTATAGGGCAAGTTTCCACCTGACTTACGCTCGAGAAAGTTATCGAAAAATAGATCTCTGTAAGACACAGCTTCAAAAGAACACATGCTTAGAATGAAGCATTTTTTGTGCAAAAAAATATCATCATCTATAGTTAGGTTTAGATTAGATGGCAAACCTCTCCGAAGGGCAAGGTCCCCCTTAACCTAGGCCAGCTTTAAGATCTATTGTGATACCATAATTAATATTCAACATGAATTTGCCGTGCTCTAGTAGGTAGTGTGTTGGCTTATTAGACTTAAAGCCCAGGTTCGTATCCCAGGTCAGACATATAAACGAAATATGAAAAAAAAATATTTCTTCGGCGACTTCTTCTCAGCGGATTTCTGGCAAAAACTTTGAGGCCGGCGTTAAGATCTATTGTGATACCATAATTAATATCCAACATGAAGTCACCGGATTTCTGGCAAAAACTCTGAGAGTAAATAGACCTGCCATGAAAAAGTTTCTCAAAAATCTGTCGTTCGGGTTCGACATTAAACTGTAGGTCCCGGCAATCACGTATTAAAATTAACGCATACAACATGAGTGGTGTGAGAAGCTAGGACGTAATCCTGACTGAAGGGTTGTAATGGCCAATTATGTATGTACAGCGACCGCCATAAGTGAGTCAACACTTTTGTTCTTAAGTACAAAAAAAGTTCCTTTATCATGAATTGTTTTTGTTTTAACATTTTATGAGTAATAAATAAACATTTTTATTTTTGGAAATTTATTCGACTTACTTTTCTCGCTATAAATGTAAAAGATTTTTACATTTTTAGGTCATGTGGGAATGTTAAGAGGTTATTAATGCGTATGGAAATTAGGTTAAATTTGAATAAAAATAAAGAAGCGCATCTAAAGTGGATACCATTGGATTGGAAAACATTGTTTCGAAACTAAAGAATTATTTTATGATTGATTGATTCTTAACTTCACTAAACAAGTTTACAACAAACACGGCAAATTAAATTAATTTTTCGAATGGAATTTCGAAAGTTATCTAAATGACGAAGGCTTTAGTTATTGTACAAAAGCAATTGGATCGTAATAATATTGGTTAAGAAAAACTCTTTGAAAGCTATACCTAACATAACAGGGTTTGAGAGTGCCTAGAGTTCAATTCAAAAATAAGTTCAATGTATTATTATTAAAGTCGCCGTAGTCTAGTAGGTAGTGTGTTGGCTTAATAGATGTAAGGCCGAGGTTCAAACACCAGGTCAGACATCAAAACGAAATATGAAACAATATCCCTTCGACGACTTCCTCTCAGCAGATTTCTGGCAAAAGCTCTGAGAGTAAATGAAATTGTCATGAAAAGGTTCTCAAAAATCTGTCGTTCGGAATCGACTTTAAACTATAAGTTCCGCCAATCATGTATTAAAATTAACACACATAATGTGAGTGGTGTGAGAAGCTAGGCCGTAATCCTGACTGAAGGGTTATAATGGCCAATTATGTGACCGCCATAAGTGAGTCAACACTTTTGTTCTTAAGTACAAAAAAGTTCCTTTATCATGAATTGTTTTTGTTTTAACATTTTATGAGTAATAAATAAACATTTTTATTTTTGGAAATTTATTCGACTTACTTTTCTCCCTATACTAAGAAAACCAATTATTTCAGTGGTGTTCACTCACTTTTGGCGCTCAGTGTATGTATGTATGTATGTATGTAATATCCATCAAGGGTATGAAACATTCCCAAGTAAATCAGTTCAATTCTATTTCATCCATTATTTTTATGCCAAAGATAATAGCAATTAGAATGTCTATCTTTTCATAACAAGAGCCAGGCACTGATACACGGGGTAAAAAATAGTCTCTTCATCCTCTCAGACCCATAGCTTCTGCAGAAGTTATTTCAGAGAAGGCCAAGTCTATTTGCATACCTTTCAATAGGACAGTGAATAGTGATTTAAGAACCGAAGCCAATCAGATTTCTTCTTATACATAAGTCCAGCATCATGGCAAGAGCCAGACACTGACACACATAATTTAAAAGATCATCCTCTCAGACCCATAGTTTCTATTCTCTATTGGCATACCTTCCAATAGGACAGTGAGCAGTGATTTTAGAACAGAAGCCAATCAGATTTCTTCTTATAAGTACAGCATCATGGCAAGAGCCAGACACTGACACATAAGGTGAAAGATAATCCTCTTAGACCCATAGTTTCTATAGTTTATTGGCATACCTTCCAACAGGACAGTGAGCAGTGATTTAAGAACAGAAGCCAATCAGATTTCTTCTTATAAGTTCAGCATCATGGCAAGAGGCAGGAACTGGCACATAAGGTGAAAGATCATCCTCTTAGACCCATAGTTTCTATTGTTTATTGGCATACCTTCCAATGGGTCAGTGAACTGATCGCAGTGAGCGGAACAGTAGCCAATCAGATTTCTTCTTATCAGCCTAGCAGATTCTAGCAATATTGTACGTTCTTTCCTTTTGTCAGTTCCTTTTGAAGTTAAGGCTCCGTGTAAAACGATCAGTGAATATCTAGTCTAACTGAAGCAATCAGAACATGTAACCTATGCCTTGTAACATGTAGGAGCTTGCAAGTCCCTCCGGCGCTGGCCAGCTCTTTAGCAATGCAATTTCCAACCATATCCTTATGTTCAGGATGGTATCGGACGAAACCTTATGGAAGATGGAATTTATTCTGTATAGTTCGCTTTCTAGGAAAGTTCGACAATAAATCACTCTCTCTACTACAAATTTATATCCGGCAGAAAATGGAATACAATCCTCATGTGTGGGTCAAAGCCTATTTTGTATGGTGTAAAGGAGAGGACGAAAGGGCGTATTAGACTCTTTTATTTCACTAGAGCAACGTAGCTTGTGTTTCGCTATTTTATCGTTAGGTTAGGTAGGTTAGGTTAGAGGACGTGTACTTGTCAATTAAGACAAATACAGTACCCGGAGGTCGAATTGACCCATTGTACAACGTCCTAGTTTCTCACACCTCTTATGTTGTGTGTGTTAATTTTATACATGAGTGGTGGGACCTACAGTTTAAAGTCGACTCCGAACGATAGATTTTTATTTATTGAGAAACTTTTCATGGCAAATTTTATTTACTCTCAGAGTTTTTGCCAGAAATCTACTGAGAGGAAGTCGCCGAAAAAATACTTTTTGTATTTTGTCTTTGATGCCTGGCCTGGGGCTCGAACCCAGGCTTTTGCGTCTAATAAGCCAACACACTACCTACTAGACTACGGCGACTTCAAAAAACTTTATCGTTACTTCGACAGAATCTGCTCGAAGGAAATAAAGCGATTTGTTCCCGAAAGTTGACACTTTTTTAAATAATACTTGTCTGTTACGTACACCCTTCCGATCGTCGTCGATTGGTTAGTGGATCGTAATGTATTACAGAGTAGAGATTCTTTCTACTCTACACCCTTTTTTCTCATTCCCATAACTAATTTTCTCAGTTGCAATACAATGCTCCGTATGAGTAGGGGCCAACCCCCTGACTGTTGGTCGTAAACAAATAAGACGTTGGAAGTGTTTAAAGCCACATCCCTAGAGAGTATATATCATAAGCACGTGATTTACAGCATTAGGCCCATCTTTATTTAATAAGGAGCACTTCTTCGCAAAGAGTGCTCGGAGTGCCCATTTTACGGCCTAGAAGACTAGTTTATATTGAAATCCGTAAGAATCATTTCAACAATGCGGGATAGGTTTTCTATTCGGTCAGAGGTTGCGTAAGTTACAAAAATGATTTGAATTGAACCAAAAATTGTTTCTGGTCCTCTTATTAAATGACAAAAAACTCGTAAGTCTTTGTTAGCTATTAATTGTGAAAAGAAATGGCGAAACGCCAATACCTGTTTACTTTATTATTTGAAAACTTTTGTAAATTATTTCAGAGTTTAAAATTATCAAAAAGTTTTTGTTAAACTTGTAGACCCTTTTGTTTTTTTTTTTTTTTTTTGTTGAATATGAAAACCTGTCAATAAAAATGTCCTTGACATTGTCACCCACTTTTATATTTCAAATTAAAGTAAACAACCGTTACCATAGAAATCAGGATAACGATGAAATTAAATCACTATTAAGGAACTCCTTGATTTTTACCCACTCCATTTGCGAATTCCTTTTTCTAGGGCGGAGTACGAGTATGTAAGGTATGGAATTGATAACATTTTTTGTTGTTGTTGTTGTTATCGGTATTGGTATTGATAATATTATTGTGCTGCCACAAGTTCCCATTAATGTCATCTAATGGCACTCCTATGTTTTTGGTTTTACTTTTCAATTAATTTTTGTTTTTTTCTTTTTTTCTGTCTAATATTAGCAGAAAACGAACCCATAAATTTATTTTTCCAAAGATTTATGATTAAATAAAGCGAACAAAGCTAACTGTAAAGATATTTGTGCATAACTCAAGGTTAACATAAGTATTAGAAAACAGTGCAGGGCATAAAACTAGCAATAAATGTTAGTAACAGTGAAAGGCGAAACTTGAGTTATAGGGGTGGATCGAAAATATTGTGGTAACTAGCGCGGAAATCTTCCGTAAAGATCTGTGGATTTTGTGTCAATCAAGCCTCGGTAGTTTTACGTTTTGCAGATGGACTGTACACCATTTTAAAGCAATGTTCATGTGAGGCTTAATTTGTTTGCAGATAGCCTAGCAGTGAACTCTGTAATTTTGAAAACGAAGTCCTTATACAACTAAATTTGGGTACAGAGGTGATTACCAGAAACTGCTAGAGTGAGAATAGTTTTGTTACTGGGTTTCTCAAGAGCTCAAGAAAATTAAACGGAATAGCTCTGGATTGAAATTTGGGATGCAATAAGTGGGAGTATGGGAATAAAACAACTTCACCTGTCGTATCTTCAAGCGCTTACGTATTAGAGAAGATCACAAGATAACAATAAAATTGCTGAACTCCGTCTTCTCGTTTTTGTTATTATTGTCATGAAGAATTACCTTCTTACTGTGACCATATAGTCTATTGTACTCCTCTCCTCTACCGTTATGCGGTATTCTTATAATGTTTCCTCCAATCCTATTGAACTAAAAAAATTCATGATCTGATATGCACCCAGGTTAGGTTAGGTTAGGTCGTAGTGGTAGCTTTGATCATGTCACAAAGCTCACTTGAGCGCGCATAGCGGCCCGTTGTGATGCCACGGGTGAACGCAGTCCCTGTGCTGACCAAGTTCCACCAAGACCAGGGAGGAGGAAGAAGTTGGTCAGCACAAGGGCTGCTCATCAGAAGCACGACTACCCCAAGCTGGAAAACCAGCCAGAAAGTTTGATGAACGAAGCTATATATCCTTGATGTCAATAGATGATAGCTCCGTCAAGCTGACAAGAAATGGAGAGCCAAATAAGCTATTCTTGCACCTAGCAAGTGACGGATACTGACAGAAGAAGATCTGCACCCGCGGCAGAAGTCGTTTAATGAGAACCGCATCCTTTCCGCAAGTCTGCCCATAACGCAATGGCCCGTAAGAATGGCCACTGTGGTCGAGATTATGTTACGACCAAGTCCAAGCAACTGGTTCGTACGCCTACTATCCATCAAAGGCCAGGTGAGTCTAGCGATGGAGCAGGACTCCTCATTGACCCAGGATAGGTTGGCGTCTTGAAAGAATTTCCGCACAATAGCCAACTTGTACGAGGCAAGTGGCATGCCTAATGCATCCAGGTGTTTTCTTCTAAAATGCATTATTGGCTCGCAGGTTCTAAGAATGAGTTCCGATCATTCATTTATCGTTGTCACATAATCTACTTGTTTGGCTCGGAACAACGCCCTTTCTGAATGAGTGTACTTTGAGTCTACAATGCCATGTTAAAAGACCCTGTCTCTTCTTACTGTAATTTTCCAACAAAATTTTTGTTTGCCTGGCTCCTCGTGATACTACCAAGAGTGTACGAGTCTATCGTTATTTTGAAAATATTGCTCCGAGATATGGCTGTTCTAGCTCTATTTTCTTAGTGAAATTTCTTTGCAAATTGATTTTTTACGTGTTCTTTGTCAAAGACCTCGAAACGCAGTTTCGTTAATAAATGTTTGCACGGACTGTATGACGAAAATGTGATGGACGAACAGTGGAATATTCTACACCATTCATACCTCCTATGATAGATCTTCAAAAGGGCCTTGCTTGTTACATAATCGACATGCTTCTCTGTGTTCTCAAGGATATAATTCTGTACTCAGTATATCATATGCCCCTAGATGTTTTCTTCTGCCTTGTATTAATGTCCCTCTAATGTTCTAATGTCCATGCTCTACATATCGCATTCGAGACGATCCCCATTCTAAATAACTATTTTTGAAGTGGTAGCCCCGTCACTCATAGATATAACATAGCTGGTCTAATAAGCAAAGTTGTAATATTGAGTAAATAGCTGTACTTAGCAATTAAGAAAGTAAGTTAGACTTCTGTTTGGAAGATACTCGGGAGTTTTTATCCTTCTTGTATCAATATACATATGTTCTCGACCCTCCATTCTGTACTGAGGAATAAGGGAGATAAGAAGAGAGCTATCGGCCGCTCAATTTATTAGGTTACCAAGTCGTGAATCTCGTATTAGATTTATCCTTCACTATCTTAATCACAATTTGTTTTAATATTCACGTCCTGAGAGTTGAATAGACTTTAAGCAGTTTCGGCTTTGTATTGCCTATACCTCACACCTTCAGTGTGCCTTAAGCATTGGCGATATTGGCTTCACCTTCTTTGTAATTATTTTCACAATTATACAACATATGCTGGAGAGCCTAGCCTTCAGAAGGCTTGCTGTTTTTGATTAAGCACACTAAGTTGCTGTGCTCGTTGTATCGTTCGTGCAACATTTTTGACATTACACGGCGTAACGTATGACATGACTTTCATTGAGTGCACGAGAAACAGTGTGGATAGCGTGTTAATTTGCGAGAGGCGATGATGTGGGTTCAATTCCCACTGTACATTGCGGTGTGTTACACTTTCTTAAGTGTGTAGATTAAAAAAAGGTTGTCAAAGGTATAACACTACACACGCACAAGTCTCTCTTTTCCTTCTCCTGTAACTGACTTTCAGAAGTTCCAGTGCAATGCACTGCAATGCACCCGGGCGGTGTTTACTTTAAGTAAGTGAGTGGTTAGGTTAGGTTAGCGTGATAGCTTTAATTTGCCAAAAAGCTCACTTGAGCACGCATAGCGGCCCGTTGTGATGCCACAAGTGAACGCAGCCTCTGTACTTTTCAAGTTCCTCCGATCCAAGGAGGGGGAAGTTGGTCAGCGCAAGGGCTGCACATTTACAAAAAGCACGACTACCCCGCGCTGGAAAACCAGCCAGAAAGTTTGATAAACGAGGCTACGTCTTTGATATCAATGAACGATAGCTCCGTCAAGCTGACAAGGGTTGGAGAGCCAAATAACCTATATCTGCACCCCGCAAGGGATGGGCATTGGCAGAGGAAGTGGATGACAGTCTCTTCCTCCTCGGCGGATCTGCATCCACGGCAGAAGTCGTTAACACAGTGGCCTGTAAGCATGGTCACTATTATCGAGATTATATTACGGCCAAGTCCAAGTAGTTGTTGGTACGCCTTCTATTCATTATGGGCCAGGTGAGCCTAGCCATGGAGCAGGATTCTTCACTGATCAAGGACCGTTTGGCATCCCAGGAGAATTTCCGCGCAATGGCCACTTTGAACGAGGTAAGTGTGCGGGAACCCAGACAAGTGTGAAGCTGAAGCGCCCAGAAAGGAGATTGAGGCAGCGGCGATATTCTCTGACGATCATGGAATTATCCGCAATGTTCGACAGAGACTTTATCGCAGACTGGCTATCGGAGTAGATCGAGATACGGGTGAAAGGAATAGGAACACCATAGGCGAGGATCCACTGAGCGACTTCGTAGACGGCCTCCGCCTGGAACACGCTGCAGTAGTCCGGCAGCCGGAGTGAGATGTTCAGGTCCAATTTCCCAGAGTATATTCCACTGCCAACCCCGTTATCGAGTCTGGAGTCGTCGGTGTAGACATCCAGGAGTTCGGGTGGAACGGTCGTGTCGGGGGTCCAGTCGCTTCTGCTCGGGATCAGGAAGTCGAAACCCCTGTCAAAACAGTATTCCACAGGGAGATAATCAATATAAAATGGGGCCACGGGATCGATCCCCAAAATAGAGGAATGACCAGAAGCGACAACACGCCAACGAGACAGGGCATTGAGTCTTATCGCCGTGGACTTAGCTACCTGCTTAGCGAGGAGCTCAGAAGGGAGCCAGTTGAGCATTGCGAGTGAGTGACTTGTTATTGAAAATTGCCATAATGGGGTAATAATTTAATCAGTTGAAATGTTATGTTGATACGAATTTAGGCCTCATAAGTTCGAGTGGCACTAGAAAGAATGCATTTAAGAAATATCTTTTAAAGGCCATCTTGACCCACGCCTTTAAAGAAAAAAATTCAAAAACCATTTGATATTATCGATAAATATTTGGGATAACACCGTTCCTTTTATTATTAAATCAAATGGAAAACGATTTTATTATTTCATTTGGAATCTCTATTACATTCTTATCTGCTCTCTGGTGAACATACTTGAATATTTTGTAAATTATTTCATACTGTGTTCTCCATCAGTAACGGAAAACAAAAATTTCAAATTGATTTGACCTGCATTTCATCAGAGTTGTACTCAGTAAACGATACAGACAATATGCCAAGAATTGAATTTTTTCTTTTAAATTTTTATAGTTTTTAATTATTTTTTCCCAAAACAACACAGAAGGAAATTGTAAGCGATTTCCCCCCACCTCTATAAATACTGTGCTCGCTGACTTCATAAACGACAAGTATTTCTTGTATGATGGATTGCATATGGCAAAGATTTTGTAAGAATACTTGAGTATGTACGCTTGTAAGTAAGTACAGCAGCTACATCCGCATCCACAGTAGTGGATACGTATTTATTGTTTTAATATAGAATTGTATGGACACACGATACACAAATTCATATGTATTGAGGTGTCTTTCTAATGAAAATTCATATTCTATGCCCCATAAAAACTATTTTTCGTTCCGGAGAATAAAATGTTCCAAGTTTTTAGTTATTTTTCCTTGATTTTGCTTCTTTTTTTGGTTTTCAGTCGGTGTTGTTCCCGCATTTGAAAACTAAATTTAACTCACGAAACGAAAATATTGAGTGATTTATAGTGAAATTATTTTTATTTGACGGCCAGCGATGAAAGGGATGTCAATTATAAAACTACAACGATGTCAACAACATTTCCTTGTTATATTTGAAGTTATTTTTAAAATACAGCTTAGATTTTGAAATATAGAATAGGAATGTTAAATTTGAAAAAGTAATAAATTTTTATGGAAGATATTTGTGTCAACAGGTGCATATAGAATTTTGGATTTTAGAGGGGAAAAGGAAAAGTCTTCATTGGACCCAAAATTGGCCAAACTATGAAAGAAAAAAAAAAAATATATTTGAAATTTTTTTTTAATTTCACTTAGCAATGCTCAGGAGTCTTGATATCGAAGCCTCTTCTTACTTATTTACTCAATTCGTCATTATATTCCTTTAGTCAGGATTACAACCTAGTTATACAACACCTTTCATGTTGTGTATGTTAATTTTATCCAAAAATGGTGGGACTTACAGTTTAATATGCGAAAACTTTTCTTGGCAATTTTATTCTACGCACAGAGTTTTGTTTAAGCAGGCTGAACCAACACACTACCTATTAGACTACGACGATTAAAATTTTTCGGCTTTTTCTTCTTTTTCTGTTATTCGTGATTCCTTGCAGGGCATAGATTTTCTATCATCCTCATATACCGAACTAAATTGCGAAAGTTATAACTTATGTCTTTCCCTATGTGGTTTACTGGTTGTACCTAAGCTTCAATCAACCTTCTCTACGTTCTAGAAGTTACACCAATACAACTGCTTTTTCTATGCGTATTACACTGATGCGCTTGTCTAGAGCTTTGGTTCATCGTAGGCACCAGCTCAACTTTTCGTATGGGATTCGTACAGGTTTGTACTTGTGCGTTTCCATATTTTACAATCTTTAATGAACAGGATCGACTTGACGTTCTATATACATTTCGAACATACATACCTAATTAGCCATTATAACCCTTCACTCAGGATTACGGCCTAGCTTCTCACACCACTCATGTTGTGTGCGTTAATTTTATACGTGAGTGGCGGGACCTACAGTTTAACGTCGACTCCGAACGACAAATTTTTGAGAAACTTTTTCATAGCAGGTTTATTTACTCTCAGAGTTTTTGCCAGAAATCTGGTGAGAGGAAATCGCCGAAGAAATATTTTTTTTTCATTTTTCGTTTTGATACGAACCCGGGCTTTACTTCTAATAAGCCAACACACTACCTAATAGACTACGGCGAAATGTATATACGAAGCCTAATAATAGTTTATATTTATTGTGGTCTCCAAATAGATCGGAGCACTCAACGGTTGTCTTATTAATTCGCCCTTAAACGTTCTCGCCAGCTCCCCTACTTCCCAGACAGTTGAAAGTCTTGACTGTTCCTAAGTCTTGAGTGTGGGGAGACGAATTCACGTCCTATCCATAGTTACTTACCGAAGCAGAAACTCGGATCTATTGCGGCGAAATGTAGCACGTACAGCCAGTAATAGTATCCCGTTTTTTGTGGATAGGACGTCAAGCAACGTGGTTTCATTCACTGGGGATGCAGTCGTTACAGTATATTTAACTAGGCGGGCATTTTGCCTACTTTTTGGATCCAGTTTTTAATGTCTTATCTTTATGATCAAGCAAAATGAAGATGCTCCGTAACACCTCAACATATCGCTCTAGGACTGAATGATATGAGCAAGGTCTGATCAGTGAGTAGAGGAGTTATATGAAGTCTATTAAGCCAACTCAAGAACTTTGATTAAGCAAATGATATTTATTTATTCTTACACATGGTCTCTACTATGCAATCAGAACTAGAAGACTTGCAAAGATTAAAGTGTAATTTTGGGCTTGTGATAAATATCAAGAAAATCGAAGCCATGAGAATAAAAAACAGGTGAGCGTAGATAACGACTAATAGAATGCATAGACGGCTTCTCCAATCTAGGCGGTAAAGTCGCAATGAATGGCGAGAAATAAACAGTCAACGACAGCAGGCTACACAAAGCGAGAGCGGCATTCCGACGATTGCACTTAGTATGCAAATAAATACCGAACCATGTATTTTTAATTTGTAAACCAAATGTTGCCAATATCCTCCTCTTAAATTTTTGTGAACAAAAATTCGTTCAACATGGCCCGATAACGATCGCCATTGACTGTAACGGCCACTCCTTGCTCATTTTCGAAGAAAAATTGCCCAATTATGCCTCTGGACCAAAATCCGCACCAAACAGTGACTCGTTTTGGGTGCGTCGGCTTTTCAATGTATGCTTGAGGGTTTTCTGTGCCCCAAATGAGACAATATTGCTTGTTTACATACCCGCCAAGATCAAAATGAGCTTCATCTGAAAAGATGATTTCTTTTTGCCAAAATCGGCATCTTCTGGTGTAGGCTAGCCGAGGCAGCCATTTGAATGAAATTATTTTCCATTATTAAGCGGAAGGATTGTACTTTCAAATAAAAAAGAAATTTGAGAAAATATTCATTATTTTTTTAAAGCATTTTCAAAAAAAAAGTTATTTGGCGGACCCTTTATAATGACCCAATATCATCCACAACAACTTAACCAATCATTGTGATCGTCCAAAGCACACCTGAAGATGCACAATACCATCATTATTACCAACGGCTACGGCAGCAAAGGTGTCATTTGCATAATTGTTTCTCTTCATCGCCTAGTAAGAGTACTGCAATCACAATCTGTCACCATCTTACCATTTCTAAGCCTATGGGAAAGTCTCTGCATTTAAATTCTTTGACATGTGACACATTTTTGTCAATCATAACGAGTTAGTTTTTGGATGTTCCATTTCTTTTTATTGTTTTGCCTCATCCGATAATAGACGTGGGTGTAAAAACTGAGACCAAATTTATTTTTAATCATTCAATAATTTCACAAAACATCTCTTTTTAATAATTCCGTATCAAATTCCTAATTTTCTATTTTGAAATTCATAAATAAAATTTACCTAACAATACAATTTATTTGATTATAATTTTAAACAATTTATTTGTTGTCATTTTCAAATAGATTACAACGTTGCTGCGCCCACGTGCGACTTACAAGACAACAACTCAACAGAAGCTACAACATCCAACAACATTAATTGCAACAGGCGCCAACACAACACCACAACAAGCTGCCAACTCAACGCAAACGAGTGAAATACAACAACTGCTGATACATGGTACAGACATCACTCTCAATAATGTTGATGAATTCATACCAACACTAGAGTTTGTAGACACAACATTGCAAGCAAGTTTCGACCAATTGCTGCCAGCATGTTTAGCAACATGTTTGCAAAACGATAAAACGGTATGCAGTGGTGAGCAACAAGATTTTTCTACGGCAACATGTTCGAGTGGAACGTTTACTGTTGAAAAACATTCCTCAAGCGAACAAAGTGAACAACTGGCAACATCATTAACAGAAGACAATACCAGTGAATTATTGCAGCAGCAACAAGAGGAAATCTCACCATTTAGTCTTACAGACACTGCTTCACTTACAACATATTTCGATGAGCCGACTTCCTCTATGACACTTGACATAATGGAGAGTACACATAACATGACATCGGTGACAACCAGTGATCAAATGCCAACGAACACAACAGCAAGAACATCGACACCAGCAACAACAACCAGTCAAAGTAATGTGCCACAAAGTTTAAGCCACACTAGTTTAAGTCAACCACATAATGAGTACGAGACAGGGGAAGAGGAGGAGGAAATAGAGGAAGAAATTGAAGAGGCTTTGGAAATGAGTGAAGAACAAGATTTAAGTCGATCCTTACCAGGTCCTAGTAAGAAATCAAATGCCGAGCAATTATTTGGCATCGAATTGTCAGAGTCATCCTCAAGTGCTGCTCAATCAGACAAGCACCATAAAAGCAAAAGCAACAGTTTGAAAAGTAACAGTGACGATGAGCCCTTTAAGATTGATGATGACCAATTGTCGGGTGGTAAATTAGCCCAGCATTTCGTTATTGACGAGGAAGATGAGAGTGAAGAAATAAGTTTACCGCAGGCCAGACGTTTAGTGCACTCTAAACATGATTCCACGGATTTGGAAGATGAGCTCAATAAAAATCCTCCGCTTGAGGTGGAGGATTACAGTTTAACAAATCAATCAACTGCCGATGATGTTTCCGAACTTAACGATGAAGAACCTAAAAATGAAACAGAAGATATGACCCAAACATCAAACAGTAAAACGGCTGAGCAATTGGAAAACACTTTGGAAAAAAGCAAAGCTTCTTCTTCTGGTGAGGATAAGCAGAAACTAAAGTCTGAAAGCCTTGAGATGGAACGTGAAAAAATTGTAAGATCCAGTCGGCCGGAATTATTTGAAAATCCCGATATAAAACCTTTATCGGGAGCCTCTTCTCTACACAGTGAAAAAGATCATTCCATAGAGGAAATTATAGCCTCCAATCAGTCTATGGAAATGACATTTGATGAGAGGAACTTAAGCTCTTTGAATCCAAGTTTTGATATACACAATGAAACCTTAGTTAATGAGCTATTGGCCGATACTCCCGAAAAATCTTCAGCAGCAAGTAGAACGAGAAAAGAGAAGGAAGAAGAAAAAGAAACAAAGGTCATTATGGATGAGTCTTTCTTGAGTTCTACAAAACTACAAGAACCCTCGGAGAGCTTTCATAAAGACAACAGTATTAAGCCTGTGGACATGACCATTGATGAGCGGGACTTAAGCTCTTTAAATCCTAGTTTCGATATACACAATGAAACTCTAGTTAATGACTTACTAGCTGATACGCCCGATAAGTCTCCAAGAGCAAGTGAAATGAGAAAAGAGCAAGCAACTCAAGAAGAATCTAAAGTTAGCGTAGATAAATCTTTCTTAAGTTCGACGAAAGTTCAACAAAGTTCCCAGAGTTTTCTTAAAGACAAAGGTGATACAGCAGAACCCAAAGGTTTGCCAAAGCAGCTTGAAAATATTGAAGTCTCTATTGTACCCAATGAAGAAGTCATTGAGGAAGTATTGGATAAAAGTTTGAATACTGAAATGGTTACCGATTTAGATGACAGCTTACCGGAGACTGTAGAACAACCACAGACATCAAGGTCTACAAAACTGCCTCTATTGAAAGAGCATCAAGCCAAAATTGAACAATTGGAGGCTTGGTCTACTCTACAAATTAATACGGCAGAAGAAGATGATGAGGACACTTCATTGCAACTAATGAAACTACGGATAATGGCTATGAAAATACAACCCAAGGATGCAAGTATGCAATTGTCGCCCACTGGTGAGTTAACTGCTGCAGGAACTTCTGCTGGTGCTGTAGAAAACAGTCAGGTCAAGGCTATGGAACGCTTATCTTTGGTAGACTTTGCCAAAGATGCTTTGGAAGATATAACCGAAGAAAGTGAACGCAATTCATTGTCTACCCAGGAAGAACAAAATTCTCTAACAAACGAAAGATCAGCCACAGTGACCACGAAAAGTGATAGTAAAACTCTAAATAAGAACTCCAATGAGAACGATAATTCAAATTCCACCGTAAGTTTAAATATGATAAAATTACTGGAACAAAAAGTCCAAGAACTGCAACAAATGGTGACAAGCAAAGATGCCTATTTGGCTTCGTTAAATCTACAGCTTGAGAACGCTAGCCAAAGAAGAGATTCCCAGAATAATAATCACAATTCTTCAGAGCTATTAGGCTCTGGCAGAGATTCCAGTTCTTTAGTAACAAACTCCACAGAATATCGAACATTTCAAGAAGATTTCGGCCAGCCAGTAAGTATCACAATTTCAAGTACCTGTGCAAATTTCCATTAATTTTAAACTCCATTCCTTCCTTTTTATAGACAATGGACATTTATATGGAATTAAACAAACGTGATGAGCTGATAGCCAAGCTAAATGACTCTCTGCAGCAATCATTGAATGTCAGAGAAAGCCTACAAACTGAACTGGAAAAATTAAATCAAGAAGTTGGCCTTTTACGTAAACAGCTTACAGAGACTATGGAATCATCGAAAAAATCCTATTGGCCTCGCGATCAAGAAAGTAATTACGGCCAGAGAATTTCCGAAATTTCCATGGATTTAATAAGTGAATCCGATGATGATTTAGATCGCCTTTATCTCACCGATAATGAGGAAAACAAATCTCGCAACTCACGTGAACGTCAACTGTCAATGCCACGTCAATTTGACTATCCCAATAGTGAGTTGGATGGAATGCCGCCTTGTGATTCTATTGCCTTCAGTAAACAGATTGAACAGTTTCAAAAATATTTAACACCTAGCGAGGTGCGTTTGTTCTTTATGGTCCAAAAGAAATTCGATGATTATTTGTGTCAGGAGTTGGAAAAATGTAAAATGAAATACGATCAAGAGTTGAAAATTGTCATGGACCAATGGGATAATGAGAAAGAGGAAAAGGATAATGAAATACAAAAACTTTTACAACAGAAACAAGAACGAGAAATTAAACACAATCAGGAAATGGAGAATCTAAGAAAGTATTTTGAAACCAAGTGTGCTGATTTGGAAAAACAGTAAGTTTTTAAGAAAAAAGTAACATTTTTTTTTCAGCTTAACTAGAATGGCACTGTTTAGGTTAAGATTTCAGTTTTATTCGTTAAATATAAGCCCTTAGGACAGAAAGCTTCATTTGAGACGTATTTTTCATCATAGACAAGAACAGGAGGTGGTTTCAGGATTATAAGTTCGTGATACTTTAGGTGGGTTACCATCAGTGTGGTACGGTATAAACCTAGATATGATTCAGTTGTTGACAGCATAGGTTCGAATTGGTACACAGAAGGCTCGAGAACAGATAGATATAGAACAGAAGCGGGAGTTTTTGGCCTCAAAACGAAATATCCCGACCTAATGGGAAAATTCACAGGTATATTCCAAAAAGAAATCCATGTGCTTCATTCAAGTTGAATAGAAAGCACAAAGGACAGGACACAGCAATACTATGTGGTTGCCCCTTGTAAGGTTAACTAGAAGTTGTATAAAACTATCTAGAGAATCTGAATCAGTTAGGTGGGGGAAATAGTGTTGCCCTTTTTCAGGACCCCAGGTCTAGAGGGAAATCAAGGTATCGAGCAGGTAATTAAGCTTGTGATGAGGGGAGCCCCAGCTGATGGGGCTGAAACCTTTTTGTAGAGTGCGAAGAGATGTTTGAATGGGTAGGTACTCAGCGGTAGGGAAGCTTGAAATTTTGTTTGGTAATTACAATAGGAGGTGATTTGAGTCGTGCATCAGTTCATC
The DNA here is from genome assembly GCA_936449025.2 of Sarcophaga subvicina. Lineage (NCBI taxonomy): Eukaryota > Metazoa > Arthropoda > Insecta > Diptera > Sarcophagidae > Sarcophaga > Sarcophaga subvicina. The sequence goes on along the minus strand of OW388083.2, from coordinate 15,996,948 downwards.
CAGAAATTTTTTTAACAGGGCAATATAAATTCAAGGAACATTTGCTCAGACTGGGTTTCGCCTCGAACACAAAATAAAGATTCTGTGATGATGAGAATGAAACATAAGTAAAAGTAAAATATTTGGACCCTGTGAGGCTTAAACGCAAATTAGAAGCTTACATTTGGATGCATATAAGATGCAGCATCCTGAAGTTTGTCTGAGTAATAGGTTTGAAGGGATACCTTCATATATACAGGGCAACAAATAGGTTCGAATAAGTTTTTGAGGTTGGAGAGTAGCTCAATGCACCTCAGATACCGAATGTATTAGCTCAACGTACTTCGATCACGAACATTCTGCTTGACCCTTAACCTCTTCTTCGATAATAATGGATACACTATGATAAGAGTATAAATTACCGTTGCTACTGTTAAGTTGAACCTTCTTGTATCAAATATTAGTTCGCAGGCTATTAAAATGATACAATATCTGAGTACTACAATATCACGGTACACTTACTGAGTCCTCTTCTACGCTCCCCTGTAGAAGACCGAGAAACCTTAAAGTAGATTTTAACGCTTGAACCCATTCTATTTATATTCGGTTATAGCGGTGGTAGAAATAATAATCAGTTTAGACGAACTGCAATTTCTCTTCAACTATTAAAAAACTGGGTTGATTTTTTCTGCATTTCAATTAAGAAAAATAATAATTCTTTTATTATAGATTTTCTGATGATGTTTTTTCGCAAAAATCTCAACGTCATGGCGTAACGTCTTCCTCAGCTTCCGAATGTTCCGATCAAGAAGAACAATTGCCAGATGATTTTAATTTGATAATGCCTACAAAATCTAAAGAATCATCGCCACGTAAACGCTCTAAAGCTGAGCTACTGTTAAGTCCATCTCATAGGCAAATGACACCCGGAAATGATACAACTGAAGACGTGACTACAAATCAAGGATCTGAAGTAAGTTACAGAGGCTTATGAATTTTATGTAAAGCGATTAAAAATTTTATTTCTCTTAAAATTCTAGTTGGCTTTGGAAATCACCGAATTAAAGACATTTTATCAAAATAAAATTCATGAAATTCAACGTTTCCAAGATGACAATATAAGAAAACTAAACGAACGTTTAAAATACTATGAATCTCGTTATCCAGAAGATGATTTTTTGGTGAGTTTCTTTACATAAAAAATATATATAAAAACATATTATTTTTTTTTTAAATTGAATAGCATGCCGTTTTATTAAGGCTGTTGCTTTTATGAAAAGTTACTAAAATTATTTATATTTTGTACATACAACCACAAGTATTATTAAAACCACGAAACAAATCATGCTTCTTTTAATTGGTGAAGGTATTTCATTCATCTACGCTTTTCACTCATTAAGTGGCATAAACAAATGCAATTCACTTTTATAATGTGAGCCTAAGTTTCTATTGTAATTGATTCCATGTTATTATTGAAATGGAATTTCTTATATTCTAATATTTATTCGAAGATGTTTTGTTTGTTTGTTCGAAAATATAAAAACGTAGTCACCGCGTTTGTGTAAGCATTGTGTCGGCTCGAAATTGTTTCACACTTTATATTAATATGTCTTGATTGTTATTAGTTCTGTTATCGACATGACTGTCTTATATTTTTTAATTCATTTTGAATCAGGTGTAAATAATGGAATAAATAAATACGAGGGTATTTTTAGTGTCTCTCGCACTCTTAGAAATTAACCGAAACTCGTTGAAAAGTAAAATTGTTTCTGCGTGGCAAAAGCAATGAAGCAATGTTTTAAATCTTTACTAATTTAATGATTAGAGTATAAAAACGAGTCTAGAGAATATAAAAACGAGAGAGTGGGCCAATGGGGTGCAGTCAGTAATGCAATTGTTGATTCCAAAAAGCGATACGATAAGAATTTTTTTTTGCCGTAAAGCGATATGATCATTTTGCTTAATTGCATATTGCCAAGTATTAGAAAAGATCAAACGTAGAATCTCATGCTTGGTTTGCTGCAGTTAAATACATTTTTAATTTATATGCCCCGTTAGCAACGAATATACGAATCGAAAGATGGTTCGTAGTCAATGAATTTATATTTGGTCCCTCGTTTTTCAAACCTCTTCTCTTTTTGCTAGTGTTTTCATATTTCCGTTTACATACATTTTTCAATGCATCGTAATATGCAGTGATCCGATAAGCATACTTTTTGTTTCTCCTTAACCCTGGCACTTTATTAATAACGGCTGGTTTCGATTTTGTGAACAAATTCAAGCGCTAAAAGCTTCTTAGAGTGACATTTGCCTTTGATGGCATGTGAATAACATAAAAGACTGTGGGAAGTATATTGGCTTACTAGACGGATTGCTACAAATGCTTTGGCAATTTTTAGATTTTTTTTTTGTAAAGGTAAACAACATCATATCCCACAGAGCTTTGGTTAATTAAACCTGTAGTACAAACTTCAATATTCAGTCTGTTGTACCTAGGCGTAGAGTAAATGCAAAGAATGCAATGTTCACTGGAACATACAATCCCTTTTAGAGGCTGTAATGGTGTAGGGGAGGAAGGACTTTGCCTTACACTTTTCTTGTGTTACAATTCAGCACTTTCAATATAAAGAAAAAGGCTGCTATATAAGAACTTTCTGGATATAGTTCATTTATAACCTCAAAATGTTTTAAGTTTAATTCGAGGTAAATCGCCGTTGTGTAGTAGATAGTGTGTTGGCTTATTAGACGTAGGGCCACGGTTCGAACCCCAGGCCAAACATCTCCAACAAAACGGAATTTGAATATTTCTTCGGTGACTTCCTCTCAGCAGGTTTCTGGCAAAAACCCTGAGAGTGAGGAAATTTGTAATGAAAAGTTTCTCAAAAATCTGACGTTCGCAGTTCACAATGGTCACCGTCACCCGTATAAAACTTAACACACACAGCATAGGTGGTGTGAGAAGTTAGGTCGTAATCCTGACTGAAGGGTTGTAATGACCAATTAAGTATGTTTTTAAACTCGAAGTAATGCACTATCAGTTCAATGCAAAAATTAACTTGCATCGTTTTGTCGTTAGGGAGTTCTTTGGGCCTCGTTAAGGTTTGAATGCGGTTAACGCGAATATTATCTAATCAAGTTATTTCAGTACAATGGGCTGAACTGGTGTCGCTGATGTCGGCAGTCTCTGGGGATACGCTTTGGCTTACAATGTTTTGTTCATTAATCCTTTTGGGATATTTGGGACTTGTCAGCTCATTTTCGTCGTTGGTTTCTAGGGAGATAGTTCCCTGGATGTTGTTAGGGGTTCATATAGTATTCGCATATGCTATTGGAACTCACAATCATCTCATCAAAGCAACAGGGAATCTCTTTCCACTCCTATCCTATATATTATGCCTAATCTGGTCTCTTGTAATTCGAACAGATTTCAATATAATGTTCACAATGTCCTTCTTTCCTGCCTATCACGAACATTTTTGTTCTTTTTTAATGATTTCTGTATATGCTCTGAATTTAAGAACCTGAGGACTACTAATGATAGTAAAATACTCGAGTGTTTTATGACGCTTAGCAAGATTGCTTGCTGAAATGAAAAGAATTCACAATGGCTTATTGAATCCACTACTAGTAAATCATCTCGGAGCTTGAAAGAGTTTGATTGATTGGAAAAGCAGAAACAGTGCCTTTTAAGATATTCCAGTTCGTTTTTAATTCTCTTTGTTTGACAAATCTAATTCCCCAAATCCTTCTACCCAAAGAAAAAGCAACATGATTTGTTTTGTTTTGTTTTGTGTACATGATTAATAAATAAAAAGTGATTAAAATTTATTTGACTTTGTTTAAATGTTGTTCTCTAACTCGCATGTATTGCATTTTATTATATTTTTTCTTTTTTTATATAAAAAAAAATTGAAAACAAATCTAAACAAATATATGGAATTGCACTTGTGCTAACTTACCACCCACCACCACCCACCTATCAATAAATCAAAACCAAAAACAAATATTAAAAAAAAAACTATTAAAACTAAAAACCAAATCAGTCATCTACTAAAAATTCCACCCTGAACTCCATCCACGATACGACAACAACAACAACTGTAAACACAACCAATACCGAAGATTTAACACAAGTTACCGTGCGTAGTCTTAATCAAACCCCTAATCAAAGTCAATCTAAAACCGATGATCATACAAATAAGGAGCCTTTGGCCTCAGGATCACCTGTAATGGGTGGCAGTAATAACAATAATAACAACACATCATTGATCATAATCGATCAAGATGAATTGAATTGTAATAATGAGGCTCAGGTGATACAGAAAATCATCGATGAATATGAGCGACGTTTGCAAGAGCAATTGGCATTGGCCAGAGAGGATATTGTCCATGAATTGGAACAACAAATACAGGTAAGTAAAGTTTGAAAGCATTTAATTATTAAATTTTATTTTATTGTTTGGTTGTTGTTGTAATATTGTTTTAATTTTAATTTTGATTTGATTTTTTTGTTTGTTTCATTAAATGCATGCTGATGATTCATTACAAATGCTTACCATTTTTTTTATTTTGTTTTCTATTCGCCTTTCTACACAACATATTCATTAGTTTCATGTATAAGTGATGTTTTTTTGTTTTCTGCATAAAATGATGCGTGAGTTTTTATTGTTGTTCGTTCATTTTTTCTTTCTATAATTTGAATATTTGCCAAAAAGTGACGTGAGTGTTTATTTTAAAACTTACGTTGTTGTGGTCATTAGTTTTGAAAGGATTTTTTTAGGTTTATTTTCTGTATAACGTAAGTAAAAACGTGATATATTTCGATCGTGTTAAATTTATATAAAGAAGCGAAATGAAGAGGGATAGTGAGTTAGCTCCCTTATTTATTAGAAATTTTATACGGACATACTCGTACACTGTGCCAGTGAAAATCATGTACGGGGACATTGTTTTTAGCGATAGTTTGACCAGCGTAAAATGCATCTTTGACATAAAAACTGTTATGTCGCTAGGGATCAAATTTCGCTGATGTTACGTAATCAAGTTAGGACATCAACTCCGTCACGCGAATTGATCAGAACAAAATAACTTCGTAAACAAGTTTCAATAGAGCTATTTCACTTCGAAAAATTAATCGATCTGTAATCATGTATGACCTATGTAACCTAATGTTTACACCACCCATAACTACAGATGACGTACGTTCACACGACAATCTTCTCTCCAGAACGACCCGACTCAACATCGGCCAAGGATTGTCAACACAGCGAAAGCTGTATCAACCGGAAGTTTTTTCCCAAGAGAAAAGCTTCCGGAGACAATAGCCGAACTGTTACAACAACAACAGATGACGTACGTTCCCACGACAATAGGATCTACGTTCCGGAACAACCAGAATACATTTCTGCCATCAAACCCTTTATGTCATCAAATAGCCTTAAAAATGAAACGTGTGCTCCAGTGACAAGTCGAACAATAAGAAATAGGTTGCAAGAAGTCGGATTAATGGGACGCAGTCCCAGAAAAGTACCACTGTTGAGCAAACAAAAAAAAATATACAAAAAAGGCTGGAATTTGCCAGACGACATCTGTGTCGTAAAAACTGGAATAATGTACTGTGGTCAGGAATGTCAGCCCATTGGAAGCTGTATCTACTAGACATACATATGTTTACAAGATGAGTAAACAGACGGCGTACGTTCTCAAGGCAATCGGATTTACGCTCCGGACTAACCACAATTCAATTCGACCAAGGATTACCAACTCAGCAAAAGCTACACAAACCGGACAAATATTTCCAAGTCCGGGTAGTGTACCGGAGTTTTTACAACAACAACAATAACAATAGATTCTATTCATACGACGCCATTCGGAGATTGACTGTAGATCGGATGTGATTGTGTCACTCATATTAACAAACTGCAGAAGAGTAGATAGGCTTAGAAGTTAGCTTTTTCTAATCTAAGATCGTTAATTAAAATAGGATTTTGCGGTATACCTGAGTTTAGCCTGAACTCATCTGACGATAGTGCGATCTCTGGGAGAGCTTGACATAAGTAGAGAGACGTGAGCACCAACATCAAAAGCAATGAGTTTTGAAGCGTGCAATACCCTATCAAAAGCTTTGGAAATATCTAGAACCACAACAGATCATCAGTATAACGAACCCTACGGAAACTTAACTCTTGTCGCTGGTCAGATTGTTGGACTCTAGATATTTTACAAGATGCTGGTTTATCATGCTTTCCACCACTTTGGAACGTGCGAAACGGGTTATTCGTATCAACCTTTTTGAGGATGGGCGTTACAATCCTTTGTTTTCTTTCCTTTGTTGCCTTTGTATTAGATTTGCGACCGGTCTTGTGTAACACTAGGTAGTGTGTTGCCTTATTAGTCGTAAAGCCAGGGTTCGAGTCCCAGGCCAGACCTCAAAACAAAATACAAAAAGTATTTCGTCGGCGACTTCCTCTCAGCAGATTTCTGGCAAAAACTCTGAGAGTAAATAAAATTGCAATGAAAAGTTTCTCTAAAATCTGTCGTTTGGAGTCGACTTTAAACTGTAGGTCCCAACCACTCATGTATAAAATACACACAAACAACATAAGTGTCGTGAGAAACTAGGTCGTAATCCTGACTGAAGGGTTGTAATGACCAATTATGTCTGTATATATGTGTTCTCACACCACTCATATTGTGTTTGTAATTTAACCGATTAGTGACGAGACCTACAGTTTAATTTCAACTCCGATCGACAGGCTTTTGAGAAACCTTTCATGACAATTTTTACTCTCAGTTTTCGCCAATAATTTATGCCTTCTGTTCTGTTGATAGCGAATTTTATTCGATATATTCTCTCTGTTCTGTGTACCATGCTCTTCAACTTATTTCATATGGGAAAATACTAAAATTTAAGTTGTATTTCTGTTCTATTTTATCTATTCTTTGTGTTATCATTTTGTTTTGTTTTTGTATCCTTTTGTTTCATAGCATTTGTGGATATAATTTTATTTTTATTTTGATTTTTATTTTTTTACAACTTATGATAAGGACTGAAAATAGTTTTCAGTTGTTGAATCTTTGATTTGCTTGTAAAATTATTAAAAACAACTTTTAACAAAGGTTAACAAAAGTTGTTGTTTGTTATTTGTGTCTTATTATCCTTTTGTTTCCATTGTTGTTAATTACCTATTCATTATGGTAATAATATTGTTATGTTATCTTTAAATATTTTGTCGTGGCCAAACAAACATGTTTACAAAAAATTAGCAAAACTTCAGAAAAACAAATAATTAAAGGCAGGTAGTCAGATTTTGGTCCTTACTGTCCAGCTACTGATAGGCGGAAAAATACGATGTGATATAGGAATGCAAAAAAATTATATCTCTGGTGGACAGTCTTGCAGCCTATACATATGCTTCCTCACTATATATGTTCTTTTGTGTGTTAATTATCGATTTTCGTATATATAGGGTATTTCATTAAGCGCTCCCTATCTTACAATGTAAATAAAACAAAGTCTGTGTGATATCTTATCAATTTTTTTTATTCATTTGAAAGATATTGTATGAAGTATGTGTGTAATATAACATCATTCAAATGCTTACCACGACGCATCCAATCAGTCTAATTTTCTATTATTCTGTCATATAAATCAGGCTAAATATGACCAATGGCATGGGTTGTGTTGTAGTCGCCGTAGTCTAGTAGGTAGTGTGTTGGCTTATTAGACGTAAAGCCAGGGTTCGTGTCTCAGGCCAGACATCAAGACAAAATACAAAAAGTATTTCTTCGGCGACTTCCTCTCAGCAGATTTCTGGCAAAAACTCTGAGAGTAAATAAAATTGCCATGAAAAAGTTTCTCAAAAATCTGTCGTTCGGAGTCGACTTTAAACTGTAGGTCCACCACTCATGTATAAAATTAACACACACAACATAAGTGGTGTGAGACACTAGGACGTTGTACAATGGGTCAATTCGACCTCCGGGTACTGCACTTGTCTTAATTGACAAGTACACGTCCTCTAACCTATAATCTTTTTTTTTTATAAGTTTTTCAAGTCTGAGATAATTAATTCTGCTAGAAAATTTTCATTCGATAAAATTATAATCCTTTTTTTAAAGTTTTTAAATACTGAGATAATTAATTCTGAAATATTTTATCACATGCTAGAAAATCATTTTCATGGTTATATTTTTATAAGTTTTTTAACACTGAGATAATTAATTCTGAATTTTTTTATCACATGCTAGAAAATCATTCAATAGTTATAATATTTGTATAAGCTTTTCAACACTGAGATAATTAATTTTACTAGAAAATCATTATTTAGTAAAGTTATAACCTTTTTTTAATGAGTTTTTTAATTCTGATAATTAGTAATGAATTTAATTTTATTTTAATTTAATTAATTCAAATTTTTTTTATCACATGCTAGAAAATTTGTATTAAATTTGTTTCACATTTAAATCAGTTCTATTTTGTGATGGAATAGATATATTTTATACGATATAGATATAGATATTTATATACGTATTTTCTAATTTATAATTTCGAAAATAATAATTATAATTACCATAAAATATTATACAATATTTAATTAAATTTTAATTATTTTTAATTTATTTATTTTTTAGTTTTTTTTGTTAAACACTTTGTTCACATAGTATTCTTGTTTTTTTTTTATAAAAATTGAATTCAATTTGACAAGTACACGTCCTCTAACCTAACCTAACCTGTGGGTTGTGTTGGATTTTGAGTGCCGCACTGGTTTATGGCTCATTCGCATTCACATATGTACATACAATACATAATTGGTCATTACAATCCTTCAGTCAGGATTACGAACTAGCTTCTCAACACCACTTATTTTGTGTGTGTTAATTGTATATATTAGTGGCGGGCGGGACCTACATTTTAAAGTCGATTGCAAGCGACAAATTTTAGACAAACTTTTCATGGCAATTTTTATTTACTTTCATTAGAAATCTGTTGAGAAGAAGTCGTCGAGACCTATGAACCGTGGTCTCATGTCTAATAAGCCAACACGCTACCTACGGGACTACGACGACAACTTATTCTCACAAGAAAAAAATCTAACGGAGACAAATCACACGATCTCAGTGACCAGTTCAAATCACCTCCACCTGAGATGAGTATTCCTTCATATCACTTGTGCGGAACATCCTATGTGGCATGTCCTGTTGAAATCAAATGTCGTTGCTGTTCAGATCATTCAATTCAGGCCAAAAGAAGTTAGTGTTCATCGACCCATAGTACTCACTGTTGCCAGTGATGGCTTGGCCAACGTTCGCTAAGAAGTATGGATCGAGAATGCCGCCAGTCCGGATTCGACAATTTTTTTTGTTCACGCACCTATTCATCAATAAATGGACTTCAATGCTGGAAATAATTTATCGCACTATAGGGTGCTCGAACAGAACACCCATTTCGATAAAACGTTTCTATTGTTTTCACGTGTTCGCAAGACCCTGTTGAAATACCCGATATTTTCGCTTTAGTTTTCCAATCGTTTATTTCACTTTTTCAAATCATTTTCCAACGGAATTTTAACGCTAAATTTTTCGATTTCGTTTAATTCGTAAAAATTTTTTTTGTTTTTATTTTTAACATGATTTTGTTTGCGTTTCTTGTATTTCTGAAAACAAAATTTCAGAAACAATCACAACAACGAGATGTCAATGAACACGTTTCCACTGTCAAAGGCACCAAAACAAAAATACCCTCACATACAAGCGCACAACATAATGAGAATGAAAGGGAAAACCTATGAAAAATTTTCTATTTTCAATTCTTCTTTTTCGTTTTTTTTCTTTTACGTCATGGTTTGATTGTTCTTATTTAAGATTGTTTTTTATACATTTTCTTTTAATTTTTTTAAATACAATTTTCGTTTACAAATCAAACTTCGAAAAGTATTCGAAATATATGTAGCGCCTCTATGGTAGTACCTCTTGAACTCAATTCTTAAGCCATTTGAAAGCAACAGGAATGAAAATGTCGCGTATATTTTTTGTTTCAGACACGTGCTAAAAAGATTTTCATTGTTTTCTTTTCAAAATCATTTGAAACAAAATAATTTCTAATTTGAATTGGATTGACTTTGAATGTTTCATTGTGACGATGAGACATTTCTTCTGGAATTAAAAATAAACCGACAAAAAGAATTTTTCGTTATTTCTCTTGGTATTTGATTTTTTCGAATAGAAAAAGAGGAGGCAAGAGTCGTGTGAGTGCCTACAACGCTATGGTATATTTTTTTAAGTTCATTATCATTTCAGAAAAGGTGACAATTTTCTATAAATTTGTTTATTTTGTTGTGTTTTTTTTAATAAAAAATTAAATTAATACTGCAGACAAATTAAGACTGAAGGTTAAGGTGAAGTGTTTTCTTACAATATAATTTTATAAAAATTTATTAATTTTCACGACCGTGGAATACACTCGTATTTATTTAAATTCGAAAAAAATCACACAAATAACTACACAATCAAATTAGAGTACCGGAGAACTTACATAAAAACTGCGATCAAACGAAGTATTGTTGTAACTTCAACTTGTATAGATGTTCCATATACATATATATGTACATACAGTGGTGGCCTTATAATTAGAAACAATGTTTCTGGAACAGAGTTCTCTGGAGTGACGAAAATAAGTTTAATTTGTCCCAATCTGATGGAAAAACGTATGTAAGACGTCCTCCAAACAAAGCCTTTGATCACAGCTACACAGTGAAAACTGTAAAACAAATTAACAAACATACATGTTGCTAAGTCGTTTCTAATTATAAGGTCACCACTGTACTTATATGCCTCTCCCAAACATGTTGCTCTGACGAGCTTTAGGATACTGTCCGGTACCAGTAAGAATAACTGTCCGCCTTGTACCGAATAAACTCCCATTTCCTTATGAAGTCGCCGTGTGTGGGCTTTTTAGATGTGTGGCCGTGGTTCGAACCTCAGCTAAGAAAAATAGAACAATACGAAATAAGGAAAAAATATTTCTACGGCGTCTTCCTCTCAGCAGGCTTCTTGAAAAAAAAACTGAAAGTAAATAAACCTACAGTGAAAAGTTCCTTAAAAGTCTACCGTTCGAAGACGACTTTAAATTGTAGGCCACTGACGGAGGCAGGTTTCATTCAGTACCAGATATGTATGAATAAATTCGAGCTTTTTATGGTGGAACCGCTTTACACACCGCCAAACGTTATCAATTCGTTGTTGTTTGTGGTCGATAGGGAGCTTGAGAGCTACTTACTTTGAACAGAGTTTTAGCATATCCATGCACGGTATATCTAACACGTTTAGGTCCTTGACTATCTGAATTACCTTCATTTTGCTTCATTAAAAACTATTTTGAGAATTTTTTTGATTTTTTCTTTGGTCTCTATGAAGCGTTTACTTCGAGCAAAGTCCACAGTGTTCATTTCGCATCGTTTAATATTAGCAAATCACTTCTCAAATGTTGATTTTTCTGCTGCAAAGTCCAGACCTTGTCTTGAGTAGTACCATAGGTGTATTAGTCTACTAACTTTTCAGCTCAACTGTTATATGTTCTGATGATATATTCCCGCCATTACAGAATCTATATATTCTGCACAAATCTTCTTTGAGTATACAATGCTACATAAAATATATATTCCAGGATAGTTTGGTATACGACTCAAATCTGTTTTCACTATCAACACCTAGAAAAAGTTTATTGTCTAAAACCCGTTTGAATTGAAAAGTTATGGCCTCGTTCTGTATTCCTTTTCTCCAAGCATGCGTTTTCAAACTCCTCTTCCCATTCCACAGGAAGGTTTAGGCCCCATCAATGGTGAGGTAACGTTCTTCCTGGCAAACTCATCTGTCTTCTGATTCCGTTTGCCCAGACAGCACCATATTAATGTTGAGTTAAACTCATAGCTGTTAAGTGCTCGGGTGGCGGCCTGCATTGTCAGATAGTACAGCTATGCCACCACCTTCTTTTGTACCTTTTAGCTCAGGAGATACTAATGAATATAATTGAATGAAGTTTTTTAGTGCGGAATACTTTATCAATTATGTTTTCAGTTTTTGGAACATTTCAAATAAGCAATTTGATGGCTTCCTGTAGCCTATTACATAGCGAGTTGGTTTACTAGACGAGACGAGTTCTGATATTCTAAAAACTCAAATTAATTATAATAAAACATTTTCTCAAACTTGTCATTCGGAGTCGTCATTAAACTGTGAGGCCATTCATGGATATTGGTCGTAATCTAACTAAGGGTTGTAACGGCTAATAAATAAGTATTGTCGGCTAATATAGCAACGATTAATTGTTGAAGTTTCATATCATTTTCTTTTTATTCACCATTATATGACATTATGAAGTCGCTGTAGTCTAGTAGGTAGTGCGTTGGCTTTATTCTTTTTATTCACCATTATATGACATTATGAAGTCGCTGTAGTCAAGTAGGTAGTGCGTTGGCTTATTAGACGTAAAGCCAGGGTTCGAGCACCAGGCCAGATATCAAAACAAAATACAAAAAGTATTTCTTCGGGACTTCCTCAGCAGATTTCTGGCAAAAACTCTGAGAGTAAAAAAAAATTGCCATGAAGAGTTTCTCAAAAATCTGTCGTTCGGAGTCGACTTTAAACTGTAGGTCCCACCACTCATGATAAAATTAACACACACAACATAAGTGGTGTGAGAAACTAGGTCGTAATCCTGACTGAAGGGTTGTAATGACCAATTATGTATGTATGCATGTATGTATGTATGTATGTATGTATGTATGTATGTATGTAACACTCTTTCTGACAAGCTTATCTACCCTTTGATTCCGTTTGCCCAAACTGCCCATATTAAAGTTGAGTCAACTTCACGAATGTTAAGCGCTCCGATTGCGGCCTACATTGTCTGTACCTCTCTCTCTCTCTGATTGGAAGCAGTTTTTCAGTCTGGAATACGTTATCAATTATGTTCTGAGTTCTTGAAACATTTCTAATAAGCAACTTGATGCATCCCTGTAGCGTAATACATAGCGAGTTGGTTTACTAGACGAGACGAATTCTGATATTCTAAAAACTCAAATTAATTAAAAAAAATTCTCAAACTTGTCGTTCAGAGTCATCATTGAACTGTGAATCCAATCATGGATATTGGTCGTTACCTAACTAAGTGTTGTAACGGCTAATAAATAAGTATTGTCGGCTAATCTAGCAACGAGTAATTGTTGAAATTTCATAACATTTTCTTTATTATTCACCATTATATGACATTTTAAGCAAAAATATTCAGAATATTCACTTACTTTTACGCTTCAGTGTTAGGTATTTGAAATCTATAGCAATGCTTATGACATAATGATGATCTTCTAAATTTTATCTGTCTTTGACATAATTTTAGTATAAATATTTACGATAGAAATTTGGCATGTATTTTCTTTTCTAATAAATTTTTAAAAAATTTTTCTTTTTTGCTTAATTTTCAAAAGACAATTTTCATCACATTCATTATATTATAATTTTGAAATAAATTTAAAAAGACACGCTGTCTCTCTCTATAATACATACATACATATGTACGTACTTAATTATTGTTTATAGTTTCAATTTGTAAATAATTTTTATATTGACAACAAGATTTATGAAGTGAAATACGTATTTAAAATTTTAATCTCTTATGAGACAATGTTTGTATTCATATTTAAATAAACATAAAATCTTTAAACAATAAAAGATTTTTCAAAACTAATTGATAATAATACTGATAATATTTGAACTTATCATGGGATTTTAAATTGAACTTTATAAAACACAAAAAAAAACCCAAGTTAGTACCTGCATAACCTAAAATGTACAGTGAGACACTAAAATTTGTACATGTAGACTACATGTTTGCATGGTTTCGTTTTTTTGAGGAACCACGGTTGTCACAGATGAATACACATAATAGGTCATTACAACTTTTCACTCAGGATTATGACCTAGATTCCCACACTATAGTTCAAAGTAGACCCCGAAAGACAGATTTGGTTGAGAAACTTTTTCATGGCAGTTTTTCTTTATTCTCTGAATTTTCGCGAGAAAACTGCTAAGGGGAAGTCGCCGAAGAAATACTTTTTAATATTTCGTTGCAATATTATTCAGCGGATTTGAAATACCGCAAGATTGAATTCCGTGGATTCAATTTTAAATTATTACTATGAGCAAACTCATCGAACTCTCCGATGAGTTCTCGAATCTGGGCATGCCTAGGAGGACCTGCAAGCTCATAATTGATAATGCGATCGTCGATTCCGTCAACGACAGGTGGGCGGCCTCGGACACGGGTAGAACGGCTCGTAAAATCTGGCCAAGGCTGGATGAGGGACGCACAATAAGTCTACTTAAACTCCAAAGAGGCGCGCTCAGCGTAGTTGTCGGTGTCATTACGGGGCATTGCACTATGGGTACGCATGCGAGGCGCATTGGTCTTGGATACCTTGCTAACGACTTCTGCAGAAGCTGCAGAGATGAGGAGGAAGAGGAGACTGTCCCTCATCTGCTGGGTACATGCCCGGCTCTTTGCCAAAGGAGAAGGAAGTACTTGGGTACTTACTACATGGACGATCTGGAGGAACTGTCAAGGATTGACATTGGCAGCCTGAATCGCTTCATCAGGAGCTCCGAGTGGTTTCGAGACTAGGGGATAACGGATAACTGTGGTAGCACAATGGGCCCAATGCGGCCTAAGTGAGTTCATCCAAAAAATTTTCTTGGATGGGCAGCCACCTGTACCTACCTACCTACCTATGAGCAAACTTCTCATAAGATGGGTGCTTAATCTTGTGCAAATCGCACAAAAGCGATTGGGGTTATTTAGCCGTAAGAAGGACGAGTCGTCCAACATGGATAGAACTACAATACACTAGAGACCAAACAGTAGTAGAAACATTGGGTTTCACAGAGCGAATTGGCGGAAAAAAGACCAAGTTAGGTTTATCAGCCAATACATACATGCATACATAATTGGTCATTACAATCCTTCAGCGAGGATTACGACCTAGTTTCTAGTATGTATCAGCCAATAAAGTGATTGTAATATTTTGAAATGATGGCTGTCTACTCTACAAATTTTATTTTCGCAAAGTGTTAAAAAAATTGAAGAATTTTCGGACAAAGAAGACCCTGTATTTCATTCAAAAAGTCATGGAGTTATTTGACAGGACCTTACAATTTTTTTTATATCAAAGACCAAGACTCTATGGTTGTTCTGTGCTTCTGCAGGGCATTGTATTATAATACCTAAAATTGAGTTGTAGGAGGATGGAAAGTGGAAGTAGTGTAGTGTAATTATTATTATATAATCTACGTCGTTTAAACATTGTTATGATCTGCTTTTACATTATTTTTTTTGTCTCTCGCTGTATAAAATAATCGAGAATATGAAAAACTTCAACTCTCATTACAACTCTTCTTTAGCTGTTACTCTCAATTGCTATCCCTCTCTTTACTACAGTTCAGCCTGCCTGAATCTTATGCTCTCTTCCTCTATATTCTGTTTTCCTTCTATTTTATATTCTCTTCGGTGGTATATTCAAATTTATAAAAATAAATTTTCACATCACTTTTGAAATATTCAACAGTTTATCGCGTATATTCAAAGTGTTCACACGTATTGAATTATGGGTGCATGAGAATAATTTTTAAAAAATCATTTTCTTAAATATATAATAACGCGTGTGTGTTTTTAATTTAAAAAAGTGTGTATTGTTGTTATTTTCGTTAATAAAAACAAATTTATAAACATCCCCCAGTTCTTTACATAAAAAAAAACAAATCTGCAAGAAAGCAACTTAATTAAGAATAACGGATCAAGTGCTGTCTATACACGATACTAAGAACTAATTTGTCGCGCGTAAATTTAAATGAAAAAAAAATTAGTAACGGTTTTGTGTGTACAGTGAAATCTAAACATGTAGATAATGAATAAAAATTAATTTATAATAAACAAATAAAAATAAAGTGTCTAAACAAATTGAAATCAATTTTTATATAAAAAAAAAACAAACAAGAATACTGTGTGAAAAAAAGTGTTTTACAAAAAAAAAAAAAAAACTAAGTAATAAATAAATTAAAAATAATTACAATTTAATTAAATATAGTATAATATTTTATGGTAATTATAATTATTATTTTCGAAATTAGAAATTAGAAAATACGTACAGTGGTGGTCATATAATTAAAACATTCGTACATAGTAAATTTTTCGTTTTATTTTGGAAATAGAATAGAATAGGAAAATAAAGAAGTAATCAATTGTAAAAGAGATCAAACTTATCATTCCAAAAGTCCCGTTAAAAAATTAAGAGATGATAAAAAATAGAACAAATGAGAGATCAAAATAATGTTTTAATTATATGACCACCACTGTATATAAATATCTATATCTATATCGTATAAAATATATCTATTCCATCACAAAATAGGACTGATTTAAATGTGTAACATATTTAATACAAATTTTCTAGCATGTGATAAAAAAAATTCAGATTTAATTATCTCATTAATTGAAAAACCCATTAAAAAGGATTATAACTTTACTAAATAATGATTTTTCTAGCAAAATTAATTATGTCAGTGTTGAAAAACTTATACAAATATTATAACTATTGAAAAATGATTTTCTAGCATGTGATAAAAAAAATTCACAATTAATTATCTCAGTGTTAAAAAACTTATAAAAATATAACCATGAAAAATGATTTTCTAGCATGTGATAAAAAATTTCAGAATTAATTATCTCAGTATTGAAAAACTTATAAAAAAGGATTAAAGCTTTATTAAATAATGATTTTCTAGCGGAATTAATTATTTCAGACTTGAAAAACTTATAAAAAAACAAAATTTATCGAATAATAATTTTCCAGCAGAATAAATTATCTCAATATTAAAAAACTTATAAAAAAGATTATAACTTAATGATTTTCTAGCATGTGATAAAAAATATATATCGAAATGTTCCCTCATTTAAAGAGTAATAAAAGGAACTAAGGTTTCTATAGCTTCTATAATTTTATAAAGTAGGGTTTTTGCAAATTTGAATTAAATATGATTGTTCTTGCGATATGAACATATTTATGGAGAGATTATAATAAATAAAATCTACCGTGAGACAAAAAACTTAAAATTAAATATTATTCGTCATAAAGATGCGCTATAAAAACTACAACAAATTAAATTTGTTTTGGCATTGGATATAAACGTTTTCATATTACATTTTATAAATTAATTAAAGAAAGCTTTTTTATAAGAATATAATTGACATACTGATCGAATTTTATAGCATGACATTCCGTTTAATTCTCTCTATACCTGTAGAAGAATCATAGAAGCAACGTGGATCTAAAACCCAAATATCTTGCTTTTGTTATATGTGGCGAAGGTTATGTTGTCCATTGCTTGAGATGGCCGTAAGTCGTGGTATTTTAGAAATAAGTCCTGAGATAAAATCTACTCTTCTTCTAAAAGATAAAATCTATTCACTCGTTTTTTACCAGTGTACTTTAGGTAACTTGCATACAAACACGACTTAAGATTTTAAGTTGGTAACTTATTGATTTAGTCATGAATGAGGTACGAGTAGGTATAGGTAGATTTTTTTCCCCTCTTGGGAGCATATGGTTTCCACAAGCCATTTTCCATATTATCCGGTTGGCTGGCCATAATTTCTGGTTGATTGTTATTCTGCCTTGTTCCCGTTTCATTAATTTATTATTCCAGCGAAGCAGGTGATTAGTCTGCTGCAGCAGGTCATAAGATAATGGTGCTGCTGTCTATCCGTTGCCTAGAAAAAACGCCCTCCGAGGAAGTACTGTAGTGGTGGGGAACCGTGTAAACCTTCTACTTTTTCCCCACTAGCTGTCGGCATTGCCTGACTTCCCTGTGATGTTATCCTTTTTCCATTTCCAGGGTGTGAGGAGACTCTTTAGATGGATTGTACTAGAGGGGGTGAAGCCATTTAAGTTGGAAATCGAAAACTATGAAAAACTATTTTTTTTGGGGATTCGAACCGAGATTTTTTTCAACTCCATTGGAATTCAAACCCGGGTTTCACGACAATTCAAATTTGTGACAGATCGTATTTGTATAAGAGTAATGGAGACTCTAATGTCCCTCCGTTCAGATCTGTTATGATGTCGAACATGGTACCGAATTTTTTATTATTCCCTTTCGTTGCTTTAAGAAACTTAGGGCTGTTACAAGCGTTTGCCTTAATCTTATCATTTCATTTTCAATTAAACAGATGTTGGATTTACTGTAGCTGGTTCTAGGGTAATAGTGTTACCATCTGTCGTTTTTTATTAAGCGTTCGTTGTGGTGAATTTTACTTATTTAATCCCACTCTGTCGCAAGCGTTTGCTAACTTTCCTGTAATGGCCGTTATTGATGTTATTCTCTTTAGGAGATGATCTCCTATATCTAAATTAAAAAAATTGGACATTTCTAACTGGGGTGGTAAGACGGTCTAATTTTTCTGGCTGCGTGGAAGTAAAGGCACTAAAGTTAGCGTCTACCAAGGTGGAATATTCTGGCCGAAGATATTCACGCCAAAATGATTAAAAACTCTATAAAATACCATACTTATACCGTTAGGTATTTTAAGCATTTTTAGTAAATAAATGACGATGTAAAAGGGAATAAGTAAATTTAATTGTGGATACTTAAAATTTTGGTAGGGTTTGCGGTCAATGTTTTTTCATAGTAATAGGTTTGGGAAAAAAATCCCAAACAGGCCTATTCATGCAGTGCATTATGTTGATATACAGGATAGATAGTTTATAGGACAAAGGATTTTTTTCCTTTAATGATCACTGCATATAATGGGTCCGCCAAATAACTTTTCTTTTTTGAAAATGCTTTAAAAAAAACTACTGAATATTTTCTCAAATTTCTTTTTTTTTATTTGAAAGTACAATCCTTCCGGTTAATAATGGAAAATAATTTCATTCAAATGGCTGCCTCGGCTGGCCATGCAGTGGCCTACACCAGAAGATGCCGATTTTGGCAAAAAAAAATCATCTTTTCAGATGAAGCTCATTTTGATCTTGGCGGGTATGTAAAGAAGCAAAATTGTCGCATTTTGGGGCACAGACGCCCCAAAACGAGTCACTGTTTGGTGCGGATTTTGGTCCAGAGGCATAATTGGGTCATTTTCTTCGAAAATGAGCAAGGACTTACAGTCACTGGCGATCGTTATCGGGCCATGATGAACCAATTTTTGTTCACAAAAATTGAAGAGGAGGATATTGGCAACATATTGGTTTCAACAGGACGGCGCTACGTGCCACACAGTTGAAGCTACACTCGATGTTTACCGCCCTGTTTTTGCAGATCGCATTATCAGCCGCAGAGCTGATGTCGTTTGGCCACCTCGGAGCTGCGATTTGACATCGTTGGACTATTATTTGTGGGGTGCCGTCAAAGATAAGTGTTACGCCGACAAGCCAGAGACATTTGACGCTTTAAAGGACTATACTCGTGAAGCCATTGGTGAAATACAGCTCGATAATGTGCTTAAAAATTGGACCGATCGTGTAGGCTACTGCATGGCCAGCCGAGGCAGCGATTTGAATGAAATTATTTTCCATTATTAACCGGAAGGATTGTACTTTCAAATAAAAAAAAAGAAATTTGAGAAAATATTCAGTAGTTTTTTTAAGCATTTTCAAAAAAAAAAGTTATATGGCGGACCCATTACCTTTTTTTCAAGATTTGTTTTTTTAGTAATAATTCTCACTTTCCTTTGCCTATTGTAAGTAATTACATATAATGCCAGACAAACTATCAGACAATCACAAACGCCCAGAGACTCTGGGGAGAATCAAACCCATTAATTTGATTAATTACACTGTGGTAAAAGATTTGACGCAATGAAGAAATAGAGTTTGCGATTGATGTCTGTCTTATCATAAACGGAGTATTGCAGTTATTGACTGTTTCTGGGAAAACTGCATCAAGCAGGAAGTTTTGTTTTGTTGGGAAATAAAGACAATAAGTGGGTTCCTAGAATAGAACCTACTAAAAATAGTTTTTAAATATTAAATTCATTTTAAATTTCTGTGAGAAAACTGTACCTCATTTTTTCACAAATCTGTTGTCGTGAGAGCCATAAATAATTTCCTATTTTAAAATAACGACATGTGGCTTAAAATTATGCATTACATAATAAACTATGAAAAGCATACAAATAAAATATATTTATAAGTGCATACATACATATTTACATATGTACATATTTTTGGAAAAATTTATTTTTAAATGCATAAACATAAACAAGTGAAAATTAAAAATGAAAAACAAGCGGTAAAAATTATACACGATCAACCGAATTTGCGCATAAAATTGCTGGCATTAACATTATGCCTCTTCATCTTCATCATCATCATCATCTTCAAAATCATACAAATTTATGCTTCCTGGTGCAGTTTTTCATAGCATATGTATGTCATTCAAAGAGAACTTTCGTTTGAAGTTAATAAAATTCTAAATTTATAATAAATTTTCCTCTTAAACAAAATTAACCAGCAAACCATTTTGTGTAAATACATTACAAGATTGTTATTGTGAATATGTTTACTGGCTTATGCTGTTGATAACACTGCTATTCCATCTTTTAGCCAGTCATTCAATGAAACTTTTTCTTTAATCTTTCGAATTACTGGCATTTGTTTTCTTTGTTTTTTTTTGTTATTTGCTTTTCTTTTCTAGAATGATAATGTTTAATCGTTCTTAAATGATCCCTTAATTGATCTATCTTGGTTATTGTAATTTCATTTCATTTTATTGTAAATAATAAAAGAAATGATAAGACAAACAAATTGTAATTGTAAATTTGCTCTTCCATCAAAGGGAAAATATTAAGAACAATAAGAATAGAACTTGCTTTGTAAGTAATTGTCTACTAAATAGAGCAATTGAGTGTATAACTTAAAACGCACTTTAACTTCCAATACTAACAGTTGGTCAGAAAAGTTTGTGGGCTAACACACATGCATAGGCTGCCTTCCAAAATGTTAGTTGTTTTGTGTTAGAACAAAGTATCGTGTTTCATAATGCCGCTGTACAAAATATATACAACGTACTCTATTTCAAAACGTCATCAATGTGTATTTTTAACGCAGTCAAAAAGCAATCAGGCATCGGATTAATATTTGATACATTGTTTGGTTACTTTGCATATCTACATAGTTTATATACAGTAGTAGAACTGCATACAAACTTTGTATTGATACATTTTGAAAGGCAGCCATATGCTTGAAGTTTCAGAACATCAAGTTGTCTTTACTTCTTCTAGGCCATCAAAAATTAACAATCTCATTGGATTTTTTGCTGATTCTGTGCCTAAAAGACCATGTTTAGTAAGAGTTTCATAATTGTAAAATTGAGCTTTCGCCATTAAGCTCTTGCAACCCTACACATACGTACATATAGGCTGCCTTCCAAAATGTTAGTTGCTTTGTGTTTAAACAAAGTATCGTGTTTCATAATGCCGCTGTACAAAATATATACAATGTATTCTATTTCAAAACGTCGTCAGTTTGTATTTTTAACACTGTCAAAAAGCAATCAGGCATCGGACTTATAGTTAATGCATTGTTTGGTTACTTTGCATATCTACATAGTTTATATACAGTAGTAGAACTGCATACAAACTTTGTATTGATACATTTTGGAAGGCAGCCATAGTCATTCATAGTCATCTGAGCTGTTTTCAAGATTGTATTTGCAAAGCGTTATAGGATATTGTACTTGTATAAGTATTTACATTAAGCTTTTTAGTTCGAAGTCGCCGTAGTCTAGTAGGTAGTGTGTTGACTTATTAGACGTAAAGCCAGGGTTTGAGCCCCAGGCCAGACATTAAGACAAAATACAAAAAGTATTTATTCACGTGTAACTTACTCAGGTGACATTTTAATTCTGTTGTGAAATAAGAAAGTTGTTGCATCCATTGTCTCGGGTTTTTTATGATGAAAAAGCTTCCACAATCTTTAATTCATTGTTGTTTTTGGTCGATTTGGTGCTCGCTCGGCATCCACTTCGCACAGAGTTTTCGCATAGTTAAATATTCGCGCATAATACGTCAAATAAGTTCCTTTGATGTCTTCAGATCCTTAACCATCTCGATTTACTACACTTTGGGTTCATTCAAAAGTATTGTTTGAACTTTTTTTATTTTATCACATTACACCGAATGTTTTTATTCTCTAGTAACACTATGTTGTTGCTATTTTCTAGATTGTTTTCACTAAATTTGAAACAAAACTAATTAGAAGTTCATATAATATTCATAACCTTTTAAAAAGTAATCAAAATTAATTTTATCCCATGTAATATTTTTTCTACCACATTTTTTATTGTCCTTTAAAATAAATAAAATAATTTTGAGAAAGAACAACATTATTGCATCCTGAAACAATTATTTTTTATTATTTTATATATATTATATATATATTTTATATATTTTTTTTGTAATGATAAATTCTGTAGAAGAAAGAGAAACTGCAACAGTTTACTTATCATTCCTTAGTATAAAAATCAAATAAATTATTTATGTACCTAATTTTATTTTTATATTATTATATTATATATTATTATTTGAGAAAAAAAATTATTATCTTGTATATTTTATCGCATGATAGAATTTTTTTTATTTTCAAACTATACTTTACAGTAAAACTTTTTTTATTTATTTAGAGGGTCCGCCAAATAACTTTTTTTTTGAAAATGCCTTAAAAAAACTACTGAATATTTTCTCAAATCCCTTTTTTATATTTGAAAGTACAATCCTTCCGGTTAATAATGGAAAATAATTTCATTCAAATGGCTGCCTCGTCTGGCCATGCAGTAGCCTACACGATCGGTCCAATTTTTAAGCACATTATCGATTGTGTGCAGCTGTATTTCACCAATGGCTTCACGAATATTGTCCTTTAAAGCGTTAATTGTCTCTGGCTTGTCGGCGTAACACTTATCTTTGACGGCACCCCACAAATAATAGTCCAACGATGTCAAATCGCAGCTCCGAGGTGGCCAAACGACATCAGCTCTGCGGCTGATAATGCGATCTTCAAAACCAGGCCGCAAAACATCGAGTGTAACTTCGGCTGGATGGCACTTAGCGCCGTCCTGTTGAAACCAAATGTTGCCAATATCATCCTCTTCAATTTTTGTGAACAAAAATTCGTTCAACATGGCCCGATAACGATCGCCATTGCCTCTGGACCAAAATCCGCACCAAACAGTAACTCGTTTTGGGTGCGTCGGCTTTTCAATGTAAGCGTGCAATGAGCTTCATCTGAAAAGATGACTTTTGTACCAAAATCGACATCTTCTGGTGTAGGCTATTGCATAGCCAGCCGGCCGAGGCAGTCATTTGAATGAAATTATTTTCCATTATTAACCAGAAGGATTGTACTTTCAAATAAAAAAAGAAATTTGAGAAAATATTTAGTAGTTTTTTTTTAAAAGCATTTTCGAAAAAAAGTTATTTGGCGGACCCTTTACAATATTAATTAGAATACAATTACAAATTATATTATAATTATTACGAGCTGAGTAACTTAAACCTTATCCTCAGTGTAGTGTAACAGAATAGAGTCAAAGGCGGAAATCAAGTCCATGGCCATCACACTAATAGACTAGCCCAATTCCTACTAGTCTACCATGACATAGCGTTTATTTTTCATTTTATCGCTTGCTAGAAAATGTTTTTATGAATTAATTAATTTTATCACATACTATAATTCTTATACTTATTACTCAAAAAGTTTGGAACATAGAGATATTTTTGGTGTGAAACAATTTTCTTCTCTTTTTTTTATCACATGAAAAGAAGGTTAAGATAGGTTACAGATGATTCTTACCTCGCGGCTTCACAATCTAGTCTCACATGCGTTCCATGACGGTTCCTGAAAACTACATGCATAGAGATGCCTATGCATATGCATCCCATAGAGCAGAAAATGGAAAATTTTTCCTCCTATTTCTTGGGGTTTCATTAGAGTAAACATTTTTTCAGTCCAATAAGACAGAAAAATTTGTTTAATTTTAAAGTACATACTACAAAGGGTTTGTTTTTTTACCCTTGGCGTTTAGACAATCTCACAATTTGACACTTGAAAACTCAAACTACTACCTGTCAGTCTAGAATTTTTGTGGAGGTTATTTGAAATTGTTCAGCAGTACAAATGGAACACATGTTTCATGTAATTTACTATTGTAAACAATAAACAAATTGTAAAAAAGATTGAAAGGTAAATAAATATTTTCAATAATTGTTTTCTTCTTATTAACAACGACTGGGTCATGTAAACATATGTATGTTCCGTCATTTGATGCCACACAGTTTGCCTCTACAAATGGAGACAGACTACTACTTTGCTTGAAAAGAAGAAAAAATTGTAGAGTTTTGTAGGTCATCAATCAGCACAATGCTTAATTAAAAGTATTCTTTCCTCCTATTGTTGTTGAGTTGAGTTTTCGTATATGATTTCCTATGCTAAAACGCCATATACTCGTACATATAACCCAAATATAAACCGATCTCTATCAAATTTAAAATATTTTTATTGTTATGCATTGTGCCCAATCTTTTATATCAAATCATCAAGAAAAGAACTAAACCTCACACTTTATTTAATTGAATTTGATTTGAAAACAAGTCAAATCAATTGAGTCCATATTGTTATTTGAATTATTAAAAAGAAAGAAAAGAACGTTAAAAATTCAAAAATTTGTTTTTTTTTTATTTTCCAAAGAAATTATTAGCTTTCTGCTGATTTTTAACAAAGAAATACCGTCATAAACTTGACCCTGGCAAATGGGAAATGTTATTGAAAGCCAGAGAATAATTATTTTCTTGTTGATTTTCTTTAATTTGGAAAATTAATTATTTTTTTCTAGTTTGTTTATTTATTTGTTTGTGCTTTTATCTTAATTGTTTTTCCATTTAGAGTAATTGCGTCTTTTTATTTGTACTCGTGTATACAGAGTTTTCCCTAAAAATAGAGAATGAAAATTGAAAATTATGTATCAAGAATCAGCAAGATTTCAAACCACTTAATCAAATACACGTAGGGGGTTGCTTCTAGGCAACGATAGATGAAGGTCCGATTATCCTAGTACTTGTTACAGCAGACTAATCATCTGCTTAGCTGGAACAACAAAAATAGATTAAAGAAACGGAAGCAAGACAGAAATGTTTGTGGACTCCATATGCCCCCAAGAGGAGTACTGGAAAAAATCTTCCTTACTCTTGAATTCTTGCCCGTTTTTTTTCTACCGAGGAGGGGTAAATGTACCTTACCGCACCATAGAGGAAGTCGTCACATCCTCCGTGTGTGGGGCCCTCACCCACTAAATCCCTCCCTCGTCTCTTGTGGATTTGTTTGTGCCTACTCTTGAATTCTTGCCCGTTAATTGACTAAAGTTTATTAGAGCCCCATTTCATGCTGGAACTTGGCAATATACATACATACATAATTGGACATTACAACCCTTTGGTCAGGATTACGACCTAGTTTCTCACATCACTTATGTTGTGTATGTTAATTTTGTACATGAATGCAGGGACGTAATCGACTCAAACAATAGATTTTTAAGAAATTTTTTAAGGCAATCTTACTCAGAGAGTGCCAGAAATCTGTTGAGGCGAATTCCCCGAAGGAATATTTTTCATATTTCATTTAGTTGGATATGTCTGGCCTGAGATTTGATTCTAGGCGTCATATCTAATAAGCCAACGCACTACCTAATAGACTACAGCAACTACGGAAATTGGCAACGTAAACCTCAAACAAATTAATACTTGCCATGCTTAATATCTTAATTGTTGACAAGCTTAAGAATAATATTAACAACTCTTTTGCGAAATATCTAAATCTGATCACTACGAAGAAATGCATGAGAATCCACTAAAATACGTAGGAGGCCAAATAGCTATGAAAACCCTATGTTTCCCTGGACGAATCGGTGTCAAAGACGATCAGATATGACTTGTCCGTCAATAACATCAAGGCTAGGTTTTATTTTTGGGACAGGCGCGGTATAATCGACATCGACTTTCGCAAGGGTAATCAATCAATCAACGATGAATATGATGCCATCTTTCTGAATTTATTTAGCGAGGAATGAAACATAAACGTTCACATTTGGCCTAGTGATAAGTTCTTTTGCACCAAGATGGTGTAGGGTCCGCCAAATAACCTTTTTTTTGAAAATGCTTTAAAAAAACTACTGAATATTTTCTCAAATTTCTTTTTTTTATTTGAAAGTACAATCCTTCCGGTTAACAATGGAAAATAATTTCATTCAAATGGCTGCCTCGGCTGGCCATGAAGTAGCCTACACGATCGGTCAAATTTTTAAGCACATTATCGATTGTGTGCAGCTGTATTTCACCAATGGCTTCACGAATATTGTCCTTTAAAGCGTCAATTGTCTCTGGCTTGTCGGCGTAACACTTATCTTTGACGGCACCCCACAAATAATAGTCCAACGGTGTCAAATCGCAGCTCCGAGGTGGCCATACGACATCAACTCTGCGGCTGATAATGCGATCTTCAAAAACAGGGCGCAAAACATCGAGTGTAGCTCATACATACATGTGTAGTTTCGATGACAATAATCCATGAATTAGGAGTCCTACTCTGGATTTATCCCCGAGAAAATATTTTATGTTTTGAAATTTGAAAAAATTGCTCAGCAGCATACCCACTTTTGATGACCTTAAAATTAAAAAATAGTGGCGAAAGGCTATAGAGCTCTTTAATAAAGGCGAAAATGAAAACCAGTCATATGAAAATGTGAACAGAAAGGTCCTAATTATGTGTGTCTGCTTTT
The DNA here is from genome assembly GCA_936449025.2 of Sarcophaga subvicina. Lineage (NCBI taxonomy): Eukaryota > Metazoa > Arthropoda > Insecta > Diptera > Sarcophagidae > Sarcophaga > Sarcophaga subvicina. Next base: position 15,970,095 of record OW388083.2, on the reverse strand, counting down.
TAATGAATACAAAATGGGTGCGTTTCTGAACGCATCGGTGAATAGTGATAAAATCTGATAAGGTCAACAAACTGCGCCTAAAGCTGAAGTGGAAGTCTAGAAGGTTTTGCAAGGTTTTAAGTAGGATTGCTTGGGCGTCTTCTACTGTAAGCAGCATTGCTTTTATCAGATGAGTAACAGTTGGTATAAGAAGCTTATACAGTGTGACAGAGATGGGTCTACTACTATGATATTAAGACGAAATGATTTTTTGTTGATTGGCCTTAGCCTAGTAAGTTGTGTGTTGGCTTATTCGACGTGAGGTCACGGTTCAAACCCCACATCAGACATCTCCAACAGAAGGAAGCACATCTCAGCAGATTTCTGACAAAAACTCTGAGAGTAAATAAAATTGCCATGAAAAAGTTTCTCAAAAATCTGTCGTTCGGACTCGACTTTAAACTGTAGGTCCCACCATTCATGTATAAAATAGCAAGGCCATAATCCTAACTGAAGGGTTGTAGTGACCAATTAAATAAGCAAGAATTTTTGTTAACACTAACCTTCAAAAGGCAAATGCACAAAATTTTGTTAGTTTGAAGAAAATATATGCAGAGAAATGTCGTAGAAGTTTAGCTTTTTGGTGAGAACAAATATACTGTTGTAGCCAAGGCTTGGATTAATTAACGTTATTCGTACTTTCCAGGAAATTCAATCGTTAATAAGTGGTTTGCTAGACTTAAATGAGATGGCATGATACTCACAATGAAGGCCCGGAAGAAACATCAAAAAAAGTCCCTAAAATTATTTTGGGTGACCGCAAAGTGAAGTTGATTGAGATAAATATGCCTCTAAAGATATCAGAGGAAACTGTTGGACAATCGAAAATGCTGTTCGAAGTGGTTTTCACGCGACCTTACAATCGAAATGATGCATCGACATTTCATTTCATACTGGAATCAAAACGACTATCATCTGAATAGACTGCAAGTTGTGAAATGAGTCCACAACTTGCTAAGACAAAACCGTTCAAATAGCAAGGTGATGGCTCAATATTGTCGATTGTCTAGAAAATGCAAAAGCCATCAATAGTGACCATTACATTGCGTTATAGGAAGCGTTGGAGCATATGTTAGCCTACGTACTTTTGAGTCCAACTTGTGATATATGCAGAAGTCAGAAGACACTCCATTTTCGAAAGTTAGTTTAAAACTATTGTTATGGTAGAGGACAATACCTATATATATACATATGTATTTATGGTTAACAAACTCCATTCCGAATTTACCACGTGTCTATGTTAAGTTTTGCTGGTCAAACATTCCGCTCAAAACAGAAGATGGCAAAAATCTGACAAGGGCAAGATTATTTATGAGAAAGTCAAAATGATAGGATGTATGTAGTTATTTGATCGGAATGGTATCGTTTTTACTATACCTGCTATTTGGAATAGAAATTTTTTATTTTTTTTATTCACATTTCAAAGCTGATTGCATCACACTGTCTCTCAAAGACTTTTTGTTTAAGTTTCATAGCCCTTTAAAGATTTACATTTGGATGTAATTGTTTATTTATTGAAACATTTGTTTCGAAGGCATAACAAACCATCGCCATAAATATTCCAATTCGTTCCTTTAATGTATCACTAACTCACCAACATGTGCAATTCATATGTTTATCACAGAAGAAAACTTTATTCTCTTACCAAACACAATACACAACTGTTGTTGCCTTCTTGTCCGTCATAATTCCATATGGGCAGCAGAGCTTCCTATAGATATGATGGCCATCATCAAGGGCTGGTGCCATGCCATAAAATCAATTCTTTTTATATTGTAAATGACAAGGGATTAATTTTTTGTTTCTTAGTTTTAACTTTATTGTTGTATTTCCGTTCTGAAAAATTTTTAATTTGAAATTGATTTCTCTTTTTTTCATTCTTTTTAGACTTTATTATCGGAAACAACAGCAGATGATCAGCATTGGCCCAAGGAATTGATATTGTTGAGAGAAAAGTTTACTGCAAAAAGTCAATTAGAAATTGCCCAACTGCAAATTAAACATGCTGAAGAGGTTAGTATTTTAGTTATAAAGTGTAGTTTAAAAGCTTAGAAACAAGAACGTATTCATTAATGACACAACTCCATAGAATCATTAGAGCATCTCTGCAGTATCTCTGGTGGTAGCCAACAAAATGTATTGTAGTGAATAGATTCCAGGACAGGTTGAAAATGTTCGTTAATAACGTTGAATATCCAACTCGCTGTAGTCTAGTAAATAGTGTGTGCGTTTTTTAGACTTAAGGCCACGGTTTAAACCCCAGGTCAGACATCTCCATCAAAATGAAATATGAAAAAATATATTTTTTCGGGGCCTTCCTCTCAGCAGATTTCTGGCAAAACTCTGAGAGTAAATAAAAAATTGACATGAAAAAGTTCTTAAAAAACAGTCGTTCGGAGTCGACTTTAAACTGTAAGTCCTGCCACTCATGTATTAAATTAACAAACACAACATAAGTGGTGTGATAAGCTAGGTCGTCATCCCGACTGAAGGGTTGTAATGATCAATCCCCTATCAACTGTAGGTCCTATCACTCATATCCACTGAGCGCCAAAAGTGAGTAAACACCACTGAAATAATTAATTTTCTTAGGATAGCGCGAAAAGTAAATGAGAATAGTCGAATAAATTTCCAAAAATAAAAACGTTTATTAATTACTTACTAGCCGTATCCTGCGCATGTTGCTGCGCCACCAACTAAAATAAATTTGAAGGAACATTGGACATTACACAAATGTCCAATTAATTTTGAATCATTTTATTGATTTTCTTTCCCGTTGTCCTGATTATTCAGATGAACGGGCCTGAGTAGTACGCATTCGATCAGTGTCTAATCTCACTTCTCGTCATTCAAGTGGTTCAAGCGAACGAGTCTCAGCGGCATATACTCGAAGATTTCCCAGTCTCAATGCTCGTTTGATTCTGAGACTCGTAATGCTTTTTTCTTCCGTGCTTGAGGTGTAGGTCGACCAATTGTTTGTCATTCATTTTGAATAATTTTCAGTCACGCCATCCATCGGAAATTAATCGCACCAACCTCCGTCGACTCATGCGCAACAACTTTGTTAAAGAATGCACAGTTTACGATATAATTCATTTTAAGTAATTTTCAGTGGCGCCACCTGCCGGAAATTGGTCATACCAACTTAGAAACCTTCGTCGGCTCATGCGCAACAACTTTGCTAAAGATCATAATATGATCAAATGCACAGTTTACGATTTAATTGATTTTAAGTAATTTTCAGTGGCGCTACCTATCGGATATTGGTCATACCAACTTAGAAACCTTCGTCGGCTCATGCGCAACAACTTTGCTAAAGATCATAATATGATCAAATGCACAGTTTACGATTTAATTGATTTTAAGTAATTTTCAGTGGCGCTACCTATCGGATATTGGTCATACCAACTTAGAAACCTTCGTCGGCTCATGCGCAACAACTTTGCTGAAGATCATAACATGATCAAATGCACGGTTTACGATTTAATTGATTTTAAGTAATTTTCAGTGGCGCCAACTGCCGAAAATTAGTCATACCAACTTAGAAACCCCCGGCTCATGCGCAACAATTTTGCTAAAGATCATAACATGACCAAATGTATAGTTTACGATTCTATAAGGTACATACAAACAAACATTCATTTTTATATATGTATATAGACTATGGGAGGTGACACGCCCACTATAGTCAATCCGCCCATTTTGTTCATATGCACGTCAAAGTCGTCCATACAAAATTTGAGAACTCTAGCTGTTGCAGTTTATGAGATATGCGACATTAAATACGTGGCACCTCACCGACTTGAAATTTTAAAATAAAATGTAGCCTATAGTTCCTTCCAGACATACGAGAAGGTACTGTTAATATTTCAAGAAAATCGGTATAGCCCTTTAGCCGTCTATAGACTTCAAACAAATAAACGCACATTCATTTTTATATATAAGATTTAGGCTGACATATCGTTGAAGTTTCAAAATTTAAACAGACAAAGAAAGATCTCCAAAGACTGTAGTAACTGCAGTACAATATCACCGTGGATTAATATTATTCCAGGAGTTGCTCGATCAAAAAAATTTCGTTTTAATTGAATTTCTTTTTTATTTCAGATGTCTCGTTTAAAGCAAGACTATGAGCAACAATTGAATCGCAAGAACAAACGCCATTCCACGTTTGATTCATCACGCGATTTTGATAAGCTGCTTAGCGAACGTGATAGTTTACGTGAGTTGTCTAAAGCATTTCGTCATGTTCTCGCCGAATTGCTTAAATATGTGGCCAATTGTGAAAACGATTTAACTGAGACTTTGTTTGACGAAGTACAACGCCTATTAAGCAGTAATCGTACCTTGGAAGAACAAGGTCTAGACGATTTCACGCTAAACACTTCGCTATTAAATGAAACTGTAAATACAAGCAAATTGCGTATGATACCAGATGTACAAAACCTATTGGAGGTGGTTGAAGATCCCTGTTTAGTGCAATTTGTTACCGATAAAAATTCGGATAATAGTGATGACTTCGATTTAAGGGATTGCTTAGAACGTTTACGTTCAGAAGCATCGTATATATTGCATCTGTCGGAGGAAGTGGTTAAGAAACATGAAAGCAAAGAAAGCCGGCTAAGTTTCAGCAGTGAAAAAGAGAAACATGATAGTGAACATGAAGATGTATTAAAGCTTACACAGCAACATAAGTTTATACGTGTAAATTCCCTTAATGAACAGCAATTGCCTACGCATCAATCATCTTTGGTACAGCAGCAGCACAGTCATGATCTCTGCTCTTTACCACCGGATTTAAATAAATACTATTTGGATAATAATTCCTGTACTACAAATAATGCTTCGGAACTTAATTTCCAATTAGTGGAATTGAAGAATCGTTTAATTAAATCCGAAAATGATCGGGTACGCCTACAACATGAATTGGAACATACAATAACACGTAATTCTGAATTGGGTCAAGAGTTACAGGATCTAAGAGATCAACTGTCACAATTAAATTCTCTGAATCACATGGAATACAATGAAGGCTATGGCTTGGGTTCCATGAAATCTCCCCAAAGGTTGTCGCATTCGGAAAACTCTTCATCGAGTTTTGCTTTGTTGCAGGAAAAAGCCCGCAACATTTTGTCTACGCCTACACAGAAACAGCAAAATAGTGATTCAACCGTGGTTCTACTGCAAATGATTGAAGACTTTTGCCGCGAAGGTGACAAAGTGGTGGAGTGCGGCAAAAAGGATCGTGAAGATTTGCAATCGCAGGTAAGTTTCAAACATTTTAATTGTAATTGTTAGCATGCTTTCAATATTGTATAAGTTAATGAATCCAAGTAGCTTTGCTTTAAAAAAATATATATCGACACAGTGATATATACATTCTTTGAACTTGCACTCCATATATACTCTAGCAAAAGTATTAAAATATTGATGAATTATTTTTTTAATCTCTTAAAATATTATTCAAGATATTCACCAGACTTTTCCTAATTAAAATTTAGGTATTTTAGGTATTTAAAATACTACCTTTATACGTATTTCTTTAAATTATGTATATGCCCTTTATATACAGGGTGTTTTTATAGAGGTATAGAACTTTAAGTTGCAATAAAACAACGATGGATTATTCGATTGACATGAATTTTATTTATCCGAAAGATAATCTTGTGGCATTACATTTTATATATGATTTCTGGCATATGACTGCCACGGCTGGCGCGGATGTAGTCCAATCTGGACGTCCAATTTTCGATAACTTTTTCCAACATTTGTGGCCGTATATCGGCAATAATACGGCGAATGTTGTCTTCCAAATGGTCAACCGTTTGTGGCTTTACCGCATAGACCAATGACTTTACATAGCCCCACAGAAAGTAGTCTAGCGGTGTTAAATCACAAGATCTTGGAGGCCAATTCACAGGTCCAAAACGTGAAATTAGGCGGTCACCAAACGTGTCTTTCAATAAATCTATTGTGGCACGAGCTGTGTGACATGTTGCGCCGTCTTGTTGAAACCACATCTCCTGGACATCATGGTTATTCAATTCAGGAATGAAAAAGTTAGTAATCATGGCTCTATACCGATCACCATTGACTGTAACGTTCTTGCCACCATCGTTTTTGAAAAAGTACGGACCAATGATTCCACCAGCCCATAAAGCGCACCAAACAGTCAGTTTTTCTGGATGTAACGGTGTTTCCACATACACTTGAGGATTACCTTCACTCCAAATGCGGCAGTTTTGTTTGTTGACGTAGCCATTCAACCAGAAGTGCGCTTCATCGCTAAACAAAATTCGCTATGAAAATCGGGAACAACGGTAATCTCGTTTTGGGCCCATTCGACGAATCTACGCCTTACTTGATGATCGTTTGGCTTCAAATCTTGCACGAGTTGGATTTTGTAAGCACGCAAACCAAGATCCTTCCGCAAAATCTTCCATAAAGTGGATGGACACAGATCCAATTCCTGTGCTCGATGGCGGATGGACTCATTCGGGTCTTCCTCAATGCTACGCTCTATAGCAGCAATAGCTTCTTCTGTACGCACCGTACAGCGTCTCTGGGGACGCGAGTTATCAATAAGAGTAAACGTGGTGCGAAAACGTTCCATGGTTAATCGAATTAACTGCTCTGATGGACGATTTTGTCGACGATAAAATGGACGTAGTGTGCGCGATACGTTTTCCGCAAAGAACCATTATTTTCGAAATAAAATTGCACTATTTGCAAGCGTTGTTCAGGCGTGAGTCTATTCATGATGAATTGCCAAACCAAACTGAGAATAAATCACTTGACAGCTGTTAAATCGGTCGCCATCTTGAAAAGTAATGCCAACTTAAAGTTCTATACCTCTATAAAAAACAACCTTTATAATTATTGTATGTAAAGAAAAATGTATTTAAATCTCAGATTATAACGGCCGACAAGCAGTTAAAGGCCACTCGCCAATTTCTGGAAGAACAGGCCGCCGAACGTGAACAGGAACGTGATGAATTTCTTAAGGAAATTGAAAATCTTAAGGCTCAACTAAAGGATAAAGAGAAAGAGCGCAGCTCTTATGCCAATGCCTCTGAGGAGGTGAGTTATACCATGCATAACATCTACTACATTCTACTAGGCGTATGCAACTGATTTTATAGCATCAATTGGTTTATTTGTTCGATTTGTTCTTAGTTTTTCTTTCTATAATTTAAAAATGGGTTTAATTTGTTTGAAACTTTTTCTTTCTGGTTCTGGTCTTGATTTTAATACATACTTTTATTTGCTTGTTTGGTTTTAATTTAATTTAATTTTTTATTTTAATTTTTATTTCTCTTTATTATTTAAATTTAGTTGTTAGTTTTAAGTACCCTCTTAATTCTTATTTATTATGTTTTTATTATTCTTAAATATTTAATTTCACTTTTTAAGCTTAAAAGCACAATCCCTATATTTTCTAAGCTGCTTAGTTAGTCACCATAAACCATTTCATATGTTCTAAGTGTTGGTAGTAGTTTCTAGCATTGCTGCTTATTAACCAAGACGTTACGGTATACTTGGGAAGAATTCTATAAAATTTGTGTTAAAAAAATTCCCAAATACTCTCTAAAGAAACGTAATTATTCTTAAACTTTCTATCCCATACAGCATTACGAGTGGCATAATAGCATATGGAATTGAATAATATTCGGAATCAGAACAAATCTGGGTAATTGTATTCAATTTAATTTCACTATTGGATCTCTATTATGAACAGCAACTGATTTCAATTGTATTGCAAGCTGGCAACAAAAATTTTGTTGTTGGTTGCTAGCTGCCGTCTCTGGCGTTCAGTTGCCATTCATAATCGAGCCTTACACATACATGTATAAATATAGTATATTCCTTTCGGGCAGCTTAGGGTCTCTATAAACTTTTAAGATTACTTCACTCCAACTTTTATGCATCGTAGGTTTTCTGCCACCTGCTATATTGGAAAATATGTTCGCCCCAGTACCAATTTCGTTTCTGTAGTTTTACACGCATAGAGGGTTTAATTCGAAAGTCTCAAGGTTGTTTCTTTAAACCGTTTTCTGTAAAGGTTACGTGCCTGACCTCCCCCTAACGTTTGCTGTTGATGTTATCGCCTTTAAAGGCATTGTAAAACTACTGAATATTTTCTCAAATTTCTTTTTTTATTTTAAAGTACAATCCTTCCGGTTAATAATGGAAAATAATTTCTTTCACATGGCTGCCTCGGCTGGTCATGCAGTAGCGTACACGATCGATCCAATTTTTAAGCACATTATCGATTGTGTGCAGCTGTATTTCACCAATGGCTTCACGAATATTGTCCTTTGAAGCGTCAATTGTCTCTGGCTTGTCGGCGTAACACTTATCTTTGACGGCACCCCACAAATAGTAGTCCAACGGTGCCAACGACATCAGCTCTGCGGCTGATAATGCGATCTTCAAAAACAGGGCGCAAAACATCGAGTGTAGCTTCGGCTGTGTGGCACGTAGCGCCGTCCTACTGAAACCAAATGTTGCCAATATCCTCCTCTTCAATTTTTGTGAACAAAAATTCGTCTAACATAGCCCGATAACGATCGCCATTGACTGTAACGGCCACTCCTATAACGAACATACGGAGCTGACGGTGCTTCTCATCTTCCAAAATCTTTAGGCAATTTTCGCACACATTCAGCAACATTACCATGATTTTCAAAGTAATGTCGCAATATTTCCCAGCGTTGTTCAAGCGTATACACAACCATATTCGTTCAGCGGAAGGATAAAACTAATTATCTGTCAAATCAGACATGAGCTAAGTGTTACCATTCACGAAATAAGCACTAGTTGAAAAAAAACGTTAGATGGCGGACCCATTAGTAAGGGCAGTGGTTGTTATTTTGTGGTTTTTCATCTTGTTTTAGTTCCTTGGGCTGCAGTCGAGCACGTTAATTACTACATGATGGAATATTGAATTGAATATAAGATATCCGACTCTTATCAATTCAATAGAGTCTCGTCCCAATGTTTCTTGTGTTTCACTACTTTATTAGTACTACAATGACCTTCTCTGTGCTATGAACCGCTTGCAGAAGAGGGGTGTTTGTTAATGGCAGTTGTATATCCAACTCTAACGACTCACTATAGCACTAGTCGTCGATGGGGAATAGATTGCATCATTATTAGTATGTTGAATACTTTACATCCAGAAATTTTTTTATATTGCTTGCAATGTTAAAGAATACAAAGCCTAACGTTTATAGGTATTACTCTCTCTAACACTTTTCCGTTTTTAAATGGCCACCTCCAGATAGGTTGTCTCTGAACGCGGTATTGAATCTGAACGTCAGAAACGCATGTAACTCCTGCTTAAATGTGTATAGTTCATCTGGATCTCTCTATTCAAATAGAATTATCTTCTACATAGATTGGGGCCCTTCTCCATCATTTTGATTTTCATACATAACATAATTGGTCTTTACAACCCTTCAGTCAGGATTACGACCTAGTTTCTCACACCACTTATGTTGTGCGTGTTAATTTTATACATGAGTGGTGGGATCTCAATTTAAAGTCGACTCCGAACGGCAATTTTATTTACTCTCAGAGTTTTTGCCAGAAATCTGATGAGAGGAAGTCGTCGAAGAAATATTTCTTATATTTTGTTTCGATGTCTGGCCTGGAGCTCCAACCCTGGCTTTACGTCCAATAAGCCAACACTCTACCTACTAGCCTACGGCGACTTTTTGATTTTAATACAATTTTTAATTCTCAAATTAAATGGATCCTGCTCACCGAAAGATGTCAACACTGACTTATTTGTGGATTTGAAGAGAATAAAGGTGTTGCCTGTTTTAATTTGGTTTTGGAATTAAGAAGTAATTTAAATTCTTTAAATTATATTTCTTTTCGAGTTCATAGTTTTGGTAAACGAAATTAGTATAGTATAGGGTTTTTAAAACAATTTTTAGGTTTTGTTTTTAAGTTTATTTCTATATACAGTGCATGACAAAACAATGGAAACTTGTTCAAAAATTTATTTATGTGTTACAATCGGACGAAAATTTAAAAATCTTTTTAAGAAATCGGCAAAATATTAATGCCTTTTATTAATATGCACTGTTATTAACATTTCTGTATTTTAAAAAATATATACTAAAAAGACTATATAATTCAGTAATTAAAAAAAAATAATTCTATTCACATACTTGATGTTGACAAAACAATGGAAACTTTGGAAACTTTTTTAATTTTTGAATTATATAATTCATTTTTATACATAATTTTAATATACAGAAACGTTAATAACAGTGCATATTAATAAGCTCCACAAATGTTTTGCCGATTTTTAAAAAACATGTTAAATTTTCGTCCGATTAAGTACATTTTTGAAAAAGTTTCCATTGTTTTGTCAAGCACTGTATATAAAAATGAATGTTTGTTTGTTTGTAATTAATAGAATCGTAAACTATGCATTTGATCATGCTATGATCTTCAGCAAAGTTGTTGCGCATGAGCCGGGGAAGGTTTCTAAGTTGGTATGACCATTTTCCGACAAGTGGCGCCACTGAAAATTACTAAAAATGATTTAAATCGTAAACTGTGCATTTGATCATGTTATCAACTTTAGCAAAGTTATTGCGCATGAGCCGACGTAAGTTTCTAAGTTGGTATAACCAATTTAAGACAGGCGTCGTCACTCAAAATTACTCAAAATGAATTAAATCGTAAACTGTGCATTTGATCATGATATGATCTTTAGCAAAGTCGTTGCGCATAAGTCGACGAAGGTTTATAAGTTGGTGCGATTAATTTTCGATAAATGGCGCCACTAAGAATTATTCAAAATGAATTGAATCGCAAACTATGCATTTGATCATGTTTTAGTCGGACAAATACCAGACATTTTAGGATTCATCATTTATGATTTTAATAACATTTAGTATAACTCATTTCCGTAAAATTTTTAAAAATGCTGTTGGGTTCAATTGGATTGGATACATTTTTCACGTCGTTCCCGTGCAATCATGCCTCCAAAGCGGCAAGCAATTGGTCGACTTACATCTCGAGCAAGGAAGAAAATACTATTACGAGCCTCAGAATCAGATGGGCAACTAGCATTGAGACTGGAAAATCTTTGAGTACATGCCGCTGAGACCCGTTGGCTTGAATCACTTGAACAACAAGAAGTGAGATTAGAAACTGATCGAATGCGTACTACTCAGGCCTGTTAGTCTGAATCATCTGGACAACGGGAAACAAAATCAATAAAATGATTCAAAATTAATTTGATATTTGTGCAATGTCTTTCCTTCAAATTTATTTTAGTTGGTGGCGCAGCAACACGCACAGGGAACAGCTAGTTATATATATTTTAAAGTCAAACTAGGCAAATATTTCACGAATAAAAATGTAGAACCGCATAACCGTTATTGTATAACCTTACCTTGACTGAAATGTTATACTAAAATTCTATCGAAAACGACCCACATTTTATGCTTTTTGTTTTTGAAAATTAGTAACTCAGAGTGTTTAATAATATCCTCCAAATTATCGTTAAATAGTTGTCATACCAAAAAAAGTATGATTGTATGCTATAAGTTAATTTTTTCGTCTTTAAATATTATTTACATCAGATATACTATTTATAAATTTAAGTTCTTTCTGGCTTTTGGTACAATATTTTATAATTTATTATGCATGCATAATAGTTTTTAATTCCTCAAAATTTGTTATGTTTAGTTTACTAAAGCAAATTTATTTTTCCTCTAATATTTTGTGTTTAGAATGTTAAGTGAATTAAAAATAAATAAATAAATGTAGTCTTAGTCTTCTTGTTCCTCAGTATACATATATTGTAATGTTAAATATATTAATCTACAGCTGTTGTAAATATTTCAAATAGACATTTTCCATAAGATCCATTTCTTGTAAAGAAATCAAGGTTATGTTCGAACAAAATAATGTATTTCAAATAAAACGGACAGTCTATCAAAATTTAAAACATAGATTTTAATACCGCCCTCTGGTATATAGTACTTGTATGTAGTAGTAAATAGCATACATAATATGTATGTATGTACATAAATATATTCAAATAATTTGTTGCCTCATATTGTTTTTTTTTGTTTTTAATTTTATTTTTAAAATTTTATAATTATTTTTCTTTTCTAATTTAATATAAAGAAAAAACCAAAAATCGTTTGTGTTTTCAACAGCAGCACTAACAAATTCTGTGTTTCTTTTACTAACAAAATTTTGTTTTTGCACGCTACAATCAAACAATACCAAAAATCAAATCAAACAGTTCCTAAACTAAATGTAAGTTTAGAACACATGTTCAATTATACTTTTCTTTACTTATTGTGTACATACAAATATAATTTTATATTTTATTTTTTAAAAAAATTTCAATTTTATTTATCGATAATATTTTCCACATCTTCCTTAGGTCGAGCATTTAGAAAATCAAGTTCGTGAATTATCGCAAAAACTCCAGGAATCTTCAAGTAAACGTGACAAGTTTGAGGTGGAATTAAAGGCTTCCATTGATAAAATTTTTGTACTGCGTGAAATTATATCCGATCTCGAGACCCAAGTAGAAACCAAAGCTCTTAATGAGCATGTTATGGGTGAAAAGGTTAAGGTAAGCAATTTGTTTATAATAATTTATAGAAAAATTTACTTCATTCAAAATTTTTAATCATTAATTAAATCATATTTCGGTAGCAATAGCATCAATTTCGTATTTTAATTACGTTAAATTGTGGTCTTCGTAAGCTATGTATGTATGTATGTCCAATCCATTTTACATTTCCATTTGTGTCTTTAGTATTCAGTTTCCACGGTTGATTGTTTGTGCCCAGAACTAAGCATTTCTGATTGTATTTGGCCAGAATATATTTAGATTTGGGAGACGCCGTAGTCTAGTAGATTAGATTAGGTTAGGTTAGGTTAGAGGACGCGTACTTGTCAATTAAGACAAGTACAGTACTCGGAGGTCAAATTGACCCATTGTACAACGTCCTAGTTTCTCACACCACTTATGTTGTGTGTGTTAATTTTATACATGAGTGGTGGGACCTACAGTTTAAAGTCGACTCCGAACGACAGATTTTTGAGAAACTTTTTCATGGCAATTTTATTTACTCTCAGAGTTTTTGCCAGAAATCTGCTGAGAGGAAGTCGCCGAAAAATACTTTTTGTATTTTGTCTTTGATGTCTGGCCTGGGTCTCGAACCCTGGCTTTGCGCCTAATAAGCCAACACACTACCTACCAGACTATGGCGACTTCTAGTCTAGTAGATGGTGTGTCACGCATACCCAACAAAACGAAATATAAAAAAATATTTCTTTGGCGACTCCCTCTCAGCAGATTTTTGGCAAAAACTCTGAAAGTAAATAAAGAAGTCATGAAAAAGTTTCTCAAAAATCTGTCGTTCAGAGTTGGCTTTAAATTGTAGGTCCAGCCACTCATGTATAAAATTAACACACACACAACATAAGTAGTGTGAGAAGCTAGGTCGTAATCCTGACTGAATGGTTTTAATGATCAATTATGTATGTATGTATGTATCTGTGAAAAACTTTTATTAATTTTCAGTGGACCATGGATTACAAATGTAGAAAATAAGATGAGCTCTGCTGCTGTCTCCAGAAGTATCTCCCTGTTGGATATAAGATAATTAAGTTTATGTGTTTGATTGCATGCCTATGTGATTCTGGTGTAGATGATATGGATTAAGAGATGGTATTATGAGTTATGTATGTTGGTGGTCGTATAGATATATTGTATATTGCCACTCATGTATAAAAATTAACACACACAACATAAGTAGCGTGAGAAGCTAGGTCGTAATCCTGACTGAATGGTTGTAATGATCAATTATGTATGTAGGTATGTATGTAAAGCATCACCTATAAATAGGGAATGTTCCTTTTTTTCTGTTATTTGCCGCTAATATATGTATATGAATCCCTATAGCCGAGTGTCCCGTAAGAGTACCTCTCGGTAGGACTTTGTTTATTCTTATACAGACTTATGAAGCTCATGTTTGTCTCAAAATTTGAATCGATTTAAAATATTATAGTGATTTTGATATTGTGTGACTATTCCATAACATCTTTATTTATTAGATTTTAAAATAATTTTTTACAGCCTTACAATCTATATTAATGATCAATTATGTATGTATGTATGTATGTAAAGCATCACCTATAAATAGGAAATGTTCCATTTTTTCTGTATCCATTCACTGTTATTTGCCCCTAATATATATGAATCCCTATAGCCGAGTGCCCCGTAAGACCGTACCTCTCGGTAGGACTTAGTTTATTCTTATACAGACTTATCAAGCTTATGGTTGTCTCCAAATCTGAAACGATCTAAAATACTATAGTGATTTTGATAATGTGTGGCTATTCCATAACATCTTGATTTATTAGATTTTAAAATAATTTTTTACAGCCTTGCAATCTATATTAATGATCAATTATGTATGTATGTATGTATGTATGTAAAGCATCACCTATAAATAGGAAATGTTCCTTTTTTCTGTTATTTGCCGCTAATATATGTATATGAATCCCTCCCTATAGCCGAGTGCCCCGTAAGACCGTACCTTTCGGTAGGACTTAGTTTATTCTTATACAGACTTATCAAGCTCATGTTTGTCTCTAAATCTGAATTGATCTAGAATACTATAGTGATTTTGATACTGTGTGGCTATTCCATAACATCTTGATTTATTAGATTTTAAAATATTTTTTTACAGCCTTGCAATCTATATTAATGATGAATTATGTATGTATGTATGTATGTAAAGCATCACCTATAAATAGGAAATGTTCCATTTTTTCTGTATAAAATCGCTGTTATTTGTAGCGAATATATATGAATCCCTATAGACGAGTGCCCCGTAAGACCGTACCTCTCCGTAGGACTTAGTTTATTCTTATACAGACTTATCAAGCTCATGTTTGTCTCCAAATCTGAATCGATCTAAAATACTATAATGATTTTGATACTGTATGGCTATTCCATAATGTCTTTATTTAGTAGATTTTAAAATAATTTTTTACAGCCTTGCAATTTACATCAATGATCAATTATGTATGTATGTATGTATGTAAAGCATCACCTATAAATAGGAAATGTTCCATTTTTTAGGTATCCATTCACTGTTGTTTGCCTCTAATATATATGAATCCCTATAGCCGAGTGCCCCGTAAGACCGTACCTCTCGGTAGGACTTAGTTTATTCTTATGCAGACTTATCAAGCTCATGTTTATCTCTGAATCGATCTAAAGTACTATAATGATTTTGATACTGTGTGGCTATTCCATAATGTCTTTATTTATTAGATTTTAATATAATTTTTTACAGCCTTGCAATCTATATTTTATTTAACGCTTTAAGAAAATATATAAAAACAGTGGATAAGCAATTATTAATATTTCTTAATTTCTTCAATATCAGTTCGGTTTAATTAAATTTTATTTCCCTTTGCCAGCAATTGGAGGAATTCATTAATACCCAAAATCGTGCCAATGAATCGCTTCAAAATGAGGTACAACAGCTTAAAACCGAAATCGAACAGAACTATCAAGTACACATCAATCAATTGGAAGAGAAATTACAAAACATACGTCCCTCAGCTGAGCAAAGTCTCATTATGGATCAGGTGGTGGAACAGCTACGTGATATTGAAAATACTTTAGAGCAGAAAACTAAAAATCTCGAATGCATACATTCTAATACAAGCTCCTGCAGTTTAAGTGTAACCGAAGATGTGTCTGTGCATGGTGGTAATAAAGCACAAGCATCGCTACTCAACACAATTGTAACACCGCCACAAGGTTCACCAGTACATCCATCACCACGACAGCATTCACTTACCATGGAGGGTGTACAGAGGGTGATGGATAAATTATCAAAGCATTCGAGAGTAGAAGAGGCTGCTGTTAAGCGTATAAGAGATTTGGAGATGCAAATACAACAAATGAGAACAGCATGTGTGGTGAGTAGAAGAAACTTTTGTTATATTTTTTTAAAAACTTTTTAAGCTATTATTTTGATATTATTGCTGCAGAAAGCAGCTTTTAAAAGCTTTTAGTTTTAAGCGTTTTAAAGATCTTTTGAATTTGAATATTTTGTCTGCAACATCCCCTTATTTTTTATCTGACTAAGGCGGTCGGCTATATACAAATGATATCGTTGAAAACATTTTAGTATCTCTTCGAACTTTGCATTGCCAAGTAATCATTAGTCTTGTTATTCTTTAATTGAATTGAATTGAATATTTTATTCAATAGTTTACAATTTATTTGTTTATTAACATAACAAGTGTATCTTGTGTTTTGTGTTATTCTTTTACGATTTGTTGTATTTATTTGTTAATAATGTGAAACGAAAAAGAAAATTTCCGTCATTTTTTCCGTTGATTTATTTGTTGTTGGTGACTAAATGTTGCAAAAACATGTAACTTTTAAGATGAGCCCGTTCAGGGTGAGTTTGATTTGAATTTGTTTTCTTTTTTTATTGCTTCTTTATGATTTCGTTAACTCAAGTTCAATTCCAAAAAATAATTTTAAATTTTTTTTGAAGGCTATTTACGCTGTTGTTTATGGTCGTCTGTTGTCTGTTTAATCGTATTGTCGTTTGTTTTTTAATTGTATAATTGAGAATTTTTTCTTTGCCAAAAACATAAAAAAAAGAATTATTTTCAATATTTTTTATTTATATTCTTGAAGATGTTTTGGCATTTGCTCATTTAAAAAGCATTAAACGACAATTATTATTATTTTTTGTTTTGGTTTTGAAAATATAAGTAAAAATAAATTTTTGTATTTACCTTTAATGACTAAGTCTTAAAATAAATTCTAGTGAAAGTGGTAAAAGCATTGAAGCTAAAAAAAAAAATTAATTTTTTTCAAATGTTTTCTTAAATATAAGAATACTTGCCCGGTAGGCTTTTTCTATACACATTATTATTTGTGATTTCTATTTTCCGCACTATCAAACTCTAGTGGTTGATTGGAACAGTTTCGTTGATTTATCAATACTACAATGGATTGTTTTCTAGTTGCATAAAGAGTTTTGTTTCCAAAAATCGTAGTACTTGTGGAAAACCTTTGAGAAGAAGTCGTTTCTAACACAATATTTTCTGAAAGCCAATGTGCTATTAAATCCCTCTTAAGCGTTACGCTCAACTCTAAACGCGTTAGAGAGTGTCGCCATTATCTTAATCTTCTGCCTGAGTGTTTCAATGTTTCACCTGTCTAGGTTTTTGGCCACAGTGACATTCAATGCAACTACAGGGCCAGAGCAGGTGCACTCGAATGAGGTATGCCACTCGCTACTTCGCTTAAATTGGCCTTTGGGCAAAAATGCTTCCGGGACGCTAGCTTATCCACTGCCAGACTCACTTGGCACACGATGGATAGAATGCGTACCAACCAACTAAACGTAATGTTATATCGATCACCCTGGCCATGCATTACATGTTATTACGTTATGCGAACACACGTGGAAACACTGCAATTCCCAACAAACGACTTTTAACGTGGTTGTCGATCTGCTGAAGAGACTGAAGCTGCCAGCCACTTTCTTTGTCAATGCCCATCTCTTACGAGGTACAGATTTAGGTTATTTGGCTCTGTATTCCTTGTCAGCTTAACAGAGTCGTCATCCATTGACATCAAGGATATAGCTTCGTTTATTAAACTTTCAGACTGGTTTCTAGCATAGGGTAGCCGTGTTTTAATGTACAGCCTTCGATGTGTTTGATGGAATTTGGTGAGCACGTGCACTGCACTTACCTGTGGATTCGCAATGGGCCGCTAATTTATCTCTTCAACAATCATTTGTCACTCTAAAGCTATGGCACAGTACACGATGGCAGTTGATACCTGAACATTCCTCATAATTTGTACGTTTCAACACAAAGCATTGTAAATATGAATGCCTGAGTGTTGGAGTATATAAGTAATTAAAATATCGTATATTTCATACTGTGGGACAATACACATATTTCTCCAATTCTGAGGGCGATTCAATAAAAGCGAAAGTTTTTGAAGGAAGCACAGGTTTTCGAATAAGAAATCGTTTTAATCTTGACCTTAGCCATTTCTGAGCTTTATACACTTTTTTTGCCAAATAGGATCGTTTGCTGCTTTTTCAAATTCTCAAAAATTCAATCCAATAAGTTGGAATAATATTGTTTTTTTACTTTTTAGAAGTTAGTCAATATGAAATATACTGCATGCGTGCCAAAAACTGTCACAAAGACTTGTCAAAGAAGTTTGAGACCGATTGGTTATGATAAACCCATAGTTTTGAATGCCGTTTGAGTTCTAGAGTGGGTCGTTTACATTTGATCCACGGTTACAAAACGTTATTTATTCATATTGCTTCGAGGTTGTCGCTTGATTGCGTTTGTGGTCGATTGTTAACAAACACGATATTCAGCTTATGGAAAGCTTACCCACTTTAATGACCAGGACCTCCGCCATCTTCTGTACCCGCACAATAACAATCATATTCCGTAAATCATTATTTGCCATTGATATTGATGGTGTGGAGTTCAGGAAAATTGGATATAAATTTACTTTTCAAATCATGCCGAAAGCGGCAGATGTCTGTTGTCAAGTGCAGTATTGCCCTATTGATTGACAGTTAAAAAATCTTTGAATCCCTAAACTGAATTTGATTCATCTCGTCAAGAATATATGCCTCTATAGTTTGTACGGAGTATGAAAACGTTTACGAATGAGAAAAGTATGTTCGTGGAACTCAATTCTCGGAATGTCAGTATAGACGTGTGGTCGTGCGATCTACCGATCCTTTCTAGTTGTGCTCATTGTCGTGGCTTAGGTTGTTTAGTAAAGTCCTTATGTCATCCCCAAATTTCTAGTGACCTGATACCGTGCTTAATTATATTTTTCGTGTATTTAGGCTTATACGCCATATCTTTGGGGGGGGGGCTATACCATTTGTCACTAGCTAAGATTAATAATCGTTTCTTCAGATAAGAAAGTTCAAATTGTGATGATGCTTGTATTGCTTGATAAATTCCAGAATTGACCAGTTCGTAAATTCTAGGGTCCCAAAGTCTGTGTTCCACCACAGTATTCCTTTAGTTTTCGTTGCGTAAATCAGTTCGAGGTTTTGGAATGTATTTCAGCGGTAAAATCGAATGCAGTTGGTTCTGATGATTTGCATCCTTTATTCTTGAAAGCTCCTAAACTTTTGCCTTACTATACTTACTTGTTCAATACAGTTCTGACTAAGTCTTCTTTTCCTGAAAGTTGGAAACTGGCTAAAATCCTTCCCATTCCCAAAACTAATTGTGATTTCAGGCCAATTGCAATCCTTCCTTTTTTATCCAACGTATTGGAGAACATCATGGCCAGACAAATCGATGAATATCTGAGGGGTCACAATTACTTAACGGTCAGTCAATCGGGCTTCATGAAAGGTAGGAGTTGTACTACCGCTCTGGTAAATGTAGTTGAAGATCTTAGGTCGGAACTTGATGGGAATAGTGTGGCGTTCTTGGTTCTGCTTGATTACTCTGAGGCTTTTGATACAGTCGATCACACGGTTCTATGATAAAGCTCCGAAAACTGTTTTATTTCTCCGAAACTGCCTGTAATCTAATTTATTTTTATTTGACGAACAGATTTCAGAAGGTGCATTTCAATGGCAATATTTCGGATCCACTTAATATTAGTAGAGGTGTTCCCCAGGGGTCAATACTTGGGCCTATAAATGATGATCTATCTGATGATCTACCTGATATTTTGGTTAACTGTAATGTTCACATGTATGCTGACGATGTGCAGCTTTATATATGTACTCCAAGGGAGAAGATTTATTCTTGTTTTAAACTACATTAATCGTGACTTAGCAAAGATTGACGGATGGGCCGACTTTCTCAAGATTTTTTCTTATTGTGCGTAGCATTGAGTTAATTTTAGCGAGTTATTTGAAGAATTGAAGAGACTATAATGCTTGAAATCTAAAGTTTTGAAGGTTTGAAATCTAAAAGGTTTATTTGAACAATTGTTCAGCGTTTTCTCCCTTATAATCTCAGCGGTTTTATTTAAGTGTACCGCATTATAGAATTTACTTTTGGAACACTTAATAGTCTTATAAATGTTCTTCATAAATAAACATTTTTTTAATTGTAAATCACATATTCTCAGTATTCGTTGCATGGAAATTAAAAACCCTTTTTAGATTGTAATCCAAACGACGCTTTTCTAAAACACTATTACAACGCCGTAGTCTAGTAGGTAGTGTGTTGGCTTATTAGACGTAAAGCCAGGGTTCGAGCCCCAGGCCAGACATCAAAGACAAAATACAAAAAGTATTTCTTCGGCGACTTCCAATCAGCAGATTTCTAGCAAAAACTCTGAGAGTAAATAAAATTTGCCATGAAAAGTTTCTCAAAAATCTGTCGTTCGGAGTCGACTTTAAACTGTAGGTCCCGCCACTCATGTATAAAATTAACACACACAACATAAGTGGTGTGAGAAACTAGGTCGTAATCCTGACTGAAGGGTTGTAATGACCAATTATGTATGTATGTAGCCTCCTTTTTTCATTTATTTTTTTGCAAACAAGTTTGTTATTTTTCAAATTAAACACAATTAAATACAAAAAAAATTAAAAGTATCCCTATTATTGCCGTAGTCTAGTTGGTAGTGTGTTGGTTTATTGACGCGAGGCCGCGATTCAAACTCCAAGTCAGACATCTCTAACAAAAAATCGAAATATGAAACAAAATACAAAAAGTATTTCTTTGGTGACTGCCTCTCAGTAGATTTCTGGCAAAAACTCTGAGAGTAAATTTTATTTACACATGAAAGGTTTCTCAAAATTCTGTCGTTCGGAAGCGACTTTAAACTGTAGGTCTCGCCATTCATGTATGTATAAAATTAACACATACAATATAAGTGGCGTGAGAAGCTATATCGTAATCCTGATTAAAGGGTTGTAATGACGTTTTTGCTTACATACATACATACATAATTGGTCATTACACCCTTCAGTCAAGATTACGACCTAGTTTCTCACACCACTTATGTTGTGTAGTTTAATTTTATACATGAGTGGCGGGACCTACAGTTTAAAGTCGACTCCGAACGACAGATTTTTGAGAAATGTTTTCATGGCAATTTTATTTACTCTCAGAGTTTTCTCAGAGAAATCTGCTGAGAGGAAGTCGCCGAAAAAATACTTTTTGTATTTTGTTTTGATGTCTGGCCTGAGACTCGAACCCTGCCTTTTCGTCTAATAAGCCAACACACTACCTACTAGACCAGGGCGACTTCGACGTTTTTGCTTAATTTTCTGCAAATAAAAAATTTTAATCTAAAAGAACTAACAGAATAAGTCAATTATTGGTCCACATTTTTTTGACGTTCTATTTAATTCGTGTACATACTTTATGTGTTCTGTTTTGTTGTTGTTGTAACAGCATCATCTTTCGCATCTTTATTAAAAATAATTTTCAGCAGAATATTTATTTTTTTGCGTTTTTCTATACCACCAAGCCAGAGCATAATACATACTATGCGTACATATGTACATACATATTCATAAGCAGAATATGTATTTTTGTAATGGGAACGCATAAAAATATATTTTTTCCCATTAAATTATGCACAGGCTACAATTTTTCTAACCTAAATTTTTATTTTAATTTAATGGGAAAATTATTTTTTATTCCTTCTTTTAATTTGGTTGGTTTTTTCTCTCCTCTTTTTCTTCTTCTTCATCATCATTTTACAGTTTTAATGTAAATTAGAGTTGAAAAGTTTTTAATTTTTTATTTTCTTTATTTTTTGTTTGTTTTGGTTTTTGTTTTGGTTTTTTGTTTTTATTCCATTTATTCATTCATTAAATTGTTTATTTTATCTGCTGCTGTAAGTGTACTTATGATGCAATCGTTAAAAATCTATAAATTCCATGGAGTTCTGTTGTATGTCTTCTGTGGTGGGAGTTGGTTGCGTAAATATAATCGCTTTCATTGTTTGTTTTCTGCCATCGTTCAGTAGTATACATAGTAGGTTCCCAGTTTTATTTTTAAAATTGTATTTCGAGTTCCTTGTGAGTATTTCTTTTAAAAACATTTGTTTTCTGTCCAATAACACTTCGAACATTCTTCTTAACGAAATGTTTTCTTTTAAAGTTCTGTTGAGTAGTAATTAATATGAGAAATAATTAACCCTTTGCACTCGGCACAGTTTCGGATATTACCTACCAGCAACTCGACGCCACTTTTTAACGGAAACGTACATCCTGGAGACGTGATATTATACAGTAAAGGGTCCGCCAAAAAGCTTTTTTTTTGAAAATGCTTTAAAAAACTGCTGAATATTTTCTCAAATTTCTTTTTTTATTTGAAAGTACAATCCTTCCGGTTAATAATGGTAAATAATTTCATGCAAATGGCTGCCTCGGCTGGCCATGCTGTAGCCTACACGATCGGTCCAATTTTTAAGCACATTATCGATTGTGTGCAGCTGTATTTCACCAATGGCTTCACGAATATTGTCCTTTAAGGCGTCAATTGTCTCTGGCTTGTCGGCGTAACACTTATCTTTGACGGCACCCCACAAATAATAGTCCAACGGTGTCAAATCGCAGCTCCGAGGTGGCCAAACGACATCAGCTCTGCGGCTGATAATGCGATTTTCAAAAACAGGGCGCAAAACATCGAGTATAGCTTCGGCTGTGTGGCACGTAGCTCCGTCCTGTTGAAATCAAATGTTGCCAATATCATCCTCTTCAATTTTTGTGAACAAAAATTCGTTCAACATGGCCCGATAACGATCGCCATTGACTGTAACGGCCACTCCTTGCTCATTTTCGAAGGAAAATGGCCCAATTATGCCTCTGGACCAAAATCCGCACCAAACAGTGACTCGTTTTGGGTGCGTCGGCTTTTCAATGTATGCGTGCGGGTTTTCTGTGCCCCAAATGCGACAATTTTGCTTGTTTACATACCCGCCAAGATCAAAATGAGCTTCATCTGAAAAGATGATTTTTTTTTTGCCAAAATCGGCATCTTCTGTAAGTCTATCGCAGGCCCACTTAGCGAAGCGAAAACGCATTGGATGGTCAATTGGCTTCAACTCCTGAACCAAATGGACTTTGTATGGCGTCATACCAAGGTCTTTATGCAAAATTCGTCTCAAGGATGTCTCCGAAATGTTCAATTGTTGAGAACGACGGTGAATTGATTGATGTTGATGGCGCTTCACGCACACTTTCTGCCACAGCAGCAATATTCTCGGGTGTACGCACTGTTTTTGGTTTTTCATGCTTTGGTTTATCGATGAGGATGCCAGTTTCTTTCACTTTTTTCACAAGATAACGAACATTCGGAGCTGACGGTGCTTCTCTTCTTCCAAAATCCGTTCTCACACATTCTGCAACATTTGCACGATTTTCAAAGTAATGTCGCAATATTTCCCAGCGTTGTTCAAGCGTATACACAACCATATTCGTTCAGCGAAAGGATAAAACTAATTATCTGTCAAATCAGACATGAGCTAAGTGTTACCATTCACGATTGGTTCAGATTTAGAATGTTTACGTGCTGTGCTGCTTCTGCTTCTAACTCATCTCGTGATAAATCTATAGTTTTTAAAGCTGGTGCACAATATTCAACAGAAGACCGACCTGAGTGTAAAAAGAATGCATAAGTAAAATAAGGATCGTGCCCGCTCCTCGCTACTACGACGGTTGCTTATGTTCTTTTTCACATTCTCGTTATCTCATCTTCCCAATTGGAACTAGCCGATGGTGAACGTTGCTTTGGTTTAATGGCGGTTGCAGAATTTCTTTGTTGTGATTGATGCCAACGATTAAAAGCAGCACCGCCTCCACGTCCACCGCGTCCAGGCGAAGATCCTCACAGTGGTGAAGAAGGACGTCGTTCCCTGGAATTTGGTCGTCTCTCTTGAGAACGTCTTTGTGGTGAACCACGCTATTGCGGTGAATATTTACGAAATTGATTTTGAACCGGAGAAAAGCGTCGTTCTCTTGAAAATCGCCTTTGCGGTGAATTGTTACGACGATTATTGAATCTGTTTGCGCCGCCAGTCATCATTTCTCTACCGCCACCGCGTTCACGGTTCTGACTTCTACGATTCCAGCGATTCATACGTCCTGGATTGTTTCGATTATTACACCGGAATTGCAAGGGAGAACGGCGACGATTGTATCTGTATACATAAGAAATAAAAACCAGCAATTAGGTACCAGTAGTATGAAAATTACATATATGAGGGTAGTATTTTTTTTATATAACTTTCCTTCTTGGGGAACACGATCGATTACGAGAGAATGAACGTTGTCGGGAACGAGATTAGATCGAGATCGCTGCTGCTAGTTGAAAAAAAACGTTAGATGGGCGGACCCGTTATAATTTTAGAACCAAATAAGGAATTGTAATGAATTTTGTTTTTTTATGAACTTGTGGACATTGAAGAACACATATTTACAAAAAAAAATATCAAAAATTTTTTCTATTCGACGCTTCAGCACAAATTGAGATCTTGTATATTTCTTCTCTCGGTTATCGGATTTCTTTATTATCGTATCAAGTTTTCCACTTCATTGAGCCACACCCTTGTAGCTTTGGATGCCTAATCCACTATATCTACTACTTGCTAAACGGATCAGAGAAGTGTATAGTCCGTCGTGAACGCACTTCTCACGTTCCTTTTCGACGTGTAGAACGGACGATTTATTTATCATCCATTTTGATAATTTTATCACATTTTGATTAAATTTTTTGTGTGCCATTTTAACAAAAAACTACAGGAGAACACGTGTTTCTTAAAAAATTGCCGTGGAATAAATTCATTGTCCGTAATCGCTAACAAACTATCATGTCCCCTCAGAGGGAACAGCCGAGTGTAAAGGGAAACATATTCCTAGCCAATATTTGTCCAAGTGGATCCTTAATATTTTTTAAAGAATTTAAAATACATTTTGGCTTTCATTTTTATTTTATCTACTCAGTGGAGTTCGAAGTCTAGGTTTTTGGCCACAGTGACATTCCATGCAACTATAGGGCCGATGAGTCCGCCAGAGCAGGTGCACTCGATTTAGGTATACCACTTACTTCGCTTAAATTGGCCTTTGGGCAAAAATGCTTCCAGGACGCTAACTTATCCACTGCCAGACTCACTTGGCACACGATGGGTAGAATGCGTACCAACCAACTACTCAAACTTTATCGTAATGTTATCTCGATCATCGTGGCCATTTATTACAGATTATTACGTTATGGGTAGACACGTGGAAACACTGCAGTTCCCAACAAACGACTTTTGCCGTGGTTGTGGATCTACTGAGTCGCCGTAGTCTAGTAGATAGTGTGTTGGCTTATTAGACGTAAAGCTAGGGTTCGAGTCTCAGGCCAGACATCAAAACAAAATACAAAAAGTATTTCTTCGGCGATTTCCTCTCAGCAGGATGTCGCCGTAGTCTAGTAGGTTGGCTTATTACATGTAAAGCCAGGGTTCGAGCCCCAGGCCAGACATCAAGACAAAATACAAAAAGTATTTCTTCGGTGACTTCCTCTCAGCAGATTTCTGGAAAAAACTGAGAGTAAATAAAATTGTCATGAATCTCCTAGTGGAGTTCGAAGAAATATAGCCTCCTGTAATAAGCAAAAATAAGGTTAAAAAACTTTATACGAAACTTTATATTCTTTTCGTTTTTCGTTTATTGTTGTTGTTTTACATAAAATATATTTTTCGAGTTAAAGCAATCGATAACTTAGTATTAAGTCCACTCTTTCACGGGCGTTTCTTCAGTATTTGTCTCATGCATTAACATTAATAAACTTTACGTTTGTTGACTGTCTAGTTTAAAAACCTTCAAACCAAAGGATGTTCCACTTTATCAGTCACCACTGCACTTCAGGTTACAATTGTTGTTCCAAAAATTTACCTCGGTTTTTAACCATAGATAAGGTAAGGGTCCACATCATGGGAAGATTAGGCGGCGTCACTGGTTGAATAAGAGGAGTAGTTCCGCACCACTACAATCCATTCATGTTCACAGAGATTGTTGTTTCCAAGCAACGTTAGGACCTGTAGTAAAAAAAAAACCATGATTAACGAAACTGAAACAAATCAAAGAGTTAATAAGAGGGAGGAGGTGTTTTAGGATAGTTCTGTTGCTTAAAGGAAAAGGAATTAATAATCATCCTTCGTATTATTTCTTTAAAGCAATTGCTGATAACAACATCGTTTTTTTAAAATTTCAAACTCGTCATAGGTTTCTACCACTGTATTTACATAAAGCATCACCTTTTTTAACGCTTGAGTTGTATTCCATTGAACAGGGCGTGTAGGTAGGTTGAAGAGAAGGAGGAGACCAAACATAACGGTTGAAGGCCTCTGTTCCGCTCCTCGGAGATGAGTAATTATGATATCATATCTTCCCTAAATAAGGATATCGAGTTTAAGTAGATCGGGCATAGCAGTGTTTCATTGTTTCAATGTCCTCTACGCATACATAGCATTCATTATTATCCATTACGCCTATGCGGTTCAGATGTACATGTCAGGCAGAGTGTACCCTAAAGACGTTCATCAGTGTATCTTAAGTTACTTTTACTTTATGCTAATATACTCATGGTTTTCCCACATCAGGATCGCTCCTGAGTATCTGCGCAATATTTCCTGCTGTGTCACAGTTCCATAGGAGCCTATGCGACATTTCCCCCACTTTTGTTGCTTGGTTTTTAATAGTTTTCAAAGCCGTTGGTTTATCTAGGTATATGTCCTTTAATTCTCTTCACTCTATAGTTTGATGACTAGGTATTCATATAAAGCCTCAAATAATCAATTTTCTTTCACTACAAGATAATCCTTTATCCTGTCTCCCTGCGTGCTTTTGTCTTAATTAACATTTTAATCCCTTTGTGTCAAAATTGCCACATTTGACAGAACGTTTGAAGATCTGGCCAAGATGGCAATTGCGCCTCTAAGTGAACTGGAACTATAAATAAATATAATATGCATATATTATCTAATATCTTATATTTTAGCCAGCCAGTCAGCTATACTAGCCAGCTATTCTGGCAATACTAGCCAGTACTACCCAGCCAGCTAGCTATACTAGTCAGTCAGCTAGCTATATAGCCAGTACTGCCAGTACTAGCTATACTAGCCAATCAGCTAACTGTACTAGCCAGCCAGCTAGCTATCCAGTACTAGCCAGCCAGCTATCCAGTACTAGCCAGCCAGCTAGCTATACTAGTCAGTCAGCTAGCTATACTAGTCAGTCAGCTAGCTATATAGCCAGTACTGCCAGTACTAGCTATGCTTGCCAATCAGCTAACTGTACTAGCCAGTCAGCTAGCTATCCAGTACTAGCCAGCCAGTTAGCTATACTAGCCAGCCAGCCAGCTACCTATACTAGCCAGCCAGCTACCTATACTAGCCAGCCAGCTAGCTATACTAGCCAGCCAGCTACCTATACTAGAAGCCAGCTAGCTACCTATACTAGCAAGCCAGCTAGCTATACTAGCCAGCCAGCTAGCTATACTAGCCAGCCAGCTAGCTATGCTGGCAGTACCAGCTATACTAGCCAGCTAGCTAGCTATACTGGCAGTACCAGCTATACTATCCAGGTAGCTAGCTATACGGGCAGTACTATCTATACTAGCCAGCTATACTGGCAGTACCGGCTATACTAGCCAGCTAGCTAGCTATACTGGCAGTACCAGCTATACTAGCCAGCTAGCTAGCTATACTGGCGGTACTAGCTATACTGGCCAGGTAGCTACCTATACTGGCAGTACTAGCTATACTAGGCAGCTATACTGGTAGTACTAGCTATACTAGCCAGGTAGCTACCTATACTGGCAGTACTAGCTATACTACCCAGCTATACTGGCAATACTAGCTATACTAGGCAGTTATACTGGCAGTACTAGGTATACTAGCCAGCTAGCTAGCTTTACTGGCAATACTAGCTATACTAGCTATTTATTAATTTATATACAGCTATTATACAGCTATTTATTAATTGTTTATTTATTAACTATTAAAAAAGAAACATTATTCTCTTAAAATTTCGATAACAAATTATAAAAAAAAACATTTTGAATTCGCAAATTTTCCCCACTTCAATTTAAATATTTTATATTTGATTTTGTATTGTTTGAAATTGAATTTAATCTCTTTAGCAAAATATTTTGTAGCCCTGAAAAGGGCTTTTTTATATATGAAAAGTACAGCTATACTGGCAGTACAGCCAGCTAGTACTAGCCAGACAGCCAGCCGGTACTAGCCAGCCAGCCAGTACTAGCCAGCCAGCCAGTACTAGCCAGCCAGCCAGTACTAGCCAGCCAGCCAGTACTAGCCAGCCAGCCAGTACTAGCCAGCCAGCCAGCCAGTACTAGCCAGCCAGCCAGTACTAGCCAGCCAGCCAGTACTAGCCAGCCAGCCAGTACTAGCCAGCCAGCCAGTACTAGCCAGCCAGCCAGTACTAGCCAGCCAGCCAGCCAGTACTAGCCAGCCAGCCAGCCAGTACTAGCCAGCCAGTACTAGCCAGCCAGCCAGCCAGTACTAGCCAGCCAGTACTAGCCAGCCAGCCAGCCAGCCAGTACTAGCCAGCCAGCCAGCCAGCCAGTACTAGCCAGCCAGCCAGCCGGTACTAGCCAGCCAGCCAGTACTAGCCAGCCAGCCAGCCAGTACTAGCCAGCCAGTACTAGCCAGCCAGTACTAGCCAGCCAGTACTAGCCAGCCAGTACTAGCCAGCCAGTACTAGCCAGCCAGTACTAGCCAGCCAGTACTAGCCAGCCAGTACTAGCCAGCCAGTACTAGCCAGCCAGTACTAGCCAGCCAGTACTAGCCAGCCAGTACTAGCCAGCCAGTACAAGCCAGCCAGCCAGCCAGTACTAGCCAGCCAGTACTAGCCAGCCAGTACTAGCCAGCCAGCCAGCCAGTACTAGCCAGCCAGCCAGCCAGTACTAGCCAGCCAGCCAGCCAGTACTAGCCAGCCAGTACTAGCCAGCCAGCCAGCCGGTACTAGCCAGCCAGCCAGTACTAGCCAGCCAGCCAGCCAGTACTAGCCAGCCAGTACTAGCCAGCCAGTACTAGCCAGCCAGTACTAGCCAGCCAGTACTAGCCAGCCAGTACTAGCCAGCCAGTACTAGCCAGCCAGTACTAGCCAGCCAGTACTAGCCAGCCAGTACTAGCCAGCCAGTACTAGCCAGCCAGTACTAGCCAGCCAGTACTAGCCAGCCAGTACTAGCCAGCCAGTACTAGCCAGCCAGCCAGCCAGTACTAGCCAGCCAGTACTAGCCAGCCAGTACTAGCCAGCCAGCCAGCCAGTACTAGCCAGCCAGCCAGCCAGTACTAGCCAGCCAGCCAGCCAGTACTAGCCAGCCAGCCAGCCAGTACTAGCCAGCCAGTACTAGCCAGCCAGCCAGTACTAGCCAGCCAGCCAGCCGGTACTAGCCAGCCAGCCAGTACTAGCCAGCCAGCCAGTACTAGCCAGCCAGCCAGCCGGTACTAGCCAGCCAGCCAGTACTAGCCAGCCAGCCAGTACTAGCCAGCCAGCCAGTACTAGCCAGCCAGCCAGTACTAGCCAGCCAGCCAGTACTAGCCAGCCAGCCAGTACTAGCCAGCCAGCCAGTACTAGCCAGCCAGCCAGTACTAGCCAGCCAGTACTAGCCAGCCAGTACTAGCCAGCCAGTACTAGCCAGCCAGCCAGTACTATCCAGCCAGCCAGTACTAGCCAGCCAGTACTAGCCAGCCAGCCAGTACTAGCCAGCCAGCCAGTACTAGCCAGCCAGTAATAGCCAGCCAGTAATAGCCAGCCAGCCAGTAATAGCCAGCCAGTAATAGCCAGCCAGCCAGCCAGCCAGTACTAGCCAGCCAGCCAGCCAGCCAGCCAGTACTAGCCAGCCAGCCAGCCAGTACTAGCCAGCCAGCCAGCCGGTACTAGCCAGCCAGCCGGTACTAGCCAGCCAGCCAGTACTAGCCAGCCAGCCAGCCAGCCAGCCAGTACTAGCCAGCCAGTACTAGCCAGCCAGCCAGCCAGTACTAGCCAGCCAGTACTAGCCAGCCAGCCAGCCAGTACTAGCCAGCCAGCCAGCCAGTACTAGCCAGCCAGTACTAGCCAGTACTAGCCAGCCAGTACTAGCCAGCCAGTACTAGCCAGCCAGTACTAGCCAGCCAGTACTAGCCAGCCAGTACTAGCCAGCCAGCCAGTACTAGCCAGCCAGCCAGTACTAGCCAGCCAGCCAGTACTAGCCAGCCAGCCAGTACTAGCCAGCCAGCCAGCCGGTACTAGCCAGCCAGCCAGTACTAGCCAGCCAGCCGGTACTAGCCAGCCAGCCAGTGCTAGCCAGCCAGCCGGTACTAGCCAGCCAGCCAGTACTAGCCAGCCAGTACTAGCCAGCCAGCCAGTACTAGCCAGCCAGCCAGTACTAGCCAGCCAGCCAGTACTAGCCAGCCAGCCAGTACTAGCCAGCCAGCCAGTACTAGCCAGCCAGCCAGTAATAGCCAGCCAGCCAGCCGGTACTAGCCAGCCAGCCAGCCGGTACTAGCCAGCCAGCCAGTACTAGCCAGCCAGCCGGTACTAGCCAGCCAGCCAGTACTAGCCAGCCAGCCGGTACTAGCCAGCCAGCCAGTACTAGCCAGCCAGTACTAGCCAGCCAGCCAGTACTAGCCAGCCAGCCAGTACTAGCCAGCCAGCCAGTACTAGCCAGCCAGCCAGTACTAGCCAGCCAGCCAGTACTAGCCAGCCAGCCAGTACTAGCCAGCCAGCCAGTACTAGCCAGCCAGCCAGTACTAGCCAGCCAGCCGGTACTAGCCAGCCAGCCAGTACTAGCCAGCCAGTACTAGCCAGCCAGCCAGTACTAGCCAGCCAGCCAGTACTAGCCAGCCAGCCAGTACTAGCCAGCCAGCCAGCCAGTACTAGCCAGCCAGCCAGTACTAGCCAGCCAGTACTAGCCAGCCAGCCAGTACTAGCCAGCCAGTACTAGCCAGCCAGTACTAGCCAGCCAGTACTAGCCAGCCAGTAATAGCCAGCCAGCCAGTAATAGCCAGCCAGCCAGTAATAGCCAGCCAGCCAGTACTAGCCAGCCAGCCAGCCAGTACTAGCCAGCCAGCCAGCCAGTACTAGCCAGCCAGCCAGCCAGTACTAGCCAGCCAGCCAGCCAGTACTAGCCAGCCAGCCAGTACTAGCCAGCCAGTACTAGCCAGCCAGTAATAGCCAGCCAGTAATAGCCAGCCAGCCAGTAATAGCCAGCCAGTAATAGCCAGCCAGCCAGTACTAGCCAGCCAGCCAGCCAGTACTAGCCAGCCAGCCAGCCAGTACTAGCCAGCCAGTACTAGCCAGCCAGCCAGCCAGTACTAGCCAGCCAGCCAGCCAGTACTAGCCAGCCAGCCAGCCAGTACTAGCCAGCCAGCCAGCCAGTACTAGCCAGCCAGCCAGCCAGTACTAGCCAGCCAGCCAGCCAGTACTAGCCAGCCAGTACTAGCCAGCCAGCCAGCCAGTACTAGCCAGCCAGTACTAGCCAGCCAGCCAGCCAGTACTAGCCAGCCAGTACTAGCCAGCCAGCCAGCCAGTACTAGCCAGCCAGTACTAGCCAGCCAGCCAGTACTAGCCAGCCAGCCAGTACTAGCCAGCCAGCCAGCCAGTACTAGCCAGCCAGCCAGCCAGTACTAGCCAGCCAGCCAGCCAGTACTAGCCAGCCAGCCAGCCGGTACTAGCCAGCCAGCCAGTACTAGCCAGCCAGCCAGTACTAGCCAGCCAGCCAGTACTAGCCAGCCAGCCAGCCAGTACTAGCCAGCTAGTACTAGCCAGACAGCCAGCCGGTACTAGCCAGCCAGCCAGTACTAGCCAGCCAGCCAGTACTAGCCAGCCAGCCAGTACTAGCCAGCCAGCCAGTACTAGCCAGTACTAGCCAGCCAGTACTAGCCAGCCAGTACTAGCCAGCCAGTACTAGCCAGCCAGCCAGTACTAGCCAGCCAGCCAGTACTAGCCAGCCAGCCAGTACTAGCCAGCCAGCCAGTACTAGCCAGCCAGCCAGTACTAGCCAGCCAGCCAGTACTAGCCAGCCAGCCAGTACTAGCCAGCCAGCCAGCCAGTACTAGCCAGCCAGCCAGCCAGTACTAGCCAGCCAGCCAGCCAGTACTAGCCAGCCAGCCAGCCAGTACTAGCCAGCCAGCCAGCCAGTACTAGCCAGCCAGCCAGCCAGTACTAGCCAGCCAGCCAGCCAGTACTAGCCAGCCAGTACTAGCCAGCCAGCCAGTACTAGCCAGCCAGTACTAGCCAGCCAGCCAGTACTAGCCAGCCAGCCAGTACTAGCCAGCCAGCCAGCCAGTACAGCTGTACTAGCCAGCCAGCCAGCCAGTACTAGCCAGCTAGCTGTACTAGCCAGCCAGCCAGTACTAGCCAGCTAGCCAGTACTAGCCAGCTAGCCAGTACTAGCCAGCTAGTACTAGCCAGACAGCCAGCTAGTACTAGCCGGTACTAGCCAGCCAGCCAGCCGGTACTAGCCAGCCAGCCGGTACTAGCCAGCCAGCCGGTACTAGCCAGCCAGCCAGTACTAGCCAGCCAGCCGGTACTAGCCAGCCAGCCAGTACTAGCCAGCCAGTACTAGCCAGCCAGTACTAGCCAGCCAGTACTAGCCAGCCAGAACTAGCCAGCCAGAACTAGCCAGCCAGTACTAGCCAGCCAGTACTAGCCAGCCAGTACTAGCCAGCCAGCCAGCCAGTACTAGCCAGCCAGCCAGCCAGTACTAGCCAGCCAGTACTAGCCAGCCAGTACTAGCCAGCCAGCCAGCCAGTACTAGCCAGCCTGCCAGCCAGTACTAGCCAGCCAGTACTAGCCAGCCAGTACTAGCCAGCCAGTACTAGCCAGCCAGTACTAGCCAGCCAGTACTAGCCAGCCAGTACTAGCCAGCCAGTACTAGCCAGCCAGTACTAGCCAGCCAGTACTAGCCAGCCAGCCAGCCAGTACTAGCCAGCCAGTACTAGCCAGCCAGCCAGCCAGTACTAGCCAGTACTAGCCAGCCAGCCAGCCAGTACTAGCCAGCCAGCCAGTACTAGCCAGCCAGCCAGTACTAGCCAGCCAGCCAGTACTAGCCAGCCAGCCAGCCAGTACTAGCCAGCCAGCCAGTACTAGCCAGCCAGCCAGTACTAGCCAGCCAGCCAGTACTAGCCAGCCAGCCAGTACTAGCCAGCCAGCCAGTACTAGCCAGCCAGCCAGCCAGTACAGCTGTACTAGCCAGCCAGCCAGCCAGTACTAGCCAGCTAGCTGTACTAGCCAGCCAGCCAGTACTAGCCAGCTAGCCAGTACTAGCCAGCTAGCCAGTACTAGCCAGCTAGTACTAGCCAGACAGCCAGCTAGTACTAGCCGGTACTAGCCAGCCAGCCAGCCGGTACTATCCAGCCAGCCAGTACTAGCCAGCCAGTACTAGCCAGCCAGTACTAGCCAGCCAGTACTAGCCAGCCAGTACTAGCCAGCCAGTACTAGCCAGCCAGTACTAGCCAGCCAGTACTAGCCAGCCAGCCAGCCAGTACAGCTGTACTAGCCAGCCAGCCAGTACTAGCCAGCTAGCTGTACTAGCCAGCCAGCAAGTACTAGCCAGCTAGCTGTACTAGCCAGCCAGCCAGTACTAGCCAGCCAGCCAGCCATATATAAATATAGAATCGATATATAGAATCGATATATAGATATAGAATCGATATATAGAATCGATATATAGAATCGATATATAGATATAGAATCGATATATAGAATCGATATATAGATATAGAATCGATATATAGAATCGATATATAGATATGGAATCGATATATAGAGATAGAATCGATATATAGAATCGATATATAGATATAGAATCGATATATAGATATAGAATCGATATATAGAATCGATATATAGATATAGAATCGATATATAGATATAGAATCGATATATAGAATCGATATATAGATATAGAATCGATATATAGAATCGATATATAGATATAGAATCGATATATAGAATCGATATATAGATATAGAATCGATATATAGAATCGATATATAGATATAGAATCGATATATAGAATCGATATATAGATATAGAATCGATATATAGATATAGAATCGATATATAGAATCGATATATAGATATAGAATCGATATATAGAATCGATATATAGATATAGAATCGATATATAGAATCGATATATAGATATAGAATCGATATATAGAATCGATATATAGAATCGATATATAGATATAGAATCGATATATAGATATAGAATCGATATATAGAATCGATATATAGATATAGAATCGATATATAGAATCGATATATAGATATAGAATCGATATATAGAATCGATATATAGATATAGAATCGATATATAGAATCGATATATAGATATAGAAACGATATATAGAATCGATATATAGATATAGAATCGATATATAGAATCGATATATAGATATAGAATCGATATATAGATATAGAATCGATATATAGAATCGATATATAGATATAGAATCGATATATAGAATCGATATATAGATATAGAATCGATATATAGAATCGATATATAGATATAGAATCGATATATAGAATCGATATATAGATATAGAAACGATATATAGAATCGATATATAGATATAGAATCGATATATAGAATCGATATATAGATATAGAATCGATATATAGAATCGATATATAGATATAGAATCGATATATAGAATCGATATATAGATATAGAATCGATATATAGAATCGATATATAGATATAGAATCGATATATAGAATCGATATATAGATATAGAATCGATATATAGAATCGATATATAGATATAGAATCGATATATAGAATCGATATATAGAATCGATATATAGATATAGAATCGATATATAGAATCGATATATAGATATAGAATCGATATATAGAATCGATATATAGATATAGAATCGATATATAGAATCGATATATAGATATAGAATCGATATATAGAATCGATATATAGATATAGAATCGATATATAGAATCGATATATAGATATAGAAACGATATATAGAATCGATATATAGATATAGAATCGATATATAGAATCGATATATAGATATAGAATCGATATATAGATATAGAATCGATATATAGAATCGATATATAGATATAGAATCGATATATAGAATCGATATATAGATATAGAATCGATATATAGAATCGATATATAGATATAGAATCGATATATAGAATCGATATATAGATATAGAATCGATATATAGAATCGATATATAGAATCGATATATAGATATAGAATCGATATATAGAATCGATATATAGATATAGAATCGATATATAGAATCGATATATAGATATAGGATCGATATATAGATATAAAATCGATATATAGATATAGAATCGATATATAGAATCGATATATAGATATGGAATCGATATATAGAGATAGAATCGATATATAGAATCGATATATAGATATAGAATCGATATATAGATATAGAATCGATATATAGAATCGATATATAGATATAGAATCGATATATAGATATAGAATCGATATATAGAATCGATATATAGATATAGAATCGATATATAGAATCGATATATAGATATGGAATCGATATATAGAATCGATATATAGATATAGAAACGATATATAGAATCGATATATAGATATAGAATCGATATATAGATATAGAATCGATATATAGAATCGATATATAGATATAGAATCGATATATAGATATAGAATCGATATATAGATATAGAATCGATATATAGAATCGATATATAGATATAGAATCGATATATAGATATAGAATCGATATATAGATATAGAATCGATATATAGATATAGAATCGATATATAGATATAGAATCGATATATAGATATAGAATCGATATATAGATATAGAATCGATATATAGATATAGAATCGATATATAGATATAGAATCGATATATAGAATCGATATATAGATATAGAAACGATATATAGAATCGATATATAGATATAGAATCGATATATAGATATAGAATCGACATATAGATATAGAATCGATATATAGATATAGAATCGATATATAGATATAGAATCGATATATAGATATAGAATCGATATATAGATATAGAATCGATATATAGATATAGAATCGATATATAGAATCGATATTTAGATATAGAATCGATATATAGATATAGAATCGATATATAGATATAGAATCGATATATAGATATAGAATCGATATATAGATATAGAATCGATATATAGATATAGAATCGATATATAGATATAGAATCGATATATAGATATAGAATCGATATATAGATATAGAATCGATATATAGATATAGAATCGATATATAGATATAGAATCGATATATAGAATCGATATATAGATATAGAATCGATATATAGATATAGAATCGATATATAGATATAGAATCGATATATAGATATAGAATCGATATATAGATATAGAATCGATATATAGATATAGAATCGATATATAGATATAGAATCGATATATAGATATAGAATCGATATATAGATATAGAATCGATATATAGATATAGAATCGATATATAGATATAGAATCGATATATAGATATAGAATCGATATATAGATATAGAATCGATATATAGATATAGAATCGATATATAGAATCGATATATAGATATAGAATCGATATATAGATATAGAATCGATATATAGATATAGAATCGATATATAGATATAGAATCGATATATAGATATAGAATCGATATATAGATATAGAATCGATATATAGATATAGAATCGATATATAGATATAGAATCGATATATAGATATAGAATCGATATATAGATATAGAATCGATATATAGATATAGAATCGATATATAGATATAGAATCGATATATAGAATCGATATATAGATATAGAATCGATATATAGATATAGAATCGATATATAGATATAGAATCGATATATAGATATAGAATCGATATATAGATATAGAATCGATATATAGATATAGAATCGATATATAGATATAGAATCGATATATAGATATAGAATCGATATATAGAATCGATATATAGATATAGAAACGATATATAGAATCGATATATAGATATAGAATCGATATATAGATATAGAATCGATATATAGAATCGATATATAGATATAGAATCGATATATAGATATAGAATCGATATATAGATATAGAATCGATATATAGATATAGAATCGATATATAGATATAGAATCGATATATAGAATCGATATATAGATATAGAATCGATATATAGATATAGAATCGATATATAGATATAGAATCGATATATAGATATAGAATCGATATATAGATATAGAATCGATATATAGATATAGAATCGATATATAGATATAGAATCGATATATAGATATAGAATCGATATATAGATATAGAATCGATATATAGATATAGAATCGATATATAGATATAGAATCGATATATAGAATCGATATATAGATATAGAATCGATATATAGAATCGATATATAGATATAGAATCGATATATAGAATCGATATATAGATATAGAAACGATATATAGCATCGATATATAGATATAGAATCGATATATAGATATAGAATCGATATATAGAATCGATATATAGATATAGAATCGATATATAGAATCGATATATAGATATAGAATCGATATATAGAATCGATATATAGATATAGAATCGATATATAGAATCGATATATAGAATCGATATATAGATATAGAATCGATATATAGAATCGATATATAGATATAGAATCGATATATAGAATCGATATATAGATATAGGATCGATATATAGATATAAAATCGATATATAGATATAGAATCGATATATAGAATCGATATATAGATATGGAATCGATATATAGAGATAGAATCGATATATAGAATCGATATATAGATATAGAATCGATATATAGATATAGAATCGATATATAGAATCGATATATAGATATAGAATCGATATATAGATATAGAATCGATATATAGAATCGATATATAGATATAGAATCGATATATAGAATCGATATATAGATATAGAATCGATATATAGAATCGATATATAGATATAGAAACGATATATAGAATCGATATATAGATATAGAATCGATATATAGATATAGAATCGATATATAGAATCGATATATAGATATAGAATCGATATATAGATATAGAATCGATATATAGATATAGAATCGATATATAGAATCGATATATAGATATAGAATCGATATATAGATATAGATCGATATATAGATATAGAATCGATATATAGATATAGAATCGATATATAGATATAGAATCGATATATAGATATAGAATCGATATATAGAATCGATATATAGATATAGAATCGATATATAGATATAGAATCGATATATAGATATAGAATCGATATATAGATATAGAATCGATATATAGATATAGAATCGACATATATAGATATAGAATCGACATATATAGATATAGAATCGATATATAGAATCGATATATAGATATAGAAACGATATATAGAATCGATATATAGATATAGAATCGATATATAGATATAGAATCGATATATAGAATCGATATATAGATATAGAATCGATATATAGATATAGAATCGATATATAGAATCGATATATAGATATAGAATCGATATATAGATATAGAATCGATATATAGATATAGAATCGATATATAGATATAGAATCGATATATAGATATAGAATCGATATATAGAATCGATAGATATAGAATCGATATATAGAATCGATATATAGATATAGAATCGATATATAGAATCGATATATAGATATAGAATCGATATATAGATATAGAATCGATATATAGAATCGATATATAGATATAGAATCGATATATAGAATCGATATATAGATATAGAATCGATATATAGATATAGAATCGATATATAGAATCGATATATAGATATAGAATCGATATATAGATATAGAATCGATATATAGATGTTGAATAGATAGATATATATAGATATACTAGCCAGCCAGCCAGCCAGCCAGTACTAGCCAGCCAGCCAGCCAGTACTAGCCAGCCAGCCAGCCAGCCAGTACTAGCCAGCCAGCCAGCCAGCCAGTACTAGCCAGCCAGCCAGCCAGCCAGTACTAGCCAGCCAGCCAGCCAGCCAGTACTAGCCAGCCAGCCAGCCAGTACTAGCCAGTACTAGCCAGCCAGCCAGCCAGTACTAGCCAGTACTAGCCAGCCAGCCAGCCAGTACTAGCCAGTACTAGCCAGCCAGCCAGCCAGTACTAGCCAGTACTAGCCAGCCAGCCAGCCAGTACTAGCCAGTACTAGCCAGCCAGCCAGCCAGTACTAGCCAGTACTAGCCAGCCAGCCAGCCAGCCAGCCAGTACTAGCTAGCCAGCCAGCCAGTACTAGCCAGCCAGCCAGCCAGTACTAGCTAGCCAGCCAGCCAGTACTAGCCAGCCAGCCAGCCAGTACTAGCCAGCCAGCCAGCCAGTACTAGCCAGCCAGCCAGTACTAGCCAGCCAGCCAGTACTAGCCAGCCAGCCAGTACCAGCCAGCCAGCCAGTACCAGCCAGCCAGCCAGTACTAGCCAGCCAGCCAGCCAGTACTAGCCAGCCAGCCAGTACTAGCCAGCCAACCAGTACTAGCCAGCCAGCTAGCTGGTTGATTTTAACCCAATCTAGAACTTGTGGGAGATCGTTAACTTAAAAATCAACCGAGGAAATTGCAAAACCAAAGACGATATATTTGAAGCCGCAAAAATAGCCTGGAAAGCAATATCACCTGAAATAATTAATAATTTAACATCCTCTATGCGTAAAAGAATGGCATGTGCCATCCAGAATAAAGGATTCGCAGAGAAATATTGTGATTTAGAAATATGATTTAGTTTTGTCCGGATAAGGATAAGGATATAAATAAATAAAAATAATAAAAAAAAGTATTAATACATTTGTTTTCTTAAAAAAATAATCATTTTAAAAAAATGTATTGAGGGGGTGCTTAGGTTTTGTCCGATACTGTACACACACGCATATGTATAATCGTATAACAATTTTACATTTTTGCGAATATCTCGGAAACTATAAGAGCTAATGACAATCAATTTTCACCGTGCGACTGGAAAAAACACCAGCTTTCCAACAATAAATAAATTCGTCCCCAAATATTAAATACCGCCTGAAATATAAGGCATTATATATAAAAAATCAATATATTTCTTAATAGGCGTGGCATTTGTGGGCGGAAATAAATTTTGCTAAATAGCTGATGTTTTTTCCTATCGTATAGCGAAAACTCAATGTCGTTATCTCTTATAGTTTCCGAGTTATAAGCAAAATTGTAAAATTGTTTAACAAAAAACACTTCCTGCTGAATTCTGTTGGCCTGGTATTGACAGAAAATTTTTGAATGAAAAATTTGAAAATATTTTTCGACATACACACACACATATGCACATGTACAATCGTATAACAATTTTACATTTGTGCGAATATCTCGGAAACTATAAGAGCTAATGACAATCAGTTTTCACCATGCGACTGGAAAAACATCAGCTTTCCAACAATAAATAAATTCGCCCCCAAATATTAAATACCGCCTGAAATATAAGGTATTATATATAAAAAATCAATATATTTCTTAATAGGCGTGGCATTTGTGGGCGGAAATAAATTTTGCTAAATAGCTGATGTTTTTTTCTATCGTAAAGCGAAAACCCAATGTCGTTATCTCTTATAGTTTCCGAGTTATAAGCAAAATTGTAAAATTGTTTAACAAAAAACACTTCCTGCTGAATTCTGTTGGCCTGGTATTGACAGAAATTTTTGAACGAAAAATTTTAAAATATTTTTCAACATACACACACACACACACGCACATGTATAATCGTATAACAATTTTACATTTGTGCGAATATCTCGGAAACTATAACAGGTAATGACAATCAGTTTTCACCATGTGACTGGAAAAAACATCAGCTTTCCAACAATAAATAAATTCGCCCCCAAATATTAAATACCGCCTGAAATATTTGGT
Organism: Sarcophaga subvicina; assembly: GCA_936449025.2. Classification (NCBI taxonomy): domain Eukaryota; kingdom Metazoa; phylum Arthropoda; class Insecta; order Diptera; family Sarcophagidae; genus Sarcophaga; species Sarcophaga subvicina. The sequence continues at coordinate 15,928,986 of OW388083.2, read as the reverse complement.
ATTATATATAAAAAAATCAATATATTTCTTAGTAGGCGTGGCATTTGTAGGCGGAAATAAATTTTGCTAAATAGCTGATGTTTTTTTCTATCGTATAGCGAAAACTCAATGCCGTTATCTCTTATAGTTTCCGACTTATAAGCAAAATTGTAAAATTGTTTAACAAAAAACACTTTCTGCTGAATCCTGTTGGCCTGGTATTGGCGGAAAATTTTTGAACGAAAAATTTGAAAATATTTTTCGACATACACACACACGCACATGTACAATCGTATAACAATTTTACATTTGTGCGAATATCTCGGAAACTATAACAGGTAATGACAATCAGTTTTCACCATGTGACTGGAAAAAACATCAGCTTTCCAATAATAAATAAATTCGCCCCCAAATATTAAATACCGCCTGAAATATTTGGTATTATATATAAAAAAATCAATATATTTCTTAGTAGGCGTGGCATTTGTAGGCGGAAATAAATTTTGCTAAATAGCTGATGTTTTTTTCTATCGTATAGCGAAAACTCAATGCCGTTATCTCTTATAGTTTCCGACTTATAAGCAAAATTGTAAAATTGTTTAACAAAAAACACTTTCTGCTGAATCCTGTTGGCCTGGTATTGGCGGAAAATTTTTGAACGAAAAATTTAAAAATATTTTGGGAAATACATACACACACGCACGTGTACAATTGTATAACAATTTTACATTTGTGCGAATATCTCAGAAACTATAAGAGCTAATGACAATCAGTTTTCACCATGCGACTGGAAAAAACATCAGCTATTTTAGACAGAAAAAAATAGCAAGTACTGGCCAGCTGGTACAGCTAGCTAGTGAGAAGCTAGTGTTATCCTGGCTGAAGGGTTGTAAAGACCAATTATGTATGTTATATATATCCTATCAGTCCCTATGCTCCCTAATCCGAAAAGAAACACTTTGTAGATAACACTAATGTCAGATTTATCACCTGTTTCCTGATTTTGATGAAGAATGTGGGCCGATTGCCCTATTGCGTATAATAAGTTTAGAATTAAATATGAAATCGAAAAAGAACTAAACAAAATTCTTTCAATCGGACTTTTCTAGGCCAACATTCTGTAGTTTGATCAGGGAGTGTGTGGCTTTGTCTTCCAAAATCGGAGGGGGACATAATTAGCATCAGTCCCATAATAGTTTTTGAAGAACTCCAAGAGTTGAGTATCTTTTTTAATTTGTAGCAAACTTCTCGCTTCCTATTTACTGTGTGCTATTATTTTAAAAAACATTATTGTGAACGAGTTTAAAGACCTCTTTAATGTAAAACTTCATACAAACAAGTCACTTTCAATTTATTAAAGTACGTTACACTCCCCATTTAATTGATGGATGATGCATCATACATTTACAGTGCACACAAGACAGATGACTTCAAATAGACTTCAAATTGTTGTTGTTCAAGCTATGATTTAATTAAAGTTTCAAATTGCTAAATTGCTCTCTAAAGATGCCACAAATTGTTTCAACAATCAAGCCAATACTCCACTCCTTCCTTCTTCTTTTGAAAAACTTCTTATTTAAGATTAAATACGAACGAGTACTACGAGTATTTGTAGAATAGAATAGAAAATGAAATTATTTCAGCTGCTCTATACACTTATTGTGGAATGGAAAGATTTGAAAAGATTTTCTTCTTCCTCTCGAATAAAAGATTTTCGCAGATTTATGCAGTAAATCGTTTATCATTTTTTTTTAATTCAACTAAAATTTATTTTCTTTTCTAATAAAATATGTGGTGTTCGCAATAAACCATAATCACAGTAATAGCACTGAGTAGAGAGTAGAGTACAATGTTTCCCGAACCAAAAAGTTAAATGCTTGAGGCAAAATATTGTATCAAAGTGCTTAGTTATCAATTTATTTATGGGTGCAGCGAAGTGATCTGGGGTAAGATTTGATTTGATGCTTACGATTTTGTGAATTTTGATGGTCCATATCGCTCATAAGAACCAGATGGAACAACAATATTAACAGTTATTAAGTAATGCTTATCATGGCCTCTAAGCCATCTAAACAGGAAAGAGGATCTAACAAACCCAAAAGACATTAATAGAGGTGTCCTCTAGGGGTCTTCTCTGATAAACAAGGCTCTTTTGCTCATGGCCAATTCGTCAATTTTTACACAACTTTAGGAACTTTACTTTTCACAAAAACTCCTATTAGACAATGATAAGTAAAGCACGCTATTAGGTTAGCGACTAGCTTGTCGTTTACAGGCAAGTTCACTCGGTGGCCCATATGATCATTGTAATGATCTTTAAGAGGTGGGTTTGAATCGCCTCGAGCTCCGGATGAAACCGGTATATTTGGTCTCGGCATATAATGGCGGTTGTAAATCAACGTCTGTATGTTCTTTTGGACTATCTGGCCTGCATTATATTATGCCTTAGCCTATGAGCAGCCTCGAATTTAAGCAAAGGGACTGGATGGAATACCCAGTAAAGGCTGTCTTACTAAGAGTGCACTTTTTAAGTGTTAATTCTGATTATTAAAAATGAAGAGCTTTACGAAAGTACAGCAGATGTAATACAAACAAAATTGTCGAATTCGGGAAAAGAGCGTCCAATGCATCACAAAAAAGTCCATGTTTGATGAGGAATTTTGGGCCGGCGGCGTCATCGGCTTATATTGCTTTGAGAACGATATTGGTCAGGCCATCACGGTCAGGTTTATGTTAGGTTTAGGTCGGAGTGGTAGGTCTCTATCACTTGAACACGCATAGCGGCCCGTTGTAATGCCATGGGTGAACGCAGTCCCTGTACTGCCCAAGTTCCACCAAAATCAGGGAAGAGGAAGAAGTTGGTCAGCGCAAGGGCTGCAAATCAAAAGCACGACTACCCTACACTGTAAAACCAGCCAGAAAGTTTGATGAGCGAAGCTATATCCTTGATATCAATAGATGATAGCTCCGTCAAGCTGACAAGAAATGGGGAGCCAAACAACCTATATCTATACCTAGCAAGAGACGGGCACTGGCAAAGAAAGTGAACAACAGTCTCCTCTTCCTCAGTGGACCTGCATCCACGGCAGAAGTCGTTAAATGGGAGCCTCATTCTTTCCGCGTGTCCACCCATAACGCAATGACCTGTAAGCATGGCCACTGTGGTTGAGATGACGTTACGACCAAGACCAAGTAATTGGTTGGTACGCCTTCTATTCATCAAGGATAACGATGACCACTTTCTTTTTGGCGTGAATTGAATGATTTGGACCCAAACGACATGTGCTTTGAATGGAACGGTGCTGCGTGGCACACACAGCTAAAGCCGCATTTGATATTCTCCACGAACGAATTAAGGGGAATGGTGAACACTTTTGGCCTGAATTAAATGATTGGGACGCCAACGGCATGTGGTTTGAACAGGACTGTGTTGCATGCCACACAGCTAATGCCACAATATATATTTTACACGAACGAATTGAGATCATGGTCGTAAGACGTTTCAGATTAGGTTAGGTTAGAGGACGAGTACTTGTCAATTAAGATAAGTACAGTACCCGGAGGTCGAATTGACCCATTGTACAATGTCCTAGTTTCTCAAACCACTTATGTTGTGTGTGTTAATTTTATACATGAGTGGTGGGACCTACAGTTTAAAGTTGACTCCGAACGACAGAGAGAGAAACTTTTTTTCATGGCAATTTTATTTACTCCCAGAGTTTTTGCCAGAAATCTGCTGAGAGGAATTCGCCGAAGAAATACTTTTTATATTTTATCTTGATGTCTGCCTGGGGCTCGAACCCTGGCTTTACGTCTAATAAGCCAACATACTACCTACTAGACTACGGCGACTTCAAATTTTCTTGTGGAATTTTTTAAGTCACAAGTGTGTGCGAATAAGCCACAAATCACAGCGGCCCCTAAAAAACAAATCTTTTTGGCAATGGTGTAAAACGGGTATAGAATATCTATGGACACAGCCGCTCATGAACTCACTCATTCAATTGAAAGCAATTCAATCAGTGCTGGCTGTCTGTCGTTCAGTGGTATGTTAAATGACAGACATCTCTATTCATACCCCTGTATGTAATACAATAATAATGAAGATATACGAGTATATGTACATACACACCAGCACTCGTTTGCTATACACTCATCAAATGTCATGAACCCCATGGTGACTGATACACTGCACTTTTCGTGCAAAATAACACCATCAATAATGCAACACAGATTTGTGATTCAACTTCTACTCTCACATTGTACATACATATGTACGTATTACATCGTATTATTTAATATTTTAAAAGATAAGAGAAAACAAAATACGTATCATCATATGGACATGACACACAAAGGAAATAATGAAAGGAGGGAGTGCAACATTTAAAACAAAAAGACTTGAAGCAGGAAAAGAAGTCAATTGTTTTTCCGTTTAATACATTACGAACTATTCTATGCGAAATATCCTGTAAATTTAAAAGAATGGCACGTTTTGAAATAACGCTTATGACTGATATGATGTGTGATCTCATCTGGGGCACAATGTAAATGGCTGTCAGTGTAAATTGTATCACAGCTTTTAAGGCTTCAAACTCTTTTACGGTACGTTGATATGAATAGCAGAGCAGATCTTCTGACCTTGTCAAGAAGTCTGATATTATCCTGTCTATGCATAGCATAGACCACCAAAAAGCAACACCATATAGGAGGTTGGGCACGAGGATTGCAGATTATATCCAGCGCGTAATGCTGGGGCGTAGACCCCATCTGGATCCAACTGCTCCACTGTCCCGCCTTATAATAGGAAGGGTGAATCTTGTATCTTCGAGTGAAAACAATTGTGTTGGTCTTGGAGGGGTTGATAGACAAATCAAATTCCCTGCATCAAATTGATACAGTCGAACAGGCGCTTCAGCTTGTCGGATAGCGTCTATGGACACATTCCCGACGCAGCAATGTTATTATTGTCAGCATAAGCTATGGCGGGACTGCTAGATTCCAGAGAAGTAGAGATAGCGGTGTACTATACATAATTGGTCATAACAACCCTTCAGTCAGGATTACGACCTAGTTTCTCACAACACTTATATTGTGTGTGTTAGTTTTTATACATGAGTGGCGGGACCTACAGTTTAAAGTCGATTCCGAACGACAGATTTGTTTGAGAAACTTTTTCATGGCAATTTTTATTTACTCTCAGAGTTTTTGCCAGAAATCTGCTGAGAGAAAGTCGCCGAAGAAATACTTTTTGTATTTTATTTTGATGTCTGGCCTGGGGCACGAACCCTGGCTTTTCGTCTAATAAGCCAACACACTACCTGCTAGACTACGGTGTACCCCTGCAAACAAATCTCTGACAATACGTAGTCTCCACTGAGGAGGTTACTATGCTCGTATTAAGGAGAAGCTCAATAAACCTAATCAGATCATTGGTCGTCTTGGATTGGATCACAGGTTATATTTACCAAATATGGGATTTTAAGGCCTTTCTATATCGCTGGATATTATAACTTTATGTGTTCCCCTTTTACTACATGCCTCTTAATGATTTTTTTCTATTATAGGACTTATAGAAGTTATTTGTAATAAGAAATAATGCCACGCCTACTTTTACGAAAATTAATTTAAATTTTTTTTTTTGCTTTACTCCTCTCTTTTAGGAACTTCAGCATGAACGGGAGTGCTTGCAAGAACGTATGTCTGAGCAGACACAACGCATCTCGGCCTTGCAATCACGCCTTGAGGAACAACGTCAACGTGCCGAAGAATTGCAACGTTCGCATACATCCGATTTGAATATACGCATACACGATTTGCAAAGTGAATTGCAAAATGTGCGTGAAACACTAACGAATCGCGATAAACAAATTGCCACCATGAAACAGCAATTGGAGAAGAGTAAGATAGCTATAGATCGTTTGGAAGCTGAACTGGCGGTGGAACACCAACCCGATCGCAGTGCTATGGAACGTTTGGAGAACGAACTGAAGCTAAGGCAGGCTGAAAATCAAAAGCTCAAAGAGAAAATCAAAAACGAAATGATCAATAAACTGGCTTTACCCGATTTAATGGAGACTATGTTGGCTGATAAAAACGAAGAAATCGATCATTTGAGTGAACAACTGGAACACAAAGAAAAACAATTACAAGCGGCACTCGATTTGAGTCAAAATTCCTCACTGGGTGTTACGAAAAAGCCGGAAGAGGCCAGTACAAAGTTAAGCGCTAGAACTTTGAGTGATATTGTATCCATAACAGAGTTCGATGAACCAGATGTAGTGCGCCGAGCAGCTATTGCCCAAAATATGAGTTCGCCTCTTATACTGCCCGAGGGAAGTGGTGGATTTTTACCGAATACCATGGAAACTTCTAAGGGGGCAGTGGCCAATTTAACGTACAAACGTAGCGAGGATCTTTTGGGCTTTGCGCCTGCACAACAGGCTAATACTTTCGATCATCCCCACTACTTCCAGGATCCGAATGTTTTATTAAACTCTGCTCAATCGGGAGCCACCATAACGCCTGCCTTAGTGCCACGACAAATTAATTTCTCTGACATGACCGAAGATTCCAAATTGAAAACTCCCCACAATCAACAAACACCGGACAACAAGGAACTGCTGTTGGAGCAACAAGAGACCAAAGAGATGTTAGAAAAACAAATCAAAGATCTTAAGGTCAAAATCCAAGACTTGGAGAAGGAGAAAGAGAAAAATGCCGAGTATTTATTGTCCTCTCAACTAAGATTAACAAATCTCCAAGAGGAACTGGCCAATAGTCAAAAAGAAATTTTAACCCTACAAACGGAGCTCAAGAAAAACAAAGATGTCCAGCAACAACTTGCCGAAAAGTCTCAAGAAATTGAGAATCTCCTTAGAGAGCAAGAAAAATGGAAAAAAGAAAAATCCGAATTACTCAGTAAAAATGAAAAGAATCTGAGAAATAATCAAGAGCGTGAAGAAAATCTTCTGAAACGTTTGAAAGAAATGGAACAACAAATACTAAGAAATACTGAAAATGAAGTCAACGAAAGAGAGAACCTGCGCAAAGAACTACGCGTAGTAAGTGAGGCTCATGAACAGTGCAAATATGTGCAGCGAGAGAATGAGGATCGTAAAAAACAAATCGAGATACTCAATCAAGAAATTAAAACCAAAGATGAGAGGCTTCTAACCATCACCACAAAACTAAGCATTGCCGAGGATACCATAGCCGATTTGCAGATTCAAATTACCAGCCTCGAAAAGGAAGTCGAAAAGCTGAAACAACAGAATAGTGATCACAGTTCAAAACAGTTTTCAGTGGATGAAATAGCTCAACAGGTTGAGAAGGAGTTGAACTATTCGGCCCAACTCGATTCCAATATTTTAAAAGCCATAGAAAGTGAAGAAGAGAATAATCTGGATCGTTCGCATCCAGAGAAATCGAAGAGCAATGAGAATCCCGGCACTACAGATGATGAAAACTTTACCGGTGAACGTGAATTACTCAACCAGTTGGAGGCATTAAGAGCTCAAATATCTGTGGAAAGAGAAAATGCTGAAGAAATACGCCAGGAATTGCTTTTGGAAAAACAACACTCACAAGAAATACAAGAACAAGATGTAGTTATTATAGAGGCTATGCGCAAGCGTCTAGAGACGGCTTTAGAACAAGAAGACGAGTTGCATAAGCAGCTGGACATAGAGCGTGAAAGATGTGAACGTTTACAGACACAGCTTACCACTCTACAAAGGACTGATAGCCGCAGAAGTTCATTGCTCTTGAAATCGCCTACCGAATCACCTAGAAAATCACCACGATCCTTAACAGATTTTGAATCTGAATTGGCCGACCGCTTGAAAAGCGAAATCAAACTGTTAACAGCCCAAAATGAAAGAGAGCGTGAGAGATCAGCTGATATGCAAAGGAATACCGAACGGGAGAGAGTACGTTACGAAAAGGAACTGTCAGACAGAATCGAATATTGTGAAAAGCTCAAGCGTGAAATGGAAAAGTTAGCCCGCGAAAAGGATAATAACGAATTGGAAATTGAACACTTACAGGAACGTCTAACACATCAGACACAAGAAATAGAATCTCTGGAGGCTCGCATAGCTAGCCTGCAAGAAGCCGAAACACGTCGTTTTACCCGCAAAGAGAAACAACACAAAGAATATGCCCAACTTATGGCCGAAATACAGGAATTGAAAACACAAATCTTTACGTTGGAAGCTGAAAAAGATGGCCTCAATAAAAACATTACACAACTGCGTTTCGATGTGGAAAGATCAGCTCAACGTGAAGTTAAACTAGCCGAAGCACTTGCCAATGCTAATGCCAATTTGGCTATGCGTGAAGGCCAAGCCACTGTACCCGAACAATTTCTACAGAAAATGAAGGAAATTAATACGCTGCTGGCGGAAAATACCCAAGAAAATAAACAGATGGCCGAAACAGTACAATACCTAGTGGAGGAGCGACGCCAACTGCAAAGGAAATGTGAAGAACTCGAAACGCAATTGAGCGGCACTGCCAATATAAACGAATTAGAAGAGCGTTGTAATCATTTGCTGGGACGTTATTTACGTGTTGAATCCCATCGCAAAGCGTTAGTCTATCAGAAACGTTATCTTAAGATTTCCCTGCAAAACTATCAGGATAGTGAACAACGCATACTGGCGGCTTATAATGGCGGTGAAATGTTGCACAATCAGAAGCCCAAAAAGAAATTATTTAAGTAAGTTGCCACAGTAATATGAAGATATTAAGATGAGATATGTACCTAATAACAAGTCCCTTTCTTTTATTTTTAGGACTGTCGCCTTGGCTATTATAGCCATACAACGCATGAAATATATTGGCCGTATTTGGCATACTGGTAAACGGATTGTATCCAAATCAGTATTTACCATAACACAACAGAAGTAAGTGGCTTTAAGGTGTTTCTATTTAAATTTTATAAAAGAGTGGATGCAATTATTGTGAGTTTGAGAACTTTTTTGATTCAGGGGATGACGCCTACTCATGGGGTATATTGTGCTGGCACAAGGAAATTAGATTGTTGGGTATCGAAATGTAGAAGTATTGCATACAGAGGTAGTAGATTTAAATCTGTATTTATATTGTAAGTGATAGGAAAGGAATTCGGAAAATTACTCACAGACGGACAGAACGGCTAAAGAAGGAAATCTCTCTGGAATGTAATGGAAAGTGCTTTACGATACAGTGAAGTTTCACTTAAAAATATGCTATTTTTGAGAACAAGTCCCTTTTATTTTCGCCGAGCACATTACAAAGTGCCTGAGTATAAGCAAAGATGTCAGAACCACAACTTATTGCTGATGTGGGAGAACTGAACATTGTTCTTGTTTAAGATACGGACCACGGACAGTAATTGGATTGTATGGTGCGAATAATAGCGAATGAAAGATAGGTAAGAGAGATTATCTGTTCTTTAACGGGGCAGATCTACCATATTTAGGATCACAATTGTTTATCCGCTTTGATCAAAATTTACAAATATAAAGTGCACATAGTGTTCAAGTGTAATTACTAGTCACTGTCTCATTTGAGATCGTATACAAATACTAGATTTTCTACATTACAACTATAGGAGAATACAATAGCTTTAGTACTTACATTCGGTCCACGTCAGGCGTTATGATGACCAAGAAGTTCACCCGGACTTTGTTGTTATTACATACAGCTTTGCTGGTTCTGGATTCCATGCAATTAAGATGTTAGTTGGTTTGTAGATCTGTTATTTTGGTAGTCACAGGAAATATACTGAAGTGATGTTAGATTGATGCGTTGTCTAGGGCAATTAAATATAAGTGCCATGCTGTTTTTGCTGGCAGACCATCAGGTCTGGTACAATTCCGGATTTATACGCATACAGCATACCGCAGAATCAGTTGTGGGAGTTGTTTCCCACAGTCGATGACCTCAGGTGGTGGATGAGCATTCAAAAGATGCATATTAAGATGTTTTTGTGCTCACTGAGCATTTGGAATTACTGTACCCTCCTAAATAGAGGGTACTAAGCATTGGATGTCTAAGCGGAAGCTCCTGATATTCTTCTGAATGTGCCGGGGAGGGGAATAGTCCTTCAAGATGTAGTTAGTGTACTGGTAAGATTGCAACCATGCCGCTACAAATTATTTGGGGAACATCTCTATATGTAACCTCTCTGGCACGCAGCTTTTCTCTGCATGTAAATGGTCAGTACTGGCCATCTTCACATATCCAGTTGTTATCCTCAGCGTATTGTATTGTTCCCCTTTTTAAAACTTGCCATTGTATATTACTGAGGAATTGTGACCATACTGGCATGCTGAAAGCATAATTTAATACAGATTTACTTGTTGTTAGTACGTTGATAGTATTATCACCTTCGACTTACCCCATGAGAGAACATCATATTACGTTACTTCACCGGCACGATCCTTGTCTCTTCGTGTAAATAGTCCGTACTGGCCATATTCACGTACCCAGTTGCAGTCATCAGCGCATTGTTTTGTTCCCTTTTGTAAAACTTTCCATTGTATATTGCTGAGGAATGGCGTTTATACTGGCATGCTGGAAGCATAATTTAATATAGATTTACTTGTTGTTAGTACGTTGATAGTATTATTACCTTCGACTTACCCCATTAGAGAACTTCACAATACGTGACCTCACCGGCACGATTCTTGTCTCTTCGTGTAAATGATCCACACTGGACGTCTTCACGTACCCAGTTACAGTCCTTAGCGCATTGTTTTGTTCTCTTTGTAAACCTTTCCATTGTGTCTCGCTGAGGAAGGACGTCCATACTGGCAGGCTGGAAGCATAATTTAATATAGATTTAGTTGTTGCTAGTACGTTAATAGTATTATTACCTTCTACTTATCCCATGCCATTCCCATTGCCATTGGTAGTAAGGTTATCTATTGTCGTGAGTGCTGTCGTGGTGGAGTATGCTTCTCTGAAACCATGATGCTGGTTAGCTAGGTTAAGTTGCTTCTTAAAGATGGGAGAAACAGGGATTTCAAAATAGTTTGTATAGATTTGCAATGGAAATTATTTTGCTACCTTTAAAATATCTGGGACGACCCCAGTAGTCCAAGAATATTCAAAAGTATTATCGTGTAAATCCAGCGTTGTATGTTCCATTTTTTTTATTGCTACGCTCTTCTTCCTTTTACTTCCTAATGAGATAACATAGCGATAGCATAGTTAATATAGCAGAGAATAATACATTTTACAATTAATAACTGAATTATGGATGGTAACTCAACCTTAGTGGCGGTACCAGTCTGTGGATGCCAGTTGCCATCATCCATAATTGAAGCCTAAGCTTAAATATTATTTTAAAAGTCATTAAAATTTCTCTTTTCTGTTATTTTTTAATTCCTAAAACAAACAAACAAAAGCTCTACAAATGGCAAAAAACCTTTAGTGACTGTAAATTTACAAGTAAAACTTAAGAAAAGTAATCAAAATAAACAAATTCTAGAAAGTTAGTACAAAACGTAGTTTTTTTTCGAAGCTTAAAGGCACAATTTAACAAAACACTTGAAATTAATTTGAACTTAGACACGTTATTTAAGCACACTTGTAGTTTGTACTTTCATTTATAAAATCAATTGTTAAGGTATTTAAAAAAAAGAAAAACTTACCTCTTAAACCCTTTCTCCCCAATATAGACGTAACCAACCACCGACCATAAGTTGTAATGCCATAACATCCACCTCTCCGGTACCGAATATAAATGGCCACCATCAAGCAACGACAACAGCTTTTCATAACTATCAACAGCAGCAGTGTTTAAATAGTCCTTTAAAGCTATTGGAACGGCAATATGCGCCTTTGAAGACACCCGCATTGTTGAATGGCAATAGGACGCCTAATTCAGCTTCTTCAACGAACTCCTCAACTGTAACAGCATTTGAATGGCCACGGGTGACGGTAGCAAAAATGAATAAAAAATCCTAGAAAAAAAAAGAGAAAGGATTTTAATTTTAAATTAAAGAATATTTTATAAGAAAACAAAATAATGCTCAAATTTGTAATTGAAGCCATATTTATAACAAAAAAAGAATAACTACCATGTAACACCTCCCCCCTTATCCTTAATCCTTAAATAGAAATGTAAGACTCTCTCTTTATATATTTAAATTCTTTTGTATTTTTTTTTTAAATTTATTTTTAAACTTAATCTAGTGTTTAGCATTTAGTGTTAGTGTTATAGTGTATGTAGCCATAGCATCCTAAAAATGTAAGATAACAACTAAACTTGTATGAATTTATATGAAGAATTTAATGTTTTGTTTCGAAAAAGAAAAAAAAAACAAAATTTCGTTTGATTAATGATTTCTTCTTGAAGTCCAGTATTTTTTTTTGTTTGTTTAAAATTATAATTTATAAATGAAATCATTAATCCCATCCCATCCCCCATCCCTTTCGCCCCATTTAAAGTCATAATATTGTGTTATTGTAGCCATTGTGGCATAATGTTTACATCGTTTAGAATTCTTTTTTAATTGTATTGAATTTATATTGTCTTTTCTTTTTATTATTCGTATTTATTTTAATTGTATACTTTTTTTTATTATTCTTTAAATTGGAAAATCAATATTTTTTTTATACAATAAAACTCCTAAATGTTTAAAGTACTGATTTTTTTCTTTTTATGTTTTGTTTGACTCTACTACTGTGTCCACATATATACAAGAAATTAAAGTGCCTTCTAGTAATAATAACAACAACAATTAAAAAAATAAAATGAAGTCAAAAATATTAAAAATAAATTCAAATCTAATTGCCTTTTATTTTACGAAAAACTTGAGAAGGAGTTGAAGTACTCGGCCCAATTAGATTCGAATATTTTGAAAGCCACAAAAAGTGAAGAAGAGAACAATCTGGATCGTTCGCATCCAGAGAAATCGAAGGGCAATGAGAATCCCGGCACTACAGATGATGAAAACTTTCCCGGGGAACGTGAATTACTCAACCAGTTGGAGGCATTGAGAGCTCAAATATCTGTGGAAAGAGAAAATGCTGAAGAAATACGCCAGGAATTGCTTTTGGAAAAACAACACTCCCAAGAAATACAGGAACAATATGTAGTTATTATAGAGGCTATGCGCAAGCGCCTAGAGACGGCTTTAGAACAAGATGACGAGTTGCATAGGCAGCTGGACATAGAGCGTGAAAGATGTGAACGTTTACAGACACAGCTTACCACTCTACAAAGAACTGATAGCCGCAGAAGCTCTTTACTTTTGAAATCGCCTACCGAATCACCTAGAAAATCACAACGATCCTTAACAGATTTTGAATCCGAATTGGCCGACCGCTTGAAAAGCGAAATTAAACTGTTAACAGCTCAAAATGAAAGAGAACGTGAGAGATCAGCTGATTTGCAAAGGAATACCAAACGGGAGAGAGTACGTTACGAAAAGGAACTGTCAGACAGGATCGAATATTGTGAAAAGCTCAAGCGTGAAATGGAAAAGTTAGCCCGCGAAAAGGATAATAACGAATTGGAAATTGAACACTTACAGGAACGTTTAACACATCAGACACAAGAAATAGAATCTTTGGAGGCTAGTAATAATAACAACAATTATAAAAATAAAATGAAGTCAAATATATTAAAAATAAATTCAAATCTAATTGCCTTTTATTTTACGAAAAACTAAACGAAAACATCGGTTTCCTCATTAAACGCTAACTCCCTTTAAACGTCAACAAAACAAAGTGTCTGTCAGATATAATGGAAATTTAAAATTGTGTTAATGTGTGATAGATTGTGATCCTGACTAAATATGTTTACTCGTTTCAAATACCTATTGATGCCATTATGTCTGGAATATAACAACGTTCAAATGGCTGTCATAGTTTCTCAAAGTGTAGCGAATCCGAAATGTCAAATTTTCCATGATTCTGGCACATAAAGCAGTTTGAATTTGATCGTTGGCATGGGCTATGTTGGTTTTTTGGGATCGCTGTGGTTTGTAGCTTATTCGCATACGATTGCGACTTGAGAAAACCTCACAAGAAAAAGTCTAATATGATCAAATTGCACGATCTCGTTGGCCAGTTCACATCGACTTCACTTGATATGGGGCCATGCCCCCAAATCCCTTTAGCAGAATATCCAAAGTGGCATGAGTTGCGTGGAATGTAATGCAATCCTGTTGTGATACCACATATCGTTGATGTTCAGATCTAGCTAGGTTAAGTTGTTTCTTAAAGATAAGTGAAACAGAGATTTCAAAACCATAGCCAATGAAAACAGTTTGTATATTTTTACGATGGAAATTAATCTTGCTACCTTCAAAATATCCGGGACGACCAGTAGTCCAAGAATATTCAAAAGTATTATCGTGTAAATCCAGCGCTGTATGTTCCATTTTTTTTTTTACTGCTACGCTCTTCTTTCTTTTACTTCCTAATAAGATATCCAGAATATCCAAAGTGGCATGAGCTGCGTGAAATGTAATGCAATTCTGTTGTGATACCACATATCGTTGATGTTCAGATCATCAAATTAAGGCCAAAAGTAGTTGGTTATCAACGAACTGTAGTGTTCGCCGTTAACGTAGAACAAAAATAAATTAACTTTCACGGGAGCGGATTAGAACGCTCTTGGATTTCATGTGGATTTTGTTTGTTTACGCAACCATTCATTCAGAAATGGGCCTCATCGTCGATGATATTTCGATTTTTTTTTATCAGTTACCAACTACTCCAGAGCTTAGCGATCACACGTCTTTCTATGATTGTTTACGTTGAGTTCCCAGGGTCAGTTGAATTTTTTTACCGGTGCTGGACCAAGTCACGACGCAAAATTCGCCAAGTAGTACCAAGTTCTTGTGAACAAAATGAAATCGACTGCCTCGAATTCACTCTTTCAAAGACAATGGTGATGTTTTCAGCAGATCTTGCGTTTCGTCAATGTACGGGTGTTGGTCTATCGTTTGTTGAACCAAAGGAGTAGAATTTATCTACCACATTGAATAACCACGTTGTGGTTACGGTGTGTCAAAGCCAAGTCAAATTTAAAGATTTCACTTGAAAAAATCTTTTTTTCTGCAACTATAAATTCTTCGTATCTAACTACTAACTCAGCTCAAGAAAATGTTAATCAGCCGGTTCTGTGACTCGCCTAACAGTTCAAGCCAATCACCCTTGAAAGTGTAAAATAGGTTTTATTCACCCACACATAGAAACAGTTTTTCTATGCAAAATTCTCGTCAACATTTTTTTGTCAAATACCAGGCCAACAGAATCAAACAGCAAGCAAATGTCGGTAAATAAAAATGTTTCAACGCTTATAACTCTAGATCCATGGGACCTATTAAAATGAAATGGGTGTCATTGGAAAGGTCTGAGGCCATACTTTTAGATAGTATAAAGATAAATAATATAAAGTTACCAGGCAAACATAATCGTGCAGCAAGCAAATGTGGGTAAATGGAAATATTTAACCTCTAATAACTCTGGATCCGTCGGACCTATTTAAATGAAATGGGTGCCATTGAAAAGACCAGAAGTCGTACCTTGAGATCCATGTCCAAGACTAAGTGCAAGTCTAAGTAGGACCCGAAAATTTAACCTTGAAAGTGTAAACTAGGTTTTATTTACCCACGGGACCTATTAAAATGAAATGGGTGTCATTGGTTTTAAGGTTAGGTTTGATTGATATAAACATCGCCATAACCTGATTTGCATCAGACGATGGAATATTCCTAAACTTTCGCACTTAACAACAACAGCGGAGTATTCTGCGCACAAATTCTGTTTCTTGTCACCAAGAATATTCCGCGGATAAATTCTCTTTCTTGTCGTAACGAGCGGAATATTGCGCAAACAATGGCTACAGTTAATTACATGCATACATAATAGGCTATTACAGCCCTTCCGTCAGAATTACGACCTAACTTTTTACACCACTTATGTTGTGTGTGTTAATTTTATCCATGGATGATCTACAGTTTAAAATCAACTCCGAAAGACAATTTTTTTTTGAGAATCTTTTCATAACAGTTTTTTTTAGTATCAGAGTTTTTGGTAGAAATCTACTGAAAGGCAGTCGCCGAAGAAATATTTTTTTATATTTAGTTTTATTGAAGATGTCTGATCTGGGGTTTGAACCGTGGCCTCACGTCTAATTAACCAACACTACATACTAGACTACTTTCAGTTAAGCATGGCAGATTATTCAAGTGCATCGATCATTTAGAGTGCATCGATCATTTAGAGTGCATCGATCATTAGATGATGTGAAATGGTTTAAAACTGCATTCAATAAAACTTCTATTAAAGCCCACGAATGCCTGTTAAACTATAAACCAAGAAATTCCTTCTTTTTAAGCACTTTTGAGGAGCTCCTATTCGAATGAAGCTTACTTTCATCTTAATCGGCGAAATAAGCAGAACTGCTGGAATAAAGTGGATGCAAGCATCAACAAAGGCACCAATACGGTTGAATAAAGCGACTATTCGATCGAATTGGTGGTTTTCCGAAGCTGAACAGAGGTGTACAGTGATTTGAGAAAGTTATTTGCTGATACAAGATACGAAACTTGCCCGGTTCTAAGTAAACTTAAGTATTGAATGCTCCATGTTAAGAAATGCTGATCCAATTTAAATATTTTGAAAGTAAAAATTCATTACAGCAGTCCTTATGGGATTACATGCTTCAAATCCTTTAGCAATCAACAGGTTTTTACATTTTTAAGATTGTCGCTCTTTCTTGCTCTTAACAAAATACAAAAACAAAAGCAAAAACAAGAAGAAGAAAAAAATATGAAATTATTCTGTGTCTCTTCAATTATCGCCAGATTTAATGATGATGCACTGCCGCATACACATAAAACACCTACAAAGTCGCAATAATAATATGTAATAGGAAAACAATAACAACAACAACAACATGGTAATAAATAAGAGTAATAACAACGTTAGGCCAATACAATAATAACAACAACAACAACAACATTGTAGCAGCAACTACAATGTACTTTAACAAACAATAACACATTCATTCTCTTATAAGAGAGGAATTCAAAAGGAAGAGATTTAATGAAAGAGAGAAAAACCTGAAAACGAGAGAGCAAAAGAAACAAAACAACAACAAGTGTTATAAAAGTACAATAAAGAGAGTAAATATTGTAATAAACCGCTAAAAATGAAAAGAGCTTTCAAAGCTTTCATTTTGTTTGTAAACACCAACACTTTAATAACAACACCAACACTCATGTATATCTCCTATATGTGTATATGTAATATAAAATGCCTGCTTGTTTGTTCTAAAGTGATAGGAGCTAGCAACACTAGGAAATCGCAAATTGGCTGTAGCCCGAAAAGGCACAACTAACCTGGTTCCTCTATAGGTTTCCATTGTAAAATCGATTATATGCACCTGTTACATACTTACATACACAATTGATTATTGCAACCCTTTAGTTAGGATTAGGGCCTAGTTTCCCATACCACTTATGTTGTGTGTGTTAATTTCAAACATGAGTGGCGGGACCTACAATTTAAAGTCGACTCCGAACGATAGATTTTTTGAGAAACTTTTCATGGCAATTTTTATTTACTCTCAGAAGTTTTGCCAGAAATGTATTGAGAGGCAGTCACTTAAGAATTATTTTCATATTTCGTTTCATTAGAGATGTTTGGCCTGGAGTTTGTACCATAACCTCACATCAAATAAGCCAACTCACTATCTCCTAGACTACGCAGACTTCATCCGTTAACTTGGTCTCATTACACATCACTTTACGTTCGCAATGCCACTATTTCAAGTAGTTAGGGGGTGATTTGTGGACGTCTACCCACCACCTTTGTCTAGTCTGACTATGTCCCATATAACTGGCAGATCTGCTAGCCTTTTCTTCTGGGCTTTCGAACCATATAAGGAATCGTGTTTTTGTCGCAATTCTGAGCTCAGTATACCTGAGAAGCCGATTAGACTTTGCAGAATGACATGGAGCATCTTCTGCACGAAAGGACCTCACCGAACCTTTTGATGCAGTGCTTGGCAAGGAAAACAATGTGATTTCTTGTACTACGAAAGGCGGAACTACTCTCCAGGAAAGTGTTCAGTACGCTGACGACATTAGATCCATAGGGCATACCAACCCATGTGTTACTGCGTCTTGGCGCTATTGAGCGGGAGCCTATGAAGATGGGTCCGGCTGTAAATGAAGGGCAAAACAAAGAATATGGTGTCCTCATGTAGGAATATGAGGCATATCGGATTCCAGATTTCTGGCAATAACTCTGAAAGTAAATAAAATTGTCATGAAAACTTTTACAAAAATCTGACGTTCGTAGTCGACTGTAAACTGTAGGTCCCCGCCAATCATGTATAACATTAACACACACAACCTATTTGGTGTGAGAAAATAGCTCTTAACCCTGGCTGAAGGGTTGCAATGATCAAGTATGTATGTATGTAACATACACCAGTTGCGTTGGCTTGGCTATGTCGGTCGGATAGAAGAGGATGTCCCGTGATTCTAAATTCACAGTAGTCAGAGTAGAGCACGACCTTAACTGCATTGGGAGGATCAAATTTATACAATATATTGCCTTATCTATGTACAGTCAACCCTCCTATAACGCGGTGAGTGCGTACCGCGTTGTATGGAAACTGCGCTATAAGAAACCCGGATTTAACCATAGAAATGAGGCTAATTTGTAGCGCGTTGTATGTAAACCGTGTACCGCGTTGTATGGAAACCGCGCTATAAGAAACTCGGAATTAGTACAAATCACATATTCGTACGCGTTATATGGAGATCAAGACAAGATAAATTCTAAACTATTTTTAAAACAAAATTAAACTAAGAGCCTGTTTTCCAACAAAAATAAGAAAGACTTTTGTAAAATTATATAATTTTTGAACATTCATCCATTCATTCATTTTTGGAAAGACTTGGTCACCAACAAAACGTATGTACTGTGGAAGAGCTCTCAGATGACTGAAACCGATGTCGTAGACGGCTATGAGATAAGCTGGCGTGTTTATAGTATAAAATGTTGTTTATATATCTCGGCTGTGCTTTTGCGTCGAAAATAAAGCTGATATTAAACCCTTTTACAATATCTAGTTACTAGTCATTCATAGGCTGTGGGGAAGGAACTTATGGGATGTTGTTGAACGGAAACCGTGCTGTAAGAGGACCGCGTTATAGGAGGGCTGCCGCAATTTCAGCTCCGCCTTATGTGGAAACCGTGTTATATGGAAACCGCGTTCTGAAAGTATCGCGTAATAGGAAAGCTGTCGCAATTTCAGCTCCGCGTTATATGGAAACCGCGTTCTGAGAATACCGCGTTATAGGAGGGTTGACGTGCATACATACATATGTTAACCGCCAATTTGCCAAGTTGTTTAAGTGTGCGCGCAAATAAGTTTTGAATTTTTGTCAATAGATATTCACACTTTAACTAAATCGCCTATCTACTCTATCTACAGTGATGAAAGAAATAATAGGGACACACCAACATCTAAACAGTTTTTTTTTTAATATCGAATAATATTTTGCATATTTGGAGGACCAAATCAAGATAGCCCTGTCATCGATTGATGTGACCAATTGGCGAAGGAGTGTAAGAAGCAGGGGTGCCAGGGAGGCAGGGCCGAAATCCTATCAACGGATTGTTTGTTTGTCGCCGATTTAGTAAGAATATAAGTAAGTAAATAAAAGATTTCCCTATGAGTCCCCCCTTTATGAGTGTAATATCATTAAAGAGCGTAGGCTAAATCAACAATATTTCATAAAGAAAATTAAAAAACTAACTCACCTTTTTCGTTAGCATTCGAGTTGATCCATAACAATAGATGACTTTTGACATCAGCATTAGTGTTGTTTAAAGGATTCAAAATGGTGAATAAAGTTTTTGAAAACTATGTTGTATAGTGTACGTTATAGGTGATGCTTTGTGATGATGTTTTGAACGATAGTTTCTCTTTCAACGACATTTTATCAAGGAGACCTAAAAAAAATATTTGAATTTAATAGACATATTAAAAATTTATGCGATTATTATTATTTTTGTGAATAAAAGTTTAAAAAAATTAAAAAAAAAAATAACAAATTGATTGGAGACATATTCTTCCTGTATAGGTTATGAATTTTGTTTCGATTTACTGTAAATAATTGAGGCTTATGTGTACAGCGAAGCTAAACGGGTATTTGGGTAGAGACAAAATATCAATAAAACATATGGAAAATAAACATGTCGGCAAAATAATACTTTTTGAGGGAAAAACAACATTTCATATCCTGACGTGATGCGAAATACACTGAATTTAACGGTAACAACGCAAAATAATTTTCTGATAATAAAAGAAAAAAAATAAATAAAAAGCACGGAAAAATAAATTGAATTAACAAAAATTGAGTGAAATTAAATAAAATTGAATTGAAATAAAAAAAAAAAAACAAATAAAATTGAATTTAAGACAAACAATTTTAAAAATATTTGAAAAAAAAAGAAAATTTAATTAAAAATTATAAATTAAAAACAAAAATATTTAAAGCTTAAAAATAATATACCAGAAAATTGTTAACGTCGAAACAAATATTTCTAATTTTATTTAAACTTGAAAAAAGTTGTGATTAGTGAAAAAAAATACAAATAAAAATAAAAAAGAATTGAAAAAATAAAAGTTTTTATACGTATTTAATAATAGAAAATAAAATATTTCTTAATAAATATTTTTTTTAATAAAAAAGGTAAGTACTAAGCTTTTTCAGTAATTTTTTTTAATATAAATTTGGAAAATAATTAAAAAAAAATAAATAAACAAATAAGGATTTAAAATTGTAAAAAAATTGAAAATATTTTTCAAAAATCTTGTACAATATGTTAGCAATTTTATATATGTACATATTTTTTATACAATATAATGCCTTATCTAGTATGTACATATGTATGTATGTACATAACTAACCGCCAATCTGCCAATAGGTTTAAGTGTGAGTGCAAATAAGTTTTGAATTTTTATCACTAGATGTTCACACTTGAACCAACTCAACTATCTACCCTATCTATAGTGCGAAAAGAAATAATAGGGACTCGCCAAAATTAAAGCAGTTTTTTTTTAATATCGAATAAAAATTTCTTTTACTGCGTGGAAATAAAGAAAATTCTTCCAAGTAAAGACGAAAGGACAAATACGGATATTTTGATATGTCAAACCTATAATGTGTTTTACTGATATTATCAATACATATACAATACACTGAGCGCCAAAAGTGAGTAAACACCACTGAAATAATTCATTTCCTTAGGATAGCGAGAAAAGTAAACGAGAATAGTCGGATAAATTTCCAAAAATAAAAACGTTTATTTATTACTTATAAAATGTTAAAACAAAAACAACAATTCATGATAAAGGAACTTTTTTTATACTTAAGAACAAATGTGTTGACTCACTAATGGCGCTCAGTGTACATACATAATTGGTCATTACAATCTTTCCGTCAGGATTACGACCCAGCTTCTCATACCATTTATGTTCTGTGCATTAATTCTATACATGAGTGACGGTACCTACAATTTAAGGTCGATTCCGAACGACAGATTTTTTGAGAAACTTTTCATGGCAATTTTATTAATTCTCAGAGTTTTTGCCAGAAATCTGCTGAGAGGAAGACACCCATGAAATATTTATTCACATTTCGTTTTGTTGGAGATGTCTGACCTGGATATTATTAATCCCACGATTCATAAAATGTCTAAAATTTTGAATTTACTTTCCTCCAAGGACAAGGACACAAGTTTCATGAATTTTATTGAAAATTTCTGGTTCATTCTTAGGCTGAGGTATTCTTCGCAGCTGGTTAGGATTGAAAAGGTCATAGAATTTGTGAAACTTGACAATTTTTTTTAACAGACAGGAGATGTCCCATACCTTCGTCCTCAAAGCTCAGGACTTTTAAAGTACTTCAAAGTTTTTCAGCATTTTAATTGAGCAGTAACCCCGATGGCTTATTAGACGTGAGAGCACGCTTCAAATCTTAGGTCACACTTCTCCAACAAAACAAAATATGAAAAAAATTTTCATCGGCGTCTTCCTCTCAGCAGAAGTCTGGCAAAAACTCTGTTAATAAAATAAAATTGCCATGAAAAAGTTTCTCAAAAATCTGTCGTTAGGAGTCGACTTTAAACTGTAGGTCCCGCCACTCATGTATGAAATTAATGCGCGCAACATAAATGGTCGTAATCCTGACTGAAGGTTATAAGGACCAATTAGGTATGTACATACATACAGTCACACAGATAATTATACGTACCCCCCATAAAAAACATTTTTTTTAAAAAGTAATGAACTTCTAATCTAAAATTTCTTTACATTAGCGTCTGTAACGACACATTTACTTAAATAAAGAAAAAAAAGATTCCCAAAACGAATGATATGAATTTGTGACTAAGTTTGCTTGAAACCAATATGGCACCACAGAAAATTATACGTACGACGTATATTTCGTATAAAATTTCTCCAAGGGTAGCCCGGTATATAAAAGGTATTGTGGATAAAAATCCTAGGACTACAGCCGTAGAAATACGAAATACCTCGGAAAGTGATCACAATGTTATTGTGCATTCCGAAACAGTTCGAAGTGTTTCGAGAAAGAACGGTTTCCGCAGCCGAGTGCCGAGAAAAGTCACGATTGGAATTTGCCCAATAATATATGGACAAGTCAACTGATTTTTGGGTGAATGTAGTATTTAGTGATGAGAACAAATATAATTTGTTCGGCTGTAACGGAAAACAAAAAAATTGGGCAAAAATCAGTTGACTTGTCCATATATTATCATTTTTAAAAAAATAATTTTTAGGGGGGGTACGTATAATTAT
Source organism: Sarcophaga subvicina (assembly GCA_936449025.2). Classification (NCBI taxonomy): domain Eukaryota; kingdom Metazoa; phylum Arthropoda; class Insecta; order Diptera; family Sarcophagidae; genus Sarcophaga; species Sarcophaga subvicina. The sequence continues at coordinate 15,906,152 of OW388083.2, read as the reverse complement.
CTGTGTGATTGTATGTATGTATGCTCCATCTATTAAAGCTTAGAATAAAATTCTACGAAATGTATTTATCCAGTCTGGGGGCAGTTTAGTGTCAATCTAATACGGGTTCCTGGTCACAGAGTAATATTTTAGTAGTGGTTGATGAGCTTGCTAGAGCAATACTACTGGAATACTATTCCACTCCTTGTATATCTATTAGGCAAACGTATTAAGGAATTTTTGCCAATGTCCGCCTCTTTTTTAATGCAGACCTTCTTGGTTTCGATCATTCTTTCTCTACAGTCTCTATAGGCTTAGTTACTGCTTATCGAATCGATCAATAAATGCATTAAACTTTCAGTCTGACTGGAAGCAGACATGCTTTGAACACGAATTTTTAATGCTGATTGCCAATACCGGCTAATCCGTATTGTGGTATCACAACACAGGCCACTATGTGTGCTTTGATTTGACAAAACTATTCTATTCTATGGAGAATAAAATTAATTCTCCGTATTATTTATTCTAACAATGTATTTCAACAATTTTTTTAATTCTTTTTTTTATCATCAATTTAATCATTATTGTTGTTGTTGTTGTTTTATCGGTAATCATTTATTTATTTATTTTTTTTCCCCAACATTAGTTAAATTATTTCTGTTATCTATCATTTTTCGCTTTATTTCTACACCCAGCTTTCTCTACTCCGCCCCGTTCCGTTTTAGCCATTCTTTTCATTCCTCTCAAGTTTAGTTGTTAAAATTACCAGAGCCTTTATGGCATTGGAATTCAATTCCATTTCCTTTGGTAGTATTTTCTGGATTTTTTTATTCTTTCCTTTTTTTTTCTTCAGTCTTAAATAACACAACAAATCAGTTTCCTTCATGACATCCATATTAAAGCGGTCGTTTTTCGGTTTCATTTTTATTTCATTCATCTTTTCAGTTTTTTCATTTTTTTCATTTTTTTATTATATTTTTGGGATTCTATTGGGATCTTATTTCGTTTTATTTAAGATTTAATTTTTCTTTATCTTCTCTGTCTCTCTCTTAAAACACAAACTGTTTGGTTTACTTACACTGCTGCAGTACATGTAAGAAATGCTTTGTTTTTTATACGCATACACACATATTATCTTGTAGGTGGTATTGCATATTTTAAGGCTTCAAATGAGAAATGTTTTTGGAATTTACAACACAGTATGGACCTTACAAAATCTGAACGCTTGCAAATTATAAATTGATATTAAAAAAAAAAAAAAAAAAAAAAACAATACAGGTCGACTGTCATCAACTTCAAGTGGTCAGGGGTTGAAGACATAAACAGCTTAGGACTGATTAAAGGACACTGAAATGAATAGCAATACAGAGAATTGATCCGCAATATGAATTGCGTTAGAAAGCATTATATCGGGTCCGCCATCTAACGTTTTTTTTTGTCAACTAGTGCTTATTTCGTGAATGGTAACACTTAGCTCATGTCTGATTTGACAGATAATTAGTTGTATCCTTCCGCTGAACGAATATGGTTGTGTATACGCTTGAACAACGCTGGGAAATGTTGCGATATTACTTTGAAAATCATGGTAATGTTGTAGAATGTGTGAGAGAGAACAGATTTTGGAAGAAGAGAAGCACAGTCAGCTCCGAATGTTCGTTATCTTGTGAAAAAAAGTGAAAGAAACTGGCATCCTCATCGAAAAACCAAAGCATGAAAAGCCAAAAACAGTGCGTACACCCGAGAATATTGCTGCTGTGGCAGAAAGTGTACGTGAAGCACCATAAACATCAATACACCGTCGTTCTCAACAATTGAACATTTCGGAGACATCATTGAGACGAATTTTACATAAAGGCCTTGGTATGACGCCATACAAAGTCCAATTGGTTCAGGAGTTGAAGCCAATTGACCATCCAATGCGTTTTCGCTTCGCTAAGTGGGCCTGCGATCGACTTACAGAAGATGCCGATTTTGGCAAAAAAAAAATCATCTTTTCATATGAAGCTCATTTTGATCTTGGCGGGTATGTAAACAATCAAAATTGTCGCATTTGGGGCATAGAAAACCCGCACGCATACATTGAAAAGCCAACGCACCCAAAACGAGTCACTGTTTGATGCGGATTTTGGTCCAGAGGCATAATTGGGCGATTTTTCTTCGAAAATGAGCAAGGAGTGCCCGTTACAGTCAATGGCGATCGTTATCGGGGCATGTTGAACTAATTTTTGTTCACAAAAATTAAAGAGGGGGATATTGGCAACAGGACGGCGCTACGTGCCACGCAGCCGAAGCTACACTCGATGTTTTGCGCCCTGTTTTTGAAGATCGCATTATCAGCCGCAGAGCTGATGTCGTTTGGCCACCTCGGAGCTGCGATTTGACATAGTTGGACTATTATTTGTGGGGTGCCGTCAAAGATAAGTGTTACGCCGACAAGCCAGAGACAATTGACGCCTTAAAGGACAATATTCGTGAAGCCATTGGTGAAATACAGCTGCTCGCAATCGATAATGTGCTTAAAAATTGGACAGATTGTGTAGGCTACTACATGGCCAGCCGAGGCAGCCATTTTAATGAAATTATTTTCCATTATTAACCGAAAGGATTGTACTTTCAAATAAAAAAAGAAATTTGAGAAAATATTCAGTAGTTTTTTTTAAAAAGCATTTTCAAAAGAAAAAGTTATTTGGCGGACGCTTTATATTCATACACACAGTATTAGCCATTACAACAAGCTAGCCTTTAGGGTAGGCTATAATACTCCTTACATAACCCAAGTTCTATGTGTTACAGAATCAGATTTAAGAAGATTTTCTCCGTAGGGGCACGCTGCATATCGGATCACAGATTGCAATTGATAACTATACGTTCGACACTGTCAATGAATTTATCCATTTTGGCTCCGACGTTACTAAGCAGGGACGCAGTTACGAACCGTTACAGCTACATTGGGAGTATTTGAGAAAAAATTTCTACTTAAGATTTTAGGCCCAGTCCAAACCAACAATGAGTTCCTCAACGATATGGACATTATTCCAGGCATTAACATACAGCGACAGTTGTTTGTTCATGTTATTCGGGTGGATGAAATTTTCCTGTCAAGATGGCTATTTGAGGTGGAGACTAACGGACATTTTTATCGTCGTTATTTTAGTTTTATTATTAAGCAAGTGACTGAAGTCGCCGTAGTCTAATAGGTAGTGTGTTGGCTTATTAGCCAGTAAAGCCAGGGTTCGAGCCTCAGGCCAGACATCAAAACCAAATACAAAAACTATTTCTTCGGCGACTTCCTCTCAGCAGATTTCTGGCAAAAACTCTGAGTAAATAAAATTTGCCATGAAAAAGTTTCTCAAAAATCAGTCGTTCGGAGTCGACTTTAAACTGTAGGTCCCACCACTCATGTATAAAATAAATACACACAACATAAGTGGTGTGAGAAGCTAGGGCGTAACCCCCTGACTGAAGGGTTGTAATGACCAATTATGTAAGTGACTGGTTTACTGTAGCAGGTTCTTGGATGATAGTGTTGCCAGATGACGGTGTCTAGAAACAAAGCGCTCTCGTCAGAACGTATGGAATGTTATATTGGATGTAGAGTTGACAAACCCTGCTAAGCCAATAGTTGGCGCTGCCTGACCTAGCCACGATGTTCGTTGTAGATGCTTGACACAAATCAAGGTGATTCCAGATTCCAGTATTAGTGAAAGGAAGTTAAAAAAAAACTCGGTGAAAATGTTATTTGCTGTCTGATGTCAGATTCCGAAGTTTCAGAGGAGGCACTACGTTTACGTCTTTCATTGGATTCTGAGGTTTCCGATTCAGATTCCAAAGTTTCAGGGGAGGCACTACGTTTACGTCTTTCATTGGATTCTAAAGATTCCGATTCAGATTCTAAAGTTTCAGAGGAGGCACTACGTTTACGTCTTTCATTGGATTCTGAAGATTCCGTTGATTCAGAACTAAGAGATGTTTCACGTTTCCTTCTAACATCAGATGAGTCCACGGACTCTTCAGAAACTGAAACCGATTCAGGATCTGAATCTGAATCTACAAGAGATCCCTCAAAGTTTTGAGGTCTGGCGTAGACACTGCTGTAGGATATAAATCCCAAAATTAATAGAGCTGCTATGAAACGCATTATTTTACTTTCGTTTTCGTTTTAATCCAACTTTAGTTTTAACGTTACTGAGGAGTTTTTATGCCGGTCCATATTATTTATAGTCTAATTAATAACAAAATTCCTACAATTTTTGGCACATATGAATATTTGTTTTTTTTTTCTCTGGCGGGGGTAATATTTGAACAAGTGAAGAAAAATATGTTTTTTTTTATTTTTATTTTAATTTCTAACACGCTTTTAGAAAATATTTTGAAGTGATATTTTTCCACAATGGCTTTGGAAGTACAGTCCTGAATTAAACGTTGCAATCTTTGTAACATTATTAATAATGATTGATTGAAAGCATTATTTTGAAAATGTTATTTGCTGTCTGGAATTCTTTTCATTTTATAACAAAATATTCAAAGATCACACACATAATTGGTCATTACAACCCTTCAGTTAGGATTACGACCTAGTTTCTCACACCACTTATGTTGTGTGTGTTTATTTTATACATGAGAGGTAGGACCTACAGTTTAAAGTCGACTCCGAACGACAGATTTTTGAAAAACTTTTGATAGCAATTTTCTTTACTCTCAGAGTTTTTTTTTTGCCAGAAATCTGCTGACAGGAAGTCGCCGAAGAAATATTTTTTTTTTCATTTTTTTGTTTTGATGTCTGGATTGGTGCTCGAACCCTGGCTTTACGTCTAATAAGCCAACACACCACCTACTAGAATACGACGGCTTCAAAGATCGTCCTGCTTTATCATGGGGCTCAAAAAATTAGCCGGTCTGTTGGAGAGACATTCATCCGTATGTCACCAGAGCCAGGTTCAATAATCAGATTTATTAAGCTGGCCAGATGATTAGTCAATTGCAGTAGGTCTAGGAATGATAGTGTTGTTGCCACTTGTCTTTGCTTAGAAATGACATCCACGGGGAAGATGTAGTGGTGAGAAATTTTGCTACTCTTGTTCTGGTGTTGCCTGGCCTTGCTGTAGTATTCGTCGTTGATTTTATCCTCCTTTGGGACTTCCTGGTTTGATTATTTAGAGGGGATTAGAGATCTTTCATTTTTTGAATTCGAATTGTTTCTGTAAAAACTATGATGAATATCGTTTTTCTGTTGCAATCTTTGAATCTAGGATATTAGGCTTTGTAATTCGAAATTTTTTATTAACATTGCATCACGACATCTCAATGATAATTATTCTAATGCAAAATGATCTTCATTAGAGATACCCTTCCAATTCCAATTAGTTCGAGAATGACAGGGTTGCTATAAGTCTGTATATAGAAAAATAAGTCGCAGTGTATATTTCGAAGATTAAAACCGGTGGCATTGTTAGGTTAGGTTAGGTTAGAGGACGTGTACTTGTCAGTTAAGATAAGTACAGTACCCGGAGGTCGAATTGACCCATTGTACAACGTCCTAGTTTCTCACGTTGTGTGTGTTAATTTTATACATGAGTGGTGGGGACCTACAGTTTAAAGTCGACTCCGAATGACAGATTTTTGAGAAACTTTTCATGGCAATTTCATTTACTCTCAGAGTTTTTGCCAGAATTCTGCTGAAAGGAAGTCGCCGAAGAAATACTTATTGTATTTTGTTTTGATGTCTGGCCTGAACCTTGGGCTCGAACCCTGGCTTTACGTCTAATAAGCCAACACACTACCTACTATACTACGGCGACTTCGTAGCATTATTAATAGTGCCTATACAGGTATGTCCACATTCTGCGTGCGCCACCCTTTATGATTAACTTTACAAATGAGATTCGTGTATAAATGTATGTACGTGAGTTCCAAATCCTTCGACTCTTATAAGATTTTGAGTTTTTTTTTTTTGCATTCAATTTTTCTCTTTTGATTAAACAAACAATATTTCAGAAGTCATTGAACCCCTGGGCATTTCTGTTGGGATGTTGGCGTTTTATTTATTCCGTAGCAAATAATAATAAATAATGTTTATGCTACAAAATAGCACATTGTGACAAAAACAGGAAAAAATAAAGGATAAGTAATCTTTCTATTTTTGAGCCTTAAAAGGATAATATTGGCGTATTGGAAGAGAGAAATGGATTCCTACTTTATTTAATTACTTGATTGCCATGTTTTAACAATAATAGTACACTTCCAAACTGTCAATTTTTTACAAACAAGTCACGTAAGAGTATAGCACAACAAGTCGATTGTAGAGTGAAAAGTAAAGAAAACACTTTTTTTTGGGAATTTTTCGATTTGGAGACGATATTACGAAAGAACATTATGAAATAAACTGGCAGCGGAATACTGAGTCAACTTATTGTTGACTGAATTTGCAATAGGAGCCAGTCAGTCGCTAAAATATAATACGCATCAGTAAAGTAATACAAGTACTGTAAGCAATAGCTCGTTTTATATTAATGCAAACCCGGTTAATTTATTTTATTAGCACAGAAAACCATTTTTTAACAACAAATTCTTAAGGGAAAAACAAAAAACAAAATTTCTTTAATTACCAATCAAACCTTTGAAAAAATCGCCAATACGTGAGATAAGATCATCACCTTCTTGATTTTCTGTTGCAGGTAATGCAGGTTCACCACCATCAATTTCGACCTCTTCACCTTCAATAGCTTCACCACCATCAATTTCAACTTCTTTACCTTCAACAACATCATCTTTACCAGGTTCTTCATTAACAGCTTCCTCATCGACAATATCTTCTTCATTATCTTCCACAACATCTACAGCGGGCTCATCATCAATAACATCTTTGGGCTCTTCAGCTGGTACTTCTTCGACAGGTTTTTCTTCATCACTGGATGAGTTGGATTCGGATGATTCAGATGATTTGGAGGACTTTGATTCCGAAGACTCTGAGGATGCACTACGTTTACGTCTTTCATTGGATTCTGAAGATTCCGAATCAGATTCTAAAGTTTCATCGGAGGCACTACGTTTACGTCTTTCATTGGATTCTGAAGATTCCGAATCAGATTCTAAAGTTTCATCGGAGGCACTACGTTTACGTCTTTCATTGGATTCTGAAGATTCCGAATCAGATTCTAAAGTTTCAGAGGAGGCACTACGTTTACGTCTTTCATTGGATTCTGAAGATTCCGAATCAGATTCTAAAGCTTCATCGGAGGCACTACGTTTACGTCTTTCATTGGATTCTGAAGATAACGATTCAGATTCTAAAGTTTCATCGGAGGCACTACGTTTACGTCTTTCATTGGATTCTGAAGATTCCGAATCAGATTCTAAAGTTTCATCGGAGGCACTACGTTTACGTCTTTCATTGGATTCTAAAGATTCCGATTCAGATTCTAAAGTTTCAGAGGAGGCACTACGTTTACGTCTTTCGTTGGATTCTAAGGATTCCGATTCAGATTCCAAAGTTTCAGAGGAGGCACTACGTTTACGTCTCTCATTGGATTCTGAGGATTCCGATGATTCAGAACTAAGAGATATTTCACGTTTCCTTCTAACATCAGATGAGTCCACGGACTCTTCAGAAATTGAAACTGATTCAGGATCTGAATCTGCAAGAGATCCCTCAAAGTTTTGAGGTCTGGCGTAGACACTGCTGTAGGATATAAATCCCAAAATTAATAGAGCTGCTATGAAACGCATTATTTTACTTTCGTTTTCGTTTTAATCCAACTTTAGTTTTAACGTTACTGAGGAGTTTTTATGCCGGTCCATATTATTTATAGTCTAATTAATAACAAAATTCCTACAATTTTTGGCACATATGAATATTTGTTTTTGTTTCTCTGGCGGGGGTAATATTTGAACAAGTGAAGAAAAATATGTTTTTTTTTTCTTTTATTTTAATTTCTAACACGCTTTTAGAAATTATTTTGAAGTGATATTTTTCCACAATGGCTTTGGAAGTACAGTTCTGAATTAAGCCTTGTAACCTTTGCAACATTATTAATAATGATTGATTAAAAGCATTGTTTTAATTAAAATAATTAATTGCTTTGTTAATCCTATTAAATTTTTAATCGAATTAAATTATTAAAAACACTTCAGTGTTTGGCTTATATTGTCGCTGACTAAATGACTAAATGAGTCATAATTGTTGTTGACTTAGCTACACTACCGCGTTCCAGCTAAGCCAACATATTTTATTGTGGTGTTTCAGTTAATTAAAGCAAATAATATTCCGTACATATTTAATTATGACGTTCAATAATAGAAAACAAGTGTTTTTTTTAAATTTGGTTCTTAAAATATCAGCCGATACACACGTGTATTCATTTTATTGGTACTGAAGTAAAGTGACTAATGTATACTACACGAGAGCGGCTCAATAAGTTTGAGATATTTTTAACGAAACACAGGTTTTTAACATTGTCTTCTTTGAGGTCGATTTTCTTATTACTTAACCCTCAAGCTACCGAAAGAAGGGCATTGAAGTAATAATTTAGCGCAGGCTAAACTGGCAGGTGCCTCGAAATTTATAGCTCATTAGGATCCTATAAGGTCCCGTACTAATATCAGTAGTTCCTATTCCGCCATTCAATTTTAACTCTTGTTTGATATCTCCCCGCCATACCCATAGTTTTGTGAACGTGTGGGTTCCATTCAAATTAGCTTGGGCTACACATGTCCCGCTAATAAATTCTGGGCGTTTAAGAATCCTTCATCTCAGATTGCCGCCAAGTGCCGGACAATGAAGATATTCTATGGTTTCTTCACTCCTTCCTCGCCATTACTGCTTCTGCAAAAGTCGTTGTAAGCTATTTCTTGTGCACCATGCAGCAAGTGCCGCGTTATCTCTTCTATAAGAATTTTAAGTTGAATTTTGGTTTGGTTTAACGTAATTTTTTTCTGCATATATCCAAAGAGGATCAGATTTTTCCCTATCAGATATTAATCCCTATAGGAATCGGTCGCCGTAGTCCAGTAGGTAGTGTGTTGGCTTGTTAGACCAGATTCTACGATTCATGTTCTTTTCTTTTGGCGACTGCCTCTCAGCAGACTTCTGATAAAAAAACTCCGAGTAAAATAAAATTGTTATCAAAAATTGCAAAAAATGCAATTTATCGACCAAAAAATGCAAGTCATTGACCAAAAAATTCAAGTCATCGACGAAAAATGCAAGCCATCGATAATGCAATTCATCTCTCAAAAAACTGCATGTCATTGACCAAAAAATGCAAGTAATCGACGTAAAAATGCAAACCGTAGACCAAAAATATAAAAGTCATTGACCAAAAATATGCAAATCATCGAGAAAAAAATGCAAATCATCAATCAAAAACATGCAAGTCATCAACCACTAAAAAGCAAATCATTAACCCAAAAAAAAACAAATGCATGTCATCGAACACAATAATGCAAATCATCGACCAAAAAATGCAAGTCATTGACACAAGAAATGGAAGCCATCCACAAAAAAGCACATACATACATACATAATTGTTCATTACAACCCTTCAGTCAGGATTACGACCTAGTTTCTCACACCAATTATGTTGAGTATGCTAATTTTATACATGATGTGGTGGGACCTTCAGTTTAAAGTCGACTCCGAACGACAAATTTTTGAGTAACTTTTCATGGCAATTTTATTTACTCTCAGAGTTTTTGCCAGAAATCTGCTGAGAGGAAGTCGCCGAAGAAATACTTTTTGTATTTTGTCTTGATATCTGGCTTGGGGCTCGAACCTTGGCTTTACGTCTAACAAGCCAACACAATACCTACTAGACTACGGCGATAGTTCCTAGTCCGCCATTCAATTTTAACTCTTGTTTGATATCTCCCCGCCATACCCATAGTTTTGTGAACGTGTGCGTGTGGGTTCCATTCAAATTAACTTGGGCTACACATGTCCCGCTAATAAATTCTGGCCGTTCAACAATCCTTCATCTCAGATTGCCGCCAAGTGCCGGACAATGTTAGAGAAGATATTCTATGGTTTCTCTTCACTCCTTCCTCGTCATTACTGCTTCTGCAGAAGTCTTTGTAAGCTATTTCTTGTGCACCTTGTGGCAAATGCCACGTTATCTCTTCTATAAGAATTTTAAGTTGGATTTTGGTTTGGTTTAATGTAATTTTTTTCTGCATACATATATCCAAAAAGGAACTGATTTTTCTAATCCCTATAGGAATCGGTCTTCGCTGTCCAGCAGGTATTGTGTTGGCTTATTAGACCAGATTAAAAGATAAAAGCTCCGAGAGTAAAATAATATCGTCATTAAAAATTGCTAAAAAATGCAATTTATCGACCAAAAAATGCAAGTCATTGACCAAAAAATGCAAGTCATTGACCAAAAATGCAAGTCATCGACGTAAAAAATGCAATTCATCGCCCAAAAAATGCATGTCGTAGACCAAAAATATAGAAGTCATCAACCAAAAATATGCAAATCATCGAGAAAAAATGCAAATCATCAACCAAAAAAAGGAAAATCATCAACCAAAAACATGCAAGTAAAATGCAAGTTATTGACAAAAAAAATGCAAGTCATCGAACAGAATAATGCAAATTATCGACCAAAAATGCAAGTCATCGACCAAAAAAACGCAAGTCATGGACACACAAGAAATGGAAGCCATCCACCACAAAAAAGCAAGTCATCAAGGACACTTGTTGCTAATTTGAAGAAAACAATTATCTTCGTCGCCTATATCTCCGATCACAAATAACGCCCTACCGTAAGGAATTTTGGAATCCTTGATACCATGACTATAAAGCCATTTTCCGCACAAGTCCATTTTTTATTCGATTTAGCCCGATTAGGTTAGGTTAGAGGACGTATACTTGTCAATTAAGACAAGTACAGTACGCGGAGGTCGAATTGACCCATTGTACAACTAGCCCGATTATATTACGCACGTTTTTTACTCATTTGAAGACAACTATTCGCTTCGTCGGCTATATCTCCGGACGCAAAGGTTACCCATCCACAAAGTAAACTGTTTTGGAATCCTTGATCCAATAGCTATCTATTAGGTCTGAGAACCGCACCTTTTAAATTTTATCGAATTTTAACCGATTAATGGAGGGTATATTTGCTAAAAATACTTATGTTAACTTAACAGTCTGTTAATATAACATTTACATAAGAGACCTAAGCTTTCGGCAATTGGTATTCGAGTATGGGAAGGAAGGGACATCAGTTTTTTGCGGAAACCTTGTCTATTCTGCAAGTCAGTAATTTGCTCAAAAATTATGAAGATTTACTTTCAGATTAAGTAGCAGATGAACTTTGATTAAGTTACCTTTCAAAAATTTATTTGCTTTAGAATCTGTTGGAAAAGCATTTTCACTAATACTCTACTAAAATTCTTCATTAAAGATAATGATGACAACGATATGATTTAATTTCTTCAAGAGGTTTTCATATGCAGTATACTAAAGAGGATTTTATTTTTCTTAAGATTTGGCAGACAACTTGTCTAACGAAAGGCATTAAATTTGTAGAAACCATGCTCATCAAGGGGAAGCAAGTAGAAGAAGTTTTGGTACGCTTTCATAAATTTTCAAGAGTTTTTTGTGTTTATGAAGAGACGATGATAAATTTTTTTATGGACAATAATGTATCAGCATCAGCATCATCTTCATTATCCACATCGTTGTTGTTGATTTATAATCTTTTTTAATTTTCTAAAAACTCATTTAATTGTGGGAAATAGAAGAACAGGAAGACAAATAAAGTTAAGAAAAGTTTTCTTTTTATTTCCGTTAATACTATACTACACGTAAGAGCCTTGAATCAAGCTGTGCTAGCGTTATGTAGGAGGGTGGTGGTGGTGGTAATTAAAAAAATTTTCTAGAGTTTAAAGGACACAAAAACAAAATGGAATTACTAATAAAGGGTGTTTTTTATAGAGGTATAGAACTTTAAGTTGCAATAAAACAACGATGGATTATTCGATTGACATGAATTTTATTTATCCGAAAGATAATCTTGTGGCATTACATTTTAAATATGATTTCTGGCATATGACCGCCACGGCTGGCGCGGATGTAGTCCAATCTGGACGTCCAATTTTCGATGACTTTTTCCAACATTTGTGGCCGTATATTGGCAATAATACGGCGAATGTTGTCTTCCAAATGGTCAAGCGTTTGTGGCTTTACCGCATAGACCAATGACTTTACATAGCCCCACAGAAAGTAGTCTAGTGGTGTTAAATCACAAGATCTTGGAGGCCAATTCACAGGTCCAAAACGTGAAATTAGGCGGTCACCAAACGTGTCTTTCAATAAATCTATTGTGGCACGAGCTGTGTGACATGTTGCGCCGTCTTGTTGAAACCACATCTCCTGGACATCATGGTTATTCTATTCAGGAATGAAAAAGTTTGTAATCATGGCTGTATACCGATCACCATTGACTGTAACGTTCTGGCCACCATCGTTTTTGAAAAAGTACGGACCAATGATTCCACCAGCCCATAAAGCGCACCAAACAGTCAGTTTTTCTGGATGTAACGGTGTTTCCACATACACTTGAGGATTACCTTCACTCCAAATGCGGCAGTTTTGTTTGTTGATGTAGCCATTCAACCAGAAGTGCGCTTCATCGCTAAACAAAATTCGCTTATGAAAATCGGGAACAACGGTAATCTCGTTTTGGGCCCATTCGACGAATCTACGCCTTACTTGATGATCGTTTGGCTTCAATTCTTGCACGAGTTGGATTTTGTAAGCACGCAAACCAATATCCTTCCGCAAAATCTTCCATAAAGTGTATGGACACAGATCCAATTCCTGTGCTCGATGGCGGATGGACTCATTCGGGTCTTCCTCAATGCTACGCTCTACAGCAGCAATAGCTTCTTCTGTACGCACCGTACAGCGTCTCTGGGGATGCGAGTTATCAATAAGAGTAAACGTGGTGCGAAAACGTTCCATGGTTAATCGAATTAACTGCTCTGATGGACGATTTTGTCGACGATAAAATGGACGTAGTGCGCGATACGTTTTCCGCACAGAACCATTATTTTCGAAATAAAATTGCACTATTTGCAAGCGTTGTTCAGGCGTGAGTCTATTTATGATGAATTGCCAAACCAAACTGAGAATAAATCACTTGACAGCTGTAAAATCGGTCGCCATCTTGAAAAGTAATGCCAACTTAAAGTTCTATACCTCTATAAAAAACACCCTTTATTATCCAACCATCTCTACTATCATCACCACTAGAAATTAAAGCAAAATGTAAGAAACAACTACTATATCTGACGACTCTCTTCAGGGAAAAGTGGGTCATATACGTACTTCCTCCTCTGGTGGAGAAATGAACTTAAAAATCATTTTTTTTCATATCCTTACCTACTTGTACTTAATAATGGAATCATAATGAAAATATAAGTGGCATTAGGTTTTTCAGTTGAAAATAAAAATAAAAATGAAAATGAAAAGGCAGAACAAATTATAAGACATTCAGTCAGACATTCAGTCAAACTGAAACGATATTAAAGAAAAGGATACATCAGCCAGTTTAAAAACAGAAGGTAAGGTAAGCATGTCACGCAATTAATGAAATTCGATTTCTTTATTGAGGAGGTCATTCATATGCGAGTAAGTCGTTTTGGGAAAGGATAAAAAAGCAGGTCACAAGTTAAAAACTCTTACAAATCTTTTCCAGGCAGAGAATAACTTGATACAATCATTTATGCATTGAATTTTCTATTAAAAATTGCAATAAAAAGAAGTCAGTATAGGATAGTGATAAACAAATATCAACTTACAATAACAAAACTACATAGAAAGAAATAATGCGGTTCTAGAACTTGCCATAAAACTTTTTTGTCGTTTTAAAATCTATTCGGTTTAAAATCTATTTTCCACGGATTTTAGAATGGTATCTTGATACGATCATTTATTCATTGAATTTTCTATTAAAAATTGCAATAAAAATAAGTTATTCTAGGATCAACTTACAATAACAAAACTACATAGAAAGACTAAGGAATACGAAAAACAATAACAAATCAATAATGCGGTTCTAGAACTTGCCATAAATCGTTTTTGTTGTTTTACGTCTATACTCCACAGATTTTAGAAGTTTCTCTAAACCGACATTATCGTTTCTTACCGATAAGCTTAGCATAGAATACTTGAATCTTCGGGTGGAACCTACAGTTTAAAGTCGACTACGAATGACAGATTTTTGAGAACCTTTTCATGGCAATTTTATTTACTCTCAGAGTGTTTACCAGAAATCTGCTGAGAGGAAGTCGCCGAAGAAAATACTTTTTGTATTTTGTTTTGATGTCTGGCCTGGGGCTCGAACGCTGGCTTTACGTCTAATAAGCCAACACACTACCTACTAGACTACAGTACTTTCAGCATATCCTGGTCTAAAACAGCTCAGATTAGTCATACAACTAACTATTCACTTGTTGCCAAGTGTATTGAATTTACTTTGGACGTCTGACGTACTTTCAAAGTGGCAGCGCAAGGGTTACAAAAAGGCTTTCACTTACATACATATGTACATAACACACATAATTGGCCATTACAACCCCTCAGTCAGGATTACGACCTAGTTTCTCACATCACTCATGTTGTGTGTGTTAATTTTATGCATGAGTGGCGGGACCTACAGTTTAAACCGACTCCGAACGACAAATTCTTGAGAAACTTTTCATGGCAATTTTATTTCCTCTCAGAGCATTTGCCAGAAATCTGCTAAGAGGAAGTCGCCGCGGAAATATTTTTTCATATTTCGTTTTGATGTCGGACCTGGGGTTTGAACTAGACTACGGCGACTTCACCTACCTCACTTTAAAATCCCATTAAAAATAATTACTATCACTTATGAAAACAACCTGGCTATAGCAACTGGAGCCAAACATTTAAATTTTTTTTTGAAATTCTGGAATCTGCGATAAGATTGGTACAACGAATATGGATTGAGAGTGAGTACTATTCACGAAGAGATACAAAATCTCTTAATTCGCTTTCCGTTCACTCCGTCCAGTAAGGTCAAACCGTATGGGACAGCAAGCCAAAGTGGAACATGAACCCTCAATCTAGAAACACTAAGGCGGCAACTATTCTTTATTGCAGCAAGAAAGCAATAAACCTAATCTAGGGTATCAACCCTAAAAATGTACGCTGACTATATGAACTTTCAATCAACCCAGGGGGGTCATAGTTTAAAGGATGGCTTTGGAAAAACATAACCATTAAATCCGGTTAGGGCATATAATGGGGATCTTAGAATCTTCTCGGAACAGATGAATTTAAGATTTGTTATAAAAATTACTTGCATTAACGTATGTCGAGAGATACTTATGCATTTTTACTGGCAGTAAAGCGGGCAATAGATCCCTGGAACATGTTGCAAGAATGCCGAATGTATCTGAAGGAGAGACTAAGATATTCAATAATAACTTTCCTGGACACGACACACTAATACGGTGTTCAGATATGCACCTTTATTGCGTAAATCGCAATAAACGCCATTATTGGGCACAATATTTCATATAAAGTTTTAATTAATAATTGCATAAAATTTAAGTAAAATTTAAAATGCAGCACTGTCATAAATGTGTTTAGTGAGCATATTACAATTAACCGACCAATTTTTGTTGATATTTGACAACTCAAATGTTAACAACGACAAACAAAAAAAATGGCGACCAAAATAAAAACAATGTTTTTGAAACAACCAGCTGTTTTGTTTACCAGCTGTCAAATGAATATTGAATAAGCTGAACCGCGCATATTATGCCTGAACACTTAAAATATTGTACTTAATTAACAGAATATTGACTCCATAAAAATGTATATCTGAACATAGTATAAGAGTAACATGAAAGGCTGGCGCAATAAAAAATTCCAAAGCTGAATGCCGACGAAGAAGAGGGCACTCCGAATTATCAATCTGGATGGCATTGATGGCTGTTGTTTTGTTCCAAATAAAAACATGGAATCTAACTTTAAATTAAAGTTTTGGTGTTTACTTTTGCTTCCTAGTTTATTTCCCCTTTAACATTATTAATCTAGAGTTTCGCAAATAAAAATTTGTTGGGAAACTTTCATTAAATCCCTGACATTTCCTGTAAGGAGGCCAAACAAGTTAAGAAATTATTTTATTTCTTAACAGAAGAAGAAAAAAACTTTGAAATAAAATTAAAAGAAACATTTTCTTGGTATTCAACAAGAGGTTTTCCTTTAGGACTCTAAGACACATAGTTTCATACTAAACCCCAACCAACCACATGGATATATTAATTTAAATGAATTCCTCATAAAAAACAGAAGAGGAATGTAGAATAATTACGAAAGTTTTAATTTTGAAAATAGTCTTTACTGTCATTCAGTATTTATATTTCATTTTAATCAGAAATATTAACCAACTACCTACTACTACAGACTGTATGGAATTTCTCTCTGCAATCTTAAAGCATAATTAGTCATGCGAATTATAATGCTACCAAGCCATCTCCCCATACTATACTCAAATACTTCTACTCCACTGAAACCACTCACTCTCTGGCGGAAATTTATGTTGAAATGAAGGCAAAGAAACAAGTGATGAAGTAATGTCGAGTCATTGTTAGAGAAGTTGTTGCTGACATCCCCGTTTGCTTTGATTACTGTGGCATGCACTGTTATATCGCAAGTCGTACATTTAATTGAAGAAAAAAACAAAAATAATCCCGAGTAACAATTCATAGCTGTCACATAGCTGACAGCATCATAGAGCACACTTGCCAAGTATAGAAGCACAAACAACATTGTAATCATGTTGCCACACTAAAATGTTAGAAATCGTTGATAAAGACTCCATTACTTCACAATTAGGGAGTTGCTCTGAAGGTATTGGCCTCAGCAATTGGACTGTAACATGCAGTTTTTTTCCAAAGTTTTGTGCATGACAAGAATGTCAGCGTAGACTACTCCTGATATTCACTGCTTTCTTGGTTTTACAGTAAACATAACAGTTGGGCTGTAGTCGTCGTAGTCTAGTAGGTAGTGTGTTGGCTTATTAGACGTAAAGCCAGGGTTCGAGCCCCAGGCCAGCCATCAAGACAAAATACAAAAAGTATTTTCTTCGGCGATTTCCTCTCAGCAGATTTCTGGCAAAAACACTGAGAATAAATAAAATTGCCATGAAAAGTTTTTCAAAAATCTGTCGTTCGGAGTCGACTTTAAACTGTAGGTCCCACCACTCATGTATAAAATTAACACACACACAAAATAAGTGGTGTGAGAAACTAGAACGTTGTACAATGGGTCAATCCGGAGGTCGAATTGTACTGTACTTGTCTTAATTGACAAGTACACGTCCTCTAACCTAACAGTTGGGCTGAAAAGTTAGAAAAAAAAATGCCCCAATAACGCCTCATAATAGTCGCTGTCAAACGGCTAATGAATATCATACTATGCGGATCCCAAAAATTCTGATGCAATAAACTTGCCAGTCAATTATTGCGGTGTGCCCAGTGCAGTCCTCTCATATGACCATCGTTTTGATGCTGGTATGAAATGACAGCGTCATGTGTCATCCATTGCATCATATTGACGCTTGAATTTAGTTATTTATGATGGAGAAACTTGGCTTTGTCCGATTGTGAACTCCGCGACTCCCAGCCTGAGCAGAGCTTTCGCATACCCATACATTTATGCACGATATGGTCAACCCATCCCTTTGATATGATTGGAGCCTCAGTTATCTTAATTAACTTCATTTTGTGGTCATTTAAGCGGACTTTCTTCGACCTATAGGGCTTGCCATTGACAGTGATGGCCTGGCGGACGTGCTTCTCAAAGAAATATGATCCGATGACGCCACCGAATGGAGGAGGATGCTCCGGCGAGACGGGTATTTGATGCGGGGATCTGCGGAAGTCGGCGAAGAGGATGACCTTGTATCCGTTGGAAGGATAAAATCGAGGAAGCCTTGACATGGATTGGTGTGACCAACAGGCGTAGGCGCGCAAGAAGCAGAAGCGCCTGGAAGGATGTGTTGCGGCAGTGCGAAATCCGTTAATCGGGTTGTTATGGCCAATTAAGTAAGTTGTTCGCTCTTGGATCTGAGGTGTATTGGCATGGACCTTGGTTCAACAATTTTGTTTGTTGACATACCCCTTCATCCAGAAATAGGCCTCTCATCGCGGGAGAAGATTTTTTGATTAAAATTAGAATCACATCGTTGCCTATGGTCGTCCATGGTGATTTGGAAAAACAGACTGAATAATGACAACTAATTCGACAGACATAGCTTTAACAAGATGGCCGTTAGCAATTGTTAAAATTCAAAAGGCGCTATTGGGAGACCCTACACTCGGGAAAGTAGGAAAACCAATGGAATTAAAATTGTCAGTGATAAGATGAATGTCAGATGGTCGAGCCAATTAATACTGAAGATTTCGAAAAAGCCCGGAAAGCAAAATTTGTCTCCCAAATTATAAACCTACTTTGATGAACTCTACAAAGCAATTAAAAGACTAAACGTTGGGGCATAGAGGATTCAAAGGCTCAACTGTTTGAAATCAATAACGAAAGTCAGAGATTGCAAAGATTGGCGTACTATCGTGAGGATTGAATAAAGTTGTTAGAGAATACGGGCAAAAAATAACGGGATCTTGTGTTTGGACCCAAATGGGAATGCAGATCTCTTTGTGGTCCTCCCTCTTCTGCTGATCATACTAGGAAACCTAACTAAAATCTGCGAGAAAAAAGGAACGAAAGGAAAATATTTATCAACATTGGTTTGTCAGAGAGCCTCCCTGTCAATTTACTACGTAGTCACGTAGTGTTCAAATTTTTAACAGCAAATGTTGAACAAGAGCTTTCGCTATTCTTTCCTCTTGTCAAATTGCGTATCTCTCATCTAAAACTCCCTCAAAAAATGTTCAATTAAAAATATTTTTAAAATAATTGAATTTAATATCACTTGGCAATTAAAATTTGATTGCCTTAATTGATTTATTTTGTCAAATATAAAAATTTATTAACAAATTATCAGCATGAAAGTAATTAAAGTTAAAACTGTTTTCTAATTTAATATTGCAAACAATTATCAGACGCAATAGAATGTCTGTCGCTTTAGTTTATTTTCGGTCTGTGATTTTTAAAACAATTTTTTCCACTTTTTTTGCGATTTAATTGCTGGGCGCTGTAATTTGTTTTTATTACTGGCTGTTACACCGTGTTGGTTTCTCTATTTCTATTTTTATTTTAATTTTTATTTCAGTTTCTACTGTTTTTTTTTTTTGCTTTCCTTTGATTATTTAAATAATCAACGACCGTGACCGTATCCCTGCTGTTCGTCTATAACCTCAAACTTCTTTCCATGGCTATGACTGTGCCTTTTACTCTTTCGCAGAATAATTATGTGCACAGCCACCTGACATTGTTGAATATGGTGCGCCGATTCATGTCAAGCGATAAGACAATAATTGAGAAGTTCACTAAAGCTGATTTGAATAAATAAGTACAAAATGGAACACTGTAATAATCACACTGACTAAACGATACTCTACATAGATATTTAAGATCTTATTGGCTATTTAAACAACATACATACTCAATTGGCGATTACAATTCTTCTGTCAGGGGTTACCTAGCTTCACACACCATTTATGTTGTTGGTGTTAATTTTATACATAAGCGGCGGAACCTACAGTTTAAAGTCGACTCCGAACGACAGATTTTTGAGAAACTTTTCATGGCAATTTTATTTACGCTCAGAGTTTTTGCCAGAAATCTGCTGAGAGGAAGTCGCCGCGGGAATATTTTTTAATATTTTCGTTTTTAATGTCTAACCTGAGGTTTAAACCGTGGCCTTACGTCTAATAAGCCAAGACACACTACCTACTAGACTACGGCGACTACGATTTAAACAATTATTTTGTAAATATTCTAAAGGCAGCCAGAGTTCATTGTCCTTTAATTATTTGCAAATAAACTCAGTCCTCAGAATGGACATTAGCAAAACTGAAAAACAGTCAGTTGCTTAGAAAGTGCAGAATAGCACGAGATGTTGTCAGTCTCTTGCCCCGGAGCAGCCGTAGTGCTGAGGTTAACGCGGTAGTGGCTGGAGATGTGTCAGAGGACTAATTGGGCATAAAACGGCGGTTTTTATAAATAAGGAAATATATTTCCTTACATCCTCCCCGTGCTTCTTTATGGCGCAGAGGCAAGGACCCTATTAAGCACTGATTCAGCAGCCTTGAGAGTGTTCGAGAGAAAAGTCCTACGTAAGATCTTCGGTCCAGTGTGAGTTGGCGATGATTTCCGCATCCGATCCAACAGTGAACACTGTATGAGCTCCTCAACGACATAGACGTTGTGCAGCGTATTAACATCCAGCGGCTGCGCTAGCTAGGCCATGTCGTTCGAATGGATGAGGATGCTCCGGCGAGACGGGTATTTGATGCGGGGGTCTGCGAAAATCGGCGAAGAGGACGACCTTGTCTGCTTTAGAAGGACCAAATCGAGGAAGCCCTGTCATCGATTGGTGTGACCAACTGGCGTAGGCGCGTAAGAAGCAGAGGTGCCTGAAAGGATGTATTGCTGCAGGCCGAAATCTGTTAATCGGGTTGTTAATGGGAAATTAAGTAAGTATTCCCTTACAAAGTACAGAGAGTGTACCAGATGATGTAGCCTTTTCGAAAATGCTTCAACCACAATGACTATTATGAACTGGAAAGTTACAGAGCCAAGCTTAATAACTTTTTTCTACCTCAACTAGACATTATAGAACTGAAGAACATGATGATGTTAGGATAATAGTTATACCATCTATCAACAACGCGCTATGCTGACATGTATTAGGTCTGTTGTAATGGCATTGTGTGTTGATCTGTTTCTTCCATTACTCATAAATAACATTTTCTTTTTGGCTGTTGGCAAAAAGGTGCCCACCTGTGATTACACCTGATTATGTTTCATAATTTTGATGAGAAAAGCCTTGCTCTTGAAGCATTGCTATCGGCAATTCGAATGCAGGAAATCACAAACTTTTTGTCATATTACTCTCGGCTAAAGCTTTTGACGTTTCATTTTCAAAGCTTTAGAAGGAATATAGCACTGAACAAATTTATCGAAACTTATTGCTTTCGGTGTAGCTAGTAGCTTTTCTCGATTTAAATCCAGCTTTTTGAAGGATCACACTATACGGGTAATATAGATAGGATCCCATTAGATGAGTTCAGGTTTAATTCAGGGATAACTCAAGGCTCTGTCCTATCTTCAAATATATTTCTTACTTCTTTTTATCGATTTTCGCAGATGGAGGCCTTTGGAGATTGAGGTGATAAGGCTTAACATGATGCGACTGCTTTACATCAGTTCTAGTCAATCATCGAATGAGCGAGAGATCCAATCCATATAAGCGCGACAACTATAGGTTGTGCAAATATAAAGAAGTCAGAAGCCTTTGATGTTCTGGGTATAAAATAAAAGTTCAATGTGATGCACGCCGAACCAAGCATGTTTTTCAAGTGTGGCTTTCTTATGGAGATGTAAGAAATCCTTCATGCCACCTGATGTCCCTACTATTTATAGCATTTATAATCGATTAAAAATGGAATACAAGTACCATGAATGACTTGGTGCCTCGAAGTTTATTTTGAAATTTTTCGACTCCTTATAGAAAGGGGCAAGGGTGCTCTTTGATGACGGTAGGATATTCAATTGTATTCATTGGAGCACCCTCGCATTGTGGATTGTATTTCTGTATTTCACTGTCTTATGGCTACTACAACGGATTGTCCTCTAGAGAATTATTCTCGACGATTATATATTTTTACGTAGAACTTGTCTTTCTCGTTAGAAGTCACTTTAGTCTAGTAGGTAGTGTGTTGGCTTATTAGACCTAAAGCCAGGGTTCGAGCCCCATGCCAGACATCAAGACAAAATACAAAAAGTATTTCTTCGGCGACTTCCTCTCAGCAGATTTCTGGCAAAAACTGTGAGTGTAAATAAAATTGCCACGAAAAAGTTTCTTAAAAAAAATCTGTCGTTCGGAGTCGACTTTAAACTGTAGATTCCACCACTCATGTATAAAATGAACACACACAACATAAGTGATGTGAGAAACTAGGACATCGTACAATGGGTCAATTCGACCTCCGGGTACTGTACTTGTCTTAATTGCCAAGTACAGGTCCTCTAATCTAACCTAACCTAACCTATCTTTCTCATGGAGAACATCCGTTTGTGGTCAATGCCCTCTGGAACGTATTGTAGAGAAAATTTGTCCTTACCCGCGCTATCCGTATGTGGAACGCTTTTCCTGTTCCTAATGTCCATTAACAGTAATCCCTGTTTGCTCCCTCCCGTAAACTATTTTCCTAGATTCAAACACAATGAGTGAGTAGGGGCCATCCCCTAAGGAAAAAAACTATCTTTATGACATAATCTTCTCAGCATATTACGTACATTTCAGAAAGTACTTCTACTGTTGGATATTACAACCACTAAGGCAAACTCAACGTTTCTACCATCTACTCTATACCTGTATAACTGTATTGCATTTATAGGACAGTATTGAGTTAAAATGGTTTGAACGAGTTATTAAATTATATTTCATGAGTATTAGTATGAGTATAATATTTTGTTGACGGAATTTTTATTATTAATTATTATCGATTTTATTTATGTATTCGTTTAAAAGTATTCCGCATTTATTTAAATTGAAATGCAAAACTCTGTACATACATGAGTTGGTAAGAGCAAGGGTTTATGCGTAAAAAAAGCAATTCCTACAACCCCAAGTATTTTATGTCAATTCGGTAGAAAAAACAAATTATTTCCCTCCACCCACAATAGAAAATGTTGTACCCGCAACAAATATGGTGCCTCTATACATACACACCATTGAAGTAATTTTGACAAGCGCTGTCAAACAATCGGTCTACGTTGGTATTTAATGCTAAAAAATTTTTTTTCAATTTAAAAATAAAAATTAAAAAAAAAATCTCAACAATATGTTGCCATATGTTTTAATGTGTTTAGGAAAACCTTTATAGCCAACGATTTTATGCTGAGTATCTCCATATGTATGCTACAGCGTCTCTCTCTGCTACCTCGACTGGCTATTGCCTCAGCCACAACCACAGCCACGTTCACGTTCACGTTCTTTTACTCATTCCCACTCACAACCACTACTATTGCAATTTGCGACCTTAACACGATATTATCTCTTCTATCGCTACTCATCTATCACTATCGCTGCTACCACAACAGCACAATCCTTATCTATTAACTTTTGCTCTTTTCATTCAAGTAGTATGTCGTGTCGCCTAACTCCTGCCTTCTTGCCTTTTGCTACCAATTGTCAGTTTGACGGCATTTATTCAAGGAGTTCGAGTGTATGTATGCATGGCCAGGCTATGTGTTGATTTTATTTTTATTACGTTTTATTGTTGTTGTTGTTTTTTCGTCCTATCTTTTTGTATATCTTATCTAAACCTGGTGTTAAAGCAAATTTATTTTATAAATCATTTTACAACAAAAGAAAAAAGGGAGAAAATAGGAAAGAAAAACTAATATTTATGCAGACTACATTTTAACAAAGATTACTTTACTGGTTGGCATATTTTAACAGTGTAAACAAAAAATTATTACCCCATTCGGGGGCATATGGCCCCCTACTCTGTCCCAGTTGAGAATTCGACTCTAACATCAGCCTCCATATTCTGTACGTGGTTTGCTTCACTACTACAGATGGATAGAAGGCGTACCAACCGATTACTTGGTCTTGGTCGTGATGTCATCTCGACTACAGTGGCCGTGCTTACAGGTCATTGCGTCATGGGTAGACACGCGGAAATAATGAGGCTCCCTTTCAACGACTTCTGCCGTGGATGCAGGTTCACTGAGGAAGAGCAGACTGTTGTTCACTTTCTTTGCCAGTGCCCGTCTCTGGCTAGGTATAGATATAGGTTATTTGGCTCCCCATTCCTTGTTAGCCTAACGGAGCTATCATCTATTGACATCAAGGATATAGCTTCGTTCATCAAACTTTCTGGCTGGTTTTCCAGTGCGGGATAGTCGTGCTTTCGTTGTGCAGCTCTCGCGCTGACCAACTTCTTCCTTTTCCCTGGTTTTGATGGAGCTTGGTTAGTACAGGGACTGCGTTCACCCGTGGCATCACAACGGGCCGCTATGAGTGCTCAAGTGAGCTTTGTGATAACAGAGCTACCACTCCGACCTAACCGACCTAATCTAACCTTGCTTCACTAAGAGTACATCGTTGATTATGTACTGATCTACAGTCAATCTTCAAATAGAGTTGTGCGTATAGATAGGCCAAGCTTTACTAATTTCCAAGCACGCTATTAATACCATTCATTTGTAACTATGCTTGGTTCCTATACTAGCGTGTCATGCGCCCTAGGTATTCTAGTCATGAAAAGGCAATGGCCCCTGGTACCAGCATATTTTTCATGTGTTGAAAGAAGCATTCAACAGCACTTCTGTTCGTGCACGATTATCCAGGGAATGCAGAGCGCCTTACAAAGAAAATTCGTTCTTAGGCCACACTATCCTTATTGGGAATTCTCTTCTTTAAAAGTTTTTAAGTTCCCTAAATTCTATTCGCTCTTTCCTCTCTCCTCTCTAGTTTCAACACAATGCACTGCACGACTAGGGGCCTTCCCCTGACTGTTTGCTGTCATAAAAAAATGTTTTTCTCAAGTCCAATATTGTGCGAAAATCTTTCCAAGTCTTTTAGTTTTGCTTGTAATTTGCAGATTTTGTAGTGAAAGAAGACAAATGTTAACCGCACGATAAAATTCTTCGAGTTACTATGAGTGGCTCTCCCTAACTTGGCTCATGATGCAAAAGTTCTCAGTAAATCCGTAAATTTTTGAATTTCTCACCTTTTAATTGAAAAAGCAACTCTGGTGCAGCTGTCATCTGACAAAATTTGAACAAACTGTGGCATTTAGATTGTGTTTAGCAGACTATCTTGAAAATTGGTCATTACAACCCTTCAGTCCGGATTACGACCTAGTTTCTCACACCACTTATATTGTGTGCATTATTTTATACATGAGTGGCGGGACCTACAGTTTAAAGTCGACTCCGAACGACAAATCTTTTGAGAGACTTTTCATGGCAATTTTATTTACTCTCAGAGTTTTTGCCAGAAATCCGCTGAGAGCAAGAACATTAAAAACATTCTAAGTATACTTAGAACGTTATAGAATGGAGGCGTCGATATGAAGATTGGAGAAGATGCTCTCTGACAGCATTAAAAAGATAGGAGAATCACTAAAAACTAATCATGTTTGAAGGTTTTATACATCATTCCACAATGGGGTTATTACCGTAGGATTAATTGCTGCGGATGTTGTTTAAGAAGTGGCTTTTAACGATTAGGTTTTGATACTCCGTTATATTGAATTTTCCAATTATTCCTCCCATAACATACATACGTAATTGGTCATTACAACCCTTCAGTCAGGATTACGACCTAGTTTCTCACACCACTTATGTTGTGTGTTAATTGTATACATGAGTGGTGTGGGACCTACAGTTTAAAGTCGACTCCGAACTACAGATTTTTATTTATTGACAAACTTTTTCATGGCAATTTTTATTTACTCTCAGAGTTTTTGCCAGAAATCTGCTGAGAGGAAGTCGCCGAAGAAATATTTTTTGTATTTTGTCTTTGATGCCTGGCCTGGGGGCTCGAACCTAGGCTTTTACGTCTAATAAGCCAACACACTATCTACTAGACTACGGCGACTTCACGATCACGTTAACTTCCTGGACAAAAATCATAGGAAGGGTTAGTCGGTGCTGTCACTTAGGAAGTAGCAGGAATCAAGAAATAAATAAACTCGCCTGTTGAGTTGTAATAATACATATGAAGATTGGGGGCAGATGTTCTCTGGCAGCCTTGAAAAGAAAGGAGTAGAAATAAGTGAATAAAGTTCCCCAACTCGCCTGGGGAAGATGCTCTCTGACAGCCTTAAAAAGATAAGAAAGTCACTAAAAACTAGTCACCTTTGAACGTTTTATACATCACTACGCAATGGGGTTCCTAGAAGAGAATTTGAGGAATTATTACCGTAGGATTGATTGCTCCGGATTTTGTTTAACTCGTTGACTGACGCGGCAATTTTCAGAAAACTGGCCACGCAAGCCAACATTGACTTTTTGTTCTTTTCCCAGAAGCCATTGATCGATACTAGCACTGATATAATACGATTTTATTCGTAGCTACACAAAAATGGCAGGTTTAGTGAGTACGAGATAACTCGTAATTGGCTCCCTAGAAGGGAACGTAATCTACGAGTTATCTCGTAGTCGGCAGTCAACGTGTTAAGCAGTGGCTTTTAACGATTAGGTTTAGATAATCCGTTATTATATTGAGTTTTTCAATTATTTCTCCCATAAACCTGACAGAAAATTGGTTTCGATGTTCAAGTTTATTTCGATCGTCTCTCTGGTTATTATAGAATGAAGTGGATCAATCGCTGACATTGAATTTCAGGCGCCATATGGCTCATGCATTATTCAATAGTCGGGTATATACTGTATAATGCAGGTGGACTTTCCTCTTATTGATCTTATTTGGGATCAGTATGGCAATTGGCATTTTGTGTTATTTAAACATGACTTGACTTATCGCAGGTTTTTAAATAAGCCCTACTTTAGTGTATCTCATCACAAACATTTGAATCTAAAGAGTATACCAACACTTTCTGTCCACACTGTACAAACAAAAAGGTTGTACACGTGTGCTAACGGTTATAGTTAATTTGCATGAGTATATGAATCCTTAAAAATGAGATGAAAAAGAAATTCTTGGGTAGTTACCTTCCACACACACACATACAGGCGATAATACAGCGTTTATTTTCGATTACTGACAACGAAATCATAGCAATGTTTTGAATTTTATGAGCGCTTTTATGAGAATCCCTAATCATAGAAATTTAAAAATTTTTTGTACGTGGAAGTATAAGGAGAAACTACTTTCGTTTTTTTTCTTCTGTGAAACATACCCAAAAGTACTTTTGTTAAGTGTTAATAGTACTATTGTACCCCAGCTTTAATGTCATAGTAATTTTCAAAGTGATTCTATTTCGGTTTCTCTTCTTTTTTTTTCTTTTTTGTGAAAATTTTTCATAAACAAAATCTGATTACCATTAATGTCACAACATTAACTCAATTTGGTAGAATTTTAAAGGTTCAGAAGGCGAAATAACAAAAAGACAATTTGAGGCATAAGGGTTGTGTTTTAGGGTTCCTAAGTGGTGTTCTTGATTGATAGAAAAGTTATAAAATTGAATAAAATATGGAGAAAAGTATTTTGATTATGGAGTTTATGCTTCAATTTGAATTTGAATTCATAATTTATAATTTTAAGTCTGTTTAGGGAGTTGTTTTACAACAAATATTTCATATTTTTAAAGTGACAGTTCAGAAGTTAACAATAATGATACTAATCAACTTGGAATGTAAATCATTTGAGCCTTATTCATTGGAATCGACAATGCCAACATTATCAGCCGCATATTGTACACAGTTTTGATGACATAGAACCTAAGCTTCAAAGAATTTAAATGTAAGGAAAAACGAATTGGTTGTAGCAATATCGTACCACTATAACTACGGGGACTACAAAATGCCGTAGCTGGTAGAACAATCTCTAGCATGCATTGTAAAGGGTGTTTTTTATAGAGGTATAGAACTTTAAGATGGCGACCGATTTTACAGCTGTCAAGTGATTTATTCTCAGTTTGGTTTGGCAATTCATCATGAATAGACTCACGCCTGAACAACGCTTGCAAATAGTGCAATTTTATTTCGAAAATAATGGTTCTGTGCGGAAAACGTATCGCGCACTACGTCCATTTTATCGTCGACAAAATCGTCCATCAAAGCAGTTAATTCGATTAACCATGGAACGTTTTCGCACCACGTTTTCTCTTATTGATAACTCGCATCCCCAGAGACGCTGTACGGTGCGTACAGAAGAAGCTATTGCTGCTGTAGAGCGTAGCATTGAGGAAGACCCGAATGAGTCCATCCGCCATCGAGCACAGGAATTGGATCTGTGTCCATCCACTTTATGGAAGATTTTGCGAAAGGATCTTGGTGTGCGTGCTTACAAAATCCAACTCGTGCAAGATTTGAAGCCAAACGATCATCAAGTAAGGCGTAGATTCGTCGAATGGGCCCAAAACGAGATTACCGTTGTTCCCGATTTTCATAAGCGAATTTTGTTTAGCTATGAAGCGCACTTCTGGTTGAATGGCTACGTCAACAAACAAAACTGCCGCATTTGGAGTGAAGGTAATCCTCAAGTGTTACAGTGTTAATCCTCAATCCGTTACATCCAGAAAAACTGACTGTTTGGTGCGCTTTATGGGCTGGTGGAATCATTGGTCCGTACTTTTTCAAAAACGATGGTGGCCAGAACGTTACAGTCAATGGTGATCGGTATAGAGCCATGATTATTAACTTTTTCATTCCTGAATTGAATAACCATGATGTCCAGGAGATGTGGTTTTAACAAAACGGCGCAACATGTCACACAGCTCGTGCCACAATAGATTTATTGAAAGACACGTTTGGTGACCGCCTAATTTGACGTTTTGGACCTGTGAATTGGCCTCCAAGATCTTGTGATTTAACACCGCTAGACTACTTTCTGTGGGGCTATGTAAAGTCATTGGTCTATGCGGTAAAGCCACAAACGCTTGACCATTTGGAAGACAACCTTCGCCGTATTATTGCCGATATACGGCCACAAATGTTGGAAAAAGTCATCGAAAATTGGACGTCCAGATCGGACAACATCTGCGGTCATATGCCAGAAATCATATTTAAAATGTAATGCCACAAGATTATCTTTCGGATAAATAAAATTCATGTCAATCGAATAATCCATCGTTGTTTTATTGCAACTTAAAGTTCTATACCTCTATAAAAAACACCCTTTATTAGGTTAGGTTAGGTTAGAGGACGTGTACTTGTCAATTAAGACAAATACAGTACCCGGAGGTCGAACTGACCCATTGTACAACGTTCTAGTTTCACACACCACTTATGTTGTTGTGTGTGAGACCTATAGTTTAAAGTCGACTCCGAACGACAGATTTTTTTGAGAAACTTTTTCATGGCAATTTTTATTTACTCTCAGAGTTTTTGCCAGAAATCTGCTGAGAGGAAGTCGCCGAAGAAATATTTTTTGTATTTTTTCTTGATGTCTGGCCTGGGGCTCGAACCCTGGCTTTACGTCTAATAAGCCAACACACTACCTACTAGACTACGGCAACTAAGCCACACACAAAATCACGGCCCTGTGGAACGGAGTTGATTTGATTACAAAGTCATACAGCCAAAATTCAGTTTTAGAATTGATAAACCATCTTAGGCCTTTTTATTGTTATAAGAGAGCAGTTTCCGTCTTAGTGGTTCTGGATTGTTCCACTTTAATTTGCTGTCCAATACACTTCTAGAAGATTTGTTGTTATTGTATAGAGTGAGATCTACTTCTTTGGTACTAGAAACAGCCAATTGAGGGATTTGTGAATAATACTGACAAGGTCTTGGTTGGGTTACGCGTATGTGTTACATAACTACGATAGTAATCTCAGTGCGGATTCCAGAATTAAACTTATTCGTTTGGACATAATTTAACGCATAGTTATTTTACATTACATTACAACATATTGACAAACTTTACATAAAATAATACTTTTAGTTACAACAACAGCAAATTCGGTAAATATATACGTAAATTGGTTTTAAA
The DNA here is from genome assembly GCA_936449025.2 of Sarcophaga subvicina. Classification (NCBI taxonomy): domain Eukaryota; kingdom Metazoa; phylum Arthropoda; class Insecta; order Diptera; family Sarcophagidae; genus Sarcophaga; species Sarcophaga subvicina. The sequence continues at coordinate 15,876,378 of OW388083.2, read as the reverse complement.
TTGAATAATACAGTATAAGTTAAATATCGGGTCCGCCATCTAACGTTTTTTTTTTTTTTTCAAATAGTGCTTATTTCGTGAATGGTAACACTTAGATCATGTCTGATTTGACAGATAATTAGTTTTATCCTTCCGCTGAACGAATATGGTTGTGTATACGCTTGAGCAACGCTGGGAAATATTGCGACATTACTTTGAAAATCATGGTAATGTTGCTGAATGTGTGCGAAAATTGCGTAAGGCTTTTGGAAGAAGAGAAGCACCGTCAGCTCCATATGTTCGTTATCTTGTGAAAAAAAGTGAAAGAAACTGGCATCATCATCGATAAACCAAAGCTTGAAAAGCCAAAAACAGTGCGTACTCCCGAGAATATTGCTGCTGTGGCAGAAAGTGTGCATGAAGCGCCATCAACATCAACTCACCGTCGTTCTCAACAATTGAACATTTCGGGGACATCATTGAGACGAATTTTGCATAAAGACCTTGGTATGACGCCATACAAAGTCCAATTGGTTCAGGAGTTGAAGCCAATTGACCATCCAATGCCAATTTTGGCAAAAAAAAAAAATCATCTTTTCATATGAAGCTCATTTTGATCTTGGCGGGTAAGTAAACAAGCAAAATTGTCGCATTAGGGGCACAGAAAACCCGCACGCATACATTGAAAAGCCAACGCACCCAAAACGAGTAACTGTTTGATGCGGATTTTGGTCCAGAGGCATAACTGGGCCATTTTTCTTCGAAAACGAGCAAGGAGTGGCCGTTACAGTCAATGGCGATCGTTATCGAGCCATGTTGAACGAATTTTTGTTCACAAAAATTGAGGAGGAGGATATTGGCAACATTTGGTTTCAACAGGACGGCGCTACGTGCCACACAGCCGAAGCTACACTCGATGTTTTGCCGCCTGTTTTTGAAGACCGCATTATCAACCGCAGAGCTGATGTCGTTTGGCCACCTCGAAGCTGCGATTTGACACCGTTGGGGTATTATTTGTGGGGTGCCGTCAAAGATAAGTGTTACGCCGACAAGCCAGAGACAATTGACGCTTTAAAGGACAATATTCGTGAAGCCATTAGTGAAATACAGCTGCACACAATCGATAATGTGCTTAAAAATTGGAACGATCGTGTAGGCCACTGCATGGCCAGCCGAGGCAGCCATTTGAATGAAATTATTTTCTATTATTAACCGGAAGGATTGTACTTTCAAATAAAAAAAGAAAATTTGAGAAAATATTCAGTAGTTTTTTTTTAAAGCATTTTCAAAAAAAAAAGTTGTTTGGCGGACCCTTTAGAACTTTATTAGAAAGATGACTCCCAACAAAGTTAGACTATCAATCAATTTGTTTAAATTGAAAATTACTTCATGCAGTATTTAATATTCAATTAAAAACGTTTAAAAACTTTCCCTCAACTTTTACTTCGAACAGGCTTAAATGTTAAGGACAATTAGCGAAAGATAATTGTTTACAGTATAGCTTTTTAACGACCGCGTATGTGGCCATTAAGCCTAAAATTAACAAAAAGGAAAATATGACCCTTTTGCTCCGGTAAATAAATTTCCAGAAGATAACCCTCACCAAAGTCTTCCTATTGAAAAACAGTGTAAAATAGCATTTACAAGGGCAACATATTGGTATTTGGGTGTAATTATGTCTTTCGCGGAAAGTTTTCTTAAACTTTTTTCGTTTAAGACAGCAAGTAAGCAAAACACTCCTTTCAAAAAAAGAAAAATAAATTTTTTAACGATTTTTTATTGTTTAAAAGCGGTAAAATATGTTCTACCCGCCTCCTTTATAAACGAGTTTCAGTTTTACTGTTATTTACAAGTACATTTGTGTTGCATACATTTCGGAGCTTGGTTGGTATCTGTTTTTAAAGCATACTTTTAGGTTATTTGTTAGCTTAAGTAATTCCGTTATTGTTTTCATTACTTTTTTTTCTTTAAAATTTAGAAGAAAATAAGCAAATCTTCTGTCCACTTTGGGGGTAAGAAAGCGGTTTTAAAACACTTTTGGGAATTTACCACTGAAGACAAGAATTTCACAATTTCTTGGAATAATAAATAAATACGCCAGACTTCATTTATTTATCTTTTTTGGTTTTTTCTAGACAACATTAATGAATTAATAAAGAAAAATAGAAAACTTGTGTTAAAATTGAAGTGTTTAAGTAAATTTCTTTTGCTGTTCTTTTGAGAAATCCCTATGTAAACTTAGGTAAAATATAAGGATAATGATAGCAGAGTAAGTGCAGAGTAAACTGCTTAGTATGAGATTATGAAGTCTAAACTGAAAGTCTTGGTATTAAATGCAAATAAATTTCTTCTTCTCTTATGCCAAAATAATAGTTATGCACTCTGAGCACTCTGAATAAATATTCTGCACAATAGGTTTCTATGCTGTATTCTTACACTTCATTTTATAGAACCTTTGAATAGATTCCATTTGGTCGACATAGAGGTTGCTCTCATGATTTTGTTGTTGCTTTCTTTTATTCTCTTATCACGTTTATATCTATAGTTCTTAAGGGGACAGTGCGTTATGATTTTCGTTTAAAGCATGAATTCTTTAGAATTGAACTCAAACCCAACCTCAAAGTAGCGATAGCTACATACATACATACATAATTGGTCATTACAACCCTTCAGTCAGGATTACGACCTAGTTTCTCACACCACTTATGTTGTGTGTGTTAATTTTATACATGAGTGGCGGGACCTACAGTTTAAAGTCGACTCCGAACGACAGATTTTGAGAAACTTTTCTTGGAAATTTTTATTTACTCTCAGAGTTTTTGCAAGAAATCTGCTGAGAGGAAGTCGCCGAAGAAATACTTTTTGTATTTTATTTTGATGTCTGGCCTAGGGCTCGAACCCTGGCTTTTCGTCTAATAAGCCAACACACTACCTACTAGACCACGGCGATTAGCGATAGCTTCGTTAGACTATTGTGAAAGGGTGAAACAAATGTGCGAAGCCTCAGTGGGGCTAGAGACGGACATTTACAAATGGAGTGGGCAATGCGCCATTCCTCATCGATCTCATTACCAGGCATGAGTAGTCTTTCCGCATGACTACCCATTACGTAAAAACTCCTGGGAATACATAGCAATATGGGTCCCTACGATGCAGTTTAAGAGTTGATTGGTAAGCTTTCTATATAATTTAAGCAGTGTGAGTCTGCTAGCGAAGCACACATTCTTCAGCAGCCATTTGGCTAATGGAAAACCTAATAGAGAAAGGCGGATAAATTACATGTAGATTGATATGTGACAGTAATGGATCTGCTCTAACAAATTCAAATTTAATTCAAATTTAACTGGGAGATCCCTGTGGTCAGGAACTTGTAAAAGATTTACACATAAGTGCTGTGAGTCACATTTTAGACTAGCTTGGCTGTCAGGGAACAATAGGAAATACGGAGAGTAATAGGAAATCCCTAAGGCTTGTGGTTTAGATTAATTATGCTAACGTTGCAGTTTTCAGACATCGTTGATAGAAAGCATTGATGAAATTCGTATCTGCTAATTTTAAACATTCTTCCGGTATGGCCATCTAAACATACATACATACGTAATTGATCATTACTACCCTTCAGTCATGATTACGAGCTACTTTCTAACATCACTTATGTTGTGCGTGTTAATTTTTATACATGAGTGGCGGGACCTACAGTTTAAAGTCGACTCCGAACGACATATTTTCATGGCAATTTTATTTACTCTGTGTTTTTGTCCAGAATCTGCTGAGAGGCAGTCGCCAAAGATGTATTTTTATTGGAGATATCTGACCTGGGTTTTGAACCGTGGCCTCACATCTAATAAGTCAACACACTACCTACTACACTCAATGGAGTTACTTGATCTATATACGACATTGAAGGTTTTTGAAGTTGTCTGGATTCAAATATCCCTGCCGTATTATCTGTAGTACTTCAACCAGTTAACTTCACTATAAAGAGCATATAAAGGGTCCGCCAAATAACTTTTTTTTGAAAATGCTTTAAAAAAAAACTACTGAATATTTTCTCAAATTTCTTTTTTATTTGAAAGTACAATCCTTCCGGTTAATAATGGAAAATAATTTCATTCAAATGGCTGCCTCGGCTGGCCATGCAGTAGCCTACACCAGAAGATGCCGATTTTGGCAAAAAAAAAATCATCTTTTCAGATGAAGCTCATTTTGATCTTGGCGGATACGTAAACAAGCAAAATTGTCGCATTTGGGGCACAGAAAACCCGCACGCATACATTGAAAAGCCGACGCACCCAAAACGAGTCACTGTTTGGTGCGGATTTTAGTCCAGAGGCACAATTGGACCATTTTTCTTCGAAAATGAGCAAGGAGTGGCCGTTACAGTCAATGGCGATCGTTATCGGGCCATGTTGAATGAATTTTTGTTCACAAAAATTGAAGAGGAGGATATTGACAACATTTGGTTTCAATAGGGTGGCGCTACGTGCCACACAGCCGAAGCTACACTCTATGTTTTCCGCCCTGTTTTTGAAGATCGCATTATCAGCCGCAGAGCTGATGTCGTTTGGCCACCTCGGAGCTGCGATTTGACACCGTTCGACAATTATTTGTGGGGTGCCGTCAATGATAAGTGTTACGCCGACAAGCCAGAGACAATTGACGCTTTAAAGGACAATATTCGTGAAGCCATTGGTGAAATACAGCTGCACACAATCGATAATGTGCTTAAAAATTGGACCGATCGTGTAGGCTACTGCATGGTAGTAGTTTTTTTTAAAGCATTTTCAAAAAAAAAAGTTATTTGGCGGACCGTTTATTTTCGCTTAGGGAACATTATAATCATTGCGGATACAGATGCAACCACAAACTGGTATGCCATTGGTGGAGGTATGCCCTTCCGCAAGGGATCATTGTAGGTCTAGACGGAGAAATTATTACCGAACACGCAAGCAAAAAGTCGAGAGTCTAACTTTTTGAGATGTGAATTACGATCCGCTAAAGTAGATTCCCTTTTCTGTAAAACACGCCATCGGAGATCAATAGTTAGTCAGATTGAAATCAGGCATGCTTTTGTAGCAATGGATGCAATGATTCACAATGACCATACAAAAGTATGGACAAAACCAATATGTCAAATACAATTCCTATTATTCTTTTAAGGGTTGATGAAGCTTTATAATCCTATATTTCTATTATAGATTCTTTTAAAAATACCGGGTATTTTTCAATAAAAATTTTTCGAAGTCTTGGTTTTATCATCATCATTTTTGCTACTTACTGTAGCCTTAAAATTTTCAAAATGACCAACCAGTTGATGTTATCTCTGTACAAAATCATTCCATCTGTATGACATTCTTTTTTTTAATTTTTTTTAATGAAAACTTGACTTGATGACTTCTAATCGGATGCAACACTAGAGCTAAAACACTTTAGAAAAGAATGGCAGCACGGCAGATAAATAAAAGCTTATGCAGTCAGACAGAACAGAATGGCTATAAAACAGGACCCCTGGCTAGCATGAAAACAAGACATTGTTTTTGCAGAATATTTTAAAGTGTCCAACGCATTTACTAAAAAGGAAGGAATGTTCATTTCACTGTCAAAAGCCACTTAAATTTCTAATATTCTACTCGTACTTTGTCGCTCTCCCTCAGTCTTCTGTTTTCCCATCAAATGCTAAAACGAGTATTTTGACGCCGTTTTAATGGGTAAAAGCGTTGAAATGAGTTTTACAAAGAAATACAAAAGAGAGTTATGTGTTGGGAGAGAGTGAAGAAAACAAAACAAAACTAAAATAATGACGTTGATGAGCAGGATTATAGCGACAATGTTGTTAAATTAAACACACACACACATACATACAGAAAAACAAACCAAAAACGGAAAAAAGAAACGAATTAATAAAATGACTCTTAAAGTTGATGAGTTAATGACGGCAATAACTGAGAACAAGACACAGAGAGAAAGAGAGAAATAGGGAATGATATTAAAGAGACCACTCATTGGGTTGTTTACAAGTGTTGTTTACAAAATAAATTAAATGGCAAAACAACAGCAACAACTAAAAAAAATTTCTCATTTATTTAAAGACACTCATTTGAAACGGAATACAAACACAAAAGCACTCTTCCACTACTAATGGGTGATTTTTTAGGAGCTATAGGAAAATTTTTCTAAAAAAACACATAAAATTCAGAAAAGCGCATGATATCTTTATTTGAATCGATAGTACGCTCCATATAATTTATTGTTTGAAGATTATTTCATGCAAATGTTGACCACGACTGCGCCTCAAATGGTCCATCCGCTTAGTCCAATTTTGGCATACTCTTTCCAACATTTCGGCCGGTATCTCACGAATAAATGCTTCAATGTTGTCTTCCAATACGTCAATTGAAGCGGGCTTGTCTGTATAGACATGAGCTTTAACATAGCCCCACAAAAAATAGTCAAAAGGCGATAAATTGCACGATCGAGGCGGCCAATTGACCGGTCCCGAACGTGAAATAAAATGTTCACCGAATTCGCCTCTCAATAAATCCATTGTTACGCGTGCTGTGTGGCATGTGGCACCGTCTTGTTAAAACCACAAGTCATGCAAGTCAAGCTCTTGCATTTTGGGCAAAAAAAAGTTGGATATCATCTCACGGCAGCGCTCACCATTCACAGTTACGTTACGATTCGCAGCATTGGTAGCTTTTGCAATGCTTCTGACTGATCTTCACTCCAAAATCGACAATTCTGCTTATTTACTTATCCATTGAGCTTCGTCGCTGAACACAATTTTTCGATAAAGAAGTGGATCTTCGGCCAACATTCCAAGAGCCCACTCACCAAAAATTCTGCGTTGCGGTAGGTCGTTCGGCTTCAATTCTTGCACCAGCTGTATTTTGAAAGGCTTCACATCTAAATCCTTCCGCAAAATTTTCCACGTTGTTGAGTAACAGAGGCCCAATTGCTGCGAACGGCGACGAATCGATAATTGATGGTCATCATTAACACTGGCCGATACAGCTGCGATATTTTCTTCAGTTCGCACTCTACGTAAGCGTGTTGGTGGTTTAATGTCCAACAATGTAAATTTGGTGCGAAATTTAGTCACAATAGCCCGATTAGCCGCTTCAGTGGGTGGATTAAACTGACCATAAAATGGAAGAAGCACGCGATGAACTTTCTTAACAGAGCACGCATTTTGATAATAAAATTCAATGATTTGCAAGCGTTGTTCGTTTGTAAGACTATTCATGGTTAAATTATAGACCAAACTGAAGATGTTTGACAGTGAAACAAAACACGAAACGTGCGTGAGATGTTTAAATCAGTGTTGCCAAAAAGATAATAGCTAAAAAATCACCCGTTACAAAATATCCCAACAAACAATAGAGGACTTGACTCATAATTCATGTAGGACCTAAAGTTGGCTCCGAACGACAGATTTCCTAAATAACTTTTCGTGGCAATTTTATTTATTCCCAAAGTTTTTACCAGAAATCTGCTGAGAGGAAATCGCCGAAGAAATATTTTTTCATGACCTGGGTTTTGAACCATGGTCTTACATCTAATAAGCCAACACATTACCTTGAAATCAAACTTCAATGTTCACTGGCTTAAAGGCACATTAAAAAAACAAACCGTTATAAATGGTATATGAGTACGTACGCTGCATTAACTCATACTGAGTTGTTTATTTAGAGCTCTGTGTGTGTAGGTAATATGCAAGTGTATGTGTACACAAGGAAGTGGATATAAGTGCTCTCCAAACATGTTGTTTTCCCTGTGCTTTTTCTGTTCACATTTGTCACTGTACGTGTATGTTGTTGTTATTTTTCTGTGTTTATTATTTAAATATGCCAAATGACAATATTTATATTATCATTCACATACATACACATACTCATACAATAAATTTTGTAGGAATGTTTACATTCTAGACTCTGTCTTCTATTTCTAATGAAAATAAAGATTTACTGTGTTGTGTTGAATATTATTCAACGTTTTTTTTGTTTTTTTTTTTTGTAATTCAAAAGTAACGCGCAGTTATAATTTTTTATTTGTTTGTATTGTTTTTGCTGTTGTTTCTGTATGTTAAAGTGTTTAACAAAAATAGCAGCGATAGATTGTTTTTATCACAGAAGCAATAGCATTTCTTGAGAACTGTGATTGCGATCACATTTGCCACAATTTCAATAAAAGTGCAGAAAAGGCTATGAGCAATACTTCTCACACATACATACATACATAATTGGTTATTACAACCCTTCAGTCAAGATTACAACGTAGCTTCTGACACCACTTACGTTGTGTGCGTTAATTTTATGCATGAGTGGGGGAACCTGCAGTTTAAAATCGACTCCGAACGATCGATTTTTGAGAAGCTTTTCATGGCAGAGTTTTTGCCAGAAATCTGCAGAGAGGAAGTCGCCGTTGAAATATTTTTTTTGTATTTCTTTTTGTTGGACATGTCTGACCTGGGGTTTGAGCCGTGGCCTCACGTCTAATAAGCCTATACACTACCTACTAGACTACGGAGAGTTCAACCTCACCATTACATTCAATACAAAAACCCAACACATTTCAGGGGACGTCGGTTTTTTAGATTGTAGGTATTTCAGGGGATGGCAAGGACAAACGAAACTAAACCATAAAAGTAAACGAAATAATTTTGAACGTACATACCCTCCTTAGGGAGTGACTATTCTGAAGTATACGGATGGGGTCAAAGGCAGATAGAAACAGAAGGGGGAGTGTTGAGTCGGAAAAAAATATTCAAAAGAAAGAAAGGAAATGGAAGGATAGATATGCTCATTTCAACTTAAATAGCAAATGCAGTAGCAAACCTATCTGGCAATCAAGCCTCCATGCGAGCTCTCGGCTCCTATGAGTTTAACACGATAATAGTGCGAGGCTGATTGAGCAAACTGACTAAGTTATACAAGACAAATAAGGCAGTACGATCACCATTTACTGCATACAATGGCACAAGAGAATTCATGGCACTGAGCTGGAGTTCGTTAGAAGAGGCCACTTCTGTTTGGGCCAGAATATTTAGTGATTTTGTCGAGGTACAAAAGGGTATACTCAGCAGTGGGTAGGATGGAAAGAGATAGAGACTATTTTCCAAGAGAAACAGATTCGAGGCAATCTAAACTTTTGCTGGGTAATTATACGGGAAAGGGTATTACATTTTGTATCAGACAAAGCAGGAGTAGCCTGAGATTAGTAGCCTGCTCTCCGGCCGAAATTGTAGACTTCAAACACATTTCGAGAAAAGCAGATTCGAAAAACAGATTCGAGGCAATTTAAACTTTTGCTGGGAACGAGTTGTAAATTTTGCATTAGACAAAGCGGGAGTAGCCTGAGATTAATAAACTGCTTTCCGCCCGACAATTGTTGATTAGTGTGGCAGCTTTCACACCAAAAGCTCACTTGAGCACGCCTAGTGGCCGGTTGTGACGCCAGAGGTGAACGCAGTCTCCCTGCCGACCAAGTTCCTCCGAACCAAGGAGGAAGGAGTTGGTCACATTTCAAAGCACGACTACCTTACGCTGAAGAACGAGCCAGAAAGCTTGATAAACGAGGCTATATCCTTGAGATCAATGGACGATAGCTCCGTCAAATTGACAAGGGTTGATCGACAATTGTAGACTTCAAACACATTTCAAGAAATATCTGCGTTTTTATCGAGTACTAGACAAAGTCATTTTAAAGTTCGTCAGGACAACCGATTTGAGGGAGACATTATAAGTCGCCGTAGTCTAGTGCGTAATATGTTTGCTTACTAGACATGAGGCCGTGGTTCAAACCGCAACTATGACAAAACGAAAAATGCGGCGACTTCCTCTCAGCAGTCTCCTGGCAAAAACTCTGAGTGTAAATAAAATTTTCATGAAATGCTTTTCAAAATCTTTCGGCCGGAGTGAAATCGCCATAATGGTCTGCTTGCTGCACTTTAAGCGAATTTAAAATTTTACAAATTTCTCTGCTAACATTTTATCCTCCACTATATTTTAATTATAATTTTACTATGGACTATTTCTCTTGGTTTGTTTTTCAAAGGAGGCAAAGAAGGGAACTTTGCTAAATTTAATCAATTATTTTGTTACAACTTTTTGCTCTTTTTTTTAATGAAAAAAAAAAATCAATAATAACATAAACACACGGTCTAAATAAAAATCTAGAAAAATTCACCAGAAAAGCCAGAAAGTTCGCTGTTCGGTCAAATATGGCAGTGTATTCAACCCTCTTGCATCGTTGATTTGGCCTTCCATTAAAGAAATAAAAAAAATTTTACGAGTTGACAGTGATAATTATTCCATTCGAATGTCAACAAAATGTCAAAATGGTTTAATTCTATGGCCAAAATATTCATATTTTAACACTGAATTAATGGCGAAATAGCCAAAAAAAAGATGGTGAAAAATGGGAAAATGTTTTAATATTCGTATAAAATTCTAATTAAAATCAAATCAATGCAAATGTAAATGTGGATTATGACTACGAAATAGGATTAGGCGGGCTTAGTTATTTAAAGGCAAACGAACATAATGTGGGGAAAAATTATGATTATTGGAGAGCATAAAAAATAGGCATTTTTGCGACAAGTGTTGACATTGGTAGGCAAAGAAGCAATCATCAGGCGCACATGATATTTTCTACAACTGCCATAATAACGAAATTAACAACACGCTAGAACTGTTACCAATAAAGCAATAGCATTACTCATGGGATGAAATCACAGCAACATTCAAATCGAATAGAAGAAGACACAAGGGTTTAGCACAACCACATGGAAACCCTTGGATAACAGATGACATTTGGAACCCGGTTTCTCAACACACAACCAACCGCTGCTTAAAAAATAAAGAAAACTGCAAGAAGTAGTCGCCGTAGTCTAGTATGTAGGTTGTTGGCTTATTAGACGTGAGGACACGGTTCAAACCCCGAAATAAGAAAAATATTTCTGCGGTCGCTTCCTCTCAGCAGATTTTTGGCAAAAACTCTGAGAGTAAATAAAATTGCCATGAAAAAGTTTCTCAAAAATCTGTCGTTCGACTTTTAATTGTAGGTTCCGCCACTCGTATATAAAAAGCTTGGTCGTAATCCTGAAGGGTTATAATGAGCAATTGTATGAATGCATGAAGAGCTAAAAGAAAGACCCTGGAAAGGCTAGCAATGATAGTGGAGGAAGCAGCTAGCAGGAGCACCATGAAGAAATTGCACCAGGCTATAAGTTGCCTCATCCATCGAAAGTATAACAGAATCAAAGCAGTCGAATGGGGGCTTCTGGCCTACAGATCTTGGAGGTTCCCAATGGGATGTTTGACGTTTATACCGGTGCCTTAAAGATGAGTGACAGAGTGGGCGCATGGCGGCTGTGGTTTATTTATCAGGAGTTCTGATACTAAACTTACTTATAGGCTGCTTGATCAGGCTGAAAAAGGTTTTCTTAGAGAAATTTCGAATACTTTAAAGGTAACTTTAACACTGCTTTCAGGACAAAGGGTAACCGATGAAAATTGCTTTGCTGATGAATTGGTCAGGGTGTCGGTACGGAACTCATAATCTTATTGGGCGTAGGTATTCGGTTCGATTGCCTCAGTTAAATTGAATATTGTCCACTCATTTTACAGGGCGGGTCAATCGCGTTGGCAGCAGGGCGTAGGTATTCAGATTGCCTCAGTTAAATTGGATATTGTCCACTAATTTTACAGGGCAGCTCAATCTTGTTGGCAGCAGGAGATTACGTGTAATATTGCTAGACTTTCCTGGACACATTACGCATGTCCTTCCATCGCACAATGTCGGTTCTTAAATGCCACTGTCCTTTTGCTGTGTATGCCGAAAGATTTGGCATTCTGGCTAGACTTCTCCACGAGTTAAGGGCTTTAAGGAGGTGAAAGAATTTGACTTTTACTTCATGTGTCAATGCCCCATTTTTGTTATGAAAAGACGGAGGTTAGAGGACGTGTACTTGCCAGTTAAGACAAGTACAGTACCCGGAGGTCGAATTGACCCATTGTACAACGTCCTAGTTTCTCACATCACTTATGTTGTGTGTGTTAATTTTATACATGAGTGGTGGGACTTACACTTTAAAGTCGACTCCAAACGACAGATTTTTATTTATTTAGAAACTTTTCACGGCAATTTTTATTTACTCTCAGAGTTTTTGCCAGAAATCTACTGAGAGGAAGTCGCCGAAAAAATACTTTTTGTATTTTGTGTTTGATGCCTGGCCTGGGGCTCGAACCCAGGCTTTTGCGTCTAATAAGCCAACACACTACCTACTAGACCACGGCGACTTCAAAGACGGAGGTTACTGACCTTTTCGATATCCTCGAATGAGCTCTCAAATGTAAAGCTTGCTGCAATAGCAAGATTTATTCTGGACTTAGGTTGGTTTGCTTCAGGAAATATTTCACTTCCGCATTGAATATCGATTGTGGCATTATAATGCTCCTAAATGCTGGCCTATGTGAGATCTCCTTTTTCAAGTCGGGAACGCCATCAAGTCGGGTAAGCCTAAGATGATAGGTATTCTTACGGTATACTCAAATAAACAGATACATTCGAGAAGCATGTTTAGAAGACATCAACAGGGGTAAGCACTCCCGATTAATTAACTTTTGGTAGCAGAGGATCCCAATATTTTATGGGTGACACTTTACCAAACTTTACTTCATATAAGAGGAGTGGAATGGCAAAAATATGAATCTTAAGAAGACGATTAGACGATCTCCTACTGCTGAAGGCAGACAGAACGACGTCTTGGCTTACATGTCTGTCAATAAGGCTTGTGATAATTCATTTGAAGGATGTTGCCTTCCTATTTCAATATTTCAATAAAAGCCTAGGCTTTAATAAATTTATATTCTAACAAAGTTTTACGAAATAAATAAATTCCTTTTTTTTTATTAAAAAACAATTCATAATTCCATTTGAATTTATAATGCAAATAAAATAATCTGTATCTGTGTAACTTACAGATAATTTTGGTAAAAAACACATTCCTGTGCGGTGGCTTCATTAAAAACAAATTTTCATTTATAAAAATAGATTTCCCCATGGGATTAGAACACAAACAAATACAAAATCTTGTCATTCTTATCATCATCATCATCACTTGATGATCAATGTAAAATATTGTGTAGGTTCTCAAAAGGAAATCCGGAGGTTAATTTTAAAACAAATAAAATAATTTTCCTGTATTCATAAAGGCACACGCTTACTCATTACACTCGGTAAAACAATTCAAATTGTCAGTCATTCAGGCACAAATTTATTTCGACTCTCAGTCAATCATTCATTCATTCATTCACTGCAAAGCATTCATTCACATTCAACAGATATTAGGTTTCACAACTTTCTAATTTTGATGAGTTGATAACGGGGGGAGGGCAACGGACATCTATAATTTGTCCAAGTATAAGTGTAATTTATTTCATTTATATTTCCTCTCTCTCTCTCTCTTTTAGCTTAAATCTTTCTTTGTAATTTTCTCTGTACAATGCCTTACATTCTTCATTCGAAGTTTAAACTTTCAGAATACGTGGTTTTCACAAGTTTACTTTTACATAAGTATGTATTTATGTATTTGTACGTGTTTTGAAAAATATGTGTATGTATTGTGATAAATTATTCTTGTGCATGGTTAAAAAAGCATAGTGAAAATCAAAAGTTTTCGTACAATTTTAATTTTTTTGTAGACAAACTTTAAGTTTATCTTGTATGCGTACAAGAATTTAAAAAATAATCGAAACTGAAAACGAAATGTTTGAAAAGCAAAAGAAAGTACCAAGGGAGCGGGTCAATGCCCAACTTGCATTCCAATAGAATGATATACAAAGCGATAAGGATAAATTGTGTCGTAAAGCTAATAAAATTCAAGGGGGAGACCTTCTCCTGAGGATCAAGGTTAGGTTAGGTTAGGTTAGAGGACGTGTACTTGTCAATTAAGACAAGTACAGGACCCGGAGGTCGAATTGGCCCATTGTACAACTTCCTAGTTTCTCACACCACTTATGTTGTGTGTGTTAATTTTTATAATAAAAGTCTTCGTTTCTATTGTTCTTTTTATTATTAAGGATGGTTAAAGTGCATACCGTAAGCGGAATGTAGCTATGTTTAGAGTGTTTTCAAGTTATAATTGCTCAATATAACCTTTAAAAATACAGAGGAGTATGGAGTTTGGAGAGGGTGAAGTGATCTATTAGTTGGAGCAATGGTTCCGAAGTGGATAGTTTATCCAATATTGTTGTAAAGCATCATTGCTTGGTATTTGTCGTAGAATTTGGTGAAGTAAATTCACAAAATGGAGAGGGCATATCTTTGGCCATTGTAGGGCTATAGGGACGGTGATGTCTGGGCGAGCCGTCCCGCGGCATGCGTCCCGCCTTTGAGAAGATGACATATGTACGTCATAGGTTAGGTTAGGTTGTCAATTAAGACAAGTACAGTACCCGGAGGTCGAATTGGCCCATTGTACAACGTCCTAGTTTCTCACATCACTTATGTTGAGTGTGTTAATTTTTATACATGAGTGGTGGGACCTGCAGTTTAAAGTCGACTCCGAACGACAGATTTTTGAGAAATTTTTTTCATGACAATTTTATTTACTCTCAGAGTTTTTGCCAGAAATCTGCTGAGAGGAGGTCGCCGAAGAAATACTTTTTGTATTTTGTCTTGCTGTCTGGCCTGGGGCTCGAACCCTGGTTTTACGTCAAATAAGCCAACACACTACCTACTAGACTACGGCGACTTCATCTTGTGAGGATCAATCTTGCGGTAGATGTTAAGACCGGGAGACGCCTGTCTTACAAAGTGGAGGAGAACACTGCTCAAGTAACATGCCAGTTTCTTATTGGATATATAAATAAGAACCCTTTTTCTTCATGGTGGCATTTTGTATTGAAGTTATCAAAGGCGACATGACACAGATAAAGAATATTGTGATGACTGAAGACGAAATCATTGGTTTCTACACTCGCATTATGCTGTACAGGTTCCAAGGATCTGTTCTGATACCACATTCTCTCACATTATCTACATCTATTGTAGAATATCTTTCTCTTTGAATTACCCACCAAAAGTTTGGGTTGCTTCTCACTCATTTGGTTTGAAAAGAATTTTTCTTCCTTTCCGTCTTCCCTTTCGCAGAGTATATCTTCTCAAACATTTTTGCGCACTCCAGATAAAGATTGTGGTGAAAGTTTTTTCAGCTCTCCTCCTCAAAAACGCATCTGTCTGTTCATGGCAGTGAATTATCGTATGAACAGGAGATCAGCAGAGGATAATCCTACCGAGCTTATGAATCTAGGCAGTCTCATACTATTTTTGAGTGACCGGATAGAAGCTAAGTGCTCGAATTGCGACCCGTTTGACAGAAAGTATTGATTTCAATGGACTTAGCCTCAAGGTTACCACATTCGCTTTTGTAACTCGTTGTGAACCATTTCCAAAAACAATATGGTGGTTTTCGAGATGATTGATGCAATTCGGTTCGTCTTAAATATGCCCTGAAAGACGATTGCGAATAAAGGTCATGTTATGAGATATTTTGCCTGGACATTATTCAACTCCAGACATTCTGAGGAGGTTAACTATACCTGTACCGAATAGTTAGATTCTATGTTACAAGCAGAATACTGTGTTATGAATCTGGTATCGGTAATCAGTTATATGTACGTATTTGCCACGCCTACTATTGTGCAATTTGATCGATAACGGTATCTCTGGTTTAAAAACTCCATAAGAGAGGAGCATTGTAGAACTCGCAGTATTTACGCAAACTATACAAACGGAACATTTGCAGCTAGTATATGCATATGTGTAAGGACATTAGTGTTAATAAAATCAGAATGAAATTATTGGACTTAAATCGTGTATGCTATAAAAGAGGAGCAGTCCTTAAAAGTCCATCTTTAAGAGAAATGTGGAATTACGACGAATAAACATTTCAGCGTCTCCTCTAATGTTTCATGTTACAGCATAAATATACGCTTCGTAACGCACATTTCTTTGTCTTGTTGGTGGGTTTGAATCGAGAAGAGTAAAGTTCGGACGGAAACGATCGATAATTACACGAATTGTTTGTTCACTAGGTCCATTTTGTTGCGTGTAAAATGGGAACAGATTTATTTTTTTTTTACAATAAATTCCTACAAATTAGAAGCGTTATGTGTACATTCCTTTCTCTTGTCGATGGGTTTGAATCGAGAAGAGTAAAGTTAGAACGGAAACGATCGATAATTACACGAATTCCTCGTTCACTAGGGCGATTTTGTTCAACGTAAAATGAACGGAGTGCTCCATAAACTTAGCGAACAGATTTATTTTTTTCACAGTAAATTCCTACAACTTAGAAGCGTTATGTTTGCGTTAAACGACTTAGATGACTTGGTTAGTCTTATTGAATAGAAATGTCAGTTTGACAATCTCAGTTGCTAAACCATTGTTATCGATATCGATAGTTCTTAAGCAGATGAAGTCGCCGTAGTCTAATAGGTAGTGTGTTGGCTTGTTAGACGTAAAGCCAGGGTTCGAGCCCCAGGCCAGACATCAAGACAAAATACAGAAAATATTTCTTCGGCGACTTCCTCTCAGCATATTTCTGGCAAAAACTCTGAGAGTAAATAAAATTGCCATGAAAAAGTTTCTCAAAAATTTGTCGTTCGGAGTCGACTTTAAACTGTAGGTCCCATCACTCATGTATAAGATTGGCACACACAACATGGGTGGTGTGAGAAACTAGGACGTTGTACAATAAGTCAATTCGACCTTTGGGTACTGTACTTGTCTTAATTGACAAGTACATGTCGTCTAACCTAACCTAACCTAACCTATACAGCTAAAAAGTACTTGATACATGTTTGTTAGACATTTATTGTAAGATTTTTAACAGATTTAACTGCAATGTTCCTTATTATTAAGTTATTAGAAGAGTTCAAATATATTTTCGACAATTTTTATGAGTAAATTTCATTACTTTCAAGTTACTTAATTAAAACAACAAGCAGAACAATGTTCAAATCAAGGATATCTAAGCATATCCAAGCAATCTCACTTATCAAACCCTATAAAAGCTTTGTGTGCTTGACATTCTAAAAGAATTTGATGGAAATTTACAATGTATTTGAAATCTTCGCTCTTTGCACTCATAATATTACACATTAAAACGTTACCTCACGTAATTTGTTTGTTCAAAAAAGAAAATTGTTGTTTTCATTTCCATTTTATTCTGTAATATTATCTCAGCATTGCCTAATTCATTTAAATTTACTTGAAATTAGTATCATTAAATGAACCAATTTTTATACGGCACTATATCAACCAACCAGTTTATACGCATTAAACTGAACACAACATGACAAATTGGAATTGTTGTTAAACAAACAAAACAATCATCATCATCAACATCATTATCAACGTCATTATTATTGTTATTGCTCTCAACAGCATGTCAACAAGAAATCCAACGGAACAACATTGTATGGTCTTGTTGTAATTCTCACACAGAGAAGAAGAGTAACGAAGCAAGAGCAATAATAAATACAACGTTACTAAATAACGGGTAAACATTGTTGTAATTCCCTAAGAAAAGCACAGTAAAAAAGGGAATTTTGAAAACCACTTGATTGGGTGTGCGTGAGTGTCATTTTGACATGTGTATTGTAGTCAGTGTTGCCATTTTTATTTTATTTTGACTAAAATTCGTTATTTTGTCTTTAAATGTGTAGTTGCATCAGAGGTTATTCATTTTCAAAGTATTGGAAAGGATTCTGGACGACTAGATACGTTCTAACCCCTTTACTGTTCTCTCACCAGGAGCTCTTAAAAACAACTAGCGGCAGTTACACTTAGACTGCACTAAGCCCATTGGTAGGGCGCATTGCGAAAGCTCTGACTTAGGTTAGGTTAGGTTAGCGTGGAAGCTTTAATTTGCCAAAAAGCTCACTTGAGCACGCATAGCGGCCCGTTGTGATGCCACATGTGAACGCAGCCTCTGTACTGACCAAGTTCCTCCGATCCAAGGAGGGGGAAGTTGGTCAGCGCAGGGACTGCACATTTTCAAAAAGCACGACTACCCCACGCTGCACTTACAAAAAGCTCACAGACTGGTATCTTACTCTAAGCTACTAGAGCGTTTTTAACAAAACTGTCTTCAATAACTGCTATAAAGGCTCTCGGTAAATTTAACACACCCGGAAGGGAAGTACATTACACAATACTTTAATGGGGGTATTCATTACTGCCTCCATTGTAGAGTCTCATATGCCCTGAAAAGTGAATAGAGAGTCACACAGCAAGGTGGAGTTCTTTTGGACTTGCAGTGAAAAAACGTTGCAGTTGATTTGGCCATTATGGTTCGTAGTTCATCGGTGAACAATGAAAGACAAGCCACATTGTGACGATACTTCAATGAATCAATTAAGTTAAATACCCTGTCTTCTCGTGTCCGCTATAGAGAGCCCTCAAAATATACTTTAACGCACCGGCTCATACATGAGAGAGCTGTAAAACGGAGTTTATGCTTCTTACAAGACGTTTAAATTGCCAATTCTTAATGGAATTCAACTATCCCCATCCAAGAGGGTAAAGCATGTACAGGCTATTCTGAATACCAAACTCTCATGCATAATTAACGCAATTTAAACCTCTTAGAGGGCCCTGCAGTAGGTATAGTCTAATATACTGGCTCTATTGCACCGCGCTGAAATCTACGTTGCTTTACGATATTCACGTTTTTTGGATGATAGTCAGAGTACGCGGGATCTTCTGATTACCAGTGCATTCCATTCAACTATCACTGGCTGTTTTGAAAGCTGAGGATTGTCTGTGGGTTGACAGCCAGGCTGTGATTAAGCCACGACCGTTTTTGTCCAGGAATATCTAAATTTCTCAGGGAAATTTCGGATCTTTATTTATTTTTATTTATTTGTTATTAATTACAATACAATTACAAGTTATATTCTAATTATATACGAGCGGAGTTACTTGACCATATGCTCGGTGTAGTGTCACAGACCAGAGCCTCTGGTGGGAATCGAACCCACGACCGTCACGCTATTGGTCTAGTACTGTACCCACTAGACTACCAGGGCACCCTTCGGATCTTTAAAACGTAACTCTTATAAGGGTTTCAGGACATAGGGACTATCGTCGGAAAATGCAGGCCAGGGACCAAAGCTCCAATAGGGATTCTCAGGGATATTTCAGACGTTTCAAAGGTAACTTTAATAATTTGTTTAGTATTGGTTTCAAGACAAAGGGCTACCGTTGGAAATTACATTGCGGATGAACTGGTTAGGCCCGTACGAAACTCACAATCTCGACATTTAATAGAACATAGGTATTCCGATTGTCTCACTTTTCTCTGCTCTTTTTACAGTGAGGCTTTGTTTTACTTCGTTGGCATTTATGAGATACGAGCAATATTGATAGGATCTGCTGGATAAGAAGAGGATGATTTACTCTTATTCATCGCAGCATTGCGGTTTTCATGGGCAGCTATGTTCTTGGAGGACATAAGGATAAACTTGGCATTCCATGGAATGACTTATGTAGCGACTTGTAGTAGCCTTTCCAATAATTCGATTTCTTTTGAATTAAGATTGATTGGGCCTACTAAATGCTGGCCAAAGTGACAACGACACAAAGTTGGTTCAATCAGCAGAGTGTAGATGGTAAGCGCGTAAAATATATTTCTGTATTGATTATCCTTAAAACGAAATTAAGGAAAGAACAGGGTTGCGAAAAATTAATTGTTGCTACAGCAATGCAATGAACCAGTCGTGCCATTTACCTCTGGGTGTAAAGAGTTTGCATTCTATTTAAAGTTGCTCTGAAGAAGTTTACCTAAAAATGTTTACATTTTTCCATTCATCACAATAATCGAATAGTTTTCCATTTTGTTCAATGCATTCTTTGCAAATAATTTTATTCAATTGCCTTCTGTTGCTTTGCATATCCTATTTAAGGATTTACTTGTTAACGCAATACTCGTTAACTGGAATTGCAAATATTTTCTCATCTTACGATTGTTATTCTTAACGAAACTCTTGTGGAATTTTCTATCAATCTTAAGGCATTTTCTATCGCATTTTCTTTATTTTTCTTCTTTATTCGTGCAACTGTTTTCTTTACTCAGTTTTTTTAGAAAGAAGAAGTTTAGAAGGAGTTTTTTTTATTACTTCAGTTGAAAATAATTGATAATTGAATGATGATAATTCAAATGTTAATTGCTCTTTAAAGAAGTAATCTAAACTGTCATTACGACCCAGGTTATTAAACATGATTACGACCTAGCTTCTCTTATCACTTAGTATGTTGTGTCACCGGGACATAGAGATACTCCCGGCAAGTGCAGAGCGGATGATTTGGCCAGAAGGGGCACGACCATCAAATTTTATTCAACAGTGTCGGGATCCACAGTTTATTGGCAGATTTGAAAAACTTTTCATGGGAATTTGATTTACTTTCAGAGTTTTTAATAGAAGACTGCTGGGAGCAAGTTGCCGAAAAAAATATTTTGTTTTATACTTCGTTTTTGCTCCAGATATCTGAGATTCAAACCAACACACTTGGATGTAAAAAAAAACAAAAATTCAGTTGTAGCATCGTCGTACTTGACGGTGTACGACTGTCGCAGATGTCTCAATGAGATGGCGAACCGATATGATGTCTGTATCACATGGGTACCGGGACAGAGATATTCCCGGCAACTGCAGAGGGGCACGACCCTCGAACTCTCTGATGAATTCTCTACATTGGGGATCCCTTTGGATACCTGCAGGCTTATAATTGACAATGCAATCGTGGACCTTGTCAACAGTAGGTGTGGGCAGCTTCGGATAAGGGCAGAACGGCACAAAAAATTTGGCCAAGGCTGGATAGGAGGCGCACGGCTATTCTACTTAAACTCCAAAGAAGCAGGCTCAGCGCTGTTATCGGGGTTATTACGGGCCATTGTATTATAGGAACGCATGCGAGGCGTATTGGTCTTGGACACCTCGCGAATGATTTCTACAGAAGCTGTGGAGATGAGGAAGAGGATGAAACTATTCTTCACCTACTATGCACATGCCCGGTACTTGATCGGAAGAGAAAGAGCCATCTGGGTGCCTACTACATGGAGAACCTAGATGAACTGTCATGCATGGATATTGGCAGTCTGAGTCGCTTCATCGGAAGCTCTGAGTGGTTCCTGGAATAGGGAAGAATGTGAAACTGTGGTATCACAATGAGCGGCCTAAGTGTGTCCGCTCCATCGAGGGGACAGCCACTTCTACCTACCTACCTAGTATGTTGTGTCCGTTAATTTTATACATGAGTGACAGAAACTCATGAGAGAAACTTTTTCATGGCAATTTTATGTACTCTCAGAGTTTTTGGCAGAAATCTGCTGAGGGGAAGTCGCCGTAGAAATATTTGTTTCGTATTTCACGTTTAACAAACTACCTACTAGACTATGGTGACTTCTTAATATTTGTACTTTGCCCTAATGCCCTCATATGCAATTGAAAGCGTGGAATAGTACAACTTTATATAGAATTAGCCAAGTATTATCAATACTTTGGCTACTTTGGATCTACTAGACTACGCCGACTTCAAGTGCCCTTACGAAGATTAGGAAGTAGCTGATGATGCAGAGCACACTATTTTCGAATGTGCACGCTGGCAGAGATATCGCTCTGAACTGACGTCAATAGTTCGAACGATCACGGCCGCTAACATTGTTGGGTTTATGATTGCAAGTAGAGAGAATTGAGTGTACATGGATACATGGAGTGTATCCTAAGACTGAAGAAGAGAGATCTCGAGGCTGCAGAACATGTAGGCACGCCGGCATAGATTATACTTGCACGCGTGTCAAACAAAATCCGACACAGGGACCTGGACGAAAGGAATAGTGGAGACACTTAGATGTCTTCTCAACTTTCGACACGCAATCCGGACGCGCATACGAACACGCAGGGGCCAAAGGGCCAAAAGGACTACACTCCGAAGTAATACCACCGTAGTTCCGGTGTGGGCACAATATGTCCACGAGACGAGGGGGGGATTTAGTGAGTGAGGGCACCATACACGGAGGATGTGACGACCTCCTCTATGGTGCTGTTAGATACATTTACCCCTCCTCGACGAGAAAAAAAGTGCTTATACTCTCTCAAATTTCCTTGTGATACTAGGCAGGCTAGGAATAGTAGATTGACGGATGGCAATGACTGTCAGGTAGTGAGATAGTTATGGCGTGACTACTGTCACGACACATAAGTTCTCTGATGAATATGACTATGGCCCATGTGTCTTATGTCTGTGGATACCGTACATTGTCCCATAACAGATGAGGATGAAGAGGGTAGTTGTATAACAAATCCAATGGGTATCATTCCATAGCGTACGTACTCGATAGCAAATGTTAAATGTTATTTTTCTATTTCTATCTCATATTGTTTTTGTTTTTGTTATTGACACTCATTTATCGCCAGAAGTAAACACAACAATTCGAGAGGAAAATAAATAAAAACAAAAGAGCTTTCAAGTCTGTCTAAGAGTAAGTGTTTGAATTAAAGGATATTAAACGGCCTTAGCTAGGAGGGTGTATGTGAAGAATTGTTAACGTTTAACTGGTGGAATATCCAACTGATTACACATTTTCGTTATTTATTTTTAATGGCTTTTACTTTCTGTTTTATTGGCTTTTTCACTTGATGGTTATCAATAAAAGGTCTTTGTTTCTATTGTTCTTTTTATTAAGGATGGTTGAAGTGCATTCCGTAAGCGGAATGTAGCTATTCTTGCTCAATATAACTTTTAAAAATACAAAGGAGTATAGAGTATGGAAAGAGTGAAGCGGTCTATTAGTAGGAGCAATAGTCTTGAAGGGGATTGTCCCCTGGAAATATGTTGCAATAGTTTGTCCAATATTGTTGTACAGAATCATTGCATGGTGTGACCTTGGTATGTACCGATGAATTTGGTAAAGTAATCCGAACTCTAAAATTTACCATTCACAAAATGGAGAGGTCATACCTTTGGCCATTGTAGGGCTATAGGGACGGTGATATCTGGGCGCGCCATCCCGCGGCGTCCATCCCGCCTATGAGAAGACGACATACCTCATAAGTAGGGCGTAGATTACCCTCGAGTAGAGTGTAGGGTGTAGAGGAAGGCATTGACATGTATAAGTGTTTTATGTACTGCCCCATTTAGTGCTCTTGAAGTAATTGTAGACTTAGCACCTTTGGAATTGGACAGTAAATATTCACCAGAAAAGTACTTCATAATTGAGTGAGATTGGCTGTCACCACTGTAGAGAGGCCATTGTAGGGCTATAGGGACGGTGATACCTGGGCGCGCCATCCCGCGGCGTCCGTCCCGCCTATGAGAAAACGACATACCTCATAAGTAGGGCGTAGAGAACCCTCGAGTAGAGTGTAGGGTGTAGAGAAAGGCATCGGCATGTACAAGTGTTTATGTACTGCCCCATGTAGTGCTCTTGAGGTAATTGTAGACTTAGCACCTTTGGAATTGGACGGTAAATATTCACCAGAAAAGTACTTCAGAATCGAGTGAGATTGCCTGTCAACACTGTAGTGGATTTCATACATTCGCACTTTTTTTGTATGATTGCTTTTACAGTATCCTGGTTCCAAGATGGAGGAAAGAAAGCACAATAATTTTTCCAAGGGCTGTTGATTTTGGAGTATTCTCGAACTAGGTTTGAGTGTGTCAAGGTAGTTCCTACCTTCAAAATACGGTGTAGACAGGCTAACTAAAATAGGTTGCACTCAGTTTTTGCGAATCTGTTAAATATTTTTAGGATGGTTCACTGGTCCGCTGTCGAGGTCTTGAGATACTTGTTCCTGAGGATAGTACCTGGTCTTAACTACCGCTCGCATCTTGTGATGAGATGACTTCTTTTTAATACACACATCATATGGACTTCAAGGCATAGGAATGTACAAGTCTGATGAGCTTGCTAGGGTTGACACCATCTTCTGAAGGCATGGGAGAGAGCCTATACTCTCTTAAAAACTTAACTAACTTAACTTAACTTTCGCCACGACACTAGGTAGGCTGTGAGTAGCACATTGGCAGCTGGTAATGACTTGCGGATAGTCAGGTAGTAAAGGGCGCCTTCTGTCAAAACACACAAGTTTTCTGACGACTATGAATAGGGCCGATATGTTTTGTATATGTGTTTACCGTACATTGTCTCCTAACAGATGAGGATGAAGAGAGTAGTGTCTACATAAACCCATGTGCCACTATCCTGATTAATAATATTATAAATTTATTTGAGTACACTGGAGGAAATGTTACTTCGATTGACTGAAAGTAAACATACGATTTTGGTTGAGTAGAATTCTAATTCAGAAGAGCCATTGGATCTTCAGCTGCAAGTTCAAACGTCTTTATTTAGTAATCAGTAATCAGTATACATTTCTGTCTGTCTTTAGGGAAAAATATTGGTCAGTATTAACTTACGTGTTATTAAGAAAGCTTGTTGCATTACTACGGTGCATAAACCACCCTGACAATTAAGAGCCATAAAAATAGTCATGTACAAAATGCATAAAATTAAAGCGTAAAAACTATTTAACATGCATATGGAAGAATTAATCAAATTTCATATTCATTAAATTAATGAATAGAGCAACCAAAACGATAAAAAAAATAAATTGCTTCGATCAGGCAGTGACGGTTTTATCCTACCAGAGATTAGCAATGAATCGCTTTTTCGCTACTCATAAGTACTCATGAAATTTTGAGTATGAGTGAGTCAATAGTATTTAAATCCAACTATTCTGATGATTCATTCGTACTCAGTACAACATTGATTTATAAGTACAAGTTGCAATGAGCATGAGTACAACGTTGTCATCAAACTCATAACATTCGAACTATGTTTGATTCATACGACTACTCATTCAGATTCATAAATTTAGAAAAATACTTATAATGCTCATAAATGATTCTAGTGATTCAAATCATTTGTCAAAATTTACAGTCGTAGTTGTTGTTGCATTTAGAAACAAAGAAGAAAGAAACGTAAACAAAAAAGACAAAGACAGCAAGCAGAGCAAACACACAACCTTCATGTGAGAATTGTAGTGTTCATACGCGAATCATACTTATTTTGTGATTCGTGTATACGATGAGTCGTGGAAAGTCGAAATCAATAACATCGTGCGTATTGTTAAGTACGAGTACCATGAGTATTTCAAACTTTGAATATGAGTAGTATAAGTATGACATTAAAATAAGTATGAATGCGTATAGGTATCAGAAATTATAAGTATGATTCGAATCTACTCATCGTTTTGAATACTCATTGCTGACCTCTGTATCCTACACCGTACAAGCTAAACCTTTACAGCCCTAACGAACGCCTCTATTAGAGTGAATTGCTTTTGTCGTAAGGCTGTTAAGGAGAAATGTTAAATAACAGCCACTCGGTTGCCCTATTGAATTATTATTATTTCTGGTTGCCCTGCCAGCCATAAAAAGAATTATATCGTAATTAAAATGCATTAACATTAATAAAAAAATAATTTTGTTTTATTCCAGAGCAGAATATGTAAATAAGAAAATGACATAAAAATCCTTCGTTTTAAATGCGCATTTAAAATGATTTATTTAAAGAGCAATAAACATTATATAATACAGGCATCATCAGGCATCATTCAATTAAATTTTTTATATCAAAATCATCAATTATTTTAAACTGAAATAAAATCCATTAAAAATGAAATTTATTTCATTTTAAAAAGGAAACTGATTTAAAAACAATGTCAAGTAAAGAGGAGAAATGAAAAACCAAAGGAAAAAACGCCTTAAGAGTGAAAGGAAATTCCGGGAGATTCGTTAAGAATAACAATCATCAGAAGCAGAAACAATATTTGCAAAATTCCTGTTTGAAAAGCATTGCATTAACAAGCAAATCCTTAAAAAGGATATGCAAAGCAACAGAGATTGAAAGAGAAGGCAATTGAAAGAGAAGGCAATTTGCAAAGAATGCATTGAACAAAATGGAAAAAATGTTCGATTATCGTTACGATAAAAACAATGGATTTTATAGACAAATTTCTTGAGATTGAATTAAATGAATGCAAAATGGTTCTTATTTTTAATTTAATAAAAGTTTTTTAACACGTTAATCGCTACGATAATATCAGAAAAATTTTCACATGGGCCATGATAACTTTATTAGGTAGTTTAGTTAAAAATTTATCAAAGAAACTTAATGTCACAGAAAATTTTTTTTGCCAAAACTCCCGGAAAAACACTATTTTTTTATGTCACACATATATGACTGACAGGCCCTATATTAAAACTTTTTTTCTCGACAGGCCGTGTCAGTCTTATATGTCTGAAGCATCCTGTTGTTTTGAACACAGCGTTGAACGCATTGTGTAGAAATCAGTGGTACATGTAGCATTTACCGAATAACACCTTGTTACTGTGACTATTTCTTTATAAATAAAATGTCGGACATACATATATGTCTGACATGGCTCATGTAGAACTTCTTAGCGTCAGACACATCATATGACTGACATGGCGATTAACGCCTTAAAGCTGATTAAAAATAATTTTTTTACTTAAGTAAAGTTGGCGTAGCTTAGTAAAATGTAAAAAAAAAATTTTTTCGGCAACTTCCTCTCACCAATTTTCCGGCAACAACCCTGGGAATAAAATTGCCATGAAAAGTTCCTCAAAAATTTGTCGTTCAGAGTCGACTTTAAACTGTGGGTCCCACCACTCATGTATAAAATTAACACACACAACATAAGTGATGTGAGAAGCTCCATTGTAATCCTGGGGTTATAATGACCAATTATGTATGTATATACATATATGAAGTAAAAGAGTAGGATGTGGCCTGGTTTGCTTGACTACAAACTGAAGCCTTTCTTATTAAGATAGAGTACAAGACACACTTTTTAAATAAAAAGCTTCATTTCCTCACCAAATATACCCTGTAGGAACAGAGTAGGCTGTGTTATACATATATCTTAAGACATCTTAAATTAAACTTTCGGCTAGGCTGCCTGAACACTAGTGTCTTCCTGGCGGGGGTCATGGCTATTTTGAAAGCTGCCCTGTTTTTTCTTTTAGGTAGATGGACTTTTTCTTGAAAATTTCTTAATTTGCTCGCCAGTTAGGCAGCGATAAAATATCTAATTAATGTTATCAAGGCATCCGTTCACGTCCATGAACGTTGGGGATGTTTCCGAGAAATTTAAGACCATTAGAAGGTAACTGTTATAAGGGTTCCAAGGCATAGGCATTACTTACTTATTCAATTGGTCAGGATTAGAGTTATAAGAGTCAGGATTATTTATGAATGGCGGACGACAAATTTGAGAAACTTTTCATGGCAGTTTTATGTATTTTACGATTGCCTTACAGGGAGACCTTGACTTCATTGGCGGCTGGAATATTATTAGAAACTGTTAGAGTTGTATGGAAAAGAAGAGAACTTGTCTTCTTTCTTTAAACCACATTAAAATTTTGATACTAACGAATTACTATTAGAAGAAGCAATGTGTCAGAGATGCTATCATTTACTTCATGTGTTACAGTGAAGTCGCTGTAGTCTAGTAGGTAGTGTGTTGGCTTATTAGACGAAAAGCCCGGGTTCGTATCCCAGGTCAGACATCAAAACGAAATATGAAAAAATATTTCTTCGGCGACTTCCTCTCAGCAGATTTCTGGCAAAAACTCTGACAGTAAATAAACCTGCCAGAAAAAGTTTCTCAAAATTTATGTCGTTCGGAGTCGACGTTAAATTGTAGGTCCCGCCACTCACGTATAAAATTAACGCACACAACATAAGTGGTGTGAAAAGCTAGGCCGTAATCCTGACTGAAGTGTTGTAATGGCCAATTATGTATGTATGTGTATGTATGTTACAGTGTCATGAAACTTCGGAGGTTCTTGGACTTTTTGGCTTCCAGTATGAAGATTCCAGCATTCCAACAGCAAGATTTATTGTCGAATAGGGGCAGTTTGCTACAGGAAGTGTTTGAATCCTGGGTTGGTTGTTAATAGTGGTATTATAATAGGCTAAACGATGGCATAAATGGGTCTGCCACCTAACCTTATCATTCATTAGCTGGCTAATGCCCTGAGTTGGCAGACTATGAAGATCAGCTGGCACCATCCTACCTTATTTAAAATAATAAGACTTTGTGAGCAAAAGTCTTCACCATTATACCCGAAACAATAACCAATAAATTTTTACACAGGACTTTCCCTAGGCAGAAGGCAATTTTATAATCCTGTTTAGTTGGAAAACTTTAGTAAATGAATCTGAAGCAAGGTAAGACGGAATCGACTCTAATTAGTTCTGGATATATGCTATCCAGGTCTGGGAAATTATTATTTTTGAATGATTTATTTTTTGGCTTCAACACTGGGTGGGTAGGTAAAGATAGAGCTGTCCTCGATAGGTTGTAATCCCGACTAAAAGGTTGTAATAACTAATTAAGTAGGTAATAGCATCTTCTTATGTGTGACCTCAAAACAGACGGTATCGGTTTTTGGGTGCCAGAACGTTTTAAGATCTGGGCATGGTGACTAAGGAAACTGAGCGGTTTCATATGGAGCTGGGGGTGGTTCAAACCCACCACAAGGGGGCTTACTCCACACTGGGTAACACAATGAGCCAAAGCAGCTACCAAGTGAACTCGTCTGTGAGCGGCAAGCTAACCGCTAAACTAACCTAATCACGGTGATACAAATTCCGATTTGTGGCTTAATAATCTTGTCTGCTTATCAGAAATCCTTGCTATAGCGGGCCTCGTAGATGTTATTGCTCGATTTCTATTTGTTTACTTGAGCACTTATTTTTATCTATCGTTGGTTTAGTTGGTTAAATAGGCATTGTTATCTTCCCTATCTATTCATTCATTTTTAAGCATCTTGTCTGCTTAGCAGAGGTCCCTGCAATAGCGGAAGGTCACAGAGGTGTAATTGATCGATTTCCATTTGTTTACTTGAGGACTTCCTCTTATGTTTCGTTGGTTTAGTTGGTTATACAGGTATTGCTATCTATCCATTGCTATCTTCTCTATATTCCACTGGAATTTAAGAACTTTAACTGTCGTGTTGCTGAGCCATCCATGGCGTATACGTAATACTTAAATTTAAATGGAAATTTTTTATTTTCATTTTTATTTCTTTCCTTCTTTACAATTGAAATGCGAGCGATAATTAATTTTGCATTGTGCTGTTAATGTGCAACATCTGCTGCTATGCCATAGGCATCGCTAAACTTTCCATAAAATTTAATTACCTTGTGGGTTATGATGATGATGCTGATGATGCCAATGAATGATGTATTGTTTCAGTTTTAATGATTAACGCTTATAAAACATATTTTTTTTCTTATTTTTGGGAATATTTTACTAGATTTTATTTCTTCATTTCCATTTTTCTAGCTTTTACAACCTTTTAATTGCTAATATTCAACACAGCCTTAAATAGCCAATTTAATAAGGCCTTTAAGAGAATTGAAGCAAAACAAATGAAATTATTTCTCTTGTCTTCTAATCAAAAAGGTGAAAAGTTTTCTTATTCTAAAGGTTGATTGGAAAAGAATTCTTTTCAAAGACACAAAAAAAAATAAGGACGAATTGAACTGTTTGGCATATTGTATCGTATTATTAATAAATCGAATGTCTGTCTGCAATTGTTGTTGTTTTTTTGTTTGTTGAACCCCAATAATGCCATCGGCAAACAAATATATTGAGTTTCACACATTAGTACATCACATCAGAGAGAGAGAGAGAGAGAGAGAGAAAACAAGCTAGACTGACTGATTGATTGAACTTTTATTTTAAGAATGAACAACAACTGTCTGGCAGATAAAAATGTACAAAAAAAAAGAAGAAACGAAGAAATTAAAAGTTAAAGCTTTAAGACTATCCGTGAAATTACTAATTATTCTTCAAAATATAAAACCAATTAAAGAAAAAAAAAAAGAATGGAAAACATTTGCTCCCCTTTCGACCCCAGTGTTAAATGAAAGCATTTTTAGCAATTAAACAGGTTAGGTTAGGTTTTTGAGGACGTGTACTTGTCAATTAAGACAACTACAGTACCCGGAGGTCGAATTGACCCATTGTACAACGTCCTAGTTTCTCAAACCACTTATGTTGTGTTTAACAGTTTAAAGTCGACTCCGAACGACAGATTTTTGAGAAACTTTTTCATGGCAATTTTATTTTGACTCTCAGAGTTTTTGGCAGAAATCTGCTGAGAGGACGTCGCCGAAGAAATACTGTTTGTAGTATGTCTTGATGTCTGGCCTGGGGCTCGAATCCTGGCTTTACGTCTAATAAGCCAACACACTACCTACTAGACTACGGCGACTTCAGCAATTTAACAACTTATATTGTATTGGGGAATAATAAAAACATTGATATGTAAGTATATACACAAGGAAATGTTTTTTGAAAAACATAAATCTTAGTTCAAATGCTTCTAGTATCACAGAATATATTTACAGAATATATATGCGATGCTTTTGTAATCCTAGACAGAAAGAAAAAGATCGATCAGAGGACATTTCTCTAAAATATTTTTCCTTCAAGATAAACCAAGAGATAATACCTCTCCTATCTCTTCTTCTTTTTAAATTTCCCTATCTTCTTCACTGTCCACTATCTCTCTCTTCTAAGATGAAATTACAATGGGTCATTTCGGGGTGTAAGTATTGTACTTCTCCTAATGACAAGTACACTTCCTCAAACCTAACCTAACCTAAGCCAAGGGAAATAGGACTGGAATTGAAGGAATCTTCATACTGGAAGCCAAAAAGTTCAAAAACCTCCAAAGCTTCATGACACTGTGACACATGAAGTAGAAGATAGTATCTTTCTTCTCCTCTGACCCATTGCTTTTTCTAATAGGCTACTACATAGTTCGTTAGTATCAAAATTTTAATGTGTTTTAAAGAAAGAAGACAATAAGCTCTCTTATCCATACAACTCTAACAGTTTCTAATAATATTCCACCAGCCAATGAAGTTAAGTCTCCCCGTAAGACAATCGGAAAATCCATAAAACTGCCATGAACAGTTACTTAAATTTGTCGTCCGCCATTCATAAATAATCCTGACTTTTATAACTCTAATCCTGACACTTATAACTAATCCTGACCTGAATTGAATAAGTAAGTAATGCCTATGCCTTGGAACCCTTATATTAGTTACCTTCTAATTGTCCTAAATTTCTCGGAGACATCCCCAATGTTTATGGACGTGAACGGACGCCTTGATAACATTCATTAGATATTTTATCGTTGCCTAACTGGCGAGGAAATTACGAAATTTTCAAGAAAAACTCCATCTTCCTAGCCGAAAGTTTAATTTGAGATGTCTTAACATATATAACACAGCCTACTCTGTTCCTACATGGTATATTTGGTGAGGAAATGAAGCTTTTTAATAAAAAAAAGTGTGACCTAACTTCTCACACCACTTATATTAAGTGTGTTAATTTTTGTACACGAGTGGCGCGCCCTACAGTTTAAAGCCGACTCAGGACTACTTATGTTTGAGAGATTTTTTCATGAGAGACTTTTTCTATTGAGAGGAAGTCGCCGTTATGTCATATTTCGGTTTGTTGGGAACGGGGTTTTGAACCGTAGCCTCACGACTAATAAACCAACACACTACCTACTAGACTACGGCGACTACATGCTCGTGGATACACTCGTTAAAAATTTCAAAGAAATCGCAACTTATCGAGTACCCTAGGTTAGGTTAGGTTAGAGGACGTGTACTTGTCAATTAAGACAAGTACAGCACCCGAAGGTCGAACTGACCCATTGTACAACGTCCTAGTTTCTCGCACCACTTATGTTGTGTGTGTTAAATTTATACATGAGTGGCGGGACCTACAGTTTAAAGTCGACTCCGAACGACAGATTGTTGAGAAACCTTTTTTATGGCAATTTTATTTAACCTCAGAGTTTTCTAAGAGAAATCTGCTGAGAGGAAGTCGCCTAAGAAATCATTTTTGTATTTTTTTTCCTGATGTCTGGCCAGTGGGTCGAACCCTGGCTTTTACGTCTAATAAGCCAACACACTACCTACTAAACTACGGCGACTTCTATCGAGTACCCTAATTACGGTGGGATAATTGCCCTCTCTAAGCTGTTGTTAAGCAGAATAAATTACAAGTTGAAAACGGTAATTCGCAGGCAACAAGTTGGTGTTCGCCACGATAGATTATCGATTTTTATGATCTTTGTAAGCAATCAAACTGCTTTTAACAGCAACGCTAGTAAATGCATTCAGTTGGCTCTACCACGTCAAGGCGTAGTCACTAAATTTATGCGCGCCTTACAAAAGCACACTGAGACGACTTTAAGTGCAGAGTTAATCAGAACGGCTGATATTCAGAAACTTTCACTTTGACATGCATTTTCGATTGCTAATATTATTTTTAACACGTTGACTGGCGCCGGCAATTTTCAGAAAGCTTGCCAAAAAAAAAACGACAATTTGATTTTTTCACATTAGTGAGTACGAGAGTAAAGTAGTCACCGTAGTCTAGTAGGTAGTGTGTTGGCTTATTAGACGAAAAGCCAGGGTTCGAGCCCCAGGCCAGACATCAAAATAAAATACAAAAAGTATTTCTTCGGCGACTTCCTCTCAGCAGATTTCTAGCAAAAACTCTGAGTAAATAAAATTGTCATGAAAAGTTTCTCAAGAATCTGTCGTTCGGAGTCGACTTCAAACTGTAGGTCCCGCCACTCATGTATAAAAGTTAACGCACACAACATAAGTGGTGTGAGAAACTAGGTCGTAATCCTGACTGAAGGGTTGTAATGACCAATTATGTATGTATGTATGTATGAGTACGAGATAACTCGTAGTTTGGCACCCTAGAAGGGAAAGCAATCTACGAGTTATCTCGTAGTCGGTAGTCAACGTGTTAATTGTTCTTGATGCTGTAGTTGTTGTTTCTCTGCATTTAATAGAACCTTTTGGACCATATTGAGAACATTAATCGTGAGGTCAAAAGTGTAGGTCTGACGACCAAGACCAAGATCATTACAACATAGTACATCCTAACAAATTTTTATTATCTGACCAGAATAGTCACGTGCAGCCCTTGCGCTGACCAACTTCTAAATTTTCCCTGATTTTGGTGGAACTTGGTTAGTACAGGGACTGCGTTCACCCGTGGCATCACAACGGGCCGCTATGCGTCCTCAAGTGAGCTTTGTGATATCAGAGCTACCACTCCGACCTAACCTAACCTAACTAGAATAATCACATCCAAAGGCAAATCTGCTGTAGACCGTGAATAAATATGATATGTGTTGATATTGACAAGGCTAAAGCATCTATTTTTGGTTAATTCAGTAAAGTATGTCTATCAACAGCTTTGTCTACAGCAACGAAATTAAGAATATTGAAATCTGATTTGTTTTTTTTAGTTACTCTAGAACATGGCCTTGATATCTGTCAGTGAGCAAACTATCACAGCTTTTTCTACATGAAATGTAGGAAGAAATCTTGAAAATATTGATTCAAAACAGAACTTTTTGTTTTTTAAACGACGCCATTTATTTAAACAAATATTTTTTTAAAATTAAATAAACATACGCGCTATATTTTGCCTGAATTTGTTTGTCAACAAATTCAATAGAATTTCCTAAAATTTCGAAACAGATACGCTTCTCGTTTTCAAGTATAAAGAGCCACGTCTATTTTTATATTCCGCTCAGTTCAATTCTATTTTCAAAGTGTGAACATGCGTTTTCAATTCTTTATTTTGATCGCTTTATTTTTGGTGGCGATCGCTTTTGTCAAAGCAGCCCCTACTGAGGAGGCTGCTTTAGATGATAGTGTAGAGGAAATTGATGAAGTTGGAGGTGACTCAGAACCTATTGGTGAATTGGAATCCGATGGAGAGGCAGAAGGTGAGAATGATGACGATTTGGATGTAGTTGTAGTAGAGGATATTGAAAATGATGAAAATGTGCCAGAAGTAGAAGATGATGGAGAAGTAATTGCTGCTGAGGATGAGGGTGATGACGATAGTAGCAGTGATGAGGACAGTGCCGATTTAGAAGAGGAGACGAATGAATCAGAACTTAAACCCCAAGCAAGACCTTTGCCTATAGCTCTACGCACTCAGCACTAAAAAATAATTAGAAACGAATATACAAACTAAAGCTGAGGCTAAAAATATGTCGATACAAAGATGTAGAGATTGGAGATCGTAATATAATCCGTGAATAAACGATACACATGTGCTTATAATTTTAAGATGGCTCAAAATGAATTGTTTAAAGTTTAACTAAATAAAGTACAATAAAATTTAATTTGTTTGAAGTCATTCTTGAGAAAAAATTGAAAGACACAACATGGGTGACGTGAGAAGCTAGGTTGTAATCCTGGCTAAAGGGTTGTATTGGCCAATTAAGTATACAAAACTGTTTAAAGTTTCACCTGCAACCCTTTGTTGAGAAGCCTGTGATTCGTTAACATACCGGTAAGACAAATGTTAGAACTTTAAGTCACCTAAGTTCTCCTTTGATTGGGGTTTTATCCCACAGAACGATAGAAAATCTTCACTCTAATAATTAGATATAGTAGGTTAGGTTAGGTTAGAGGACGTGTACTTGTCAATTAAGACAAGTACAGTACCCGGGCGTCGAATTGACCCATTCTACAACGTCCTAGTTTCTCACACCACTTATGTTGTGTGTGTTAATTTTATACATGAGTGGTGGGACCTACAGTTTAAAGCCGCTTCCGAACGACAAATTTTTGAGAAGCTTTTTCATGGCAATTTTACTTACACTCAGAGTTTTTGCCAGAGATCTGCTGAGAGGAAGTCGCCGAAGAAATAGTTTTTGTATTTTGTCTTGATGTCTGGCCTGGGGCTCGAACCCTGGCTTTTCGTGTAATAAGCCAACACACTACCTACTTGACTACGGCGACTTCTATTAGGTAGAGTAACATAACAAAACATATTTTTGAATTCGAAACTGTTGTTGTTGATAAGTTCAGACGAGTAAAGAACTTATCGTACGGCGACTTGATGCTGTGTTATATTGGCATATTATTCCCTTTTGATTAATCTAGCCTATCTCAGCATACCCAGGTTCTGAATGACATGGACTATAACTCGTTTGAACTTAATCTTGAGAGCAAACTTAATATCAGAATTTCAAGCAAGCTTCCCTGGCTACTGTAGTGAATTTCAGGCCAATATAGTGGCCAGATGTGGAAAATACAGTGGATGCGGAAGATATTCGTGGCCCAATTCAGGCAATCGTTTTCATTGAATTCTGACACGGTGACAATAACTGAAGGCTCACGAAAATTAAAAATGAAGACCGAGCAACATTGCATGGAACGACGTCAAACCGTGTAATATAAACTAGTTTGTGAAAGTATTATGCTTCAAACATAAATACATAATTGGTCATTACAACCCTTTAGTCAGGATTACTTATGTTGTGCGTGTTAATTTTATACATGAGTGGCGGGACCTACAGTTTAAAGTCGACTCCGAACGACAGATTTTTGAGAAACTTTTCATGGCAATTTTTATTTACTCTCAGAGTTTTTGCCAGAAATCTGCTGAGAGGAAGTCGCCCAAGAAATACTTTTTGCGTTTTGTTTTGATGTCTGGCCTGGGGCTCGAACCTTGGCTGTTCGTCTAATAAGCCAACACACTACCTACTAAACCACAGCGAATTCATTATACTCCAAAGGGGAACGAAAATAATGGAAATAAAATTTACTATAGATTTGGAGATAAGAAATCTGAAAGCCCAATTTGATAAATTATAAATTTGCTGTGATTCTGGGAGGACATAGATATATCAAGGTTGTATATATGGTTCCTTATAACTTCCTGACTTGATTTTAGAATTTTAACTTGTGGTCTGAAGATCCGAAGATTCTGGATGCGGCCCTTGGAAATTATTCCAATGATTATTCTGTAACGGAGTTGACCGTTATATGTTTAGATATATTCGTATATGTTGCCAGGCCATTTTGAAAGCGCCGCAATGCCGTAGTGTAGGGTGGTGATATTTTTTTAATCTTTGAATTTATTCCGGCAGCTAGGATGCCTGATATAGGTTCTAGAACATCGGGATATTGTCAAACATTGCATTGCTAGTGAATTTCGACATTTTACAAGGCATAAGTGTTCCGCTTGCCTCAGTTAAATTAGATATTCTCCATTCAGGAAGGTAGGCGCACATATTGTTAGATTCTGCTGGACATGAAGAGGACTGATTTACTTTCGCCTTTAAGTCGCTTGGATTTTCTTAGCACAATTGTCAGATTAGGCTGCTTTGGATTAATTTTTATTTCGAAACTTGAACTTGAAAAAATGCTGGGTCGTGAAAAACTTATCAAAAATGGTGAGCTCGACAACTACCAACTAAATGGGAAAAGTGTATGAGTAAAGAGGAGAGTGTGTTGTGAAAAATCTTACAAACTTGTTGTGTTTACATACATATGTACATACTTGGTCATTACAACCCTCCAGCCAGGATTATGATCTAGCTTCTCACACCACTCATGTCGTGTGTGTTAATTTTATGCATGAGTGGTGGGACTCCGAACGACAGATTTTTTTAGAAACTTTTCATGGCAGAGTTTTTGACAGAAATCTGCTAAGAGGAAATCGTTTTGTTGGAAATGTCTGAGCCGTTTGAACCGTGGCCTCACACTTCTAAGAAGGCAACACACTTCAAAGAAGGCAACACACTTCAAAGAAGGCAACACACTTCCTACTAGACTACGGCCACTAACTTGTACTCTGTTAGATTGGCTAATTTAAGCTGTCGTTCGTTCGTTTTTAGGCTTAAATATGACTCAGTGAAGTAAACCTGTTTCTATTCTTCGGAGTTAAGCTTGAACTGTAAATTAATCTACACAACATGAGTGGAGAAAGCTGCTTGATGTAATACTGACTGAGTAAAAAGGAAATCTGTTCGTCTAAAGTAAACCTGGAGTAAATTATGTGATGTTATATCTTCCTCCTCATCCCTTACTATATTTATTAGCCAACCTATGAATATTAATTCTTATGACTTGAAATCTTTAAGTTTTAGTTTAAAAATTATTTTTTTTTGTTGAAAACGTATTAAATTTTCTTATTTATTTGTGTTTAAATAAACGAAAAAAGAGAAAACAAAAACACTTGTTTAAATATCTTCAATTCAATTATTTGTCACTCGTATTTATTTAAAATAATAACAAATGGAAAAAAGAAATAAAAATTTTTTTTATTTTTATTCGATATTTGTGAACCATTTTGTACACTATTGCATGGACAGAGATGCCGAGACACACTCTTTCAAGTGTAAACATGTTTCTCAAACTGCTGCATACCGACCTTGCATCGACATTGAACAGACGACAACGATAATCGATTTTCGGTTGATATGAACAACGGGCGGACACCAAGCATAGCTATGCTTAAAGCCGTTGCCATCAAAAATTCATAGAGTAATCTGATATGCAAGTAAATTGATTATGTACTCACATATTGCTCTGTCGGTCTTCTGTCGCAATGTCTGTCGGGGGTGCTACTCTGAATTAAAGGAATTGTAGGATAAAATGCAATTGCAAATATTGAATGATGATTTAAAAAAAATCAAAATAAAAACCTTGCAACAAATAAAAGTACCCAACAGACAGTATGTATGTTCGAATATGTTTATTAAATCAGTGATACGAGTGAAAAAAAAAGAGTGTGACCATGGCAACAAAGCAATGGACTTTATCCAATTTAAGATGGTTTCTAAAGGTCATGGTTACACAATATTACAGGATGTAATATGGTGTGTTGCGTAAAAAAAAAATAATTAAATCCTTGCAGTAATCATGCAACGCATGGTGTGGAGCCAAATAAATGAAGTTCATATGAAACTTATGAGATAAACGACCTATTCCTCGGGCAGAGTGTTTACTACCTAAACAATTGGTTCCATATGAAGAGGAAGCGATGCCCTACAAATGGCCTACAGTACGTAAATACATACATACACAATTGTCCATTACAACCCTTCAGTCAGAGGGTTACGACCTAGCCTATCATGCCACTTATGTTGTATGTATTTATTTCATACATGAGTGGCAGGACCTGCAGTTTAAAGTCGACTCCGAATGACAAATTTTTGAAAAACTTTTCATGGCAATTTTTATTTACTCTCAGACTTTTTGCCAAAAATCTGCTGAGAGGAAGTCGCCTATGAAATAATTTTTCATATTTCCTTTTGCTAGAGATGTCCGATCTGGAGCGTGAACCCTCGGCTCACGTCTAATAAGCCAACATACTACCAACGGTGACTTCATAAAAATACAATTCAAAGAATTCAACCAGAAAAGATCCTGACTCATGGAAACAACGACAACGACCGACTTACAGCGTTGAAGCAACGCCACCTCAAGAAATAGATTCGAATTTAACGAAAAAATTTCCTTATCCTATCCTCCTTTGCATAAGGTTTCAATTCTAGGCAAAGGCAGTCATCAACCCCAGCATCCTAGGATCTGTTATAGTAGATCAATCACCCTCTTAGCTGGAAAAGTGGCGCGCGTTGGTGTCATTCTCAAAAATGTGCAACCAGTCTATCAGACGATTTGGTGAGAGGAATATTAGAGGGAGTATGGTACCGTGCATTTTTATCGAAACTTATTGCTTTTAGTGATGGTAGCAACTTCTAAAGATTTATTTCGAGAGATCTCAGGGTCCGCACTATACGGGTTGTTATAGATGGAATTCCATTAAAAAAATTCAGGCTAAATTTATGTTTTCTCCAGACGTCTATGGTGAAAAGGTTGGTCTTCATATCGCTTAATTGTGTGCCATAACCTCAGCCTGGAAGAATAAATTTTCAAGTTGGAAACTTCCAAAAGCAAGGCTAATAACTCCTTGAGGGGACAGCCACTTCTACCAACCTACCTACCTACCTATGGATAAGAGAATAAAAGGCGTGCGAGGCAATTTAACATCGATTTCGAAGGAGAGATTTTGAGCAACTTTTCCACGGTAATATTATTTAATCTCAGAGTCTTTGTCAGAGAGCTGCGCAGCAGAAGTTGCCGACAGAATTTTTTTCTTTTTTCTGAGGCTGAGGTTTGAACCACAGGATCTCAATACACTTAGTAGGTTGCTATGGATACTTTCATAATGTCTTGATGTTGAAGGCATGAAAATTCAATGCGATTTTTGCTGGGAATCAATATATTTCTTAAGAATCGAAGGCAGCTTTCATGTGCCCCAGTTGCTAGAGATATGTATGTACTTCACTTCATCCGATCTGTTTACTAATTAGACCTGTTAGACCAGACTGTGAGAAACTAGGTCGTAATCCTGACTGACGGGTTGTAATGACCAATTATGTACGTATGTATACCAGACTGAAAAACAGATTCAACTCCCCTATATAAATGGGTACTTCAAACTCTATTTTGAGATGGTTTCTTGATAGGACAGGACAAAGGTGCTTATTACTGAAAATAGGGTATCCAACTCTATGGACACTTTATGTCAGCGTCGCAATGTGGCTTAGGTTTCACAGGTTTAGCGCTACATCATCGATTATTGTGATCAACTGACGAAGACGAGCAAGAAGCAGAAGCGCCTGGAAGGATGTGTTAAGACCGATATCCGTTAATCGGATTGTTAAAGGCCAATTAAGAAAGTAAGTTGCAGACCATCAAATATTTTTACGTAGTATTCCATACATTTATCGCGTAGAACAAATTCGTAAGCGGCTGATTGACCAGTGAATCATACATGGTATTGCAGATAAAATTGGTACTTTACTCGCATTATCCGTGAGTGGAACTCCTTTCCTGCAGAGGTTTTTTTTGTAACACTTACAAATATAGTGAAGTACTTGAAGTCGCCGTAGTCTAGTAGGTAGTGTGTTGGCTTATTAGACGTAAAGCCCGGGTTCGTATTCCAGGTCAGGCATCAAAACGAAATATGAAAAAAAAATATTTCTTCGGCGAATTCCTCCCAGCGGATTTCTGGTAAACACTCTGAGTGTAGATAAACCTGTCATGAAAAAGTTTCTCAAAAATCTGTAGTTCGGAGTTGACGTTAAACTGTAGCTCCCACCATTAACACACACAACATAAGTGGTGTGAGAAACTAGGACGTTGTACAATGGGTCAATTCGACCTCCGGGTACTGTACTTGTCTTAATTGACAAGTACACGTCCTCTAACCTAACCTAACCCACAAATATATTCAAATCTACCATTCATTAAATTCTGCATGTCTTAACATATTTTCGCAATACAATACACTGTATGAGTAGGACACATCCCCTAAGAGAAAAACTTTAGATTTTGAGAGAAAAACTTCCCTTATGGTCACACAAAATTATTATGTAGTTATTTAAGCACATGAACACACATGTTAAAAATTTTCAGATATATGAACATACATGAGATTGTACAGTGTACAGTCATGTTGCTTGTAATTGGGACAGTTCAAAAAATGTTTTGCAGTTTTTACAACAAAATTTAAATAAAAAGTATAACGGTTTTAAAGCAATACTATCTAAATAATAATATTTTTTTAGAAGACTTACCAATATTTTTCGCCAATACTGTAATCAGATTTAATGCCATTTTATTATCGGCAAATATTGATTGAGTAGTATCACCCTGACGCTGATGATGATGATGATGTTGATAAGGATGATGATGACGATGATGATGTCTATTAGTAAAGCGAATTGTTTAGTTGTTCGAAAATTATACGATGAAAATCCAATTTGTCCTCTGTGATCCCAATTGCATTAAACTGAAAGTAAACAATTTAAAAAATAATTTATTTATTTATTTCTGTGTGGTCATTATTAATTTATGATGTGATGTGATAAAATATAAATGAAATAATTTAGAGAAGAAAGCGCACGAGAGAGAACATTTTCAATTTAATTTTCAATTGGAATTATTGTAGTCATATGAGATTGTATTTCTATTACAACTAATGAAAGAGATAATTCGGTTATAACCTTAATTTAAGAGGATACAATTAAACAAAGTAATACTAAAGGTAAGAAATAAAAATATTCGAGTAAGAATCTTGATTGCTAGATAATATAACGCCAGACCATAAAGGCTAACTATTCTAAAAACTAAGAAAGCTAATACAATATGGTATACATTGTGTAGTCAGTCAAACTATCAACTCAGAAACATCCAATATAATCCCCTAGAAGTCGTTACTCTGGTGATCTGTTAGCATTAATCTCCGAAAGTAGTAGACATTTATCGCTCACGGTTCATATCGAGTTTTATTGGGAAAAAACAAACAAATTCTGATGCATCCCAGGGATCCCTTCTATCTCCATCTACCTTTAACTACTCAACTGCTTGGTGGAAGTCGAGGAGTTTCTTTCCCTAACGACACATTACATACAGTCACACAGATAATTATACGCACCCCCTAAAAATTATTTTTTAAAAAGTAATGAACTTCTAATATAAAATTTCTTTACATGAGCGTCTGTAACGACACATTTACTTAAATAAAGAAAAAATATTCCCAAAATCTATGAATTTGTGACTGCAGTTTGCTTAAAACCAATATGGCACCACAGAAAATTATACGTACGACGTATATTTCGTATAAAATTTCTCCAAGGGTAGCCCGTTTTATAAAAGGTATTGTGGATAAAAATCCTAGGACTACAGCCGTAGAAATACGAAATACCTCGGAAAGTGATCACAATGTTATTGTGCATTCCGAAACAGTTCGAAGTGTTTTAAGAAAGAACGGTTTCCGCAGCCGAGTGTCGAGAAAAAAGCCGCGATTGGAATTTGCCCAATAATATATGGACAAGTCAACTGATTTTTGGGCGAATGTAATATTTAGTGATGAGAACAAATATAATTTGTTCGGCTGTGACGGAAAACAAAAAATTTGGCGCAAATATTATAATTTATTATAATTTAAAAAAAATGATTTTAGGGGGGCACGTGTAATTATCTGTGTGACTGTATGTACGCAATAGGCGAAGCTTATAGAGCACTTCGTCCCTTTTACAGTTAACATAGCCTGCCTAGTGGACTATCAATTCGTGATAATTTTCGTATTAATTTTTCTCCTTTCGAAAGCAAAATCATTCACAGGGCAAAGAAAGAGTTTTTGTTATAAAACTCATGGCAAGAAGTCGTCATTTCGTTCTAGATGTCAGAGCTTAGTTTTGAGACCCATGAGCTTTTATCTAGTAGGTCAACATACTACCCACTAGACTACTGCGAGTTCAAGTGTCTTGCCTTAAGTTCCTATAAATTAGCCCAGAATAAGTATTTTTATTAAAGAATTATGTGTGATAATGAAGCTCTTATCTGGTTAAATGGCAACGTCAATAAACCAAATTGCCCCAAAATATCATCATGACACCAATTAAAATTGACAGTTTGATGCAGTCTATCTGCTGACATCATCAACGATCTTTATTTCTTTCTGAATTAGAACGAAGCCATTACTGTGGCTGGCAAGCTATCATTCGATCAGACCAATTTTATCTTAAATATTGACTTCCCATGCTTCAAGAGTTGATATTGCCGGCATAAATCAATTCTCACAATTACCTCCGGATCTCCACAAAAAGTAAGCGAACGAGGAAAGTTGTCACCAAATTGATTATTCAAACAATAGATTGTTAAACGATCAGGATTAAGACCTCGCTTCTTACACCACCCATGTTCTGTATTTTAATGTTATCCATAAGTGGTGGCAACTACAGTTTAATGCGGACTCCGTAAAACATTCGAGAAACTTTTCATGGTAATTCTATTATTCTCAGAGTTTTTGCCAGAAGCCTGCTGAGAGGTAGTCGCCGAAAGAAATATTTTTTGTTGATATATCGTTATGTTTGCAATGTCTAAGTGAGGAGTTGAAACACGGGCTCTCCTTCCAATACACTTCTTACCAGACTAGGATACATCCTAATTCCGGGATAGAATGCGTAGAATTTCCCTGCAATCTTTCTGCATATCATTATGGCATGTCTGACCATTTCTGTGATGGTCTCTCTGGTGTATGAGCTCCCCAAACCAATTTACTATCCAGTGCTAATCACATCTTCTGGACACCCTTGGCAGTCGGTGCCCACCTCAGATAATTTTGTCAAGAGTTCATTTACAACCAGGCTCCATATTAGGGCACTACAGTGTGGACAGGGCATCCCCTAGTTGTATTTCGTTTCTTGCGTATGATTCCGCAGTTCGTGGGTATAGGATATTTTAGATTCTATAACATACATACATACATAACTGTTCATTACAACCCTTTAGTCAGAATTACGACCTAGCTTCTTATACCGCTTATGTGGTGTGTGTGTTAATTTTATACATGAGTGGCGGGACCTACCTTTTAAAGTCTACTCTGAACGACAGATTTTTGAGAAACTTTTCATAGCAAATTTATTTACTCTCAAAGTTTTTGCCCGAAATCTGCTGAGAGGAAGTTGACGAAAAAAATTGCGTTTTGCACATTTCATTTTGTCGAAGATGTCTGACTTATCGAAACCCGTTTTGGACGTTTGGTCTCGTTTGAAATTAGCCAAGAATAAACATCTTTGGCTGGCAAGCGTTACTTATTCAGGCAAATTGATTTTTTCCGATAATTAATTAACTACACGCCAACGACGTAGTGCAGTAGGTAGTATTTCCGCTTATCACTTAGGAGTACGCCCTAGCTTCTCATAAGACCCATGTTGTAGACTGTTCTAGGCAATTATATGCACACTCAGAGTTTTTGGCAGAAGAGAGCTGAGAAGATGTCGCCAAAAGAAATTTTTTTTCCAAATTATGTTATTATGAGATGTCTAAGCGAGGTGTTGAATCACGGACTCTCTTCTAATAAGTCAACACACTATCTACTAAACTAGCATACATCCAGTGAATAATTCTTGGTTGGAATCACCAGAATTTCCCTGCGAGCCTTTTGAACACCATTATGGCATGCTTGGTCTTTCCTGTGATGTTCTCTTTGGTGTATGAGCTCCCCAAACCAATTTACTATCCAGTGCTAATCATAGATTTACCTTTAGCCACCAAGACTTTTATCATTTGAATATCCTTGGCATTTATGGACATCAACTCAGATGCTTTTGTTAGAAATTTATCCACAGTCAGGCTCCATGTTAGTGGTGGAAGGGTACTACCGTGTGGGCATGCCCTAGTTGTGTCGAAGACCCTTTTTATTTCGTTTCTTGAGTATTATTATTCCGCAGATCGCGTGGATAGGATATTATAGGTACTATAACTTTTCTGTCTAAGGCCTACGTATGTAGGGCCCTATTTCTTTACAATCCTACAATAAAAGGTAGACTATGACAGCCACAATCACCACGTAAAGCTAGAAAAGTAGACACGTTCGAATCACTACGTCTGTTATTTCTTCGGTTATTAGACGATCCATATTCGCAAGTGAAGATGAACTTTTCGTTGAATGAATGCCAGATGAAAGGTTTTCTGTAGTTGACAATCTGTCATAATCAGCAGTCGGAAGTCGTCGTAGTCTAGTAGGCAGTGTTTTGGCTTATTAGACGTAAAGCCAGGGTTCGAGCCCCAGGCCAGACATCAAGACAAAATACAAAAAGTATTTCTTCGGCGACTTCCTCTCAGCAGCTTTCTGCCAAGAACTCTGAGAGTAAAATAAAATTGCCATGAAAAAGTTTCTCAAAAATCTGTTGTTCGGAGTCGACTTTAAGCTGTAGGTCCCACCACTCATGTATAAAATTAACGCACACAACATTAGTGGTGTGAGAAACTAGCTCGTAATCCTGAGTGAAGGGTTGTAATGACTAATTATGTATGTATGTCGGTTATTAAACGATCCATATTCGCAAGTGAAGATGAACTTTTCTCTGATTGAATGACAGATGAAAGGTTTTCTGCAGCTGGCAACCTATCATAATCGGCAGTCTAGAAACCTCAAAATGGATAATACTTTCTAATAAAC
This sequence comes from Sarcophaga subvicina, assembly GCA_936449025.2. Lineage (NCBI taxonomy): Eukaryota > Metazoa > Arthropoda > Insecta > Diptera > Sarcophagidae > Sarcophaga > Sarcophaga subvicina. The sequence continues at coordinate 15,831,400 of OW388083.2, read as the reverse complement.
AAGATAAATTAAAATTAAAAAAAAAATTTGAACTTCAATGATGTCGATGTAGACTTTGCCAGGAAATTCTAAGCCTCAGAGTATTTTACAAACGGGTTTGTAGAGTTTTAATATTAAATTTAAACAATCGTTTAAAATTAATTCATTTTTATCACTTTATATACATATGTATGTATGTGTGTGATAAAAAACTTTCATTTCCGGTTAATCTTTTTTTAATTCTCTCTTTTACTCTTATTCCATTTACAGTTATAATGAACTAAAGCAACGAAGTGAATTAAAGACATCAACAAACATTTAAGGACTCCTCTCTTACACTTTGCCTAACAGGATAGGACAGAACAGAACATTTAAATAATTTAGTTTTGCTGTTGTTGTTGCTGTTGCAGTCCTTCAAAACGAAAATTAAGAAAAAGCATAAAACGAAAAAGAAACGTGGCCAGAGGAAACGTAAAAAAAGGAAACGGAACTAAAATTGTAATACAGTGAAAAAAAAAACAAAAAAAAGTAAAAAGCAGAAGCAAAGCAAAAATTTAATTGTCTCTTGTGAGCTGTAAATTTCCACGTCATGGTCATGGTAAGTTCAGCGGTTTTGGGAGCCGCTGTTGGCAGTGGTTTGGCTTTGATGGTCGCCGTTACTATCGTTATGTACCGCTACTATTTATTGCGTCGTCGTGGCAAGGAATGGGATGAATTGGATCGCTGGGAGGAGACACGCATTATGCGTAAATTACAATTAAAGGTGAGTGAAATCTTTCGTTAAAGCCTCTAACAGTGATATGAAAATCAAGTTAAAAAGAAGAAAGGTCAACAACTATAAAGTGTTGACGTAAGAACACATTTAAGCCAAATGAAATGAAAATTATTTTAAGAAAATTGTGGTTATTGCAAATGACATCTTAATAAACGAACGTTTTGTGCCAGTCAGCATGTCAAAGGATTGTGCTGTCACACAGTAAAGGGGGTATATTCCTTGCAAAATTTTAATTTTAAAATGTCCTGCTGTGGCTTGAAAATATAATGTTTTTTGAAAGACAAAATATGCCATAAAAAAGATTAAAAAGTAAGCAAGTAAAGTGTAATTAAATAACCGAATAAATTAAAGGCTGCATTGGGGATTAAAAGTCTACCAGATTTCAATATAATTTTAAGAAATAAAATTACAATCCATTTGTGGCATGCAAATGGGTGCAGAATGTATTTTGGGGCAGGAACGTGAATTTTTGGCCCCGAAATGAAATGTTCGGAAGTAAAGGGTCCGCCAAATAACTTTTTTTCTTTGAAAATGCTTTAAAAAAAACTACTGAATATTTCCTCAAATTCCTTTTTTATTTGAAAGTACAATCCTTCCGGTTAATAATGGAAAATAATTTCATTCAAATGGCTGGCCATGCAGTAGCCTACACCAGAAGATGCCGATTTTGCAAAAAAAAATCATCTTTTCAGATGAAGCTCATTTTGATCTTGGCTGGTATGTAAACAAACAAAATTGTCGCATTTGGGGCACAGAAAACCCGCACGCAATCATTGAAAAGCCGACGCACCCAAAACGAGTCACTGTTTGGTGCGGATTTTGGTCCAGTGGCATAATTGGGTCATTTTTCTTCGAAAATGAGCAAGGAGTGGCCGTTACAGTCAATGGCGATCGTTATCGGGCCATGTTGAACGAATTTTTGTTCACAAAAATTGAAGAGGAGGATATTGGCAACATTTGGTTTCAACAGGACGGCGCTACGTGCCACACAGCCGAAGCTACACTCGATGTTTTGCGCCCTGTTTTTGAAGATCGCATTATCAGCCGCAGATCTGATGTCGTTTGGCCACCTCGGAGCTGCGATTTGACACCGTTGGACTATTATTTGAGGGGTGCCGTCAAAGGTAAGTGTTACGCCGACAAGCCAGAGACAATTGACGCTTTAAAGGACAATATTGGCGAAGCCATTGATGAAATACAGCTGCACACAATCGATAATGTGCTTAAAAATTGGATCGATCGATTGGACCCTTCAGTCAGGGTGTGTGCTAATTTTATACGTGAGTGGCAGGACCTACAGTTAAAAGTCGACTCCGTACGACAGAGTTTTTGAGAAACTTTTCATGGCTATTTTATTTACTCTCAGAGTTTTTGCCAGAAATCGACTAAGAATGAATCGGCGAAGAAATATTTTTTCATATTTCGTTTTGATGACTGACCTGGGGTTCAAACCGTGGCCTTACGTCTAATAAGCCAACACACTACCTACTAGACTATACATATATGTATATACATGCAAACATGTTTTTCTCTTGTCCCATTACCCAATATTTTTACTTTTAATGAACGTTGCTAATATTTCTCCATAACTGTCATTTTAAATTTGGCAGTATTTCCACAAGTTCATAATAAAATACATGCGGATGTAAGCAATTGGTTGATGTCTTTACTAAGAGAAATTTCTTATTGGTATAATGGAAATTATTTAAGACACATAAACAAGGAATTTTATTCAATATTTAAACCACCTTTAATCATTTGGAATATAGAAAAAATATAGGGAAATAAAGATGGTCGAATAACTTTTTTTATGGCTTCATTAACCCATTAGAAGCAAATATAGTCTAAAAGGAAATTAAAAATAAAAAAAAAAATTTACTTGTCAATTGAGACAAGTAGAGTATCGGGAGGTCGAATTGACCCATTTTACAAAAAATAAAAAACGAAGAACAAAACAAAAAATAAAATTTTTCGGCCCTATGGGTTAATGTGAGAAATTTTTCAAAACATCTATTTGCAAAGAAGAGTGCCAACGGACTTCACTGCAACACAGTAGTTGTCTTACCAGAGCTTTAGAGGGAGTGTCAAATATTATCTAAGTGCATACCTAATATCCCTGATGAAAATTTACTACGCCTTACGTAAATGTTTTTCACCATCATCGTCTAAGAATATGTAATTTCAGTACATATGTCGACGGACTACACCTCAAAGTGCCTAAATATTATCCTCCAAATTAAATGAGTAATTAAACTGATCAACAAAGGCCCAATAGTGTCCAAAGATAGAATTTCTGGAAGTCGAAATCGTCGAAGTAAATCCTATTAAAACTTATTCCCATAAGATGAATTTCCATGTAGAATCGCTATCATCCTATCCATCATTAACCCATTAGTGCCCAGTGGCAACTTAAGTTGCCAGCAGAAGTTGCCTTAGTTTTTATGTTCTGAGAGGAAATTGAGTGTAAAAAACAAAACGGTAACCGTTAGAAAAAAAAGTAATTCGGGCATTAATGGGTTAACAAGGAGACATTATGTTCCATAAATATATACTATGTATGTATATATAATAGAGGAATCCAGCCAATTCCGTTTGCAAACTCTATTAAGTCCTCAAGCTTAGAGACAAGGACAGTGACATAAAATATGATCCACTGCTTTTTTGTCTCTTCATACAACCCACGATTACATCTGACGATCGCGTGTCCAAAGGCACCGATAAGATCCCCTTATAATAGATCTCAATTCCATTCAACTCATGCTTAAGGTTAGTGTCGTCCTGTAGGATTGAGCTTTAGGTTAGGTTAGGTTAAGTTAGAGGACGTGTACTTGTCAATTAAGACAAGTACAGTACCCGGAGGTTGAATTGACCGATTGTACAATGTCCTAGTTTCTCACACCACTAATGTTGTGTGCGTTAATTTTATACATGAGTGGCGGGACCTGCAGTTTAAAGTCAACTCCGAACGACAGATTTTTTGAGAAACTCTTTCAAGGCAATTTTATTTACTCTCAGAGTTTTTGCCAGAAATCTGCTGAGAGGAAGTCGCCGAAGAAATAATTTTTGTATTTTGTCTTGATGTCTGGCCAGGAGCTCGAACCCTGGCTTTTACGTCTAATAAGCCAACACACTACCTACTAGACTACGGCGACTTCATTGAGCTTTAGTTATAAGACTCTTGTGCAAACAATTGGTGAGTGAGTTGAACCTTTCCTCATAAATTCTGAAGAAAAAGTCTATAAGCTGATCCTGATTTTGCCAGCTCATCTGCAACTTTGTTGTCAGTAACGTCCCAGATACACACCCTAAGTAAATTCGATAATCCTACATAAGAGCGCTTATCAATCTTTTATATTCCCAGGCCTGATGTACCTTTGCAGCACATCCAGCATATCCTTTTAAAGCTATCAGAATCAGGTATCCATATAAAATGTTATCCTTGAGCCTTAACAAAGCGTAACATTTTTGCCTGAAAGAAGCTAAATTCCACTGGAATACTATATGACTTCCTAACATTGGTTACATAGATAAAGACATTGGCTTCAGTGCCGTAAATATTTCTTAGCCGTGGACGCTAAATTCCACGGGAATACTATATGACTTCCTAACATTGGTTACATAGATAAAGACATCCGCATCAGTGTCGTAAATATTTCCCAGCCGTGGACACAAAATTCCACCAGAATACTATATGACTTCCTAACATTGGTTACATAGATAAAGACATCCGCTTCAGTGCCGTAAATATTTCCCAGCTGTCGAAAAGTTTATTCGATTAGAGTTCAATATCATTATACTCAGTACACACAGTTACTAAAGTATACATACGGTTAAAAAATTTCAGAAATTTTTTAACTAATCCGTTTTCGTTGAAAATCTTTATAGTTTCCTTGATGTTAAGACAGTCTTTGCATTGGTTTAAAAATTTTGAAATTGAACTGAATTGTGGCCCTGCACAGGCCCACAAAGATATGCACCCGATTTACAAATTTCACAAATTTCTGAAACAAAGACCGTCTTAAAATCGAAGAAAGATGTCAGACAATTATAAATATTTTCAACGGAAGCGGATTGGTTAAAAAAATTTCTGAAATTTGTTATCCGTATGTATACTTTTGTGGCTGAGTGTATATCACAGAAGTAGACTTTTCTGGCGATGTAATTAGTTATTCTCAAATCCGAAATGAGTTGATCACTCCAATTTAGTTCCTTCAACAGTATCGATACAAATTCTAAAGAGGATTCTAGCTGCCGCCTTCATACATATTTTTTATTCGACAATTGCTGATGATTTCTGTTGAAATTACTTGCGTTAAAATCCCCATTGAAAATTGTCACTTTAATAATCATTTATTTGATTTTCAATTACTTAAACAATAAATGAAAACTACATCTCTGAAAAAGATCACCCAAAATTTGAGTCCTTTCAAAATAAACATCAAAACCTGAAAGCCGCCGGCCAAATAGTTAAAAAACAGGATCAATTTATTACAAATAAAAATGATTTCAAAACAAATAAATGATGCCCAGAAAGAAGACAAAAAAAAAACTGAAACTTTTCGAACAAAAAACATACGAAACAATTGCAAAAAGAAGAGATGAACAATGGAACACCAAAGGATCATTGCAGGATAATATGTAGTCCTTTGAAAATATGCTTGTTAGACAAATCGTACAGACAGTAATGAATGAATGAATGAACGAATGCACTTGCAGTGATCTTGCAGTTTTATTGTAATAATTTTACTTCTTCTTCTTCCTTCTGCCTCTCTTTAGTTTTGGGCTTTTGTTTTAGAATCTCCTTCATGCGTCCTTTATTGTTTCATTCATGTATCAAGAGTAGTCTTATTATGGTTTGAAGTACCTATGCATTGATTCATTCATTCGTTCATTCGTTCATTCATTGAAACAATAAGAATTTCTTTCAGTTCTTTGATTTGATTTTTAAGAATGCTTTGTTTGGTCACACGAAAAAAGGACATTTTTTTACGAGGCTCGTAAAAAAAATTCTTTTATTTTGTCAAACATTATTTGAAGTATGTTAGGATGTGGTTTTTTAATTAATTGTTATTGGAAAAGAAAAAACAAAAACAAATGTAATGTTTAATGAAAGTCCACATTTTTTTCTAATAAAAACGACTTCAATATTCGTTTGATATCAAACTGACCACAAGGTTTATGTCATTTAGGATATTGTGGGGGAAGAAATCCTTTTAAAGGTCTGTCAATGTCAAAACAGAGTAGCGTAAAGGTATCCTCCAAAAGGGACTCCTCAACATTGACAGTTGATAACGGCCATCATATTGAAGCTGCATCTGTTAAATTAGTTGTCATTTATTCAGTCTGTTTTGCCAAATCACCATGGATGGCTGTAGATTAAGCAACACGCGCAAATAATTTTTTTTTTTTTTTATCACAATGGCTAATCTGTTTGCGCAACATACCGCGCGTTATTCCCTATTTCACGATCACCATAAGCGCCCTACCGGGAGGACCATTCGCTAATTTTTTTTTTATCACAATGGCTGATCTGTTCGTGAGATCCCCAATTTCACGACCACCATAAGCGCCCTACCGGGAGGACCATTCACAATGTGTTGGATAAATTTGAGCTCTTTGGGTTCAGTAAATATTCGACCAATGTCAACGAAATGCAAGATCTACGGCACACATCGCCGACTGCCCGTGAAAAGGTGCAGTAATATCCAAGCCAGTCAATTTATGTCACAAACAAAAACTCGGCAACATGACTTGTTGATGATCAAGTACAAATGTAGATTGTTTTCCTTAATAGAAAGCTATTCAGGATCTCTAGGAAATTAATCGCGAGCTGAACGGAGAGAGTATGTTGAGAGAAACAAAGAAATTTTTCTCCAATTGTTTTGCTTTCCTTGCTAGGCAGGTGGTAGGTAGCTGGAGTGGTAGCTTTGATTACCAAAGCTCACATAGCGGTCGGTTGTGATGCCACAGTCCTCGTCTTTAAACAAATTCCACTAAACCAATCGAAGACATTGGTTAGCATAGGAACTGCACACTAAAGCACGACTACGCTATGCTGGAAACCAGCCTGAAAGTTATAGATAAACGAAGCTATATCCTCGATTTCCATGGATGATAAGCTGACAAAGAATGGTAAGCCAAATAACTTAAATCTGCACCTCAGTTTCAGCAGACCCACACCCTTGGCAGAAGTCGTTTGATGGAAGCTGTAGTCTTTCCGCATATGTTTCTTCAACGCAATGACTTGTAAGCATGGCTACTGTGATCGAGATGACATTGCAATCGAGTCTGAGTAGTTGGTTGGTGCGCCTTCTATCCTTCGTGGGCCAAGTGAGTCTGAAAATGTAGCAAGATTCCCATGAAGAGTTCGACTTCGGATAGTTTGGCGTCTCGGAAGAAATGTTTGCTTAATGTAACCGAGGAAAGTGGCTTATCCATTTCGATTGGCAATGAGCTCTATCGAGCTCATCTGCCCTACACAAATACATACATAATTGGCCATTACAACCCTTCAGTAAGGATTACGGCCTTGAGAAGCTGGTATTCACAGCACTCATGTTGTGCGCGTTAATTTTATACGCGAGTGGCGGGACCTACAGTTTAATGTCGACTCCGAACGACAGATTTTTGATATTTACTCCCAGAGTTTTTGCCAGAAATCTGTGGGAAGGAAATCGCCTAAGAAATATTTTTTTTTTATATTTCGTTTTGATGACTGACCTGGGATACGAACCCGGGCTTTACGTCTAATAAGCCAACACACTACCTATTAGACTATTTATTAGACTTCATCTGCCGTACAGCTACCTAGAATTTCCCTGTGCCCAGAAACTTAGGCAAGTGAAACACTTAACCAAGGGCGTTGCTATCTAACGAGTTTAGAGTTGACAGTAATGTTCGAGTAGAATGTCATAGCCAAGCTGCTATTAGATTCCCGGCTAAGATATGTTGTAATTTTGGGGAACGCTGATCTTCAAATGTTATTTTAAATGTTTTGTGAGTCCCACAGCTTTTAATAAATTTGTGTACATTGTACATACATACAGTGGACAGCAAAAGTCTTAGTACGGCAATATATTTGGACAAAAAAAGGTTTAATACTCTTGCACAAAGTCTTGATATGACTTCAAGAGAGTATTTAGGAGATCATTTGAAAGAATGGTTACGTAACCGCAAAACCACAAATAAAAGTCAACCAAAAAACTTGCTCATGGTGCCACCAGAAAACACTAAACAAAACTTGCACATTCAATTCACAATGGGTTAAATGGAGTGTTTGACCTTAAGGGATATTCTACTAAATACAAAGGATTACATTTTCATATACTAGGCCTTTGAATTTTAAATTTAATCAAGGTTCTCCTTTGGGGTACCTATGGAGTCATCTGAAACTTTTCCTTATTTTTCTCTTGTTTTATGAAAAACATAAAAAATCGTTTGTTTTATAATAAAACAGAAATAAATGAATAAAATAAATATATAAACTATAAATTTGTATATAAACTTTTGGATAAGATTCTTGAAATTGCTGAAAAATATTGCCGTACTAAGACTTTTGCTGTCCACTGTATGTATTTCAGGATTAAGACCACACCACTTTTACTATGTGTGTTAAGTGAACACATGTGTGTTAGGTTAGGTTAGAGGACAAATACAGTACCCGGAGGTCTAATTAACCCATTGTACAACGTCCTAGTTTCTCACACCACTTATGTTGTGTGTGTTAATTTTTATACATGAGTGGCGGAAACGTTTAACAGTTTAAAGAAGACTCCGAGCGACAGATTTTTTGAGAAACTTTCTCATGGCAAATTTTATTTACTCAAGAGTTTTTGCCAGAAATCTGCTGAGAGGAAGTCGCCGAAGAAATACTTTTTGTATTTTGTTTTGATGTCTGGCCTGGGGCTCGAATCCTGGCTTTTCGTCTAATAAGCCTTCACACTACCTACTAAACTACGGCGACTTCCATGTGTGTTAAGTGAACACATGAAGGGCGGGACCTCTAGTATAAAGTCGACTCCGAACTACAGATTTTTGAGAAGCTTTTCATAGCAATTTTATTTGACTCTCAGTTTTTTTTTTTTTTTTTTTTTGCAATCCAACAGTGAGCTGTATGAGCTCCTCAACGACATAGACGTTGTACAGCGTATTAATATCCAGCGGCTTCGCTGGCTCAGCCATGTCGTTCGAATGGAGGAGGATGCTCCGGCAAGATGGGTATTTGATGTGGGGATCTGCCGAAGTCGGCGCAGAGGACGACCTCCGTTGGAAGGACCAAATCGACGAAGCCCTGTCATCGATTGGTGTGACGAAATGACGTAGGCGCGCAAGAAGCAGAGGCGCCTGGAAGGATGTGTTGCGGCAGGTTGAAATCCGTTAATCGGGTTGTTATGGCCAATTAAGTAAGTAAGCACTACCTACTAGACTACGACGATTTCAGATCAGTGATAGCTCAACGAAAAAAAAACGCTCTCTAAACCGAATTGTGAAATCAACTAAGTACGGTAGTACCCATATCAATTAGATGAATCCCAACTATGATTTTCTAACGACGTTTCTGCATAATATATTCCGAGTTTATGTAAATAGTTTAGAACTGTGATATTGATACTGGATACTACATTACATCAGTGATTTTAAGAAAAAAAATAATAGAATTTAATTTCAAATGTATGTATGTACTCGGGCTATAGTAATTGTATATTAAGCCTTAATTATGGCTGGTAATCTTCTTAACTTTTATTTTTTCGCTTTTTTTTAATTTAAACAAAAATATTTTTGTATATAAAAGACAAAGAAATGACATGGAGGAATACGAAAAAAAGAGAAAAAAGAAATGCAAATGTCACTGTCAATTAATGTCAATTAACATGACATGTTCCACCAGAGTCAGTAGTCGATGAAATGTAGACGAATGGTGGTGGTTCAGTTCACTCATTAATTCATACTTGAAAATCAAACTGCGTGTTTATATGTTTTTTTGTTTCTTTTTTTCCGTTTTTAATTTTTATTTGAAGAACAAATAAATGTTGCGGCTTTACGAAACAAATACAAAATAAGAAAAAAAAAAAACAAATAAAAAAACTATGAATGACAATAGAATTTAAGCCAAACACAGTATTTATCCAATTAACCCTTATTAACCATATTTTCCAAACTTATTCATTTCATTTTCCTTCCTCCTCTCAATCAAATGAAAGACACTCTTCATTTCCATGTATTTGCTCGTAGTGTTCGTATAGCATTTGTATTTGTAAGACCAATGGCATTGGGATGATGAGCATGTTTTTAATAATTTTCATTGTGTTAGTGTTAGTGGTGGTGGTGAGTGGTGAGTAGTAACCCTTAATCTATATTTTCCGTTGCCTTAAGCAGATCCTGTTTGTTTTCATTCTTTTTTTGATTAATGTTTCTGTATCAATTTTATTGTTGTTGTTGTTGTTTTTGTTCGTCTTGAAATCACTGTGTGAATTTCGTGTTGCCTGGATATTTAACAAGACAGCCATATGACTGAGAGCTTGTGTATGCATGTGTGTATGCGAATGTGTGTTTACAAGGCTTTATTATCATTTCAATTCATATTTTATGGCAGTTTAGGTTTGTTTGTGGCAAATTAAAATTATATTTGTATGCTTGAATGGAATCAAATAATGCCTCAAAATAGCATAGCAATGGAAGGAGAGAATTTTGGTCTGCCAATTATAAAAGCTTTTTTCAATGAGTGTCTTAAAGGGTATCCATATACAGTGAGCGCTATAAGTGAGTCAATACTTTTGTTCTTAAGTATAAAAAAAGTTCGTTTATCATGAATTGTTGTTTTTGTTTTAACATTTTATAAGTAATAAATAAACGTTTTTTTTTTTGGAAATTTATTCCACTATTCTCATTTACTTTTCTCGCTATCCTAAGAAAATGAATTATTTCAGTGGTGTTTACTCACTTTTGGCGCTCAGTGTATGTATGTATGTATGTTACTATGCAGGAATACACGTTTTGATAGACAGTTTTTTCTTAGAAAATATTTTTGTATAAATTGAAGAAGCGTAAGATCTTCAAAAACCTTTTTTAGAACTTGTCTCAGATTCGAAGTCGCCGTAGTCTAGTAGGTAGTGTGTTGGCTTATTAGACGTAAAGCCCCAGGCCAAAAATCAAAACAAAATACAAAAAGTATTTCTTCGGCGACTTCCTCTCAGCAGATTTCTGGCAAAAACTCTGAGAGTAAATAAAATTGCGATGAAAAAGTTTCTCAAAAAATCTGTCGTTCGGAGTCGACTTTAAACTGTTGATCGGTTCCGCCACTCATGTATAAAATTAACACACACAACATAAGTGGTGTGAGAAACTAGGACGTTGTACAATGGGTCAATTCGACCTCTGGGTACTGTACTTGTCTTAATTGACAAGTACACGTCCTCTAGCCGAACCTAACCTAACCTTGCCTCAGATTCGTTAAACATATTACTTCCAGCTATGCAGGATATACTGTAGCCTGTATGTATTTTTATTGGGTATAGTAATAACGAAAGCTAGTCATTTATTTCTACTTTTTTTAATTGGAGGCAAAGCTCGACGCATGGCCCTCATATAAGGGTAAGGCCCCGCTTAGCACCTATATAGCAAATTCAAAATGGCGGTCGAGGTTTATAAAAATTAATCAAACCATATTGCATCCGCCATTTTGAATTTTTTAAATCTGAATGAAGATCTGTAATCAGCGACCCCAAAAACCCCTGAGTGAAAATTTTCAAGTAAATCTGATTAATTTTTAAGGGCCTCCGTAATATGTTTCTTTTTCTCTTGCCATAAACCCTCCCCCTACTTTAAGGGTACATGCAAACAATTAGGTTTTGGGCTCATTGTAAAGAGCAAAGATCAATTGTCAATTTCTGACAATAGCGATGGTTCTAGCACGTCAGTGTTTAGCTGTACAATTTTTCAAAAATGGCCAAAAATGCTATTCTTAGGGGTTTCAACCCCCTTTTTCTCGAAAACCTGACGTGATGGAGAGTTTTTGAACCCAGATTCATGTTTAGCGCGCAAAACGCCTTCGGAAACACCTAGAGCCATCTTATTTGCACAAAAAAGTCCAAATTTGCAGGGCTGTGATATTTTTATTGCGTGTAGTGGTAACGGAAGTTAGTCATTTATTTCTACTTCTTTAAGTGGAGGCAAAGCCCGAGGCATGACCCTCCTAGAAGGGTAAGGTCCCGCTTAGGATAAATGCTATTATGCCACAATTTATATCCTTCGTGGTTAAGTAGGTAGATAAGTTGGAGTGATGGTAGATTTGATTATCAAATCTCACTTGAACACGCATAGTGGCCCGTTGCGACAGTCCCTGTGCTGACCGAATTCTACCAAAATCATCAAAGAAGTTGGTCAGCCCAGGGGGGCTGCACTATAATCTCAGGATCAAATATTTTCCATAAGATCAAATATTTTCCATAAAACCAAACGACTTCGAATTACATTTTTTTTCTTTTGAAGAAATCTTGATTTTGCAATGTTCAGCCAAAGGTGACAGAGGAAATGCAAAGTTAAATACGTCCGCCTTTCCATATCAAAAGCTGGGCACTGACACAGAAGGTAAAATATATTTTCCAGCTTCCACAGCTCATGAAGAAGTCATTTAAGGGAATGATAAGTTTGTCGACATTTCTTTCAATACAACAGTGACTTGTAAGAACCGCAATAATACGAAGACTGTCGTTGTGATTTAAGGATGGAAGACAATCTGTCTTGTGTGTATCTTCTCTTGCTGCCAATGAAGTTAAATCTTTCGGTAAAGTAACCGGAGGATATTCAATTTAGCTGAGGCAATCGAAACACCTGGACCCTGTAAGACGTTGTATATTGGAGTGATTATTGATTGATGATTGGAGTAGAATTGAAGTTTTTTATTTTTTAAACTCGAAAAACTTTCGTATAGAAAAAAAAGTTCGTCTTCTTCTATAATTCAAACTGGTTAGCACTTACTGTCCCTTAGGTTAGGTTAGGTTAGGTTAGGTTAGAGGAGACGTGTACTTGTCAATTAAGACAAGTACAGTACCCGGAGGTCGAATTGATCCATTGTACAACGTCCTAGTTTCTCACACCACTTATGTATGTTGTGTGTGTTAATTTTATACATGAGTGGCGGGACCTACAGTTTAAAGTCGACTCCGAACGACAGATTTTTGAGAAACTTTTTCATGGCAATTTTATTTACTCTCAGAGTTTTCGCTAGAAATCTGCTGTGAGGAAATCGCCGAAGAAATACTTTTTGTATTTTGTCCTGATGTCTGGCCTGGGGCTCGAACCCTGGCTTTTAATAAGCCAACACACTACCTACTAGACTACGGCGACTGTCCCTTACTTAACAAGATTCTAGACCATAATTTGACTTAGTGACGCCTTTTTAGAGTGAATGTGTAGGAATTATTGATGGGCCTTTAGCACATTTGCTTTTAAAAACTTTATATTCATTGCTTGAAGATCCTTGATTTGGCGTGCTTAAAAATTATTTAGGCAGACTTGTGGGATTAGTTATTAAAATTCTAATCACTCCTCTGTGATACAATTTTCCTTGCTGATTAAATGCATGGATTGCTGAATCACGAGGTCCTGTATTTGACGGTAAAAAGGACGAAGTGCTCTATGAACTTTACCGAGAGCTGCGTTTTTTATTTTCTAAGAGAATTTTCACAATTTAGGAGATTAGTTTTGCCATTCGCACTTTGAGAATCTTAGCTGTCAAACTATAGTTAGCGATAACGATAACTCTCAAACAGCAATTTGAAAACGTAAACCTACTGACTTATAAGGTGATTACAACCCTTCCGTCTGGCTTACTCCCCAGCTTCTTACACCACTATGTTGTGTGCATTAATTTTATATATGAGTGGGTGGACCTACGGTTTAAAGTCGGCTCCGAACGACAGATTTTTTTTGAGAAACTTTTTATTAACTCTCAGAGTTTTTGCCAGAAATATGTCTGGCGACCTGAGGTTTGAACCTAACTATCTACCAGTGGTGTTGTCGAGCCGGAACGCTCCGTAACGTCGTTCCGGTACTTCCTTTTTGGACAGGAACGCGTTTCGGAACTAAAGACGATTTCTGATAACGAGAATTGGCTGACGTTTTGAAAAAAAAAATTAAGAAGAATTTCTGATTTTTTTTTCTAATTTTTGACGAATTTTTATATGTATTTTTATAAACAAGGGTTTGAACCGAACCGGCTTGTTTTTCCGAATCGTGAACCGGAGTCCGGAACGTTTTTTTCTGAACTAATTACTACTTAAGAATTTGAGTATTTAAAACCACTTTTTTAACCCTTTTGGCCGTCAGGATTATCATGGAAAATCAGCCCCGTCGTTAAATTTGGGACATGAGACCGCACAGAGCGACCGCCTACCCACGATCGGCCCTGTCTATATAATTATATATACGCGTTCCGGTAAAAAAATTAGCACAACACCACTGCTATCTACCTACTAGACTACGGCGACTTCCTCTTGAAACAATTTATCATTTGAAGATTTTACTTTTCATTCCATATAATCAAAGCAACATTTTGAAGTGGCAACATTTGTTGTGTAATCAATTAAAAAAAAGAAGCAAAAAAGAAAAAAACATTAAATATTCATGGCATTAATTAATATTTGTTTTTTTCACCCAACTTTAATATCCATTTAACACTACAACTGTTTTTATTATCATCATTTTACACAGCAAAGTATTCAGAGAAACTCGTACCTTATCAATCTTTATAAAAGTCCACCCATTATCCAATCCATCCACTACTAAGCAAATCACCCTTAAAAGTATACAAAAAAAAGAGAGACAGGGAAAAACAAGGGGAAGTTTTTTGTGTTGTTGTTTTTGTAAAGCCATTAAATACAATAACAACAATTTAATAAGTTAACAATGTTTAAAAAACACTTTATCAATCAACAAATAAATGCGAAAACAATAACAATAACAAAAACATAAAGGAAAAGTAATCATAAAGAATAATAATAACAACAACAATAAACAAACAAATAATAACAATAAATAAACAGACTGCCAGCCAGCCAACAACATAAAAACCAAAAGACAAATACGGCGGATATTTAAAAAAAAAGCTGCAAAGGAAAAACGTATTTACCCTACACACCGCACCGCCACACCACCAGTTGTACTTATGTTTTCTGCCTTTAGGCTCTAAAAAAATTCTCTCCAAAAAAGCAAACAACAGCCCTGTCTCGATTACTTAAAGCATAATATTTACCTGATAAGCTAATTTTCAGAATGTAATTGAAGCTATGATTGAATACAATTGTGTTGACCCGATACAGTGGATACTGTGGCCAGCAAAATTACGCACTGCAACAACTTTTGTGGAGGGATGAATGCCCCTTTAAGGGCCATTATTACAAATTGTCGTTAAAGTCGGGTTTAGTTAAAGATAACTTTCGCTAAAGTGAATTTTAATGTCACCTTTTACTTCTTTTCGTTATTAGATAAAATAAAGTTAACTTTTTCAAAAATATGGCAGTGCCGGGGCAATGTCGATAACACTGCTCAATTAAACAAATTGTTTTTAAACGCTATGGTAACGATGGGCTTCTTTTTTTGTTGTATTTAATCACTTTGTGTATATTTGAAGTTGCCATATTGAAAATAATATACATATAATGTGGCAATACTTTAAAAGTTAAAGGTAGGATGAGCCTCCCTTTAGCTTAACGCTCACTTCTACCTTATTGTCCACTTATAATAATCAAAAGCAATTTATCTGCCCGTTAAAATCCTTAACGGCAAGTTGTAATAATGATCCTAAGAAAGTTAAGGAAAATATAAGATATAGAGTGGGAACGGTTCAAACATCAAAAACGAAAATATCAAAAATATTTCTTAGGCGGCTTCCTCTCTGAAAGACCAACACGGCTCCTATAAGCAGGCATCTGTTAGTTGACTCCTATCAAAATTGAAACAAACTGAGTCAATCAGTTTGCGTTTAATTGGTTTGATAACAGACTACTACGTGCTGTGATGATCAAATCGAAAAAGAGAATGCCGTGTGTCATTACCCAAACCAAGGTTAAGTTTAACAAATACCGTTAGTACTCTGACACATCAATTTCTATCGTAAAAAGGGAAGTAACATTCGCTGAGTTATAGGCGATAACACACACATCCTTGACGTCTAGTTCACGAATGTGCAGTTAGCCGAACGACGATTGAAAATGCAAGAGAACTCAGTGCTTTGAATTTTAAACCTTCTCTTGTAATTGATTAAGCTTTTCGGAACCTTAAAACGACTGGGGACGAAACAAGAAATCGCCACCACATTGAAGAAACCAGATCAGTGAAAACAAAGAGTATCTTGTGATAAATGAACTCCAAGATGAGTGTATAAATCGACAAACTTACCGCAACCCACAGCAGCTTATTCTTGATACAATCAATAAAACGGATTGTCATTTCGTGGAGTTGACATACACGAGGAGTTAAAGTAAGACAACCTGAATCGAGTTTCTGTTTTTCAATAACTTCTTAATCGAAACAGAATGGTTCCTAATTTTATAAAGCCTTGTAACTCATGTGAAAAAGTGAACAACTACATCAAGCAAAAATGAGTGTAGTCGATTCGCAATTAGCCCTCGCAAACTGCTTTGCGGCACTTCGTTGCATCCAAGCTCTTTATTCGCATTTATACTTTCAATTTCAGGTTCGTCTATAGAACTTCAGAAACGTTTGGTCTGTGAAATAAATTCTATCGGGCGATGTAATGTAATGTTTATTGAAGAAAACGGATCCAGGGTCGGCTCTTTATGGACTTGGTGTTGTGGCTTCTTTCCTACTTGTCAGATGCCTGAATTACGCCATTGTTAGTACTGCAAGGTATATTTAAAGCACCGATTATTGATGCAATGCAGTAAATCGATCCAATGCAGAAAGATCAAAGTATTTTTGCAGCTGTATTTCGCGTACTGGCACAACTTCAGAAAATTCAATTCGCACTAAATAGGTCTGAAGAAATAAAGTCCAAATGGACACCGGAGGATAAAAGAGTTCATTTCAGGGCGCAGGGGAACATAAATCTCCCTTTAGTTGCATTGTAAAACTTAAAAAGTTAATGGGATTTAGCATAAACGGGCTCAGTTGGAATCCTCTGGCCTTTGCTGTCAATGGTCAATGAAAGATACCAAAACCGAAGAGAGTTTTCCTTGGCGGAGGGGGATTAGGTTTCTTTAAGGATGTAAATACGGTTGAACGTATCTAGAAACGTATGTGATAGCCATATTATGGCTATTGTAGAAGCAGTCTGATTAAGAAAAAGTAGGAATCATTACAACACATTCTTAGCTTAGACTTAGGTAATGTTCTGGTTGCCACAAAGACATGTTGCTGCCAATTCCGTTCAATGTTCGATTGGATTTCATGAGAACGAAGTGGATTTCGGTTTAGGGAGGGTTTTTTGTTGAGCTATCACGAAGTTTCCGTAGTCTGTAGGTAGTGTGTTTGGTTATTGGGAAAGAGCCCGTCGGTCAAACCCTAGCTCAGACATCCGGAACAAAACGAAATATGAAAAGAAAAATTTCTTTGGCGATTTCCTTTCAGCAAATTTCTGGCAAGAACTCTGAGAGCAAATAAAATTGCAATGAAAAGTTTTTAAAAAATTTATCCTTCGGAGTCGACTTTAAACTGTAGGTTCCGCCACTCATGTATAAAATTAACACACACAACATAAGTGGTATGAGAAACTGGGTCGTAATTTTGACTGAATGGTTGTAATGATCAATTGTGTATGTACGTATATATCACTGGGCTGGGCTGGTCGCCTGAGTCTAATAGGTAGTGTGCTGGCTTATTAGGTAACAGTCCGTGGTTCAAACCTTAGCTCAGACATTTTGAACAAAACGAAATTTAAAAAGAATATTTCTATCGGTATCTTCTTCTCAGCAGATTTCTGTCTAAAACTCTGAGAACAAACAAAATTGAAATGAAAAGTTTCTCAATAAAATCTGTCGTTCGGAGTCGGCTTTAAGGCTGTAGGGCCGCCACTTATATATAAAATTAAGGCATGCAACATAAGTGGTTTGAGAAGCTAGGTCGTAATCTTGACTGAAGGATTGTAATGACCAATTATATATATATGCAGTGGTTCAAACCCTAGCACTGACATCTCGAATTAAAGGAATTTGAAAAAATAATCTCTATCGGCGTCTTCCTCTCAGCAGTCTTTTGGCAAAAACTCTGAGCGTAAATAAAATTGCAATAAAAGCTACGGAGTCGTCATTAAACTGTAGGTCCAGACACGCATAGATTAAATTAACACACACAACATTGGTGATGTCGGAAGCTAGGTTGTAACTTTGACTAAAGAGATGTAAAGACGATTTAAGTAAGTAAGTCAGTAGTCCGACTTTTCGAACTTCTCATTTGATTGATATGAAAAGTAGGGGCCTCGGAATTGCTCACTTCTCGTGCTTAACGCTTTAAGCTGACCTCAACTAGCTCACGCAGTTTAATTTGTATTTCTAAGGTTAGGTTAGGTTAGGTTAGAGGACGTGTACTTGTCAATTAAGACAAGTACAGTACCCGAAGGTCGAATTGACCAATTGTACAACGTCCTAGTTTCTCACACCACTTATGTTGTGTGTGTTAATTTTTATACATGAGTGGTGGGACCTACAGTTTAAAGTCGACTCCGAATGACAGATTTTTGAGAAACTTTTTCATGACAATTTTATTTACTATCAGAGTTTTTGCCAGAAATTTGCTGAGAGATAGTCGCCGAAGAAATACTTTTTGTATTTTGTTTTGATGTCCTGCTTGTGGCTCGAACACTGGCTTTACGTCTAATAAGCCAACACATTACCTACTAGACCACGGCGATTTCACATAAACAGGGTATCGAAGCTATTAAACAAAAGTGAGAAAAGTGTATCGGATTCAAAAAAGAGGTTATGGCGAGAAAGTGAGAAAATTTTGCTAGATTTATTGAACGTTTAATAAGAAACTTTTTTCTTATTAATTAGTTTTAAAACCATTAATTAATTATTAATTAAAAAGTCGAAGCTATGAATTGTTTTCAAAATATTTTTTAAGCCACACTGTCATAAGCAAGCACTGACCTACAAACGGGGACTCATTTACAATTTCTGGCCACCACCCAATATAAATACTTTTGGAAAATGTTTTAAAAATAATTACAATTCAAATAAGTTTTCCATCAACACATCATACATAAATATACGTACATATGTACGTACTTAGGAAATGAAAGTGGTTGGTTACACCCCATATTAGTACTATAGAATGCTGGTGTAAAATCTTTGCTCCCTCCTCTCGTAATAGAAAAACTGTGACAAATTTTCAAATAAAAATTTCACCCTCTTGTTGAGAGCTAGAAAACCTTTTTTTGTTTTTTTCGTTTTTTTTTTTGTTTATAAAGAGCCATGAAAATCGCATAAATAATGATGATGCGTTACGCTATCAAAATTAAATAAAAATCGAAAGACAAACCAAAAACACAACAACGTTTTCATAATGCAATCGAAAATCTAATGAATAGAGAGAGAAGAGTATGAAACAATAACGAATGAATGAATGTATGAATGTACGAATGTATGTATGATTGTATTGAATTGAAAACGAACAAATGAATATGAATATAAAACAAATCTAACGATCAGATGCATTTTTGATTAACAAAAAAAAAAAAAAAAAAAAGAAGAAAATATGGTACGAGCTGCATATCTATCTCAGGGTTATACGACATATACAACGACTTCAGCAGCCATTGTATCGTTTTCCTCTTTTCCTTTTTAATGGTAACTGTGTGTGTGTGTTTAATGATTATCACTGGATACAAATGTTGCAACATGGCGGCAGGCGTCATTATTATGGAAAGAAAAGAAACAAAAAAAAACAATTTTTCTAAGCATGTGTTTTGTGTCTTTGCAATTCAACAAGATGCCCGTCGTTAAACAGTAAAGATTTTTAGGAAGTTTTGGGGTAACAACTCGTGCTACATTTTATGTTGTATTGATAGCGGCGGCTACAATTAAATTTCCATATGTTTCTTTTGTTGCACAGACACACAAAGGTTTATTTTGTATTTTTATAATTGTTTCTTGAACGTTATATTGACATTAGGTTGTTCAAAATATTCTGGTTCTTTTTATTAATTTTTATCACTAGGAATCTATTATACACTACACCACAAACGATTTTGGAACTACAAAAATAGATTGTACGGAAGTCGCCGTAGTCTAGTAGATAGTGTTGGCTTATTAGACGAAAAGCCAGGGTTCGAGCCCCAGGCCAGATATCAAAACAAAATACAAAAAGTATTTCTTCGGCGACTTCCTCTCAGCAGATTTCTGGCAAAAACTCTGAGAGTAAATAAAATTGCCATGAAAAGTTTCTCAAAAAATCTGTGGTTCGGAGTCGACTTCAAACTGTAGGTCCGGGCACTTATGAATAAAATTAACACACATAACATAAGTGGTGTGAGAAACTAGGTTATAATCATGACTAAATGGTTGTAATGACCAATTATGTATGTAAGAGGAACGAAATAGGGAGAAGTGCCCTCCAACAGGAATATCACTTTAGTTCGTTTACATCCATCGTAAGAGACGGAAATTGTGTTCCACATTCGAATCGAGAGGAGCTTTAGCTGATCACCTGACACTCGAAGAGCAGAATATATGTAAGACAGCCGGCAATAAGTTCTGTTATTTCAATACAGCACAGATCTTTGTAGTTTTGCTAAAACAGTGAAATTTATTATGGCTATTGTACCTCTAGTCTGAATAAGAAAAAATAGGAATCATTACGACACATTCTTAGCTTAGACTTAGGTATTGTCTTGGTTGCCACAAGAACATGTTGCTGACAATTGCCTTCAATCGGATTGTTCGATTGGATATGGCGAAAACTAAAAGTGGATTTCCCAATTGGGTTTAGGGAGGTTTAAGCTTTCACTGATCGGAAGTCGCCATAGTCTTGTAGGTAGAGTGTTCGATTTATTAGGTAAGAGCCAGAGGTTCAAAGCCTAGCTCAGACATCACGACGGTACATAGATAACATAACATAATTAGGCAGGGCAATCCTTCAGGATTACGACCTACACACAGTTACTAAAGTATACATACGGTTAACAAATTTCAGAAATTTTTTCCGTTGAAAATCTTTATAGTGTCCTCGATTTTAAGACAGTCTTTTGCATGGCCATTTCTGAAATTGAACTGAATTGTGGCCGTGCACAGGCCCATAAAAGTATACATCCGATTAACAAATTTCACAAATTTCTGAACCAATGCAAAAGACCGTCTTAAAATCGAAGAAAGATGTCAGACAATTATAAAGATTTTCAACGAAAACGGATTGGTTAACAAATTTCTGAAATTTGTTAACCGTATGTATACTTTTGTGGTTGAGTGTAGCTTCTCATACCACATATGTTGTGTAAGTTAATTTTATAAATGAATGGCGGGACCTACAGTTTAAAAGTCGTCTCCGAATGATAGATTTTTTTGAGAAACTTTATCATGGCAATTTTATTTACTCTTAGAGCTTATGACAGAAATCTGCTTAGAGGAAGTGGCCTCATTTCTAATAAACCAACACACTATCTACTAGTCTACCGTGACACACAACCTACTAGTACGACTCTACTCTAACGAATATTTTACAAACAAACATAGTTCGATACTTAACTGTCTTTAGCAAGCACTTGCGCTCTCTTCTGCACGCTTTCGAGAAACAGCCAACTACATTACGTATTACCAGACCGTGAAAGAGAACGCGAAAACTTAAATGTAAATGGTAAAGCGAACGCAAGAGTATTTTATTTAAAATATATGTTTTACTCGTTAGTCCTTTTTCAATCCTGTTTTTCAACAAAACCAGAGGATGGCTCCTACTTATGCAATGCATATTGCATGAGTCTAAGAAAATAGTTTGTGAGAGAGAGGAAATAGTGTTTATGGGAGTTCAATTTGCGTCTGAATGTGTTGTAAGTAACAGGAACATTTTTTGTTTCAGGACCAGTGCTGGAATACCACTCATTCCAGAGAATTTCTTTATGCCAAGATCTATGGGAAATCTTTGAACTGTATGAGTCCTGGTTTCCGGGAAGCATTCAGAAATTCAACTAAAAGGTTAACCTTTTCAAAAGAGTTTAGTGAATGAGCGGTCATTCATTATAAGCACAGGAATCGATCTAGCATTTTAAGAATGACAAAAAATTCCGTAGGAAAGGAAAGAACTTAAGCACGAATGCCCTAGTCGAGAAGACCTTTTTGTAGCATAGCATCAGGATATGCTAACTTCCCAATATTAGCACTATCAGTAGCTATATTAGACGCGGCGTGTGTTAATATCGAACCTATTTACATGACCCAAATTAGACATTACGTGAAATTCAGATGCTTTTGGTATTGGACTTGGCCTAAGGACTATCAATTGCTTTCATTTACAAAATTGTATGTAGATTTGGAAGTTAAGGAGGGAAAGTGAAAAATTGATTTACTATTGTAGATTCTAGAATTACAGAGTTGCCAAAGCTCTCTATGAAATTGTTTCTGTTTGTTATATTGAAGTGTGAGAAGCTAGGCCGTAATCCTGACCGAAGGGTTCTAATGGCCAATTATGTATGTATGTATGTATGTATTCAAGTGTAGCAGTAACTGATCTTTATATCATACTTGTTGGTGATGTAATCCTCTGTGAATGAGAGACTTCGTAATTAAGGCCTCATTAATTTATAAATTGCGAAAGTCTAGATGAAGATTTGCTCGCTTTCATTGGGTTATTAAGCTCTGCTACTATGATTGACAAATGTGGTTAGTTGGATGGATGAGAGTCGCTTCAGAACTAGCGCTGGTTGTGTCATTTGAGATAGAAGACTTATTTTTCTTTAAATGTAGATCTGTAAGAGTTCTTTTCCCTGGCAACTTTGCTTTCTGGCAAATAAGGCTAATTTGTGAACGACTTTCAGCTCAGGGCAAACACGGGGAAATGGGGGTAAAATGAATTGTAAATAAAATCATGTTTTAATGTTAATTTAAAGTAGATTTTATAAAAAGCACTAGAGGTTGCATTCGCCTAGCAGTTGGCTAACTAACCGCCACTGTTTGATCTTGTATTTCTTTGATGTATTTAAAATGCTTCTTTGAATGTAAATACATTTTTTTAATGAATTTCTTCTTACACTAAAAACGTTTAATTTAACCGTTTTTAAATTCCAATAAAAACAAAACTTGCCTTAAATTTCTTTAGAATAAAACGAAATACACGTATCGGCTAATAAACTCCGCAAACAAAGGCTACTTAAACTCCTCTAACACCTTAGGAAAAAAACAAAAAGAAAAGAAAAGAATAAGTGGAACAACAATTAAAATTAAACAATTAATGGCAATGAAAAGAAATGCAATTTACCAGGAAATATTTGGCCAAAAAACAAAAGCGGAAGTTGCCAAAAACTAAATAAAAAAAAGAGCAGCACATCCTCTACTAAGAAGTACTTAAAACCTTAAGAACAACAACGAATTTTTCAATTTATTTTCTGGTTTTTGTGTAAAGTAGAGCAAAAAAAAAGAACAAACATTTTAAAACAATGAATGACCATTGGCTTAAAAATAGGTAAGATTGTTAGCCAGGCAGGCAGGCAGGAAGGCAGGTACTAAACGGGCACACTTCAAGCAGACGTGCAAAAATCATTGCAAACAGTGGTCCGTCTTGAAACAAAAAATGTACAAAAATTTGTACAAAACATTAAAGGTATGAACAAGTCTGCAAAAAGAATTTGCAGAACAGCTGTTAAAAAGCATTATTTCCCTACCAGAGGAAGACTTACAATGCGCCCTATTATCATACTCCATAACTTACTTCTGTAAAGACAAATTGGCTTATGGTCCTAATACTGGCAGTTACCAATCTTATGAAATTTTTATTTCACTGATTCCAGTCTGGTATTTTTTCATAGAAAGGTGAGTACCTATGTATACGTTGAGGTGACTGTCCATCCAAGAAGTTGTCATGGACATACATAAGGCCCATGTGATGCCACATTTATCCAGTGTCCTCTAGTCATGGAACTAAAGGGTCCGCCAAATAACTTTTTTTTTGAAAATGCTTTAAAAAAAAACTACTGAATATTTTCCTTCCTTCCGGTTAATAATGGAAAATAATTTCATTCAAATGGCTGCCTCGGCTGGCCATGCAGTAGCCTACACCAGAATATGCCGATTTGGGCAAAAAAAAAAATCATCTTTTCAGATGAAGCTTATTTTGATCTTGGCGGGTATGTAAACAAGAAAAATTGTCGCATTTGGGGCACAGAAAACCCGCACGCATACATTGAAAAGCCGACGCACCCAAAACGAGTCACTGTTTGATGGGCCATTTTTCTTCGAAAATGAGCAAGGAGTGGCCGTTACAATCAATGGCGATATTTATCGGTCAATGTTGAACGAATTTTTGTTCACAAAAATTTAAGAGGAGGATATTGGCAACATTTGGTTTCAACAGGACGGCGCTACGTGCCACACAGTCGAAGCTACACTCGATGTTTTGCGCCCTGTTTTTGAAGATCGCATTATCAGCCGCAGAGCTGATGTCGTTTGGCCACCTCGGTGCTGCGATTTGACACCGTTAGACTATTATTTGTGGGGTGCCGTCAATGATAAGTGTTACGCTGACAAGCCAGAGACAATTGACGCTTTAAAGGACAATATTCGTGAAGCCATTGGTGAAATACAGCTGCACACAATCGATAATGTGCTTAAAAATTGGACCGATCGTGTAGGCTGCTGCATGGCCAGCCGAGGCAGCCATTTGAATGAAATTATTTCCCATTATTAACCGGGAGGATTGTACTTTCAAATAAAAAAAGAAATTTGAGAAAATATTCAGTAGTTTTTTTTAAAGCATATTCAAAAAAAGTTATTTGGCGGACCCTTTATTTGGATATTCTGATGGAGCGATTTAGACAGCAGACTAAGTTCACCACTGGCAGATCACATACTTACAAACATAATTGGTTATTACAATCATTAAGTCAGGATTACGACCTAGCTTCCCACACCACTTGTGTTGTGTGTACTAATTTTATACAGGAGTGGCGGGATTTACGGTTTAAAGTCAACTCCGAACGACAGATTATTTTGAGAAACTTTTTCATGTTAATTATATATACTCTCAGATTTTTTTCCAGAAATATGCTGAGGAAGGCGCCCTAGAAATATTTTTGTCATATTTCGTTTTGTTGGAGCTGTCTGACCTGGGGAGTGAGGCGTGGCCTCCCAGCTAACTACCAACTAGGCTACAGCGAAAGCTCTCACTTTGCGGAGTACACTCTAAGCATTCTTAGATTGTAGAGGAGTGGGACCTTTTCAGCAAATCTTGGCCCATGTTTTTTTAATTGGTCATTACAACCCTTCAGTCAGGATTACGACCTAGTTTCTCACACCACTTATGTTGTGTGTGTTAATTTTATACACGAGTGGAGGGACATACAGTTTAAAGTCGACTCCGAACGACAGATTTTTGAGAAACTTTTCATGGCAATTTTATTTACTCTCGGAGCTTTTTCCAGAAATCTGATCAGAGGAAGTCGAAGAAGAAGAAATACTTTTTGTATTTTGTTTTGATGTCTGGCCTGGGGCTCGAACCCTGGCTTTTCGTCTAATAAGCCAACACACTGCCTACTTGACCACGGCGACTTGGCTTATGTGCGACCCATTATTTCATTTGAATTTATTCAAAACGTAATAAATTCTTACAGCGTAGCCTAATATGTCATGCAATTTAATATTTTTCGTGAAATTTATTGAGTGAATATTGATGAAAAGATACAGGAAGAACCACCCATACAAATCCGCTTACAAATGTTAAATCTCCTCAAAAAAAAAGAAAAAAAAAATAAAAAATAAAGATTGAACATGAATTCAGTTTTGTCAACGCATTGCATTGTCCAATTTTGTATTTAAGCTGTAACTGATCCCTACATAATCCTTATGACTTTTAATTCAATTTCAGTATAAAGCCACCACGCCAGGCCATAGAGCAGCAGACGCCTCAATGTCTGCTAAGTAAAGAAATGAAGAAATTCTAGGAATTTTTTGGCGGCAAAATGTTTTAAGAATCATTTTCAAGCCATTGTTTTCAAGACTGTTTATTTGTCAAATGAAATTTAAACAGATTTTTCTTGTTTCTGCAGCATTGTTGCCATTTTTCCTTTTATTTTCTCTTTTTTTTTGATTGTTTAAGATTTTCTTGTATTTTTATAGGAATTTTATTTTGCGTTAATTGTTCTTTTGTGACTTTTGTATCAATGACTTGAGCTCCTTTTTTTTAAATTTATTTTATTTTATTTTATTTCTATGTTGTTGTTGTTTTGTGTCCTTAATTCATAAAATTAAAAATAGAAAAAAATCCTGCTACAATTGCTATCAACTCGTGTTCGTTCAATCATTTTCTGATGAATGAAGGCAAACCAGCTGAATGCATGAAAGAATGAATGAACGAGTGAATGAGTGAATGCCTGGATGGTTGTAAAATCTTGTTAATTGTGTAATTCATACAATAAACCAATAAACATGAAAATTTGTCACAGAGGAGGGTCCCTTTCTCTTTCTTTTTTCTTTTGCTTTGCTTTTCTTTTCTTTTCTTGATTCCTAATGACATTCCTAAGTAGGTACTTAAAACGTTTTAATGTCACATTCATTTTTATTGTCGGCCTCTATGTATGTATGTATGTATGGCATAAAAAATTATAGAAGTGTATGGGTATTGATAGCAAGCACCATGAAGGGCTTTTGCACGCTATAAGTGCCAGCACAGGGCCTATGAAGAGGAGATTCGTAAAGCAAACTTAACACACGTATTTGAGTTGTAAACCTTAATTTATAGGGCAATAAAACGTATATCAAGCCTTTGCTTAAACTACATAACCTCACTAATTTCACTTGAAACTAAATTTCAAAAATTTGCAAAATATTTACACTTTCATTTTTAGAAGTCGCCGTAGTCTAGTAGGTAGTGTGTTGGCTTATTAGACGTAAAGCCAGGGTTCGAGCCCCAGGCCAGGCATCAGGAAAAAATACAAAAAGTATTTTTTCGGCGACTTTCTGCATTTCTGGCAAAAAAATCTGAGAGTAAATAAAATTGCCATGAAAAAGTTTCTCAAAAATTTGTCGTTCGGAGTCGACTTTAAACTGTAGGGGTCCCACCACTCATGTATAAAATTAACACACACAACAAGAAACTAGGACGTTGTACAATGGATCAATTCGCCCGCCGGGTACTGGACTTGTCTTAATTGACAAGTACACGTCCTCTAACCTAACCTAACCTACACTTTCATTTACCTACTTGCCATTCATGTTGAGCGCTTCGTATTTTTTCCTGCTTTTAAAAATTAGTTTCAACGTGGAATTTCGTAGGCGATTGGTCTTCACGGTTAGGTGATTGCGTGGGGCTATTTGTAAGGGATGTGTTATTAAATGTAGGCGAATCGGAACCCTTCTTTTGTTTGACACGACTATTTTGAAACCAAATTTTCACTTGTTTCTCGGACAAACGCAAACGATTGGCAATTTCAATGCGCCGTAAACGCGAAAGATAAGCATTCACGCTCCAATTCCAATAGTTGGATACTTGAAAAGGCTGCACACATATTTGAGTGGTAAACCTTAATTTACAGTCAATGAAATGCATATCGTGCCTTCGTTTCTAAAAATACACATTCTCTGGGATCCGCTCGTAGTCTAATGGGTTGTGTGCTAGACTATTCGTGTTAGGTTGGTGGATTTGCTTCCCAGCAGATACTCTGGCGTGTTACTTACTCAATTCGTAATAGGATCAGAGGCTCTGTCGGGTCTCCCTGCACTGGTGTTCATTATCTCATCTTTACTTTTATCTGTCGAGTCTGGTGTTCATTACGTCATCTATACTCCGCTAATGGATGAACTTTGCTCCTCTGTAGAGGAAGGCCAGCGTCATGCATGACATCTGTTGTATCAGCTTAAGCAAGTTGTTGTTGCTATCAACGTGTCCATTCATGTGGGTAACTGTCACTCATATATAGTTAACTGTTTCACCTACTCTTCCAGAGACACCCGGCATTCTTGGATATTCTTGATGTTGTGTACACAAACTCCATGGATGTAATGGCTGTTTTACTGTCTACAACATCTCCATTAGATATACTCTGATACCGGATTTGAACAGCGAAAATTTTTATATACTTTGTCCGACTAACTTAACCAGAGCTTATGCGTCTCTATATTCAATGAAGCGAACAAAAGTTAAAATTCCTTTCCTCACCAGCTTGTCTGCCTACGCATTATCTTGAATTTCCGTAGTGATTAGGTTAGGTTAGGTTAGACGATGTGTCTTGTCAATTAAGTACCCGGAGGTCGAATTGACCCATTGTACACGTCCTAGTTTCTCACACCACTTATGCTGTGTGTGTGTTAATTTTATACATGAGTGGTGGGACCTACAGTTTAAAGTCGACTCTGAACGACAGATTTTTGAGAAACTTTTTCATGGCAATTTTTATTTACTCTCAGAGTTTTTGCCAGAAATCTAATGAGAGGAAGTCGCCGAAGAAATACTTTTTGTATTTTGTCTTGATGTCTGGCCTGGGGCACGAATCCTGGCTTTTCATCTAATAAGCCAACACACTACCTACTAGACCACGGCGACTCAAGACCAGAGCTTACGCCTCTCTATATTCAATGAAGTGAGAAAAAGTGAAAATCTGGGATCCTAGTTATTCTGTTTTACCTGCCACGTAGAGGCATACATAATTGGTCATTACAACCCTTCAGTCAGGATTATGGCCTAGTTTCCACTCATGTAGTGTGTGTTAATTTTATACATGAGTGGCACAGATTTTTTTGAGAAACTTTTTCATGGCAATTTTATTTACTCTCAGAGTTTTTGCCAGAAATCTGCTGAGAGGATGTCGCCGAAGAAGTATTTTTTCAAATTTCGTTTTGATGTCTGACCTGAGGTTTGAACCGTGGCTTTACGTCTAATAAGCTAACACACTAACTACTAGACTATGGCGATTTCTTCACGTAGAGATTAATTACTTGAATGATGGCCTAACTGTTAGATAGCATTACTAAGTCCCGTTCTTTACACTTCCTGTCCAAATTGAATTGAGTAAAACTTTCAAAGGCATAAACTTTGGATTGGAAAATACCTGCTAGTGTAACCTTGGATTTCTTTGGCTTCTTCCCATCAAAAATATTACACAAGTGTTCTGATCCTATGCGCATCTACTCGATTCCGATTTATTCACTCGTATAAATGACAAGCACTGATGCTCAGGTGAAATTCTGTTTCATGAGGTTTTTCTAGGACGACTTATAACGACGATCCAGCTTTATTTCTATGTTTAAAACGGGTTTAAAATTATTTTAGGACTCGAAAATATTCCGAATTTTATGAACATTTTCACGGATTAAATATTGGATTCGCAAATATCATGATAAAGTTGCCCTATGACTTCTTAAGGAACTTCAGAACATCTATTCTAGAGGCAGAGGTTTAGGCAGGTTTTGTAAATGACTCCTTTCATATTATCACTGATGGCTAGAAGCTGAATGGAATTGTGGGAGACGGAATTTTTTCTGAGTCGCTGGGTATGGCTAAATCCACATGGCTACCGGATCACTGCATCATCTTCCATGCGGAAAAGTTTACAGTACATGCTACTTTGAGTAATATTACTGACAAACAACATCTCTAGAAGGGATATTAGAATATTTTCTGACAGACAAGGGTATGTCGCAGCATTGATTTCTAGCAGAACCGAGCGTCCAACGCGGTTTATAGCTGCCGCAAGTCTCGTAATAAGAAAGGGAAATGGTACGACATTCATATTGTATGGCTACCGGGATATTCCAGATTATATACACTGGCCAGGCGTGGCACAACCATTGAACTCCCATGAGTTCTCTATATCGGGAACACTTTTGAAGACCTTCTAGCTTATAATTGACAATGTAGTTATGGATTCTGTAAACACCATGTGACTAACTACAAGCACTATAGTTCAGTAAATCTATTTGAAGCCTCATAACTAGACTAGATCAAATATGATGCCCATAAAATAACTCATCTAAAAGGTTAACCTTTTCAAACGGGTTAGTGAATGAGCGGTCATTCATTATAAGAGCAGGAGTTGAGCTAGCATTTTAAGAATGATCAATAATTCCCTAGGAAAGGAAAGAACTTAAGCACGCATGCCCTAGTCGAGAAGACCTTTTTGTAGCATAGCATCAGGATCTGCTAACTTCCCAATATTAGCACTATCAGTAGCTATATTAGACGTGGCGTGTATCGATCCTCTTTACATGACCCAAATCAGACATTACATGAAACTCAGATGCGATTGGTACTGGACTTGACCTAAGGGCTATCAATTGCTTTCATTTACAAAATTGCATGTAGATTTGGAAGTTAAAGAAAGTGAAAAATTGGTTTACTGTTGTAGATTCTAGAATGATAGAGTTGCCAAAGCTCTCTATGAAATTGTTTCTGTTTGTTATATTGAAGTGTGGGAAGCTAGGCCGTAATCCTGACTGAAGGGTTCTAATGGCCAATTATATATTGAGGTGTAGCAGATAACTGATCTTTATATCATACTTGTTGGTGATGTAATCCTCTGTGAATGAGAGACTTCCTGATTAAGGCCTCATTATTTTCTAAACTGCGACTAACTATGAGCACCATAGTTCAGTAACTAGACTGTATCAAATATGATGCCCTTAAAAAAATTTTTAAAACAATTTCTTTTAGAATCCTTTTTAACTCATCAGCCAGCCCTTTATCCTTGAAAAATAACGAAATATTTTTAAAATAATTTTTAATTTAAAATTCATAAACGCGTTGATATTTAACTGTGATACGAAAAGCTTTATGAAACAAATGTTTTCGAAATCATTACGAAAGAATTTAAGGCACCCCTTAGAATTATATGATAGCCATGAAGCATTAAATTTGAAATTGAATTGAAAAAAAAAGAAGAGAAAAACGAATTGAAACCCAATGGGAACGATCTTAAGCCAAGAGGAACAAATTTAAAGAACTTAAAAGGCATCATGCCAATAGCAATCACAATTCATTCATGGTTCCAGAGTTGGTACCTGCTTGACATGAAAAATAAAAAACTTGTCTTAAGGGCGGAGCAACAAACATATTCATTACATTACAACTCATTAAGAACAACAACAATTGACAATTTGTCAAGAGACTGCAGAAGAGTCTGTAGTTTTTTCTTGTTTTTGTTTCTTTTGTGCCAAAGAAACAATGGTGGACTTAACAACCCTCAAATTATAATTTGTTGTGGTAGGAAATTGGAAGGCCTAATAACAGCAACCACCACCACCACTACTACTACTACCACTGTAAGCATAGTTCTTCCCTTAAAATAAGGGTGCCTAAGTATATAAACCAAGATCTGTGTTGTTTAGAGCATCAGTTCTCTTTTAAACGTGATCTTTGCAACATCTCTGTGACAATATTAACGCTAAGAAAAAAAAAAAGAATCTGAAAATGTCACGTTCATTTCTCATGGATTCTCTACTCAGCGATAATATGCCTTTAAGCAAAAAGGATACTTTGGGTTCTCCCACAGCTAACAACAACAACAACAACAGCAGCCCAATAAGTCCGACAACTGCTGCCCAGGCTGCTGCAGCAGCCGCAGCCGCGGCCATGCTGCCTAATATACCCATGTTACCCTATCCGGCTAGTTATGTGGGCAGCTATTTGTTCTCTTTGGGCATACAACAACAACAACAACAGCAGCATCAGCAACAACAACAACAGGCTGCCGCAGTAGCAGCCGCTGCAGCCTTACAGCAACAGGCCTATCAACATCATCCATATGCCGCTTTAATCTCCCAGAAACGTAAGTTAGCAGCCACATTTGACTCCTATGCACCGCCATCTGTATTAAATGGATGTAAACCAGCTCCCGCACCTGCCGTGTTCTCCTATGGTCCTATTCTACCTTTAAACGAAACGGTGTATTGCACCTCACCCTCTGCTTCTTCCACCACCTCCACAGTGGATTACTGCACTGGAGAGGAACAGCAACAAACGAAACGTTTTAAGCACGACTCCTCCTGTTCACCTTCCTCTTCGCCTCTGAAACATAATCAGCCTTCATCTACTTCACAAACAACATGCAACAGCAACTCTACCTCCTCTTCTACCTCTTCAACGACCTCTGTTAGTTCTCACTCCCATCACTTGGATTTGACACCCGTCATCACGGACTATGCCGATTCCAGTAAACGCATACGCACAGCCTTTTCTAGTACCCAACTATTGGAATTGGAACGTGAATTCTCGATGAATGCTTATCTATCGCGTTTACGGCGTATTGAAATCGCCAATCGTTTGCGTTTGTCCGAGAAACAAGTGAAAATTTGGTTTCAAAATCGTCGTGTCAAACAGAAGAAGGGTTCCGATTCGCCTACATTTAATAACACTTCGCTTACAAATAGCCCTACGCAATCACCTAACCGTGAAGAGCAATCGCCTACGAGATTCCATGCAGATATTAATTTTTTGAAGCAGGAAAAATAAGTGGCACTCTATATGGATGACAGCAGATGTGTAAATGAAAGTGTAAATATTTTGTAAATTTGTAAAATTTAATTTTTAGTGAAATTAGTGAGGTTATGTAGCTTAAAGTTTTTTATTTTAAGGAAACAATGTTTGAAATTTATTTAAAAAATAAAATTGTTTTATAAAATTTAAAAGTCTTGTGTTTTATTCGAGTTTCTCCGTCGGCATTAGCAATTCTTTTCAAAGAAATAAACAATGTATAGAAGCTGAAAGTTTTTATATAAAAAACTGCCTCAAATCACATAAGGAATGAGAAAATCTCCTTTGGGTCTTTCAGAAAGGCCTTCTGCCCACATAACGTGGCATGAATATGAGAGCAGACGCAAACGCTTCCTCATAACCCACTATTGGTGAGAATGTGAAAGAGAAAGAAACTGTAAAGCACTTCCTAGTTAGTTGCCTGGACCTACTCAGCAGTCGATATAGTGCTTACGTTAGTTGAATAATTCAGAAATTCGCGAAGATATCACGCTCTTATCGAGAAAACATTCTTAGGTACTTCAACCTGATAAATTGGGAATGCGGGATAACGTGTAATGAAAAGCACGAGTTACTATGTGAACCAACCAACAAGATTCGTTGTAGACAGAGAAATATTATTCAAAAACTCTTATTAAATCTTTTTTTTAAAGCAGAATGAAGTTTTTACAAGTTCTCTGATGTTATTGGATACGTGAAAATTTTATCGACTAAAATCGCCTTCTTCATTAGCACCGCACTTTGCTAAACTGTCATGTGGTCTAAGGCTACTGACCAGTATTCTGTTACTGATCCGATACAATATGGGTTGTATTACCGTTATGATCTCGTGTATGTCTTCAACCGTATTTATTTAATAGTAGTCAGTGACTTCTAGAAATGTAGACTCCTGACTTCTTTCTTTCCTTTCAGCAGTAGTTACACCGCATAGATCAATAATGACATCTCTCTGAGATTTACCTCTTCGTACATATACCTGAAAGAGTCGTACGTAAATCAAATCTGATCAGACCACTCTTCGTATTTAAATGACCGACTGTGGGCTGGTTGCAGCAATTGATCCGTATGAGCTAGTTTTCGACCAGTTTTTCGGCAGGTGTAGACGCGATGAATGCTAGGTTCGTCATAGGAAGCCTTATGACGTCAAATCAACAGATCTTGGTGTCCAATTGACAAAGCCGAAATGTGAAATTAATTTCACTGGAAACTTTTCATAGTATAAAGCTAAAATCGATCGGGTTGATATAATCGTATTATAACCAGTTACAGCGAAGCTTACAATCTTCATACAGTTACAGCGTTCTGACCCAATGTTAAGGGTCTCCCACGCTCGTTTTAGATAATACAGACCAGACAGTCACTCATTTCATATACGATGATTTTGCTTGTTGACGTAGCCGACGAGAGAGAAATTTCATAACTGTAAAAATGTTGGTCTAAAACGCAAAATGTCAGTTATTCTAGAAGCTAAACAGCATGCCTACGGCCCTAATTGATTTGAATTTTAAATGAATGGAAGTGTATATACAATAGCAAAAATACTCTGTAATGAGGCGTAAAATAGGACCCGATTGTTAAGATTACCCGCCGCACTTTCTCTAACAGGAACGATAGTTTCAACAGTGCGTAGTTAGCGATGATATGCAGCAGTATCCACCATTATTTATACGCTTCCAGCCTCTGTAAAATTCTTTCTAATCTTGCCTATTCCTTGCACAGTAGGTCGACTAAATACATAATTGGCCAGTACAACCCTTCAGTCAGGATTGCGACCTAGTTTCTCACACCACTTACGTTGTGTGCGTTAATTTTATACACGAGCGGCGGAACCTTCAGTTTAAAGTCGACCATGAAGAACAGATTTTTGAGAAACTTTTCATGAAAATTTTTATTAGGTTAGCTTAGGTTAGAGGACGTGTACTTGTCAATTAAGAGAAGTACAGTACCCGGAGGTCGAATTGACCCATTGTACAACGTCCTAGTTTCTCACACCACTTATGTTGTGTGTGTTAATTTTAGGCATGAGTGGTGGGACCTACAGTTTAAAGTCGACTCCGAACGACAGATTTTTTGAGAAACTTTTTCATGGCAATTTTATTTACTCTCGGAGTTTTTGCCAGAAATCTGCTGAGGAAGTCGCCGAAGAAATACTTTTTGTATTTTGTCTTGATGTCTGGCCTGGGGCTCGAACCATGGCTTTACGTCTAATACACCAACACACTACCAACTAGACTACGGCGACGTCTGGCAATTTTTATTTATTCTTAGAGTTTTTGCCAGAAATCTGCTGAGAGGACCTGACCTGGGGTTTGAACCGTGGCCTTACGTCTAATAAGCCAACACACTACCTTCTAGACTGCGGACACTTTACCTTTTTACACTGAACGACAGATTTTTGAGAAATTTTTCCATGGCAATTTTTATTTACTCTCAGAGTTTTTGCCAGAAATCTTCTGAGAGGTAGTCGCCGTATTTCGTTTTGTTGGAGATGTCTGACCTTGGGTTTGAACCGTGGCCTTACGTCTAATAAGCAAAAAGACTAGACTACGGACACTTCACCTTTTTCTAGTTTCAATAATTTGAGGTTTCTAACTTTTGAAAGTCGACTATAACAGCCGTAATTACTTAAAAAGTGAACACGTTTGAATTGCCACTGTTGCTGAAAGTTTTAAACATTTCCATGCGTTCTTTACAACTGATACATACTTATTTGTAACGGAAGTCTTTCACTAAACACTTCAGTTGAAAAGTGTTTAACAGCTGAGAGCCTTGGTGATTTGAAAGCCCAATAAATACAGTGGTGGCCTTATAATTAGAAACGACTTAACAACATGTGTGTTTGTTAATTTGTTTTACAGTTTTCACCGTGTACCTGGGATCAAAGGCTTTGTTTGGAGGACGTCTTACATACGTTTTTCCATCAGATTGGGACAAATTAAACTTAGATTCGTCACTCCAGAGAACTCTGTTACAGAAACATCGTTTCTAATTATAAGGCCACCACTGTACATGAAGAAAAACTTTTTGCTCTGATCACAGAAGCTGTGATCGATAGATATCTCATGACAAGACTTCCTGTTAAAACATATACTGGAGTTTGAAATATCTATCACATTAGCTGACTCTCATACTTTTAAATTATGGTCATCCAAAATACTATTCAATGGATATTAATCAACTTTTCTAAAGCAGCTTTCCATTCCCATAAGGCATCTCATACGGCTTCAGCTAGCTTTACCATCCAATACTTTATATCCGTAAGTACAGAAACAACTTCATCCTCCTTTAACATGCCAATACTTCAATTCCGCTATTTTTTTTCCTCTGGATATAGCCTTTCTTTTCTATAGGT
The DNA here is from genome assembly GCA_936449025.2 of Sarcophaga subvicina. Classification (NCBI taxonomy): domain Eukaryota; kingdom Metazoa; phylum Arthropoda; class Insecta; order Diptera; family Sarcophagidae; genus Sarcophaga; species Sarcophaga subvicina. Next base: position 15,795,677 of record OW388083.2, on the reverse strand, counting down.
CGCCGTGGTCTAGTAGGTAGTGTGTTGGTTTATTAGACGAAAAGCCAGGGTTCGAGCCCCAGGCCAGACATCAAAATAAAATACAAAAAGTATTTCTTCGGCGGCTGCCTCTCAGCAGATTTCTGGCAAAAACTCTGAGAGTAAATAAAATTACCAAGAAAATGTTTACTAAAAAATCTGTGGTTCGGAGTCGACTTTAAACTGTAGGTCCCGCCACTCATGTATAAAATTAACACACACAACATAAGTGGTGTGAGAAACTAGGTCGTAATCCTGACTGAAGTGTTGTAATGACCAATTATGTATGTATGTATAGGCTTTCTTTGGAAAATATGTCGTTTCTGGGTTAAAATGATTTCAAAAGTTTAATTTTGAGCAACCTTAATACGTCGATTTTCAATAAAATTAACACGAATATCGAATGAGGAGATTTTTCGGAGTCAGCCAGATGTACAATTTTATGCTAAATTATCCTTCGGCAATAATAATTTTCTAAATTCCTTTACATGACCAGAAGACAAACCGGGCTATTGCTTAAGTACAAAGTACCCGCTGAGCAATTCTTATGCTTAGGAAAAGTAACACAACTGGCCTTACAATACAATAGAATGGAAAGAAGAATTGTTCTGATGAATGAAAGATGGGATAAGACAGACAAGACACCCACCTAATAATACACGAAGAAAAGAGAAACTCTTCAATTTGAAGTGTTAAACTCTTCAAATACAAGTACCAAGTGTGCGAGAGCACTACAACGAGTACCTACTTGACAAGATCAATAGAGTGTTTGAAGAGCGGACAAACAAAATAAACATTTCGTTACATTTTAATGAATGAATGCCAAAGAGCTGCACAAATACTAATGCATGTTGCGCCTCTCTCTCTTTAGATCATTTAAAGACAATAAGTAAACAACGGGATATCTTTAGTACGCAAAAGCAATGAATGAAGGAATGTACAGTAAGACAAAAGGATCATAAAATAAAAAACACTAAAACAACAAAAGCTGTAGTTAAGAGAGCGAAAAACGTGTGCAATAGAAAAGGAGAGTATTTAAGTATGTGTGTTTAACTAAGGGAGTGATAGTCTGTGAGTTTAGTAAGCGTTATTGAGAGCCAAGGTTGGGAAATTCCCACTTTCCTTTTGTATCTCATTGCATCCTTACTAAGTATTAACTATGCTCCTGCCTTTAAGTGCCTTAGGACTTGTTAAAATGTCATTCGTTTAATATTTCATCCATTGAATGGCTTTCCAAAGCATACATAGATTTCTTACAGCGTTCCACACAGGTGTTCAAATCCTTAGTTTTTGCCATGCCAGACAGTCTGTCGCCAAATTTATGTTGAATTTTTTGTTGTTTATTTTTCTTTTAAAATTCTGCTGTCTGTGGTGTGCAGCTTAAGTTCACTTGTATTGTTTTTCGTATTTTTGTTTCAAGTGGAAAAAATTTTTCTTCTTTTTCCCATCTGGCATAGTCATCCAATGGTTTTAATTACAATTTATCCCCGGGGGAATAATTGATTTTGCATTTGTTGATGGTAAAAATTATGCGAATTTCCAAAAGTATTTAAAATTGCTTTCTGTTACAAAATGCTCATGTAGCAAAATAAAATGGCACATACAGGGTTATCTATTTAGTGATTTCAAAAAATTTCAAAAATTTCTTTGGAAAGATAGTTAGGTTTCCCATGTAGGAGGTGGAATCGCAGAAGAACGCGTAAAACGTCAAGCTTACTAAAAAGGTGGTGATAAAAACGTGTTACTTTTGGTCGATTGAAGTCGCCGTAGTCTAGTAGGTAGTGTGTTGGCTTATTAGACGTAAAGCCAGGGTTTGAGCACCAGGCCAGACATCAAGACAAAATACAAAAAGTATTTCTTCCGCGGCTTCCTCTCAGCAGATTTCTGGCAAAAACTCTGAGAGTAAATAAAATTGCCATGAAAAAGTTTCTCAAAAATGTGTGTCGACTTTAAACTGTTGATCGGTCACACCACTCATGTATAAAATTAACACACACAACATAAGTGGTGTGAGAAACTAGGACGTTGTACAATGGGTCAATTCGACCTCCGGGTACTGTACTCGTCTTAATTGACAAGTACACGTCCTCTAACCTAACCTAACCTAACCTTGGTTGATTAGGTGGCAAAATGTAGGACGTAAATTTACGCCTAGAAGATGGAAAAACCGACAAAAAGCCTGAACTGGGTAATGATCGATTGCTTACGACAGAAAAGAAGAGCCTGGAATCCATATTAGGTTATAGATTGAGTATACAGCGGACCACTCTGATAAGAGGTGGTTATGGTTGTCTTAATAGGGCTACTGTGTAAGGATTTTGGACTTTGATTGGGTGCTAAGACAACAGGTTTTCAATGCTGACTTTTCGAAGAACATTCTCTTCAGCAAAAAAGTTATATTTTTACTCGTTGGTTGGTTGCATCAACAAGCAAAATTGTCGCGTATAGGACAACCCATTGCAGAGCAGCTATTGCAGCTAGGGAAAGCTATTTTTTCAGAAAAAGCCATTGTCTGGTGGACATTATGGTGTGGAGGTTACCTTTCTGGAATGTGATCTTGGCAGTACCTTAACATTAATTCAGAGAGCTATGGCCGTATGATAATCGACACTTTGCACGCCCAAACTTTCATTCTTCAGGGTAATAGCAGTTAACTACAGTAGAATAGAATTAAAAACTGAAATGTGGAGTCCTCACGGCTATACCTGGCAGCTCTGTTATATTCCTACATGCATACAGTGGTGGCCTTATAATTAGAAACGATGTTTCTGGAACAGAGTTTTCTGGAGTGACAAATCTAAGTATAATTTGTCCCAATCTGACGGAAAAACGTATGTAAGACGTTCTCCAAACAAAGCCTTTGATCCCAGGTACACAGTGAAAACTGTAAAACAAATTAACAAAAATATGTGCATGTTGCTAAGTCGTTTCTAATTATAAGGCCATCACTGTACATACACAATTGGTCATTACAATCACTTAAGTCAGGATTACGACCTAGCTTCTCACACCACTTATGTTGTGTAGGTAATTTTATTTATGATTTATTATTTAATTTTATATATGAGTGGCGGGACCTGCAGTTTAAAGCCGACTTGGAACGCCAAATTTTTTAAGAAACTTTTGATGGCAATTTTTTATTTAGTCTCTAAATTTTTGCCAGAAATCTGCAGAGAGGAAGTCGCCGAAGAAATATTTTTCATATTTCGTTTTGTTGGAGATGCCGGAACTGGGTTTAACCATGGCCTCACGTCTAATAAGCCAACACTCTACCCACTAGACTACGGCGACCGATACTCTGTATATTCTTGTTTAATTCAAACTTCCTTATGCTACACATAATTTTTATTATTGACCCGTGTTATTTTGTACTTATTTTCATTTATTGGCCTCCATAAATTCTTAACACAACTCTTTTAAATCTTCTTTTGTCCATATTTATGATCATCTTTTAAAATCAAAGTGTTGTAAACTCAATAAAAATCTCATCTTGAAGGTAATAAATAAATTAAAACTCTTGAACGTGTGTAAAATACTTACAAATTGATTTGAGTTAAAAAGATAAACGAATTGCTGGAAATCTAAATCAGCCTATAAATGCTGGCATGGATTTAATTTTCACGTTGTAAAATTCATTGTGAAAATCTCTGACAAAAATCTCTGACGAAAATCTCAAATGAATGAGAATCTATCGTGATGTGTTCTCGATAATAAACTGTGTAAGGCACAGCAGGTATTTAATGAATGAATGAATAAATGAATGAATGAGTTACACACAACAGGCCATTGAGAAAACAAAGCGGAATACTTCTTCTTCGATAAGAGGTGATGTATCTACGTAAACAACTTCAGCCTGAAGTGTTGGAAATAAACAACACTTAAGTGAAAGCAATTTAGGGAGTAAAATAGAGAGAGAGAGAAAGAGTGTTCTTTATAAAGGCTCCGTAGAATATCAATAGTGTTGCCATAATATTAAATTGTTTGCAATAAAAATCAACTACAAAATGGACAAAATGTTCATAATTCATGGAAGACCTGGATGAATTATAGGTTACACCAATACGAGACATAAGTACCTTCCTGTAAAATGAGCTGAGAGTACCTAGTCAATGCAACGGAGATTGTGAGCTCCTTACCGTCCCAGACCAACAATCTAATATCCGACGATATCTATTTAATGACTCGGAATTTCTCAGAGGTAAACTCAGCATTCATGAATAAGGTTGGAAGTCACCTCGACTTTTTATGGAAAACCCCAAGCTTGAGCCATAACATCCTTAAGAAAAACGCTGCAGTGATCAGGCTGCTGTTTAATATCGAAACCTTTGATATATACACCACAGAATGGAGTCATCGATATAAATACAAGAGGTCCACTGGGAACCTTTGAATTTTTATCGAAAATCCCAACACCCAACTAAAGGGTCCGCCAAATAACTTTTTTTTGAAAATGCTTTAAAAAAAAACTACTGAATATTTTCTCAAATTTCTTTTTTTATTTGAAAGTACAATCTTTCTGGTTAATAATGGAAAATAATTTCATTCAAATGGCTGCCTCGGCTGGCCATGCAGTAGCCTACACGATCGGTCCAATTTTTAAGCACATTATCGATTGTGTGCAGCTGTATTTCACCAATGGCTTCACGAATATTGTCCTTTAAAGCGTCAATTGTTGTCTCTGGCTTGTCGGCGTAACACTTATCTTTGACGGCACCCCACAAATAATAGTCCAACGGTGTCAAATCGCAGCTCCGAGGTGGCCAAACGACATCAGCTCTGCGTCTGATAATGCGATCTTCAAAAACAGGGCGCAAAACATCGAGTGTAGCTTCGGCTGTGTGGCACGTAGCGCCGTCCTGTTGAAACCAAATGTTGCCAATATCCTCCTCTTTAATTTCTGTGAACAAAAATTTGTTCAACATGGCCCGATAACGATCGCCATTGACTGTAACGGCCACTACTTACTCATTTTCGAAGAAAAATGGCCCAATTATGCCTCTGGACCAAAATCCGCACCAAACAGTGCCTCGTTTTGGGTGCGTCGGCTTTTCAATGTATGCGCGCGGGTTTTCTGTGTCCCAAATGCGACAATTTTGCTTGTTTACATACCCGCCAAGATCAAAATGTGCTTCATCTGAGAAGATGACTTTTTTTTGCCAAAATCGGCTACTGCATGGCCAGCCGAGGCAGCCATTTGATTGAAATTATTTTCCATTATTAATTGGAAGGATTGTACTTTCAAATAAAAAAATAAATTTGAGAAAATATTCAGTCGTTTTTTTGAAAGAATTTTCAAAAAGTTATTTGGCGGACCCTTTAGCATTGAGAGACTTTCAAAATGATCATGACCTCCTTATGAAAAACACTGCAGTGATCAAGCTGCTGTTTAATATCAAAATAAATGATAAATATACCACAATATTAGGGTCATCGGTATAAATGCAAGAATCCCACAGGGAACTTTCGAATGTTCAGAGCAAAAGTCCGGAGGTAGAATTCTAAAAGCAAATGTTCTACTCAGAAAGATATCCGGATGTGCCTATAATTGCAGCATATTCATAGCCAAGGTTTAACTGTATTGATCTCTGTTAAAGTGGAGCCAGTTGAGAATTATAAATACTGCCTTAGTTTGAGTGGAACAGAGATTGATGAAGAAGTACACGTCCCTAACCTAACCTAACCATTTGGGGAACCTGCAGATTCCACAGCGTGGCAGCTTCGAACGTAAAATCTTATGAAAATTAGTTAAGGGGGCACGAAAAGTCTGCTCAAAGTAGCAAGTTCAGCATCACTGTTGGTGTCAATACTGAAGCCTATGCCCTCGTGGAGGGCGTATTACAGAACATACATACATAATTGGTCATTACAACACCTCAGTCAGGATTACGACCTAGTTTCTCACACCACTTATGTTGGGTGTGTTAATTTTTATACATGAGTGGTGGGACCTACAGTTTAAAGTCGACTCCGAACGACAGATTTTTGAGAAGCTTTTCATGGCAATTTTATTGACTCTCAAAGAGGAAGTCGCCCAAGAAATACTTTTTTGTATTTTGTTTTGATGTCTGGCCTGCGGTTTGAACCCTGGCTTTACGTCTAGTCTAATAATCCAACACACTACCTACTAGACTACGGCGCTATATTCTTACCAACAGGCCTTTTAGAGGTGTAAAGCGCTATGCTTGCTCTTTGTATCCTCTCAATTATGTTATCCCCATGAGAGTTTGGGGTCTCAGAATAATCTCCAGGTACCTTATTTTGCGTAACACAGTGTGTAAAAGTCTTGACGTACTACACTACGACAATCGCAATTGGTTTATGACCTTCAAAGTATCGTTTTTAACTATTTAGAAGGCGCTAAACAATGCTCAATCGAGGGTTTTTCTAAACAAAAAAGGAAGCCAGTTTTGGAAAACTTTAGAAACTCGGGAATTAATTGAAATACTCCTTGAAGCAATCTCGTCAAATATGCAAGGGTTTTAGAAGTCTTTCTATTTGATTTATCGATTAATACTCGTCTATCTGAATACCCACTAAATAGGCTTTTAGCCTAATTTAAGGCTAAATGACAAACATTTCTTAAGTAATTCGAAATAAAAAGTAAACCCAAAATATGATAAAAGAAGTGCTCTTCTTTTTTGCTTACAAATAAAAAGGAACGGCAACCCTTACACCGAGTAACATCAAAACGAGCAGGTACAAAGACAAATATTCTCATTAAAATTGCCCACTGAGTTATAGAATTTTTTTAATTGTTTGAAGTTGATTTGCTCATTCCCAAAGCGACATAGAGAGAGGGAGAGAGAGTAAGAGAGAATCAGAGAGTTGTAGGAGTAATTGCATTTGCGTTTATTATCCCATAGTTTGTGCACAAAAACACCCAAGGGAATCCTTAAAATAAATTCTCATTGCAAAACAACATTTTTTTCTTCTGAGCCTTGCCCACGAATTGTTTTTTTGCTTTTCATTTTCTGCTCAATTTAATTTCAACCTGAGTTGGCAAAAAATTTATTTTCTTCAAGCAGATCTTTTTTGAAGATCTTACGATTTGATAAGATTTCTATTGTTTTATCGAGAGTTTCTGTAAAAAACTGCCTTATCATTAAGGCGGAATAATTGCGGAAGAAATTTTGAAACAGGATTTTAAATGGTTAAAGATTTTTTTTCTATTTATTGTTTCTAGAGTTTAATTAATTTGACAATTTCAAGTGTCGTGGGAATAATACTCTTCAGCAGGTAATGAAGAATCTGTATGAATTTCAGAAAAAGGCAGAAGGGGAGTGGGACGATGATGTGACAATATTTCAATAATAAATAAAGATTTTCGTAATTTGCGGTTTTCTTTTTCTTCTTCTAATGGGTGATTTTTAAGAGCTATAGGAAAAGTTAAAAAAAAAAAAAAAAAAAAAAAATTCAGCAAAATGCATGAAATCTTTATTTTGAATCGCTCGTACGGTCCATATAATTTAATGTTTGAAGATTATTTCATGCGAATGTTACCGCGACTGCGCCTCAAATGGTCCATCCGCTTAATCCAATTTTGGCATACTCTTTCCAATATTTCGGCCGGTATCTCTCGCATTGTCTTCCAATACGTCAATTGAAGCGGGCTTGTCTGTATAGACATGAGCTTTAACATAGCCCCACAAAAAAATAGTCTAAAGGCGTTAAATCGCACGATCTAGGCGGCCAATTGACCGGTCCCGAACATGAAATAAAATGTTCACCGAACTCGTCTCTCAATAAGTCCATTGTTACGCGTGCTGTGTGGCATGTGGCACCGTCTTGTTGAAACCACATGTCATGCAAGTCAAGCTCTTGCGTTTTGGGCAAAAAAAAGTTGGATATCATCTCACGGTAGCGCTCACCATTCACAGTTACGTTACGATTCGCAGCATCTTTGAAGAAGTACGGTCCAATAATGCCACCAGCCCATAAACCGCACCAAACTGTGACTTTTTCTGGATGCATTGGTAGCTTTTGCAATGCTTCTGGCTGATCTTCACTTCAAAATCGACAATTCTGCTTATTTTACGTATCCATTGGGCCAAAAATGAGCTTCGTCGCTGAACACAATTTTTCGATAAAGAAGTGGATCTTCGGCCAACTTTCCAAGAGCACATTCACCAAAAATTCTGCGTTGCAGTAGGTCGTTCGGCTTCAATTCTTGCACCAGCTGTATTTTGAACGGCTTCACACATAAATCCTTCCGCAAAATTTTCCACGTTGTTGAGTAACAGAGGCCCAATTGCTGCGAACGGCGATGAATCGATAATTGATGGTCATCATTAACATTGGCCGATACAGCTGTGATATATTCTTCAGTTCGCACTCTACGTAAGCGTGTTGGTGGTTTAATGTCCAATGTCCAACAATGTAAATTTGGTGCGAAATTAAGTCACAATAGCCCAAATAGCCGCTTCAGTGGGTCGATTAAACTGACCATAAAATGGAAGAAGCGAGCGATGAACTTTCTTAACAGAGCTAAAAAGCTAAAAAAAATCACCCGTTAGAAAAATTATTTTAAAATTAATCGATGCAGTGTAACAAATTGCAAAAAAGTATCGACGAATTCATAATTTGACAATTTAACCGTGAACTGTGACAGTAAATGTTAAATACAATGTAGTGTGTTGGCTTATTAGACCAGAGTTGGTTCAAACCTCTGCTCAGACATTTCGAACGCAAGGAAATAGGAAAAAAATATTTTTTCTGGCAAAAACTCTGAGAGTAAATTAAATTGCCATGAAAAGCTTTCTAAAATCCAGTGTTCGGTGTCGTCGTTAAACAATAGGTCCCGCCGCTTATACAGAAAATTAACACACACAACATAAGTGGTGTGAGACGTTAGGTTGCAATCCTCGCTAAGCGGTTGTAATGACTAAATAACTAAGTTAAGTGCACCCTACAACGGAAAAATTTGTTTGAAGTTCCTTGATTCCGATGTCAACTCAATTCTTCACTTGATAACTTCCAAAGTTTTGTAGTTGCAGAGAAACTAAATAAACCTGCCGACAGATCAAGAGATTGTCTTATAAACAATGAATATCAATGTATTATAGTGAATCTGCAGCAGCCTTGAGAGTATTGAGAGAAAAGTCCTACGTAAGATCTTCGGCCCAGTGCGAGTTGGCGATGATTTCCGCATCGGATCCAACAGGAAGCTGTATGAGCTCCTCAACGACATAGACATTGTACAGCGTATTAATATCCAGCGGCTAAGCTGGCTCGGCCATGTCGTTCGAATGGAGGAGGATGCTCCGGCAAGGCGGGCATTTGATGCGGGGATCTGCGAAAGTCGGCGAAGAGGGCGACCTTGTATGCGTTGGTAGGACCAAATCGAGGAAGCCCTGTCATCGATTGGTGTGACCAACTGGCGCAGGCGCGCAAGAAGCAGAGACGCCCGGAAGGATGTGTTGGGTCAGGCCGAAATCCGTTAATCGGGTTGTTAATGGCCAATAGTGATAGTAAGTCAGTAAGTAAGTATAGTGAACCTTTTGATCAAAATCGGGATCTACGGAACACTGGGAATGTTGTAAAGCTTCCCAAAGTACTTACAAGAGGTTCCTACAGTGTGTTAACGTATGTATGTAAATCATCAAATCACAAATCCGCCGTCTATTGAGGTTATGTAGGGCGAATCTGTGATTAAGGGCACTTCCTCGAGTTTGTTTTGAATGAGTAAACATACCACATGACATATATACTCGGAAAGATAAAAAACAGCTCTGTGACTCCCAATGATAGCAATAAAGTATAGGAAGGAAGATATTGAGGTTATATAGGGCGAATCTGTGATTAAGGGCACTTCCTCGAGTTTGTTCTGAATAAGTAAACATACCAGATGAGATATATACTCGGAAAGATAAAAAACAGCTCTATTGCTTTCAATAATAGCAATAAAGTGTAGGGAAGAAGATATTGAGGTTATAAAGGGGGAATCTGTGATTAAGGGCACTTCCTCGAGTTTTTTCTGAATATGTAAGCATACCAGACGTCATATATACTCGGAGAGATAAAAAACAGCTCTGTGCCTCCCAATGATAGCAATAAAGTGTAGGGAAGAAAACGAGGCCTCAGACTGAGAATGAGTTACTCAATCTACACAGGTTAGGTTAGATCGGAGTGGTAGCTCTGTTATCACAAAGCTCACTTGAGCACGCATAGGGGCCCGTTGTGATGCCACGGGTGAACGCAGTCCCTGTACTAACCAAGTTCCACCAAAATCAGGGAAATGGAAGAAGTTGGTCAGCGCAAGGGCTACACAATCTACACAGCAGTGATCAGAAATAGCTTGACTAAGTTGATGAGAAGGCTACATATATATGTCTGCATTAGTATTGCCGGTGCATTACGTACTATATTTACATCGGTATTGTACATACTTTTACATCTTTTGCCGCTGGACTATAAGGACTTTAAAGAGGCAGAGTGGCAAATTTTGGTCACTCGACAAACGTGTCAAATTGTAAACTTTTGGCAACATTGATTACATGACACCACATGACTTCTTATGGTAGATTAGGATTACCATTCCGAATACAGGGAATGGATTTATGGTATGGAGAACCACCTCACCTCTTGGTGGAAGCATCTTTTCGGCTATCGAGTGATTGTAGCGTCTTCTGTGAAGATTATTGAGGAGGACCATATCTCTGGGAGAGATATTAGAATACTTTCCGATAATCAGGTACCTGTCACAAGCAATGATTTCGAGTTTGGTTACAGGTTGCCATGGGTATTTTAACTAATTGCTAAGCCACATAATAATATGGGTTCCGCAGTACAATGGTATTCCGAGAAACTGTAGAATGGTTGAACTAATTACACATGGCAGAGTCACGAGCAAAACTTTCCGATGAAATTGCTAGGCTGGTATTTGGGGAACCTGCAGATTCCTCAGTGTGGCAGTTTCGAACGTTAAGTAAATGAAGATTAGTTAAGGGGGCACGAAAAGTCTGCTCAAAGGAGCAACACTGTTGGTGTCAATACTGAAGCCTATGTCCTCGTGGAAGGCGTATTACAGAACATACGTACATAATTGATCATTACAACCCTTTAGTCAGGATTACGACCTAGTTTCTCACACCACTTATGTCGTGTGTGTTAATTTTATACATGAGTGGCAGGATTTTTGAAAAACTTTGCGAGTCAATATTACTTAGTCTCAGTCAGGATTACGACCTAGTTTCTCACACCACTTATGACGTGTGCGTCAATTTTATACATGAGTGGTGGGACCTACAGTTTAAAGTCGACTCCGAACGACAGATATTCGAGAAACTTTTTATGGCAATTTTATTTACGCAGAGTTTTTACCAGAAATCTGCGAAAAGGAAGTCGCCGAAGAAATACTTTTTGTATTTTGTCTTGATGTCTGGCCTGGGGCTCGAACCCTGGCTTTTCGTCTAATAAGCCAACATACTACTTACTAGACTACGGCGACTTCTATTAGATAGAGTAACATAACAAAATATATTTTTGAATTCGAAACTGTTGTTGTTGATAAGTTCAGACGAGTAAAGAACTTATCGTACGACGATTTGATGCTCTGTCATATTGGCTTATTATTCCCTTGTGATTAATCTAGCCTATCTCAGCATACCCAGGTTCTGAATGACATGTACTATATCACGCTTTAACTTAATCTTGAGAGCAAACTTCACTTCAGAATTTTAAGCAAGCTTCCCTGCCTACTGTAGTGAATTTCAGGCCAATATAGTGGCCAGATGTGGAAAATACAGTGGATGCGGAAGATATTCGTTGCCCAATTCAAGCAATCGTTTTCATTGAATTCTGACACGGTGGCAATAGCTGAAGGCTCACGAAATTAAAGAATGAAAACCAAGCAACATTACATAGAAAGACGTCAAACCGTGTAATATAAACTAGTTTGTGAAAGTATTATGCTCCAAACATACATACATAATTGGTCATTACAACCATTTAGTCAAGATTACGACCTAGTTGCCTACACCAAATAGGTTGTGTGTGTTAATGTTATACATGCTTGGCAAGATTTTTGAAAAACTTTGCGAGTCAATTTTATCTGCTGAGAGGAAGTCGCCGAAGAAATATTTCATATTTCGTTTTGTTGGAAACCTTTTGTCTGACCTGGAGTTTGAACCGAGGCCTACCGGCTAATATATATTTAATATAATAATACTGGACTACGGCGACTGCGAGGTGTATTAGTATTGGGTGTTGTGGAGATGAGAAAGAGGAGAAAACACTTCTGCTCCCATTGCGTACATGCATACTACCAGACAAAGTTGATCATGATATATTGGTAACGGATATTTGGAAACTAAACACTTATATTAGAAGCTTCGGATAGTTTCTGGAACTTGATGCCTCTCCACTCATTCCGTAGACAGCGGTACTCAAATGGGTAAAAATATACTCCTCTTATCCTTTATTGTGCAGTGCTTTTGTTTTTAGAAATATTTTCATTTTAGGGGACCTTTTTTAACAAAACATCGTCACAATTGACGTCTGCCTCAGTTAATTCTCACAGACAAATTTCTTCTTTTTAATTTCATTTTAAATAAATTTGAATTTCCCAAAAACTCATACATACATACATACATATGTACATATGTATGTGTGTTCATTGTAGAGGATGTCTTAATAATTTTCTATGACATATTCATTACAAACTATAATCCTTCGAAATCCTTTTAAACCGATAACTCTCATAACAATAAAAAGGACATCAAATATTTTCAAATACAAAAACAAAGGCTGTCTCTAAAGATGAGGACTACAATTGCCAGCCAGCAGCTTAAAAATATTTCACAGATTTAGCCATTCACTGTACTTCTTTGCCTCAAACTCTTGTGCCAACTGGGTTGTATATTTTTTTTTTTCGAATGAAACAAATTATTTAATCTGAAAAGCATTACTAACACTGACATCAAAAGAGAAAGAGAGAGAAGAACAGGATAAGCTGAGGATAATTGTTTGTGCTCTAAATACTTCCGTATGGTCTATGAAATTGGAATTTGCAATTACAGATGGCTAGATGGCTCATGTATATCGTCGTTTCCTTCTATTAATCTGCCATAAAATTTATTAAATTGAAAATGAATTTCAATAAAACGAAATCATAATCGACTATGAAATTAGGAAATGAAAAGTAATTGGTATTTTGAATTAGAAATTGTTTTAAAATAGGACCGACGACATGTGATGCTTAATATGCAATACCACTCCTTTTCATGCCAACCTTAAAATTGTGAAATTGTTAAGAAAGTAAACAGACACACCAAGTTGCCCAGGTATGTCTCCGATATAGTACTGGATATGTACCCAATAGGTGAAGGACAGTTTCGTTTTCATCCTTGACACGTTTGAAATATATAAAGGGTCCGCCAAATAACTTTTTTTTTGAAAATGCTTTAAAAAAAACTACTGAATATTTTCTCAAATTTCTTTTTTTTTTATTTGAAAGTACAATCCTTCCGGTTAATAATGAAAAATAATTTCATTCAAATGGCAGCCTCGGCTGGCCATGCAGTAGCCTACAGCAGAAGATGCCGATTTTGGCAAAAAAAATCATCTTTTCAGATGAAGCTCATTTTGATCTTGGCGGGTATGTAAACAAGCAAAATTGTCGCATTTGGGGCACAGAAAACCCGCACGCATACATTGAAAAGCCAACGCACCTAAAACGAGTCACTGTTTGGTGCGGATTTTGGTCCAGAGGCATAATTGGGTCATTTTTCTTCGAAAATGAGCAAGAAGTGGCCGTTACAGTCAATGGCGATCGTTATCGGGTCATGTTGAACGAATTTTTGTTCACAAAAATTGAAGAGCAGGATATTGGCAACATTTGGTTTCAACAGGACGGCGCTACGTGCCACACAGCCGAAGCTACACTCGATGTTTTGCGCCCTGTTTTTGAAGATCGTATTATCAGCCGCAGAGCTGATGTCGTTTGGCCACCACGCAGCTGCGATTTGACACCGTTGGACTATTATATGTGGGGTTCCGTCAAAGATAAGTGTTACGCCGACAAGCCAGAGACAATTGACGCTTTAAAGCACAATATTCGTGAAGCCATTGGTGAAATACAGCTGCACACAATCGATAATGTGCTTAAAAATTAGACCGATCGTGTAGGCTACAGCATGGCCAGCCGAGGCAGCCATTTGAATGAAATTATTTTCCATTATTAACCGGAAGGATTGTACTTTCAAATAAAAAAAGAAATTTGAGAAAATATTCAGTAGTTTTTTTAAAGCATTTTCAAGAAAAAAATTTATTTGGCGGACCCTTTACAAGACCAATTAAATTCTGAGTTATGACTGAAACTGAAGTAGTAGGCAGGGTGTTGGCTTATTAGATTTGAGGCCATGGTTCACACCCCAGGTCAAACATCTCCAACAAAATGAAATACGAAAAAATATTTTTTCGGCGACTTCCTCTCAGCAGATTTCTGGCAAAAACTCTGAGTGTAAATAAAAAAATTCCCATGAAAAGTTTCTCAAAATTCTGTACGTCCCACCATTCAGGTATAAAATTCATACACACAACATGAGTGGTGTGAGAAACTAGGTTGTAATCCTAACTAAAGGGTTGCAATGACGAATTATGTGTGTCTGACTGAAACAACTCTACTAAAATTAATATCCAGATTTGTTGCACTATAGTGCAGATGCTGCCCGCCTAGCACTGACAGAATCCATAATTGCATTTTCAATAATGAGTTCTCGCATATATTCAAAGGGATTTCCAATTTACCGAATTCACCAATAATTTCAATGGTTGTGCCACAGCTAGCCAGTTCAAGCACTCTACATTTAGACACGTCGAGGAGGTCACACCACGAATAAATTTGTTTGTGAGATAATTTCATTATTGGAGTCAAATCTTTTACCCTCGAGCCATTTGTTCAGATTCGGAAAAAAAATTAAATTTCGATGCTGTAAGAGGAAAATAGACGGAATGAGGAAGCTATTCGCGTCCTAGTCTATGAATTTTTTTGTTGCGATTTTTGCAAGAAATTTCTACATAAATAGAACTTCGGTGCTGAAAAGGGAAAATAGGGCAGACGAGGGAACAATTTGTACCCTACTTTATGAATTTTTTTGACATTTTTGCTCGAATTTGTTTCCACAAATTGCGCTACTTTAGTAACAATCTTCCTGTAGAATTAAAAATGGGAATCTGATGATCGATACAGAAAGTGTGCTGAGGGAAACTATAGGCTCAAATAGGCTCAAGAACCTATTAAGCCACCCTCATAGGAATCTCAAACTATTTAAAACAAGATCCTTAAGACAAAAAGGCTTAGGACACCCTGTAACTATCTCCGCGAAAGCTGTAAACTGCGTTTGGGAATCAGCATCGAAAGTTTTTTTGTAGCCAGAAGAACTGTGAGCGTAAGTTCGACAGTTATGTGGACACTGTTTCACTGTCGAGAAGCTAAACAATGCACAAAAATTCTTACGAATCAATTGAATAGATTTGAAGACAAGACGAAATCAAGAGAACAAGTTAAAGCAACAAAAGGAAGCATTCTTCTATGCGAAAAAAGTTCTTGATTTATTACATAGAGGCCTATGAAGAGGCAAATGTTTTGAATTGTTTGTGTTTCACTTAAAACTTTCATTGAACGCAAGTTAAATTTCATTTAACGCCTTATAATATACATTTAAATAAAGTTTTACATTATCTCCCAAAAAAAGTATGCTTCATTTTACATAAAGTTTCTCTGGTAAAATTCTTTAAGCTCTGGAGAAAATATTCTTCTAAATTAAGCTTTCCTTTTATGGGTTTTAAATAAACTTTTTTTAAAAAACTTATTAGCGAAGCTTTTTGGATTGTTTTAAAGCTTATAAAACTTGCTATTGTTAAAGCTTTTTAGCATATATTAAGGGTGCTTGTGTGTACTTAATCTAAAGCATATTTTAAACTGTTTAAAATAAATTGGGTTTTAAAACCATTAAAAGGCTTACAAAAAAGCTTGGGGCTCCAATAAAATATGAAAAAAGTGGGGATTTTGGAAGAAAAAATTATTTGCGTTAGTTTTAGTGAAGGCAACACAATGGTTTGAAGTTCGTTTTTTCTTCTCCTGTTAGTGAAGTTTTCATCCTGTTAGTGAAGTTATGACGAAGAAAGAAGATCTGCCCCACCAGGATTACTGCGGAAGCTGCCATGATATGGAGGAAACGGAATCGGAATACACCTTTTATGCCAGTGCCCTACACTTCAGGACAGACGTCATCTTTTTTTTGTAGTCACAAAACGTTTGAAGATCTGGGCATGGTGGCGAACTGGCCTGTTTCATGCGGAGCTCGGGGTGGTTCAAGCCCGCCACTAATGGATCATGACAAGGGTCTTACCTCATACTGGGTAATACAATGGGCCATATGGGCCACGTGGTGAACTTGCCCGTGAATGGCAAGCTACCCGCTAACCTAACATAATTTTTCCGCATCCTAACCAAAAAAGTTGAATTAAGTGATTGATTGATTAAGTGTGACAATCACGTTTATTTTAGGGAGTCATCAAGCAAGTTACCTGAACGGGGTTGTCTCTAGAATGTGTATTCCGTAACGCTTAGTAGTAGCCAGAACACATTCTTGGAACATGTGAGGTACTAATGCATCCCAGAAATAGAAATCTGGCTGCATATCACGAGCTATGCAGAGAAATGCAATTGTTGATGCCGAACAGCATGCTGGAGTTTGCCAAGACAACAGGCTTGGAGGAGACATTGTAGGGCTACCCCCATATCATTATTCGATACGGTTACATGATCACTTTAGCGCCCTTCCAGCGGAAGTGTTGGTCATAGTGGCTGCAGTAGAGATGATTTAGGATAACAACATCTCCAAAAATGGTTTTACCATACCAAACTTTCAGGTATATTCCCTACATTGTGAACCCCACTGAGAATTTTCAAGCTTAGAATTAATAATGCAAAAAAAGATGCCATTAATGTCGCGTGATTTGTTTCGAATACAGACAAGATAGTGCAGCAAATCTTTCCAATATTAGAAACACGGCGGACGGATGGTATCCAAAGAAGCACAGCTATCGGAGTCATTACTGAATATTGCATTTTGGGGACTCCTGTCATAAAAGCATTCACTTTGGCCATATAAAGCTGATGATTTCTGCCTGAGTTGCAGTGACAGTGAGGAGGAGAAAACTGTTCTTCACTTTTTAGGGCACATGCCCAGTATTATATCGTAAAAACAGAAAGTCTCTAGGCTTCTATTATACAGGGGATTCCACTATTCTGTCAGAGATGGACATTGGGAGTCTAAATGGCTTCATTAGCATCGAATGGTTTCAACAAAAATTGCACGAATTTTAAATTTCTTTACTTCTTTGCGAAGATCTTTACATTTAAACGCTTTTAATTGTAAACTTCGTTAAGTATTAAATCCAAGAATGAACAATTAAATATAAAATAAAAAATAAGTTTTTCTTTTATAATTATGCCAACTATAAAATAAATGATTAAAAACTTTGATTAACACGCAAACGCTAAAAAAAACATGAAACATAACTTAAGGTTGCCAGTAAATGCTATCCAAACACTGTAATTATCTAACTTGAGCTGTATTTATGGTAAGGAATTGTTAACGAAAATGTATCACACCTTAAAGTTTAGTGTATAAGAAAAGGCGTTAAAATTTTAATAGCATAATTAAAGGCGCTGAAAATAGGAAACAATAATTAAAGTTTCTTAACGAAGCAAAACAAGTTTAAAGGTCAACAGTTAATGTTTGTAAATAAAATACCCAACAATACAACGTACTTTATGGGGAGTTTTTATCAATTCCTTTATGGCTACATACAAATATAGGGTCTTTCAACAGAGACTTCTGAACTTTGAGAATACATCTGTCAAATTAATCGTGATTTATTCAATCTGTTTGCCAAGGACGACCATATACAACGATGTGTGTTGGTTGAATAGGCTTTGGAGCAGTTGCCAACTGATCCTAATTGTAATCGAAAATCCATCTTGAGCGATGGGAACCATTTTTGTACGTGATAAACGACGTGATAGGTACGTGAGCAAACAAAATTGTCAAATTGGGGACGATAGCAATTTACATGAGATCCAAGGCCGTGCAAAGCATTCTGGAAAACTCACTGTATGGTGTGGATTTTAGGCTGGCGGCACATCATCGGTCCATATTTCTTTAAGAACAACATTGGCCAGGCCAGCCAGTTGTCAGCAGCGAGCACTATAAGTTACCAACATTTTTAACCGGAATTAAATGATCTGAACAACCAACGACATGTAGTTTTAACTGTTTGGCGCCACATGCCAAACAGATCACGCCATATTGTATAAACTGCACGAGGACATTTGAGGACATAATCATCTTACGTGGAAGTGATGTGAGTCGGCCACTAAGATCGTGCGATTTCACTTCCTTATATTTTTTTAAGCGACACTGAGGATATGGCCCCTACTCCTGCAGTACATTGTATTGGAATACAGGAAAGAGAGTTTGTAAGAGAAAGGAAAGAGAGTGTAGTGTGCGATAAATGTTTTCTTGTCAAATAAACAATCAGACAACTCAGAGTGTCTAGTGGCAATCGAACCCACATCTTCAGCCCTCGAAATTTAGCACGCTACCAACCAGATAATTGGGACACCCAGGTCGCATGTCGACGCGAATAAACCACAGCGGTCCTAAAAGCCCGCTTTATGCGCCAGAATGATGGAAAATTTGATATTTCGCATGCTCTCTATCCAGAAAAGCGTTGTTATATCCCAACGACTATTTTTTATTAAAATTTAAATATGGGAAGAAGTCGCCGTAGTCTAGTACGTAGTGTGTTGGCTTATTAGACGCAAAAGACTGGGTTCGAGCCCCAGGCCAGACATCAAGATAAAATACAAAAAGTATTTTCTTCGGTGACTTCCTCTCAGCAGATTTCTGGCAAAAACTCTGAGAGTAAATAAAATTGCCATGAAAAGTGTCTCAAAAATCTGTCGATGGTAGTCGATTTTAAACTGTAGGTCCCACCACTCATGTATAAAATTAACACACACAACATAAGTGGTGTGAGAAACTAGGACGTTGTACAATGGGTCAATTCGACCTCCGGGTACTGTACTTGTCTTAATTGACAAGTACACGTCCTCTAACCTAACCTAAATATGGGAAGGACTTAAAAAGGACCCTATACAAGCATTTTATGGAAAATGTAAACATTGCACAGTTTTCTGTTGACCAAAATATAAACATATGGCGACATTAAGTATGAGGAACATGATAACGACAAAATAACCAACGCCCTTCCATCATTTTATTTTAGAATTATTGCGCACTTGACATCTGACATAAAACGCGGATTTCTCTTGCAGCGCTAGCTTGTCATACATGAGAAGCTTCTGGTAAAAAGTGCAGCACTCGAGCTATCATTAGATCCGAACAGCCATTTTGAAGCAACAAAACGAGGGATTAGTAGTATCAGTAACTATGGTATCACAAATTCCATTACTGTTCGAGGTATGCGTCAGGTTTTTAGTACAGCAATGTAGCTGAACTAAGTAATTCACGAAAGGAAAAAAATCTGGCCTAAACATTGACCGTAATGCTCAGCAGATATGGTAGTCCTTTTACGACGGATGTTCGGAGGTGTAGCCATAGTAATAGGTCCAAGTGGTTAAGCTGCATTGGCAGTACTTGCTTCGTGTTCGATGGATGGCTAGCCTTGGAGTGCTTTGATAATTTTCAACATTTTGGTGTCGAAGCTAAGCTGTGGTCTTGGTACAGGACCACTTCAAAAATCATTGAAATTGTTAATGAACTGATGAAGCATAGAGATTCGCAGCAGATCTTATTAATCTTGAACACCAGTGGGGCATTAACTTAGGTTAAGTTAGGATGTAGGAGAACCATAGGATGCATTGTCTGTTTATCACGTCTCTCTCTCTCTTCCCTTACGTAGAAGGCGAACATGGGGAGGATAGTAGGTTTTCTATCAAGACCCTATTAAGTTATGATCACAATAGGTTGAGTTCCCAGCACTGGGAGGATAACATGCGCTTTTTATGCAATTGATTGGCTCTGGTGGTCGCTTGGTTTTATAGGAAATCTGATCTATTGGTTTCGGAGATTTATTGGACCTCATTCGGAGAGGTAACAGTGTTCAAACCATTATGGTCTAGCAAGGAGGCTGAGAAATGTTCGTAGATGAGGCACCTTTATAGGTATCTGTGTGAAATCTGGGTTCCTAAAGAGCTACTACCCCTATACAGTACAGATGCAGCGGCCTTGAGAGTGTTCGAGAGAAAAGTACTACGCAAGATCTTCGGTCCAGTGCGAGTTGGCGATGATTTCCGCATCCGATACAACAGTAAGCTGTATGAGCTCCTCAACGACAAAGACGTTGTGCAGCGTATTAATATCCAGCGGCTGCGCTGGCTCGGCCATGTCGTTCGAATGGAGGAGGATGCGCCGGCGAGACGGGTATTTGATGCGGGAATCTGCGGAAGTCGGCGAAGAGGACGACCTTGCATCCGTTGGAAGGACCAAATCGAGGAAGCCCTGTCATCGATTGGTGTGACCAACTGGCGTAGGGGCGCACGAAGCAGAGGCGCCTGGAAGGATGGGTTGCGGCAGTTCGAAATCCGATAAACGGGTTGTTATGGCCAATTAAGTAAGTAAGAAGTAAAGAGCTACTACAAATTGCTTCTGCGAAACCTGCCCTAATAAAAAGAACGAAGAAAGTTTAAAACCGTCGGATCGGCTCTGAGAAATAATAAATTTACTTTCGAAATATCCAATGTAACCTCAACGGTAAGGGAGGAAGTACGAGTTTAGGATTTTTATTTCGACCAAATTTTTTCATAACATGGACAGACAAATTTGCGTCTTCCAATGTAGAAATAACTTCTGAGACGAGCTCTATAATTTAGTAGATAAGCACCAATGGGTATGTAAAAGTTATAAAAAATTAAAGTAGAAATCAGGCGTATAATTTTTAATGACATAATTTAAGGCGTTGAAAAACTAAAAATCAATGTTTAAATAAAGCAAGTCATAATATCCTTAAATTTAATAAATAGGCTTTAATGCGCCTTAAAGTATGTTCTTAAATTTTCTTTGTATATTTCGAATTATTAATTAAAGACTTAAATTGACTTCAATGGAATTTTTTTAAATAACAATGAGGTTAATTTTTACCCAAAAATTTTAAAAATAAAGTTACAAATAATAAAAGTATACTTTTAGGATTTCATATTGTTATTTGTTATAGATTTTGTTACGGTTATGGATTTCAAATATAAAAATACTTCTTTTGAAGATTTATTGTTAGTTTTCTTAGGGTTTCTTTTGTTTAAAAATCTTGCTTTATATATGAAAGTGTACTTACATTTTGATCATTTTCATTTTAGTTTGCCTACCCACAGGCGTGTTAAAGCATGGGAGGATTTGTAATCTTGATTTTTTTTAATTAAACGTAATAATGGTTTCTGTAAATAAAACAAAACAAAAAACATAACAATGGTTAATTAAGTTTTATTTTTCAATTCTCTTTTTGTTTTATTCTTTTTGCTTCTATGAAAAGTTCATTGAAAATTTAACATACATTAGGGAGCAAGGAAGAAAAAAAATATGAACAATAAAGTTTACCTTTCCTTTTTCTAAGAAAATAACAAAATTTAGTGAATTTTATGTATTGTTTGCCTAAGAAGGTAAAGAGAGAATTAAATCTGGTATAGAAATGTCTTGTGCTCAAGCACAGCTTTAATATTTGCTTGCAATGGTTTTAAGTTTCTTCGATCCAGGACTAGGTATACCGATATCTTTAGATATATGGTTAGATGCTAATCGATTAGTTAAACACACTTAGATCCCGAGGTCAATTATGATACCACGGGATTCCTATTTGTGCTACTTGTACAGGCCAAAATACTCTAGAGTTTCAAATTTGACACACGCAACAGATCCTTAACAGAAGTATGTGGCATTTTCGATAGACGTCTACCAGCGAGAGCAACATTGTGATTTACACAGGTGTTCCCCACTTTTCTGTTTATCCCCATGTCCACAGCAATTGTAATACTCTGAACTCTAGCATTAGGAGTAACTCTCTATGAGACAATGTCATGCTGATAGACAGAAATAAGGCGAAATCGGCTGGAAATCACAACCGGTCACTTCAGGGAAAACATCATTTCAAAATGGCAACGACGATGGAACGAGGAAGATAGAGGAAGATGGACGGCGAGACTTATTCCGGACATAAGGCCATGGATTGGTCGGAAATTTGGAGAGGTAAATTACTACGTTATACAGATACTATCGGGTCACGGATATTTTAGGAAATATCTACACAGAATGAGTAAGACCGCCTCCCCTTACTGTCTTTACGAGGAAGGGGAACTAATTGATGATGCAGAGCACACTGTTTTCGAATGTGCACGCTGGCAGAGCTATCGCTATGAACTGACGTCCATAATTGAAACGATCACGGCCGTTAACATTGTCGGGGATTGTCGGTGACTGCTAAAATTGGGCCTCGGTGGCGAATTACGTGGAGCGCATTCTAAGACTGAAGAAGAGGGATCTTGAGGCTGCAGAGCAAGGAGGCACGCCGGCATACATGATACTGGCACAAGTGTCAAACGTAATTCGAAACATAGACCTGGACGAAAGGAGTAGTGGAGACACTTAGATTTCTCCTCAACTTTCGACACGCAATCCGGACGCGGATATGAACGCGCAGGGGCCAAAGGGCCAAAGGACTCCTCTCCGAAGTAATACCACCGTAGTTCCGGAGTGGGCACAGCAAGTCCACGAGACGAGCGGGGGATTTAGTGGGTGAGGGACCCAAATACGGAGGATGTGACGACTTCCTCTATGGTGCGGTTAGGTACATTTACCCCTCCTCGGTGAGAAAAAATTCCTCATCATATAACTCGTTTGCTTAGAACTGTTCTTAAAACTTCTAATAACCTCTTGTCTAAAATGCTATGCATAACTTTGTTCAACTCGATTAACACGGTAGGTTCAGAATTCATTATTGCGACTTGTTAAGTCCCCTTACTTTGGTGTCTTCACTCCATGCAGCTAAATAACCTTTTCAAAGAGGGAGTACTCTGAGATATATAGTACAGATGGGACGCAGGTAAATGATGGAATGGAAGAGGAAATATTTGGCACCAGCGTAAACAAATATTCAGAAGCAATGGGAAACCCTAGGGTATCATCCAAGGGAAAGTCTTTGGCCGCAGCAATATTATCTAGCACGTTAGATCACCATACAGCACTTAGTTATTATTAGCTTGGCTTAAAGTCAGAATGGACAACGTTAGGTTAGAGGACGTGTACTTTTCAATTAAGACAAGTACAGTACCCTGTGTGTGTTAATTTTATACATGAGTGGTGCGACCTACAGTTTAAAGTAGAGCCAGAACGACAAATTTTTATTTATTGAGAAACTTTTCATAGCAATTTTTATTTACTCTCAAGAGTTTTTGCCAGAAATCTACTGAGAGGAAGTCGCCGAAGAAATACTTTTTGTATTTTGTCTTTGATGCCTGGCCTGGGGCTGGAACCCAGGCTTTTGCGTCTAATAAGCCAACACACTACCTACTAGACTACAGCGACTTCACGTCCTAGTTTCTCACACCACTTATGTTGTGTGTGTTAATTTTATACATGAGTGGTGGGACCTATAGTTTAAAGTCGGCTCCGAACGACAGATTTTTGAGAAACTTTTTCATGGCAATTTTATTTACTCTGAGTTTTTTTTGCCAGAAATCTGCTGAGAGGAAGTCACCGAAGAACTACTCTTTGTATTTTGTCTTTGATGTCTGGCCTGGGGCTCGACCCCGGCTTTACGTCTAATAAGCCAACACACTACCTACTAGACTACGGCGACTTGGACAAGCTGAATTGAAATTCGATCTTTGCTGGATTTCACATCACACGCCAGCTGTTACGAAACAGATGAGCTTTCCGCTTGGCTGATATGTTCAGAACATTTTAACAAAATTGGAATAGCATTTTCGAATGCTATACGTGACGAGAAGGAATATAGAATCTAATGGTTTCGTCATGTGGGTTTGAGGCATTAGAGGTGTGCGAGTCAAGTATCTGATT
The DNA here is from genome assembly GCA_936449025.2 of Sarcophaga subvicina. Classification (NCBI taxonomy): domain Eukaryota; kingdom Metazoa; phylum Arthropoda; class Insecta; order Diptera; family Sarcophagidae; genus Sarcophaga; species Sarcophaga subvicina. The sequence goes on along the minus strand of OW388083.2, from coordinate 15,771,564 downwards.
AAAATATACCTTTGGGAGACCTTCTTTGAGCAGTATTTTAGCAAATGCTCTGAGAGTAAATTCTTGCCTTTGGAAAAGCTCCTCTAATCTGTCGCTCAGAGTTTATATTAAATTGTAGGGCTTGCCTTGTTAACACACACAAAACGAGAGCTGATCAAGTGGTTCTACTGCTTAATTATTATTGTTGAGCCTTTGCTAGGTAAGTATAGTGTGGTGACATTCAATCAAATCCAGTAGTCGGAGTCAAAGACTCCCAAATGGTAGATTCTGTGATGAGAAAAACGATAAACATATAATTGGAATCGGGATCAAGTATTACGCAAGAAGCTATCCTTACTGACACTGAACCGGACGGATAAGTGCCTGACTTTTGTTAGAACAACAGAGTTGGGGGAAACAGGGCAGTACAATAGATCATTTGCTATCAGCCCTATAAAAATAATTGGTATATTCATTAGGAGGCCTTATTTAAGCGTGTTTGGAATTATCAGCAATAATCAGAATTCTTTTATAATAAGAATGCTGTGCTCATTCTAGGGATTTATCTTAAGAATCTCTGAATTTGTATCGTATTTCCACTACCTTGAAATTTATAATTTAATTTCTTGCTAATCTTTTAATAATAACGCATGCCTAGTCAAAAGCACACCGATTTAAACACCCTTAAAATATACTACACAAGTTTTTTCCTTTCCTTTTCTTTTAATTTGATTAATTCAGTTATTAAAATTGTTTTTGGGCTTATTTTTTGTACGAATTTATTTTGTTTTTTTTTTAGTCCTCAGAATAACAGAGAAGTGTTTAATGAACTCTTTTGGGGTGGCTATGTATATCCAAAGTAGCCACGTTTGTTGCTTGTAACATTTTTTAAAGCATACATTTAGGAGTAGTATGCGATATAAATTTTTCCTTGCCTCGACAATTTATTTCGACTTGTTGCTGTAACTTATTTCTACAAAAGTTTTCTCTTTTTTCTTTCTACGCTTAATGCTCTCTAATAATTTTCAAAGTCACTAGAATAACTATGTAAGGTATACACAAAGGCAAGAGAGAGAGAGAGAGAGGGAGAGAGAGAGAATCAGAGAGTGAAGGAGTAGCACAGAGTAAAAACGAAGAAGAAAAAATGAGAGAGCTTAAGCAATAAGTTAAGTTAGTTGTGGGAGACAGATAATTTTATGGTTTTTATGTGTGTAATACCACAGGCAAAAAACAATTTTTTTTTCGTTTTTCGTTAAAATTACCTTTAATAGTATGGGTGTATGAAATTCTTGCTTTTGTTTTATTAAAAAAAAAAAAAAAAAAAAAAAAAAAAAACATTTGCATACTTTAAGGTTTAAATTGTTTTAGCAGACGTATGTACTCACTTTGTTTTATTCTTTTCTCTTGGTTTTCTTTTGAAATTCAGATATTGCAAGAGTACGAATGAGCATCAACTGTCTGGAGGTCATTTTAAACACAAAAAGAAAAAAGAATTTTCACCTAATAAAAAAATATTTTTCCTTGATTTTCTTTTAAATTTTTTTTTTGTTGGTTCCGCAGACATGTCTAATATTTTCAAAATTCTCTGTTTTTTTGGTTTGCTTCTTTTTGAAGAAAAATCATATGAAAAACCTTTGTTTACTTTTAAAACAAGACCAAGAACAATGAAATAAATTCAATTGCTATTATTTCACATAAAATTTTAAAGCATATCTTAGGGTTTCCTAAAAAATTATAGCATACTTTAAGGTTGGCTACACTTGTTGATGAGTGAAATCATTTACAATTAAAATGTATTCAGAAAATCATATTTTCCACAAACTTTAAGCCGTTTGCAATAGGAGGGTGGCAATGAGAGACAAGTCTAATACGAACCACCTTAATTCGTCCCTGGTTTCGGGAAATGATTTTCAGGGAGACTTATTAGCTGAAGGTAATGCAGTAAACTGGAGCTACATAATTGATACCGATTGACTCAATTCAACTTGGTCAAAAATTGCAAAGGACAGGACACAACAATACCATCTGACAGTATGGCGCCGCCAATGATGGTTTCGGTTCTTATAAGTTTGATTTGAAAATATAGAAGTCGCCGTAGTCTAGTAGGTATTGTGTTGGCTTATTAGACGTAAAGCCAGGGTTCGAGCCCCAGGCCAGACATCAAGACAAAATACAAAAAGTATTTCTTCGACGACTTCCTCTCAGCATATTCCTGGCAAAAAACTCTGAGTAAATAAAATTGCCATGAAAAAGTTTCTCAAAAATCTGTCGTTCGACTTTAAACTGTAGGTCCCGCCACTCACGTATAAAATTAACACACACAACATAAGTGGTGTGAGAAACTAGGACGTTGTACAATGGGTCAATGCGACCTCCGGGTACTGTACTTGTCTTAATTGACAAGTACACGTCCTCTAACCTCTAACCTGACTCGAAAATATTATGGGATTATCTGGGGAAGCTAAAGCCGCCGTAGTCTAGTAGCTAGATTATTAGACGTGAGGTGGTCACGGATCAAACCCCAGGTCAGACATTTCGACAAAACAAAATATGAAAAAAAAAATTAAATTTCTGACAAACACACTAAGAGTAAATAAATTGCCATGAAAAAGTTTCTCAGAAAACCTTTACCTCGACTTTAAATTGTAGGTCCCCCACCAGTCGTGTATAAAATTAACACACACAATGTTAGTGGCATGAGCAACTAGGTCGTAATCCTGTCTAAAGGGTTATAATGAACAAGTATTTATGTATGTATGTATCTGGGGAAGCTATATCGGTTTGGTAGGCGATGAGAAGACCGGTGAACCTACAATAAGAAGAGGGAAAAGATGTTTGTAAGGGCATACTAAGCGAAGAGAAGATAGAAATGGGCGGAGATTTTTATACAATCAAGTGTGTTTGAGGGAATCAATTTTTTTTAATAACCTGAGGTTAATTACCTGCCTTTTGACAAGAACTCAAGAGACATTTGTTCAGAATGAGGGTCCTTACGAATATGTACATAATGTGGTGATGAAAATGATTGCTAAGGACACGTAGTTCAAATATGTGAGCATTAACGCAAGCCTTGTATATACAAATATAACAGAATATAGGCGAGTAATTGTGCATTCTGGCACTGAGCTGCATTACACGGCAATCGAGGAGATATTAAAGCAATACCCTGCATGTATTGAGGGCTGTAAAATAGATCGTATGGTAGCTTGTACTGTGCTTACCTTTAAAAAATATTTAACGATGAGTAATAAGCGAACTTGCTATCACTTTTGAAGAAAAAGTGACTGATGTTCTCTTCCTACTTTAGCAGTAAGTCCGTTAATCGACAGTAAATTTGGTGAAAAGCTTTAAGAACTCTTCTAAAAAAAATTTATTTTTATTTTTGATTTTTAAATCATATTTTTAGGTTCATAAAAGAACACGATTTTCGTTTCTAACTTTAATTTTGCGAAAGTAAATTTTCGTAAATTTTGCTTTTAAAGAAAAAAAAATTTTCAAAAAATAAAGCATAGCTTCAGGCAAAACAAAGATTGAATCAAAAGAGATTTTTATAGCATTAACATGTGCCATCTGATAACTTCTTACCACTAACTGTTTAAACATTATTTTATGTTTTTTTTCTGTTTTAATTTCTCGACTCCTTTTCACCTGTAGCTGGTTTAATGTACTCATTCTATTAGCCTTAGTATATGCTTTAGATTTTGTTTTTTGTTTTTACCAAGCTTTCATTTACTGTATGTGTGCATGCGTTGGTTCAGGCCATTTCTGTTTTAGTTTTTAGTTTCTGTTTATATCTTAAATATTCATTTTGTTTTACTCCTTTTTTGTTGTTTTTATTTACCATCACTATACATAAATATGCTTTGATAATACAGACATATATACAGTATATATGAATATATATACCATTTGCCATATACAGTGAATGCTAGTGAAATACGTGAAAATTAAGTTAAGCTTCCTCCTTAATTGTCTCTGGTACAGAGCCACTAGACTCTATGACTTTGGGAAGTGAATCGCAACGAGTCTTAGTAAGAAAAGTGAGTCAAGTAATCAAGCCCGTTCTGTGGTATAAGATAGTTTAGGAGTAGATATTAAGACACGAATCTTCCAATCCCATTGGATAACTCCCGCGTATCTTCAAATTGCACGTCAATGCCATCGAAGACTGAACTCAAATCAAAGGGGAAAGGGTAAAGAACAAGGCATAGCAATACTATTTGGCAGTCAGGTCGCCATCTAAACACTCGGCTCTTACAAGGTTAACTCAAAAAAAAAAAAAAAAATATGATACTGTCAGGGTAAGCTGAACCAACTGGGTTAGGTTAGGTTAGAGGACGTGTACTTGTCAGTTAAGACAAGTACAGTACCCGGAGGTCGAATTGACCCATTGTACAACGTCCTAGTTTCTCACACCCCTTATTTTGTGTGTGTGTGTGTGTTAATTTTATACATGAGTGGCGGGACCTACAGTTTAAAGTCGATTCCGAACGACAGATTTTTGAGAAACTTTTCATGGCAATTTTTATTTTACACTCAGAGTTTTGGCCAGAAATCTGCTGAGAAAGTCGCCGAAGAAAAATGTTTTCATATTCGTTTAGTTGGAAATGCCTGACCTGACACTACCTATTAGACTACGGCGACTTCCGGCTAAGTAGTCGAAATATGATTACCATCTGCTGGGTCCCAAATCATGTTTGAATTCACGGCAATGAGCAGCAGATAAATTAGCAGAAGAGAAGCTGCCACGCCGGTAATTGGGTCACTGTCTTTCTGTGCCATGGAAAAAGACGTTTGAAATGCCATACTCAGCTTATGGGATGATAAGGGAAGGTAAAGACTTTCGAATGGGTTTGAAGCAATATAAGCTTTTGAAGGGTAATTACAATATAAGAATATTTGGGTCAAACAACGGCCTACCCAGGAGTAACCTGAGATAAGAAATCGGCTTTTTGACAAGACACTTTACACTCAAGAAACAATTGGCCATTATGGGGATTGTCTCAAACCCAACATACATACATGACAACCCTTCAGTCAAGATTACGACTTAGTTTCTCACACCACTTATGTGGTGCGTGTTAATTTTATACATGAGTGGCGGGACCTACAGTTTAAAGACGACTCCGAACGACAGATTTTTGAGAAACTTTTTCATGGCAGTTTTATTTACTCTCAGAGTTTTTGCCAGAAATCTGCTGAGAGGAAGTCGCCGAAGAAATACTTTTTGTATTTTATTTTGATGTCTGGCCTGGGGCTCGAACCCAGGCTTTTCGTCTAATAAGCCAACACACTACCTACTAGACCAATCAAACCCAATATGTAGATTACGTGAAGTACTTGAAGACGCCGTAGTCTAGTAGATAGCAAGTCTTCTTATTTGACGATAAGTCGTGGGGTAAACCTTAGTTCAGACACCTACTTTCGGCGACTTCCTCTCTGCAGTCTACTGAAGTAAATTTTCCTGAAAATTTTTTTTAAAAATCTGCCGTTCAGAGTCGACATTAAACTTTAGATTCCGCCACTCAAGGATAAAACGAACAAACACAACATGAGTGGTGTGAGCGGATGGAGATTTATAAGGGGAAATCGGCTGGAAATCATATAACCGGTTGCTTCAGGGAAAACACCATTTCAAAATGGCAACAACCATGAAACGAGGAAGATAGAGGAAGATGGACCGCGAGACTCATCCCGGACATAAGGCCATGGATCGGTCGGAAATTTGGAGAGATAAACTACTACGTTACACAGATGCTATCGGGTCACGGATATTTTAGGAAATATCTGCACAGAATGGGCAAGGCCGCCTCCCCTTACTGTCTGTACAAGGAAGGGGAGGTAATTGATGAAGCAGAGCACACTGTTTTCTAATGTGCACGCTGGCAGAGCTATCGCTATGAACTGACGTCAATAGTCGGAACGATCACAGCCGCTAATATTGTCGGGGTTATGACTGCGAGTAGTGAAAATTGGACCTCGGTAGTGAATTACGTAGAGCGCATTCTGAGACGGAAGAAGATAGATCTTGAAGCTGCAGAGCGAGTAAGCATGTCGGCATAGGTGATACTGTCACACGTACCCGGCGTAACCGAGACGATGATCTAGACGAAAGGAATAGTGGAGACGCTTAGATGACTCCTCAACTTTCGATTCGCAATCCGGACGCGGATATGAACATGAAGGGACCAAAGGGCCCAAAGGACTCCACTCCGAAGTAATACCACCGTAGTTCCGGAGTTGGCACAAACAAGTCCACAGGAGACGAGGGGGGATTTAGTGGGTAAGGGCCCCACACACGGGGTATATGACGACTTCCTCTATGGTGCGGTTAGGTACATTTACCCCTCCTCGGCGGAAAAAAAAGTGCCTTCCACAAGGAAACTTTCCTGGTATTAAAAAAAAAAATTAAAACACACAACATGGGTGATGTGAAAACCCTGGTTGAAGTACTCAATAAAGCGTTGAAATGATCAATTATGAAGAATGTAAGCAAAGGACTCGTACTTGGAACTCTTGAGGCATTAATGCCTTCCAGAAGGAAACATTCCTGGTAAGGGGCAAGACATTATTCTTGCTGATACTGATCGGCATGATGTTGTTTCCAAATGCTAGGAGGAGACATTATAAGGATACCCTTGAAGAGGGCACTACATACAATAGATCGTATGGTTGCAGTAATAAGGCACCTCTTCACATGGCTCTTACTTTTCATATGAAAAAAAAAAGAAAATTATTTTCTTGTCCCATTTCCACTGTTACACACTGTATTTGCCTGTATGTATGTACATTATTTCGTTTGCCTTACTTTTATTCTCTTATTTCAAGGTGAAAATGAAGTTTTCCTTTTAATTCTTATTTTCCTTTCTCGTTCTTCCTTTTCTCTTTTTGTTTTTCTGCGTTTTCATTTGATTTACTGGGAATTTTTGGGGAGTCATTTCTTTTTTTTTTTCTATAACACTCTCTAGTGTATGTATGTTCGTTGTGTGTAGGGTGCGTGTGTATGCGTAGAAGAGTAAAAAAGGGGAAGACAAACCTTAAAAAAATTCACACACAGTAAAAGCTTTGCTAACGCCTACGTCAAACAAAAGAGCTTTTTACTCACAACTTATTATTGTTGTTGTTGTTGAATTTGAAGTAACATTGTTAACTTTTTTGTTATTGTTTTTGTTCCTTTTTTTTTGCTGAATTTGATTTTTGATTTCAAAACTCAATACCATTTGCGTTTGGTTACCATGTCAATGACATTTTTTTTCTTGGCATATTAAAGCACACACAAATTTTGTTAAAATTTTGAAAAACTGTTGTTTGTTTTTCGAATTGTTGAAGACATGTTAAGACAAATCCATACTTTTTCTCATTAAAGGCGTGAGTAATAATACGTTTTTCCATTAAGTTGTTCAATAAACTTTAAACGTAACTAGGATCTGCATTTATATGGTTAGCTTAGGATAGGTGTGGTGGAACGCTACAAATGCAGGTATTTAAGTGACAAGGGAGTCACAGTAATCAAGGAGATGATTGGTTGGTATGGTATTTAAAAAGTAGTCTAGTAGATCGTGTGTTGGCTTATTAGACGAGTGCCCCATGGTTCAAACAAAAAATTTCTGTAGGCGACTTCCTCTCACCAATTTTTTGACCAAAACTCTGTAAATAAAATTACCTTTGAGAGTTATTCAAATCTGTCGTTCGAAGTCGACGTTAAGCTGGAGGAGCCGCCACCCATAGATAAAATTAATGCACACTTAATAAACCAAGGCGCTACAACTACTAGACTATGGTGACCTCAATAATAATATCTTAAGTGCCATGAAAAACATCTGCAAACAGAGGGTTCTACATATGGAAAGTGAGAGTGGAGCACTATTTTTTTTCTATAATTCCGTGAGCAATCCATTGGCCAATCAACAACTAACAGATGTTCTCTATGTAACACACATTTACTTGGGAAAAATATGCAATTTTAGAGCTCAAGTTCTTTTATTTCTCTCCAACACATTTCGTTGAAGTACCGATAGAGCAGTTAAACATAAACAGATATTCCAATGGCATTCCATAGAATTGTTGAAAAGTCTCAAAACAGGTTTTAAGGTAGGGGCCCTACCGGAGAGTTGTTATCTTCGTTCAGGTGGTTATAAGTACTGATGGATTATTAGACGTGAGGCCGCGCTTCAAACTACAGATCAGAGATCTCCAACAAAATGAAATATGAAAACAAATATTTCTTCGGCGGCGACTTCCTCTCACCAGATTTATGGTTCAAACCTCAGGCTAGACATCAAAATAAAATACAAAAAGTATTTCTTCGGCGACTTCCTCTCAGCAGAATTCTGGCAAAAACTTAGAGTAAATAAAATTGCCATGAAAAGTTTCTCAAAAACTCTGTCGTTCGGAATCGACTTTAAACTGTAGGTCCCGCCACTCATGTATAAAATTAACACACACACCATAAGTGGTGTGAGAAGCTAGGACGTAATCCTGACTAAAAGGTTGTAATAACAAATTATGTATGGATATAGCCCAGTAGGTTGTGTGATGGTTATACAAATGCTTGTGGTTCAAATCCCAGCTCAAAAATTTCCAACAAAACAAAATATAAAAAAATATTGCTTTTAGTGACTTTCTCTCAGGATTCTTCTGGCAAAATCTCTAAAGACCATTATTACAACTTGTCGTTAACTAAAGGGAAGATTTTAAGGCAGACAGATTGTTTTTCATTATTATAAGTGGACAATAAGGTAGAAGTCAGTGTTAAGTTAAAGGGAGGATCATCCTACCTTTAACTTTTAAAGTTAAGTTTATGTCAGAATTTGCCATACAAATATATTATTTTCAATATGCCAACTTCAAATATAAACAAAATAAGGCAACACAACAACAAAAAAGGCCCTTCGTTGCCACTGCGTTTAAAAAAGCTTGTTCAATTGAACAGTTTTATCGACATTACTCCGGCACTGCCATATTTTTGAAAAAGTTAACTTTATTTTATCCATAAGTTGTAATAACGAAAAGAAGTAAAAAATGACTTTAAAGTTCACTTTAGCTAAAGTTACCTTTAACTAAACCCAGCTTTAACGGCCAGTTGTAATAAGGGTCCTAAGAATAATAAAAATTGGCATGAAAAGTTTTTCACATCTGCTAAGGTATGGGTAAAATTAACACACACAACATGGTTGATGTGAGAAACTAAATTGTGATCTAAATTCAAGGATTGTATTGCCCAGTTAAGTAATAAGTAGTTAAATGCTTCTTTTGACATTGAAAAAAAAAGCTGGTTTCAGCGAGAACATTTTATTGGATCCTCACGTCCAGAACATCGACAACTTTTGTTCCAGGATTGCAAATATTTTCAGACTTAACTAATCAACAAGTCGATAAGTAGTGATGTGCTCTATCTGAAGCCTCGTTTGCTTAACGTCTATGCAATAACCCCGTGTATGATATTTCTTTGCGATCGCAATTATGATTTCTATTCGCTGATCAAGGGAAAACCGAATGTCCTCTCGCTCAGGGAAATTTCTTTAAATATCTTGCTATTGTTTCGAACATTTTGTATCACTTATTTGGCGTTTTGTCATGTTTTTATATTGAAAATCTTTGCCTTGAATTCTGTTCAATATTTTCATAAATCTATGTGCCAGCCATGATTTTTTTATATTTTTTTAACATCAATAGATGAAGAAACCAAAAAAATATGTGTGTGTAACAGGTTATATTTCTACTAAATCACTGTTGCATTTCAAGCACATAAATTTAATGTTTATTTTTTGTTTTATTTTTCCTTTTGTTTTTATTTGGTTGGCCTATGATAAGCCTAAAACTATGCAACAGCTGTGAACATTAAGTAAATTGAGTAAATTTTTTGCTTTGTGCGAGTGTGTCTGTCTTTATTTTTTTTTAATCTTTCTATACATTTCGTCCTTTTTTTTTGTCAAAAAAGATGTAAAAGAAAAACAATATAACACATACATTCACAAATACATACATGAGTAGCAAAAAAATATTAAGTTACTCTCTTTTTCTCTCATTTGTTGGCCACTCTCAATTACTCACAATAAATGTGCTTAGACGAAGTGTTGTTTTGCCAGCTACACAGTTAAAGTGAAAGTGGCAACAAGTTGTGAAAAAAGCTTTTATAGTATTTGTGAGAGTATGAGAGTGTACATACACACACACACACACACACACATTTTCGTGTAGAATTTCAATGTCATACGCAGCATGAAGTAAAATAAATACGAAAATGAAAAACAAAAAGAAGAAGAGATACAAACATATGGAGTTAAAGGTTATACTCACAAATAACAGAGTTGCCAACTTTTTATTACAAAATATTCCGGTTCCGCGTAAAGTAGGACTTAAAATTTTCAACAACCTAATCTAATCGAAGAGAAAGCCAATCCTGTGGATACACATTTCTTTAGTTCAAGCCCTAAGTGTCTAATTTCGAAAATTAGTTCACATCAATAACTTGTTCTGGATAGCACCCTGCCCCGCAAATGAGATATATTTTGCACATCAATTGTCTCCGTTTTTCATTTCGATTCTCTTGGTGGGTTAACTTAGAATGAGGCTTAGGGATCTTCCCAAAAAGAAAGCAACAGAATGAATCCACTCCAAAAAACATTATTTTCGTTGTCAAAGCTCTTGAATAACTACAACGGGGTTTGAAAAAACCGAGCCTTCTTATAGGCCAATGGATGGATTGTGGTGGATAAGAGCTCAAATCCCTACAGTTTGAAAAAATTTTAAAGACTAGTCTTGTGATATGGAAAACATTAAAAGATACCCCACTGGCTAGTCGGGAGACAGTGCTTGTTGCGGAGTACCAAATTAATTAGAAGAAGTGACAGACGAAATAATATACCAATATTTCCCGAACGTCTCTAACTGAACACTTAATACCTATGTATTGTTAGTGAAATTTCGAATTGATTGTGAGAACAGGCGCTCCTTTCATTAACCCCAGGTTAGGTGGGAATTCAGAGCAATGAGCGGGCTGATGTGCCCGCTGGAAGGGGACCCTGCATGCAGCTGATGGTTCCGCAACCTTTCTGTAAAACGGAAAGTGGAATTTAAAAGGATATTATTTGCAAATGGCGAAGTAGAGAGAGAAATTAGGAGATCTTTATAAAATACTGCGAAGCGTATTTACATACATAATTGGTCATTACAACCCTTCAGTCAGAATTACGACCTAGTTTCTCTATCAGGCACTAAGGGGTTCTTCAGGTTAACAGAGTTGGAAGAGACACTATAGGAAAACCCTGCAGACGTAGAGGGCACTACAATAGATAGTTGGCCCGTAGTACTTTAATACAACAATATGGCATTTATAATAAATATATTAAGAATGCCTAGAGCAACTCAACTTTGGGAATCACAGAGCTTGGTGGGGTTTATCATAATCAATATGGATGTATGCATAGCATAAAGAACGTAATATTATGGTACGCTGGCACTGAATCTTCGAACAGGGGCTTTTGAATTTTGACAGTTGATAACGGCCATATTTTTGAAACTATATCTGTCAAATTAAATTTCAATTATTGACTATGTTTTCCCAAACCATGATGGACGAACATAGAGAACGATTAATACATACATATGTACAACATATTCAAAAATGGCATTGTATCCAGGCAGCGATTGATTACAACCTTAGGACCTGCTAACGTACAATTTTTTAGATAGTAAAACTGTATAAGTAGAACTGAAAAAATAGAATGAAAAACAAATGCTGTGCCCTCCCAACAACAAGTAGTCGAGTAGTTGATTTAGAAATCCTTGGGCCATTAGAATGGAATATCCAACACGGAAGCGCATTGGAAATGTTTAATTTTCCATTTCGAGTGCATAAATCAAGCTGATTTTGTTGGGCGATTGCATAGGTTGCTTTTGTTAGTTTAAGCGCCGCTGTGATTTTTGACTTATTCGAACACATCGGCTAATGAAAACCCCACAAGAAAAAGTCTAACGGGGTCAAATCGGACGCGCTCGGTGACTGATTCACATTCACCTCCACTTGAGATGAACATACCCACAAATGGCTGTGTAGAAACCCCACTAGAAAAATTCTAATCGCACCATCTTGACGATGAGTTCACATCAGCTGCATTCGAGATGAACATGCCCTCAAATGGCTCGTACAGAATATAGAACAACATGTCGCTTAAAGAAGTTAATAATTATCGATCAATAGTGCTTACTGACCCCGCCAGCTCAAAATTCACTCCAAACACTGACTGTTTCGGTATGCAATGGACGCTCTTGAATCTTCTGTGGGTAGGTTGGTACCATCCTAGGTTAGGTTAGGTTAGAGGACGTGTACTTGTCAATTAAGACAAGTACAGTACCCGGAGGTCGAATTAACCCATTGTACAACGTTCTAGTTTGCCACACCACTTATGTTGTGTTTGTTAATTTTATACATGAGTGGTGGGGACCTACAGTTTAAAATCGACTCCGAACGACAGATTTTTGAGAAACTTTTCATGGCAATTTTATTTATTCACAGACTTTTTGCCAGAAATCTGCTGAGAGGAAGTCGCCGAAGAAATACTTTTTGTATTTTGTCTTGATGCCTGGACTGGGGCTCGAACCCTGGCTTTACGTCTAATAAGCCAACACACTACCTACTAGACTACGGCGACTACCATATCTGTCATATTAGTTTTCATTAATTGAGTATGTTTTCCTAAATCATTATGTGTGACCACAGACAATGACTGGTTTTTCACCGCCTACTACTATTCAATACATATCCAGAGGTTTTTGCATTCAGACGGCGATAGATTACAAACTTAGGACCTGCTACTGTAGACAACTAATTTGAGTGCGTTAGAATATTGGAATACAGGAAAGATAGTTTCCAGGAGAAAGGTAAGAGGAGGTAGTGGCCGACAATTTTTTTTAATGAGTGAGAGAAACAACCAGACACTCACGCCCATAATACCCAAAGTCTCTGGTGGGAATCGAACCCACGGCCCCTTTAGCACACTACCGAATAGACCATCGGGACACATTTAGTACTGAAGACGCTTTCATTGCTGTTTAAGTACCATTCTTGGCAACTCTGCATACGTAGCGTATCTTTTTCATACATTAGGGGACATGTGCTTGCAAAACAAAAAACATACAAAAAAAAACAGAAAAAAAAACAATTCTGGAGTATACATACACAAAACGGACAACAACTCGAAGATTACTTGTTAATATTTTAACAACAAAAAAAACCTGTTTTTTAAGTGTATGTGTGAGAGTATACATATGTATGGCTTTGCTCTTCTTACTGTTGTTCAGTGTTTTTATTTTTCTTTATACTTTTTGCTTTCCTTTGTTTTACACTGACTACACGATAAAACAAAAGAGCAAAAACACACACAATTTACAACAACTTGTTGGTTTTGTAGTCATGCTAAAGTTTCAATTTTTTTGTGTGTTTTTTTCATGTTGTTTTTGCTTTTTATCATATACACAGCAAACAAGCATTTAACTTTTTACAAATACTTAAGCAAAGTTAACCTACCTCTCGCGCGTTGTCTTTAGTGTAAACCCCAAAAAGTATACCAAGTAAAATTTTATTTACACACTCACTTGGGTACACATACAGAGACATAACAAAACTTTACGTATGAAAATGTTAAATGTTTGCGCAAGATTTTTTCAGTATCAGTTGTTAATGTGCCGTGGTAAATGAAGTTTTAAACGCTAAAATAATTTCTATTAAAAACGTCGCGTGAATAGTGAAACGTATAGAATAGAAAGGAAATTTCAAAAATTCAAGAAAAGTAACGGTTATATATGTATTTTGAATTTTAAAGGATTAAAATTTAATTAAAAAAGAGTTTTCTTGGCAATTTTGTTAAAAAATTTTTTGCTTAAAATCCCCCTTTATTTAGCAAGTGTTAGTGCTGAAAAATAAAACAATTGTGTGCAGCAGATAATTGAATGAAAATTTAAAATTTAAGAAGAAAACAAATTGTGTTTAAAAACAAAAACAAAAACAAAAACAAAATTTTAATAAAAAAAAAATTAAAAAAGTTTGCCCCAAAACTCACCAAAAAATCGAAAAAAAAGAAAAAATATTTAAAAGGAAAGCTTTTCATCTTTTGATTTTGTCCGTCTAAGTAAAGCCAAAAGCAAAATAAAAAGAGAAAGGTTTTAATAAAAGAAAAAGAAAGGAAATTTGTTAAATTGGTATCCATCAAGAAATTTTTTTTTTTGGTTTTTGAAATATTTATGAGACATTCTTTTTGCCTACTCCCCGTATATATATACACAAAGACACTTTTTACTGCGAATATGGTTAATTAGTACATATTCATCGTAATGTATTTCTTTACACCACATGCTATTACAGGCAAATGCAATTAATAATTTTAATACTTGTACAGTGGCAAACAAAACTGTTCGCACTCTCAAAATAAATACATATAAGAATATAATAGAGGGTTGAATTGATTATTACATTTATACTACAAACGTATTTAGTTTTGAGACAAAAATGAAAATTTATTGTATTATAAGCGTTATTTTTAAGCTTTTAAACAGAATATTTAAATTATGGTAACGAGTGGGGGAGAGAGGCCCTATGCTCCCTAGAGGAATAAGAGGAACATATAACGAGTGACTCGTGTTATTTTCGGTTGTTCAGAGTACAGTATTCCCCGGATACAAGCGCTTTCAAAAATAAATACAAGACCGTACTTATAAGCGAGGATTTCTTGTATTGAAATCTCTCTCATGGAAAGCAAACAGGCAAGCTGATAGAATTCAAGTAGATAGACAGCTAGTGCTCTCTCATTGTGACAGCACTAGCTTCGTATTCAACTTCTACCACTCGTTATGCTAAACAAAGTGGGAATTTGTTTGGCGTCCGTGTCACTGTTAGAAGAAATTGCTAAGGGAGATGAATTCGCAGTAGATTTGATAGGTCTATGCTTATATGTCGTATTGTAGCATTAACTAGGCATAGAGTCAGGTCGTTAACTCGCCTGAGACCTGCCCCAAGGCAGATTAATAGAAGAGCTTTTTTAAATTACGAAAAGCGAAGATTGCTGGATTGTAGGTTTTCTATGAATGAATGAATTACACAGCCCTGCATGGGTTTTGCAAATAAGATGGCTCCAGTTGTTTCAAAATGGCGGATCCAATATGGCGGTCGAGGTCCGATTAATCTGATTAATTTTTATAAACTTCGACCGCCATATTGGTACCGCCATTTTGATTTTTTTTAAATCTGAATGAAGATCTGTAATCAGCGACCCCAAAAACCCCTGAGTGATAATTTTCAAGTAAATCTGATTAGATTTTAAGGACCTCCGTGTTTCTTTTTCTCTTGCACCCCTTGACATAAACCCACGCCCTACTTTAAGGGTGCATCATGCAAACAATTTGGTTTTGGGCTCATTTTAAAGAGCAAAGATCAATTGTCAATTTCTGACAATAGCGATGGTTCTAGCACGTCAGTGTTTAGCTCAACAATGTTTCAAAAATGGCCAAAAACGCTATTTCTAGAAAACCTGACGTGATGGAAAGTTTTTGAAACGGAAACACCTGGAGCCATGTTATTTGCACAAAAAATCTAAATTTGCAGGGCTGTGTTATCTGATGTTACGTCTTCTGGATGGAACAAAGTGCATACTCAGACTCAAGAAGAATGAAACCATAATATTCTATGGAGATTGCACTACGCTGTCTGAGATTGCATTGAGGCAGTTGATTCAGTCTCCTAGATTGGCTCGAGGAGCATGAAACCAATGATTTAACACATTGCCATAAAAAGAAATCCAGAATATTATAATCACACGAACGGTGGAGCTATCGAACAGGACCAATTTTAGAAAGAAAGTTGTAACAAAGTTGGTGTATATAAACAAAATTCCTTTAAAGTAAATTTAAAGTATAAGCGGGCAATGTTTAAAAGCTGAATGCATACATCGAAATAGTTTCAGAAAATTTTAAAGCAAAAATCAAGACTGCATAAGTTTCAGTGCTATTAACCCATTAGTGCCCAGTGGCAACTTAAGTTGCCAGCAGAGGTTGCCTTAGTTTTTATGCTCTGAGAGGAAATTGAGTGTAAAAAACAATACGGTAACCGTTAGAAGAAAAAGTAATGCGGGCATTAATGGGTTAAGCGGGGAATTTTTATATCCGGGGTTCTTATATCTCGGGAAAATTCTATATTCTAGTAGGTAGTGTATGTTGGCCTATTAGACATGAGGCCCCAGGTTCAAACCCCAGGTCAAACATCTCCAACACAATGAAATATAAAAAAAAAACATTCCTTCGGCGACTTCCCCTCAGAGCAGATTTCTGACAAAAGTTCTGAGAGTAAATAAAATTTGCCATGAAAACTGTAGGTCCTCCGCCACTCATGGATAAAATTAACTCACATAATATAAGTTGTGTGAGAATCTAAGTCGTAGTCCTGACTTAAGGGTTGTAGTGACCAATTATGTAAAATATTATTCTGGAGACCGAATTAGAAATGAATTCTTCTCGCATCAAGTTTTGTAAAATAGCCTATGATCTCTTCATCGCAGTCTATGATTTCCTCTACTGATCTTTTCTTATTTTCCTTATATTGTCTATGTATTAGCCATCATAGTCGTCGTTTCTTAATCTGTATATAAATGGATCTATGTCGCCCTGGAGCTCATATGTATAGCGAATGTTTAAGTCGACGTTTGTGTCGCTGAAAACGCGTGGGGCTCATGTACTCTACAAAGTATGTTGCCCTTCCAACACTTAAGAAAACATTACTTCTGCTTGAGTAAGTATCACGCACAGGCAGTATTAGCGCCTCAGTTAATATGATCTTTTCTTTTGGAAGAGAATCTAGCTTCACATATTAGCAAGAATAACACGTATTATTGTGTTGCCTTTAAACTGATGTTCAAAAGAATGAATCATAAACTGTCTCTCTGACTGTATCCCTTTAACTCGTATTGAATGGTTAGGAAACAGATGATTATTGTGCCGGTTTGAATCATTATGACAGGAATACTAATCTCAGACATGACCTTAACCAATCTGAAGCTTATAAAAGTATCTAATCGAGGAATATATTTTCGCCCCACTCTTCCAACCGTGAGTTGTGAGCATCCCGATGGTGATCCATGTAATTAAAGCAGTCAACTTAGCAATATTGCACGTACCTGCCTGCTGCCGAAGAAGAAATGAATCCTTCTCGTTGAAAAAAAAAACAGGAGAATATCCTGTTACTCGGGTAGTTAAAGATTGTGAGCTGCAGACTGGAATTTTTGACGTAATTTGTATGCCCTGGACATTGCATAGGGTCGTCACCGTAGCCTAGTAAGTAGTGTGTTGGCTTATTAGACATAAGTGAACCGTGGTTCACATCAAATCGAAAATATTTCTTCGGCGACTTCCCCTCAGCAGATTTCTGACAAAAGCTCTGAGAGTAAATATAATCGCCCTGAAAAAGTTTCTCAAGAATCTATAGTTTGGATTCGACTTTAAACTGTAGGTTCTCCGCCACTCATGGATAAAATTAACTCACACAACATAAGTAGTGTGAGAATCTAACTCGTAATCCTGAATAGATTAACCATTAAATGATTAAAAATATGTCTAAGAAATCTCAGCCATTTATGGATATGGACGGAAATGATAACTTAGCGGGAAGCGGAAAAGAGTGCAAAGGTGGTCAAGACAGTTAACTGCCTGTGTACTCCGCCTATCAATCTGCACTGACATTGATGTTTGCACACAAGTTTACAATATGATCACAGTAAAGTAAGGTTAAATACACTACATTAGGATCACTGAAATATTTATGCCCGTTAGGGGCTTTATATGCTTTAAAATTACTACAAACATACCGAATTCAAAATGCATTTCCTTATCCAGATTTTCACAATTTCCTTAATCGAATTGTTGTATTTCTAATTCCAGATTATTGTTTTATTAGTTAATTTCTGTTCACAAAATCGGCACGATTAAGGTAATCGTTTTAGGATCAGCACACATAATCTTGAAAGAAATAAGAGAAAATAAAAATATCATAAGAAAACTGCATAATAAATTGCATAAATAAGGGGAATAAAAAATGTCCTCCTGCATAATATTGATTCACTAGTTGTGTTGGATTTAAAACTAACTTAACTTCCAATCTTTACTCATAGCGTTGCAATAGCAGAGAAGTTGATATGGGCAGTACACTCTGACTATAAAAGTTCTTTTTGTAATGCTTATGGTAGTTATCTGTAGCTGAGCTGTTGACAAAGTCGCGTAGATGACTTAGTCAAAGTCTTCACAGATAAATTTATGCTTGAGACTACCTTATTCTCAAGTATAAATTTATCTGTGAAAATTGCCAAAACACGCTTGATCTCTCTCGGCTCTCGCCATGGAGAATTTTGGGGTAATGTAATGGCTAGAAATCACTCTACTCTCCTACTCTTAGCATTCATACTATAACTTATAGACGAGTAGCCATGGCATCTGATGAGTACCCACCAAAATTCTCCCGATTGACTATCAGGACAGTTTTATGTGAATATTGATCACAACGTTGTTCAAAGGTGTTAATAGTTCTTGAAAAAGAACGTTCTACCGGCCCACACACTGCACCAAATGCTGTCTGGTTAGTTAATTCTGTGTGTTGACGTATTCATTGATCATTTGCATAAAAAATGAGCGTCTTCACATGTCATGAATTTTGATAATAAAATACAAAGATTCAATAATTGGTCCTACAACCCTTTAGTTAGGATTATAGCCTAAGTTCTCAAACCACTTATGTTACGTGCGTTAGTGTTATACATGAGCGGTGGGACCTACAGTTTAGAGTCGACTCCGAAGGACAGTTTTTTGAGAAACTTTTCATGGCAAATGTTATTTACTCTCAGAGTTTTTACCAGAAATCTGTTGAGAGGAAGTCGTCGACAAAAATATTTTTTCGTATTTCGTTTTGTTGGAAAGTCTGACCTGGGGTTTGAACCGAAGCCTTACGTCTAATAACCCAACACACCACCTACTAGACTACGACAACTTCGTTAGTTAGTCTACGCAAAAATAGCAAACCTTGAGAGCACTTTTCACATTGTCACATGTCACGAATCATCTTTTTATACAGATAAAATATACCTTGAAAAAGTCAACACTAAAAAATTTCGTTCCTTACATCTTTATGGTAAAATAGGAGACCTTGTCGAACATTTTTGACATTGTTACATGTCACGAATCATCTTTTTAGACAGAAAAAATATACATTAAAACCTAACACTAAAAAATTTCGCTCCTTACAACTTTATGGTAAAATAGCAAACCCTGACGAGCATGTTTCACATTGTCACATGTCACGAATCACCTTTTTATACAGAAAAAATATACATTGAAAAACCCAATACTATAAAATTTCGCTCCTTACATCTTTGCAGTAAAATATCAAACCTTTTCGATCAGTTTTGACATTGTCACATGTCACGAATCATTTTTTTTATACTGAAAATATATACATTGAAAAACCCAACACTAAAAAATTTCGGTCCTTACATTTTTATGGTAAAATAGCAAACATTGTCGAACATTTTTGACATTGTCACATGTCACGAATCATCTTTTTATGCAGAAAAAATATACATTGAAAAACCCTACACTAAAAAATTTCGCTATTTACATCTTTATGGTAAAATAGCAAACCCTGACGAGCATTTTTCTCATTATCACATGTTACGAATCATATTTTTGGACAAAAATACAGAATATACCTTGAAAAATCAACAGTAAACATTCACCCCTTACATCCCTAGTAGGCCAAAAAGTATGACAATATTTGTTTATATTTCTTCTGCTGCTAAATGAAAACTAATTGCTTGGATTATACTGCAAACACCATAATTTTATCCCGCACTGTCGGTGTACATGACTTTCAGATTTTCTGCCTGCTGCCCTTAATTGCAAATCAATTTTGTATCTTTTACTTGGAAAAACGAAACGAAAAGAAAAATAAACTTTTTCGATTATAATCTATACAATCAAAACTTTTGCCTAATCACGATACACTATCATAATGGTTGTTGCCACAGAGTAAGTTATGATAATTAAACTAAGCTAAGGAAGTGAGCGCTCTAGGAAAATGTTTAATTAAGTCATAAGCAATAATACATATTCAGAATTCATAGAACTTTATCATAATTATACAAAAACTTAACAATTTTGAATGTAAATCGATGGCATAATTATGATTGCAGTGGTTGGTTAAATTGGTATTGAAATTATTAATGGAAATATGCCTAAAAGTAGGCAATAATGTACATAAGGAGGTGGCACCTTGCGTATATACTTTATATTTCCTTGTAAATTTCCATTTTATTTTTCACAAACTGTTGATTTACGTTAGTTATTACGTTTCTAAGATGCCTTTGATTTTGAAGTGTCACAACCTAAAAGTGTGCTTTAAACTTTTGACAAGTTGAGGTTAACGCGCAGCAACACATATAGAAAATCCTGTGAAATTGTTATCAATTGCTTTTACAAGTACTTGTGTGGCATACACTTTATTAGGTTTTTCAAAAATCCCTAAAAGTATGCAATACAAGTTGATTTTTTTAATTTGACTTCATGCCAAAATGGAAAATTGTTTATTAATGTGTAAACATTAAATGAATGTAAGCCAAAAGTTAAACAACTCAAACAAACGCCTCATGTAAAAGCAAATAAATTTAGGAAAAAAGGAAACAAATTACCCCAACTTTATTTTGCCCTTTAGCTATGCAACAGTTTATTTATTACTTCAATAGAAAAATATTTTGTTTGTTTTTTTTTTTTTCTTGAAAACCTTCCAAAAAATGAAAACAGCAAACTAAGCAGACTATTCTTAGTTTCCTGACGCCTAAATGTTAGGCAACAGTTTGTAACTAAGTGTTGCATTTCCTACAAAGCCTTAAATGCATGCCATAAAAATGTATACATATTTTATATTTCTGAATTCAGTCCAAATATTGGAAATTAAAAATAAAATTTCCTTTTCGTTATGGCCTTGGCTACATAGGAAAGGCCATAATTTGTTTTTGTAGAAGAAAAAAAAATAAAATAAGAGGAAAAACAATAAAGTTTAAAACCCCAAATGTTATGCTTTATATTTTTTTACTGTTATTGTTTCTTTATCTTCTTGTTCTTACTTTTATATGTTAAGACTGATAAAAACAAGTTTTATAAGTTATAAAAATAGAGAGCGGTTTAAAATATTTATCCTACTTTATCCTTTGAGTATAGTATGCCAGAAAGTTTTAAATCCGTCAAATATAAGTTTAAGATGATTTAAAAATTAAAGCGAATAAAAAGTTTATAAGTTTGCTAAAGTCTATGTTATGTTCTTCAATAAAAGTGCTCTTCTTAAATATGCATTGAATAAACACGTTTTAAAGTGAGTTTCAGTTAGAGAAAATCAACTCCTATGGATATGCTATAAAAAGCTACGGCAAGCTATTGGACTGCCATGATCTAGGTATAGACCCTTTAGGATTCCACTCTAACGCCATCTTAGTAATGCCATCCGGCTTTCTCTGTTTCAATTTTTTCATTCTTTGTTTAATTTTTTTCGGTTTGGGTTCCCCTTCACATGACTCTGAGGCACTTTTGGATGAATATATTTAGTATTCCCCCGATTATATTCTATAGACACCACCTTCCTTTATCAGAGAGTAGACCTTGCACATGAATTGAATACACTGAACTTGGTTTGTCTAGGCATTTGAAAGCTCCGAAGTATATGATTTCGCGTCGCTCACAAGAACTCAGCATTCCACAGACAAAAATATACAAATTTACGTCCTGACTTGGGACTGTACTCGTACAGAATGCTACTGACCAAGTATTAAAGGTAAACAGAAGTGTATTCGCTTAATGGACTCTGGTCCAATTGGTAGGTAGGTAGGTAGAGGTGGGTGCCCATCCAATTTTTTCCAAAATTTTTGTATGGACTCACTTAGGCCGCATTGGGCTTATTGTCCTACCACAGGCATCCGTTATCCCCTAGTCTCGAAACCATCCGGAGCTCCTGATGAAGCGATTCAGGCTGCCAATGTCAATCCTTGACAGTTCCACCAGATCATACATGTAGTAAGTACCCAAGTACTTCCTTCGCCTTTGGCAAAGAGCCGGGCATGTACCCAACAGATGAAGGACAGTCTCCTCTTCTTCCTCATCTCCATCCAATTGGTAAATCACCATAATTTCCATTGAAAAATCATATTTAGTGATAAGGCCGGCGACATTTCTAAATTAATGAGTACATGAACGAATAAAATTATCGAATTTGAGCACAGATGAGATCCAAGAGCGTCCAATGATGTGGCGGCATCATTAATCCACATTTCTTTCAGAAAAACATTAACCAGTAACGGTGAACGCCGAGCACTGAAGGTCAATGATTGACGACTTCTTTTAGCAAAAATTAAATGATCTGGACCCGGTTTTCAAAAGGACCGCAAAAGGAACATAGCAAAGCTTAAACCATATTGCATATTCTTCACGATCGATTTGAACTCATAGTGATCTCACATGCAGGTGATGTGAACTAACCAGCGAGATCGTGCGATTTGACCCTGTTAGGTTAGGTTAGGTTAGGTTAGGTTAGGTTAGAGGACGTGTATTTGTCAATTAATACAAGTACAGTAACCAAAGGTCGAATTGACCCTAGTTTCTCACACCACTTATGTTGTGTGTGTTAATTTTATACACGAGTGGTGGGACATACAGTTTAAAGTCGACTCCGAACTACAGATTTTTGAGAAACTTTTTCATGGCAATTGTATTTGCTCTCAGAGTTTTTGCCAGAAATCTGCTGAGAGGTAGTCGCCGAAGAAATACTTTTTGTATTTTGTCTTGATGTCTGGCCTGGGGCTCGAACCCTGGCTTTACGTCTAATAATCCAACACACTACCTACAAGACTACGGCGACTTCTTCTTTCGAAACCTCCTTCTAAATTCGACCCTGTTAGACTCTCTTCTTCTCTTCTGGCGTGTTCCTACGCCGCAGCTATATGCGAATAAGTCCGAAATTACATCGGTAGTCCAAGTCAACAAAACCCATGCAATCAACTAAATTCAGCCGAATTTTTTACGAAAGATAGATTTACTCCAGCCAAAGAGAAAGTGAATGGACATCTGAACGCCATCCATACATACATAATTGGTCATTACAACCCTTCAGCCAGGATTACGACCTAGTTTCTCACACCACTCATGTTGTGCGTGTTAATTTTATACATGAGTGGCGGGACCTACAGTTTAAAGTCGACTCCGAACGACAGATTTTTGAGAAACTTTTTCATGGCAATTGTATTTACTCTCAGAGTTTTTGCCAGAAATCTACTGAGGGGAAGGCGCCGAAGAAATATCTTTTGTATTTTGTTTTGATGTCTGGCCTGGGGATCGAACCCTGGCTTTTCGTCTAATAAGCCAACACACTACCTACTAGACCACGGCGACTTATGAACGCCATCCATAGGTCTTTCATACAAGTAAAAATTTTCGGCGATTACAACTATTTAGCCAGGATCACAACCTATCTTCTCATAGCAGCCATATTGGTGTGTCTGCTCCTACAGTTTTATTCGAGGTCTCAAGGTATTTAATAGTTTTAAAGATACTACAACGAAATTTAGTCCCCCAAAAAAACAAGGAAATGTGTTCCCAACTACAGCACATATTTCCATGGAACCCCCGTCCATTCTACTCGAGTGTGGAATATTTTGGTATGTGGTTAATTAGTCATTGGCCATTGATTGCTTAAGACATATTATTTCTAATCATTTAAATGTTCTCAAGAGAAGTGACAATCCCCTGAGTGTGAGTTGTCTATTAAAATAAAAACAAAATAAAAATAAATCAAACTGTCGGCGAACTTAATGGCAATTTAAATTGCATTTCCAGCACAGGCACAGAGTACACAAAATAATGGCATTCAATAGTTATTTTATTTCTGTGTTAATATATGTTTTTTAATGTTATCCTTCATGGTCTCTTAATACTTAATTTTTTTTCTAAATTTTAAAGCGGATATTAAAACACTTTTTAATGATGGTCATAAAAAAGTTAAGGCTGCGTTTTAATTTTACTAACGCAACGGTCTTTCTATTAAATTTCTCTTTACTACATACACTTCTGCACTTCTGTTATTCTTTACAATACTGCCCCTTAAAATATGCTTTAGCAAATCTGTTTGCCTTAAATGTATGCCAATAAATAAACTTTATGGATTTGAAAATTTATTTCCTTTTTATTTGAACACAGATTTGTTTTTTCTTTTCTTTTTTTTATTTTTTATTTTCTTTTTATTTTTATTTTCTTAAGAGTTGATTATATTCTATGGGGAGTCAAAAAATAAAAAGAAAACAGTAAATAAATTCCCTTAACTCTACTCAAATAATTTTTTATTGTGGCTAATGTTGTTGTTATTGTTATTCACGTAAAGAAAAGAACAAGAATACAGAGCCAACAGAACAGACAAAAACTACTTAAAAATCTAATCAGGGGGAGAGAGAGAGAAGAGTAGAGCAAAAAAATTAAATGAAAAATAACACACGTGTAGTTGAGATAAATTAACTTTCTTATTGTTTTTGTTGTTGTTGTTTTTTCTTCAATATTTCAAAATATTTTGACAATGACATATGTACCGTACATATGTACTGTTGTCTGTATAACTTACTTCATAAAGACCGAAAAACGAACAGAAGCAAGGACAACATTTCCGCTTTTTTTTTTAAGCGGAAATCTCAAGAATTTTTTCCATCTAAACCAAGTGTAGGAATCGTAAAAAATCTACCCAAGAACTGTGATCCTTCTGAATAAAGAACCTCTTGGAGTACATGTGAGCTGCAAATGATCCATAAAGTAATATGTTAGACGACTTTAGACCATTTAGACGAATAAATTGTATTCAAAATTTCTCTTGATCGGCGTGGAACATGTATTGGAAACAAAGGAATGACAACTAAAGGTCTTGAGATTGTAAAGGGTGTTTTTTTTATAGAGGTATAGAACTTTAAGTTGCAATAAAACAACGATGGATTATTCGATTGACATGAATTTTATTTATCCGAAGGATAATCTTGTGGCATTACATTTTAAATATGATTTCTGGCATATGACCGCCACGGCTGGCTCGGATGTAGTCCAATCTGGACGTCCAATTTTCGATGACTTTTTCCAACATTTGTGGCCGTATATCGGCAATAATACGGCGAATGTTGTCTTCCAAATGGTCAAGCGTTTGTGGCTTTACCGCATAGACCAATGACTTTACATAGCCCCACAGAAAATAGTCTAGCGGTGTTAAATCACAAGATCTTGGAGGCCAATTCACAGGTCCAAAACGTGAAATTAGGCGGTCACCAAACGTGTCTTTCAATAAATCTATTGTGGCACGAGCTGTGTGACATGTTGCGTCGTCTTGTTGAAACCACATCTCCTGGACATCATGGTTATTCAATTCAGGAATAAAAAAGTTAGTAATCATGGCTATATACCGATCACCATTGACTGTAACGTTCTGGCCACCATCGTTTTTGAAAAAGTACGGACCAATGATTCACCAAACAGTCAGTTTTTCTGGATGTAACGGTGTTTCCACATACACTTGAGGATTACCTTCACTCCAAATGCGGCAGTTTTGTTTGTTGACGTAGCCATCGGATGGACGATTTTGTCGACGATAAACGTAGTGCGCGATACGTTTTCCGCACAGAACCATTATTTTCGAAATAAAATTGCAATATTTGCAAGCGTAGTTCAGGCGTGAGTCTATTCATGATGAATTGCCAAACCAAACTGAGAATAAATCACTTGACAGCTGTTAAATCGGTCGCCATCTTGAAAAGTAATGCCAACTTAAAGTTCTATACCTCTATAAAAAACACCCTTTACGTACATATCAGTGGGTCTGAGGATAAACTCGAGCAAGAGCACAATACCTTTTATAAAAAGGAAAAGACCTCCTTAATGGAAGAGAATTCGACTTCTTCTTCCTCTTAGTGAGGTAATATCTCGGAAACTGTAAGCAAAATATCTGGAGATATCACGTACGTAAAGGGTTTACCTTGAGTGCATTTCAAGAAAGGCCAGACAAGTCTCAGAATTTCCAAACAAACAAACAAAAAGACTTCCTTAGTGGAAGAGAATTCGACTTTTTTGTGAGGTAACACCTCGGAAACTGTAAGCAAAATATCTGGAGATATCACGTACGTAAAGGGTTCACCTTGAGTGCATTTCAGGAAAGGCCAGCCAAGTCTCAGAATTTCCAAACAAACCTTCTGGAAATGTAACACAAGGGCTGTACGTTGGATGTATGTTGTTATACCACGACTGTACGACCAATAGTGTCCTATGGGGTAACTGATAAATAAAATTAACAACAATATTATAATTACACA
Source organism: Sarcophaga subvicina (assembly GCA_936449025.2). Taxonomy (NCBI): domain Eukaryota; kingdom Metazoa; phylum Arthropoda; class Insecta; order Diptera; family Sarcophagidae; genus Sarcophaga; species Sarcophaga subvicina. The sequence continues at coordinate 15,745,180 of OW388083.2, read as the reverse complement.
CAACCCCTGCAAGATCACAAGGAGAAAACTTCCTAAATTGAAAAATATTCAAATCTTGTTTCAGCTAAACTAGGAACTAGCACCTGGAGTTAAAATATCTGGGAAAATTGCCTGATAGTATAGAAAGCATTTAAGAAAAATCGGATCAGCCAAAATCCAGAGTTTACAATCTGAGGTTTATGCACAAGATATCGAAACAACCGAGGTTTTTTTTGCGGGAAGGAGGGAAAATGCTTTATACATTCATGATGGTCGTCACCAGATATGTCGGACTCTCCCACTGGATATACCGGCTAAAAACCCGCCTTGTCGCCTCTCCTCATTCCACCTCGGAACAACGGTTGTAAAACTTCGAAGTGGACCCCATTTCTGGCATATGTTCCAGTTCCATCATCGCCAGCCTGCGTCTAGGCTCCGCTCTATTCTCATTCTGCTGCATCTAGGTCAAATTTCTTCCTTCGCAGGACGTGCTCTACAAAGTGTTTTACTGCGTTCCAGCTCTCTCTACTGTTTATCATTTTTAGCACGACGTTTGTAGGGCTAATGACGCCGATTTCAGCTTCGAGTCACTGACGGCTTTAGGCCCATCGACTACAGCTGAAAACAGTGTATTCGGAATCATCTAACGTTTCTTTCTATTCACAGATACAGAATGGCGAGCGGCATTTCCCCATAAAATGCAGGTACTCTCTGAAATATCCGTGACCAGTCAGCATCTGGGTTATGTAGTAGTCTACTTCGCCGTTTTTTCTGTTTTTCCACACTTGCAACTCGGGAATCAGTTTATATGTCCACCTTCCATGCTGTTCATTTTCCCAGCGAAGAAACAACAGGGGTACTGTGTACCTCTCCTAGAGCGGCTCTTCAGGCTCTGTTGAATTTAATTCCATTGTACATGTTAGTGAAGGTCAGCGTTTTGATCTTATGGTTAGGACAGTGGGCGACAAGTCTAATGTGAAATTCATTAGGAGACTTCGTGAGCTTATAGATCGAGAAGGTAACTGCTACTTTCTTAATAATTTTGAAACTGCTTTGTACCGTAACTTTGCATTAAAAAGCGAATACAATAAGTTAGACGCCCCACGCTGTTATAAATGGGGGATCATTTTGTACCATATGGATGGGTCACGCATACAGTGGTGGTCTTATAATTAGAAACGATGTTTCTGGAACAGAGTTCTCATGAGTGACGAATCTAAGTTTAATTTGTCCCAATCTGATGGAAAAACGTATGTAAGACGTCCTCCAAACAAAGCCTTTGATACCAGGTACACAGTGAGAACTGTAAAACAAATTAACAAACATACATGTTGCTACGTCGTTTCTAATTATAAGGTCACCACTGTAAATACTGCCATGAAAACAGCTGTTTTCAGAGTGAAATATTTTAATCTCCTGGGGAAAGTTGAACGAATGAAACACAGCGAAACTATCTGACAGTCAGGTCGCCATTCAAATATTCAGTTTTTATGAAGTCAACTTGAAAATAATGTCTGGTAATGTCCGGGAAGTTGATTCAACTAAATAGTTGCACTATAGTTACCTTGAGCTGGGGCCTAAATCATATTGAAATTCACCAGACGACCTTGCGAAGAAGGAAGTTTACACGCCTTGAATGGGCTCAGAACTTTTCTGTGAAGTGAAAAAAGAGACTTGGAAAGCCTGCTGTTATGCTGTTTGGGAGGTTTCTGTATAGATTTTATTTTAAAGAGAAATAAATTCTCTTAATTGATTGCTGCTGTATTGGAACATCATTAAGAAAAAAAAAAAAACAGTCACAGCATTGTGCTTGCGCCTTAATCGAATAAGATCGGTAACTAGCACAGTCATTCGTGACATGTGCTCTAACAATACTGAGTCAAACAATTTCACATTTCTAATGGCATCTAGCGTGATTAATTAGTTATCATTCGTTGCGTGTTACAGGCTATCAAAGTGACATTTATTGTTTATTCTCCTAAAAATATGCTGCTTTTTAAATTCCCACAAACCTTTATGTTAAACTCTATCAAGATTCCCCAACGAAATATATACTGTGTTTTCACGTAGACGTTATGGTTTGTTCGGCTATAAAACAATTTGCGCAGGGAAAAAAGGGCCCAAAACCAAGCAGACCATGACCAATTTTTTTTTGGAGAATTTGAGTGAAGACGACCAAAATTTTTATGGCAAATTAAATGTCAACAAGGGATTGGAGTAGAGTGAGGTTAGGTGGTGAGGCGATTTCATCAAGGGGCCTAAACAGCCAAAATTTACTTTGTATTGTTGTTTGTCATACGTTTTGTTTTTCACATATTTTTTTTTCTAATTTCTTTTTTTTCTTTCTTTTTTCCTCATCATCCATCCATAATAAATAAACAATTTTTGTTTCTAAATGAAAACAAAAACAACAACAGTACGAACTAAAAAAGAAAACAGTTAAACAAATACAAATACACTGAAACAAATTGCGAGTTTAGGGAATTATCATGTCATTGTTTATGGTGATAAAAAACAAGTATGGAGAGAAAACAGCAGAAAACACGCACATAAAAACACACACTCAGACACACACATATAAAAATATATTTTCTCTCAATTTTGTATATCAATTGTGGGTACCCATTTAAAAAATAAAACTGAATGTATGTGTGTGCAAGAGTGTGCGTAAAAATAGCAAAGGCTTTCAGCTAAATTGAATGTAATCCATAAAATATTAAATACGACAGGGAGAATGAATATAAAAGTAACGGTAAAACGAGAAAGAAAAAGAGTAGCAGAGGCAAGGTTGCCATACAGACATGTTTTATTTTTATTTTGGTGTAAACAAAGTAGGACAGAATAGAAAACTTATACATCTAAGTCCTAAAAAACTTTTAGATTGGTTTACATACGACACATTGAATAATGATAAAAGGATCCTCGTGTTCCCACTTGGCTTGCAAAAATTATTTCATTAAGATGACGGTGTTAAAAATCAACCTTTCGAACGAGGTTTAGACCGACGCTATAGTACAGTCCAGGCGGCTACGGGCGGAATTGGAGGTCCACCAATCATTAATAAAATTAACACACACGACATAGGTGGTGGTGCGAGAAGCGAGGTTGTAGTCCTGTCTAAAGGGCTGTTGTGACCAATTAAGTAAGTAAAGGACTCATAATACTACATACTTGTAAACCTTGAAGCATTAAAGCCATCCAGAACGAAACATTGATTAATGATAATGAAGAAAATTAAAACACACAACATAGGTGATATGAGAAGCCAGGTTGTAGTCTTGACTGTTAGGAACTAGGTTGTAATCTTCACTGAAGGCCTATTCATTAAGTAAGAAGATGAGAGCTGTAATAAAAACTGATTAGGAGACCGGTAGCTATCGATTGCGATCACAGTATCATTAAACCCGTTTAAATCTATTTAGGTTCATAGACTCCAGATGTTGGTTACATACATACATACATAATTGGCCATTACAACCCTTCAGTCTGGATTACGACCTAGTTTCTCACACGACTTATGTTGTGTGTGTTAATTTTATACATGAGTGGCGAGACCTACAGTTTAAAGTCAACTCCGAACGACAGATTTTTGAGAAACTTTTCAATGCAATTTTATTAACTCTCAGAGTTTTTGCCAGGAATCTGCTGAGAGGAAGTCACCGAAGAAATATTTTGTGTGTTTTGTTCAAAATGTCTGACCTGGGTCTCGAACCCTGGCTTTACGTCTAATAAGCCAACACACTACCTACGTCGGCTTCTCCAAGATGTTTGTTAATTAATCAAAAAAGTTTTTGTATGGCTTACATACATACATACAACCCTACAGACCCACAGTTTAAAATCGACTACGAACAACATATTTTTGAGTAACTTTTCATGGCAATTTTATTTACTCTCAGAGTTTTTGCTGAAGTCAAGAGAAATTCGCCGAAAAAATATTTTTTCATATTTCGTTTTGTTGGAGATGCCTGACCTGGGATTTGAACCGTGGCCTCACATCTAATAAGTCAACGCACTACATACTAGACTACGACTACAATGTATGTGATAGGTTAGGTTAGAGGACGTGTACCTGTCAATTAAGACAAGTACAGTAACCGGGGGTCGAATTAAACATAACATTGAGGTCTTCATAGTTCTTGAAAAAGTACGTTCTGATGTCATCGGCCCAGAAACTGTAGCAAATGGTTTCTCTTTTAGAGTGGCTAGACAGCTCTTAACACCAAGTTCGTCAATTCGGTACGTTGACGTGTCCATTGATTCAACGAGTAAAAAAATGAGCGTCTTCACATGTCATGAATTTTGATAATAAAATTCAAAGATTCACATGCACTGTTGGTTTGTTGGTTGACGCATACATAACTGGTCCTTACAGCGCTTCAGTTAGGATTACAGACTAGGTTCTCACACCACTCATGTTATGTGTGTTAGAGTGGCAGGAGAAACTTTTCATGGCAATTTTATTTACTCTCAGAGTTTTTGCCAGAAACCTGCAGAGAGAAAGTCGCCGAAGAAATATCTTTTGTATTTTGTCTTGGTGTCTGGCCTGGGGCTTTACGTCTAATAAGCCAACACACTACCTACTAGACTACGGCGACTTCTAAAATGTATGTGATACTTTCGCTATTTGTTGATAACAGAGGAAATGTGGGAATGGGTGATCGTCTCATCATCTCATTTAAAACTAACGAAAGGTATGAAGGTGACGTGAATCATCTTTCCATCCATTGAATCTAATCTTTTGGTGCAGTTTACACGCTAACGACAGTATACTAGTGGTCGTTATGAGTACGCAGCTACTACTGTACTGATTTATTGTTTCCAAAGCTTAATCAGCTAAGCCTCATCGCAATACAGTTCCAACAGGATGACGTATCTTACCAGACAGAGCGCTTTTCTTAAAGAAAGAAATATGCCTGTCTAAAGAGAACTATGTGCCCCATTGAAAATTTGAGAATTCATTTTAAAAAATACTTGAATTTCTTTTTTTTATTTCAATCTTAATTTGTATGAATTCTACTTAATTTGGCTTTCTATTGGAAAGTTCTTTCGTCCAACAGGAAACGTTCATTATTGATTATGATTGATTATGAACGTTTACACAAAACAGGACATTTTTGTCTTTGTCACAATAAATTAAAGGTTAGGTTTTATAGAAACTCTTAAATAACAGTAACTGACAAAAGTTAAACCTCAGAAGTACCTAAAACCATATAAATTATAACGTAGGATACTTTTAAATCATTTCTACACTTACTTACGTTTGAATGTTTGCTCCCCCAATTAATTCTATAATTGTGGTATCACAATGGATTTAAATGCTGGGGTAAGTGGGCCCTCTTTTTAAGGGAGGGTCGGCCACTTTACCTACTTCCTTAATTAATCATTACAACCCTTTACCCATGATTACAACCTAGCTTCGCATAACGCCTCCGTTATGTATGATAATTTTATACATGAGTGTCGGGACCTACAGCTTGATGTCGACTTCGAACGGAAGATTTTTGAGAAAATTTTCATACCAATTTTGCTTACTCTTAGAGTTTTTGCTAGAAGACTGCCAAGAGGAACTTACCGAAAGAAATATATCTTTTCGGGGATTTGAACCATGCGTTGTCGTCTAATAAGCCAACATACTATCAATTACGATAAGGCGATTTAACACGGAAATTTATCAGAATTTTGACATAGTTTTTACAGCATTTCTAGGCGATAGGAAGTTTAATTTAGGCTGGAACTAAGGCTGTAATTTTAGCCGGTTGGTCCCTGTGTACTTGAGACGTACCGCGTTCCCATAAGACATATAATCCTGGGAAGTAATGGAGCACTTGCAAAACTTGAGAATTATGCCTTATCAAACTCACGTCTGTAGTCGCCGTAATCTAGTATGTAGTGTGTTGGTTTATTAGACGCGAAGCCACGGTTCTAACCTGTGGCCAGACATCTCGAAAAAAGAAGTATGAAAAAATATTTCTTCGGTGGCTTCCTCTCAGCAGATTTCTGGCAAAAACTCTGAGAGTAGATAAAATTGCCATGAAAAGCTTCTCAAAAACTTGTCGTTCTGAGTCGATTTTGAACTGTAGACCCAACCACTCATGTATAAAATTAACACACACAACATAAGTGGTGTGAGAAGCTAGGCCGTAATCCTGACTGTAGGGGATTGTAATGGCCAATTATGTATATATGTATGTAGGCGGTTTAATTTTGGGTGGAATTTAGCTGGCTGGCCCCTGTCTACTTGAGACTTAATGCGTCCCCATAAGACTTATGATCCTGGGAAGAAATGAAGTGCTTGCAAAACTTGAGAATTGTGGCTTACGAAACTCATGTTTAAATAGGTTCATGGCATCGCAAGCTGTGTGAAATGTGGCACAGTTTCGTTTAAGTCAACCAAATCAAAGTGCAAGTGGACAACCATTTCGATTTGCATCGATTCACTGATTTCACAGGCCCACAAACCGCAACAAATAACGTCTTCAGAGTGCATTGAGAGCTCTTAAATTGTCTCGACGTGCTCTTCACAACAAATATGAAAATTCTGTTTGTTGATATACCCATTAAGCCAAAAATGAGCCTCATTACACATTTGTCATACAATATGTTCTTGAATACAATACGATCCAATGATTTGCAAGAGTTTTTCGTTTGTTAGGTTATTAATGGTGAATAAAATGGTGAAATAAAGTAGGTAGTATGCTGGCTTATTTGACGTAAGGCCACGGTTCAGGTCAGACATCATAACGAAATATAAAAAAAATAATTTTTCGGCGACTTCCTCTAAGCAGATTTCTGGCAAAAACTCTGAGAGTAAATAAAATTGCCATGAAAAAGTTTCTCAAAAATCTTTCGTTCGGAATCGACTTTAAACTGTAAATCTCGCCACTCATGTATCAAATTAACATACACAATATAAATGGTGTGAGAAGCTACGTCGTAATCCTGACTGAAGGGTTCTAATGACCAATTATGTATGTAGGTTAGAGGACGTGTACTTGTCAATTAAGATAAGTACAGTACCCGGAGGTCGAATTGACCCATTGTACAATTATGTATGTATGTAAAAAAAAAATATTTACAGTACATTTTTGGCATTGTCACATGTCACGAACATTTTCTTTATACTGCAATATTTTGCATTGCAAGCCCAAATAACATAACAAAAAATGTTTACAATTTCAATAATTATTAAAAATACCATAATTTTTTAAACGCACTGTATTTCAAAATCCAATACATACAATTTACACAATGATATCAACGCCAGTTAGACTGCCTAAATTAATGTTTTGTAAACGATTATATAGACTGTTGTGTAGGAAAGTTAACGGTTTCTAATATTATTGTTTAATACACACAAACAGTGAGATAGACAAACAGACAGAGAGACAGACTTAACATTTGCCAGGCATTGGGGGGAGGCAGACAATATTTGTGTTTCCAAGTGAACGTTTTAAATTGAAACCAAGTCGTGTGTATAATTTTTTTTTGCAACAAAATACAATCACACGCACTCTCGCGTAGACAAAATTGTCTACCTATCACGTTCTCCATCTCTCTCTCTCTCTCTCTCCTTCATGTATATGTATGTATATAAATGTATGTGTATGTATATATTATTTCAACATAGAAATTGTAATCAAAGCACACAACTGGGAATTGAAATACAAGGTGGTAAAGCGAATAGGGCTGTCTAAAGTGGGGCGTTGGGGCACAAGGGGGACGAAGTATAATTTTAGAAACATTGTTGTTCATGGCAAAAGTAAAAGATCAAAGATTATTTTAAATGATTTTATAAATTATTAATAAAATATTCGAGTGTATGTGTGTGTGTTTGTGTGCTTGTGTCTGTGTATTTGTATATTTAATGGTTGTAATATGGCGTCATTTGATATGCAGCAATATGGAAAATTAAATGATATTTTAAAGCATACTTTAAGGCTACGAACACTGGCTTTTTTTTTTCTTCTTTTGTATGTAAAAAGTGCGAACGTTTAAACAAAGAATTGAAAGACACTTTAAACAAATTTTAGAAAATATGAGGAACTTTTCTATGGTAAGGGAAACCACAAGCAATTCGATCGCCTCAAACCAATAAGTGTTTGAAGAGATTACATTTCAAGTTACATTTTTGGCAAAGATAATCATGCGTGAAAGGAATCAGCATCAGTGGTATGATATTGGGGATAACAGTCGATAAAACAATGGACGACAGAGAACTACAAAGGAACATCAGCACTTGATATATGTACATCAAGGTGTCTTCTTCTTGAAAGCAACTGTATGGCTGACTTCCAAAATGTATCAATACAAAGTTTGTATACAGTTCTACTACGGTATACACATTTTGTACATATGCAAAGTTACCAAACAATGCATCAACTATAAATCCGCTGCCTGATTGCTTTTTGACTACGTTAAAAATACACATTGACGACGTTTTGAAATAGTATACATTGTAAACATTTTGTACAGCGACTTTATGAAACACGATACTTTGTTCAAAAACAAAGCAACTAACATTTTGCAAGTCAGCCTATATATGTATTCTGATTAATCGTTCTCACTATCACAGAAACGACATATTGGGTTCGAAAAAACCCTTAAGGTTGTATAAATAACCATCAGCGAGAATATAATCATCTTTGAAGCATTGTTTAAGCAACATTCTTTAATTAACAAAAGATCAAGTAATTCCTCAGCATATTTAAGCAAATTTTTGCAGCTAATAAGGTGGATCAGTAACAGGTTAAATGATGAAAGTGTTGCCATCAGTAAAGTAGGACGAGAAAGTTATTGAACACGATGATTCTTCTGCGAATCTCTTCTAGCCTATGAAGTTCCGTTGGTGCCAATTTCCAAAAGTTATACACACTCTTCCAAATATAGCGCGAAGATAAGGTCCATTCCTAGATAAAATCAAAATTGCCTCTTCAAATTTGCCCTCTTATGGTGAAATAGTGATCAGATGAAGAGATCATCCTTTACAACAGCATGATCACTATGATCATCCTTTACAACAGCCTGATCACTATGTAGGGCAAAATGGACGGACAGACATTTCTGAAACAATGCGCACATGTCTAGCCAACAACCGCTTCCATCATGTATGCGATCAAGCTATATTTGGCCCGAACAGAATATCTTAGGAATCATACCCGCAATGATGAATACTGCAACAGTTCAATATACGCTGCATACTGGCTGACCCATCTATATTTGGGATCTCGGGCTCACATATGAAAAATACATCTTTAACAACCCAATAAAGTTTTTCTGGAGGTATTTTGCATCTTTTGTATTTGGGATAATACTGAGCAGGTTTTGAGACACATATACTGCGAATATTTCATAGCAGATATCGACGCCTCCATTCTATAACGTTCTAAGTGTACTTAAGTACACTTAAGTACTTAAGTGCACTTAAGTACACTTAAGTACATTTAGAACGTTACATTTTTCTACGTTCTCTAACTTAAATACTGTCAAAATTTGGTTAAGATGCGCCGATCCGTTCCGAAGTTATAGGGAAAAATCTTCTTAGAATACACATATAGTCGTATGTCGCGTGAAAACTTCGAGAGCTCATAGCTCAAAACACACTTTTTCGACTTAGAATGTTATAGAACGGAGGCGGTGATATATGGGTCTCAATCATGCCACCAAGATGTTTTAGGTGCGTCTAAGTTTTCTCAAGACAGTTACCGATGCTCGATCTTGTTGTTTCCCTTTTTAAACGGCTACTTATTAGCAACGCCTCCACCCACTTATGATCAGCCGAACATAAACCCACTGATCCTAACCAAGATATAACGATCTGTGTTAGTTACGATGTCTGCCTCATGCTACTCATTTACTCTACATATGAAAATGCAATATCATCTCCTAAATCGAGAATCTTAACATTTTCAGTTAGACTCAGTCTCCCAATTTTACATCACGTTCCACAATAGAAGTCCAAGCACTGTCTCTAAAGATACAACACACGTGGTTTTATGCCCTCAAGTACCAACATTCCTTGTTCTGGAAATAATCCTGCATGACCGTCAACAGTTATCTTGGAATATAGAGTCGTGCTAAGGCAAGTGTTCTCCATTTTCCGTGTTAAAAGTGTTCTTAACGTACATGATTAAGAATACTTCTTTGCGCCATTTTTGACGCCTTCTGTCCTTAACCCTTTAAGTAGTTTCTACCATTTGAAGAGCCTAAAGTTCTTTTAATTGGGGACAATAAACCAATTGTTCGTTTTATATGAGGTTAGGTGATAGGTGATAGTTTAAGATGAGGTCAATATTCAACCGAATATCCTTTCGGGTATTCAGCGCCTCGCTAGATATCGAATAACACTTGATTGAATCCTAGAAATAAAAAGATCGACTAATTTAAAATCGATGTGAACTTTTATTAATTTGGAGAGTTTCAGTTCCAATTGATAAAGAAGACATTGCATCTGCGGTTAAGATTTCAAGGTTATGTTGAACGGTAAATTTTGTTTCCTCACGATTGAGCAATCATTTATTTCACGGTGTCAAGTAGTCGTATTTCCAGTCAATGCGAAAATTGTTAGGTTAGTTTAGGTTAGGTTAGAGGACGTGTACTTGTCAATTAAGACAAGTACAGTACCCGGAGGTCGAATTGACCCATTGTACAACGTCCTAGTTTCTCACACCACTTATGTTGTTATGTGTGTTAATTTTATACATGAGTGGTGGTATCTACAGTTTAAAGTCGACTCCGAACGACAGATTTTTGAGAAACTTTTCATGGCAATTTTTATTTTACACTCAGAGTTTTTGCCAGAAATCTGCTGAGAGATAGTCGCCGAAGAAATACTTTTTGTATTTTCTCATGATGGCTGGCCTGGGGCTCGAACCCTGATTTTACGTCTAATAAGCCAACACACTACCTACTAGACTACGGCGACTTCCTGCGAAAATTGTTAGACAGAAAATATTTTGTAGAAGATGTCGATGGTTAGGCTAAGCATACTTTCGAATCCCTTGGAAATAGCAGAACATAATGCAATACACGTGCTTAAGTACGTACGAACTTTGCAGAATATTTATTGCCACTGTATGAGATCTTTAATACGATAACCAATATAAGAGCGGCCAGTGCTGGCATACCATTTCGCCCCAAAATGATATGTTATTTACTCCAGTAGATACATATGTATATACATATATGTATGAATGGTCAATTGTCTTAATTACTACTGTTATCCTCATATTTAATGCCTTCTACTGTGGTGGTGATGGTGGTGGTGGTGGTGGTGGCATGAGCAAACATGCATGCGTTTATTGTGGTTTCATTTGCAAACAACATTTGAAATTGAATAAATTTTTAATGATGTTTGGTTATCATCAGAGGCTGACTTTAATTTTCAATTTTATCGTTTGATTCTGTAAATACATATCCACACACACACACACGTTTCGATGGCAAATAAGAAAAACAACAAAAAACAAAATGGCATTTATAAAAATGATTTTTCATGTCATGTTATTAAATTATAATTTCTCTTTCTCTCTCGCTCTCTCTCTCTCTCTCTGTCTCTCTGTATTATGACAGTTATTGCAATTTATTGTTTCTGTTACTTTTGCTGTTGTTGTTGGCAATGGTATTGTGTCTAGGTATGGATTTAAAGCGTAAATTATAATGAAATATGGATTATGATGTTCAAATGAAATTTCAATTCCATAAAATTTTTGATATTAACCGTGATATTGAAGGCTTTATTTAAGCATATATGAAACGATTCTCTTTCGTCCAATAGAAACTGTCCAATGCGATAAACGGGGTTGCCATTTTAATAGCAATTCTATTACGCTTCTCTTTGGAAATCGATTTCCATAAGTTTCTATTGCAGCGTTATTGTACCGAGCTTTACAAGAGTGCGGCCTATTGATCCCATTGCCCACAAAGACGACCACCACACGATCTCTGGTAAGGCCCTTAATCTACAAAGGGCATCCCTATAAAGTCTCCTCCAAGCCTATTGTCTTGACAAAACTACAGGCTGCAGTTCTCTGCCGGTCACCCAGATATTTCCTTCCGGTATGAATAAATGACTCACAGGTTGTCAGAATGTGATTTTGTTGATCCATTCTCATCACTACAGACGGTCCACGTTCTGAACGAATTCCCTGTCAGACGAGAAGTTACTATATACATATCGTTGGTCTCATCTAGAAAGACCCTAACTCTCATATTTGAAACTTTACAGCAGAAGATAAAATCCACACATTTAAAACTGCCAAATGCATTGGAATCACAAAAAAAAAGAAATCAATTTCGAAAAAAATGTGAGTTAGGGCCTTTCGATATGAGCCAAACGATATATACATACAAAATTGGTCATTACAACTCTTCAGTCAGGATTACGACCTAGCTTCTCACACCACATATGGTGTGTTTTAATATTATACATGAATAGCGGGATCTACAGTTTAAAGTCGACTGCGAACGACAGACTTTTTGAGAAACTTGTCATGGCAATTGTATTTGACTCCCAGAGTTTATGCCAGAAATCCGCTGAGGGGAAGTCGCCGCAGAAATTTTTTTTTTTTTATATTTCATTATGATGACTGACCTGGGGTTTGAGCCGTGGCTTCACGTATAATAAGCCAGTACACTACCTACTATTCTACAACGACTTTAGTTATCAACCTCAGATTATTCTTGTACTGTCTGCTGCAAGACTGATATCTCTTGCTAGTGCACCTATCCTGCCTCTCACTCTTCTTCCCTTTCACTATCCATAACCTTCTAAATACGTATTCACCTCAAAAGAGAGGATCTGGTCGCATCCGTGCCGTATAAGCTCTCCTTCTCGCCTGTTCATTGATACGAATTTCCACATGAAGACCCAGCAGGGAGTAGCCCTAGTTTCCCTACGTGGGTAATTTAGATTCTCCAGACAGTTCCATACTGTCTTCCATGTATTATCCACAGAAGAGCCGAGTGTTTCAGATAGTATTGCTATATTCCGTCCTTTGTCCCTTCTATCCAAGTTGAATGATCCAGCAGAGGGTAGCGCCCTCATTTCCCCAGGCAGCTAATTTAGATTATCTAGACAGTGGCATATCTTCGATTTAACCTCATAAGAGCTGAGTGTTCGATTGGTGGCCTAATTTTCAGGTAGTATTGCTATGTCCCTTCCTTCGTATCTTGAATCCAAGTTGAACGATCCAGCAGAGGGAAGCGCCCTCGTTTCCCTACCCAGCTAATTTACATTATCTGGACAGTTGCATAATATCTTCGATTTAATCTCTTAAGAGCTGAGTGTTCGATTGGCGCCCTAACTCGCAGATAGTATTGCTATGTCCCTTCCTTTATATCTTCAAACCAAGTTGAATGTATACATCTGCACTTTGTAGATAATTCCTCTGATGCAATTTCGCATAGGACGCCATATGGCGGATAAAATGTTCACAACATATCATCATATGGACGCATATGTATGTAAATCGTCAAGAATGATTAAAACAGAAAAATTTCCATAAAAATCATTGTTTTGCTCATTCAATATTCCACTGTAGATAGATTCTATAGAATTTGTCATTTCATTTCATTTATTATTGATAAATTACATTTCACACACACACATACATACACAGAGTCACACTCATGCTTATACTTCTCGTAGAGGAAAACATTCTACTACCCACTGCTATGCGCCCCACCACCATCACCATGTCTAACAATTCTGTGTTCATGCAAAGCAGGTTCATGTTATTATTTGTCTACGTTTTGTCATTTTCTCCTTTTTGTTTTATAGATTGAATATGTGTGACAATAAAATATGTATCTGTGTATGTGAATGTCAGGATATAACGATACACAACAAGCATGTTGTCAAGGATATTAAGGATATGTTAACCATACCATACCATCCCATCCATCCACAAAACACCCCCACCCAATAGCAATTCAATAAGAATTTATTTTTCCATTTTATTTTAAACGCATATTAAATAAGAAAATAAAAAACAAAAATGAAAACGATTGAATAGGAAAAATAGCAATGGGGACCCCGTCCCCCCCCCCTTTTCACTTCTCTATGATTTGTAATCAAATTATGCAAAAATCTTGGAGATCCTTAAGTACATTTTTGAAAAATCGAATTAAAAAATTTTAATTAAAAACAAAAAAATTTTAAACGTCAAATCCAAACAGATTATTAAAAACATATGGCAACTTTATTAAAAGAAAAAAAATATTCTTGCGTAGAATCGGGTATTTTTCTATTTTTTTAGTTGTATGAGACCTAGCCTGTAGGGCATCCCTGCTCAGATATCTCGAACAAAATGAAATAAGAAAATAAATATTTTAGGCGACTTCCTCTCAGCACTCTTGTGACAAGAACTCCGAGAGTAAATGAAATTCTCATGAAAAGGTTTTCGTTTGGAGTCGACGTAAAATCTTAGGTCCCGCCCTTTATGTTTACAGTTAACACACAATATGGGTGGTGTGTATAAGTCGCCGCGGTCTAATAGGTAGTGTGTTGGCGTATTGGACGAAAAGCCAGGGCTCGAGCCCCAGGCCAGACATCAAAATAAAATACAAAAAGGATTCCTTCGGCGACTTCCTCCTTAGCAGATTTCTGGCAAAAACGCTGAGTAAATAAAATTGCCATGAAAAGTTTCTCAAAAATCTGTCGTTCGGAGTCGACTTTAAACTGTAGGTCCCGCCACTCATGTATAAAATTAACACACACAACATAAGTGGTGTGAGAAACTATGTAGGTTGTCATCCTGACTGAAGGGTTGTAATGACCAATTATGTATGTGTATGTATGGGTGGTGCGTGAACCCAGGTTGGATTCCAGACTAAAGGGTTGTGCTAACCAATTAAATAAATACGAGTGAATTTGATGGCTACCACTTGGCGTAAAACAGCCGCTGCAATTGCGCCAATAAGACTGAGCAGCACAATAGCATGAAAGTATAGAAGCTATGGTCATGTCAAAGTTTTGGGAATAGTTAAAACGGATCTAGCTACTGACTACTCGACATTCTGATTCTACAACATAAATACCCGACAGATTCTTCTATCCGCAGAACGCCATCCAAGTATTTACTCACTGACGTACGCAGATCGTGCGACAACGTTGGGTATGGAATCGCTTTAGAGCTGCTAGATCTTTGATTGTTACTTGCACTACCCGTACTACTGTAATACCATTCAGGCTGAACTAATGGCTGTAGTTGTAGGAAGTCTTGGGCATTGAACATTTATTGACAGATTTTGTCAAGTATTATTTGAATAGAATTCAGACGTTCATGAAACTATCAAAGCAAGAGTTGTAATTAAGTAATGGAATAGGAACCATCGATGTTACAACAGTATCACCTTTCAGGGCCCAAGTTAGAAATGCTAATTAAGACGCCTGCCACTTTAATCCAACATAAGCTAAGCTGTGGCAAATCATAATGAATTTTCTAATGTTAGAACATCGCTTTCAAATTGTGGAAATTTAGTTTGAAAAACTAACTTTATTCCCGAAGTGAGGCAAGCAATTCATGCATCTGTGTTGATAGTTTTCGCACTAATTTTACTCTTCTCAATTCAAAACCATCAAAAAAGTAAAGAGATTTGCATGCCAAAGAAAATATTGCTGCTGTAGCGTAGGATTGAAGAAGACGCTTAAACGTTGATTCATAATCGCTCTTAACTCACTGGTGCTCATCCTTCGTCTATGTGGAAAATTTTACGTAAGAATACTTGGCTTGTTTTTTTTATTCATTCAATTCGTCTGAACAACTTCCAGGCATCCTTTACGCTGGAGTCCGCTTATACAAGCATTAAAAATACTTGTATACCGCTTGAACATACTCCAACACTTTTTAACAGAGTAATCCTACATTTGATCACCAGCAGACTGATATTACGCTCACTGCCAACGTCGGAGGCAAGATAAATAAATGTATTCATTCCCTAATCTGGGAACCCATAAGCCCCCAGTTATTTACTGTCAGACTTAGCAGGTTCCCTTTCTATAACACAAGACCCAGCAGTAAAATCTCCTGCAGAGCACTTTCGACTACGAAGTTAAAGAGGTCGCATGTGATAAGGCGTCGCTTTGTCTGAAACATCGTAGAGTATTAAAAGCTTCGAGGAGGTCCTTTCCTCCTTTTACGGAACTTGCAAAATGTTTTATTTCACAGCCTTATTAGGCATTGCAATTTCTTATCGGGCCGATTTGGTCTTCAGGCCGGCCAACGTATCTAAATCTTTTGTAGAAAATAGTGTCATTGGAACTCCGCAGAACCCTCTCCACTACGAAGTTAAAGAGGTCGCTTTGTCTGAAACCTCGTAGGGTATTAAAAGCTTTGGATGGGCCCTTTTCTCCCTTTACGGAACTATAGAACTTTCAAAACGTTTTATTTCACAGCCTTATTAGGTCAGGTTAGAGGACGTGTACTTGTCAATTAAGACAAGTACAGTACCCGGAGGTCGAATTGACCCATTGTACAACGTCCTAGTTTCTCACACCACTTATGTTGTGTGTGTTAATTTTATACGTGAGTGGCGGGAGGCCTACAGTTTAAAGTCGATTCTGAACGACAGATTTTTGAGAAACTTTTTCATGGCAATTTTATTTGCTCAGAGTTTTTGCCAGAAATCTGCTGAGAGGAAGTCGCCGAAGAAAATACTTTTTGTATTTTGTCTTGATGGCCTGGGGCTCGAACCCTGGCTTTACGTCTAATAAGCTAACACACTACCTGCTAGACTACGGCGACTTAAATTTTTTCTAATAAATCTGGCCATTTAGTGTCAACTGTGGCTGGTATGCTGGCTTCCAATACTTCAAAAGTTGCTGGCTTGTCCGTCCGAGAAGGAGCGTAAATTGGTAGACTTCTAGAAAGAAATTTCGAACCAAATTTATTTTCTATTAGTGCAACTGGAAGGAGCACTTTTTGGCATCTAGCATGTTTAGCTGGGACAAAATTTTAAATTGCAATTGCAATCTCCTTCAAATCTGGCTACTCTACTATCTTCACATTGCTTCAAAATTCTACAAAAGTCACCTGAAGATCGAATCGACCCCTTAAGGAATTGCAGTGTCTGATAAAGCTGTAAAATAATATGTTTTGCAAGTTCTACAGTTCCGTAAGGGGAGGAATGGTCCTCTCCAGGTACTGTACTTGTCTGTGTCCTCTAACCTAACCTAACCTATCAAAAATTGATCGGATTAAGCGGACCATGCCACCCGTAGTTGCGCCGGACAAAAATAATTTGATTCCAACAAAACTGCTGTCTTGTATTATCATTTTAAGTTCTCAACCGATACAACATATGAAGACTTCGCATTGCTTACATGACCTTAAACTTATGGTTTTCCATTTGAAAACCTCGACAATAACATTACCAGTAACAATGTTGCAAATGTTTCACCAGCAAAACAAAAACAAAGACATGGTGGTGTTAAAATCCTTTTACTCCTTTCACATTTTCTGCATATGTAATCATATTGCAGTCAGCAAAAAAAACACACAAAATTGTGGATTTATAGACCAATCCAACCAATAATATTCTCTCAGATAATGAATAACATTCCGAAGGATAGTAAAGCTGCATAATATCAACATAAGCAGGACAGTCATGTCCGCATAGAACAATGCAATTTTGTTTAGGGAAACGAAAGAAGTTTCTATAAAAACGTTATGGCAGCAACAGTTCTTTTTCTTAATGCACTCAAAGGATTTATACAGACAGTGTCAGTTCCTGGAACTACTGAATAATGTAAACAAAAATAAAATACAAGAGATTTTCTGAAATAAATACCTAAAAACGTTGAATTGTAAATCCGAAACTGAATTTGAAACCAAAATTATATACAAAAATCTGTATAGAAAGTGTTGGATGTATAACATAAATAATGTGGTATTATTGCCAAACAAAATTTTTCTTGAAGTCTTCTTCAACCTTAGCAGTTGCATTAAAAAGTTCGTATTCTAATAGGGTGCTCGGATATGCACCTTTATTGCGTAAATCACAATAAACGCCATTATTGAGCTCAATATTTCATATAAAGTTTCAATTAATAATTGCGCAATAAATACGCAAAATGTTATAATATTGATTAAAACTTGAAATACAACACTGTCATAAGTGTGTTTAGTGAGCATATTACAATTATCCGAACACTTTCTGTTGATATTTATTTGACAAATCAAATGTCAACAACGACAAACAAAAAATGGCGACCAAAATAAAAACAATGTTGTTGAAGCAACCAGCTGTTTTGTTTACCAGCTGTCAAATGAATATTGAATAAGCAGCTGAACTGCGTATATTATTATGCCTGAACACTTAAAATATTGTACTCAATTAATCGAATGTTGATTCAATAAAAGTGCATGCCTGAACATAGTATAATATAGAGAAAAAAAAAAAAAAAAAAAAAAAAAAAAAAAAAAAAAAACACTCCGACTTACTTATTTAATTGGCCATCATACCCCTTTAGTTACAACCTAGCTTCTCACAGCACCACATGAGTGGCGAGACGTACAGTTTAACGCCGAAATCGAGTGACAAATTTTAAAAACTTTTCATGACAATTTTATTTACTCTCAAGGTTTTACCAGTAGGCTGCTGAGAGACAATCGCCAAAAAGAAATACTTTTTTCATATTGTGTGTTGTTGGATAAGTTAGGGTAAACACCCTACCTACTGTACTAAGGCGACTTCACACGCTGCAACAAGACATTGTAGCAGTCAAGTTAGGTTAGGTTAGGTTAGAGGATGTGTACTTGTCAATTAAGACAAGTACAGTTCCCAGAGGTCGAATTGACCCATTGTACAACGTTCTAGTTCCTCACACCGCTTATGTTGTGTGTGTTAATTTTATACATGAGTGGTGGGACCTACAGTTTAAAGTCGACTCCGAACGACAGATTTTTGAGAAACTTTTTCATGGCATTTTTATTTACTCTCAGAGTTTTTGCCAGAAATCTGCTGAGAGGAAGTCGCCGAAGAAAATACTTTTTTGTATTATATCTTGATGTCTGGCCTGGGGCTTGAACCCCGGCTTTACGTTTAATAAGCCAACACACTACCTACTAGACTACGGCGACTTCTGCTATCTGCTCATCTATATAGAGATCGAGTCTCCAAGTTAATGAACATTTGTCGTTTGTTTAAGGAACATTGTGAGTCGATCTCGTATCAGAGAAATTCAATTGCCTGCGATTGTTATATTAGACATCTCGTAGGATAATTTCGCGTTAAGCGAGTATCCGTCAAGAGTCATAATTACAGTTTGGTGTTATGATTTATGGCTGGTTAATCCAGCACAATTTATTCATCTTTTCATTAACATTTTATCAAAAATTAAAAGAAATTGAATTTTATTCATTAAATTTAACAATTTTCTGGAGTTGACATTAAACATTTTTACATTCTTTTTACAGCCGCCTCAGGGCAAGCAAAACAAAATTCTCAATTAAAAAAAAAAAGAAAAGAAACACAGTGTAATTAAAATAAATTGAGATAAAATGCAATTAATATGAAGGAATAAAAATTATATCATCAGTTTCCTTTCTCTTTCGTGCTCTCTTTTTTGTTTGGATTTAATAGGAAAGACGTCACCGTTTTTTTCATTAATTTGCCAGACGTCAGTGGCTGCCATGGGATCCATATTATTCTGATGTCCTTGCCATGCAGCTGCAACAACCCATAAACACTTTATTATGGTTTCTTATGGCTTGTGTTGTTATTTCCTTTCGACCCATGTACATACATATACTATGTAAATATGCTATAAAAATGGCATGTGTTGCAGTGGCAAAAAGCATACGTACATATGTATGCGGTGTGGCACGTAGTAAATAAAAAAACACACTAACAAAGATGCTGTAATAAATTTACAAATAAACAGTGGGTGGCAAAAGAAAGTGATGTTATTAAAGACAGCTTTTAAGATCTCTTATTCAAGTAGGTGCTTTGTTGACCTATTAGGAGTGACCTCGTGGTTCAAAACCTAGATCAGACATTCCGAACAAAACGAAATATGAAAAAAAAAGAAAATTTTTTATAGGCGACTTCCTCACAGCAATTTTCTGGCAAAAAATTGCTATGAAAAGTTTCTTTTGTTCGAAGTCCAGGATGAAATGTCGATCCTACCACTAAAGGCAATATAAGTGGTGTGGAACCTGACTAAATTTTTTATAGGCGACTTCCTCACAGCAATTTTCTGGCAAAAAAAATTGCTATGAAAAGTTTTTTTTTTTCGAAGTCCAGGATGAAATGTAGATCCTACGACTAAAGGCAACATAAGTGGTGTGAAACCTGACTAAATTTTTTATAGGCGACTTCCTCACAGCAATTTTCTGGCAAAAAAAATTGCTATGAAGTTTCTTTTGCTCGAAGTCCAGGATGAAATGTAGATCCTACCACTAAAGGCAACATAAGTGGTGTGAAACCTGACTAAAATGTTGTAATGACCAATTAGGCACGACAACTTCTACAAAAAAGTGTTCGTTCAACTGATGGAAGTGCACTATCAGCTTTTGGCAGGTGTAAGTTCAAACATATTTTGGTACAGCCACTTGAGGAATTTAAAACATGGTCGAAACGGATGGTTTGCATTCCAATTCTCCTGTTATAAACGAACACCAAATGTAATCCTTTACAAGTGTAAACCAAAATTTCTTGTCACAATTCCGATAAGACTGAATGTTAAATTTTGAAAGGGGCGTGGCTTAACAAAAAACAACTTCACCACTATATTCCCAAGTACTATTTTTTCTCTTTTGTAATACAATTTTGTTACCCACTATATACTATTAAATTCTCTGAACCACACACTCGCACACTTAAAAAACTAACCAGTCAGCCACAATCCTTTTGGCCATTGTATTAAAACAGGATAAAAATGTAAATAACTGTTGTTGTTGCTTCTTTTGTTTTACAGTCACCATAAAGTTTTCTTTTTTCTTTATTCCGTTTACTGTAAAGCTACACCATTTCCCTTAGAAATGCTTTAACGATATTTCGTTAGGAAAGTAAATATTTATACCCTGGTTCGTAATTAAAAATCAGGGCGTTAATGAGTGAAGATAAACTACCCCTCCATCCATTTGCGGGGTATCCGTAAAGAATACCATGGATAAGCCAGGAATGAAAATTCATCAGTGAAATGAACTAGAAAATTAGGGGCATACATATCAGCTTCTACCCAAAGACTCGTTGTACTAACCTTTATCAGTTGGTTAAGGTATTACCGAAGAAGGAATAGAAATATGCGAACTCTTGAGAAAGTTAAGCAGCTCTGAGGATCTTTGACAGTTTCTATACGATCTTCATTCCTGTTTCTCTTGTCATGCTGTCATTAAGAGTAGACTAGTTGCTGTTGGGCTACCTTAGACAGGCACTAATACCTTTTCTTGTAACTTATTCTATGATAACACAGTGTGTTGCATAAATCCAAACCGTCTTCTGTGCATTGATTTCCGTAAAAAAAATGTGTCTGTCATGGACATCAAACATATTGTTACGAAAATGGAAACGGTATAATATTGTTTAACATTAAAATGAGCAATATCTACACAAACAAATACAACGAACTTGTTGTAAAGTAAACCAACAACATCGGCATGAAAGAAAAGGGGATAGACAAGTAAGCGAGATGGCAACAGCAAGCAATGTGAATAAAATACACAAACAACAATGAAGTCGCGATAGAGTTCTCGAGAAGGGGAAGCCCCGAACGTTCGACTTCTGGAACCTTCATCAGACTGATTACGTGGGCATACAAAAAGGCAAGACAAAGCAGGCAACGAGTAGTAAGAATTCTGTCAGTCTTGTGTGAAGACGCGTTGCGTGTGAAGAAAACAGTCGTGGTTTGTAGATCACCGTTGAAAAGATCTGCGCTGTAAGCAATGAAGAATAGCGAACAAGCAATTATTGTTGTATTCGTCAAGTTGAGTACGGTGGTACACAAAAGTATTGCGAACATGTTTAATTGAAACTAAACACGTATTTGTTTTTATTTTGTTTGCAATCAACGAACTCATAATTCAAACGTTTTTAAAAAGGTAATAACGTAACAATATGGTTGGTATTTAAATGCGCGCACCTTTAATGTAATGAAAAGTTCCTCAAAATATATCGTTTAACTTTAGGTCCCACTACTCATGTATAAAAATGAACACACACAACATAAATGGGGTCAGAAGTTAGTCCATAATCCAGACAGAAGGTTTGTAATGACCAATGATATACGTATGCATGCCTGTGCAGTAGAAGCCTCTCTTTCACCTCAAAGGAATTATGTGATACGACCTGGATCTACAATAGTCATGCACAGATAGAAGTAGCCATAGGCAAGGTTAGGTTAGGTTAGAGGACGTGTACTTGTCAATTAAGACAAGTACAGTACCCGGAGGTCGAATTGACCCATTGTACAACGTCCTAGTTTCTCACACCACTTATGTTGTGTGTGTTAATTTTATACATGAGTGGTGGGACCTACATTTTAAAGTCGACTCCGAACGACAGATTTTTATTTATTGAGAAACTTTTCATGGCAATTTTTATTTACTCTCAGAGTTTTTGCCAGAAATCTACTGAGAGGAAGTCGCCGAAAAAATA
Organism: Sarcophaga subvicina; assembly: GCA_936449025.2. Lineage (NCBI taxonomy): Eukaryota > Metazoa > Arthropoda > Insecta > Diptera > Sarcophagidae > Sarcophaga > Sarcophaga subvicina. Next base: position 15,722,602 of record OW388083.2, on the reverse strand, counting down.
CTTTTTGTATTTTGTCTTTAGCCATAGGCAATATGTTGACTTATTTGACGAGAGAGCCTGGGGTTCAAACCCCTGCTCAGATATATCAAACAAAACGAAGCATGAAAAAAAAAACATTTTTTTTTTTTTGAATACTTTTGACACTCAACAGTCTTCTGATAAAAACGCTGAGTGTCAAATAAAAAATTGTCTTGAAAAGTTTCTCAAAAATCTTGTCGTTCGGAGTCGACGTAAAACTGTAGATCCTACCACCCATGGATATAATTAACACACACAACATGAATGGTGTAAGGAGCTAGATTGTAACCGTAATTGACTATTAGGAGTTTATACGAGAAGACTACGTTATCCACATTCAACGAAGCGGAAAACAATGAGACTGTGCCTCTATTCTCATTTACTCCTTTATTGATCTCCATGATCTATAAAAACAATCGTGTGGAATCGATGCATGGCAACTACGCAATAGGGAGGAGCAGAGGTTAAGGATTCTCGGGCACAGTCTAGCTACAGAAAGCTATTGGGATGACTGAGAAATCTCAGCCAATATTTATAATACTTTGATGGTGTAGGTAGTGGCGGTGTTTACAATGGGATCTTAAAGAACCAGAGATCAGCAATGAATCGCTTTTTCGCTACTCATGAGTACTCATGAGTATTGAAATCCATCTACTCTGATTCATTCGTACTCCCTACAACATTGATTTATGAGTACAGGTTGCAATGAGTATGAGTACAACGTTGACATCAAACTCATAACATCCGAAATAAGTTTGATTCATACGACTACTCATTCGGATTCATAAATTTAGAAAAATACTCTTATAATACTTAAAAATGATTCGAGTGATTCGAATCATTCGTCAAAATTTACAGTCTTAGTTGTCTTGTGAGTATTGTAGTATTCGTACGCGAATCATACATATTTTGTGATTCGTGTATACGATGAGTAATGGAGAGTCGAAATCAATATCATCATGCGTATTGTTAAGTATGAGTACGATGAGTATTTCAAGCTTTAAATATGAGTAGTATGAGTATGACATTAAAATAAGTATGAATGTGTATAAGTATCAAAAATTATAAGTATGATTCGAATCTACTCATCGTTTTGAATACTCATTGCTGACCTCTGTAAAGAACCCATGTAAGCTACAGTTTTGCTCGTTAAATTCAAATTTATTTTTAAACACATTAATGGTTAGAGCATGTGTCTGTAAGACTCAACTCCAACGTTTGGTTCGATGGTGAAAAGTCAACCGATCAGTAGTGCTAAAGCTTAGAAGTCATGATTTCGATTTCTTCAAGTTTCTATAATTTACAGCATTTCCAATTGTTTTCTATAAAATTGTGGATCGAATTCGTACATTTTGGAAACGGTGTTTTAGTTTTAACCGCATTAGTAAAAAGGATAATGTGTCCTTTTCCATGGACTTTACATTGTATGACTTGGCATTGTTATTATTCTCCTTTTGTGAGTGTGGGTGTATGCTCCTTAAGATCTTAAATATAATTTATTGCAATTGGGTTGTAATATTTCATAGTTGGGATGCTATTTTTTTTTTCATTGTTTTAATTTTTTCGGTCGTAAATATGCAACGGAAATGATTACACTGTGATAACATGACAGAGCAACACTAGCTAGTCACTGTACGCAATTTTTCAATTAAAAATTTTAATATTTAAAGCACTTTTATAAGTTAAGAGAAGTAGAAGATTTTGGTTTAATTTATTTAAATTATATACGATTACATCTTAAAACCTTAAATAGTAAAAGAAAAAACAAAAGTTTTTCTATGCTTTCTTTTAACCATAATTGTGGCTGTGACACTTTTATTGCACTTACAATAGTTTGGCAACTCAGTGCAAAAGTTTTTTACAATCACTCTCACTCTCTCTCTTTGTCTCTCCCCATTTCTAACTCCCTTACACTAACTTCCATTAAATAGAGGACTCCTCTTTAAAAACATACGAAAAAGATAATAAATTGGCAGTAAAAACAAGAAAATGAGAAAATTTTAATTAAGTTTAGCCAAAAACTCAAGTAAATTTTATTTCAAAATTTCTAATATATAGCAGCATACTTTTAGGGGTATAAGTTTAAATTTCTTATTATTTCTCCATTTTATTTCTGTTGTGTTTTTAGTAAATATTTGCCATTAAATGGTTTAAAACAAGAAAACTATTTTTGCTAAAGATATCGTCGTAATTCTAATTGAAAAAGTTTCTTAACAAGCTAGAACAAGAAATTGGAGTACATTTCTTAAAGAATTGAAAAATTTTAGCAGCATATTTTTAGGAGTAAAAACAATAAATCAAATATTACTACGTAAGAAAAAATCGAAAAGAATTTTAAGTTTTGGAAACTTAAGAAGAAACAGAAATTTAAGTAGAAATTTATAAAATCGAAAATATTAAACTTTATTTTAGGAAAAGGTGACCAGAGTTTTATATGATATAATGTATTATATAGTGGGAAGACTGCAAATCATAAAATCTTGAGAAAAATTCTAAGACAACTCGAGAAAAGCAGCAACGAAAACCTTATACTTGATTATGACTATCACAGAGGTATGGTCCAGTAGATCTCATGGCCACAATTCTCTATTAAAGGGTCCGCCAAAGAACTTTTTTTTTTTTGAAAATGCTTTAAAAAAAAGCTACTGAATATTATCTCAAATTTCTTTTTTTATTTGAAAGTACAATCCTTCCGGTTACTAATGGAAAATAATTTCATTCAAATGGCTGCCTCGGCTGGCCATGCAGTAGCCTACATGATTGGTCCAATTTTTAAGCACATTATCGATTGTGTGCAGCTGTATTTCACCAATGGCTTCACGAATATTATCCTTTAAAGCGTCAATTGTCTCTGGCTTGTCGGCGTAACACTGATCTTTGACGGCACCCCACAAATAATAGTCCAACGGTGTCAAATCGCAGCTCCGAGGTGGCCAAACGACATCAGCTCTGCAGCTGATAATGCTATCTTCAAAAACAGGGCGCAAAACATCGAGTGTAGCTTCGGCTGTGTGGCACGTAGCGCCGTCCTGTTGAAACCAAATGTTGCCAATATCTTCCTCTTCAATTTTTGTGAACAAACATTGGTTCAACATGGCCCGATAACGATCGCCATTGACTGTAGCGGTCACTCCTTGCTCATTTTCAAAGAAAAATGGCCCAATTATGCCTCTAGACCAAAATCCGCACCAAACAATGACTTGTTTTGGATGCGTCGGCTTTTCAATGTAAGCGTGTGGTTTTCTGTGCCCCAAATGCGACAATTTTGCTTGTTTACATACCCGCCAAGATCAAAATGAGCTTCATCTGAAAAGATGATTTTTTTTTGCCAAAATCGGCATCTTCTGGTGTAGGCTACTGCATGGCCAGACGAGGCAGCCATTTGAATGAAATTTTTTTCCATTATTAACCGGAAGGATTGTACTTTCAAATAAAAAAGAAATTTGAGAAAATATTCAGTAGTTTTTTTTTTAAAGCATTTTCAAAAAAAGTAATTTGGTAGACCCTTTAGATGTCCTTATATATTATATCAAGTCTTTCAATTACACGCTTCCTATCATACTTCCGTCAGGATTACGACCAAGATTCACACACCACTTATGTTGTGTGTGTTAAATTTTTGAGTAGCGGGGCCTACAGTTTAAAGCTGATTCCGAACAAAAGATTTTTTGAGAAACTTTTCATGGCAATTTTATTTATTCTCAGATGAGATGTCTGACATGACGTTTGAACCGAGGCTTAACGCCTAATAAACCAACACACTACCTACTAGCCTACGGCAACTTAACAGCACATAGACATACCAATCGGGATTATAATATTCGCAAATGTGGGCGGACATGGTTAACCACATATTAAGAGGATGAACCTATTGTGGGTTCTAATTGGTCATGCAACAGATTAATAATTGCAAAATTTTCGAAACCTGTTTTGTCAATTAAGTTATGCTGGAATATTTAAAGTAAAATTAGGCACTACTTGTTGAAGTTCTTACTCTCCACTGCTATTAAATTTAATAAAAATTTATCGAAATTTGACTCTATCATATAAAATATAATTAAGACGAAATAAAATACCAAAAAAATGTAAAGGATGGAGTTTACAGATTGCTGTTATCTTTATTCACATTATTTTTCTATTGCATATACTGTAGGCATCTCAAGCTGACAAATTATTTGTAGTCTATTTTTAGGAGTTCATTTAACAAAATAGAATAGGCATGCAATAGAAAGAACTAAAACCCATAAGTCTTATGTAACATTAATAAAATATTCAATATGTGTACGAGTATATATTGATTTTGTATGGTAGAAATAATATCAACAATAAATAATAAAAGAAACATAGTAATTTATTACTACAATACTTTTTTTGTAGTCTATTTTTAGGCTATATTGTTAGACTCTGATAATTTAACAATAAAATATTTGTTAAATTAAACTCAAATAAACCTTTAGGGGATCTAAGAAAAAAAGAAAAACAAAGGAAATATTCTAGAAGATAAACAGAAATCAATTAAAGCCTTAGAGTTACTCTCTCTCTCTCTGGCTTTCTCTCTATGCGCCTCTGCATAAGTGCCACTTGTTGTGTAATGATTTGATTTTCTTTGAAGAATTTTCACACAGTTTTTGAAAAACTATTCTAAGCATTAATAGAGGACTAGGGATTACAGTTAAGAGAGACGACATTATGATTTCATACGTCATACTCGGAAATGAAATTAAATCTTAAGCACACAGACAGTGAGACTCTCTCAGTCAGTGTCTCTTATCAACCTAAATACACACGATTTCCTAACTCAAAAGGAAAATAAGCAACGCAATTACGCGTTGGCTGTTGTTGTTATTACAGCAATAAACAATGAAATCTCGTACTTATCGACGCCGCCACCCTGAAGCCAAAATCCTTTTTATTTTTTTCTTCTTTTTCATATTCATGTCTGCAAATCGTAAAAGAAAAAAATAGTTGAACCTTAATGCCATGGAATTAAGCAGATTAACAAACAACAACAACAGAAAAAAGGGGGCAAAAATTGATTTAAAATCAATACAAAAAAATTTTGAAATGAGCTCAACTTTTGTAAACAGGGAAAATAAACAACAAAATAGTACCACATACAGTATTTAAAGAGTTGAACGCAAATCAGCCTCAGGCCACACAGGATATGAATTGTATTTAATTGTATTTATCTTTACCATAATATTCCACAGATGATTGAAATTAGAATTGAAGTGACTCTAAAAAAAATTGTGATACAAAATTGTAGGGGTATTTAATTCTATAAGGTACTATAGGCACAAATGAAAACCACTAAGAAAGGATTCATTTTTAAGTGTTCGGTAGCTACAAATAACTTTGAACGTAAGATACCTTATAAAAAGTGATTTTTTATAGAAGTAATTTTTGTAAAAGTACTATTTTGTAAAAGTACTTTTTTGTGAAAGTACTTTTTGAAGGTACTCTTTTGCAAAAGCATTTTTTGTAAAAGGACATTTTTGTAAAAGTAATTTCTTGCAAAAGTACTTTTTTGTAAAGGTACTTTTTTTGTAAAGGTAATATTTTTTTTTGAAAAAGAACTTAATTGATGATATTGATATGTTTTTATAAAATCCCTCAATAATATTTTTAACAAAATTGCGTCTTTAGGTTAGGATGGGTCAAATTGGCAATCGAAAGAAAGTAAGGTTAAGTTGAGAGACTTCACCCATAATCTCATTGCTTCATTGTGACCTCTCACAAAAAGAAAAAGGGAAACCAATGAAAAAAAGGAGAAAAAGAGGAAAAAAGAAGGGGAAGGGCCATCTCAGCCTACGTGCCTGTAGGCATGGACAGTGACATAAAATATGATCCACTGTTTGCTCTGCTGCTATAGAAATCTAAGATACCCCTATACCATCTGCAGTTCCTATATCTTAAGGGGCCATGCGCCATCCTATAACCGATCTCATCTCATAGGGTTCTAGCAACCCTACAGTCCGCTCTACATCCCAATGTACGATTTGTGATCGAATCGAACTGTTCACCAATAACTCCAAAAAACTCTTTTGGTGGCTTCACCGGCTTTTCTTCTATGGTAGATTCCAAAGCTCAATCTGATCTTGCCAATTCAGCCCTAATATCCAATGGCGTCGTACCCAATTTCCTCTCTCAACCATTCTGGCGACTTTATGAAGCTATGCCTGCTTACTTTCTTTAATTTTTAGAACAGAATTCCAAGAACTTCAATCGTAGGCGTGTCCTTTCCGGCTATTCACTTCAAGTTTAAAAGACTTTCTTCAACCTGTTCTTTCCATCGGACTTTCGACTATCCACTTTGGCGTTTTTTGTCCAAGTACTGTCACTCATACGCACTATGTCCTCAAGACACTGCAGCATGATAATCTAACACAACTAGCTACTGTCAATGTAGCCCTAAAGGTTATATACATCCTGGTTCAACCAAAGTCTGTTTTCGCGGACAACATAGGCGAACTCATATACTCTACGCATCGTCTCTTTCTCGAAACCACTAAGGCTCTTTGTGCAAATTCTAGTACTCGTGCGCTATCATAAAAATATGTGACCACTGGTCGTACAAAAAGTATCGGGCCTCCATTCTTCAAATTGTACTAGATGAGCAAACGATTAGTCTTCGGAATCCTATGCTAATGTCTAAGCAAGTAGACTAGCTTTTCGTTTTACATATCTATGTACATATGTATATATCGGTTCTATAAATCTAAGCACAGACGACTGCTCGTAGTCTATTTACAAGGGGAACAGACGCCTCTCGCAACTCGTTAAAGGTTAACGTAGGTGGAAAATTTTCCGCAGAGTTCACCACGTGATTTGTGAGTCGATTTAGACTTTGATCGATTATGAGAACTCTAAGTTCACAAAGTTGAAGTAATCAGAAGTTTTTAGGTGATTTCCACACTCCTTGGCTTGTATATCATAGACATACATACATAATTTGGTCATTACGACCCTTTAGTCAGGATTACGACCTAGCTTCTTAAACCACTTATGTCGTGTGTGTTAATTTTATACATGAGTGGCGGGACCGACCTACAGTTTAAAGTCGACTCCGAACGACAGATTTTTGAGAAACTTTTTCATGGCAATTTTATTTACTCTCAGAATTTTTGGCGGAAATCTGCTGAGGGGAAGTCGCCGCAGAAATATTTTTTTTCATACTTCCATTTGTTGAAGATGTCTGTTGAACCATGACCTTACGTCTAATAAGCCCACACACTACCTACTAGACCCTATATATCATAGAACAGGTACGTGATAGCGCCTTGTAAAGTGTAATTTTCGCCTTCCCGGAGAGAACTTTGCTTTTGCACTACATGTTCAGATCGTTACCAGGTGTTATCATCAACATCTTTCGCCTTAACTCCAATTACGTCAACGATGTCAGTTAGCTTAAGAGGCAATCCTAGATCCAGATGAGCGGAATCCAGCGGAATCTTGGCTGATGACAATGTCATTTGATCTTGTTTCGTTAGTAATTACTTGGAGAATTTACTCTAAAAGGTGCACGTCGTTGTCATAATACGATCTTAACCTCATTTTTCGTATACTGAATGCGGTTTCAGGTATCCATAGCTTTTAAATGATGAGCAGGAATAGTTGCGCAGGGCATTAATGTAGGACTGAGAATTAAGGTTTTAAACCAAAAACTGTAATTTTATATGGAAAATAAGGTCACTTTTATATTCTGTTGCGTACATACATATATGCTGCTTAAAAAATAAGCAAATTATGCTGAACTATGTTGTAATAATTAAATGCCAACTTCTGGAAAAGTACTACGAATTGTTTACCGATAAAAAAAGCAGCAGCACCATAACTTAATGCCGAGCTGTCACCTGCTATGGAAACAATTGAGTACAATTCATTGAAATTAAAAAAAAAACAAAAGAAATATAAAAAATGTTCAGGGTTTGACATTTACACTACAAGGTCATTGAAAGGTTGAGAATTGTTTATGATTTTCACAGCTCCAAAAAGCCTTCATAATTTAATTTTAATTTTTAATTCAAAAAAAAAAAAACAGGAGACAACCTGGCTGCAAAGTAAACACTCTGGAAATGACAATAAAAACGATGAAAAGCAGAGGCATTGTCATGCAGATGTGATGACGTCAATGTTAATTTACGATTCTTTTTTACTTATGGTGTTCTTCTCGCTATTGTTGTTGTGTTTGTAAAATTGTAAGCTTGTAAACATCAATTTGTTATCGTTCATATAGTATCGTTCTGTCTGTCTGTCGTTAATTTATAATTTGTTGTAATTTTTTTCGGTTTTTGTTTTTGCCGTTATCACAGAGTGAATAGACTTCGAAATGGTATGTTGCCATAGAGAGTGTGGTAGGTAGGTAGTATGGTGTGTCTGGTGTGTGTGTGTCAAAAACAATAAATACCACATGACGTAGTATAAATTAATTGGGGAGACAAAGAAGAAAAAAAGCCTACGTTAAGTGTTAAAAGCCTGCCTAAGGGCAAATTCAAGATTAAAATTTCATTTTTTTTTTTAAATTTTCTGCAAAATTTTGTTTCATATTGCAAAATTTTAATTTTTTTTTTTAATTAAAATTCGTTTACATTTTTCTTAATTGGCCATTTAATATTGGCCAGATTTAATGAAACTACAAAATAAACACGAAATTACTGACGGCATTTGTGTCATAATTAATGAAAATTTATTGCGTGGATTATTGGAAATGCAAGGGCATTAGCAATACGAGCAAAATGATTTTGGTTTGCAAACAGACAGTGTATCGAAATAGTTTAAAGTGTGGCTCCCCTAAAACATGGACATATTAAGGGAGTTATAACACCAATTCATTTTATGCTAGAAATAGAGACTCTCAGGCCCATATAAGGCTCATTGTGATACCACATTTATTAATTTCCCTTAAATCTGAAAACATTCAGGGCTTCTGCTGAAATAAGGTCAACAACTAACACATTTAAAGTCAGATTATTTACATCGTGTACGTAGTAGAAAACTAATGTCCGTCTACGGCAAAGCACTGGACATGTACCCAATAGGTGAAGAATAGTTTTCTTCTCTTTCGCATCTCTTTAGCACCTGCAGAAATTGTTTGTCGTTTGTCCAAGATATATATATCTTGCGTGAGTGTTCCAGCAAGAGCAGACATTTTTACTTACAGTAAGACCCCGCTTAACGCGGGGGATACGTTCCAATAAGTTCCAGCGCTAAACGAAACAGCGTTAAAGCGTTAAACCAGGCTACTAATAAATCAACTGTGATGCAGGAAAAATGCGTCCGTACTGTGATTGCGACTTCGTTGAAAAAGATACATAGTATAAACCGTATGCGATTTAGGGGAATTCCAATACTATCGCGTAATACTGAAACAGCGTTAAGCGGGGTCTTACTGTACTTAATTGGTCATTACAACTCTGTAGTTAGGACAACAACCTAGCTTAAAACACCACTTATGTTGTGTTTGTTAACTTTATCTATGAATGGCGGGACCTAGCCCCGAACGACAGATCTTTGAAGATCTTTTCATGACACTTTTATTATACTATCATGAGTTTTTGACCCAAGACTATAAAGAAGACTGAGGTGGACCCAACAGATTACTGCGGTGACTTCATATTCTCAAAAAAGAAAACTAAGCCCCAAATAAAAGTTATAAAGTCCGGCATTAAAGAATTAAGGATTCAGAATGAAAACTCGATAGGGTTTTTAAAAAAAACTGGTCGTAGGGAGAAATTTTGGATGCCCAAAATGCTTTGTTAAACGGGCAACTAATAATAGAAACTTTGCCTCCACAAATCCACTACGGAATGCTGTGATCCCTCATCATATATTCAGGATGTATTCAAGGATATATTCAGCTACCTAGCCATACCTACATATATGTTATCAGCGGCCGTAAACAGATACCAAACAGGAAAACACCAGACTATAACATAAATAATGGACTCTATTCATGGTTTGAAACAAAACAAAGTTTCAGGACCTGACAACAGCACCCCGAAGATAGCTAAAGAAGTGCCACGATGTTTCGAAAAATGATACTAAGGCTGTGGGGTAATAATAAAATTTTTGTTGAACTAAAGAGGGTTTTAACATCAAATTGCCCAAGACCACACGATGTGAAAAACAAAGTGTGATCAATAGAAGACTTTGAAATTTCCTTGATAAGAAACAAGCTCATATAAAGACTCGTATAAGGACTCGTTATTATCCTGATCTCCCAAAAAAACTTTCGACACTCATGTCCAAATTATCGCATATTTTTTTAGAATTCTGTAAACCATAAGGATTGTGTTAAAGCCGTTGTAAGACAAGGATACACCTTATTGTGGCCATTCTTTAAGCCGCCATTAGACACCGTAATGAGAAAATGTACAACAGATTGATTACATTGGGACTAAATGGCCGATCTGGTGGCCTTCGATTACAACTTCTACCGCAAAAATCAGTCTGACAAGATCTAAAGTTTGGAAACCAATAACAGTCGTCTGGAACAGTTTCATCGAGGCCCGTAGGTTATTATAAGAATAAATGCGAAAACGAAAAAGTTTGATAAGAGGCAGTATGCATAGATCACATATTAAAACGGCGACATCCTCTCAGCAGATTTCTGTTAAAAACATTGAGAGTCAATAAAATTGCCATGAAAAGTTTCTCAAAAATGTGTCGTGTTCGGAGTCGACGTTAAACTGTAGGTCGCGCCGCTCATATATAAAATTAACAGATGAAAAGCTAGGCCGTAATCATGACTGAAGGGTTGTAATACATTGAGACTAAATGGCCGATCTGGTGGCCTCTACCGCAAAAATCGGTCTGACAAGCTCAAAAGTTTGGAAAAAGGAAACCAATAACAATCGTCTGGAACAGTTTCATCGAGACCCGTGGGGGTCATTATAGTGATCAGAAGAAATGCGAAAACGAAAAAGTTTAATAAGAAACTGAATGGAACTGTGTGGTTGAAGTTTTTCAGAGCCAGTATGCATAGATCACATATTAAAACGGCGACGTCCTCTCAGCCGATGTCTATCACTGAGAGTAAATAGAATTGCAATGAATGGTTTCTCAAAAATCTATTATTCAGAGTCGACTTTAAACTGTAGGTCCCCGTCAATCGTGTATAAAATTAACACACACACATCATAAATAGTGTGAGAAGTTAGGCCGTAATTATTACTGAAGGGTTGTAATAACCAATTATGTATGTATGTAGTACGCATAGTACACATGAAAATATCGGCCATGCAGGTTTAGGTAAGGAACTTTAAGCATAAAACATCTTTGGAAAGAATATCGGATACACTTTATGATAATTTAGATTAGGTTAGGTTAGAGGACGTGTACTTGTCAATTAAGACAGGTACAGTACCCGGAGGTCGAATTGACCAATTGGACAACGTCCTAGTTTCTCACACCACTTATGCTGTGTGTGTTAATTTTATACATGAGTGGTGGGACCTACAGTTTAAAGTCGACTCCGAACGACAGATTTTTATTTATTGAGAAACTTTTCATGTCAATTTTTATTTACTCTCAGAGTTTTTGCCATAAATCTGCTGAGAGGAAGTCGCCGAAGAACTACTTTTTGTATTTTGTCTTGATGTCTGGCTTGGGGCTCTAAACCTAGCTTTACGTCTAATAAGCCAGCACACTACATACTAGACTATGGCGACTAATTGAACTTAGGGCACAAAACATCTTTGGAAGGAATATCGGATACACTTTATGATAGTTAGGCGGCTATCAGTGCACTATGTTGTAATGGAAACAGAGAATCGGTATGCATATCATAAAAATACTGGGTATTCGAGTTAATTGTAGTGCACAGCCATAGAACACGATATCAAAATTGATTGTGGGACATCCTGTGTCTTCTTTCTTGAACGGCCTGATATGCTTGAATAAAAAAGTCTTTTACAAGAGCAAATGGCTTAAATTAACCTTGTCCTACTGTTTTTAAACTTTTCCTAAAGTACTAGCTCAGCTACTTTATGTATTTCTTTACTGTTTCAACATTACATTACGATTTACTGCTTCCAAGTACGTACAGTCCTACACTCCTTTGATTGTTATCAGTTAGGCATGTTTGGAAAACAAGAAGCGATTTAATATCGGCTTAAAGCCTTTGGTACTCTTAAGAAAACAACAACAACAACCAAACAATAACCATCAATTCAGTGACATTATTTGCGGTTTGGATCAAATGGTACCCTATTTGAGAATAACAAAGAAATGATACGTTGAATAGACAATGAATAGACAGACAGACAGACAGACAGACAGTTCAGATATCAAATTGTTACAAATGCGCCAAATTGTTGTGCGAAAAACTCAGGGATTTTTGCCAGCAACTCTTTTCATACAAAACAAATACACACGGGATGAGATGAGAGGAAACAAATCTTTGCTCTGAAAATAAGCAAAAATAAGTCAACAATGACAGGAGTAGTACAATAGCCAGGCCAAAAAAAAAGATGAAAGGGTTACAATAATGATGGGTTTGAATGATGGAATCATTATTATTATAAATGTAAGGATATGCCTACATGCACGCGTATGTACATATATGTCGCTTTTGAATTATAATTGAGGATGGGGCATCCATTGGCGGCTGAATGCAGCATTAGGATTTGTGTTTCCTTTTCAGTTTTTTTTTTTTAACTTTATTGTAATCACAATACCTAGCAGTGCCCTGAGCCGTATGTATTGCATTCCAGTAGATAACTAGTGGAATATTAGAGGTTCATATAGTTAATTATACAATACAATACCTTATCAAAATTGTATTTAATCCCTTTATACAACAGAGACGTGTATAAGGATTTCTCATGGTATTAAGATACAATGAAATGATAATTTTCAATACGAAATACAGGCGAAATACTTAAAAAATACACAGCATTGGTTGGGTTTTAAATGATGTAACTAAAACCACTGGTGGAAAATTATAGGGTCTTCCAATAGGGACTTTCGAACTTGGACAGTCAATAACAACCACCTGGTTGGTAGGATCCCAATGGATCTTTCATCTCAATAAAAAATTTCAAGGGTAGCAAAACTTGATGAGACACCCTATACAAGGCTACTAAAGCCAGAATTTAAATTATAAAATTATTTAAGGCCATTATTACAACTTGCCGTTAACTAAAGGGAGGATTTCAACGGGCAGATAAATTGCTTTTCATTATTAAAAGTGGACAATAAGGTAAAAGTGAGTGTTAAGCTAAAGGGAGGATCATCCTACCTTTAACTTTTAAAGTTAAGTTTATGTTTTAACTTGCCATACAAATATATTATTTTCAATATGGCAACTTCAAACATAAACAAAATTAGCATATACAACAAAAAACGAAGCCCATTGTTGCCATAGCGTTTAAAAACAAGTTGTTTAATTGAGCAGTCTAATCGACATTGTTCCCGGCACTGCCATATTTTTGAAAAAGTTAACTTTATTTTATCTGTAGGTTATAATAACGAAGAAAAGTTAAAGGTGACTTTAAAGTTCACTTTGGCTAAAGTTAACTTTAACTAAACTCAACTTTAACGGCAAGCTGTAATAATGGCCCTTAATCGTATAATTTTATGGGCCTACGCCGTTTTGGTGAGTCCTTGACAGTGAGCCTTTGAAAGAGAAGAGGGATTCCTTCACACTGAAAACTTATGAGAAATAGTCGTAGTTGAAATGGCTCTGCTGCAACAGCTGTCGAGAGTACCTTCTTTCAAAGTAATATTGGAGCAGCATCTTGTACAAATGCGGTGTTGTTAGTTTATTAGTTGTATGCCATTGTATATGATCACGTTGGCAGTGACAGAAGACGTGCTACCTAACCTTTTTTGAAATCGCCGTAGTCTAGTAGGTAGTGTGACGTAAAGCCAGTGTTCGAGCCCCAGACCAGACATCAAGACAAAATACAAAAAGTATTTCTTCGGTGACTTCCTCTCACCAGATTTCTGGCAAAAACTCGGAGTAAATAAAATTGCCATGAAAAAGTTTCTCAAAAATCTGTCGTTCGGAGTCGACTTTAAACTGTAGGCCCCACCACTCATGTATAAAATTAACACACACAACAACATAAGTGGTGTGAGAAACTAGGACGTTGTAAAATGGGTCAATTCGACCTCCGGGTACTGTACTTGTCTTAATTGATAAGTGCACGTCCTCTAACCTAACTTAACCTAACCTACCGTAGACACAGATCAACAAGTTGGAGATCCTTGGAGCACAGATTCAGAATAAATTCTGTGAATTAACATTACAAGAGTTAAGGATTGAACTTCAGCATAAGAGATGTGCGATCAGTATCAGATATCTACGGATGAAGTGCGTGATTGTCCATATCACCTAGTGATTGAGCACTGATGAGTCAGGTGGCATGCAATCAGTAACAGCCTTGTTGGTAAGGATAATCTGGACTGGAAATATTCTTGTATCTTATAGGGATGATCGATACTGGTCATCCTGACGCAGTCAGTAGGTAGATCCTGAGAATATCAGTCTATAAATAGTGTTCACGGTTAAATATGTGGTCCCCTAGGAAAGGAATTCAAACTGGGGCCATATAGTTTAGGAGCAACTATCCAAGTGAATTGTATGTTACATTTGTCAAAAAAGTATCAATGGTCCCTGTGTAAGACCATTGAGTACCTTAAGAATCTTATTTCTACTCTTAACTTGTCAGCATTTTAAAGACACGTACGAGCAAATAACGCAGGAGGTTATAAAAGACAACCCCTAATTCCCTCGGATAACGAACTATACATATACATTAGCGGTAAATCGCTATAACAAGTTCTTTTTTTTTTACTTTTTTGTCCCCGAAATTTCGTCGACATTTCCACCATAGTAGTTGCCTGCTATCGGGTATTCCTGAAGTAAACATTACCTGTCTTTATTTCGGGTAAAAGTATGATAGATCTCGGGAGGGACTAGAAGGTATAACACTCCCCCCTGTGGAATACCCATTCTAAGTTTTCGCTTTTGAAAGCCAATATTTGATTTCATTGAAAGGTCTGGAAGAGTTCAATGTATTGTAGCAGCATGTTGCAGACTTAAGCCAGTTGTTTGCCAAGGTATTTTGGGGTCTAGGCAATACATACATAATTGGTGATTACAACCCTTCAGTCAGGATTACGACCTAGTTTCTCACACCACTTATGTTGTGTGTGTTAATTTTTATACATGAGTGGCGGGACCTACAGTTTAAAGTCGACAGCGAACGACAGATTTTTTGAGAAACTTTTCATGGCAATTTTATTTACTTTCAGAGTTTTTGCCAGAAATCTGCTGAGAGGAAGTCGCCGAAGAAATACTTTTTGTATTTTGTTTTGATGCCAGGCATGGGGCTCGAACCCTGGCTTTTCGTCTAATAAGCCAACACACTACCTACTAGACCACGGCGACTTCTAAGCAATGTAAACTTCAAAAAATCCATTAAACCTCCAGGAAACCTGCAAATCTACAGCCCGCATGTTATCTTCTATGTATACCAGAACTTTTTTCGTTCCTTTAAGAAACACATGGTCCAGGGCTATCATCCTCCCATCTGTTTACTACTGCCTTGATTAGCCTCCAGTTTCACTTATTTGAACAAGTGATTGGTGTAAGGATGATAAGAGTTGAACAAAACTAACATGGTCTAAGAAAATATGTTGGTTTGTTAGACCAACATTGACTAATAGTCTTTGTTAAGAGGTGGCACGTCCCTTGATTTTCCTAGATTCTAAAAACAAATAGAAAAAGGGGTTCGAAAAAGCATCCCGACCAGCTGCTACCATTCTGACGGATGACATACTACAGTGGTCTTTCGAGAAATACTTTCTTTCAACCTAATTAACGTATCAAATATTTCACCTCATAATGACACAATAAAATAAATAAATAAAAGCAATTCTAATACATATATCGGATAATTGAGTCACAATAATATTTTATGAACTTACCTTTAATCTTTTCGGCATTTTCCGGTTATATATGCTGTGAACTGAACACTAAAATCCGAGCCGAGCTTGGTTTCTGCGAACTACACTAATTGCACTACATTTTCACAGCTTTTTCAACTGCCATATACAAGTGACACCTTAGGACACTTGGATAGGATATCTCCCAGGAGACGGAGACTGATAGGTATTAATGACAAGAGCTTTTGCATAGGCGTCGTGACTGTGCATTATTGGATCCATCAGTCAGCAACTAAGATCTTTTATATGCAGAAAAAGAGGAGGCAATATAATTCCAATATTTAAAGCTTGTTATATCCTACAAAGAAATTACAATAAAATTTTGTTAGAATTGGTAAACATATCGTATATTTTTAATATAAAACCAATAATTTTATATGGCAATACATACGTTTGTCAAAAAAATCATTGCACAGATCAAAAAAATGTAAAATATGATCTTCATTCAAGAATTCCAACAACAAAATCTTTACATACTTTTTTATTTTTGCACACATTCTATAACTGTACTTCTTTACGACCATATAGGCGCCAATAGTTTTCTGATAGTCACACACATTACAATAATAACAACAATAAAAGAACTTTACACAGTATAAAGGGTGTCAAAAAAATCTTTGCATATTGAATGAAGATAATAAAAAAATGACAAAAGAAATGCCGTTATTTCCCAAAAATGTTGTGCATTTTGGGTTTTTTACAAATGAGATGGAATGTGAAAGGGGTAAACAACGTTTTTTATGTAACAAGTGTCCTTATATTTGAATACAAAAAATGCCAGGATAACGAGTTTCAAAAAATATTATACAATTGGTCTATTTCAACTACTACAAAGGCAAATCTGCCAAGGAAATCGCCGATATATTCTCCTTGAACATCAGGACTGTATATAATATTATATCCAGTGCTGAAAAAGAAAGAGGACTAGACTTAAAAGGATTTACAGGCAGGCCAAAAAAGGTGACGCAGCGAGTTGAAAGAAAAATTATTAGAATCGTGTATGGTAGCCCGCAATCCAGTACGAGATAATTAGCTCTTCAAGTGCAAAAAGACTTTGGGTTACGTGTTTCCCAAGAAACCATCAGAAATGTTCTTCAAAAACACAAATATTCTTCAAGAGTGGCTAGGAAAAACCCCTGCTGTCAGCACAAAATGTCGAAAAGAGATTAAGATTTGCCACCGAATACATTTCACTTCCTCCGGAGTACTGGGACGCTGTTATTTTCTCAGATGGGACGAAAATAATGCTTTATTATCATGACGGACCGCAAAGAGTTTGGCGTAAGCCTCTGACAGCACTAGAAAATTAAAATCTTATTCCTACAGTAAAGTTTGGAAAACTGTCTGTAATGGTATGGGGCTGTATATCCAGCAAGGGAGTTGGTGTAATCAGGATTTTGGATGAAATAATGACTAAGGAAGTATATCTTGATATTTTAAAAAATTAACTGACCGCCAGCATTAAGAAATTTGGTTTTATTGACCCGGTTAATCCGAATAAATTTAATTACAAGTACTATCAAGATAATGATTCTATACATAAATCTTATTTATGTAAGTCCAGGTTACTTTACAATCGCTCCAAAGTTATTAATACTCCTGCCCAAAGTCCTGATATTAACCCTATCGAAAATTTGTGGGTTCCTCTAAAGCAAACGGTAGGAAAAAGATCGCCCACAAATAAAAACGAATTGATAAAGTTCATCAAAGAAGAATGGGAAAAAATACCATTAGAATATGACATTCCGAAGCTTATTCAATCCATGAGAAGATGTCTACAATCGGTGATTGATGCTCAAGGTGGACACACAAAATATTAGCGCTATAATTTTAAAAAAATTGCATAAGTCTTAATATTTTGTCAAGTGTGCAAACATTTTTTTGACAGCAGTAAAATTGAATTGTTTTTGTTTTTTAATATTTTACATTAGAATATTTTCATTGTTATAAAAGTTTTTTATTTATTATATTAACAAAACATATGTTTATAAAATCCTGTTTGAAAAAAATGAAAAATTTGGTTATTTCTAATCTAAATGATCAATCAATGAATTTTTCGAAGTTTTTTTATTTTTCTCTATGTGCAAAGATTTTTTTTGACAAACTGTATGTATATGTAAGTTTGTAACCCAGATTTCAGTTAAAATCTGGAAAAATTAGTCACAATTGGCATAGAAAGCTTTGATGATTTCTCTTCAAAACAAGCATTAACCATTTGCTGTAAACATGCTTGTATTCAATCATTATACCACCACCATTACTCATTCGTTCATTCATTCATTCATGCAATCATTCTGTTCATTTGTAACTGAAATTCTTTGGTGAGTATTTTTAATCAGAAAAACATAACAGTTACGGAAAACGACAACGGCAACGACACAAATGAAATCCACTTAAACGGACACACCCATTTTAATGTTCTTTTCATTCCCTTTTCATTGTTGATGTTGTTGTTGCTATTGTAACTAATTTGCGGAACATCTTCTAGAGCTATAATAAATATTATTATAGAAAAAATAACAACAACAACAATAACAATAACAACAATTGCTATAAAAGATACATCTCAACCCTCTTCACAACAAACATTTTTGAAAAATAAAATAGAAACGCACCTTATAGCCGTAATATCGATTAAACCTTGAAAGAGGCAGGAAAAAAATTATATGATAGTTCGAAGGCAAATGATAAGCCTAGTAGTTGGAGAAACGGTTTTAACTGGCTTTGAAATACATATTAAGTGCCATTATTACAACTTCCCGTTAAAGTTGGGTTTAGTTAAAGGTAACTTTAGCTAAAGTGAGCTTTAAAGTCACCTTTAACTTATTTTTGTTATTACAACCTACAGATAAAATAAAGTTAACTTTTTCAAAAATATGGCAGTGCCGGGAGCAATGTCGAGAACACTGCTCAATTAAACCAGTTGTTTTTAAACGCTGTGGCAACAATGGGCTTCTTTTTTGTTGTAGTTGCTCATTTTGTTTATATTTGAAGTTGCCATATTAAAAATAATATATAATATGGCAAGTTCAAACATAAACTTAACTTTAAAAGTTACGGGTAGGATGATCCTCCCTTTAGCTTAACACTCACTTCTTCCATATTGTCCACTTACACTAATGAAAAACAATTTATCTGCCCTTTAAAATCCTCCATTCAGTTAACGGCAAGTTGTAATAATGTTCCTAAGTTGTCTAAAAATATAGTCGCCATGAGCGGAGAAATTTGGAACTTAATTTTTTCGGCTTCTCCGAGTTTAGAATCCTCATTGTTTGTATCAAACACCATACGATGAAGTCGCCGTAGTCTAGTAGGTAGTGTGTTGGCTTATTAGACGAAAAGCCCGGGTTTGTGTCCTAGGTCAGACATCAAAACAAATATTTCTTCGGCGACTTCCTCTCAGCAGATTTCTGGCAAAAACTCTGAGAGTAAATAAAAATGCCATGAAAAAGTTTCTCACAAATCTGTCGTTCGGAGTCGACGTTAAACTGTAGGTCCCGCCACTCACGTATAAAATTAACACACACAAACATGAGTGGTGTTAGAAGCTAGCCGTAATCCTGACTGAAGGGTTGTAATGGCCAATTATGTATGCATGTATGTCCTATACGATGATAAACCATTTTTTCGGTTCACAAGAAATTTAATCTTAGAAGCCGTTGTTCAGTTTAAGTGCTCAGTAGCAATTTCTTTCAGAGTTAAGTTATGATAGACATATGGAGTTTAGGGGAAATGGCCCATCTGGTGGGGGGAATAGAGATATGCATTATTTCTAAATTATTTCAAAATTCTATTAGAAATCCTCTCCACTTTATTCTTTGGTAGACACTTATTAGAAACTCTGGTATTTGAGATACAAACGGTTGAATCCTGGTCGATAGAAGAAGTAAATACGAGACGAGGATTACGACCTAGCTTCTCACACCAGCTATGTTGCGCGTGTTAGTTTTATACATGAATGGCTGGACTTACTGCTTAAAGTCGACTCCGAACGACAGATTTTTGAGAAACTTTTCATGGTTATTTTATTTACTCTCAGAGTTTTTGCCAGAAATCTGCTGAGAGGAAATCGCTGAGAAATATTTTTTCACATTTAGTTTTGATGCCTGACCTGGGATTTGAACCATGGCCTCACGTCTAATAAGCCAACACAGTACCTACTAGACTACGGCTGCTTCTATGTCATCCTATTCAGTCACAAAATTCATGATATTATCTCCACTGAACGTAATGAATCGATTTACGTTTGAGCAAAGTTGGAATTCATTGGGCAAACAAGAAATTCCACGGTGATGTTGATTTTGCAAAAAAAAAATCATCTTTTCGGATGAAACTCATTTTCATGTTGGCGGGTACGTTACTAAGCAAAATTGATT
Organism: Sarcophaga subvicina; assembly: GCA_936449025.2. Classification (NCBI taxonomy): domain Eukaryota; kingdom Metazoa; phylum Arthropoda; class Insecta; order Diptera; family Sarcophagidae; genus Sarcophaga; species Sarcophaga subvicina. The sequence goes on along the minus strand of OW388083.2, from coordinate 15,702,254 downwards.
TATATGGGGCTAAGAAAATCCACACGTGGTCTTAAAGAAGGCAATGTACCCTTTACGAGTAACTGCTTGGTGCGACTTGTGGAGTGAAGGTATCATTGGCCCATATTTTTTTGAAAATGAGGACGGCGCAACCATTACGGTCAATGGAGACACCTATCGCACCCATAATAACCGTTTTTTTTTTGTATCCGCTCTTCCTGGTATTAATGTGAACGAAGTTTGATTTCAACAGGATGGTGGAACTTGCCACTTATCTCGTGCTACAATCGGTTTATTGTGTCAAACGTTTGATGGCCGTTTAATTAGTCGAAATGGTGATGTCAATTGGCCGCCAAGAAGTTGCGATTTGACACTGTTGCAGTACTTTCTGTGGGGCGTCGATAAAGAAAAATGTTATGTCGACAAACCAGAGATAATTGAGCATTTGAAAGCCAACATACGCAATACAATTGCAGAGACACGACCCCTTACCCTCTAAAAAGAGCAAGAAAATTGGTTCGATCGAATGAGGTACTGCGAGGCAAGCCGTGGCAGCCATACATACATAACATAATTGGTCCTTACAAACCTTCAGTCAGGATTACGACCTAGTTTCTCACACCACCTATGTTGTGCGTGTTAATTTAATACATGAGTGGCGCGACCTACAGTTTAAAGTCGACCCGAACGACAGATTTTTGAGAAACTTTTCATGGCAATTTTTATTTACTCTCAGAGTTTTTGCCAGAAATCTGCTGAGGAGGAAGTCGCCGATGAAATACTTTTTTTTGTATTTTGGTTTGATGTTTGGACTGGGGTTTGAACCCTGACTTTACGTCTAACAAGCCAACACACTACCTACTAGACTACCGAGCCATATGAATGAAATATGAATGAAATAATATTCCACTTCTAACCTGAACAACACCTAATAAATTTGGGCAAACAGTTTCTGTTTTAAATTTAAAATTTTCAATTTTTCAACCTATAGATTGGCTAGAGTGGCTTATTAGACGCGAGACCACGGTTCAAATCCCAGATCAAATATCTCCAACAAAACGAAATATAAAAAAATATTTCTTCGACTACTTTCCCTGATCAGATTTCTGGCAAAAAAAACTCTGGCGGTTACTAAATAGGAATAAAAAGTTTCTCAAAAATCTTTCGACTTTTAACTGTAGGGTTCCCCCACTCATGTAAAAAATTAGCATATACAGTATAAGTTGTGTAAGAAGCTAGGTCGTAATCTTGACTGAAATGTAGTAGTGACCAAATAAGACATTCAACCGTTTTTCATTTGAATCACTTTCTACCCCTACTACCTTCTGAGGGTTAAAAAACTATAGATAGTATTGCAGTGCATGTATGTATATGTGTGTATGTCTATTCAGCCTTTAACCATTTAGAGTGTATTAAATAAATTAAAAATTAAATCAAGCACGTATGACAAATTGAAAAGAGAATAGTAAGTGAGATTTCCCATAAGGAGGACGGTATGCATAGAGACCTGGCAAGGGAACGACGTAAAGGACGTGAATTCCTTAAAACTATGCAATAAATTTTCAATTAAAACAAAAAAAATTTTTCTTACTCGTTTCACATTAATTTTCACATACAAGTTAAATGAATTTGAAATTTCTATTCCATGTTTTATTCTCGATTATTTTGAAAGAAAGTGGGCTCACTTTCTAGGCTGTCGCTGTGATAGGCTGTGTATTAATTTGTAATAAAAATGGATTTTCATTAAATTTATTATGCGATTCAATATAAATTAGTTTGGGATCATAAAACGGAAAAGAGTGACATATTGTTTGAAATTTAAAGAGAAAAAGTTTAATGAAACGCGAGAGTAAATGTTGCAAAATATTGACATTGTTTTTGAGATAAAGGTTCTCAAAATCAATGAGGGTTTTAAAATGTAATGTTCCTAAACCAACAAATGTTCGGGGATAGGTCAATTCGAGGGTTAATTAAATTGTGGAATAAATACCTTCTTTTGATCCTATCAGAAGCCTGGACAATTTAACTTTAGTCTCCTCAATCAGATACAAGCGGCTTTATTGAATTCTACGATTCATTTAACATCATCATACGATTCATTTTCTAGCTATCGACTGGGGCTTCCCCTCCGGTCGTGCCTAAACTTCCCTCTGCGAACATCAATTTGAATTGATGTCTGTCCGAATTGTGTCCAGAGTTAAATATTGCAAGTCGCCGTGGTCTAGTAGGTAGTGTGTTGGCTCATTAGACGTAAACCCAGGGTTCAAACTCCAGGCCAGACATCACAACAAAATACAAAAAAGTATTTCTTCGGCGACTTCCTCTCAGGAGATTTATGGCAAAAACTCTGAGAGTAAATAAAATTGCCATGAAAAATTTCTCAAAAAATCTGTCGTTCAGAGTCGACTTTAAACTATAGGTCCCACCACTCATGTATAAAAATTAACACACAACATAAATGGTGTGAGAAACTAGGACGTTGTACAATGGGTCAATTCGGTACTGTACTTGTCTTAATTGACAACTACACGTCCTCTAACCTAACCTAACTTCTCTGTCTCTTTTTCTGGCTATCGACGGGCGCTTCCCCTCCGGTCATGCCTAAACCTCCCTCTTCGAACATCAATTTGAATTGAGGTCTGCCCGAATTGCGTCCAGAGTTAAATATTGCTGATAGTTTTTGACTCGAAAATTCTTTCGAATTCACTTAGGCTTCAGAAAGATGTGAATTATTCAGAGATCTGCATTTCACAGTTCGCATCCATACAAGGCAACTAACTTTCTTACAGCTATGTGTCGGGTGTTTCACCCTTCGTTTGTTAGTAGTAGGCTTCCATTAGGAGCCCCCGTTTTTTTGTAATAATGCCCTCCAGGTAGAAAAACGGTCTCTTGATCATGGTTTCTTTGTATATTTACCTTGCGATCACATTGTGCTGCATCAGGCTCTAGTCTGATCAACTTCGACTACATACCGTTGAGATTAATAGACCGTGAAGCGGTGATTGTTCTACTGCAGAAGGCCCTAAAATTATATTTTTGTCTTTGTGAATATGTATTGGATGTAGTGATGAGAAAACATTTTTGATGAATGAGATTTGATCTTTCGACGTGTATATACGACAGTCATTTGGTGCATCACAGTGGTCCATAGAAACAGATACCGCATATATGTATACGGCATTCATTTATTTGATCACTTGCGTTCTCGCGAACGATTTCGACTTATGGTAAGTCGCGCCGTCGTGTGAAGTTGTAAAGTGTAGTACAAGTGCGCCATCGCGAAGAGGTTAAGAGTTGGTGCTGCTTGACCTTTTTATTGCATTCGTTGTTGATGCGAAGCTACAGATCAAGGAGCATGCTGAATGGATAATCTAGAATGAATTGAATCCTATTATTTATTAACGTTTTAAAACCATGATGAATCGTTCGCCTCCACTGAAGTTTGAGGATGTTCGTAGTGATTTTGTCTATTTTCAGTGGCCAGCAGGCTGGGCAGTTGCTGAAAGAATTATTTTCGGAGTTTCACCAGGAGTTCACCAAGGGAGGAATATAAGGATTCTCCTACAAAATATAAAAGTCACATAGAAATCACGCAGGTCTGCAATTTTCAGATCATTTTTCTTTTTCAATTTCAATATACAAGTAAAAATCCACACATCCACTATCCAACAAAAATTGTAAAGACCAAGTTTACCTGAAAACGTTATGCAATACTCCCCGCTAGAGTTTCATGCTGTAGCTCCGTCTTAAAATAGTATTCAAACGCACATCCATTTACAACCCAACCTCTTTTTTAAGTACTACAGTGTCCCTCGTTTAGATAAACGGTTGTCCAGGACGTTACAAGCCAAAAGACTTTTTCTTTATGAGAAGCAGAGGCAGTTTCCAATAATATAGAGTCTTCCAACAGAGCCTTCTAAACTTAAGCACTTGCTGAAGCTACGTCAGTCAAATTAGTTATCATTTACTCAGTCAGTTTTGCCAAATCACCAAGGGCGACCAGAGACCAGAGTGGCGACTGATCCTAATTTTCAACGAAAAAGCATCTTTAGCTCTGTGGTCCATTTCTGGATGAAAGGGTACGTGAACAAACAAAATTGTCGAGTCGGGAACGACACCAATCCACATGCGATCATAGTTTGGTGAGGATTTTGGGCTGGCGTCGTCATCGGTCCATACTTATTTGAAAATGTATTTTCACCGATGAGTTCTGCCGGAATTTCTCGTAGAATTTCCAAGTTAGGCGTACATCGAGGTGAAAACGGAGATATTTTATGTGCGAGTATTGAGGTTCTTACATACATACATAATTGGTCATTACAACCCTTCAGTCAGGATTACGACCTAGTTTCTCACACCACTTATGTTGTGTGTGTTAATTTTATACATGAGTGGCGGGACCTACAGTTTTAAAGTCGACTCCGAACGACAGATTTTTGAGAAACTTTTCATGGCAATTGTATTTACTCTCAGAGTTTTTGCCAGAAATCTGCTGAGAGGAAGTCGCCGAAGAAATACTTTTTGGTTTTTTATTTTGATGTCTGGCCTGGGGCTCGAACCCTGGCTTTTCGTCTAATAAGGCAACACACTACCTACTAGACCACGGCGACTTCAGGTTCTTAGTTTTTTTTTCAAACACGGTGCGTGTTTCCCTTCGCGACGTGAATGTTAAGAGAATACATTAAATTTTACTACCTTTAATCCTTCATAGATTTAAGCACTGATCTGTAGGGCAAACTTGTTGCATTAAATATTGTGTCGAGAACTCTCTTGCAATTACATACATACATACATACATACATAATTGGTCCTTCAGTCAGGATTACGACCTAGCTTCTCGCTTCACTTGTGTTATACTTTGTGTTATTTTTATACGTGAGTGGCGGGACCTACAGGTTAAAGTCGACACCGAACGACATATTTTTTTTGAAAAAAAAAAAAATTTTTTTCAAAGCAATTTTTTATTTACTCTCAGAGTTTTTGCCAGAAATCTGCTGAGAGGAATTCGCCGCCATTTTCAATATAAAATCAGATTGAGAGCTTTAATAAATCCTTCCTTCATATTTCAACTGCTAGTGTAGCAAGTATTCTCTGCAACCTCTTTAAACCCTGAAAAAGATTTTCAGGTCTTGTGTACTGTCATTCTATGGGTGGGTTAATAGTAACCAAACATTGTTTCAGTTTCGCTGTCATTGTAATTATCTTGTAATTGTAAGTTTTGCAAAAACACAAAAAAACAAACATTAAAGTACACTCAAATCCAAGGGACAATAAATGTTTTCTCTTCCTGCCATTTTTTCGTTTCGGAGAAACAAAAATAAAAATCCTTGTTAATCCCATTAAACAACACGTTTTTAGTGTTAAAAATAACAAAAACAATTGCAAGAAAATTATAAACAGATTTTTACAACAACACCAGCAATTACACACCCATATTGATGATAAAAAAAAAGAGAAAAAAGAGAGAAAAATTAGGTCCTTTTCAACGACTGTGTTTTTGTTTTTATTGCGGAAAAAAATTATAATTTGTTCCTAAGGGTCGTTCATATTCCTTTATGCCGTTTGCCGCATACTGCATATCGTATTAAAAAATTTCTAACCGCCGCTAATCTACGGCGTATGCCATGATGAAATAATGGAGAGGAAGGGAGTTGAGGAATTATTGTCATCATATTTATACACGATGGCATGTGGCATTTGTGGCTGGCTATTGGTATTATCGAGCTGGTGTGTGCAAGTATGCATTTCAAGAGTACTTGTCTACTGTTTGCAAGTGATAATACGGGCATTAGGGTGGCTCACTTAATATTTGGGGAGATGTGCACTCAGTTAATCACGTGATAAAGATATTCAAACAATGGAAATATGAGCAAACGTACTAGTATCCGCCCGAGAAAGTTAGATGTGGATAAATAGCGGGCTTATGTAAGTAGGGCCGTTCACCTACAATGTTTAATCTGAACGGTGAATGTCATTTCCTGAGTACTGAATCATAACAGCTACAATCAACCAGCCTGGATTGATGAATAAAGTGCGCTGAGACGGTAACTAAAGGAAGACGAGAACGAGTATAATTACCGAGTGGTTAACCTCGCATAAAGATACTACGTATGCTCGAACTTTGTCCTGAGTAATACGGTGCTCAGATATGCATGTTTATTGCGTAAATCGCAATAAACACCATTATTGAGCTCAATGTTTCATATAAAGTTTCAATTAATTATTGCGCAATAAATATACAAATTGTTATAATATTGAGTAAAACTTAAAATGCAGCACTGTTACAAGTATGTTCAGTGCGCATATTACAATTATCCGAACACTTTCTGTTGATATTTGACAACTCAAATGTCAACAAGGACAAACAAAAAAAACCATGTTGTTGAAATAACCAGCTGTTTTGTTTACTAGCTGTCAAATGAATATTAATTAAGCAGCTGAACTGCGTATATTATTATGTCTGAACACTGTACTCAATAAACTGAATATTAACTCAATAAAAGTGCATATCTGAACATAGTATAAGCGATCTATAATGAAGCAACATGGAGCGGTAGTAACAAGTTAAACAGATGAGGGAATGGAAGACAGAGCAGACAGACACTAAACTGCAATAGAAGTGCTGGCTTTGAAGTTCCTACATTGCGTAATTATAAGGCACGTAAAATATTTGCAAGCTACAACCAACTCCTTTACCCCTGTGAACCGCGACATTCATCCGCGTCCATGAATCACAAACAATGTTTCGGGAAATTTCTATCCCTTCAAAGGTAATATTAGTTTGGATTCCAGGATATAGGGATAGCTTTGGAATTCGTGTTGCTTATGAACTGGAGACAGCACAGATACAGATGTTTGCCTACATTAAACCGGGTGTGTTCTCCAGTACTTGTAGAAGAAGGCTCAACTTCATTGGCAGCATAAGACCACGTGGTGTTTTGTACAAACTCTACTGGACTAATCTAAAGTATCGAATGGCTGTACAGCGTATTAATGCGTGCTCACAGGTCACTGGTTTTTTAGAAGACATACCATGAACTGGACAGAACAGGTGTTTGTCTCCATTACAAAGATTGTGTACTCCTACTTACTTACTTAATTGGTCATAACAACCCGTTTAACGGATTTCGGCCTGGCGCAACACATTCTTCCAGGCGCCCCTGCTTCTTGCGCGCCTACGCCAGTTAGTCACACCAATCGATGACAGGGCTTCCTCGATTTCGTCCTTTCAACGGGTACAAGGTCGTCCTCTTCGTAGACTTACGCAGATTCCCGCATCAAATACCCGTCTCGCCGGAGCATTCTCCTCCATTCGAACGACATGGCCGAGCAAGCGCAGCCGCTGGATGTTAATACGCTGCACAGCGTCCATGTCGTTGAGGAGCTCATACAGCGCACTGTTGTCATCGCCAACTCGCACTCGACAGAAGATCTTACGTAGGACTTTTCTCTCGAACACTTTCAAGGCCGCTGCATCAGTGCTTAATAGGGTCCATGCCTCTGTGCAATAAAGAAATACGAGTTGGATGATTGTCTTGTAGAGTGTTAGCTTCGTCGTACGAGAGAGGTGTCTGCTACTCAACTGCCTATTAAGACCATAGTGGCACCTGTTGGCAAGAGTGATCATGCGCTTGATCTCCAGACTGACATCATTTTTGGTGGTAACAGCGGGGCCAAGATAAATGAATTCCTTGACTGTTGCAAAAGTATAGTTATCGGCCGTAATCTGAGAATCAATACGCCGCACGTCTCTACTTGCCGATAACATATGCTTTGTTTTACCCTCAGTTGTTTGTGTCCTCCAGTTGTTGTAAAAGAATGCTCAACTTCATTGGCAGTATTGGCGCTCTTGGAATACTGTACATACATACATACATAATTGGCCATTACAACCCTTCAGTCAGGATTACGGCCTAGCTTCTCACATCACTCATGTTGTGTGTGTTAATTTTATACGTGAGTGGCGGGACCTACAGTTTAACGTCGACTCCGAACGACAGAATTTTGAGAAACTTTTTCAAGGCAGTATATTTAACTCTCAGAGTTTTTGCCAGAAATCTGCTGAGAGGAAGTCGCCGAAGAAATATTTTTTTTTTCATATTTCATTTTTGATGTCTGACCTGGGATACGAACCCGGGCTTTTGCGAATAGTAAGCCAACACACTACCTACTACACCACGGCGACTTCAATACTGTACAGGCTCTGCTAAACTGATTTGGAGAAGTATCGAATAGCCATCTATCGCATTAATACGGTGCTCACAAGTCACTGTTCTTTGACAAGACTTACCGGTACACTGGGCAATCCCTTGTATATCTTCAGCAGAATCTATGAATCCAAGGAGGAGGAGGATACTATTTTGTCATGAAGAGGCGGCTGTTCTTATACTCATGCATACATACATACATAATTGGTCATTACAACCCTTCAGTCAGGATTACGACTTAGTTTCTCACACCACTTATGTTGTGTGTGTTAATTTTATACATGAGTGGTGGGACCTACAGCTTAAAGTCGACTCCGAACGACAGATTTTTGAGAAACTTTTTCATGGCAATTTTATTTACTCTCAGAGTTTTTGCCAGAAATCTGCTGAGGGGAAGTCGCCGAAGAAATACTTTTTATATTTTGTTGTATTTTGTCTGGTCTGGGATTTGAACCCTGGCTTTTCATCTAATAAGCCAACACACTACCTACTAGACTACGGCGGCTTCATTCATTCATTCAATTCATTCCGTTGAAATGATCAGAAAGTGAGTAATAGGAGAAGCCGCAGAGTTGTGTGCGGCAAATTAATTCTTATAAGTACAGATTACCGCAATAGTGAGAATTATTCTGGAATCAGGTTGATTTCCTATAACTTACACCTTTTATCCATTGGATATTGGCTTATGATATCACAATGGATCTAACCTCTGGTTTAAATGGGCGGGACCTTACCCCTCAGTGAAGATTCGCCATCAAACCTAACCTCACAAAGCAATCAGTAATACAAAAATTTCTTGTAAAACTTGCATTCACCCTAATAGCCGTTAAGTATACTTTTGTAAAAAAATGTTTTTCGTTACAAGAACAAAAAATAAAACGACAATAAAGACAGTATTTCCAATGTAATGACGTTGATGATGACAGAAACAACATTTACAACAACATCGACAATATGGAAAATAAAACCCAGTTAATACCACTTGATGATGAACCAGTTTAAAGGGTGTTTCCTACGATATCAGCGCCTGGCACACACATACACATTATATTGGCAATATTTTTACGAGTTTTTTTTTGTATTATTTCCCAAACATTTTAAGTTTTTATCACATTTTTCTCTTGTTTTTGTTACACTCGAATATTGTATTTAAAAAAAAAAAAAAAATTTGTTCAAAGGACATGTAATTGATCAATATCCTGTGTGTTTGCTTGCTTAGCTAACTGGATAATCACTGACATTTTATTGTTGTTTTTATGCTGTCATAAAAGAGATTTTCATTCCATTTATAATTACAACATACAGGGTTGAAGGATGTTCGTGTGTGAGTATTTTTGGGTATGTGTGTGCGTTTGTTTATTTCTATCATTATTTGCGAGGGACATTTGAAGGTCAGTTTTTTTTTTGCACATTTTAATGGCTAATTACGGCTTTTACGTTTAAATCAACCCGCTGCACCAAAAAGGGCTAATCAAGAGGCGTTTTTAATAGGGGCTTAAAAATACACAAATTTTTTTGGATAATTTCTAAGGCAAAATTTAAGGCAATTATTTGTAGAACAATAATTACCTAAGCATTTAGAAATTTAACGCAAAAATTGTGGTTTTTTTATAGGCAAATGCCGATTTATTCATGGTGACTAGTTACACAAATTTGGCGGTGCGCAGTCAAAATACACCCAGCTTACGACATAGTGTAGGTTGTAAGTTTTGTTGCGTAGAACTCAAAACTACTTTTTTATATTTCTCGAACCCCTCCAAACTTGTTTTATTTGACAAAAACCGTTTTTTTTTTGATCTTTTTACACAAAATTATTGATTACCCAAATATTTTTGAACTTATTTTGAAAATTCAAACTTTTTTTAGAAAGGGGAGAGATTAGCCTTTAAAACGGTATACATAAACATTTTGTTCAAACTTATATGATACGAGATTTGATGGGGTAAACTAGGAAAATATTATTTTTTTTTTAATTTTCCAAGTTTGGTCATTCCTAATTGCAAAATTTTATTAAAAACATGATATAAGTGAAGACATTCTTAAAGTGCATTCTCTTGTCAAGAGTTTGACACTTCGTTTGATAATATTGGACAAAAATTACCGTAGTTATTATTTAAAGAGTATAACAGCTGAGTCATATTTTTTATATGTTCTCTCATCAAATGAACTTTAATTCAAAAATTTTCAAAATTTTTGATTTTTTCAATTTTTCATGATTGCCATGATAATACAGCCAATCATTCGAATATTCTGGGAAAGTGAAAATTAAAAACAATGGGCTAACTGAGGGCCAGATAATAAATGTACTTACTAAGGGCGATGGCCTCATGGTATCTGTGATATGTAGTTTTGCATTTTAATGTCAAAAGTATTGCCGAAGTCACCGTAGCTAGTAGGTAGTGTGTCGGCTTTTTACACTGTAAAGCCACGGTTCAAACCCCAGGTCAGACATCAAAACGAAAATATAAAAATATTACTTCGGCGACTTCCTCTCAGCAAATTTCTGGCAAAAACTCTGAGAGTAAATAAAACTGCCATGAAAAGTTTCTCAAAAATCTGTCGTTCGGAGTTGACTTTAAACTGTAGATCCCGCCACTCATGTATAAAATCAACGTACACAACATAAGTGCTGTGAGCAGCTACGTCGTAATCCTGACTAAAGGGTTGAAATGACCAATTATGTATGTATGTATGTATGTATGTATGTATCGCCAAAGGATAACACCAAAACGACCATATAAACAGGTTTCGTCTTGTTGTGGAACAATCTGTAGAGTGGCGCTCCCCGTTATCCCAACCGGGATTTGTGAAATACTTCTGTGAACTAAACTATGATGTGATTTGGACTCCATTGCAATGTAAAGGATAATGCATGGTAAAGGAAATCGATATTCAACATTTTGTTCCACTACTATGCAAAGGCTGTTGTTAGTTTGGTTTTATGAGGTCTTAAGAATGCTTATTTATTGTAAAGTTATGAGAACTAAGCGTAAGGCTGCCTTCCAAAATGTTAGTTGCTTTGTGTTTGAACAAAGTATCGTGTTTCATAATGCCGCTGTACAAAATATATACAAATATATTCTATTTCAAAACGTCGTCAATGTTTATTTTTAAGGTAGTCAAAAAGCAATTAGGCATCGGATTTATAGTTGATGTATTGTTTCGTTACTTTGCCCATCTATATATGTAGTTTATATACAGTAGTAGAACTGCATACAGACTTTGTATTGATACATTGTAGAAGGCAGCCTAACTGATTCTTTTGATTAGAATTTGAAGAATTTGAAGACTTGAAAAACACAAACTTCGGTGTAAAATTCACGGGAGAGATACGAAATTTTTAAAAAAAAAAAAATTTTTTTTTTTAAAAATTTTACAAAAATTCCAATTGCCGTGAAGAGCTTAATACGACCTCAGCTGATTTCAGAGTGATAACAAAATAGGTTAAGACAAATGGCAGAGCAATTCAATTCATATGAAAACACTTTCCATATTCTAAAGAAATTTATTGTCTTCTCTGTGGGTGGCTTGGTTGCATTAAATATATGACATGCGCCAGATACGTTAGCTATTTCTAATATACAGTTAAGATCTTATCTATACATACATACATACATATACATAGGCGGTTACATATAACCTGAAACATATTCTCAATACGCAACTGTTTTACCTGTTATGTTCAGTTACATTTACTCATATGAATACATTACACATTCCACGTAAATAATAGAGGAGTACGGAGAATTCGAATGTAAATTCCAATTTATTGTTTCATTAGTTCGCTTACATTTCTACTAATAACATGCAGCATACGTACGTACGTATGTACGTACAGTTTACAATATGATTCCTATGCCTGCACACATCTACACATGTATGTATGTATGTTCGTTCGCATTTGACATTTATTTGAAAACTTCTCTCTCTCTCTCTCTATGCCTCTGCCTTTCTTTCTTTCTAGCCATCCTTGTCTATTAGTTTTAATCTTTTGATCTCTATTGTCAAAATGTTACAATTTGCATATCGATGTTGTTGTTGTTGTATTCCCATTATTGTTGTATTCTTCTCGTACATTTTTATTCCATTATTGTTAACGGAAGTCTAGTTGAAATATGTACGTGAGTGTGTGAAAATGACAGGCATTAGTATTTATTAGTTTATATTAGTATACGAGGGTAGCAGAAAAATTTTTGTAGAGAATTTTGTTTTTAAATCAAAACAATGTAATGCACTTCGTAACTGTCTCAAGCGAAAAGAACTATTTCAGCCCTTACGTATGAATCGAGGGACTTAAAAACGGGACTTTATTCTTTTTTAAATGACCTTCGAACCTGTCAATGGAGTAGGATTACTAGTCTTGCTAGAACGTACAGAACTATTCTTAAAACCAAATTAAAAGAAAGCTAGAACACTTAAACACTCATGCCAATAAAATGAGCAACAAATGCCGTGGAGTTAAGAGATGAACTCTGAATTTGTTATGGTGGTATAGACCATAGAATCGAAAAGATTGGATATGGAATCCCATTGATGCAGTTGAATATTTTTTCCTTCGTTTTTATTATAAAGGGTGTTTTTTATAGAGGTATAGGACTTTAAGTTGGCATTACTTATCAAGATGGCGACCGATTTAACAGCTGTCAAGTGATTTGTTCTCAGTTTGGTTTGGTAATTCATCATGAATAGACTCACGCCTGAACAACGCTTGCAAATAGTGCAATTTTATTTCGAAAATAATGGTTCTGTGCGGAAAACGTATCGCGCACTACGTCCATTTTATCGTCGACAAAATCGTCCATCAGAGCAGTTAATTCGATTAACCATGGAACGTTTTCGCAAACAAAACTGCCGCATTTGGAGTGAAGGTAATCCTCAAGTGTATGTGGAAACACCGTTACATCCAGAAAAACTGACTGTTTGGTGCGCTTTATGGGCTGGTGGAATCATTGGTCCGTACTTTTTCAAAAACGATGGTGGTCAGAACGTTACAGTCAATGGTGATCGGTATAGAGTCATGATTACTAACTTTTTCATTCCTGAATTGAATAACCATGATGTCCAGGAAATGTGGTTTCAACAAGACGGCGCAACATGTCACACAGCTCGTGCCACAATAGATTTATTGAAAGACACGTTTGGTGACCGCCTAATTTCACGTTTTGGACCTGTGAATTGGCCTCCAAGATCTTGTGATTTAACACCCCTAGACTACTTTCTGTGCGGCTATGTAAAGTCATTGGTCTATGCGGTAAAGCCACAAACGCTTGACCATTTGGAAGACAACATTCGCCGTATTATTGCCGATATACGGCCACAAATGTTGGAAAAAGTCATCGAAAATTGGACGTCCAGATTGGACTACATCCGCGCCAGCCGTGGCTGTCATATGCCAGAAATCATATTTAAAATGTAATGCCACAAGATTATCTTTCGGATAAATAAAATTCATGTCAATCGAATAATCCATCGTTGTTTTATTGCAACTTAAAGTTCTATACCTCTATAAAAAACACCCTTTACTTTTTCGGAACACAGTTTCCCTACAGAAAGTCTCCAACGAATTTTTTTTAATGCTTCAGATCATTTAGAAAGTTCTGAACCTAAATTTTTCGCGATTAAAGTCGCCACAGTCTAGTAGGTAGTGTGTTGGCTTATTATATGTGAAGCCACGGCTCAAACCCTTGGTCGGCAACTTCTTCTCAACAGATTTCTGGCAAAAACTCTGAGAGTAAATAAAATTGACATGAAAAAGTTTCTCGAAAAAATCTGTCATTCGGAATCGACTTTAAACTGTATGTCCCGCCGCTCGTGTATAAACTTAACACACACAACATAAGAGGTTTGAGAAGCTAGGTTGTAATCGTGACTTAAGGTTTGTAATGACCAGTTAAGTATGTATGTAGTCAAGCACTACACTACATCAGGTCTTCTCTCCCAATGACCTGATATTGCAATCCCAGTTGCAACATTTTATTGCTTGTCGCTCTAATACATATTGTTCTAGACTAAAACCAATCCGCTGAAACTATGTGGCTAGTCCCCATTGACTCTGACCGATTTGTGGCTCTAAGAACATTTTAGAACGTCTTTGAAAAATTTTATAGTTTTATGTGCCAATTGCACATTTGAGGATGTGAACGACTTATTTTCCTATATCCATTAAAGTCCCCTAATGACTAAGTGGTCGCTTCACAAATTTTCGACTGTAACTCTTAGGCCGGTGAACTCGGCACTCTATAAAACCGAGTTGCCGCACATTACATTCTCAGTTCTTATGCTAAACCCTTTGATGGACACTGACGTCATAACAAGGGTTTCTGGGGGGACATGACGTGTATACACGTCATAAATTGTTTCCTACAAATAACGGAGATACAGCAAGTGTCCCACGGGAAGGCCTCCTAAAATTTTGGTCTCCGTCAAAGGGTTAACAATGACGCTCTGAAGAAATTCTCTTTTTCGTTTTCTTTTGTGTACCCAAATATATTGCAAAAGCCTTGATTGGATTAGGTTAGACGGAAAATCTTCAATGATTAATAAGGTCCCACTTATAGCAGAGATTTGGTACACTGTGATGATACCACAAAACAATATCTAACAGTGGCAGCACGTTGGATAGCCACGCGTTTCAAAGAAAGAAGACAATTAGTCTTGTTTTTATTCAGCCTAACCTAACCTAACCTATTCAGATCTAACAATATCACTCTGGCTGTGTGTATATACTAACTGAGTTAAGTGTCCTTATACAACAAACAGAGTAGATCTAGTTTAACTAAGGCCCACTATTACTGTTAGCCCTACGGAGATTGAAAACTATCTATGCGCCCTAAACAATTCTCTATACCCTCAGAGCACATATAAGTGTCATGAGACTTTGAGGCGTAACTTTCTTATAGGACTAGAACACAGCCTAGCTATCCTTATAGGTTAGGTTAGGTTAGAGGACGTGTACTTGTCAATTAACACAAGTACAGTAACCGGAGGTCGAATTGACTCATAGTACAACGTCCTAGTTTCTCACACCACTTATGTTGTGTGTGTGTTAATTTTATACATGAGTGGTGGCACCTACAGTTTAAAGTCGACTCCGAACGACAGATTTTTGAGAAACTTTTTCATGGCAATTTTATTTACTCTCAGAGTTTTTGCCAGAAATCTGCTGAGAGGATGTCGCCGAAGAAATACTTTTTGTATTTTGTTTTAATGTTTGGCCTGGGGCTCGAACCCTGGCTGTACGTCTAATAAGACAACACACTACCTACTAGACTACGGCGACTTCTGCTTGGAATAACCTGCAGTCCAGCCTATAGGAAAGTCTAATATCAGAACCCTTAATACATATACCACAGACAACTAAGTGAAGCATTTTGGAGCCGTCGTTGGGTTGGAAAAATTCACCTTAGTAAACCTGAAATCTATACTTGGAAACGTTTATCCAATCTCCTGTTGGAATAATTATACGAAATAATTATGCCTTACAGCTAGCAGTTGGTTTACCAATTTGGCTACCAATTTTAATAAAATGCCGGATTCGATTCACTTGAGTTCAGCACAAAAAAGTCGTGGATTTGGTTAGTGGGTCTTAAACTACAGGCTGATGCCATGCTAGTCGTGAATTATAAACATAGGAGTGATGGATTTTTTTCTATTTTTTTTAAATATCAAAATGAGCCACAATGTGAACTTGGCAATGGCGGAACTTGGCATTCAACCTAACCTAATTTAAATAACAAAAAAAGAAAAAAGTTATCACATTTCATTTTAAAAAGCCATTTTTTGAATAAAAAAATCTATTTTTTTTTAAAGTTTTTCATGAAAATAATATTTTACACTTGTGACGCCTCCCTCGTATGTTTTTTATAATACTTTCGTAATAGTTTTCTACTGTATACAGTCTCTCTAATAGTCTAATTCTCCTTCCTTTCTTTTTCCAATTTTATTGTTGTTTTTATTTTTGTTCTTGTTCTTGTTTTGTTGCTGTTGTATTGTAATATGGTGACGATGATGACAACGATGACAACAACATTGAAATTAATAATGATTGTGCTGAGGCGACAGGATGTTAATAAACGGAAATAGAAAAAAATCGAAAATCTTTCTCATTTTATTTTATTCAGTTTTTGTTTTGTTGTTATGCTACACATACATACATAGTTGTATACATGCATATTTGATTTGAAAAAACTTCTTAATTAAGTTGAGATTACAGAACGAAGGGATTTAAAATAAAAGTAGCAGATTAGCAAAAGTGGCAACAAACAACTTTCAATGACTCTAGAATGGAAGTCAACAAGGAAAGCCAAGGATTTTAACGATTAATTAAGAGAATCAGTTGCAGATAATATATACGTACAGAACTTATGATCGATTTATATATATCGAAACACGGTCGCACAAGTACAGTGCTGCAGTCAGATCATGGAAAGTGATAATCATGAACTGCTAATAACGATATTGCAGTTGCAGTGGTCTAGGATGTAGTGAGTTGGCTTATTAGATGAGAGCTAGTGGTTCAAAGTCAAGCTCAGACAACTTGGTCGACTGCTTCTCAGCGAACTCCTGGCAAAAACCCTGCCATGAAAAGTTTCTCAATCTGTCGTTAGAAGCCAACTTTAAAATGGGGGTCCCCACACTCATGAATAAAATTCACACACACAACATAAGTGGTTTGAGAAACTAGGTTATAATCCTGGCTAAAGGGCTCAATCTTTGAAGAGTTCTTTTTGTAGAAAGAACCTTTGGCACTCGATTACCATACAATTGCACAACGCCCAGTTGGATTCAATAAGCCTATGAAATAAGGCAAAAACACTGCCATGAAAATTTTCTCAATCTGTCCTTATAAGCTAACATTAAATTCAGGGTCACTCATGGATAAAATTCACACAAACAACATGGGTGATATGAAAAGCTAGGTTGTAATCCAGGCTAAAGAGTTCAAACTTTGAAGGGTTATTTTTATAGAACGAATCATCGGCATTGCCATGCAATTGCTCAACGCCCTCAATTGGATTCAACAAGTCTACGAAACAAGGCAAAGGCCAAGCGGATAAAATTCTGAATCTATTAAGGTCAAGCCTCTGGCAGTCTGCGAGTGAAAGCACAGGCGAAGTAGATATCGAAAATTTCATTACAGAGAAGTTTAAAGAAAGTTTCCACTTTCCAGCCCGTTTGAAAGGATCATCACCGGCATAGGCGATAAGAGAGACGAGCGAGCTTTTCATTCGACTGGCCCAACTTCATACTTGTTTAACACGTTGACTGCCGACTACGAGATAACTCGTAGATTGCGTTCCCTTCTAGGGCGCCAAACTACGAGTTATCTCGTACTCACTAATGTGAAAAAATCGAATTGTCGTTTTTTGGCAAGCTTTCTGAAAATTGCTGCGGCAGTCAGCGTGTTAAGCAAATGGAGCGAAAAGCGTAAAAACCACTACATATGTATATCGGATGGGGGGGGCTGATGTACAGAAAACACGCATATATTAAAAAATGATCGTTGGAAAATGCACTACCTAAAGTTTCCCGCTATACCGGAAGATCCTCAAGTGACAAAATGTACTCTCTTGTACTAAAAACCGACAATCAAAAAGCCTTCAAAGAATGCACACGTCTCCAACACTATGTATGTGAAGATAAATTCGAAATTTTAAAGCCACGAAGCAATCCAAAAATTTTAACAGAGCACCGTTAGCTGTTTAACAGTATCAATCTGAACAAGCCCACTTGTTTAGGAGCTTATACACAGGAAGCTTTCAAAGCCTCAATATATATAGTCACATACAAAGTGATATTGTATTAACAAAATTGGAGACCTGTGGCCATTTTGGAACATATGGGATATAGTACAGCTACCCGACTAAATGGTAGTCCAAAGAGTCCTCTTGCTAACCGTGGTAATGGGAATAATCTGGAATAATTTTGCGATTTGAGAAAATGAATTTCGAAAAAAATCGATTTTTGGTCAAAAATATATTTTTGGTTTGTGTCTTGGGTTTTTAAATTCAAATTTATCTTCATATATACATATACCAGTAGTACTTTCCAATACTTATTACCAGATTCAGGTAATACGGGATCGAACACATGCTAAGGACCGGTTTATTTGATATACAGTGAACTCGCGATAACGTGAACTAATTTCTACCAAGACATTTCACATTTTCGAGTTTGTTCACGTTATCGAGTACCCACATTTAAAACAAAAAATGAACTTATTTAATATGAAAAATGATGTTTTAATAAGTAAAAATGCATTGTCTATTACCGGTAGCCCCTTTTTAGTCAAGAACACAGTAACCTAAAGCCAAAAATTATAACAAAGTTTTCAATTTTAAATTTGGCAGTTGAAATCTACCTCTTTAACAAAACATTGATGAAACCAGTTATAAAAAATTTTACATGTCATCCATGCTGACTTGGAGAATTTGTAATTCACTGGACATGTAAAGGTTTTGAAACTTCGAAGATTTTTAGATTTTCCAATTACCAGTAAATTAAGTTTGTTAGTCCCTGACGCATTTGAACACTGAAAAACATATTAAAAAAACAAGAAATAAAAAGTGTTCACGTTTTAGAGCTTTCAGATTTTATTCACGTTTTAGAATACTCTGTGGAAAAATAAATTTGTTCACGTTTCTGAGACGTTCACACTTTCGAGTGTTCACGTTTTCGCGAGTCCACTGTATAGTTATGGAAAAATGTCCAGCAAGGTGTACCTCTCCTGACGGAGTTCACAAAACACAGTATAGTGGGGATAGGAGGTTAGGTTAGAGGACGTGTACTTGTCAATTTAGACAAGCACAATACCCGAAGGTCAATTTGACCTATTGTACACAGCGTCCTTAAGAAGGAAGTATAAAAGAGGGGATAGGAAAAAAAAGTAGCGGAAGTAGGAAGGGAGAAAAAGTTCTATAGTGGGGATATTGACCAATTAAAAATTCGAACCTGTCTGCTTTGAGAACAACTTCATAATATCTTAGAATGGAAAATATTAGAACCAAATGCAGAGGAGAGCGGAAAATGATTTGAACATAACAATAGACTGTTGGTTTAACTTACAATATACGGTTAATAACGGGTGATTTTGTAGCTATTATCTTTTTGGCAACACTGGTTTAAACAGATCACGCACATTTCGTGTTTTGTTACACTGTCAAACATCTTCAGTTTGATCTATAATTTAACCATGAATCGTCTTACAAACGAACAACGCTTGCAAATCATTGAATTTTATTATCAAAATGTGTGCTCTGTTAAGAAAGTTCATCGCGCGCTTCTTCCATTTTATGGTCAGTTTAATTGGCCCACTAAAGCGGCTATTCGGGCTATTGTGACTAAATTTCGAACCAAATTTACATTGTTGGACATTAATGTTTCCATTCCTACTGTATTCCTATAGTCTTAAATCTAATTGTTGCTTGCGCTTTGACAACAGCAGTTTTTTTCCCACTTGTAGATTTGTAATCTAACAAGTTGAGGTTATACGGCACACAATTAAGGGATGTGAAGACCAATCTTTTCATTGATCAGAGACATTTGGACCACCAACAAGCTTACATAGAGAAGAAAATATTGCAGCTGTATCGGCCAGTGTTAATGATGAACATCAATTATCGATTCGTCGCCGTTCGCAGCAATTGGGCCTCTGTTACTCAACAACGTGGAAAATTTTGCGGAAGGATTTAGGTGTGAAGCCTTTCAAAATACAGCTGGTGCAAGAATTGAAGCCGAACGACCTACCGCAACGCAGAATTTTTGGTGAATGGGCTCCTGGAAAGTTGGCCGAAGATCCACTTCTTTATCGAAAAATTGTGTTCAGCGACGAAGCTCATTTTTGGCTCAATGGATACGTAAATAAGCAGAATTGTCGATTTTGGAGTGAAGATCAGCCAGAAGCATTGCAAAAGCTACCAATGCATCCAGAAATAGTCACAGTCTGGTGCGGTTTATGGGCTGGTCGCATTATTGGACCGTACTTCTTCAAAGATGCTGCGAATCGTAACGTAACTGTGAATGGTGAGCGCTGCCGTGAGATGAAATCCAACTTTTTTTTGCCCAAAATGCAAGAGCTCGACTTGCATGACATGTGGTTTCAACAAGACGGTGCCATGCATAACAATGGACTTATTGAGAGACGAGTTCGGTGAACATTTTATTTCACGTTCAGGACCGGTCAATTGGCCGGCCTAGATCGTGCGATTTAACGCCTTTAGACTATTTTTTGTGGGGCTATGTTAAAGCTCATGACTTCAATTGACGCATTGGAAGACAACATTGAAGCATTTATTCGTGAGATACCGGCCGATATGTTGGAAAAAGTATGCTAAAATTGGACTAAGCGGATGGACCATTTGAGGCGCAGTCGCGGTCAACATTTGCATGAAATAATCTTCAAGCATTAAATTATATGGACCGTACTTATCGATTCAAATAAAGATTTCATGTATTTTTCTGAATTTTATGATTTTTTTTGAAAAATTTTCCTTAAAAAATCACTGATTATAACGTGTCGTCTTCAGAATTTGGGAAATGATTAGCAAATAACGCATATAAACTGACATTCTTGGCTGTCAAACCATAGTTAACAATGTCGAAAGACTTTGGGCAGATAAAAAATAGGACGCCCGGTGTATCACATCATTGGAGTTTGACATTCTTGGCTGTCAAACCATAATCAACAATGTCGAAAGATTTTGTGCAGATAAAAAAATAGGACACCCGGTATATCATTTCAATGTAGTTTGACCTTCTTGACGGTCTAACCATAGCTAACGAAATCGAAAGTTTTGGTGCAGATAAATCCGGTCCGTTATATCATTTCATGTACTTTAGTAATACATACATACAATCAATAATTGGTCATTACAACTCTTCAGTCAGGATTACGACCTAGTTTCTCACACCACTTATGTTGTGTGCGTTAATTTTTATACATGACTGGTGGGACCTAGAGTTTTAAAGTCGACTCCGAACGACAGATTTTTGAGAAACTTTTCATGGCAAATTTTTTATTTACTCTCAGAGTTTTTGCCAGAAATCTGCTGAGAGGAAGTCGCCGAAGAAATACTTTTTGTATTTTGTCTTGATGTCTGGTCTGGGGCTCGAACCCTGGCTTTACGTCTAATAGGCCAACACACAACATACTAGGCTACGGCGAAATCAATAATAATTCTGTTTTTTTTTTTCAATTCTCACAATTCAAACGATTAAAACCCACCCATTTAAGCATTTCTGTATAATTTTGCATTGCTTTTCAATTTAGTTATCCCCCTAATTTAACCACTTTAGTTTCATTTGCACTAAGCATGTACCATTTTAAGTAAATGAAAGCGGCTTCCAAACCACAACCATAATTTCGCTGTGACAGTGAAGGTTCATCATACAACGTGTGTGTTTTTGACAATTTGCGTACCATTTCCGAGGGAATGTTTATCCGTAGGAGACTGTTTTAAAGCAATTAATAATGACAGACACTCATTAGCTGTTGCAAGAGCGCAATCAAAATAGAAGACGAGATTGTGGTTAAAACAGCGGGTACTAAATGAACAAATGATTGGAATTGGATTTGTGTAAACAAAAGAAGAAAAACAAAGTTTTCCAAAACAATATACAAGGGCGGTATTCATTTCTTGAGTATTATTTTTTTAAAAACATTTATATTTTTTTTTTTTGGTTTCCTTCAGTACGAACTTTTTTAATAAATTCTGATTTTATTTGGTTTTATCTTCTGTACAGCGGCTTTAAATAGGTCATGCCATTAAATTGGCACCCTTAAGTCTGTTTTTCTCAATAAAATTCCAACTATTTTAACCATTAAAACGAAATTGTTTTTCCTCCTTTTTCTTTTTCTCTTCATTATTTTCCATTTTCTATTGTTGTTTTACTTGTAAAGGGTGTTTTTTATAGAGGTATAGAACTTTCAGTTGGCATTACTTTTCAAGATGGCGACCGATTTAACAGCTGTCAAGTGATTTATTCTCAGTTTGGTTTGGCAATTCATCATGAATAGACTCACGCCTGAACAACGCTTGCAAACAGTGCAATTTTATTTCGAAAATAATGGTTCTGTGCGGAAAACGTATCGCGCACTACGTCCATTTTATCGTCGACAAAATCGTCCATCAGAGCAGTTAATTCGATTAACCATGGAACGTTTTCGCACCACGTTTACTCTTATTGATAACTCGCATCCCCAGAGACGCTGTACGGTGCGTACAGAAGAAGCTATTGCTGCTGTAGAGCGCAGCATTGAGAAAGACCCAAATGAGTCCATCCGCCATCGAGCACAGGAATTGGATCTGTGTCCATCCACTTTGTGGAAGATTTTGCGGAAGGATCTTGGTTTGCGTGCTTACAAAATCCAACTCGTGCAAGAATTGAAGCCAAACGATCATCAAGTAAGGCGTAGATTCGTCGAATGGGCCCAAAACGAGATTACCGTTGTTCCCGATTTTCATAAGCGAATTTTGTTTAGCGATGAAGCACACTTCTGGTTGAATGGCTACGTCAACAAACAAAACTGCCGCATTTGGAGTGAAGGTAATCCTCAAGTGTATGTTGAAACACCGTTACATCCAGAAAACTGACTGTTTGGTGGGCTTTTTCAAAAACAATGGTGGCCAGAACGTTACAGTCAATGGTGATCGGTATAGAGCCATGATTACTAACTTTTTCATTCCTGAATGATGTCCAGGAGATGTGGTTTCAACAAGACAGCGCAACATGTCACACAGCTCGTGCCACAATAGATTTATTGAATGACACGTTTGGTGACCGCCTAATTTCACGATTCGGACCTGTGAATTGGCCTCCAAGATCTTGTGATTTAACACCGCTAGACTACTTTCTGTGGGGCTATGTAAAGTCATGGGTCTATGCGGTAAAGCCACAAACGCTTGACCATTTGGAAGACAACATTCGCCGTATTATTGCCGATATACGGCCACAAATGTTGGAAAAAGTCATCGAAAATTGGACGTCCAGATTGGACTACATCCGCGCCAGCCGTGGCGGTCATATGCCAGAAATCATATTTAAAATGTAATGCCACAAGATTATCTTTCGGATAAATAAAATTCATGTCAATCGAATAATCCATCGTTGTTTTATTGCAACTTAAAGTTCTATACCTCTATAAAAAACACCCTTTACAATCTAAAGCGCTATTAAAAGCATAGCGGGCAGGTTTTTTTGTATTTCTTAAGCCAAGTTAACTAGTGAGTGAGTGTAGGAGTAGATTTTACGTTTCTCTTTACAACTGGTGTGTTCTATGTGTACGGATAGGGTAATAAAGTTAAAAACTAAAGTTAAACAGTTAATAAACATAAAATTGTACTTTAAAACATACCTTCATACGTATGTACGTATGGATATGACTCATTAAAAAGACATGAAAGGAAGAACAAAAAGTGTATGGAAAGAAGAAGCATTCATTAATTGATATCCCCGTGAGTAAACACTACAAGCTAGTTGCACTCTAGGCAATAGTTTAAAGTAGAATTTAAAAACTTCAATCAAATAGAGACAAGCTCTGAGAGGCCACAAAATCGCCGTAGTCTAGTAGGTTATATGTTGGCTTATTAGACATGAGGCCGCGGAAAACTCTTTCTTCGGCGACTTCCTCTCATCAGAATTCTGGCAAAAACTCTGAGGGTAAATAAAATTGCCATGAAAAGTTTCTCAAAAATCTGTTATTCGAAGTTGGCTTTAAACTATAGGTCCCGTTATTTGTGTATATATATATATAAATGAATGTGTGTTTATTTGTTTGTGGGTTTGTTTGTTTCTTGAAATTTTAACAGTACCTTCCTATATGTATGTCTGGAAGGAACTAAAGGCTACTTATTTTAAAATTTCAAGTAGGCGAGGTGCCACGCCCACATACCCAATAAGTATTTAATATCGCATATCTCATAAACTGCAACAGCTAGAGCCCTCAAATTGTGTATGGACGACTTTGACGTATGTATATATGAAAATGGGCAGATTGGCTCTAGTGGGCGTGTCACCTCCCATAGTCTACATATATAAAAATGAATGTTTGTTTGTATGTACCTTATAGAATCGCGCATGAGCCGGGGAAGGTTTCTAAGTTGGTGTGACCAATATCCGATAGGTGGCGCCACTGAAAATTACTTAAAACCAATTAAATCGTAAACTGTGCATTTGATCATGTTATGATCTTTAGCAAAGTTGTTGCTCATGAGCCGACGAAGGTTTTCTAAGTTGGTATGACTAATTTCCGGCAGGTGGCGCCACTGAAAATTACTTAAAATGAATTATATCGTAAACTATGCATTTGATCATGTTATGATCTTTAGCAAAGTTGTTGCGCATGAGCCGACGAAGGTTTTCTAAGTCGGTATGACCAATATCCGATAGGTGGTGCCACTGAAAACTACTTAAAATCAATTATATCGTAAACTGTGCATTCTTTAACAAAGTTGTTGCGCATGAGTCGACGGAGGTTGGTGCGATTAATTTCCAATGGTTTGGCGTCACTGAAAATTATTCAAAATGATTGACAAGCAATTGGTCGACCTACACCTCAAGCACGGAAGAAAAGAGCTTTGCGAGCCTCAGAATCAGACGAGCATTAAGACTGGAAAATCTTCGAGTATATGCCTGTGAGACCCGTTCGCTTGAACCACTTGAACGACGAGAAGTGAGTTTAGAAACTGATCGAATGCGTACTACTCAGTCCCACTCATCTGAATCATGAGGGCAACGGGAAATAAAATCAATAAAATGATTCAAAATTAATTGGACATTTGTGTAATGTCTTTCCTTCAAATTTATTTGAGCGCAGTAACACGCGCAGGGTACGGCTAGTTTGTGTATAAAATTAACACGCACAGCCTAAGTGGTGTAAGAAGCAAGGTTGTAATTATGACTGAAGGGTTGTAATGATCAATTATGTATGTATGTATGTAATAAGGGACTATCGATAACTATAGCTATCGATATATAGCTAACTGAGAATACCAAATTGTGTTGACATTCTGTTCTGTACGATTTGGTGAGCCGCCACAAATCAGAACCAGAACATCGCATCCAGATTATATAAATTTAAGCGGAAAAAAGTAAATTTATTCCCTCAGTAGTTCATTGAGCACTTCGTCTCGACTTAGTAAGCAAGGAATTCGTGCAGGTATTGATCGTTTTTGCACTAATTGTACTCTTCCCGATTCAAAACTATCAACAAGACAAAGAAATGTACATACCCAAGAGAATATTGCTGCTACAGCGATACGTCTTGTTGTTGGACTTGGCCTTTGTTCTTAGACTATTTGGACAGATTAACGAAAGTAGATTGGTTTTCTTGCCTATATGTATACTACAATGAAGTTGCCGTGGTCTAGTAGGTAGTGTGTTGGGTTATTACACGTAAAAGCCAGGGTTCGAGCCCAAGGCCAGATATCAAGACAAAACACAAAAAGTATTTCTTCGGCGACTTCCTCTCAGCAGATTATTGGCAAAAATTCTGAGTAAATAAAATTGCCATGAAAAAGTTTCTCAGAAATCTGTCGGTCGGAGACGACTTTAAACTGTAGGTCCCACCACTCATGTATAAAAACTAATACACACAACATAAGCGGTGTGAGAAACTAGGACAATGTACAATGGGTCTATTCGACCTCCGGGTACTCTACTTGTCTTAATTGATCACGTCCTCTAACTTTACCTAACCTGTATGCTACAATACAGTTCGCAAAAGAATTGAAGTCCAACGACTGAGAATTGTGTTTAGCATTTAACCGGGCATATTAGATTCAAATAACATTTGTTTTGGCATAGGGAACGACTCGAGCCCAATATGTAGACGCCGTGCTGAGAGGAACAATCCGCCGAAAACATACTTAAAGCCTATGCGACTTAAATGCAATTTAAAAGGCGTTTATCAAGTAATTAGTAGAGAGTTATTCCTAGATAATGAACAGCATCCTGTAGAAGATGCGGAAGGTATCGTCTGGTCGAGGTACTCTACTACCTCTGCTGTTTTGCTACCATTTTATTACTAAGACCCATTGACGTGTAGAAACACATCACATCGATGCTCCTTTGCGATACATTGGGTCAGGATGCACATTGTATCAGGCTGATTGATTATATTGTTTCGAGAAATAATTTGGTTTGAACAAGACTGCGGAATTTGCCATCCATCATAGGTTAGGTTAGGTTAGAGGACGTGTACTTGTCAATTAAGACAAGTACAGTACCCGGAGGTCGAATTGACCCATTGTACAACGTCCTAATTTCTCACACCACTTATGTTGTGTGTGTGTTAATTTTATACATGAGTGTTGGGACCTACAGTTTAAAGTCGACTCCGAACGACAGATTTTTTTAAGAAACTTTTTTCATGGCAATTTTATTTACTCTCAGAGTTTTTGCCAGAAATCTGCTGAGAGGAAGTCGCCGAAGAAATACTTTTAGTATTTTGTCTTGATGTCTGGCCTGGGGCTCGAACCCTGGCTTTACGCCTAATAAGGAAACACACTACCTACTAGACTACAGCGACTTCTTGCCATCCATCACGCTTAGCAATCATTTTAGTGCATAATCAATTTAGTGACAACTTCCAGGAACGGTCACTTGCCCCCAAATATTCAAGACACCAACCATGTTACGGCCAACAAGGCTATACTTTAAAATCGCTTCGTAGTAAACATTTTAAAGATGAAAAGCTTTCCTTGTTTCTATTTTTTTTTCCAAGAAATAAAATTAATTTCTCAACTATTTTATACCGGTTCCAAGAACACCAATTTACAAATAATAAAAAAACCAATGTTTTCCGAACTTTAAAAGCAACAAAAAAAGCACACAAACATTTCACATTTTCCCCCTCCTTTAATAAGGCAACTGTGTTCATTAGAGATTTTTTTTGGAAATCTTTTCCCAACACCACAACAATTTGCCAAAATATTCTCACAAATAATGAGCGGTTTGGGACCGGCGGCATGTTGGCTCGCCCACAAACGCATTGAGTCTTGGTCACGTATGGCTAAGGAACGCGTTGGTGCGGTGCGTAAAGTCGCCTTAGAACGTAATTCAGATGAATTGCCAACAACGTCGAATAGTAGTTCTTCGAATAATACGGGTGCTGCTGCTAATGCAACAGCTTTGGCAGCAGCAACAACATCGGGATCAAATTCAACATCACAAACACCGCCGTTATCACAGCCGATGACACCGCCGCCATCGGCATCATCGATAACATCGAATACAAGCGGTATTGGCAGTGTAACGGATAGCTATGATTTGCATACAGATTCGGAACAGGTGATGTATTTATTTTATACGGGAATATTTTTAAGACAAAAGCTAATACCGATGAGCCCTGCCATAGCTTTCTAGTTTTCTCACTTTAAAATGTATTTTTTTTTCTTTTTCTTACAGGAGGTAAACTTTACCAGAGATTCACAGCCGATACAACCTCAACCGAATCTAGGTTCAACACATACAGTTAATGCAGATGTTTTAAGAGGACCAGCCGATGTCTTACACAGTCCCTTGCATTTGCATCATCAATCCAGATCGTTTCCACCGAGACTACAACGGACGCCTTCAATATCTAGCCAATCTAGTGTAGATAGTGCACCATCTAGGCAATCAGTAGGTTCTTTTCTTTTTCTCAATAGCATTGATTAGAAATATTAATTTTATAAACTTCCCAGTGTCATCGTGGCTCCTCACCACAAATACGCACATTTGGTCCAGATGGTCGTAGCTCTTTGCCCACCGAATCGGTATTTCCTTATTATGTGAGTATTTGAGGGACTTCACTTTATTTAAGAGGGCAAAAATAACAAAAGTTTTCCAATTTAGTTATCACGTACACCAAGTCCTATGCGCACCATATCTTTGGATGCCCGTAGTGCTAGTCAAGTGGCTGCTGAAGTAGCGGATTTGCGTACTTCTAGTCCCTCGCAAAATAGTTTGGCTTCTCTATCCAGTGTTTCGAATGCTCCGCTCTCACCCCACTCACCACATTCTTCGAAGCACGTGAATAGATGCATTTCACCTTTGCTAATACCACCCAGAATACAGCCCAATGTGGATCCCTCTTTGGGACCGGCTTCACCCTTGGGTGCCATACAACCCGATTTGTATAGGGGACCCGATGGCCCCATTTACCTGAATGCTCCTGAAAATAGTCCAGCATTGGGTCGTTTACATTTAAGAGTTAAATACGATTATCATTTATTCGACTTGACCGTGCACCTAATTGAAGGTGGGTAACACCGAATCTATACACTAGCTTAGCCTAGCTTAGCTTAACAAATTATTATTTGTTATCCTTTAAACAGCTCACAACTTGTGTCCCATTGAAGAAGGTGGTTTCAGAGATCCTTATGTACGTTTGCTATTGGAACCGGAGGTCGATAAACGCAAACGTCAAACTCTTATACATCGTGGCGAAACGAATCCATATTTCGATCAACATTTCAAATTTCCGGTTTCACGTGATCAATTGCAAGGCAAAGAGTTAGTCTTACAGGTCTTGGACTATGATCGCTATTCGCACAATGACATTATTGGCGAGGTGCGTGTCAGCATTGATGAATTGGACTTATCCAAATCGGTAGAGGTAAATAACAGCGTAATTATAACTGTAAAGCCTGTTACGTGTTATTTAAAAACCTCATTTCAGATCTGGGGTGATTTGTTGCGTACCAAAAAGCCACCTGAAGATCGTCCTGAACTATTGTGCTCACTGAACTATTTACCCCAAGCCGAACGCCTAACTGTGGTCATAATGAAGGCCAAGAATTTGGATACTGTGCAGGAAACCTATGTTAAGGTGAGTTTAAAATTTTCAAATCAGTTTTAATTTTGAATCGAAAGTAATACGCAATACTTTCATGTTACAGTTGTACTTGATACAGAATGGCAAGCGTGTCAAGAAGCGTAAGACAAGCATAAGTAGATCGGATGATCCCACCAATCCCACTTGGAATGAACCATTTACCTTTAACCTGCAATCGTCCTATTTACACAATGCAGCTATAGAGGTAATTACATATACAATCATATTCTAAATAAATTTATCGTCGAAAGGTGAAAGGTCCTTGTCAAGTTAAGCGTAATGACGTTTTCAAAATTTTGAATATAATTTGGATTCAGAAAAGAGCGGTGGTATTAAGTAGTAGCAATGGGCCATAAAGCCTACAAGAAAATTTACAATATTTGCGAGCAACGCGCAATAAGGGTCAAGGCTTAAATGCGAAACATATGTATGTATATTAGCTTTAAGACAACTTAAATCATATACTGGTACACTAGTTTCTTGATTAATGGCTTAAGATCTTTATCTTATAATAGGTTTAAAAGGTCAAAGTTCAGCATTCAAATAAAATGTATTTAAATTGTCTTCTATAGTGGTGGCCTTATAATTAGAAACAATGTTTCTGGAACAGAGTTCTCTGGAGTGACGAATCTAAGTTTAATTTGTTCCAATCTGATGGAAAAACGTATGTAAGACGTCCTCCAAACAAAGCCTTTGATCCCAGGTACACAGTGAAAACTGTAAAACAAATTAACAAACATACATGTTGCTAAGTCGTTTCTAATTATAAGGCCAACACTGTATATAGGAATTAAAGTGAAACGGGTCATCTACAAAAAGATGTAGTAAACGTTCTCAATTTCCGAAACCGATAAAGCCAAATAGCCTTAGCTTGAGTCCTAACAAAAAAGATTAATGCCTTGGATAATCGCTGTGCGTTCCCTAAGCGAACTTCCCCTTACATATCACCTATGAAAGAGGATGATACATACTACATACATACATAATTGGCCAATACAACCCTTCAGTCATGATTACGGCCTAGCTTCTCACACCACTCATGTTGTGTGTGTTAATTTTATACATGAGTGGCGGGACCTACAGTTTAAAGTCGACTCCGAACGACAGATTTTTGAGAAACTTTTCATGGCAGTTTTATTTACTCACAGAGTTTTTGCCAGAAATCTGCTGAGAGGAAGTAGCCGAAGAAATACTTCTTTTGTATTTCGTTTTGATGTCTGACCTGGGGTTTGAACCCTGGCTTTACGTCTAGTAAGCCAACACACTAGCTACTAGACTAAGGCGACTTCTGGGAAAAACTCTGAGAGTAAATAAAATTGACATGAAAAGTTTTCCAAATCTGTCGTTCGGGGTCGATTTTAAACTGCAAGTTCCGCCACTCATGGATAAAATTAACACATACTACGTGATGAGATGAGATGGTGTGAGAAGCTAAGTTGTAGAGAGAGAGCTCGTGGCTAATAGATATTTTAAAAATATAATTGGAATTGAAGCTATAGCGGAATGTAGTGTACGAATGCAAAGGGAGGTTATGTTGAAGATCAGTTAATTTTAAAAAATTTAGAAGTCGGCGTAGTCTAGTAGGTAGTATGTTGGCTTATTAGACGCAAAGCCAGGGTTCGAGCCCCAGGCCAGACATCAAAGAGAAAATACAAAAAGTATTTCTTCGGCGACTTCCTCTCAGCAGATTTCTGGAAAAACATTGAGAGCAAATAAAATTGACATGAAAAGTTGCCCAAAAATCTGTCGTTCGGAGTCGACTTTAAACTCTAGGTCCCACCACTCATGTATAAAATTAACACACACAACATACATAAGTGGTGTAAGAAACTAGGACGTTGTACAATGGGTCTATTCGACCTCCGGATACTGTACTTGTCTTAATTGACAAGTACACGTCTTCTAACCTAACCTAACCTAATTTTAAGAAATAATATCCTAATAATAGATTTGTTTTTACAATTTTTTATTTTTTCAGATCTATGTGGTGGCAGTTGGTGGCGAAACACAAGAAATCGGCAGCATTGGTTTGGGTCCACAAGAAAGTGGTACCGGTTGCCAGCATTGGCATGACATGATTAATAATGCACGTAAGCCGACAGCCATGTGGCATTATGTGCGTTAATAAGAAACGTAATAAAAATTTCAATAAAAATTTAAAATATTACAAACATACAAACATACCTAAGCGTATACATATAAATAAATATTAAATATAATAAAATTAATTTAAAAAATAAAGAAACTAAAACTATAATTAATAACAATAAATCATATGAAAATATCGAAAAACCATTTACACTTACAAACATATACATACTACATATACATATATACTATAAATACATACATACATATGTATAGTAAGTAAATAATACAATACAAATGAAATTATAAATCAAATTTAAAGATTTTTAATAATTATTTATTAATTTTAAACAACAACCACAACAACAACAACAACATCAGCCAACAATAGAAGCCTTAGAGACAAAAAAAACAATTTAAACAAAGGCCCACCACAATTATCAAAAATAAATAAATTTTAATTATTTTCCATACAAACAAAACTGCTTTATTTCCAAATAACATAATAAATTATGGAAAATGGAAAATATAATTCAATTGAAATCATAATGCAATAGAAATCGTTTTGTAATTTTAATTTTACAAACAACAACAAAGAGATAAACAAAGAGAAGAAAAATCATAAAAATTAAAATGTTTTGTGAAAACCTTAAAAGCGGAAATCAAAATAATGAAAATCAATAGAAGAATTCATAATTAACAAATGCAACAACAAATCAAAAAATCATATACACTTATACAGTTGGGGGCACAAATTTAGTTCGACATATCGGCGCCTCCATTCTATAACGTTCTAAGTGTACTTAGAACGTTTTTACTGTTCTTGCATTTTTAAACTCTACGTTCTCTAACTTAAATACTGTCAAAATTTGGTTAAGATGCGCCGATCGGTTCCGAAGTTATAGGGAAAAATCTCCTTAGAATACACATATGGTCGTATGTCGCGTGAAAACTTTGAGAGCTCAAAACACACTTTTTCGACTTAGAATGTTATAGAACGGAGGCGTCGATATATAAAATATTATTTCCTGGCCGAAACTATAAGGTCATTTAGTCTCCTTTATACAATGCTCAGATATGCACTTTTATTGAGTTAATATTTGGTTAATTGAGTACAATATTTTAAGTGTTCAAGCATAATAATATACGCAGTTCAGCTGCGTTTACAATATTCATTTGAAAGCTGGTAAACAGAATAGCTGGTTGTGTTTTTTGTTTTTTTGTTTGTCGTTGTCGTTTGAGTTGTAAAATATCAACAAAAAGTGTTCGGTTAATTGTAATATGCTCACTAAACACAATTATGACATTATGCTGCATTTTAAGTTTTACTCAATATTATAACAATTTGCGTATTTATTGCGCAATTATTAATTGAAACTCTGTATGAAATATTGAGCTCAATAATGGCGTTTATTGCGATTTACGCAATAAAGTTACATATCTGAACACCGTATTATACAGTCTCTACAACTCCTTTTTAAAAAGGAAAAAAGGTGCTTGTAAGCAGTTACTTTTTAAGAAGTAAAAACGTACTTTTGAAAAAGTTCTTTTGAAAGAGTACTTTTGAAAAAGTACTTTTTAAAAAGTACCTAGTGCTGTTTTATTCTTCTTGTTTGAGTTAGTCAAACGCTTCCATAATTCGTTTTCCTTCATGTAGAATGTTTTCTTGCATAACCGTACATACATTTTTGATCCTTAAAATACAAAACAACACAATAATGTGATGAAAACGACTTAAGAACAAAAACAATAAATTTGTCAACTTAAGAAATCTTTGCAAAAACCAAAGGCGTTGAAAGGGGTGTGTTTTTTCTCTCTCTCTCTCTCTCTCTCTCTTTCTGAATTATGAAAAAGAAATATGATTGACGACAATACTTCAGTCAAACAATTTCTTTAAAATTCTTTTAATCCCTAATAATAAAAAAATTCAAATTGATTGAGAGGCCACTTAAAATTCTAAAGAAAGTAAAATTTAAGAGAAAACAAAAAAAAAACAGCAGCAGCATGAATTATGTTTTAAAACATTAAATGTGAATTCCATTAAAAAGTCAATCCATTAAGAAGAAATATTTCGTCGCATTAAATGCCTAAAATTATGACAATTATCGTGACAGTCTGTCCCTTAAGGACTATTGAATTAAACTTAATGTCAAGTGTAAAGGGAGAAAGAAAAGAATTCTTTATACATTCATCAGCTAATAAGAGAACAACTTTGTATTTTAAACGACTTTTCATAAAAGGAGCAAAGAGGAATAATTTAAATTCAAAGGAATACTAGCTGTCATACGGGAGACATTTAAAGCAGTGTCAACCTCACTCATAACCAAGCGAATTATAGGGCCCAGTCATTGATAAATATTCGAGTCATATAAAACAGGAATAAACTGACTGAACATTAACTCTTGTCACACTCAATCATTTTTATAAATTTCTATTAAACTCTTGGAGCCTATCTTCTGTTTTCTCCTTGTCTTCCCGACTACTCTGGAGACTTAGAAGGGAAGGCGAAAGCGTCCGGCTGATCAGACTTTTCACTTGAACATAGAATAGAACGTTCCTACTATCCTTAGTAAATTAGCTAATATATCCCACTGTCTGGACAGTGATCTCTTCGTTGTGCTTCCACGAAGCCTTTTAATTTGAGTTGGAAGCGAATTCAAGCGGCAGTCTTCAGTATATCAATGGCCCGAACGGTGTTATGTAAATTAGCTATGCTTGCTAGGTTTTCAACTCACTAGGTTGGTGGCTTAGCTGACAACTTCGGTTCCTGTATAGCCGAGCTATAGATCACCTAAACTACCTGAATGTTAAATGCAAATGCAACCATTCGCTAGCCTAGTCTCTTGTTCATTTCGCTTATATTGTGAATCTCGATTTAAGTCCATCTGTGAAGACTTCAATCCTATTTTCACTGATTTTAGGTGAGCTAATGGGGGAGGGATCATTATAAGGCGTCTTCTAGGAGTGAAATTGATTACTTTTTCTTCTCCTTACTAAGTCAACCAGCCAAAGAAGATTTATTGTTCCAAAATTCAAGTCCAAAATTAAGTTTTTAGCATCAATCGTTTGATGAATCATTAAGCCAGACAGGCAAGGCAGATCTTTTTAAATTCTGTAAAATAAATACCATTTTTTGCAGCGTGTTCCAGGCGGAGGTAATGGCCATCTGCCAAACCGCACAGTGGATCCTCGCCTATGGTGTCCCTATCCCTTTCACCCGTATCTCGATCTACTCCGATAGCCAGGCCGCGATAAAGCCTCTTTCGAACGTTGCGGATAATTCAGGGATCGCTGCCTTAATCTCCTTTCTGGGCACTTTGGCGTCACACTTGTCTGGGTTCCCGGATACTACGACATTCCGGGAAACTGTAGGGCCGATGAGCTGGCCATAGCTGGCGCATTACTTCCGGAATCTTCCCCAATTAACTTGGGAATGCCACTTACCTCGTTCAAACTGGCCATTGCGCGGAAATTCTCCCGGGATGCCAACCGGTCCTGGATAAATGAAGTGTCCTGCTCCATCGCTAGGCTCACTTAGCCCACAATGGATAGAAGGCGTACCAACCAGCTACTTGGACTTGGCCGTAATATCATCTCTATCACAGTGGCCATGCTTAGAGGCCACTGTGCGGAAAGAATGCGACTCCCATTTAACGACTTCTGCTGCGGATGCAGATCCCCCGAGGAGGAGGAGACTGTCATCCACTTCCACTGCCAATGCCCATCCCTTGCGGGGTGCAGATATAGGTTATTTTGCTCTCCAACCCTTGTCAGCTTGGCGGAGCTATCGTGCATTGATATCAAGGACATAGACTTCCCCCTCCTTGGATCGGGGAAACTTAGTCAGTACAGAGGCTGCGTTCACCTGTGGCATCACAACGGGCCGCTATGCGTGCTCAAGAGAGCTTTTTGGTAAATTAAAGCTATCACGCTAACCTAACCTAACCTTGTAACAGAAAAGCCTAGAAATTGTTTCTCTAAAGAAATTTTGTAAATACGAAGATTTAAGGTTTGAGATTATTTTCGTCCAAAATTTCAGGCCTAAATTTCGGTTTTTATTATCAACAGTTTGAGCTATGCTTTGATAAATCATTAGGGCAGGAATGAAGATCTCTTTACTTCCTATATTTCGCAAAAAACTACCATTTTTTATAACAGTACGTTAGATCAGCCTAGGAATTGTTTCTGGGTATATGTCTGTGCTAAGACATCAGTTATGTTAGACATAAACCTTGTACGATCATGTTTATCAGCATAAATAGGGGGATTTTTTTAATTAAATTGTATTTTCTAATTAGAAAATTATTAATTTGAACCCAGATAAGGTTTTTAATTGGGTTAAAAAAATACTTTATGTAGTCTGGTAACAAACCACACTAAATTGCTATTAAAATGGAAGTTTTCACATTCCAAAGGAAGTTTTCACATTCGAAACATTCCCAATATTTTTATGAAAGCATGAAAGAATTTAACCCTTTGACGGATACTGACGTCCATAGACGTCATAACAAGGGTTTCTGAGGGGACATGACGTGTATATACGTCATAAATTGTTTATCTTGCCAAATAACGGAGATACAGCAAGGGTCCCACGGGAAGGCCTCCTAAAATGTTGGTGTCCGTCAAAGGGTTAAATAGCAAAATAAGAAAAGGTACCTCCTATATACAAGGAAACTTTAAAAAAGTACCAAGTGGTGTAATTGGAATAACTTCCAACCAAGTAAATTATTATAAATTAAAGAATTAAGAAAATATTATGTTTCCCTTTTCCCTTTTCTCATTAATTTTGTATCATATCGTTTAAAGTATCGTATAAAAGAATACCAAAAAGCACTGGTAAGGTACTCTTTTATTACAAACAATACTTGGCAATGCAATAATCATGGCAACCCTCGGCACATATTGTGGAGGCGTCAAAGCTATTTGGAAAACACTGGAAGGGGTGGTTTTAGCACAGACTTTGGCCCTTTTGACTAACATTTACTTCGATTCAAAGCAGGGTAACAGAAATTTTCTCCTTGGCGGCTACTATAAATGATGAAAAAGATGACAAAAAGTAGTAGCTTCAGATTAAAATATGAGTGGCATGTTCTTTTAGAAAACCATGTAATTTAAGCATTTACTTCCAAAAATATTTTAAGTTTTACAAGGTACTTTTACTGGTACTTAAAGGTACCACTTTTGGTACCTTTTTTCTTACTTTTTACTCACAACTTTTCCTACCTACATCTTAATTTATTTTCTATAACACAAGATAAATTTGCTTGAAAAATAAAAAAATATTTAAACAAAAATTGTAACACAGTTGAAGGTACCACTTTTGGTACCATTTTTTTCTTACTCTTACACAAAAAAATGTATTTATGAAGTAAAAATTTAGGAAAAATTATATAAAATTTTAAGTATCTCACTTACCTTCTTGATTATAAAGGACGAATTTGGGAAGCTGAAAGTAGAAAAGTACATTTTACAATTAAAAAAGGTACCAAACATATAAAATACACAAAAAAGAGTAACTTAAATACAAAAAAATACTAAAAGGTGGCGGTTGTATTTCTATATCATGAACGAATGAACTATTTTACGTACTTTATATATAACTACTAAATTTAAAGATGAAAATCATCAAACCCATAAACGAAAGTATTAAAAATATTTATTTGCGTACTTTTTTCATTAAACAAGTTAAAAATGAATTTAGCAAAATTTAAACAAATTTTATTG
The DNA here is from genome assembly GCA_936449025.2 of Sarcophaga subvicina. Taxonomy (NCBI): domain Eukaryota; kingdom Metazoa; phylum Arthropoda; class Insecta; order Diptera; family Sarcophagidae; genus Sarcophaga; species Sarcophaga subvicina. Next base: position 15,665,441 of record OW388083.2, on the reverse strand, counting down.
ACTAAAAGGTGCCATATACAGCTGCGGTAAAAAAAATAGCACTAAGGATGGAATAATTATATCGTCGTCAATTTTTCTAACATTTAATTTTGGAATTTTATGTATTAAGTGAAAAGATAAATAAAACACAGTTGTAAGTAAAATTAAAAACATTTCAGACATATTTATTTTAATTTAGTCCAGTGGTTAAACAAAATTAATTTGAAACTTCAAATTTGGTCGGTAAAAAAATAGCACTTCAACTAACAGGTAAAAAAAAAAAATAGAAACTACATTAAATTTGAAAAGTTTTTTTTATATGGTCATAATACAGTTTTAAATAGACATTTTAATATTTTGTGGCATGGCCTTTGTTGGCAATAATGGCGGCACAACGTCTTGGCATGGAGTCAACTAGTTCTTCACGTGTTTTTTTTGGGATATTGTTCCATGCCTCCTTCACTATAGCCCATAGTGACTCATTATTGGTAGGTTTCATTTCCCAAACGTACTTTTTAACGTCAGCCCAAAGATTTTCTATTGGGTTTAAGTCTGGCGACTGCGCCGGCCACTCCATAACATTTATTTTATGTTCGTCGAACCACTTCTTGGCTTTTCGACTGGTGTGTTTTGGGTCGTTGTCCTGTTGGAGGACCCATGACAATGGCATTTCCTCTGAAGCATACGGTAGCATAACATTCTCCAGTATATCAACGTAAACATGTTGATCCATCAATATTTTGATCCAGTATATTGGACCCACTCCGTAATATGAAAAACACCCCCAAATCATAATGCTCGAACCTCCATGTTTTACGGTCTTGCAGGTGAATTGGGGGTTATATTCAGCGTTTGGTGGTCGTCGTACAAACGCTCGAGGGCCTTTTCCACCATACAAAACAATTTTGCTCTCGTCAGTCCACAAAATGTTTCTCCATTTACTTACGGGTCAGTGTTGATGCTCACATGCAAACTTCATTCGTTTTTTCACATGCCTTGTTGTAAGAAGCGAAACTTTTCTTGGACTGCAAGCTTTTAAATTATGTTCTCGAAGCCGATTTCGGACTGTTTCAACGCATGCTGCAATTTGTAGCTCTTTTTTCAACTCCGTTGCTGGCTTAAAAGCATCCGTTTTGTTCTGACGTACCAACCTCTTGACAAGTAACGGGGATATTGCAGGTTTTCTTCCACGTGTTTCGACTTTCTTAGTATAAGTAATGGCATTTCTAATCATTTTGTTTGAGCATTTGAGAAACTGACCAATTTCCGCGTAAGTTTTTCCCTCAGAAATCATTTTTTTTTTAATAATTTCTCTTTTTTCCTCAGAAAAATGCTTTTCACGACCCATATTTATTGTTTTTTTTCCACTTAAATTTTTTTTAACTCCTTTTAAACACTCGCTTCTACAATCTGTTCACGAATAACTACATAGTGTTGGCTTAAAATAAAATTGCAAAAGGAAGATCTTGCAAAAACAATGAGAAGTGCTATTGTTTTTACCGTTAGATTACATATGTTACTCTTAAAATTGTTTGATAATAAAAAAAGTGTTCATATTTTAAGAGAAAAAATTATTATCTCAGATAGGGCACAAACTGCACCATATCTAGTGTTACCATGAAATCGAAATAAAATATTAATAGGAATTTTATGTACAATGAAATAATATGTGCAGATTTGGTGCTATTTTTTTACCGGCACTGTATATTAACATTTTGGAGTTTATCTTTTTCGGTTTAACATCTAAAAACTATATTTTTCAAAGTCGAATTTTTTTTAAATAAATTTAAGAAAAGTTACATTAAAAAAGTACCATACACCATACCATTTATTTTTCTAACAAAAGAAGAAAGTACCAAATTTTAAATCATATTTTCCTATGCCTAAAAATAATCATTCTTGGCTTTTAAAAAATATTAATAAATTTAATTTAACCAAAATTAAATATTGTTACAAAAAAGTACCATATTTTAACAAAAAAAAGTACAATTTTTGAAATCATTCTTCTCTAAACATACATATTTTCATGCTCCGTATTTGCCGATCTATTTAAAAATAAAAAAGAATTAAAAATTAAAAAATTATCATACCTGGCACTATATTAGTTAACAAAAAAAGTACCATTTTTCATATAATATGCTTTTTTTAACAGAAAAGTACCCTCCTTCAATACTAAAAATTATAACAAAAAGCTCTTAAACTTGCAATGTATTATTCTCATTCTGAAACAAAGAAATAAATCTAAAACAACACAAACCCAAAAGTACCAAATAAAAAAAGTACCACTTTGTACTGTATGTACTTAATCAAAATTTTGTATGACAAATTTCTTTTAATAAGACCTTCTAAACAAAATAAAACTTAAACTTTTACACTGAAAACTAAGCAAAAACTATTGACTTGTAAAACCGTGCCGTAAAATAAGAAAAAGTACCTTTTTTGTGTACAAGAACAGATACTATATTATTTATAAATTTAAAAAATATATTTAGTTTTGAATTATCTAAAGGCATGCGTCCTATTTATGAAATACAATAACAAAAAATAAAAAATCAAAAAGACTTTTACAAGAAACAACAACAAAAAAAGTACTTTTTTCAAAGTTCCTTTTTTTAAACTGATGTAACTAAAAAACGTCTCTTTATTAAAAAAAAAACAAGAAATATAACAACAAATTATTAAATAAATTATCACATTAAAAATTAATAAAATTAAAATAAAATTTGTTATTTCCATTAGCAAATATTAAGGATATTCACGCATAGTTTTCACAAATATTTTTTTTTTGGTTTTTAAAAATTTGTAAACAAATTACAATTTAAATGTGTTTAAATTTTTTTTTAAGAAATTAAGTTGGTCTTATGATTTCAGTGAATACCCTTAAAAATAAAACAGAATAAACCACATAAAAAAGTATCAAGAAAATCAAAGGTTTCAAAGCTAACTTTATATCCCAAAATCTCAGCAAAAATTGTTAAAAAAAATCGCTTGAAAAAGTGTGAAAAAACGCTAAATTCGTAAACTTATATTGAAAAAGAAAACTTGATTGACCAAAATTCCAACAAGTTTAAGATGAAACTGTTTAGTTAGATAGTCCATGGTTCAAAACCTAGCTCAGACACCTCCAAAGAAACGAAATATGAAAAAATATTTCGCTGGCGACTTCCTCTCAGCAGATTTCTGGCAAAAACTCTGAGAGTAAATAAAAGTTAAAAAATTTCTGAAATTGAACTGAATTGTGGCCCCACACAGGCCCACAAAAATATACGTCCGATTAACAAATTTCTGAACCAATGCGAAAGACCGTCTTAAAATCGAAGAAAGATGTCAGACAATTATAAAGATTTTCAACGAAAACGGATTGGTTAAAAAAATTTCTGAAATTTGTTAACCGTATGTATACTTTTGTGGCTGAGTGTATGTACATATGCAAAAGCCATGGGAGGATTTAGCCTGTCTAGCATTTAGAACAGAAGTATGGAAAATTTATGTTAAATTCTAGGAATGCTGGTCTGATACTATTTAATGGAGTTGCTCAGTGAACGATAGGTTTCCGAGGGATTTATCCAACAGTCTAAGCTAATACTGCTAATCTCAAATGTAAATAAAAGTAGACGGCGATGCTAATCCCCTATTTTCAGGACTATAGTTGCTATAGATGATTTACAATAGGAAATGAGGCATCACATACTCTCTTCTGTTAAATTGCCGTTAAAGTTGGGTTCAGTTAAAGGTAACTTTAGCTAAAGTGAACTTTAAAGTCACCTTTTACTTCTTTTCGTTATTACAACCTACAAATAAAATAAAGATAACTTTTTAAAAAATATGGCAGTGCCGAGAGCAATGTCGATAAGACTGCTCAATTAAAAAGTTTGTGTTTAAAGCAGTGGCAACAACGGGCTTCGTTTTTTTGTGGTATACGCTCATTTTGTTTATATTTGAAGTTGCCATATTGAAAATAATATAAAGGGTCCGCCAAATAACTTTTTTTTTTTTGAAAATGCAATTCTAGCCTACACCAGAAGATGCCGATTTTGGCAAAAAAAAATCATCTTTTCAGATGAAGCTCATTTTGATCTTGGCGGGTATGTAAACAAGCAAAATTGTCGCATTTGGGGCACATAAAACCCGCACGCATACATATAAAAGCCGACGCACCCAAAACGAGTCACTGTTTGGTGCGGATTTTGGTCCAGAGGCATAATTGGGCCAATGTCAGTCAATGGCGATCATTATCGGGCCATGTTGAACGAATTCTTGTTCACAAAAATTGAAGAGGAGGATATTGGCAACATTTGGTTTCAACAGGACGCCGCTACGTGCCACACAGCCGAAGCTACACTCGATGTTTTGCGCCCTGTTTTTGAAGATCGTATTATCAGCCGCAGAGCTGATGTCGTTTGGCCACCTCGGAGCTGCGATTTGACACCGTTGGACTATTATTTGTGGGGTGCCGTCAAAGATAAGTGTTACGCCGACAAGCCAGAGGCAATTGACGCTTTAAAGGACAATATTCGTGAAGCCATTGGTGAAATACAGCTGCACACAATCGATAATGTGCTTAAAAATTGGACCGATCGTGTAGGCTACTGCATGGCCAGCCGAGGCAGCCATTTGAATGAAATTATTTTCCATTATTAACCGGAAGGATTGTACTTTCAAATAAAAAAAAGAAATTTGAGAAAATATTCAGTAGTTTTTTTTTAAAGCATTTTCAAAAAAAAAATGTTATTTGGTGGACCCTTTATAGTATAAGTTCAAACATAAACTTAACTTTAAAAGTTAAAGGTAGGATAAGCCTCCCTTTAGCTTAACACTCACTTCTACCTTATTGTACACTTTTAATAATGAAAAACAATTTATGTGCCCGTTAAAATCCTCCCTTTAGTTAATGGCAAGTTGTAATAAAATGACCCTAAGTATAACAAATCACTTCAAATACGTCTATAAATTCAAATTTTAAGCTGAGATATTTCCCTTCACTTTTTTTTTAACATTTTAAACATTTAAAATGAAATATTTTAAATAAATATTTACACCAAACAAAAAATACGCTTAAAAATATGCTGTAAACTAACTATAGTTGTTAACATTAAAATACGTTTTATTTTTCAATATTAAAAATAAAAACTATAATAAATGTTAAAAATGAAAACAATATACACTACTAAATACCTACCTATACAATACATATATAAATTAATTTAAAATAAAAATTAATTAAAAATAAATAAATAAAAAGAAAATATTTATTAGAAATAATTATTTAAACCAAAGTGACATTGTAAGGGAATTTAAATAAAAAACAAACAAACTAAAAAATACTTAAAATAACTCCAAAAAAACTAACAACAACAATTGTTGAACAATACAAAACTACAACTACAAATACAAAAAGAATGTCCTTTTTGAAAAACATTTTTTTCTTTTCTTTTGTAAAATAAAATCTTAACAATACTTACTTGAAACTATTTAAGAAAGAAATTATTTCTAAACAATACACTGTGCTACAGAAAAAAAAAATACGCGAAAGGTTTTTCAATACCAAATTCGAGTAGTTGGAATGCTTAAAGTGAGGTTATGTATATGGCCGAATTTGTTCCGATTATTTCAATGGCTCTTAGTTGAAGCAAAAGGCTGTAACAAACTTCGAACCTTGAGTTCAAATCATTTCCTCTCCTAACCGCAGTTAGGTTTCACTACCTTGAGGGATGTAATCAAAATTTGATTTTTGATTTACAATACTGTAGCCGCCGTAGTCTAGTAGGTAGTGCAATGACTTATTAGACGTCAGCGTACGGTTCAAACAACGGGTCAGACATCTTCAACAAAACGAAATATGATAAACAATATTTCTACGGCGACTTCTCCTCAGCACTCTTCTAAAAAATCCGTCGTTCGGTGTCGACTTTAAACTGTAGGTTCTGCCACTCGTGTATAAAATGAACACACACAGTATAAGTGGTGTGAGAAGCTAGGTCGTAATCCACATTGAGGGGGGTTGTAATGAGCAATTATGCATGTATAGATGTACACTCAGCCACAAAAGTATACATACGGTTAACAAATTTCAAAAATCCGTTTTCGTTGAAAATCTTTATAATTGTCTGACATCTTTCTTCGATTTTAAGACGGTCTTTTGCTTTGGCTCAGAAATTTGTGAAATTTGTAAATCGGATGCATACCTTTGTGGGCCTGCGCAGGGCCACAATTCAGTTCTATTTCAGACATTTTTTAACCAATGCAAAAGACAGTCTTAAAATCGAGGAAACAATAAAGATTTTCAACGAAAACGGATTTCTGAAATTTGTTAACCGTATGTATACTTTAGTAACTGTGTGTATGTATGTAATACTGGCATCTCAAAACACTTCTTTGAAAGTTCGTTAAGGAAAGGCACTTCGTTTGTTCTTTGACAGAATTTTTCGTCGTTTGCTATTCAACAATAATAAATGTCTGCCTGCATATAACCTATCACACACAGGATCTTTATGGATAGCAAAGGTCCCATACACACGATCTACGAAGACATAAACGAAATGGTGAACGACACAACCAGATGATAACCACAGAGAAAATTAAAGTGCCTCTCTGCGACATCATTCAGCGAGGTCTTGAATTTGTAAGCCGTTATTTCACGGCATTGGGCCTGAAGATAAACACGGGCAAGACCACAACACTGCTACTTACACAAACAGAAAAAACTTCCTAAATTGAATGAAAATTCGTGTAAGCCACAGAATACTGCTGGTAAAATACACCCCTGGTGTATTCCAATGTTCATCTGAACAGATTAGCTGTAAAGCTTCGATATAAAGTTTTAAAGTGGACGATGAGTGCATCGGGAATATATTTGCATTGCAATGAAGATATTAAAGACCAGACATAAAGGAGGTTTGCTATTGAACCAACGTGTACATACATACATAATTGGTCATTACAACCCATCACAGTCAGGATCACGACCTAGTTTCTCACACCACTTATGTTGTGTGTGTTAATTTTATACATGAGTGGTGGGACCCATACAGTTTAAATTCGACTCCGAATGACAGATTTTCGAGAAACTTTTCATGGCAAATTTTATTTATTCTCAGAGTTTTTACAAGAAACCTGCTGAGAGGAAGTCGCCGATGAAATACTTTTGTATTTTATTTTGATGGCTGGCCTGGGGCACGAACCCTGGCTTTTTGTCTAATAAGCCAACACACTACCTACTAGACCACGGCGACTTCAAACCAACGTGTACGCTGTTTACTTAATCGGCACAACAGTTGAGCGGTTTAAACCCGTTTTGTTTGTTTCGAAGAGGGACTATGAGTGAACATGAAACCACACGCTGATCACTGCCAGCAGTGTGATCGCTCTCAAGTTTCTGTATTCAGAGTTATTCTCCTTCTTGCTCAATTTGATAATGAACGGCCTACTTCGTATAGACGCGACAGCGCGTGATAACCGAAAGACCTCAATTTGTGCTGCTCTTAGTTTAACTGGCTTCTTGGAAACCAGATTAACATTGTCACACCCTTGGCGCCTTGCTTTCGTACCGCATTCCTATGGGTTAGGATTCAAGCATGCCTCAGTTCAACTTGATATCGTCCACTCTTTTTGCAGCGAGGCTTAATTTTATTGGCAATAAGACGTTACGATACATCATTGCTAGACTCTGTTGGATACTATCCACACGTATAAGATAACCGATTCACTTCTAACCATAAATAGAAATTCTCATGGGCCACTGTCTTTATGATTGACATGCTAGACTCTGTTGGATACGTGTGGATAAGCAGAGGACTGACTGACTTCAAACCATAAATAAAAATTCTCATGGGCCCCTGTCTTTATGATTGGCATGCTAGACTCTGTTGAATACGTGCGGATAAGCAGAGGACCGACTGACTTCTACCCACTCGTTTTACAGGGATGCTCAATTTCATTGGCAACTATATGGTACGTGCAACATTGCTAGACTTTGTTGGATACGTGTGGATAAGCAGAGGACCGATTCACTTCTAACCATAAATAGAAATTCTCATGGGCCACTGTCTTTATGATTGTCATGCTAGACTCTGTTGGATACGTGCGGATAAGCAGATGACCGACTGACTTCCCTCCAGTCGTTTTAAAGGGAGGCTCAATTTCATTGGCAACAAGAGGGTACGTGCAACATTGCAACACTTTGTTGGACACGTGTGGATAAGCAGAGGACCGATTCGCTTCTATCCATAAATAGCAATTCTCCTGGACCACTGTCTTTATGATTGGCATGCTAGACTCTGTTGGATACGTGTGGATAAGCAGAGGACTGACTGACTTCAATCCACTCGTTTTACGGGGAGGCTGAATTTTATTGGCAATAAGAGCGTACGTGCAACATTGCTAGACTTTGTTGGATACGAGTGGAAAGCAGAGGACCGATTCATTTCTATCAATAAATAGCAATTCTAATGGGCCACTGTCTTTATGATTGGCATGCCGAAAGACTTGATATTTTGTCAAATGACTGCTGAAGCCAGGTTGAATATTGATTGTAGTATCACAAGGGTTTGAAAACTTACCTAACCTAAGCTAGGTACACATGTCTCTTACCCTACTTAAATGTGCCCTGTTTTTAAGCGTTCGTTCACGATGCCTTCTCTTCATATAGACAGGTGTTGCTTTATCGGTTCTTACTCCTTGACTGAATTACCACATGGTCGGCATAATAATCACCCGATTTTTAAAATTTCCGTTTCGAATTTTGAAGCCGAATACATTTATAAGGGCATTCGTACATCCTATACATTTAGCGACAGGTTCGGTACATGAGAACTTGGTCCAATTTTTTTTTCGGTTTCACAGTGTTCTTATAACGTTAGAATAGTTAAGGAATGGGTAACAATATAACTGTAACTGTTAAATATCTAAAAAAAAAAAAAAAATTCCAAATATTTCTTAACATTCTAATCACATTCTTGTCACTCTCCTCCCTCTCTCTCTCTCTCTCTCTCTGTATAATTGAAAGCAAGAAATTTAAAAATAAATAAAAAAAATTATACTGTTTAGCTCTCACAAATAATTTCAATTCAATGAATAAAATTAAGAAAAAATACCAACAAACAACAATACCTACATATATTGTGTATATATTTTTAAACTATTTTCAAATAAAAAGAAAAAAAACTTAAAATAACTGAAACTTAATGTATATTTGTGTATAAATGTGTAATAATTTATTAACAAAAACCAAAAAAATAAAATTATTTAATAAAAATTAAAAATATAATAAAAAAAAAATATTTAAAAAACAGAAAACGAATTGCAAGTATTTTTGTCTACCGGGTAAGGATAAATATGAATGAAACTTGATAAATTTGTCGCAAAAAGTCTCAACGTAATGTTAAACAAAAACAAACCTGCCACCCAATGTGTCTCTAAAATTCATCAATTTATACTTCTACTCTCCATAATGAATAATTTTTTCATGGTAGTTAGGTTGAGAGGTTCAAACGGTTTAGGTTTCAGATTAATAACGATGGGTTAGCAATTGGAGCAATAAGATAATACTCTTGTCTTTTATTTTATTGTTATTGTCATGAAGCGCTACCATACCCCTATAATGTCCCGTCCAAGTTTTTTGCTCTGACAAACTTTAGGATGCTAGAAGTCGCCGTAGTCTAATAGGTAGTGTGTTGGCTTATTAGACGTAAAGCGAGGGTTCGAGCCCCAGGCTAGACATCAAGACAAAATGCAAACAGTATTTCTTCGGCGACTTCCTCTCAGCAAATTTCTGGCAGAAACTCTGAGAGTAAATAAAATTGCCATTAAAGTTTCTCAAAAATCTGTCGTTCGGAGTCGACTTTAAACACCACTCATGTTTAAAAAATTAACACACACAACATAAGTGGTGTGAGAAACTAGGACGTTGTACAATGGGTCAATTCGACCTCCTGCTACCGTACTTGACTTAATTGACAAGTACACGTCCTCTAACCTAAGCTAATCTAACTTCAGGATGCTGGTTGATATCAACAACGACAATTTTATGCCTTTAACTTGATATACTAACAATTGCTTTCTCTGGGGAATTATTGGTGCCTCATCAGCATCAAGTATGTGTTCTGACGAATCATTATTAACCATCACCACAAAATCTACGTGTTGAATTCGATAAGATCCCCATTTTGAAAAAATTTAATTGGTGCTCTGTTAAGAGCAAATAACCTTATGATGCGGGCTTCTTGGGGACGATTGCTGTAGACTGCCTAATGGTGAAGGTATAGCACTGGCCATTATATAGTCACCTAGCAGCAACCCGTTTCCTTGCCGTTCGCATCTTGAGTTTAAATCAAATGTCCAGAAACACTACTCCCTCTTTCCATCTTCCTATAACCTATTTTCCTAAACCTGCACAATGCACTGCATGAGTAGGGGCCATCCCCCTGAGTGCTGGTTTTATAAAAGAAAAAAAAAAAAAAAAGAGACCGCTTACGAACCTCAGGTTATCTATGGATAGTTTGATGCAGAATTGAAATCTGTTTGCCTCTTTTTAACTTCTCTTTTGTTGAGAATATCTGCTTAAATATCTGCCCTTACTCTACAAAAAGTTTCTGGCCCCATCCTTCAGTAGCGTGGAAGCTCTTCTATTCGCATGCTCATCTGGCTGCTTATGACCACATGACCTGGGACCGAGCACAAAGTAGCCTTATTATTGCTATCTACCTGAATGAGCTGTGCACGAATGGCGACCTGACAGTCAAATAATATTGCCAAGTCCTGTCTTTTATAAGTCCTTCACAATTTAATTGAGCACGGCTGCCATCCAAAATGTTAGTTGCCATGTGTTTGAACACAGTATCGTGTTTCATAATGCCGCTGTACAAAATATATACAACGTATTCTATTTCAAAACGTCGTCAATGTTTATTTTTAACGCAGTCAAAAAGCAATCATGCATCGGATTTATAGTTGATGCATTGTTTCGTTACTTTGCATATCTACATAGTTTATATACAGTAGTAGAACTGCATACAAACTTTGTATTGATACATTTTGAAAGGCAGCCTACATCTTTAAATAACATAGACTTTCGTTTAGATCCTCAAGTTTGCAGTTTTTTATATTCTTATTGCCATTAAAAAGTTTCTCAAAAATCTGTCGTTCGGAGTCGACTTTAAACTGTAGGTCCCGCCACTCATGTATAAGATTAACACACACAACATAAGTGGTGTGAGAAACTAGGTCATAATCCTGACTGAAGGGTTATAATGACCAATTAAGGAAGTAATATGGACGAACACAGCCATTATTTTTATAAAAAAATTGAAAAATTGCCAGCGTAGCCATGACGTAAAGTCTATGCATATAGAAGCAAAAAAGCAACTACCAGCTGTCAAAACTATATAAATAAAAACTATAAAATAAAATTGTGTTGCCAACTCAAAGTTGTGAAACAAACAAAAAAAAACCAACCATTACTACAAGACTTTAATAACGATTTTCTTAAACACATAAAAATAAATACAGAATCCTGCAAATAAATGCTAAAAATCCTGTCTTCTAGACTTTAAAATTGAGCTTGGCAACACTAATGCCCATAACAAATATCAAACATGTTTGAAACGAACTCCCTCACTCATAAAATCATTTCAACGCACTGGCATATTTAAACATTGAATCAAACGCCACTTGTTGCCTTACATTTTTGTTTGTGTGCACAAGATGAAAAGTTATGGAATTGAAACACTTTGAAAACTGAGCATATGAAATACAATAAAGAGAGCTTGTTGGGAGAATATAAAAATAAAAATAAAAGATTTTCCTATTTGAAAAGTTTCTTACAAAAATAATGACAGTGTTTCGCTGATAGCGAACGCGTGCAATACGTTAGCGTAGCAGGAAAGTTAAAGCCGGTAAAATAAAATGTTTTCATTACATTACTAAAAGGAAAATCCAATGAAGTGTTTATAAATACATAAGGAAAATATTTAATAAATAAAGTGTTTTAATAATAAAAAAATAGTGAAAATAATTTCAAAAAGGTTTCATTAATAAAAAATTGAAAATAATAATTCACTTGGAAGGAAACCAAAAATAATAAAAAATAAAATCATATCCTGCTGACTGTGTCTAGAAAGCCTATTTAAAAAATTTGTCATTTATAGCAGAGCTGGAAGCTGTGTATCGATGCAAAATAGAAAAAGAGAAACGGAGTTAAATGTCGTACAAGTATGTCTGTTTATGTACACATGGATGTACATATGTGTGTGTGTGTGTGCTTAAACATTCGTGTCATTTACATTCATAATTAATACGCTCCATTTTTTCGTAACATACAAACCAAAAAAAGTAGGAAAAACAAGGAAAAAAAAAGAGAAAATATAACGTTAAAAAAAGAAACCGTTAAAATACTCTCATAAAAATACACAAAAAGGAAAAATTAAAAAAAAACGTACATACATACATACGTACATACATATAAACACAAGAAATGCACTTATATTTCACTTGGAGCGCGCCGGAAGTGGTATCCTAACGGTATTTGTGTTGTATAAACGAAGCAAAACAAGCAAAAACAAGCTTTAGTTAAAATACAACAACAACAACAATAATAATAATCATAAAGAAAACACACATACACACACAAAACACAAAAACCCATGTCGGTAGTGTTAAACACAGAGAGAAATTCTACAGCAACTACAACTGCAACTACAACAACAAAAACAAAGAGAAAAGAGAGAAAAGCAAAAAAAAAGGATTCCATTTATACAATTGCTAGGCATGTACACGTAAATGTGAGTATAAAAGCAAATGTATGTGTAGGTTAGATGTGTGTGCGCGAGTAAGTGCTTTATAATGGATGCAAATAATAGTACAAGTGGTGGTAGTAGTAGTGGTGTTAGTAGTGTAACTATAAAAAGCTTTTCTTCATCACCATGGCGATGATGATGATGCTGCTGCTGATGAGTTGGGCTTCCCAGCTGCTGCTGCTGTTGTTCTCTAGCCTTTGATGCCGGTTTAAAGTCTGTGTATGGGTGTTAGTGGCATGATTATGATGTTACAACTCTGTTCTTGATGATGATGATGATGATGAAGTAGAAGATAATGTTAATTTTAATATAGGGAGAGTAAGGGAGAGAGTCTTTGTTGTCAAAGTGTACTTGTCGTTTGATGTTTGTTTTTGTCTTCATTTGCTCTTGTTTCATATCCTTTGAGGGAATAATAAAACACGACAACTCTGTGCTCTTTATGAAATTTGCTCTGTTTTTTTTTGTTATTGTGTTGCATTGTTGCTTTTTTCGTATTTTTACTTCTTTCTACTTCTCTCTTCTTCTGATTTCATTGCCCAACAAACAACACTGGCATCAGCTGCTGCTGCATGTCTCAAAGTGTCCTCCTTTTTTTTGTTTTTTGTTTTGTTTTATTTAAATGGCAGCCTTTATAATCCCCTTTAACAAATACAAACTGTTACACACACACACACCAACTTGCCCATCCATGTACCCCCGCCGTTGTAGCTTTATAATGGCTTTTAAGCAAGCCAATGTTAAACCAAAAATGAGAAAACCAAATCAAACAAAACAAAATGCAACAGCAGCCCCACAAAAACTAAAATAAAAATAAAATCCTTTTAAATGCAAAAACACAAAGCCATTGCTGCTCTACTCTCCTTTTTTTTTTCAAATACTCCCTCTATACTCTACTAAAAAAGCGGGTTGCCATTTTGTTGCAGCACATCGTTAACTTCAAAGACTTCAGAAAAGATTGCTACTTCTTGCTATTGTCATACGGCGGCTAGATGAATGGAATAAAATGTTCTCAACAGTTTTGTAAGGATTAGTTTCTAAGAAAAGAAGAACTTTAAGAGAGACAACTTCAAACCACACTAAAGGAATGCACAAAACGACTCAGACCTTTGCAATACATTTGGATTTTGCTACACCCGTTGGGAATTCTTCAATGTGGTGGGCAAATTAGAGTATTTACAAAACCGACGCCATCTTCAACGCAACTTTGTGCAAGGATAAGTTCGCCTTAATAATTCCTATACATCCATTGTAACTATGTTTTGCGTATCTAGTGATTTCCGCTCATTAAGTTTTTGGATTAGTTCAAACCCCTCAGACATCTCAAATAAAACGAAATATGAAAGCCATATTTCTGGAGACGACTTCCTCTGTCTTCTTCTGGCAAAAACTGTCATGAAAAGCTTCTCAAAAATCTGTTGCTCTTAGTCGGCTTTTTCCGCCACTCATGGATAAAATTAACACATATAGCATGGGTGGTGTGAGAAGCTAGGTTGTAATCCTGAATCATCCAAAATCATTCAGCCCCAATGTTAACACTGAAATTCTTGCAAAGTTCGGTGCTTTTATTAGAATGTACGTCAAGCCCTACGAATTATTTACGAACAAGAATGCCCTCCATTTACGTTTTATTTACATACTTAGGGAAACATACCTCATCCCATTGGAATAAGTAACCAATTAGCTGCTCAATACTCATAAAATATCTTGGAATTCACCCAAATATACGCCTGACATGCAGTTTAACCTATTCGCAGACAAGGACGAGTATACTCGTCTTTGACAGGGTATCCCGCACTGCCAAGACGAGTATACTCGTCTTACTTTGAATATATTATAACATGCAGGCTTTTGAGTTAGCAATTTTTTTTTTTTGCCACAAACATAATATAAATATGTAAAAAACTTGAAAAATACTACAAATAAATAAATACTTTATTTCTTGTAGAGAATGATCTTTCACGCAAAAATCAACTTCATCGTGTATTTATAACAAAATTTTATAGCAACTAAATCACTTATGATACCTTATCTTCATGATAGAATTTGTAACAAAGTCCAATACATAATGGAGGTTTATCAGGACAGCTCGGACAGTAATATCGAGACTCCTTTCGAAAGCTTTTCGTTGCACAAACTCTACATTTGCGAGTTGGGTTTTTCTTTTGTTGTTTGGGAGGAATATCATCAAGAAATAACAGGGTTTTAATAAACAATAACACTCAAAATATAAATGGCAATGGGAATGACTTCATATAATTTAGGATTGGCAGCGAATGGGTTAATCTTCCGCCTACTTCAGCCAGTTTGTGAAAAGGTTGGCGAACTTATCCGTTCTTAATTTCATTGCAAGCTTCAGGAGTCTTATTGTTGATGCCATTCACTCTTGAGGCATTATTGCCTCTAATATAAGAGCTCAAACTAATGATTTTTTCTAGTCATTGCCACGTCGCCTGTGGTTTCTTCAATATATGATTGCCCATTGAGAAAAGTGTCTTTATTAAGCATTTGACAAGTCACTGAAACCGTTTTCCTACATTTCATAAGGAATATGTTTCGTAAACCTCTATTTATGAAGTAGTAAACCTCTCTCTATTGGACAGAAGGTCGTGTCTTAGTCTGAATTTGTAGTTCAGAACCTTATGATAATTAATTGAAGAGCCTGTAACCGACAATGGAAAAAATAGTCTTCAACGTGAATTTGCTACTCATACCCAAAATCGGTAGTAAATCGGTTTTGGGCCGTTGATTTTAACTAAATCAGCTCTTAATAAATAGGTACTGTGGTTAGTTTCTGGTTGCACAAAAAAACCAAGTGCCGTAAAATGACAGAAAAGATGATCGCTTCTATGGTAGTATTCTAAACATTTGGGTCTACCCGCTTCGAAGTTCCGTTGAGCTATTCTACGTAGGTTTACATTAACAAAAGGACCGATTTGTCAAGGATCTGTTAGAGTGTCCAGTTAGCTGTCCATACATACATAATTGGTCATTACAACCCTTCAGCCAGGGTGACGACCTAGTTTCTCACACCACTTATGTTGTGTGTGTTAATTTTATTCATGTGTGGTGGGACCTACAGTTTAAAGTCGACTCTGAACGACAGATTTTTGAGAAATTTTTCATGGCAATTTTATTTACTCAGAGTTTTTGCCAGAAATCTGCTGAGAGGAAGTCGCCGAAGAAATATTTTTCATATTTTGTTTTGATGTCTGGCTTGGGGATCGAACCTTGGCTTTTCGTCTAATAAGCCAACACACTACCTAGTAGACTACGGCGACTTCTCCAGTTAGCTGTGTCCTTCTGTATTCTCGTGACCAGAGGGTAAACGTTCACGTCCAGACATATATTAATTATTCTATATACTGAATTTATACCAATGCTGTATATATTTGAATTTGAAGCAAGCAACCGTAATGGGAAAGGATCCACATCTGACCATATCTTGTGATGTTGATCCACCGATGAATGCTTGGGTGATGTTCTCTAGTAGCTGTAAGCCTTAGCAATTTTCTCAGAAAACTAGAATCCAAAGCGAATTTAGGTATCGTGTAGTATAATAGTCGCCGCCGTGGTCTAGTAGGGAGTGTGTTGGCTTATTAGACGAAAAGCCAGGGTTCGAACCCCAGGCCAGACATCAAAATAAAATACAAAAAATATTTCTTCGGCGACTTTCTCTCAGCAGATTTCTGGCAAAAACTCTGAGAGTAAATAAAATTGCCATTAAAATGTTTCTCAAAAATCTGTCGTTCGGAGTCGACTTTAAACTGTAGGTCCCGCCACTCATGTATAAAATTAACGCACACAACATAAGTGGTGTGAGAAACTAGGTCGTAATCCTGACTGAAGGGTTGTAATGACCAATTATGTATGTATGTAGTATAATAGGAAGAATCCAGATAGTTTACAGCAATAATTTTAACATTACAGTTACTTCCATATTTTCCAGCTCTTAGTCAAGCATCCAATGATGCGATATGATCAAATTTATTGGAAAAAGTAGACTAAGATAGTGTTGAACGAATGGGTCATGTAACTAGCAAACTCGAGAAATTATGTTTAAGAAATAAATGCTGTGAAGTTATGTACATATTTAACATCCCTAACGAAAGTAATCTCAAAGATTATTTTACTTCCATAACCATTTAAGTAAAAACAACAATGGCAACACTGTTCGTTAGGCAAACTCTGTTTTGAATTTTCTTTTTGAAAGAAATTCTCTTACACACACACACACTCACTCTTAATCCTATCCCACCACTTTGCTCTCTCTCTCTGTGTTGCTATTTCGCCTGGTTTTTTTGTGAATTGGTTTTTGCTGTTGTTGTATTTCTGTTGTTGTTGTTGTTGTTGGTGCTGTGTAAAAGACCTCTTAGTAACTAGTTAGTTGTATTGCTGTTTTACATACATACTGCACATAGGCTCATACATACCCACTTGCAAATATGCCAAGCAAAATACAAACAAACGCGGAAAAATATGCTTTTAAAACAGCAATTAAAGTACAACATACTACAACAACAATAACATACAGAAAACAAAGAGAGAGAGGGAAAGAAAAAAGCAAAAACAGAAACAAAAAACTACAACATCAAAGCAAAAAGGATGCAATACAAACAAACAAACAAAAAAAATCCTTTTTTCTATAGTTCGGCGCTTGTTATTGTAGTCGTTCAAAATACTACATGCATACGTTTTGCTCTCTTCTCTACCCCTTTTTCTTCTTTATTCTCTTTTGCTTTGTAAGGAACATAGAAAGAAGAGTGAGTGTATGGGTGTAAGAGTATTTTTTTGTTGTTTTTTTGGTGGCCTAAAGCCCACTAGGAAAACACCAACAAATGAATTTGCCATGTAAACATTGGCAACAACAAAACACAGCAAATACAAGAATGAATAGAGCGGAGGAAAACAATAACATGTCGGCTGCTGCGGCTTGTTTACACTTACGGCCCCGGAGAAAAATGAGAGGGGATTTGTTTAAATCAAATCAAAGGAAATTATCATTATAATTACGTCGATAGCCTTTCATCCATGAGTATATGCCGCTATACGAGGGTCGTTGATTAGCTTTACTACAAGAAGAATAAAACGAAATGCCGAAGGATTTTTACATAATAAAGGCAATAACCGAAAAGGGGGAAATCCGGAGGAGCTAATTGTCGTCCTTCTTTTGCATTACGCACAGAGCGTATAAAGAGTAGTGAATGGAATACCAAAAATATTCGAAAACATTAAAAAAAAAAATAACAGTTTTCGAAGTGAAATTCAGAAGAAAGATAAGGAAAGCAATCAAACGAGGTATTCAAGGCCCTTTCCTTAACAGGTTAAAGAAGTGGTTCATTTCGTTTTATTTTTTTAGGCAAAATTTTTAATTTCTTGCCGTGTATAACCGCGATGCTTGTGCTTCTATGTCTGCCAGTTACTTCCAGGCATTAGTTTGTCTACGTTGTCTGGAACTATCCTGGGGATTACAATCCAGAACTGAACGTTTAATATTCTTAGGTTATGGTCAACTCATATCTACACACAGTTACTAAAGTATACATACGGTTAAAAAATTTCAGATTTTTTTTAATCAATCCGTTTTCGTTGAAAATCTTTATGGTTTCCTCGATTTTAAGACGGTCTTTTAAAAAATTAAAAATTAAAAAATTTCTGAAATTGAACTGAATTGTGGCCCTGCACAGACCCACACAAAAGTATACATCCGATTAACAAATTTCACAAATTTCAGAACCAATGCAAAAGACCGTCTTAAAATCGAGGAAAGTTGTCAGACAATTAAAAAGATTTTCAACGAAAACGGATTGGTTAAAAAATGTCTGAAATTTGTTAACCGTATGTATACTTTTGTGGCTGAGTGTACTTGCAGTGACGTATTTCTAATGCCCGACCATAAAACTAATTTCGTGATACTATTCAACCAAAAGATGTTCATGATTTATCGTAAGCAGGGATTCATAAAGGCTTATAAAGCCAGCAATCCTTTGGTAGCTTTTTTATATGTTTAAAAGCCCTAAAAAAGCACCGATTTTATGGCATCGTTAAATCTTAGTGTCCATTTATGTCATCTATGTCTTCTTGGGAAAGCTGTATGCTGCACGTTTAATGATTAATTCGGCTTTCAATGGCTGGTTGTTTGACCTTTGGTAGTAATGACGTTGCCTACATACCGAGATGAGTCCTTATAATCCAAAAGGGGTTTATTCTGTTGGTGCCTTGGTTACCTTGGTTTTGAATGTTCACTCACAACCCCGATAGTGCAGTTTAATATCGGTAAGCATACCAAACATGTGCGCAATCTTAGATGTGATCGCCATATGCTAGATATTCAAGAGTGCTTTTTCGTTCCCCCCTTATGTAGTCTTTCATTATTTTGAGATACGAAGTAGCTTACTTGGATCAAAAAAGTCTCTTTGCAACAACGATATTACCTTTGGCTAGACACATTCAATGGTCTCAGGTTTCCAAGTGCCGGAAACTGACTGAGAAGTTATTCTGCGGACTACCCTCCATTCTCGTCATTATAGTTTCTGCAGAAGAGTTCTTTTACAACTACTATACCGTTACGCATATATCCACATCGTGCCGGATTTGTCTTGTCTCTCTCCAAGTGTTTTCACTCTATGAATAAGTAAAGTTTGTGTGAGATCATTTGGTTGTCATTCTGCAGGGGAATATCAATCTCACGTAGAAATTCACTTGTATTTTCTATTGGACCGTAAGAAGGTGATCGACGAAAGTTTCGCTATATCCCTCAGAGATACGTGATATTCTTGGACAATCTTAGGGGCACACATTCTCTAGGGATCTTATTGGCCTGTGTACTAGTTTTAGATAGGTTCCGCTCCTAACCAAAGGGGAAATCATGTCCAAATACATGGTTTCGAATTGGTACTCAGGTGTAGCAGTCTGCTACATTTGGGGGCGTTGGTAGACGCATTGTATTTCACCCTGTGCGAAGAGCACCGTGGGACAGGTACCCACGTAAAACCCATCGTCGTTGGCCTGTGTACTGCGAGCAAAAATGTGTATTTCAACATTCGCCATGGTCACATTCTGTATTTGCACAGCGACAGCCTTTATAGCTCAACGTAGTGGGGTAGTAGGAAGGCAAATTTAGGCTTCAGCTGTTCTAAAAACATTTCACATTTAATTACTGTGGTATTTGGATCCATAAGTGAATAATTGGGTGAGATTCTTTGCGAGATAAACAGGATCCATTCGGTATATTCGTTGCAAAAAAAGGTTGGTAAGCGGATTCAGGTATCTTGTAGTCTATAAGTATATCCAGATCAACTAAAATCCAGATTTTGTCGTGACAATTGCTTCTATATTTCCATCCTTTTGTGGCGCTCAATATCATTGCGGCGTTTGCAGCCTCTTATTTCGCCATTATCTCTGGTAGAAGCTGAGGATAGGAAGCAATGTCTTGGATGATGTAGCCAGTTATCATGATCACCACCATTCTCTTACGCTTAAAACGTGTTCTTAACTTTCTAAAGCCAATCGTGAAACCGTGGCACTGTAAAACAGACTACAAAGCCAGAGAGCCAGTAAGCAATTTTAGGGTTGGCGTTCGCAGCCTCTTGTTTTGCCAATATGTCTGATAGAAGTTGAGGATAGGAAGCAACGTCTTGGATGATGTAGCCTGTTATCATGATCACCACCATTCTCTTACGCTCAAATCGTGTTTAAAGACTCTTATCTTTCTAAAGCTAATCGCTAAACCGTGACACCGTAAAACTGACTACAAAGCCATAGAGCCTGTAAACAATTTTAGCGTTCTTACAACAATAAACACCATTTGCTGTCTGGAGTCATATTCCAGTATAGCTTGCTGTCCCATATGTTCCAAGATATATAATGTGGTTGGTTAGCGTAAGAGCTACTCTAATGATACGAGCAGTAGGAAATTAAGAGACTTTGTTTCCTCTTGTGAGCAAAATTATTAACTTGGTTTTGGTTGGGTTACCTCCTTGTGCACATTCATTGCCTTTAATCTGATCAATCGCAGATTTCATTTCTGTTATGTGTCCGCCAGAAGTCGCCGTAGTCTAGTAGGTAGTGTGTATTTCTTCGCCGACTTCCTCTCATCAGATTTCTGGCAAAAACTCTGAGAGCAAATAAAATTGCCATGAAAAAGTTTTTCAAAAATCTGTCGTTCGGAGTCGACTTTAAAACTGTAGGTCCCACCACTCATGTATAAAATTAACACACACAACATAAGTGGTGTGAGAAACTAGGACGTTGTACAATGGGTCACCTCCGGGTACCGTACTTGTCTTAATTGACAAGTACACGTCCTCTAACCTAACCTAACCTATGTGTCGGCCACATCCCGGACATTTGAATACAACATACTTTGAATGTTGAATACAACATGTTTTGCTCGACGCAAGATGTCTGACTACTGTTGTCCTGTCTGGAATTGAGTTTGATCAACGCTCCATAGCTTATGTTCATCCATCTGTAAATACTTGGTATTTGCTAGACTATATAGGAACCTCTTTCCCTACCAAACCTACCCTAGCTATTTAAAATTTTACATGCGTCTCTCCAAATACTTGGTTGTGCTACACACAACAGATCTATACCTTCTACCCAAACACAGTTGGTACTATAAGGATTTAAACCCTTTATAACCTTTCCTACTTAACTGTGAATTTGTTTTAGCGATTTCCTACAGGGTGTTTATTTTCTATAAATTTTCACTAGAGTATGTACGAGTACATACAAAAACAAAAAAATATTCCTTTTTGTTGTTGTATTTTCAAAAATTCTCTTTGATGTTGTTGGGTTTTCACAACTACTCACACACTCACTCACACAAACACACACACATAGAAGGAGAAAGAGAGAGTTTCATTCACATCAGCTCCTCAAACGCCAGCAACAGCACCAGCAACAACAAAGTTATCGTCAGCATTATTTTATTTTCATTTTTTTTGTTTTGTTTCAAAGAGAAATTGTTGTACAACAACAATATAAAAAAAAAACAATTTTTTTGTTGTTTTTTTGAATTGAGAATTTCAACTTCTGTATGCAAATCTTTGTTGACTTTTTCTCTTAGTTTTTCATTTTAATTTTTTAAGTTTTTCTTCTTCTTGTTTTTTTTTATTTACTTTTCGTGTCTTGTCACTTGTTATTCACAAAAAGCAAAAAAAAACAACAAAGAGGAGAAGAGAGGGATGAAGGAGGAATATTGCCTTAAATTATTCTACATTTTACCTCCTCCACTGAAGGGAAAAAAATTTGCAAAAATAGGCCTTTTTCTTGCACTGGCACAAAATGTTGTCAAAAAGTCTTAATGCCGTTATAAATGAAATAAAAATTATAAAAACAACAACAACAACAACAAACGACAAAAAACCCACTGAAATTTTAAAACACAACTGGGGAAAGATTTTCTCTTTTTCTTCTTATTTTTTTTGCTTTGCTTTGATTTTAACCAGCATGAACTGAACTGAAATGAAAGAAGCATAAGAGTAGAAGCGAGGGAGGAGCATGAATGATGGATGAAAAAGCATGAAATGAAATGAAAGAAAATGAAAATGTTGTATGTTCTTTGAAATGTTTTGAACTTTGTTTAAGTGCAGGTCAATTGGTTTCAATTAATGCTTCTTTCTTATTTCTTTCTTTTTTTTGCCGGGTTTAACAAAAATTTAAAAACAAAAAAAAACTTTCATTTGATGTTTTACCGTGTTTCCACGGGTTTACCAAAAAAAAGAAAAGCAAAAAATTGAAAATTTCTTTTTACCTTCCATTTTCTTTGATGAAAGATTTATTTAAAACAAAAACAAACAAAACAAAGTAACATCAAAACAAGACCCGGCTAAGAATTGGCTTAAGAACATGCTCTTCTTGCTTGCTTACACTGGAATTCATGGCCTAACATCACATTGCCAACGCCATCGCTATCATCGTCTAATTTAGCTTTGATGTTAAGGAATGTTTAATTATTGATTCAGGTTGATATTTCGTATAAAAACATCAAATCATTAAATCAAACCATTTAAATGAAAAATAAAGAACGAAGGAAAGAGAGAAAGAGCCAAAGAACATAAAAAGGACATTCCAAAGGACAAAAAGGAAACAACATTAAAGCAACCATAACCATCCATTAGACCAGAGATAAAAGCAAATGTACTGTAAAGCACTTTTGATAGAACAAAATATACGAGGGTGGTAAGAAAAGTTAAAAAAAATTTTTTTTTACAAAAAATATTTTAAAGGATTTTTTAAAAACAATTTAACATAAAACACCACAGAGTAGAAATGTAGATAGCCAAGAAGTAAGTAGAGGCACTCTTAGGCCAGTATTCCATTTTCCCTAGTTCTTCAACTATTCAGAGCATCTTATAAAGGCATTAAGACTCATTGTTATGATAATGAGCTGATGAGCGCTTTTAATCATCTTGTAAAAGTAACATGAATACATACATACATACATAATTGGTCATTACAACCCTTCAGTCAGGATTACGACCTAGTTTCTCACACCACTTATGTTGTGTGTGTTAATTTTATACATGAGTGGCGGGACCTACAGTTTTAAAGTCGACTCCGAACGACAGATTTTTGAGAAACTTTTTCATGGCAATTTTATTTACTCTCAGAGTTTTTGCCAGAAATCTGCTGAGAGGAAGTCGCCGAAGAAATACTTTTTTTTGTATTTTTGTTTTGATGTCTAGTCCGGGGCTCGAACCCTGGCTTTACGTCTAATAAGCCAACACACTACCTACTAGACTACGACGACTTCAGCATGAATACATCCTATTATTAATGGTTTAAACCTCCCAGACAACGTCGTTGAAGTATTAACTGACAGATCCCTATAACGCGAGACTTATCCCGGATATTGCGCTATGGATTGGACGAAAAATCGGAGAGGTGAACTACTACACAACACAGATGCTATCGGGGCATGGGTATTTTAGAAAGTACCTGCATAGAATGGGCAAGAGCGCCTACCCTTATTGTCTTTACGAAGAGGAAGAAGTAATTGATGACGCAGAGCACACTATTTTCGAATGTGCACGCTGGCAGGGCTTTCGCTCTGAACTGACGGCAATAGTTGGAACGATCGCGACCGCTAACATTGTCGGGGTTATGATTGCGAGTAGAGAGAATTGGACTTCAATGGCGAATTACGTGGAGCGTATCCTAAGACTGAAGAAGAGAGATCTCGAGGCTGCGGAACATGTAGGCACGCCGGCATAGATGATACTTGCACACGTGTCAAACAAAATCCGACACAGAGACCTGGACGAAAGGCATGGTGGAGACACTTAGATGTCTCCAAAACTTTCGACACGACATCCGGACGCGGATATGAACACGCAGGGGCCAAAGGGTCAAAAGGAATCCACTACGAAGTAATACCACCGTAGTTCCGGAGTGGGCATAACAAGTCCACGAGACTAGGGGGGATTTAGTGGGTGAGGACCCCACACACGGAGGATGCGACAACCCTGAGATCCCTATAACGCAACAAGTTCGGACGGGAAATCATTTCAGAACAGTTCAATCTTAGATTGTCCCTTGCAGTATTCTGTTGCTGTAGTACTATTACAGATTGCCTTCTCGCGATTACGTTATCAGAGTAAATCGAACGGAGATACACGTATATTTACTAGCACTAAGCGCCCCTTAGATTTCCACATATGTACACAACAATTAAGTTGCCGTAGTCTAGTAGGCAGTGTGTTGGTTTATTAGACGTGAGGCCACGGTTCAAACCCCAATTCAGACCTTTCCAACAAAACGAAATATGAAAACATATTTCTTCGGCAACTGTCTCTCAAGCAGATTTCTGTCAAGAACTCTGGTTTAGGTTTAGGTCGGAGTGGTAGAGCTCTGATATCACAAAGCTCACTTGAGCACGCATAGCGGCCCGTTGTGATGCCACGGGTGAACGCAGTCCCTGTACTGACCAAGTTCCACCAAAATCAGGGAAGAGGAAGAAGTTGGTCAGCGCAAGTGCTGCCCGTTTCAAAACACGACTACCCTATACTGGAAAACCAGCCGGAAATTTTGATGAACGAAGCTATATCCTTGATATTAATAGATGATGGCTCCGCTCCGTCAAGCTGACAAGAAATGGGGAGCCAAATAACCTATATCTACATATCTAGCAAGAGATGGGCACTGACCAAGAAAGTGGATAACAGTCTCCTCTTCCTCAGCGGATCTGCATCCATGGCAGAAGTCGTTAAATGGGAGCCTCATTCTTTTCGCGTGTCTACCCATAACACAGTGTCCTGTAAGCATGGCCACTGTGATCGAGATGATATTACGGCCAAGTCCAAGTAGCTGGTTGGTACGCCTCCTATCCATTGTGGGCCAAGTGAGCCTAGCGGTGGAGCAGGACTCCTCATTGACTCAGGATAGGTTGGCGTCCCGAAAGAATTTTCGCGCAATGTCCAACTTGATCGAGGCAAGTGACATACCCAATTCAATTGAAGAGGATTCCGGAAGGATGGCACCATCTCAAGAACTCTCAGAGTAAATAAAATTGCCATGAAAAAGTTTCTCATAAATCTGTCGTTCGGAGTCGATTTTAAACTGTAGGTTCCGCCATTCATGTATAAAATTAATACACGCACAACATAAGTGCTGTAAGAAGTTAGGACGTAATTCTGACTAACGCGTTATAATGAGACCAGTTATGAGTGTATGTAAGTTCGTGTCATGTGAAGCTTAAATTTGGCTTAAGGTGGATAGCATAGCAGGATTATCGATATTTGCGCAATGAGAAGACAGAGGTAGTTTGAAAGCTGCCAATGCAACCTGAAAGATAAATTTTTTGGTGTGGTTGGCAAACAAAATCTACAGTCAATAAAACTAGGTATCGTGTGATAATTATTGACTCTCTTCTGTTTTGACTTAAAATTGAAAAAACGTATGACATATGATTTCAACACGTCCGTGTATATGCCACGAACCTATCGGGTCCGCCATCTAACGTTTTTTTTCAACTAGTGCTTATTTCGTGCATGGTAACACTTAGCTCGTGTCTGATTTGACAGATAATTAGTTTTATCATTCATTTTCACGCTGGTAAATATTGCGACATTACTTTGAAACTCATGGTAATGTTGCAGAATGTGTGCGAAAATTGCGTACGGATTTTGGAAGAGGGAAGCACCGTCAGCTCCGTATGTTCGTTATCTTGTGAAAAAAAAGTGAAAGAAACTGGCATCCTCATCGATAAACCAAAGCGTGAAAAGGCAAAAACGGTGCGTACACCCGAGAATATTGCTGCTGTGGCAGAAAGTGTGAGTGATTCACCGTCGTTCTCAACAATTGAACATTTCGGAGACATCATTGAGACGATTTTTGCATAAAGACCTTGGTATGACGCCATACAAAGTCCAATTGGTTCAGGAGTTGAAGCCAATTGACCATCCAATGCGTTTTCGCTTCGCTAAGTGGGCCTGCGATCGACTTACAGATGTCGATTTTGGCAAAAAAAAAAAAATCATCTTTTCAGATGGACATCATTTTGATCTTGGCGGGTATGTAAACAAGCAAAATTGTCACACTTGGGGCATAGAAAACCCGCACGCATACATTGAAAAGCCGACGCACCCAAAACGAGTCACTGTTTGGTGCGGATTTTGGTCCAGAGGCATAATTGGGCTATTTTTCCTTGAAAATGAGCAAGGAGTGGCCGTTACAGTCAATGGCGATCGTTATCGGGCCATGTTGAACGAATTTTTGTTCACAAAAATTGAAGAGGAGGATATTGGCAACATTTGGTTTCAACAGGGTGGCGCTACGTGCCACACAGCCGAAGATACACTCGATGTTTTTTGCGCCCTGTTTTTGAAGATCGCATTATCAGACGCAGAGCTGACGTCGTTTGGCCACCTCGGAGCTGCGATTTGACACCGTTGGACTATTATTTGTGGGGTGCCGTCAAAGATAAGTGTTACGCCGACAAGCCAGAGACAATTGACGCTTTAAAGGACAATATTCGTGAAGTCATTGGTGTAATACAGCGGCACACAACCGAAAATGTGCTTAAAAATTGAACGGATCGTGTAGGCTACTGCATGGCCAGCCTAGGCAGCCATTGGAATGAAATTATTTTCCATTATTAACCGGAAGGATTGTACTTTCAAATAAAAAAAAGAAATTTGAGAAAATATTCAGTAGTTTTTTTTTAAAGCATTTTCAAAAAAAAATTATTTGGCGGACCCTTTATTAAGAATGCGGTTTGGCGAGCAATTAAATCTCACGCTTGAAAGCATTTTATAGGAGATTTTACTCCATTAGATTATTTCTTTGTGGGAATACGTGAAGTCTCTTGTGTACAAGGCCTAAAGCCAATCACAATTCCACCTCTTGCAGGCAACTTTACTGCTACCAATGATGAGATGATGCCCGAAATACTGGCGAAATTATGTTCGTACTAGTTTAAGCCGAATATGGCAATTGGGGCTTTAATTTTTAATGACTTCATTTAGAAAAAAATGGAAACTGGAGTTAAGCTTAATAGTTTTATTATTAAAAATTGTAATAATTTTTTAAAATTTTATTTTTTTCAGTTTTTTTCCATCAGCTGCAAATTTAAAGCAAGAAAACAGAACATGAACTAAATTAATAAATTTAAGAGACCAGCCCACAACAAACATTTTTTTGTAGAAAATGAAACGATAAAATTGAACAAGTGCCATAAAAAACAACAACAACAACAAAAGCAAATGCAAGATGAGAAGACAAAAATGAAAATGAAAAATAAAAATTATGAATGAGAAGACAATTAAAAGTAATAAAGATTAATTAAAAAAATAAAAAAAAAATTAAATAACACGCTGTAAACAAAACCACAAGTGATAAATTTTTATAAAAAGGAAATACAAAAAAAAAAATTTTAAAAAATTCATATAAAAAATTAAATCTTAAAAAAAAATCCCCCAACGATGAGATAAAACGAAAGTGGTGGTGTTAACCAGTCAGAGACGGAGAGAGAGAGAGAGAGAGAGAGACACAAGCAGAAGTTTATTAAAATTCTCAACAAAAAAAAAAAAAGAAAAGGAAATTATCAGTGGAATTTAAATACTCAGGCGGCCAATACTCCTTCCCCGCCCCCCGCTCCCCCTTACGTGGAAATCAATGTAAATACAAGTAAATTAAGCAGAACAAAAACATGCAGAAATTAAAGTCAACATCCTTGTCGATAACAACGGCAGGCTTCGGCCACACCAACACCACTACTACCATTGCTACCTCCTCATCATGGTCGTCATCATCATCATCATCATGGCTGACAACATGCTGTAATCTCTTAGTGCCTACAATAGTTGGCCTGTTATTGGTGATGTCGTTAATGCCTACAGCCGTGACATCCGTTCGCCATATTGATAATGATGAATACAATTATAATGACGATATTGTTCTCGATGTGACTGTAAAAACACATGCAGCAACAACTATTACAACAACAGGCAATGCTGGTGATAGCGCCAGCAATATAAAATCATCATCATCATCACCGTCATCACCATCAAGCGCATTAAATGAGTATCATCAACAGCAACAATTATTATTGAAACGCCGTAGCAGTAGTACTGCCAGCAGTAATAATCGTCGTCGAAATGAATCTCAACATTGGAAACGTTTTAATAAACAATATCACAACAGCAACAACAACAATAATAATAATTATAACAACAATAACAACTACAATAAACATAATTTATACAATAACAACAATAAATTATCAATGGCTCTTACAAAATATCAAAGTTCTGAAACTCAATATGCCGATGATGAAGAGGACACGGATATCAATGATAATAATTATCATTCAATTGATAATAATGATTCTGATAATTTCGATGATGATGAGAAACAGGATAATGATGATAATGACAATAACAACAACAACAACAACAACAACAATAATAATAATAACAATATGGATGAATCATTGGATTCAAGAATGTCAACCGATGTTAAACAACATTTGCATCCGCCCTATGGTAAGTCCTTCCTTTTGAATTCATTAAAAAATACTTTTTAACAGCTTTATTTAGTAACTAATGGTCAAAGGTCAAGTGTCATAATTATGAATTTCTAAATCATTTGTTTTTTTAAATTCCATTCAAAAGCAATAACAATTTATTTCAAAAATTATCAGCAATGAAGTTAAAACCCAGGCAAGCTGCCTGGTCTCCCTACAGGGTTTTCTGAACTTTGACGGTTGTTAACCGCCATTTTGTTGAAGCTAAAGGGTGTTTTTTATAGAGGTATAGAACTTTAAGTTGGCATTACTTTTCAAGATGGCGACCGATTTAACAGCTGTCAAGTGATTTACTCTCAGTTTGGTTTGGCAATTTATCATGAATAGACTCACGCCTGAACAACGCTTGCAAATAGTGCAATTTTATTTCGAAAATAATGGTTCTGTGCTGAAAACGTATCGCGCACTACGTCCATTTTATCGTCGACAAAATCGTCCATCAGAGCAGTTAATTCGATTAACCATGGAACGTTTTCGCACCACGTTTACTCTTATTGCTAACTCGCATCCCCAGAGACGCTGTACGGTGCGTACAGAAGAAGCTATTGCTGCTGTAGAGCGTAGCATTGAGAAAGACCCGAATGAGTCCATCCGCCATCGAGCACAGGAATTGGATCTGTGGCCATCCACTTTATGGAAGATTTTGCGGAAGGATCTTGGTTTGCGTGCTTACAAAATCCAACTCGTGCAAGATTTGAAGCCAAACGATCATCAAGTAAGGCGTAGATTCGTCGAATGGGCCCAAAACGAGATTACCGTTGTTCCCGATTTTCATAAGCGAATTTTGTTTAGCGATGAAGCGCACTTCTGGTTGAATGGCTACGTCAACAAACAAAACTGCCGCATTTGGAGTGAAGGTAATCCTCAAGTGTATGTGGAAACAACGTTACATCCAGAAAAACTGACTGTTTGGTGCGCTTTATGGGTTGGTGGAATCATTGGTCCGTACTTTTTCAAAAACGATGGTGGCCAGAACGTTACAGTCAATGGTGATCGGTATAGAGCCATGATTACTAACTTTTTCATTCCTGAATTGAATAACCATGATGTCCAGGAGATGTGGTTTCAACAAGACGGCGCAACATGTCACACAGCACGTGCCACAATAGATTTATTGAAAGACACGTTTGGTGACCGCCTAATTTCACGTTTTGGACCTGTGAATTGGCCTCCAAGATCTTGTGATTTAACACCGCTAGACTACTTTATGTGGGGCTATGTAAAGTCATTTGTCTATGCGGTAAAGCCACAAACGCTTGACCATTTGGAAGACAACATTCGCCGTATTATTGCCGATATACGGCCACAAATGTTGGAAAAAGTCATCGAAAATTGGACGTCCAGATTGGACTACATCCGCGCCAGCCGTGGCGGTCATATGCCAGAAATCATATTTAAAATGTAATGCCACAAGATTAGCTTTCGGATAAATAAAATTCATGTCAATCGAATAATCCATCGTTGTTTTATTGCAACTTAAAGTTCTATACCTCTATAAAAAACACCCTTTATATCTGTCAAATTAATTGCCTTTTCTGACAAACCACCAACAACAAAAGCAAATAATAAAATTGTTTTATTAAAATTGATGTTCTGATCGGTCACACTTCGCTCAATTTAAGATCGTTATAATCATTCTACCAACACGACTACTCGCTATCTGGGGGTTAAATTCGGGTCTACTGGCTCAGTACACAATCTACCAATAACCGTACATCGATGAAACACAAGATCTGGTTGAAAAAATCTCCATTATTCGCGAGAGTGTGTAGGTCGGCAGTCGATTTCGAGTCGCTCTCAAGAACTCAACCTCTCGCAGACCGCACAACTTGACGAACTTTGCATCTTGACTTTGGACTGTACACGTACAAAATTCAACTGACCTAAGAACTGAAGCTAGACTGAGAGCATAGACAAAGACGTTTCCTTTATGAGCTCGGCAATCATTTGGAAACTGATGAAATTTTCTTCGAATAATCATGTTCAGCAATGAGGCCCATTTCTGGATGAATACATACATACATATTTGGTCATTACAACCCTTCAGTCAGGAATACGACCTAGCTTCTCCCGCCACTTATGTAATGTGTGTTAATTTTTATACTAGAGTCGTGGAATCTACAGTTTAAAGTCGACTTTTCATGGCAATTTTATTTTTACTCTCAGAGTTTTTGCCAGAAATCTGCTGAGAGGAAGTCGCCGAAGAAATACTTTTTGTATTTTGTCTTGATGTCTGGCCTGGGGTTCGAACCATGGCTTTACGTCTAATGAGCCAACACACTACCTACTAGACTACGGCGACTTCATCTGGATGAATGGGTATGTGGAAAAAGAGATCCAAGAGCGTCCTATGCGTCACGAAGAAGTCACAGTTTGGTGTAGATTTTGAGTTGATAGGGTCATCGATCCATATTTCTTTGCGATACATCGATAATTGGACAATTTAGACACCAACGACATGTGATTTCAATAGGAGTACGCTTCGTACCATACAGCTCATGTCACATTGTATATTCTCCACGAGATATTTTAGAGCATGATCATCTAACGCGGAAGTGATGTGTACTGTCTATCCTGTCAGTACAGGGACTGCGTTCACCCGTGGCATCACAACGGGCCGCTATGCGTGCTCAAGTGAGCTTTGTGAAATCAGAGCTATCACTCAGACCTAACCTAACCTAACCAAAATTGTGCGATTTTATTTCGCTAGAGTTTCCTTAACTCGCATGCGTACGCGACTAAGCCCTCCTTACAACATAGATCCTCAGAGCGAACATAACCCATATCACATGTCAAATTCAACCTGATTTATTCGCCAGAGTGATAGAAAATTTGAGAAACTAGGTCGTAATCCTGACTTAAGGGTTGTAATGACCAATTATGTATGTATGATAGAAAATTGGACATCATTTCAGATGCGTTCCACAGACAAAAGTCGTGGGGGGATATTTGAACGATGTTATATTCCACAAATAATGGCGTCAATAGGTCTTTCAAATGATTTCGATGCTCCTATATCACACACCATATTATTTAAATTTAAAGATATAAAGCGCTTAATAAGTGACCCTATATACATAAATAACAGTTGGAGTGAAAAGAACGTAGGCTAGCATAGAAAAAACGTATCCATAAAGCTGGTCACTGTCGATGGTTTTAAGGATACACAATGAATTTTATGTCACGTACGTCCCAAAATACTGATGCCATAACCTTGCTAGCTGACTGTAGTATGTTTGCGTGCTTAGCTGTCAGTTGACTACGTGCAATTTATTCAGAAGCTGGCGGCAAATGCTTCATCCAGTGTCACAAATCGATGCATAAATTCGGGTTTATAGTGGAAGAGTTCAAAATTATAATTTTGTTGTTGTTTTTGGTCGATTGTGAAATCGTGTGGCACTCACTCCAATACATTCCCTTGACAACCTTAAAAACCTCAGCTATTTCGCTTCACTCACAATGCGGTTATTCAAAATTGTTTTGTGGTCTTTTTTGATATGTCGCCTTTTTCGGGCTACATCAGAGCTCTTTTGGTCTCATTTAAATGTAGAAAACCATTTTTCGATTGTCTTAAAATCCATCACTGAATCTTTTTTTAAGCTTTCAGTCTGGCTTTCAGCTTAACTCTAAGGGCGCCATAGGTTAGGTCAAGTTAGAGGACGTGTACTTGTCAATTAAGACAAGTACAGTACCCGGAGGTCGAATTGACCCATTGTACAACGTCCCAGTTTCTCACATCATTTATGTTGTGTGTGTTAATTTTATACATGAGTGGTGGAACCTACAGTTTAAAGTCGACTTTTTCATGGCAATTTTACTTACTCTCAGAGATTTTGCCAGAAATCTGCTGAGAGGAAGTCGCCGAAGAAATACTTTTTGTATTTTGTTTTGATGTCTGGCCTGGGGCTCGAACCCTGGCTTTACGTCTAATAAGCCAACACACTACCTACTAGACTACGGCGTACTCAAGGGCGACATACCTATATACTGATTGTTGAAACTTTTAACCAAGATTTATCAGTTAAATCTGGGGTATCGCTTCAAGTGATATCACAACGGCCGACTAAGTGCCCTTAAGTAAGCATTCAAAAATACCACTACTTTCGTTCTTAAGTGACTGCTATCGCTCATAGGTTGACTTATGACAGAGCGACGCGACGCATGGCGATTAAACTTAGCCTGAACAGAACTTTAGACTACTGACGTGGTTGGCTAATAAATTTGTAACCAAGTCACGAGAAATTCTGGGATCAAGATTGAGACGTTAGAGGGTTTTCGTATTGTCACGCTCTGCCCCCTTTTATTTTAATTTTCTGTTAATGGAAGACTGTCTGGACGTTTATAATTCATTGGAATGTTTGTGATAATTTTTTTTTGTATTTTTTTTTTGAAAATAATTTCTATTATTTCTATGCAATTTAAACAAACAGTTGCCTTTAAACATTTCCATTTAGCTGATAAGCGTAAGCCGGGCTCTACGACATAACTTTGCAGTTCGCGTTTTCTGTTTTTCTACATTTTTTTCCTTCGTTCTCGCTGTAACCGATAAGAACGTAAGAATTTTGTAAAACAATTGTGCTCCAGTTGGAGTACATATTCATGAGACTAAATGCATGCCACAGAACTTATCAATACAACAGGATTTTTTTTAAAGAAATATTTCAATAAAAATTATAAAAAAAAAATAATAAAAAAAATTGTCTTTTTGAAATCATTTCCATGAGTCATTGCAGCAAAACATATCTCTTGTTTTGCAGTCATAAATCTTTATTTCTGTCATTTTGTTTTTCAAAGAATAAACTCTTTTGTTTTAATAAAATCCAAATAAAAAATTGTCTGAAATATTGTTTCTATTAAAGAAAAAATTCTAGACTTTATAAATAGATTTCCAATTAAAAAAAAAATAGAATAATTCGTGTCCAATGATAACCTTTTTAATGAACTCTTGCAATATGAATATGAAAATAAAACATGTTACAAATTGTTTACACGAGTAAGACAAATTTTTGTTTTTGGTTTGGAAGGCTTCAATAGAATTTAAAAAAAAATTCTGTTAAATAGTGCTCAGAAGTAGACGATAGAATGTGTGTGAAGTTAGCTGCGAATGTTAATGTTATGTTAACAGAGACTGTTAAGTTAACATAATTGAAAAACCGAGGATCTGAAAACTGCACCCTTTTTAATTTTATCGAATTTTATCCGATTTATAGAGGGCACTTTTTGCTCTTCTAAAAAAGTTAGCTTCGTCGGGCTTATCTCCGATCCCAAAGGTTACCCGACAGTAACGAAAATTACAATTTGCCTACACTACGGGCCTTAGAACAACTGACTAAGTGGTTCTAGTGAGACCTTATGGTGAGAACCACTGATTCAGTAGTAGAATTTGGTAGTTGTTGCCTGCAGTTGTAGCCTTTTAATTAGTGACTAGGAGTGGTTCACTGATTAATTGGTACATCATTGTCTACACCAACGACTAACTAATGTCTAGGTAGTTTCAATAGGACCACATATTGACATTAGAACCACTGATTCGCTAGTATAATTTGGTAGTTGTTGACTACACTAGTGACCATACAAATAACGACTTAGTGGTTCAAGTTACTATCTTGAAACTACTAGTTCACTTGTACAATATGTCCTTTACGCCGACTTCCGCTAACCACCGCATCAAATACCCGTCCGCAGTGGCTGGATATTAATACGCTGCACATCGTTAATGTCCCTAAGGAGTTCAGACAGCTCATTGCTGTATCGGATGCGAAAATCATTGCCCACTCGCACTAGAGCGAGGATCTTGGGTAGAACTTTTCTCTCCAATACTATCAAGTCTACTACATCGGTGCTATATTGTATGAGAGACAGCTCTCTGCTACTCAATTACCTATTCAGACCACAGAAGCGAGACTTGCATGAGTGATATTAAGCTTGATCTCCAACTGACATCTTTTTTGATGGTTTAGAGTGCATACTAACTATTTACCTCTGGACTGAAATAATTATGCGATTGGATATCTACTAAATCAAAGATTGCAAAACAATTTCATAAATATCGGGTAAACTTTGGGACCAGAGATATACGACGAAATATACAGTTTAACGTTGACTTCGAAGGTCAACAGTTACTCTCATAACATTTGCCAGAATACTGCTGGATTTAGTCATGAGTCCATGGCGTAGGATAGAAATTTGTTTTCAATGAGGAAATCATTGCGCAAACGAATATATTTCGATGACATTAGAAGGCTCAAACAAATTAGAGAAATGTTGTATAAAACTCAAGGGACATAAGGCCAGTGGTGTTGTCGAGCCGCAACGCTCCGGAACGTCGTTCCGGTACTTCCTTTTTGGAGAGAAACGCGTTCCGGAACTAAAGATGATTTCTGATAACGAGAATTGGCTGACGTTTTGAAAAAAAATTAAAAAGAATTGCTGATTTTTTTTTCTAATTTTTGACGAATTTTTATATGTATTTTTATAAACAAGGGTTTGAACCGAACCCCGGGGGAAAACTCCCTCCCCCGTCGTCAAATTTGGGACATGAGATCAAAAAAAAAACGACGCCGCCAGGATTATCATGGAAAATCACCCCCGTCGTTAAATTTGGGACATGAGACCGCACAGAACGGCCGCCTACCCAGGATCGGCCCTGTCTATAATTATATATACGCGTTCTGGTAAAAAAAAAATAGCACAGCACCACTGCATAAGGCGGGTAGGTTGAAGGGGAGATGACCACCTATAGAGGTTCAAGTTTTTATGTCAATTGGCATACTGAGCCATCAAATGGTCTTATGTCCATTCACTGTTAAGGAATACCAATTAACATATAACTATACCAAGTTAAGTCTGGTATAGTGCCTGTGTTTTTTTGCTTCTTGACCCGACATCCGCCAAACACTTATTGCAAGTGCGTATTGTCCAAAACTCATATAATGTCTTGAATTTTATGTACTCTTTTGAGCTTTTTAACACGTTGACTGCCGACTACGAGATAACTCGTAGATTGTATTCCCTTCTAGGGTGCCAACTACGAGTTATCACGTACTCACTAAACCTGCCATTTTTGTGTAGCTACAAATAAAATCGTATTATATCAGTGCTAGTATCAGCAAATGGCTTCTGGGAAAAGAACAAAAAGTCAATGTTAGCTTGCTCGGCCAGTTTTCTAAAAATTGTCGCGGCAGTCAACGTGTTAATTTAAAAAACTAAATATGAGGCCTCGCGTATTTAAAATTTTGTTTTCAAGTTGCACGCTTATTTCGCGGTGCACTGTAATTTCTCTGTGCTTATTTTTGTTAAGTTTGCTGGCCTTTACTCGTTATGTTTGCTCTCAAATAGAGACATAAACGCCTCATTATTTTTCACACGCATTTGTTTACAAAACATCATCATCATCAACACCATCATCAACATCTACACTGTTACAGCAGCATCAAAAGCAACAGTAATATGTATGTGTTATACAGATACATACATGCATTGTATATGAAAATAATGGCCATTTATTAAGCAATTAAAAATGTAAATTTTAACAACAACAACAATATTACATTAAAGAGTAATGAAAATAGAGAAAATTAACAAAATGAGCAAAAGAGTGTCTGTAAATGTAAACAACAGCAATTAAAGCCGTTTGATATTTGTCGCACAAAAGCAAATGTAAATTATTGTTGTAAATGAAATGGGATTTTGTAAAATATTTAAAATAAATTTTTATTTAATACGTGCAGTGGTGGCCTTATAATTAGAAACGACTTAGCAACATGTATGGCTGCCTTCCAAAATGTATCAATACAAAGTTTGTATGCAATTCTACTACTGTATATAAACTATGTATATATGCAAAGTAACGAAACAATGCATCAACTATAAATCCGATGCCTGATTGCTTTTTGACTGCGTTAAAATACAAATTGACGACGTTTTGAAATAGAATACATTGTATATATTTTGTACAGCGGCATTATGAAACACGATACTTTGTTCAAACACAAAGCAACTAACATTTTGGAAGGCAGCTTATGTTTGTTAATTTGTTTTACAGTTTTCACTGTGTACCTGGGATCAAAGGCTTTGTTTGGAGGACATCTTACATACGTTTTTCCATCAGATTGGGACAAATTGAACTTAGATTCGTTACTCGAGAGAACTCTGTTCTAGAAACATCGTTTCTAATTAGAAGGCCACCACTGTATATACAGGCGTCATTTAAAATAAAAAAAATTTCGGACCCCGTCCCTTCCTTCCCTTCTCCTATAAACTATATTTCCTGTATTACAACGCACTTAATGAATGGGGGCCTCATCATCTCAGAGTTGATTTTAAAAAAATAATTTTTTTTTTTCCAAAAGAAATTGTTTGACAAGAAGCCAACAAACTAAGCAGCAAATTTTGAACCATTCAAACTATCCTTAATAGGGACTACAGTTTTATATAAAAACCAGTACGATTTTATACTTATTGCTTAGGTCGAAGTCGGTGTAGGACTTGTAGGAAGTGTGCATTGGCTTACGAAAGCTCGTGACTTCAAACTTCAGCTCTGACAGCTCAAAAAAGCAATTCCTAGTTGCCGTAGTCTAATATGTTAGGTTAGGTTAGGTTAGAGGACGTGTACTTGGCAATTAAGACAAATACTGTATTCGGAGGTCGAATTGACTAATTGTACAACGTCCTAGTTTCTTACACCACTTATGTTGTGTGTGTTAATTTTATGCATGGGTGGTGGGACCTACAGTTTAAAGTCGACTCCGAACGACGGATTTTGGAGAAATTTTTTTTCATGGCAATTTTATTTACTCTCAGAGTTTTTGCCAGAAATCTGCTGAGAGGAAGTCGCCGAAGAAATGCTTCTTGTATTTTGTCTTGATGTCTGGCCTGGGGCTCGAACCCTGGCTTTTACGTCTAATAAGCCAACAAACTACCTACGAGACAACGGCTACTTCAGTTTAATAGATAGTGTGTTAGCTTATTAGACCTGAGGCCATGGTTCAAAGCCCAGGTCAAATATCTCCAACAGAAACATAAAAAAATATATCTTACGCAACAATGCCTCAGCAGATTTCTGGTAAATTCTGACAGTAAATAAAATTGCCATGACAGGTTTCTCTCAAAAAATCTGTCATTAGGAGGCAATTTTAAACTGTAGGTCCTACCAATCATGTATAAAAAATTAACACACACAACAAAAGTGGTGTTAGAAGCTAGATCGTAATTCTGACTGAATGGTTGTAATGATCAATTACGTACAGTGGACAGCAAAAGTCTTTGTACGGCAATATATTTTGACAAAAAAAAATATCCCCACAGGCTTAATACTTTTCCACAAAGTCCCGATATGACTTCAAGAGAGTATTTAGTAGATCATTTGAAGGAACGGTTACGTAATCGCTAAACCTCAAACAAAATTCAACCGAAAAACTTGCTCGTGGTGCCACTAGAAAACACTAAACAAAACTTGTACATTCAATTCCAAATGGGTTAAATGGAGTGCTTGACCCTAAGGGATATTCTACTAAAAATACAAGAGATAACATTTTCATATATTAGGTTTTTGAATTTAAAATTTACTCAGGGTTCTCCTTGGGGGTACCTATGGAGTCATCTGAAACTTTTCCTTATTTTTCTCTTGTTTTATGAAAAACATTAAAAAATTGTTTGTTTTATAATAAAACAGAAATAAATTAATAATAATAATTTCTATACAAACTTTTGGCTAAAATTCATGAAATTGCTAAAAATATATTGCCGTACTAAGACTTTTGCTGTCCACTGTATGTATGCATTGTTTCGGCGTCCTCCTCTCAACAGTCTTCTGTCAAAATCTCTGAGAGTAAAGGATAGCTGCCTTCCAAAATGTTTGTTGCTTTGTGTTTGAACAAAGTATCGTGTTTCATAATGTCGCTGTACAAAATATATACAATGTATTCTATTTCAAAACGTCGTCAATTTGTATTTTTAACGCAGTCAAAAAGCAATCAGGCATCAGATTTATAGTTGATGCATTATTTGGTTACTTTGCATATCTACATAGTTTATATACCGTAGTAGAACTGCATACAAACTTTGTATTGATACATTTTGGAAGGCAGCCGATAACTTTTCAAAACTGCGTATTACGTATAACATACGTATTTTTGGGTGATTTTTTAAATAAAAAATATTTTTTTTTAAATAAAAAATCTTAAAAAATTGTTGTTAAATAAACGCAAAATATTATCCGGCTTCATCTACTTTGACATAGAAAATTTCAATTGCCATTTAGGTGAGGTTAGGTGTTAAATCGGACGTTATGTAGCTAGGCTTTTTGCGGTGCCTTTTTTAGAAAACAAACAAACTAAATAAAAATGTTTATTAAGTTTAATAACAATATTTATTTATTTAATAAAAAAATGAATTTTAATTAAAAACAGCCAACGCCTTAAAGCAAATTTAATGGATTAATGCCAAAAAAAAATACAAGGCTATGATTATTAATTTCCCATTTTTAATATAATTTTTTTTTCAACAACCTGGCAACACTTGTTTCAGTTTCTTTAGTACCTGAGGGTACTATTTACTGTGCATATTAAACTTATTTTTTTATATAAAAATTTCTTATTTAATTAGTATTCATTAAAAGAATTTTTGCACAACAACAACAACAAAAAATTCCTTTTAAATTGGAAAATTCGAGAGAAAAAAATATTCCACTTTGAACACAAAATAATAAAAAAAAAGGAAAAAAACTCTAAACAACGTGCTAAGAAATCATTATAATTTTAATTTTTATTTTTATATTTTTAATAACAATTTTTATTATTGTTATCGGTGTTGTTGTTGTTGCTGTTCAAGTAACGCGTTAAATATGCATTAAAACCTCTGAGAGGAGTAGTAGTAGCACAGCTAATATTGAAAGACCATAAAATAATGGCAGATTTCTTTTGGGGTTGGTTGATTGACAAACGTACGTATTATTTTTTTCAGTTTTTTTTTTTTCTTTGTTATAAACTTTATTAGAATTTTAATTAATTTTTATTGCTTATTTTGCATTGTATTATATTAGAATATAATTTTTTTTCCTTCTTCTTCAGTTTTTACCAAGAACTTTACATTCCTTTATTTTAAATAAACAAGTCCGTCACTTCTTCTTTATAAAGGGAAATTATCTTCAGAATTTTGACAGTTGCATACATAAATCATTGGAAAATATTCCAAATTGACATTTATAAGCTGTCATTGTGTCAATGTAATTACAGAAAATGTCAACAGTTAAATGGCAAACAGACAAAGAAATATAGAAACAGAAACACAAAAAGAATAAAATTATTATTTATGCTTTGTGGCAACTTCTATTTACAAAAAACAGTTTTTTTTGTTACAAAGGAGCCTATTTTTTATTTCGTTTTGAATAAATCTAATTATTTTAACTGCTCGTGGTAAATGTTTTACAAACATTTAACAACACTGGTCAACAAAACAATTTTAACAAACTTTGGACGTTCATTTTCAAACATTCGTATACAAAGTATGTATTGACCTTCGTTACTAACAATGTTCCCTTAATTCCTGTAAGCAGATGTTTCGTCAATCGTTCGACCTCTACACGACCTCTACCTCCGATATTACGAGACTAATCGATTTGCTACTAATCGATTTGCTACTAATCAATTTGCTACTAATCGATTTGCTACTAATCGATTTGCTACTAATCGATTTGCTACTATTCGATTTGCTACTAATCGATTTGCTACTAATCGATGTAGCACCAAGCTTTAGCATCTCGATATTCAGATATTCACTTGGTTGTTCCCTGATCGATCAACATCGAGCCATACATATTGAGCGTTCGCACTTGTAGAGATTCAAATATTGACACGGATCACTACTTTGTCGTAGCCAAGGTTTAAATGCGCATTAGCGTTAGACATGAAGAGGCTACGATCACAAAGGACAGATGAAGCGTTCTCCCCTCAACTCTCGGATAAGCTTCGTCGATCCATATATAATCTCAACGACATTGGTGAACTGTGAGGAAACATCATCTACTCCTTGGGAATTACTGCGGAAACAGTCCTTAGTTTCGGAAACTCTCAAGGTGAAATTAGTGTATGTAGACAACTCTTCTCTACTCCTCTACGAGGCTTAACTGCGCATTAGCGCTGGACATCATCACAAAGGACAAATGAGGCGTTCTCCCCTCAACTCTCGTATAAGCTTCGTCGATCCATATATAATCTCAACGACATTGGTGAACTTGGAGAAAACATCATCTACTCCTTGGGAATTACTGCGGAAACAGTCCTTAGTTTCGGAAACTCTCAAGGTGAAATTAGTGTATGTAGACAACTCTTCTCTACTCCTCTACGAGACTTAACTGCGCATTAGCGCTGGACATCATCACAAAGGACAAATGAGGCGTTCTCCCCTCAACTCTCGGATAAGCTTCGTCGATCCATATATAATCTCAACGACATTGGTGAACTGTGAGAAAACATCATCCACTCCTTGGGAATTACTGCGGAAACAGTCCTTAGTTTCAGAAACTCGCAAGATGAAATTAGTTTATGCAGACAACTCTTCTCTACTCCTCTACGAGGCGATGACGATATAAGAAAAATAGAACTGCAGGCTTGCCTCCTGAATCGCTGCTACTGCACCCTACGCTGATTGGTATTCAAACAGGCTTCATTAACATACATTCGTATAGCATTCCACTTAATGGAGTGAGACACAAATTTAAGGTGAGGTCTACTCACATCGTCTATAGCAATTAGGTAAACATCCATCGAATATTCGGGACTGCCTATTTGTGAGACCAATTTAGTGTTTTTCCGCAGCTACCCTTTAAATATACCACACTACCTCTTCGGTAGGCTACAACGCGAAACTTTGAGACCTTCAATCCATGAAATTCCGTTCCCTTTTTCTGTCAATATGTGAGTTCCGCGTCAAGGAATTGTTTACTTCTTAAGCCCCTTAACGAATTAAGCTACATTTAGGTCTGACTTATAAGACGAGAGAAG
This sequence comes from Sarcophaga subvicina, assembly GCA_936449025.2. Taxonomy (NCBI): domain Eukaryota; kingdom Metazoa; phylum Arthropoda; class Insecta; order Diptera; family Sarcophagidae; genus Sarcophaga; species Sarcophaga subvicina. Next base: position 15,623,640 of record OW388083.2, on the reverse strand, counting down.
AAAAACGTGGCGTAGTATAGTCGCTGAAGTGCTTAGGTTAGGTTAGAGGACGTGTACTTGTCAATTAAGACAAATACAGTACCCGGAGGTCGAATTGACCCATTGTACAACGTCCTAGTTTCTCACACCAATTACGTTGTGTGAGTTAATTTTATATATGAGTGGTGGGACCTACAGTTTAAAGTCGACTCCGAACGACAGATTTTTGAGTAATTTTTTTTTTCATGGCAATTTTATTTACTCTCAGAGTTTTTGCCAGAAATCTGCTGAGAGGAAGTCGCCTAAGAAATACTTTTTGTATTATGTCTTGTTGTCTGGCCTGGGGCTCGAACCCTGGCTTTACGTCTAATAAGAAAACACACTACCTACTAGACTACGGCGACGCTGAAGTGCTTAACTACAATCACAAGCATAATAGGTTCGTATACAGCAAAAGACAAATACTTTTTTAAATTGAATTAAAAACTTCATTCCTCCTCCCTATAATTCAACAAGCTTCTGGATCCTTTAGAGATCCCCCAACAACGAATATCGTAGAATTTACAATACCAAGTTAGATCTCATGTTCCTCACCTTTTTAGGTGACAGCTCTTCTTAAACGAATCAAAACACTGTGATGATCTGGTGCCATTTCAGCAGACCGTCAGCAAATAATGGCGTATCTGCCTGTATCTATTGATCGATTCGATTTCATGCCTTCTCAGACGGACTGCTAATGAAAAGTGTTCTGAAGAAACACAAAACACCAGAAAATAATTCGAATCATTAGAACTATGTACGACAATGCGGTGATTCTGTGAACCATTTGATACCAACGTTTGCATACAACAATGACGTCCTCTATCAGCTCCGCTGTTCACCATCCTTCCAGGTGCTATCGTGAGTCTATTCGGAGAGAAAAGGAATTCCATGGAACATAATCCTTGACAATAGGTTATCAACTCCAAAAGACAATGTAATATTAATCATCGTTTATGTTGACAAACTGCTAAGAAAGAGGAATATCGCCTCCAAGGGTCCGCGGTGTAGTGCTTTTGAGCGTATTAAGGAGACAATGAAGTCGCCGTAGTCTAGCAGGTAGTGTGTCGACTTATTAGGCCTAAGGCCAGGGTTCAAATCTCAGGTCAGACATCAAAACGAAAATATGAAAAAATATTTCTTCGGTGACTGCCTCTCAGCAGATTTCTGGCAAGAACTCTGAGAGTAAATAAAATTGCCATTAAAAGTTTCTCAAGCAAATCTGTCGTTTGGAGTCGACTTTAAAACTGTAGTTCCCGCCACTCATGTATAAAATTAACACACACAACAGAAGTGGTGTGAGAAACTAGGTCGTAATCCTGACTGAAGGGTTGTAATGACCAATTATGTATGTATGTAAGGAGACGATGGTAAAAATGATGACATTAGAGCCCAGTAATAAAGCAGAGATTTAACGCAGATATTGCATTCAGTTTGGCTGACTTCCAAAATGTACAAATACAAAGTTTGTATACAGTTCTACTACTGTATACAAATTTTGTACATATGCAAAGTAACGAAACAATGCATCAACTATAAATCCGATGCCTGATTGCTTTTTGAATGCGTTAAAAATACACATTGACGACGATTTGAAATAGATTACATTGTAAGCATTTTGTATAGCGGCTTTATGAAACACTATACTTTGTTCAAACACAAAGCAACTAACATTTTGGAAGGCAGTCTTTGATTTGTAGTTTGCAAAAGCATCCCAGAGAAGTAATGTCATAAAACCAATTTTCTTTTTACAAAACTTTGTTAACCAGTGTTGTCTACATACCTTCGCAACTCTTAGTTTGAAAAGAGAATTTTTTATCAAAAAATTCTAATTAACTTGGCTAGTAAATGTTTTACTTACACTAAACTATCAGCCCTATTACTACTGCTGCTGCTCTTCATACGATAATAATAATAACCGGCGGGTTGCCTTGCTTTTGTTTTGTTTACAATTCTCCAAGGCTCTCACATCAGCGTTTGAGCGAATGCGTGAAATTTGCATACCCATGGCGTAGGTAACGTTTCATTTTCATCGTGTTTCACTTGGTTAATTTTGTTTACACTTTGTGCCATTTTTTACGGTATTCTTGTTTTTCTGCTGTTCTTCTGTTTTTCTTTTTTTCAGTTTTTCTTTTGTAAAGCTTTAGGGACCTTTGTAAACTTTAATACCCATACTACGTAATTTCTTTAGTTCTTTGCTTTTTGTCAAAGAATATTTGCAATGTTAATGCAGACAAATAAGGTTGCCAGGTTGGAAATTAATAGGAGGCTATAAAAAATGGCAAGTTCCACACGTGTTAAAGGAAGGAAAACCGCATAACAAAAAAAACTTTAATTTCCGAATCACCACTGAATCGCTACAAAGTTGAGCCGGTGACTGGTAATAAAAAAATTGAGCACTTTCGACAACGTAAGTCTAAAAAATTTATAACAACTGGTTGACAGCTCTCAGCGATATCGATAGTTTTATGAAAGTGTGTATGCCGTACAAATCACTTCTCGTGGAGAACTCTTCATCACAGATTGCTTAGTGACCAACAATACATACATACAATCCGGACTGTAGTGTATACGTGTCCCTACGTAATGGGGCGAGCCCTCCGCGGTCGGGTGAGGGTGGGTTAGTGTGAGCCCGGGGACGTTCGAAAAAAATAACATAATTGGTCATTACAACCCTTCAGTCAGGATAACGAACTAGTTTCTCACACCACTTAAGTTGTGTGTGTTAATTTTATACATGAGTGGTGGGACCTACAGTTTAAAGTCAACTCCGAACGACAAATTTTTGAGAAACTTTTTCATGGCAATTTTATTTACACTCAGAGTTTTTGCCAGAAATCTGCTGAGAGGAAGTCGCCGAAGAAATACTTTTTGTATTTTGTTTTGATGTCTGGCCTGCGTCTCGAACCCTAGGTTTACGTTTAATAAGCCAACACACTACCTACTAGACTACGGCCAATAATAACAGAGAAAAAATTCTGTGCTCTAAAATTCTTTATTGTCATCATAGCTTCTGTAGAAGTTAGTGTAAAATATTCCTAGCCTTCGTACCAGAGGTTAGTGTCCCGTTTTAACTGCTATGAGCGTCCTAAGACGGACTCTCGTCAGGTTTAACGCCTGCATACATCCACACATATTGTCGCCATAGTCTAGCAAGTAGTGTGCTGGCTTATTAGACGTGCGACCACGTTTTATACCGCGGGACAAACATCTCGAACGAAATGAAATATGAAAAATATTTCCTCGGCGACTTCCTCTCACCAGGTTTCTGGCAAAAACTCTTAGAGTAAATAAAATTGCCATGAAAAGCTTATCAAGCGCCTGTCGCTCGGAGTCGTCTTTAAACTGGAGGTGCCGCCATTCATGTATTAAAAATCAATACACACAAAATAAATGGTGTGAGAAGCTAGGTCGTAATCCCGACTGAAGGGTAGTAATAACCAATTATGTATGTATTATGTAAGGGTCCTAAGGCGGACTCTCGGCAGGTTTAACGCAATTTATGTTCTGTATACATCCACACATGTTGTCGCCGTAGTCACGTTGGCTTATTAGACGTGAGGCCACGTTTTATACAGCGGGACAAACATCTCGAATGAAACGAAATGTGAAAAAAATATTTCTTGGGCGACTTCCTCTCAGCAGGTCTTTAGCAAATATAATTGCCATAAAAAGTTTCTCAAAAATCTGTCGCTAGGAGTCAATTTAAACTGTAGGTCCCGCCACTCATGCATTAAAAATTAACACACACAGCATTAGTGGTGTGAGCAGCTAGGTCGTAATCCTGACTGAAGACTTTTAATGACCAATTATATATGTATGTATATACATCCACATCGGACAAGATTAAACTGATCTCTCTCTCTCTCTCTCTTCAGACTTAACAAAGGGAGAGAGTGAGCTGTACAGCAGCTCAACATGTAATTAGAAGGCCTCATAACGTAATTTTTTCCTTAGAATGACTAGTTAGTTAAACTACAAAACTAATAATTCCTCTAATTGACGTTATCTTGCAATTTGGCAACCCTTTCACTTTTTGCACATCATTTCGGGAGAAAAAAAGTGTTTTTTAAACGCCCTCATCCATTGTAAATGATATGAAAAACACATGTTTGTCATGTTATAAGCATGACAAATGTCTCTGACATTATACCGACATTATCACAATCAAGAGGGAATAACAATAATGATTAACAATAAAGATGATAATGATGTTATTATACAACACATACACCACATACAATACACAAAATATTATGCACTAGACCCTAAAAAAAAAGAAAAAGAATTTTTGTCACTTCTTTCTCAAGCTTAACGAAAAAGATGAAGAACTTTTTTTGGAATTTGCAAACAAGAAAGAAAAAAAACAGAACAAGAAATGAAATATCACACCACCAGCAACATGCCATGCCATGTAGCATCATAGCATAACATCATAACACATGCATCATCGTCGACACAGAGAGACAGCAAAATAGCCCGGCTAAACATGCACAATACTGCAACATCCTTTGCCATCTTGCCATACCACCATACTATACCATACGACCAACGTCAGCATCATCGTCGTCAGCGTTGCCGTCGCTGTCGTCGTCATCTTTTTCTGCTTCTGCTTTAGATCAAAAACCACTCATTAATTAAGTGTGTAATTCTTTTACGTGTTGTATGATGATGTTTATACAACTGCTACGGTACTAACTATATGTTGCAAGTTGCAAGGCTGCCTCCCCCATGTAGAGGATATATTTTTGCATCACACAAATGCAAATAAAGAACCAAAAAAAAAGGAAAAAACAAGAAAAACGTGCAACACAAAGTAAAAAAGAAACTTTCTTTTGATGTCTACTTAAAGACTTGCTTGTTATGTTGCATCCACATGAGGGTGTTTGCTTTGCTTTGCTTTGCTTTTTTCCACTCTTTTTTGTTGTCATTCTTTTTTTCTCATGTTATTTTTATTGTTTTTAGTACTTATTCTACAATGATTAAATATGATTTAATGTGGTATAAATTTTATAAATTACAACCAAAGCAGCAGCCCGCAAAAAAGAATTCGAAACCAGAAAGTAATGAAAGGCGAACAAAAAAGAAAAATTGTCTGGCATATCACAGAGAAGGAAACATTTTTCTTTTTCTCTTTGTGCGGAGTATATGCATGCTCCTCTCATTATAAATGCTTAGATTAATAAGGAAAATTACTTAAATGCAGCTGCTTAGGGCTTAATTAACAATTTTCTGCCGTTATTTTTAGTTTTACGAAATAATTCACAGCCATAGATAGGGGTGGGGGGCAACCGTTTTCAAAGGACATTACATGCAGACTTAGGGACAGCTTAGAGAAATAAAAAAAGAAATGGGAAACGGCTCCATCCTCTCTTAGGTTAGGTGGCAAACCCTTCTTGAGGGACAACCCAGGGATCAAAAATATCCCAAGCGAAACCAATTGGACATCAGAACAAATCTTGCTATTGAAGGTGGGGGTCTTAAATAATAAATTTTCAACCGTTTTAAATAGACATTACAAGCAGAGCTAGGGACCGTCCAGAGAAATTAAAAAAGAAATGGGAAACGGCTTCATCCCCTTTTAGGTTAGGTGGCGAACCCTTCTTGAGGCACAACCCAGGGTTCGAAAATATCCCAAGTGAAACCAATTGAACATCAAAACAAATCTTGCTATTAAAGCTTTCTTCTTATTGGAAAGCACAGTCCAAACAAAAGAAAACACCTGCATCTCTTCATGGCAAGAGCAGTGTCCTCACACATAAGTGATAAAAGATAGTTTCCTCATAAGATCCACAACTTCTACCGAAGACTTACGAGGGATTGCCATGTGGTCTTGCTGTAAAACGGTAGCCCATAAGAAATACAATTGTGCGATGGACGACCATGTAGCAGTCCCCTTCATATCTAATTATAAAAGTCCATTAGAGACTAGCAATAATGCACGTAACTCTCTGCTGCCAATGAAGTTAAGCCTCTCCGTAAAACAAGTAGAGAACACCTAGTTTAATTTGGTAAATAGCATACCTATACATACATACAGTGAGCGTCATAAGTGAGTCAACACTTTTGTTCTTAAGTATAAAAAAAGTTAATTTATCATGAATTGTTGTTTTTGTTTTAACATTTTATAAGTAATAAATAAACGTTTTTATTTTTGGAAATTTTTTCGACTCTTCTCATTTACTTTTCTCGCTATCCTAAGAAAATGAATTATTTTAGTGGTGTTTACTGACTTTTGGCGCTCAATGTATATAATTGGTCACAACAACCCTGCAGTTAGGATTACGACCTAGCTTCTCACACCACTTATGTTGTGTGTGTTAATTTTATACATGATTGACAAGACCTACAGTTTAAAGTCGACTCCGAATGACAGATTTCTAGGAAATTTTTGACGGCTTTTACCAGAAATCTACTGAGAGGAAGTCGCCGAAGAAATATTGTTTCGTTTTTCGTTCTTTTGGAGATGTCTGATCTGGGGTTTAAACCGAGGCTTTACGTCCAATAAACCAACGCACTACCTACTAGACTATGGCGACATTACCTACATCCCGCATAGCATATGAGAGATTGTGAATACCGTACCGGCGATGACCAATTCAGCAGCAATGCAATTTTCGATGACATCCCTATGTCCTGGTACTCATATAAGATTCATCTTCAAATGATCTGAAATTATCCTGAGAAATGCTTGGCATTCCTTAGCTGAGTACGGACATCGAAGTGACCTTTGTTAGGGGATCGTTGCCTAGCTATTCAAAACAATCAAGTGATTTTTCGTCTAAAAAACACTGCGGTTAGGTGGTCTACACAAAAGTTTAGTGCCAAAATTTTTAATAAATACATACATATGTACATACATACATACGAAATTGGTCAGTACAACCCTTCAGTCAGGATTACAACCTAGCTTCTCACACCATCCATGTTGAGTATATTAATTTTATACATGAGTTCCGAGACCTACAATTTAAAGTCAAATCCGAACGACAGATTTTTGAGCAACTGTTAATAATTTTGTTGGAGATGTCTGATGCAGGAGTTGTAACGTGGCTTGATGTCTAATAAGCCGCTACCTATGAGCCTATAGCGATGTTCCTCTATATTATTGCAATTGAAAACACGACATTTCCGCCGGATCTCTTCTTAGACAATGACTAAAAATCATACAATAACATGTGTACGTCAATGGGCTTCTTTATATATTGTTGCGAAAATAGAAATGCTGTTTTGCTTTCACATATCGTTCAAATTGTAAACAAAAGCTATAAAAACAAAAACAATAAACTCGTTTACAGGATAAACAAACAAGTAAACAAAAATATACCAACAAAGCAACAGTATAAAAAAAGTGATAAACAAGTAAACAAAAATGCAACAACAAAAAGAAACTGCAAGAATAAATGTAAACAGAAATACAACAACAACAAACAAGAATAAATGTAAATATGTTGTTTATATATTTTTAGCAACAATTGTTTAGCAACAATGATGATAAATGTAAATATGTTGTTTACATTTAAAGAGATTTCGAGAAGGCTAAGTTATTCGTAAAAACGTAACAATATTACAGGGCAAGTCTGACAATACTGCAACATTTATTCGATATTATTCCAACAAGCAAAGGACATTTGAGTGTGAAAGTTAAAATGATTGTCAGTCTAAAAACCAAGACATGTAATGGACTTTGGGAAATTTATTTCCCTACCACCAATTTGAATTTTGAGAGTTTGTGTGAGCTATTTCCGGTAGATTTATCTCCATTTTTACGGGGAAAATAGTGACACCATGCATTCTTCTTAACCAATAATTTCCACAAAAAAATTGAAAAAAAAAAGAAATTTGTTTTTAAAATAACACCTACTTTTACTATAACACTCTCTAAGTGGAGGGCGGATTCAAAAATGATTAAAAAATTTAAAAGACTTAATGACATCATTTCCACAAAATTATGAACAAATTGACCTTTTGAACTCATATTTTGTCCCTACAAAATGACTTCAAAACAAAAGAGAGCGAACGCGATTATAAAACATACATAAATTAATGGCCTGAAATAAAAATATTAAAAACGCATTAAAAATACTTTAAAATGCATTACGACACATAAAATATAAAATAAAAACAAAAATAAATACAAAAATTATTTAAAAAAAATAGAAACAAAATCAGAAATTTTACATTTAAACTAACCAGCTCAGTGACAGCTAATTTTAAAATTTAAACACTGCAAGCAACTGCTGCAAAAGAAAAACACACGAAATAGAAATAGAAAAACGGGAAATAATTTCAAGCGAAAATATGAAATTAAAAACGATAATTTTACACACACACACACAGGGACGATGACGAGAATGATAGCAACGATGATGATGATGATAATGACGATTGCAATAGCCGTGATAATGATGTTCAAAGTACGTTGAAGAGGTTCTTGATGAACCATAACACTGTGATGTTTATAGTTTAGTTTGTTTACGTTGTTGTTGTTGTTATTTTCTATGCACACATACACTCGGTAACAAAAATAAACATACAAGCCATTTATATTCTAGCTTGTGAATTATACTCCCAACTCATTGTAAAAGGAAAAGAAAAAATACCGAAAAAGCTTTTCCGAATCTTTCAAGTTACAAGTCTTGTTACTCTTGTTGACTTTAAATTATCGATCCCCTATCAATTTATTATCAAGAGGATAACAGAAAAGAAATTTTCTCTTCAAAGTACATACATATGTAAAGGGTCCACCAAATAACTTTTTTTTTGAAAATGCTTTAAGAAAAAACTACTGAATATTTTCCCAAATTTATTTTTTTATTTGAAAGTACAATCCTTCCGGTTAATAATAGAAAATAATTTCATTCAAATGGCTGCCTCGGCTGGCCTACACCAGAAGATGCCGATATTAGCAAAAAAAAAATCATCTTTTCAGATGAAGCTCATTTTGATCTTGGCGGGTATGTAAACAAGCAAAATTGTCGCATTTGGGGCACAGAAAACCCGCACGCATGCACTGAAAAGCCGGCGCACCCAAAACGAGTCACTGTTTGGTGCGGATTTTGGTCCAGAGGCATAATTGGCCCATTTTTTCTTCGAAAATGAGCAAGGGGAGTGGCCGTTACAGTCAATGGCGATATTTGTCGGTCCATGTTGAACGAATTTTTGTTCACAAAAATTTAAGAGGAGAATATTGGCAATATTTGGTTTCAACAGGACGGCGCTACGTGCAACACAGCCGAAGCTACACTCGATGTTTTGCGCCCTGTTTTTGAAGATCGCATTATCAGCCGTTGGCACCGTTGGACTATTATTTGTGGGGCGCCGTCAAAGATAAGTGTTACGCCGACAAGCCAGAGACAATTGACGCTTTAAAGGACAATATTCGTGAAGCCATTGGTGAAATACAGCTGCACACAATCGATAATGTGCTTAAAAATTGGACCGATCGTGTAAGCTACTGCATGGCCAGCCGAGGCAGCCATTTGAATGAAATTATTTTCCATTATTAACCGGAAGGATTGTACTTTCAAATAAAAAAAGAAATTTAAGAAAATATTCAGTAGTTTTTTTTAAAGCATTTTCAAAAAAAAAAGTCATTTGGCGGACCCTTTAGATGTTACAATTACATCAATTAAATTCGGTACTCTACGGCCGATGTTCAACGAGGCTTAACTTCATTGGTATGCTATCAATTTAGGTTTGAGCAGGAGCTTTTAATCTGAGGACGAGGAGGAAGACTCTCTTTCACTATATGTTTCGGCTATCAACTATTACCATGAAGAGGTGGAGGTTCTTCGCCTCTTGTTTCTTCTCATCTACGACTAAACTCTCCAAAATAAAGATTAAAACAATCGCGAAAATTTATCGTTGGAGACGGTTTCCTGAAGTGGCCGTAGTCTAGATGGCTAATTAGACGAGAGTGGTTCAAACCCTAGCTCAAACATCTCAACCAAAATAAAATATGAAAAAAAAAAATATTTCTTTCGGTGAAAACTCGGCAATAAAATTGCTATGAAAAGCTGCTCACGTCTGTCGTTTGGAATAGATGTTAACCTATAGGTCACGCCAATCATTAATACACACTGCATTGGTGGTGTGAGAAACTAGGTTGTAACGAAATAAATAAGCCACCGTGGTCTAGTAGGCAGTGTGTTGGCTTATTAGACGAAAAGCCAGGGTTCAAACCCTAGGGCAGACATCAAAACAAAATATGCGGCGACTTCCTCTCAGCAGATTTCTGGCAAAAACTCTGAGTAAATAAAATTACCATGGAAAGTTTCTCAAAAATCTATCGTTCGGAAACGGCTTTAAACTGTGGGTCCCTCCCGGCACTCATGTATAAAATTAACACACACAACATAAGTGGTGTGAGAAAAAGGGTTGTAATGACCAATTATGTATGCATGTGTGTAAGTGAAATACCCAATTCGATTGGCAACGATCTCAACTGCCCTACAGTTACCTAGACTTTCCCTATGCCCAGGAACTTAAGCAAGTGAGACCCTTACGCAATGCCGATGCTTTCTACCGAGTTTAGACTTGACAGTAATGCCCGAAAGAATCTATGAATGGATGTGATTTATTATGGGCACTGTTTGGCAATATCTACCTTGTGGTATCACAATGAGCCTAAACAGGCTCTAAGTGGGATCTTACCCACTGTAATTTTCCACTCTCGAGAACAATCTTCAAATCGTAAAGTGGCATCAAAAATGAAAACAAGGACGGGCAAATTTGTGGTGAATGACGTCATACGTCCTATGTCTTCACAAAATTCAGAAATAATAAAACTTTTCTTTTGTTATTTCGACCTATGCATAATTTTATTGCCGACTGTACATAGTATATTCCCGATGCAAGAGTATGCATGTCGTGTATGTAAATTATTTGACAAGTATGAGTACATTGTATGACAGATGACAAGTGTTGTTGACAGCTGATGGTATTTTTAGTTTTATTTTTTCTACAACATATTTGTTGTTAGTTGCTGTTGTTATTGTTATTGCTTTATTAATGCTATAGGGAATCTTAATTATATATGTACGTATGCTACATACATACTAGATACTATACTCATACAAAACGTTTGTGATGCTTGTGACGACGCACACTTATTCAAACACGTACTCTCTAGCTCTCTATTTAACGAACAATTTCCACTGGGAGGATAGAAAAGATCAAAAGAATCTTTTTTTTGTTATTTTTTATGTCTCGAGTAAATAATAAATGAATGAATTTTATTGTAATTGTTGTTGTTGTTGTTATAGCTGTTGTAATTGTTGTTGTTGTTGTTGCAGTTACTGTCTAGGTTATTAAAATTGAAGGTGATGAAAAGTGAACATAATCATTTTCAATCCGTAGTTATCTCGTTGATGCTTGTGGAATAGTGTGCAAATCTTTCTTTTTCTTGACAAAAAAAAAACCCCCCGATAAAGATAAAGTGAAAGTGATGAGACGAAATATTCTATTCTAAACGAAGCCGCACAGAATAAAAGACACTCGCATCACCGCTTTTTTCAATCATTCAAGTACCATGCCCCCCCCTTTGCATTCTAGTTTTTTTCTTCTTTTCATTCAGTTCACTTACACAGCCTTTTATAGGAGCTTTAAAATTCCGAAATTGAAGAAATTAATCCATGACAACTAATCAATAATAAATAAATAACCGAGGAGGACCTCTATCGCCAGCGCCGCTCAAAGCGCATTTGTTGGCAATAGGAATGATTTTAAACCCAATGTGTAGATTCTGTGATAAGAAAAACTAGTCACCAGAACACATACTTGCAACCTGTTAATGTATTTCAGAAAGAAACACTGTTGGAGGTGATGATTCAGTAGGTCCTAAAGGCCCTTAATGAATTTTATTTGAGCTCTGACCTTTACTACCATGTTCCAGGGACTTGAATCAAACGCCGATGTAGAACAGGTATCTATTGCGCCTGTTATACCAACACACGCTACTTTCTGTAATTTGTCCAACGCATAAGCCGGAAAGCATCCTAGGTTTATGACATCCATAGGCCACATTATCCATCCATTAGTCTGACCCTTTTTGCTATACAGCCAATGCAATAATTCCAGGGATACATCCCCAGAATTTTCTTTCACACATTCTGCATATCATTATGACATGTAAGGCCTGTGCGGCAAAAGGAAAAATAGAGAGATGAAGAGGCTGTTTCCAAGGCAGCCAGTCTATAAAGAAGTAGCCTCAGATTAGAAATAGGACTTCTGACCGAACGACACTTAGATTCTGTGATAAAGAAACCTAATTACCAGAATAAATTCTGGGAACCGTCAATTACAACCCTTTAGTCAAGACTACAGCCTAATTTCGCGCACAATCCACGCTGCGTGTGTTAATTTCATCCATGAGTTTAACGTCGACTTCGATGGACTGATCTGAGGAACTATTTCATGGCACTTATATTTACTCTCAGAAAAGACTGACTAGAGAAGACTAGACTAGGAGGAAGTCGCCGAAAAAAATATTTTTTTCACATTTCGTTTTAATCGAGATATCTGATCGAGGGTTTGAATCTCTAATTAACCAACACACTACCTACAATAGGTTAGGTTAGGTTAGAGGACGTGTACTTGTCAATGAAATGAAACCAGGAGGTCGAATTGACCCATTGTACAACGTCCTTAACGAGGGAAGGATAATAGATGGATAAAAGGAGAGTATGTAGGAAAGGAGACGAGCATAGTATATACTTCAATAAAGAGCATTGCAGAAGATTAAGATTTTTGTTTTTATTTTTGGAAAGGGATTGCCTAAGAAGGACGGACGATAGAAAGATTTTTTATAAAAATAATTTCCTTATCAAAGCGTTTTCTTGTTTAATCTTTTATGCAAAAATGAAATTCACAATCCTCATCTACATGTCGCGTTTCTTTTTTTCTGTTTTTTTGTTTTTGAAAATCGTCAACTCGGATGTGTATTTTGCATCTCTTTTTCATTTTCTTAGATCTTTGCCGAAAGACAAAAGCAAAAACAACAGCAAAACAAAAAAGAAACAACATCAAAAAAGGAAAGAAATTCATTAAAAAAAAAACGAAGAAAAAAACACTTGACAGTATAAGATTCGCTACATTTTTTACTTCTTCTTTCTCTGAGCATTTTGTTTGATGTCATTTGATGTCAAATTGTAAAGAATTTTCAACTCAATTCCTCATTCTTTAGGCCGCCTATTTTTCTTTCTATTCTTGTTATTCTTATTCACTTTTTTCTTCTTATTCTTCATTTATTTATTTGATAAGACCAGAGCCAAAGCCGCCCAAAGTATTGTACTACACAAAAACAACATCATTGCGAAGAGCATTTATTGTACTTAGACGGACGTGATATTATTGTGGTGGCATCTTTCTTTCTTTTTATTATTTAAAGTGGATTTTCTCCTCTGCACTACGTAAGACCCTATAGAACAGGGAGGAAAAAGCAGACAAAATTCTATTTTTAAATACGTATTTAAGAAACGAATAATTTTCATCATCAACATTCGAATAAATTATGTATGTAAAGTGTGCGGTTTCGTTTTTATTTTTTTTTATTTCTTTAAATACAAAAAAATTTGTCGTTGATTATATGTGCTTGTATATCTTTTTTATTTTATTTTTTATTATTATTACTTAAATGTGCGTATTTTTATTTATAAAGTGTCAAACGAAATAAATTTGGCGTTAAATTAGTTTTTTATGTTCATTTTTCCACTTTAAAAAAAAAAAAAATTTTAAATTTTTGGAAATAAAAATTTCCGTCAAATAATCCGAAAATTTTCGAATTTTTGTGATGGTACATATAATGTCATCGTAGCGATTTAAATCGTTTTAAGATTTAAGATTTCATCATTGGTGACCTCCTTTAATGTGATGATTGACAAAACCATCAGATAAGTAGGGTAAATCACTCAGCAATTTGTTATCATTGCTGTGGAGACATGAGATCTAGAAAATTGGGTCAAAGAAATTTTTCTTTTTCAAATATCAGCAAATGATTGTTTCAGTTCAGTTTCAAGCATTTTAACTTCCATTTATTCTCTTCGGATTTGAAACTTGCAATCGTTTAATATACTCAGAAATTTTCATTAATATTCGTGAATAAATTTGATTTAAAAGTAAAAAATACTGTCGTGTGTACAGCGGCCTACAGTGAATCTCTTGTAGTTTTTAACGATTTTGTCCCGTTGGTAGGTAGGTACGCTGAAGGGAAAGAACTCAACCAAAGGATTCTAGGTGTAATATCTAACGGCATACACCTAAGCAATCAAAAGCAGGCTAGTAATGCCAACCATAATTTCAATAGGAAGTTTGTATCTTGCACAAACTTCCTTAAGCTTCGTCCACTCCATTCCGTTGTGATAAGTAATGTCTAGTACAATCGTTTTTGATAAAATATTTAGGATCTCAAGCTTACGAAAGCCTACCTATTCGTTTTTTCATTATTCTTTACCACCTACAATATAGTTCAGTTGTATATGTGATTTGCTCAAGGTTTTCCTCCTATCAGTAACGCCTCTGAGTATGTTTGAAATTTTTCTTTCCGTGTTATTATTTCACAATTGTTCTTGTAACATTTTTAATCACTTGTTTTAGCCTTGTTTCTAATGCATAGGGAAAGTTGCCATAGTTGCTATAGTTGCCATAGTATTGTAGGTAGTAGAAGTCGCCGTAGTCTAGTGGGTAGTGTGTTGGCTTATTAGACGTAAAACCAGGGTTCGAGCCCCAAGCCAGACATCAAAACAAATTACAAAAAGTATTTCTTCGGCGACTTCTTCTCAGTACACTTCTGGCAAAAACTCTGAGAATAAATAAAAATTGCCATGAAAAAGTTTCTCAAAAATCTGTCATTCGGGGTTGACTTTAAACTGTAGGTCCCGGCCCACCACTCATGTCTAAAATTAAAACACACAACATAAGTGATGTGAGAAACTAGGACGTTGTACAATGGGTCAATTCGACCTCTGGGTACTGTACTTGTCTTAATTGACAAGTACACGTCCTCTAACCTAACCTAACTTAACATTCACAAATCAAAGTCTCCATACGATTTAATGATATCTTCTTCAAAGTGTTCCTATTATTTCTGCTAACACTGTATATAAATATGGAAATTAAAATATTGTTTTTGACAAATACTAGGTATTGGAAATTTTTAAACAACAAAATTAAAAGGGTTGCCCCCCCCCCCCTAAAATCCATTTAAAAATTTTTAAACGGCCTATTCAACAAAATGCTTAATTTTGTACAACTTTTTTTTGAGAAAATAGGCCACCAATACGATAATGAAAGAAAAGCGAAAAACGTTTTTTTTTTTTTTTTTGCAAACAAGGAGTCAAAGGAATTTTTAATTCTCTTTAATGACCATTCAGGAGTGTGAATCGTTGAGAGAAGGCCTATTTTCACCTTTTTTTTCAAGTCCTTTTCGTTAATAGCATTCTGAGCCACATGGGCATGAAATAAGGGGCTATTGTGTACCAACATATGTATGTATGTTTGCGTATTAATATGCGTACCTCTCTCTCTCTCTCTCCCTCTAAAGGATATAAAAGCGTAAATAGTTGGTGTTTAGTTGGTTCAATTTATAACCACATTTCGCTTATATTTTTCTTTCTTTCTTTTGTTGGTGAAGTGTTATGGAAATTTTAATTAAAAGTGTTGAATTCCCATAAAGAAATATATCCATTCGATATGCATACATACATACATACATGCATACATACATATAAAGCGTGATAACTTAAAAGCAATTTAACAAAGAAACTGAAAATATTTTTGTATACGAAATACACAACAAGCGTGTTTTAATTCAATAAACAAGGGTGAGTGAGTGAGTGAGTGAGTGAATAAGTGAGGGTGGTCGTGCCGTTATGGTAAGTCTTTTTTGAGCTTCAGCTTCAGAGATGTTTTCAGTTCTTTGTTGCAAGCAATGCTTGCCATAATTGATGCTGAAATACTTCACGTTCTTGTTTGGTTCAGCTCTATTCATGCAGGCGCCAGCATTTTATAAAAGAAAGAGAAACGATCTTTAGGACAAAAGTTTAAAAAAATTCAAAAAAAAAAAAAGTAAAATGGACCACCAGTTTAAAATATGTGAATTTGAATACAAAAAATTCATGTTCTCTTGCATGTTAAAATTTGTCGAATTAGGGACAATAAAATAATAAATTCTCATTAATTTTAATTAAAAAGAAAATTGTATTTAAAGTAACTAAAATGATCATTATAAAATTGAAAAGTATTCACAGGCTTCTAAAAGAATTTCAAAAGGGAACGATAGACAGTACGATGGAAGCTAAAAATTTAAGAAGCGGTTGCAAGAAATAAGTTTCAAATCCATTTAATATGCCGGTCTGGCAAGGCTCTCAGCTGTCGAATACCTTTCATACGAACTGTTGTTTATTTAATGATAGTTTCGCCAGTTATGAGTATCAATCGCGTAACAACCGAAGAACACGTTGCATCAAACTTGGGCATTTTGAAAGAATTGTGGAGTGGCCATGCGTAATGGGTAGACCGCGGAAAGACTGCAGCTCACATCAAACGACTTTTGCTGCGGTTTTGGGCCTGCTGAAGAAATTGAGGAAATTATAATCCACTTCTTCTCTCAGTTTGATGGAATTCGGTCAGTACAGAGGCAGTCCCTGTGCATCACAACGCACAGTGGGGCTTTTGATACCAAAAATGGGAATTAATTGCAAAATTAAATTTAGGAAAACTGAATAAATTTTTGTAGTCGGTTAAAGTACACAACATTCCACATAACTAGTGCAAAAATTTTGTTTTTGACAACTACCGTTATGTCAGAATATAATTTTAAAGTCTGAATTATTTGTAGTTTTCCTCGCGTGAAATATAAATTTCAAGTTTTGGTGTCTTAAAAATTACTTTTGGGTGTTTTCTAAAGTGATAATTAAAAATATTTTAATGGAATCTTCAACCTCAGGTTAGTTAGATTAATTTATGTTTTTGGTTTTTATGTGCAACTTGTGTTATTATTTTTAATTAATTTTCACGCGTAAGCCTATAAATTAGGGGATTTCGGGAAATATGTCGATAAATAGTTGTGAATAAAGCCAAATTAAGAAAAAATCTTTTGTTTTCAAAAAACACAAACGGTTTTGAAAATATTTATGAAAAATTTGTCTGCAATTTTTGCACATTTTAAAATACAATTTAAATATATTGTTGCTCCTACATATACAAAATTAAAAAAAAAAATAAAATAAAAAAATTAAAAAACTTTAATTAATTAATGTAATTAATGTTCCTATAAAGAAACGGCAAGCTAGATCGGATATCGAAAAACAAGTTGTTGCAAAAAATAAAGTACGTATTCAAGAGGAGTTCAAAAATAAAACTGGTCTTATTTTTGACCATCCGATAACTGGCTTTAAAAATTCGAGTGACGGCATCACAGCTCGGCGCTTCTTTCAAAATGCGGACATTTCAGCTCAAATTCCAAAATTGGATGCAAAATTGATAAAACAACTGCGTTCAATTATGGTTACCGTTTCTAGTGGATTTCAAATAAAAACTAATGCCTTTCGAGATTTCGCTCTTGAAACCGCAAGGTATTTTGTACAACTGTATCCTTGGTATTATTTGTCCCCAACTATCCATAAATTTTTAATACATGGACAAGAAATAATAAACCACACTTTGCTACCAATTGGGCAGCTGACGGAAGAAGCACAATAAGCTCGAAACAAAGGTTTCAAAAATTTTAGGGAGCATTTTTCTCGAAAATGTTCTAGAGAAAAATCAAATGAAGATATATTTGAAAGACTATTAGATACTTCAAATCCAGTAATATCAAATATGAGAAAATTGAAAGAGAAAAAACCCCATAATTTTTCTATGGAAGCATTCAAATGATAAGATTTGAATCAATCCTCGATGGTGAAGAAGATACCAATAATAATAATGATACCTATACTAATTATAGTGATAATGGTGATAATAATAATTGATGATGATGATGATAAAGAATCGGATAAGGAATAGAAATGTGAGAATAAATATTATTCTTTTTGTTTTTGAGAAATATTGGAATTTTTTTTAAATAAAGTAATACGTAATAAAACTTGTACTAAATAATATTAAAAATTTATTAGTTTTACTTCTTAAAGTGAATTTAACTGAAAAAAGTTAAATTTACAAACAGGGAATCGAATTAATTCCTACTTTTGGTATCAAAAACCCCACTGTGCAACGGGACGATTGCTCAAGTGAGCTTTGGTATCGAAGCTACCACTTCACCCTACCTTCCTATCTACCTACCTACTTCTGGTCGTCATAATCGACTTACTAAATCAGGGAAAAACATTCAAAAGAAATTTAAAAAGACTGAAACCGTGTTTCAGCTGTGCATCATGTCCAGAAGAAAACATCACTTTTGTTACAAAAAGCTTGGCGCCCATAATCCAAATTTTTTGGATTCTCCGTTGTTTGCAGGAATTTACGTTTAGGTTTGCACCTCCAACCAACCATAATCGTTAAAACAGACTGAATATTTACAACGCCAACTGAGGCATTATTTACTGCACACAATTGGCTTCTTTCTAGCTTTCAATTGAAATAGACGGCTGAGCTAATGGCACTACTACTCAATGCAATTAAATTCTGGTCCAACCTAAACTGTGGACAGGCTGTAACTCAAAAAATAAACATCCGAACAGTTCCTTACAATTTTCTGAATAGCATGTTTGATTTTAGGGTTCCAATTGGGGACTACCGGACTGAAGTTTCAGTTTATAGCGACAGGTTCAAAATGTTGAACAGTACAGGCTGTCGAATTGATATAAAACTTGCATATATACTGACTGACAGATTACACAGCCCTGCAAATTTGGACTTTTTTGTGCAAATAACATGGCTCCAGGTGTATCCGAAGGCATTTTGCGCGCAGAGCACGAATCTGGGTTCTAAAACGTCAGGTTTTCGAGAAAAAGGGGGTTGAAACCCCTAAAAATAGCGTTTTTGGCCATTTTTGAAAAATTGTAGAGCTAAACACTGACGTGCTAGAACCATCGCTATCGTCAGAAATTGACAATTGATCTTTAAAATGAGCCCAAAACCAAATTGTTTGCATGTACCCTTAAAGTAGGGGGTGGGTTTATGTCAAGGGGTGCAAGAGAAAAAGAAACACGGAGGTCCTTAAAAATTAATCAGATTTACTTGAAAATCACTCAGGGGTTTTGGGGTCGCAGATTACAGATCTTCATTCCGATTTAAAAAATTCAAAATGCCGGATCCAATATGGCTGTCAAGTAAATCTGATTAATTTTTATAAACCTCGACCGCCATATTGGATCCGCCATTTTTGCCATGTTTTGCAACAGAGCTCTTGGCTATTTTAATAGCAGCACAATGCTTGTTAGATGTTCGAATTTTTCCTGAAAATGTCGTAACATTTATCAGTTGGCCAGGCTGTCATTAAGTCCCTAACGAGTGTCAATTTGAAGCCCGTCCCCATCTATTAATGCCGGGGACTTCTCAAGGAAATTTCGTATCATTCAAAGGGTTCGGGAACATAGGGTTATCGTGGGAAATTCTATTACTGATGAACTGCGCACATGTTATAGGATATAGGTATTCCGATTGCCTCGGCTAAACTAGATCTTTTCCTCTCTTTACACGAGGAGCTTGTAGGAGAAACGTGAGTGAAATATTGCAAGATTATCTTCTAGTCTTAAATCGTAAGCCTATCTACTACACAATTTGTATTCTTACAGTCATCTCTTCTATTGCAAGGCATGTCGATAAACTCGGCTCTCTGTCCCTTAAGTGACTTCTGCAGTAGCTGTGTGTTTGAGGAGGAGGCCGCAGTGCCCTGCTTTTGCCATAAAGTGACTACACTCTCCAATACAAAAATTTCTGCAAGAGCATGATTTATTTTGTAGTCGGGTTTATTTACTAAAGGGTCCGACAAATAACTTTTTATTGAAAATGCTTTAAAAAAAACTACTGAATATTTGCTCAAATTTCTTTTTTTATTTGAAAGGACAATCCTTCCGGTTAATAATGGAAAATAATTTCATTCAAATGGCTGCCTCGGCTGGCCATGCAGCACCTTACACCAGATGCCGATTTTGGCAAAAAAAATCATCTTTTCAGATGAAGCTCATTTTGATCTTGGCGGGTATGTAAACAAGTAAAATTGTCGCATTTGGGGCACAGAAAACCTGCACGTATACATTGAAAAGCCGACGCACCCAAAACGAGTCACCGTTTGGTGCGGATTTTGGTCCAGAGGCATAATTGGGCAATTTTTCTTTGAAAATGAGCAAGGAGTGACCGCTACAGTCAATGGCGATCGTTATCGGGCCATGTTGAACGAATTTTTGTTCACAAAAATTGAAGAGGAGGATATTGGCAACAGGACGGCGCTACGTGCCACACAGCCGAAGCTACACTCGATGTTTTGCGCCCTGTTTTTGAAGATCGCATTATCAGCCGCAGAGCTGATGTCGTTAGGCCACCTCGGAGCTGCGATTTGACACCGTTGGCCTATTATTTGTGGGGTGCCGTCAAAGATAAGTGTTACGCCGACAAGCCAAAGACAATTGACGCTTTAAAGGACAATATTCGTGAAGCCAATCGATAATGTGCTTAAAAATTGGACCGATCATGTAGGCTACTGCATGGCCAGCCGAGGCAGTCATTTGAATGAAATTATTTTCCATTATTAACCGGAAGGATTGCGCTTTCAAATAAAAAAAGAAATTTGAGAAAATATTCAGTAGTTTTTTTTTTAAAGCATTTTCAAAAAAAAAGTTATTTGGCGGACCTTTTGTAAGCAATGTTTGATCACCGGGTGGCACATTAAGATATCACAAGGGTCCTAAAATTTGGCTTAAGTAGGACCATGCCCTTAAAAAGAATCCACGATGTAATAACCTCACTTCATACTATCCAAACTATGAAATTTTTATTGTTATGCTCCTCAACAAACGATAAATACGACGGCATGGCCAGTAATTAATCAAGGGAAGTGTAAGGGGCAAAAAACTCATGTTTAGAATACCATGTGTAGAGGAATGGCATCCTTTGGAAAGCATATCACTTATTATTAAAACAATAAATGAAGTCGTAAATGTAGGTTACCTCCGTTAGGCAAATTCTTGGAATTCATTAAACATGCATTGCGACCAGGAAGTAAAACGGAAATGTAATGCCAATAAATGTATTGCCATAATGATTTCGCATTTTAATAACACCTCGATTCTAAACAACCTCCTGCAGAATGTTTTTCATTCATAGAAAAATTAAACATTTGATGAGTAGAACATTTATCTGTCCTCTACACTCCTATGACCAATGTGCCATCATGTTAAACAGAATCATAAGACTGACTGAAATTTATAACCTAACGAGTCATCAAAAGTCATTAAAAAAATAATTTTTTTTTCATTTTTCCGAGTTACGACTGGAATTGATCTAAACAACTTAAATGCTTTATAACACTTTCCTATAGAATGACATACGACGAGTACCATCCATCGGACGGACAAATGGACAGACGTATAACAGAAGACATCCATGCCATTCGTTCGTATCAGTTCATATTCGTTTGAATGTTTGATTGGTGTAGAGTGGAATGGAGTACAAGTACTTAAAAATTCTTTTTTGCTTTTCGTTTTTCTTTGTAAATTTACGCGGGCAAAAAAAACGAATTGCCAGAGACAAAGAGGGAACAACATGATCACTGTTGTGGTGGATAGACGAACTCTATGGGAAGGTATGCCAATAAGAATCACAATAAATGATTCAAATGTGAGTTTCGAAAAGTAACATATTACTTGTGGATGAAATGGACCTAGTAGGCAGGATAGTCATGGTATCAAGGATTCCAAAACAGAGCTTTACTTGGGAGCGGAGATATAGGCGACCAAGCTAGTTGCGTTTTTGTCGATGGATGGCATTTTCAAAGCCGATGACTTGCATTTTTCTGATCGATAACTTGCATTTTTGTGGTTAATGACTTGCTTTTTTTTGCATAGATGACTTGCATTTTTTCGGTTGATGATTTACATTTTTTGGTCGTTTTGTTTTATTTTTCAGTCGATGATTTGAATTTTTATGATCGATAATTTGCATTTTTCTGGTCGATAATTTGCATTTTTTGGTCGATGGCTTGTATTGTTTGCTCGATAACTTACATTTTTTATTGACGACTTGCATTTTTTGGTCGATGACTTAAATTTTTCTCGTCTATTTTTCGGTTGATGAATTACATTTTTTGGTCGATGAGTTGTACTTCTCAGTCGATGACTTGCATTTGTATTTTCGATAATTTCCATTTTCTGGTCGATGGCTTACATTTTTTTGGTCGATTACTTGAATTTTTCTGGTCGATAACTTCCATTTTTTTTTTTATCGATAACCTACATTTTTTATTGATAACTTGCATTTTTTGGTCGATAACTTGCATTTTTTATTGATTACTTGCATTTTTTTGATCGATGACTTGCATTTTTTTTGGTCGATAACTTAAAATTTTTATATAGAGCACTATTTTTTTCACTCGAATAAAACATTAGCTTCGTCGCCTATATCTCCGGTCTCAAGTGATCGCATACATTCCCTTGTAAATCGTTTCATTGCAACTTGTGACACTTGTAACGCATAAAACATTTATTTGCATGCTCCACTCACTGTACGCGTTTAATGCATGAATGCGCGGAACGTGAGACGAGTATTAAAACGAAGCAAAAAAACAAAATAAATAAATTTATTACGCTTATAACACTCTATAAAAGAAACATAACAAGTACAAGTTTCAGATTTGATGATGTTCGAAAGAAATACAAAAACAACAACAACAACAAAAAAAGGAAACAACTGAATATGCAATTTGAAAACTTTAGAGATCTGTAAATACCCTATACCCTAGATGTCAAATGAAATATCGAAGTGTATGGGCGGGCTTTTTTTGACATGTTTATGGCGTGTTAAATGAAAAATTATTCACATTTATGAAGTTTGATAGTTTAATACTCTCGAGGTTCTCAATTGCAATATTTACTTTATTTTTTAGGGAGCATCCCCTCAGTTATCGAATGTATTCGATGCTAATTTTTAATTTTTATACAGAAAAGGTTTTTGGAGTTAGTTTAGTTAGCTTAGTTTTCTATAAATTAAGCTGTGTACGTCTAAAAGGTTTAGGAAAATGGTATTCGATGATCAGCGCTGAATGTGCGCGATAGACATCGTATAGTGTCACAAAATTTGAGTGCCATATTTGCTAACAGTGCCATGAAAATATTTTCAATAGGGGGCTTGGATATGCTGCAACGAAGTGAAACATATTTTTTACGTCTTCAACCGTGAATAAGACAAAGCATGGATTCGGACGTAAGCATGGATTAGTTCTGATTAATTATCTTCCAAAGCGAAAGCAATTAACGGCGACTATCTCGAAACACTTGCCCTCTTTTTGCGGTTGTTTGTTTTGTTGTTTTGTAATGGCTACATAATCTTTTAAAAAAGGTATACAGACGAGTCGAGAATAGACAAGAACGAAATTTTTTGGTTTCAGAGTAAAATATTCCGAGTCCTAAAGCTAGGTTAGGTTAGGTCTGAGTGGTAGCTCTGATTTCACAAAGCTCACTCGAGCACGCATAGCGGCCCGTTGTGATGCCACGGGTGAACGCAGTCCCTGTACTGATCAAGTTCCACCAAAATCAGGGAAGAGGAAGAAGTTGGTCAGCGCAAGGGCTGCACTAAAGTTAACTCGCGTTTATTTTCCAAACATAAGTCTATTCAACCGGATAATATGGTCAATTCAAACTGGATAGAGAATACAAGAGGGGGCACGCAGACCGCCATCAAAGCTCGCGACAATTGATAGATTAACTCAAAAATAGTGTGGAATTGTCTGAGGAAACAGAATCGTCCTGTTAGGGGAAAGAAAATCATCATCTGCTGGGTCCGAGGCCATGTGAGACCATTTACGGCAATGAGCAAACAAATGAGTTTGTTAGGTGGAAAACCTTAACGCCGCTATAGGGCCGATACATTTCTGAAGAGTGGAAAGAGATGTTTAGAGGAATATATTCAGAGGAGGAAGATAGAGAGAGACAAAAGCAATAAATCAAGATATTTTTTGAGTAATTACAGTGGGAGGTCGCCTTAGTCTAGTAGGGGTAGTGTGTTGTCTTATAGGCCGTGAGGCTACGGTTCAAACCCTAGATCAGTCTTCTGCAACAGAACGAAACATTTCCTCGGCGACAGATTTCTGGCAAAAACTCTGAGAGTAAATAAACTGGCCATGAAGGGTTAGATTAGGTTAGAGGACGTGTACTTGTCAATTATGACAAGTACAGTACCCGGAGGTCGAATTGACCCATTGTACAACGTCCTAGTTTCTCACACCACTTATGTTGTGTGTGTTAATTTTATACATGGGTGGTGGGACCTACAGTTTTATGAAAAACTTTTTCATGGCAATTTTATTTACTCTCAGAGTTTTTGCCAGAAATCTGTTGAGAGGAAGTCGCCGAAGAAATACTTTTTGTATTTTGTTTTGATGTCTGGCTTTACGTCTAATAAGCCAACACACTACCTACTAGACTACGGCGACTTCAGCTGGCCATGAAAAGTTTCTCAAAAATCTGTTGTTGCGAGTCGACTTTAAACTGTAGGTCCCGCCACTCATGTATAAAATTAACACACACAACATAAATGGTGTGAGAAACTAGATTGTATCCGGACTGAAAGCTTGTAATGACCTACTATAGTTACAGTAGGAAGACATTTGATTCACGCATCACACTATCAGGCAAACTTGAGCTTAGTAACCGACAGTATGGGGATCGTCTCGCACTCAATATGGAGATATTTCTGTGATAATGAAAATGAGTCACCAGGACACATACATACTTGGAAACTTTGAGGCAATTAATGCATCTTAGAATGAAACGTCTGGGTGTATGTGCTGGGAAGGGAATTGTCCTTTATGATAAACATCCCGAAGTTTTTCAGAGCAATGGTTTCTTCTAAACATTATAGGGACATCCTACATACATATATACATACATAATTGGTCATTACAATCCTTTAATCAGGATTACGATCTAGTTTCTCACACCACTTGTGTTGTATGCGTTAATTTTTATACATGAGTGGCGGGACCTACAGTTTAAAGTTGACTCCGAACGACATATTTTTTTGAGAATCTTTTCATGGCAATTTTATTTACCCTCAGAGTTTTTATCAGAAATCTGCTGAGAGGAAGTCGCCGAAGAAATATTTTGTCATATTTCGTTTAATTGGAGATGCCTGACCTGGGGTTTGAAACGAGGCCTCACGTCTAATAAGCCAACAATTGCAATGGTCTCTTCTAAACATTATATGGGCATCCTATGTACATTAAATCAGATAGTTGTAGTAATAAAACAGCTCTACACGACGACAATAATAATAAATACGGTTTTGCAAGAAAGTAAGGCAATATTTCCATGCCTAGATGAGTAGGCGTGGCAGTTATAGTAAAACTTAATCAATTTAATGCGTTAATAATTTGACTTTTAATGAATTTTCATTACTTCAGTCTCACAATCTTGCTTTAGACTTATTATGTATGCATGACAATGAGTAGTTCTGTAGTGAATTTTTTTTTTTTGCAAAAAAAAATCTGGAGACATTAATCTTTATTCACTGAGGCTGTATGCTGGGGATGCATGTTGCCATACACACATATTTACTTCATTAAAAGTTCATATTTTCCAAATGGTAACACATGTATCATGGAATGGAATTTTATTTTTTTCAAAGTGAGGATCAATGCTCTCTCGCTTATACTATCTCTGTGTTGTTGTAGAAGAAGGGCAGTATGGCGTAGAACGCCTTATCTGAATTCCAAAAAAAAAAAAAATTATTTAAGTGGGTTAAACGAAAGGGAAAGAAGTCAGGAGATAGTATAAAATGGTACATATGATATGATTTATAATGTTGATGAATAATAACATTTTAATAAAGAGATTTTATTTCTTTTTTTTCTAATTACAGATTTCTACAATTGTTGCAATGAAGTATTTGGCTCATGTAGGACCTCATGTGAAAATGTAAGTATGCCATCCATACATTAAAATAATCGAAAAAAAACTTGATTTTAAAATTGTAAACTTTCCTCCTCTGTGGTTGTCTTTTTATAAATCTCTGCTCCATAAATTATTTTATTTCGTTTTTTGCTCATTTTTAAACTGACATTAAAACTGATTAATGACAGCCAACTACTTGAAATTTGTACCCCAATACCAATCAAAGCATTTGGGGGAAAAAGAAGCAGAAAACCAACCAACAACGGTAATACAATCCTATCCTCCATTTAACGTTTTACACTTTCAAGCACATGCAGTGATATTTTATGTTTTTAGAAAGACTTGTTGAAATTGTACCACTTACCAGTTCAATTTTTTTTCTCTTCGCGTTAACTGCTGCCATTTGTTTTGTTTCTTGCTTTCTCCCTCTTTCTCTCTCTCTCTATTTTGTTTACTAATAGAGCCCCATTTAAATACTAATGTTTGGCTCTTTATCATTTAATATGGTAACACCTTACCATACAGGATAACAACTCTGTGTAACATACAACAGTAAATGCCAGTAGAAATCGTACAGCAATGACCACAGGCAACACGTTTTACACTAAATAATTCGTGCAGAATGGAAAAATCTGAAATTGATCAAAGAAAAGGGGTTAAAATATTATTTATTAATTACAATCGTATCTTCTTCTTCTTATAAAGGGTGTTTTTTATAGAGGTATAGAACTTTAAGTTGCAATAAAACAACGATGGATTATTCGGTTGACATGAATTTTATTTATCCGAAAGATAATCTTGTGGCATTACATTTTAAATATGATTTCTGGCATATGACCGCCACGGCTGGCGCGGATGTAGTCCAATCTGGACGTCCAATTTTCGATGACTTTATCCAACATTTGTGGCCGTATATCGGCAATAATACGGCGAATGTTGTCTTCCAAATGGTCAAGCGTTTGTGGCTTACCGCATAGACCAATGACTTTACATAGCCCCACAGAAAGTAGTCTAGCGGTGTTAAATCACAAGATCTTGGAAGCCAATTCACAGGTCCAAAACGTGAAATAAGGCGGTCACCAAACGCTTCTTTCAATAAATCTATTGTGGCACGAGCTGTGTGACATGTTGCGCCGTCTTGTTGAAACCACATCTCCTGGACATCATGGTTATTCAATTCAGGAATGAAAAAGTTGGTAATCATGGCTCTATACCGATTACCATTGACTGTAACGTTCTGGCCACCATCGTTTTTGAAAAAGTACGGACCAATGATTCCACCAGCTCATAAAGCGCACCAAACAGTCAGTTTTTCTGGATGTAACGGTGTTTCCACATACACTTGAGGATTACCTTCACTCCAAATGCGGCAGTTTTGTTTGTTGACGTAGCCATTCAACCAGAAGTGCGCTTCATCGCTAAACAAAATTCGCTTATGAAAATCGGGAACAACGGTAATCTCGTTTTGGGCCCATTCGACGAATCTACGCCATACTTGATGATCGTTTGGCTTCAAATCTTGCACGAGTTGGATTTTGTAAGCACGCGAACCAAGATCCTTCCGCAAAATCTTCCATAAAGTGGATGGACACAGATCCAATTCCTGTGCTCGATGGCGGATGGACTCATTCGGGTCTTCCTCAATGCTACGCTCAACAGCAGCAATAGCTTCTTCTGTACGCACCGTACAGCGTCTCTGGGGATGCGAGTTATCAATAAGAGTAAACGTGGTGCGAAAACGTTCCATGGTTAATCGAATTAATAATAGACGTAGTACGCGATACGTTTTCCGCACAGAACCATTATTTTCGAAATAAAATTGCACTATTTGCAAGCGTTGTTCAGGCGTGAGTCTATTCATGATGAATTGCCAAACCAAACTGAGATTAAATCACTTGACAGCTGTTAAATCGGTCGCCATCTTGAAAAGTAATGCCAACCTAAAGTTCTATACCTCTATAAAAACGCCCTTTATATAAAAATGAATGTGTGTTTATTTGTTTTTGGGTTTGTTTGTTTGTTTGAAGTCTATAGACGGCTAAATGGCTGGACCGATTTTTTTGAAATTTTAACACTACCTTGCTGTATGTCTGAAAGGAACTATAGGCTACTTTTTATTTTAAAACTTCAAGTAGGCGAGGTGTCACGCCCAGATACCCATATAAAAATGAATGCTTGTTTGCATGTACCTTATAGAATCGTAAACTATGCATTTGATCATGTTATGATCTTTAGCAAAGTTGTTGCGTATGAGCCGTGGCAGGTTTCTAAGTTGGTACGACCAATATCCGATAGGTGGCGCCACTAAAAATTACTTAAAATCAATTAAATCGTAAACTGTACATTCTTTAACAAAGTTGTTGCGAATGAGTTGACGGAGGTTGGTGCGATTAATTTCCGATGGTTGGCGTCACTGAAAATTATTCAAAATTATTCAAGCAATTGGTCGACCTACACCTCAAGCACGGAAGAAAAGAGCAGTACGAGCCTCAGAATCAGACGAGCATTGAGACTGGAAAATATTCGAATATATGCCGCTGAGACCCGTTCGCTTGAACACTTGAACAACGAGAAGTGAGATTAGAAACTGATCGAACTACTCAGGCCCGTTCATCTTAATCATCAGGGCAACGGGAAACAATATCAATAAAATTACATACATACATAATTGGTCATTACAACCCTTCAGTCAGGATTACGACCTAGTTTCTCACACCACTTATGTTGTGTGTGTTAATTTTATACATGAATGGAACTGTAGGTCCAGTTTAAAGTCGACTCCGAACGACAGATTTTTGAGAAACTTTTCATGGCAATTTTTTGTACTCTCAGAGTTTTTGCCAGAAATCTGCTGAGAGGAAGTCGCCGAAGAAATACTTTTTGTATTTTATATTGATGTCTGGCCTAGGGCTCGAACCCTGGCTTTTCGTCTAATAAGCCAACACACTACCTATTAGACCACGGCGACTCACAATATACTCAAAATTAATTTGATATTTGTGCAATGTCTTTCCTTCAAATTTATTTTAGTTGGTGGCCCAGGAACACGCGCAGGTTATAGCTAGTACAATTATAAATTATATTCTAATTATATACGAGCTGAGTAACTTTGACCACACGCTCGGTGTAGTGTCACAGACCAGAGTCTCTGGTGGGAATCGAACCCACGACCCTCACGCTAATAGTCTAGCACACTACCCACTAGACTATCAGGGCACCCAAGGGGTTAAAATAATTATTCACATTTTGCACTATTTAAAGATTTACGGTTTGAAAAACATTCGTATCACATGTGGAGTCAATTCCCCTTAAGGAGGTCATCTTAGGCTATCATTTAAAATATTCATTAATAATCCCTTATCCCTCTGAAAGAAAATAAAAATGCCATGAAAACTATCTCAAAATCTGTTGTTCTGAGTCGACTTTAAACTGTAAGTGTCGCCACTCATGTATGAAATTAATACACACAACATAAGTGGTGTGAGAAGCTAAGGCTACCTTCCAAAATGTTAGTTGCTTTGTGTTTGAACAAAGTATCGTGTTTCATAATGCCGCTGTACAAAATATATACAATGTGTTCTATTTCAAAACGTTGTCAATGTGTATTTTTAACGCAGTCAAAAAGCAATCAGGCATCAGATTTATAGTTGATGCATTATTTGGTTACTTTGCATATCTACATAGTTTATATTCAGTAGTAGAACTGCATACAGACTTTGTATTGATACATTTTGGAAGGCAGCCTAAGTCGTACTTTTGACTAAAGTGTTGTAATGACCAATTATGTATGTATACATGTATACATTTTGACTGAATGTTGTACTTGGTTTTGTAATAAAATGCAACGAGTTTCTCTTTCATAACCAAAGAATTATTTTTGCTTAACAAATAAATCAACAAACATTTTCCCAATAAGATATCCGAATTTTTATTATTCGATTTAAAAATAATACACGCTTGTACGATTTTCACTGGCATGCACTGTAGCTTTTTCTACTGAAGATAGGATACAGTGTTGCATTGCGAAATTTTTTTAGTAACCGTTACTAAATTTCAACATCATCGTTATTAATAGAGTTGCTTTAGTTGATGTGCCTTTCATTTGCTGTTGCAAGACTTTAGCAAATGTGTTGCAGTCACAACATGCCATATGTCATTTAGTTTTGACAGTTAATCAAGTGAGTTGAAGTGAAACCTTGTGTGTGGTATTTTAGAATTTATTGGCAAAATATGCAAATCTGTAAAACGCACAAAAACTAAATCGTAATGGAAGAATTTTTTTAATTAAAAAAAAAAAAAAAAACACCAACCAAAAGGAGGCTGGTTTCGATAGACGATGCTAAACGTCCTTAAAATACGCTACAGTAACTTGAACAATAAACTGCGGATCTTATTACAGAATATTTTCAACGGAGTCGTACCTCTGACTCCTCAGAGGGAATAACAAATACAAACGTACATAATAGAGCTTAGGCAGTGACAGTTCTTGGTAAAGGGTTGCCATACGCAAGACTAACTACAACACTAAATCAGTGATCTACATACATACATAATTGGTCATTACAACCCTTCAGTCAGGATTATGACCTAGTTTCTCACACCACTTATGTTGTGTGTGTTAATTTTATACATGAGTGGCGGGACCTACAGTTTAAAGTCGACTCCGAACGACAGATTTTTGAAAAACTTGTTCATGGCAATTTTATTTACTCTCAGAGTTTTTGCCAGAAATCTGCTGAGAGGAAGTCGCCGAAGAAATACTTTTTGTATTTTGTTTTGATGTCTGGCCTGGGGGCTCGAACCCTGGCTTTACGTCTAATAAGCCAGCACACTACCTACTAGAATACGGCGACTTCAGTGATCTTCTTAGCTTAAAAAACTTTGATTAACGAAACTGAAGATGTAAAGGAAACGAAATCTTTTATGCGATTGACATGCAGATCAGAGCAGACGTTATCAGTAACAGAACGCATGGTGACTAAAGTGACACTAAGGGAACTGGCCGGTTTCAATGGGCCGTAAGGCCACCGAGTGAACTTGCCTGTGAACGACAAGCTACCCACTAACCCAACTTAACGAAACCGAAACAATGACATGTCTTACGTTGAAAATCAGAGACATTTGCCATCTGTTCCATAGCACATACAGCAAACCACATCGTTGTCTAAGGTCCATGCTTGTACGTCCATGGAGATTTAGTAAAACAAACTGAATAAATGACAACCCTATTTGACAGATGTAGCTTCAGCAAAATGGCCGTTATGCTACAGGTTCAAAATTCTTCTGAGCCTCCAAAAACCATTTTAGACGTCCTAGAATTCACCTGACCTACAGTCACCTTTTTCTAAGTATTTTATGGACATTTGTCTCGTCTTGATTCCTTCAACCCAATAACAGCACTTAGATCGTCACAAGAAATTCTTAAATTTCGTTCATTATTAAAAGCATTTAAACTGTTCCACTTCATGGCTGTACAGCATACAAAAGGAAAATCAATATTTTAAATGCATATATGTACTCGTATTTTTGTTTTTGTTTTTGTAAATAATTCACTTTACAAGCATATTTATAGCACGCTTGTAAAAGGAGACGAGTGAGTAGATGTACATATGTACGTATGCATGTGTACAATTTCCATTAAGCTTTTGAAGTCTCTTTCTGTTTCATCTTTTTTCTTGTATAAAATGCTGCCAGATTGTTTTTGGTTTTCCTTTGATATCATCCTCATTAAAATCCATTCATCTTATCATCTCGTCTTCCATACATTGTATCCTTTCACTCACTCAAGTTTTATTTCATCTTTTTTACGATTTTTTTTTTATAAAAAATTATATTTGTATACATATAAATATATTTTCCTATGTTCAGTTTATAATTAAGCAACAGGGTGGTTAATTTAGAGGTTCTCTTTTGCAAATGAAAAAAAAAACTACTGGGGCAATGAGGAACTCGTAAGGCTATGCAAATATTTAAGAAATTATTCAAAGACATTCACAATAACTGATCGATGTTTAGGGTCTAGAGTCAGCATGTCGGGAGAAAAGCACCGAAAACACTTGTCCGCCGCATTAATTTCAGTGCCACGAAACCTCCAACCTTAATTGCAGTTCAATTAGGTTAGGTTAGGTTAGAGGACGTGTGCTGCCAATTAAGACAAGTACAGTACCCGGAGGTAGAATTGACCCATTATACAACGCCCTAGTTTCTCACACCGCTTATGTTGTGTGCGTTAATTTTATACATGAGTGGTGGGACCTACAGTTTAAAGTCGACTCCGAACGACAGACTTTTGAGAAACTTTTCATGGCAATTTTATTTACTCTCAGAGTTTTTGCCAGAAATCTGCTGAAGAAATACTTTTTGTATTTTGTCTTGATGTCTGGCCTGGGGCTCGAACCCTGGCTTTACGTCTAATAAGCCGACACACTACGTACTAGGCTAGGGCGACTTCTGGCAGTTCAATTAGTGAGCGACATTCTAAATCAAGGGACACGAAGGGAAGCTATAGTGGCGTTACAGGGTCAGGGGTGGTCGCAAATTGTATATAAGAACCCGTAGAATATTTACCTCATACTTCGTGATTTCTCGCTTCAGTGTTCACAATTAAAGGACTTTGTTTCAAGGTCCCAATTCGCCTCTCGTTTAGATGTATCGTGATACGACAATTAATATACACCACGGACAAACATTCCCTAAAGTAAACCAAGTCGACAACAACAGTCGACTTGCAGCAACACTGTAGTCAGAGATGACTAAAAATGTGAGGTTAAGGAACACAGCCTCTTAAAGCAAGACCAGGGCACTGACACATGAGGTGAAATAAAGTCTCTTTTTCCTCCTCGGACCCACAGCTCCAGTAGAAGCCATTTGTGCGAATGCCAAGTCTATTAGAATACCTTCTACATAAGATTCGCTATTGTGTGATGGATGGCCAAGAGATTTAAAGACAGCAAACTGTAGCTATATATCACGTATCGCCTCCCTGTAAAACGGGCGAAAAATGACTAGTTAGGTTAGGTTAGGTCCGAGTGGTAGCTCTGATTCCACAAAGCTCACTTGAGCACGCATAGCGGCCTGTTGTGATGCCACGGGTGAACGCAGTCCCTGTACTGACCAAGTTCCACCAAAATCAGGGAAGAGGAAGAAGTTGGTCAGCGCAAGGGATGCACAAAAAAATGCCTAGTGTAACTGAAGAAATTTAAATATCTATGCCTTGTAACATGTCGGATATTATGAGCTCCGTAGCGACTCTGGTTATTTCACCAGTAATGAAATTTCCGATGATATTCCTCTGTTCTGGAATCCATATAAGAGTTACCCTTGAATGATAAGCCATTTCCCTCAGAAAAACTTGGCATTTATCGACGGGGCGGAACATCAAAGAAACTTTAGTCAGGCACTTAGTCGGTGAAGTTGTAGTTGGGAATTAGTTTTGACTGCTTATGTATCTTTAGAGATATGAACATGCTGATGTGCACTGCACAGTCTTCAGTGGTTTTTCCTTAAGCAGCTAACACTCAGCTCTTACTCATAACGATGAAACGTACACTCAAACTCAATCTTTCCCAGTAATAATCTCTTGCTCAATCCCAGTTTGCATGAAATCGTTATACCCAGAAACTTCACGGAGTTTGAAGAGTTTACATGACGTATAACAACTCAAATCCTAACCATCTCTGTTTTCTGTTTCCAGATTATGAGCATAAATTCCTCCATTTACTCTACCAAATTTAGGATCAATTGTCTTTAATCAAACTTTAACCATCTTAATACCCTAGTTTGCATGTAACTAGACTGAAAGGCTTTTCAGTGATTATCAATCTGAATACACAGTCTTGCGTAGCGAACTTAGAAGAGTATATTGGGAACATATTTATTCGAGGCTAAATTCCTGACATTTAGCCTTGTCAACAAAGCTAGAATAAGATGCCCCATAACGAGTAACAGAGTAACAAGGGCTCAATGGCTTACTTTACCGTCAGTCTCGATCCTTATTTTTGTCAGCTTTCGTAAGAGACTAAATGGCATCAGCCATCGAATTTGCATTACAAAGGCATATAGGTTGCACGGGTTTTCATCAACGGCTTATACCCAAACAACACCTAGGGGATGACCCCTACTTCTGCAGTGTATTGAATATAAACTTAAAAAATCAGTTGTAAAGATCAAAGAGAGGGCATTTCTAATCGATAAATCTGAATCGGATTATATTATAAGTAACAAGAAAGAATTTTAAGAATGAGTATCCGTTCCACTTACGGATAGTGAGACCCTAAAGACGGAATTCTTTTTATAATGCATTGCACGATCCATTGTCTTATTTACTAGGAATGAATATGCTATGCGTGATAGACAAGTGGTAAACAATATTATTCTAGTTGTAGAAACCAGTCACTTTACTTCACTAGAGCATGTGAGGTTATAATATTGATAGAAACAGTGAATCACATGCCACATTATGATGTTGCTTTAATAATTTATAGAGGTGGATGCCCTACTGTTATTAATAAGCCCGTTTGCCCTCTTCTGTATGTCGGCGAGAGTGTCAAAAGCATCGGCCCTTCGATGAAAACATAAATAGTTAGTTCTTGCACCATCCTAAGAATCTAGGGTACTGAGTGCAACTTACGAAACCTGCTGACTGAAGCAAACATCGAATTGAACATTAATAACATCCTGGCAACTTATAGACGTCCTGCTTTAGTCTGCTATTTGCATAACCTCATTCGATGAACATTTGTAAGTCGAATGTGAGTGAGTCATTCAATCTAAACCTTTGCCCTTCAATCACCAAAAGGCTTGGTCTACGATCAAAGCAATGTACATGGAGAAATATTGCATTCATCTGCAAACGAATCATTAGGATTACAATAAAGGTGTACGAGTCCTTTCTAAAGGTACTCCCGGACTGATTATTATTTTTTTTATTTTTAAAACCAGCACTCAGGGGATGGCCCCTACTCATGCAGAGCATTGTGCAGGTTTAGGAAGATAGGCTATAGGAAGATGGAAAGAGGGAGTAGTGTTTGTGGACATTTGATTTAAACTCAAGATGTGAACGGCAAGGAAACGAGTTGCTGCTAGGTGACTATATAATGGCCAGTGCTATACCTTCACCATTAGACAGTCTACAGCAATCGTCCCCAAGATAAAAATCACCTCCCCGGATAGTAATAAGTTTCTTCATGATAATGGTACACCCTATTCAGTACCCACATTTTTTTTTTTAATTTTCTTCCTCCAGCTTTTATGTACGAGTATTTAGTGCACAATATTTTTGTGTTTTGTCCGCTCTCAGATAAATAACACATAAAATAAATGTCCTCCCACCCTCTTAATAACCCCTAATACCCACTGGAATAATCGAAAACAGAACGAATTGGACGAAAAAAGAAAACAGAAAAAAATGCTGTGAAAAAGAACATTAAAAACGTGACGCTCCATTAAGTGTCAACTGTCAAAAGGAGTCATACAGAAACACACACTATAACGACAGATAACCATGTGTTGTTTACAACGCCAACAATAATAATAACAATGAAATTGAGGTCATTATAAAATCAAATGCATAATTGAAGAAAATTAAGGGCGATACTCTTCGTAAATGAGAAATAATTTTAAGGGGATTAAGAACAGCATGTTTCAAAACATACAAACGTACATGCAACAAAATGTGGTATATAAACTTTCGAGTTTTATTTTTAGAAAATCTGAAACTGAATTACAGTCACAGTGAAATTTTGAAGGCATCAGCTTCCCATGACCAGAATATAAAGGGTCCGCCAAATAACTTTTTTTTTGAAATTGCTTTAAAAAAAACTACTGAATATATTCTCAAATTTCTTTTGTTATTTGAAAGTACAATCCTTCCGATTAATAATGGAAAATAATTTCATGCAAATGGCTGCCTCGGCTGGCCATACAGTACCCTACACCAGAAGATGCCGATTTTGGCAAAAAAAATCATCTTTTCAGATGAAGCTCATTTTGATCTTGGCGGTTATGTAAACAAGCAAAATTGTCGCATTTGGGGCACAGAAAACCCGCACACATACATTGAAAAGCCGACGCACCCAAAACGAGTCACTATTTGGTGCGAATTTTGGTCCAGAGGCATAATTGGGCCATTTTTCTTCGAAATACGCAAGAAGTGGCCGTTACAGTCAATGGCGATCGTTATCGGGTCATGTTGAACGAATTTTTGTTCACAAAAATTGAAGAGGAGGATATTGGCAACATTTGGTTTCGACAGGACGGCGCTACGTGCCACACAGCCGAAGCTACACTCGATGTTTTGCGCCCTGTTTTTGAAGATCGCATTATCAACCGCAGATCTGATGTCGTTTGGCCCCCTCGGAGCTGCGATTTGACACCGTTGGACTATTATTTGTGGGGTGCCGTCAAAGATAAGTGTTACGCTGACAAGCCAGAGACAATTGACGCTTTAAAGGACAATATTCGTGCAGCCATTGGTGAAATACAGCTGCACACAATCGATAATGTGCTTAAAAATTGGACCGATCGTGTAGGCTACTGCATGTCCAGCCGAGGCAGCCATTTGAATGAAATTATTTTCCATTATTAATCGGAAGGATTGTACTTTCAAATAAAAAAAAGAAATTTGAGAAAATATTCAGTAGATTTTTTTTAAAGCATTTTCAAAAAAAAAAATAAGTTATTTGGCGGACCCTATAAATGAATATTCAAACAGTTTTACTCCTCTACTGTTCTGATGACCCTGAAGAATGTCCACTGATAGAGAGTAATAATTTTCTATAGAAATTCAACGTGATAGTCAACCCCATTGGCTGACTTGAAAAGTGTCAATTACCTCCAACGAAGCACTTTCCACTACCATTCGAAAATTAACGTCTGAAAGTCACTAACAGCTCAAGGCGACTTGCGGAAAATATACTACTTAGCGATGTATTTCTTGTAATTGATAATAATTGCTACGTCCTTGAAAATACCCGCGCGTTTCTCAAGATCCATTCTTGAACCATGTGTATACCTTAAGGTTAGGTTAGGTTAGGTTAGAGGGCGTGTACTTGTTAATTAAGACAAGTACAGTACCCGGAGGTCGAATTGACCCATGGTACAACGTCCTAGTTTCTCACACCATTTATGTTGTGTGTGTTAATTTTATACATGAGTGGTGGGGCTTACAGTTTAAAGTCGACTCCGAACGACAGATTTTTGAGAAACTTTTTCATGGTAATTTTATTTACTATCAGAGTTATTGCCAGAAATCTACTGAGAGGAAGTCGCCGCAGAAATACTTTTTGTAGTTTGTCTTGATGCCTGGCCTGGGGCTCCAACCCTAGCTTTACGTCTAATAAGCCAACACACTGCCTACTAGACTACGGCGACTTCAATACCTTAAAATAGTACCGCTTTCATTCCCTACAGTACTTATGACCCAGCAGCATATGAGCCTTCTTTCTCTATTTAGCTGTTTCAGTTTCAAAAGACAGTCTCATACTATATTCGATTCAATGTCAAAGAACCCAAATGCTCGGACATTCGGGTAGTATTGCTATGTTCCGTACTTTGTACTTTCGGTTCAAGTTGAATTGAACCCGTCTCACGATGGCATAGAACTTTACTTGGAAGATACCGGTATGCCGCAGAAGGGTCCAGTTTTTAAAAGAGTGTAGAGCGCTTAACAGTGGCATTAATACAGGCCGCTATGAGTGCTCAAGTGAGCTTTTGGTATCAAAGCTTTCACTCCAACCTACCTACCTCTGGACTACTTCTCTACACCTTTTTTATTAAAACTAGTTTCCAAAATCACTGTCTATTGGATCTATTTGGGGGATTGATAAGGAGAGAATTATTAGGCCACAAACTGCCCTGAAGAAGCCGCCCATGTTAGACTTGTCTCGTGATAACTGAACTCTCCAACGAGCAGTATTTTGTAGCCATGCAAACCAAAGTCTTTACGTAATATTTTCCACGTAGACTTGGAAACAGATCAAGAAGTTAAGATTGAAAACGAATTGATTGCTTGCTCAATAGGCTAATCGTGTTTGCCATAAAATAGGCGAATGAACTTCCTAAACAGATTTACTTTTTGTGATATAAACTTCCACAACTTCAAAGCGTTGGTCTTGCATTAAACGATTCGTGATGTATTGAAATTTGTAAAGAATCTTCCCTGCAAGGTATTCAACCATTTTAGCTCGAAATGTCTATGCTTCCTCGCAACAACACATTTCCTGAATAAAATTAAAATCCAATATAGTATCAGGAACCCACCAGAAACTGATATTAATGCGGGTCCAGAGACCCTTTTATAGTGTTTGTGGTTGTGGAACATTACACAGTATTATCTAAAAACCCGTATTGAAAAAAGCGAGATTCTATGTGAAGCTGTAAATCTCCAATGAAGCTCCAGCCCGCAACCCTCTTAAAAATATCAGAATCGATGTAAGCGTAATATAAGCAAATGTTATCTACCGAGGAAAACCTCAAGTAAAAAAATATCATAATGAATGAGATTCTGTTCATCGGTGAGCGATGAACTAGAGAAAGTTACCACCACATAGCCCACGTTGGCTGTGTTAATTTTATCCAAGCATTGTGTCGATTCCGAATTTCTGCCGCATTTCTTTTATTTCCCATACTTTTCAGATGCCAAGGCTGAGATTTTAACTCTCGAGCATTAGTCTAATAAGCCAACACACTACACCCTAAACTGCGGCAATTAGAATCAGACAGTCAGAATGCACTATAAACTCGAGCAGAGCGAAGCTAGCATTAAAGAAAACGTATTAAGAATAACTGCTGGGGATTTTCTTAAGTGTTCCTTGAAAATATATCAGAATGGAGACGAATCTGTAAGCTAGTATATGCTACTAAGCGGTTTATTTAATGGTTTGCAGTGGGTGGGTTACCGCTCTGTCAATAGCCTAGCACATGGGGACTCTCTATAATACACATAACATACATACATACATAATTGGTCATAACAACCCTTCAGTCAGGATTACGACCTAGTTTCTCACACCACTTATGTTGTGTGTGTTAATTTTATACATGAGAGCCGGGAGAGACCTACAGTTTAAAGTCGACTCCGAACGACAGATTTTTGAGAAACTTTTCATGGCAATTTTATTTTATTCTCAGAGTTTTTGCCAGAAATCTGCTGAGAGGAAGTCACCGAAGAAATACTTTTTTTTTTGTATTTTATTTTGATGTCTGGCCTGGGGCTCGAACCCTGGCTTTTCGTCTAATAAACCAACACACTACCTACTAGACCACGGCGACTCTCTATAATTTATAATAAATCGTTATCGATAACTTATGACTGTAGAAATATATTGGTAAGTAGACATACCTTTTGCAGCGCTCATTAAATGCTTAACCTCCTTAATGATTCTCTTAGTCTGATGCCTAGTGATTTCCAATTGCAAACCATATTGAACAGAAGAAACGTTAACTCAGTTTGTCATTCTTAACTATCGAATCATAATTATCGTTATTGATAGTTCTTATGCAACCAAAAACAAAGACCTGACACTGCTAGGTTAGGTTAGAGGACGTGTACTTGTCAATTAAGACAAGTACAGTACCCGGAGGTCGATTTGACCCATCGAACAACGTCCTTAAAGAGGGAAGGATAATAGAGGGATAAAAAGGAGAGGATGTAGGAAAGGAGAGAATGGGAAGTGTGGGAGGAATTACACAGATGAGACACAACAAAAAGGGAGAGCGCAACTACACTGATGAAGCCCTAGCGCCTCTCAACCAGCCTAAGCCACTAATGAATCTGTGGAGAGCCTTGATGTCGGCTCTCGAACAGAATTCAAACTCTCAAAGAAGGCCCTGCCAAGGGTACTCAACCTCAACCTACCAAGGGCTGAGCAGTTACAGCGGAGGTGTTCGATAGTCTCCAATTCCTCCTCATCGCAACATGCCCTGCAATAGTCCGGCTGGGATCTGTTCCAGATCCCTGTCAGCGACCTAATCTCGCAGTGCCCCGTGATAAAACCGACAACTAACCTTAAGCTGGCCTTATCCAAGCCCAGCAGCTTGACACTGCTAAATACCCAACTAGTATTAATGAAAAAGGAATAAAACTCTCCAACCCCATTAAACTTTAATCAAATTCTTCTTGAGATTCCCAACACAAGTTACTAAATTCCCATTGATTGTATGACAAATACTTAAGACACTTTGAATATAATTGAAACGTTTCTGGTTTAGGTCTTGCAAGTCAAATCCACCAATGATTTCCTGTAGCATTGTATGAAAATAAAAATCCCAAAAAAACAAAAAGTTTTATAAAGAAACTTCTCCTAAAGCTTAAGCAAATTTCTTAAATCCAATTTCATAAATTCTAAAACACCCAAAGCATGTTTTACCTCGTACTCCCTGCTATTTAAGTGTGGAAGGTGGGGGATTAGAGAGACCCAAAGCGACAACAGATGATTTATGAAAGAATTGAATTTAAAAACCAAGTTTACCTGCTGCGCTTGAGCATAGAAATTTCTTGTTCTGTTTTGTTTTTTCAAGCATACAACCCGTGATTGAGAGAGAAAGAGATGTGAAAAGAGTGTGTGAGTATGAGTGGTGAGATTCCAAGGAAAGAGAGTGTTGAAACAGAACGCATGTTTGCATGCTATTGAGTGAATGTGTATGCCAGTGTAAATAACTGCCTACGATGTCAATGTCAGTTTAACATTTAGTTAAACAACAACAACAACGACATCAACAAAAACAATAATAATAAATGTTGCATGAATATTTAAGAAACAGCAAGTGGTAAACAACTACAGCAATAACAACAAACAAACAATTTTTAACGTTAGTGACGCAGATGTTGACGATTTAAGCCCAGCAACCGTTGAAGGTAATGTGTAGAGCCAGGAAAATCAAAGACAAGTTTTGCTTTCATGTTTGT
This sequence comes from Sarcophaga subvicina, assembly GCA_936449025.2. NCBI lineage: Eukaryota > Metazoa > Arthropoda > Insecta > Diptera > Sarcophagidae > Sarcophaga > Sarcophaga subvicina. The sequence continues at coordinate 15,582,672 of OW388083.2, read as the reverse complement.
TGTTATTGTTATTGTCAATGTTCTTAACGTGGTTTCAGTTGTAGTCATTGTTGTTGCTATTGCTCTGTGTGGCAAATTTGTAATAAAAATAAACATTTTATCAAGTTAATTGCTTTTGAAGTCGTACAACCTCAAGGCACTACCAGCAACAGCAACAGCAACCAAACAAATGCAACATTTTCAAAGCAAGCAACTAGCACAAGAGCAAATAATAAAAGTACACACACACTCATTCAAAGGATTTCAATTTCCTTTTTGAATTTTAGAACAAAAAAAGACAAGAAAAAAATAGAAAAAACCCAACAACAATACATATAAAGAAAGAAGCTGGCTGGGCCACATGCATGGGGGTACATGGAGAATGACTAGAGTGTTTTTGAAAATATATACAAAAACTGTTTATAATTAAAGAATTTTATGCACACACTACTGCTATGCTGGCAACACACCATTTCCAATCATAGCTTAAAAAAATTTTAAAATGTTTGCACTTTCTCAAGGTAAATATATTCAATGTATAGGAAATTGTGAGGTTAAGTAGAAAATAAAAATTTTTTTCCTTTCAATTAATTTCTCTACATGTTTATAAAACATTTAAAAATGGTGTAATTGTATTAATTTTTCAAATTCTTATTCAAAGTGGGTGTCACGGCTTAAGATAAATTTGTTGTTCAATTTACAAGTGTTTGTTTGACAGCAGAAACTGAAACAGAAACTAAAACAAAAAATGTCGTTTAATTGATTATTTTATTTTCATTTTATATTTTTTTAATTTAAAATAAATTAATCAAGTTATTGTTTTAAACATATTTTAGCACCAATGTCGCCTGAAAACAAAGTTAAAATGTTCTACTTAAGGAGGAAAAAATTTAAATAAAAGATAAGAAGTATTTCAATAAACACAATATAAAATGAAAAGTAGGGTTAAAGGAGGGTATAATTACACACAGTTGCTAAAGTATACATACGGTGCACAGGCCCACAAAAGTTAACAAATTTCAGAAATTTTTTAACCAATGCAAAAGACCGTCTTAAAATCGAGGAAAAATGTCAATGTCGACAATTATAAAGATTTTCAACGAAAACGGATTGGTTAAAAAATTTCTGAAATTTGTTAACCGTATGTATACTTTTGTTGCTGAGTGTAGTTTTTTTAGGCTCACAATTCTGTATCACACACGCTTGTGAAAGGACGGACTCAATTAACAATACATTTCGGAAAAGTTGCCTTTTTTTAACCATATGTACTTCATTACACTTTTCCCTGCGACATTCGATAACTTGGATAACCTATTTACTTTGAGAACAGTCTATGTTAGATTAGGTTTAAAGACGTGTACCAACATAAAGGCAAGTACAAATCACATTGCGATCGTCCTGCATGTAGATAGTTTATTGGTATATTAGACGTGAAGCCTAGGTCAAATATCTTCAACAAAACGAAAAAATATTTCTTCGGCTACTTAGATTAGGTTAGGTTAGAGGACGTGTACTTGTCAATTAAGGCAAGTACAGCACCCGGAGGTCAAATTGGCCCATTGTACAACGTCCTAGTTTCTCACACCACTTATGTTGTGTGTGTTAATTTTATACATGAGTGGTGGGACCTACAGTTTAAAGTCGACTTTTTCATGGCAATTTTATTTACTCTCAGAGTTTTTGCCAGAAATCTGCTGAGAGGAAGTCGCCGAAGAAATACTTTTTCATATTTCATTTTGATGTCTGGCCTGGGGCTCGAACCCTGGCTTTACGTCTAATAAGCCAACACACTACCTACTTGACTACGGCTACTTCCTCTCAGCAGATTTCTGGTAAAAACACTCAAGAGTAAATAAAAATTTTCTCAAAAATCTGTCGTTCAGAGTCGATTTTAAACTGTAGGTCCCGCTACTCACGTATAAATTTAACACACGCGACATAAGAGGTGTGATGATTACGACCTAATCCTAACTTAAGGTTTATTATGACCAATTATGTATGAAGGAGAGCACAAAAAAAGGAAAAGAACCAAGAGAGCATGGATCAGTGATGTGAAAATGAAAGAGCACCCTTCAGCCACATTGTTAATATTAAAAGAACCCGTCTCGCGATAGAGAGTTCAAAGCATCGAAATATCCCCTCCCTATCTAGGGCTTTCAACGTCATCCTAGACCGTTATAGATGCGTTGTTAGTGTAGTAGATGCGTAGTTTCCAACTCCTCGTCATCGCAACAGATCCTGCAATAGCGATCCTGATGAGCGAATTAATCGCACAATATCCGGTAAAAAAAACCAGTCACTTGCCTTATGCCAGCTTTATGCAATCCCATCAGTAATACGGTACCACCAACATCGACACTTGCCCGTGTGGTGTAGCCTTCCGATTTATCTCCTCACTGCCTCTGATTCTTCTTCCTGACCCCGTCTATCGACAAATACAGAGATAGAAAATTGAAATATATACCAGGACCATGCACAAAATCCCCCAAAAGCAGCCGCCATCATATGCCCAGGTATACCGGTATGTAGCGGAACCTAAGAGAGACAGACCAAATCTGGGTGAGGGTCTCTTTTAAGGTCTTTACAATTACGATCCAGTAGTGACTTACACTAGACCGGTTGACACGTCCTCAGAGCTGTTAGGCTGCCAGCATATATCAATTAAGACTTCCGATTTGAAGGGTGGGGCAAAAGGCGGTCTCAAGCACTAAAAACTATAAATATTTCCATTTGAATGACGCTATAATCATCATTAAATCTAAAGTGATACAGTTCGAGCTCCTTGCAGAAACATTCAGCACCAGCGCCCTCTGGTGCTGGATAGAGCACTTCACCTAATCTAAATGCAAACAATTCTGTTATAAAAGTTTTTCCTGTACTTAAATTACAAGACAAAGAAACTATTCATGTTTTCCTTCACCAAAAGAAGAGAGAGGGTGTTACTATAATAAATTTCTTTCTCACTTCCTTCTATTAAATGATATTCGATCGCTTCGGAAAGTAATTTTCGCACCTTATGAACGATAAAAATCTCTCAAAAAAAAAAAAGAAAAAAAACAAGTACAATAACGGCCAAATGTGAAACACACTTTAATTGTAAAGAAAAGAGGCTGAGACTGTATTAAACGTTTTAATAACGCCTACATGAGACACACATTCACATGTACTCTCCGGTTTACATGTACGCAAGTGTTTATAGAGGCTGGTTTTGGCTCTCCAAATGCACAAAATGAGGATGGTGGTTTCATTGGGGATACTTCTTATCACACCAAAAATATCTTCAATGAAAACAAAAGCTACGACAACAATAATAATAACAACAACAGCAATGACAATTAAAATACACGATCATGTTACAGAAATAAAACGACAAGAAAAAGAGAGAGACATTGGAAACACTCTCTTGTATATGTATGTGCACATACAGCATAACACCAACGATTACGAATGTTTTTAAACAAAGGAAAACAAAACAAAACAAAAAAACTAAGAACAGTTGGAAGATTAACCTGCTGTGCTGTGTTGTTGCAACAATAACAGAAAAAAGGCGAACGATAAATCGTTTTTTATCGAAATGAAAATAAAAAAAGATTGAAAATCCTAAAAAACATCTTAAAAAATACATGGAAATTTGAAACTTCTTTTAAATGCAATCGTTTTAAACGTCTGATTGGGACATACATATAAAGATACTGATCATACGTTATTTTTATTTTTTATTATTGCGAACTGCAAACATAAATTTACGATGCTCACTTAAGTCCCGATACAGAAAGGTAGGGCGGAACGGGGGTTTCATAATGCAATAATCAAATCACTGATTGAAACTTTTTTACGAAACGATTTTGGTTGGATTCCTTGTGGTTAGACATCAGGATCTAACAGAAGTAATGTAATGACACGTCAAATGAGTGCCAAATTCATATAGGGTCTTCCAACGGGGACAGTTGTTAACGAACATTTAGTTGCTACCTCTGTCAAATTAATTGTCATTTTTTCTGTTTCGCCAAATCAACTAGGGACCATAGATTGCGGCTTCTGTCCGTTGAATGATCTCTAGAGCAGTTGGCAACTCTTCACAATTTTCATGGAAAAATCATTTTCAGCGATGATGCCCATTTTTGAATGGGCAAGTGAACAAACAAAATAGTCGAATTGGTTTTGTGAAAAAATCATTTTCAGCGATGAGGCCCATTTTTGAATAGACAAGTGAACAAATAAAATTGACGAATTGGCGACTATGCTGACCTACAAGAGATCTAAGAGCGTCCAATGCATCCTGAAAAAGTCACTGTTTGGTATGGATTTTGGGCTAGCAACGTCATCGGTCCATATTTCTTTGAGAGCAATGTTAGCCAGACCGTCACTATGATAGGTATGTACTACAAGTCTATTATTACCAACTTCTTTAGCCTGAATGGGACAAACTGGACTCCAACCACATTTGGTTTCAACAGGATAGCACTACGTGCCGCATAGAATACTCTGCACGAGAGATTTAAAGGCATATTCACTACACTTGAAGAGGATATGATCTGGCCAATGAAATCAGGCGATTAAATCGCATGTATATGAGAATAAGCCACAAATCACATCGGTTCTCAAAGCCATCACTAGAAGTAGCCGTAGTCTAGTAGGTAGTGTGTTGGCTTATTAGACGTAAAGCCAGGGTTCGAGCCCCAGGTTAGACATCAAGACAAAATACAAAAAGTATTTCTTCGGCGACTTCATCTCAGCACATTTCTGGCAAAAACTCTGAGAATAAATAAAAATTGCCATGAAAAAGTTTCTCAAAAATCTGTCATTCGGAGTTGACTTTAAACTATAGATCCCACCACTCATGTATAAAATTGTGAGAAACTAGGACGTTTTACAATGGGTCAATTCGACCTCCAGGTACTGTACTTGTCTTAATTGACAAATACACGTCCTCTAACCTAACCTAAAGCCATCACTACCCATGGTATTTCCACTGTACTACTGATAAGCACACCTAAAGACTTGAAATTCTTTAGAGGAGATGCCCTGCACTTTTCATAAAAAGGTTGACGTTTCCAACCTCTCACTCACTCTCTTATAAACTTGACTGAGCTCCTGAATATAAAGATTGCTGCAATAGCAAGAATTATTATGGAATCGGGCCGGTTTCCTCTAAGAATTTTTGCTCCTAGAGTTGATTATCGATTGTGGTATTACAATGGATCTAAATGCTGACCTGAGGGAGGGGGGGATCTGTTCCTTCAAGGAGGGTCCGTCGCCTTACCTAACCTTTATAAAATTAAGAATTTCTAGTCATCCTATCATTCGTTTCCATCAGTACTTAGCGGCTACTCATAATAAGGCAGAACTATAAGGGATTGGCACAGAATGTAAAAGGAATGTGGAATCATTACGCTGCTTAGGTAGCATAATAACTGGTGACTTAAGTGACCATATTATGAATCGTTTGAGAATGCCAACTAGCTCTTGGAGCACTACAAAATCCCTTTATTCCTTTGAACCATTAATTATCTGATACTTCATTAACGATTAAGTGCTCTAGAACTTATTGCAAGTATTTTTGACCACTTTTTACGTAAAATATTTACTTTCCTACAACGAAATTAAACAAAAATTCACAAACTTGAAGCAGAGTATTGATTAGAATTCGGGGACCATAGAGATCCCGGTAAAAAAAAATTGTTTCACGCCTTTGTTGCAAACTAAAGCTACTGAAATCCAAATATGAATATCCATACTGACAAGAAAATTCCATTCTAATATGGCCTGCTCTAGAGACAAATCCTACATGGGCGAGAAGAGCCGTAATATGACAACTTCTATGTTACCGAAGCAGTGTAGGGCATTATATTCTACTACACACCCTTTAATACTGCAAACACTACAAACTGTTCTTTGCAAACAGTGCCAAGCCATTAATTCCTAAAAAGGTAAAAATCGTTTCTCAAAACTATGAAATATTGACTCGTTTACGACTTGCCCATGTTCTAAGCCACAGACATACATATGTATGAACATAAGTCTTTAGGCCATATGGTTCGTTACGGCTCTGTCTTTATTATTAATTTTTTTTTGTGGTTTATGATTTGAAAGGCAGAAAATCATGTTTTAAATATTTGTTTTTTTTAGCCTATAAATGTCAGTTACTAGCTTACCGTTAAGAAAAAAAAAGGAGACAAAAAAAGATTAACTTTTGGAATTGGTTGCAGTTTTTTTTTTGCCTCACTTTAAACATTAATTTCTAGGCGGACACACGTCTGCATGGGTGCAATGCATAAATATGTATGAGAATAATAATGACAACAAAAATAATAAATCTTTACAACAACTACAACAATATAATTAAAATATTTCTAGAAATTAAACGCCAGTTGGTTTTCGGCAAATCAAGTTATGATCAAATTTAAGAAATGATTGAAAAAATTTTAAGGAGAACGCAGGAAAAAATTTGGGCATACACATGCCTTTATAAAAAGCAATTTTAACACGTTGACTGCCGACTACGAGATAACTCGTAGATTGCGTTCCCTTCTAGGGCGCCAAACGACGAGTTATCTCGTACTCACTAATGTGAAAAAATCAAATTGTCGTTTTTTTTGGCAAGTTTTCTGCAAATTGCCGAGCCAGTCAACGTGTTAATGATGAAATTGTTTAAATGTGCATTTATATTAAAAATTTAAATTTTAATTATAAATATTAAGACCTAATACTGCGTCGACTTACCTGCAAATTTAAACAACATTATTCGTAGCGGACCTGTCAGGTCAATTGCTTTTGTGCGATACTGACGAGTGGCAAGATCTGGAAAGAAAAATAAAGATAGTTTATGATTATTTAGAAATGGCAGCAATAATCTTTTTTGCATACACTTATAAGCATAGAGTTTTAGTTATGAAAGGACTTATTTTTTTTAACATTTATTATTATGTGCTTGCCCCAGGCCAGACATCAAAACAAAAATACAAAAAATATTTCTTCGGCGACTTCCTCTCAGCAGATTTCCGGCAAAAACTATGAGAGTAAATAAAATTGCCATGAAAAGTTTCTCAAAAATCTGTCGTTCTGTGGTGTGAGAAGCTAGGCCGTAACTCTGACTGAAGGGTTGTAATGAACAATCATGTATGTATGTAAGCAAGTAGTAATTACAAATTTTTTTTGCGCGCACTCCTTAATATGTCATGCATTAACCCTTTGACGGACACTGACGTCTATAGACGTCATAACAAGAGTTGCTGGGGGGGACATGACGTGTATACACGTCATAAATTGTTTCCTTCATAAAATCATTATAAAGAGGAAGTGTCCCACGGGAAGGTCTCCTAAAATTTTGGTGTCCGTCAAAGTGTTAAAGAAACTTATCACATGTAATGGGTTTTCTTTGCTAGGTTGACAAACTTTGAATGCTTTTAGATTATGATGCTGCTTTTAAAGTGTAGAAAAAAATATATGAATTATATTACAAACAATTTTTTTTACATTCTTGTTCTTTTTCATCAGAATCTTATGCTGAACAATTTAAAAATTTACATCTGCATACTTTATCTATATTTCGACTAATGTTGCAATCCTTTATCATGTCTAGTTATCTTATTATTTAATAACATATTCACAAAAACAACATTTTTTATTCTTTTTATTTCCATAAACCACCCCATTTTCTAAACAAGTTTTGTGTTTCTTTAATAAGAAACACAAAAAAAAGTCACTTTCAGCTAAATTGCATTTAAGCCATGCCAAATTAAATATTCTTATCTTAAATCATTCCAATATCAACAACAACAGCAAGAACAACAACGACAACGACAACAACGACAACAACAACAACAATAACAATTTCTACATCAGTTGTTTGTTATACTTAATGAATGAACTCAAAATGTCTTTATTAATTACAGTTAAGCAAACATAAGCCTCCAAGTTCGAAACAACTGCTTGGCTGTTGGCTCAATCACTGACAAACTTATTATTGGACTGTCTCGTTTAATACCACAAACAAGTTCTACACCAAATGCACTCACTCACTCACTCACTCACTCAGTCACTACTCACACGTCAGTTGTTAGTCGGTAAGCCAGTCAGTCAATACGCAAATTTTTATTTTTTTCCAAGCTTTTAAACGCTTTTGTTTTCAGGTTTAATTTTTAAGATTTAAAATATTTTTTATTTTTTTTTACAGGGTCTTTCACTATCCATTTTATTTTGCAACACATTTTGTGTTAAATTTCTTAGGTTAGGTTAGATTTAAATGGCAGCCGCCTTAAAGAGCATAATTATTGCTGTTCTATTAGATACCGTTGTAATACCGTTATTACCTAATTTGTCACTTCGGGTGTGCCCTGGTAGTCTAGTGGGTAGTGTGCTAGAATATTAGCATGAGGGTCGTGGGTTCGATTCCCACCAGAAACTCTGGTCTGTGACACTACACCGAGCATATGGTCAAAGTTACTCAACTCGTATATAATTAGAATATAATTTGCAAGTCGCCGTTGTGTAGTAGGTAGTGTGTTGGCTTATTAGACGTGAGGCCTCGGTTCAAACCCCAGGTCAAGCATCTCCAACTGAACGAAATATGAAAAAATATTTCTTCGGTGACTTCCTCTCAGCAGATTTCCGGCAACAACTCTAAGAGTAAATAAAATTGCCATGAAAAGTTTCTCAAAAATCTGTAGTTCGGAGTCGACTTTAAACTGTAGATCCCGCCACTCATGTATAAAAATTAACGCACACAACACAAGTGGTGTGAGAAACTAGGTCGTAATCCTGACTAAAGGGTTGTAGGACCAATTATGTACGTGTATAATTTGTAATTGTATCCTAATTAATAAATAAATAACTCCGGACTGACATCTCTTGCGTCATCCCGATAGTATTACGAATGCGGGGATTCTGTCCACGTTACCTTTGGCTAGACAAGTTCTGTCAATAAGTGTCCCAAGAATCCTTCGTCTTAGGTTCCCAAGTGCCAATGACAATGACAGGCCAGTGTCCCGTTATAATTTCTACGGGGTTCTTAAGATAAACTTTAGTTAGGTTAGGTTAGGTTAGGTTAGAGGACGTGTACTTGTCAATTAAGACAAGTATAGTACCCGAAGGTCGAATTGACCCATTGTACAAGGTTCTAGTTTCTCACACCACTTATGTTGTGTGTGTTAATTTTGTACATGAGTGGTGGGACCTAAAGTTTAAAGTCGACTCCGAACGACAGATTTTTGAGAAACTTTTTCATGGCAATTTTATTTGCCCTCAGAGTTTTTGTCAGAAATCTGCTGAGAGGAAGCCGCCGAAGAAATCCTTTTTGTAATTTGTCTTGATGTCTGGCCTGGAGCTCGAACCCTGGCTTTACGTCTAATAAGCCAACACACTACCTACTAAACTACGGCGAAATTGTCTGGTCTCTCTACAATTAGATTCATCATTCCATAATTTTTCATTTTCAAATAAGTAAAGTTTGTATGGTACTATTTGTTTGCCACCTCTGCAGCGAAATATTAACCTCAAGTTTGAAAATTCATTTGAATTTTGTGTTGTACCAACCTGCACAATGTTCCCACGTTCAGGAATGTAGCGGTCGTCTGTCTCGTTATCTTCTCTAGAGACACCCAGGAAAACAGAATCAAACAGAAGCTTTACCATTCGATATGCTCTGATATCTGATGATACATAATGCGGTAATCCTTATAGCCTGAATAGTGTTCTTTTGACTAGGTTAGGTTAGGTCGGAGTGGTAGCATGGCGGCGCGTTGTAATGCCACGGGTGAACGCAGTCCCTGTACTAACCAAGTTCCACCAAAATCAGGGAAAGGAAGAAGTTGGTCAGCGCAAGGGCTGCACGTTCTTTTGACCGCTCTGAAAAAATTTCACCTTCGACGTTATCACATGATCAAGAACCCTCCGTGAATACTACGATGATCTTCCATCCTATTGCCATAATAGGATCTTTTCGAAATTGTCATTGTAAAACCAGAATCCAAAGGGAGTTCAGCTAGAGATGAACTACACCCATCGCTTCTACACTTACATTCCCCCGAAAAGTTTATAAGCAAACAAGAAAATACTAGGTTTAGGTATTCGGGTACAAAGTGTTAGTGCTATTACAGTTCAACATTTAACGAAAATTCTGCAAAATTTAAAAAGGTGTGCTTTTCGGACCTAGTGATTTAGATCAAGGATTCCAAAACAGGTTTCCTTATGGTCGGGCGTTACTTAAAACCCGAGATATAGGCAAACAAAATATTTTTTTTTTATTGAAATTAACAATCGCCTAAAATCGGATGAAAAATGGACCTAGTGGGGGAAATGGACCTAGTGGGGGAAATGGACCTAGTGGGTTGGATAGTCATAGTCTCAACGATTCATAAGCAGTTTTCCTTATGGCCGAGCTTTACTTGGGACTGAAGATATAGGCGATTATGTTAACTTATTTTATATGGGCAAAAAAATTGGTGAAATGAACTTAAAAATTTTAATAATTCTCATTGAGTTAATACACAATTATATGTATATATACAACAAAATGGCGTATTTTTCGTAGGTCTCTTGGTAGATGATCTTTCTTTGGTAGATGACTTCAATTTTTTGTTGATGACTTGCATTTTTTGGTAGATGACTTGCATTTTTTGTTCGGTGAGTTGCATTTTGTGGTCGATGAGTTGCATTTTTTGGTAGATGACTTGCATTTTTTGGTCAATGACTTGCATTTTTTTGGTCGATGACTTGTAGTTTTTGGTAGATGACTTGCTTTTTTTTTTGATAGATGACTTGCATTTTTTTGGGTAGTTGACTTGTATTTTTTTGGTCGATGACTTGTATTTTTTTTTGGTCGATGACTTGCATTTTCTGTTGATGACTTGCATTTTCTGTTGATGACTTGCTTTTTTGGTCGATGACTTGCATTTTTTATTGGGTAGATGACATGTATTTTTTTTGTAGATGACTTGAATTTTTTGATCGATGACTTGCATTTTTTCGGTAGATGAATTGCATTTTTTGGTCGATGACTTGTATTTTTTTGTAGATGACTTGCATTTTTATAATCGGTATTCTGACTAGAAAGTTTTAACCAGAAAGATCGTACAGTCAGTATATTTTCAGTCCTTTATGTAAACTAAAAACTTGTAATTCGCACGTATGCTACCAAAAGATGTTCAGTCCTAAGAAAAAAAGCGTTAACTGTTCCATAAGGACGATGCCAGACCATACAGATTAATAGGCACTCTTCTGACGTATCAAAGTTGTTTCGAAATAATCGCTAAATGTCATGATGAGTAGTTGACATAAGACCTTATGTAGTGATAATATTAAGTGTCTTATTTATTCCAATGTATCTTTGTTTTGATGTGTTATAATGTATGGAAGATTTAACAAACCTACTCAACATACTGTTCAACGCAAATTGTTATCATTCAGAACGATACATAACATATGGATTCGGTTTCAGAAAGAGGTAATTTGTAACCGGCCTTTTTCGAAACAGTATCCATTATTTGATATAGTAGTCTAGTAGGTAATGTATTGGCTTATACGCTAGTTCAATCCCCAGCTAACATACATACATGGAATCAAGCTATATATGAAGTCTAGGCGACTTCCTCCCAGCAGTTTTCTAAATAAAACTGCAATGAAAAGTTTCTCGAAAATCTGTCTTACGAATTCGACGTTATATTATAGACCATGATGTGAGAACAACATGGGTGATATGAGAAACTAGGCTGCATGAAATAACACACACAACGTGAGTGATGTACGACACTTGTTTGTAATCCAGACTAAAGGGTTGTAATATTATCCAACCTTACTTCACACAAACGTAAATACAATAAATTTGCTTTAAAAGGCCGAATTTTAAATTAAAAAAAGAGCCCTGAACTTGAAATACCCTGCACAAAATAAAAACTACAAATTATTTCAGCTCTTAATGAATGACAATAAAGAAACTTAAAATATTGATGGGATATTGGAAGTTGCACGCTTGAGTATCATAGATAAGAAACATTTTTGCATTTAAGATTGTTTGGTAAACATTTCCAATAAAACCAGTCAGTCAGTAAGTCAGTCAGTGAGTTAGTCATAAGTATATAATTTAAATTGCCAACCATTTCATATTTTTAATCTCTGACAGATTTTTCATTTTCAATGTTGTTTTCCTATTTGCAAAAAAGGAAATCGAAATCACAAGGCTTCATCAAAACTGAACTGTAATGAACCGCAGCGTCTATGTAAGCATGCATGGTGCATGTGTGGGAAATTAAGGTGGTTTCATTTGAAAACAAAATTTTTCCCATTTCGATTTCTCTCTCACACTCCCTCTCACTCTCGCTGTCTTTCTCGCTCTCTCACTGGATGTGTGCATGTTTGGCCTTTAGCTGTAAGCAATCAACAGGAAAACGCCTGGTTTTCGCTTTATAGCAGCATATCGTAGAGTAAAAGATGAAAATTAAACACAATCTACGGAAATTTATGTGACAAATAAAAGAAAAATGAAATACAAAACGGAGAAGAAAAAAAAACCGTCAAATTGCATAAATTTAAATTATGGTATGAATGCGTATAATTTTCAATATTTTTTTGTAATAAAAAAAAATGTTGTTTAATCTGAGAGGCGTTATAAGACATAATTGCGTTTTATGAGATTTTTTACAAGAGATTACAATGCAATTTTTAATCTCAAATTTAAGAGGAAAATCAACATCGTAAAGTTGATGGTGTAAGCTAATGGTTTGATAAGTTCTACAGCGGCAAGATAAGTTTTATGTTTGATATTGAATCAGAAAATTTTATATTTATACAAGTATGGTAACCTTATCCGGTCCCAGATCTAAGGATCTGGGTCAATACAACCCTTCAGTCAGTCATAGCTTCTCACACCACTAATGTTGTTTGTGTTAATTTTGTACATGAGTGGCGCGAGACCTACAGTTTAAAACCGACTCCGAATGACAGATTTTTTGAGAAACTTTTCGTGACAATGTTAATTTAATCTCGGGCAGTCACCGAAGAAATATTTTTTCAAAATTTCGTTTTGGTTGGAGATGTTTGACCTGGGATTTAAACCATGGCCTCATTTCTAATAAGCTTACACCCTACAGAATAGACTATGATAACATTTAATGCAAAATTCGACAAAATTTAAAAAGGTGTGATTTTCGGACCTAGTGGTTTGGATAGCAATTGGATCAAGGATTCCAAAACAGGTTTCCTTATGGTCGAGCGTTGCTTAAAACCCGAGACATAGGCAACAAAATAAAATTTTTTTATTGAAATTAAGAATCGTCTAAAATCGGATAAAAAATGGACCCAGTGGAGGAAATGGCCCCGGTGGGTTGAATAGACATAGTCTCAGGGATTCCAAAACAGTTTTCCTTATGGTCGAGCATTACATATGAAGGAAGATATAGACAACGAAGTTAACTTTCTTTGGCAAAGTATCAAAATTGTGCAAAATCGGATAAAAATGAACCTAGTTGACTGAACAGCCATTATATCAAGGATTCCAAAACAGGTTTCCTCGCGGCCGTATGTTAATTTGGACCGAAGATATAGGCGATAAAGGTCAAAAAAAACAAAAAGTGGAGAAATGAACTTAAAAATTTTAATAATTCTCATTGAGTTAATATGCGTTTATATGTATATATACAAGTAAATGTCGTATTTTTCGCAGGTCTCATATCTTTGGTGGATGACTTGCATTTTTTTCTGTAGATGATTTGTATTTTTTGTCGATGACTTGCATTTTTTGGTCGATGACTTGTATTTTTTTTTTTTGGTAGATGTCTTGCATTTTTTTGGTAGATGACTTACAATTTTCGGTAGATGACTTGAACTTTTTAAGTAGATGACTTGCATTTTTTGGCCAATGTCTAGCATTTTTATAATCGGAATAGACTATGATAACTTCCTTGTCTCTATAGCTGCCGCAAAAGTCGTTTTCTTAAGTCCAGTACTAAGGCATCTTCTATGAGTGCATTTTCAATAGCTTACGGGTCTTCAAAGGAACTCCATTATTGGAGGGTTGGATGTTGCCTAGCAAGCCCTTCCACTCCACAGTTACCTAGAATACTACTACTATATCTCGATACTTTTACATTACAGATATCGTATTGCTTCGTTATCTGATTGAGAGATTCACGACAGTCAAAATCCATCTTGGAGTTCGTAACGTTAGAAACCAGTGCTCTGACAGTTGCTTGGGTATCAGGTAGAAAATATGCTGATAATGATCCTTTGGGCGGCCTGCATATTCGCTACTTCCGAATAGAAGACGAGGCAGTGATCCGCTAGGAATACATTCCAGCTCTAAAAAGTCTCAAACCATACGTGAAATATGAACATCTATTTCAGTTTTAAATATTCTGAACTCCCTTGAAACGTCAATTTAACGGCTTTAATACTCTTTCTTGACTATTAAATGCACCGCTGCATGGCAAGTTGCGTCGTCTTTTTGGAACTAAATCTTGTTGGTCACTAAATACACATCACTGAGCACAATCAACAAAAATGTGAGGGAAATAATGACTGTTCAGCTTCAATTCTTGTAGGAGCTGTATTTTATAGGCACGTAAGCCAAGATCCTTATATAAAACATTTTACATAGTCGAAGTAGTAATTCATTCAATTGCAAAACAATAATTTTGTATGATCGTCACTAATATTGGCTGTAGATTCAAAGTTTGATCAAATCATTTAAAAAATCTAATTTTAAATCTGTTTTATGCAGCAATATTTGTGGCATATTATTGCACCTTCTCTTTTCACACACAAAAAAAAAGCAAGAAACAGTAGCTTATACCACTACCGCCACTCACTTATTAATCGCTTGGACATTAAAGCGTTTTAACAGATCATTTTAACAGCACAGACAGTAGCCTGTCTGCGGTTTTAGATCTTGTAATTTAATAATCGAACACATTAGCACAGATCACCATCAAAGTGTTTGTTTCATACAAACAGTGTTTCTCAAATTTTCGTTGTAAGGAACAACGATTCAAAGAAAGAATTCATGGCTTTTAAAACAAAATCTAAGTTTCTGTTGAAAGACTAATTTTTGGAAGCGTTATCATCTACAAAATGTCATACAAAGGAACGCATGGCATGTCATATTACACGTAGACACCCTAGCTGTGATATTACACTAGCAACACGACTTACAAGTTTTCGGAAACACGGTAACTACCAATTTCCTTGGCACCCCATCTAATCCATTGCAGTAACGAAAAAAAACGGAAATTCTGATATTTAATGACCATTTCTAAGACGACAAATGTGTTCAGGAATTGAGTTGCATTCAAAATTTTAATGAATAAAAATCTTACAAAATCCCTCTCCGACTTTATTTGCATTTCAATATTTGTATCGGCAGCTGTTATTCATTTAGAGAATAATTAATCGTGTTGGTTGATTTAATTGGTAGCAATTTAAGCAATGTTTTTCAACATGTTAAACGGCGCCTGATTTACAGAATATGAAAAAGATATCAGTAGGCAATGAGTGTGTGTGACTGGCTGGCTATCTAAATATTTAATAGCTATTAAAAACAACAAACATAAATAGAAAAAATTTTGTAAGAAATTTGTAAACAGTAAATAACGAATTTATTAATCCTTACACTGAAAAAAATTTGTTGCTTAAATTCTGGATCATCTACAGCGGTGCAGACCTATTGAATGGCGTGAGGGTGAATATAATAAAGCCGTAGCTGCTGAAAAAGGTATTGCAATTTAGATCAAGAGAGTGCAGCCCTTGCGCGGCCCTACTAATTGAGAGTCAGGATAGTTTTGTTGTGTAGTACAAGCTATCTGTCCTACGACTTTGGAAAATAGAAGGGGCATTGTGTTTCATTCAAGACGATGGCTCAGTTAGGTTAGGTTTAGAAGTCGCCGTAGTCTAGTAGGTAGTGTGTTGGTTTATTAGACGTAAAGCCAGGGTTCGAGCCCCAGGCCAGTCATCAAAACAAAATACAAAAAGAAAAGTATTTCTTCTGCAACTTCCTCTCAGCAGATTTCTGACAAAAACACTGAGTAAATAAAATTGCCATGAAAAAGTTTCTCAAAAATCTGTCGTTCTGAGTTGACTTTAAATTGTCGGTCCCACCACTCATGTATAAAATTAACACACACACAACATAAGTGGTGTGAGAAACTAGGACGTTGTACAATGGGTCAATTCGACCTCCGGGTACTGTACTTGTCTTAATGTCCTCTAAACTAACCTAACCAGCAGGTTTAATTAGCACTAGGCACCAAATGATTGCCACACGTTATTGTCTCTGGGGAGAACGACAACCAACCATATGTGTTTTGGCCAAGAAATCATTTGGAAGAAGCGACCTGCGATAAAACACAATTGAGCTAGGCTTTGGACAATATTCTGCGAACACAACAATATGGCGACGTCCAATAAAGCAGAGTTTAAATTCAAACTACCATTTGGGGTTAACATTACTCTTGAATATTTCCATCTTAATGCGATTTGTAAGAACTAAATGCCGTGTTATGCGTTACGTCTTAAAGGATTTCATTGGACAGCATAATTGTTTGAATTTCCTCAAACTTTTTTAAATAAATTTTGTTCTCAAATCTATCTTATCTTAGTGCTCGTCACCTCATACGTGAGTAGCTTATCCTGGATGACCGTGATCCAATTACGCTTGAGTAAATCATATAATCCAGACCTTCCAAGCGGAACCTATCTTAGTACTCAACAATACTTGTCTTTTCCAGTTTGACTGAATAAGTTCAAGACTTTCAAGAGATCATAGAGAGAGCAAGGAATCCATCTGAAGAGCCCATTCATACGCAAGGCTGTCCGCCATACTTTTTACTTTTCATTTTTTGTAGTCGCCGTAGTCTAGTAGGTAACGTGTTGGATTATTAGACGTAAAGCCAGGGTTCGAGTCCCAGGTCAGACATCAAAACAAAATACAAAAAGTATTTCTTCGGCGACTTCCTCTCAGCAAATTTCTGGCTAAAATTCTGGGAGAAAATAAAATTACCACGAAAAGTTTTTAAAAAAATCTGTCATTCGGAGTCGACTTTAAACTTTAGGTCCCGCCAATCGTGTATAAAATTAATACACACAACTTAAGTGGCGTGAAAAGCTTGGTCTTAGTTCTGACTGAAGGATTGTTATGACCAATTATGTATGTATGTGTAACGAAGGGTCCTTCTGTCCACTGTATTCTCCTAAACAGCATTACATGCCATTTAGATAACTTTCCGTAATAGAGTGCCAAAGGATTTCTTAAAGTTCACGAATGGCTGTAATAATGTCGTGAACGACGGGTGATATTCTGACTCAAAAAGCTGACTGCGTTTATAGGTATCAGTTTATCAAATCGAGATGCACCAAGTTTTGCATTCATGATATTGGCTAACACCTGTTAAATCGTATTCAGCGAAAAGTAGGGTCACTTTTTTCAATATTTCGTTGGTAGCATGTTCTTAAAAAATTGTGAAAAGATTTGCCTTCAAAACATGGCAGTGTACTGCGCAGGCGTATACACCAATTGTTTTTAAAAAATAAATACAACGCCCAGGCCTAGAGGTGTGTAAACGTACGTACATATGAATACATTCACAATAATTTTGTCTTCTACACGACAATAATGTTTAGCTAAGGAATACAAGCATACATACATATGTGCGGAGTTTCGGCTTTAAAAAATTAAATATTTTTTATGCTAATTGACAAATAATTTATTTTATAAACACATACACTGTCATAATTTTATGATGGTTACATTGCGTTAGGCTCCTCATTCAAAGTTGTGATCAAAATGAAAAGTGTTTGGGTTATAATAAATAGGAGTCACACACTTCCGTTTAACGGTGAAATCGTTGGTGACAATAAGTTGTTTTTTTTAAAGACGATTTAAAATACAATTTAGTTGAAGTAATAAACTGTGGTCATTATTAGTCATTCATCATAAAAACAATGTTTCTATGAATTTCGATATTTTTTCCCTTTTTCTTCAGTATTTCGTATTTCTTTTACATAAAGTCTCTCATAAAAACGAGTGTCTATTAGGAAAATAACAATAAAATAAAACGAAAATATTTTATAATTCCAAAAAGAAAACAAACAAAACCAAACAAATTCGTATTTGTTGGCATAATTAAATATTCTTAACACATCCAAACAGAAAAAAACAAAAACAAAATTTAAAAACAAATCAAATAAAACACACAACAGGAGTTGGCCCCCATAAACAAACAAACTATTGTAGAAGATGAGGAAGAAAAATTCTTGGAATACAAAATACACACTCACAATACCAGGCCATAAACAAAAGCATACACGCAAACACACACACGCACACGCACTTAACCGCAATAGGCGCTCTATACGCCACTATAAAATATAAAACCACCACTCACTTGTTTAGTCGTCAATAGAAGTGGCCAAAACAAAAACAACAAAAAAAACCAAAAAATTTTAAAATGATTTTGAAATTTCTAATCGTCCATCGTAATCAAAACAATAAAATAAAATATATTCCGTACGATTATTGAATATTCTTCAAATAGATTGTGTGTGTTGTGGACCATTTTGATAAGGAACGTAATGGCAAATGAAACAAAACAAAACATTTAACATAAAAACAGAGAGAGAGAGAGAGAGAGAGAGCGAGGGAATAGAGTGAAAAGAGAATTTCATAACAACAGCACTTGCAATAGGTTTGGTTATACAGGTTAGTTGTCAACAAGTTTGATGCAAACAAGTTTGCTAGTGAGCCAGGGATGGAAAATTACAATTACAGTAAAGAGACCTTGCATGTATGTATTATTGTTATACTGTTTGAATCTATTTTCTTTTCTATAAACCCTCCTGGGGAGCTTATGGCTTCCAGTTTAGGCTATATCTTGCTCTTAATATCGCCTCATCCAACATAAGACTTCACAGTCCTAGTCTCTTGTTCGAAACTAACCTGGTTCTACTTCCCTACTACAGAGTTGATTTTACGCCTCCAGGAAGCACATGGTTTCAGTTGGACATCTCCATCTTATAATATAAAGGGTCCGCCAAATTACCTTTTTTTTTTTGAAAATGCTTTAAAACAACCACTGAATATTTTCTCAAATTTCTTTTTTATTTGAAAGTACAATCCTTCCGGTTAATAATGGAAAATAATTTCATTCAAATGGCTGCCTCGCCTGGGCATGCAGTAGCCCACACCAGAAGATGCCGATTTTGGCACAAAAATCATCTTTTCAGATGAAGCTCATTTTGATCTTGGCGGGTATGTAAACCAGCAAAATTGTCGCATTTGGGGCACAGAAAACCCGCACGCATACATTGAAAAGCCGACACACCCAAAACGAGTCACTGTTTGGTGCGGATTTTGGTCCAGAGGTATAATTGGGCCATTTTTCTTCGAAAATGAGTAAGGAGTGGCCGTTACAGTCAGTGGCGATCGTTATCGGGCCATGTTGAACGAATTTTTGTTCACAGAAATTGAAGAGGAGGATATTGGCAGCATTTGGTTTCAACAGGACGGCGCTACGTGACACACTGCCGAAGCTACACTCGTTTGTTTGCGCCCTGTTTTTGAAGATCGCACTATCAGCCGCAGAGCTGATATCGTTTGGCCACCTCGGAGCTGCGATTTGACACCGTTGGACTATTATTTGTGGGGTGCCGTCAAAGATAAGTGTTACGCCGACAAGCCAGAGGCAATTGACGCTTTAAAGGACAATATTCGTGAAGCCATTGGTGAAATACCGCTGCACACAATCGATAATGTGCTTAGAAGTAGGACCGATCATTTAGGCTACTGCATGGTCAGCCGAGGCAGCTATTTTTAATGGCTTTCAAATAAAAAAAGAAATTTGAGAAAATATTCAGTAGTTTCTTTTTAAAGCATTTTCAAAAAAAAAAGTTTTTTGGCGGACCCTTTATATCGTGCTCTTATTATCGCTCCATCCAACGTTAGATTTCACTATCTAAACTAACCTGGTTTCACTTCCCCACTACAGAGTTGATTTTACAGAAGCGTTGAATATTCTAAGCACAGTTCGTTGAGATATTAGTAAGTTTGTCACTACTGTACTGCCTAAATAGCAGAAACTATCTGCGTACGTAACTGGTTGATCTTGCAGCATAAAGTTGACACTTATCTCAAGCCAAACATTGCGCACTAATCTTCTAGTTTCGCTAGCATACTAAAGATCTTCAGCCAATTGTAGACAAATATCATCCGCATAATCCAAATCCACGAAATGGTATGAGAGATACTCCATGTAATTCTTCTTCACTCTGAATAGATTTCGCTCATGATATTATCCAGCGCGGTGCTTAATAGTTGAGGTGATAGGGAGCGTCCTTGTTTTACTTTAACGCTTGTGCCAAATGTTTGACAGATGTTCTCGTTTCCTGAAGAACTATAGGTAAGAGCTCTGCTTCCTCATCTTATAAGGACATTCTAATTTGTTCCATTTATTTTTATTGCTTAATTAAGGGGGGCTAAGCCCTTCTGTGAGGGCATAGTACAGTTACCAAAATGGTTAATAATAATAATTCGATAATGCGACCGTGGAAAAAGGATGCTAGCATTACAATCAATTTTATTACTTAGATAAGGGGAACTGAACCCGATAACTTAATGAACTTCTGTGTGGGCATAGGATCTCTACAGTCACCAAAATGGTTAATAATAATACTTTGATAATATACATACATACAAAACTCCTGCAGTGGGCCTGTTCTCTCCTAATAGAAAAAATGTCTTCTTCATACTAAATTAGTAAATCGATCTATATATATAAAGTACTACTATACAAGTACTAAATCTGAATCACTTTTAAAAACATAATAATAATGCCAAATTATTTCCTATCTTTACAGTTATCCCTCGTACAATTGTCACCGACTGATACAAATGGCCGTGGCATGCGTTTGGAATTGAAAAAATATTGTCCCTCAATGCAATTAGAATTTTGGAGCTGCATGAATAAAACATTAGAAGGTAAGACCCGTTGACATTAAATCAATTGTGGTTGGATATTTTAATAAGGTTTGGAAAAGACATTATAAGGACCCAGTATAGGGGATATAATACAGTTGCAAATAATACTATGGATAGTGCTGTTATCCAATACCACTTTTCTGACGGTTTGTTCCTCTTGACTTTAAGACAGTGGTATCATGTAATTGTAACTCAAGTAGGGATTGGAGATTATCATGCTGCAAGTCCGGTTGAAAACAGGGACCTACATCCTTTGAACTTAATCATATGTGTGGACAGTCAAGCAGCAATCAAAGCGCTGGGATCCCATCTCGTCAAATCAAAAGGGCGCCAGGAGTTGCATGGGCTCTCTACAACGTATACGTGGATACAACACCTGTCTAGGGAACGAAAAGGTGGACGAACTGGCACGAAAGGGTCGGAGATGTTTGAGAAGTAGACGATAGAGAGGATATGTATACATATGTACAGTGTTGGCCTTATAATTAGAAACGATGTTTCTGGAACAGAGTTCTCTGGAGTGACGAATCTAAGTTCAATTTGTCCCAATCTGATGAAAAAACGTATGTAAGACGTCCTCCAAACAAAGCCTTTGATCCCAAGTGCACAGTGAAAACTGTGAAACAAATTAACAAACATACATGTTGCTAAGTCGTTTCTAATTATAAGGCCACCACTGTATGTGCATCTACAAAATACTGTTACAAATTGGAAAAAACAGCGTGCAATTCAACAAACCGTGGGTGGTTTAACATACCCGGTTGCCGAATTTTAAAACTGCTGTGTCCAGAAAAAGAAAGAAACTACTTGAGTTCGACAAGACAACAGTTCGCACTCGAACAGGAATTCTAACGGGACATTGTGCTATTGGCAATTTCGCTGTCAAGCTCGGTCTGCTCCACCGGTATTACTGCAGAAGCTGCCATGATATGGAGGAAACTGAAACGGTTTAACATCTTTTATGTGAGTGTCCTGCACTTCAAAACAGATGTCATCGGTTTTTGGGTGACAGAATGTTTGAAGACCTCGGCATGGTGGCGAAGTGCCGCCACAAAGGGAACTGGCCGGTTACATTCGAAACTCGGGGCGGTTCAAACCCACCACTAACGGATCATGACAAGGAGGCCTTACCTCACACTGGGTAATACAATGGGCCATATGGGTGGGACCCGCTAACCTAACCTAAGAGAGAGAGAGAAAGAGCTCTCATCGAACATTTTAATCATGAATTCTTTTTTCCCTTACAATTTATGTAATTTCTAGACTATGAGTCCAAGTTTATTGTTATTTCATCCTTTAACACGTTGACTGCCGACTACGAGATAACTCGTAGATTGTGTTCCCTACTAGGGTGCCAACTACGAGTTATCACGTACTCACTAAACCTGCCATTTTTGTGTAGCTACGAATAAAATCGTATTATATTAGTGCTAGTATCGATAAATGGCTTCTGGGAAAAGAACAAAAAGTCAATGTTGGCTTGCTCGGCCAGTTTTCTGAAAATCGCCGTGGCAGTCAACGTGTTAAGTCACTAGGTTCCTAGTAGTTACACATGTGTTCGATTACATTATGAAATGCAATGAACAGTTTTAGCAGCTACAGAAACACAACTCCTAAGATTTCCTGGATTAAAGAAATCTATTTTAAACTAAAAGAGACCAACCATTCTGATAGCGTATTAAGAGCTATTTAATAACAACAAATAAGAACTGGGCGTCAATGATGAAACATTGTTCTATAATTAGACGATTAAAAAACATTAAATTTTGCAAAATATTTCGCTGAGAACTAAAAAAATGCGACAATAATAATGAAGAACAAATACATCAAATGAAATTGTTTATGAGGGAATTAAAAGGCCAAAAACGTATATAACGTAGTGTAGCCACCAGGCAGCTTGCCAAAATCATAAATATTAAGAACAGAAATATAAAAAAAAAAACTAAAAATCTTTTCATATATTTATTTAAAATACGAAAAGCGTACGAATAAAACTTTAATTTAAAAGGCATTTCTATTGAGTAATAAATAAACAAAGTAAGTTTTATGGTAGCACGCACGCATAGAAGTGTTTTAAGAGTTTGCAGTCGATTGAAATCTAAGGTTACCATGTACATACAGTGGTGGCCTTATAATTAGAAATGATGTTTCTGGAACAGAGTTCTCTGGAGTGACGAATCTAAGTTTAATTTGTCCCTATCTGATTGAAAAACGTATGTAAGATGTCCTCCAAACAAAGCCTTTGATCCCAGGTACACAGTGAAAACTGTAAAACAAATTAACAAACACCACCACTGTATGTACGAGGACAATCCAAACAGTAGCTAACATGAGAAATGAAATATTTTACTTTCTGTTTTTTGATATTAAGCGTTCACTGTTCAAACAGTTTGTAAAGAGTACTGTCGAGATTCTTAGTCTTCATTTTTGATAAATCTTTTACCAAACACCCAGCTTTTTAAGTTTGGAAATAGAAAATAATACCAAGGAACTTAATTTGCAAAAAAGCGAACTGGTCAGGCAACTTCTGGAAGTGTAGAGTTGTTATGTTATTGTTGTTTTGTTATTGTGTCTTCGAAATAATAATTGATATGAAAACTTGAAAATTTGAAGTCGCCGTAGTCTAGTAAGTAATGTGTTGGCTTATTAGACGTAAAGCCAGGGTTCGAGCCCCAGGCCAGACATCAAAATAAAATACAAAAAGTATTTCTTCGACGACTTTCTCTCAGCAGATTTCTGGCAAAACCTCCGAGAGTAAATAAAATTGCCAAGAAAAGTTTCTCAAAAAATCTGTCGTTCGAAGTCGACTTTAAACGGTAGGTCCCACCACTCACGTATAAAATTAACACACACAACATAAGTGGTGTGAGAAACTAGATCGTAATCCTGACTGAAGGGTTGTAATGACTAATTATGTACATATGTATGTATGAAAACAGAGAGACGCAGTGTCGTGTTAATAGTGTTTGACAATAATCCCGAGCAATTTAGGTTCAAAACTACGTAGAGGACGATTTTTTTCTTAATATTTACTTGCAGCCCTTTAGTCAGGATTACGGCTTGGTTGTTCAGTTCACGTCCCTATGATGGCATTAATTCATACAAACTGCTAGCAAACTCAAGAAGAGCTTCTGCCTTGATTGAAAGCTATTTCAAAAGCAATTTCAAAACATTTATTGCAGCAGAATTCATACAAACGCTAACTCACAACGATTACGTATTTAAGTCTTTACTTTCTAGAACTCCAACCTAGCAACTCCAGCCTATTCGATTTCCATTTGTTCATTACTTTGTTTCTGTTGAGATTACTTTAAAGTCCCTTTCGAACGTCAAAAGCTTCTCCATTAATGTCGAATATTTTTTCAGAATCTGAAAGATTATTCGAAGGTCTCCTTTATTTGTCTCTCTGAGCATACGGACATACCAGGAAACTGTGTTGCAGACATGCTGACCAGAACGAATGCCAGATTGTAAAACCTACTATGTGATCCGTGATTAGGCTAAAAATTACAGATAAATTTCGCTCCTTGGCTAACACTTCCTAGGGAGAGAAAAGGATGAATCTTTAGCCATGGAGTACAATGAACGGCCACTTTTGTCTCTCTCGACTGTCGTCACTTGCCATTCCAGTCGGCTAGGCGTTCACGCCTTTTTTGTTTTTTGCAAAATTAAAATCGTGTCATTTAAAGTGTCACTAACCTTTAATGACATCTCCAACTATGCCGACGATCTCCAACTAGATGAATCTTAAGCCAGGGAGGACAACGAACAGCCACT
This sequence comes from Sarcophaga subvicina, assembly GCA_936449025.2. Classification (NCBI taxonomy): domain Eukaryota; kingdom Metazoa; phylum Arthropoda; class Insecta; order Diptera; family Sarcophagidae; genus Sarcophaga; species Sarcophaga subvicina. The sequence goes on along the minus strand of OW388083.2, from coordinate 15,557,957 downwards.
TTTGTCTCTCTCGACTGTCGCCACGAGAAATTGCCATTCCAGTCGGCGTTCGGTCATGCCTTTTTTTGCAAAATTGAAAACGTCTGTCATTTAAAGTGTCACAAACCATTAATGACATCTCCAACTATGCCGACGACACGAAACAACGACGAAATCCAAGATTTTAGATAATCCTCTTAATATTATCATTCCGAAAAGATCCCATGTAATGAGCTGCTTAAATCAGTTGAAGGGATATCATACGACCTTCTCTTTTGGAGCAAGCATTAAGCAAAAAACGATCACAACTTTAAAAGTAGGAGTTGGAATGTTTTGCCTCATTTGATTAGCAGTACAGAGTTTTCCCCGTTCAACTACCATTTAATGGGTAGATATTACACATACGAACATATTTGTCTACTTCTTAAGAGACTGCATTGGCATCCATTAGAAACTAATGGGAATAGAAATGTTCTCATGTCCAGCATGTACTTCATGGTGAGCTTGTGTAAAAATAAAGGGTTTCTTTGTGAAAGTCACTGTCTCTACGGAAACCTCCTAGAGCGCTTTTTACAAGTTCTTATGGAGCAACAAATGCGCGCCTGAATTCAACAAAAACTAAAAAAAACTGCCACCGAACTAACAAACTGTAAACGATACTTTACATTGCCAAAAACAAAACCATCATATATTAAAGCAATAACAACAACAAATATAATAAATGATTTACTTTTCCAAATCTGAATAATCAGACCATCTCTGATAATGCCAATCAAAACACATTTCACTTGATTTTCTTCCCAAACTCGGTATATGCCAACGTCCAGATTATCCAATCATACATGCAAATCTTGGCAAACAAACTAAATATTGGAAAAGGAAGGCACTTGGCAAAGAGAAAATGGCAAACGCCCACTTATCAATTCACTTGCGTTGATACTCGCATACACACTATTGGCATACACAGTGAGCTGTTGAATGCATGAATGAATGAATGACTGACTGGCTGGCTAACTACATGACTGTCGTCGTCGTTTAGATGAAATGCACTGGCGAGAGTATTTGTGACTTAATTTCATGCAATCAATTGAAATTTGATTTATTTGTGTTGTGACACATAAAACGAGCGTTTGAATAAAAAAATAACAACAAAAACGCTGCAATAAAATATGTACATACGAACGGCCACTTTAAAAAGATCGTCGTCGCTGTCAGAGACACAAAACTTTTAAGTCTAATTGCCTGTCATCAATTGCAATGACAACTTACACACACACGCATGAAAAAACAAAACAAAAAATAAATCTGAAGATAAACAAATTACACCAGTTTGACAGGGATTTTCTCTTGTGCACTTTTACATGCAATTCGCCGCTTCTCGCTCTCTCTCTCTCTCTCTCTCTCTCTCTATTTCTCTTTTCTCTTTGTAGTTTTCCTAGATGTTTGCCAAGCAAATTTGTTTTTAATTTTTAATTTGTTGTTAACTTTTCTTCTGTTTAATTACAGCCGTTGCTCGTGGTTCTCAATGGTCTGGTCGTCGTTGTTGTTCTTTGGGTGTATCACCGCGTTGCAGTAATGCATGTGCCACATCGTCATCAACCGGTGAATTGATCAATGCCTGCCGCCAAAGTGATGAACAACACATGTTTGCATGCTTCGAACGTCAGGAGGCTGGTGATCGTTGTTGCGGCAATGCACGCACCTCTGAATGTTTACAGGTGAGTTTTAATCAATAGATTCTCGTTTTAGATTAGCCACCAAAAAATACAGGGTGTTCCGACATTTTTTATGAAACAGCAGCAACACTTTTTCTTAGCATTTCATTATTCGCGCCCAAGAAACTAACCTAAAGGGATGCAGAGTGTTTGTCACGCGAATTATAACATAACCTTACTCTTACTCTGTAAGTTTGCAGAACTGTTTCAAAAAAAAAAAAAAAAAAAAAAAATAATAATTTTTTCGGTTAACCAGGATTTTGTTCTTGGAATGAAAGTTGTCATCTCAAAGACATGAAGGCATTGGGTGCATTTTATCTGGATATACCTATCGACTATGAAGTCGCCGTGGTCTAGTAGGTAGTGTGTTGGCTTATTAGACGAAAAAGCCAGGGTTTGAGCCCCAGGCCAGACATCAAAACGAAATAAAAAAGGATTTCTTCGGCGACTTCTCAGCAGATTTCTGGCAAAAACTCTGAGAATAAATAAAATTGCCATGAAAAGTTTCTCAAAAATCTGTCGTTCGGAGTCGCCTTTAAACTGTAGGTCCCGCCGCGCATGTATAAAATTAACACACACAACATGAGTGGTGTGAGAAACTAGGTCGTAATCCTGACTCAAGGGTTGTAATGACCAATTATGAATGTATACCTATCGATAGCTGAACCAGCAATCCATTCTAATTTTTCAATGAAAATATCGTCCAGAACGTATTATGCTAACGGTTTACACCTCACGCGAAAAAAGTCGGACATAGAACATCTGTTTTATAACTGTCCGGCCCTTAGAAATCTGAGACAAAGGGTTTTTGGACTAAAGCCACACCACCTTCCTAATACTATCGGGATTTTTTAAAGATTCAACCGAGTCTATTATTCGAGCATTAGGGGTAATTATGGTCATCATAATTAAATTACTACGAAAGGAATAGCAGGACTATAAAGAAATTTGAAGACACTGCGCTACGAACATAATTGGACCTGAGCATCATCGCAATGTACATATGTACGTTCGAGAGTGTGGCTTCTGTTAGTGAAAGTCTCGCGGATAAGTCGAATTTGTCGATTTCCCATCCTTCTCAGCAATTGAACCTAGGGCATATACAGTGGTGGCCTTATAATTAGAAACAACTTAGCAACATGTATGTTTGTTAATTTGTTTTACAGTTTTCAGTGTGTACCTGGGGGATCAAAGGCTTTGTTTGGAGGACGTCTTACATACGTTTTTCCATCAGATTGGGACAAATTAAACTTAGATTCGTCACTCCAGAGAACTCTGTTCCAGAAACATCGTTTCTAATTACAAGGCCACCACTGTATGCTATATTTTGAAGGTCATTTCTTACTTGGTGATTCCATCAAGAAACAAAATTGGCTCACATGGAACTCGGGAATCCAGAGGTGTCTGTGGAAAACCTATTGCAAAAACGAACATTAAGTTCGGGAAGTCGCATTAGGCCGTATTTTTTCGAAAATGGTCCTCGAAGAACTATGACTGTCCATTCAAAACGCTATTATCGTATGATAACAGCCTGTGTTTGGCGTTTAATTGAAGATTACGAACTGGATGATGCCTCGTACCACACAACATGATCAATTTTGATTTTATTCGCGACAAGTTTCCAGTAAGAGTACTCCATTGGAGTACTTATAGAAGTCGCCGTAGTCTAGTAGGTAGTGTGTTGGCTTATTAGACGTAAAGCCAGGGTTCGAGCCCCAGGCCAGACATCAAAACAACATACAAAAAGTATTTCTTCGACGACTTCCTCTCAGCAGATTCCTGGCAAAAATTCTGAGAGTAATCAAAAATTGCCAATGAAAAGTTTCTCAAAAATTTGACGTTCGGAGTCTGCTTTAAACTGTAGGTCCTACCAATCATGTATAAAAAATTAACACACACAACATAAGTGGTCTAGGTCGGAATCCTGACTGAAGGGTTGTAATGACCAATTATGTATGTATGTATGTATGTACTCCATTGGACTTTGTAGTGGATCTATCGCAAAAACCGTAACTATGTGGATAATCTCTTAAAGCGGGAGTATTTGAACACAAATATTCGTCAAATTATCGCCGAAATACCGCCCACAGTGTGCAAAAAAGTAATCAAAAAGTCTGGCATTGATTTCTGCAACCAATCCAGAGATCAAGAAATCCACATAACGGCATATGCGATCAAAATACAAATTTTATGCCACCCTTTATGCAGCTATTAACGTGTATGTGTATATTGATCTCTGCTGAGAATGTCAATGGTCTTGCTGTGTTTATCTCTTCGTTGTACTTGATGTACCTGTTCAGTCAATGAAGCACATTTGATGGGTGGGTTTATTAATTTTAAAAATATAAAAATAAATATTTTGTTAACACCCCCCATTCTATGCTCTTTATTTTGATAGATCGACTTCGTTATTATTAGACACGAAAAAATAGGAAAAACATTTGACACAACTTTACAGAGAGATGGAAGGAAAATGCACATTTTGAACACGCCGATTCATTATAATGCGACTTAAAATAATAAATTTGAAATTAGAATAATAGGTCCAAAATTCAATTTTGCAGGAAGAGTTGTGTATCCTTGAGGTTCTGTCTATAAAGTGTTGGATCTAAAATTTTGAGGCACCTGGGAGTTAACTCACTCCCGACTGGGCGGCGATCACATGTTAAACAACATGAGTAAATTAATCAGAAGACGAGTTACTATCCTCTGAGTACCTCTGGCTAGTGTGATGCATCTCCTATTATATCGGGTCCGCCATCTAACGTTTTTTTTTTCAACTAGTGCTTCTTTCGTGAATGGTAACACTTAGCTCATGTCTGATTTGACAGATAATTAGTTTTATCCTTCCGCTGAACGAATATGGTTGTGTATTCGCTTGAACAACGCTGGGAAATATTGCGACATTACTTTGAAAATCATGGTAATGTTGCAGAATGTGTGCGAAAATTGCGTATGGATTTTGGAAGAAGGGAAGCACCGTCATCTCCGTATGTTCGTTATCTTGTGAAAAAAGTGAGAGAAACTGCATCCTCATCGATAAATCAAAGCGTGAAAAGCCAAAAACAGTGCGTACACCCGAGAATATTGCTGCTGTGGCAGAAAGTGTGCGTGAAGCGCCATTAACATCAATTCACCGTCGTTCTCAACAATTGAACATTTCGGAGGCATCATTGAGACGAATTTTGCATAAAGACCTTGGTATGACGCCATACAAAGTCCAAATGGTTCAGGAGTTGAAACCAATTGACCATCCAATGCGTTTTCGCTTCGCTAAATGGGCCTGCGATCGACTTACAGAAGATGCCGATTTTAGCAAAAAAAAATCATCTTTTCAGATGAAGCTCATTTTGACCTTAGCGGGTATGTAAACAAGCAAAATTGTCGCATTGGGGGCACAGAAAACCCGCACGCATACATTGAAAAGCCGACGCACCCAAAACGTGTCACTGTTTGGTGCAGATTTTTGTCCAGAGGCATAATTGGGCCATTTTTCTTCGAAAATGAGCAAGGAGTGGCCGTTACAGTCAATGGCGATCGTTATCGGGCCATGTTGAAGAGGAGGATATTGGCAACATTTGGTTTCAACAGGACGGCGCTACGTGCCACACAGCCGAAGCTACACTCGTTTGTTTTGCGCCCTGTTTTTGAAGATCGCATTATCGACCGCAAAGCTGATGTCGTTTGGTCACCTCGGAGCCGCGATTTGACACCGTTGGACTATTATTTGTGGGGTGCCGTCAAAGAAAAGTGTTACGCCGACAAGCCAGAGACAATTGACGCTTTAAAGGACAATATTCGTGAAGCCATTGGTTATAAGTTATTTGGCGAACCCTTTAATTACATAACAAAAGTTTAGATTACCGCAAACCCATTTGATTCCAGAAGAATCTTGGTTTCTTTCTTATACCCTTTCCTTAACTCCACACTTCCAAACGCACTTTCTCACTCCACAGAAATGTTTTGGCATCATCAGCGGCATGGAAGCTTCCCTCCTTGCAAGCTGATCTCTTTGCTCATGCATAACTTGGAACCGCACATTAAAAGTATACCTAATTCCCCTATGTAGCTTAACCCGCTTCCCCAGACAGTTTCACACTATTTTCGAGTCAACCTCATTATAGCCATTACGTCCACGCTGAATTGAAGTGCCTGGAATATATCACTCGGCAACCAAAACATTCCGCTGATGTCCTAAAATCTCTTCTCGACCTATCCGTAAAACACAGAATGATTCCTCTTTTAAAACAGTGTCTGGGATACCCCCATTACTTTCCTTACTAAGGCTCATGGCCAACCAATTACTTGGTCTTGGTCATGACGTCATCTCAACCATAGTGGCCATGCTTACAGGTCATTGCGTTGTATGTAGACACGCGAAAAGAATGAGACTCCCATTTAACGACTTCTGCAGTGGAAGCATATCCGCTGGGAAAGAGAAGACTGTTATCCACTTTCTTTGTCAGAGCCCGTCTCTTGCTAGGCGTGCTTTCGATGTGCAACCCTGGCGCTGACCAACTTCTTCCTCCGCCCTGATTTTGGTGGAACTTGGTCAGTACAGGGACTGCGTTCACCCGTGGCATCACAACGGGCCGCTATGCGTGCTCAAGTGAGCTTTGTGATATCAGAGCTACCACTCTGACCTAAACCTAAACCTAAAGGCTCATGGCGATGGATTTCCCAAAATAATGCAAATCTACTGCAAAAGACGGAGCTGCCAGCCATTGCATTCATGGACGGAAAATATGCACATATTTTTTGATAGTAAGGCAAACTTAAGAATCCTAGAGAATGTCTGCACCGTATTGAAGATTATCAAAAATGCCGATTGCATATGGAGGACATTAGAAGTTTATCCTCATAAGAATTCCTGGACAGATCTGAGACGAGACATGGATAACAAAATTTTCTTTAAACCTGAATACAGTTCATCTTAGGAACAGGATAACAGTTATAACGGGACAGTGACCTTTGGGTTGGAAATGCCTAACAATGACTTCTGCAGAAACTGCAACGACGAGTCAGAAGAGAAGACCGCACAATGTCTACTCTCTCATTCTATGGCTCTTGGCAATTTGAGACGAAGGATTCTTTGCCGCCCAGAATTTATTGACAGGACATGTCTAAAATTATCGAGGCGTCTTAGAGATGCGATACATAGGGTTACAATGGGATTTTATAGGACCCAAGTGAGTTTTAATCTTTGAGGCGCCTACTAAATTACCCTACACCTTCACTACACATAGGGCTTTTAAAGTTTCTTGGGCTTAGAGAAGGCTTGTAATGTTTGGATGTTTCCCAAATAAGGCAATTGCTGTCTCAAATAAGAAATATTTTTGAATAGTAATTTGGAAAACATCAAGTGAACAAATTTTAATATCCCCCCCTTCTATTTTCAGGCTTGCCGTGACATTTTCGAGCCCCATACCGCCCACAAACGTAATAATCGTAAGCGCTTACATGACATGTGTGGCGAAAAGAATTCCGATGTGCTGCAGTGTGTCAAAAACGTAACGGATTTGACACCTGTAACCAATTCACACAAATGTAAGTATAAGGACTTCTCCCCACAAGATATTCTTCCATAAAAACTCTGAAACTTTTCCCTCTTTTAGATCTGCCTTGTTGTGAGTTTTCCGATAATGAAAGTTGTCGCAATACCTGTCGTTCTGTATTAAATACTACGGAAAGCACGGATATAATAATTGGCGAATTGGAAACGGGTGGCTGTGGCACTGTACTACCTCATCTGCCATTGTGGCAATGTTTCTTTACAGCCGAACGTAAAATCTTTGTGCCGGCGGTAATAACCAGCAATCAGGAGTCAGAGGTATCACAAATCAATCGGCTGGGCATTGATGGTGCCAAATTGCATTGCTGTGAGAAGGCTTTGTCCACCAAATGCCGTCGACTATGTGCTCAGACGTATACTACAGATTGGACCAACAGTATGAATAATTTTGAGGCGGCCTGTTTAATGCAACCAAACGAATTGGAATTGCGCCAGTGCATCGATGAGGTTGACGAGCCCTGTGAATTGGGTTGTGATGGTTTAAGTTTCTGCACAAATTTTAATAACCGACCTACAGAAGCATTTCGTAGCTGCACCGTAGAGGCGGACATGGCCGCTAAATCGGATCTGCTAATGTGGCAACAAAGAGGCTATGTTAGCTTGCCGGGCGTTAATTTGCCCATTAAGAATATGACCCGTTGTTCGCCGGACAAATGGAAGGCCATAGCCTGTGTTTTACAAATTAAACCCTGTACCATACAGGGCCACTATAATCATATATGCCGGGAAAATTGTTATGAAATATTAAGTGAATGTATGGATTGGACACGCATGAATACTTCTCTAAATGCAGATGCCATTTGTGCCCGTCTCCATCCCGAAGGCGAGGGCATACCTTGTGTATCATTAAGGCCCTATTTGGAGGAAAGTGATGCCCCTAAGGAGACAGGAGGTCATCACAAAATCACTTCACCCTGCCGGGGTCATCCCTGTAATGCTAGTGAGGTTTGTTTGGCAGCTCGTAATGGCTCTTCCACATACAAATGCATACAGGGTTGTGCTTTGGGAGAAACTTCCAACTATTTGGTGCCATTTGGCGCCTATGTACGCATACCAGTGCAGTTAACTGCCAATCGTGGTGGTTTTAAGGTATGCCGCTGTGGTCTACAGGGACGTATCGAACATTGCCAGCCTTTGCCCAGCGTTTCATTTGAAAGCTGTGTCTTACCAGGTGGCCGCAAGATTAAACATGGCACCTCTTTCTATTTGGAATGTAATCTATGCACTTGCTATGCTGAAGAGATAACGTGCACCAAAAAACAATGCAAAATGCCAGGTTAGTATGAAAGGAATCTTTACAATGACGCGACTTTCAAGATAATATTTTCCAACAGGTTACACAGATGTTTCGTATACCAGTCTGCCTTGCAATTGTCCCACTCACTATGTGCCAGTATGCGGTAGTAATGGACGCACTTATCCTTCTCTATGCATAGCGCGCTGTTTAGGCGTGCAGGATAGTGATTTGGAATATGGGGCCTGCTCCGTTTGGAATCCCTGTACACCGGGAACTTATCACTGTACCGCGGGTACTCAATGTTTACCTCATCGGCAAATATGTTTATCTACCATGCACAGGCCCTGTCTACAGTACAAATGTGGTGAGTAAACACATTTTGACATACATATGAGAGATTTTTTATGATCTTATGAGACCTTCTTTTCTTCTTCTTATTTGTTAGTAAATCAATCGTTACCTTGCTCCAAAGCTGAACACACAGTATGCGATACCAAAGGAGTTACATTTCCAACGGCATGCGATTTATTAAACTCAAAATCTAACTTTGCCTACTGGGGCTCTTGTAATCGTGGCTGTAGCTGGAAGGGTCCAGTATGTGGCATAAATGGTGTTGATTATGCCCATGAATGTGAAGCTTGGTCGGATTATGTTTTGGTAGACTACAAGGGCCACTGTCGTGAGGTGGGTCTATTAACCAACGAAATGGAACGCAAAAGATGTCGCCAGGTGAAATGTTCCAATACGCTGTCACCCTACTGTCGCCTAATCATACCACCGGGTGCCTGCTGTCCAATTTGTGCAGGTGCCTTTCGCATTATCTACTCGCGGAAACAAATCGACAGAGCGCTCTATGCTTTGAAGGGTCAACATAAGGATTTGCTAACACTGCACAGTGTACTCAGTGAATTAGATTCTTTAATACAAATAACCGAATGTCAATTAACCGGTTTTCTAACAATGGAAGTGGGCATATTTGTAGCAATAGTGCCACGCACTAACGCACCCACACGCATGCAAATTGAGGCCTGCAGCAGAGAAGCCGAAAAAATTTCCAATTTGATAGGCGCCCAAACGCATAGAGTAACAACAAATCTTATACTCTCCGGTTTGACCGTGTCCAATATGTTGGAATCGAATGTAGAAAGCGCCGGTGCTTCGAATCGCATTTTTATAGGCAAATATCTCGTCTATCAAATGTTCTTCGAATCGTTAGTTCTTAGTTTAATTTTTAGGAAATTTTGGATTTTATAGTTTTAGGCCAAACAAACAAATACAACAACAACAACAACAACAGTAACAAAATCTAGTTAGTTTAGACGATAAAGAAAGTCAAAAAAACATTAGGGTTTCTAACTTAAGGTAACCTTACGTTTTATTTTATTAAGTTTTAATCAAAATGATTCAGAGTAAGAGAATTAAAAGACGAATTATAGTCCGGGTTTTTAAATGAGGTAATCAAAAGGAATTGAAATTGTGAAAAATATTGTATCGGTTAAATGGCAATCCCGAAGTTGTTGCAAGATGCATGAGCGAGCTGTGGCTCCGTCCCGAATTATACGAACTGAGGTCTGGTGGAAGTTTCACCCCGTAGGGATTTATATTTCATTATAATATATGACCCCAGCAACTATTAAGCAATCGTTGCAGCGAGTATATGTCAATGAAGTTTAATTTCAATGTACCCAGCATGAGTGCGCAAATTATATACTGAAGGAGACAAGTCAAAACTTAGTTTATGAGGTGATTCGTTAATCTGCAAGCCTCATTAATTATTTGCCTTTGTCTTGCTCTCTAGAGAGCAGACAAGATTCAATGTTGCTGAGTTCAAAATTGTTGACTGTGAACTTAAAAGGGTTGCTAGTGTTAATAAGTAAAACGTATGCATTGCTGATGTTAATATGCAGTGCAACAGCGTCCTCTATTTGATGTATTCAATACAGTTTGGAAGACATATCGCAAAAGTTATAGTCGCTGGGACCAATAGTATCGACTTCGTGTAGATCTTCAAATCGACTGTTTATGTCTTTGCGTAAAGCGTGTTGCTTGTCTTCATAATTGATAAACAGCGATGATAAAGAGTAGCCCAGTATTTACCAGCAATCATTCAATACTCGACTTATTGAGTTCCGGTACCAAGCCTTATTGTGGAAATTATAACTTCGAAGAAACAAAAAAGTTTCATATCGAAATACGGGCTAACACGATCGAATCCAGTAATACGGTGTTCAGATATGCACCTTTATTGCGTAAATCGCAATAAACGCCATTGTTGAGCGCAATATTTCATATAAAGTTTCAATTAATTATTGCGCAATAAATACGCAAATTGTTATAATATTGAGTCAAACTTAAAATGCAACACTGTCATAAGTATGTTCAGTGCGTATATTACAATTATCCGAACACTTTCTGTTGATATTTCACAACTCAAATGTTAACAACGACAAATGAAAAAAAACAACAAAACAAAATAAAAACATTGTTGTTGAAACAACCAGCTGTTTTGTTTGCGAGCTGTCAAATGAATATTGAATAAGCAGCTGAACTGCGTATATTATTATGTCTGAACACTTAAAATATTGTACTCAATAAACCGAATATTGACTCAATAAAAGTGCATATCTGAACATAGTAGATAACAGATTTCAATTTAATTTATTAACGATTTAAAAAACCGGGAAAAGCGCAACAAATGTTTGAAGTCTAATTTTAGGCTTGAATTTATTTATTTTTTTAGTTTTTTAATTATTTTTGCTTTTTTTCTTTAAAACAAAAACATTAAACGTTTATTTTTATATAATCAAGTGAATTCTTGGTGCCAATAAATTAGTTTTTATAGACATACATACATATATAATTGATATTATATTTATTGTAGCTAGACCCTGGCTCTGAAAACACAAACAGGGTATTTAGTTTAATAATAAACTTTAAATTTTAAGTTTTTAAGTTTTTTTTGCATAAATGCTCAAAAGATATGAAACCAACAAACAAACAAATAAATAAAATGTGCCTTTAATTAATTGAGACAAATTGTAATTGTATGATAAGAATTTTATGTTCATAATAAGTTTTTCTTTAAGATTCTTTGTTTTTTTTTCTTTTCTTTAAGTTTAATTCAAATTTAAGTTTTGTTTTGTTTTATTTTATATAAGTATGTACGATCTCCTTGTGATATTAGCAACTAAATTAGGCCATATTTATAAAAACAAAACACAAATATGTAATTCAAATGCATAATTAAAATAATAATAATTATATACATACATACATACATACATGCATGCATACACAATATACAAAACATATCTTGTATTTATTTATATAAACTAAAATATTAATTCTAGTTACATAAAAATATTAAGAGTCTATTTATAATTATTATTGGTAAACAAAAAAAATTCTAAACATTTAATATTTCTATCATATACTAACAAAAAAAAAACAAAAAGATTTAAAAAAAATTAAAAATTTTGTAAATATTTTAAGAAATTTTAAGCTTTTTTTAATTATATTTCTATACAAAAACTTTAATGAAACGAAAATTGAATATGAATCGCCAAAGTTGTTTAAACCCTTTAATTATCCCAAATATTAGTAATATATACACTCATACATACATACATACATAGTCATTAAGTACCTTGTGTAAAAGTTTTCATTTTGAATTATTTTTTAATAAAAACAAAAATTATAACCATGAATGCAACATATTTTTAAAAGTAAATTTATTGAGTTGGATTATATTGAAGCAAGTTGTAGTAGAACTGTGTCTATAACAAAATGGAAGTAAAAAAACAATTAAAAATACTTATTCTGACTTGGAGACAATAGAGTACCACTGTCAAACGAGTTTTTTGTGTTTATAGGGTATACAGGGTATTCGTATAACACATTGGTTATAACAACCCTTCAGTGAGAATTACTCCCTAGCTTCCCACACCACTTATGTTGCTGTGTGTTAATTTTACAAATGAGTGGCAGTTTAAAATCGACTCTGAACGACAGATTTTTGAATAATTTTTCACGACAATATTACTTACTCTCAGAGCTTTTGCCAGAAATCTACTGAGAATAAGTCGCCGAAGAAGTCTGACCTGGGATTAGAACCGTGGTCGCATGTCTAGTAAGCCAACAAACTACCTGCTAGACTGCGGCGTATAATGCCTTCCACAATATCTTACTTAAATATTTCACTACAGTACCTATCTACCTATCACAGAAAAACTCCTTGGGTAATACAGAACAGTTCATTACGTTCATAGTATTCGTTGCCTAATTACAATTTCTATTTAAACAGAGGTTAAAAGTACAAAAGAAAAAGCATTCCCATAAACCCTTTCCACTCCAATGTCGAGTGTCACTCGACAGTGGAGCTGGTGGAACAAAATCAATGTCGAGTGACACTCGACATAGTGTAATACTTCTTTTTGCGGACAATTTTACATCACTAGAACACAAAAGGTTAACAATTTTCTTATATACATATATCGAATCCAAATGTAGACAACATTTTGTACCCGACAAATAGTTGTCAATAGATGAATCGACTGTAGGTTTCAAGGGTAGAATTTCATTCTTAGCATATAATCCAAAGAAGCCTGCAAAATAGAGGCTACGCGATTTATGTGAGCTGATTCCCAGACAAGCTACATATATTCTTTTGTTCCATATTATGGAAAAATAACAACTGATGGACTAATAAAGCCAGAATTATCATTTACCAGTAGAATTATATTACCATCTGTACAATAATCTACTCAAGTCTATACCTGAAACTGCTGAATATCACTTATTTACAGATAAATTTTATACTGACTTAATTTTGGCCAAGGAATTATTTGAAAATAAATGCCTTTTGACCAGCACACTTATTCCTAACCGAAAAGGGCTACCACAAGAAATAAAAAAACTCAAGTTGCCGAGAGGAGAGAGAAACAATTGCTTTTCACAAAGACAATAAATACCTTTTCACTAGCTTGGTGTGATACCAGAGTAGTGACAGAGCTAAGCACTTTTTATACATCCGATTCACAAATTATCCAAAGGAGACCCGCAAGGTCTATTTTTGCAAAACATGTGACGCAAAACCTTCGCTTCTTACGGTATTTGTTTCGAAAAATACCATAACAAAAGGGATTATAAAGATTAGAATTAAAGTTAAAAAACGCAATTTTAGCGTGGAGCTGGTGGAATAAAAAGAAAAAAAGGCTTGGAGTGGAAAGGGTTAAATGTTCAGCTTATATTATCTGTATTTAATAAATATAGTTTCTTTCAAAGAAACAATCCTTAAGACATTATAAATAGGTAAGATAAGGACGGTATTTTTTTATTTGCTCTTCGTTAACTTATAAAATTTCAAACATTTATTATCTTTTTAAAGAGATTTGTTTACACATTTAAGGTTAAAGATGAGGTAACTCTATTCGAAATATAAACATTAACAAACGCCGGCTGGATTGTCTCCAGAAACTTGAAAACAAAAAAAAAAAACAAAACAAAAAGCACAGTTATAAAAGAAACAAGAACAAAAATCTATCAGCAAACATTTATTGTGCGCATTTTAATCATATAATTAAAGTAATACTGCATCGTTGGAATTTTTAATAGTTTCTTAAAGTCCATATTTTCAAGACAAATAAATTTCAATTACAAACCACTGCGACTTGTACGATTACAAATTAAAGAAAACAATAATAACACAGCAGTACAAACAACAAGCATTCAAAATATGTAGAAAAGTGGTGAATAACAGTATGACGGCCATAAAGCTCTTACTCATTGACTGGGCTACACAAAATTAGCGTGTAACTCTACTTAAACATCCGCGACATGAACCCTTGAAAATCTTTCCAATACAGTCGTTTCTTATACAATGAATTCCACAAATTGCAGATGAAAACTAGTTCTAAGCATCTGTAGGCGAAAGTAGAGAGCTGATGTAGGAGTAGTAACTTGCATTGTAGTCCCTTTAGGCACAGGATCAAGTTATAAAAAATGACTTTTGGATAATGGCCAAGTCTTAGACTATTTTTCTTTCTTAATTTTCTACAGTTCATTCTTATTTTTCATTCCAACAAAAAGAAGGAAACATTTATGAAAATCCATAATGAACCAATAAGGCGATGTCTAGTGTAATACATGCTACTGCAGGTAGTGGAGCGCCACTTTTTCAACCTAACCTAGAAGTAGTTTTATCCCTTTTTTCCTATTTACACCACTTATTAGAGGATTCTGACTTGCAATTCGTGATATTTAAACAATTTTCAATAAATCTCGCACAGTTTACTGAGCATTAAGCTATTTTGCATGTGTGTGTGTATGTAGCACTTTGATTTTCATAAAATCTACTCCATTTTATCTATGGCGTCTGTGGCTTACCTTCTTGCTACTTTTCTTCTGATCCATTTACATTAAAATTTCTAATTATTATTTGTACCGCAAACTTAAATAATATTAAAAAACAATTAACTCTTCTTTAACACACTTCTAATTTCACAAACACTACCCGATTTTAAAAAATAATTCTTTTTATAAAATTATAACTTCGCGTAACTTAACTGAACTAAACTTAACTGAACACTTTTGCTAAATCATTTTCAAAATGGGGACCACAGCAATTGTTGCCAAACCGTTGTTTTCAGTGTGACTAATAACACTTGAAGCAAAAACGTTATTTTAAAAGTACAAGAAAGTTAAGTTATTGAACTTTTAAAGTATTATCATATTATTATTGTTTGCATAAAAGAAAGTTAATTTCTTGAAATTTGATACAATTTTAGTTTAAATAAATTTAAAACAAACAATTAATATGTTTTCGTAACTTATTTATTATTCATGTACAATCACATGTTGGCAATACCGGCAAAATTAAATCATTAAAGCATAACTAGAACAATAATGTAAAGTAAATGAGAACGAAACATAACAAAACAAAGAAGAAGAATAAAGCAAAGAAAGTAAATAGAAAGAAATATTGTACTGTATATACTACTCACAAGTTACATTGTGCACACAAGCTCATCAGTTGATAGAATTAAACAAATTAGAAATTAAACAATTAAATATTATTCATTCATATTAAGCAACAATAAAAAGAACAAAATTGTTTTATCATCATTTTGCAAATTCACTAAAAGCAACAAAGAAGACTGGAAAATTGGTTTTGAAAGTGCATCAAGGACAAGGGAGAAAATACGTTGCACATTGATTTTTGCCATTATTGCCGGCATTGGAATTACAGGTAAGTAAATTTATTTACAGCAACATTTAATTTTATTCATAAAATTCTATTTTAAACAGAAATTAATGAAACAAAGCTATTAAAGGGAGAATTGAAACGATTTACAAACAGAGTACAAGAAAAATTTGTTCCAGTATAAACAAATACGAGGTTGAGGGGGCTGGTGTTAGAAACTTGTAAACTCTTGTTAAAGTTAATTTTTTGTTTAAATACAATTGAATCAAAATTTAATAAGCTTTTATATCGTATAAATTGACTTCGAAATGATTAAAGTGGCTGACAAAAACCTACATATGTCCCGCGCATAACATTTCAATTTATGAATCTTACCAAAACAATGATTAAAAATAGTTGGTAATTTTTCAGACTGAAAAATGGAAAAAAATTCTTTATGTGAGACCAACACTCAGGTGGAAGTGAAAGCTTAGATTTTATTGAATTGGTTCCCATTGTAAACCCAACACTATCTAAACCGTCAAACAATTATACCTATCTCTTGGTTAGCATCCTTCAGTCATCGCAATAGAGCAGAGATAATATAAAAATAATGTTTTGAGAACATTAGATTTAGATCTATTAATGTTGTTAGACGTGAAAAATGTCTGTAGGAAGAGCGTCTTACGTACGGAGAGTAGATAGTTTCCACTGTAATGCTTTGTGTGCTCCATTGATCATCAATGGTTGTGCTCTACGGTATTCAGTACACCACAATATGTTTCATGTTCCAAAAAATCAAGAGTTCATACAATCATTATGGAGCTCCTTAGCCCTATCCTGCATTTAATCGATATTCCTCTGAATAGACTTCTTGGCTTCTATATGTAAGTTTTATGGTAAGGAGATGGAATGGCGTGAAGTATTTCTTGCGTTTTGGGAATCAAGGCACTTAATTACTTTGTTCTACAATTAAAAAATATGCTTGTTCCAGAGACCATCGTACTGATTTTCCATGCTGTGTATCAAAAGCTTCTGATTCCCCCTCTAAACATTTACAGTTACAGATGACACTCATTAAGAATGAATCTAATTGGACGATTATAAATTAAAGAAAACAATACTAATACCAGTACAGCAGAATTCAAAATACATATTTTAGAAGTGTGCTTAATACCAGCATAATATCACCTTTTGTTCTTTAAGAAGAAGGAACCATTTACGAAAAACCAGAATGGACCATTAGGTACCTAGGGGAAGGGATAAATCCAGCGTAGCTTATGCTACTACAGATGCAGAGATGCGCCAGCTTTCCAACCTAACCTTGACGTATTTAATCACTTCTTCCTATTTACATCACTTATTAGAAGATTCTGAAATCTTGTCCAGTTTGTTGAGGATTAAGCTATTTTTTATATATTTATGTATGTATGTACGCATGTAACACTTTCAATTTTCATTAAATCTACGCCATTTTATCTATGGCGTCTGTGACTTACCTCGTTGTGCGCCTTTTGCTAATTTTTTCAGGAGACATTCACATTAAAATTTCTAATTATTATTTGTAACGCAAACTTAAATAATATAAAAAACAAATCATTCTACAATACGCTATTAATTTATACACTTTTAATTTCACAAACACTACCCGATTTAAAAAATAATTCTTTTTATAAAATTTTAACTCCGCGTAACTTAACTGAACTAAACTTAACTGAACACTTTTGCTCCATCATTTTCAAAATGGGGATCACAGCAATTGTTGCCAAACCGTTGTTTTCAGTGTGACTAATAATACTTGAAGAAAAAACGTTATTTTAAAATTACAAAAAAGTTAAGTTATTGAACTTTTAAAGTATTATCAGGTAATTGTTTGCATAAAAAAGTTAATTTCTTGAAATTTGAAACAATTTTACTTTAAATAAGTTTAAAACAAACAATTAATTTGTTTTCATAACTTATTTATTATTCATGTACAATCACATGTTGGCAATACCGGCAAAAGTAAATCATTAAAGCATAACTAGGACAATAATGTAAAGTAAATGAGAACGAAACAGCAAAATAAAGAATAAGAATAAAGCAAAGAAAGTAAATATGTAGAAAGAAATATTGCACTGTATATACCACAATGTAACGTATATACTACGCACAAGCTCATCAGTTGATAGAATAAAATAAATTAGAAAGTTTTTAAAAGATTCAAACAATTAAATATTGTTCATTCATATTAAGCAACAATAAAAAGAACAAAATTGTTTTATCATCATTTTGCAAATTCATTAAAAGTAACAAAGAAGACTGTGGAAAATTGGTTGTGAAGGTGCATCAGGGATAAGGAAGAAAATGCGTTGCACATTGATTTTTGCCATTATTGCCGGCATTGCAATTACAGGTAAGTAAACAATATTTATTTACCGCATTTAATTTTATTGATATAATTCTAATTTAAACAGATAAATTAATGAAACAAAGATATTCCAGGTAGAATTGAAACGCTATACATACAGAGTACAAGAAAAATTTGTTCCGCTATAAATAAATACGAGGGTGGGAGGGCAGGTGTTAGAAACTTGTAAACTCTTGTTAAAGTTGGTAATTCTTTGTTTAAATACAATTGAATCAAATTAAATAAGCTTTTATATCGTATACATTTACTTCAAAATGTTCCGCACATAACATATTATCAATTTATGAATTTTATCAAAACAATGATTAAAAATAGTTGGTAATATTGCAGACTGCAAAATGGAAGAACATTTTTCTACGTAAGACCAACACTCAGGTGGAAGTGAAAACTTAGATTTTATTGAATTGCTTCCCGTTGTAAACCCAACACTATCTATACCATCAAACAATTATACCTATCTCTTGGTTAGCATCCTTCAGTCATATAAAAATAATGTTTTGAGAACATTAGATTTAGATCTATTAATGTTGTTAGACGTGAAATACGTCTGCAGGAAGAGCGTCTTACGTACGGAGAGTAGATAGTTTCCACTGTAATGCTTTGTGTGCTCCATTGATCATCAATGGTTGTGCTCTACGATATTCACTACACCACAATATGTTACATGTTCCAAAAAATCAAGAGTTCGTACAATCGTTAGGGAGCTCGTTTGCCCTATCCTGCACATAATCGATATTCCTCTGAATAGACTTTTTGGCTTCTATATATAAGTGGTATCGTAAGGAGATCGAATGGCGTAAAGTATTTCTTGCGTTTTAGGAACCAAGGCACTTAATTGCTTTGTTCTACAATTAAAAAATAAGCTTGGTCCAGCGACCAGCGAACTGATTTTCCATGATCAGTATATCAAAATCTCCTGATTCCCCCTATAAACTAATTGGATGATTATAAATTAAAGAAAACAATAACACACCAGTACAGCAGCATTCAAAATACATATTTTAGAAGTGGGCTTAATACCAGCTTAAAATCCACTTTTGTTCTTTCTTTAAGAAAAAGGAACCATTTATGAAAAACCATAATGGACCATTAGGTACCTGGGTGAAGGGATATTTCCAGCGTAGCTTATGCTACTACAGATGTAGAGATGAGCCAGCTTCCCAACCTAACCTTGACGTATTTAATCACTTCTTCCTATTTACATCACTTATTAGAAGATTCTGACCTGCAATTCTGATATTTAAACAATTTCCAATAAATATTGTCCAGTTTGTTGAACATTAAGCTATTTTTATGTATGTATGTATGTATGTATGTAACACTCGTTTTTCATTAAATCGACGCCATTTTATCTATGGCGTCTGTGACTTACCTCGTTGTGCGCCTTTTGCTAATTTTTTCAGGAGACATTCACATTAAAATTTCTAATTATTATTTGTAACGCAAACTTAAATAATATAAAAAACAAATCATTCTACAATACACTATTAATTTATACACTTTTAATTTCACAAACACTACCCGATTTAAAAAAATAACTCTTTTTTTTATTCACTTTTAAACCATACAAGAGCTTCGCGTAACTTAACTGATCACTTTTACTACATAATTGTTCAAAACTGACAAACCGTTACTTTCAGTGTGACTAATAAGATTCGAAGAAAAAACGCAATTTAAAAATTAAAAAAAAATGAATTGGAAGCCTATTAATGTTAATTCATTGAACTTTTAAACTATTAACAGGTAATCGTTTGTATAAAAAATGATAATTTCTTGAAATTTGAAACAATTTTCCTTTAAATAAGATTAAAACAAACAATTAATTTGTTTCCATAACTTATTTGTTATTCATGTACAATCACATGTTGGCATTACCGGATAAAGTAAATGGTTAAAGCATAAATAGAACAATAATTTATAGTAATGAATGAGAAATAGAAGAATAAAGTAAAGAAAGTAAATAGAAAGACATATTGTACTGTATATACTACACATATATTTAATTTATTTACAAATAAATTCAACAATATTTGATTAGTTATGAGCTTGCCCTCAAGCTCAGCAGTTGATAGAATTAAATAAATTAGAAAGTGTTTAAAATATTCAAACAATTAAATTTTATTCATTCATTTTAAACAACAACAAAAAAAAACAATATTATTTTATCATCATTTTGCAAAGTCATTAAAAATAACAAAGAAGACTGCGAAAAGTCGGTTGTGAGAGTGCATCAGGGACAAGGGAGAAAATGCGTTGCACATTGATTTTTGCTATAATTGCTGGCATTGCAATTACAGGTAAATAAACATCCATTAACAGTAACTCCAAACAAATTATTTATTCATAAAATTCTAATTAAAACAAAGAAATGAATTAAACAAAGATATTCAAATTGTTGTTGTGCTATAAACAAATAGGTGGGCGGGAGGGGAGGTATTTGAAAATTATAAACTGTTGTTAAAGTTGTTAATAATTCTTGGAATTGGATATGTATACTACTCAGCAATTATTTGTATTTTACGTTTTAAAATACCTCTTTAAATGCAATGAATCAAAATTTAATAACATGATGGAAATGGTTGACAAAAGCCTACACATACATATGTACATATGACTGAAAACTAATCATTTTCTTTTTATTTTTACTTACAGCTTTGGCCACAAACCCACCACGCTGGGATCCCAACTATATAGTTAAAGGCACATTATACATTCCCTATGCGGAAATTGCTGAACCATTTTACGCCTGGTACGATAAGAATACACGACGTTCCCGCATTGATTACTATGGTGGCATGGTGAAAACCTATCAATTGGCAAATGAACATCCTTTTGGTACTTCTTTAAAATTGGCACCCATTACCACTAAATCAGAGTTAAACAAAGTGACATGTCTTCAATTGAATGGCACTTCTGAAGATCCCGTACAAATCCAAGCAATATTGCCAAATGCCAAAGAATTCAAACTCATAGGCACTGAAACATTTTTAGGCTTCAACTGTGACAAATTCCGTTTAGAGGAGACAATTGGCGATAAGAAAAATGTGTACACCTTGTGGGTACGGTATAAGAAGTCACCCCATTATCCGGCTTCAAGAATGCCGATACCAGTGCGCTATGAAATGAGAGGTTACAATACCCTCTTGGGTTCTCATTATGATCACTATTATCTGGATTACGATAGTTACGATCACGATGATATACCCAATGAAGTATTTGAATTGGATGATAACATGGAATGTATGCCTTTCCCTGGACCCGGTAAAGGTCATTATGCCACCTTCAATCCCATGCAGGAGTTCGTTCATCCCACTGTAGACCATCATGTGGAACATGCCTTTAAACATTTCAAAAACAAGCATGGCATTGATTATCGCACCGAACAAGAACATGAATATCGTAAAAACATCTTCAGACAAAACCTGAGATTTATTAATTCGAAAAATCGTGGCAAATTAAGTTATACTCTTTCCATTAACCATTTGGCAGATAAAAGCGATGATGAACTGAAGGCTCGTCGAGGTTATAAATCATCGGGTGTCTTTAACACTGGCAAACCATTCCCTTACAATGTGGAAAAGTACCGTGACACAGTGCCAGATCAATATGATTGGCGTTTGTATGGTGCCGTAACACCCGTTAAAGGTAGGTGGTAGTTTGGGTATGTTTTTCCTTCAAATATAATTACTTTTATACAATTTCAGATCAATCTGTTTGCGGTTCTTGCTGGTCTTTTGGAACTATTGGCCATTTGGAGGGTGCATTTTTCCTTAAGAATGGCGGCAATTTGGTACGCTTATCGCAACAAGCTTTAATTGACTGCTCTTGGGAGTACGGCAACAACGGTTGTGATGGTGGTGAAGATTTCCGTGCCTATAAATGGATGATGGAAATGGGCGGTGTACCCACAGAAGAAGAATATGGTCCCTATTTAGGTCAAGATGGTTATTGTCATGCCAAAAATGTTAGCCTGGTGGCACCCATTACTGGCTTCTTTAATGTCACGCCTAATGATCCCATGGCTTTAAAAATTGCTCTTTTAAAACATGGCCCCATATCGGTTGCTATTGATGCCTCACCCAAAACCTTTAGTTTCTATTCTCACGGTGTCTACTATGAACCTACCTGCAAGAATGGTCTTGATGAACTTGATCATGCTGTCTTGGCCGTGGGCTATGGCACAATCAACGGCGAAGATTACTGGCTGGTAAAGAATTCTTGGTCAACATATTGGGGCAATGATGGTTATATTTTAATGTCAGCCCGTAAAAATAATTGCGGTGTTATGACCATGCCTACTTATGTAGAGATGTAAACATATTTGTGGTCGGCTTAAAGCTTTCCGAAATGTCTTTAATTTTCATTTTCATTTTTCTTTAATTTTTTATATGTTTATCTACTAAAGTAAGAAAGAAAATATAAATTGTTTAAATAAAATCAGAGATTTTTAATGGAAAATAAAGTTCTTTGTGAATTAAACTGTATTGTACTTCTGTGGATTAGCTATGTATCTTAAATCGAATGGATATCTGCAGTAGACCTCTTTTTTCGGAAGATATACTAAAGATTTCAATCATGTTGAGTTTCTGAAGTGTGAAAATTTATGCGAATTAAGTTTTTTGTCTCTGTATTCGAGATTATTATTCTGGATACGTGCTTGTAGAATGGTGGGGTACGCCCAACGGTATTATGTATTTCGAATCGAAATTCGACTCCTGATGCCTTTATGGACTTTTAAGTAGAAGGACCAGAGTTGGAAGAAAAGGGAAAAATATAGAAATGAAGAGAAAATGAACAGATGATGCAAGATAAGGTTAAAAAGACCAAGAGAACGCAACAGCTATGCGAAGATGAACGAGAAATTTTTAGCCAGCCCAGTCCTAGCCTAAGCAGAGCCCTAAATTAGGTCTCCGATGGAGAGTTCAAGCTATCAAAGAATTTTAAGAGGAGATTGCAACGTTCATTTTCCATAAATTTGTGAATTTATCTGAGGTTTTAAGTCATGGTGCAGTGCGCGACAAATCTTTTGTTCATCTGATTGAGCGAATTCACACGAGAACTATTGTGTTGACGTAAAATGATAGTTTATAGACAAGAGGGGTGAAGATAATAGGTTTTCGGTGGTGTAAAGTTTCAACCAGCTACAACCCCGCATTACCAGCACAAAACTAATACATGCACATTTTTAAAAATCAGCCAAACATCAAATGAATGCAAAACACTAATACATACAAAGCGTGTGTATACGTATACATTTCACGTCAAACTATTATTCATACCGTTTCATTTGAAAAGAATAAAAATTGTTCTCGTGTGAATTGGCTCATCGAGGAAACCTTAAGAAATTCTAAGGAAAAATTCGATGAAGGACATTTAGCATGAATCCAGGGATTTAATTTAATCCTAGAATGTGCAGATGCTTTTAAAACAATAACGACAGGTAAACTGTATAAAAATTTGCACATCTGCCCCTTAATATTGCTGTCTTCCAAAAGTGTAAAGGCAAATACATACTTCTTCTACTAAATCTACCTGCATTTCAAACTACAAGGGAATTTTATTGTTTTTTCTTTGAATAACAAATTTTTTAAATTTCATGGCAAACTGACCCAGTACACTTAAGGGTTATCAAATAATTTTACTTTTTTTATTTGTTTTATACTTTAAAATTAAACAACAACGATTTTGTTTGTTTAAAGATAAGTAAACTATTTTTATATTGACAATACATATATTGGAATAAGTTCCATTACAAATAGAATTAATCTATTGCTTTGTAAAGTGCATTCACATTTTAAACTTCAGATAGAAAAGACAATAAACTTTATAACGAGATTAAAAAATATAATATAAAATGAAAAAAGTTTAAAATAGTTTTTTTTAGTTCAAACTATACTGAATTATATACGATAAGTAAGACCATACAGTGAATGTCAACAAATATGGTACAAGCACATCATATTGTATTATAATATAAGAAATATTTTATGTTTTAATATCTCTGGCCTCATAGAACAGAATGCTGTTCGGTGCCAACAAGTACAATGCCCTTCCCAGCAACTGACATGCACCAAGGTGTATAGTTTCGGATGTTTTAATATCTCACAGGTTCTAAAAATGTGTCCTGATGATTGATTCTCATCGTTACAGAATCTGAACATCCGGTTTTTTAGTCTACAGTGTCCTATCAAAAGGACAGTTACTAATACATATCAAGTTATTTCTGAATACATCAGACTGATGCATGACTCAAATTCAACTAATTTGGTTTAAGAATAGTATTTATCTTTCCTTATATTCTCTGTCGTTGAGCGTACCTTTTCAAATACCTGTCTCCTTCAGTGGAGTAAAAATTCCCCTCCTCGCTAGCCCGACTGCTTGTTCATTGTTGCGATGTTGTCGAGGGTAACCCTATGTTTGCTATCTAGCTGGTTCAGATTTCCCAGACCATCTTTCCTTCTTTATGACATCGTCACCGGGGATTCATACTTTATCTATCATATATACTCTTGCAGGTTCTGATAGAGCTAGTATGCCTTTCAGCCATCCCGATCTATTTTCCCATCGCTTTTATTTCATCTCCCGAACCAATATCCTGATAATTCCATATACGTAGCAGGTTGAAGGATTAGAACGAACTATCGGGTTACCTACAGAAATTGATTACAATTTATCAAGAGCAATCACCATCAAATTTTCAAGTGTACCTTGACAGATCCGATCTGGTCCAAACATTGCACCAAAAAACGAGAATCCTTATTCGGCTATTGAGTACTGTCTTATAGTCGGCCGAAAGATGGTGTATGTCGTCTTGGTTTTAAATTAAATGGCGGGGTCAAGTCACTTCGACTGTCAAAATGATGATTTAAATGATCGCAAAAGCTTACTTACTTCTTTACTGTGGATAGGTTCAAATACAAGGCTAGGCTTATTTCAAGCACTTTTTACAAATGGTTGTAGCTATCTTGACCTATGAAATCAATGCCAGGGAATCGTATGGTCATTCAGAGAAATGTAAGCGGAAATTTTAGAGATTGTTAAGGGGTATAAACTCTTCAGGAAATGTATACCGAAGAGCTTAAGGGTATCAAAATTGTGTAGACAATCAAGCTTTCAAGGTCACATATGCTCCAAAATTATGAAATATTGCTAAGCATTCTTATGTCGTATTCCGAAGAGGTAGGAGATTACATTTGATGTCCTGCCGTTGTTTGTATAAATGACTGTGTAGGCATCAATTTGTTGGGCACCTAATAGATCTAAAGGACTGTAAAATTAAGGATCTAATAGGATGTGTGAACGCGATTGGCTGGCTCGGAGGATATGTATAGCATTTATCTATAAGCCACTACCCTTTTCCTTTCTTTATTTTCACGTTTTTATACCTTGTCTGTTGTTAACGGGTTTATTTCTTTACAATGTAACAATTTTTATTTACAGTTTTACATAACCTTGGGCTTATCAGCCGGTGGTAATGGAGATTTTCCGGATACTCCAGAGAAACCTTGGCGAAATACAAACCCACGTGGTAGTTGGACGTTCTCTAAGGATAGAACATGGCTGCCATCATGTTCGCAGCCTACGCTAGAAGTCGATTATGTGTGGGTATATGCAGTATGATTTATTGTAAGCCGTAATACAATAATTTTAAAAGAACCAACATAATATAGAAATAAATACATATAAATAATGAACGTTACATTTACTTAAAATTAAATGTATGTATGTATGTATGTATATATGTACATATGTAAATGCTATATATGATAACAATAAATATAATTTGTTTCTATTTTTTTTAAACTATTTTTTTACTATGAACTTAATGCATTAAAGAGTATTTACTAGCAGAAATTAAAGTACTTACAAAAAAATCTTGTAAACCAGGGTTATAAACATAAGTATGTGCATATATAGATCAGTATGAGATCTTGTCTATATCTTCCTTATTTATTTCGCTTAAATCTAAAAGTTCTATATCGGCTTTGGCAGGAAAATCATCTAAAACGGTAACACCGATTGAATTATCGGATAAAAGTGCTGTAGTTTCATGGTAACCAAACCAATACACAACAATACCAGGACCAAATCTGTAATAAGACATAAGAAGAGAAATTCATTAAATACCTCAAATGGCTTGGATTACAGCCAGTTTAACAGCTTACCTATTGCAATATGGACCTAATTGTCGTTTTATATTAAATTTATGTGTGTTAATGTCACCAAAATCCGCTTTACTCTCAATCCAATTAATGACTTCCCCTTTGTAACGGAATGGTAAAATCATTTTCATATCCGGTGTCTTATCGTAATTCAAACGTCTGAGATCATTTTCATTATAATAATGCATGCCAGCTTCATCTGCCATATGGTTGAGCTGTAAATTAGGTAAAGAAAATTTAAATTTCCAATAAATTAGATTGTTTAGAGCAAAATTTTTCTTTTCCCAACTAAACTCGTAAAACATAAGAGGGAGAGTAACATAAAAAGATAACTAAGAGATAGAAGCCTTAGCTGACCAGGTGTCTGTATACGTTGGCGAAATCTAGGGATTCATTAGCAAATCAAAATAGTATGTTTCTCCTGTTATTTTATGGCCCATTCTATGTCGTTGATAAGTAGGAGTCTTATAAGTTCATTAGAATTCGCATGGGACATTGTTAGGATCTAGCCACTCTTCTCGATTCCCCATAGGATCGAATTACTCATCAAACGTAGATATGGATGAGAATAGTGTCAGAATAACTCACTATTCAATCACCACAGTGGACCACAGCGTGGGAACAAATTAAGACTACCTGCTACTCATTCAATATTCATACAGTTCTTACCAGCTATTTGATTTTCTGAACTTAAGAAGTTAATAGTGATAAAGAAAATTAAATTTTTGTTTGCAAAAGCTACTCCAAAATAGCGAAATACTCGAGCGCTTTTTTTATCCAGATGGCCAGTAATCGCTAAACTCTAATATACCATAGTTTTCCTAAGGCAATAGTAGATTTCATTTCGCCGCTGCTTAATATAAATATCTAACATCCTAATCCTATCTCTTCCGTATCGGTTTATCTTTATCTCCAAATCGAAATTTGTTTTCAATTACTCACCTTACATTCGTATTCTTCACCCATAGCACGACGTTTTAAAACAATTGAAGGACCATCCTGAGAATCATTTATCAAACATTGTACCACATTTTCGGACAGTTGAGGGTCATCTATAAGATGAGGGTAGCGGAATAATCTGCCCAGTCTTACTTTGGCTTGAATATTATATTTTAACTTTAAAATTGAGCGACACAACATCACGGGTCCAAGGGACTCCTTGCGGGCGATATCCAGCAGAATATTATCATCATATGGAGATTTACTTGCACGTTGTTCGTATCTTTGGTGAAAATAATTTCTATTTCATTTTGTTAAACAAAATACATTAAAAAAATACTTACAAAGTCAAATATTCAACGGCATTGTCACTGTAACGCCAACCCTCTGAAAGCAAACGATTGCCATATTCTCTTTGTAGCACGGCTTTTAGAGTTAAACTTTGGATCTGGGGAAATCTATCTATCAAATCCATTTCACAGTCAATGGCAAGGCCATTGTAGTTTTGTATGTAATCACACAGTTCGTTGTACTCCTCTGTAGCGAGTATGCGTTTCTTGTTAAGCTCTTGATCTTGTTGCTGACCGGTCGCCATGGCGTGAGAAAAGAAAGTGATTTTAATTTCTGTGTTATTTCAAAACGAAACTTTCTCCTTTGCGTATACATACATACATACCTGTATTCAAATTTATTAAAACATCCTTTTCAAACAATTTGCTTGACGAAAGTAAACAAAGGATGTTTTAGCCAGAATAATATGCTACAAACAGATGTTTTAGAAAAAGGCATTTTTAAAAGTGCTGGTTCAGCTTTCCCAGACCATCTTTCTTTCTTTATGACATCGTCAGTGCAGATCCATACTGCGCAAGAACTTGATATACTCTTGCAAGCTCTGGTAGAAATAGTATGCCTTCCAATAAGTTCCTAAGGCTATTATGTTTAGCCATCCCGATCTATTTTCTCATCGCTTCTATTTCCTCTCCCGAACCAATATCCTGATAAGCCCATATACGTAGCAGATTGAAGGATTAGGACGAACTATCAGGTTACCTACAGAAATTGAACACAATTTAGCAAGAGCAATCAACAAGTGTATCTTGGCAGATCCGATCTTGTCCTAAGCTCTCATGTAGTCCATGCAATTACGAACCAGTAGTGGCGTAACAACAAACCGACCCAGACGGTCTCGAGGTAGCCTGATTGAAGAGGCTGGGTAAGCTACGGCTATGCGAGTCTTTAAAATATTAAATATCTTCACTTGAAATATTCAAAAATCGATTAGAATAAAAAATATTTAATTAAAACAAGCGAATGACATGAAATGAAGTAACCAATTATCGTATTTACTCTTCATTAACTTCTACACTGACGAAAATTTTTCTCTTCTTGAATTCTTTCGTAAAATTGAATTTTTCTAAGTAAATTTTGCCACAAAGTTTGAGTAACTCTGACTACGACACAAAATAACATTGTTTGAAAAACTTGGCAGCACTTTTAAAAATAGACATTTTAGAAAACATCTGTTCGTGGCATATTATTCCGGCTAAAGCTAACGGCTGTCATACTTTGTTTACTTTTTCAAGCAAGTTGTTTGCGAAGGATGTTTTAATAAATTTGAATATATACACAAAGGAGATTGTTTTGCTTTGAAATAACATAGAAATTAAAATCTCTTACTATCCCACGCCATGGCGACAGGTCAGCAACAAGATCAGGAGCTTAACAAGAAACGCATACTCGCTACAGAGGAGTACAAAGAACTGTGTGATTACATACAAAACTACAATGGCTTGGCCATTGATTGTGAGATGGATTTGATTGATAGATTTTCCCAGTTCCAACGTTTAACTCTAAAAGCCGTACTACAAACAGAATTAGGCAATCGTTTGCGTTCACAGTGTTGGCGTTACAGTGCCAATGCCGCTAAATATTTGACTTTGTAAGTATTTTTTATTGTGTTTTGTTTAACAAAATGAATTACAATTATTTCCACCTAAGATACGAACAACGCGCAAGTAAATGTCCATACGATGATAATATTCTGCTGAATATCGCCCGCAAGGAGTCCATTGGACCCGTGATGATGTGTCGTTCAATTTTAAAATTGAAATATAATATTCAAAACAAAGCAAAACTGACCAAATTAATGCGTTACCCTCATCTTATAGATGACCCTCAACTGTCGGAAAATGTGATACAATGTTTGATAAGTGACTCTCAGGATGGTCCTTTAATTGATTTAAAACGTCGTGCTATGGGTGAAGAGTACGAATTTAAGGTGAGTAATAGAAAACAAATTTCGATTTGGAGATACACCGATACGGAAGAGATAGGATTAGGATGCTGATAGATTTCCTTTGAAATACAGAGTTTAGGGATTACTGGCCATCTGGAAAAAATATGCTTGAGTATTTCGCTATTTTGGAGTATCTCTTATAAACAAAAATCTAATTTTCTTTATCATTATTAAGATAATGCTGAAACAATGGTACGAGAGGATCTCAAATTCTCACTTGGGTCCCCTTGTATTATTTGATGTAACTTTATAGAGCATAGGGAGTAGTACTTCGTATTAATCGATACTATTTCAAATACAATTCCAGAGAACAATATCTCCAAATATTTTATTTGAAATGAGCTACGAAAGCTACTGCCATTATTCTATGGGGGATGGAGAAGAGTGGCTAGATCCTAACTCCGACCTATGCGAATTCTAATGAACTTATAAGACTCATACTCGTCAACGGCGGTCCATAGAATGGGCCATAAAATACCAGTAGAAACATACTATTTTGATTTGCTAACGAATCCCTAGATTCCGCCAACGTATACAGACACCAGGTTAGCTAAAGCTTCTATCTCTCAGTTATCTTTTTCTGTAACTGATAACGCTGTGCAATGACTGACGTTGGAAGTGGGTGTTAGTTTCATCCCCATCTTGGTCCTTGCAGCACCTATAAAAATCATAGTGCGCTAGATATAGTCTTCTAGAATAAACAGCAATAATACAGTGATACTTTTCCTCTTATGTTTTATGAGTTTAGTTGGGAAAAGAACAATCGTGCTCTAAACAATCTAATTTATTGGAAATTTAAATTTTCTTTACCTAATTTACAGCTCAAACATATGGCAGATGAAGCTGGCATGCATTATTATGATGAAAATGATCTCAGACGTTTGGGTTACGATAAGACACCGGATATTAAAATGATTTTACCATTCCTTTACAAAGGGGAAGTCATTAATTGGATTGAGAGTAAAGCGGATTTTGGTGATATTAAAACACATAAATTTAATATACAACAACAACTAAATTCATATTGCAATCGGTAAGCTATTAAACTGGCTGTAATCCAAGCCATTTGAGGTATTTAATAAGTTTCTCTTCTTATGTCTTATTACAGATTTGGTGCTGGTATTATTGTGTATTGGTTTGGTTACCATGAAACTACACCACTTTTATCAGATAATTCAATCGGTGTTACCGTTTTAGATGATTTTCCTGCCAAAGCCGATATAGAACTTTTAGATTTAAGCGAAGTAAATGAATTTGATATTAAGCAAGATACAGACAAGATCTCACACTGATCTATATATGCACATACTTACGTTCTTAACTTTGGTTTACACGATTTTTTTGTAAGTACTTTAATTTCTCCTAGTAAATACTCTTTAATGCATTAAGTTCATGATAAAAAATAGTTCAAAAAATAGAAAGAAATTATATTTATTGTTATCATATATTTAGCACTTACGTACATACATACATACATGTTTGGATACATATGTACACGTATTTTTGCAATGCAATTCAGATTTTAATTTTAAGTCAATGTAACGTTCATTATTTATATGTATTTATTTCTATATTATGTTGGTTCTTTTAAAATTATTGTATTACGGCTTACAATAAATCATACTGCATATACTCGCACATAATCGACTTCTAACGTAGGCTGCGACCATGATGGCAGCCATGTTCTATCCTTAGAGAACGTCCAACTACCACGTGGGTTTGTATTTCGCCAAGGTTTCTCTGGGGTATCCGGGAAATCTCCATTACCACCGGCTGATAAGCCCAAGGTTATATAAAACTGTAAATAAAAATTATTACATTGTAAAGAAAAAAAACCCCTTCGGAAAAGAAAAGTTATAAAATAAAGAAAGGTAAGGCTCATAGATAAATTCTATAGATATCCTCCGAGCCAGCCAATCTCGTTCACACACCCTATTAGATCCTTAATTTTACAGTCCTTTAGATCTATTAGTTGTCCAACAAATTGATGACTACACAGCCATTTATACAAACAACGGCAGGACATCAAATGTAATATCCTACCTCTTCGAAATACGTCATAAGAATGCTTAGCAATCTTTTAAAATTTCAGATGATATGTGACCGTGAAAGCCTGATTGTCTACACAATTTTGATGACCTTAAGCTCTTCTACATTTCCTGAAGAGTTTATACGCCTTACCAATTTCTAGAATTTCCAGCTACATTTCGCTGAATGACCATATGATTCCCTGGCATTGATTTCATAGGTGAAGATAGCTGCAACCATATGCTTCTCTATTTGTAAACAGTGCTTGAAATAAGCCTAGTCTTGTATTTGAACCTATCCACAGTAAAGAAGTAAGTAAGCTTTTGCGATCATTTAAATCATCATTTCGACAGTCAAAGTGACTTGACCCCGCCATTTAAGTTAAAACCAAAACGACATACACCATATTTTTGCCGACTATAAGGCAGCACTCGATAGGCGAATAAGGAATCGTGCTTTTGGTGCAATGTTTGAGCTCCATATTCCTGAAAAGCTGATAATGCTGCAGAATGATGTTGAGCAACTGTTCCGTCCAGGTAGGAAAGCACTTCTGTCAACACTTTGATGCCGTGCGAGGGATTTCTCTAGCCAATAGGTGTTGTTATAGTCTTAATGGGTAATGGAGTTGCAGGAGACTTCTCTCGCGCAACGAGGCGTGGAAGTAAGGATGCCAATGCAGTTGACTTGAGAGTATTTGAGAAAAAAGTTCTACTTAAGATCTTCGGTCCATTGCAAGTAGGCGATAATTTCTGCATCCTATTCAACAATGAGCAGTATGAGCTCCACCATACCGTTAATTTATAGGTGAGTAGCTTTCTAATGACAGCGATTCCTGCGACCCCTTTTTTGAAGTCCTTTCTAATTTTCTACAAATATTAATGTTTAAAACTTGATTTCACTTACCATTTTATCTAGAGGAGCATTTTTATCACCCAAATTCCAAACGGATTCAGTTATTTGCTCTTTGAAATTTGTTGGTATACGACCATACTCATTACCATCAACAGACAATATCAATTCATCAGGCAGCCAAGTCAACGAGTAGGTATGGAATTGATTACCAAAATGATCTACGTTTGGTAGTGTAGTATCCTTCATAAATTTATGTCGAAGATCGAATTTTTCATTGAGCAGTACACCGCCAAACAAACGTCCACCATCGATGTTTTTATTTTGCCATTTTAAATCGATATTACCGCGCGTATAGGCAATACGCATTTCACCCGATCTATAATGGTCTCCATATTCGGGTGTATAGGGCTCCAAAGAAATTACTGAATATAAACGATTGATTGTAATTGATAGTTATCTTGTATGTATTATACTAGTATAAGGTGTAGTAAAAAGAAATCTATTGTTTTAAATTGCATAAGTGAAATTAGAACAAAGGGGAATGCCGCCTACTTAAAGAGTGCATTATTTCGGAATAAAGGAAACAGATTCTTGGAGAGAAGAAACCATGTGCTATTGATAATGTTCGATGCACTACAGTCAGCATCAAGTCCTACACACCTATTCCTGGCAAAAGTAATCAGGATTTCTTAGGAAACCCAACATATTTTGTCTAATCAGAAAAATTCCTTTATAGCCTACAGTCTCAAATTAAAATACAGCATTTTTTTACTACACCTTATAGATTTATAACGTTACAACTTACATGGAAACAGCCAATCGCCGATGGGTAGTCTAGCCCTTACTTCTATGCGTCCATATTTAAAACTAAAATATTTTCGGGTATTTACGCGACCAGATACAACAGGCGGTAGTATCAAGACACCCTGGGGCTCAAGAGAGCATTCTGTTAGAACCTTAAGGCTGGTACATCTAAAAGTATGTAAGTACGTTTGTATGTAAGTGAGATTAATTTATTTAATTTGAAGCTTTTAAACATACCTGTTTCCCAAATCAATAGAATCTCTTTTCAGAGACAAAATATTTTTCGAAGCATCAATTCTCAAAACACCATTATCCACACGAGCGGTGCCATTGTATAAAACAAACTCAGCATCATCAATGGTTGGTGGTATACGTACTTCATTAACCCAGTATTGCGGATTTAATATTTCAAATTCGTCACCAAACATTAAATCATTTCTACAATATGGACCACCTCTGGATACTTCTGATATGGTTGGATGACATATTTTATTTTCCTTATCAACATTAATTGGCTTAGTCGTTGGCTTATCGGTGACTCTATCAATAATCGGACTGCTTGTGGAAATTGTGTATACGGGATTGCCGCTTTTGAATGCCTCCACTGATATGGGATCTTTCTTATCGCGAAATATTAAACGATTATGCTGCACAGCCAACCAAATATACACAATGTCGGTATCTTTAAGTTTACGCTCAAACTCATATGACCACTTTTTATTTCGTGGCATACTTGCAATGCCAGTCAATTGACCAGCCTCAAAAGAACGAAACTCTTTGTTAATATTCACATGAAATGAAACCCATTTCAAGTCCGGATCATCTGCATTGTAAGAATATTTTTTGTTTTTTAATTTTATTATCATTCTCTTTCCCATTTCCAGTTTTAAACATTCTCTTACTTACCGGGTATGGACAAACGAAATTTATCATCCAACAATTCAAATTCTATGGACTTTACGGTAAAGGTACAGCACCATTCCGTAAGAATTGCAATCAATACTACAAAGAATAGTATTCTGAACATAGTTTAGTGCCGTTTTTTTTCTAATTCAAATGCAGTCTTTAATTTCTTTCTTTCTTTCTGTTCTTATAATGTACGTATATATGTATGTTCGCATATACTACATATAGATTATAAGAATATCTTGCAAAACCGTGTTTTAGCGTTTCAAATTTCTTATGTACCTTTAAGTTTACGTTCTAAGCTTAGACTGATGAGAGCGTTGTTAAATTAAAATTGAATTACTTGGTATTATTGCGTATAAACTGGAAATTCCCTCTTCTACGTTATCAGTTCAATAAGAGATAGAGAGTAATTTTGCCAATTAAACCTGTTTATATAAACTCCGTCAGAGCTTATAGTGGCAAGACCAATCAAACCGCTTTCGAGTATACACTACACCCAAGTAAATATTGATACTTTAATATAAAGTTAGGATTTGACAAACTTCTTTTAATTGTAAATTTCCTCTACTGTTTGCATGCATATTAGCCAGTGTTGCTGTTTCTTGTTTCAGCAAGAATTCACTTTTTTTTAATTAGTTGTGGCAGAATAAAATATCTGCCAAATGGCCGCCACAATTTTGACGACAGGCCGTTACTCTTTGCATGAAATACGCATTGTATATCGGATTTGAGTTCAAGAAATGTTTCTTGATCGTTATACTCTTACGTCATCATCATACTCATATCTCGCGATCAATCTCTTACTTTTTCATCATACTCATGCATCTTCATCAAACTCATACATTACCATCATACTCTTAAATAACCATCAACCTCCTCTATCTTCATCATGCTGATACATCATCCTAATACACATACAATATCATCATACTCATGCATCTTTATCAGACACTTACATCTTCGTCATACACATACATTATCTTCATACTCATACATCACCATCAACCTCCTACACCTTCATCATACTCATACGTATTCATTGTACTCATATAGCATGATCATACTCATACATCACCATCAAACTTTTACATTCGCATCATTCTCA
The DNA here is from genome assembly GCA_936449025.2 of Sarcophaga subvicina. NCBI lineage: Eukaryota > Metazoa > Arthropoda > Insecta > Diptera > Sarcophagidae > Sarcophaga > Sarcophaga subvicina. The sequence goes on along the minus strand of OW388083.2, from coordinate 15,522,769 downwards.
TACATCATCAAAAGATTCGTACATCTTCATCACACTCATACATCATCATCAAACTCTTACATCTTCGTCATACTCATACATCACCATCAACCTACTTCATCATCATCATACTCATACATCACCATCAAACTTTTACATTATCATCATACTCATACATCACCATCAACCTACTTCATCATCATCATACTCATACATCACCATCAAACTTTTAGATTCTCTTCATACTCATACATCACCATCAAACTCTTGCATTCTCATCATACTCGTAGATCATCATAAAATTCTTACATCTTCATCATATTCATACATTATCATCATACTCATACATCATCATTATACTCATACATCATCATCATACTCATACATCATATTCAACATAACCAATAAACTTTTACATTCTCATCATACTCATACATCATCATCAAACTCACACATCATGATGATTACATGGCTTCAAGATCTGCTCCGTCCAGTTGAGGACACTAGATCACTGTTATCATATTCCTGTAACGAATGCCGGTCATAGGCACTGCAATTTCGGCTCCGCCTGAACAAGATCCATACCCCACAGTTACTCAACGTGGCTACATTTAGTTTTTATGAATTGAACGACAGTTTTACAGCTCCAAATTCGACAATTCTGTATATTAACTCAGGCACTCAAATGGAAAGATGATGGGGCAGATGCTGGGTATTTGGTCGAGAGTGAAATATTCTTAAGTCATGAAGAAAGTTACCATCAATAGATACGCTCTATTCCACTCAGGCAGAACGTGAAAAGGGCGGGATAAAGCAGGAGCTGGGCTTTTAGTCGAGAGTGAAATATTCTTAAGTCATGAAGAAAGTTACCATCAATAGATACGCTCTATTCCACTCAGGCAGAACGTGAAAAGGGCGGGATAAAGCAAAGTCCTCTAACCATTAGAGGACGTGTACTTGTCAAGACAAGTACAGTACCCGGAGGTCGAATTGACCATTGTACAATAAAGCAATGAGTAGGCAGATGAAATTGAGAGGATGTGAGGATTACTGCTACTGATGGTAGCCGAATATTTATGTGGAGGGGCAATAGATGTTTGAAAGGGAATACTCTGCGAGAGGGAAGATTGAGAGGGACAGAGAGTTTTTCCAAACCAAACATTTGTTGCATAAATACAATGCGAAAAGGCAATGCGACAGAAGCAACCTAGGGGTTTGTGGCCGCTATTTTGTTCGGATACGGTAGACTCAAAGAGCACCTGCTTGCAGTAGGGTCCACTTCAATAGCCATATACAGATTCTGTGATGATGAAAACGCGATTTTAGAAGCAAAGCGGCGTTAATACATCTCAAGAGGAGAACCTGGATGTATATCAGATGATAGGTAGGGGGAAATGTCCTTGTTGACACTGGTTTTTATAAAAATAAAAAAAATAAATAAATTTGTTTATAAACATTTTGTAGTCTTTTGGCATCACTGTACACAAGCGGGAAAATAAAATTCCCCAAGTTTAACCATTAATGAGTAAGTTGGCTCTCTATTTTCAAAATATTTCATCTCTGTCTGTGTTTTTTTTTCATTCTCCCACTCTCCAATGTCAAGTTCAGCTCATGGATTTAAACAAGTTTTGCACCACAGACTGTTTAATAAACATTTGGAGAGCAGAATACAGTGTTCTTGCCAGAGGTCTAAAGTTTGTTTCAGTCTCAGTCTCAGTTCACAAGTGTTATCGGTGAGACCGAAATTGTACGCAGTGGCGTTTAATTTGAAACGATGCTGATAAAGTTGATTAATTTTGTAGTTTTAATAATTTCGTTTTATTTATCTACGTTCTGTTTATGTTATGAAGTACCAAATGTGAAATTAAATTTATTAATCGATGGATTCTCTTTAACCATACCAGGTATTTTAAGATTGATTTTGTTTTCTTAACAATTTTTATTTAATAACAAATTATTAGCTTACGGAAGTAAAAAAAATCAAACAATTTCTTTCGGTGAATTACCAGAGTTTTTATGAGCAATATATCGTATATATACACATGTGTGAATGTATGTGTTAGTTTTGTGTTTCAATACAAATTGATACCCCTGCGGTTAACGGATATCTTCTGCAACTAGTCATCTGAAATTAAATATACTTTCAGCAAAATGTTGTATGCAACCTTCTCCCGTTAATGTGCAGAGAAAATCTTTCCATAACTCAACAATCAAAAAAAGGTGTCATTTAACAAGGCACCAGGCGAGTATGGAATAGAAAACGAAATGCAACTGATCCTCTACAACTCCACAGCCCGCCAGTCTGCAAAGAAGAAAGGCTATCTTCAACATGGACTTACCTTCAACATAAAAAATAAAAAAATCATAAAATTACCAAAAAGTTACGTCTTGACAGATGACAAGAACTGGAGAGGAATTAAGGCCTGTTTAGCCAAACGTTCACGGAACGTACGTTCGCTTTTAGCATACGAAGGGCAATGTAAATGCTTACCGAAATTACGAAATTACGGTTCGGTAAATGCTCTCATTGCTTTTCATATTCTAAAAATGAACGTCCGTTCCGTGGACGTTTGGCTAGCCGGGATTTTGCTCTGCTAAACTTCATACACAAGATATTATTAAGAGCCATATAACAGAGAAGGCTTCAAAGTCAAATAGAGACAAATCTACAAGACTTAAAACCAGGTATCCGGTTGTGTAGACAAGGCCAACACGCTACACGTTATAATGTATCCGGTTGTGTCATATTGGTTGCGTGTGTTCGCCTAAATTTACTATTTCTGTAAATTTCGAGAGAGGTTACTATATAATTAGACAAATTGTATTATGGAAAGCATTAAGAAAAGAGCCACCCCAGAATATAATTAGAATCATAGGAGCTATGTATGTATGTGGTTCCCACATAATTGATCGTTGCAACCCTTTAGTTGTGTGTTAAGCTTATACATGAGTACCGGGACCTACAGTTTAAAGTCGGCTCCGAACGACAAATTTTTGAGAAACTTTTCTTCGCAATTTTATATTCTCTCAGAGTTTCTGCCAGAAATCTGCTGAGAAGAATTCAACGAGGAAATATTTTTCCATATTTAATTTGGTGGAGATGTCTGACCTAAGGTTTGAACCGTGGCCTCACTTCTAATAAGCCTACTATACTACTTGGACTACAAACGCTTTTTACTTACCCAAATCACTGACTGTAAAAGTGGGTTTCCTTATATTCCTTTTAATTATAATTATTACATTACTTAGAAACATATTCTTATCAACATGTTGCTAACGATACTACACCTGTAACTTATGAATATATTGATTTGAATTTGATTATATAAACATTGCTTAGAAACATAATCTTATCAGCATGTTGCTAATGACACTATACCTGCAACTTATGAATATGTTTTCTAAATAATGAGAAGAGAGATGTTTATACACTATTTGATTATATAAACATTGCTTAGAAACATATTCTTATCAACATGTTGCTAATGAAACTGTACTTGTAACTTATGGATATGTTTTTTTAATAATGAGAAGAGAGATGTTTATATACCATTTAATTATATAAACATTGTTTAGAAACATTATCTTACCAACATGTTACTATTGGCACAATACCTGTAACTTATGAATATGTTTACTTAGTAATGAGATTATATAAACATTGCTTAGAAACATATTCTTATCAACATGTTGCTAAAGATACTACACATGTAACTAATAAATATGTTTATTAAATAATGAGAAGAGAGATATTTATATACCATTTGATTATATAAACATTGCTTAGAAAAATATTCTTATCAGCATGTTGCTAAAGACACTATACACGTAATTTATGAATATGTTTACTAAATAACAAGAACAACAACATGAATATTTTAAAATACAGTCCCTTATGTTAGAATTTAACTATAATTTGACTCGGGATTAGAATATCAAGATATATCGGATTGCGAGGAGGGTAATTGCTACGTCTATTAGACTATGGCGACTTCAATACTTATTTCTTATTTCTTTAGAATGAAAACCCTAAACACTCCTATTAATTACATGTAGCTTTTTAAAGCTACTTACATCAACATGTGTGTATATTTTATACAGAATGTTTGCTATAAGCAAGTTCTAGAAAGTTCTGGAAATTATAGTGCGTTCAAGAACCAACTCTGTAGACACACCAAACAATGACTTACAATGTTTTAAATTCATTTGCTATACAATTAATTTGTTTCTCTTATGTAGAACTACTTTATAGACCACTTTGAGCAAGTTCCAGAATAAAATATTCTACAACGATATGTATAGTATGTTCAAAAACCAAAACTGTCCGAATCAGAGGATTTAACATTGTTTTCAGTAAAGTATTGAGTAAATAATGTGGTTCTAAATATTTTCAACATTTCTACTTGCAGATGAACCCGGTTTGAGGCAAGTCGTTTACATTATCAAGGTCAACAATGAGTGCCCCACTTTAATGGATATAGTTTCGGATGGAGCAACAAATTGGCGGACTACACAAACATCGAAAATCTTAAAACCTCTAGACAAATTATACGTGTCCATTTTAGTTAATTACCAGGGACAGGCTTATAAATCCTATCAATATTTCACAGTTGGCAACAATAACGAGGGTATAAAGTCTGTGCCACCAAACTCTGTGCAAAAGCAAAAATGTGGCGACAGAATGCTAGAGATTAACTGTCAAGAATCCGAAACTATTGTTTTAGGTATGTTCAACGTGTGTAAGGGTCAATTAATATTTGAGGATGATTTCACTGACAGTCAGTTAAATAGGAGCAAATGGTCCTATGATATACGACATCGTTTGACTGGCACAGAATTTGAAGAATTTGTTGTCTTTGATGAGAATCGTGAGAATATTTTCATACACGATGGCTATTTGAATATACGACCAACGATAACACAGGAGAAAATAAAACAAGCTAAATTGGATTTTGGCACGAGATGTACACCAGTTTTCAATAAGAAAAAGGAATGTGAACTTATGCCACAACCACCATTTATTTATGTGCCACCAATTAATTCATCACAGATTCTTACAGCGAATAAATTTGAATTCAAATACGGAAAAATTGAAATCAAAGCCAAATTACCGAAGGGAGATTGGATATTGCCATGTAAGTTCAATAAAATTTTTTTAATTTCAATTACTCGATGATATTTCCAAGATATGGAAGTGGGGTATTGGTTAAGAATTTTCTGCTTCTATATATCGTCTCATTTTCTTTTTGTTCCTCTTTTTTAAATTTTATTTTCATTAATTAAGCTTTCCATGCAAAGTGTTCTAGGGACAGGGTTGCCAGCTGTGGTTGGCAAGAACATGTGGCCTTTGGATGTATTGATGAGGAACTTAATTTACAATTTTAGTTTATGTTCTGTCGAAAGAAGAACCTAATAGGAGATTCCTTAGGGGACTTAGTGACTTGATAAATCGAGGGAGACTCCTTAAGTGTCCTGTGGATAGATCCAGTACACTCTGTTATTTTGGTAAATGCTAGGCAAATGGGCCTTCGTAATGTAGTGAATGGAGTAACCTAGAGATCACATTCATTTTAAAAAATGCACTACTCTGGGGTATACATACAGAGCACGATAGCAGATATTGGAATAGGAACGGGAGCTCATTGGAAAACTCTATGCTGAATACCTCCTTCCAAACATTTTTTCACAATCCCTAGAAGAAGTTCCCTTCCTCGCAAGCATATCTAACTGATCAGTGCCCTGCATTCCAATTCTCAAGATCCGGCAGAAGTTAATCTAGAAAGATTTTGTCCCATCTGCGGCGTAGAAGTTCCCCTCCTCGCAAGCATATCTAACTGCTGAGTGCCTTGCATTCCAATTTTCAAGATCCGGCAGAAGTTAATCTAGAAAGATTTTGTCCCATCTGCGGCGTAGAAGTTGCCCTCCTCGCAAGCATATCTAACTGATCAGTGCCTTGCATTCCAATTCTTAAGATCCGGCAGAAGTTAATCTCATTTTACGTACCTAGCTTCTCAGACATAAGATCGACATTTTCGAATGGTGGTCTGACCGTCACATAGTATTGCTATGTCGTGTCTTTGTACTTCCTATCCAAGTTCATCTTTCAATGCCTAGACTTCCTCTTGAAAGATAAACACGTGTTGCGCAATGAGCTCGGAATATTTTATTCTGGGGACAAAAACTCATGTTCTTGACCCATAGGTATACTCCAAAATAGTTCCATTTTTAAAACAGTCTGCATATTCCAGATTACTACATTCAGTTCTGTTATAAAATTTCATTGCAAAACATTTCTCTGAGAATCATAGAGCCTACTGGGGACAATTAAGGAGGGGCTGTCAGTGAAATAATTCTTTAGGTCTCTAAATCGCCCAGTGAATCATATTAGACTTGTACCCCTTCAATCCCACCATAGCTTCCAAAACTTTGGCCTTCACAACTGTGTGCTCTGTTCCAACAAGTGGTCCAAGTGCAGTTCGTTATTTATAGGGCGTTGCTGCTTTCAATAGGTCATATTTGGATCCGAAATTTTTGATACTTTGCATTCACAAGTTTCTACTTCTGGTTTGCTAATTTCATAGTAGGATTTAGGAGCGACAATTTGACCGACTGTCGAAGTCGTCGTAGTCTAGTAGATAGTGTGTTGGCTTATTAGACGTAAAGCCAGGGTTCGAGCTCCAGGCCAGACATCAAAACAAAATACAAAAAGTATTTCTTTGGCGAACTTCCTCTCAGCAGATTTCTGGCAAAAACTCTGTGAATAAATAAAATTGCCATGAAAAGTTTCTCAAAAATCTGTCGTTCGGAGTCGACATTAAACTGTAGGTCCCACCACTCATGTATAAAATTAACACACACAACATAAGTGGTGTGAGAAACTAGGTCGTAATCCTGACAGAAGGCTTCAAATGACCAATTATGTATGTATGTATGTATGTAATTTGACCGACTGTAAAATAAAAAATGCATGATCCAAGTAATCTTATATGCCTACAAGGCTAGTTTCTAATTAATTTCCTCTTTTGCTCTTTCCAGATGTAATGCTACAAAGCTATGGCGTCTATGAGGAGAAACAAATCCGTATTGCTTTTGCTCGCGGCAATGAGCACCTGTTAACCACCGATAATTTAGATCTGAGCGGTAAAGTTCTATTTGGTGGCATTGTAACCGATGTCGAGAACAACGTAAATCTATTCCATCGGAAACCTGCCAGCGAGCATTATGGTAATAATTTCCATGTTTATACATTAATTTGGAAACCTAATGAAATTAGCCTGGAGGTGGATGGTGTTAAATATGGTACCATTACAGAGCATTTAAATGATTTCAATAGATCGGTAAGTATGGATTGAAAGGATTTTTAAATTTTGAACACAAGCATTTATTTTTGTTCGTTTCCCTAAATAGTTTTTTATAACTTTGGGTGTTTCTGCTGGAGGTCACTTAAATTTTCCTGATAATTTACAGGCGCCAAATAAAAAACCCTGGAAGAATACCTCACCCAGAGCCATACGAGACTTTTGGCTGAGCGCTAATCCTGCGGAAATGTTATGGACGGGTAATGAAACTTTACAGGTGGATTATGTTAAGGTGTATGCCATATAAGTTATCAAATACTATAAAACCGTTAGAGATTATTTATATTTTAAAGAATTTAATTAAAAAATAAAAAAAGAAAAATTGTTAAAAAAGATAGCCCAGCTTTCCCACTGGAATACTGTTTAGGTTATTAAGCCACTGAAGGGAATACAACCTTTAGGCACAATTAGTGGCAAACAATATTTGGACAATGTTGACTTGGCAACGCCATTACCAGGGCAATCCTTTATAACGTTTGTGATTGTTCAATAACTTTATTTATTTTGAAATAATTTTTGATTTACATTTGACAACCGAGAAAAGAAATCCATTTGAAACGTATTTTTTTAATATTTTTTTTTGGTCGAAAGAAAAAATAAACAAAACAGATCCCATACACGTAATCCATCAAAATGCCCTGTTTCTCCGCATGTAATAGAAGCAGTTTTCCAGAATTGTCAAAGCCCAAGGGTAGAGCTAGAACTGCTAATCGTACTACTTCTTTATCGGACATCCAGTTGCCAAGCTATGCCTGCCGAAAGGAGCAGCCTCTTAGGCTGTGCACTCCTGTCTTTTACAACCAGACAATTGTGCCAAAGAGTAAAAAGAATCGTTTGGGCGAAAGTGTTAAGATTACCCTGCCCGCTAGAGAATTCAATCGTTTGAAAACCGCAGCCAAAGTGGTAACTTTAGAAGAGCGTTTGGATGCATTGGTAAGACGTGAACAAGAAATGAAACGTTTGGAACAGGAAGCCGAACAAACGAAACAATATTTCAAGGAAATCGATGAGGCACGCAAAAAAGCCGAAGAAGAAAAACAACGCGGTTTGGAAAGCAACGAACCCAATGAAAAGCTAAAGGTATTGGAGAGGGCTTTCCTAGCCAAACATGAACAAGAAGAAGAAGTGAAAAAAGCCAATCGCATTATACTCGATGCTAAATGTCATGCCGTTCGAGATGCCCAGGTTCAAGAGAAAACTGAACTCGAACATGAGTTGAAAAAAGATGAAGAGCGATTGGAAAAACTGGTAATAAGTAGAGCCCTTAAGGAACTAAACGAAGAGGATGCTAAACATGAGCGTCTGCATGAGCGCAAGCAAAAATATGCCAATGAAATTAAAAAACAAATCGATGAACGTGAAACCGCACGCTTTCTAGAGGCCGAACGCAAAGAAGAGGAGGCACTTATGGTGCGCCAGGCGGCTGAAATATTGAAACGCGATGAGGAACGCCAGAAACAAATGGCACGTGAAAGACGTAACAAATATCGTGATGATTTGGGTAAAGTTGTGGAAATGACTACCACCTTTCGGCGTATGCTGTGCGAGCAGGAGAAGGAGGCCGAAAGGCGAATAGCTGCCTATATGAGAGATCAAGAAGTACGCTTGCAGGCATTTAAACAAGAACAGAAACTAGCCAAAGAAGAGCTCGAACGCAAACAGCAGCGAATATATAATTTAGCCGAAAAGGTTCTACAGTCGCGAACAGATCGTGCCGAAATGGCCTATCTCAGGGAGCAGGAAAGAATTGAACGTGAGTATCGGCTCAAGGAAAAGCAGACTGCCCAACGTAAAATACAATTCGAAAAAGAATTGCGGCAGGCACGTGAACGTCAAATGCAAGAAACAAAACGACGACAAGCTTTACAAATTGCCAGAGCCGAACAGGAGTTCAATACCCTAATCGATAGTCTCAAAGAAGCCGAAGCCAAACAACGACGCGAAGACGAGGAGAGAGCCTGCCGTCGCCGTTGCTATCATCGTGATATTGTACAGCAAATGGGCGATAATGAAATGAAACGACGCAGGCTGCAGGAGTTGGAAAAGAGTCAAGCTTCGGATTGGCGCGAAAGTGAACGAAAACGTGATGCTAATATACGTGCCGTTATCACGGCTAAAGTGAATGCAATGAGGGATGCTTGTCTGCCAGAGAAATACATAAAGGATGTGGAAAAGCAATTATCGAAAATTGTGGGTAAAAATAAGCCCATAAGTAGGCTTGCCTAAGAACATGTAAAATTCTAAGTAGCCATGTATACTAAGTATAATTTTAGAAATTCTTTTTTGTAGCTCTCAATTAGCTAATTGGTCTTGCATTTGAGAGAACTGGAATGAACGTAACTGTTCTCTATAACGATTGAATTGGAAGAGTATGAAATAGACATTCGTTATTGAGAACAGGAATGTTCATATTCTCCCGATTGTTATTATTATTCGATTATATCGTTTATATTTTATAAGATGAATTCAAAATATTTTAATAGCCAAGCCGGTTACGTTTATAGAACCATAATTACTACGCCTTTCAATATGAAAGAAGAATCCTTTGAATTGAATTTCAAAAAATCTTTCTTTTGTAATGAAAAGCATAAGAGTCCTGTTTGCTATATTTGTAACCTTGTTTGCTATTAATATTATTTCTTTAATGCTACAACAACTTTATATATATTTTTCTAAATTATAAGAACCCTTTGTAATGGTTCATATGGATCTAATACTACTAGGCCTTAATATATTTTATAATTAATTTTCTTATCAAACACCCAATAAATTTTCGAAATTTAATGCACAAAATAAACGAGCCTGTAACTCCTAAGAAATGAAAACAAAAAACATTGTAAGTGTATTAAAATTGCAGGTAGATGCTGGGGCTCCATTGGTCTGACCAAACAGAATAAATCTGAAATTTATTCACATGGAATTGGATAAGATACAGAGCCTAGCGTTTGTTGGTATAACAATGGCAATGAGAACCTGTCAAATAGCGGTGATAGAGTCTCTGTTGGATTTAATTCCACTGCATATCATCAGAATTTTGGAGACTATGGTTAGGCTAGTGGCATACAAGTCTAATATAAAATTCATTAGGGAATTCGTAATGATTCGAGTGAGTGGCTGCTTCCTCCTTAACACATTGACTGCCGCTGCAATTTTCAGAAAACTGGCCGAGCAAGCCAACAATGACTTTTTGTTCTTTTCCCAGAAGCCATTTATCGATACTAGCAGTGATATAATACGGTTTTATTCGTAGCTACACAAAAATGGCAGGTTTAGTGAGTACGAGATAACTCGTAGTTGGCTCCCTCGAAGGGAACATAATCTACGAGTTATCTCGTAGTCGGCAGTCAACGTGTTAACTGTCCCCTGTACAAAGTCTTTAGACTCTATGATTTTGAGAAAAGCTTCGCAGCAAGATCTAGTAAAGAAAATCAATGGCCTGTAAGCTACATACTCTTTTAAAAGATGGGTGAAGAACGCATAGGAATAGGAACAGGAGTTTTTGGTCATGGACTCAATTATACGAAGTCGTCGTTGTCTAGTAGATAGTGTGTTGGCTTGTTAGACGTGAGGCCTCGGTTCAAAACGAAATATGAAAAAATATTTCTTCAGCTACTTCCTCTCAGCAGATTTCTGGCAAAAACTCTTCAGGGTAAATAAAATTGCCATGAAAGGTTTCTCAAATATTTGTTCTTCAGAATCTGGATAAAATTAACCCACACAAAATAAGCGGTGTGAAGCGGTCGTAATCCTGACTGAAGGTTTTTAATGACTAATTATGTATGAATGAATTATTTCGAATCAATGGGGCAGCAACCTGTGGATATTTTCCAAGCGGAAGCCTATGCCATCGAAAGATGTACTCGAATCAACTTGTATAGAAGGTACACAAGACAAGTAATAGCAATATAATCTGACATTCAGTCCGTCATTGGAGCACTCCAGGCTTTGGAGAAAACTTAATGAAGAATCTGACAAGTTTGCTAGGATTGGTGATTCCTACTATTACCCGCTACTGATGAAGCCAGAACCTTTCCATTGAGGGGGAGGGAGGGGTGTATTTTTTGGTCGATGACTTCCATTTTTTGTGTCAAAGACTTGCATTTTTGTGGTCGATGACTTCTATTTTTGTGTCAAAGATTTGCATTTTTGGATCGATGATATTAGATATTACCTTCAGCGTCTATATTACCTTCGTCCTCGATATCTCCGGTCCTAAGTAATCCCTGATACCAGTGGTATTTCGCTTAGTAGTTCCAATTGCCCCACTATTCTATTTTTTGTTATATTTTACCTGATTCATAAAGGGGGTATATTTGGTGAAAAAGTGCTGATCTTTCAACTTGATTATCTATGAGGAGGAAACAGTATTTTTCATATTTGTTTGTTTTGTTGTAGGTTAGGTTAGGTTAGGTTAGAGAACGTGTACTTGTCAATTAAGACAAGTACAGTACCCGGAGGTCGAATTGACCCATTGTACAACGTCCTAGTTTCTCACACCACTTATGTTGTGTGTGTTAATTTTATACATGAGTGGTGGGACCTACAGTTTAAAGTCGACTCCGAACGACAAATTTTTGAGAAACTTTTCATGGCAATTTTTATTTACTTTCAGAGTTTTTGCCAGAAATCTACTGAGAGGAAGTCGCCGAAAAAATACTTTTTGTATTTTGTCTTTGATGCCTGGCCTGGGGCTTGAACCCAGGCTTTTGCGTCTAATTAGCCAACACACTAGACTACTAATTTTTGTTGTAAAATTCAAAGGTTTTTCTTTGTCTTTCTTTTAATTTTTTTCCAACTTTTTCCCGTTTCTTTGAATTTTAATCGATTTTCGTTTCATACTTTTATAAATTATAACAATTATGTTAACTTAACATACTCTATTAACTTAACAGTCTCTGTTAACTTAACATTCACTTAACATTTCGTAGCAAAATATTAAAAATTCTACATATATTTTAAGTTTGGAATAAAATTGAGGAAGCTTTTCCTTTTTTATCTTAGTTCTGGTTACAATGAACAGGTTAAATTGGAAAACTGCTGTACTTTAAAAAGAATTTAAAAAGAATTTTAATATGCAATATAAGTCCACACGTCCATTAACAACAGTAATAGGAACAACTCCATGATGAAACATACAAGAAACTGTGAGTGACGGCATAATGAAATAAACAAATTCCAGAAAAAACAGGTAAAGTCTTGATCAGTCATGCTCTTTCATGCAGCTAAGTTAACAGAAAAAATTTTTACATCCGAATACTTCATTTTACACCTGAAAGTATGTTTAAAAATTGAAAATCCAATTCACATAACAACAGCAGTGACTTCTAAAATAGTAACAGAATAGTAGCAAAAAAATAACAGTGATCGGAATATGTATGTACGTGAATATAGAGAGACATGTTACAGTACTTAAGCGGGGCAATACTCGTAATTCATTGTAATAATTTAGATTAAAACCTCGTAGAAAAAAAACCTTCATAATGGTTTTTGAATTTTAAAAAATTAAGAGGGCTCTATCCCCTTCAGTCGACTCATCCTCGAACTCTGTCACTCTGGCTTTTCAAGAGATGGTGACATCAACAACGAAATATCAGCCACTGCCATCTTTTGAGAAAGCTAAGAACTTAATCTGAAAAGTTCTTCACTACAATATCCATTACGTGTTTACAGAGGGGGAATGGTATACCAATCACTTGCTCGGATGGGAAAAATTTAGTGAATAAGATTCAAACGAATCAACGAAATAAAAAGAAAATAAGGAGAGACTTCGTGAAGCCGTTGGACTTTAGCAGGTAGTCTGTTGACGAGAACCCCAGCTCAGACATCTCGAAAATAATGCAATATTTCCTTCGGCGACTTCCTATCAGCAGTTTTCGGGCAAAAACTCTGAGAGTAAATAAAATTGCCTTAAATCCGAGGTTCGGAGTCGACGGTAAACTGTAGGTCCCAGTACTCATGGATAAAACAGACACAATATGGGTGTTGTGAGAAGCTAGGTTGTAATCCTGACTAAAGGCTTGCAATGACCAATTAAGTAAGTTAAGTAAGACCAGAAGTCTGGAGGTTTGGAAGTCGCCGTAGCCTAGTAGGTAGTATGTTGGCTCATTAGACGTGTGGCTTTGGTTCAAATTCCAGGTCAGACAATCTCCAGCAAAACGAAGCTTCCTCTCGGCAGATTTCTGGCAAAAATTCTGAGAGTAAATAGAAAAATTGCCATGAAAAGTTTCTTCAAAAATCTGTTGTGCCGAGTCGACTTTCAGCTGTAGGTCCCACCACTCATGGATAAAATTAACAAACAGAACATGGGTGTTGTGAGAAACTAGGTTGTAATCCTGACTAAAGGGTTGCACTGACCAATTAAGTAAATTAACTAAGACCCGTATCGTATTACACCAAGGAAGAAACTTTCTAAGTGGAAAACTATTCAAGTCCTGGGTGAGGTAATATCACAGAAACGGTAAGTAAAATATCGGGATATATTACTGGCTAGTATATTGACATAGAAGGCCCATATAGAAAGCATTCTAGGTAAGCCTGGATATGCCATAATAAAGGGTGTTTTTTATAGAGGTATAGAATTTTAAGTTGGCATTACTTTTCAAGATGGCGACCGATGTAACAGCTGTCAAGTGATTTATTCTCAGTTTGGTTTGGCAATTCATCATGAATAGACTCACGCCTGAACAACGCTTGCAAACAGTGCAATTTTATTTCGAAAATAATGGTTCTGTGCGGAAAACGTATCGCGCACTACGTCCATTTTATCGTCGACAAAATCGTCCATCAGAGCAGTTAATTCGATTAACCATGAAACGTTTTCGCACCACGTTTACTCTTATTGATAACTCGCATCCCCAGAGACGCTGTACAGTGCGCTTTATGGGCTGGTGGAATCATTGGTCCGTACTTTTTCAAAAACGATGGTGGCCAGAACGTTACAGTCAATGGTGATCGGTATAGAGCCATGATTACTAACTTTTTCATTCCTGAATTGAATAATCATGATGTCCAGGAGATGTGGTTTCAACAAGACGGCGCAACATGTCATACAGCTCGTGCCACAATAGATTTATTGAAAGACACGTTTGGTGACCGCCTAATTTCACTTTTTGGACCTGTGAATTGGCCTCCAAGATCTTGTGATTTAACACCGCTAGACTACTTTCTGTGGGGCTATGTAAAGTCATTGGTCTATGCGGTAAAGCCACAAACGCTTGACCATTTGGAAGACAACATTCGCCGTATTATTGCCGATATACGGCCACAAACGTTGGAAAAAGTCATCGAAAATTGGACGTCCAGATTGGACTACATCCTCGCCAGCCGTGGCGGTCATATGCCAGAAATCATATTTAAAAGGTAATGCCACAAGATTATCTTTCGGATAAATAAAATTCATGTCAATCGAATAATCCATCGTTGTTTTATTGCAACTTAAAGTTTTATACCTCTATAAAAAACACCCTTTATATGCGAAATGTAAACAATACAGCACAATGCATCTACTCTGCTCATGTCACGTCAGACAAATGGGGTGTTGGATCTTTCACTGAGACATCATCAGGCATGCTGTTTGAGTAATGCTGATGCGTGCCCAATAATGTATTGGATGTCACCAGAATCCTACCAGAATCCTACAACCTAAAAAAAAAATTCAAATAAATTTTATAACGACTTGTAACTTTTTAAAGCAACTTTATTGATCGTTTATAAGATTATAAATCTGTCCAGGATTGTCTCCATAATTACTGATGCTATTCGAATTTGCTGGCTTGGCCATGCCAATGGAAAATTTAAACATTAAATCTGCCAAGGGTGACGAAACATATTGTGTGGATGAGGCCACAGTACGAAAGGTTA
The DNA here is from genome assembly GCA_936449025.2 of Sarcophaga subvicina. Taxonomy (NCBI): domain Eukaryota; kingdom Metazoa; phylum Arthropoda; class Insecta; order Diptera; family Sarcophagidae; genus Sarcophaga; species Sarcophaga subvicina. The sequence goes on along the minus strand of OW388083.2, from coordinate 15,507,572 downwards.
AATGACGTTTTTGCTGTGCAGCTGTAGATGTGGTGGAGGTCGAGGTTGAGGAAAATGGTGATAAAGATGGTGTATTTGCACTGGCATATAGAAAATTCGAAGCTAAGGTAGGACTTACAGGAGCGGTTGTAATTAGAGAAGGCAAACGGCTAACATATAGGTTTGTAGGCTGGAAATTGGTAAAGTTTTGATTATTAAGGGCCACCGCATTTTGGAAGCTTGATGTCTGGAGTTTTTGATTTAAAGTGGTATAAACGGGTTTTGGTTTGCTATGTTGTTGTGTTAGGGGTTTCGTTGAGCTTGGCTTGGGCGTGTTGTAGGAAATTTGCTGCGGTTTTTGATTTGTTGAAGGCGGCTGTTTATTGGAGTTTTGATCTTTGGTTTCTTGATCCTTTTGTATGTATTGCTCTGAAGGTTTTGCTTGACCATAAGCATTTTGATTAGGGCTCTGTTGGTACGATGATGGTTTGGTTTTATTGGCCTGCGGTTTTTGTGTGGCTTTATTATTGGGTTTCTTATGAATGTAAGCATTCTGGCCACTATTATATGTTGATGAGGTTACTTGTGCTGTCTGTGGCCCATAGTTGGATGAGTCATAAGGTTTATTTGGTTTTGCTTGCTGCAACAGATTCAGTTGAGTGCTGTCCTCTAGAGGCTGGCCATAATTATTTAATAAATTTTGTTGATTGCCACTAGAATCGCTATCCTTTAAACTCTCCTGTGTATCCTCACAATTATCGGGCATATATTCTTCGCTGGTGTCTTCTTCCTCATCATAATCATCGAATTGTGCCACATTATAGGCAAATAAAGGTTTCTGGGTTAGTTCATCCAAGGATTCTTTCATTTGAGGTGAACTAACTCTATAAAGCTCCAATTTACCACCTTTATTGGTCAACACTGTTTCCATTTGTTTTTGTAAAAGTTCATACAATGGCGATGAGGTATCCTGTACGTTTAATTCAGCATCTGATACATATTGATTGTTAATAAAGGCACTGCGTCCATCTAAATCCATATCCAGGTTAGGTAATGTGGTTATTTCCAACTCTGGCTTTTCAGTAGTGCTGGTGGTGCTTGTGGTGCTGGTGGTGGTCACCTTGACTTTGTGCATTATCTTAGGATGTTTAGTTGTGGTTACAGTGGAATTCTTTGTTTTACCTGTCTTAGCCTCTAACCCTGCAGAGATTTGTTGACAACAGCAGACTGAAAAATAGAAATTCATGAAATTTCTTTAAATTTTTTTCCTCTCTTCCCTCATTACTTACCAATTACAATTGCCATCAATAACCAGTTACTGGATTTTCTTGTCTTCATTGTGCGTTGCTAGTTGTTTGACTTTGTCGGTTGTACTGTCCATTGCAGTGTTTAGTGCATCTGTTTTTATACAGCGCGATGGATCTGAAGTCTGCCACTTCTTAAGCATCTTATCAGTATCAGTTTCAATCTTAATTTAATTGTTCTCTTTATTATTTTTTTTTGCTTTTGCTTCTTAAGATAGAAGGAAATAATAGAATAGAATCCAGATTCATGTAATGACTTGTAGTTTCGGCTTATTTTTTGGTTTTTCTAATTAAATTTGAAGTATTTTTTTATTACTCTGATTGGCCCATTTTTTCAAGCAGTAGGGTTACTTTCATTAAAATTCAATTAAATTAACTTCTCATTAACATATCACAAGAATTAGTTTTTTTCTTGGAAATTTTCTATGATGATCCAGCATTTCTTTAAACATTTCAATTTTACAAGAAAGTTTTCGTGAAACTTCACTGTTTAAGCGACACAATGTTGCGACAATGTTGCTTTGAAAATAAGCAGTTGTGGCGGTGGGCTGAACAATTTAAGAAAACCATTGTTTTTAATCAAATTAACAGTTACATGATGGATTATAATAAGCTTATTAAGCACTAAGAGTTAAATAGTTAGGTTAGTTTAGGTTAAACTGGCAGCCGCCTTATTGGGCACAGCTTACTTACATCGCTTTAAGCGATTAAAACGAAAACCTAAACAAAATGGTCATCTCCTACAAATTTGGGACCACAAACGAAAAATTCCGTGGTAGCCAGCGAAGAACATGGCTATTATGTTAAGCATACATTCTTGCCTGTGAATGGTGAGGGTAAAAATGCCAGCAGCCTTAAATCGCCACCCTTTTTGGCTGTACCCATTGCCTGGTTTGCCTGCAAGGATGACGATTGCCTGAAACTCAACTCCTTGGCAATTAATTCAAATAAAAACTCGCTCAATGAAGGTTTTCTCTGTGATGATGATTGCAGTGGCCCCTATGAACCCATATGCGGTAAAACTGTTTCCGAAGTAGCCGTTTTCTATAACAAATGCAAACTTAATGTTGCCAAATGCAGAAGTCATGGTTATTGGTCAGATTTAAGCTATGACGACTGCCAGATGATGTATCCCGAAGATGTTAAATATGCTGAAATGAAATTCAAATGCAGTCCATATTTCCGCACCATTGAAGATGCAGAAGCAATGCCTTTAATGTTATCCGATAATCAAACCGAAGCTAACAAAATGGTAGAGGCAACCACACCCTCCGAACAGTTATTAATACAAGAGCTTAAGGATGCTAAACCTGTTGAGAAAATGGAAAAATCCAAGGATACGTATGAGGAAATTAAAACAGCCCCCCTAGCTGGTATTGTTACCGAAATGAAATTGTAGAGTGTCTAGATTGTGATAAAAAAAACAAATGAAAATAAATTGGAATTAAATTATTTATTGAACCTAGAAAATATTGTAATATTCAGAGAAGAAATTATTGTATGACTGGCAGCACAATTAGGTGAAGGTAGGTAGCATAATAGGCCACATAAAAGTAGCTTGGGTTTCTTTGAATTAAAATGTTCGTTATTGAAATGAAATTCAGCTCAATTGGTTGGTAAAGTTACTTATCAATGAAGACAACTTTTTCGCTCAAACAAAGAGCTATAGGGTGGGCCCATCCATCGGTTTAAATTTGACCCATCGGTTATTTCGAATCTGGCAATACTTATGCCATTCTATTCTATCACAAAATTCCTTTTATTGTCTCCACTGCTTGAGCAACTTTGGGATTTATTGGGTCAACGAAAAACTGCTCGCTAATGTAGATTTTGTTAAAAAAAATCATCTTTTCGGATGAAGCTCATTTTCACCTTGGTGGGTACGTTATTAAGCAAAATTGGCGTATTTGAGATTTAGAAAATCCACACAAGGTCTTACAAAAGCCAATGCACCCATTACGAGTGACTGTTTGGTGCGGCTTGTGGAGCGAAAGCGTCATTGGCCCATATTTTTTTGAAAATGAGGAGGGTGAAACCATTACGGTCAATGGAGACAGATTTTTTTGTACCCGTTCTTCATAGTATTGATGTGAACGATGTTTGGTTTCAACAGGATAAAGCAGCTTGCCACACATCTCATGCCACAATCGATTTATTGCGTCAAACGTTTAATGGCCATTTAATTCGCTGCAAGGGTTATGTCAATTAGCCGCCAAGGAGCTGCGATGTGACACCGTTGGACTATTTTCTTTGGGGTGCCGTTAAAGACGAGTGTTATACCGACAAACCAGAGACAATAGGGCTTTTGTAGGCCAATATTCATGATGCCATTGCCCAGATACAACTCCATACACTCAAAAAAGTGCACGAAAATTGGTCCGATCAATTGAGGTACTGTGAGGCCAGCCGCAGCAGCCATATGAATGAAACAAAATTCCATTTCTAACCGGAATGATTGTACTTCACAACAAAAAAATAAATAAATTTGTCCAAATTTAAAATCGTTATTGTTTTATTGAATTTTTAAATTTGAACTTTTAAATGGCTCACCCTATATAAGGTATATATATATGAATATATATATGAATATTTCGTTAAAGAATTCGAATTGTAAGCATTAGGTGCTGTATCTACTTATAGTGGAAAATTTCTTACTGACCTCTACTCTCAACAACCCTTTTGTCCCCAGTCCAGACTTTAAAGTAGTTAGTGAAGGTTTATCGTATGCAGTCAACTTTAACCTTGGCTTAGTTCAAAATTTTCACCTCTGTATACCAGTACAGAGTCTCAGAATGCCGTAGTTTTAGAAAGGCCAACAAATGTTGTCGAAAAAAAATGTCATTCGTTGGTAAAAGTAAGATGGAATTATGAACACTCTTGTAAAGACACCTGACAGATCTGGCCCGACATTGATATCTATCAAGATTCCATCTGAGGAGGTATAACAGGAGACTAGTAATACCTCATACAATAACTTGCGTATACCGTTCACTACTGGGTCCTTCTCTGCGACCACATTTTGTATGACATTTTCCTACAAATTCTGACTTATTGTCAATGTTTTGGAAATAAATTTCTAATAAATCTAAAGCTGCTTAAGCGTAAATCAATTCATTACATCCAGTGGAGACAATATACTGAATTTTGTGACAGAATAGAATGGCATTAGTATTGCCAGATTCGAAATAACCGATGGATCAAATTTAAACCGATAGATGGCCCACCCTATAGCTCTTTGTTTGAGTGAAAAAGTTCTCTTCATTGATAAGTAACTTTACCAACCGATTAAAAACATTTCAATTCAAAGACACCCAAGATATTTTTATGTGACCTATTATGCTACCTACCTTCACGTAATTGTGCTGCCAGTCATACAATAATTTCTTCTCTGAATATACAATATTTTCTAGGTTCAATAAATAATTTAATTCCATTTTATTTTCATTTGTTTTTTATCACAATCTATCTACAATTTCATTTCGGTAACAATACCAGCTAGGGGGACTGTTTTAATTTCTTCATACGAATCCTTGGATTTTTCCATTTTCTCAACTGGTTTAGCATCCTTAATCTCTTGTATTAATAACTGTTCGGAGGGTGTAGTTGCCTCTACCATGTTGTTAGCTTCGGTTTGATTATCGGATAACATTAAAGGCATTGCTTCTGCATCTTCAACAGTACGGAAATAGGGACTGCATTTGAATTTCATTTCAGCATATTTAACCTCTTCGGGATACATCATCTGGCAGTCGTCATAGCTTAAATCTGACCAATAACCATGACTTCTGCATTTGGCAACATTAAGTTTGCATTTGTTATAGAAAACGGCTACTTCGGAGACAGTTTTACCGCATATGGGTTCATAGGGGCCACTGCAGTCATCATCACAGAGAAAACCTTCATTGAGCGAGTTTTTATTTGAATTAATTGCCAATGAGTTGAGTTTCAGGCAATCGTCATCCTTGCAGGCAAACCAGGCAATGGGTACAGCCAAAAAGGGTGGCAATTTAAGGCTGCTGGCATTTTTACCCTCACCATTCACAGGCAAGAATGTGCGCTTAACATAGTAGCCATGTTCTTCGCTGGCTACCATGGAATTCTTCGTTTGTGGTCCCAAATTCGTAGACGATGACCATTTTGTTTTGGTTTTCGTTTTAACAGAATCCAATGACTCTGCTGAGGAACTTCTATGGTGTTTCCTTTTCTTGGCCTCACACACTGTTGTTACCAATAGCAGGGATACTGAAAATAATTTTATTTACCGTTATTCATATAAATAATAATCGTTTTAGTGTCAGAACTAAAAAATCCTTACCTATGATGGCTGTTAACTGATAAATTCTCATTTTAAATAAAATTTTTTATTAAAGTTTACAAAACGTTTTTTTGATGATCTTGACGCGGCTCTTGCTCTTGAGCAACTGTTTGGTTTGGCTTAAAAATTCTTTGATTTTCTTTTAAAGAACAAAATGAAAGTTTCTTTGGTTTTCTTCTTGTTAACGATTTAAAGCCAAGCTTTAGTGCAACTTGAAAAACAAGTTGTTTACTTTCATAACAGCAAACTACAGCATTGCTATTCAATTTCTTCGCACCTTTCACTCCCTTCTGGCTGGCACCATACTTCTTTCCCTTTTACAGCTCTCATCTCTTGGTCATGTTCCGTGCTGTGTAAATATGTACAACATTTTTTTCTTTTTTTTTTGGATTTGTATTTGTGCGTTTGTATGTTTGTAACACTTTCGGTTTACATTTGACGTGTGTGTGTTGTTTTGTTTATCGAACAAGTTTCGAAAATCGGGTCATTTGAATATAATCGTTGAATGGGTGTGAAAATATGCCACTAGAAATTCGATATTTTCATTTTGTAGCGAAGATGAGTAATCGATTTTATGGAAGATTTCTTTAATTAAGTATTTAGTGGGGGAATCACAATTCATATCAATATTCATTAGCTTGTCAAAATAACGATTAGAGATAGTCTAGCGGCATGTCATTTACATGTAGATTTTGAATTCGAAAAAATTCATTCGAAAATTGAAAATTCTTTCTCTTCTAAACAAAGTCCAAATGGGTAGATACTGATATCTGCGCCACAAGCTGGTTTGAAGCTAGTCTACTACTACGCAAAGCCTGGAATTATTGTGGCTCTGCTGGGCATTAAAAATAAATTCAACTTGAAATAATATCTCCAAGCTGAAGGTCGAACATACTTTTCGGTGGCATAGAATTCTGGGTGTTTCCTCGGAATATTTTATCCTGCACCATAATATAGTTTCTCGTTTAAGAGAGTATACAGCGTCCAGATTACTCCATTCACTCTCGTAGCAAAGCATATACAAAAGTTATAAAGTCTACCGGTTCTGTCTAGGGGACAGCTGTCAAGAAAGAGAGACAGAGAGCTGTCAACCATTCGGTCACAACATCGCAAAGTTGTCAGGAGAAAGACAGAGAGAGTGAGAGAGAGAGAGAGACAGAGAGCTGTCAGCCACTCGGTTACGACATCGCAAAGTTATAAAGTCTACTGGTTCTGTCTAGGGGACAGCTGTCAAGAGAGAGAGACAGAGAACTGTCAGCCACTCGGTCACGACATCGCAAATTAGTCAGGAGAAAGAGAGAGAGAGAGAGAGAGAGAGTGAGAGAGAGAGAGTGAGAGAGAGAGAGAGTGAGAGAGAGAGAGTGAGAGAGAGAGAGTGAGAGAGTGAGAGAGTAAGAGAGACAGAGAGCTGTCAGCCATTCGGTCACGACATTGCAAAGTTATAAAGTCTACCGGTTCTGTCTAGGGGACAGCTGTCAGCTACTCGTCTAGGAAATGGTTCAATAAATTTCATGCTAAACCTGTCCCCCACAATTGTAGTAATAGGCTTCAATGCTTAAGAATTCACTACAATGTGTAGCAGATTTATATCCAACATAGCATTTAGCACCGCTGTAAGGCAGGTTCTCATTGCCCCTGTTATCTCAATACACGCAGCCTATCCAATTACATTTGAGCTGTTTTTGCATCTCTTCTATCTACCCAGAGAATTGCCTAATAGACCACTATTGGTCCGATCATAACGGTATATATCCAGTGAATAATTCATGGGTTGCATCCCCAGACTTTTATTGAGAGTCTTTTGCATACTATTATGGCATGTGATGTTCTGAGATGCCCTCTATGTGAGCTCTCCATGTAAAATTACTATCCGGAGGTATTCTTAGGCACTTTACCTCTATTTTCTGAAATATTATTGCACCAAGGAGTTGAATGTCCTTCCATTTTAGGGGTTTTCTCCTTCTAGTGAATGATACTTATGTGGTCAAGTACTGACGATTTCACAAGGCCTATTTAAATAATGGTAGAATAAGTCTCAGATCTGTCCTTAGCCATCGTATCATATGCATATTCTTGGCAGTCTTTGTCCGCCTTAGAAGCGGTGTCAGGAGTCCGTCCATAACCAGGCTTTACATTAATGGTTCAAACCCCAGGTCAGACATCTTCAACAAACCGAAATATGAAAAATATTTCCACGGCGACTTCCTCTCATCAGATTTCTGGCAAAAACTCTGAGAGTAAATAAAATTGCCATGAAGAGTATCTCAAGAATCTGTCGTTCGGAGTTGAAGATGTGTGACCTGGGGTTTGAATCCTGACCTCAAGTCTAACAAGACAACACACTAACTAATAGACTACGGCGATCACTGAATAGTAGCCACTACATCTGCAGGATAATGATAAGGATAAGCAAGCAAAATAGGATGTTTACAGGGACCGAAACACAACAACCTGAAGAGAGAAGCGCTTATGATCTGTCTTTCCTTGCCATTAAAAAGTTAAACAACTCCTTAGGCCTAGGAATTCCTTTTTTAAATGAAAGTTCAATTATAGTTTGTTAATTTGTTTTTTTTTTTTATTAATAATTCTCATTGAGTTAATGTAGTCAAGTGTAGAACCACAAATAGTGAAGCCGATGATTTGAAATTGGTAAATAGAAAATTCTATCTTTTATATTCCATAACGGGATTAATAAAATCAAAATCATCAATTTCCAACGTCATTATAGTAGGCGGGTCTGTCGTAATCAAAGGTTCACTATTTGTGGCAAAACCCTATGGAGCAGCAGGTTTTTTTGTGGTAGTAGTAGTTGCAGGGGCAGCAACACCAGGATCACCTTGCTGACCAGGAGGACCGGGTAAGCCAGGAACACCGATTGGACCGGGTACACCCCTACCACCAGGAAAACCTCTCCTGCCGCGGGGGCCTGGTAGACCAGGTGCACCTGGAGGACCATCACGACCATTTGAACCCTGGAGGCCAGGAGGACCTTGAGGACCTGTAGGGCCTTTAGGACCTTTTAAGCCGGGATCACCACGAGGACCTTTAACACCAAGTGTGCCCTGTTCACCGGGATTACCCCTGGGGCCAGGTGTGCAAATACATTGCGGCACCGATTGATAATAGGCCTGTACATTGTTGGTATTGCGATTGCGTGCACCAAAACCACGTGGCTCACGTTGCTCCAAAGCAAAACACAAGCTTAGAAAACCTATTTTGGAAAAGTTTGTAAAATTTTATTCAAGTTTTAATACCTTTGGAAAATGGAGAAATATTTTCAACACTTACCCAGTAAAGTTACTACTTTCAGTGACATTTTCCAAAACTTTTCTGAAGTGTTTTCTGTTTAAGCATTGGAATTTATAGAAAATTTGTTGCTACTTGTATAAATGTTACAGAGAAGTTGAATAGAATTTAATTACCAGGAAAATTTAAAGAACTTTAAGGTGTAAGCCATAAATCAATTTGATTCTTGACCATAAAATTCTACTTCACTTGCCTGTAAGCCATTAAATTGTAACCAATGGTTGACAACATGATTTATGTTCTTGATAAGCCTTAAATTACATGACCTATTATGAGTTTTTGTAGTAGCTTTGGTAGCTTCAAGTTTTCTTTTCCTTTTGTTTTCCCGAAAATGTATTTAAAAAGCCTGTTTTGGTTTGCATTTGAAATTATTACGTTTGAGGCAATGAAGCTGCTAACATTGGCTGTCTTAGGTATTCATAATTAATTCTAGAGACTCTTAAGTTTCTTTAAAAATAATTTCTTTATTAAAATTTCTTTTATTCTTAAACAGCTTTCTGCTCCTTATTATCCTTGTCTTACCAGCAAGGCATCGGTCTTGGTTTGGGTGCTGGTGCTGCCCTGGGTGCTGGTTTTTTTCCCGGCCTTGGCATGGGTGGTGGTTGCAATTGTCCGCCTGGTCCACCAGGACCGCCAGGTGGTAATGGTCTACCCGGCCCCGATGGTGATCCTGGTGAGAAGGGACCAGTCGGTGATCCTGGCGATGTAGGTGCTGTTGGCCGCCCTGGCGATCGGGGATATGATGGTCGTAATGGCCCCACAGGACCCATTGGTGAGAATGGTCAACGTGGTCCTAGAGGCTTTACAGGCGCTGCAGGTGCCGTAGGACCTAGAGGGCCACCTGGTCCGCCAGGCCCTAGAGGTTTGCCAGGCGCAGCTGCTGTTGCAGCAGCAAGATCAGCTCTTTACAATTTGGAAGATTTTGAATATGATTTGGAAGATGATGGAATTATGCAATAAAATGATTTAAATAACGGCTTTAAACTCTTCTTTGTTTTTAATTTTTTGAAATATTACTCGAATATGGGAAATAGAGAAAAACGAAGTGATTTGCGGTGGTCAAATATTCTTTTCATTATCATGCCACAGCATTGCAGCCACACGATCTATTGTACTGGCCTAAATCAATATAAGGCATCCTTATTATGCTTCCTGTAAGCTTATTTGCACGGCAAACTTCTCGCTGCTGATTTCCTTCTGGCATACAGTCAAAGGAAAAAGCCTACATACAGTGCTGTATGTAGAGGCCTCTGCCGGTGATTTTTATTAAATTGAAAAAGGTGTTACAGCGCTGTTTGAAGACGAAAATAAATATGAAAAAATATAGCCTAGAAATTATTAGAAAAACAACAAATTTGCGGGAAAAAGTCTACATGCAACGGTGTATGTAGACTTTTTTCTGTGACTGTATATTAACACACCATAGGTTCCTAGTATATATTCTGGTGATTCATTCTCACCATCAAAAAACCTACATGGGGTTAAAACAATGCTCATTCCGAACTTGTTCCTTCAGTCTCTACCATCCTTTGAAAAGATCCAGTTCGTGATACCTGAATGCCTGACCCTAACTTTCTTCGATAGTAATTACCGAACAAAAGTTAAAGCTACTTCAACAAGCCTTTGCCTTCCTCTATATTTCCGTTCGCTTTCTAATATCTCTTGCTACTCCATAGAAAAGTTCTGGGTTTGGATCTTTGATTTCTCATATAATCTGGGTTCCAACGAAGAGCATTCCTTTCTTCCCAACAGAGACAGGCCCATACTATTTTCGAGTTAATCCTTCTTTTTCCCCTTTCCTACATCCTCCTCTTTTTTTTAATCCTTTTCCCTATATTATCCTTCCCTCTTTAAGGACGTTGTACAATGGGTCGACCTCCGGGTACTGTACTTGTCTTAATTGACAAGTACACGTCCTCTAACCTAACCTAACCTAATCTAACCCTTCTATGTCCTGTCCTCTGTACTCTTTGTCCGTCTCTTTATGAAAAACAGTCCCTCTCTTCTCTTTAGATCTGCAAGTTCCGCCAGAAGTCATTTGCCCGAATGCCGAGTCTTTCGGAATGATTGCCAAAGGGATAGTGCCACATGTAAATCGCTATTGTGCGTTGATTGGAAATGTGACTTAAAGACAAAAGTGAGTCGATAATCTTCTTGTACAGTTTCTAGCATTATGGTGTGTATCTTCCTGCTACCAACGAGATTGAACTTCTCTATAATACTTACTTGCTTATTTATTTGGATAATTACAACCCTATAGTCAATATTAGGACCTTGTTTCTTACACCACCCATGTTGTATGTGTTAATCTTATCCATGAGTGGCGGGACCTACAGTTTAAAGTCGACTCCGAACGACAGACTTTTTGAGAAACTTTTCATGGCAATTTCATTTACTTTCAGAGTTTTTGCCAGAAATCTGACGAAGGCCCCGAAGAAGTATTTTTCGTTTTTATTCGCAATGTCTGACCTAGGATTTGAACCGTGGCCTCACGTCTAATAAGCCAATATACCACCTACTAGCCTACGATGACTTCAATCTTACTTCATTCACTTTTATTACTGCGACTCGTTGAGTAGCATTTCCCAAAATCTTAGAGCCTGAATGTTCTGTTCAGGGAGCAGTTAAGATGGGAAATCCCTAGATGAAGATCGTATGAAATATTTCCCTAACCCATAGCCTCCTAAACTTTGATCATCACATCTCTATTCAACGGACTTAAATCCAAAAGATTGCCTATGTTATACTAAGACTGTCTAAGCTACGGCAACTTCCCTTTAATAAGAGTGCAAATATCGACGTTAACTGAAGTAGTCGGAATACCATGACTTTTAAGATGTTGAAGTTTGTGAGCTCCAAACCGACTACAGCCAGCTCATCACGGTCCAACGGTCATCTTCCCTTTAGTGTAGTGTTTGTGTTAATTTTATCCAAGAGTGAGAAACTTGTCATGGCAATTTTATTTACTCTCAGAGTTTTTGCCAGAAGACTGCTGAGACGAAGTTCATATTTCGTTTTTGTCCGCGATGTCTGACCTGGGGTTTGAACCGTGGAATCACGTCGTAGTAGTAGGCCTTGGCGACTGTTACTATCATAACTGCAAGTCATTATTAAAGTATTTGCTTTGTTTTTCCACAAGGAAGCTGTGGTTCGTATCATTATTGAGCAATCACAAGAGTACAAGAGTACAAGAGTGAAACAATTTTCTTCTTTTTCAGTGAACACAATGCAACTGTTCAGTGTACAAATACTACAAAATTTCTGGAACATTCTTCTCAACAAGTGTTAATGGGTGATGCTATAAATCTTCTTTGCTGCCTGCAATAAAATTAATTTGACTGACATTCGGCCAAAGAATTTAATGCATCGTTAAAAAACAACACTTAATTGACATTACAAGTGCCAAAGAAGCTTTAAAAGGAGTTTAATGGAGTCAAGGCGTTACACTTCATTATCTTTATTACTTTTGATTATGGGGACATAAATTAACCAAAATTTTTTTCCCGAAAATGGAAAATTCATATAAAATCCATGGCCCATCGTTCAAACAGTTTAGTTCATTTGAAAACATGCAGCCCTTAACAGTATTTCTAATGGGTAAAATTATTTTAAGGATTTTCTTTTCCTTTTTAAAAACATAAACTCAAGAGCATTTTATTTCATAGGCTTTCTTTGTACCGTTTGCTTATGTGATGATGTTGTACGCAAAGGACGTAATATACCACAAATTTATTATACCCAGCAAGGGCCACCAGGTCCTCCGGGGCCTCCGGGTCTCCCAGGTCCTATGGGTAATAAAGGACCGCGTGGTCCTACAGGCGATATAGGTCCATCTGGTGCTATTGGCGCTCAAGGTATACCCGGTCCTGACGGACGAGATGGTGCTGCTGGCATGCAGGGCCCGAATGGCTTAAGAGGACGTCGAGGATTTCCAGGAGCTCGTGGTTCTCCAGGTCAACCAGGACCACCTGGTTTTATGGGACCACCAGGGCCACCAGGTCCACCAGGCACTTCAGCAAGGAATATGTTATCTACGATCGAAGCATTAGATGAATATGATTATGAATTTTAAAGATTTTCAATAAAGCAATAAAAAAAAATAATTTCGAAAGAACAAAAATGTTTGGGAGTAATTGGGGAGTCCTTAAGCTTCAGTAGTTTTAAGAATAGTTCCTCATAACTGAAGGAAAGAGGTTCGTTGGCCAGACACTGATGAGTTGCCTAGAGTCGGTTCGGAGCTTATAAACTCTAACATGTTATAGGGCATAGGTAGCAGAGATCAGCAATGAATCGCTTTTTCGCTACTCATATGTACGCATGAAATTTTGAGTATGAGTATTGAAATCCAACTACTCTAATTCATTCGTACTCAGTACAACATTGATTTATGAGTACAAGTCGCAATGGGTATGAGTACAACGTTGACATCAAACTCATAACATTCGAAATATGTTTGATTCATACGCCTACGCATTCAGATTCATAAATATAGAAAAATACTCTTATAATACTTATAAATGATTCGAGTGATTCGAATCGTTCGTCAGTCTTAGAAAGAAGAGAGACACATAAAAAAGACAAAGACAACAAGCAGAGCAAACACACAACCTGCTTGTGAGTATTGTAGTGTTCGTACGAGAATCATACTTATTTTGTGATTCGTGTATACGATGAGTCATGAAGAGTCGAAATCAATAACATCATGCGTATTGTTAAGTACGAGTACTTTGAATATGAGTAGTATGAGTATGACATTAAAATAAGTATGAATGCGTATAAGTATTAGAAATTATAAGTATATTTCGAATCTACTCATCTTTTTGAATACTCATTGCTGACCTCTGATAGGTATTCCAATTCTTTCAGTTAACTTGGATATTTCCTCACTTAGTCGAAAGGAAAGTCCTCGTAGTTTAGTAGGTATTATGCTGGAATATTAGACAGGATCAATGGAGTTAAACAAGATAAAGACATTTGCGTGTGTTGGTATAACATAGGAAATCTGTTGAATCCGTTTAATAGGCACGCAAGGCTCAAACTTTTTGGACACAATGAATAGGATAACGACAGGAATGTCTCATACACTAAAGGGAAGATGACCGTTGGACCGTGAGGCTGTAGTCGGTTCGGAGCTTACAAACTTCGACATCTTAAAAGGCATGGTATTCCGACTACTTCAGTTAACGTTGATATTTCCACTCTTATTAAAGGGAAGTTGCCGTAGCTTAGTACGTATTATGTTGAAATATTAGACAGTCTTAGTATAACATAGGCAATCTTTTGGATTTAAGTCCGTTGAATAGAGATGTGATGATCAAAGTTTAGGAGGCTATGGGTTAGGGAAATATTTCATACGATCTTCATCTAGGGATTTCCCATCTTAACTGCTCCCTGAACAGAACATTCAGGCTCTAAGATTTTGGGAAATGCTACTCAACGAGTCGCAGTAATAAAAGTGAATGAAGTAAGATTGAAGTCATCGTAGGCTAGTAGGTGGTATATTGGCTTATTAGACGTGAGGCCACGGTTCAAATCAGAAGTCATGTCATGAAATATAAAAAATATTCCTTCGGCAACTACCTCTCAGCAGATTTCTGGCAAAAACTCTGAAAGTAAATTAAAATTGCCACGAAGAAATTCTCAAAAATCTGTCATGCGGAGTCGACTTGAAACTATGGGTCCCGCCACTCATGTATAAAATTAAAACACACAGAACATAAGTGGTGTGAAAAGCTAGGTCGTAATACTGACTGAAGATCACAGATCCGCTATTTGAACACTATTCGGATATTTTTCATATTTAAACGTCCTTGATTTTTGTTACATTTTACTTGACAAATACGACAAGGATAAATTATGAGTGCAAATGCCTTTGAACACAAAGTACAGACAGGGTATCACACTTCTATTTAAAGAAATCAGGTAGTAAAAGTACTATTCAATACAGGAGGTCAAAAATAGATCAAAGTCCTGTAGAGGTCCTTTGAAATTTTTAGATGATATTAATGAATGCCCTATTTCTGTGCTGTTGCATTTAAACTCGATGCTATAATTGAAAATCTTTGTTTAAAATACAATTTTTTTAGGTGTTCAAATACAGTCGAATATGAAAAGCGTTTGATGGTTTAACCACAAACTTTATTGTGGCATTATTTTTAAAAGTAGTTTAACCATCAAAATTTTTATTTTTTCTTATTTCTTAAACACTTGTTTTCTGAAGATTCTAAGAGATAAGCATTCTTTTTATGTCGTTTTAAAGAATAATTAAAAGAAATTTTTGTCATTAATAATGAACCAATTTGATAAAATTGTTTCAAATCAAACATGCAAGCTATGAGGGTTTATCTTTTAGATCTGAAACAAAGGTTTTCGAAAATTTCTAAGAATACATACATATTTAAAAACGCCTTCTCAAATTGTCATTCAGATTAAATCAGAATAATTTGACAAAGTTTTTCAAGAGAATTTTAAGGAGAATTTTGTCTATAAAAACTAGAGGTGACAAGGTAAAGACAAGTTAGTCAAACAAAATGTTTTCAAACGTTAAAATATTAAGTAAGTTTTGGTAAAATTTTGATTTATTTTTAAGGATTTCAAAGGATTCGGATTTTATTGGTTTTTCTTCTCTCTTTTATTCGCAGTTATTTTCCTAGTCTTTTGTGCAAATTGCAGTTGTCGCGGCTCTTCTCTGAAGGTTTTAAAACATGCCCGTTCTAATGGTGATAATAATGAGAGCAACGGACAAGTTGTGTTCTATTCACAGAACGATCACTATCAGAAAAAGGATAAACCCAAGGAGCCTCAAATTGTAGAAGAAGATTTTGAAGAGCCCATGGAACAGGAACAAGAGCCAGAGCTTAAAGATGGCCGTAAAGTGCCCGATTATTTATATCCCACTGCCATGCCCATGGTGAATGATAATTTCAAAATTATTTTACCACAAATGTCCAACTATCCCCTGTATGGCTTGGAAAATCGTCTAGCCTCTGCGAATAATCCCTATAACAGCCAGCGTTTGGCTTTGCCGAATCCCAACTTACAATTTGGCATAAATTTAAGTGCCAATACCGGTTGGAATAATGAACATAGGCCTGGTGGCAAGAAACCGATGGCAGAGAAAGAAGAAGCCACTGCCATGTTACAACCCACTGCAATATTGCCGTTTATTATTGCTGGGCCACCAGGACCACCTGGCCCGCCGGGACCGCCTGGCGCTCAAGGACCCACAGGTAGAATGGGGCCTCCTGGCAAACAAGGACCTCAAGGTGCTATGGGTCCCCCTGGACCCCAGGGACCTCCAAGCCCCTCTAATGCCTATGCCACTTTAGGACAAAGTCATGGCCTTTGGTATGCTAATGGTAAACCTTTAATAAATTATTTACAAACCACCAACAACAACAATAATAATGATGAATAAAATGTTCGTTAAAAATACAAGTTTTTTCTCTTGTTTTGATACCTTTTTTATCACTTTTTAATGGATTTCTTAGAAAACGCAGCAACCAATAATAACACCCACTTTCTTTTTGGCTGCCTCGTTAAAAACTGTTTCAACAAAAACAAAGTTTCTATCAAAAGCCAATCAAACAAACAAATAAAAAAAGAATTAATTAATGACGTTGAAATTAGACTATTGCCCTTATGGTCTCTACTATCTCCAGTTTTAGAGTTTTCTTCAAATCTTCGTGTCTTCTCTTCGTTTGTTTTGATATACCAACTGCAGGTAGCAAAACCACCAGATGCTTAAAGATGCTGCCAGAGGCTGTGATCAGAGCTTGTGTTTTTGCTTTAAAGGTTAATAGCCAATTTGATTGATAGTTTTTAATAGACAAACCCCGGTATAAATTGTTATTTTATGTGAAATACACTGAGAAAAAAATTTTAAGAGAATAAATAAAAACAGTTTTCAATCAGCTCACGACGTTATTTGCAATCTTGAATATGAGTAGAGTTTACGATCTGTAATGACCACATCATATCGTCTTGACATTGCTAGCATTTCGAGATAAAAGTTTCCAGGAAGCCTTGTTAAAGCAAAACAATTTTACCAGAAACGCAACCCCAGCAAATGTTGCATGAAATCCAACCAAATTGTAGTCGAAATCATGCTGGTATTGATTGCGTTTCTAGCTTTAAATGTTTGGAACTTCAAAGGAATTTTTTGAAATCGGTACCCACACTAGTAGTCGCAGTTAATCTATTAATCTAGTAGTTGGTGTGTTATCTTATTAGACATGAGGCCACGCTTCAAATGCCAGTTCAGTTCAGTTCTCCAATGACACGATATACGAAAAAATATTTCTCCGGCGACTTCCTTTCAGCAGATTTCTGGCAAAAACTCTGAGAGTAAATAAGATTGCCATGAAAGGTTCCTCAAAAAAATCTATCGTTTGGAGTCGACTTTAAACTGTAGGTCCCTCTACTCATGTATGAAATCAACATGGCATCCTGATTGTAGGAGTGCATAGTCATCCATCGCAAATTTGAGGTTCCCTTGGGCCGGTGTTATATTGGAAGGCATACCGATAGATTTGGCATTCCCTCGAAAGACTTCTGTACAAGCAAGGAGTCTGCGAAAAAGGGAGAGACTATCGTTACCTCATGTATCATAGGCCTATTCTTGCCAGAAGAGACGAATATGCTCAAAATTTTAATTTCAGCCATCTGTGCGTGAACTCTCCAATGTAAAAATTGCTGAAATTGCAAGATCATTTTGGAGTCGTAATGGTTTCCTTTCGGCAAAGTTTGATCTCAAGGCTAAATATTAATTATGATATCACTGACCTAAGCAGGGTCCGCTGTCTAATCCAATTTTTTTTTGTTAGAATCGGAGTTCTCTTTGGGCAACGTATTAAACGCTTTTCATCGCAAAGTCATTTCCAGCGAAGAGATTCATTCTGAATGAATAGGTACTTGAATAGGTACTTGAATAGGTGAAATTGACTAATTTGAAACGATACTAATTTACACGAGATTTTTCTTCTGCTTTCCATTATCCCCTTTCCTACATCCTCTCCTTTATATCTTTTTCCCTCTATTATTCTTCACTCTTTAAGCACGTTGTACAATGGGCCAATTCGGCCTCCGGGTACTGTACTTGTCTTAATTGACAAGTACACGTCCTCTAACCTAACCTAACCTACACGAGATAAAATAGCGTCTGATGCGTTACGAAAAAGTCACAGAGTGGTCAAGATTGTAAGCTGGCGGCGTCATCGGAGCATGTGTCTTTGCAAACGACGTTGGCCAGGCCATTACTGTCAATGGTGAGCAATATAGATCTTTTAGCTGTAATTAAATGATTTGGACGATATGTGTCACGCAACTCATGCCTTCATTCGATATTTCTGCGCGAGCTATTTCAAGCCATGGTCATCTCATGTGGAGGTGCTGTGAACTGGCCTCCCTTAAATTTTTTCTTGTGTGGGTTTCCTTAAGTCTCTGTTATAGACGTATAAGTCACAGACCACAGCAGTCCTTAAAACCAACGTAACCCCTAGTAGATGTTCACTGGTTATCACATCAAGTACCTGTGTTTCTGGAATATTCTGAGAAACATTCTGAGAGCTTGTCGTACAAAGCTGTGGTTTACACTGGGTAGTATGCTTCGTCTTCACAACTATTGTGCTGATAAAGCGTTCAGTTGAAAAATAAATGAAATCTGCATCTAATATTCCTGGTTATCAAAATTATCATTACTCTCTGTCCTAAGGCCTTTGCCCACTTTGGTACAAACGAAATTTTGAATAATCAAGTTGTACACATACTACAGATATTTTTCTCTGTGTATCTTAATTTGCTTAATAAGTTTTACTTTAAAGGTATGTCAAAAAGAAATTGTTCTTTTTCTTTAATTAAACTAAATGGGGTTTCGTGTTTTAAAGTTTTTTTTTAACAAAAATTGTTAATAAAGAAAGTATCAATTAAAAGTTTAATATGAATTAAAATTAATCTAGGTATTAACCATGCCATAAATTCGGCAACTTTTAGTTCTCGATAATCAAATTAAGGCATTACTAAAACCGTATCGTTTATAAAGATAGCTTTGATTGAATTCTTTTTTTTGCGAAGAAAAAGTAAAAGTGTGTTAAAAAAGAATGTGTGAATTAAGGGAAATATAATAAATATATAGGGTATTTCATCAAGAGCTTTCTATTGTGTATGTGAGATATGGAAATTTTTGATTCATTTAAAAACCCCACTTATGACTTAATGAGAATACAACATCGTTGTAGTACCCGCCTTTGTCATTGTATTCTAGTAGGTAGTGCTTTGGCTTAATAGACATGAGGCCACGGTTCAAACCTCAGGTCAGAGGTCCCCAACAAAACGAAATATGAAAAAATATTTCTCCGAGGATTTCCCCTCAGCAGATTTCTGACAAAAGCCCTGAGAGTAAAGAAAACTGCCAAGAATAGTTTCTCAAAAATCTGTCATTCGGAATTGACTTTAGACTGTAAGTCCCTCCACTCATGTATAAAAATGAACTCATACATACATAATTGGTCCTTACAACCCTTCAGTCAGTATTACGGCCTAGCTTCTCACACCACTCATGTTGTGTGTGTTAATTTTATACATGAGTGGTGGGACCTACAGTTTAAAGTCGACACCGAACGATAGATTTTTGAGAAACTTTTCATGGCAATTTTATTTACTCTCAGAGTTTTTGCCAGAAATCTGCTGAGGGGAAGTCGCCGAAGAAATACTTTTTGTATTTTGTCTTGATGTCTGACCTGGGGCTCGAACCCTGACTTTACGTCTAATAAGCCAACATACTACCTACTAGACTACGGCGACTTCACAAAAATGAACACACACAACATAAATGGTGAGCGAAGCTAGATCGTAATCCTGAATAACTATGAATGCATGTGTTTATAATGCCAGCCACGGACTCGCTGGGTTTAGTGTATCCGAAATGTCAAACTTTCCATGATTCTTGTGCATAAATCATGCTGAATTTGACTGATCGTATGAGTTATGTTGGCGTTAAGAACCGCGGTGGCTTGTGAATTATTCGCTTACACATGCTACTTATGAAAACCCAAAAACATAAACTCGATCAGGATCAAATTGCACGATCTCTATGGCTAGTTCACATTATTCCTAGGCAACAATAGTTGGCAACCCTATCATTCTAGAATTTTTTTAAACTCTTCTACGTAAATCATGCTGAATTTGACTGATGGCGTTAAGAACCGCGGTGGCTTGTGAATTATTCGCTTACACATGCTACTTATGAAAACCCAAAAACATAAATTCGATCAGGATCAAATAGCATGAGCTCTATGGCTACAAAGAAGGCATTATTTCTAGGCAACAAGAGTTGGCAACCCTATCATTCTAGAAATTGCTACAATAGAAGAATTATCTGCTTAACTTAAAAAGACTTGATTAAGGAAACTAAAACAGAAAAGAAAGAAAGTCTGCACTCCTTAAAAACTTATATAAAACCTATAAAAGGAGAAATGACGTCATACTTATAGATCAGATTTTGTCGCAGGCTATTTCTAAAAGACCAATTGTTGGAAATGACGATAAAATAAAGAAGACTGACTATGATTGTGTGAAGTCACCTTAGTGTAGTAGATAGTGCGTTGGCTTATTAAAGGTTAGGACTTTAAACATGAAAAAACAAAAAAATTTAAAATTTTTTTTAAACACTTTCTGTTTTTTTGTTGTTGTTATATAATAAATAATGGAAATAAATAAATAAAATACACTAAATTATTAATAAATAGTTTAACAAAATTTACAATATGAGACTTATTTATGCTTTAATTTCGTTACTTTGTTCGCTTGTCTGCTCTGGTTGTTGTGGCTGTGAGGGTTCTTGTGAACTTTCCTTATCCGTTGACTCTGATACTGTTTGTGGTATTTGTGTAGAGGAGGATTCTGTATCCTTTTCGCCTTCGGTTTCCGGAACAATTGTTGTCGATTCAATTTCATCCTCATCATCGTCATCACCAATGACTTGTTCAATGGTTTGCTGAAGGAAATGTTCAAATAATTGGAAATATTGTTGGGCACTTGTGGCTACCTGTTGGGTATTGGGTAGTTCGGTAACCTTCTTAATGGCATCGCGAATTAAAATCAAAACCGAAGTATTAGGTGAACCTGGAGTGGTAGAGGCAGTTGAGGGCGAGGCAGAAGTTATTTCAATGGCAGGCTTTTGTTTATCCTCTTCTTCTTCCTCCTGGGCTTCTTCGTTAGTGCTAGGTTTAGAATTTTCTTGGATTTCATTGTTGTTGGCATTTTCTGTAACATCACGCTTCATTCTGCGGCCAAAATAATCATCATCATCATCATCGGCAGCATCTTCATCGTCTTCATCACTGCCTTCCTGGGAATCATTGATAGACTGTTCTTGGGCCTGTTGTTGTCTGATGGCATCTTGATGTTGTATTTCGGCATCTTCTTCATCATCATCCTCATCGGAATCTTCACCGGATGCCTCATCATCATAGGCTTGGCGGGCACTTCTGATATTCTCTTGCACACCCTCATAATCCAATTTGTGTTGCACCAGACTGCTGCCCGCATTTGTGGTCTTACCCAAAGAGGCTGCCTCCAAAGAGATGGCCAAGCATACAGTGGCACAGATTACAAATAAAAATTTTACAATCATTTTGGTTTTCTTTTTCTTTCGTTTTTTTGTTGGAGTTTTTGTTTTTTGTGACAGACTTTCCTTCTTCTTTCTTTCTACTCCCACAGTTTTAATGATTTAACTGAGCATTTGTATTGATATGTTATGGCCTTTTATAGGTTTTTTCCCCATGGCTTTTTGGCACTGATGATAAAGAAAAACAACAATAACAGCAACAACAATAACAACATCTCAATATTTTGAAATGATCACGATGAAGATGATAATGATGTTTGCATGTTAATGATGATGAAGAAAAAAATGAAAGTAAAAACAATTTCTTCAAAATCTCTGTCTCTGTCTCTGTCTCTGTTTCTGTTTTTATTTCTGACACTTTTACCACAAAAATAAACCAACTCCTCACACTGGTATTGTTATTGTCTTTTTTATGGATTTTTTTTTTGATTATCATCTTCAGCCTCATTATTATTATCTTCATAATCATGTTTAAGATCGTCATTAACATCAGTGTTGTGTTGGTCATGCAATCACAAAGGTTTTCATCGTGTATGCTTACGAGTGTGCTTTAACGCTGGCTCTTTGATGCTCTTCGTGCTATTTTTGGCCAAAAAAAAAACAAAAAAGAAAACAAAAACATCCAGAAATTGTTGTGAATGCTCTCTTCTGTCAATATTATTCAGCTGTGGCTAAAGAAAGAAGATCAATCATAAGCAGTCGTGTTAAGAAAGAAAGCTTCATTAAATCGATAGGTTTTTATAGTGTAGTTTGGTTATTCGGTTACTTTAGAGCGAAAAAAAATAATCGAAATTGAAGGAAGGAATGCTTTCTTAGATAGGATGTAAAGGACAGATCCTTTGCCCTTATAAATGTACCTAGTATGTAAATTTATTTTTCCAAAGAACTCATCCTTTACACGAGTCAGCAATGGGCTTCTATTGAACTGACTATGCGTTCTTGTATATTTAGATGCCTGCTTCATACGACCAGAAAATCTGTTTGGCATTCTTGAGACACCAAAAGTGTCGGAAGATGAAAAGTGGCCCACATAACATCGAGTGTTTTTATGCTACATTATAACTATCAATATGGATAACTACATATGTTTGAATAGATAAGAACTATTCCACGTTTCTATTCAGTAAGATTCAGATTCAGTAACGACTATCGTCTGCTAATTTAATTAATTTGAAACTGGCCGTAGATGATCAGTTTTATCATTATCAGGTTAAGTAAGATTAGACAAAGGACGCTCCTTAGGTCAGTGATATCATAGTTAATATTTAGCCTGGAGATCAAAGTTTGCCTAAAGGAAACCATTCCGACTCCCCGTCAGCGCCCTAATCTCGCAGTACCCCGTGATAAAACCGACAACCAACCTTAAGTTGACCTTTTCCAAGCCTAGCAGCTAACCTGTTTTCCTACTGTCCACAGGAGGCCGTAGACATCTAGAGACAAAACAACCCGATCCGTTCCCCCAACGCCTCTGCTCTTCCTCCCTGACCCATCAATTGATGAGGCCGTAGAGGTGACAGACTGGGGGGTCAGGACCAACTATCAAATCGCCCCCAGAAAGCGAACCTCACCCGGAACCCATCATAGATACGATCTAGTCCAAAAGTCCTCAACGACTCCTTGCATTTGCGAACGAGCCGTGATTTGCACCAGACCGACGCAATTCTTCTGGCAAGGACAGGCCCCTGGTACTTGAGGTGGCCATAGGCTTTTCCTTCTTCTCAGACTCTTTGCTTATACAGAAGTCTTTCGAGGGAATGCCAAATCTATCGGTATGCCTACCAATATATCAGCGGCCCAAGAGAATCTCAAATTTGAGGTGGATGACTATGCGTTTTAAGAAGAGAAGATATTCATACGTAACATAATGCTTCAGTCAGGATTACGACCTAGTTTCTCACACCACTCATGCTGTGTGTGTTAATTTTATACATGAGTGGCGGGACCTACAGTTTAAAGTCGACTCCAAACGACAGATTTTTTGAGAAACTTTTTCATGGCAATTTTTTATTTACTCCCAGAGTTTTTGCCAGAAATCTGCTGAGAGGAAGTCGCTGGAGAAATACTTTTTGTATTTTGTTTTGATGTCTGGCCCGGGACTCGAACCCTGACTTTACGTCTAATAAGCCAACACACTACCTACTAGACTAAGGCAACTTCAAAACGCTTTAGTAACGATTATCGTTTGTTAATTGAATTAATTTGAAACTGGCCGTAGATGATCAGGTTTATCATTATCAGGTTAAGTAAGATTAGACAGCGGACCCTCCTTAGGTCAGTGATACCATAATTAATATTTAGCCTGGAGGTCAAACTTTGCCTAAAGGAAGCCATTCCGACTACAAAATAATCTTGCAATTGCAGCAATTTTTACATTGGGGAGTTCAAGCGAAGATGACAGAAATTAAAATTTTGAGCATATTCGTCTCTTCTGGCAAGAGCAGGCCTATGATACATGAGGTGACGATAGGCTCTTCCTTCTTCTCAGACTCTTTGCTTATACAGAAGTCTTTCGAGGGAATGCCAAATCCATCGGTATGCCCTCCAATATAACGCCAGCCCAAGAGAATCTCAAATTTGCGATAAATGACTATGCGCTTTAAGAAGAGAAGACAATCATACGTAACATAATTGGTCATTACAACCCTTCAGTCAGGATCACGACCTAGCTTCTCACACCACTTATGTTGCGGGTTTTTTATACGGAAGCTACAGTTTAAAGTCGACTCCGCATGACAGACTATTTTTGACAAACTTTTCATGGCAAATTTATTAACTATTTTTGCTGAGAGGCAATCGCCGTAAATATATTTTTCATATTTCGTTTCGTTTGCAATATCGCACCAGGGGTTTGAACCGTGGTTTCACATCCAATAAGCAAACACACTACCTACCAGACTGCGGCGACTTCAGCAGTTTTATCACAGAATTATATTCAGTGATGACGGTTATTTCTGATTAAATGGCTGCGTCAAAGAGTAAAATTGTTGCATTTGGATCGTAGGCAATCCTCAAGCCTTTGTCTATGCCTCTGAATTGCTAGCTTGTGCAACCTTTAGCTCCTATGGAAGTTTTTCACAACGAAACTTAGCTACAAAAAAGAACGGAGTTTTCTGGAAGCTTTATGCCCGCTTAAAAGAAACAGGAGCTGGAGTTTTTAGTCTCACAATAAAATATTCCGAGTCTAAAAGTAAACTCGTTGGTATTTTCTAAGCCGAAATCTATGACATCGGAAGATGTGCTCAATTCAACTTGGAAAGGGAGCTCAAGAGATAGGAAATAGCCGTACTATCTGACAGTCAGGCTGCCATATGAGTATACGGCTCTTATAGGGTTAAATTGAGGGTAGTAAGAAACTAGTTTGGGAAGATGTTGTTTAGCTAGTTGGGAAAAATAAGGCTACTTTCTTCAGGGTTCCAGGTGTTATGTGGGAATTTCTGGCATACAAGCTTGCGAAAATGTTCATGCAGTCAAAAAAGAAGCCTTCTGTGTAGTGGTGGCGAATATTTGGAATATATGTGCTCATGGAAAAGTTAAAGAGACGCAAAAAGTGGTTTCGAATAATCAAGACTTTTGTTATTTTTTGTGCATAAGACATTAATAATCTGACCATGATAACCGGTCTTATTCAGAATGGGGTTTGTTTCGAGCTTATTGGATAAACTTGCTGACAATGAAAATGAATCAACGGAACTCTTTCTGGGAACCTGTAAGGCATTAATATATCCCAGAAGGAAACCCCCTGGGAGCATACCAAGTGTTGGACAGCTAAATTCAAAAGTTTGTCAGGGTCATAGGCTTAGGGAGGACATTATAGGGGCATACGATATAAAGTTTGTGGGGAGTACAATAGATCGAATGGTTGCAGTATTAAGGCATCTCTTTGTTAATGTTTTGGAAATTTATTGCCTTTGTTACTTAACATTGAATGCAAACGATTATCAGCCATTTCTTATGATAATTATTATTTAAAATATTGTCTTTTGGTTTTTATTTTTTTTTGGCAAAACAAAAGGCCTTCTCAAGATGCATTGTTTTATGGTTTGACAAAATTTATTTGTTTTCGTTTTTTATCTGTGAAAACAAAAGAAGATGTTGTTGACAATAAAAATTGGTAACAGTGTGAAGTGAAATGTTATCGATATCTTATATAATATTTATCATAGTTTTTCAAAAACTATCTGCAATAACAACAAACAACAAGCAAAGTAAATAAAAACAAAAACCTGCTAACCGCTTGGCTTAAATATTTACAACAATAACAATAAAAGGCATTACAAAATTTCATTTGGTTATCTGTACGATCTTTAACGTTAACGTTAATGACTTACTTTGTAAACATAAAGTGTTAACTGGTAACACACATAAATATGCCTGATGCTAGTATAGATCTTAGCTGTCTTGTATGTTGCTAGTATTATATGACAGTTGTTTACTTTTCTTCTTAATCGTATACGAATATATTTCAAATACCGGTTTAAGATTAAAAAAATTTCTTTGAATTGATTTTTTTTAATATTTCTCTTGGAGTTGAAATTTGTTTTTAGAGAAAAAAAAATTAAATTTTACACATGATGCCGTTACTTTTTTTTCCAAATAAAAGTTGAAATTTTTACTTTTTAAGCCTTTGCTAATGGATTTTAAACAAGATTAGTTGTATATTTACTGGTGAAAAAAGATAGAAAGAAGGTTCAATACCCCACTGCTGTAAGCTGTAGGAGTCTAAGCTAAAAAGGCTTTTGATTTTAATTGTTTGGTACTTAAATAGCCATGAAAGCATTTCTTCAAATTAAATTTAATTAATGATCGCAGTACAGGAATGGTACACTAGCAAACATTTATTTAAATGCAGTTTTACTTAGGAAGCAAAAAATAAATCAAGGTTTATCGAATGATTTTTGTTAAAAATTGGAAATCAAAAACAGAATATATTTATCGCTGCATTGAAGTTGTGGTATACCGCCAACAAATGATTTATTGTACGGCTTTCAGCCCTTGTTGGGTATTCCCTCAACCAGCATTTATAAAGGGTGGCCCATTTAAAGTTAAAGTTTAAATTTAAAAAAGCAATAAAACACAAACGGCTTCATTCTACATCCAAAATTATCATCATCATCATCATCGGCAGCTTCTTCATCGTCTTCAGCACTGCCTTCCTGGGAATCATCAAAAAAATAATTCCAAAATAATCATCATCATCATCATCGTCTTCATCACTGCCTTCCTGGGAGTCATTGACAGACTGTTCTTGGGCCTGTTGTTGTGTGATGGCATCTTGATGTTGTATTTCGGCATCTTGTTCATCATCATCCTCATCGGAATCTTTACTGGATGCCTCATCATCGTAGGCTTGGCGGGCGCTTCTGATATTCTCTTGCACACCCTCGTAATCCAATTTATGTTGCACTACAGTTGCTCCGATTAGAAATGCAAAATTATTTCATTCATATGGTTGCCGCGGGTGGCCTCACAGTACTTTATTCGATCGACGTAGTTTTCATGCACTTTTTCGAGTGTATGCGTTCGTATCTCGATAATGGCTTCGCGTATGTTGGCCTTTAAATGTTCAATTGTCTCTGGTTTGTCGGTATAACACTTTTCTTTAGCGGCGCCCCAGAGAAAATAGTCCAACGGTGTCAAATCACAGCATCTCGGCAGCTATTTCGGCTAATTAAACGGCTAATCACACGTTTCACGCAATAAATAAATTGTGGCATAAGATGTATGGCAAGTTGCACCATCCAAATGAAACCAAACATCACATTCATATCAAAACCATGAAGAGCGAGTACAAAAAAAAAAACGGTTATCATGGTGCGATAGTTGTTTCCATTGACCGTAATAGTTGCGCCGTTCTCATTTTCAAAGAAATATGGGTCAATAATGCCTACCGCTTCTTCTCAGCTTTCATGTCACCCACAATATATCTTTCTAAACCCCTCTTACTACTCCTAGAAAGGCTATGGCCAAACCAGCGTCAAGGAAACTACCCTCCTTGAAAACCAATTTAGTTTTACATTCTAATCCCGAGTCAATATCCTAGTCACTGAGTACTCGGATGTTGGTCCGACCATCAGTTGGTGTTGCTATTTCTCAATCTTTCTTTCGTTGATGTAAACATTCGCTTCTCAGCAATTCAAGAGTTTCTTGGGCTGAATACCCCCATTTCTATATCATTATATTTCCTTTACACATCTTTACACCATAGAATTGTCCCTGCCATAAAAGACAAAATTATTCCTTGCAAAGTATTTTCCCCTTGCAAAGTATTCCCCAAAAATTGTACAATTTACTGATACTGTCTAGCGAAGAGGAATACAGTCAGTAATTCGATTTGTCAGGTGGCGATGTTCCCTAATGAATCTCGTGCTAGCGTTGTCTTCCATTAACGGGACCACTGTCGTCAAGGCTTTCTGCCTTATTACCATATGTAAAGAGTTCAAATCTGTAAATTTTGCAGCGCCCGTATTAAGTTTTTACCTTCGATGTATCGAATAAAAATCATCCATGTTTTATCGATGTGAGTCGCCGTAGTCTAGTAGATAGTGTGTTGGCTTATTAAATGAGAGCTCGTGGTTCAAATCCTAGCTCAAACAACTCCATCAAAACGAAATATGAAAATATATTTCTTCGGCAGTCTTCTGGAAAAACTCTGAGATTCAATAAAATTATAAGCAAGTTTTATTCCAACATAAAGGATTGTATTTCCAAATATACATGTTGTTTTTCTCGGTATCTAGTAAACATATTCATAAGTTACATGTATAGGGTCTTTAGCAACATGTTAATAAGATTATGTTTCTAAGCAATGTTTATATAACCAAATGGTATAAACACTTTTCTCTAGTAAAGTAAACATGTTCATAAGACATACATATGTATACTCATTAGCAATATGTTGATAAGATTATGTTTCTAAGCAATGTTTATATAATCAAATGGTATATAAACTTTTATCTTCTCATTATTTATAAACATATTCAAAAGTTAAATGTATAGTGTCATTAGCAACATGTTGATAATATTATGTTTCTAAACAATGTTTATATAATCAAATGGTATATAATCTTCTTACACATAAAAAAGTAGTTTTATATGCAGTGATTTGAGTAAGTAAAAAGCTTTTTTAGTGGCCGTAGTCTAATACGCTTATTAGGCCTGAGGCCACGGTTGAAACCCCTCATTAAATTCATAACTCTTGCATTAGTACCACCCTAATGATTACATTTTTCCACTTAATCACCGTATGGAAATCAACAAATTAAACTGCAATAAAAATATTTTCTTTGAAATAAAATTAATTTCACTTTCTACTCCAGACTTTTGGATTTCAAACGAAGTTAATTTAGAAGATAATATGCTAATATACTGGTAACATTAGAAAAATATTTGGAAATCTTAAACTTCAACTAAAAATTACGTCAGTTACTATAAATGCGTTAAAATTCGAATTTGAAGTGACAGTTAGAAACGAAAAAATGAAGTTGACAGTTGGAGTTGGTGTGGCCATTGGTTTAAGTAAGTCAGGGTTGAAAAAAAAGAAAATTTCAGATATAAACCAAGAATATTTTTTTAGTTTTATTTGCCTATTATGACTTGATTGATAGCCAGCCTTTAGTGGAATTCAGAGGTGAAGCACGTCAGTACTATGCTGCAGATGATGATTATTATGACGAAGCAGAGGAGGATCAAGAGGAAGAAGATGAATTACAACAAACGCTGAGTGAACAAAACGATGATATAAGTGCTGGTGGCCAGGGAGAAGGTGGCAATGAAAACCTTGACGAGCTGGAAGAGGATGATAATGAAGATGAAGAGGGTGATGATGATGAGGAACGTTTTATGACAAATCAAATGTTTTTAAAGAAAATTTTCGATATTATACAGTCATAATGGAATATAATAAATTATTTATTTTAGTTTCTAAACTTAGATTTTAATTTACAAAAGCAACAGCAATGGGAAACCAAATTAATATTCAAACTCTTGCACTTCATGGTTATTATGGCGGGCATAGATTTTCTTGCGTATATTGCTACGATGACGATTTGTAGGCCTGCGGGTCACAGCTATCTTACTGTAGTCCATTACTTTATTAAAAACCGAAGTAGGCATTGCCAGACTGTTGATGGTATTTTCTTTAACATTAGCTGGTGCTTCTGACACTTGTACGCCTGCACTTAATGGTACATTTTGTCCTCCAATACTCAATGTTATAGGTAAACTGGAGTGCATATTTATAACGATAGGCACGGTAATATAAATTGGTGCTGTATACTCCTTAGTGTTAGGTTTCTCTGCCTGTACCTGCTATTCAAAATTTTCTTGTTATTCTTATCATTCTAATAATTCTTATGCGTTTACTATACTAACCTCACTTTTAACATCAAAACTTTTTAAAAAATGCAATGGAATTGCATCCTCTTTGCTAATTTCATGCATTTCTTCGGCGGTTAAGTCGGGTAAACGTTCCGCCAGTAAATGGTAATCGTTTTCAAAATCTTTCCATTTCTCCGACTCATCTTTTACTATGTAATCGTTTTCAACTTCCACATTTCTAGTGCTTTCCGGTATAATTTCAGTAGATTTTTTTAATTCAAGTGCCCTTTCTTCTTCTTGTTTTGTATCAATTGCTTTCACAGGAGTTTCAGTTGCCTTATTTTCCTCAATTTGTGGAAACGTTTCGGTTAAAATGGCTTGAGGCTCCTCCGCGGTGTTCGCCAAATCTGTAGGCATTGCCAAACAGTTTGCAAGTAAGACTAGCATTAGAAGACCTGAAAAGAGACAAAATTTCCAAAATTATATTTTAAGGACAAAAAAGTATCTGCGAAAAAGGATAGGCAGAGTACACATTAAAGCATTATTTGCTATACTCAATTGGCGCCCAAGATGGATGCGGTAAGGAGGACATACTGCAGCTCTGGGTAGACATAGACACATTCAGTTTAATTATGTGGTTCCCCATAACTTCGTGAAATGTCGCTGGTTTTTGAACTTTAACTAGGGACTTCGGTCCTGAATATCATAAGTTTCTCCTATGACCTTTGAGGCTTATTTCGACGACATCCAATTGCTGAACAAAGTAGATTGTGGTGTATGTATAGGGAGTACACAATCTCAGACGTGCTACAGGGTATAGGAGTTCCAATTTCAAACTCAGAATTCAATTCCGTTGGCGGAAAGAAGGTTTGCTGAACTTGTATGGACAAGAGAAGAGTGATTAACTTTTGTTCTTAAATCGCATGGCCATGCAGTGTAGAATTGTAATCCTTACAAGCTACAGTATTATTGGAAGGCATGCCGAAAGACTTGGTATTCTCCGAGAATTAAGGCTCTGAGGAGAAAGAAGAATTATTTTGCATCTCATGTGTCAGATCCAAGCTCTTGGCGTCAAGAGGTGGAGTTTATTAACCTTTCATTATCTGTAATCCTTGAATGAACTCCACAGTATTGCAATAGATTTATGGATTTAGGATGATGTTGTGTTACTGGCCTAAATGACACTTTGTACTAAAGGGTCCACTACCTAACCTCAATATATTATATACGAATATTGCTGTTGATGAACGAATTGTCACTGTAATATATTGTGAGCGCTTCTAATCCTGACTAAAGAGTTTCGCTGAAGAAGCATTAACAGGGATAGTGTACAGCATTTCTTGCACCGTCTGATAAAAAAAACCGAGGCACTTGAATGCTACTTTTGACACTTGAATAATATGCTGGTTCTGCATACATACATACATACATAATTGGCCATTACAACCCTTCAGTCAGGATTACGGCCTAGCTTCTCACACCACTCATGTTGTGTGCGTTAATTTTATACGTGAGTAGCGGGACCTACAGTTTAACGTCGACTCCGAACGACAGATTTTTGAGAAACTTTTCATGGCAATTTTATTTACTCTCAGAGTTTTTGCCAGGAATCTGCTGAGAGGAAGTCGCCGAAGAAATATTTTTTTTTTTTTTCATATTTCATTTTTGATGTCTGACCTGGGATACGAACCCGGGCTTTTACGAATAGTAAGCCAACACACTACCTACTACACCACGGCGAACATTATATTGCATTTTCATGCTGACAACATAATAAGCTTCGGTCTTTCTAGCATTGCAACTGATTTCTACTATAATCCATTCAATCTCCAAAATATCTCGCGGTCCAAAGTCAATGGGATATGATTACCAAACACTACTCTGCTCTTCCATTGAACAGATAGGATTTGAAGGTAATTGTCGAACACTACAACTGTTCGATGACAACAAAGTGAACGATCGCAAAACCGTCCTAATCCTGTGCAAGTGATAGAATTGTCTACATATCTCTTCTACCAGAGGATTACATACATAATTTTCCACATGAATGAAGCGGGGATAAAGTCGACTTCGGACGATAGATTTTTGAGAAACTTTTCATGGCAAATATTTATTTACTCTCAGATTTTTTGCCAGAAATCTGCTGTCGCTGAAGTAATATTTCGTTTTTTTAGAGACCTGGGAGACCGTCTAATACTATGTTCAGATATGCACTTTTATTGAGTCAATATTCGGTTTATTGAGTACAATATTTTAAGTGTTCAGACATAATAATATACGCAGTTCTGCTGTTTATTCAATATTCATTTGACAGCTGGTAAACAAACAACAATATTATTTTTATTTTCTTTGTTGTTGCTGACATTTGAGTTGTCAAATATCAACAGAAAGTGTTCGGTTAATTGTAATATGCGCACTGGACATATGTACTTATGACAGTGCTGCATTTTAAGTTTTAATCAATATTATAACAATTTAAGTCGCCGTGGTCTAGTAGGTTGTGTGTTGGCTTAATAGGCGAAAAGCCCCAGGGTTCGAGCCCCAGTACAAAAAGTATTTCTTCTGCGACATCCTCTCAGCAGATTTCTGGCAAAAACTCTGAGAGTAAATGAAATTGCCATGAAAAGTTTCTCAGAATATTTGTCGTTCGGAGTCGACTTTAAACTGTAGGTCCCACCACTCATGTATAAAAATTAACGCACACCACATAAGTGGTGTGAGAAACTAGGTCGTAATCCTGACTGAAGGGTTGTAATGACCAATTATGTATGTATGTATGTATTATAACAATTTGCGTATTTATTGCGCAATAATTAAATGAAACTTTATATGAAATATTGAGTTCAATAATGGCGTTTATTGCGATTTACGCAATAAAGATGCATATCTGAACACCGTATAATAAGCCAACACACTACCTACTAGACTACGGGGACCAGAGGTGTAGTGTGCTATTAATGGCTGTTAGAGAGAAACTCAGTGACACAAATTTTTCATAGAAAAGTTGAAAATTCTTTAAGGTAAGGTAAGGTCACTTGTTAGAATTCTCTTCAATAGAAAATATGAGGCTTACAGTTCACCTCTTTCATATGATTTCCAATTTTTTTTTCCACTTTTATTTTCTTTAACATTTAATTTATTTTCTTTAACATTTACATACATACAAACATAATTGGTCATTACAACCCTTCAGTCAGGATTACGACCTAGTTTCTCACACCACTTATGTTGTGTGTGTTAATTTTATGCATGAATGGCGGGGACCTACAGTTTAAAGTCGACTCCGAACGACAGATTTTTGAGATACTTTTCATGGCAATTTTATTTACTCTCAGAGTTTTTGCCAGAAATCTGATGAGAGGAAGTCGCCGAAGAAATATTTTTCGTATTTTATTTTGATGTCTGGCCTGGGGCTCGAACCCTGGCTTTTCGTCTAACAAGCCAACACACTACCTACTAGACCACGGCGACTGCTTTAACATTTATTTGCACTTATTTTTGTTTAATTATTTATTTTTTTTTTAAATTAAATTAAATAAAATTTTGGGAATTTCTTTTTACCTATTCCGTATCCGTATATTTGATGCATTTTGGCTTAAAATTTTAATACTAAAGAAAGTTTGCGTTTGATTCTCTTATTTATAGATTCGATTTGATTTGATTTCATACGATTTTTAGAAAAAAAAAACAAACACTTTCAATTTCTATTTCGTTTTGTTCATAATTTATTGAAAATTTAAAATTTTTTTTCTTCGCATAAATGTTTTGCTATTGATGACGTTAAACTTTTGTTGGGTTTTTTTGTTTTAATTTGATTGATTTATGCAAATTATTATTATTTTTGCTTATAATTAAAGGTTTCACTGTATTAAATAATCGTTTAAACGTATCTCATCTGAAAAGTTCAATGAACCAAAGAAATAATTTTAAAAAATAAAATCCAATCGCTTAAATTATTAATTTCACTTGGCAAAGACTAGATTTTTAATTGATGATTACCAATTGGGAGAAATTTCTTAAAGAAAAATAGAAATAGAAAATAAAATTAAACATAATCAAATAATAAAGAAACGTGTACACTCCTCTTTTAAAGATTTTGTTAAAAAGAAATAAAAAAAATATCATCAGCCAACAACGCTTGATAAAAAGTTTTGTTACAATTTGTCTGTTTAAGGGGAAATAAACGGCATAGGGTGATACAGTATGAGTGCAGTTTTCAAATTTATTGTGATTTTTCTTTTTATGCAACTGACTCTCTTTGAAATTTGTCAGCTGTCACATATGTTTTTAAGAGCAACACTCACGAGATGAGCGCTATACAGTGATGGCCTTATTATTAGAAACGACTTAGCAACATTTGTTTGTCAATTTGTTTTACAGTTTTCACTGTGTACCTGGGATCAAAGGCTTTGTTTGGAGAACGTCTTACATACGTTTTTCCATCAGATTGGGACAAATTAAACTTAGATTCGTCACTCGAGAGAAGTCTGTTCCAGAAACATCGTTTCTAATTATAAGACCACCACTGTACATGCAGTGCATTGTGTTGAAATACAGGAAAGGTAGTTGATAGGAGAAAAGAAAATGCCCCGTGTATGTACACCTTCGTTATTTATTTTTCGAGAATTGCTTTTTGGTAATAATTCTCACTTTCTTTTTTCTCTCGTGGTTAATGTCAAGCAAACATTCAAATAATCACAAATATCCAGAGTCTTTGCACTAGACCATAGGGGCCAGACCCAATTAATGTTCCGATTATTAAAAATGAAGCACTTTACGAAGAAATAAGGACGTATAAGTATGAAAACTTCGCTTGCAATTATCGAAGAATTTTCTGCACAGAAAGTAAATCTCCTGTCCGTCAATATGCCGCTCGGTTTCTCAAAAACATTTCTGTTGTTAACAATACAGTACTCGGAAACTTGAAGAAATTAATGCAACGTCGTTCTTAACAACTTTAAGTTCACACAAAACATAGGACTTTTCACAAAATTCCTGCACCTTCAAGCATATAAAGCTCTGCTTAAAAGGGCAGCTCAAACTAGCAGACTATCAAAAGCGCCGGCAATTCGTTACTTGGTTATTGGATCAAAGTCAAGTCAATTTAAATTTTTAGAAGAAAGCTTTCTTCTCTAATGAAGCGCATTTCCATCTGAATTCCTTAGCAAATTTTGAATTCCTTGTCGAATTTTGGGGTTCAGAAAAACTTTACGCAATCCATGACAAACAAATGAAACCACAACGACTGCGTACTTTGGTTAGGTGGCATGATTACATATATATACATAATTGGCCATTACAACCCTTCAGTCAGGATTACGACCTAGTTTTTCACACTACTTATGTTGTGTGTGTTAATTTTTATACATGAGTGGTGGGACCTACAGTTTAAAGTCGACTCCGAACGACAGATTTTTGAGAAACTTTTCATGGCAATTTTATTTACTCTCAGAGTTCTTGCCAGAAATCTGCTGAGAGGAAGTCGCCGAACAAATATTTTTTGTATTTTATTTTGATGTCTGGCCTGGGGCTCGAACCCTGGCTTTTCGTCTAATAAGCCAACACACTACCTACTAGACCACGGCGACTTCAATTAGCAGATCATGGAAGGGAAATTAGTTCAATGGTTATTGGGCCGAAGCGGTCAATGTTAGAAAGCGTGCGTACTCACTTATATCGGTACAGAGAACGGCTGCATTACGTATCACTTCGGCGTATCGTACAGTATCCCCGCCGGCCGTACTTGTGATTGCAGGTACAGCTACTGTAGAT
Organism: Sarcophaga subvicina; assembly: GCA_936449025.2. NCBI lineage: Eukaryota > Metazoa > Arthropoda > Insecta > Diptera > Sarcophagidae > Sarcophaga > Sarcophaga subvicina. Next base: position 15,471,955 of record OW388083.2, on the reverse strand, counting down.
CTGCAGGCCGCGGAGCTTAGAATGGGCAAGAGCGCCTCCTCTTATTGCCTTTACGAAGAGGAGGAAGTAATTGATGATGATTTTCGAATGTGCACGCTGACAGAGCTATAGCTCTGAACTGACGTCAACATTTGGAACGATCACGGCCGCTAACATTGCGAGTAGAGAGAATTGCACTTAGTGGCGAATTACGTGGAGCGTATTCTATGACTGAAGAAGAGAGATCTCGAGGCTGCAGAACATGTAGGCACGCCGGCATGATGATACTTGCACACGTGTCAAACTAAATCCTACACAGAGACCTGGACGAAAGGAATAATAGAGACACTTGATGTCTCCTCAACTTTCGACACGCGGATATGAACGCGCAGGGGCCAAAGGGTCAAAGGACTCCACTCCGAAGTAATACCACCGTAGTTCCGGAGTGGGCACAACAAGTTCACGAGACTAGGGGGGATTTAGTGGGTGAGAGCCACACATACGGAGGATGTGACGACTTCCTCTATGGTGCGGTATCTGTGAAAAAAATGGTCATTGGAGCGATGTGAAGTCTTTTAAAAGTTTTCGAAAAGAAAGAAGTTGAATTCTGGGGTTCAGAAAATCTTTACGCAATCCATGACAAACAAATGAAGCCATAACGAATGCGTGCTCTGGTTAGGTGGCATGATTGGTCTTTACTTTTTTGAAGATGAGCTAGAAATTGCGATATCTGTGAATGGCATTCCTACAAAAACAAAATAACGGAATTCATTTGACGACATGTGGTTGCAGCAAGATGGCCAAAGCGCGTTCATAATGCAGCACCGAAAAAATGATCAAGAAACTGCCATTAATAGATTTAATTAATACACACACCATGGGTGGTGTGAGAAGCTAGGTTGTAATCCTGACTAAAGTCTTGTAATGACCAATTAAGTAAGTTAGAGTTTCAATCCTTTCTATATAAGCCATCTAGGAAACTTATCCTCCAACCCAGAGTGGTGTTAATATCGACAAGGTACGTCATTTGACGGTTAGGCTATGATTATTATTTATTTCGTTTGCTTTGAAGGTTTTAAGAGCAGAACTTTGAAAATTTGTCTTTGAATTCCAGAATTACTATTTTGCTTAGTTTAGTATGATGAACCACAACTCCATTATTTTTCGATCCATATTTGGGTTTCCATTTTAAAAATTTTTTTCAAATTATGCAAGAGCCTGGTTCTCATCAATCCATGTGTTTTAAAAACAGAAGGCATTCCTAGTTTTTCATCTTGTTCTCCGTGCATCTAGATTAAGGCATTTATGAGGAGTTATTTGGATTAGAAAAATATTTTTTTAAAACACAATACTTGCCTTTAAAATTCAAGTTCTTTTTTTGAGAATTTAAAAGAAAAGCTTACGCTGTTGTTGTCTTGGCTTGTTTTGTTTGTCTTGTCTTGTCTTGTCTTGTCTTGTCTGAATCACTCTGTGGTTTTTTTATATTTTAGCCGAGACACACTTCATAACTGTTAAAGGTATATTGGCTAACGGTAAACCTTAAGCTACATCTATATGTGACTAATAACGGGTTTACTGTTAAAATAAAGAACAATTAACAACAGAAGAGTTTAAATTTAAACAAAAACAAAAACAAACAAAATTCTTATACGCTTGAGACCTATTAATGCCAAGGGGCTTCTCCTGTATAGTCACTTTCGAAATGTGAAATTTTCTATGACTTTGGCTTATAATTCAGGCTGGATTTGTACGGTGGCATAGGCCGATATTTTGACTGACATAGTTTCAACTGTATCAACTGTTAAAATTCTGAAGTCCCTGTTGGAAGATCCTACATTATAGAAGCATAATTTATAGAAGCATATTTTGACTGACGCAGCTTCAATAAGACGGCCGTTATCAACTGTTAAAATTCGGAAATCTCTGTTGGAAAATCCTACATTATAGAATCACAGTTTATAAAAGCATAGAGAACTCTATTTAGAGTCAGATTGTATTTAGTACCAGGTTTAGGACCATGCTAATAAAATTAGTGACGGATTATGGTCCTCTCTGAACAGGATGTATACCCTGGTGGTCAGACCAATAGGGACATGTGGGGCAGACAGAACAGATTTGAAAACGGCTCAAATGGAATTAAACAAGATACAGAAACTAACGTATATTGGTATAATATCATACAGTGGCACTGCCTATGGTAGTGAAAAGTTAAGCTTTGGAGTCTATGCTTAGAATAATGGGAGACAAGTTTAGCCTGAGATTCATTAAAGGATTTTGAGAAATAGAGTCCTGCGAATGGCTGACACTTCTCACCTTAACTATGCAATGCTTCTTGGGGACGATTGCTGTAGACTGCCTAATGATGAAGGTATAGCACTGGCCATTATATAGTCACCTAGCAGCAACTCGTTTCCTTGCCTTTCGCATCTTGAGTTTAAATTAAATGTCCACAAACACTACTCCCTCTTTCCACCTTCCTATAACCTATTTTTCTAAACCTGCATAATGCACTGCATGAGTAGGAGCCATCCCCTGAGTGCTGGTTTTATCAAAAAAAAAAAAAAAATGCACAGGACCATTTAAGTTTAGTGCTTCGCAACGAGTTTTAGTAAGAACAATTAAAGGAGAAATATGAAATCTGCATACACTTTCAATAAAGAGACTCTTTTTGGGGCATACAGATGGGTCAAGAACATATAATGGAACAGGAGTAGGAATTTATGGTCTCTCGGGTATCTTCTTCCGGAACGGAAGGCTGTGTCAAAGAAAGATGTGTTCAATATAACTTGGATAAGAGATATGAAGGACGGGACCTTGCACTACTCGTTGACCGTCAACCCAGTATTTGAGCCCTCGCTAGCCTTTTGTGAGGTTAAATCGAAGATAGTATGGGACTGTCTAGAAAAATTGAATCGGCTAAATAGGGGACATAAAGTTACGGTCTGCACGTCCCAGGGTATGTGGAAATTAGTGGCAATGGGCAAGCAAGCAAGATAGCGATGAGGGGAGCTTCCACCCCAAGACCAGAAGCTGTCTGTTTATTGGGAGCTGATGTTTGTAAAGGTATGCCAAACGAAAGGGAAGATATTAAGGATTTCATTTCATAGACCAGTGGGATGAATAGACTTCTTCTCAATTCAAATATTTATTCCAAGTTTATACGTTTAAAGTTGAAGCCGCCATAGTCTAGTAGGTAGTGTGTTGGCTTATTAGACGTAAAGCCAGGGTTCAAGCTCCAGGCTAGACATCAAAACAAAATACAAAAAGTATTTCTTCGGCGACTTCCTCTCAGCAGATTTCTGGCAAAAACTCTGAGAGCAAATAAAAATTGCCATGAAAAGTTTCTCAAAAATCCGTCCTTCGGAGTCGACTTTAAACTGTAGGTCCCACCACTCATGTATAAAAATTAACACACACAACATAAGTGGTGTGATAAACTAGGTCGTAATCCTGACTGAAGGGTTGTAATGACGAATTATGTATGTATGTATGTTATACGTTTAAATAAATATGAATGAATATGAATATGAATCTGTTCCTGTGCTGTGATATAAAACTTTTAAAACTTTTCTTTCTGAATTACAGTCCAACTCTTCTGTTTTCTATTGAGTTACTATCGTATGCATATTTTCAAATACAGAAGCAAAATTTAATCACACAATTATTGAAATGAACAGAAGACGTAAAATTGAATGAAGAAAACAGCAAAAAAGAGAGAAAAAAATTAAATCAACATTTTGAATTTTTTATAACCGAAAGAGTATTAAACGGCCAACTCCTATACTCCTGCCTGCCTGCCTGCCGATGTCCGTCCTGCTTTATCTCATTACACAGCCAGAAAATATGAAATCAATTCATAATCATATTGACTTAAAGGGGGGCAGAAAAAAGTTAAAAGAATGAACAATTTTTTTTCACTTCTTCTAACGCTTCCATGCTCCTGCCTGCATTCATAGGAAAAACTTAAAAGTAGTTGAAGATAATTTCGAAACTATGATTGTGTGTAAAAACTATAAAATAAAGGGGGAAATAAAAAAGAAAAGTATAACGAAGGGAAAAAAGTTTAAAATAAAATTCAATATCTAAGGAATGGCATCCATTTCATTTCAATACCCATTTTCCATCTTTAACTTTTGTGGTACAGCTTTTGTATTCATTCTTCCGTTGTCTCCACTTTAGTCCTTTTGCCTGGTATTGCAGGGCATACAAAAACAAGCAGCTGCTGGAAACTAAAATAAAATTCCAGCATAATTTTATTTAACGGTGGCAAACATTATCCAAAACACCACAGGCACACAGATAGACAGACATTCGTTCGTTTGCTCCAGTGATAGACGAATGGTTAGACAGACAAATGCATAGACAGACAGTAGAATAGGGTAAGAAGTTCAGGGAAATATTACAAACAAAATCATCATAATGGCAGTTGTAAGCCAAGGGTCAGTTCCACAGAATGGAACTTAGGCCAAGAGGCTAGTAATCTAGTAGGTAGTGTGTTGGCTTATTAGACATGAAGCCACGGTTCAAATCCCAGGTCAGACATCTCTAACAAAACGAAATATAAACAAATACTTTTTCAGCGACTTGCTCTCAGCAGACTTCTGACAAAAACTCTGAGAGTAAACGGAAATTCTTTAAAATCTATCTTTCGGAATCGACTTCCAACTGTAGGTCCCGTGAAGTATTTGTTAGGAGAAATAGGAGGTATGGTGGAGGCAACCCCGATATGTGATCACCCTTCGTGGTGTACTCCTCGTCGTGCGTTATTTGCTCCTCTTGCCTCTGTCGTCTGTCCCTGGGCGTAGATACGCATGCGATCGTTGACAGTTTTGAATCCATTTTCTGCTGGTTCTTCTGCTCCGCTTCGCCGTTCCTGTTGCTGCTGCTGTTGTTTAGGTGCTGGCCGAAATTGCCTCTCTCCCTTGCTCCCGTCATCCCCGTCATTGCCATCATCGCTGCTGCTTAGCCTGCTGCGTTGTTGTGTGTCCTCCTGTTACGTTCGTTTTGTCCACTTCTGGTGCCACACAATGTGGCCAAAGCCTCGTCCGTGAGGACGCTGTTCAATGTTAGTATTGTAAGTGTTGCCCTTTATGTCGATGTTTGCGACACGTGGCCACCAGTCCCGAACTGTTTGGAGTTCAACTGGTAGTAATCGACTTGATTACGAGGTCTGACCGCAGACTTAATTCTGGTACCACGGGAGTCAGGAGCCCCTGGAACCTCGATTCCAGCCTGAATGTTTTTGCGGCCCCTTTTGGGAGCATCGTGGTGGCTGTGGTTTAGACCCAAATCGCGGGAAGAGTCTAGTCAGTAGGCTCGGTGTGTAGTTTTAGATAGGGTCCGCTCCTAACCAAGGGGGAAGTCATGTCCAAATACATGGCTTCGAATTGGTACTCAGGTGTAGGTAGTATATATTTTGCATTTGAATTTCCACCTTCATCCATATAAAGTGTAGGTTAGGATAGGTTAGCGTGTAGCTTTCCGTTTACACGCAAGTTCATTCGATGGCCATATGGTCTATTGTGTTTTCCAGTGTGAGGTAAGCCTTCTTGCAATGGTATGATGGGATTGAACCACCCCAAGCTCCGGATGAAACCGGATAGTTCTCTCAGTGGCACGTTCGCCATCATGACCAGATCTTCAAACCTTTTCTCGCTCAAAAATCGATGACGTCTGTTATGATGTGCACGGCACTCGCATAAAAAAAATATTCCGGTTCCTCCACATCTGCACCAATACTACAAATTGCTCAGTGTCCTATTAGAATTCTATTCTATGAAGTCTAGCTGTTGCATTACACACGTTCTGTTAATAAATTTCGGCTGCCAAAGAAGTCTTCATTTTAAGTTCCCAAGCGCCAGACAATGACAGAAAAGATTGTCTGTGGTCTCCTGTTCTTCTCCGCCTTTATAATCTCTGCAGAAGTTATTGTGAGATATTGCCAGTCTCCGGGCATGTGCACCCAAAGGCTGGTATATACCCCTATTGGGCCAGATCTGTCTGTTCTCGTCTCGCCTTTGAAACACCTCCTGTAGGAGAATGCCAATCTCATGTATGAATTCAATTGAATTTCCTATTGTGCCAGCTTTCAGCTTTGTTGTTGCTTTCGTATACCCCTATCGGGTCAGATATGTCTGATTTCTCTTCAAGTGGGTTGTCGTCTCTTCTTTGAAACTCTTCCTGTAGGAGAATGAAACTCCTCTATTTGAGAATGCCAAAGTCATGTATGAATTGAATTGAATTTTCTATTGTGTCAGCTTTTGCAGAGCGCAGCTGCTTTTATGTTGCCTTCAATGTCCCAATGTCCAGAAACCCACATCAGGGCATCTGTCGAATGTCGCGCTATCTCTTCCAGTGGCATCAAGAATTATAGGGCAATCTTGGATGTGGTGTACACATTCTGTGGGGAATTAATGGCCGCTTTATACTCTTCGTAAAGATGCGAATATCTCCACTCAATATTCTTTAATATTGGATTCGCGCTTTCATCACTTCCTTCAGCTTTTTAACAGTCCTCTCTGCAACCATTGCCTTTTCCTGTTCCATTTTGTAAAATAATTTCTTAACCTGTTTAAACAAGTCAAATGTTAAAGAAATTCAAATTCAATATTGTTTTTCAATTTCCCCTCTGCCCTTTTCCCTCCAAAACAAACAAAACCTTTGCACCCGCATTTTCTGTTGTTCCATCAATTGTTTGGTGGTGATGCAACATTCATTCATTCATTCACTTACTCACTCACTCACTCGCTCATTTACTAACACATTCATTTGTTCCGTCTGTCATTCTTTTGCATTCATGGCATGTTCTGGCGCTGACAGTGTATGCATTTATTGCTTGATTGAGTTGACAAAATGCATTGTGTAGAGTGCTGACAGCATGTCAGCATTTACACAATAACCCATTACCACTGCTGCTGTCGTGCGCTACTCTTACCCAATACCAATCCAAGCAAAGTATTGAGCAAGTATTGGTATTGATTTTGCCAAAAGAAAATGCAAATTTTAAATAAGGAAAGTAGAAGCACAAGTAGAAGTGGAAGCAAAAGAAAACAAAAGTCTGTATGCAAACAGACTTAAACTTATTGTACTCACATACACATACACGCACACACATACTAAGTGCATATTGCTTTTGGATGGTTTCTTTTCTGTTTTGGTGGAGCACCACCAAACATCTGTTAAATGCGGTTGCAAGAATGTCAAACTTAAATGCGGTACAATCAATGAATTGATAACGATCAAGTTGCTGGTATTTGAGGGGGATATGAGCAGTATAAGGTGTTTAATGAAACGGGTGTTATGAGAAAATTTGAAAAAAAGGAGGAGAATTTAAACAGAAAATTAAAAAAGAGCAAGTGATGTGTGAAGACTACGTATTCTCTGCTACTTCTTCAGTAGCACGCAGGTACTTGCAATATTGCTCGACTTAGTTGGTCCTGTTTGAATAAGAAGAGGACTGGAAATTATTTAACTTGAATCACATGGCTATCTATCACACATTCGATCCCCAGGGTTGGATATCAATTGGTGTAACACATTGGATTTTAAATCCAGTTTCTCTGCTCGATTTAAACAGTGTAAGATAGGCCTGAGCGGCACCGTAGCAACTGAAGATATCTCTCAAGCGGTATTCAGGCTGAAGATGTCATTGTGTATCGATCACATAACGTGCTATTCGTTTAAGCATCAATTGGTCGGTTTTACGGGGAATTTTGTAGACCGACTTAAAGATGTTTCCTTTGAAATTGCAAACAGTAGATTAGTTCGTAGCTTACTATCTAGCCTACCCTCTACTCTATACTAGTGTCCGTTTTTCAATTACCTACAAAAATAGTAAAACTAGGTTTCTTTATGTGTAAGAATATTATGCATCAATTGATTACTAAAACATTGTTGTGCAACATAATCAAACAATGTTATCAACATGTTGCTAATGACACTATACATGTGTAAGAAGATATATACCTTTTGATTACAAAAACATTGTTTTGCAACATAATGAAACATAATGTTATCAACATATTGCTAGAGCAACTATACATGTGTTAGAAGATTATACACCATTTGATTATATAAACATTGTATCGAAACATAATCACTCATAATGAAAACAACATATTGCTAGAGCAACTATACATGTGTTAGAAGATTATACACCATTTGATTATAAAAACATTGTATCGACACATATTCACTCATACTGTAAACAACATGTTGCTAGTGACACTATATATGCGTAAGAGGATTATACACCGTTTGATAATAGAAACATTGTATCTAAACATAATCACTCATAATGTTAACAACATGTTGCTAATAACACTATACATGTATCTTATGAGTATGTTTACTAACAAGGAGAATAACAACATGTATATATTGGAAATTGGATATTATCAAGTGCCAATATCGTAAACAATAAGTTACGATACGGAAGAAATGTAAGCGAACAACATTATGAAGCATTGGAAATATGAGACGAAATCAATATGTGTTATTAGAGAAAGAGAATGAAAAACATAATTTAACGAGAGCAACACTGTTAGTTTTCAAATAAGCTAAGGCCAGAGATGTTAATAGTGAAATGATGCTAAATGTTGAATGTTTTTAAAGTTCATAGGCCATGTGAAAGCCATTATTTGTAAATTTCAAAATATATTTAACTCTCCTAAAAGAAGAAATATGAAAAAAATAAACTACATGCGTATACAAATAAAAAAAAAATAAATAAATTAAAAATAAGTATGTAATTCCCGAAACTGTTTCCGCGTATGGATATTTTTCAGAGAAATTGTTGGATTTAACGGCAGAGCAGGTCTTCAAAAAATCCATTTTTAAACATTTTTAAAATATGAAAGGAAATTCATTAAAATGTTGTCTTTAATTTTACGTACGTAGAATATTATAGTCTAACAAAACTCTTTGCCTAAGTCTAAATCCTTTATTACTCTATTCAGTATACAATTTCTCACTTTAAAATGCTATATAACATGCCATAAATTGAACTCTTAAAACCAACTCCCATCTGTGGTACATTTTAAGGTCATCAAAAAACAAAAATATTTTATTGATAACAGTTACTACGCACAATAACAAAGTACAACACAAAAAAATGTTGCATAATGCAGTTGCTGTTGTTGTTCTTGTTTTTCATAAAATTGGAGAAACACTTGTTCAACTTCACCAATATCATGCTCTTTTAATGACGTATATTTTTATAATTACATTGTTGTTGTTTATTTTTATGATTTACTCACGGCTCTCTATTCTCAAATTGCAATGTCTATTGAGTGTGTAAACAGTGTTACCGATTTATCCTACTTACTAAGATGCTCAGCAATTTTTGTACATTTTTTAATGTTGGGTAGTGGATATATGTCAATTATATATGTAAACATTTAAATTAAATATTCCCTTTTTGTACCATATGAGTATCAACTAAACAAAACCGAAGATGGCAATACTAAAGTTTACTTGGTTTGTTTGTTTGTCACTTAACCGTTTACTTAGAGAGTGTAACTCGCTTCAGTTGTTCGTGTGGCGTTGAAAGTATGTAATTAATTGTCGCAAAGGAATTAAAATTCGTTTAAATTTTTTTGTTATCAAATAATTGAAATAAAATAATTGGAAAAATAAAAGTGTTAAATGTGTGTGTGTGTAAGTGTAAATGTAAAATTATATAAAAAGGTTAATTTTCAATATCTATTTAATAAAAAAATTATGAAATGCATAAGGGCAATTTAAATGTAAGTGCATATGTTTGTTTGTGCGCTAAAAGTGAAGAAAAAAGAAGAAGAAAATTGCTAAAGAAGAAAACTTGTTCGTCCAAGAAGAAGGAGAAGAAGCAGAAAACAGGTAAGACAACAACAAAACTTTAACGCCATTATAATTATAACGTTTTTAATAACTATTAAGGCACTCAAAATATGTGAGTTTTTTATAACAACAACAATTAGATTATTTTTTTCCCCTGTTTGTTTTAAACATGATTGTTTATGCTTTTGTTAGGCTCTCTATTTTTAAATAACTTTTGCTTTCGATTCTCTTATTCATAAACTCTCTCGCTCTTACTCTCTCTCTCCCTCTCTCTCTCTCTCTCTCTCACTATTGCCATTAGCATATGTACTCTCTGGGTTTATTGATGTCTGTTTTGTTTTACGCATCTTCATTAACAGTAATTAGCGTCGTAAAGGGTTTCTCTATCATAATCATGTTGTAAGATCGTAATAATGATGTTCATTCATAATGTTAACAACATGTTGCTGATTACACTATACATGTAGTTTATGAGTATGTTTATTAAATAAAGAAAAAACAACATGTGCATATAGGAATACAATCCTTTATGTTGGAATACAACTTCACCAAACATTTCTTAGCAACACGTTGTTAACCAAACTATACATGTAGTTTAAGAATATGTAAACTAGATCGTAATCCTGACTGAAGGGTTGTAATGACCCATTATGTATGTATGTATTATGAATGTATTGAGTATAATTGTGTAGCTTTTCAGGGCAGTAGGCTTGAAGAAGAGATTTTAGGGCCAGAGAGATTGTATGGTCGGAATACTATGGCACCTCTTCACAACAATAATGGACAATGGTAGGGACAAACGCTGAACGCATTGTAATCATGATGATGTGGTCTGATGATTTCTTCTTATGGTAGAGATCTGGTTGAGGTCTTCATGGACAACAAAATCAGGTTCAGTAGTAGTAGTAGTACTTTCCGGTCTAAAGTTTTCGTAATTTTTAGCATTTGTTGAAGAGATATACGAAAGAAATATTCGGATGCTAATGATATGGAAGAGACGATCGTATATTAACGACTGAAACATGTAGAAGATTAAGGGATTAATTGAATGGACCATGAATCTCGTAGTCGCTGATGAAGTAAAAAATTTAATTTGAAAAGCATATGCCATGAAATTTATCGACCAGATAATAACCAAAAAAATTTAATTCATATACTATTTCTGTCTTGCATTATCTTTTGAAGAGCGCAACAAAAAATGAAAACTATTTCCTTTTCTTATTCCTTTTAAATTTTCCATACATTTGTTATGCTTCTCAACCGTATTTAACAATTAGAAAATAAAATATTTTTTTCCTTTTAAACGAAAATTGAACAAAAATATTGAAATGCTACACAAAAAAGAAGGGAATGAAATGTAAAAATAGAAACAAAAGGACACAGCTATTGGTGTAGAAATAGGAAGAAAAAAAGAAGAAATTAAAAGCAAATCATCACAGCAGTTGAACACCCTGAATAAATAGAGGAACTATAAAATAAAATAACAACAACAACAAAAACAAATATATACTATTTTATATACTTTTTAAAGACAATCGAATATGAAGTTATAGACACAGACATTTTACAGACAACCAAACTGGCAACAAAAAAAAAAATAAATACATAAAGGGGAGAGAGAGCTAAAATAGAAAAATTGTTGTAAAAAAGCAGTGAGACTGAATGAAAATAATAGAAAAATAGAGAAAAAGAATGCAAGGAAAAAAAATTATTAGAAGAGTGAATAAATTGTAAAGAATGGAGCATCCATTTATGCCTGAATAAATACTCATGGAAATAATAATACAACAACAAAAACAACAAAAGGACAAAACACAAAATAAAATTGAAAACAAAAGAAAAGAATGCTCTCTGAATGGAATAGAATCAATGAAAGAAATGGAAAAAAATCGAGAGAATAAAAATCCAACAAAAAAATTGAAAACATGTCCATGGCATTAACTTTAATACAGGCAACGCGACTAGCACAGTTTTAAAGCAAAACCAGCAAAGACATTATTTTTCAATTTTACATCAGCAACTCTTCAGCCTGTAAGATCCTGCAGTAATTTGGTTCAGTATTTCCCTGAGAAAATTCCCTTAGGGTCGAAGGACAAAGGCCAATAAATTGCGATGGTGACGAATCGATATTTCAGGGTCTTTAAGAGTTCGCTCTACAGCTGAAATATTATCTTCGGTACACGTTAAGGAAAGTAAAATTGCTATGAAAGTAATCAACAACTTAACGAATTGCGTGCTCAAAAAATGGCCGAAGTGCTCTACGAATAACGTAAATACTTATTTAAATATTCATTACAACCATTTAGCCAAGATCACAACCTACATCCTCACACCTACCCATGCTGTGATGTTAATTTTATACATGATTGGTGGAACCTACAGTTTAATGACGACTCCGAACTACAGATTTTTTGAGAAACTTTTCATTCCATTGTTTTTTATAGAGTTATAGAACTTTAAGTTGCAATAAAACAACGATGGATTATTAGATTGACATGCATTTTATTTATCCGAAAGATAATCTTGTGGCATTACATTTTAAATATGATTTCTGGCATATGACCACCACAGCTGGCGCGGATGTAGTCCAATCTGGACGTCCAATTTTCGATGACTTTTTCCAACATTTGTGGCCGTATATCGGCAATAATACGGCGAATGTTGTCTTTCAAATGGTCAAGCGTTTGTGGCTTTACCGCATAGACCAATGACTTTACATAGCCCCACAGAAAGTAGTCTAGCGGTGTTAAATCACAAGATCTTGGAGGCCAATTCACAGGTCCAAAACGTGAAATTAGGCGGTCACCAAACGTATCTTTCAATAAATCTATTGTGGCACGAGCTGTGTGACATGTTGCGCCGTCTTGTTGAAACCACATCTCCTGGACATCATGGTTATTCAATTCAGGAATGAAAAAGTTAGTAATCATGGCTCTATACCGATCACCATTGACTGTAACGTTCTGGCCACCATCGTTTTTGAAAAAGTAAGGACCAATGATTCCACCAGCCCATAAAGCGCACCAAACAGTCAGTTTTTCTGGATGTAACGGTGTTTCCACATACACTTGAGGATTACCTTCACTCCAAATGCGGCAGTTTTGTTTGTTGACGTAGCCATTCAACCAGAAGTGCGCTTCATCGCTAAACAAAATTCGCTTATGAAAATCGGGAACAACGGTAATCTCGTTTTGGGCCCATTCGACGAATCTACGCCTTACTTGATGATCGTTTGGCTTCAAATCTTGCCCGAGTTGGATTTTGTAAGCACGTAAACCAAGACCCTTCCGCAAAATCTTCCATAAAGTGAATCGCCACAGATCCAATTCCTGTGCTCGATGGCGGATGGACTCATTCGGGTCTTCCTCAATGCTACGCTCTACAGCAGCAATAGCTTCTTCTGTACGCACCGTACAGCGTCTCTGGGGATGCGAGTTATCAATAAGAGTAAACGTGGTGCGAAAACGTTCCATGGTTAATCGAATTAACTGCTCTGATGGACGATTTTGTCGACGATAAAATGGACGTATTGCGCGATACGTTTTCCGCACAGAACCATTATTTTCGAAATAAAATGGCACTATTTGCAAGCGTTGTTCAAGCGTGAGTCTATTCATAATGAATTGCCAAACCAAACTGAGAATAAATCACTTGACAGCTGTAAAATCGGTCGCCATCTTGAAAAGTAATGCCAACTTAAAATTCTATACCTCTATAAAAAACACCCTTTATTTAATTTCAGAGTTTTCGAAAGAAATATTTTTTACATTTTTTGTTTTGTTCGAGATGTCTGTGCTGGGGTTTGAATAATGTGCTCTCGTCTAATAAGCCAACACTATCCACTAGACTATGGCGACATCGCATACAAATTTAATTTTTTCAAAGTAAATTTTAGCAATTTGTAAGCATTGTTCGGACGTTAAATGATTCCTGACAACTTGCCAAGCTTTAGTGCACAGAAATGTCAAACAACAGTTATCGATACTTATAACTCCAATGTTGCTAAAGAATATCCTGAAGTCGCCGTAGTCTAGTAGGTAGTATGTTGGCTTATTAGACATAAAGCGAGGCTTCGAGCCCCAGGCCAGACATCAAAACAAAATACAAAAATATTTCTTCGGCGACTTTCTCTCAGCAGATTTCTGGCAAAAACTCTGAGAGTAAATAAAAATTGCCATGAAAAGTTTCTTTCAAAAAAACTGTCGTTCGGAGTCGACTTTAAACTGTAGGTCCTATCACTCATGTATAAAATTAACTCACACAACATAAGTGGTGTAAGGAACTAGGATTGTAATGACCAATTACATTAGGTTTCATGTTGCTGATCATGAAGCTTATGTTGGTAATGAGAGTCTGGCAGGTAGAGACATATTTTCAGAAGCTTCCTTTGGTATATTACCTGGCGCTACAATTTGTGGATTTTTATGCTTTACTAATTAGTTAAGAAGAAGGTTTCCTGGAATATTGTAGTATTACAAGCCTCTGATAAATGGATTTTATGGCGCTATCCTGTAGTACAACATTTCAGCAATGAAAATAAAGTGGACAGTTGGATATCTGGCAAACAGATTCTATATGTTCTGCATGGCACTGCTAAAGATCGCCCTGTACTGTAAAGACGAATGTGGTTTTTTATTCCTCATTTATTTCTAACGGTAAAGTATTGAGATAACATACCAATCATTTTTGAAGGTGGTGTTTTATGCTCTTTTTTCCATTACAACTGTTAAAATGCTTCTAATGGCACTGAAATAAGCACAACGCTTTCAATAGTTTGTCTCCATGATTTTTTCCTCTTTCTCTAGCTATTTTTAATGAGTTGTTTTATGCTCATCACACATTTGCAGGCAAAATTTTAGATGTGCACACACACAAACATAAAACAGTCGCAGTTAATGCTTAACACATACATACATTTATGCATTGTCTCTCTCTCTCTCTCTCTTTCTAAAAAGCATGTACGAGTATGTGTTGAAAAAGTTCTTTAATGCTGATATTTAAATAATTGAGCAATTCTTTTGAATTTCTTTTTTGCAGTTTTGTTGTTGTTGTTGTTTTGTTGTATTTGTAGACATAAATTATCATTTCAGTGACAAATTTAATGGCAAAGAATTTGAATTCCTTTTTTTTTAGGATTTTTTAAGTGGTTAAAATGGTATTAGAATTTATAAATAAATGCTTAGAGACAGTCAAGGCATTTCCGTTTTCTGTCTCTTTCTAACTTTGCTCAACTCGTTCTATTCTAAGGCTTCTATGGTGAGAGATTTAAATAGAATTTCGTATTTTCGTTTTTTTTTGTAAATAAAATTTACTGTAATTGGATTTCCATTGATAATTTCTTTTTATTTCCGTTTCCTGTTAAGCATCCATGTACATAAGTGTATGTTTATGCATGCATGTGCATGCATGTGGTCTAAAGTGAGACAATAACATGAGTAAGCTTTCTGAAATAAATCATTTTATTTTTGTTTTGTATTAATTTTTGCCATTCATTCACATTTTCTAACATTCTCTAACAGCTTTCAAAGAGAATTAATGTTCGTATTTATTTATTTATTTATCTATGTGTGGGTGTGTTTGTATTGTCATTCTGTGGTTACAGAAATTGTCATTAGACTGGCATAATATTTTAATATTTTAAATGCAAATAAATTTCATAAAATTGTCTGGTTATGTGTCTGGAAATTTTCTGAATCAAAAAAAAAAAAGACGAAAAGAAAAAAATTTGTGAAAATTATTTATTGTCTAGGGCAAGTGATGCAATTAAACACTTGAGTAAAACTATTCATTATAAAATTTAACAATTAAATAATACCCTACACAATGCACTTTTCTTCATCTCCGTAAATGAAATGCAGAATATATAGAATCTGTTTGCCAGATATCCAACTGACCACTTTATTCTCATTGCTGTGAACTTTTTCTGGAGAAACTTTTCATGGCAATTTTATTTATTCTCAGAGTTTTTGACAGAAATCTGCTAAGTGGAGGTAACGGAAGAAATATTTGTTTTGATATCTGACCTGGGATTTGAACCGTGGCCTTACGTCTAATAAACCAACACGCTACCGGTTAGACTACGGCGACTTTAAAGCTCAGAACCACAGACCATAGACGACATTCAGAAAAGGACACGATTGAACAACATGAGTGGTGTGAGGAAACAGCATCGAACCCAACCTCCTATACCTTCTGGTGGACTGCTCTGGACAGGCTGAACAATGTCAGACTCCTGGACGGAGTCAGAAGGTCCGCTGCTATTCGTATCACTGGTGCTACGCACCACCCCCACAAAGGCCTTGTTCGCAATGCTTAACTGGCTTCCTACTGATCATGTGGCCTCACTGGATATTGATTATTACCCCGTGGAATACTTTTTTGACAGGGTCCTGATCCCGAGCAAAAGCGATTGAACCGCTGGCACGACCGTCCCCCCGGAGCTCCTGAATGTTTATACCGAAGGCTCCAAACTCGATGGCGGGGTGGATAGCGGAGTCTACTCTGGGAAATAGGTAGGTAGGTATAGGTGGCTGCCTATCCAAGAAAAATTTGTGGATGGACTCACTTAGGCCGCATTGGGCCCATTGTGCTACCACAGTCATCCATTATCCCCTAGTCACGAAACCACTCGGAGCTCCTGATGAAGCGATTCAGGTTGCCAATGTCAATCCTTGACAGTTCCTCCAGATCATCCATGTAGTAAGTACCCAAGTACTTCCTTCCCCTTTGGCAGAGAGTCGGGCATGTACCCGGCATGTACTCTGCAGCTTCTGCAGAAGTCGTTAGTAAGGTGTCCAAGACCAATGCGCCTCGCATGCGTACCCATAATGCAATGCGCCGTAATGACACAGACAATTACACTGAGCGCGTCTCTTTGGAGTTTAGGTAGACTCATTGTGCGCCCCTCATTAAGCCTTGGCCAGATTTTACGAGCCGCTCTACCCGTGTCCCAGGCCGCCCACCTGTCGTTGACGGAATCGACTCTGGGAAATTGAACTTGGACATTTCACTCCGGCTGCCGGACTATTGCAGAGTGTTCCAGGCGGAAATGATGGCCATCTACCAAGTCGCGCAGTAAATCCTCGCATACGGTGTTCCTTTCACCCGCATCTCGATCTTTTCTGATAGCCAGACTGCCATGAAGTCTCTGTCGAATATTGCGAATAATTCCAGGATCGTCAGGGAATGTCGCCGCTGCCTCAACCTTATTTCTGGGCGCTTCAGTGTCACACTTGTCTGGGTCCCCGGACACTGAGACATTCCGGGAAATTGCAGAGCTGACGAGCTAGCTAGTGCTGGGGCACTACTTTCGGAATCCTCTTCAATCAACATAGGAATGCCACTTACCTTGTTCAAGATGGCCATCGCGCAGAAATTCTTCCGAGAAGCCAACCTATCCTGGAACAATGAGGAGTCCTGCTCCACCGCTAGGCCCTCAATGGATAGAAGTCGCACCAACCAGTTACTTGGACCTGGTCGTAACATCATCTCGATCATAGTGGCCATGCTTACAGGTCACTGTGTTATGGGTCGACACGCGGAAAGAATGCGGCTCCCATTTAACGACTTCTGCCGTGGGTGCAGATCCGCTGAGGAAGAGGAGACTGTTATCCACTTTCTTTGTAAGTGCCCGTCTCTTGCTAGGTGTAGATATAGGTTGTTTGGATCTCCATTTCTTGTCAGCTTGACGTAGCTATCATACATTGATGTTAAGGATATAGCCTTGTTTATCTGGCTGGTTTTCCAGCGTGGGGTAGTCGTGCTTTAAAACGTGCAGCCCTTGCGCTGACCAACTTCTCCCTCCTTGGTTCGGAAGAACTTGGTCAGTACAAAGACTGCGTTCACCTGTGGCGTTACAACGGGCCGCTATGCGTGCTCAAATGAGCTTTTGGTATGGAATTTACCACACTAACCTAACCAAACCTGAGCCTACGAAGATAACTTGTACTTCAGTTTTTATTGACACCCCTGGCTATAGTAGATTAAGGACATTTTCTTATAAATAGGATGCATTGTTGTCGTTTAGCAAAATTTTGATACCATCTATAGCAACCCTTAAATAATGTTGATGCCTTAGGCAGCTGCATGTAAATATTTGTCACAGAAGGTATACATGCAGAGTGTTTGCTGTGCTATTTAAATGAGATCTCAAGTTAATCGCATATACATAATATTGAGCAACGTTTACAGCTGCTTAGATTAGTACTGATTTTATTTCCCTTAAAGCTTGCCATTAATTTTATTAAAAATCTGTAGAAATTCTTAAAATTTCCAACACACGTGTCTACAGGAAGTAGAAATATTGAAAATCATTAGAAAGAAAACAACAAATCAACAGAAATCGCAAAATATTTTGCCATTTTTCACAAAAACGAGTAAGAAATAAGAAAAAAACAGGAATGAAGATTTAAAAGAAAAACATTTTATTGATGAAATCCCATCATATGGCATGGCATGGCCTGGTATGGCATGGCATCACATCGCATCGCATCTGATGTGTGTTAAAGTTACTCCAGAGAATTTGTTGAGGCATAAAAATGTGTCAAAGTAAAATGCTGGGATTATTTGTATTCATCTTTTTTGCTGTTCCTATCTCACACTCTCTTGGCTGGCAGGCAGCTGATGGCAAGCGTTGTAGAAAAAGAAAAAAATTTATTGAAAGAAGGAAACATTTGTCGCACCAGAAAGTTTTCCTTCCTATTTTCTTTTTTTGCTTTCGTTTTTTACTTTAATCGATGATTATAAAAATTTTCACCTTTTGTTATCGTTCCCGGTTTGATTGCCTTTTTTATACAATCATTCTCTCGTCTCTATGGGTGAGTGCTTTCGCTATTATTGAACTCTTGAAAAGTGAATGCCTGCCTGCCTGCCTGTATCATCTATTAAATTGACAGGCCAAGTGTTGAAATTTGAAAGTGATGTATTGAAAAATTGTTGAAAATGATATTCAAAACAAAAGCTGCTAAAGCCTGAAGCTCTAAAAAAAATAAATAAAAAAGGAGGAAGTTTAAGTGGAGAAATGTTAGCAAATTGCTTATTTGCTATCATCTTCTCTTGTTTTTTCTTTTTTTCTTTTAAATTTTCCCTATTTCCCTGAATTTTCAACAGTTTTGATTGACAGAAAGAGAGTGTGTGTGTGTGTCTGATGTTTTTAATTTATTTTCTTAGAAAATTTGTTTGTATTTCTTTCCTTTCGCCTTAAGTTCCTGAACCCAAATTCTACAAAGTTCTAGGGCTTCAGAAAATGCTCGCTAATAAGTATTTGATGTGTTAGTTCGTGGATCTTAGTTAAGTTTTCATCGCAGTTTTGATAAGTAATCTTTGAAGAACAATCAAAACCAGGAAAAAGAAGTAAGGAAAAGAGACATAGTCTAGTAGGTAGTGTGTTGACTTTATTAGACGCGATGCCACATTTTAACATTTCTAAGTCAGCCATGTCCAGCAAAAAGAAATAAAAAAAAATATTTTTCTTTGGCGACTTCCTCTCAGCAGGTTTCTGCCAAAAACTCTCAGAGTAAATAAAATTGCCATGAAAAGTTTCTCCAAAATTTGCCGTTCGGAGACGACTTTAAACTGTACGTCCCGCCATACACATAATTGGTCATTACAACCCTTCAGTCAGGATTACGACCTAGTTTCTCACACCACATATGTTGTGTGTGTTAATTTTATACATGAGTGATGGGACCTACAGTTTAGAGTCGACTCCGAACGACAGATTTTTGAGAAACTCTTCATGTCAATTTTCTTTTTGCCAGAAATCTGCTGAGAGGAAGTCACCGAAGAAATACTTTTTGTAATTTGTTTTGATGTCTGGCCTGGGGCTCGAACCCTGGCTTTACGTCTAATAAGCCAACACACTACCTACTAGACTACGGCGACTTCAGGTACGTCCCGCCACTCAGGTACAAAATTAATGCACACAATATAAGTGGTGTGAGAAGCTAGATCGTAATCCTGACAGAAGGGTTGTAATGATCAAATATGTATGTGTGTTATGTATGAAACGATGTAAATACTGCCTGTACGGTCCATGTCAGGACATAAGCTGAGATAGCCAGAAGTCTACATCTCCGTGACTATATTGAAGTTACTCCTTTAAATTGAGAATCATTTTGTACACTCATCTACCCTTCGTTGTACTTGAGCATCTTCGCTGTTATCGTTCAATACTTTAATCTTTTAATCTTTTTCAACCAACGAACGTGGTCCGTTATAAATCCTTATAGATTCCTGGGTCAATATATCAATGAGAATCAGGCTTGTGACTACAAATGCTATCCCATCCGAGATAGTCTGATGCTCCAAACCAATATCTGTATCATAAATGAGTATCTGATGTCGAAAGTATCAACCAAATAATATGATATAATCAGTCGCTAAAAAGGAACTACTGTTCTCTCCCAGTACGCCGTATTAAATGAATTTTTCTCAGCGAGAGTTGCAGCTACACAATACAAATTTCGGTAGGGGTCCCTTAGCTGCTTTAGGTGAATTGCGTCCTAAGTTCACTGAGCCTCTGAAATACTACCAGTTACTTCAACGCATTCTCTCGCATTACTTTCCAAGAATTTTCCGAATGTATCTATCATACAGAGTGATCGATAAGAAGACGGTTCCCCCAAAAGCTTATTTCTTATGGGGAGTAAAACAAGCCTTTGCCGTTTTCATCTTCTTAAGAATTTTCTCTTCTTTAAACAGCTGCTTATTAGCTTTGGGATCTGGTCAGAACAATTATTTGCAACTTTCCTTTACAATAAAGTTCGGTATTCCATGCAATTCTGGAGCTTTATTTGTCCTCAGCGTTGAAAGGTCTAATGCCTATCGCTGCCCAAATCACTGAAGGCTTGATTTGGTTTCTGATTCGGTTGTATAGAGCCACTCTAGTAGCAAATCTAATATCAGCATGTTGCAATTGGTCGCAATTCATTTGTTAGGCATCATCTCTGACAATTCCGAATTAAGCAAATAACCGTCTAGTATCCCAATTGTATTTTGGTGTCATTATTTGTGGCTTTGGTTGATCAATTTCTTAATAGTCTTGTAGTCTTATTGCATCCTTATCTCAATCGGTTGAAAAAAAACTGATGTTTGCTATGATCTTGTCACTGCTATTCTCATGGCATCCCTTTTTCTCTAAACAACACATTCTTTTAAGTTTCTGAATTATTTAAGTGTAGCATCGATGTCCACCGCACTACTGAACCATAAGTTGGTGGGTTCTGTAGAGCCAGTGTAACACTCTAAAAGTGAAGCCCTGTTTACAAACTTTAGGTCTCCTCTATATGGACTAGCATCTGTGGGTTTTTGCTGCCCTAGTCTTCAGTTATTATTTCCAATTTATCAATTTTTTATTAATTTGTTCAAATTTGAGTCGACAGTGACGTGAATTGAAGTAGCCGTAGTCTAATAAGTAGTGTCTTGGCTCATAAAAGGAGAGCCCTTGATTTCTGGCAAAAACTGTAAGAACTCGGAGTCGACATTAAACGGTAGGATAAAATTAATTCACATAACATGGGTGGTGTGAGAAGCTAGGTTGTAAACCTAACTAAAAAGTTGTAATGACCAGTTAAGTTATTGACGTAAAATTTCTTGATGTCTGTATTAGACCAAGCTTTTGTGCTAGAATATGCAGTCACGCACTTTACCTAGGCTACATATGTCTGTAAATTAAACGTGTTGGTCTTCCATCCATTAATAAAGGATATAATAGTATCAGGTCTGGTAAAATTATCGTTCTGACTATATAGTCTATCCTACCCAAATGGGAACCTCACTTGTATTGGGTACAACTTGTAGGTAACATGAAAGGCCCTGTCGAGCGCTGTGGAACGCTATAACCGTAAGGATGCATTGATTATATCCATTGCTTGAGAAATAATGCGTTCAGTTTTATTGTTTTTTGATTTCAAACCAAAACTGATTACCGAAACCGTGCGACTCTATGCTTCTATGACGGGACCGCTCTTATATCAACCACTGTGGCACAAAACAATTTGTTTTGAAGAAAATGTTCGAACACAAATCCCAATACAGCAATCAGTCACAATCAATAGAATGATTTGAATTTCGAAAACATACAAATACATACACACAATCACACATATACACTTAACAATGCTTATATACCTACACTCCCACATAAACATATTCGATTAATAATAAACAATAATTCGACTGCTTTAATACACACCCACATACTGTAGATTTATTGAAGTATGCGGCTTTCTTTCGCACACAAACACATACACACACATACATAGTTAAGGCATGTGAATTAAGCCAAGTGTTTGGCAGACAGGAAATGAATGGAAATGAATACAAATACCTACATATACCAACGACATGATGAAGGAGAAGGAGAAGAAGGAGAAGAAAAGACGTATCAATATTTTGGAGGAATAAAAACTAGTAAGTTGTTGTTGGTCAAGATGGACTACAGAATACCCTATGACTGTACCTCTTGCTCAAGCTTCTCAGACGGCCAACACAATAGCCTTTGACTAGCATAAATACAGCCGTATTTACTCAGAGGACTTATCTTACAAATTGCAGAAAAATGTCTCAACTGCAGTCCTTACTGGTCGTGGAATAACTCATTTAAAGTCTAAATTTGCAAAGTATGACTCACTCTAGAGTCTGGGTTTCTTGTTCTTGTACACATCTAGGTCGTCTATATGCTTCCTTATAATTTTCTCGATAAGATATTTGATTATAGGATACCAACTAGTAGCATCGGGTCTAATGATCCAGAGGTTCGTGGTAGAAGCCAAGCGGAGTATACCGATGGTTGCCCATTGCCGGACAGGCATATTGAAAAAGACGCAAAATTTGTTGGATGGTGAGATTTCTTCTGAAACTCTTTCAATTTATAGGGACAACCTAGCTGCGTTCAAATTCCTAATGAATGTCACCTCGATGTTCATTCTCATCCATGAATGTTGTTGGTTTCTAAGGGATATCGTCGGAAATAACATTGCTGGTGAACTCGCCAGAAACGATAAGGAGCTCACAATATCCGTCATAGGGAATAGGTGTTCCGATTGCTTCAGTGGAATTCCATATTATCCTCTCTTTTTACGATGAGACTCAATTTCATTGGTAGCAAAAGAGTACGTGCAATATTGCTAAGCTCTGCTGGACTGATAAGGATAAGTAAAGAGCTCATTAGCTTCTTTCCTTATACTGCATTGCCATCCATCATACAGTTGCAGTTTTCACATGCCACTGTCCTATTGCAAGGCATGCCGAAAGGCTTGGCGGCATTCCCTCAAATGATTTCTGCAGAAGCTGTGTCTTTCACTTCATGTGTCAGCACCAGGCTTTTACTATTTGGTCTGTGATTGAAGTGTCTCGCCGAAATAAAAATGACGGCAATAGTGATTGCCATCCATCATACGATTGCTGTTATCACATGCCACTGTCCTATTGGCAGACATGCCGAAAGGCTTGGTGGCATTTCCCCAAATAATTGCGGCAGGGGCTGTTTCTATCACTTCATGTGTCAGCGCCTGGCTTTTACTATGTCATCTGTGATCGAAATTTTATTTATTTATTTTGGAGTTGGGAACTTTTCCGGGCGGAAACCTACCATTAGAAATCCTTTCTTACAGCACCCATGTTGTGTGCGCTAATTTTGTCCATGAGTGGTGGGACCTAGCGTTTAACGTCGACTCCGAGCGACACAAAAAACTCTTCGTGGCAGAGTTTTTGTTAAAACACTGCTGAGAAGAAGTCATATTTCGTTTTGTATGAAAAGTCTGAGCTGGCCTTTAAACCACGGACTATCATCTAATAAGTCAACACACGAACTACGGACTATGGTGATTTTAGGATGCCCTGGTTAAATATGTAGTTTCGCGTGGCATCAGAACCTAACGAATGACATCGACATCATAGCCTTTTACCTTAAGGAGGATCAGGAGTCAGCTAACCTATCCCCAGAAGTCGCCGTAGTCTAGTAGGTAGTGAGTTGGCTTATTAGACGTAAAGCCAGGGTTCGAGCCCCAGGCCAGACATCAAGACAAAATACAAAAAGTATTTCTTCGGTGACTTCCTCTCAGCAGATTTCTGGCAAAAACTCTGAGAGTAAATAAAAATTGCCGTGAAAAAGTTTCTCAAATATCTATTGTTCGGAGTCGACTTTAAAACTGTAGGTCCCACCACTCATGTATAAAAATTAACACACACAACATAAGTGGTGTGAGAAATTAGGACGTTGTACAATGGGTCAATTCGTCCGCCGGGTACTGTACTTGTCTTAAGTGACAAGTACATGTGCTCTAACCTAACTTAACCTATCTCCATATACCATTTTTATTTCTGCAGATCGCCAATCATTTGGACTGGCACAATAAGTTCATCGATTTAGTTGTGAACTCTTCATGGGGTTTTGTTTAAAATGCAGTTGTTTTACGGGACCTTCCACAAGGATATCTTGTTAGGAGCTGTGGCATGTATCCTTAAAGTCTGTGGAATTGTAGGGTACATTAGCATGCTTACTTTTTGTTATTGTTGTTGTTGTAGTATGTATTAACAAATGATAAATTAGCAATGATTAAATGAAATGATTTTTCTCTCTCGCTCTTTCTCTCTCTCTTTCGGTTTTCTTTCCTTTGCCATCCCATTTCTTGTTGTTGTATTTTTCTCATTTTCACTGATTATTTGCAATAATTCATTCACATTCGATAGGCCAAACCAAACACTTATTAGAAATAATAAAAGAAAGAAACTGAAACTGAAAGGATCCAAAGGATTTCCAAAATAAGGAAAAAATAAAAGATTTATTTGACTGGCTAATAATACTACAACAAATACAATAACTATTCTATTCTATAGCCAGGAAAGGAATGAATACATGAATGAATGATTGTAGTATGAATACGAATGAAAGGAATTAATGCCTGCCTGCCCGGCCGTCTCAAAACTTTTCTTTGCAACGAACGTGTGAATGTTTAAGTAACTTTGTTGTTGTTCTATTTGTTGCCATTTTACTGTTACACAAGGATTATTAAGAGATACATTTTTTGCTTAAAGAACAAAAAAAAGGGATACAGGAAGACAGCCAGTATATCAAAACAGTATTTGAAGAATATTTTCTTTTTCTTCTTATTAACAAAATTGATTAATTATTCATTAAAAGGCTCCATAAAATAAAGTAGAAAAATGCTCTTCTCTCTCTCCTTTCTCTCTCTCTTTCTTTCTCTTTGGAAAAAAAAGAAGAAAATAAAATACAATCGAAATTAGGCAATTGATGCAGGATAAATGAAGAAAGTTCTTTTAATTTCATATACTTAAACGTACATACTTAAGAGAGGAAACTAATAATAATGGAATATGCCTAAAGGATATGGATATGGAATATTTGCTTTGAATGCGGCCATAAATTATTCAATTAATATCCAATAAACACACACACACACACACATACAGTATATCGATTAAAAGCTTTTACTTTATATGGCAGACTATAATCGATTTCTAAATTACATCACTTGTAGGGAATAGTCCGAGGTAAAATTTATGTTCGAGGTTAGGTTGTTAGATTAAATAGGGGACTCTGTTTGAAGAGCAAGGAAACTCTGGTAAGAGATTCTTATAGAGTAGCATGAGATAAGAATCAAGATTCTTATATAGTAGCATGAGATAAGAATCAAGATTCTTATATAGTAGCATGAGATAAGAATCAAGATTCTTATATAGTAGCATGAGACGAGAATAAAGTATCTTGATAATAATGAGATGAGAATCAAGATTCTTATATAGTAGCATGAGATGAGAATCAAAATACTTGTATGTATGTATGAGATAAGAGTCAAGATTCTTATAGAGTAGCATGATATAAGAATCAGGATTCTTATATAGTAGCATGAGATAAGAATCAAGATTCTTATATAGTAGCATGAGATAAGAATCAAGATTCTTATATAGTAGCATGAGACGAGAATAAAGTATCTTGATAATAATGAGATGAGAATCAAGATTCTTATATAGTAGCATGAGATAAGAATCAAGATTCTTATAGAGTAGCATGACTTAAGAATCAAGATTCTTATATAGTAGCATGAGATAAGAATCAAGATTCTTATATAGTAGCATGAGATAAGAATCAAGATTCTTATATAGTAGCATGAGATAAGAATCAACATTTTTATATAATAGCATGAGATAAGAATCAAGATTCTTATATAGTAGCATGAGATAAGAAGCAACATTCTTATATAGTAGCATGAGATAAGAATCAAGATTCTTATAGAGTAGCATGATATAAGAATCAAGATTCTTATAGAGTAGCATGAGATAAGAATCAAGATTCTTATAGAGTAGCATGAGATAAGAATCAAGATTCTTATAGAGTAGCATGAGATAAAAATCAAGATACTTATATAGTAGCATGAGATAACAATCAAGATTCTTATATAGTAGCATGAGATAAGAATCGAGATTCTTATATAGTAGCATGCGATAAGAATCAAGATTTTTATATAGTAGCATGAGTTAAGAATCAAGATTCTTATATAGTAGCATGAGATAAGAATCAAGATTCTTATAGAGTAGCATGATATATGAATCAAGATTCTTATAGAGTAGCATGATATATGAATCAAGATTCTTATAGAGTAGCATGATATATGAATCAAGATTCTTATATAGTAGCATGAGATGAGAATCAAGATTCTTATAGAGTAGCATGAGATAAGGATCAAGATTCATATACAGTAGCATGAGATAAGAATCAAGATTCTTATATAGTAGCATGAGATAAGAATCAAGATTCTGATTTAGTAGCATGAGATAAGAATCAAGATTCTTATAGAGTAGCATGAGATAAGAATCTAGATTCTTATAGAGTAGCATGAGATAAGAATCAAGATTCTTATATAGTAGCATGAGATAAGAATCAAGATTCTTATATAGTAGCATGAGATAAGAATCAAGATTCTTATATAGTAGCATGAGATAAGAATCAAGATTCTTATATAGTAGCATGAGATAAGGATCAAGATTCTTATATAGTAGCATGAGATAAGAATCAAGATTCTGATATAGTAGCATGAGATAAGGCTCAATATTCTTATAGAGTAGCATAAGATAACAATCAAGATTCTTATTTATTAGCATAAGATAACAGTCAAGATACTTGTATAGTAGCATAAGACAACAATCAAGATTCTTATTTATTAGCAGTAGATAAGGATCAAGATTCTTATATAGTAGCATGAGATATCAATCAAGATTCTTATATAGTAGCATGAGATAAGAATCAAGATTCTTATATAGTAACATGAGATAAGAATCTAGATTCTTATAGAGTAGCATGAGATAAGAATCTAGATTCTTATAGAGTAGCATGAGATAAGAATCAACATTTTTATATAGTAGCATGAGATAAAAATCAAGATTCTTATATAGCAGCATGAGATAAGAATCAAGATTCTTATAGAGTAGCATGAGATAAAAATCAAGATACTTATATAGTAGCATGAGATAAGAATCAAGATTCTTATATAGTAGCATGAGATATGAATCGAGACGAATAGTGATACCACAATCTAATATCCAAACCGAAAATCAAACATTTCTTATAGGAAATAACAAGACTCCAAAAGGAGGATTTATTCGTTCTCTTCTTGTTAATATAATGCCACTGATTCAGCAGGAAATATTATCTATTCCTTGTCTTTCACCTCCATAGGCTCACTGATCCTGAGGGAGTCATTTGTGGAACTAACAAGTTCATAGGTATGCCTTTTTATGGCACAGTGGCTTGTGTGAATCGTCATTGTGCAATGGATGCCTATGCAATTTAAGTAAAAAAGACTATCAATCCTCCTCTTATCCATACAAGCCTGACTTCAGAACTTAAAAACTAAAGTCACCGTAGTCTAGTATGTAGCGTGATGGCTTATTAGACGTAAGGACACGTTTCAAACCACAGGTCAGAAATCAAAACAAAATATGAAAAAAAATGTATTCAGCGACTTCCTCTCAGCAGAATACTCGCGAATACTCTGAGCGTAAAATAAAACTGCTATGAAAAATTCCTCAAGAAACTGTCAGAATCGGATAAAAAATGGACTTTGGGGTGTGGTTGTTTAGTGAACTTAGTTGGCTGGATAGACATAGTATCAAAGACTCCAAGACAATTTTCATTACGATCGAGTTTTACTTGGAACCGGAGAAATAGACGTTGAAGTTAATTGGTCTCTTCAATTGAGCACCACAGGCAAAATCAGTTAAAAATGGACCTAGTGAGAAAAATGGACCTAGTAACCTGGATAGCCACATTATCAAGAAATCCAAACAGGTTCCTTTGTGGTCGTTCCTTATGTGGGACCGGAGATATTGGCTTCGAAGCTAATTGATGTCTTCTATTGAGCACCAAAACCAAAATCGGTTAAAAAAATGGACCTAGAGGGAAAAATTAACCCAGTGAGCTATATAGCCATAGTCTCAAGAATTCCAAACAGGGTTCTTGGTGGTCATGCGTTATGTGGGACCGGAGATATAGACTTCGAAGCTAATTGATGTCTTCAATTGAGCACCACAGGCAAAATCGGTTAAAAAATGGACCTAGTGAGAAAAATGGACCTAGTAACCTGGATAGCCGGTCTCAAGGATTCCAAAAAGGGTTTCTTTATAGACGTGCTTTACGTAGAACCGGAGATATGATAAAGTGCTCTATGTAAATATGGATAAAAATGAATTTTTAGTTCATTGTCAATAATTCTCATTGAGTTCATATGCATTTATATGTATATATACAACTATATGCCGTATTTTTCTTATGTTGTATTTCTTTAGTAGATGACTTGTATTTTTTTTTTTTGGCTGATGACTTGAATATTTTTCGTTGATGACTTGGATGATGACTTGCATTTTTTGGTCCGATGACTTGCATTTCTTGTAGATGACTTGCATTTTTTGGTCCGATGACTTGCATTTCTTGTAGATGACTTGCATATTTTGGTCCGATGACTTGCATTTCTTGTAGATGACTTGCATTTTTTAGTCGATGACAGATTTTTTAAAATCATGTAAAGAAAGCAATAAGATTCGTTGGGAAGTTTCTAAAGTGGAGGAGAAGGTGAGGAGTGCCTTCTTCCTCTGTCACTATCCGCCTTTAAAGCCAACAGAGAGGGTTCCAGATTAGGAATTCTACAAGAAACTTATTCTATAGCAATTGGTAACTTGAATGTGTACATGATAAAATTAAAATGGCCAGACAAATACTAGAGGTACAGAACATTCAGTTCCCTACTACTAAACAATACGAATAGTTTCGGTGCCGCATGTTATGAATGAGGTTCATATCATTGGATGATCGCGGAAACCCGCGGGTTATATGATCAACTCATTGATATGATGGATATTGTAGTGGATTCATACTGTATCACCGCTACTTTAAATTCCTAATTGAACTGGATGCCATTAATGTACAGACGTTTATGGCGCATAAATCATGCAGAGGATAATGTAGACTTTGTGGAGTTTCTGCCTCTCAGCAGATTTCTGGCAAACACTCTCCGAAAGTAAATAAAAAATTGCCATGAAAAGTTTCTCAAAAAACTCTGGCGTTCGGAGTCCACTTTAAAAACTGTAGGTCCCGCCACTCATGTGTAAAAATTAACGCACACAATATAAGTGGCGTGAGAAGCCAGGTCGTAATCCTGACTGAAGGATTGTAATGGCCAATTATGTACATATGTCGACAATCAATTCATGTCTTAACCGTAGAAGTATAGCAGAGTCTGGAAATGTTGCGTGTATCGTTCTGAATGCGCAACTGACTCCCTTCTGAGCTCCTCGATAAGCAGGTGGCTAAGTTCACGGCGACGAGACTCAATGCCCTGTCTCGTTGGCGTGTTATCGCTTCTGGTCAATCCTCTATTTTGGGGATCGATCTCTTGCCCCATTTGATATTGATTATCTTCCTGTGGAATACTGTTTTGATAGGGGTTTCGACTTCTTGATCCTGAGCAGAAGTGACTGGACCCCTGACACGACCGTTCCACCTGAACTCCTGGATGTCTACACCGACGGATCCAGACTCGATAACGGGGTGGGCAGTGGAGTATACTCTGGGAAATTCGACCTGAACATCTCGCTCCGGCGGAGGTAATGGCCATCTGCCGGGCCACACCGTGGATCCTCGCCTATGGTGTTCTTGTCCGTTTCACCCATAACTCGATCTACTCCGATAGCCAGGCTGCGATAAAGTCTCTGTCGAACGTTGCTGCCTCAATTTCCTTTCTGGGTGCCTCGGCGTCATACTTGTCTGGGTTCCCGGACACTGCGATATTCCGGGAAACTACAGGGCCGACGATCTGGCCAGGGCTGGCGCACTACTTCAGGAATCTTCCTCGATCAACTTGGGAATACCACTTACCTCGTTCAAACTGTCTATTGCGCGGAAATTCTCCCGGGACGCCAACCGGTCCTGGATCAATGAATAGTCCTGCTCCATCGCTAGGCTCACTTGGCCCACAATGGATAGGAAGCGTACCAACCAGCTACTTGGACTTGGCCGTAATATCATCTCGATAACAGTGGCCTTGCTTACGGGCCACTGTGTTATGAGCAGGCACGCGGAAAGAATGCGACTCCCATTTAACGACTTCAGCCGTGGATGGATCCGCCGAGGAGGAGGAGACTGTCATCCACTTCCTCTGCCAATGCCCATCCCTTGCGGGGTGCAGATATAGGTTATTTGGCTCTCCAACCCTTGTCAGCTTGACGGACCTATCGTCCATTGATATCAATGACGTAGCCTCGTTTACCAAACTTTCTGGCTGGTTTTCCAGTCGTGCTTTTTGGAAAATGTGCAGCTCTTGCGTTGACCAACTTTTGGCAAAAACTTTGAGAGTAAAAATAAAATTCCCATTAAAAAGTGGCCAAGTAAGGTTCTTTTGAGCTGTTGGTTGTCTGGTGTCTCAAGTCATAATGACTTGACATCAGCTATTGAATAGGTAGCATAGGTTTGGTGATTTCCTGCTCAAATTGTTTTTATTCACTTTTTATGTAAGTGTTATTGTAAATAAAATATTATTGAACCGCCTTGGCAAGCCAGCTATTCAGTCAGCTAAGACACTACCTACGGAGGTGTGGTTTTAATCACAATAAGATGGTGTTGATGGTAAGGCATTTGGGCCTCATGACAGGATGTCATTAAATTAGAAAATTTTCTTAAGGTTCACCTAGTAGTTGGCATGTTTGACTATTAATTGGCAAATTTATACCGGTTTTAAGATGATTTATAGTTAGTTCATATGCTTATCGAAGAATAGCACTTAAAGGGCCAACGTTTTTGCATAACATTTGAGTAACAGTTTGACTCAGCAAAGAAGAAAGAAAATTGCGAAGGCGATTTTTGATGATTTGCGTGTAAAAATGCGTTAAGCATAGTTGAACCTTTTGTGGGAACATTGTTCAGTTGGCCATAAATGAGTTTCATGTTGCTCCAATTTTTTTTGGTTTTTTTTTGATTCTTTTCATTTTTAATACCAAAGTTTGCGTGTGAATGGCAAATTTGTCGACTACTTTTTTTTTGTTTTGCTTCATCCTACAAAAATAAACGCAAATTTGTTGCTCTGGTTCAACAATATGTATAGAGAATGTTGTAGTCATTGTTGTTGTTATTTTCTTTTTTTACTGTTCATGTGGCATTTCAATAAAAGAGTCACGTTTATGACACACTCTTGGTCTACTTGGATGAATGGACATAAACTCGCATGTGTACACGCCCCAACAAAAGCCATAAAAGAGCCAGCGCCTGAAATCCAACAATGAATGACACACGCTGTTGTTAGTCCAGCAACAACAACAACAATAACAAAAATGTATATATGGGTAGAGGCAAAAGGAAATCTCTACATCCTTAAATTCCTTTGGATACAAATTCATTATAAATGTAACATCAAGTTAAACAACTCCAGCCATTTTTATTTGTATTTGTATTGTATCGTAGTTGTTGGGTAATTTGTAATTCGAAAATAACAGAAATCCAACGAAAATCGAGAAGAAGCAAAATAAAATGGAATTTCAATATTCTGGACACATCAACGTATTTTACTAATTGAAAATTAGGCCCATTGCTGTGCTGTTCATTTCTCCTTAAATTTTTTTTTGCTGGACTGAACTTATTTTTCTATTTTTATTTGCTTTTATACTCTGACATTTGCCAGAGAACAAATGTTATTGATGCATAATATAATACAATAATATATGTGAGAGTATCGTATACGAAGGCCAATTGAGAAATGTAAAGAAAAAATTCCATAAGTAGTGAGATTTGAATGAAAGACCTGTTGTTGTTATTATCTAGAGAATAAAACATCATTTAAATGCCCCTTACAGCTACTCTGAGTGGAGGGAATCCGATATGACTAACTTTTCAGGAGTCAGGTACATAAATCATGACACGCCTTCATGTGAAATGTTCCTCAAATCGCTCGTACAGAATGCCCAATGGAGCATAAGTAGCGTGACTGTTAGCACCGTCCTGATAAAACCACGAGTCGTTGGTGTCGAGGTCATTCATGTCAGGCCAAAAGAATTTGACAGTGATGACATGGCCAATGTCATTCTCAAAAAGATATGAAGCGATGACTTAGCCAGCACAAAATCCACACCAAACAGTGATTTTTCGGTATGCCTTGGACGCTGTTGTATCATTACAAACTCCTCAGTTGAAAATGATTTTTCGATGAAAATATAAAGCGCTTTCAGAGCCATTCAGCAAACACACGTCATTGTATCTGATCATTCAAGTTGATTTGACAAAACAACTGATTTGACAGTAGTTATCTTTAACAGGATAGCCGTTATCAACTGTCAAAATACGGAAGTCCTAGTTGGAAGTCCTCTAAGGAAGAACCTTGCTTTATATCAGACCTGAATGGTATATTTTGGATAGGAAGTGTATCAACCTGCTGTTTAAAACGCATCATTGGGATATCTCTGGCGTATGATCTACCCTTAAGGGACATTGCGAAGAAACTTCACTTAACTGCTAATGAAGAGCATGAGAATACTTCCAATTTTAAATTTTGCTCCATTAATCGCTGGAAGACAACTCGTGATGGACCAAGAACGGACTTGTCAGTCCATAACTGAAGTAAGGAAGTTATTATGGACACCCGATAAATCTGGACCACTATAGGCAGGTATACGTAGAACAGTATTTGCATTAAGTTCACCTAGAACCCATTTTAATATGATCTTAGCGGGACATTGGCTACTTAGTATACAAGCCACGAAATTAAAAACATGTTATGTCTGCTTCTGCAGAAACTCTAATGACGAGAGTTGAATGAGTTTGACAGAACATCTTGTCTATCATTGTTAATAATTTGAAATGGTTTTTGGGCAAAAAGTGTCTAGCCAAACGTAGTTTGGATAAAATCCGCAGCTTCATAAAGCTATTACAAGCAGAATGCATACAAATGGTTACAATACTGGAACCTTGTAAAGCACACATGACTTATAAGTTTAAACTATTTTTACCTAAGGGACCCCCTTTTAACATCCCTATTTTACCAAATAATCTCTAACAAACTTAAACTGCTAGAGGAAACATTTTCAACCCCTTCAGTGGCAAATCTCAACACCCACATTACTTACTTAATTGGCCATAACAACCCGATTAAATGGATTATGGTCTGCCGCAACACATCCTTCCAGGCGCCATTGCTTCTTGCGCGCCTACGCCAGCTGGTCACACCAATCGATGACAGGGCTTCCTCGATTTGGTCCTACCAACGGATACAAGGTCGTCCTCTTCGCCGACTTCCGCAGATCCCCGCATCAAATACCCGTCTCGCCGGAGCATCCTCCTCCATTCGAACTACATGGCCGGGCCAGCGCAGCCGCTGGATATTAATACGCTGCACAACGTCTTTGTCGTTGAGGAGCTCATACAGCTCATTGTTGGATCGGATGCGGAAATCATCACCAACTCGTACCGGCACCGAAGATCTTACGCAGTACTTTTCTCTCGAACACGCTCAAGGCTGCTGCATCAGTACTTAATAGGGTCCATGCCGCTGCTCCACAAAGAAGCACGGGTATGATGAGCGTCTTGTAGAGTGTTAGTTTTGTCGTACGAAAGAGGTCTCTGCTACTCAATTGCCTATTGAGATGATAGTAACACCACACCCATATTACACATGCAATTTATCACTGGTCAATCAATAACCAATATCAACAACTTCTCACCCTAGCCTTCATTCATTATATCCTACTCCTCTTTGTCAATTGTTTGCCATATTGACCAGCAAAAGTACTGAGTCCTCCACAACCAGTCATTCGTAAATTAAAAAGAGTGTATTTGTGTCTGTGAGTGCGTGCGTGTTCATCATATGTATGTATGTGCACGTAACGTATCGTTCGTCTCCAGAACTTATGTTCTCGACTCTTTTCCTGTTACGTACGTGTGTGTATTATAAATTTTTGTATGTCTACTGAACCTTTAAACACATACATTGTACATACGTGTGTGTGTTTGTGCGTCAGATAACTTACGCAGTTTTTGTTTTTTTTTGTTCTGGGTTTCTCTCTCTCTCTCTTTATGTGAAGAGAGTGTTTATTTCGTTTTGTCTCTTGGGGGTGTCATATTGCAATTTGTTGGGTTTCAAATTATTGGGGTCAAAATCGTCTTTATATGCTATATGGGGCTCTATATAGGCTACTAGTGATAACGATTGAATGCGCAAAAAAAAGGGCGAAAAGTAAAGGATAAAAACTGCAGGGAATAAATTAATAATTTTTGAAATTCATAATAAAGAACCAGTTAAAGTAGGCATAAATTTATAACGAATGATTAAAAGAAAATATTTTTGGATTATGAAGCATTCTTCTGGATTAAGATTGTAATTGACAATAAGAAAATTAAATAATTTTGGAAATCAAACGAAAGTCTTTAATAAAGCTTGTCACATTACGTTTTTCAGTGGCCACTTGTTACATATGGTCACTTGTCAAGTTCTAGACAGTTACACCAAACAGCATTCTGAAATCAGGGAATGGAGAAGATATTAAGGATAGATAGATATTAAGGATAGGTCGTCGTTTTAAGTGTTCCGATTAATTCCAAACTCGTTAGGGAGTGTAGCTGTTGCCACAATATTTTCCCTGGGCGCTTCATGGTATCACTTGCCTAAGTCTCTGGCCACAGAGACATTCCAGGCAAATGTAACGCCGATGAACTTGCCAGAGCAGGTATACTCTTTCGCTAAGCGATTTGGGTATACCACTTGTCTTGGTTTAGTTGGGCATTAGGCAGAAATTCTTTCGGCAATAAGGAATCTTGCTCCATTGCCAGACTTACTTAGCCCATGATAGATAGCAGGCCAACTACTAAAATTTAATCGCAATGATATCTCGAACACAGTGGCCATGCTTAACGGCCATTGCGTTATGGGAAGATCGCGGAAGGACTGTAGCTCCCATCAAACCACTTTTGCCGCGATTGAGGGTCCGCTGGAGACAAGGAAACTGCTATCCACCTTCTTTGTCAATGCGCACCATCTTTTGCGAGGTGCAGGTTTAGGATCATTGCGTCATGAGAAGGCACTCGAAAAGACTGCTGCTCCCGTCAAACGAATTTTGCCATGGTTGTGGGTTTGCAGAAGACAAGGAAACTGCTATCCACCTTCTTTGTCAATGCCCACCATCTTTTTCCAGGTGCATGCATATTTAGGTTGCTTGGCTCTTTGACTCCTTGTCAGCTTACCGGTCGTTAAGTCATTAGAAGACATGCAAAAAGACTGCTGCTCCCATCAAACGGCTTTTGCCGGGGTTGTGGGTCTGCTGTAGAATACTTTCTTTGTCAATGCCCACCATCTCTTGCGAGTTACATGTTTAGGATATTAGGCTCTTTACTCCTTGTCAGCTTACCGGTCATTAAGTCATTAGAAGACACGCGAAAAGACTGCTGCTCCAATCAAACGACTTTTGGCGGGGTTGTGGATCTCCAATAAAACTCTTTCTTTGTCAATGTCCACCATCTCTTGCGAGGTGCATATTTAGGTTGCTTGGCTCTCTATTCCTTGTCAGTTTAACACAGTTATAATCCATTGATATCGAAGACATAGCTTCGTTTACTAAACTTTCAGGCTGGTTTCCGGTTCAGGAAAGTCGTGCTTTAGTGTGCAAGCACTGCGCTGACCAACTTCTTCGAAGAATTTGGTGGAATTCGGTCAATAGAGGGACTATGCTTACCTGTGGTAGCACAACGGGCCACTATGCATGCTTAAGTGAGCTTTGGTATTAAAGCTACCATTTCAACCCACCTACTTATCTAATAGGTCATCTGGTTGCTGTACTTTATTACTGGTGGGAATCATAAGCGCAATTCACACAACGACAGTGTATTGTCCACTACAATTACAGGACACACTTAAGTAATCGTTTTTGAAATTGTAAGGAATCTAATATCGTTTTATTTCAGCTGAGTATATAAGATACGAAGGCAAACTGAGAAGTGTAAAGAAAAAAATCCATAAATACTGAGTTTTGTATGAAAGACCTGTTGTTGTTATTATCTGTGGAATAAAAAATTGTTCAACTGTAGCGTTACGGCTATTCTGGGTGGAGGGCATCCGATATGTCTAATTTTTCAAGAGTCAGGCGCATTTTATCGATGGCATACCTCCATGTAAAATGACCCCTAAAACGCTCATACAGAATATCCAATGCAACATAAGTAGCGCGACGTGTAGTGCCGTCCTGTTAAAACCACAAGTCGTTGGTGTTGAGGTCGAGCATATCACGCCAAAAGAATTTGACAGTGATGGCACAGCCAATGTTATTCTCAAGACAATCCACATAAAACACTGACTTTTTCGGTAAGAATTGGACGTTTTGTATCATTACAAATTTATAATTTTTCGATGAAAATCTACAGCCCATTCAGAGCTGTTCAGCAAACACATGTCATTGTCTCTGGTCATTCAAGTTGGTTTGACAAAACATAGTGAATATATGACAACAGATTTGACAGTTTATATCTTTAATAGGATAGCCGTTATAAACTGTCAAAATATAGAAGTCCTAGTTGGAAGTCCTGTAAGAAAGAATCTTGCTTTATATCAGACTCGAATGGTATATTTTGGATAGGAAGTGTATCAATCTGCTGTTTAAAGCGCATCATTGGGATATCTCTGGCGTATGATCTACCCTTAAGGGACATTACAAAGAAACTTCACTTAACTGCTAATGAAGAGTATGAGAATACTTTCAGTTTTAAATTCTCCTCCATTAATCGCTGAAAGACAACTCGTGACTGACCAAAAACTGACACTTACAGTGGTGGCCTTATAATTAGAAACGACTTAGCAACATGCACATATGTTTGTTAATTTGTTTTACAGCTTTCACTGTGTACCTGGGATCAAAGGCTTTGTTAGGAGGACGTCTTACATACGTTTTTCCATCAGATTGGGACAAATTAAACTTAGATTCGTCACTCCAGAGCACTCTGTTCCAGAAATATCGTTTCTAATTATAAGGCCACTACTGTAGGTATTCGTTGTTCAAATTGTAAGGATTTTAATAAAGTGGGATGGACGATTGTAAATTTTTTATTTATTGTCCTTAATTTAATTTTTTTTATAACAAATCGTGATGATTTTAAGCTCTTTTTTTATTGTGTTCCATTCGCATTGCAAATAAAAAATTGTTGATATGAAATCCAATATTGCAATCATTTATGGTTGAGTTGAATTTAATTTATTTCCTTGGAAACACAGTGAAATTAAAAGCTTCAACCTTTTTTTGTTCTTCCTTCTTTTTTTGTTATTTTTTAATAATTTTTTTTATTGAATTGCCTTCAGATATTTATCAACAATATTTTTATTAACGGATCCTGGTGTAAAAAATTTAAATAATTTGCATGCAATATGAATGAATTATTAATAAAAAAAATTAAAAAATAAAAAATAAAATATGTTTGTCAACATTGAATAGATTTTAATTTGAAATGATAAAAACTAAATTAAGAGGCAGCATGACCTCAAATATACACGGGGGTTTTTTTTATCCAAATTCATTTAAAAATTCATTCGAAATACAGCATAAGGATATCCGAAAAAACTTAACAATAACAACAAATTAGATCATTAGTAAATTTATGAAAAAATTGAGGAAATAATACGATAATAATAACAATCATAAATAAATAAATAAATTGAATGCATTTTAAAAAAAAAATTGTGCATTTTGTTAAAAATAAACAGAAATTGAATTTTCTCTTCAACGCAATTAAAGATCCGATTTGGTTCATTAGCCATGGATGCAGAAGCAGAAAAAAGAATGAGGTTAGATAAGGTTATTATTGTTGTTATGGAATTAGTAAAGGTTTTTTTCATTAATTTCATTTGGGCACTTTTTATAATGCATTACGGCTTCTGCAGAAATAGGTGTGTGTATACCAATGTCCCGTTATGACAATTTGAAGATGTGTTCTGGATAGATTTAATTCATATCTTTTTCTGAGTATACCTGTAGTGGTTAAAATTTGACGAGTGTCCTTATATATGTATGTGCCTAATTGGCCAGTACATCCCTTCAGTCAGTATTACGACCTAGCTTCTCACACCACTTATGTTGTGTGTGTTAATTTTTTACATGAGTGGCGGGACCTACAGTTTAATTTCGGCTTCGAATGATAGATTCAAGGTAAAAGGGTCCGCCAAATAACTTTCTTTTTTTGAAAATGCTTTAAAAAAAACCTCTGAATATTTTCTCAAATTTCTGTTTTTATTTGAAAGTACAATCCTTCCGGTTAATAATATATAATAATAACCTACACGATCGGTCCAATTTTTAAGCACATTATCGATTGTGTGCAGCTGTATTTCACCAATGGCGTCACGAATATTGTCCTTTAAAGCATCAATTGTCTCGGGCTTGTCAGCTTAACACTTATCTTTGACGGCACCCCACAAATAATAGTCCAA
Source organism: Sarcophaga subvicina (assembly GCA_936449025.2). Taxonomy (NCBI): domain Eukaryota; kingdom Metazoa; phylum Arthropoda; class Insecta; order Diptera; family Sarcophagidae; genus Sarcophaga; species Sarcophaga subvicina. The sequence continues at coordinate 15,433,202 of OW388083.2, read as the reverse complement.
CGGTGTCAAATCGCAGCTCCGAGGTGGCCAAACGACATCAGCTGATAATGCGGTCTTCAAAAACAGGCCGCAAAACATCGAGTGTATCTTCGGCTGTGTGGCACGTAGCGCCGTCCTGTTGAAACCAAATGTTGCCAATATCTTCCTCTTCAATTTTTGTGAACAAAAATTCGTTCAACATGGCCTGATAACGATCGCCATTGACTGTAACGGCCACTCCTTGCTCATTTTCGAAGAAAAATGGCCCAATTATGCCTCTGGACCAAAATCCGCACCAAACAGTGACTCGTTTTGGGTGCGTCGGCTTTTCAATGTATGCGTGTGGGTGGTCTGTGCCCCAAATGCGAAAATTTTGCTTGTTTACATACCCGCCAAGATCAAAATGAGCTTCATCTGAAAAGATGATTTTTTTTTGCCAAAATCGGCATCTTCTGGTGTACGCTACTGCATGGCCAGCCGAGGCAGCCATTTGAATGAAATTGTTTTCCATTATTAACCGGAAGAATTGTACTTTCAAATAAAAAAAATGAAATTAGAGAAAATATTCAGTAGTTTTTTTTTAAAGCATTTTCAAAAAAAAAAAAAGTTATTTGGCGGACCCTTTATTTTTATTTTACTGTCAGAGTTTTTGCCAGTAGACGGCTGAGAGGAAGTCGCCGAAAGGAATACCTATTCATATTTCATATTCGTTGGAGACGTTTGACCTGGGGTTTGAACCATGGTCTCACGTCTTATAAGCCAACACACAGCCTACTAGACTACATATATATATATATACATATTTGGTCATTACAACCCTTTAGTCAGGATTACGACCTAGTTTCTCACACCACTTATGTTGTGTGTGTTAATTTTATACATGAGCGGCGGGACCCACAGTTTAAAGTCGACTCCGAACGACAGATCTATGAGAAACTTTTTCATGCCAATTTTATTTACTCTCAGAGTTTTTGCCAGAAATCTGCTGAGAGGAAGTCGCCGAAGAAATATTTTTTTTAATATTTCGTTTTGATGTCTGGTCTGGGATATGAACCCTGGCTTTTCGTCTAATAAGCCAACACACTACCTACTAGACTATGGCGACTTCCCTACTAGACTACGTTGACTTTAAAATATTAGGTTCGGTTAGCTGCCTCGAAGAGTATAGTTCACTTGGCTCCTTTAATGAATGAAGGTCCTGAAAAGGTAGTATTTATTCCATTATAACCCTTTTTTTAAGATCTGTCAACCACACTTATAGTTTTATGAAGGTGTAGATTCTACGAAAGTCGCCTATGACTAGCCATGTTCCGTCAACAAACGCTGGGCTTCCAAAAGTCTGTCGTCTAAAGTTCATAAGTGCTTGACAATATGGTATCATCTTAAGAAATATTTTAACTAAAAGTTTTAGGTTAGATTAGGTTACACTCAGCCACAAAAGTATAGATACGGTTAACAAATTTCAGAAATTTTTTAACCAATCTGTTTTCGTTGAAAATCTTTATAATTGTCTGACAACTTTCCTCGATTTTAAGACGGTCTTTTGCATTGGTTCAGAAATTTGTGAAATTTGTTAATCGTATGTATGTATACTTTTGCGGGCCTGTGCAGCCCCCGGTTAACAAATTTCAGAAATTTTTTAACCAATGCAAAAGACCGTCTTAAAATCAAGAAAAGTTGTCAGACAATTATAAAGATTTTCAAAAAACGGATTGGTTAAAAAATTTCTGAAATTTGTTAACCGTATGCATACTTTTGTGGCCCTGTGTAGGTTAAACAGATAGCTGCCTCGATGAGCATCATTCACTTGGATCTTATAAGGTCCCGTTGGAAGGCAAATAGTACTCACTCCGTCATACAATTATAACCCTGTGCTGGCATCGGCCAACCACCCCTGTAGTTCAATGGAGGTGTGCATTCTATGATAATCTTTATAAATATGGCAGTTAAAAATCTTAGGTTAGGTTTAGTTAGGCTAGGTTGAGTAGACAACTACTTCGTTGAGCATAGTTCACTTGGGTCCTATAATGTTCCATTGGAACACAAATAGTACTTATTCCGTCATAAAATTGTAAGTGTAGGGTAGCTTCTCTCAGTCATCCCTATAGTTTTATGCAGTTGTGAATTCAATGAAAATCGGGTTTGGCTAAACATATTGTGTGAACAAAGACTGGGTGCCCAAAAATCATTCGTCTAAAGTTCACAAATGCCTGGCAATATGGCAACATCTTTATAAATATGGCAGCAAAAAATCTTAGATTAGGTTAAGTTAAACGGACAGCTGCCACGAAGAGCATAGTTCACTTGAGTCCTATAAGGTACTATTGGAACACAAGCAGTACTTATTCCCTCATACAGTTACGAGTATAACTCTGAGCTGGCATCTGCCAGCCTCTCCTGTAGTTCTATGAAGTTGTGCATTCTATGATAATCTTTATAAATATGGCAGCTAAAAATCTTAGGTTAGGTTTAGTTAGGCTAGGTTGAGTAGACAACTACTTCGTTGAGCATAGTTCACTGGAGTCCTACAAGGTTCCATTGGAACACAAATAGTGCTTATTCCGTCATACAATTATAACTCTGTACTGGCATCTGTCTGCCTTACCTATAGTTTTATGGAGGAGTGAAGTTTATGAAAAACCCCTTTGACTAGACACGCTCTCCTCAACACACTCTGGGTGCCCAAAAATCTTTCGTTTAAGGTTTTCAAATGCCTTACAATATGACAGTCTTCCCTCTTTTTTCAGCATCACAACGTTAGAGACGTTGTTGTAAGGTTTCAAAGCGGATTCTGATCAGTTTTTACACAAATTGTTCTGAAAATACTCATGTTGGGTTGGGTCTGTTCGGTCTCTCTACAAGCGCGTGTTTTAACACAAATTTTGTTCATATCGGGTTAGATCTTCATTATCGCATCTTTGTCTGAAAAACGAGAAAAGTTTGTTTGCGCCTCTGTAGAGAAACTTCAATTTCACGTATGAATTCAATTGATTTTTTCCTTTATCCAAGGATCCATATCAGGCTAACGACATTTTTGGATAATTTTAGATGTCTTAGTATAGTAAGTAGTGTGTTGGCTTAGTATATGAGAGTCCGTGGTTCAAACTCCAGTTCAGACAACTCGAATAAAACGAAATACAAAAACAAACAAAATTTGGTGACCTCCTCTCACCACTCTTTAGCCAAAAACTCTGAGAGTAAATAAATTTACCAATGAAAAGCTGCTCAAATCTGTATTCAGGAGTCGATGTCTAATTGTAGGTCTCTTCAATTATGGAAATTATTAACACAAGCTACATGGGCCGTAGTCTAGTAGGTAGTGTGTTGGCTTATTAGACGTAAAGACATGGTTCGAGCCCCAGGCCAGACATCAAGACAAAATACGAAAAGTATTTCTTCGGCCACTTCCTCTCAGCAGATTTCTGGCAAAAGCTCTGGGAGTAAATAAAATTGGCATGAAAAGTTTCTCAAAAATCTGTCGTTCGGAGTCGACTTTAAACTGTAGGTCCCACCACCCATGTATAGAAACTAACAAATACAACATAAGTGGTGTGAGAAACTAGGTCGTAATCCTGACTGAAGGGTTGTAATGACTAATTATGTATGTATGTACATAGGTGGAGTGAGAAGCTACATTGTAATTGTGTCTAAAGAAGATAGAAAGAAAGATACATTAAATAAAGTTCTTATGATTTCGTATATTTCTCAGCATCCATTGATTTTATACTCATCAGTCTCGATCCCATGTGAGGACTTTAGTGTACTGCCTTGTACTAGAGCATCAGTGTTAATTTTGTTTAAATAAAGCATTTGGCTGTGGTATGTGAGCAATTAAATTCCTGTTGTTATATGGGGTTTTTTGTTGTTGTTGTTAAACTTTAAACATCTTAAAAATGAAAAAAAAAACTTAAAAAAACTTGTTTAATTTCTTTGTAAAATAACTCTACAAAAATAAAAAACGAATTTTCAACTTTTTCTTAAAAACTAGAGCCCTCTTCCTCTCATTCCTTTTGCCTCTTCCAAGCTTTTCTTTATAATTTTTTTGATGGCACGTTCTTTAAACACTATTCCTATGTGTTGTGTGGATTATAAGTTTTCGTTTCTTTTTTTTTCTTTTTATTCTTTTTACCAGCCACACTTTCTTTGTTAAAAAAAACTAAAGCGTTTGTTTGCCTTTTGCGTTGGTGTCTGCTTTTCATTTCTTGTTTCCTTTTTTTTGAACGCCTTCGTTTATTTTCCTGTTCCTTTGCTCTGTTCTCCGTTTTTGGCTTCTTCCTTCTTTCGTTTTTTCTTTTCTATTTGAGTTTAAAGTAACGTTTTGTAAAAAGTTTAATTGAGAAAGTTAGAGAATTTCAATTAACCCTGGACATTCGTTACAAAAACGTTTTTGTAAATTTTTTTCGTAGCTTCTGCGTAACACTTTGACGTTCACCAATAACGTCAAAACATTTTGTAGCCACAGTCATTGTGGCAGTTTCATTTACAGTTTTCCTAGTTTTTTGCAAAGGACAGTAGTATAAAGGAATGAATTCTTAAATAAAAATTTAGAAAATTTTTGGTTGTAAGTATCGTGTTTATATCACGAACAGAAAAAGAAGCCACATAAGTTTCTTGAAGTAATTTTTATCCAAGATTTTACCTGTTTTTTCTAAGGCATTACATAGCCTCCTGCATTAGCGAATAAACAAGAGTTACAACATTTTTCTCTTCCTGTACTACTAAAGGGTCCGCCAAATAACTTTTTTTTGAAAGTGATTTAAAAAAAAAACGACTGAATATTTTCTAAAATTTCTTTTTTTATTTGAAAGTACAATCCTTCCGGTTAATAATGGAAAAGAATTTCATTCAAATGGCTGCCTCGGCTGGCCATGCAGTAGTCTACACCAGAAGATGCCGATTTTGGCAAAAAAAATCATCTTTTCAGATGAAGCTCATTTTGATCTTGGCGGGTATGTAAACAAGAAAAATTGTCGCATTTGGGGCACAGAAAACCCACGCGCATACATTGAAAAGCCGACGCACCCAAAACGAATCACTGTTTGGTGCGGATTTTGGTCCAGAGGCATAATTGGGCCATTTTTCTTCGAAAATGTGCAAGGAGTGGCTGTTACAGTCAATGGCGATCGTTATCGGGCCATGTTGAACGAATTTTTGTTCACAAATATGAAGAGGAGATATTGGCAACATTTGGTTTCAACAGGACGGCGCTACGTGCCACACAGCCGAAGCTACACTCGATGTTTTGCGCCCTGTTTTTGAAGATCGCATTCTGATGTCATTTGGCCACCTCGGAGCTGCGAGTTGACACCGTTGGAATATTATTTGTGGGGTGCCGTCAAAGATAAGTGTTACACCGACAAGCCAGAGACAATTGACGCTTTAAAGGATAATATTCGTGAAGCCATTGTTGAAATACAGCTGCACACAATCGATAATGAGCTTAAAAATTGGACCGATCGTGTAGGCTAGTGCATGGCCAGCCGAGGCAGCCATTTGAATGAAATTATTTTCCATTATTAACCGGAAGGATTGTACTTTCAAATAAAAAAAAAGAAATTTGAGAAAATATTCAGTCTTTTTTTTAAAACATTTTCAAAAAAAAAGTTATTTGGCGGACCCTTTAGCTCTCAATCTGACCAACACAAATCTTATGGGAACCGCTTTCTTATTTGATTGCTCATTACAACACTCTGTTTATATTTAAAGTTATGAAATGCTTAATGAAAGACCCAATAGTAGGCATTTTGTGGTAGTTTAAACTGATCATTGAATTTTTTTTTCAATTCTCTGTAACTTATTTTATATTCCCATCTGTGTTCATCGTTAAAAATGAAGAAAATTTCTTTAATTTTTATTTAATTTTCCTTAAACGTGTATAAACTACCGCTGGAAGGTCCTTCTTCTCATATGACGCTTTTTTTCGTCAAAAATGTTTGCCATTAAAAGTAGGTCCGCTGTGTATAATTCTCATACCATTCTTCATTTGTATAAAGACTTTAATTGTGTGCGTGCATAAGCTCAAGTATAGGGGTGTGTGGTGACTACACATACATACATATATACATGCATTTAAAAGGAAGCAGTGTTTAAAAATACTCCTACACTCTCCTGCTATGCCTCTTTCTTTTAGCCTCAAGCTGGCGAAAGTCGACAAATACTTTAATAGCTTCATCATACTCATACACACAACCATCAACATTTACTCACACTCACACAGATTAGCAGGACTTTAAGGAGTCTAATGTGTGTTTTTTTTTAAATTCTACTTACTTTTGGCTATTGTAGTTGTATTGTTGTTGTTATTATTGTGTTAATATTAACGTTGGTAACTGTGTATTTAGTATCCTATTAGTGCTGTTAAAAGGCTAAAGGAGAGAGCTCCAGAGAGCTTAGACAATGTGTAAGTGGTACACACAATGATTGAAGAAAAGACAGGAAGTTTACGAAACAGATAAAGAGAATAAGAAAACTGATACTAAACGATGTATCAGTGTGTTGTCAGTTTTAATTTTTTTTTAAGCAAAAATTTTGACTGCGAGGGTGGTAAGAAAAGGTTGAATGAAGAAAAGTAGTTTGAAAGCCCTTGAAATAGTATCAAACGGAGGAACAAAAGCATCCAAGTAAGCAAGCAAATTTACTGGGGAAATGAATATAAAATATCTACTAAAAATTCTATTCACTTATCTCCACATATCCTGCCATTGCTACGTAGCTTCAATTTTAACACTTTAACCATGGAAAGAACAAACTGCGTGATTCTCGGTTATAAAGATTATAAAGCATCTAAGCTGAGATTACCATCGAAATGATGTATATTCTGTAAACTGGGAGTTAATCCTTCAATTTGCTTCCCTAATATCAACGAAGTTGTTTTTCCTTCGAAACTTACTGGACAGCAAATTAAACTTCAGTATAATCTGAAACCAATAAAACAAAAGCAAAGGAACAAAAGCATCCATGTAAGCAAGACAATTTACTGGAAAATCAATATAAAATATCTATCCAGTTTACCAGAAATTTTGCCATTGCTAGAGAGCCTCAATCTTAACACTTTAACCATGGAAAGAACAGACTGCATGCAGACGACGTAGCAGTGACAACTAAAGGGAAAAATACAAAGAAATTCTAGCATCCAAGCTGAGATTACCATGGAAATGATGTAAATTCTGTAGACTGGGAGTTAGTCCATCAATTTGCTCCCTTTAGTATCAACGAATTAGTTTTTCCTTTGAATCTTACTGGACAGCAAACTAAACTTCAGTATGATCTAAAAGCAATAAAACGGCAGCTATTGCCCTAAACTGCGATGTCACACTTAAAACTACATACAGGCTGTACCACTTTTTAATCAAAACAACTCTTTTTTACAGGGTAGTGGCTTGGTAGTTGGCTTTGGAAAAAAAAATAATCATTACACCCGGTTTGCAAGTAGCATGAGGGGTAACTCCTAGAACTATATCATCGAAAGCATTGTTTACTATCCTTAACTGGCTAACAAATGGCTGCAAACGCTGCAATGAGCAAAACAATGGAGGGATAGAAGAAAAAATAGCGAGTGTTTTCGGAGGAGAAAGCAAGACATTCGACGGTTACCCTCATATGGATGTATAGATATGTGCAGAGGCCTGAATTCAATCGAATTGAATCGCAGGAGATATGTCTTGTATTGATTCCAGGGATTGGAAGTAGTTACAGTCTTTAGAACTTGTACAAGGAACGCCGAATATGTGGGCAAAGTGATAAGACGAATTACCGATTGTGTTTGAAAGCATTGAAGGTGTAGTCACCGTAGTATAGTAGGTAGTGTGCTGGCTTATTAGACATGTGGCCACGGTTCAGACCCCAAGTCAGACATCTCCAACGAAACGAAAAATGGAAAAATATTTTTTCGACGTCTGCTTCTCAGCAGATTTCTGGCAAATCTCTGAGAGTAAATAAAATTGCCATGAAAAGTTGCTCAAAAATCTGTAGTTGGAATCAACGTCAAATTAAAGGTCCTGCCACTCATGTATAAAAGTAACACACACAACATAAGTGGTGTGAGAAGCTAGGTCGTAATCCTGACAGAAGGGTTGTAATGTATGTATGTATGTATGTTTGAAGGAGCTTACAATCGCAATGCATATTTAAAGAATTGTATTGAACTGGTTTGAACCTAAGTGAACATTTTTAATTGGAACCATTTCTACGGGAAATTCAGGGAACTTCATTTGAAAGTCGTAAAAATTTCTGTCTGAAAATGACTTTCTGCTTGCCAGCTGGCGTTTGAGTGAATTGGTTCCAGTAGATGATTTTCACCTATTCTAGAGGTCGCCGTAGTCTAGTAGACGTAAAGCCAGGGTTCGAGCCTCAGGCCAGACATCAAGACGAAATACAAAAAAAAGTAATTCTTCGGCGACTTCCTCTCAGCAGAATTCTGGCAAAAACTCTGAGAGAAAATAAAATTGCCATGAAAAAGTTTCTCAAAAAGTAGGTCCCACCACTCATGTATAAAAATTAACACACACAACATAAGTGGTGTGAGAAACTAGGACGTTGTACAATTCGACCTCCGGGTACTGTACTTGTCTTAATTGACAAGTACACGTCATCTAACCTAACCTAACCTAGAGGTTCTAGAGGTTAAAAACGATATGATATACTTCATCTAGGCGATCTATAGGAAACGCCAAAATAAGTTCAGTTATTCCGAAGAATATTAACGCGTGTAGTTTCTCAAGGGTATTGCTTTCCTATATCAGGATCACCAGTATTTCAGGCATTTTTTAAATGCTTTCGATTGCTTCATATTGATTTTCGTTTAAATAGAATATGAAATCATATCTTATAGTCATACTGGGGTCTAGAAGTGCCAATGAATTTTCTAAGGGAGCTGAAAAGGTTACGCAGAATGACGTTGAGCAGAAGCTGCTGCTACATGATGGTAGGAATGAACTTTATGATACCGTGTGACGTTATTTTATCATGCAACCTCTTTAACTTTGCCATGGAGAGTGGTGCATTAAGGCCCTATTTTCCCCAAAAGTATCCAATGGCTTGAGTACGCAGACGACATTGACATCATAGAGCATGCCAAGCGTTATTGAAAAAGAGTCTATCAAGGTGGTTGTGCTTGTTGCTGACAAGTAGGCTAATGAGGCTTATTGGATCCCATTTTCTAGCCGTTAACTACAGTTTCGATGTTGTCAATCAATTTGTTTATCTTGGCTTCTTCTTTACCAGAAAAAAATAATGTTAGTGGGGAGAATGGCAAGTATCTTCGAAGGAAAAGGCAATGCATTCGACGGTTATCCCTATATATGGATTTCTGGACACATACAAAGGCTGGAATAATGATTGAATTGAAGAACGCGGGGGATATACTTTGTAAAGATCCACTTGTCAATAGGTACTACTGTAGTCTCAGTAGGGGATTGAGTAGTAGAGACCTCTTCCCTCATTAAATAGCTCATTAAGTAGCCTCCCCGTGCTTCTCTATGGCGTAGAAGCATAGACGTTATTAAGTACCACTGCAACAGCCTTGATTGTATTCGAGATCTTCGGTCCAGTGCAAGTTGGCAATGATTTTCTTTTAAAATTTAAACATATATTTGAATGAATTTTCTCAGACTACCCACGTACATTATCCTATTGATGCAATTTTCTTTTTCCAAAAGATAAACTTCAATTCATGACTTCCAAAACGTTGTTTTTTTCCTCGCCCCCTAATGTTTTTAATGCTACCACTGTTTTCGTGCTGTTGTTGCTGCAGCTCCTTTGTATTTTTTATATATGTTTCATATGATTGTTTAATAAAACATTGCCAGTACTTTTTCGTGTTGTTGTTGTTGTTGTTGCTGTTGTTCCCTCTGATTTTTTGTTTTATTACAACTGATAACAACAAAATATTGTTACTTTTTAATTGAAACTTTTGTTCAATCTTAATTGTTGTCGTTTTTTTTCCTCTATCTTTCTTTGTTATTGTTGCTGTTACTGTTGTTGTTGTCGCTTTGTTGTTGTCATTGTTATTTTTGTTGAATGTTGTATGGAGTTGATAAAACTATGGCAAGTTGTGCCTTTATTTTCTAATTGCCTCAAACCCTGCCTTTTCGAAATAAATTTCTTTTTTTTCTTTTGATTCCCCAAATCATTTTTTCGTTTAACGCTATCAAAGGGGGAGCTATTCTATGAACAGAAATAAATACAAAAAAAAGTTTTTCTTTTTTCTACAGCAATTACAAGTTCTATTGATTTGTTGTTGTTGCTGTTGCTGTTGCTGCTGCTGCTGCTGTTAGTGTTCGTTAACGTTTTGTTTTAACACAACGAGAAAAAGAAGAAAACAAAACAAAAAATATCAAACGCCATTGCTTTGACTTTATGATGTGTGAATATGTTGTGTTTCTAACACACTCTCTCTCTCTCTCTTTCATATACACACATACAATTAACTAACAGTCATAAATATATTAAAGTAACTCTCTTTCTACATATCCTTTGTGTGCATATTGTGTATGTAGAAATATTTGCACTCGTATTTAAACCATTTGGGAGTGAATTATTGAAACGTTAAACTAATGGAATTGAATCATGTTAACATATAAGTGAGTGTGTATATACATATGTATGTATGTATTTGATAGATATGTGTGTGCAGTTGTATTAGTTAATAGTGTTCAATAAATTATTAAAGAGTACAAGTACAAATACAAAAGGGATTTTGTATTACGAGTAATAAAATATGAATTGAAGCCATTGATAATGTACACTAGCACCCCTATGTAGTGGACAGCATATTTTGTTTGTGTTGTAGTTGGAGACACTTAGAGAAACCTTATTAAAATACTACAAGACCTATTGGAGTACATTTGGTGGCAGTAAGACGCAATGTCGTCGCCGTAGTCTAGTAGGTAGTGTGTTGGCTTATTAGACGCAGAGCCAGGGTTCGAGCCCCAGGCCAGACATCGAAATAAAATACAAAAAAGTATTTTTTCGGCGACTTCCTCTCGGCAGATTTCTGGCAAAAACTCTGAGAGTAAATAAAATTGCCATGAAAGGTTTCTCAAAAATCTGTCGACTTTAAACTGTAAGTCCCGGCACTCATGTATAAAATTAATACACACAACATAGGTGGTGTAAGAAAGTAGGTCGTAATCCTGACTGAAGGGTTATAATGACCAATTATGTATGTATGTATGTATGTATGTATGTATGTAAGATTCAATGTAGTTAAATGCTGGCTCAACTTGTACTATAGACGTGCTAAAATTCTGGGAAGCCAAAAATATTCGAATCTTATATGATCTTCGTTGAAAGTCAGGCGGTATGGTGTAAATCACGGCTTATTCGTGAGTACAAAGACTCTTTAAGGTCCTTTGGACTAGACCGGCCATAGCGGTAAACTAGACAATGAGACAACTGATGCTCTAGCTAGATTATGCTCACTTTCTGAGGGCGATTTGATAGTTAGTCGTGGTCTCCCAATCTGCCACCTCTCCAGCCTCATGGGTAATGGGTGAAAAGCATAAGCGTTGGGGGAATGGATCGGAATATTATGTGTCTAGGTCCTGCTATAAATAGTGCTGAACTTAGTCTGACGTTAGTTATTGGGTTTATTATAGGGCACTGCGAGATTAGATCACTGACAAATATCTGGAGTAGATCCCAGCCGAACTACTGCAGGGTATGTTGAGCCGAAGGGGAGTTGGAAACTATCGCACACCTCCTCTGTAACTTAATCAGCCCTTGGTAGCTTGAGCCCCTGGCCATAGGCTTCTTCGAGGGGTTTAAACTCTTTGTCCAGTGCCAGCATTAAGACTCTCCATAGGTTCACTGATAGTTTATGCTGGTTGAGAAGTGCTAGAGCCTCAATGGTATAGTCGCGCTCTCGTGTGTGTTTGTGGTCTGCATTATTCCTTCGTCTCCTTATCCTCCATTTTCTATCTCCTCTACTTGGCCTATTTGCTTAATTGTTCTCTTCCTCACCTTTAGGACGTATTAGAATGACCTCCGAGTATTGTACTTGTCCCAATGGCAAGCACAACTCTTGTATAGTGATGGCATTTTCCCTGAAAACCTTTTAATCTAGTAGGAGAGTTAGCTTACAATCAAGAACCTAACCTACGTCACCTCAATCATTCAATGGTTATTCTTATATGGGTTGCTTAGAAATATCATCGGCACGGAGCTTACAGGCTTCGCTATGTTACAGGACATAGCTGATCTGTTTGCCTTATTTAAACTTTAAGTTTCAACTTTGCTTAAAGTAGGAGGGTACGTGCAATATTGTTATGATCTGTTGAAAAGGCATAAGGACATCCCAACACTATTGTCGTTGTCACAGACCGCTGTTCTATTGATAGGCATGCTTAGTATTCCCTCAAATGACTTTTGCATGAGCTATTATTCTGAGTAAGAGAAAGAGATTATCTTTCTCCTTATGTGTCTTAGCCCGACTATTGCCATGAAGAAACGGAAGACCATTTCTTAATAGTCTTACGAAGTAATTATTTCTCAACATCATATCGATCAAACGATTTACATTTTTTGTGCTTGTTTCTAAGGGGCTGACGGTTTAATATAAGGTCACCACCACTTATTGTTGACTTTAATAGATCTGGGCTTGTCAGTTAGCCCGGGGCTTGGCATAAATAAAAAGGAACCCTTATGTGTGCTCAAGAGAGTTTTGATTTCAATAAAGCTTTTACTCATACCTATCCTACCATATATTACAGCAACGAGTTTTGAAATTCACAGAACCTGTGGCTATTATTAGTGCGACAGAATTCAGATGAATTATTGATCTGCCTACTTAACATTTGTGGTGAAAGTGTTCGCCTAATTGTTAAAGTATCAAAAAATATGTTCTTCAAAATCTTCCCCCTCTAATGTAGGGTATCCTTTGGTTGGTTTGATAGTCTAACAGTTTTTCATTTTCATTCTCGTATTGTTTTAAATGGAATTTCTGTTTAAAACTTAAATAAACGTGTTCACATGCATACATATATACATATTTCTTATTCGATAATGATATTTCGAAGTTTCTAAGACGTATGAGAAATTTTTTATTGGAATACAACACTCATACGCCAGGGTGTTCAGTCGTTACACCAAAGGGTTGATTTTCTTTAAAAAACTTAAATGTTTCGCTTGAAAAGAAAATAAAAAATTCATAGTTTTTAAATCAAGGGGCTGTCAAAGTGGGAAACAAGTGTGTAACCAACGATAAGAGGACTTGAAGACACAAGGTCTTGATTGCCTTTAAAAAATCAAAATATTTAAATTATCACCATACCCTCGTATATATTTTTCCTTTCACACCTATTAATCAAATATAAAGAATATTTTTTTTCCATTTTCTTTCAACATCATTTTATAAACAAAACACACCAAAATCTCCTTGTTGTCCTTATTGTCTTTGTTTTACTCACACATTTAAAATAAAAGAAAATCATTTAATTTGACAATAAAAAAAAGAAGAAGAGAAAAAATTGCTTTCTGCTTGTTATATCAGTTTTGCATGTTGCATGGACTTGATTTTCGTTTTTCTTTTTGTTTTTGGATTTTTTCCTTTCAATTTTGTTGCATGTGGCACTTAAACAAATTTATCTGTCATATTGTATGTTTCCACGCCTGTTTACCAGCATCTCTCCAACTGTCTGTTTATTTAACTGCAGAAAATTTTAAAATAAAATGTATAAATGTGTGCCTCTTTCTATATCTCTCTCTCGGTGTGTGTGTGTATGCATATGCCATACAGTGTATTGCAGTATGCCATACATATACATGCAAATATTGCATGTGAAAATGTGCCTGTATTTGTGTTTACCTACATTGTTGAAAATTAATGTTGTTTTTGTCATTATGCATGTGTGTGTGTGTGGCTATATATTGTTGTACGTATTTGTGTACCACCAACACATACTTATACTCTTGCATTTTTAATAGTATTTGTATTTGGCTTTGGTAGAGCGTGTGTGTATCAAAATTTATTTTCATTTTTATATGCACAGTTATTGTTGCTGCTGTTATTGCTTGCATTATTGTTGTTTGTGTTGAATTTTTTATTTGTAAATTTGTTGTAGCTGTTGCTGTTGCTGCTATGTGCTTGCTGTATTTCGCGGTGTTGTTGTTGTTGTTTTTTGTATATTTGTTTTACAATTTGCAACATTAATTTTAATGTGACGCCATATAATTTTCCCCTCTGATCACAAATTTATGGCAACAAAGTAAACAAGGCAATTAGGAACCGAAAGTCTACCTCTTATACCCATGAAGGCGTTTATGGAGGCAAAAATATTGGAAATTGAAAGAATGAAATCAGGAATAGTGGGTAAATAAGTGAAGATATCCTGCACTGAATTTGAATTAAATTTTTTGGACCCAAATAGGATTTAAAACAGCGTTGTCAGCTACTTTATATGGTTCTTCATAGTCCAAGTCACAAAAGGCATCACAAAAACAGAAACAATTGGAGAGGATTAAAGCACATTATAAAGGCCAATAAAATATAAAGACGCACTACTTCCAAGCAGAGTGTGTATGAGAAAATAATACAAAGTACGAAGCGAAACTCCTGGAGCTTATGGTGCTAACAGGTAGAAAGCCTCAGGGAAGTATCGGAGATTAAAAAATTTCAGAGGAGGAGCAGAGGCAATAATGAAAACTACAGAAGAAATCCTATATTTTTTGATGAATACCCTCATCCACACTGGGTTCTAAGCCGAATATATCACGTCAACAAGGTATCGAAGTTTAAGAAATTTTCATACAAAAAAAAAAGGTGATGAGGCAATAAGAGAAAGAGAAAGAGACTTTCTCAGCAAGTTCACGAGGCACGTTGCGGCACATGCAACGCGTTGAAAATTACCAGAAATATGGTAAAAAGACCGATGAAAAGTTTCTTAGAATTTAAAGCGGCAAGGCTAGATAGAATATACCTGGTATTTCTACAATACGGGACTGGAGATCGTATTAACTCATCTTCTCATAATGTAAAATGCCTGGGTAACTGTAGGGTAGATGAACTTGCCTGGCGGGGCACGACCATCGAACTCTCCGATGAGTTCTCGAATCTGGGCATACCTGTGAGGACTTGCAAGCCTAATAATTGATAATGCGATCGTCGATTCCGTCAACGACAGGTGGGTGGCCTCGGACACGGGTAGAACGGCTTGTAAAATCTGGCGAAGGCTGGATGAGGGGCGCACAATGAGTTTACTTAAACTCCCAAGAGGCAGGATCAGTGTAGTTGTCGGTGTCATTACGGGACATTGCATTATGGGTACGCATGCGAGGCGCAATGGTCTTGGACACCTTGCTAACGACTTCTGCAGAAGCTGCAGAGATGAGAAAGAAGAGGACACTGTCCCTCATCTGCTGGATACATGCCCGGCTCATTGCCAAAGGAGAAGCAAGTACTTGGGTACTTACTACATGGCTGATCTGGAGGAACTGTTAGGGATTGACATTGGCAGCCTGAATCGCTTAATCAGGAGCTCCGAATGGTTTTGAGACTAGGGGATAACGGATGACTGTGGTAGCACAATAATGGGTCCAATGCGGTCTAAGTGAGTCCATCCAAAAATTTTTCTTAGATGGGCAGCCACCTCTACCTACCTACATAAAATGCCTGGGTAGCTTGCGAACACACTTAAAAATTGGCAACGGATACGTGTGGTGTTTGTTTCCAAACTTGGAGAAGGTTTCCTGTTTTAAAACCAAAGGAAGGATTGTCGATACCATGTTCATGAACACTATACTCGTATCTGATGATAGGCTGAGATTTAAGTAACATGCCTACATCAAAACCGCTGCTCTATTGACAGGCATGCCGATAGACTTGGCATTCCCTCAAATCCCTTAATGCAGTTGAAATTGCAATGCACGAGGGCAACCTCTATGTTGAAAGGTCCCCAGATGATAAAGTACAAACTCTTGCAATATGTACGTACGTACGTAATTGGTTATTACAACCCTTCAGTCAGGATTACGACCTAGTTTCTCACACCACTTATGTTGTGTGTGTTAATTTTATACATGAGTGGCGTGACCTACAATTTAAAGTCGACTTCGAACGACAGATTTTTGAGAAACTTTTCATGGCAATTTTTACTCTCAGAGTTTTTGCCAGAAATCTGCTGAGAGGAAGACGCCGAAGAAATACTTTTTGTATTTTGTTTTGATGTCTGGCCTGGGGTTTGAAGCCTGGCTTTTCGTCTAATAAGCCAACACACTAGGTAATATGCCTACATTAAAACCGCTGCTCTATTGACAGGCATGCTGATAGACTTGGCATTCCCTCAATTCCCTCAATGCAGTTGAAATTGCAATGCACGAGGGCAACCTCTATAATGATAGATCCCTAGATGATAAAGCGCATTCTCTTTCTATATGCAACATTGAGGAAGCTTTAAATAGTATACAAATCCTTACAGTAATCCCATTCTTATATGAGTTTATGGACCAGATTGAATTGATTACGTGGTAAGGCTTGGATGGATGAATTGCGTTGCAAACAGTATAAGACTACGAGACAACGTGAAGAGAAGAACATTACCGTGATTCATTACCGGTGATAGAATCTTTAGGATATTTAAGGGGAATACCTATGATAGTTTGGATAGGTTACGTTAGGTTAGAGGACGTGTACTTGTCAATTAAGATAAGTACAGTACCCGGAGGTCGAATTGACCCATTGTACAACGTCGTAGTTTCTCACACTACTTATGTTGTGTGTGTTAATTTTATACATGAGTGGTTGGTGGGACCGACAGTTTAAAGTCGACTCCGAACGACAGATTTTTGAGAAACTTTTTCATGGCAATTTGATTTACTCTCAGAGTTTTTGCCAGAAATCTGCTGAGAGTAAATCGCCGAAAAATACTTTTTGTATTTTGTCTTGATGTCTGGCCTAGGGCTCGAACCCTGGCTTTGCGTCTAATAAGCCAACACACTACCTACTAGAATACGGCGACTTCTGATATTTTGGATAGTGTTCAGCAACCATTCACAACAAGGTTATGGCTTTAACTTGCTGTAAACATTGCTTTTTATATGGAGCTGTTTCCAAACCTCATCATCATTCCTCTTTTTTAACACAACTCGTTAAGCAACAATAAAAATAAGAAACCGAGTTGTGAAAACAACAACTTCTGATAACAAAAAAATTTTCAATTTTCAATATTTCTCATTCTCTATAATTTTCTTTGAAGGTTTGTCTGAAACAAACTTGAAGAAAAAATACCGGGAAAAAAATTCTCAGAAGGAAAACATCAGGCATACTAGTACATTGAAACTCAGAAGAAAACCAAAGAAGAAAGAATGTTGAGAGACGTTGATGTTGATGTTGCCAATCATCCATTCAACCATTCAATAGCAACCATGCATTACTCATTGCGTGTCATTCAGTATGTTAAATGGAAAAACTCGTGATCGAATTTCATAAATTTTTTGCAAAATAAAATGACAAAAGGATTCAATAATAACGAGAGAGTAGTTGGTTGTTAAAGAAAAAGATAAACACCAGGAAAAACTATGAACTTAAACTTAAATTATATACTTCATCATATAAGAAAAGGGAGGAAGAATTTTCTTTATTTTTTGCAGACAGGCATGTCTATAGAAAGAAGAGAAGAAGAGGGCGTATGTTCAGACCATGAACAAAAAAATTTTTTAAATAAAAAATTAAACAAATCAAATTTGCATGTAACTTATCAAAAGTGACATAAACTCTTCTGTCTATTATAACGTATTCTTCATAAAGTGTTTCCTGCCTTTGAATTTCAATAAAGCAGAGTATGTGTTTGATATGATAGAATTTTTTTAGTAAAACACGCGTATTGATGCCATTATGTATGGAGTATAAAGTCTTTTAAACATTAGCCAAGGTTTCTCTGCTTGTAGTGAATCCAAAACATCCTTAATGGCTTATAAACCAGCATGGAAGTGATCGAACCACTGTGGTTTAAGGCTTATTGGCAAAAACCTGCGATTCATGAAAACTCCACAAGAAAAAGTCTAAACGGGATTATATCGCACGATCCTGATGAACAATTCACATCACTTTCATGGAAGGTGGCAACGCATTGTATATTCTGCAACGTAGTATGAGCTGTGCATTCGAAAGGAGGAGGATGCTCCGGCGGGACTGGTATTTGATGCGGGAATCTGCGGAAGTCGGCGAAGAGGACGACCATGCATCCGTTGGAAGGACCAAATCGAGGAAGCCCTGTCATCGATTGGTGTGACCAACTGGCGTAGGCACGCACGAAGCAGAGGCGCCTGGAAGGATGTGTTGCGGCAGGCCGAAATCCGTTAAACGGATTGTTATGGCCAATTAAGTAAGTAAGTAAGCATGAGCTGTCGCTGGCACTTAGCACTGGGCTGTTGAAATCACATGTCGTTGGTGTCCAGATCGTTCCATTTAGTCAAAAAAAAAAAAAATAGGTAATCACCGGTCGCCTTTGACGGTGATAGCCTGGTCAATGTCGTTCTCAAAGAACACAATAAACAGTCATTTTTTTCTAAATGCATTGGACACTTTGAGATCCACGTGGATTGGTCTTGTCCCAACAATTCCACAATTTTGTTAGTTCACGTACTATTTTACCCCGAGATGGATTCCATCACTGAAAACAGTTTTTCGATGAAAATTGACGTCAGATTACCAACTACTGCAGAGCCTATTCTGCGAAGTCACGTCGTTGCCGACGTTCGTTTGCCCTTAAGTCCTGTGTCAAATGACTTTTGTACGGGAGCTGTCCCAAGTATCGAAATAAAACTTGCATGGTTGTGGTCTGCGAAAGGCTGAGTTCTTGTGATCTACGTGAAATTGACTACCTCGGATTCTTCTGTACACTCTCTTGCGTTTTCGACGACGTATAGCTGTTGGTCAATCGTTTACTGAACCAGCACCCTCGAACTCATCCACCACATTGCGAATTGTCCGCTCGGTAGAGCATTTATACTTAATTGGTCATTACAACCCTGTAGTCAGGTTTACAACCTAGTTTCTTATACCACTCAAGTTGTATGTGCTAGTTTTATAGTAAGTGGTCTAGTAAGTATTGTGTTGGCTTATTAGACAAAAAGCCAGGGTTCGAGCCCCAGGTCAGACATCAGAACAAAATACAAAAAGTATTTCTTCGGCGACTTCCTCTCAGCAGATTTCTGGCAAAAACTCTGAGAGTAAATAAAAATTGCCATGAAAAGTTTCTTAAAAATCTGTCGTTCGGAGTCGACTTTAAACTTTAGGTCCCGCCACTCATGTATAAAATTAACGCACACAACATAAGTGGTGTGAGAAACTAGGTCGTAATCCTGACTGAAGGGTTGTAATGACCAATTATGTATGTATGTGTGGGACCTTCAGTAAAATCTGACTACGGGCGATAGACTTGAGAAACTTTACATTACAATTTTATTTAGTTTTTGCTAGAAGACTGCTGAGAGGATGTCGACGAAGAAACATTTTTTCGTTTTGTTGGAGATGTCTGACCTAAGGTTTGTACCGAGGCCTCGCACTATCAACTAGACTACAGTACCTTTTGATGAAACAATTTTATTATTTGCATGTCATGTTATATACTTAATATGTCCGTGGTGACTTGGTAAAACGGACTAAATAAATGACAACTAATTTGACGGATGTAGGTTCAATAAGATGGCTGGTAATAACTGTCAAATTTGTGAAATCCCTGTTGGAAGACCCGATATATTTATTCCAGTCTAGTATTATTACTTCTTATTATTATTTGTTGTTTTTTGAATATTAAAACAATTAAACCGCAAACTTATTTTGTTTTTTCATTTCGACTTCTTAAGGGATTCCTTACTCTAGTGAAACTTTTTTGTTTTTTTTCTTAGAAATTTCTGGAAAAGTTACAAAAAAAGATTTCTAACTTTGCCGAAATGTAAATAAAATTATAATTTTTACTTTCATTTGTTATGCTCAAAGAAATTATTCATAAAAGCCTCAGACGTTATTTCATTGTACAATGTGCGTATGAGTAATACTCACTGAAATATTAATCATACGCACGTGTTGCAATAGACGGTATTAAAAGGAACTCCATTAACGGAAAGCTTAACAGACAAATAAAATAAACAGAATATTCTGAAAAAAAAGAAAAAAATCACAATTAAATAGATACACGCACGTCTCACATGCAATAACCCGAGCTCCAGTTAAAATAAATTCATTTTGCTCATCCACTTCATACAATCAACCATGCCACCATATTTGAACCACAACTCCAACTTCCATATCATGTAAGGGCAATGAATTAAAGCTTTAAAATCCTCTTCCTTTTGTGGTCAACACCACCTCTTACAGGCTCCTTAATATTTAAGTGTGTCTTCTCTATGACAAGACCACACAGTAAAAGGAAAAAAGAAAACCAAACCAAATCAAACCAAAGAGAATAAAAGCTTAACGACCTAAGCATGCGATAAGAAAACACAAACTGACCAATTAACGTTTATGGCCATAATTGTTTGCCAGACCATAAGCCACACAATTAATATGCAACTTATGATGCATTTCGATTTGGAAATCTCTGGCAAATGGCAATCAGGAATGATGACCATTCACCATCACTGCCTTGCCGGCCATCCTCTCTCTTTTACTGAGTTTTGTTGTATTGTGTTGCAAACTTCAATTGCATGGAGAACAAATGCAGGCAAATAAAGCTTCAAACATTGAAATGAAGTTTTGGGAAGTAAGGCCAGTAGTATTCTGTCAAAAATTACAAAAACAACAACAACAATCACAGCAAAAAAAAAAACAATTTTCAGGCTTCTTATAAAACGTTTAAAAACAAAGATTTTTTGAAAAGTGTTTGGTAAGCCAATGTCAACGACATTATAACAGTTGTTACTACGCTAGGCAATTACTGTTGTTGTTGTTGTTGATATGTTGCCATCAATGACTTTGACGGCTTTAATCCGTCATATGTTCAAATATTTAAATATTCATTCGAAATAAAAAAAAAAAATGTATCTACTGCAGGCATAACGTTGATATTCTATTGCACTTGTTCCCTTAGGAGGTCTGTTGGTGGGCATTTTTCTGCAACTTAAATGTTGCCTAACTGGTAACTCCAAGGACCATCATGCGCTAGTATAAGCCGATGTAATGCGGGCGTTTTCCTGCAACTTAAATGTTGCCAAACTAATTACTCCAAAGACCATCACGTAAAAGGTATAACCAATGTAATGAGAACTTATTCCACAGCAGCGTTCGAGGATCTGTTGGCTTTATGTTCGTTACACATTGCTTTGGAGACTACGGTTACGGTCGTGGGAGACGCGTAAAATACGAGATTCACATTCAACGGATAAATCGAGTAGCTGACAGGTTTCTCTCTACCTTTTCCTTAGACAAGACCATTAGACCCTGTGGCCACGGAATGAAAAATTCTGAGAATGAAATATTCTGAGAATGAAATATTCTGAGGCCATGATAAAATTCGCTGGTATCTCCTAATGACTGTTTGCGACAGTGAATGATGTGCTCAATTCAACGTAGCACCACAGAGTACAAAGGACGATACATAGCAGTGCTGTTTTCCAATCAGAATATCATCTGAGCAGCAGGCTCTTAAGAGATTGATTCTATAATAGTAGGGGACTGTCTGGGGAAGCTAGAATCGCATAAGCAAGCGAAAAAGCGTTATTCCCTGCGTTTTGCGTTTTGTGTGCATTAACGGAAATGAACAGCCAGATATGCTAGCGGGAAGAGGCCACTTATGTGTCTAAAAGTTTTATGAGGGGTGGGAAGAGATATTTGGAATGGAAAGGAAGGAGACTGTTCTCAAAGTAGAGACTTCTAAACTTTTGTTGGCAACTGAAGGTTAGTTATGTAGGTTAGTTGGTGTGGTAGTTTTAATACCAAAGCTCATGTGAACACACACAATGGCACGTTGTGACGCCACGGGTAAGGGCAGTCCTAGTATCGAACAAATTCCACCAAACTCATAAAAGAGATTGGTTAGCGCAGGGGCTGCACAATATAAGCACGACTCCCCTAAGCGGGAAACCAGCCTGAAGGTTAGTAAACGACTTTCTGACAGAGCTTTGTAGACTCAAAGAATTCTTGTTCCGAACGGCGAACACCTCGAATCCAATACTGAGATTCTGTGTACAGGGAGCTTGTGCATTGTTGATCGATTTTGCTAGGAATTGGATCTTCAGCAGGGATTTGTTTGCCTCGACCACGAGAACCATATTGTAGTTTGTCGGGCAATAGGTACGCTGGCTTCCTGGAGTCCTAATATCATGTACAAGGAGCATGTGCATCGTTGATGTATCCTGCCAAGAATTGGGTCTCCAACAGGGATTTGTTTTCCCCGACCACGAGAACCATACTGTAATTTGTCAGGCAGTAGGTACGGTGGCTTCCTTTCGTTCCAGTCAACTTTGAATTTCAACACTTTTGTCTAAGTATTAGCTGGTATTCCTTTATTTCTGTTAACTTAAGGTTTTCAATCGATCTACCAACCTGGAGACGACTAAGAATATGGCCACCTTCAATTCCTTTTTTTATTTCTTCGTGGTTTGGCATTCCCCCGATCTATGTTATAGGACTCTTCTTGAAATTATATTTAAAGGTACCTTCGTGTACCAATAAGGGCAGAATATTGAAAATTACTGCCAGTTCTAGTGCTGATGTACAAAACCGTATTCACTTGAGCAAGTCTATACTTGATAGAGTTGATAGCCATGGAATGCAGGCTATCAAGATAGGCGGTCTCTCTACATAAGAAAAAGGAAGTAACATTGGTTTGATGAAGTCTAATGAAGGCCTAATACGACAAGTACAGTTATTGAATGAAATCCCCAAGATAGCTAAAGAAGGGCTAAACCATTCCATACATTTCGCCATTAAGACAGAAGCTACCCAGCAGAGCAAAAACTAAATAAAAGTGAATTATTTAACCCCTTAGCTAGGATTACAACCTAGCTTCTCGTGTCATTCATGTTGTGTGTGTTAATTTCTATCATGAGTGGCGGCACCTACTGTTTGAAGTCGACTCCGAACGATACATTTTTTTATGAGGAACTTTTCATGGCAGTTTTCTTTCAAAAACTCTGAGAATAAGTAGTCGTAGGAAATATTTCTTTAGAGTTTTGTTTGTTTGAGATGTCTGAGTCATGGGTTGAATCATAGGCCCTGGTCTAATAAGCTAATGCACTACCTACTATACTACGGCGAAGGCAATACCCAAATCATTAAGGCATCACCATTAGATCCTATAAAATAGTGTGCTGAGGTAAACGCGCTTGCGACATCATCGTTCCATGGTTCTTTTGAAATTTGCAAGAAGCTATCTTTACGGCTAATGACGTACGCTATCGAGCTAAGCTGCATATCGTTATCAAACAAATATTGATGCATTGGACACTGTTGCATATCATGTGGATTGATAACGTCCCCAATTCGACAAATTTTGTTTGTTCACGTATGATGACGTATGGTGACGTATGCTGACGTATGGTGACGTATGATGACGTATTATGACGTATGCTGACGCATGATGACGTACACGCCATTTACAAATTTTTGATGCAAATTAGGCTCCAGACTTCATCTAATGATGATATGGCAAAACAGACTGAATAAATGACAACTAATTTAACAGATGTAGCTTTAACAAGATGGCTGTTGTCAATTGTTTAATTCCGGAATTCTCTACTAGAAGACCTTATGGAATTTTTTCCCTAGAATGTAAAATTTAAAAGACCTGAGTCTTCTATAGAAAACTAACACTTAAAATTATAAAACAGGGATAATCCCTATGCCCTTATTGCTTCAGCAAACATTTTCTATTTTTTTCTTCCATTAGATTTTAGAAAAAAAATCATTATGTTGTGTATAAAAAAAAGTTTGTTTGTCTGTAATTCATCAGTGGGCAATGACCAGATGTTATTTTGGTCAGAAAAAATATGCAATTTTTGGTCTATTTGACATGTTGGGTTTTAAGCACATGTGGTCACTGACAAAACAACGTGTTTATGTTGTTAATTTAACCAACAGAAGAGAGAGGTATAGAGAGAGAAAAACCATTATTTGTTATGCCATATGACTAGCCTGCTTGCCGGCTTTTACCTTTTTGTTTAGCCTCAATGACCACCACAAACCATTGCTATCAAATCATCCATCAACGCATTTACAATTGTTATCACCAACATTTTCTCATCATCATTGTTGCCGTCATCATTGGCGTCATCATCGCAGCCATCCTATTTGTGATGTTGTTCAGACCAGCTTGAATTTGTTTACCCAACCAACCGAACATAGAGACCAATGAACGAGTGTGAGACTCTGAGTAGAAAATGAAAAATTGTAATCGTTTGGTTGGCCATGGTTTGTGGACTCATTGTTTACAAAATGTTGTCATTGTTACTGTTGCTGTTACTGTTACTATTGCTGCCATTGTTACTCGGACTGTTGTTGTTGTTGGTTGCTAGTTGCTGTACTACAATATGCTGTTTTGCGTGTTGCTGTTGTTGTCATAGACTGATATTTAAATCACAAAACCATTTTACAGCAGATTTAGGCCTGATAACAATAGTTGGCTATAAAACGAGAACGTACAATAAAATCCATTTGTTTTTAAGTTAATGGAAAACTGCATTTTCTATTACCATTTGCATACGCATTGACTTCCAGTTGGTTTACGACTATTTGATGTTTAAATTCACCAGTAAGCCAAGGTAATCAAATACTTTGGCTTTAAAACACACAAAAATGGATTTGAAATTGCAAAACTATTTCAGCGAATATTTAATTTGGTTTACAATGAGGGATTTACTACGACAATTGTCATGGAAAATAAAAAATAATTATTCGTGCTTAGCAAACATTTTCGCAGAGCATTGATGAGCTCCTTTTTATTGGTCCATGTTTCGCGACGCCTCGAAAAACATGTATCAGCACTAATTATCACATTATCTCGATGATTATGTTCTTGTTACCATTACTTTTCTCTTACCCGCTACAGTCCGGACTGTAGTGTGTACGTGTCCCTACGTAATTGGGACGAGCACTCCGCGGTCGGATGAGGGTGGGTTAGTGTGAGGCCGGGGACGTTCGAAAAAAAAAGAACAAGGCAGCTATGCATAGTATGCATATGTATGCAGAGAGGCAAGGTATGTCAAATTGACATACATTTTCCATGATCTCTTCTAGAAAATCTAGGAATCTGAGGCCTTTCCCAAAGATTGGCTACAGGGGATCATAGTTAAGATACTTTTCAATTCCACTGGATAATAGTCCAATATATACCTACAGAAAGCTTGTGGTTGTACAATAATTATGCAGAATAAGTTCAAATTCATTTAAAATGACTCTTCGTCGCCTTGCTATTATAGAATACATAGATGAATACATATCGAAAAAGACGCCGTAGTCTAGTAGGTAGTGTATTGGCCTACTGGACGCACACCCATGATTCAAACCCCAACTCAGACAACTCGAACAAAACGAAATAGGAAAAAAATATATCTGTCGGCGATTTCCCCTCAGCAGTCATCTGGCTAGAACTTTGAGAGTATACAGTTACGCAGATAATTATACGTACCCCCCCCAAAAATCATTTTTTTTTTTAAATGATAATATATGGACAAGTCAACTGAGTTTTGCGCCAAATTTTTTGTTTTCCGTCACAGCCGAACACAAATTATATTAATTCTCATCACTAAATATTACATTCGCCCAAAAATCAGTTGACTTGTCCATATATTATCGGGAAAATTCCAATCGTAGCTTTTTCCTCGGCCCTCGGCTGCGGAAACCGTTCTTTCTCAAAATACTTCGAACTGTTTCGGAATGCACAATAACATTGTGATCACTTTCCGAGGTATTTCGTATTTCTACGGCTGTAATCCTAGGATTTTTATCCACAATACCTTTTATATACCGGGCTACCCGAATACGAAATATACATCGTACGTATAATTTTCTGTATATCGTGTGGACTATGTATGGGTTATTGGTTATGTCACGCTATTCTGTCAGAAAATTCAGTATATCTCCACTGAACGTAATGAATTGATTTACGTTTGAGCAACGTTGGGATTTATTGGAAATTTATTTTCAAAACAAAGGCAATTTGTCGGAAATTGCAAGAAAATGTCGTGCAAAATTTAGTTGCAGAAAAGCACCAACAGTGGCTGGTATATGCAGGTTTATTGCTTGCTCTATATGGGGCTTAGAATACCCACATGTGGTCTTATAGAAGATAATGCACCCTTTGCGAGTTACTTTTTGAAGCGGCTTGCAGAGCAGAGGCCTTATTGGCCCATATTTCTTTAAGGATGAGGACGGTGCAACCATTATGGTCAATGGACACACATACCGGACCATGATAAACAATTTTTTTTGTACCCGCTCTTCATGGTATTGATGTGAACAATGTTTGATTTCAACTGGATGATGCAACTTGCCACACATATCATGCCACAATCGATTTATTGTGTCAAACGTTTGACGTCCGTTTAATTAGCCGAAATGGTGATGTCAATTGGCTGCCAAAAAGCTGCGCTTTGACACCGTTGGACTATTTTCTGTGGGTCACCGTTAGAGATAAGTGTTATGCCGACAAACTAGAGTCAATTGAGCATTTGAAGGCCAACATTCAAGAAGCTGCGATTTGACACCGTTGGACTATTTTCTGCGTTTTGTTATGCCCGGTCTTTCTCTGACCACTTCAATTGATCATAATATTCTAATGTTATGGCAATTTAAAAAATTATAAATATAAACCAGATAACAAACTTATTTTCATTTGCATTTACGAGTATTACTGGAAATGAAAACATAAAAAAAATTACTTATTTTTTATGATGGTACTCATCAAGGGGAAATAAAGTAAGAAAAAAAAAAGAATTTTTTTATTTTTTGCCATACACTCTATACGGAAAATGTTAAAAGCCATAAAATGCTATGATAAAAAACCTCTAACGCAAGCTATTCAACACAACAAACTCAAAGGAAGAGAAGAAAAATTTATTAAAACATCTATTCTGGGTTTTCGTTTCTTTTTTAGAAAATAATTTTATTTTCTTTTAAAAGAGAAGAATAAAAATAGAAACAGAAGTGAAAAGTTTTTCTTACTAAAATATGTAATGCTTATCTCTTTGGGCAGCGAGAGAGAAGAAGTTCTACCAAAAGCCAGCCAAGCAGTACATCTTATGCCATCTTAAGTTTCATTTTCCTGGCTCTGTAGATGGTGCTCTTGCTTGCTTGCTAACCAACGGCCATTTCATCACAAATTGCAACCTTTCCTCAACTTGTAAGACAGCAGCATCAGCAACCAGCATGAAACTCTCTTACTGGCCAAAAGTATATTTTCAGGCTCATAATAAAAATCCAACCAAATGAGTAGAAATAAAAAATGTAAGAAAACCGGCAATAGTTTTCGTAAATGCCTCAAAAAAACTAAAGCAGCTATCTTTAGCTAAGATGCCAACATTTGTTATGAACACTCTCTTTTTATTTTTATTCTACTTTATAATCCTTGAAGTATGCAACGAAAAACTGAACAAAGCACCAGCCTTAAAGTATACTGTGCTGTGTCAAAAAAAGAAAAAAGAAAAATAATACAAGTAAGAAAGTTAAAGTTTTACGCTTGTGCTTATCCTGGTCAGTTTCCGTTATGCCATCATGACAACTACAAACAGCAATTGCATAATATCTGTCTGTCCTCTATCCCTTCCCCTTCCCCTTCCCTATGATGCCTGCTGAGTAACTGGAAAGCAAAAAAAGTTTCCTTCTTCTTCTAAATGGCGTTAATCTCCTAAAATGATGCATTAGTTTAAGAATATTTTTTGAAACAGAGAGAGATAGAGACAGAAACTTTGTAAAATATCTTGTTGTCGTGTGCTTTATTCGCAAGTAAAATAATCAGGCTGTGTTACATCCTGTTGACAAACGGAACGTCAACAATACGAAGAAAATGTTCATCTTAATATTCATCCTTTTATTATACATCCTTTTTGTGAGGGAAAGTTTTAAGTTTGTTCCTTTCAAGAGGCACACCAATTAAGGACCCAAGTGGGGCAATATAAAGATAGAGTGTCAGAAAAAGAAATAAAATTTTTTAACAATAAAATGTCAATGAAGTTACTCATTAGCAGAGTTTTTTTTATTTTATGGTTCATGAATTCTTATCAAAGAGGTACCCCTTCTTTGTTAATTACTTAACTAGGTTTACAACCTAGCTTCTCATACCACCCAAGTTGTATGTGTTAATTTAATCCATAAGTGGCATAACTTATAATTTAACTTCGACTCCGAATATCAAATTTAAGAAACTTTTCATGACAATTTTATTTGCGGTTAGGTTAGGTTGGAGGACGTGATCCAAAGTGCCTAATTGCAAAAGGGTCCTAAAAGGGAGAGAGAGAGAGAGTGAATAGTGAAAGTGATAGGGAAATTGGAAAAGGAGAGGGGGTATGAAAGGGAGGATATAAGAAACGAAGAAAAAGGTTGGACCACAAACACACAACAGAACGCGCCTACAACCTTGATGCCCTAGCACCTCCCAACCAGCTCAACCTATACAGGGTGGCTGATATGTATTGCAACCAACTTCAGGTTGTTATCATTTGTAAACCGTTCGTCTGACAGCTGACAGATGTATTCCAGTGATAGTTCATTTTATTATTTACAAGCTTACAAAAGCATTTTGTTCGATTGCATTCAGAACAAAAGTTATTCGTGATAGAATTCAAGCGTGATAGTGTGATTGCTTTATATTTGGCTGGAAAACCACAGGTGGCTATCGTTAGAGCCCTCCAGCATTTAAATGTGAATAAATCTTTTGTTTCTCGTACCATTGCTCGTTACCGTGATACTGGCAGTGTTGCATCGCGTCCAAAAAGTGGACGGTAACAACACCAGAATTGATCCGAAAAGTGAAGGCCAGATTTGATTGAAATCCACGCCGCAGTGGTAGAAAAATTGCTCATGAGCTGAACATATTGCGAGAACGGATGCAACACATATTGAAAAATGAGCTTGGACTAAAGCCATTGAAGTTCCAAAAAGTGCAAGAGCTCACCGATGGACAAAAAAAGTTAGACTGGAAAGAGCCAAGGAGTTACTTCGCTTGCACGAAAGTGGCCAGTTACCGAATTTGGTTTTCTCCGATGAGAAGCCATTCCAAATTGAGCAGTTTGTGAACAAACAAAATGATCGGGTTTACTTGCCAAAGAGGTCAGCTGAAAATTTACGCCTGCGATTGGCCACCAGAACTCAAGCGCCGCCGATGGTAATGGTGTGGGCCGCCGTAACGGCCGATGGTCGCTCCCCGCTCGTATATATCGACCGTGGGGTCAAAATAAATGCCGAATATTATCGGGAAAATGTCTTAAAGACAGTATTGAAGCCCTGGGCAGACAAACATTTCGGCCGCAGACCATGGACATTCCAACAGGACTCAGCACCACCGCACTCAGCACGCGTCAACCAAGAATGGCTTAAAAAGGAGGTTCCTCGCTTCATTTCAACCGCACAATGGCCACCAAAATCTCCGGATTTCAATCCGTTGGACTTTTGCGCCTGGGGCATTTTGGAGAGTAAGGTTCTCACTAAAAAATACCAAAGTGTCGATCATCTTAAGACTGCGCTTCGCCGGGAATGGGCCAAAATACCGCAGAGCCACTTTCGTGCAGGCTGTGATGGTTTTGTCGGCCGTTTGAAGGCCATAATTCGTGCCAAAGGTGGCCAATTCGATCAAATCTAAACTGATTCTAAAATTTGATGTTATTTCCAACATTTTTCGCTTGTGAACAATAAAATTTAAAAAAAAAAATAAAAAAATATAGCGCTTTACTTTGTTGCATTATATATCAGCCACCGTGTAAATGAATCTATGAAGAGCCCTAATATCGGCTTACGACAAAGAGTCCAATCATTCGAAGAATATCCTGCCTAGGGTCCTCAGCCTCAACCTACCAAGGGCTTGACCGTTGCAGAGGAGGTGTTCGATAGTTTGCAAATCCTCCTCATCTAAACATATCCTGTAATAGTAATAGTTCGACTGGGATCTTTTCCAGATCCTTGCCAGCGACCTGATCTCGCAGTGCCCTGTAATGAAACCAATAACTAACCTCAGAGTGGCCTTTTCTAAGCCCAGCAGCAAACCTATTTTGCCACTATCAATAGCAGACCATAGATACATAGATCATGACATCCCGATCCTCGCCCCCAACGCCTTTGCTGTTCCTTCCTAACCCATCCAGTAATGAGGCCGTAGAAGTGATAGATTAGGTGATCAAGACCAACTATCAAATCGCCCTCAGAAACTGAATCTAATCGAGCGAAAGCATTCGCCATCTCATTACCTAGTATACCGCTAGGTCATGGAACCCACTATAGACGGATTCGATCTGGTCCAAAGGTCCTTTAGGACTCTTTGCACTCACGAACAAGTCGTGATTTACACCAGACCGAGGCAATGGCCCTTAGGGCAGCCTGACTGTTAACGAAGATTATAAATGGTTTCGAATCTGAAGTGAGCCTACTAGCCATGACCTCAATAGCCTTCAATAAAGCAAAAATCTCCGTCTGTAATACGCTAAAGAGTTTTCATTTTATTTACTCTCAGAGCTTTTGCTAGAGGACTGCTGAGAGAAGATAGTCGTGGAAAGAAATATTTTTTCATATTTCGTTTCGTTCGAGAAGTGGGCCTACTAGCCATGGCTTCAATAGCCTTCAATATAACAAAACTCTTCGTCGGAACACCCTACAGTGTTCTCATTTTATTTACTCTACGAGTTTTTGCCAGAAAACTGCTGAGAGATAGTCGCCGAAAGAAATATTTTTTTTATATTTCGTTTCGTTCGAGATGCTTGAGCTGGACTCCCATCTAATAAGCCAATGCATTACGTACTAGACCACCCCTAACAACAGTACTTTGAGTGCACAATGTCCTGTCGATTAGTAAGTTTTGATTATTCCCGCATAGCCTGATGCACGACTTTCATCTCTTGTTATTAGTGTGGAATTGAATTAGCTAAGCAAGGGGAATAAGCATGGAACAATTGAAAAATAAACAGGCAAATGAGCTGTACAAGAATAATTAATAACAATAAAAGAAGGAAAAAAAGTCAAATCATTTGTTTTTGGGAAACTTCTGGACACGGTAAATTTTTTATGGAAATATTCTTGCCTCTAAAAAAATTTTTTTTTTTCGGCCATCAATTTAAAAATTGTTTTCTCACATTTACTTCATATCTCATC
Source organism: Sarcophaga subvicina (assembly GCA_936449025.2). Classification (NCBI taxonomy): domain Eukaryota; kingdom Metazoa; phylum Arthropoda; class Insecta; order Diptera; family Sarcophagidae; genus Sarcophaga; species Sarcophaga subvicina. The sequence continues at coordinate 15,401,998 of OW388083.2, read as the reverse complement.
TGACGTTAATTATTATAAATCTCTGATTATATTTTTTACAAGAATTCCCTTTACCATTCAAAAATCCATTTTAATGTTTTAACTTTTGCATTCTCATTTCCTCTGCCTGCTTTCCTTTTCATAAACTGGTCTTAATGCTTTGCTCATTTGTCTGGCTGTTAATTATTTGTCATGTTACTTGTACATACATATACGAATATATATACACATATACATACATACATATTTAACTCTAAAAATGGTGTCATATCCGTTTCCGTTATGTAAATGAAATTATACATTTAATTTCTGGTTTTTATTTTGCATTTTTTTTCTCTCTCTCTGCTCTCTGTTGTCTGTTTTCTCTCTGCATAAAGTTCTTATCATTAGTGGTTAAAATTTTAACCATTATTTACAAGAAAATTAAGGAAAAATAAAAGAAAAACTACAGAAGAAAAAAATGGAGAGTTTTTGAAATGAAATTGTTGCTATTGTTGTTGCTACTAAATAAACTTTTTTCTTGTTATCGAAAGTAACACCATAGTTTACAAGAACAGCAACAACAAACTTAAATAAAAAAAATTATTTTTATTCTACATCTATACATACAAATGTACGTACATGCATATGTACATATATTTGTTTCGTTATACAATATAATTATAATCGTTCTTACAAGCATGTACGGACGTACGTACAATTTTGTCAATGTTTGTTTAAATGTCTACCACCACATAGCAGTTTAAGTATGTGTGAGTAGCACTGTTAAAGTATTTGTTGTATTGTTATTGTTTTTTAGGCCCTAATATTTTTATGTGCACACTTTCAGGGGCTGAGTATGTGTAAACTAAACACCTATACTTACACATGCTGGCGCGTATGATTTTTAAATAAGACAATGAAAGTGTTTGTTTGTCTGTTTGTCTTTCTCTGGGTATTTGTCAAAGGCAATGAAACAAATGTGTGGCAAAGTTGTAAAGAAATGAAAACAAAACAACAATTTGCTACAGGCGAGTTATATTTTTTTGTTGTCGTTGTTCTTTCTATACCCTTCATTCACAACTCATTCATATGCTCAAAAGTAAATAAATAAGGTGTAGTTAAAAGGCAACCATTTTGAGCATGAAATTAAAGGAATTGAATTTTATTGGTGTTTTTGCAACATGTTGCGGGAGAATAGAGCGTATTTTCAGCTACATTTCCCATGACCTTAACTCCCCCATATTACTTGGTAAGATATCAAATTCACAATTAACGCTAATATAATCATATAAACATTTGATAGAATTGCTATCCTGGGCAAATATTAAAGCATTATGTTGATGAGGCCTCTACAAATGCAGATGTAGTCTTATAAACAATGTAGAGAAATGTTATCAGCAACAAATGCTGATGCAGCATGTTGATGATGCCTCTGCAAACGTTAATGTAATCATGTAAACAATGTACGCAACTGTAATTCAAGACAAATGTTGATGCAGTATGTCGATGAGCTATCATTAAACGCTGATGTGATCATATAAACAATGTTTAGTAATGCTATCATGGGCAAATATTGATGCAGCATGTTGATGAGGCCTCAAGAAATGCAGATGTAGTCATATAAACAATGTAGAGAAATGTTCTCAGCAACAAATGTCGAAGCAGTATGTTGTTAATGTCTCTGTAAACGCTAATGTAATCATGTAAACATTGTATAGGAATACAATTCGGTACAAATGTTGATGCAGCATGTTGATGAGGATACTGCAAACGCTGATGTGATCATATAAGCAATGTTTAGTAATGCTACCTGGGACAAATATTGATGCAGCATGTTGAAGTGGGATCTACAATCGCCGTTGTAATCAAATAAACAATGTTTAGATAGGTGGCTAAAGAAATATTGAAGTAGCATGTTGATGAGGCATTTACAAACTGTGATCTATTCGTATAAACAATGTATAGAAATGCTATCCGGGACAAATGTTGAAGCAGCATGTTGATGGGGCCTCTACAAACCTGGATATTCGCCTATGTGTTGTGTTTTTTTTCATCTGAAGGATTTAATGATGCCGATATGTGTCTATTTTAACATAACATTCAAATGCCCATCAGGACTTCTTTGGGTAGATTTTCAGTGACTCCATTTTTTTTTGGATCTGGCGTCTAATTCAGACTGTATTTGGCCAATGATATGGCTTACGTTAATTTTGAAGACCACATACATACATAATTGGTCATTACAGCTCTTCAGCCAGGATTACAACCTAGTTTCACACCCCACCTATGTTATGTGCGTTAATTTTTTATACACGAGTGACGTGAGCTACAGCTTAAACGATCGACTCCGAACGATAGACTTCTGAGAAACTTTTCATTGCAATTTATTTCCTCTCAGAGTTTTTGCCACAAATCTTCTGAGAGGAATTCGCCGAAGAAATATTTTTTCGTATTTCGTAATCGTGGCCTCACGTCCAAACACACTACCTGCTAGACTACACGACTTCTTAGACATGCGATATCTGTGGCCGTATGACCTCTACGTGAGATGTGGGCTCATGTTGCTCATGCAGAATGTACAATGTAGTATGAAATGTGTGGTTCGTCTCGCCGTTATGTTGAAACCACTTATCGTTGGTATCCAGATCATCCAATTCAGATCGAAAGAAATTGGTTATCATCGTCCTATAGAGTTTGTCATCGATATCATCGAACGCAGCCTTTTTCGGAATGATTTGGACAATTTTGGAATTTATATGAATTGATAGCGCCCCCAAATGAGAGACATAAACACAGATTAGTAAACCCAGTCATGAGAAGAAACAATAGATTCCCTTTTACTTCACCTTATAGAAAAACATTCCCTTACACTCATATTTTCATGTATATTTAAGAATACAATTGTATAAATACCTTCAGTTAGAAAAATAACTTCCCCTCTCTCTCTCTCTCTCTCTATTTCTCTCTCCCACATACCCATTTACACATTTACTTTAAATGTAAAGACAACACCTTTAATGCCCTTTTATAATAATTCTCTGTGTGCTCATGATGTTAATGGTGTCTGGGTAGTAGTGGTGTGGCCTCTTTGTTAAAATTGCTGTTGCTGTTGCTGTTGGTGTTGCCGCTATCATATATAGTTGTTGTCTTTAAGATAACAGGATGCAATTTGTGTGTGTGTGTATGTGTGTGATAAGTTTGTAACAAAAACGAAAAGAAGTAAAACTATTAAAACACAAAAAACGGAGAGTAAAAGAGACTTGAAAGTGAGTGTAAAAATAAAAACAGAAATTGTTCAGCAACAAAAGCAGTGAAACCACATACAAAATGTGTGTCTAAGTGAAAATGTGTATGTTTTTGTAAAATAATTTTACTTTTAACTGTGCATGGGTACGTACAGTGGATGTCAATAAGAAATGAACATGTCGCTATTTTCCATGGTTCTAAACATAGAATCAAAATAAATTTCTCTGGTTGGTGAACTTTACTTTTCATTTAATTTACTTGCAAATACAAAGCTTTTGATTGACAATAATCCATAAAGTAAGCCGGTACGAATTTATAGCCTCAATGTTGATTGTTGGCTGAGGCCAACTGGCAGCTATGTTGACGTCCAAATCCTCCATTCGGATGAAGAATATAAAGGCTTATAGGCTAACTAATGTGCCATTAATTGCATCTCATACAGAGGTTCACTTAAAGCACATTCATCTAGTTAAGGTGGTAAAAAAGCATTGACATACTTTGGTTCTTTAAAAGATACAAGAAATATGATCCTCAGCTGCATCATATATGGTCCGCCAGTCAGCCATATTTTTTCTATCATTTGGTGCGATACCTCAATAATGACAGCTGCAGTATAGTCTTGCAGGGTTGAAAATGTAATAGTCTTGTTCCTGTATGCGAAAGACTGCACGTATTCGAACAAAAATTCCCAATGAGCTCTCCAAACCTGGCTCATACCAGGTATACAGTATCGCTTGTTCTGTGGCAAGATTGGCGGCCATTTAACTGTTCTAAGATGTGAAATTATTTGTTCTCCAAACTTGGCATTAAGTTCTCGGTATCGCTTGTCGAGCGGCATATCTACAAACTCCGTTAACGCCATTTGCAGATAGGCAGTCTTTTTGCATGCCTACCCATTATCCTTAAGAACAACATGCAGTGAAAATAGTTGACTGGTAAGCTCTCCATATGGCAATTGAACAAGATTCTTCCTCAATCCATAATTTGTCTGCAACCTCTGAATTCCGTTGCTTAATGGACATATTACCGATAGGAGTGTGCATACTTAAGCAAGTTCATCAGCTGATCAGTTAGTTGGGATATCTCTCTGACTACGTGTATTCGTACATTTTTATTGAATGCGATTACATTTTTGTGGCATCCACTGTTTGTACAGCAAGTGTGTGAGAATATGTGCAAAACAAAATTAAGTGCTTCACATTATTTTTGGACCTTCATAATATTTAATAAGGGTGCCAAGACAAAGTATTTTTCTGATGTTCTCTTGCGTTTTGGTTTTGCTTTTAAAATTTTTTATCGACTGATAAGGAAAAAAATAAATGTGAACACAATTATTCTTATCTATTGATTAAAATCTTAAGGTGTTTTATTTTACACACACAATGAGATATACAAAGGAAGAGAGAAAGTTGTGCAATTATTGTTAATAATAATGGTTTATAAAAGGCTATAAAAAAATATTTCTATTAATAATTTAAAAAAATGGTAGAGGTAATCAGATGGTAAAGAAGTTTTCTATTAGGTGCAGGACCTTACTTGTTTTTGAATTTTTAACAGAAAGGGAGTTATGAGAACAGTTGGTCAAAAATACAAAATGCAATGGGATAGAGGGATTTTGTACTAAATTTTAAATTTTTTCCTTATACTGCGGTACCATCTAGTTTTTTCAATTCACTTTCTTTGAAATTAGTCTCTTATATCCTATACAGAGTATGCAGCCTGAGATAGAAAATTGTTACAGGGGTTGCATTAAGGGAGTCTTAGGCTTACAGGCTTACTTTAAAGCTTGATGACAGAATTGCAATGGTATTTCCGAAATTTATCTTTATTGGCTTCAAATTTCGACATTTGATCTTTTTATAAGTCATTGCTCACTCTTGGATTGCCTCTTTTCTGTTTTCTTCCTATCAAATTCAGCAATTCTGTTTATTGACGTATCCTTTCAGTTAAAAAAAGCTTCATCGCTGAATGAAAAAAATTTCTCAAGAAGCGCGTACTTTTATAGTAAAATTTAGTCATTTACTCGTATTGTACGTTTATGTGTCTATATATAGTGAAATGGCAAAACTTACTTACTTAATTGCCCTCAACAACTTGGTACAACGGCTTTCAGTGGGTCCTAACACTTATTTTCAGGTTCCTCTGCTTCTCATGTACCCTCGCCAGTTGGTCACATTAATCGAAGACAGCGCCTCCCCGATTTGGTCCTTCCAACGCAGACATGATCGTCTTTTAAGGCGGCTTCCGCTTATCTGCGCATCAAATACCCTTCTCGCATTAAAGACCCATATATCCGAACGGCAAGGCCAAGCTAGATGTTAATGCACTGAACAATGTCCGTGTAGTTGAGAAAATTTAAAAAACCATCGTCAACTTACACTGAACTGAAGATCTTATGTAGAACTTTTCTCTCAACTACTCTCAGGGCTGCTGCATTTGTGAGGAGGATGGAGGGTGGGTAACTTGTAGAGCATTTGTTTTGAGGAGAGAGAGCTCTACTACTTAATTCTCTATTAAGACTACAATAACACCTGTTGGCAAGAGTTATCCTACGCTTAATCGCCAGGCTGAGGGTGATGGCGGAGCCAAATAAACAAATTCACTGGCAGTATCGAAAGTATGGTTATTACCAGGAAGCTGGTATCCTATAGGCCGCATTTCCCTATTTGGCGTCAATATAGACTTCGTTTTGTATTCATCTACTACCAGACCCATCTTGATAGACTTTCATTCAATAGGCAGCAGTAACATCCCGCTTGATACGTCAAATGATGTCAATGTCGTGTTCGTGGAGACTTTTGTGGAAATAGTGTCCTTGGAATAATACCTTCGCCTTACGCAGAACACTCTGAAGTTTAAGTTGACGAATGAAAAAGTCGCTTTGTCGGGAACTTCGCACGAAAATAGTACAATTGCGAACACTCTCCATGGCGAACTTAAAGAGATGGCAAGAAGACATCGTCTTGTCCGAAACCTCCCACGATATCGAAAAGTTCATTACTACATTCAGGGAGATGCAGGAGTTGCTCAACGTCATTTTGCATAGGATTATCAGCCTCGCACGAATACCTAGCTCAGACGCTATGGCAAAAATTCGATTTCTAATAGAGCTATCGAAAGGTGCCATATAATCGATAAAAATGTGGTGTGTATAGACTTGGTTTACATGGGTCTTCTCCAGGACTTGACGTAATGTAAAGATCTGGTAGATAGTGAATGTGAAGATTCAGTCTGAGGTGATACTGATAAGGTCCAATCAGTGTTTTGACGAGTGTTTTCAGTCATACACACAATACGCTCGTTTAAACCTTGTAAGCGATATGGAGAAAGCTTATGCGTCCGACGTCTGTAGTTGGCGCTTATCACAGAATCTCTATTTTTAAGATCTGTTACATCAGTCGTCACTTACTCGGTCTGTTTTCTTAAATTATGGTCGATGGTGGACTAACCCGGTTTAATATGGCACTGATAAGGTGCAATCGGTCTTTCGACATGAGGTTTGAGTAGTTTAAGCAAGTTGTTCGTAAGAACCTTATATGCAATAGGAAGAAGGCTTCTCTGCCGCTATAGTTGGCGCACATAATGGAGTTTGTTTTTTCCAGGACGGAACAGGGGCATTCGGGTACTAATAGTTGGGCACACTTTCCTGTTGTCATTATCCGTAAATAAGATGGTGCATGTACCCCACCAGCTCGTTACCTGTGGTCCTAAACAATTCAGCGAGCAGACCATCAGGATCTTCAGTTTTATTGTTATTATGTTTCAGAATCGCAACTTTGATCTTCTCACAGAGCAGAGAGCACTTAAGCGCTAATTATTGCTAATTATTGGTCTGTAAAAAAGCTGGCGCATGTACTCTACCAGCTCGGTACCTGTGACCATAAACAATTCAGCGAGCAGGCCATCTGGGACTTCAGTGTTAAAGTTCTTAAGTTGCAGCATGGCGACTTTAACCTCCTAATAGCTGTGCTGTAGAAGCTTCGCACCGCCAGAATCGATTGGGGTTGATGCATTAACATCTCTGTTTCGTCTCGCAGTGTTGCCAACATAACTTTAGCTTTATTGTTTTAAGTTGCAGGATTGCAATTTTAACCTCCTCCTTGCTGAGCGGTAGAATTTTTTACATCGTTCGACGTTTATCAATGTCTTTGTCTCATCTCGCAGTGTTGCCACCATAACTTTAGCACCAAATTTTCGTTTTCATCTTCTAGGAAAAATCTACAGAGCATTTCTAGCATGTTCCGAATCATTTTTTATACACAAGAAATTTACATTGAAAATCCAAAAAGCAGAGATCTTACCCCGTATGACAGAAGAAATAAACACAGTTTAAAATATTAAAATAAAGTTTATTTAAAATGTTAAAATAAAAATAAAAAACAAAACAAAACAACAAAACTTTTATGTAAAAGCCCTGCTACAGCGTAAATATAAAAACTTTGCGTGTTTAAATAAAGCCCATCACCGTCACCGTCACCGTCACTATCACCAGCAACTGAGAACTTAATTTTGCAAAAAGTTTTAATTTTTTTTATGTTGCTGTTGTTGTTGTTGTTGTTTGTTTAAACAAATGCATTAAAAAAGAAATTCTTGTAGTCAAGAATAAAACAAAAGAACACCAACCAACACCAAGCAGCTCGTTTCATTACAAATGCTGACAATTTAAGGATTTTACTTTTACTAGTGGGGTATGGTTATGGGCATGGGTAGGGGTACTTGTAAGGATACTACTCGTCTTGTGTAGCTTTTCATTTGAGAAACTGAAAAATCTTGCTTAAGTTATGGCATAATTATTATTATTATTGCTGTGCAGCAATTGCAGCCTGTAGTGGCAGCAGCAGCAGCATGTAGAAGGAAAGAAAATAAAAAGAAATGTTTTTTGAGAAAACTTCTGTTTTGAATTTTAAAACCCATCAACGTTTAGCTGAGACAAAAAAGTGTTGAAATGGAAGACAATTTTTTCTTTTTTTTTTCGTTGAGAAAAACATTAAAAACTTTCACTCGGTACGGGAGCAAAAGTTATGTTTTGCATTGTAAAAGAAGTTTTATTTCATAATGTTTTCAAATCTTTTTATTTTTCTTCACTTCACTTTTTTTTGTTGTTGTTAAACAAGGAAGTAAACTGCTTAAGTACAAGGTGGTGTAAATGAATTCTTTTAAAAGCCACAAAATATGAAATTTAAATTTGGATTTCAATCTCCCAACATGGTTGACAATGTTGAAAATTTCTTTTAAAAGTTCGTATTGAATACTTAGACAGTGTAAGACAAATAATACATAAGATACGGTACTTTTTTTGGGGTGCTACTTGTACATGATGCTGTAACGGAGGTGACAGAGAACACTTTGAAGGACAGCTTTTATGGGGATGGTGTGGTCCAAATGCAAAGTAAAGTTTCTAAATGCCGACATCTTTCTCTTGCTGTACTTAACTTCACACGCAAACTCCACATGGATACCGCCTTCTGGCTGGCCTACACCCGATAGATTGTTAACTTATGCAGGCAGCGCAATTCAATTTAGTCAGAATTATGACCTACTGTCACACACCACTTATGTAGTGTGCTTTAATTTTATACATGAGTGGCTGGATCTACAGTTTAAAGTCGATTCCGAGCGACAGATAAACTTCTCATGGCAATTTTGTTTACTCTCTGAGTTTTTTGAGAAATCTACTGAGAGTAAACCACCGAAGAACCAAATATTCCTTCCATAAATCGGACAAAATTCGATAAACCTTAAAAAGATGTGCTTTTCGGACCTAGTTGTTAGATAGCTATTAGATCAACGATTCCAAAACATATTTAATTATGGTCGAGCATTACATATAAAGGAAGATATAGGCAACGAAGTTAACTTTCTTTGGCAAAGTATCAAAATAGTTCAAAATCGGATAAATGAACCTAGTGGACTGAACAGCCATTATCTCAAGGATTCTAAAACAGGTTTCCTTATGGTCAAGCATTACATATGAAGGAAGATATAGGCAACGATGTTAACTTACTTTGGCAGAGTATAAAAATGTTGCAAAATCGGATAAAAATGGACATAGTCGAGTAAATGGACCTAGTGGGCTGAACAGCCATTATCTCAAGGATTTCAAAACAGGTTTCCTTATGGTCGAGCATTACATATGAAGGAAGATATAGGCAACGAAGTTAACTTTCTTTGGCAAAGTATCAAAATGGTGCAAAATCGGATAAAAATGGACCTAGTCGAGTGGGCTGAACAGCCATTATCCCAAGGATTCCAAAACAGGTTTCCTTATGGTCGAGCATTACATATGAAGGAAGATATAGGCAACGAAGTTAACTTTCTTTCGCAAAGATGACTTAAAATTTTTTGGGCATTGTACAGTCCAGCCTTGAGAATGGTAAACCGATTGGATAGTTTCTCCTCCTCCGCAAATAAATACATAAGCCCTTCAGACCGGATATTATCCGGTATTATTGATATTATCAAGTGGCAATATCGTAAGCAAAAACAATAAGTTACGGTACGGAAGAAATGTAAGCGACCAGCATTATGAAGCATTGGAAATAAAAAAATAGAAAGAGAATGAAAAACATAATTTAAAGAGAGCAACACTGTTAGTTCTCAAATAAGCTAAGGCCAGAGATGTTAATAGTGAAAGGATGCTAAATGTTGAATGTTTCTAAAGTTCATAGGTCATGTGAAAGCCATTATTTGTAAATTTCTAAAAATATTTAACTCCGCTAAAAGAAGAAATATGAAAAAAATAAAATACATACATATACAAATAAAAAAAAATAAATAAATTAAAAATAAGTGCGTAAATCCTGAAACTGTTTCCCTATATCGATATTTTTCAGAGAAATTGTTGGATTTAGTCTCCAAAAAATCCATTAGAAAGCATACAAAAATGTTTACTACTTATTTACTAACATTTTTAAAATATGAAAGGAAATTCATTAAAATTTTGGCTTTAATTTTACGTACGTAGAGTATTATAGTCTAACAAAACTCTTTGCCTAAGTCTAAATCATTTATTACTATATTCAGTATCCAATTTCTCACTTTAAAATGGTATAACATGCCATAAATTGAACTCTTAAAACCAACTCCCATCTGTGGTACATTTAAAGGTCACCAAAAACAAAAATATTTATATGATAACAGTTACTACGCACAATAACAAAGTACAACACAAACAATTTTGCATAATCCAGTTGCTGTTGTTCTTGCTTTTCATAAAGTTAAAGAAACACTTGTTCATTATGCTCTTTTTTATGACGTATACAATTAGAATTACATTGTTGTTGTTTATTTTTATGATTTACTCACGGCTCTCTATTCTCAAATTGTAATGTCTATTGTTTCTGTGAACAGTGTTACCGATTTACCATACTTATTAAGATGCTCAGCAATATTCATACATTTTTTAATGTTGGGTAGTGGATATATGTCAATTACATATGTAAACTGTTATTGTATGTTTTAATTAAATATTCCCTTTTTGTTTTATATGAGTATCAACTAAACAAACCCGAAGATGGCAATACTAAAGTTTACTTTGTTTGTTTGTTTGTCACTTAACCGTTTACTTAGAGAGTGTAACTCGCTTCAGTTGTTCGTGTGGCGTTGAAAGTATGTAATTAATTGTCGCGAAGGAATTAAAATTCGTTTAGATTTTTTTTTTTTTATCAAATAATTGAAATAAAGTAATTGGAAAAATAAAAGTGTTAAATGTGTGTGTGTGTAAGTGTAAGTGTAAAATTATATGTAAATAGTTAATTATTTTCAATATTTATTTAATAAAAAAAATATGAAATGCATAAGGGCAATTTAATTGCAAGTGCGTATGTTTGTTTGTGCGCTAAAAGTGAAGAAAAAAAAGAAGAAAATTGCTAAAGAAGAAAATCAAAAGTCAATCAAATCAAAGAAAATCATCCAAGAAGAAGGAGAAGAAGCAGAAAACAGGTAAGACAATAACAAAACTTTAACGCCATTATAATTATAACGTTTTTAATAACTATTAAGGCACCCAAAATATATTTTTTATAACAACAATAATTAGATTATTTTTTCCCTATGTTTGCTTTAAACATGATTGTTCATGCTTTTGTTAGGCTCTCTATTTTTAAATAATTTTTGCTTTCGATTTCTCTTATTCATATAATCCTTTTTTTTCTCTTTCTCTCTCTCTCACTATTGCCATTTGCAAATGTACTGTGTTTTATTTGTACTCTGGGTTTATTGATCTCTGTTTTGTGTTTTATTTATCTTCATTAGCGTAGTAAAGGGTTTTTCTGTCATAATCATGTTGTAAGATCGTAATAATAATGTTCATCTGTAGCTGAGGGTGGTTACTTTTATCTTTTTCTTTTCTTTTTCAAAACAATGCCTATTTGTTGTTGCCTGTGCTGAATGAGTATGTCTATATTACTTAACAGCATTTTCTATGACTCAGGAATTTAGTTGAAAAAATTAAAAATATTTTTATTTTTTTAAATTTAAATTAAAATTTATGGTTAATTAATTAAATATACAATAATACAAATGTAAATAAATGTGCAATATGTTTGAAAGTGTGTTTTAAAAAGCTTATAAAACAGGTTGTAAAGAGAATTTTTTTTTTTTAAATATTTGAAACATTTTCCAACTCCTAAAAGTTTCTTCTTTCTTTCCTTTTACGTCGTAGAAATGGCAATGGGATATTCATAGACTGATACACTCGTTTTTAGAACACGAAAAGCATTGAAAACGCTTGCCGAACCGTAATGTAATTTCGTTTTGATTGCTTTTCATATGCTAAAAGCGAACGTATATTACATTGCTACGTTCCTTCGACTTTTGACTAAACGGAGCTTTTACGTTTTATTACGTTCCGAATCAGCTGTTCTTGTCATGTATGTGAGGAACACGAATAAGTCGTTAGTTTTTCTCTTTGCCCTCCTTCTGGCAAAAACCCTAAGAGTAAATAAAATTGCCTTGATAAAGTTTTCCAAAAAGGTCCCGCCACTCATGTATAAAATTAACACACACAAAATAAGTGGTGTGAGAAGTTAGGTCATAATCCTGATTGAAGGATTATAATGACCAATAAGTACGAGTGTGTACGTATTTGCTTACAAAAGTACCATTTGGTGCAAAAAATTTGTGTTTCAGTTATAGTTCAGTACCACTTCAAAATTTCAGTTCTGCAACACTGCCGGATAACTACCTCCTTTTTTCGTACTACCTATGTTGTGTGTTAACTTTATGCATGAGTGGCAGAACCACACAGTTTAAAGTCGCCTCCGAATGACAAATTTTTAGAAACCTTTCATCTGGAATCTGCTGAGAGAAAGCCGTCGAAGAAATATTGTCTTCATAATTTGTTTTTTTGGCGATGTCTGACCTGAAGTTCAAACGTGGCCCCGCGTTTAATAAACCAACACACTATCTAACTACGGCGGCTTCTGTTATAATATTATGGGGTACACACTCTTCTAAAAAACGAGAGCAGATTTAGAACCAATGCCAGAAGTTTTTGGTCCCAAAGTAAAATATTCCTCGGAGTTATCTTACGATTGAAAAATTCTTGATAAGTTGAAGAAGCAAACCTTTGAAATAAAAAAAAAAAAACAAAAATTAGTGAAAATTATTTTCTCGATAGAGGGTCGATGACGGCTTGCTTTTCTTGTTACTACAAACAACTGGAGGGCTTTTTTCGGTTCAATGTCTGCTCTATGGTGATTTGTTATTATTTTGTGGATCAATAGTTGCTATTATTTTTCGAATCAATGGCTCGATGGCGGCTTGCTATTCTTGTTACTACTACGTACTGTAAGTTTTTTACAGATCAATGGCTGCTTGACGGTGATTTGTTATTGTTTTGTGGATCAATAGCTGCTATCGCTCGATGGCGGCTTGCTATTCTTGTTACTACTATCAACTATTAGTTATTTTGGGATTAATGGCTACTCGATGGCGATTTGCTATTATTGGGATCAATGGCTTCTCGATGGTGATTGGCTTTTATTTTGCACACCAATGGCTGCTCATCTTACTACTACGTACTATTAGTTTTTTGCGGATCAATCGCTGCTCGATGGTGATTGGCTATTACTTTACAGATTAATGGCTGTTTGATGGCAGCTTGCTACTCTTGTTACTACTAAGTATTGTTAGTTTTTGGCGGATCAATCGCTGCTCGATGGTGATTGGCTATTATTTTACAGATTAATGGCTGTTTGGTGGCAGCTTGCTACTCTTGTTACTATTACGTACTGTTAGTTTTTTTGAGATCAATAGCTGGTCGAGGGTGATTGGCTATTATTTTTCAGTTCAATGGCTGCTCGATGGCGGCTTGCTACTCTTGTTACTACTAAGTATTGTTAGTTTAATTCGGATCAATGGTTGCTCGATGGTGATTGGCTATTATTTTGGGGGACAATAGCTGCTATCGCTCGATGGCGGCTTGCTATTCTTGTTACTACTACGTACTGTTAGTTTTTTTTTACAGATCAATGGCTACTTGACGGTGATTTGTTATTAGTTTGTGGATCAATAGCTGCTATCGCTCGATGGCGGCTTGCTATTCTTGTTACTACTACGTACTGTTAGTTTTTTACAGATCAATGGCTGCTTGACGGTGATTTGTTAATATTTTTCAGTTCAATGGCTGCTCGATGGCGGCTTACTACTCTTGTTACTACTAAGTATTGTTAGATTTTTTCGGATCATTGGTTGCTCGATGATGACTGGCTATTATTATTTTGGGGGTCAATGGCAGATCGAACGTGTTTTGTTATTATTTTTCAATTCAGTGGCTGCTCGATGGCGTTTCAATTTCTTTTTAAATTTGAAAACTCGATGAACATTGTTTTATCTTTCTTCAGAACGTGCACAGGAATTGCTTGAGTTTTTTATTCAACAACTACATTGCGCTACCTGGTGAGGAATCTTTTCATGTCGGTGAAGAAAATTTTGATTCATTCAAGAAGTAGAATTTAAGAACCTCATTACCTCGGTCTCTTTAATTTTTGCCAGTAATCTCGTTCACTTAATACGTGTTCATCTTTTATCTGAGTTAGTTTAATGAAGTACTCAGCACTTTCACAAGCACTAGAGCGCTAACACTACACAACAAGCTATTAAGCACAGTAGAATTTACCAGAATTTTATTCTTCAAAGGGCAGAGTTTCTATTGGCTAATCATTGGCACCAGGATAATGAGGCATTAACATGATGTCTGCTTTGCCTTACAGTGAACTGAAGTGGTCAGTACTTGATGCTTCTAATTCAACTTAGAGTATGTGTTCCCTTTAATGCCAGGAATAATTAATTTAAGAATCCTTTTCCATGTAAATCTAAAATAAAAAGGCGGAGAAGAGGAGAGGCGGGTACAAGAGTACAAGATTATGCATAAGCTTGAGTGTTTCTTAGAAGTGACACGAATAAACTGACTACCAACCAACCAACCAACCTAGTTGATGCAAAACGGCATGAGCAGTTGCAAAACTTTAAAGCTGCATAATTAACGCAACAAAAGGAACTAAAAATACATATTCATGGGATGTACAAGATGAAAGTGTCAAGAGAAGTCAAAGATGTGTGGTGTAAAACAAGACAAGAAAAAGGGAAACTCATCATTAAAGGTATGACACAAAAGGCACGAAAGTGAACGAAAACAAGGAATAAAATAAAAAAATGGGGATTACAAGACAGGTTAACGTTGTTTACAACGAATTATGAAAACACTACATCTACATACATCAATCCATTTTGTGTCTCTAAACTATAGGTGAAGAGCTCCGCCCAATGGTGGAAGTCTTCGATGATTAGCTTTAATTTCCTCTGTTCCATAGAGGAGTCTGGAAAACATAGTGAAATGGACAGGGCGAAGCAAGCACCCAGGGAATTCCTGCAAGATTGAATTTATACTCTTTACCCAGTAGTATAGGATTGTTGATTTTGGCGATACTATAGTGAATAATACCTTCACAGTGAATTTTAAAATTCTCGCCATCAGGTTGACTTTGTGACTTCTTCGATTTTATCGGCTGATTTACAATATTTTCTCTAACAATGGTGTCTTTGCCTATGCTTATAAGGATCATTCTTCTGATATTTCTGCAGTTGGCTTCATCTTCCTTACAGCGATTTTATCTGGGAGAATTTCTTAATTTCACTCTGGGTTCAGATCAATCATGTGAAAGGAGGCCGAGTATATGCTATCCTCATAAGAGAGGAGCGTTAACTGTATGATTTGGTAGAGTTGGTATTTGTGTGTTCTTTTTGAGATGCATTAATTTCGCAAAGGTTACAAGAACGTGTTCCGACTACTCATTGTCATCGTCACAGGATCTAGATGTTGATCTCGAGATCAACTAAATGTATTCCAAATAAATATACTCTGAATCTAAAGTGCCGTGTCAAAAGGCCGGTCATCAATCTCATGTTATTCAGGGATAGTCTGATGCATAACTCACATCTCTTGTTATTGTAGTTGGCCAACAAAACTTTTGATTGACTCAAATCCATATGGATTGAGAGGAGTCTTTGCCTTTCTTTATCTTTCTATACATCCACTCAGACTCCTTAGAAGAGTGATGGGACCATCAGCGCCATAAAAGCTTGTGGGACTCTACTAACTATTTTCCCTACCTATCTACTTCAGCTTTTCCAAACAGTTCCTTACTACCATCGTTTGTGGCTCTTAAGAGCCGAGTGCTCTAAAAGTGCGACCTGACGTCAGATAATATTGCTATGTCCTATTTTTTGTACCTCCTATCTAATCCTATACTATTATAGCTGTAAAGAATTTATTGCAAACCACAAAAAAAATCTGTTGAGCTGTAATAATAATGCAACATAGAGGTGAGCACTGATGCAGCAGCCTTGAGAGTACATACATACATACATAATTGGTTATTACAAGCCTTCAGTCAGGATTACGACCTAGTATGAGAAACTAGGTCAGCCTTGATACGTATATGTCAGCCTATACGACAGAAAAGTCCGACGAAGTCCGGTCCAGCATCCAATGCAACAATGCGCTGTATGGGGAGCTCATACAGCTACGTTGTGCAGCATAGCAACATCCAGCGGCTGCGATGGCTCGATCATGCCTTCCGAATTTAGGAGGATGCCCCAGCGAGGCGAGTATTTGAGTATTTGCGAAAGTCGGCGAAGAGGACGAGCTTGTTTGCAATGGAAAAACAAATCGAGGAAGCCCTGGCATCGATTGGTGTAACCAACTGGTGAAGGCGCTCAAGAAGCAGAGGCGCGCCTGGAATGATATAGTAAAGCAGGCCAAAATCTGCAGATCGTGTTGTTGATGGCCAATTAAGCAAGTGAGTAAGGAAAGGAGAGCAATCCTTCAACTTATCATACCCTGAAACAATACCAAAGCATAGTATCGGGGACCAAGGATTTGACACAGGAGCGAGACTAGTATTTGAAGCGGGGATTTGCGGAACTCGGCGAAGGGGATGATCTTGTTTGCAATGGAAGCATAATAAGGAGGAAGCCCTGGCATCGATTGGTGTGAGCAACTGGCGAAGGCGCTCTAGAATCAGAGGCGCGCCTGGAATGATGTATTAAGGCAGGCCAAAATCGGTTGTAAATCGCTACTTAAGTAAGTAAGTAAGTAAATAAGGGGTGGGTAATAAGAGAGCAATCCTTCTACTCATCACACCTTGAAACCATACCAAAGCATAGTATCGGGGACTAAGGATTTCACGCAGGAGGTGGTTTAACTCAAAAAAAAAAATACTTTATTGTATGACAGTCTCCTTGTGAACCCCTTTCAATCTAGCATACCTACTGTATAACTAAAGGCACAACTGTTTTATATCACATCTACCCGGTTGAATCAATATTACAACAATAAAAACAGACAAATTGAGAACACAAAGAATTACAAAAATATGCAAAAATTAATTCATATACACGCAGGGTAGCTTTTCCACACAGAGAATGGCAAAAAAAAAAACAAAAAAAAAAACAGAATGAGAATCATGATGTAAAAAAAGTTAAAAGTGCTCCAATTTTTAAACTATGCAGAAAAATACTGAAATAAAACAACAATAACATCAACAGCAACAACAATAACAACAGCAACAACTGCAAGAACATCACCCAAAGTATAAAGAGAAATTCGAATAAATGACAACCCACCAACAAATTTGTAAACTTGTACTTGTGCTAGAGAGAAAAAATACAACAACAACAGCAACAGCAAACCAAAAAAAGTATCACATCAAGACCTCGTTCAGCGGGCCCCGAAACAATTACACATCCTTACAAACGACCGCAAAGCAAAGTGTATAATTAAAGCTCTGGTGTATTGCATAGCTTAAAGCGTTCAACACAAATACATGTACACGCACACACCAATTCACGCTCTTATGCTGATGATATGAGAGCACAGCACGAACTATGACAATAACAAACGGGGAGAGAAAAAGGCAGAAAAAAGCAGAAAAAATGCAAATAAAACTGCTGCACAAAAACTAGGCTAACAGCCAGAAGTATGGTACAGTAGACAACCAAGTGTAATGTCAATCATATGGTGGCGTAAATGCAATACAATTTATGAAAACTACAACAATAACAATATGCTCAAAATATTTATTTAATCCTTTAACAACAATAAACGTTTTGGTGGCATTTAAAATGTGATGGTCGGTCGATAAATGAATTTCTTGCAACATTTTTTGAAGTCAAAAAAATATTTTTTTTGGGCAATTTTTTTTATTTCAAAAAATTTATTTTTATTATTGTAAACTTTACATATTTATTGTTTATTTAAATGCCAACAATATTACTATTTTTAAATTGTAAATATGGTAACCATTTCTTATGAATATTCATAAGAGTGAAGGACTATTTTTATGTAGTCCTTCCTACTCTTTTTCTAGCGATTTTCAAAGGTCACTAAAAAAATTTACTTGTTCTTGATGTTGATATTTTGCAAAAGTATCACGATTTATTATATAGGGTCTTCCACTAAGGATATTCTGGCCATTTTCTTGAAACTACATCTGCCAAAATGTGGACTTACTTACATAATTAGCCGTTAACAACCCGTTTATCGGATTGTGGGCTTCCTTAACACAATTTTTTAGGCGCTTCTGTACTTGGGCTACTACGCCAGTTGGTCACACCAATCAATGACAGGACTGCTTTGATTTGGTCCTTCCAACACATTTAAGGTTGTCCTCTACGCTTACTGGCGCTAATCCCGCATCAAATACCCGTCTCGCCGAAGTATCCTCTTCCATCCAAACGACATGGCCGAGTCAGAGCACCCACTGGATGTTCATGCAACGTCCATGTCGTTGAGGACCTCATACATCTCTTTGTTATTAGCGTTCAGGCCTTTGCCTCATAGAGAAGCTGGAGAAGGATGAGTGACTTGTAGAGTCCTAGCTTCGTAGTACAAGTGAGTTCTCTGCAATTGAGACCATAGTAGCACCTGTTCCCAAGAGTGATTCTAAGTTTGATCTCTCGACTGACATCATTTTTGTTGGATCCAAGATAAGCCAATTCCCTGACAATATCAGAAATATAATTATCGGCTGTAATCTGGGTTCCGACACATTGCATTTACCTTGGCGTCAATATATGCAACGTTTTGCTCTGATTTAGTGCCAGACCCACCTCGATAGACTCCCATTCAATAGCGCTAAAGGCAATAGTAACATCTCTACGTTGTCATTCTGCATAGACCTATCGGCATCGCAGAAATATCGAGCTCAGACATGCGACAACAAAAAATCCATTTATTACAGAGGTATCGAAGTCTGCCTTATATTCGACAAAAGGATGTATGTTTCGAATTTATTTTTAATGGGTCTTCTTCAGAATTTGACGTAATGTGCAGATCTGGCCTGTAGTTGGCGTATATCACATAATGTCAGCCATATAGTGAGTAGGTGAAGAACATTCTTCTCTTCTTCTTTCTCATCTCTGCAGCTTCTACAGAAATCATTAACAAGGTGTGCAAGACCACGCATTCATACCCATAATCCAATGCCCCGTAATAACCCCGACAATCATTTTGAGCGTACTTCTTTGAAGATTGAGCACACTAAGATAACATAGCCCCATAAAAAGAATTCATCGCACGAAAACGGAATCACTTTTTAAAAAACCTATGGGCACATATTCCAAAATCCTGAAAGCCTGAATAAAATTTTCCACTTAAGCGAAGGACAAAGGCCAGGCCAATAAGTAGAGAACAATGACGAATTGACAATTCTTCCTCTTGATTTTGTTTCTTTGGTGCAGGGCGATGACTGTGTCTACACTTTTAACAGCCTGTTGTGGAGGATTACTATTTCTCTGGAATTTTACTCATTATTTTTCGGCTATTTTTCTGGCTTCATTTGTGGTTAGGCTCTACTCTAGATACCTAGGTTACAATATTCACTCTGCTATAAGCCATTGCTCTAGGTAGACCTAAAGCTATTTAAGCTTTCTGATTGAAACTTCGATGGCTATGGTTTTCACATCCAGACTCTGACGAAAAGCTGCAAAATTGTAGGTAATCCCCATCATTCAGCTTTTTTCCTTCAGCATTGCCGATTTTTTGCTTCCATTATCTTGAACAAAGGCGCTGAGAGGCATATTTAAAGCTTATCGAGGCATATGGTGTGATAATCGTCCACGAGAAGCAATATGCAGAGGATGCCTTAGTCTGTTTAGAAATAACGATTTTGATATGAGAAAGAGAGAAGAACGTGGAAGGCAACCATAAGAAATTGAAGACTTCGTATTGCAAATGATATCGGAAGAAGATGCCACTTTTATCGTTTAAAAAGTATGGAAAAAATCTAAAAATGACAGAAAATCATTGTTGAATTATTAGTAGCGATGAAAAGTAGATTTATGTTTAGAATCCTAAGCGGTAGAGATCATGGAACAAACATCCATAACCGTAGCCATTATCTTTGGCTGTAAAACCAGTTCGATTTACAGGAAGTCTATACTGTCTGTCTAGTGGGAACAAAAATGTCCTTGAAATCGTTAACACTTATAACAAGTGACCAATTTAAATCGCACTTTCTTAGTCGGAATTACGACCTAGTTTCTCACATCAACTATGTTGTGTGCGGTCATTTTTATCATTCAGTATAAAGTCGACTTCGAACTCCAGATTTTTTTGAGAAAGTTTTCATGGCAAAGTTTCTTTACGCGCAGAGTTTTTGCCAGAAGACTTCTGAGGATAAGTCGCCGAAGAAATAAGCCAGGATGGACCAGAATGGGTTGCAGCTGAAGCAGAATACAAAAAGCACTATATGGCGTTCAGATATGCACCTTTATTGCGTAAATCGCAATAAATGCTATTATTGAGCTCAATATTTCATATTTCATATAAAGTTTCAATTAATTATTGCGCAATAAATACGCAAATTGTTACAGTATTGAGTAAAACTTAAAAGGCAGCACTGTCATAAGTATGTTTAGTGCTCATATTACAATTATCCGAACACTTTCTGTTGATATTTGACAACTCAAATACAAAAAAAAAAAAACAAAATAAAAACAATGTTGTTGAAACAACCAGCCGTTTTGTTTACCAGCTGTCAAATGAATACCGAATAAGCAGCTGAACTGCATATATTATTATGCCTGAACACTTAAAATATTGTACTCAATAAACCGAATATTGACTCAATAAAAGTGCATATCTGAGCATAGTATAAGGCAGTATTCTCCAGGATACAATTTTGTTTTCTTTCGACTGCAATTTGTTTTCATCGATGGGACATGCATTGGCTAAGCAGCACGTCGATTCCTACGACAAAGTCGAACATTGGGTAACTAATTGGAAAGCTTTAAAAGGCTGTGCTTTACAAATTACCTTAAAGATGGGAAAAAATGTGTAGCCAGCAATGCCAATGCTTTGAAAAAATATTTTTTACTTTCCCATTAAAAATTAGAACCTAGAAGTATTGTCTTTGAAATTAATATTCATGCATTGTTGTTATATAAACACATCTTAAGTTGTAGATACAGTGCCTAAGATGTTATTCAATAGAAAATTCATTTTCACACTTCCATTTAATGCAATCAGATGATTGTGTTCATAATGAAAACAATTTCAAATTGTTTCAATAATATTTACAATCCTTTTTGAATGATAAATGCTTTGAATTTCTCATAATACTCTTGTCAATAATCTGTTAACGATAAAATATTTTATTGCAATGCCAACACAAATAAATATTATTGTGCAGTCTTGCACTCTCTCTCTCTTTGTATCAAGATTTCTCATACATACATACCTCATTAAGTTAAATCTATGAAATCTATTATTCCTTTACACTCATTCTACTTGTTTTTAGACAAGACAAGTAGTTTTTCAAAGAAAACTATTCAAAACGATTCAAAAGAATTTTAATACCTCCAACACAGCAGCAGATAAGATTGTCTCTCTCGCTTTCCCTCATCCTCATACTCACCAACTGTGTATGAAGTATGAATATTCAAAATATTATTTTAAACACACACACATATTAGATAATAATAGCGACAACAACAATAACATTTAGTAACAACAACTAAAAGTAAAATAAAAAGAAGATGAATTTAATATAAACAAGTGGTTAGAATGTCCATGCCATGGTAGCAGTGTTAGACTAGAGAGCGAGAGAGAGTAAAATTGATAAAAATCTTCTCATGTCATATTCAAATGGAAAACTGCATGCATGAAGGAAAGGCAACAGCAGCCATATTTCAAATAATTCATACAAAAAGGAAACGGAAATACATACTAAATCAATATACCAATATAAGTACATATGTATGTAAGCACACACACATAGCCATATTTATGCAATTTTCTTTCTCTCACTCATACATATATCCGCATGAATTTATTCACTCAGAAACACTAAAGCAAATAACAGTATTTACTGCACAATAACTGATGAAATTTCGGTCAGTTTATAACGACTCTTCCATGCGTTATCCTGCTGTTCAAAATTGGCTGTGAAGGTACTTAACCTATTCCAAGAGAAACTGCTCTAAGGATCTTAGGGGACAGGCAGCATTCGGAGACAGGCAGTATTCTGAAACAAACTGCTTCAGAAGTATCGAATCTGATAGGATTTCTGAGCAGCACTGGTTGTTCCTTAAGGTATTGCATGAAATCTACACAACGCTGCCTTAGGAAAGTATAGGAAAGGCCTAGAGTGCCTCTGAATCAATTTGTGAGATAAACTTACAGACAATCTGTGTAACCAACCTCCAATTATATGAGGATAAGGAGCCATTAATAGCTTTGCTTCCAATGATGATCCAATTAAAATTGCCTTTCTTACGTCTTTAGACAATCATGTTTAGGGCTTTTGAAGAGACACTTTTTAACGGCTGCTATTTAGTTGGCATAGTCTGGTGGGTAGGTTATTAGATGTGAATCCACTGCTCAAACCCCAAGCCAGCAAAATGAAATAAGAAAAACTATTTCTCCGGCGACTTTCTCTCAGCAGTCTTCTGGCAAAAACTCTGAGAGTAAATAAAATTGCCATGAAAAGTTTCTCAAAAATCGGACGTTCTAAATCGACTTTAAACTGTAGGTCCCACCACTCAAGTATAAAATTAACACACACAACATAAGTGGTGTCAGAAACTAGGTCGTAATCCTGACTGAAGGGTTGTAATGACCAACTTATGTCTTATGTATGTATTTGAGTGAGAGAAGGAAGGAAAATTTTTGGAAGACTGTCAGATCATGTGAGACCATGTCTTTTGCTGCATGAGCTCATCGGCAGGCTGTGTTTTCGGTCTCGTGCTGATTAGTGAAGTGATAGGCGCCTGGCCACGCACTGACTACTGGCTTAGTTGTCTTGCAAGCACTCAAAGCATTGCATTCGATAGGATATGAATTCCATCTGGACCATTGGAGCCTTTGCACTAGGTGGTAGACGGCTGTGTTTTCAGACACATGCTGGTTAGTGAAGTAATAGGCGCCTAGCCCCAACATAGTAGCAAGCAATTGATTACTGCATGATAACGACACTGTTGTCGTGGGGTCACTGAAGTCTTAGTCACCTTGCTATCACTCAAAGCTCAGGATTCGACGGGATATGAACTTCATCTGGACCTCCTTAGCCTTCGAACAAGCCAGGCGCATGTTATAGTGAACTGAAAGGCCTTTGGACTCATTATAGTCGCATGCAACTGACTACTACATGATACCGACACTGTTGTCGTTGGATCTTTTAAGCCTTAGTCACCCTTGTTAGCACTTAAAGCATAAGATTCGACGGGATATGAACTCCATCTGAACCTTCCGGGCTATCGAAGAAGCCGATAGAAGGCTGTATTTTCGGGCGCATGCTGGTTATTGAATTGATTACTACAAGATACCGATACTGTTGTAATTAGTTTTTGCATCCTTAGTCACCTTGCTAGCACTCCAAGCGTAGAATTCGACGGGATATGAACTTCATCTAGACCTTCTGAACCGTCGAGCAACTTGATAGAAAGCTGGTTAGTGAAGTAACACGAGCCTGACCCCAACATAGTCGCATGCATCTGATTACTGCATGATACCGCCACTATTGCCGTTGGGTCTCTGAAGTCTTGGTCACCTTGCTATCACTATCGGGATATGAAATTCATCTGGACCTCCTAAGCCTTCGAACAAGCCTGGCGCATGCTATAGTGAATTGATAGGCGCTTGGACTCAACATAGTCACCTCGGTATCGCTCAAAGCATAGGATTCGACGGGATATGAACACCACCGATAGAAGGATGTGTTTTCGGGCGCATGCTGGTTAGTGAAGTAATAGTCTCCGGACCCCAACATAGTCGCATGCAACTGATTACTGCATGATACCGACACTGTTGCAGTTGGGTCTCTGGAGCATTTTTTCAAGGTACGGCGAAACGCGAGGCTTGTAAGGCATGGATACTGTTAGACTTTTAAAACTATCGCTCTTTAAGAGGCAAGCTGCGACCATCAGTCGCTCACTTTAAGTACATATGCTGGATGGATAGAATGTGAACAGACTACCCTAAGCGTCAACGGACGATCTCATAGCAGACCGAGGATAGTGTATACTAATCGCTTCTACTTGGGATACTAATGCTAAGAAACGTAAGTGAACGCGCTGGTAGTAGCTGAATCACTACTTTCTACTTGGATGTAAACATCAGTGCACTTAAACCCGCTCATCGCGTCATTAAGGGGTAATCACTTCCAATTAAGGGGGGAAAAACAGTTTCGAATTTGGTCAAGATTTGAATAGGCCTGACTCAGACATACAGTCAGGCATATGATGTCCATAAGCAGCATAGTAGAATTCTTTTCAAGAACCAGAAAAGCAGAAGAGATCTGCTGCCGAAGCGCTTCATCCAGTGTCAGAGTCGTTGATAATTCTAAAGCGTTACCAATATTATCACAAGTCCTTTATGGCCGTAAGTAATCCTTTCATTTTCAAATGCATACATATATTCAAAACACCACATGCACATACACCGATACATTGTTATAAAATGTCTGTGGTGTGGGTGTGTGTGTGCGTGTGTACTCAATGCTCAATGCAAGTGCAAGTTTAAAGTCGAAATTTGTTGCCTGTATTCTCCAGTAAGAGAAATAATTTTTTTCTTTCTTCCTTTATTGTTGCTGTTGTTGTTGTTGTTGGTTCTACTTCTTCAAGTTGATTTTATTGTACGTCTGATAAAAGCGTCTCCACTTTCTTTAGAACGACGTGACCTGCATTTTCAACATTTATCAGTCTCTTTTGACTGTGAATGGTTTTGAATTTAAATTTTCTATAAATACACACACACGTACACATACACATACACTTGCATATGCATACAAAGAAACGTTTGGTTTATTCAATACTACTACCACTACAACTACTGCAACAATAATAAAATACAACGAAGAGAAATAAAATAAGAAATTAAGAAACAAGACAAGAGTATCGTCGTCGGTATAGGAACTCAAAATAACTCACTCCCAAGCATTCATCTTAAAATTGGAAGAAATTTTGTGAAAATATTATTTAGATATGGATGTCAGTGCTGGAAAGGAGTGTAAACTTAAGGGTTTAAACTTTGCTATTCAAGCAAAAGGCTAAGTTACTGCATTTCCAAACCGATTGTATTGTTCCTTACAACTTTCTGGAGCGAACATTTGAGATCAGAATTCCAATTAAGGAATTCTGGTTTGAATATCCGGAGGTTCCTGCTAGGACTTTGAGGGTTATTCCAATGGCTCCCTAATGCTGATAATGCACCATAATAGTGCCATAATGATGAAAACAATGGTACATAACACGACCAAGAATTGTCTGATTGCCTGAGCTAACCAGTTATTCTCAAGTCTTTCTACTGGGCGGACCAACTTCGTTGACAGTTGGAAGGGGTGTGTAATATAACAAGTTTTCATACAAATGCGATTTTCACTGCGCTGTTAGAAACTGTGGTAAGGAAGAGACTATCTTGTACCTTATTTTTCACTGCCATAGACTAAATCTTGCAATTGTAGAAAACTTAATCCTTAACTTAACTCTGGTTTAAGAAGGTCTTTACCAATAAGGAAGGTTTCTCCATCAAAACTAACCTAGTTTCTATGATATTGACTTCATTTTATTATGGGACCTACTTAGCAAACGGAATCTGCTAGACAAAGGAGATATGTTGTACGTTTTTTAGGAGATGAGCGTCCCAAGAGAGGAAAATGGTTCGAGAAAAGATGTTTAGAGGATAGTACTTGATGAAAGACAAGACAAAGTAGGGTAAAGATTCTTCTCAAGCCTGTCAGGCTTAAGGCAATCTAAACATATGATAATCGATCAAAAAATGTAAGTCATTGATATCAAAATGCAAGTCATCGAGCAAAAAATTTAATTTATTGATACAAAAATGCAAGTTATCGACCAAAAATGCAAGTTATTTTTACAAAAATGCAAGTTATCGCACAAAAAATGCAAGTTATTGTTACAAAAATGCAAGTCACCGACCAAAAAATGCAAGACATCGACCAAAAAATGCAATTTATCGACAAAAAAAAATTCAAGTTGCTGTAAGAAATGCAAGTCGTTTATCAAGGAAAATGCAAGTCATCTGCAAAAAATGCAAGTTATTGCCCAAAAAATTGCAAGTCATTGACCAAAGAAATGCAAGTCATCGACAAAAAAATTTAAATCACCAACAAAAAAGAGCAAGTTATCGGTAAAAGAATACAATTCATCAACCAAAGAAATCATAAATCGTTATCACCGATAAAAATACAAGTCACCGCCCAACAAAATGGAAGCCATCGACAAAAAGTGCAAGTCATCGGCAAAATAATGCAAGACTCCGCCATTTTACTAGATTTATAAAGAGAAATTTTTGGTGCTTTTTTGTAGAAAACAATTAGCTTCGACGCTTATATCTCCGGTTGCAAGTAACGCCCGACTGTAAGGAAACCTGTTTTGGAATTCTGGCACTCCTTTAAAGCCCTGTTTTTTTTTTTAATTTTTATTTTCTCAACGTAATCTAACATACAATAAAATTGCACACAGACACATGCATAACTTAGATAAATATGTATATAAACAGAATTGAATAGAGAAGAGAAAGCAATTTAAACGTTTTTCCATATTAAGTTAAGACATGTTCCTACAAGTAGAAGTAAAAGAAAAATAAAAACAAAAACAAAAAACGGCTAACAACAGCAACCAAACCAGCCATAAAAAGGGAAAAAAGACAAACTGAAGAAAAGCTTCAATCAAGAAAAATTTTCAAGAGGAAAATTGCATCAAAAACAAAAATACGTTAAAATCAACCAGGCAGGGGTCATACAAATAAACCACACCCTCAGCTTGATAAACAATTTTTTCTATTTTCCTACCATAAGTTTAGTTTACGAAATAGAAAACCAAAAAAGGAAAAGTAAACAGGGTTGGGAGCTATCTAACGTTTCAATATTGTCTGTCATGTGAGTAGACATGAAAAAAAAATAGAAGAGCAGCATAAGGAGCATAAGAAGCATAAGATTTCTATCGTTTTGCAAGATTGATGACAGAGAATATATTGTTGTTGAACTATTTTCATAAAGCATACTCTACTCGTTTAAGAGCTGCTTTCACTATCTCTCTCTGTCTCTCTCTCTCTGTCTCTCTCTCTCTGTCTCTCTCTCTCTGTCTCTCTCTCTCTCTGTCTCTCTTTTTCGCAATTTTATTAAAACTAAAAAGGGAAGACATTAAAATAACCAGAGACCAGGGACTACAAGTATAGCAGAATGGGCAAAAAAAAAAATTCAGTCAGTCAGACTACAGAAAAGAAAGTATGTGAGGGGTTGAGTATGAATTGAAAATGCAATTTGTGTAACGATTTTTATTCTTTGATATGCTTTTTGGACTGTCATACGATATGGACAAGAGTGTATGACATTTCCTAACAATAAATTCCATTATTATAAAGCCCGGGGGAGGAGGGAGAGGTTGTGATGTATCACAGGTCAGAAATATCAACATTGTCTTGACATGTGTGATGAGTAGTAGTTTCGTTAGTTGACCATGGCTTACTGTAGCCAAAGCAGTGTTATAAAAAGCTTTTCAGACGTAATGTTTTTCCTTATAAAACTTCATTATGCTGTTATAAAGGACATAATTTGATATTTCTAGTGCTTCGCTATAATAGATAGCGAACCTGGAAGAATTAAATTTTAAAACTCTTATTTGGGAGTATTCAGAAAGTCTATGGAAATGGTCTCAGAGAAAACGAGCTCTTATATATGTACTTGAAACTTGTTTTCATTGCACTCCATCTGCTTTGGCAATCAAAGATCTCAAGATCAAAGAAAAGGGTGGAGCCTATTGGAGGAAAGCAATATATTAGGAATAATAATACTGCCTGTAGATTTCAGAGACCTGACATGTACTATTTTCTGCAACATTTTCGTTGCAATACCATCTACTACCGCAGCCTTTCTGTCTTAGCTCTGTCTTGAAAATAAGAGTCTCTTCATAGCTAAAGACTGTAATGGCTCAAGTATGATTGCGCTGTTGTTTTGGGATACGAAAAAGCATTGGATTGTGCTGTCAACAACTCCAAGACATTGTTAAGCAGTTTCAGATATCTCAATGAGATATTGAAACGGTATATGCGTACCAGAGACATAGTGCTATTGTAGGCAGCTGATGAACTAACCAAGTGTGGCGCAACCATTGAACTCTCCCATGAGTTTTCCGCTTTGGGTACCCCTTTAAATATCTGCGAGCTCCTAATTGATAATGCAATTACAAATTGTGTCAATGCCGGCTGAGTGGCTTTTAATACGAACAGAATAGCTGAGACAACGTGTTCAAAACTGAATAGAGGATGTATGAAAAGGCTATATTTGACCGTTGTCTAGTAGGTAGTGTTTTAGTGTTATTTTTTATTAGATGTGAGGCCACGGTTTAAAGCCCAGCTCAGGCTTTTCCAACACCAATCCTGTACACATTTACAGGATATTTTGTATCCACACATATGATATAAGACGCCCATGGACACACACTTAAGTGTAAAGTAAAATACGATCTCATATAAACCCTCGAATAGCCAGGCTGTGATTAAGTGTTTAACGAACGTTGTTTCATCTTCCGTTCTTGTCCGTGAATGTGAAGGGTTTCTCTAGGAAATTTAAAGGTAACTCTTATATTGGAACATACGCTACTCCGCTATGTTACAGGGCATAGGTATTCTAGTTGCCTGAATTAATTTGGAGATTATCCACATGTTTTGCAGGGAAGCTCAATCTCGTTGGCAGTAGGAAGGTACGTGCAATATTGCTATACCCTGCTCGACACGTATAGACAAGAAGAGGACTGAATCACTTTTGTCCTTGGACCGCATGGCCATCCATCACACAATTGAACTGAAGTCGCCATAGTCTAGTAGGTAGTGTGTTTCTCTCAGCAGATTTGAGAGCCATATCATATCCCAGTTCAGATATCTTGAACTAAACGGAATATGAAGACAACATTTCTTTGGTAACTTCATCGTAGCACCTTTCTGGCAAAAACTCTGAGCGAAAATAAAATTGCCACGAAAAGTTTCTCGAAAATCTGTCGTTCGGAGTCAACATTAAACTATAAGTGCCGCAACTCATGTATAAAATTATCACACACAACGTGAGTAGTCTGGTCGTAATCCTGACTGAAGGGTTGTAATGGCCAATTATGTATGTATCCATCACACAATAGCGATTCTTACGGGCTACTTCTTTTTGGTTGGCATGCTGAAAGACTGCACATTCCGGCAAAGGACTTTGCAAAAACTCTGCGCCTAAGAAGGAGGAAAATACTGTCCTTCAACTCATACGTCAGTGGCCTGCTCTTGTCATAAAGAGACGGAAATTTTTATCTCTCACTACATGACATCTTTAATCGAGTTCGCTAATATAAAGTTTGCTTTAGACTCGTGTTGTTTTCCTATATGGAATGGTTGAATCCCGGGTAGAATTGATTTTATATACGCACATACATAATTGGTTATTACAATCCTCCCGTTAGGATTACGATCTAGCTTCTCACACCACTTATGTTGTGCGTCTTAATTTTATACATGAGTGGCGGAACCTTCAGTTCAAAGTCGACTCCGAACGTCAGATTTTTGAGCAACTTTTCTTCATAATTTTTTTAGTCTCAGATTTTTAGCTAAAAATCTGTTGAGGGGAAGACGTCGAAGAAATGTTTTTTCATATTTCGTTTAGTCCGAGACTACTGACCTGGGGTCTAAACCGTGACTTTACGTCTAAGTAGCCTTAAGACTACGGCGACTACGAAATTGATTGTGGCCCATCTAAATACTGTCCTAATACTCTTCCCTTAAGAGAGATCTATCTCGTTACCTAATTAAACGTAACCTAAAATTCCACTCTCAACTCAACTATTCTTCCATTTGTAAGCAAACTTTTTCTGTTAAATCAAGGGGAGAGCACCTAAAGTAGAGAAAATAATATCCATGATTAAATGAATAAGAATGTCCCTTAAGTACCCAAAACATTCCCCCAAAAACAAGGGGGAATTTACCATGAGTTGCATAAAATAATAATAAGACTGATGGATGGCAACAAAAAAAAGAAAAAAAGATGAATGGGAAAAGACATGTTGCAACATTAAAGCAGCATTTCTTTACATCACCTTGACCATTTGAAACTAAAAACCTCTACCATCGCGTTTGTTTTTTTTTCTATTCACACTTACAGTCTCCTTAGCAACCTTAGCTGTTTACAATTTAACACTTTGTAAGGGACACGATTCAAAGGGAAGAGCAAGAAAAAATTTTTTTTTTCTTTATAAAAATCTCTCTCTTTAATAAGCTGATGTTGAAGGACTAAAAAAAGAAAAATAAGTATGTTGCAGGAGGTGAAAGTATTTTGAGAATATTTTATTACATCGCCTCGGCTGCCAGTAAGTACTTAAACTACACATTACTTTAGCATAGTCAGGACAAAATGTTCATTATTTTACTTGTCTTTTAAGAATTTAATATTTTACCATGTATATACATAAGTATGTACATACATATGTAATGCTTGTAAACGTTTAAAACCAAATGTCTGTTATGTCATATATAGTGGGGGGCAACAGACACACACAATAAATGACACCGTCTGTCAAAAGAAATGATGTATGAAACGCATCACGTTCCATCATTGCCAATATATTGTATATGAATTACCAACCACGCTTAAGGTTTTTGTGGGGGTACACCAATGATGATCCAGCTTTTTAACCTTAACAGTGTATACATTGATGTCTGGTACTCTAGATTTAGTTATCCTGTCTGTTATGCCCTTAATGCTTAATATTTATGTATGCTGGTAGTGGTAATGGTGGCGGTTATAAGCTGTTGAGGACATATTTTAAATCAGTAACAACACAGTGGGCCTAAAAGAGTGCAAGTGAAACAAATTTATTTAGGTTTAGACAAGTTGTTCTAAAGGTATGGGGAAGGAGTACAGCAATCTCGGATTCATTGTAGCAGCCGTACGCCTGTAATTGACTCAAGCTGATTTCGAACTCCTTTTAAGTTCTAGCGATTCAATCATTATGGCTGCTGTTCAGTGCTTTCTATTTAGTAAAGTCCCCACCTTCTCTTCTATTTTATTAGACACACGTACCATCGACAATATTCTGAAAAGGGTAAGTGTCAGCTCTCCAGTCATCGGGTATAGGGGAGATTCTGTCCTCACGAACTAATGAACACTTCCGACACATCTTTCATGAGAAAGTCATGGGATATATAAAAGGATAGGATAGGAAGGAGATAGGGAGGGCGTTATTGCTGCGACTTCTCACGATGTCATGGATAGCGCATTAAATAGAAGTAGTATAGATGTTAAGATATCCGGATGGATGATGGAGATCTTATCCACATGAGCTGCAGAAACATATGTGGGGAATGAAATAATAGGAGTCGGTACAGCAAGTGATTGTCTGCAGTGTGGGGTTATTTCACCACAAGAAACCGACTGCGAAGGACATTAACAACCAAGAATATGCAGATGATATAATTCTGATAGCCTAAGGCAACTTTGAAGAGACTCTTTGTGGTATCATCAACAGAAATGTTCTGAGCTGTCTACAGTGTAGGGTTAATTTACTTAAAGGAAACCGGCTGAGACGAGCATTGATTTCCAAAGGTATGCAGATGATATAGTTCTGATGGTCAAAGGTAACTTTGAAGAGACTCTTTTGTAATATCATCAACAAAAAAGTTATGAGTTTATATGTCAGCGGAGTTCAGTAAAAACCTGGCCTCAATAGTACGATTTAGAAAATGAAGTATGCTTCCTAAAGATGAGATAATATCACGGAAAGTGGAGGTAAAATATCTGGGAATATCACTGGATAGCAGATAGACATAGAATACCCATTAGTAGAGCAATTCATGACGCCTTATAGAAGGATTGTAAACAAATCTTGGCAGTATACTATGATGGGCAGACCAATAGTGACCTATAGAGCCATTGTTTGGGAAGAACAAATCTAAAAACAGGTCAGAAGATTTAAAAGCTAGCGTATGCTGGTATAACCTAGTCATGAACCTGTCATGCAAAGGTGCTGAAGCTATCGTTGCATTTGGACCACAACTTTAGAGAATATGTTTGGGAAAATGGGAGACAAATCTAATATGATATCTATTAGAGGACTTCGTGATGTGTTAAATCCAGTGAACGATAGTATTAGGAGAGAGGCAGAATGCTATGCTAGGCCCTAGGTCATGTGGTAATTCACGACAATCAACAGAAAGCTTCCACGCCGCTGATGGGTCCAGAACCTTTCAGTGAAGTAATTCAGGAGAATCTAGGCCTGAATGAAGGATTGTAGTGGCCAATTATGTATGAATGTATGTAAGAAGAAATGTATGGACTGGTATACCCTACGAAGATTAATATAAATGGACTCGGATACTTTTCGGCAACTAAATTTGTTGGGTAATTACCGAAGGAGATAGGAGGAGATATGAGGCATGCACCAAACTATCCAATAATGACCTTATGTTAGTAGTAATAGGCCTGTGTACAAGGCATTGTATATTAAAAGTAAACTGGAAAAAGGGGTATTCGTTTCGAATCCAATATGCAGAGTGCGTGATGATGGGAGATAATCATCGGAACGTATATTAGGAATTTGAAGGCATTAATGCCAACCAGAAGGAACATCTGAGTGTATGTCAGTTGCTGAGCAAGGAAATGTAGTTGATGACGTCGATCTGTATTGTAAAGTTTCTTACGGAATTTTTTTTGGAAGAGACGTTATAGGTCCACCCTGGAGAAATTAACGAGAGGCTAATAGATCGCGTGGACGCAGTACTTGACACACAGTCATGTGCATCATAGGTAGGCTGGTAAAAATATGTATGATAGGTTTAAGCACCCCTGAACCAAAAAGTGTCAGATTTAAAAATTTATGGGGATGTGTGCGATAGTCTAATAAAGATACGAGGCAGTTACAGAAAAAAGTTCCCCCCAATACGCAAAAAGAAGCTCCTCTTATGAATTGAAGAAAGTATTGGCAGCAACAAACATGACAACAGAATGTTTATCGCCAAAGACGGTACTACTTGGAACAGTAGAAACTGCCTTTAGTAGTTCGGGATGAAAAAATATTACCAACTTTCATGCAGATTGCTAGTAGCTGTTTCCTGAAATCTTGTAGAGTCTTTCTTACTGCTCTTCTCATATTTATCTCACAAACATTAGAAAAATGTGTTTTGTACCATGTTTTATTACAGATGATAATATTTCGGTCAACTACGTATGAGATATTCGTTCATTCGTTTTGATAATGATATATTTACAGCCTTTAATAATCATGCTTAAAGCCTTTTTTTAAAACTCGAATGAAAAGGATTTTTTTTTTCTAAAAAAAAAAATTTATTTTCATCTTAATTTTTTGTTAGAAAATTTTAATCATTTTCATAAAATTTTTATCACACAACTTGTAGTTTTATGTAAGAAATAATACTGTATAAATAATTTGGGATTAGCTACTATACTTTCAGAGCCTTTAATAATCATGCTTAAAGCCTTTTTTTGAAATTCGAATGAAAAAGATTTTTTTCTAAAAAAAAATTTTTATTCATCTTAATTTTTTTTTAGAAAATTTTAATCATTTTCATAAAATTTTTATCACACAACTTGTAGTTTTATGTAAGAAATAATACTGTATAAATAGTTTGGGATTAGCTACTATACTTTCAGAGCAGCCCATATATCCTTTTTTAAGATTTTTAAAAATTTAATTTTTTGTTCGCCTGAAAAGTAAGAAAATTAAAGAAAATATATTTAAATAATGATACTTATGTTTTTAAGTGCCTTTCTGGTATATTTTCATATCAAATTAAAGTTTTTCAGCCACAGAATTCAAAAAC
Source organism: Sarcophaga subvicina (assembly GCA_936449025.2). NCBI lineage: Eukaryota > Metazoa > Arthropoda > Insecta > Diptera > Sarcophagidae > Sarcophaga > Sarcophaga subvicina. The sequence continues at coordinate 15,367,962 of OW388083.2, read as the reverse complement.
TTTTTATATACATACATAAGCTAGAATTATGAATTTTTTTTAAGGCTCGATCTACGGTTAAACCCACTGTTTACTATCATGAGTATCGTTATAATAATCGACATCATCATCATCATTATTATCATTCATTCATCCATAATCAGTATTGTTTTAAACACACCACCACCACCACCACCGTTGCTGCACAGACACATATTTTCTGTGGCTGTCTGCCACTATTGTCGTTAATTCTGAACTGTATTGTGGTGTGCTTAACAAATATCAGGACAACGTTTACCTTTAGCGTTTACTATCAGCATATAATGGGCGTTTTAATGTTTCCGGTTTACTTACTTACTTACTTACCGAACAGTCTGTCTGTCTCTCAGTGTCTGTCAGATGCCTTAAGACAAATTCAAGAAAATCCATGAGTAGGTGGTGGTGGTGGTATAGTGGTGGGCCATTGTAGTGAATGCCTAGCATAACCTGTGTATACTGACATAAATAATCATTACATTACAGTTGTAAAGTATTGTGTTAAATTTGTCATGTGTGCTTAAGTGCATAGCATCTTTATGGTTGTATCGCTTAATAATGGAATGATTAGTGAAACGTTTTTTTTTTGTTTTTTTTTGGACAACAATTCATGGAAATTGTTGTTAATATTTTGTTTTATTATTATTAAAGTGATGAAATTATTAAAATTATAAGACAGTTGAAGTCATTCCAAGAAAAATGTTTTCTAATAGGGCCGCTACAAACTTGAAAATTTGAAAACTTTTTGGAGTAAAGTTCAACATAATTAAGTCGGGTTTTATGCGCTCTCTATAAACGACCATGAACTATATTTTCTACAGGATGTCTTGTGCAAGTCACCGTAGGCTAGTAGGTAGTGTGTTGTTTTATTCGATGAACGACCGCGGTTCAAATGCCACCTTAGATATCTGAAAGGAAATATGAAAGAAATATTTGCCTCGGCAACTTCCTCTCAATAGTCTTCTGGCAAAAACTCTAAGAATAATTAAAATTGCCCTGAAAGGTTTCTGAAATCTGTCGTTTGGGGTCGATATTAAATTATAGGTCTCGCCACTCATGGCTGAAATTAACACACACTCAATGTGGTGGTGTGAGGAGCTAGGTTCTAGTCTTGACTAAGGAGTAGGTAATTGGGTTATCGAAGTTTATGTTCTGCAATTATCGAGGTTTATTAGGAGGATTGTTCGGGTCGTCATTTCCAATTACTCTTTGGCGACAAAGTACCCACATAGTGCATATGGTACCATGCCTGGAATAGTTGTTAATTGCTTTCTTACATTTCAGAACAGTTCTTGGTGTCCTATTTCAGGAGACTTGTGCCATAATTATCCTCTGACAATGCTTATATGTCAAGTTTACTAAATTATCACTGACACAGATCAAAAATTCTGTGATTACACATAGCTCCGTTGGATTATAGTCCGGTAGTTGGGGACATAGTTTGTTTTATGGTTCCGAGAGACCCAGATCTGTTCTATCTCCATGATTGTGGCAATCCGTGTAGCACTAAGTCGTTGTGGACGTCAGTTCCATGGATCCGTTTAACTAAGAAAGTCGAGCAATGCAAGTGGTTGGGTTTGGTATGTTAGACAGTCTTTTGGATAATTCCATGTTAAGCGAGTATCCATTCAGCACCCCAAATATGCTCTGGTGCTACTATTTGCGACTCTGGTTGATCCATTTATCCATACGCAGACTACATGGCGTAGGTGGTGCTCCTTATCGAAACAGCATTGAATAAAGAGTATTGAGATTTGAGTAGTCGTCGTAGTCTGGTAGGTATAATGTTGGCTTGTTAGACGTTAAGCCCCGGTTCAAACTCCAGGGCAGACATCTCCAATAAACGTGAAAAAATATTTCTTTGACGACTTCCTCTTCCAGATTTCTGGCAAAAACTCGGAGAGCAAATAAAAATTGCAAAAAAAAAAAAGAAAATTCGTTCTTCGGCCGCTCATGTCAAAATTAACTCACACATCAGAAGTGGTGTGAGAAGCTGTGTTGTAATTTTAGCTGAAGGGTTGTAATGAGCAATTATGTATGCATGTGTATTGAGATTTGACTTTGTAAGACTTTTTCTTATTGTGTTGAGTTGTTGGGTATACGCGAATATGCCATAAACCACAGAGGTTTCCAAAGCCAACATAAGCCATGTTATCGCTCAAAATCAGCTTGATTTGTGTGCCAGAGTCATATGAAATTTGACAGAGAAACTGTGGCGAACATTGGAACGATGTTATATACCACCCACCATTGCATTAATAGGTCTTTCCAATGAATAACGTCTAACAGGCTCGAATTGCACGGGCTCAGTGGTTAGGGGACATCATCTCAACGTGAGATGACTAAGTCGTTTGCACGTGTGATTTAAGGAAGCCTCAGAAACACAATGTGGACAAATCGCACGATTTCGGTGGGCAGTATACATCAAGTGCACGTGGGATGACGATGGCCTCAAAACACTTATGCAGAATATCATACAGAGCATAAGCTGTGTTTCATAAGCTATGTGAAGCCACGTATTTTTGATGTCCCTACGCATTGCATTCTGACTAAAAGGAGTTCGTAAGCAAGAACTTAGAGTGCCCGTCGGTGGCAGTGACGGTCTAGTGAAATCCCTTCCTAACGATATATGGACCATTGACGCCGGCAAGCCAAAATACTCACCAGGCAGCTACTTTTTCGGGATGCATTAGATGCCCTTGATAACTCAATTTTGTTTATTCACTTATCCGTAAATGGAGAAAGTCCAGAAAGTCCAGAGTCTAATAGAACTTTTTAAACGCTTATAACTCTGGATCCATCAGACCTATTGAAATGAAAGGGATGCCATTGAAAAGATCGGAAGACGTACTTTAAGAATCATGTCCAAGTTTGTATTCACCCACCCACACAAACAGTTTTTCTATTCAAATTTCTTGTCGACATTGTTTTGTCAAATACCAGGCCAACAGAATCATGTAGCAAGCAAATGTCGGTAAATAAAAATGTTTAAACGCTTATAACTCTGGATCCACACGACCTATTAAAATGAAAGGGGTGCCATTGGAAAGGTCTGAGGTCATGATCAAGTCGAAGGTCAAGTCCAGAAAGTCCAGAGTTTAATAGAACCTTTTAAACGCTTATAACTCTGGATCCATCCGACCTCTTTAGAGTATTAATTACATTCAATAACACTTTCTTTTTTGAACCACATTAACTCAAATTCCATATTTACCTGGAACTCGTATAATAATCCAAAAAAAAAAAAGAATTCTTTTTATTTATCAACCCAGTTTAAGCATTCGTACTTAAAAGCAATTGAAAACTAATTTTGCTAACTTTAAATCCCACAATTGACTTTAAATTTTTACAACTTTTGGCCGGATTAAAATAAAATACGAAGAAATTGCACCTACACACACAGTCATATGTACACACTTATACACGTACATATAAATGTAAAACTTCTGGCCAATATCGTAGAAAACATATTTCGAAGTATGTAGAATTGCTCACGTAACGTTTATCGTTATCATGGCTCTATTTGTGTAAATCGTTTCACTTATTGCCGGGGCATTTTAAATATTTTTTTTGTGGCACCCTACAATCAGGTTGATGCTGATGTTGGCATTCAGTTTTCATTGAAGAATCTTCTAAAGATTCCATTAGGTTTCATAGAGGGATTTGATATGGCCATTGGATTTCAGACGAATCCCCATAACAAACAGGAATGCTGACAAGCAAGTAATTTCTGCTTAAAGTATCATTTTTTTGAAGCCCATGGCACCAACACTCAGGGTATGGCTCCTAATTATGCAGTGCATTGTGTTGGAATTAGGAAAATATGTTATGGAAAGGAAGATAGAGGGAGTAGTGTTTGTTTATTATAAGTGGCAACGCCTAAGGAAATTATTACAAATTATTAATCCTACCAAAAACCATCATAAATTCAATCATTGCCGACTATACTTCTCGAACAAAGTTTCATAAATGCATTCGCATTCTAACCACCTTAAATACCTGCCTTTAATAAAAACTTCTACATTAATGCCGACATTCACATACTCCCACACCTGCCGCCAAGCGAGAATTCTGTGAAAAAGATTTGGCATTCAAAAAAAAAAAAAGAAACCTGGTTTCAAATCTGTAATCGAGACCGGAATTCTTGTAATTTGTAGGCACTTCATAATGTTCCTCCATGTTTTTTTTTGATATTTTTTTTCTTTCGGCAGCAGCACTTTGGTCTGATATGGTTTTTGTTGGTTTGTAAACATCCAACGTTTAACCATTACCCCCCCAACTAAAGGTTTATCAAAATGTTAAAGTTCTTTTAAAGTTTTCTAAACAAAAATAACAGCAAAGAACACAGAAAACGAGGGATGCTGTGAGAAAGAATGCAAGAGCCATGTGGGTTTCTTAGAACATTTATAGGCCTGTATAGGAAAGCATTATAAAAACAGTGATTCATCGTGGAGATGTTGCCTGGGAGAATATTTTTGAAATCTTTATCTAGGTGGGGAATCGTAACCACAGCTAAGTAGGAGTTAACTGCGGAAACGAACTTAAAACGTAATGAGTTTCTTATACAGCCTGAAATCCTGATAGATAATGAGATTCTGATACAGCCATAAAATCTATTGAAGTCCTTCAGTTCTATAATGGGTACGGTACTTTGGTATGGAATTTCCGCCATATTACTTGACAAAGCAGAGCAGTGTTGAACGAGTTCATTGATGACCATTATTTACAACATAAGGCCTTCTATTGTGTATGACATTAAGCATATGCTCGACATTACATATAATCTGTAGGGGATCATAATCGGCTAGACGTGTTATAACATATTAGGGTCCGCCAAATAACTTTTTTTTTTTAAAAATGCTTTAAAAAAAAACTACTGAATAGCTTCTCAAATTTCTTTTTTTATTTGAAAGTACAATCCTTCCGGTTAATAATGGAAGATAATTTCATTCAAATGGCTGCCTCGGCTGGCCATGCCTAAACCAGAAGATGCCGATTTTGGCAAAAAAAATCATATTTTCAGATGAAGCTCATTTTGATCTTGGCGGGTATGTAAACAAGCAAAATTTTCGCATTTGGGGCACAGACCACCCGCACGCATACATTGAAAAGCCGACGCACCCAAAACGAGTCACTGTTTGGTGCGGATTTTGGTCCAGAGGCATAATTGGGAGATTTTTCTTCGAAAATGAGCAAGCAGTGGCCGTTACAGTCAATGGCGATCGTTATCGGGCCATGTTGAACGAATTTTTTTTCACAAAAATTGAAGAGGAGGATATTGGCAACATTTGGTTTCAACACTACGGCGCTACGTGCCATACAGCCAAAGCTACACTCGATGTTTTGCGCCTTGTTTTTGAAGATCGCATTATCAGCCGCAGAGCTGATATCGTTTGGCCACCTCGGAGCTGCGAGTTGACACCGTTGGACTATTATTTGTGGGGTGCCGTCAAAGATAAGTGTTAGGCTGACAAGCCAGAGACAATTGACGCTTTAAAGGACAATATTCGTGACGCCATTGGTGAAATACAGCTGCACACAATCGATAATGTGCTTAAAAATTGGACCGATCGTGTGGGCTACTGTATGGCCACTTCACCATAACCACAGAGATCTGTGTTAGAGAGTTAGTCAGTTACACATGCTTTTACATAAGTACCCTCGTATTACATTCTACACATTCAACCAAACACACAAAACTTCTATTTTGACTGGGATACTTTATTTTTTAGCAAATAAACTACAAAAAAAATCCCATTTTTATCCATTTCTTTATGAGCGTGTATGTAAGCAGGAATGTTGGTTGACGTTTCCATTCCTAGAAATGTGAAAGTGTTTCTGAGCGGGTAAAACTAAGTTCGAGTGTAAGTGTATATGCAAACTGACTTATACTGGCTGGTTTGGCTCTATTTTTCCTCTTTGTGTTGTATGTTATTTGATATGTTTTCCTTAGCCAAAGTAAAATGCGTTCTTCTTATGCTATTTCGTCTATTTGCCTTTTACTACCAGCATGGTTTTGTTGTTGTTTTTCCTATTTTTTTATTTCATTTACAACTTTCCTCCTTTTTTTCATTTTTCATTTTCCATTTATCCTTTACTGTTGCTTTATTTATTTCCTTTACTTTTCCTAATGTTTATGTATTTGTAATATATTTATACGGTATTGCTCTCTCTCTCTCTCTCTCTCTCTCTATTTTACATATTTTATATAAAATACTTGTGTTTTTCTCTTTTTTCATTTCTTTTTCAAATACCATCGGTATACCATTAAGAGGAAAGACTGTTTCACACATTCACTTGATACGTTGCCATATATTTTCAAAATGGGTGTATTTCCGTTTAACGGCTAAGCATTTGTGTTTCTGTGTGTGGGTGGGTATGTGTGAGAATATTTTAAAACCTCTCCTGACTGCTCTGGTCCTGTCTATTTTATATTGGTTTCATTTTTCTTTCGAATATCATTCACATGCCTTCATACTTATTTAAGTTTGTCTTCGGAAAAAGAAAAAATATTTTATTCTGTATATTCTGTCTTAAATAAGGGTACAGATTATAATATTTCTTAAGAAAGAGGCCCTACTAGAGTAACATTAGAGTTCAAATGTCCGCTGTTATCCTAGCTGCATCACAACTATTAATTCCAATAGCTATGGTTTGTCTGTTTACTTAGGAATGCATTTGGCGTCTTTAGATCTTCTGTGAAGTGGTAACATTGCAACTTCGACAATTTTGTTTGCTTACATATCCATTCATCCAGATATGGTTCTAATCGCTGAAGATGGATGAAAATTAGAAACAGAACAGAAAAACCATTTTAATAAAAGAATCCTATTATTTGCTTATAATGTTGCATGCTCTCTGTCAACAGAGATTTCTCAAAGCAGATGGAATAAATAACAATAATTTGACAGAAGTTGCCATAGTATAGTAGGTACTGATTGGTTCATTTGACGAGAATCCATGGCTCAACACTCAAACTAGGTATGAAAAAAAATATTTCTTCGGCAACTTTCTCTCAGCAGTCTTGCGCTGGAGGTCGGATCTGAAGAATACTTTGGATTCGTAAGAAAATTGTAGACCATATTCATTGATATGAGACACGATGCATTGCCTTTATGAATCACCACTTTTCTGTTCAAAAATGGCGCCAGTTTTCTCCGACTTCATCTTTCAAATGCTCTGTAAGAGTACTCATCCCAAAATTTTGTTGACATAACCTTAACAGGTTATTGTTGCAGCTTTGCACACTTTTCTGTCACTTTTCCACGTATTAATTTGGGTTGTTTATAGTCAAACAGCTTCAGACACTATTCAGAGTTGTTAATTCGAAGTCGCCATAGTCTATTAGGCAGTGTGCTGCCTTATTTGACTAGAGTCCATGACTCAACACCTGGCTCAGACATCTCCAACAAAACGAGGTCTGAAAGAAAAAATATTTCTTCGGCGACTTTCTCTCAGCAGTCTTGCGCTGGAGGTCAGATCTGAAGAATATTTTGGATTCGTAAGAAAACTGAAGCCCAAATCCATTGATAGGAGACACGATGTATTGCCTTCATGAAACACCAATTTTATTTTCTAAAAATGGCGCCAGTTTTTTTCGACTACATCTTTCAAACTCTCTGTTAGAGTACTCATCCCAAAACACTGTTGCCATAAACTTGTCACCTTATTGTTGCAGCTTTGCACAGTTTAAATAGATTAACCTCGTGCTGTTTATTTAGATAATAATCGCCATAAATCACTTTGTAAATCATTAAGCCGGGTTTCATCTTCTGTCACTGTTCCATTTATTAATTTGCGTTGTTTATAGTCAAACAGCTTCAGACACTATTCAGAGTTGTCAATTCGTTCTTGCTCTTGATCGATTGTAACCATGCGCGGGCCACTTTGTTTTGATATCTTTAGAGGCTTAGCTGTTTCGATTAATTTTACTTTGCCGTCGGCCAAAATTATTTTCTGAACCTTTTTGATGGTACACAGTGTTTTTTGCGGTACTCACTGTCCCTGTTGGAAAGTTTGTATAGTTTTTATCAAACCAAACCTTGACTTCAAACTTTTTTTCGACAAAAACTTTTTAATTAAAAATTGTATGGATGTAGTCGCCAGATTCTAGTAGGTAGTGTACAGACAGAGATATCCAACAAAACGAACTTATGAAACAATATTTCTTCGATGACTGCCTTTCAGTAGATGTCTGGCAAAAACTAAATAAACGTTTGCTTGAAATAGTTTCTTTCATATGGGCTCTATGTTTTGTTCGAAGAGGCCCTCTTTTGCTTTATGTTTCCATTTGAACGCACCTCCATGACTCAGTTGTAATATTCATTTTAAGAAGTTATACTCCGTTCTTTATGTATGTATAGTAATAAAATAAATTTAACTTTAGCATTAGAAATATAAACTTTACTTTACTTTACTTTACTCACACACACACACAGACACTCACATACACACTCTCTCTTTTTCTCTTTTAAATAAATTTCTCTCTATTTGATATATTTTTGCATGTCAAATATTAACAAAAAAAAAGAAGAAAAAAAATTGAGTTCAGTAGTACAAAATAATAATACACACACACACACGCCCACTGACATTTAGCACACATGCAAAATTGCATGCATTACGCTCATATACCTATACACTTCCATACTATGTATACATACATACATTTACATTTACACATACCCCAAGAAAATAATGACTTTTTGCAACATCAGTCTTCGTTTACTGTTGCCGTTTAATTTTTCTTTTTTTCTTCCTTCTTTCCATGGGTCGGTCTTTGAGTATATTTTTTGGTAATAAATTCACTTGAAATAGATTTTCATTTTTACTGGGTTATTTGAATATTTATTTTATATTCGAATGAATATTCTCGTATTCGTATGGGTTCTTTATTTTATTTTAAATAACTCCCCCCTATAAATGATTTGTTTTTATTGTTAACTTTTTTTTTTATTTAAAAAAAATCGAAATCTATAGAAATTCGAATAACAATAGAAACATTTCATAGAGATTTTTATAAGGAATTTGAAATATTTTAAAGGCCTATGGATTGGTATATAATAGAATATTATGTGTGGGCAGCACAATTATTTTGTTATGATGCATATGCCCCTTGTATTGGTTATATCATGCGAGTACGTAGTTACGTATGATTAATATGAAATTAAAATATCACTCATACGTCAGAAGAATTTTATTGCTTGACCAATCTACATACATATGTATGTCTGTACCAGAGGTCAGCAATGAATATTCAAAAAGATGAGTAGATTCGAATTATACTTATAATTTCTGATACTTTAACGCATTCATTCTTATTTTAATGTCATACTCATACTACTCATATTCAAAGTTTGACATATTCATGGTACTCATACTTAACAATACGCATCATGTTATTGCTTTCGACTCTCCATGACTCATCGTATACACGAATCACAAAATAAGTATGATTCGCGTACGAATACTACAATACTCACAAGAAGATTGTGTGTTTGCTCTGCTTGCTGTCTTTGTCTTTTTTATGTGTCTTTCTTCTTTCTTTGTAAATGCAACAACAACTAAGACTGTAAATTTTGACGAATGATTCGAATCACTCGAATTATTTATAAGTAATATAAGAGTATTTTTCTAAATTTATGAATCTGATTGAGTAGGCCGTATGAATCAAACATATTTCGAATGTTATGAGTTTGATGTCAACGTTGTACTCATACTCAGTGCAACCTGTACTTATAAATCAATGTTGTACTGAGTACGAATAAATCAGAGTAGTTGGATTTCAATTCTGTTGACTCACTGATACTCAAAATTGCATGAGTACTCATAAGTAGCGAAAAAGCGATTCATTGCTGATCTCTGGTCTGTACATATAGGATGGGCCAGTTATCGGTTTAGATTTGAGCCATCGGTTATTTCGAATCTAACAATACTTATGTCATTCTATTCTGTCACAAAATTCATTATATTACCTCCACTGAACGTAATGAATCGATTTACACTTCAACAACGTTTGGATTTGTTGGGCCAACGGGAAACTGTACGATGATGTCGATTTTGCCAAAAAAAAAAAAATCATCTTTTCGAAGGAAGCTTAGTTTTCATATTGCTGGGTGCGTTAATAAGCAAAATTGTCGTATTTGAGGCTTACAAAAGCCAATGCACCCATTACGTGTGACTATTTAGTGCGGTTTGTAGAGCGTAGTCATTATTGGCCCATATTTCTTTGAAAATGAGGAAGGCGCAACCATTACGGTCAATGGAGACACCTATCGCACCCAAGATAGACGATTTTTGTGTACTCGCTCTTCAATGTAATGATGTGAACGATGTTTGGTTTTAACAGGATGTTACAACGTGTCACACATCTCATACCACAATCGATTTATTGTGTCAAACGTTTAATGGCCTTTTAATTACCCGAAATGGTGATCCAAATTGGCCGCCAAGAAGCTGCGATTTGACACGGTTGGACTGTTTTCTGTGGGGAGCTGTTAAATAAAAGTGTTTTGCCGACAAACCAGAGACAATTGAACATTTGAAAGCCAACATTCGTGATTTCATTGCAGAGATACAGATTACGAACTAGCTTCTCTAGCCAAATGGTGTGGCTCCCCATTTCTGAGCTATCATCTATTGATACTCGTATCAGGGATATAGCTTCATTCATCAAACTTTCTGACTGGTTTTCCAGTGTAGGGTAGTCGTGCTTTTGATGTGCAGCCCTTGCGCTGACCAACTTCTTCCTCTTCCCTGATTTTGGTGGAACTTGCTCAGTACAGGGACTGCGTTCACCCGTGGCATCACAACGGGCCGCTATGCGTGCTCAAGTGAGCTTTGTGATATCAGAGCTACTACTCCGACCTGAGCCTGAACCTTCTTACGCTGCATATGTTGTGTGTGTTAATTTTATACGTGAAGGGTGGGACCTAAGTCGACTCTGAATGGCAGATTTTTTCAGAGTTTTTTCCCTTGAGTTACCTCTACGATATGCATGATGATAGTGTTTTCAATAAAACGTAGTGATCCACCATTCTCTCCAGTGTCTTAAATTTTAACGCGGACAAACTAATTGATGTGAAATATTTAGGTTCAGCGTAGGATCTCATATTCGCCTTAAGAATCCTTACAACTATCCGCCTGGTATGTACAATGTGTCAATTCGACCTCCGGGTACCGTACCTGTCTTAATTGACAAGTACACGTCCACTAACCTAACATATCCGGCTAGTGTTCGAGATATGGGGATTTAAACCGTGGCCTCATGTCTAATAAATCAACACAGTGTCTACTAGACTACGGCGAGGTGTTTATAGTCTGCTAAATTAATTCTGAATCGTGTTTTATTTTCGTACTCAATAGTCCATAATTAGATATAAAGGAAGAAAGATTACTTACAGCCATCATTGTGCAATAGGTGTGTAACTGGAAAGACTGCACTTAACTGCTGATGACTTCAGTTAAGGTTTTATGACGGTTGAGGTGGATAAAGGTATTTTCCTTACTATTTGCCAGTGTCCATCTCTGGCTTAAATAAACTTTTCTTATTTGGCTTGCAGTTCATTGATATCCGATTGATTTTTGGAGTGGTTCAACTTCCAGACTGGTTTTCAGCTTGAATCTAAGCTTATAAGGCATTATAACCCTTTAGTCAGCATTACGACTTAACTTCTCACATCACTCACGTTATGTGTGTTAATTTTATACATATTGACGAGACCTACAGTTTAATGTCGAATCCAAACGCCAGATTTTTGAGAAACTTTTCATGGCAATTTTATCAGCTCTCAGAGTTTTTGACAGAAACCTTCAGAGAAGAAGTCATCGAAAAAATATTTTTTTTTCATATTTTCGTTTTGATGCCTGATCTGGTGTTTGACACGAGGTCTCAGGTCTAATAAGCCAACACACTACCTAGTAGACTACTGTGACTACAGCATGGAAGATGATGATTATGCAAACTGATAAATCAGGACTTGTCAGTTAACTATCGACCATCACTTCATATGGTTTCACAACAAGCTGTTCAGTATGTCCAAGTGAGCTTTGTTTTCTTCCTGATATTATGGCTTTAAGAGCTTAAGTTCTAGTCTAGTCTATTAGGTAGTGTGTTGGATTATTAGACGTAAAGCCATGGTTCGAGTCCCAGGCCAGCCATCAAAAATAAATACAAAAAGTATTTCTTAGGCGACTTCATCTCAGCGGATTTCTGGCAAAAACTCTGATAATAAATAAAATTGCCATGAAAAGTTTCTCAAAAATCTATCGTTCGGAGTCGACTTTAAACTGTATGTCCCGCCAGTCATGTATAAAATTAACACACACAACATTAGTGGTGTGAGAAACTAGGCTGTAATCCTGACTGAAGGGTTGTAATGACCAATTAAGTCGTTTAAGTAAATTATACTTATAACCCGTTAAATGAACAAAAAAAAACTTAAATTCAAAACTAAAGTACATATGATATGTATGCCAATATATTGTGCTCTTGCTAGCCTGGTTACATATACAAACAAATTTCTTTTCCTATTGAAAATAAACATCACTGGTATTTGTTAACTGTTCGTATACACCAATACAAACATATTTAATAACTATTATTTGCTGATAGTTACTTTACAGTTACTTTAAGTGTTCCTTTCTGTTCACTGCTGACATTTCTCTGTAATTTTCTCTTCTTCATTTTTATCACTTCATAAATATTGTTGTTGTTGTTAGTATTTCTCAAGAAAATAGAAAATAGTTCTCAGTAAACAATCAATTTTCAATTGTGGAAACACTTTCAACACATATACTAACACACCTACACATACACAAACACATTATAAAAATATTTTTATTTTTTTATAATTTCTCCTTATGTATGATGGTATGTATATGCTTTTAGATTTGTTGTAGTTGTAGTTTTTTTTATTTCTAAAAAATATTTTTGTCTGTCTGTTAATATAACGAAAGTTTGGTTATGTTTTCGTTTGGTTTTTTGTTTTTGTTTTCGTTGTGCTGTTAGAAAAACATCAGCAGCACCAAGTGTTTATAATGGCATCTGTGATTATAGTGATGATGAGTTTTTGATTGTACATATACATGTGGGTACTTTTATTTACACCAATACTATGATACATATGTACATATACTCAGAGCGAAAAAAAAAAAATTAAAAAATAATTTAGAAAAGAAGTTATCAGAAGGAACGAAAAAAAATAAGGAAATATTGTGAGGTGAGCAGCATAATAGAACACACATAATAGTACACACTTGAAAAGCACTTTTTTTAAATTTTTTTGGCCAAATAATGTTAAATTAGGCCACTTGGGTGTGGCGGCTCATAATGAGTTTTAAAAGAAGTTCAGAGCATTTAAAATAAGGACAACTACAAATTGATACTCCTTATCAAAGTCTATTCCGATAAGCTGGCATTGTACGAGTCATACAGATTACCTAACCAGGCCAGCGTATTTCAGGCGGCGATTTTTGCTGTTGGACAGGAAACCTGCCTCCTTTAAGCTTGATAATATGAGTGCACAATCAAACAGCAATCAAAGCGTCAAATCAAAGGGCGTCAGGAGTAGTTTCTCTACACCGTATACGTCGACATAACATCCTCCTCTATGAGGCTCCGCTCCACTGTGGCATAGAATGAAATGAAAAGGCAGATGAACTGGCACGAAAGGTATCCGCACGCAATTGACTTTCCAAAAAAAAAAAAGGAAGAGGCAGCATGGAATTCAACAAACCGCAGATGGTCTGGCCAGGACATGCCTGGTTGCCAAAGATCAAAATTTCAGTGTTTAGCAGTGTAGAGCGAAGAAACCAAGAATTACTTGAGTTCGACAAGAGAACGGTTAACACTCTAATAGGAATTTTAACAGGCAGTCTCGCTGACAAGTTTGGTCTGTCCCACCAGGATTATTGCTGAAGTTGTCAGAATACGGAAGAAACACAATCAATACAACATATTTTATGTGTGTGCCCAAGACGGACGTCCTCAGTTTTTGGGTAACAGAACGTTTGAAAATCTGGGCATGCGAAGGTTGAGGCTTAGGTTAGGTTAGGTTAGAGGACGTGTACTTGTTAATTAAGACAAGTACAGTACCCGGAGATCGAATTGACCCATTGTACAACGTCCTAGTTTCTCACACCACTTACGTTGTGTGTGTTAATTGTATACATGAGTGGTGGGACCTACAGTTAAAAGTCGACTCCGAACGACAACACACTAACCACTAGACGACGGAGACTTTTAAAAAACTCTAGGCACCGTCACTTATGAATACTATTAATACACACATCATGATTGGTGTAAACAGCTAGGTTGTGATCCCAACTAAAGGATTACGGCGACGAATTTAGCTGGTAAGTAAGTAAACAAACGTAGGCAGTAGGGTTCTTGGCCGTCTAAAAGTTCTTAATATGGCTTGTGCTGCATACTGCATGTCCACTAATATCAGTAAAATCCTGCTGCAGCATATGAAAACCATTTAACCTATGGTCAGAGCAATATTTTACTTTGAAAAAAGAAAACCTTTTTAAAATATTTCATTACGTATCCATAAAATACCTCTTGGCTGGGTATCTTCCATAGTTCAATAGTTTAACGTGAATAATATTTTATTTTTAAGTTGAAAATCATAAAAATTCCCTAATGACAGGTAACATATCATTCGTAAATTATCGTTTATTTGTATGTGCCATCATCATCCATGCAATAATTGGCTGCTGGATACTGAACAGTGAATAGAAAAATATTTGAAGCAAAAATAATAATAATTTTTAATAATATTACCAGTAAAGAAAGGAAAGAAAGATAGACAGACAGAGAGACAGACTGACATTATTGGCTTGTAAAACTAATGCCATTTAAGACCACTCCAAAGGCAGAATGTTAAAGAAAGACTGACTAACAAATCATCCTATTGAATAGAACGTACATATGAAATAATGTTGTAGGCAACATTTTAAATACTATTTGTAAGTGTTGTTGTAGTTTTTTTTTTTACAAATAAATTCTCCATTTTCTTTACTATTTTTTCTCTCTCTATGAGCAAATAATTGAATTATTAGATTGTGTCTCCTGCCATTTCTTGCCATTCATTCTTATATTTTCTATGTCTGCTTTACATTCTTTATAGACACGGGTGTTGGTTGGTGTTCTGGCACTGGTTACAATGGCATGAATACAGCAATGAATTGTATGCAGCAGCTATTAGTTGCTGAAGTTATAAATATTTTGTTCAAGGAATTGCTTGCAACAGTAGCAATAACAGCAGCAACTGGCAGCATTGCCAGCAGTGTCAGTAAGTAGTAAATGTTTTCTTTTATTGGTAACACAATGTATCGGTAAATAATGATTTTCAGCTTTCATTTCATTTTATTTCTTTCATTTCAATTCTTATTTGATAAGTGTAAAGAAAAGTAATACTTTATAAGCACTTACTTCATAGAATGTAAGTCTAACATGTATAGACAGGCTTAAAATCGTGCTCTTCTAAATCTGTTAAATAAGTACCTTACAATATGTATATAGCATATCAAAACAAACATTCAAAGCAATATAACATGCTACTAATGTCCAGAAACTCATTCCATTTTATGTTTCTTAATTAAAGATTTTTTGCACAAAAACAATCTGATACAGAGAGAACACAAAATATAAAAAATAACAACAAATAACAACAACAAGTCAACAATAAATTCTCGAAGTTGACAAACCGAAAATAAATCACCCACGATTTGATTTATTCAATTCATTCATTGTTTCAATTTAAATAAAACAAAGCAAGCGTGAAGTCCCTGTAGTCTAGTAGGCTTAAGGGCACCTTCCAAACCCCAGGTGAGACATCAAAACGAAAATATGAAAAAATATTTCTTCGGTGGCTTCCTCTCAGCAGATTTCTGGTAAAAATTCTAAGAGTAAATAAAATTGCCATGAAAAATTTCTCAAAAATCTGTTGTTCAGAGCCGACTTTAAACTGTAGGTCCCGCCACTCATGTATAAAATTAACACATACAACATAAGTGGTGTGAGAAGCTGGGGCGTAATCCTGACTGAAGGGTTGTAATTACCAATTATGTATGTATGTAACCGTGGCATATTATTGATTTTATTATTATTTTATTCGTTTTAAACGCTTATTCATGTCATAATGTGTTGACTATAACATCGTATAGATATTCGTAACAATTTCTTTCAGTGGAGTACATATAAAATGTGTAAAATTCTATGACTCTGTTGCAAAAATCAGACTGTACTAGGTGTTCAGGTCATCCAATTAAATCCAAAGGAAAGTGATAATCATTGAACAACAGTGCGCGCCGTTAACACTGACGCTTCGAGCTAAAAATTCAAACAAAACAGTGACTTTTCCAGGACTCATTGAACATTTTTAGATCTGATATGGATGGATTGATATCGTTTCAAATTAGACAATTTTGATCGTGCATTAACCCCAAAATAAGCCTCAACCCTGAAGTCGCCGTAGTCTAGTAGGTAGTGTGTTGGCTTATTAGACGCAAAAGCCTGGGTTCGAGCCCCGGGCCATACATCAAAACAAAATACAAAAATATTTCTTCGGCGACTTCCTCTCAGCAGATTTCTGGCAAAAATTCTGAGAGTAAATAAAATTGCCATGAAAAGTTTCTCAAAAATCTGTCGTTCGGAGTCGACTTTAAACTGTAGTTCCCGCCACTCATACATAAAATTAACACTCAGAACATAAGTGGTGTGAGAAACTAGGGCGTAATCCTGACAGAAGTGTTGTAATGACCAATTATGTATGTATGCTCTGGGATCCAAATAATGCAACATTCGAATAATCCGCTATATCTGAAAGAAATTAGCGACATTCATGAACAAGCTTTCATGTCAATATGTCGTTATAGCCATTACTTCTGTTTTGAATATATTGCAGTGATTTGAGAGTCTGCTAAAGTATCTGGCTCTCGGTTTCAAAAGTATTTACTTGGGTTAGATTACTTTAGGGGGCAGCTTGTCATTTACAGGCAAGTGGCCCATTTGGTCCATTGTGTTACCCAGTGTGAGGTAAGCTTCCTTGTTATAATCCGTCAGTGGGGCGTGCTTCGAATGAAACCGGCCAGTTGCCTTAGTGGCACTTTCGCCACCATGCCCAGACCTTCTGTGATCCAAAAATCGCTGACGTCTATCTTGAAGCACTGAACCGATTTCGTTTCCTCCATATCATGACAGCTTCTGCATTAATCCGCCTTTACGTTTCACTCACTGCCACAGTGGCCAGGAACCCAGCATAGGCGACTTATGAGGTGTAGAGAGTCCACTCAACTCCTGTCGTCCTTTGATTTGACGAAATCAAGCATTTTGATTGCTGCTAGACTGCCCATACAATTGATAAATTTAGAAGGAGGTAGATCCCCGATTTCAACCATACGTATAGTCAATAACAAAAATCTGCTCTGGATAGGTTATCTTTATGACCCGCTCAGTGCCAGTTACAAATATCTCACTTTCTTGGAGTTCATTGCTTTGGAACTATGGTAGGTTGGAAGTATAGATACTCTTGGAAGTGTCCTTGGAAGTTTATGAGGCGCACTTTGATTTAAAATTATTTCCCCTTGATTTGTGAAAACCTCATTAAAACCTCTTTAATTTCTTTGACCAACCGCTCGATTTAAAAAAAACCAATTAATTTAAAAACTCTGCCAATTAGGTGTGGCAAAGTATACTTTATAAGCTTAAATCTTAAGAAACAAAATAAAAAAAAACGGAAGGAGAAAGTTTCTTTAAGTTTTTCTTTACATTTTGCTTTTTCACCTTTTTATCGCTTAATTTCAAAAGTTTCTTCAGAATTGTTTACTTACGTTTGGCTTTCTTAAGTGTTTCAATATTATTTCCGTTTAATTTTCACTGAATGCATGTATAAGGATATGTATAAGTATGCTTGTGAGTATGTGTGTTTGTGTGCTTACATCCGTTTCCTAATGGTCATTCGATTCGTTAATGATGGTATAACTTAAACGTTGACCATCCACCCTTGGCATAAAATAAACGATTGGAAAAAGCTGAGTATAATTTATGAAGACACTCTCAAATGTTTTAAAGAAACTTTTTTTTTTTTGTTGAGTTTTTTCAAACAATTTACACTCACATGCTGTAGCAGCTTTTCAAGATTTTTGCCTTTTTTTTTGTCTTGTTACTGGTTAATGGCTTTGGAAAACATAAATAATAAATAAATAAAATGAACTGAACTCAGTTTAGCTCAACTCAACTCAACTAAAAATGTACTGAAGTGTACATTTAACACTCGCAACAATAAGAACAACAACAGCAATAAATGATTGATAATTTAAACTATCGAAGCATTGCTGTTATGGAAGAAAGAAAGACAGAAAAAAGGGAAGGAAGAAGTAGCAACAAAAAATAAAAATTATAAAGAACAATAAAGCACAAGATACTTAAAACTAAACGGTTCATTAAGTAACATTTTAGGATTGGAATGGATGGATAACATCTGGATGGACATGTTTAAGCAGTTTGCATTATAAATGGCTGAATGATGTTTTAGCTATGAAAACTTATAAAAAAAAAACTTTAAAAACTTTTTGTTCCTTGACATCGATAATGTACACATACATACATATGTATATAAAAAGGTAAAAAATTTCTAACACAAGAATCCCCTCAAATGCTCTCAGCTCTACACAATAGCAATATGAGTCAACCGTTTAAAACAAACGATCGAGTCAAGCAAGGATGCTCACTAGCACCTCTGTTATTCATCATCGTGCTGGATGAAATGATGAGCAAAGTCTGTTCAAAGAGAAAAGGAATAACATGTAGTCTCTCATGCCAACTCGAGGATTTGGATTCTGCACATAATATTTGTCTACTCTCGCACAAGGTCTCCAACATGCAGTCAAAACTCTCGAACACCTAGAAAGAGTGGCTTGCAAACGTTGGACTTGAGATAAATATCAAGAAAACCAAAGCCATGAGAATTAACAACACCAGCACAGAATACATTATGCTACAGGGCCAAATAGTCAAGTACGTCGATAGCTTCTGCTATCTAGGCAGTACTATGACAACAAACGGCAGCGCAGAAAGTTTTGTTTTCGTATTTCTACTAAATGTAAAAAATATTGTATTTTTGGCTACTTTCAGACGTAATTTGCCTAACCTAGGGTATTGGCTTATTATACGTGAGGACTCAGTTCAAACCCCAGGTCAGCAATCTCCAACAAAACTCGAAATTTGAAGACAATAATTCCCCGACAACTTCTCATCAGCAGATTTCTGGCAAAAACTCTGAAAGTAAATAAAATTTGCTATGAAAAGTTATTCAAAAATCTTTCCTTTGGAATCGATTTTAAACTGTAAGTTCCGCCACTCATGTATAAAATTAACACACACAACATAAGTGGTGTACTAATCCTGACTGTTGGGTTATGATGTCCTCTCCAGGCAAATTCGTTGAAAAACATATCGCGGGCAAGTAAAGAAAACATGCTCCGCCGTCTCCCTTTCATTACGGCATTCTGGGCATGCCTCGTTTACGTGATGACCATACTTATTGAGATTTGCCCTATAACATCCATGGCCGGTTTATCCGTATGGTAGCGGATCAGAATACTACCATAGTGGTTCCCTGCTTGTCGTAAAAGGCGACTAAATGGGAGAGCAAAGGTAGAGGGTGCCGATGAGAAGTCTGAAATACACGCAATGACACTGGTGTTTTAAGGCGAAAAAATGCCGCTCAAAGTATTCAACTACCGTGGTATAACGATAGCTTGTATCTATGTAACTTCACAGGCGCTACTTCTCCAGTCGGCACCGAGGGTGCAAAGGAGACCCAGAAGGACAGCCCTTTCCTGAATCTCTTCCGGAGGGCTTCGAGGATACTCCACTCACCACCGCTGAAGCTGAATTGCGAGAGATCTCGTTCGTCACCACTGGAGTTACAGAGGAGCAAAGCTCCTGAAAAGGAGGTGGATGATTTCACCAAGCTAGGCGATAGAATCTCGGAACTCGTTGAGATGATGGGCGGCGGAAGCAGGTCCATCCACCAAGCAATGCGCGATTTAGTAGCTTCTATATCGTCACTATACCAGCAAGCCTCTAAGGATAAAATTGCGGAACAGGAGTTAACGGTTAGAACCAATGATAGAAGCACACATATAATCATGCAACAAGAGACACCTTGTGCTTCCAAGAGGCAAAAAACCAAGAAGAACACCACCAAAGAAGACCAGGACAATCCGTCCTCGTGGACAATTCAAGCCTGCCGCTGAGGTTAGGAATAGTGACTCGACAGGGAGACCAGCAACTGCTACGAACCAGACTGTGGTAGTGCCCGCAGCAACAGAGGAAGACACTCAGGAGCATAATGATTGGATCTTGAAAACTAGGACGCGCAGAAAACCTCTAACACCAGACGCAGTGATAATAAAGCCAACCGAGAAACTATCGTTTGCGGACATTCTAAGGAAGGTAAGGAATGCCCCGGAGCTTAAATCAGTTGGCGAGGATCTCCAGCTTGTGAAGAAGACACAAAGGGGCGAAACCCTTCTGGAGTTTAGAATTTCAGCCGAGGTGGCTACGGAAATGCACCGTTCTAAGCTAAGGAGCTTGTTGGACGAAGAGATAGAGGTCGGAACAATAACTGAGGAGGCTACATTCGAACTAAGATACCTGGATGAAGTAACAACTGAGGAGGAAATAATCGCCGCATGGAGGGACCAAATCGGGGAAATACAACCGTCGGCTCTCAAGACGATCAGAACCGTTCCAGGAGGTACTAGGACGGCGATAATCGCAATCCCTATGAAGTTGGCATGCAGGGCCGAGGAAGTTGGTAAACTGCGTGACGGGATCTCGAACATTGCGCTTAAGGCGGCCATTGAAAGTAATACTAAGCTGTTTAGATAAGTTTTTGATGCTTGTATTCAGGAGAGGACGTTCCCTGGGATATGGAAAGGACCAATTATGTATGTATGTGTGTGTGTGTGAATATTTAGGCGATAAATATTGATGAGTTGGTGCCTGTTCGGTTAGCTTTTTTTCTACATGCCTTTGAAATCAGTTTATAAGGCCTAAAAATCATTTTCTTCATGACAATTGGAGGTAAACTTGCGATTCATTCGTGCCTTTACTGGAAACCTTGGACCCATGGTAGGTTTTTCAATTATTCATTCAATTACATACATACATACATACAAAAAAGATAATACATAATTGACCATTACAACCCTTCAGTCAGGATTACGGCCTAGCTTCTTACACCACTTATGTTATGTGTGTTAATTTTATACATGAGTGGCTGGACCTGAAGTTTAAAGTCGGTTCCGAAGGACAGATTTTTGAGAATCTTTTTCATGGCAGGTTTATTTCCTCTCAGAGTTTTTGCCAGAAATCTGCTGAGAGGAAGTGCCCGAATAAATATTTTTTTTTCATTTTTTCGTTTTGATGGTTTGAACTCGGGCCTTACATTTACTAAGCCAACACATTATCTACTAGACTACAGTGACTTCAATCATTCATTCAATTACTCCTTTTAATGTATTATTAATCGATTTTCTTATACAATTATAAAGGTTCCTCACATACATATGTACGTAAAGTTGAAGTAACAGATTATTAAACAATTAAAGAGAATTTATAACACAGTTTAAGTGAAACTACAAATTAACGCATCATTACTTAAGTTTGAATACGACTGCAGACATTAAATTGACTACTTATGCCTGGCAATTATTGTTACACAAATAACGATTTAATGTAAGGGCAGGGAAGCCAGGCAGGCAAAGGGTAGGGAGGCAGAAGGCAAATTCATTGCATTGTAATTACAATAATTGATTATTTTACGCCAGTTTTTAAGACAGTTTTCTCCTTAACGTTTGTAATTTTCCACTTGCCATACACATGTGAACTCCATAGGCGCAGGCATTGGCATTGCTTGCCGTAATATTGTACAACAACGGTAATCTAAGGATAAAACTCCAGCAAATTAATAATAAAATATTGCTTTCTGGAAGAATTATTCTTTCTTTTTCAAAAAAAAAGAAAAACACTTTTCTTGTTAATTTATTTTGTCGCTTGGCATACTCTTTGTCACACACTGTAACAAATTACCGGCGAATTGTTTTAAATTGGTTTCGGTTAGACGTTGTATAACCTTATATTTCAGGGGCTGTTGTTGTTTTTGTACCAAAAACGTATAATTTGGATAGACACAGAAAATAAACTGTAGACTCAACCGCACTGGCAACGTTAACCGTTTTATTTGTATCGTGTTTTTTCCAATTTTTTAAATTCGTATTGCCATTCGTGTGTGCATAAAGGAAAAAGCCGGCTTTTAACCTCCCATAGACGTATGAAAGTAGCTTTAATGGAAGCCCTTTAAACAGTATAAATATAGGACAGTGTCTCGGTAGGTGTAGTTTAATGGAGTACCTCAGACACATGTAAGAAAAAAAAAGAAAAACCAACCCGAATTACTTACAATTGCATTCAGTTTAATTTAAAATCATTTGTTTTATACGTTTTTCTTTCTTTTTACTTTCTTTGTAGTAGAGTTTATTACATTTACTTCCTTTAGCTTTGCTTCTTCAGACTGCAAATTACCCAGAAATGCGATTTAAGAATTTTTTATGGTTTTCTCTGTCTTCCAAAAAAAAAAAAAAAAATACAAATCCTTTTAATGTCCTCTTTAGATTCCTTAGACTTTAATTTAAAGACAATTTAATGTAATTAAAACATTTTTTAAATTTTGTTAAAATGCCTTTTAAATGTTGTTAAACAAGGGAGTTAAACAAGAGTGTATGCGATGTCCTCGCAATATTGTATGCGATTGAGATATTTACTGATGCCTCTGGGTGTATCTGAAATGTAAAATTTCTATGGCTCTGCCATATAAATTTGGCTGAAGTTGGTCGAAGGCATGGACTCACATATTTGAATCCCCATGTGTTCTTTTGGTGGTTAGGCGACCTTAACTAACCTTACATTATTTATGGTTGGCCATCTCCACCTTTTTGTTAGCTTGCGTTCCTAGGGCTCCAATAGGATGCGGATTGGTCGAAGCTGTTGCTACTGCAATCTGTTACCAACACTATTAGAATGTAGTTATATTGGCTTCGGGGACCGCTGGGGTTTGTGGTTTCTTTGCATATACTATATCTGTGACTTAAGGCAACACCTCTAGAAAAAATCTATTGTGGTTAAATCTCACGCTCTCGGTGGCCAGTTCACATAGCTCTAACATGAAATAATCATGCCCTCAAAGCGTTCGTGTAGAATATCCTGTGAAAACAAATGTGGTTTAGCAATTGCAGGCCAATAATAACCGACCTATAGTGCTCGTCATTGACAGTTTTTTTTTGGCGTGTGAGGTAGGGTTTAAAGTGCCTTCGCACTTACAGTGACCGTCAGCTGCGTCGAGTGGGGCTTCCACTAAAATAATCCCTCTTCCTCTTCTGGAGATACTCCCTTCCCGGGACGGCTATCTGCATTACTTCGGGAAGGGTCCAGAACGACGTCCTGTTAAGGACCGTTGTCTACACTCCCACGTCTGGGTACGCCATAGTTGAAGCCAGCCTCATGCTATTGGCTCATCTTCTCATGTATCATACTGTCGTACTGTAGCAAGGTCGACCTTCTTCCTGCAGAGTATACATTCTACATATCTTCTCACAGCGTTCCACTTCGTCTCGCTTTCGAGCATTGCGTCAACAATGTTGTCGGGTGTGAATTCGCCAATCTGTTCCACCAACACCTTCTTCTTGTCTTGCCACTTGATGAAATGGAAGAATGTGTGTTCAGCGTCGTCACTCATTTCCTTGCAATAATTGCAGCCAGGATCATTCACCTTGCCCATGCGGTGTAGATATTGTCGGAAATAACCATGACCCGAAAGAAACTGGGTCAGGAAGTAGTTAATTTCCCCAAAATTTCTCTGTGTCCATGCTTCTATAGATGAAATAAGTCTAGCAGTCCATCTTCCACTTGTTTCATCACTCCATCTACTTTGCCATCGCCGTATAGTTTGAGATCTGACATCTGCGGTGCTAATGGCGAGGTTTTCCCTCTTCGCCTTCCATAATCTTCTTCGGTCGAAGATAGGTGTTTCACCGGTGATCACGAGGCACCCGAGACCGTGCGATAGGCCGAAGCGACCCTTAGTGCCGCCGTACGTTGCACTGCTGCTACTATTTTCCGCTTGGATTTAAACTCCAACGCATCTCCCCTTAGCAAAAATTCTATCGCGGTTAAATCTTACGCTCTCGGTGACCGGTCCACATCGCCCTAACATGAAATAACCATGCCCTCAAAGCGGTGGCGTAGAATCTCCTGTGAAAACAAATCTGGTTTAGCCATTTCAAGCCAAAAGTAGTTGATAATCACCAACCTATAGTGCTTGCCATTGACAGTGTTGGCCTTGCCATTATAAATACATAATTGGACATTACAGCACTTCAGTCAGGATTACGACCTCGATTCTCACACCATTTATGTTGTGTGTGTTAGTTTTATACATGAGTCGCGAACGACAGATTTTTGAGAAACTTTTCATGGCAATTTTATTTGCTCTCAGAGTTTTTTGAAGAAATCTGCTGAGAGGAAGTCGCCAAAGAAATATTTTCATATTTTCGTTCTTATGTCTGACCTGGAGTTTGAACCCTGACCTTATGTCTAATAAGACAACACATTAGCTAATAGACTACGGCGACTTCAAATAGTTTCTAAACTGTGGTTCCCACCACTCATATATAAAATTATTGTAGACAATATGAATGTTGTTAAAAGCAAGGTAGTAATCCTGACTAAAGAGTTGAAATGAAAAAAATTTTTTTTCGGTGACCTCTTCTCAGCAGTATTCTAGCAAAAACATATGATATGTTTATCAAAAATCTGTCGTTCGGAGTCAACTTTAAACTATAGGTCCCGCCACTCATATATAAAATAAATACACACAACATGGGTGGTGTGAGAAGCTAGTTTGTAATCCTGACTAAGGGCTTGCAATGACCAAACATGTATGTATGATGGTTTTCTCTAGCGGATGTTTGACATACGGGTAGAATTGATGTGGCATGAAAATGGGCCTAAATGGTGGTCTAAGTGGGATTTTTTCCTCTAAGGGGGGGGGGTTGTCCCGCCACCTTGCCAAAGCTAATTTCTCTAGCACAGTAAGTGAAGCAAAGATTAAAATACTCTTTTTTAGATCGGACTTCTATGAGTCAATCTAAACTGAAGCTATATACTGTGAATAGTATGATGATCATTAATAAGAATCGCTTATATTTTGAATAATTTCCTCTGATGGCATCTACAATTCGGATACATACATACATACATAATTGATCATTACAACCCTTCAGTCAGGATTACGGCCTAGCTTCTCACACCACTCATATTGTGTGCGTTAATTTTATACGTGAGTGGAGGGACCTACAGTTTATTATAGCTTTGAACAATTTTAGGCCTGTAACTTTTTACTACCCCTAATACATTATAAGTATAAGTGTGAGTATAACTCACACGCATATATGATTTACTTAAATTATATGTTTTTCAATATATTCCATTACAAGGTAGTAGCAGTAGTTCCCCTACGGTATGCGTTCATATTAAAAAGAAGAGAGGAGGGTTTTAATATTCCCCTTCAAAACATAATATCAAGGATGTGTTACATTTTAAAGCACAACATCTTAACATGATCCCCGGTAATCAATTGTTTTAAAGAATAAATAGAATACTTTGTTCTCAGTAAACTTAACTTCTATTCTCTCTTAACAATACAACACTCTTCACCCTGAGCTCTGTCAATCAGAGTGCAAAAAAAAATTGTCTCCGCGTATTCTTACAGCGAAAATTATTTCTTATAAAGGCAACTTGTTTGTGCCATGTCACACTGATTGAATTACGCCAGAAGCATGTGACATTACCTTTATCCTTTAGAGTATAAACAAAAGGATATTCGAGAAAAACTACAGGTAATCCGCTATTAAATTATAGGGTATTGTGGGGTATTGTGGTGTATTGGAATATAAAATTGCAATAAGTGGCATGCACTTTACAAATTGCATGTAATTTTAGTTAAGAATTGTAATACGTTAAGCAGTGAAAATTATAGGGTTTTGAAATGGAAATTGATTTTGCGTTCAATTATATTCAATCAACATAAATAAGCAGCGAATTGAATCGAGCAAGAAATGCGCAACACAAGGAATTTTAAATTATGACCTGACATGCTCAAAGAATGCATTTTGTTGACACATATTGGTTTAATTTTGTTGTATTGTTGTGCAGAGGTATTAAACTTTTGCTCTCTATCGACCTGGAGCTTCGCTATAATGTCTCCTTGAATGCTGTTGACTTGAGGAACTTAATTTTTTATTTCGTTTCAATAAGGGTTACTGCCTGCATTCCAGTGTTTCTTGATGAAGTGCTTTAAAGCCTTATAGTTTAGTTTTATTACCACACAATACACAAATTAGTTTTGAAATTGGTTTGCTATTCAAACAGTCAAAGTCTAAGCGGCTTCCAGCGCAGCTGTGGTATACGTTCTCTAATCCTCTGTTATGCCAACCCGTGCTAGCCTCTATATTTAGTCCAACTCCAACTAAGCTGATTTGGTTAGTTTGTGCGATCTGTTGTTGTCTACAATCATACATGATGATCCAGCAAAACTGAGTCACTAAATGACAACTCATTTGACAGATTTAGGTTCAACAAGATGGCTATTATTAGCTGGCAAATTTTTAAAGTCTTTGTTACAAGATCTTTCGCAATAGTATCGTCTGAAAAACTGAATTATGTTGACGTGAATCGTCTTTCCTGAAAGCTATGCCGCAGTCTCAGTAGTCTAGTAGGTTGTGTGCTGGCTTCTTAGACGCAAAGCCACGGTTCAAACTCCAGGTCAAACATCTCGAGCATAGCGAAATATGAAAAATATTTCTTCGGCGACTTCTTTTCAGCAGATTTCTGGCTAAAAATCTGCGAGTAAATGAAATTGTCATGAAAAGTTTCTGAAAAACCTGTCGTTCGGAGTCGACTTTAAACTGTAGGCCCCGCCACTCATGTATAAAATTAACGCACACAACGTAAATGGTGTGAGAAACTAGGTCGTAATCCTGACTGAAGGGTTGTATTGACCAATTATGTATGTACGTATGTATGTATGTACGTATGTATGTATGTATGTATGTATGTATGTATGTATGTATGTATGTATGTACAGTGGTGGCCTTATAATTAGAAACGATGTTTCTGGAAAGAGTTCTCCGGAGTGACGAATCTAAGTTTAATTTGTCCCAATCTGATGGAAAAACGTACGTAAGACGTCCTCCAAATAAAGCCTTTGATTCCAGGTACACAGTGAAAACTGTAAAACAAATTAACAAACATACATGTTGCTAAGTCGTTTCTAATTATAAGGCCACCACTGTATGTATGTATGTGGCAGTCACTTCTATTGAGCTTCGTCTGCAATTTAAGGAACTAAGTTATGAGGTACCTTTCAAGCCGGACTTAGTATCAAGACATTCGCATATTTGTGTGTGAAAAAATTGTCTCAAATTTGTAAACATCTTCGGCCCGATATGTCTGCAATGATTTCTTTTTACTACACCCATAGCAAAGGTGTTTATTTACCTTTAGGTGTGCGTATGAAAATCTAAAAAATAAATTAAATTTTCCTTGCATACATGTGAATATACATGTGTGTATGTGTAAATTGTTCATTTCATTGCGCCACCACAATGTTAAACTTAATTTGGAAAAAAATTTGAAGGAAAAATTTTAAAAATACTTATTACAACAACAAAAGAACTCCTTGATGGCAGCATAAGAAACATATACACACACACATACACACATATGTATGTTTAGAAAAAAAAAACACAAAAATCTAGTTCATCTCCTAAGAATGCCAATCATCTCTATCCGAAAAAATAAAAGATACAAGTGCTGTGATAAAAAGCAGTAGAGAGCAGCTCTATCACGAATATGTCACGAGTGCTTTTGCTTATGCCACGTAATTGGCACCTTTTTTTGTTGTCGAAAGCTCATACAACTCACTCAAACACGCTCAGTTATGCCTATTGAAGTGTTTATATTTGTATGTTTGTATGTTAGTGGGTTCAGTATGTATGAAGATATGGTGATAGCTTGTGAGCGTGTATTTTGGTGCCATGATGACAAGATGTTCTCCTTTTATTTCCATTTTTTTTTATTTCGTTAATCATATATTGGCGTTGGCTATGGAAGTGTGTTATAATCAGGACGACTCAACATATTTTCTAGATAACTAAAAAAAAACTTGATGTCATTTAAGCCGGACTTTATAGTATGCTTCAGTGTATTTCTTTTGAAATATTTTTTCTACTTAGGAATTGCAATGATAGGTAGAGAGGACGCTTAAAGGGGAGGTGTCCCATCATAAGGGTTCAAAGTTTTATGCCATCATATCGGTTTGTTGTCACTTAAGCCGGACTTTATAGTATGCTTCAGCGTGTTTCTCTTGAAATATTTTTTTCTACTTAGGAACTGAACTGATAGCTAGGCAGGATGGTTAAAGCAGAGGAGATCAAACATAAGGCGTCAAGGGCTCATGCCTATTGACACATGTTTATCTAAGGCATCATATCGTTTGTTGTGTGTCCACCATTGAATGATGGGTAGCAACCATATTTCCTATAGGAAATCGGTCATCCGTGATAGAAAGTAGAGTTGCGTTAGGTCTGGTATATGTCCTCCCTAAAATATTGGCATCTCAAGCTTATAGGGTGTTTCATCGTTTTGATATTCTCTCCACTGCTTATGAGAGTGTTTCATCATTTCAATAGCCTCTCGCCCTGCACATTTTATTATGCATCTCATCAGTACTTATAAGAGAAATGTCCCTTAAGGACGTTTATCAGTGTAATTAATTCGAGTTTTCCTCTCGTCAGGATGGCCTTAGAGTATCTTCGCAATTCTTCTGCTGCATCATTGTTCCATAATATTTTATGTTACATTTCCGTCTACTTTTGTTTGCTTTGGGTTATTCAGGTTTATCCAGGTTTTCTTCCCATCTAAAGCTTATGAGGGTATTTCATCGTTTCGATATCCTCTCCACAGGCATTACTTTTTCGTATTATGAATAACGCCTAGGCAGCTCACCAGAACTCACAGGGAAAGTGTCCTTTAAAGACGCTCCCAGTGTAATCAAATGGCCTTGCCTCTCGTCAGGATGGCCTTAGAGTATCTTCGCAATTCTTCTGCTGTCTCGTTTGTCCATAATATAATAATATTACGTCTACTTCTGTAGCTTTTGGGATATTCAGGTTTATCCAGGTTCTCTTCCCATCTAAAAGTTATGAGGGTATTACATCGTTTCGATATCCTCTCCGCAGGCATTACTTTTTCTTATTATGAATGGTGCACAGAGTAGTCAGAGACAGAGCTGCCAGAAACAGAGCAGCCAGATGGAGAGCATCTAGCAGGCATATCAGGTGCTGGGAAGAGAATTTTCCATGTTAACCCCGGGCAGCATCTTGCAGTTTCTCAAGGCAATAGGCTTGGATGAGATATTATGGGGTTACTCTATATAGGTTGAGGGCAGTAAAACAAATCATATCGATACTGTGTTATAGGACCTCTACACTAATGCCATGGACCACTATACTAGAATTTTTAATTGAACTGGAACGCAAGTCGCATTAAGTCTGGCATTTTAATTTTTTATTCTACAGAGACTCATTTAATTTTTGATTGTAACATCGCTACTGTTCGATGATCTCTCTCTTCCTCTCTATCTCTCTCTCTCTCTTTGACGCAACTTCTACTTCTGCTGTTGAAGATTCTCACCATGGATTCGAATATATGGGAACACGTATGTGGCAATCTTTAACGAACTTAATCTGTCTTATCTTCACATACAAAGAAAAATTATCAACAGAACAAAATTGTCCTGAAATAGGCAATCATGATAAGAGAGTAGCCCTGTAACAGCAATATTTAGCACAAGAAAACTACCGGAAATTAAAGAAAGACCACGTCCATGGAGATCATTTCCTATATGCTTGAAAAATTATTCAAAATTATCTCTCGATCTCAGCAAACTGAAGATTTATTTCAGATCAAAAAACTCTTGTAGGGTACTGCCTTAAGCATGCATTTCTTCTATTGATTTCAACTAGTATTGGTAGTTGTTTGTTTATGTGTGTATAACAGAAGCATAGAAATGAAATCAAATTTAAAAACACCTTTAAGGATAAGCAGCGACGTTTTTAAGGATAATCACAAAACAACAGCATAACAAACACTTTTTTCTCATCTTCTTCTCCTTCCATTCATAGATACATACATTTATTTACTAATACATACTCATTTATTTCTATTTTGTATGGATATGTGTGCAAAGATATAAACGTAAAAATTTTATATTTTGACACACCTGCTACGACGTATGCGAAACATTAAATTTTTCTTGTTATTGTAATAGTACGGAATAGTTAAAGTTAAACAGTTATGAGCCAGTAGGGTAAATTGGTAGAAAGGTACTAAGGTGCTCAAGATGATTTCTTAATACATTTTGATCAAATATTGTTAGGCATATAAGCCATAATGAGCCAGATTTGTCGGCCCTCTATATAGTCTGTTTGTTTTCCCATACTTCCTTTACGATTGAGGAAAGCCTGTGGGCTGTGTTCACTGCTCTATAGAAGAATCACAATCACGCGTATGAATGTATTTGAGTTCCTCATTATCAGCAAGGTCGTCAACAATGTAATTACCTTTAATGACCCCATGTGTAAGATCCCATATGAGGATAAATATTGAATCCTTGCTATGAACACCAAAGAATCATCAGCTTCTTGAACAATCTAAGATGTGCTGTAGACTCTCTTGTGACCAATGGTTGGTAACCGTACTCCATGTACTCTGATATTGGAATCCCACAACGGCTAAGTTTCCACCTCACTTGCAATCGGGTAAATACAACTACAATCTAAAATTCATTCAGTTCCATATAGATCCTACATCCGACTTTGTTGTCTAGTTTAGATCCATAAGGCAATGGTTGGTGTGAACTGTTATAATAATAGGAACTATCAAGTATTTTCGAGACATTCGTCATAAAATTGTAGTCAGTAGGGAGATCCTGATCAAATGTCCTTAAGTTTGCTTAAATGTCAATATTAGTACAATATCAGCACAACCCCAATGAATGTAGGTCCATGAAGTACTGTCAGAGCCAATTGAAGATCCGTTATTTGTGACAATAGGAATCCACGCACCCTGTAATCTGCTTTTTAAGAATCGCCTGAAGTCGCCTTCTTTCCAGTAGGTAGTGTGTTAGCTTATTAGACGTTTTCTCGTGGTTCAGACATCTCGGACTTAACGAAATATGAAAAAATATTCCTTTCGACGGTCTTTTGGCAAAAACCCTGGGAGTTCTTTTTCTGGTTTCTAAACAAACTTAACAGAACAACCAAACAAAATGTTTTTTCTTTATGAAGGCGTATGAGTAATGTAACTCTTTCAAATAAATATTACGTATACGTCATGAATTCAAATTTATTTTTATTATCTTGGGTTTCTGCAAAGACGTTCGATAAATTTATAATTCTTAGGGACAAAATAGAGCGGAAGTCGCCGCAGTATAGTAGGAAATGTTTTGCCTTATTAGACGTGACAGTCAAACGGTTTAAACCACAGGTTAGCAAAACGAAATATGAAAAAATATTTGTTTGGCTGAAAGTAAATAAAAATTGCCATGAAAAAGTTTCTCAAAAATTTGTCAAAATCTGTCATTCGGAGTTGCCTTTAAACTACAGGTGCCGCCATTCATGTATAAAATTAACACACACAACTAAGGTGGTGCTAGAAACTAGGTTGTAATCCTGACAGAAGTGTTGTATGCATGTGTACCAATTCACAACGGCTTACTATAAATCTCGAAAAAGTCAATGTTTGGTGTGAATTTTGTTTTGACGGCATTATGGCTTCATATTTTGTAGCAGTCCTAGCCAAAACCGGATAAATATGGACCTAGTGGGAAAAGTGAACCTAGTGGGCTGGATAGCCATGGTTTCAATAATTCCAGAGCAGTTTTTCTTACCGTCGAGCTTTAATTGACACCGGAGATATAAGCGCCGAAGCTAATTGTTTCCTTCAAATGCGCAACCAAGCTAAAATCGGATTAAAATGTACCTGGTAGGAAAGATGGATCTAGTGGACTGGATAGCCATAGTATCAAAGATTTCGATACAGTATTCCTTACGATCGAGTTCTACTTGGGACCGGAAATATATGCGTCGAAGCTAATTGATTTCTTCAAATCGGCAACAATCGCAAATTCGAGTTAAAAATGGACCTAGTGGGGAAAAGACCCTAATGGGCCGGATAGTCATAGTCTTAGGGATTTCAAAACAGGTTTCTCTATGGTCGTGCGTCACGTGGGACCGAAATATAGGCGACGAAGCTAATTGTTTTCTTCAAATGCGAAACAAACGTAAAACATGGACCTAGTGGGGAAATGAATCAAGTGGGCTGGAAAGTAATAGACTCAAGGATTCAAAAACAGTTTTCGCTACGATCGAGTTTTACTTGGCACCGCAGATATAGGCATCGAAACTAATTGATTTCTTCAAATCGTTAACAACGGCAAAATCGGGTATGGACCTAGTGGGGAAAATGGACCCGGTGGGCTGGTTAGCCATACTCTCAAGGATGCCAAAACAGGTTTCTTTATAGTCGTGCTCTACGTAGAACCGGAGCTATGATAAAATGCTCTGTGTGAATACAGATAAAAATTAAATTTTATTTCATTGGACTTCAAGATGTTAATAATTCTCATTTAGTTCATAGGCATTTATATGTATATATACAACAAAATGTCGTATTTTTCGTAAGTTGTATTTTTTAGTAGATGACTTGCATTTTTTGGTCAATAGCTTGAATTTTTTTGGATCGATGACTTGCGTTTATTGTTAATGACTTGAATTTTTTTTGTTGATGACTTGAATATTTTAGATCGATGACTTGCATTTCTTGGATCAATTACTTGCATGTATTGGTCGATGACTAGCATTTTTGGGTAGGTAATTTTTGTCGCCTATATCTCCGTTCCTAAATAGCGCCAGACCGTAAAGAAACCCGGTTTGGAAGCGTGGATACCATGGTAAAATCGGATAGAAAATGATGTGGTTCTAGCGGACTGGATAGCCATAGTATCAAGGATTCCACAACAGTTTTCCTTACCATAGAGTTTTAGTTGGGACCGGAGATATAGACGCCACTGTCCTGAATTGAATGATCTGGACACCCATTACATGTGCATTACCATGAAATGATTCTCAAAAAACTGTCGTTCGGAAGTGACTTTAAACTGTAGGTTCTGCTAGTTATGGAAAAAGTGTACACGCACCACATGGTTGATGTAAGTCGTAATCCTGACTAAGTGATTGTAATGTAATTGATCAATGAAGTATGTAAGTGTGAAAATGAGAAAAATGTCTGCAAAATCAAGTTCGTTCCTACATATTTCAGATGCTTGTTGGGTTGTGGGATTTTCTCTAGAACTCTCTTCATTTAATCGGTTAACGAGGCTGCGATAAAGCCCGTAACATTGATGGTCTTCAGACCATTAAAAGACGACTCTTACATTGATTGCAGGACATGGCGATTTCGTATTGCGTTGGGCCGCTACAGGGCTCATATTTTTCGACATGTTACGAGGCAGTGGTGCTCCGAATGCCGCCATTAAAGTAAATATTTTCATTTGGTTTTGCAGGGTGAAACACTGATAGACTCTGCTGGCATTGTATGGATAACAAGACGACTTCTGCTTTAAATCACACGATTGCATTACTCAGGGGCCACTGTCTTATTAGAAATCATGTTGGTAGACCTGACATCACATCGGACGATTTCTGCTGTATGGAGCTCTCAATATCCGACATGTTAAAGGGCATTGGTGTTCCGATTGTCTCCGTTAAAGTTGGTATTTTCATTTTACTTTGAAGGATGTAATGCCGACAGGCTTTGCTGGGCTTGTATATGTAACAAGATGACTGCCATTATATCGGACGATTTCTGCTGTACGGAGCTCACAATATCCGACATGTTACCGGTAAAGTGGTAAAATTTTCATCTGGCTTAGCAGGGTGCAACACTACTAGACTCTGCTGGCCTTGTTATCCATCAAGTTGACAGATGAACTTCTGCTATTAAATCGAGCAATTGCCTTATTCAGGGGTTAGCGGCTTATTGTAAATGGTGTCTGTAGGCTTGCCATTATATCAGATGATTTCTGCTGTACGGAGCTCACAATATCCGACATGTTACAGGGCATTGGTGTTCCGATTGGCTCCGTAAAGTAGTAAAGTTTTCATATGGCTTTGCAGGGTGCAACGCTACTAGAATCTGCTGGAATTGTTGCTTTCTTATCCATCAAGATGACAAATGAACTTCTGCTATTAAATCGCACAATTGCATTTCTCACAGGCCACTAACTTATTGGAAATCATGCCGATAGACTTGCCATTACAACGGATGATTTCTACTGGAGGTATTGGATCGATTAAAAGGAAGAGATTATCTTACGGCTTACGTGTCCCTGTGTTGCCCTCGATATGAAGAAGGGAAGATTTGGATTTCTATATTTTCTGTTATTCTTGACTGAATTCCTCAATATAAAGATTGCTGCAATGGAAAGAATAATTTTGCCTTCGCTTTTGTTTTCTTAAGGCAATTTTGGTCCTCTGTTGGGTTGTCGCCGTAATCTAGTAGGTATTGTGTTGTGTAGACGTGAGGACACGGTTCGAACTTCAGTCCATACATCTCGAACATAACGAATTTTGAAAACAAATATTTCTTCTGCGACTTCCTCTCAGCAGATTTCTGGCAAAATCTCTGAGAGTAAAATGAGATTGCCAGGAAAAGTTTCTTAGAAAAATCTGTCGTTCGGAGTCGACTTTAAACTATAGGTCCCGCCACTCGTATATAAAATTAACACACACAACATAAGTGGTGTGAGAAGCTAGGTTGTAATCCTAATTGAAAGGTTGTAAGGACCAATTAAGGATTATTTTAGTATGCTTTAACGCTGCCTTAGAGTGGGAAGTGTGCTTCACAAGATTTTTTCAATTCCCCAGTAAATTTCCTACCGGGTGTACTGCAAATTTGAGAAGCATTCTTTCTTCATTGTTGCCACATAGAAAAATATGGTTGGCGATGAATACTTCGTTCTTATGGCGTTGATGAAAACAACTAAAATATGTGTTGAGCGTAATATTTTCAATATTTTTTGTTTTGTGTGTAACCTACACTGCGTTACAGTATGCTATGCTACATTTTTCACTATTTTTTTTGGTGTTTTTTCTTAAATTTTTTTCTATATGTAAAGCCAGCATGTTTTTTATAGTTTTTTCCTGGCAAATTAACTATTACAACGTGGAAAGAGAGAGAGAAAGAGCGAAAAAAGGAAGCGTGAAAATAATAAAAAGTTGTAATATTTAATAATGTAAATGTATGTGCGTGTGTGTCTGTATGCATGTGTTAAAAACAAAAACAATGTAATAAAAACTAACAATTTAAAGGAAAAATTCTTGAGGGGAGTGTAAAAATGACCCAATTTTCCAAACATATTACAAAAGAATTCTACTTTGTTTTGCCAATATTTTTTGTTTTTGATTGAGTAGATTTTAATAATTCATTTCATAAAATATGGTTTTTAATATAAAAATAAAAAAAATTTCTTTTTAAATCAAATTTAATTCCAAAAACTCTATTATTCGCCTGGCTATGCCGCATTACTATTTCAAAATGTTCAATGTTTTCTATGAAAGAATTAAAACGAAAGAATAAAACCCCAAATCTAGAAACTATAATTTAATTTCATTTTATTTTGTATTGAAAAATAATTCCCATCAATCAATGTGGCTTACAAATCCATTGAAATAAAACTTTAATTTTTATAATAAAATTTCGGTTTTTTTCCAATGACAAAAGAAGAAAAAAGAAGAAGAAGAATCATTATTTAAATTGTCATCATAAATTTTGTAGTTTTTGTTAAATTATAAACCACAAAAGAACTGTTTGTTTGTGTGTTTGTTGATTTGGAATCGAAATCTATTTTGCAATGGCCGTAAATAATAATATAGGTAATGCACAATATAGCCAAGCTTAGGTAACGCAAACATGTTAAAGCAATCTAGAAAAGCTATGTTAGGTTAGGTTAAATTGGCGAAGAAGTTCTTTAAGTCCTATAATAACGCGTAGTAGCATGCATATATGAAGTCGCCGTAGTCTAGTAGGTAGTGTTTTGGCTTATTAGACGTAAAGCCAGCAGATTTCTGGCAAAAACTCTGAGAGTAAATAAAATTGCCATGAAAAAGTTTCTCAAAAATATGTCGTTCGGAGTCGACTTTAAACTGTAGGTGCCACCACTCATGTATAAAATTAACACACACAACGTAAGTGGTGTGAGAAACTAGGACGTTGTACAATGGGTCAATTCGACCTCCGGGCACTGCACTTGTCTTAATTGACAAGAACACGGCCTCTAACCTAACCTTACCTAGCAAGAATATATAATTGCTGAGGATTACGACCACGCTGCCCACACCACTTATGTTTTTTGTGATAAATTTATACATGATTGGCGGGACCAGCCAACATTACGAACCAGCTTATGTTGCGTGCGTTAATTTTATACATGAGTGGCAGGACCTACAGTTTAAAGTCTACTCTGAACCATAAATTTTTAAGAAACTTTTTCATGGTAATTTTATTTACTTTGAGCGTTTTTGCCAGAAATCTGCTGAAGGCAAGTTGCCGAAGAAATATTTTCTTCATATGTCATTTTGTTGGAGATATTTGACGTGGGGTTTGAACCATGGCCTCACGTCTAATAAGCCAACACACTACCTACTAGACAATGGCGACTATAGGACATAACTGTTTCAATATCCTGCAGTTAAACTAGCTAACGATCAACGAACTTTGTACAAAAAGGCATAACTTCGTTGACAGCAGGAAGATACGTACAATACTGCTTGATTTTCATGGAAAGATATGAACTAGAAATCGCACGGCCAACCATAGAAAAATTGCGATTCTCACAGGCCGCGTTTATATTGGAGGGCTTATCGATAGACTTTATAGACTCTCATTTACTTGATTTACTCTCGTGTTGCCTGCGCATAAGTCCAAAACGGTTGTAAATCCATCATTGGACCCCAACAAGCAACTACCGTCTAGTATGCAGTATGTTGGCATATTATACAAGACCTTGTGGTTCAAACAGTGGCACAGACATGTCGAAAAAACAGAAAAAAATTCTCTCGGTGACTTGCTCTCAGCAGTCTTCTGGGCAAAGGATAATCCCTCTTTGCTGGATCTTATAGCATGTGGAAATTGGCAGCAATGAGCAGGCACATGTTCTTGCGAAATGGAGAGCTTCCATACCAATGCTGGAGTCAAAACCTTTATGTAGAGTATAAGCTGTACTCAACGAAAAAATGAGGTTATAGAGAGGCAAAGACTGTCCAAAACCATAGGTTAGCAAACGATCTTTTGACAAGACACTGTGGACGCAAACTGCATTTGTTCAGAGTGGAGACCATCATTTTGAGATTCTTTGATGATGATAATGCAGGCAGTGGATCTTGCGAGGAAGAAAACTTCAATTTCTGTGGGATGGGAAAAGATTATTGAGAGCGAAATTATAGTGACGGAAAAACTCTTCGTAAGCCAAATGGGTTTAAGGCAATCTAAACTTTTCTTATGTAATTACAATAGCAGAACATTTCAGTCACGCATTAGATTATACTGAAGTAACCACCGAGGTTCGTAACCGGCTCATATTATGAATTATCAGAACACATTAATGCATCTCAGAAGTAGACACCTGGGTTTACATTAGGTGTTGGTAAATGCCTGAGTGTCCTTATTGATACCGAAAAGCATTTTGAAGTTAGTCAGCGCAATAGGCTAGGGAATGACATTATAGGAAAGCCCCATAAATATTTTAAATAACAGAACAGGAGATTGCAAAAATGCAGAACTATGGCTCCACTACACGACTGAGTTATAATCGCATTAATAAAAAATAAAAATATTTCTTTCTGTGTCTTAATCGCAGCAGTTTTCTGACAAAAACTCTGGGAATAAATAAAACTCGCTTGAAAATTTTCACAAAAATATGTTGTTAGGAGTCGACTTTAAAATATAGGTAACGGCACTTGTAAATAGAATTTACCCACACTGCATAAGAGGTGTCAGAAGTTAGGTCGTAGTCCTGACTAAAGGGTTGTAATTATTAAAAAGATTACATGGAGGCCTGAAGTAAAACAAATGGCGTAAGATGAGCCAAGAAAAAAAGAATTTTATTGCGGTCTAGCGGACTTTTCTAAGCACTGAAGATTTAAAATATTTTTCCAATAATTTCTATAATTCTGTAGCCAATTTTACTGGCTATACCGTTTACTAGTATGATTTGTCGTCCCAAAAAAAACAAAAAATATTTTAAAAGTGCATAAAAAACTCATATATTTTATGTTTTTCTTCTTCTACGTTTATTTTTTGTGGCATGCAACAAAATTATAACAAAATTTTTCTATTTTTCCATGTGAAATAAATGTGAAAATAGTAGAGTAGAAAGTGCCATTATGCATGGCCATAGCCATAGTCATAGTCATAGCCATAGCTTGGCTTGATAGTGGTGGTGTAGTTGCATTCAAATAATCTCATAATTTTACGTACGTTACCAACCATAAAATATGTTTTATTACGGATGAAGAAAAAACATAAAAAATGCAGAATTTTCTCCATTTTCTCTGTTATTGAACATGCAAAAACCCTTTTACCCAAAAACAAAAATAAAAAAACTACACAGAGAGAGAAGTTAAGGGGGGATAACATTACTAATGCACTTCTAAATAGCAGTTCATGAGAGTGAATTTAAGTAAACATGTGTGTGCCTGTATGCATGTATTTGAGTGTTTAATACTCATAACCATTTTCGATTTTTTCTTATTGTTGTTGCTGTTACTCATAGTCCCATAGAGTCATTATTAGTTTTGAATGACGCAGTGCAAGCAAAAAAAAATAAAAGAAATTGGGTCAGTAGACGACGACGTATTGGTTCAGTGACCGACCAACCGAACAATCAAAGAAAATAAATATCCCTTAAGCACCATAGCTGAAGTGCAATAAAGAACAAAATAATGCCCAGACTTCATTCATTCATTCACTCATTCATTCATTTGTACGTAAATTTCCATCATCATACACAATCACTTGCTGTTTGTAGTACCACACCACACCACACCATATACCATATACACAGCCACACACACACACACTCAGAAGAATTAAAAAATCTTAAATAATGAACAGAGATGGGAGAGTAACTCGCGGTTGCTTATAATGTTCAAATACAAGACCAATACCTTTGACGTGTAACAATGGAGAGCAGAAAACAAACTTTGGTATTCGTTGCTGGTTCTCTCGAGACCCTCTCAGGACATCTCATCAGATGAAATCAAGTTAAGTCCGAAAGGATAATAAATTCTACAATCGGCGCTAGAGCCTCTGTTGGCTTTGAGTCTGTGAAGACCAGAGGACTTCGTGATCTACTAGATCGAGAGGCAGACAACTTCCTCCTTAACCGAATATAGTCGATATAGTCTGTAGAACTTATGGAGAATGTTTAGCAACGAGACTTAGCAACAAATGTTGTAACCTGGAGGGTCTATACTCTGAATATAGACGGTATAGTCGGTATACCTAATAGAGAATGCTTGGCAATGAGACTTAACAACAAATGGTGTAACCTGGAGGCTCTATACTCTGAATATAGTCAGTAGAGTTG
Organism: Sarcophaga subvicina; assembly: GCA_936449025.2. Classification (NCBI taxonomy): domain Eukaryota; kingdom Metazoa; phylum Arthropoda; class Insecta; order Diptera; family Sarcophagidae; genus Sarcophaga; species Sarcophaga subvicina. Next base: position 15,328,108 of record OW388083.2, on the reverse strand, counting down.
GCACTGAGACCAAGTAACAAATGGAGCAACTTGAAGAGTACATATTCTGAATATAGTCGGTAGAATTAATAGAGAATGCTTGGTAACGAAAGTTAATAACAAATGGATACTAAATTTTCTGAATATAGTCGGTACAGCTAATGGAGAAACCTTGGCACCAAGGCCTAGTAGCAAATGGTGTAATCTGGAGGCTACAAGGAGACATCTTGATCTACTAGATCGAGGGGCAGACAACTTCCTTCTTAACTGTTCCATGAATATAGTTGGTATAGAATGGAGAATGCTTGGCGATGAAACTTAGTGGAGTAACCTGGAGGCTAAATATTCTGAATAAAGTCGGAATAGCCAGTAGAGGCAATGGAGTATGCTTAGCAACGATACTTAGCAACAAATCGAGTAATCTGAAGGCTACATTCTTTTTTGAAAGAGTGACCATTCTATTGTACACGGATGAATCGAAAACTGAAGAGAACATAAAGCCACAAATCCTGAATTTTTTGATCCCAGAGAGAAATACTTGCTCATAGAGAAAATCGCAAATATTTTCCAAGCGGACTACATTTCCAATCAAAAATGTGGGCAATTCAGCTTCGATAGAAATTATATAGAACGGGATATAGCAGTACTATCTGACAGACAGATGCCCATCCGAGCACTGGACTCTTATGAGATTAACTCGTCGATAGTAATGGGACTATCTGGGTAAGCTGGATTAGGTAGGTAGGTAGGAGCCTCTTCCTCCTAGGGTTAGCATAGGATTACTCCAGGGTGACCTGGCATCCTAATTCATATGGGAATTCAATATGCAGGCAGTGGATCTTGCGAAGAAGAATTTCTGTGGCATGGGAAAATATTATTGAGAGCGAAATTATAGTGACGGAAAGACTCTTCGTAAGCCAAATGGGTTTAAGGCAATCTAAACTTTTCTTATGTAATTAGGTAGGTGGGTAGGTAGAAGCGGCTGTCCCCTCGATGGAGTCAAGAGCGGACACACTTACGCAGCACACAGGGCCCATTGTGATACCACAGGATACCTCTATTCCAGGAACCAATCGGAGCTTCTGATGAAGCAACTCAGACTGCCAATATCCATGCATGACAGTTCATCTAGGTCCTCCATGTAGTAGGCACCCAGGTGTCTCTTTCTCCTCTGACCAAGTGCCGGGCATGTGCACAGTAGGTGAAGAATAGTTTCATCCTCTTCCTCATCTCCACATCTTCTGCAGAAACCATTTGCGAGGTGTCCAAGACTAATACGCCTCGCATGCGTTCCTATAATACAATGCCCCGTAATAAACCCGATAACAGCGCTGAGCGTACTTCTTTGGAGTTTAACCAGAGTCACCGTGCACCTCCTATCCAGCCTTAGCCAGATGTTTTGCGCCGTTCTGCTGTTGACAAGATCCACGATTGCATTGTCAATTATAAGCCTGCAGGTATCCAAAGTGATCGCCAATATAGAGAATTCATCAGAGAGTTCGATGGTCGTGCCCCTTCTGTCCAAATAATTCGATCTGCAGTTGCCGGAAATATCTCTATGTCCCGGTACCCATGTGATACAAACATCATATCTGTCCGCCATCTCATTGAGACATCTGTGACAGTCGTACACCGTCTTGGAGTTTATTACACTAGAATCCAATGCTTTGATGGCCGCTTGTAATTACAATAGCAGCATATTTCAGTCAGGGGAATCTGTCTTGCATTAATGCATTCCTGAAGGATGATAATTGTCCATATGAACAATGAACAGCAACTTGAATTTTGTCGGGGCAATAGGTTTGTTGGCTCAACAGATTTCTGGCAAAAACCCTGAGAGTGAATAAAAACTGCCATGAAAAGTTTCTCAAAAAACTGTCGTTCGAAGTCGACTTTAGACCCGGCGCTTATGGATTTGGAACTTAAGGAATACACTGACATAAAACAGCGGTTATGAAATATTTCGAAAAAGATTTCGAATGACTACTTAGGTATTTCCAGGTACTTTTCATAACTACCATCTCTGTATTAATGACCTGCCATTGTATGTTTCTTTTCATTATAAACCCCATATACTAGCATATAGTATAACATGTTTGTGTGATTATATATGTAAATATGGATTTTTAATATATATTTCGCTTTATATATACATACATATGTATACTATGTATAATATATACTTCACATAAAGATGACTATTTTACGAGAGTACACGACTAAAGTAGAATTGCAACATTGTTATTGCGTGTCTTATCGTGTAATTTTATGTTTCAATCCTCATCAGTTTTAACATGTTCTCTTTCTTTCTTTCTTCTTCTTTCCTACTGCCTTTCATTGTTTCTTTTCCACTTTTACTTCCTTTCTTGTTTTAATCTCAATTGGTTTTTTTTCACTCATTTTTTCTTATTGTGCTTAAGGAAAAATAGGCGAAAAAGGAGAAAAAAAACGAAACTGAAGTCTTGATTACTTTACATGATAAACGAACACAGATACGGTGTAATTAGTCTATAATAACTGTCTGTCTGTCTGTATTGTACTGGGGAAAACGGAAATAGATGACTGAATCTGTATGAGTTGTTAAATATTGTTGTTGTTGTTGCTGTTTTTTTCATGTTATAATAAGAAACTGAGAGCTGAAAGTGTCTTAATTATGGCTTTAGGCAGCATAAGACAGTATATGTATGGCTTGTAAGGATTTCTAAAGGATTTCGGGAATTATTTTTTTTAAGATTTAAAATAATTTTCTAAGCAAACTGAAATTGTTACGATGGTTTTAGCAAAGCGTTGTTAGCTGAGACTCGATATGAAAAGCAATAATAACCGGAAATGGCTTCGGGTAGCTTGTCCTACGAAAGCCAGTGATATTACAAGAACTGTCCTAGATTGCTGTCCATGCATACATGAAAAACATTTGGATTATAATATTTGACCGGCTGGACTTGCTTCGCTTGATTCTCTTCTAATGTGTGCAGCTCTCATTATCTTCTGAGGCTAATTATCTCGGAAGCCTGGCCTACAAAAAAAAGCCAAGAAAAATATGAAGAAATGTCGGAATGATTTTCACCAGCGTTGCAACCCCAATGCCTAAAGCTAAGGTTGTGTTGTTTGACGGAATAAATACTTTGGATGAGATACGTCAACTTGAGTAGTTCGTAGAAGTTGTATCCAGGCGGTTCTGGGCACAATTCATTGTGTCAAGTGACTTAAAAGTCAAGCTCTATGCGGAGTCTAGTGCTAGATATCGGCACTCAGGCGGTCACTTCAGCATTGTGAATGTATTTTTTTCTCATTTTAAGAAGAGATCTGTTGGATCGATTTACAGTCTATTGGACCGCCTTCATAACCGTTACCTCAACTAGAATAATTCTAAAGTTTTCAAGTAGCTTAAGGGACATGAGATTGGCTGACGACTACAGCCTCCTCCTAGTAATGATACTTACAATTTTGAAGAGTCTTGGGCAGCAGCTAGACCAAATTGATTAAATGCAGAATCCTATGTCATCTTCTCTTCACCTTTAGGCCGCCTTTTGGGTCAATTGAGTCGATGTAGCGTAATTTGCGAGTCTTCAGAATAAATTGGTTCTGCCTCTGTTGATTCTGGGACATGAAGGTGTACTTGGAAGCGAGAAGGCATATGATATTACTAGCGACATAGTGGTTGGTCCTTATGCTCCAATCTGCCATCTCTATGAACTTCTTGGTTGATGGATCAGAAATAAGGAGCAGATGCATTGAGAAGGATTTGTTCTTTTAACGACGATTGTACAGTTGGCTTGCTGTTGTGGTTGAATAAATTCAGAGTGAGACAATTAGGTTAGGTTAGGTTAGAGGACGTGTACTTGTCAATTAATACAAGTACAGTACCCGGAGGTTGAATTGACCCATTGTGCAACGTCCTAGTTTCTCACACCACTTATGTTGTGTGTGTTAATTTTATACATGAGTGGTGGGACCTACAGTTTAAAGTCGATTCCGAACGACAGATTTTTGAGAAACATTTTCATTGCAATTTTATTTACTCTCAGAGTTTTTGCCAGAAATCTGCTGAGAGGAAGTCGCCGAAGAAATACTTTTTGTATTTTGTCTTGATATCTGGCCTGGGGCTCGAACCCTGGCTTTACGTCCAATAAGCCAACATACTACCTACTCGACTACGGCAACTTCAATTAACTGAATTTTTTTTTGCGAGTTGAGGTGGCTGTCAAGGATCTTGGATAGCGATGAGCAAGTCGAGAACTGTAGAAACTTTAAATACCTAGGCCTTGGTAGAATTACGTTGAAAACGCTGGACAGGGGATACTTCGTTTCTTTGTACCGACAGAGGGTAGTTGAAATCATTAAAAGATTATAAGTCGATGACAGTCGGTTGGCAATAAACCCGGGCAAAACCACAATAAAACCGTTTGCAAAAAGGCCATCTTTAATTGAGGAATATTCTACTCCTGGCTAAATATCTTGCAATAACACCGGGCAGTGAATTGATATGCAGGGCCCATATAGAGAGTATATCAGAAAAGGCCAAGAAATTCCATAATTTTATGCAGAAGGCTAGCAGGCGATGCAATTCAGGAATGTATACCAATAGTGACCCCTGAGGCTAAGCAGATAGAGCATAGTTCGATAGGATACAGAGACATAGCTTTACGATGTAATATAAAAGTCTAACATAAAATTCATTAGAAGATTTCGTGACCTAAGGAATCTATTGGCAACAGCTTCCTTATTAACTGGCCTTTAGGTAGAACCATTTGCCTCTACGATGTTGGGAAGTGTGTGGCAACCAGACTTAGTAACAAAAATCAATGAAGTAACATCGAAACTGTATTCTTTTTTAAGAAAGAGAGGTTTTGAGGTATACATATGGGTCCGTAGGCGCAGATCAATTCAATTTAGATAGCAATACATCAGACTATTCGGGCATAACTTGAGAATGGTCACAGGTCTTTTGACAATGCACTGTAGACCCAGTGCATACTTTTCAGAATTGAGGTTGTATCGAGCTCAACATGTAGAGTACTTCACGATGAGAGTAAATCATCAGAACACTCTGTTATCACAGTAAAAGTTTTCCAAAATTTCTATCATAAGGCTAGAATGGCAAACGAGTTCGATTGAAGTCAAGAGGGGACATCCAAACCAATATATTTAAGATTCTGTTATGACCATACTGCTACGTTTCCATGGCGTGTAGACTTCTTGTTATATACGCAGTTTTATATTTAAAATTTTTGTTTGTTTCTTAAACCATTTTTGTTAAGATTTAAAGCGAAAATATTTTAAAATTAAATTTCACTTGAATTACGCAAAACTATGGCATTCTTGAATTATGTTCATCTTTCTCTACCTTTCTCTCTCTTTGATTAATTTTCTCTTGCTTCGACAAATTCTTTTAAATTTTTGAAATATTTTCACTGTAAAATTAATTAAAACTTCAGCGTTCTTAAGGAATGTTAACCAACCATTTAATGAATAACTTTGCAAGCACACAGGTCGTCTTATTTAGAAAATATTTTTGTTCGTTAAAGAATTTCAACCGAAAACTTTCTATATTTTGGTGGCTTCTAAGCAACGTCATGGTAAAAAGAAACCCCTTTTATTGTGGGTTTCCATTTGCATGGAAAAATGTCAGTACGAACGCAAAAATACCTGCAAAGTTTGCACTGGTCCTTGCTGTTTGTCACATAAAAGGATGTCTCGAAATGAAATGGGAAAATTTTATGAAATGAAAAAAGGCAAAATGGTGGCCGAAAATTTCGTAGGTACATCACAGTGATTAGCCAGAAATAATTTCAATAAAAAAAACATATTTTTATAGGGATTTCCAAAGCAACGAATTTAAGAGACTGTCTTCCATGACTTGGCTTTACTCCTATAAATGAAAAATTAAAAAAGATTTATGAGAGTATGTGGAAAAAATATTCCTTTTCGAGGAGAATTCCTAGGGACAAAGTAACTGAAAAACGCTTTTAAATACTTTTTTAGTTAGAAATGTTTACATCAGGCAATTTATCTTCGAATTGTGGATTTTCCTGATAGTAACAGGAACCAGCTTTCCAAAAACACATCAAGAAGTAGAGGAGTTTCAGCAGTTTAAAGAGTTTAAACCCTCATATCGTTGTTTCTGCTTCACAGCACAAAACCTAAATTCATTGGGAAAAACGAAGCTTAGGTGAGGTTAGACTGGACTAAACAGTTGGTCCATCCTAGGGTTCATAAAAAAAATAAAATCCTTGTGGTCCCTAACGGACTAACCAGACAGTGTCGACTTTTCAAAGCAGCCTATTATTATGAGCTACCTGCATCAAGATGTCTTAGAGTAGTTTACCAACACAATATACAAAGAAAGTATGCTACAGATTCTTCCTTCCCCTCATACAAACACCTCGCAAACAGCGTTCAGACAGAAAGACGTCCTACTATACGTTGTCTAGTAATTTTATGCTCAGTATACTTCATTAAATTTCTGCCAAGAGTAGAAGGATAGATTGATGAAGGCTGAGGAATGTATGAGGTATGGAAACTAGTGAGGTCACGTCTCCATCTTTTGAACAAAACATAGTGTACGAGCTCTTCTAGTGAACTAGGACAGCATGTGGGAGAATTGGCTTTATAATCATGGTGAACATCCAGTACAGAATAGTTTGCGGAAGTCTTAAAACTACTCTTACAAACGTGGAGGACACATAGTGTCTACGCCATCTTGTTTCCATGAGTCCTGCTCTTACCTCTTACAAACGACATCTGGCAACTGGCTTGCACGATAATGCATTATACCATCCAAGTATATGGGCTCCTTCAAGTTTTCAAAGTACTACCACTTAATTTCAGTGATCAAAACTTTCATGCGTTCTGGGAAACACCACTAACTGGTCTTTAGGTGGGTAATTCCCAAACCATTTGCTCCGTCACAAGGAAGAGAAAAAAGAAGTCAGGGAATGTTCCAGCTTTCCGTAGAATGTTGTACCACTTGATACCTGTATTTTTGAGTCTACAAACAACAAGATTCCACAGAAGTAGGGAATAGAAAATGGAATTGGTTTTACGTCTTTTAACATTAACATGATCATGCTTACATGATCAACGAATAAACAAAAATATAGTAACAGTATCAGTATAAAAAAGGGATAAACAAATAAACAAACAACAACAACACTGCAAGGACAAACGTTAACAAAATACACAAACAACAATAACGTAAACAACATGTTTACATTTTAGAGATATTTTTAAGATTTCGCGGCAAAATCACTCTCCTTCAAGGGCGTTCATCAGACTGTTTACTCTGCGATATAAAAGGCAAGACAAAGAAGGCAACATCTTCAATAAAAATTCAGTCTTGTGTGAAGACGCGTTGCGTGTGAAGAGAAGATTTGAAGATCTCCGTTGTAAAGATCTAACGAACAGTTGTTAGTGTTTACGCAGAAGAGTGTAAAGAAGAATAACAAAACAAAGCAAATTTTTGTTATTTAAATCAAGTTGCAAACAGTGACACACGGAATTTATCCAAAACTAAACACAAATTTATTTTTATTTTATTTGCAATCTACGAACTCATTTTTTAAACATTTTTAAAAGCGTTAAAACGTAACAATACGATCCTAAGGTATATCTCTACTCCCAATGTACCCACGCTAGAGTTAATGAGCCTACGCTTCAGCATGTTTCCATCCGGTTTGCTATACTCTGGTCGACATCCAAATAGCAGACAGAAACTTATAGCAAATCTTCTAGCCTATCTTTGATTGCAAATAATCAGACCCAATAAGTTTCTCCAAACCATATTCAATTAAATGACATTTAAAAATCTCTTCCCTTTTCAAAGTATTCCGAAATTATTTTCATTTACCAGTGAATAGCAAATGGTGTGGCACTTAAGCTGCAATAACTGAACTTTCTTAACAGAAAACCATTTTCATTATTTCATGATTACTTATGCAAAAGATAATCTTCCATTGCATCACAATCTCTTTCCAATACACCATCTTCCTTAGTTATACAGACAGGTAGACAGAGAACAATTCATTGGCAAATAATAATTTGCAGTGAAACGCATAAATTAATCTGCAATAAACTACACAAATAACCGCAATTTCTATTGAATTTCAATACTAATGAAATTCAGACTAGAAGAGAGCATCAATTTGTATATTTCAAGTGTTTTGTCGGCAAACGCTGTTTAATTAAAATCCAATCACTCTTTAAGGAGCCCCACAAAATAGACTAAGTTGGCAATGAAGAAAATAAATTATTGGAAATACGATTACGTCCGCAATGGAAGCGACTGACGTTATTGCGGTGGGTACGGTAAATGACAAGGTCAAGGTTATATTAGCAGTAAAGGAAAGACCAGATTAAGATTTGTACAATACAGTGTACAACATTGTGTGAAAGGTGTGAACTTCAAATTGTTTTTCCGTTCCCTCCTTAACTGTGACTTTATAGAATTTTGAGAAGTGTTTCGCAACGAGACTTAGTAACAAAAATGAGTGGAATAATCTGTAAACTGCATACAAGAACACTATAGAGAGAGGAGAAGGTATGAGGGACGCCTTTTCAGACGCAAGCAGGAAAGGCGTGAGCGTGAGGAAGTCGAGATGTACAGTTGTAGGAATGACGCCGGAAAATTCTATCAAAAGATTAAGCGTCTAACCGAGGGTTATAAGCCTGGAGCGTCTTCCTGTAAAGAAGAGAATGGAAACTTGGTAACAGATCCGCAGGAAGTGCTGAGGTTATGGACGAAACACTTCTCTACTCTTCTCTACTCTGCTACAAGGCGATGACGACACCAATAACGCCTTTAGAGATGATGTTCCGAACCTGATCGATGATGCCGGTGTGGAGATTCCGCCGCCTAGCCATGAGGAGGTCAAAGTCGCGATTATGCGTCTTAAAAACAATAAAGCAGCGGTTCCTGATGACCTCCCCGCTGAATTGTTTAAGACCGGATATAATGAGTTGGTAGGGCGCATGCACCAGCTTATTTACATAATATGCCCAACGATTGGAGCCTCAGTGTCCTGTTCTGAAAAAGGGAGACCCTACGATATGCGCCAACTACAGGGGTATAAGCATATCAGGTTCTTACAGGCGTATTGTGTGAACGACTGAAGCCACTCGTCAAAACACTGATTGGTCCTTATCAGCACGGCTTCAGACCTGGCAAGTCGACACACACTATCTGTTTGTCGACTATAACGCTGCTTTCGATAGCCCCATAAGGGATCATGTTTTTCCCGCAATGTCTGAGCTCGGTATACCTGCGAAGCTGATAAGGCTATGCAGAATAACGTTGAGCAATTTCTGCAGCTCCGTCCAGATAGGAATGGACCTCTCCGAGCCTTTTAATACCGTGCGAGGTTTTAGACAAGACGACCCCTTATCATGCGACATTTTCAACTTCATCATGGAGAGTGTTCTGCGAAAGGCAGGAGTGCATCGCAGTGGCACTATTTTTCAACAAGCGTCCAGTTGCTTGCGTACGCTGACGACATTGACGTCATAGGGCGTACGAAGCGGGATGTTACTGCTGCCTTTAGTGTTATTGAACGCGAGTCTACTAAGATGGGTCTGGCAGTAAATGAGGACAAAACAAAGTATATGTCATAGACAAGTAGAGACGTGCGGCGTATTGATTCTCAGATTACGGCCGATAACTATACTTTTGATACAGTCAAGGAATTTAATGATGTCAGTCTGGAGATAGTGATCCTGCGCTTGATCACTCAACAAGTGCTACTATAGTCTCAATAGGCAATTGAGTAGCAGAGACCTCTCTCTTACGACAAAAGTAATACTCTACAAGACGTGCTTCTTTATGGCGCAGAGATATGGACCCTATTTAGCACTAATGCAACAGCTTTGAGAGTGTTCTAGAGAAAAGTCGTACGTAAGATCTTCGGTCCAGTGCGAGTTGACGATGATTTCCGCATCCGATCCAACAGTGAGCTGTATGAGCTCCTCAATGACATAGACGTTGTGCAGCGTGTTAAAATCCAGCGGCTGCGCTGACTTGGCCATTTCGTTCGAATGGAGGAGGATACTCTGGCGAGAAGGGTATTTGATGCGGGGATCTGCGGAAATTTGCGAAGATTACGACCTTGTATACTTTGGAAGGACAAAATCGAGGAATGCTCTATTTAACTTGGATATGAGTATGTGTGGGATCTTGTGTGGTTAAATCGAAGATAGTATGGGACTGTCTTGAGAATCTGAATCTGTTAGGTATGAGGAATAATGTAACTCTCAGTTGGGTCCTAGGTTATGAGAGAACTCTTGGCAACGATCAATCGCACGAACTTTCGAAATGAAGAGCTTCCACACCGTTTATAGGACCAGAATCCTCCAGTTGAATAGGATCTTTGGGTGTGTGGGACTATAAAGAGGGGCAAAGAAAAGTAACCGCAACTTTTTGGGAAACTACAATACTACTGAGAGGAAGTCGAGATCTCATTCACACATAAGAGCATCCAGAAATAACTTGCGGTTGGCAACCGATTTTTTGATAGGGCGCTGTAAACGCGGGGTACATACATACATAATTGGTCATTACAACCCTTCAGTCAGGATTACGACCTAGTTTCTCACACCCCTCATGTTGTGTGTGTTAATTTTATACATGAGTGGCGGGACGGGACCTACAGTTTAAAGTCGACTCCGAACGACAGATTTTTAAGAAACTTTTCATGACAATTTTGTTCACGCTCAGGGTTTTTGCCAGAAATCTGCTGAGCTGAAGTCGCCGAAGAAATACTTTTTGTATTTTGTTTTGATATCTGGCCCTGGCTTTACGTCTAATAAGCCAACTTACTAGACTACGGCGACTACAACTCGGGGTGCACGTATTTAAAATGGTGGTTGTCTCAAGCCGAACATGTAAGCTCGGTGACGATGAGAGTGAATCATTATTTTTCACGATTGTGGGACATTATTGCATCGCAGAAAAAAATGTCTGGGACATATCGTTGAGACCGAAAAGCAACCTGAAATTTGTCATGCCGAATTGAGTAGACGTTATGGAAGTATCCTTTAAAGTTAGAGAGGAGTACAATAGATTGTATGGTTGCAATTCTAAGGCACCTCTTCACGACGGCAATAATAATAGGAGGGGAATTCTCGATCCGGCTAGACATAACTTGCTGAGCAGATGCATCTACTCGAGAGGAGCTGCAACTGTGATCACAAGGACTACTTTAAAAATATTTTCATTTCAGATGGGCCATTGTTATCAAATGTAGATTAGGTCTTTAGCTATTGCTACACTTACTTATTGAACGCCTCAATTATTGATCTTCTTTGTATTCTTTTTTTCAATTTTTATTTCCTTTTTTTCCTTTCCATTATTTCTTTTTGGAATTAAACGCAACTATACGGTTTTCTTGTTCTTATTTACCACCAAATAATTCCTTACAAAATCCTGGCAGTTAAGTCGTTCTCATTATATTTTCACGTTTATTAAGACTCCCAGTATGCTGGTGTACAAGCTATTCAACGAAAAAGTCATTAATGCCATGCGTTTAGTATAAAGGTGAGCATAATAATAATTTGGCTACAACAATAACAATAACAGCAGCAACTATTAAAATTGAAATTGCAATTTATGTGGGAATATTCATTCATTCACCGGCAATAACCAAATATTTTAACAACAGAAATTCCCACCAGAAAATTTACAACAACGAGTTGACGTAGTCGATAAAACTAAAATTTTATGACTTTTTGATGGCTTTTAATATTTATTTTGCACATTCAACACAAAAACAAACAACTTCTCATCATGATAATAATGACGATCAGCGTGGTGATGATGATGATGACGATGTAAATGAAAATGAAAATGATGACGAAGACAAAGATTTCTCGTTTTTATTGGCATTAACTCTGCTGCTACACGGTCGTAAATAAACAGAAAGCTTAGACAAGTTAAAATCAACACTAACACAACTATTTACAGTAACAGTAACAACAACACCAAGCAGTTTTTCTCATTTAGAAAAAGGATTTTCCAGCTAGAAAAGCCAAGCCAAACCAATAAACCCACCAGCCAACCAAATGCCGTAACCACTTCAGAGAGCGCATTTTAAGACAATATTTGTTAAGGATATGAAAGGATATTTGTTTTCTTTTCTCCCTCGCTCTCTCTCACTCTCTCTCTCTCTCTCTCTCTCTGCCTCGTTCACTTATTTCTTTTGCGTTTACGTTTGCCTTTGCTGTACTTCATCATTGAGACGTTGTGTTCTTTTTGTGTTTTTGTTGGTTGATGGTATTTTTAATGGAGAAAACGACTTCTTCTGCTATGGTACTGTCGGCAAAGGTTCAACCATCAGCAGTTATTATTATTGCAGTTGTTGTTGTTGTTGTTACAATAATAAAAAGCATTTGAAGGGGTTTTATTTGTCTTAAGTAGGTAAACAAAATTTGTTTGTGTTTCTGTGTGTTGTTTTCCTGCTTGTGAAAATTAGCATATTCATCGGCGTCATTTCATTTTCAACGGCATTGGCAAAAAGACTGCTTCTCTCTCTCTCTGCCCACTTAATTTCACTTGGAAAAACTATTTGAAAAACAAAATGGAAAAAAAAACGTGAATGCCACCAACCAATGCCAAACTTTTCTAAAGGAATTCATTTGCAAAATTAATCGAATTTATGAACTGCTGCCATATTTTCACTTTGAAGTGGCATTTAAGGCCAGCAGCAGCAGCGGCATTAGGGGTGCAGCAGGATTTTCAAATTGTTGTGTCATGATATTAATTTTAATATAATTGCCAAGACTTAGTTTCTTCAAATGCCACCACCATCATCAGTAGTACTCCCTTCCCTGCATTTCGAAAGCCAATTTGGTTTGTTGACTTATGCTTATAGACTGCGAGTGATTGTGGCAAGAAGTTATCAAATCGAAAAAGTTAAAGGAAAAGAACAAAAATATTTTTCCTTTTGACATTCGACAAGGATTTGTTTGCATTTGAGGAAAACTCACAATAAAAGAACAAAGCAGTGGAGAACTTTGTTAGAATTAATTTTAAATTTAATTTCAATTTAATTTCTTTAATTTTTTCTGTAATTAATTGAAGAATTTAATTGCTGGTGTCAACAGATTTGTAGTCGCCATAGTGTAGTAGGTAGTGTGTTGACTTATTAGGCATGAGCCACAGTTTAAACCCCAGGTCAGTCAGTCTCTCCTCTCAGCAGATTTCTGGCAAAGACTCTGAGGGTAAATGAAGTCAATCGACATGCATTCCAATAGTGTGGCCTGTGAGAATCCCAATTTCGTGATGGATGACTATGCGATTTCTAGTCCATATCCCTCCAGCAGAGTCTGGCAGTATTGTATGTATCTTCCTGATGTCAATGAAGTTGTATCTCCTTGTAAAATGAGTGGCGAATAACAACTTTAACTGCAGGATATTAAAACACCTATGTCCTGTAGTCGCCCTAGTCTAGTAGGTAGTGTGTTGGCTTATTAGACATGAGGCCACGCTTCAAACTTCAGGTCGAAACGTCTCCAGCAAAACGAAAAACGAACAAATATTTCTTAGGCAACTTACACTCAGCAGTAGCCTTGTTCGCAATGCTCAAATGGCTTCCTACTGTGCTTCTCACTAAGCAGACGACTAAGTTTGCTGCGACTAGACTTAATGCCCTGTCTCGTTGGCACATTGTACCTTCTGGTCACTCCACTATTCTGGAGGTTGATCCAGTGGCCGCCGTAAACATCGACTATCTCCCTGCTGAATATTGTCTCGACAGGGGTTTCCACTTTCTGATTCCGAGTAGGGACGACTGGAATCCTAATACGGCTGTCCCCCCGGAAGTCCTGGATATATATACCGACGGCTCTAAACTCGATAATGGGGTTGGAAGCGGTGTCCACTCTGGGAAATTGGACCTGAACATTTCTCTCCGTCTGCCGGACCACGGCGGCGTTTTTCAGGCGGAGGTGACGGCAATTTACCGGGCCGCTCAATGGATCCTCGTCAAAGGTGCTCCTTTCACTCGCGTCTCGGTCTTTTCTGATAGTCAGGCCACGATGAGATCTCTATCAGATTTCGTGAATAACTCTAGGACCTTCTCGACCTTCTTTCTGGGCGCTTCACCAGTGTCTGACTGGTGTGGGTCCCAGGGCACAGTAACATTCTGGCAAACTGTAGGGCCGACGAGCCCGCCAGAGTTGGTGCGCTCCTTCCGGAATCCTCTTCAATTGAATTGGGTATGCCACTTGCCTCGGCCAAGTTGAACATTGCGCGGGGAAATTCTTTCGGGACGCCAACCTATCCTGGGTCAATGAGGAGTCCTGCTCCACCGCTCAGCTTACCTGGTCCTTGATGGATAGAAGGCGTACCAACCAATTACTTGATCTTGGTCGTGACGTCATCTCAACCACAGTGGCCATGCTTACATGTCATTCCGTTATGGATAGACACGCGGAAAGAATGAGGCTCCCATATAACGACTTCGGCCGTGGATGCAGATCCGCTGAGGAAGAGGAGACTGTTATCTACTTTCTCTGTCTTACTAGGTGTAGATATTGTTTATTTGGCTCCCCATTTCTTGTCAGCTTGACGGAGCTATCATCTATTGATATCAAGGATATAGCTTCGTTCATCAAACTTTCTGGCTGCTTTTCCAGTGTAGGGTAGTCGTGCTTTTGATGTGCAGCCCTTGCGCTGACCAACTTCTTCCTTTTCCCTGATTTTGGTGGAACTTGGCGGTATCACAACGGGCCGCTATGCGTGCTCAAGTGAGCTTTGTGATATCAGAGCTACCACTCCGACCTAAACCTAAACCTAAACTCTCAGCAGTTTTCTGGCAAAAATTGCCATGAAAAAGTTTCTCAAAAATCTGTCCTTTGGACTTCACTTAAAAGCTGTAGGTCCCACCATTCATGTATGAAATTAACACACAAAACATAAGTGATGTGCGAAATTAGGTCGTAATCCTGACTGAAGGGTTGTAATGTTTGATTGTATGTATATATTGTGGATTGCTACGGTAGGCCGTAGTTCTGATAAACTTTATATTCTTATAAAACTTGAATTGTATCTTAAAATCGAGTGATAATTTGTAGAAATAAGTCTTTATTCCGAATCACAACTGAAAGGCTCGACACATTTAATTGAATTACAAATTAAGATGATTACAATGTCCTTATATTTTCTCTTACAATTTATGAATTTTACTCTTTCGTCTTGTTCTAATGGCTTAAAATCCTTTTTTATTATTTGCCGAAAATGAAAAATATTAATCCACTGTGTTTACCTTTCTAAGACCCTCTTCTAACTGCACAATGATGGCATGACATAACTTTTGACAGAAAAAAATTTGTCCAAATAAAAGAAATCAAAAATAAATCTTTTAATCAAAAATCCTTTTCATGTCAAAACTTGCATGTGGAAAAGCTGTTGTTTGTTCGGTTTAAAATAAATATCAAATAAATAAATAAATTACAAACAAATATACAACCTGGACACATATTGCAAAAGTTTATTGATAAGCCATCATCCAGAAATACAATTCAACACATAATAGCACAGCTCAGCACAGCACAGGTGTAAGTGTTTAATCACAGATTAAATGTGTAATAAAAAGACAAGTTGAGAGCCAATTGACAAAACAAACAAAAGGGGATACATTTTTATCATGTTTTTTGTTGTGTTTTTGTTGTATTTTATAAGGAATTTAGAAATTTGATTTTAAAATATTTTTTGTGCAAATATGTTGTAAATATGGTGGGAGATTTATTAAATATTTTTAGGTTTCAAGAAGGGCTAAGTAATACAGTGAAAAACAAGACATATTGCTACGGTATCAGTAGTATTGGACCATATCCTTGGCCTCTTCTTTACGCTCTCGCACATGGAAGTTGTACTTCGTTTTCCGTCTGATATCTATTCAGCACTTAGAAACTATCGAACACCTCCTGCACCATATGCAGGTGGCTACTTCGAAGGTTTAGATTCTTTGTTTAGAGTCGACATTATGGCTTTCCATAGATTCTTAATATGTTGAGCTGGTTGAGGAGCTCGATGGCACCAAGGTTGTTTTTTTATAGCTTTACGTGAAGTCGCCGTGCTCTAGTAGGTAGTGTGTTAGCTTATTAGACGCAAAAGCTGGGGTTCGAGCCCCAGGCCAGTCATCAAAGACAAAATACAAAAAGTATTTTTTCGGCGACTTCCTCTCAGTAGATTTCTGGCAAAAACTCTGAGTGTAAATAAAAATTGCCCTGAAAAGTTTCTCAATAAATAAAAATCTGTCGTTCGGAGTCGACTTTAAAACTGTAGGTCCCACCACTCATGTATAAAATTAACACACACAACATAAAAACTAGGACGTTGTACAATGGGTCAATTCGACCTCCGGGTACTGTACTTGTCTTAATTGACAAGTACACGTCCTCTAACCTAACCTAACCTAACGTCTTTGGACACTTCTCAAACTAAGGGGGTTTGAGTCATTTGTTTGGAAATTACAAGTCCTGGAGTACCCTAAGGATATTAGCCGGTTATTTTACAGGGCACCATCGGCTATTTTCATGTAGATTCCGTGACATTGACAAGGACGGAAGGAAGGAAACACATTCTAGGAGGCTTAGAAAACCTTCAAGGCATTAAGTTTGCGAGAGACATTAGAGGAGCGTACAATATATCCAAACGCAGTACTGCGTCATCTTTGTCAGGAATTACACAAAACTTTACAGGTCTTTGCTGGGCAGTTTATACACACGACATGGCGTATTAAGGAATATTCGTAACACTCTTCAGTCTAGTTCAGGATTCAAACATGGATTGCACTGCTACTACACGCTACCACACACATGTTGTGGATAGTTCTAAAAGTCATTTTGCCAGAATGTTGATTTCAACGGCCTAGTCCATGTCGTCTAACATTTGTAATGGTAATGTTTAACTTTCACTGGAATTTTTCGTAAAAATTTTTAATAACCTTAGTTTGTTTACCGATTGATAAAGAAAACATGAAAAAAAACAGAAAAAAAAACTTTTTGCTTTTCGTAATGCAGTTTCAGTACATTTTGCTTTCAATGCATTACTAATTGTAGTAATAATCACCACTAAGGCGTATGAGTTATATGTAATACGCTGCTGTATTCAGAAAATATTGCTCATACGTATGCGTTCTTATGCTTTCGTAAAGTATGCAACAATAAATTGAAAAAGGGGCAAAGAATTAAGCACCATAAGGGGTGGGCCATTTAAAAGTTTAAATTTAAAAATGCCAGAAAACAAAAACGATTCAAAATTTTGTCAAATTTATTTTGTTATTGTGAAGTGGAATTGTTCCCATTAGAAATGAAATATTATTTCATTCAAAAGGCTGCCGCAGCAGGCTTCACAGTACCTTATTCGATGGGACCAATTTTCGTACAGTTTTTCGAGTGTATGGGGTCGTATCTCGGCAATGGAATTCTTCTTAGCGATCAATGGACGTCATCATTTCGGCTAGTTAAACACCCATCAACCGTTTGAAGCAATAAATCGATTGTGGTATGAGATGTGTAGCATCTGTTGAAACCAAACATCGTTCTCACCAAAAGCACGAAGAGCGGATACAAAAAAATCGATTATTATGGTGAAATAGGTGTCTCCATTGATCGTAATGGTTGCGCTGTCCACATTTTCAAGGGAATATGGGCCAATGATGCCTCCGCCCCCCCCCAAGCCGCACCAAACAGTCACTCGTAATGGATGCATTGGTTTCTTTAAGACTACGTTTGGGTTTTCTGAGCTCAAAATATGGCAATTTTGGTTATTAACGTACCTACCAATATGAAAATGAATCGAAAAGATTATTTTTTTTGGCAAAATCGACATCATCTTGTTGTTTCTCGTGGGCTCATTAAATCCCTGTGTTGCTCAAGCGTAAATCGATTCATTACGTGCAGTGGAGATAATATACTGAATTTTGTGACAGAATAGAATGACATAAGTATTGTTAGATTCGAAATAACCAAAGGTTTAAATTGAAGCCGATAGATGGCCCACCCTATACTGTACAGCTCAAATGATTTAAGAAAGCACCTAAATTTTCCAGAATAAATTTCAAAAATTTTCTTCTTGTTTTTTTCTTGGTTTTTTTTTGTTTTCTGGCACTATATTGGTTTTACTTTAGAAATTTTGCTGCCACTAATTTCTAAAAGTTTAATTAAATGACTAACACTAAATCAAGTTTTAATATCCTGCTTCCTAGAATGCTTTTTATTTGAAGTTTTGCTTGTTTATTGACTTTTTTTTCGATTTCTACTAAATCTCAAACGTTAAATCGTTTTTGTCAACACAAATATTTATCGATTATATGACATTTCCTGTGTATATACAAAAAACACAAACACAATAAACAGAAAATAAATTATTTATGGCCATTCTTCCCCCTTTCCCTTTGCTCAACCCCTTTTCGCCACACTTCTATACAAAAGCATTTTAACGCTGTAATAATTTTATTACCAATGAAGCCCCCCTGTCCATTAAAATTGGCCATTTTCTGGTCAAACAAAAATTATTACTCTGGACCGTATAAAACAGATTGTCGAGGAGAATAGAATTTTATTTACTCTGCAGACAAAAAGAAAAACATGTTCAAAGTTAAAGTTTAAATCAATAATTTCCGTTATTAGCCAGAACTCAAACTTAAAAGGGGGACAATAGTCAGGCTAGGCAACCCCAAAAACGATAATCTGCTTAGTTTTTATGGCTTAAAGGAGTGTGAAGAGGAGGAGGAGGAGGATTGTAAATAAATCTGCTGCTATAAACAGTCATGTTTTCATAATAAATTTCCCTTGGAAATGGCCATTTTCAAGAGAATGGGATCAGTACAGACAATGCAAATAATAGCACATATGCTATTACACACATACATACATACATACATACGTGTTTAGTACCAAATAACAATAACAACAACAAATATATCCTTTTGATATGAAGAATATGCCATAAAAGACCACCGTAAGTCTAACCAAGTATATGCACTGGAAGAGGTTGATGATTTTCCATGGAAATATTTTGGCAAAGCCATATAGACACGGTCATTTAGTGACTTTGAATCAACAAATATTTTAATAGCACCGCAAAAACCTTTTAAGCCTCACTCTCTAATAAAATGAAATTTTTATGGACAAAAAAGAAAGTTTTTCATGGAATTTTGGCGACGTCAACAAATATGTTTAGAATGACAATGCTGCGACTAGGACAATGAAGATGGACAATAATCTGGGGCTGGTAAGGCAGTAAAACGGCTAAGATTGGTAAAGCAGTCGTCGTAGTCTAGTAGGTAGTGTGGTGACTATTTAGACGAGAGTCTGATATTCAAATCCCAGCTCAGTTACTTCGAACAGTATAGAGGCAGAGGCTGATAAAGCAGACATTCGGCGTGGCCTAGTAGGTGATGAGGTTCAAACAACAGCTCAGATATCTCCAACAAAACGAAATACGGGAATTTATTCGCAACAGTCTTATCGCAGAAATTTGGAGAGTGAATAAAATGCAATAAAAATCAAATCTGTAGTTCGGAATCGACATTTAACTGCAATCTGCATTCCAGGATATCTTAGATGCGGTGAACACGCGTTCTAGCAATCTAATGGCCGCTTTAAATATATCGTATAATATCGAATAATGGCAAGACGAGCTCAGCTCGAATAGTACTACAGTAATTGAATAAAGATTCTTAGATTCAGTTGATCTGAAAAGATTTTCCAGCCGAATTTGTTGAGAGATCTGCATCCGTCAGTGAATATTTGTATGAAGTTCTCTGAATTGTCATAATTGGCTTTACTCGACATCTTCGTTGTAAAACAAGGATCGAAGCGTGTTCAGATATCGTGTAGTCAACTGCCAAAACCGGCAATTTTGCTCATTAATATACCCACCAAGAAGAAAATAAGCTGCATCCGAAAAGATTATTTTTTTTGGTAAAATCGACATCATCGTTCAGTTTCTCGTTGGCCGATATGGCGAAGGGAAAAGGAAGCAGAAGGCGGTGATGCGGTTCCAAGTCTTGAGCCAATTGAACTTTGTAAGACGTCATACCAAGATCTTTTCGTAAAATGAGACGTAAACTGGTGCGTGAAATGTTCAATTATTGAGAATGATAACGAGTTGATGTTGACGGATTCTCACTCACACTCTCAGCCACAGCTTTGATATTTTGAAGTGTAGGCAATCTCACGTCTTGGCGCATCAACAATGAAATTAGTTGCACTGGGCATTGTTGGTCCTTCTCTGCGACTAAATTTCATACGACATTTTCGTGCAATTTCCGATAATAAATCCCAACGTTACTCAAGCGTAAATCGATAAGATTCGTGGAAATCGTGGAGATAACATACTGAATTTTGTGATAGAATGAAATGACATAAATATTGCCAGACTCGAAATAACCGATCGGTTTAAATTTAAACCGATAGATGGCCCTTTTCATTACCTAATTCCCAGCAACTTCTTTTACTAACACGTCTGCTGGTAGCCAGTTTAGGATGGTAAACAATGACAGTCGCCGCAGTCTAGTAAGTAGTTGGCTTAATAAGCGTGAGGCCCGGGTTCAAATCTCAGGTCAGAATTCTCCAAAAAATTAAGTACGAAAAATATTTCTTCGGCGACTTCCTATCAGCAGATTTATGCGTGTAAATAAAATTGCCATGAAAAAGTTTCTAAAAAATCTGTCGTTCGGAGTCGACTTTAAACTGTAGGTCCCGTCACTCATGTATAAAATTAACACACACAACATAAGTGGTGTGAGAAACTAGGACGCGATCCTGACTGAAAGGTTGTAATGACTAATTATGTAGTAAACAATGACAGGAGCGGATGTTATTATGGTAGCTATCATCTTCCTAATACCCACAAATCAAATGTGATGAGTTATAGACTCCATCAAGCCGAACACCAAATCATGGTTCTGCCTATTGAAGTTGGCTTTGTACAGCCAACTTAAATGTTTAGTGTTGCTGTCCCGCTTGAGGACAATAAAAAGCAGTTGCAACCGTAATGGTTCTGATATTATTTGCTCGCTAGCTTAAACAGCGAAATTAAGGAGGCTTTGATACACAATTGTTCAGGAATTTCTAACTTATCCATGGCCTACTAACCCTCCTGCAATCTTAATTTTTTTAGACATTTTTGTCCCTGTTATGTCTCTCTAAGAAAAGGAAATCTGTCACAAAATAAATATTTGGAATCAAATGTCAAACGTATAAGGTTCAGATAGCTAGTCCTCAAGTGAAATATTTACTTTGAAAACCTTCTTTCGTAAGGATAACATATTGTGGACTGTGTGTGTTTTAACCCTCATAAAGGTTTTTATCAAAGCCTTTGTAAACATTTTTCCTTGTTTGCTTTTTTAATTTACAGACTCTATTAAGCGAAAAATAATGGAAAACAACTCTTCCGTTACAAGTTATAAAATTTGTTTTTGGTTATGGAAACATCAGACTAGACACATTCAAAAGCAAAATTATACCCCAACTCAACAACGACAATAGAAAATAGAAAACAACAAAATATCCGTATCAAGTTATCCAAAAATAGCATTAAAATGCTCCACCATTACAACAAAAACCTACAATAGAATGGAGAAGAAAGAAAAAAGGCCATCATCGTTGACAACGCCAACGACAAAATCGTTATTTTAAAAAACTCTCTTCACTTAACGGAAGTAGAAAGAATGTCTATCTCCACCACCGTTACAAATTTTTGAATGTTTTATATTGCATTACCGCCAATACTATTAAAATATTCGCATCCATACGTGAACAGGCAAGGCTAGAGAGTTACAAAAGGTTGTTATTATTCACTAGAGACTACACCAGCCTTATGCTGTATACTAAGGGGCACACTCAAGTGTTTTTGATCAATAGATTGACCAAGAGATTCTGGGAAATACTACGTATGGTTGCTATAAATATGTGAACTTCGTAAAACATACGAGACCTTGCAAGTAGTGACTGAACTTCCAGTGGGAAAAGAGAATGTACAAACAGGAATAACAATTTGGTAAGTGGTGGAACATTACTCCCACCTAAGGTGGCAAGCCTATTAGCCTACAGTGTAACAAAGTAAAATGAGATCGATCATATTGCTGTCAGTTCCATATGATGATTATCCCTTTGGATATGCACAAAAAGTGTAAAGCAGTCTACGCTAGCGATTTGCAATCGGCATGAAAAGCGCAGCTATTCTTATCTTCCAGATAACAATCGTTATGGGGAAATAAATGAATAAAAGGACCAAGATCATGTGTACAAACATAATTGGTCATTAGAACTCCTCAGTCTGGATTACAACCTAGCTTCTCACACCACTTATATTGATTGTGTTAATTTTATACATGAGTGGCAGGACCTATAGTATAAAGTCGAGTCCGAACGACAGATTTTTTGAGAAACTTTTCATGGCAATTTTTTTATTTACTCTCAGAGTTTTTGCCAGAAATCTGCTGAGAGGAAGTCGGCGAAGAAATACTTCTTGTATTTCGTTCTGATGTCTGGCCTGGGGTTTAAACCCTGGCTTTACGTCAAATAAGCCAACACACTACCTAAGAGTACAGCGACGATCATGTGTACCAACACATTAAAAACCTCGTTGCTTAATACGGTTTACAAAGCTGGGGCATAGTGAGAGAAGGCGTAATAACAACTGTCGAACAAAAACTTGGACCTGAGTCCAAGCATAGAAAACAGTGGGTTTCCATTTAAACGTGAAATTTTGTAGGAAGCAGAAAAAACTTAAAGGAATACAAGACAACATGCGAAGTACTATGGCAGACGTGGCTGTCAACCTAAAGAGTCGCGATGGACACGGAGGACATTTTCCCTAGACCTTGAGTCCTTCGGAGCTTTTGATAAAGCGACTTAAACTCGGAATGTTCACTGCCGATAGATTTTTTAAATCGCCTATGTAGTAGACGCCTAACAGATATATCACAGGGCATGTATCCTGTGGCTAAAGGACAGTTAAATATTTTTCTTCTCCACAACTCCTGCAGAAGTCATTTGTCAAGGATCAATACGCCCCGCATGAGTGCCCACAATGCAATGTCAAGTAATGACTCCAACCACCACACTGAGCGTGAATCTTGGAAGTTTGAGTAGAATCTCCGTTTATCTAGTTTTGCCAGATTTTGCGCTATTCACAAACTGGGCACCCCAATGTAAAGAATTTCTCCGCGATTTCGATGGTTATGCCACGCCTAGCCAGTCTTTTCGGTCTGCCAGTTACCTAGAATACCAGTCTGTTTTGGTACTCTTATGAAATGAAAGATTTCGTTGAGAGATCCCTGGCAGTCTTAAAACGCCTTAGAGTTCATTACGTCAGAACCCAGTGAAAATCTGGACGAAGTCATTAACTAGTTGTGGTACATGATTTTTCTAAACTCCTGCTAACTGATTAAATGATCTGAAGTTGCTTGAGAAGTCATAGTGTGGCATTAAGGTTATTCCAGAACCTTTGAGTGTCTAAAATTTGATCCTTGCTACTGCTGTCTAGTGGTCCAGTGACACTGGCTAGTTTTAATTGATAAAGATCCAGCGTAAAGATGCGTAAACTTAGGTGTTGTATGCAAGGCACTCTCCATGTCAGGTTAAGATTAGTTGTCCTGCCAAGGAATACTCACCATACCAGACATTCGTAGTTTAATTCTTAGATGCAGTATGTCATCGCAGGCTTAAAACCACATCCAGGTAAAGGGGGCCCTTTTCTCTATGTTGAGTTTATTCTGCTTCCAAGTGTCTTATGTAATAGTGAGCTACAAATATTGCTTCTCATCCCAAAGCTGTGACTTTTTCGGGAAGCATTGGATGCTCTAAGATCTCAAGTGGATTGGTATCACCAAATTCGATAATTTTATTTGTTCCCATGCCTATGTATTCAGAAATGGACATCATGGTTGAAAGTCATTTTCCAATGAAAATTTGGGTCATTTTGCCTACTGCTCCAGAGTCCATTCGTCACACACATGTGGTTGTTTATGGTCGTTTACCTTTAGTTCCTGGGTCATTTGAATATTGTATGAGTGCAGGCTCAAGCCAACACCAAAAATTTGTCAAGTTAAGGTCTCAGAAACAAGGTCCTGTGAGCCACGCGAAATTGACTGCCTCGGATTCTTATACACCCTCTTAAGAACAGTGGCGATATTTTCAACAGAAGTTGCATTTCGTAGACTTGCGGTTGGTGTTGTGAACAAATGGACTCAAATTTATTTTTGCGAATAGTCCTTTTGGTAGGATTATTATGGCGATCGTAAAATGCGTGAAGAGTGACGCACGTTGCCGTGTGGTACGTACGTTGAATGCTACATCGGTACATGGTGATTTTACAAAACAGACTGAATAAATGACAATGGTTGTGACAGATATAGCTTCAATAAGATCCCTGTTATCAACTGTCATGGCAAGCTTGATGAAATTCCTGTTGCTGAATTCTATAAGAGAATGAAAACACGGAGCATACTTTGTGCAATTTAAATGCACAGACTGGAATAAGATTGAGCGTTTTCGATCGGTGTTGATTGAGTATGGGGGATATTTCTTCAAATTTTTATTTGAAGTTTACTGGGTTCATTCTCAAACAGAGAAGTTGCTGTTGGAATATGGCTGTCTTTCTATTGGGGAACAAATTAAGTTTAGGAATTGCTGTAGGGATTGGACTGTTGTACTTTGTTGAGGTTTATTATTCGCGTAAGATTACTTTGGTCAACGTGTCTTTTATTGGGTAAGCTACTAACCTACGGGTTGTGACTATCTTAATAAACCTGGGCAGATTTCTTCCTTTTCCTGTATTGGCCTCTCCATGATTAAGTTTATACTCTTGTGTCTTTTATATATTCATAATTTGGGTATCATTCCCCTGAGCAGCATAAATATTTCGTAACTATTTATGTAACTTCGCATCTGTTTAATCTTATATGGGGGAGGGGGTGGGGGCGGAACATTTTTAATATAAACAAAGTGTTATAAATGGCACTTTCTGACCAAAAAGGTGACAAAAGGATATCAAGGATAACTAGTGTTGTCGTTATGGCTGTCTCTATTACTTTGTCTAACAGTTATTTCCCTTTCCCCCACACTTTTTTTTTTATTTAAAAACACACCCTTTTATGACAATTTATGATTATATGTTGGGGGAGTTTGGTATCTTTATGTGTATTTGTTCTGATAAAAAAAAACTGTGTATGAAATTGTAAATAACAATAGCAAAAACAATATCAACAACAACAACAATAGAGACAATGGATTTGAAACATAACACAAAACCCGGAAAAGTAATAAAATGCTGTTGTATGGATTTTTTTACATCCTTTTTTTGCTATTGTTTTTGTTTTTATTTTTGTATTCCATTGTATTGTATTCTCATCTGTATTGTCGTGTATGTATGTATGTATGTATGTACGATGATTTCATAGTAAAATTTTATGCATTTAACAGTATGAGTGAGTATACATACAATGTAAATGTATGGTGGATTGTATTGTATCGACATCGACGTCATGTTTCATTAAAATTTACAAAGAATGATGCTGTTAAGTACAGGGATTTTATTTTGTTTTCCTGTACACCCTGATTTCCACACACACATGCACACACTGTCTGGATCTATATTACCACCAGTCCCTTAGATTTCATAGATGAAAATCCCCATTAACAGTGTAATGTTATGATTTGTGGAAACATGTTGTAATTGAATGCAAAGAAATATGATTTCTAGCATGTGTGGTTATTCATTTGTTATTCAAAGTATTTGAAAACTATTTAAAATGTTTGTGGTAAAAAATTATTAAATTATTGGTAATAATTTATAGAAATTTAATATTGAAGTGGAGATACATGTTACAATTAAACAAGTTGACAGTCATATAAACATTGTTCTGCTACATGTATATATTATGTGAGAGTTTGGCAACATTGTTGCTATGTCTACTTTGTGAAACTTTGTGGTTTCAAAAATTAAGTTAAAGAAAACGCACATAACGTTTGGATCTTGCCATCGTCTACCAAAGAATGCTAGGGCTGAACAGGGCTTACATAAACATCCCCGCTTTATAATGGATGTAGTCGCGTGATATTACACCAAGAGCATCCTGAAACACTCATGCCATAACTTTGACATCCGTTTGCTTCGTCTTTGTATGATTTGCAGTTGGCTGACTACTACTAGTTCACATAGATTACAATCGATTTGGTGCTGGTGGGAACTGTTGGAGTCGTGTGAAGTCGCCATAGTCTAGTAGATCACACTAGGTGGGTTACTGTATGTCAGGCCACTGTTCAAACCCCCAGGTCAGACATCACAAACATCTTTTTCGTCTACTTCCTCTCAGCAGTTTCTAGCAGAAATTGTGGAATAAAATTGCACTGAAAAAGTTTTTCAAAACAATCTGTCATTCAGAGTGGATTTTAAACTGTAGGTCCCGCCACTCGTGTATAAAATTAATGCACACAACGTATGTGGTGTGAGAAGCTAGGTCGTTATCCTGACTGAATGGTTGCAATGACCAATTATGCTATGTATGTATGTATTTACGTATGCGTGTTTTTTTTACAGTTTTACGAGCTAAAAGCGGGATACCTTTTAAAGGAATTGGTAGCTTGAGCGCGGGCTTACTCTCGTTATTACTTAGCACCAACGTGCTAAACCCAACCTCGTTCATACAGACATAATTGGTCATTACAACCCTTCAGTCAGGATTACGACCTAGTTTCTCACACCACTTATGTTGTGTGTGTTAATTTTATACATGAAAGGCGGGACCTACAGTTTAACGTCGACTCCGAACGACAGACCTTTGAGAAACCCTTCATGGCAATTTTAATTACTCTCAGAGTTTTTGCCAGAAATCTGCTGAGAGGAAGTCGTCGAAGAAATACTTTTTTTTATTTTGTTATGATGTCTGGCATGGGGCTCGAAACCTGGCTTTACGTCCAATAAGCCAACACACTACCTACTAAGCTACGGCGACTTCAGCCAACCTAGTTCGTCATACTTCCATCCAGTCGATGAATTAATTTCTAATTGTTATGGTAGAAACGCTTCAAGCTTTGCTTAAGGAGTTATGCTCAATGAAAGGCAAGCTGAAAAGAGGCAAACACGCTTCTCAAACCAAATAGTTTTGAGGCAATCAAAACTTTTGTTGGGAAATTACAATCAGAAGAGATTTGAGTCATGCATTAGCGTATCTAGAAGAAACTGATACTTTGCATGGCACTGTAGCTCAGAGTATACCTATTCAGAATTGGGGTTATCTCGAGCCCTACATGTAAAGACTGTGAAGATGAATATGAATCATCGAAAAACATTCTCTCAGAAAGTAACAATTGAAAGCATACCATATGTTGAGCTGGTCTTTGTCTTTGTTGACACTGAGCTACATTCCAAAGTTTGTTAAGGCAAAAGGATTGACCGAGGCATACCCTATAAAGACTAAGGGCAGTACAATAATCTAATTGACCGAAGATGAAACTTTTCATAATACAGTGCCAAGCCTTACTGAACCGAAATGTGAACAAAGTGTTCAGTTCTTATGCAGCTAAAAAGGAAACAACTGTTGTATTGAGAATGAGTTTCAATAGAATTTAAAATTTCAATTTGTTTAAAATTAATCACGGTCCCCGTGTTGCTTGTTGTGCTTAAAGCAGATGTTAACTTAACCTTTTGCTTGTTTGACTCTCTCTACCTTGCATCTTTCATTTGTTGATTTCAAATTAAAAAGAAGCAAGGAGAACACGTTCGTACTGTCAATATCGACATTATAATACCCTTCACTACAATTTAGTTCTAAGATGCCGATCTTTTGTTTCTGTTTTATCCGTAGAAATGTTTTGATATGTCGGAGAATTTAAATATTATTGTTATGGTTGTGAAGAGGTGCCTTAGATCTTCGACCACACAATCCACTATACTCATCTCAAACCTTCTAGTGTAGCCCTATAATATCTCCTCCACGCCTATTGCCCTGAAAAACTTCCATATGCTGCTCGGTGTCAACGATAACAATGATGACACTGCTTGACACTTGGCACTCAAGTGTTTTCAGCTGGGACGCATTAACACCCCACAGGTTTTAAGAACGTGTTCCGATTATTTATTGTCACTGTCTCAGGCTCTACATGTTAGGTATGAGATAACCTGTTAATAAGTGTACAATGAGTCTATAGTTCCCTGTCATAAGACTCCGAGAATTTACACATGATCTGGGACCCAGCAGAGGGAAATCATAACCGATTCAACTTCTGTCGGCAGTCCTATAATATTTTTTGATTTTGAATTGAGCCCATCTTTCGATGGCATAGACTTACGCTTGGCAGATACCCGCAATTTTTACCATGTGTTGGGAATCGTTCATGTTCATGCTGGTACCAGAAACTTCCGGCCTTGACCCAAGATATGTTCTTAACCCATCTGCTAATTGAAGTTGAAAGAAGCCAGACACTGCTCAGCAACAAACTATCGTGTCAGATAGTGTTTGGGGTCGATTGTTTAAATGTCAGCTTAACTGGCAGATAGTATTGCCATGTCCTACTTGGTGTATTTGCTGTTTAAGTTGAATTTAACACATCTTTCGATGCCGTAGACTTCTGCTTGGAATCTACCCGCCAGTTCTCCATGAACTCGGTGTATTTCATTACGGAACAACAAATTCCTGCTCCTATTCAAAGATTCTTTCTTGACCAATCTGTGTAGTACAAAATAGGACCTCTTTTAATAGAGTATGCAACTTGCATATAAATTGCCGTATTTGGAGCTGAGAAAACCCACACGTGGTCTTACAGAAGCCAATACACCCATGGCTTCTACGATGCGAGTGACTGTTTGGTGCGACTTGTGGAGCGGAAACATCTTTGGCCTATATGTCTTTAAAATGAGGACGGCTTAACCATTGCGGTCAATGGAGACACCTATCGCACCATGATAACCGATTTTTTTGTACCCACTCTTCATGGTATTGATGTGAACGATGTTTGATTTCAACAGGATAATACAACTTGCCACACATCTCATGCCACAATCGATTTATTGCGTCAAACATTTGATGGTATAGTATAGTATATTATAGTATAGCATAGTATAGCATAGTATAGTATAGTACAGTATAGTATAGTATAGTATAGTATAGTATAGTATAGTATAGTATAGTATAGTATAGTATAGTATAGTATAGTATAGTACAGTATAGTTACAAACATCAGCCCAAACACAATATACCTTCATCAGCTAGGGTAGCAGAGATATCACAATTTCATTATTTCTGTACGTTTTATCTGTCTGCATCTGTATCTGTCTCTGTCTCTGGCTCAGTAACGGTATCATTTACATTCCCAATTGTCGTTCTCAGTAACATTGACTTCTGTTGTTACTCCCACTGCTATCATATCCTACCCTTTTCTCTCCTTTTTTTCTTTTTTTCAGTTGTTCTGGCAATATTTTCTCTTTGTTTTGTTCGTTTTACATTGAAATCCATTGTGATTTGTCCCCAGTGTATTATTGAAACATTATTTCAATATCTATCACACATATTCAATATACAATATTTCAATACATACATATGTACATATGTTGTATGTTGCTATTGTTTTGGTTGTTGTTGTTGTTGTATCGATATTAAAGGGTTCAATTGGATTATGCATTAAAAAACATTGAATTTTATTTCTCATATCAAATCATCAGCATAAACGATATGAAAGTAATAACTGTCTGTGTGACTGTGTGTATGGGTTCTTTGTTTAGCTATATGTATGTGTTTATGTTTCTCAGTAACCTGTCTGCAAAGGTGTCAATTTATTTGTATTTATAGACAATATTTTAATGCCTCCTGTATTGTTGTTTTGCTTCTGTGTTTTTCTCCCCCTTTTTTCTGCTTCTGTTCTGCTTGTCAATGTTGCTTCTGTGCACAGATGTTAATGTATGTTTGTATTGGTATTTGTATTTCCTTTTTTTCTTTACAATTGTGTGTATGTATGTGTGTGTGATTGTGCGTGTGAATTGCTTTTTATGAAATTGATAATTTCATCCTTTCCCTTCCTTTCTAAACATTATTATCATAACGAGTGTTATGTTGTGTTATGTTGTTTGTCAGTGTATTGTATTACACACACATATACATACATGGTTCAAGTGCAATTATGTGTTTAAAATGTTGGATTGAAATCAATTTGACAGTTTAATTTGTTGGAATATGTTGCTTTTGACTCTATTGATTCTTTTTTTTTGATTTTTTTCTGACGCCAGTTGTGTTTAAATTGTTTGCTTTGCAAGGATTCGTATTAAATTGAATTATTAAGTGAAATGCTGCTGTAATGAATACATTTCAAGTGCCTAATAAAACAAGATTTTTAAGTGAATCAATATACATAAGTCGCCGTAGTCTAGTAGGTAGTGTGTTGGCGTAAAGCCAGGGTTCGATCCCCAGGCCAGACATCAAAACAAAATACAAAAAAAGTATTTCTTTGGCGACTTCCTCTCAGCAGATTTCTGGCAAAAACTCTGGGCAGTAAATAAAATTGCCATGAAAAGTTTCTCAAAAATCTGTCGTTCGGAGTCGGCTTTAAACTGTAGGTCCCATCACTCATGCATAAAATTAACACACACAAAATAAGTGGTGTGAGAAATAGGTCGTAATCCTGACTGAAGGGTTTTAATGACCAATTATGTATGTACGTAAGTGGATTAATTAAGTTAATATATCCTACTACTCCTTAAAATGCTTCGACCGCATCTCCAAGTGTCGAAAAAAAATGGCCAGCTTGCTAAACAAATTATTAGAAGCTCGGCTATATAACAGCAGCATCTTTTCTACTTCATCTTGTGCTAATCCACATATAGAAAAGGACCTTAATGACCTTAATAGGTATCTTGAGATCAAACCGTTTGGAGAAAAGACTATCTTCTCTACAAGTTCAGCATTGTTTGCATAAATTTTTCAAAATCCCGGAGACAATTGTATCAGAAGACCAGTCTTCTCGGTCACAGAGAACTCTCCCCAATATCAGATCCTCGAAGAGTGTTAAGACGGGTAGAGACATGCCGAGAAGGAAAAATTTAGTTGCCTAGTAGATCAAGAAGTTCAGCATGTTGTCTGGGTTTCGCCTTTAATAACGGCCATCTTATTGAAGGTACATTTGCCAAATAAGTTGTCATTTATTCAGTCTGGTCTCATTATACACAGCTAAGTGTATTCGCTGAATGGGCTCTGGAGCAGTTGCCAACTGAACCTAATTTTATATCGAAAAATCATACTCAACGATAAGGTCCATATCTGGATAAATGAATAATGCAGTCAGCAGTCCCTATTTCTTTGAGAACGACGTCAACCGGGCCATCCCCGAAAACGGCGAGCTGTATAGGATGATGAAAACCGACTTTTTTGACCTGAATGGGATGAGCTGGATACCAACGAAATGTGGCATTTGAAGCATTAATTCCTCCCAGAAAGAAACACCTGCTTGCATACTGCTGTGATACATCCTGAAGTTTGTTAAAGTAAGGCTATTGCGAGAGATTTATGGGGATACCCTATAAATACTAGGAACAGTACAATAATCTAATTGACCGAAGATGAAACTTTTCATAATTAATTACCAAGCCTTACTGAACAGAAGTGTGAACAAAGTTTTCAGTTCTCATGCAGCTAAAAAAACTTCCTGCTCCTATTCAAAGATCATTTCTTGATCCGTCTGTGTATTGCAGAACAGACGTGCCATACAGCACATGTCCATCCCCGAAAACGACAAGCTATAAAGGTTCATGGTTACTAACTTCTTTTGACCTGAAAGGGATGAGTTGGAGACCAACGATATGCGGTTTCAATAGAACGTTCGTGCCATACAGCTCATACCCATGCCACATTATATACGGGCGAGTATGATCATTAGTATGATGATTCAAACTAGCCACCAAAATCATGCGATTTGACAACGTTAGAATTTTTCTTATGTGATTTTTACATCATAGCTATTTTCAAAGCCTATATAATCTAGGCCAATGGACAAATTCAGCCTGATTTATACCCCAGAGTCATAGAAATTTTGGTATTTCATATACGCTCCACCCAGAGAAGCCGTGGCGATCATTTAAACGATGTTTTATTCATACGAACAAATAATAAATTTCGACAATATCTGCCACGCAAGCATACATACATACATATGTAACTACATCCCTTCAGCCAGGATTACGCTCCAGCTTCTCACATTACTTACGTTGTGTGTGTTAATTTTATACATCAGTGCCGGGTCCTACAGTTTAAAGTTGACTCCGAACTACAGATTATTGAGAACTTTTTTATGGCAATTTTTTTACTCTCAGAGTTTTGCCAGTAGACTTCTGAGAGGAAGTCGCCAAAGAAACATTTGTTTTCATATTTCGTTTTGCTGGAGATGTCTGACCTGGGGTTTGAAACGCAACCTCACATCTAATAAGCCAACGCACTACCTACTAGACCATGACGACTTTATACAGTGACACCATACAGATCAGATTATTTGTAGACATGGTCATCTCGTGTAGAAATTGCGTGCGATTTGTCTTCGTTAGACTTTTTCTGGTAAAGTCTTCTGAAGTAATATGTGTAGGCAAATAAGTTACAAATTACAGCGGTTTTCAGAGGCATTGTAACACATACTCTAGGTCGAATTCGGTCTGATTTATGTGCCAGAGTCAGTAAACGTGTGACATTTCAGATAGAAGCTGTAGGGAACATTTGAACGGTGTTATATTGATACGAACGAATAAAAAAATTTCGATCATATCTACCACGCATACATACATATATACATACATAGTTGGTCATTATAACCCTTCAGTCAGGACTAGGACCTAATTTCTCAAACCACTTATGCTGTGTGTGTCTTACTTTCTACATGAGTGGCGGGACCTGCAGTTTAAAGCCGACTCCGAACGACGAATTTGATCATTACAAACCTTCAGTCAGATACGATTTAGTTTCTTACAATTCAGCCTGATTCATATGTCAGAATCAGGGAAAATTGGACATTTCGAACGCCCTTCATCCAGATAATCTGTGGTGGCTATTTGAACGATTTCATATTCACACATAATGACAATAATTGGTCTTTCACACGCACTTAGTTTTATTCGAATTGAAAGAAAGGAAGTGTTTAAAAAGAGAGCTTTTATACCCAACGGTCTTTATGCCATGGCTGAGAACGTTTTTGTTCAATAAAATATTTCTCTGACAATATTATACTATGTATGTCTCCAATTACACCATGTAAAGGGTCCGCCAAATAACTTGTTTTTGAAAATGCTTTAAAAAAAACTACTGAATATTTTCTCAAATTTCTTTTTTATTTAAACGTACAATCCTTCCGGTTAATAATATAAAATAATTTCATTCAAATGGCTTCCTAGGCTGGCCATGCAGTAGTCTATACGATCGGTCCAATTTTTAAGCACATTATCGATTGTGTGCAGCTGTATTTCACCAATGGCTTCACGAATATTGTCCTTTAAAGCGTCAATTGTCTCTGGCTTGTCGGCGTAACACTTATCTTTGACGGCACCCACAAATAATAGTCCAACGGTGTCAAATCGCAGCTCCGAGGTGGCCAAACGACATCAGCTCTGCGGCTGATAATGCGAACTTCAAAAACAGGACGCAAAACATCGAGTGTAGCTTCGGCTGTGTGGCACGTAGCGCCATCCTGTTGAAACGAAATGTTGCCAATATCCTCCTCTTCAATTTTTTTGAACAAAAATTCGTTCAACATGGCCCGATAACGATCGCCATTGACTGTAACGGCTACTCCTTGCTCATTTTCGAAGAAAAATGGCCCAATTATGCCTCTGGACCAAAATCCGCACCAAGCAGAAACTTGTTTTGGGTGCGTCGGCTTTTCAATGCATACGTGCGGGTTTTTTGTGCCCCAAATGCGACAATTTTGCTTGTTTACATACCCGCCAAGATCCAAATGAGCTTCATCTGAAAAGATGATTTTTTTTTTGCCAAAATCCCCATCTTCTGAATGAAATTATTTTCCATTATTAACCGGAAGGATTGTACTTTCAAATAGAAAAATGAAATTTGAGAAAATATTCGGTAGTTTTTTTTAAAGCATTTTTAAAAAAAAGTTATTTGGCGGACCCTTTACTTGCAGTTGTTATCGCCATAGACATGATTACCTTATAGGGAGTAGGCATGTCTTGTTTAAAGCCATTTTTATTGCAAAACTTGAACCAAACCAACCAAAGTATGCCACTCAAATGCTTTCTTCATTTCACCTATAATTACACAAATTCGAATTTAATTAAAAATCTCCGTATTGTTTTCCAATCAAAGTTTAATAACTATTTTCGATTATTTTTTTTAATTAAAAATTTTTTTATTTAAAATAAAAAAGAAAATAATTTTCTTTTGCATTTTCAGTTTAATTTTCATTTTTTATTTCATTTGTCAAATATCAATAACCAATTAACGTTTTTCCATAGAAAAAAAAAAAGAAAATTAAAAAACGGAAATTGAGGGAAAACACCACACATACTGACAAAACTATTGCATTTAGTTCTGCGGTTGATACACATGCACTTACATACATACTTTTACACAGGAAAAAATAATATAAAAAAAGAAAATTTGGCCAACAGCTTTTTAATGGAATTTAAAAAAAAAAGAAAAAAAACGTTTTGTTTTCAAAGCTTTAAACGCACGTTCCCAGCAAAAACAATGTTGGAAAACCAAAAATTATTTTGTTTTTATGGAGAATTTTTTTTCTGGTGGTTAATTAAAAATTAAAATAATATCAGGATCCCTATAAGCTTCTGTGCTTTCTTTTCTTTTTTGTTTTTGTATTTTCGGTTTTGGTTGTAATAATCCAGGTGCTGCATAAACAGTATCATAATAAAAACATTAACTTTTATACACCCACCACTACTGTGTATGTATGTGTCTGTATTAGTGTTTGAGTGTTATTATCGAAATTCGCGTTTTTCCTTTCGCCCACACACATATTGTTTAACTTGTTAATGGTACTTGCAACTGTTAAATGAACTTTTTTTTATGGTGCAGTCAGAGTTGCCAAAAGCATTATAAAAGCATGAAGAGCAGAACAAAAAATTAAGCCTCGAACGTGTTAATTAGTGGAACATTAGACTTAAACAACAGAGCATGTGTTCATGAAATATTTCGTAATCGAAAGCAAAAGTGAAATCATTTCAGGTGGTATTGTATAAAGCACCGGGTTTGCCATCTAAAGGTTTAAATTTGAAGCATCAGCAATACTTGTGTCATTCTATTTTGTCACAAAATTCATTATATTACCTCCACTGAACGTAATGAATCGATTTACATTGCTCCAGCATGGCTTATTGGGCCAACGAGACTCTACAAGATGATGTCGATTTCGCTAAAGAAAAGAACCAACTTTTCGGAAGAACTTCATTTGCATCTTGGTGGGTTCTTTAATAAGCAAAATTTCTGTATTTGGGGCTCAGAAAACCCACACTAGATCTTACAGAAACTAATGCCCCCATTACGAGTGACTGTTTGATGCGGCTTGTGAAACGGAGGCATCAATGTGCCATATTTCTTTGAAAATGAGGACGCGCAACCATTACGATCAATGGAGAAACCTATCGCATCATGATAACCGAATTTTTTGTACGCGTTCTTCATGGCATTGATATGAACGATGTTTGGTTTCAACAAGATAGTGCAACTGTCCATAACTCTCAAGCCACAATCGATTTATTACGTCAAACGTTTGATGGGAGCTTAATTAGCCGAGATGGTGATGTAAATTGGCCGCCAAGAAGCTACGATGTGACACCGTTAAACTATTTTCCGTTGGGCGCCGTTAAAGTGTACTGTTATGCCAGCAAACCAGAGACAATTGAGCATTTGAAGGCCAACATTCGTGATGCCATTGCCTTACGGCCAATATTCGACAACAGAGTTTCCAGCTCTTTTTAAGCTGATAGCAGAAGAAATAAGGTCACTCTTGGTTGGGTTCCAGACATTTTAGAGAAAATTTATATACGGTAAGGGCAGTGCAGGAAACAGATCCGAAAAAATCGGAGCACTGTGGTTGTAAAAAATTTTTTGACTGATTTCTCCACTCTTTTTTTGTATGTGATGCTGTTTGATCTTCCTATGATGCTGTTGTTGGTATTATACTCTCTGGAAACAACAGGATTCAGGAGGCATTCAGAATGAATTAAAATACGAAATTCAAAATGAAAGTATTGCGTCTTCTCCAACGTGAGGTTTGTAGTAAAGTACTTTAAACACTACATCATGTCACATCTAACCCAATTGAATCTTATTAAGGATCTCATTGTACCGTATGCCTATAATTTCTGGCTGGCAACGGAAAGCAAATGGTCTTGTCTTGTCCATAACGATAGGGTTCATTTGATTATATCGTTGTAAATAAAGTTGAGTGCATATCTAAAGAGGTGTAAATTCCAAACTCGAAAAAGGATTCTTCAATCAAAATACTACCAGCTTTAGAATTCAACTGCGTATTAAAAACACATTCGATGTTAAAATAACTTCACTGAACGTTAGCAACACTTACAAAACATCAGGTATTACATGATTTTCCTCATGTTAATAGCAAAACATCTTTTTAAATACCTGCGTTCAGTTAACATTTAATATAGAAATATTTGTAATTCGTAAACGTTTTAATTTCTTATGTTTCCATTCCCACAGCTACACATTGGTTGCAATACTGCGTAGCATAACTAAAGGGCCAAGTCAAGTAAGTAAAAATCAATTGAAAACTAAAATTAATTAAACTCTTACAAACACTTCTAATAAGCTGTGGATCTCTTAATTTAATTGATTTTAATTTAGTTTCGGTATGTGGAAGAATGAAGCAGCTGTAGCTTAGTCCAGAGTTTAATAGAACTTTTTAAATGCTTATAACTCTGGATCCATCCGACCTATTAAAATGAAATGGGTGCCATTGAAAAGATCGGAAGTCATACTTTAAGAATCATGTCCAAGTTTTATTCACCCACCCACACAAACAGTTTTTCTATTTAAATTTCTTGTCGACAATTTTTTGTCAAATACCAGGCCAACAGAATCATGCAGCAAGCAAATGACGATAAATAAAAATGTTTAAGCGCTTATAACTCTGGACCCATCCGACCTATTAAAATGAAAGGGGTGCCATTGGAAAGGCCTGAGGTCATACTTTCAGACAGTCCAAGTTTTTATTCACCCACCCACATAAACAGTTTTTCTATTCAAATTTCTTGTCGACAATTTTTCATCCAGAGTTATAAGCGTTTGAAGATTACTATTAACCTCTGGTCTTTCTGGACTTGGAGTTGGACCTGCTCGATTTTATTTTGGCACTATCTGAAAGTACGACCTCAGACCTTACCAATGGCACCCATTTCATTCCAGTAGGTCCAATGGATCCAGAGTTATAAGCGTTTAAAAATTCCTATTAATCGGCATTTGCTTGCTGTATGTTTCTGTTGGCCTGGTATTTGAAAAAAAAACGGTCACAAGAAATTTGAACAGAAAAACCGTTACTGTGTGTGTATTAGTGATGAAGGCCTCGTTTACACTTTCAAAAGTTAAACTTTCTCGCCTCGGACTTGGACCTGCTCGATTTTATTTGGCACTATCTTAAAGTACGACCTCAGACCTTTCCAATGGCAGCCCTTTCAATCTAATAGGTCCAATGGATCCAGAGTTATAAGCGTTTGAAGATTCCTATTAACCTCTGGTCTTTCTGGACTTGGACTTGGACCTGCTCGATTTTATTTTGGCACTATCTGAAAGTACGACCTCAGACCTTACCAATGGCACCCATTTCATTCCAGTAGGTCCAATGGATCCAGAGTTATAAGCGTTTAAAAATTCCTATTAATCGGCATTTGCTTGCTGTATGTTTCTGTTGGCCTGGTATTTGAAAAAAAAAAACGGTCACAAGAAATTTGAACAGAAAAACCGTTACTGTGTGTGTATTAGTGATGAAGGCCTCGTTTACACTTTCAAAAGTTAAACTTTCTCGCCTCGGACTTGGACCTGCTCGATTTTATTTGGCACTATCTTAAAGTACGACCTCAGACCTTTCCAATGGCAGCCCTTTCAATCTAATAGATCCAATGGATCCAGAGTTATAAGCGTTTGAAGATTCCTATTAACCTCTGGTCTTTCTGGACTTGGACTTGGACCTGCCCGATTTTATTTTGGCACTATCTGAAAGTACGACCTCAGACCTTACCAATGGCACCCATTTCATTCCAGTAGGTCCAATGGATCCAGAGTTATAAGCGTTTAAAAATTCCTATTAATCGACATTTGCTTGCTGTATGTTTCTGTTGGCCTGGTATTTGAAAAAAAAACGGTCACAAGAAATTTGAACAGAAAAACCGTTACTGTGTGTGTATTAGTGATGAAGGCCTCGTTTACACTTTCAAAAGTTAAACTTTCTCGCTTCGGACTTGGACCTGCTCGATTTTATTTGGCACTATCTTAAAGTACGACCTCAGACCTTTCCAATGGCAGCCCTTTCAATCTAATAGGTCCAATGGATCCAGAGTTATAAGCGTTTGAAGATTCCTATTAACCTCTGGTCTTTCTGGACTTGGACTTGGACCTGCTCGATTTTATTTTGGCACTATCTGAAAGTACGACCTCAGACCTTACCAATGGCACCCATTTCATTCCAGTAGGTCCAATGGATCCAGAGTTATAAGCGTTTAAAAATTCCTATTAATCGGCATTTGCTTGCTGTATGTTTCTGTTGGCCTGGTATTTGAAAAAAAAACGGTCACAAGAAATTTGAACAGAAAAACCGTTACTGTGTGTGTATTAGTGATGAAGGCCTCGTTTACACTTTCAAAAGTTAAACTTTCTCGCCTCGGACTTGGACCTGCTCGATTTTATTTGGCACTATCTTAAAGTACGACCTCAGACCTTTCCAATGGCAGCCCTTTCAATCTAATAGGTCCAATGGATCCAGAGTTATAAGCGTTTGAAGATTCCTATTAACCTCTGGTCTTTCTGGACTTGGACTTGGACCTGCTCGATTTTATTTTGGCACTATCTGAAAGTACGACCTCAGACCTTACCAATGGCACCCATTTCATTCCAGTAGGTCCAATGGATCCAGAGTTATAAGCGTTTAAAAATTCCTATTAATCGGCATTTGCTTGCTGTATGTTTCTGTTGGCCTGGTATTTGAAAAAAAAACGGTCACAGGAAATTTGAACAGAAAAACCGTTACTGTGTGTGTATTAGTGATGAAGGCCTCGTTTACACTTTCAAAAGTTAAACTTTCTCGCCTCGGACTTGGACCTGCTCGATTTTATTTGGCACTATCTTAAAGTACGACCTCAGACCTTTCCAATGGCAGCCCTTTCAATCTAATAGATCCAATGGATCCAGAGTTATAAGCGTTTGAAGATTCCTATTAACCTCTGGTCTTTCTGGACTTGGACTTGGACCTGCCCGATTTTATTTTGGCACTATCTGAAAGTACGACCTCAGACCTTACCAATGGCACCCATTTCATTCCAGTAGGTCCAATGGATCCAGAGTTATAAGCGTTTAAAAATTCCTATTAATCGACATTTGCTTGCTGTATGTTTCTGTTGGCCTGGTATTTGAAAAAAAAACGGTCACAAGAAATTTGAACAGAAAAACCGTTACTGTGTGTGTATTAGTGATGAAGGCCTCGTTTACACTTTCAAAAGTTAAACTTTCTCGCTTCGGACTTGGACCTGCTCGATTTTATTTGGCACTATCTTAAAGTACGACCTCAGACCTTTCCAATGGCAGCCCTTTCAATCTAATAGGTCCAATGGATCCAGAGTTATAAGCGTTTGAAGATTCCTATTAACCTCTGGTCTTTCTGGACTTGGACTTGGACCTGCTCGATTTTATTTTGGCACTATCTGAAAGTACGACCTCAGACCTTACCAATGGCACCCATTTCATTCCAGTAGGTCCAATGGATCCAGAGTTATAAGCGTTTAAAAATTCCTATTAATCGGCATTTGCTTGCTGTATGTTTCTGTTGGCCTGGTATTTGAAAAAAAAACGGTCACAAGAAATTTGAACAGAAAAACCGTTACTGTGTGTGTATTAGTGATGAAGGCCTCGTTTACACTTTCAAAAGTTAAACTTTCTCGCCTCGGACTTGGACCTGCTCGATTTTATTTGGCACTATCTTAAAGTACGACCTCAGACCTTTCCAATGGCAGCCCTTTCAATCTAATAGGTCCAATGGATCCAGAGTTATAAGCGTTTGAAGATTCCTATTAACCTCTGGTCTTTCTGGACTTGGACTTGGACCTGCTCGATTTTATTTTGGCACTATCTGAAAGTACGACCTCAGACCTTACCAATGGCACCCATTTCATTCCAGTAGGTCCAATGGATCCAGAGTTATAAGCGTTTAAAAATTCCTATTAATCGGCATTTGCTTGCTGTATGTTTCTGTTGGCCTGGTATTTGAAAAAAAAAAACGGTCACAGGAAATTTGAACAGAAAAACCGTTACTGTGTGTGTATTAGTGATGAAGGC
This sequence comes from Sarcophaga subvicina, assembly GCA_936449025.2. Classification (NCBI taxonomy): domain Eukaryota; kingdom Metazoa; phylum Arthropoda; class Insecta; order Diptera; family Sarcophagidae; genus Sarcophaga; species Sarcophaga subvicina. Next base: position 15,287,621 of record OW388083.2, on the reverse strand, counting down.
CTCGTTTACACTTTCAAAAGTTAAACTTTCTCGCCTCGGACTTGGACCTGCTCGATTTTATTTGGCACTATCTTAAAGTACGACCTCAGACCTTTCCAACGGCAGCCCTTTCAATCTAATAGGTCCAATGGATCCAGAGTTATAAGCGTTTGAAGATTCCTATTAACCTCTGGTCTTTCTGGACTTGGACTTGGACCTGCTCGATTTTATTTTGGCACTATCTGAAAGTACGACCTCAGACCTTACCAATGGCACCCATTTCATTCCAGTAGGTCCAATGGATCCAGAGTTATAAGCGTTTAAAAATTCCTATTAATCGGCATTTGCTTGCTGTATGTTTCTGTTGGCCTGGTATTTGAAAAAAAAAACGGTCACAAGAAATTTGAACAGAAAAACCGTTACTGTGTGTGTATTAGTGATGAAGGCCTCGTTTACACTTTCAAAAGTTAAACTTTCTCGCCTCGGACTTGGACCTGCTCGATTTTATTTGGCACTATCTTAAAGTACGACCTCAGACCTTTCCAATGGCAGCCCTTTCAATCTAATAGGTCCAATGGATCCAGAGTTATAAGCGTTTGAAGATTCCTATTAACCTCTGGTCTTTCTGGACTTGGACTTGGACCTGCTCGATTTTATTTTGGCACTATCTGAAAGTACGACCTCAGACCTTACCAATGGCACCCATTTCATTCCAGTAGGTCCAATGGATCCAGAGTTATAAGCGTTTAAAAATTCCTATTAATCGGCATTTGCTTGCTGTATGTTTCTGTTGGCCTGGTATTTGAAAAAAAAACGGTCACAAGAAATTTGAACAGAAAAACCGTTACTGTGTGTGTATTAGTGATGAAGGCCTCGTTTACACTTTCAAAAGTTAAACTTTCTCGCCTCGGACTTGGACCTGCTCGATTTTATTTGGCACTATCTTAAAGTACGACCTCAGACCTTTCCAATGGCAGCCCTTTCAATCTAATAGGTCCAATGGATCCAGAGTTATAAGCGTTTGAAGATTCCTATTAACCTCTGGTCTTTCTGGACTTGGACTTGGACCTGCTCGATTTTATTTTGGCACTATCTGAAAGTACGACCTCAGACCTTACCAATGGCACCCATTTCATTCCAGTAGGTCCAATGGATCCAGAGTTATAAGCGTTTAAAAATTCCTATTAATCGACATTTGCTTGCTGTATGTTTCTGTTGGCCTGGTATTTGAAAAAAAAAACGGTCACAAGAACTTTGAACAGAAAAACAGTTACTGTGTGTGTATTAGTGATGAAGGCCTCGTTTACACTTTCAAAAGTTAAACTTTCTCGCCTCGGACTTGGACCTGTTCGATTTTATTTGGCACTATCTTAAAGTACGACCTCAGACCTTTCCAATGGCAGCCCTTTCAATCTAATAGGTCCAATGGATCCAGAGTTATAAGCGTTTGAAGATTCCTATTAACCTCTGGTCTTTCTGGACTTGGACTTGGACCTGCCCGATTTTATTTTGGCACTATCTGAAAGTACGACCTCAAACCTTTCCAATGGCACCCATTTCATTCCAATAGGTGCAATGGATCCAGAGTTATAAGCGTTTAAAAATTCCTATTAATCGGCATTTGCTTGCTCTATATTTCTGTTGGCCTGGTATTTGAAAAAAAAACGGTCACAAGAAATTTGAACAGAAAAACCGTTACTGTGTGTGTATTTGTGATGAAGGCCTCGTTTACACTTTCAAAAGTTAAACTTTCTCGCCTCGGACTTGGACCTGCTCGATTTTATTTGGCACTATCTTAAAGTACGACCTCAGACCTTTCCAATGGCAGCCCTTTCAATCTAATAGGTCCAATGGATCCAGAGTTATAAGCGTTTGAAGATTCCTATTAACCTCTGGTCTTTCTGGACTTGGACTTGGACCTGCTCGATTTTATTTTGGCACTATCTGAAAGTACGACTTCAGACCTTTCCAATGGCACCCATTTCATTCCAATAGGTGCAATGGATCCAGAGTTATAAGCGTTTAAAAATTCCTATTAATCGGCATTTGCTTGCTGTATGTTTCTGTTGGCCTGGTATTTGAAAAAAAAAACGGTCACAAGAAATTTTAACAGAAAAACCGTTACTGTGTGTGTATTAGTGATGAAGACCTCGTTTACACTTTCAAAAGTTAAACTTTCTCGCCTCGGACTTGGACCTGCTCGATTTTATTTGGCACTATCTTAAAGTACGACCTCAGACCTTTCCAATGGCAGCCCTTTCAATCTAATAGGTCCAATGGATCCAGAGTTATAAGCGTTTGAAGATTCCTATTAACCTCTGGTCTTTCTGGACTTGGACTTGGGCCTGCTCGATTTTATTTTGGCACTATCTGAAAGTACGACTTCAGACCTTACCAATGGCACCCATTTCATTCCAGTAGGTCCAATGGATCCAGAGTTATAAGCGTTTAAAAATTCCTATTAATCGGCATTTGCTTGCTGTATGTTTCTGTTGGCCTGGTATTTGAAAAAAAAAACGGTCACAAGAAATTTGAACAGAAAAACCGTTACTGTGTGTGTATTAGTGATGAAGGCCTCGTTTACACTTTCAAAAGTTAAACTTTCTCGCTTCGGACTTGGACCTGCTCGATTTTATTTGGCACTATCTTAAAGTACGACCTCAGACCTTTCCAATGGCAGCCCTTTCAATCTAATAGGTCCAATGGATCCAGAGTTATAAGCGTTTGAAGATTCCTATTAACCTCTGGTCTTTCTGGACTTGGACTTGGACCTGCCCGATTTTATTTTGGCACTATCTGAAAGTACGACCTCAAACCTTTCCAATGGCACCCATTTCATTCCAATAGGTGCAATGGATCCAGAGTTATAAGCGTTTAAAAATTCCTATTAATCGGCATTTGCTTGCTCTATATTTCTGTTGGCCTGGTATTTGAAAAAAAAACGGTCACAAGAAATTTGAACAGAAAAACCGTTACTGTGTGTGTATTTGTGATGAAGGCCTCGTTTACACTTTCAAAAGTTAAACTTTCTCGCCTCGGACTTGGACCTGCTCGATTTTATTTGGCACTATCTTAAAGTACGACCTCAGACCTTTCCAATGGCAGCCCTTTCAATCTAATAGGTCCAATGGATCCAGAGTTATAAGCGTTTGAAGATTCCTATTAACCTCTGGTCTTTCTGGACTTGGACTTGGACCTGCTCGATTTTATTTTGGCACTATCTGAAAGTACGACTTCAGACCTTTCCAATGGCACCCATTTCATTCCAATAGGTGCAATGGATCCAGAGTTATAAGCGTTTAAAAATTCCTATTAATCGGCATTTGCTTGCTGTATGTTTCTGTTGGCCTGGTATTTGAAAAAAAAAACGGTCACAAGAAATTTTAACAGAAAAACCGTTACTGTGTGTGTATTAGTGATGAAGACCTCGTTTACACTTTCAAAAGTTAAACTTTCTCGCCTCGGACTTGGACCTGCTCGATTTTATTTGGCACTATCTTAAAGTACGACCTCAGACCTTTCCAATGGCAGCCCTTTCAATCTAATAGGTCCAATGGATCCAGAGTTATAAGCGTTTGAAGATTCCTATTAACCTCTGGTCTTTCTGGACTTGGACTTGGGCCTGCTCGATTTTATTTTGGCACTATCTGAAAGTACGACTTCAGACCTTACCAATGGCACCCATTTCATTCCAGTAGGTCCAATGGATCCAGAGTTATAAGCGTTTAAAAATTCCTATTAATCGGCATTTGCTTGCTGTATGTTTCTGTTGGCCTGGTATTTGAAAAAAAAAACGGTCACAAGAAATTTGAACAGAAAAACCGTTACTGTGTGTGTATTAGTGATGAAGGCCTCGTTTACACTTTCAAAAGTTAAACTTTCTCGCTTCGGACTTGGACCTGCTCGATTTTATTTGGCACTATCTTAAAGTACGACCTCAGACCTTTCCAATGGCAGCCCTTTCAATCTAATAGGTCCAATGGATCCAGAGTTATAAGCGTTTGAAGATTCCTATTAACCTCTGGTCTTTCTGGACTTGGACTTGGACCTGCTCGATTTTATTTTGGCACTATCTGAAAGTACGACCTCAGACCTTACCAATGGCACCCATTTCATTCCAGTAGGTCCAATGGATCCAGAGTTATAAGCGTTTAAAAATTCCTATTAATCGGCATTTGCTTGCTGTATGTTTCTGTTGGCCTGGTATTTGAAAAAAAAAACGGTCACAAGAAATTTGAACAGAAAAACCGTTACTGTGTGTGTATTAGTGATGAAGGCCTCGTTTACACTTTCAAAAGTTAAACTTTCTCGCCTCGGACTTGGACCTGCTCGATTTTATTTGGCACTATCTTAAAGTACGACCTCAGACCTTTCCAATGGCAGCCCTTTCAATCTAATAGGTCCAATGGATCCAGAGTTATAAGCGTTTGAAGATTCCTATTAACCTCTGGTCTTTCTGGACTTGGACTTGGACCTGCTCGATTTTATTTTGGCACTATCTGAAAGTACGACCTCAGACCTTACCAATGGCACCCATTTCATTCCAGTAGGTCCAATGGATCCAGAGTTATAAGCGTTTAAAAATTCATATTAATCGGCATTTGCTTGCTGTATGTTTCTGTTGGCCTGGTATTTGAAAAAAAAAACGGTCACAAGAAATTTGAACAGAAAAACCGTTACTGTGTGTGTATTAGTGATGAAGGCCTCGTTTACACTTTCAAAAGTTAAACTTTCTCGCCTCGGACTTGGACCTGCTCGATTTTATTTGGCACTATCTTGAAGTACGACCTCAGACCTTTCCAATGGCAGCCCTTTCAATCTAATAGGTCCAATGGATCCAGACTTATAAGCGTTTGAAGATTCCTATTAACCTCTGGTCTTTCTGGACTTGGACTTGGACCTGCTCGATTTTATTTTGGCACTATCTGAAAGTACGACCTCAGACCTTACCAATGGCACCCATTTCATTCCAGTAGGTCCAATGGATCCAGAGTTATAAGCGTTTAAAAATTCCTATTAATCGGCATTTGCTTGCTGTATGTTTCTGTTGGCCTGGTATTTGAAAAAAAAAACGGTCACAAGAAATTTGAACAGAAAAACCGTTACTGTGTGTGTATTAGTGATGAAGGCCTCGTTTACACTTTCAAAAGTTAAACTTTCTCGCCTCGGACTTGGACCTGCTCGATTTTATTTGGCACTATCTTAAAGTACGACCTCAGACCTTTCCAATGGCAGCCCTTTCAATCTAATAGGTCCAATGGATCCAGAGTTATAAGCGTTTGAAGATTCCTATTAACCTCTGGTCTTTCTGGACTTGGACTTGGACCTGCTCGATTTTATTTTGGCACTATCTGAAAGTACGACCTCAGACCTTACCAATGGCACCCATTTCATTCCAGTAGGTCCAATGGATCCAGAGTTATAAGCGTTTAAAAATTCCTATTAATCGGCATTTGCTTGCTGTATGTTTCTGTTGGCCTGGTATTTGAAAAAAAAAACGGTCACAAGAAATTTTAACAGAAAAACCGTTACTGTGTGTGTATTAGTGATGAAGACCTCGTTTACACTTTCAAAAGTTAAACTTTCTCGCCTCGGACTTGGACCTGCTCGATTTTATTTGGCACTATCTTAAAGTACGACCTCAGACCTTTCCAATGGCAGCCCTTTCAATCTAATAGGTCCAATGGATCCAGAGTTATAAGCGTTTGAAGATTCCTATTAACCTCTGGTCTTTCTGGACTTGGACTTGGGCCTGCTCGATTTTATTTTGGCACTATCTGAAAGTACGACTTCAGACCTTACCAATGGCACCCATTTCATTCCAGTAGGTCCAATGGATCCAGAGTTATAAGCGTTTAAAAATTCCTATTAATCGGCATTTGCTTGCTGTATGTTTCTGTTGGCCTGGTATTTGAAAAAAAAAACGGTCACAAGAAATTTGAACAGAAAAACCGTTACTGTGTGTGTATTAGTGATGAAGGCCTCGTTTACACTTTCAAAAGTTAAACTTTCTCGCTTCGGACTTGGACCTGCTCGATTTTATTTGGCACTATCTTAAAGTACGACCTCAGACCTTTCCAATGGCAGCCCTTTCAATCTAATAGGTCCAATGGATCCAGAGTTATAAGCGTTTGAAGATTCCTATTAACCTCTGGTCTTTCTGGACTTGGACTTGGACCTGCTCGATTTTATTTTGGCACTATCTGAAAGTACGACCTCAGACCTTACCAATGGCACCCATTTCATTCCAGTAGGTCCAATGGATCCAGAGTTATAAGCGTTTAAAAATTCCTATTAATCGGCATTTGCTTGCTGTATGTTTCTGTTGGCCTGGTATTTGAAAAAAAAAACGGTCACAAGAAATTTGAACAGAAAAACCGTTACTGTGTGTGTATTAGTGATGAAGGCCTCGTTTACACTTTCAAAAGTTAAACTTTCTCGCTTCGGACTTGGACCTGCTCGATTTTATTTGGCACTATCTTAAAGTACGACCTCAGACCTTTCCAATGGCAGCCCTTTCAATCTAATAGGTCCAATGGATCCAGAGTTATAAGCGTTTGAAGATTCCTATTAACCTCTGGTCTTTCTGGACTTGGACTTGGACCTGCTCGATTTTATTTTGGCACTATCTGAAAGTACGACCTCAGACCTTACCAATGGCACCCATTTCATTCCAGTAGGTTCAATGGATCCAGAGTTATAAGCGTTTAAAAATTCCTATTAATCGGCATTTGCTTGCTGTATGTTTCTGTTGGCCTGGTATTTGAAAAAAAAACGGTCACAAGAAATTTGAACAGAAAAACCGTTACTGTGTGTGTATTAGTGATGAAGGCCTCGTTTACACTTTCAAAAGTTAAACTTTCTCGCCTCGGACTTGGACCTGCTCGATTTTATTTGGCACTATCTTAAAGTACGACCTCAGACCTTTCCAATGGCAGCCCTTTCAATCTAATAGGTCCAATGGATCCAGAGTTATAAGCGTTTGAAGATTCCTATTAACCTCTGGTCTTTCTGGACTTGGACTTGGACCTGCTCGATTTTATTTTGGCACTATCTGAAAGTACGACTTCAGACCTTTCCAATGGCACCCATTTCATTCCAATAGGTGCAATGGATCCAGAGTTATAAGCGTTTAAAAATTCCTATTAATCGGCATTTGCTTGCTGTATGTTTCTGTTGGCCTGGTATTTGAAAAAAAAAACGGTCACAAGAAATTTTAACAGAAAAACCGTTACTGTGTGTGTATTAGTGATGAAGACCTCGTTTACACTTTCAAAAGTTAAACTTTCTCGCCTCGGACTTGGACCTGCTCGATTTTATTTGGCACTATCTTAAAGTACGACCTCAGACCTTTCCAATGGCAGCCCTTTCAATCTAATAGGTCCAATGGATCCAGAGTTATAAGCGTTTGAAGATTCCTATTAACCTCTGGTCTTTCTGGACTTGGACTTGGGCCTGCTCGATTTTATTTTGGCACTATCTGAAAGTACGACTTCAGACCTTACCAATGGCACCCATTTCATTCCAGTAGGTCCAATGGATCCAGAGTTATAAGCGTTTAAAAATTCCTATTAATCGGCATTTGCTTGCTGTATGTTTCTGTTGGCCTGGTATTTGAAAAAAAAACGGTCACAAGGAATTTGAACAGAAAAACCGTTACTGTGTGTGTATTAGTGATGAAGGCCTCGTTTACACTTTCAAAAGTTAAACTTTCTCGCTTCGGACTTGGACCTGCTCGATTTTATTTGGCACTATCTTAAAGTACGACCTCAGACCTTTCCAATGGCAGCCCTTTCAATCTAATAGGTCCAATGGATCCAGAGTTATAAGCGTTTGAAGATTCCTATTAACCTCTGGTCTTTCTGGACTTGGACTTGGACCTGCTCGATTTTATTTTGGCACTATCTGAAAGTACGACCTCAGACCTTACCAATGGCACCCATTTCATTCCAGTAGGTCCAATGGATCCAGAGTTATAAGCGTTTAAAAATTCCTATTAATCGGCATTTGCTTGCTGTATGTTTCTGTTGGCCTGGTATTTGAAAAAAAAAACGGTCACAAGAAATTTGAACAGAAAAACCGTTACTGTGTGTGTATTAGTGATGAAGGCCTCGTTTACACTTTCAAAAGTTAAACTTTCTCGCCTCGGACTTGGACCTGCTCGATTTTATTTGGCACTATCTTAAAGTACGACCTCAGACCTTTCCAATGGCAGCCCTTTCAATCTAATAGGTCCAATGGATCCAGAGTTATAAGCGTTTGAAGATTCCTATTAACCTCTGGTCTTTCTGGACTTGGACTTGGACCTGCTCGATTTTATTTTGGCACTATCTGAAAGTACGACCTCAGACCTTACCAATGGCACCCATTTCATTCCAGTAGGTCCAATGGATCCAGAGTTATAAGCGTTTAAAAATTCCTATTAATCGGCATTTGCTTGCTGTATGTTTCTGTTGGCCTGGTATTTGAAAAAAAAAAACGGCCACAAGAAATTTGAACTGAAAAACCGTTACTGTGTGTGTATTAGTGATGAAGGCCTCGTTTACACTTTCAAAAGTTAAACTTTCTCGCCTCGGACTTGGACCTGCTCGATTTTATTTGGCACTATCTTAAAGTACGACCTCAGACCTTTCCAATGGCAGCCCTTTCAATCTTATAGGTCCAATGGATCCAGAGTTATAAGCGTTTGAAGATTCCTATTAACCTCTGGTCTTTTTGGACTTGGACCTGCTCGATTTTATTTTGGCACTATCTTAAAGTACGACTTCAGACCTTACCAAGGGCACCCATTTCATTCCAGTAGGTCCAATGGCTCCAGAGTTATAAGCGTTTAAAAATTCCTATTAATCGGCATTTGCTTGCTGTATGTTTCTGTTGGCCTGGTATTTGAAAAAAAAAAACGGTCACAAGAAATTTGAACTGAAAAACCGTTACTGTGTGTGTATTAGTGATGAAGGCCTCGTTTACACTTTCAAAAGTTAAACTTTCTCGCCTCGGACCTGGACCTGCTCGATTTTATTTGGCACTATCTTAAAGTACGACCTCAGACCTTTCCAATGGCAGCCCTTTCAATCTAATATGTCCAATGGATCCAGAGTTATAAGCGTTTGAAGATTCCTATTAACCTCTGGTCTTTCTGGACTTGGACTTGGACCTGCTCGATTTTATTTTGGCACTATCTGAAAGTACGACCTCATACCTTACCAATGGCACCCATTTCATTCCAGTAGGTCCAATGGATCCAGAGTTATAAGCGTTTAAAAATTCCTATTAATCGGCATTTGCTTGCTGTATGTTTCTGTTGGCCTGGTATTTGAAAAAAAAAAACGGTCACAAGAAATTTGAACAGAAAAACCGTTACTGTGTGTGTATTAGTGATGAAGGCCTCGTTTACACTTTCAAAAGTTAAACTTTCTCGCCTCGGACTTGGACCTGCTCGATTTTATTTGGCACTATCTTAAAGTACGACCTCAGACCTTTCCAATGGCAGCCCTTTCAATCTAATAGGTCCAATGGATCCAGAGTTATAAGCGTTTGAAGATTCCTATTAACCTCTGGTCTTTCTCGCCTCGGACTTGGACCTGCTCGATTTTATTTTGGCATTATCTGAAAGTACGACCTCAGACCTTACCAAGGGCACCCATTTCATTCCAGTAGGTCCAATGGATCCAGAGTTATAAGCGTTTAAAAATTCCTATTAATCTGCATTTGCTTGCTGTATGTTTCTGTTGGCCTGGTATTTGAAAAAAAAAAACGGTCACAAGAAATTTGAACAGAAAAACCGTTACTGTGTGTGTATTAGTGATGAAGGCCTCGTTTACACTTTCAAAAGTTAAACTTTCTCGCCTCGGACTTGGACCTGCTCGATTTTATTTGGCACTATCTTAAAGTACGACCTCAGACCTTTCCAATGGCAGCCCTTTCAATCTAATAGGTCCAATGGATCCAGAGTTATAAGCGTTTGAAGATTCCTATTAACCTCTGGTCTTTCTGGACTTGGACTTGGACCTGCTCGATTTTATTTTGGCTCTATCTGAAAGTACGACCTCAGACCTTACCAATGGCACCCATTTCATTCCAGTAGGTCCAATGGATCCAGAGTTATAAGCGTTTAAAAATTCCTATTAATCGGCATTTGCTTGCTGTATGTTTCTGTTGGCCTGGTATTTGAAAAAAAAAACGGTCACAAGAAATTTGAACAGAAAAACCGTTACTGTGTGTGTATTAGTGATGAAGGCCTCGTTTACACTTTCAAAAGTTAAACTTTCTCGCCTCGGACTTGGACCTGCTCGATTTTATTTGGCACTATCTTAAAGTACGACCTCAGACCTTTCCAATGGCAGCCCTTTCAATCTAATAGGTCCAATGGATCCAGAGTTATAAGCGTTTGAAGATTCCTATTAACCTCTGGTCTTTTTGGACTTGGACCTGCTCGATTTTATTTTGGCACTATCTTAAAGTACGACTTCAGACCTTTCCAATGGCAGCCCTTTCAATCTAATAAGTCCAATGGATCCAGAGTTATAAGCATTTGAAGATTCCTATTAACCTCTGGTCTTTCTGGACTTGGACTTGGACCTGCTCGATTTTATTTTGGCACTATCTGAAAGTACGACCTCAGACCTTACCAATGGCACCCATTTCATTCCAGTAGGTCCAATGGATCCAGAGTTATAAGCGTTTAAAAATTCCTATTAATCTGCATTTGCTTGCTGTATGTTTCTGTTGGCCTGGTATTTGAAAAAAAAAAACGGTCACAAGAAATTTGAACAGAAAAACCGTTACTGTGTGTGTATTAGTGATGAAGGCCTCGTTTACACTTTCAAAAGTTAAACTTTCTCGCCTCGGACTTGGACCTGCTCGATTTTATTTGGCACTATCTTAAAGTACGACCTCAGACCTTTCCAATGGCAGCCCTTTCAATCTAATAGGTCCAATGGATCCAGAGTTATAAGCGTTTGAAGATTCCTATTAACCTCTGGTCTTTTTGGACTTGGACCTGCTCGATTTTATTTTGGCACTATCTTAAAGTACGACTTCAGACCTTTCCAATGGCAGCCCTTTCAATCTAATAAGTCCAATGGATCCAGAGTTATAAGCATTTGAAGATTCCTATTAACCTCTGGTCTTTCTGGACTTGGACTTGGACCTGCTCGATTTTATTTTGGCACTATCTGAAAGTACGACTTCAGACCTTACCAATGGCACCCATTTCATTCCAATGCGTCCAATGGATCCAGAGTTATAAGCGTTTAAAAATTCCTATTAATCGGCATTTGCTTGCTGTATGTTTCTGTTGGCCTGGTATTTGAAAAAAAAAACGGTCACAAGAAATTTGAACAGAAAAACCGTTACTGTGTGTGTATTAGTGATGAAGGCCTCGTTTACACTTTCAAAAGTTAAACTTTCTCGCCTCGGACTTGGACCTGCTCGATTTTATTTGGCACTATCTTAAAGTACGACCTCAGACCTTTCCAATGGCAGCCCTTTCAATCTAATAGGTCCAATGGATCCAGAGTTATAAGCGTTTGAAGATTCCTATTAACCTCTGGTCTTTTTGGACTTGGACCTGCTCGATTTTATTTTGGCACTATCTTAAAGTACGACTTCAGACCTTTCCAATGGCAGCCCTTTCAATCTAATAAGTCCAATGGATCCAGAGTTATAAGCATTTGAAGATTCCTATTAACCTCTGGTCTTTCTGGACTTGGACTTGGACCTGCTCGATTTTATTTTGGCACTATCTGAAAGTACGACTTCAGACCTTACCAATGGCACCCATTTCATTCCAATGCGTCCAATGGATCCAGAGTTATAAGCGTTTAAAAATTCCTATTAATCGGCATTTGCTTGCTGTATGTTTCTGTTGGCCTGGTATTTGAAAAAAAAAACGGTCACAAGAAATTTGAACAGAAAAACCGTTACTGTGTGTGTATTAGTGATGAAGGCCTCGTTTACACTTTCAAAAGTTAAACTTTCTCGCCTCGGACTTGGACCTGCTCGATTTTATTTGGCACTATCTTAAAGTACGACCTCAGACCTTTCCAATGGCAGCCCTTTCAATCTAATAGGTCCAATGGATCCAGAGTTATAAGCGTTTGAAGATTCCTATTAACCTCTGGTCTTTTTGGACTTGGACCTGCTCGATTTTATTTGGCACTATCTTAAAGTACGACTTCAGACCTTTCCAATGGCAGCCCTTTCAATCTAATAGGTCCAATGGATCCAGAGTTATAAGCATTTGAAGATTCCTATTAACCTCTGGTCTTTCTGGACTTAGACTTGGACCTGCTCGATTTTATTTTGGCACTATCTGAAAGTACGACTTCAGACCTTTCCAATGGCAGCCCTTTCAATCTAATAGGTCCAATGGATCCAGAGTTATAAGCGTTTGATGATTCCTATTAACCTCTGGTCTTTCTGGACTTGGACTTGGACCTGCTCGATTTTATTTTGGCACTATCTGAAATTACGACTTCAGACCTTACCAATGGCACCCATTTCATTCCAATACGTCCAATGGATCCAGAGTTATAAGCGTTTAAAAATTCCTATTAATCGGCATTTGCTTGCTGTATGTTTCTGTTGGCCTGGTATTTGAAAAAAAAAAACGGTCACAAGAAATTTGAACAGAAAAACCGTTACTGTGTGTGTATTAGTGATGAAGGCCTCGTTTACACTTTCAAAAGTTAAACTTTCTCGCCTCGGACTTGGACCTGCTCGATTTTATTTGGCACTATCTTAAAGTACGACTTCAGACCCTTCCAATGGCAGCCCTTTCAATCTAATAGGTCCAATGGATCCAGAGTTATAAGCGTTTGAAGATTCCTATTAACCTCTGGTCTTTCTGGACTTGGACTTGGACCTGCTCGATTTTATTTTGGCACTATCTGAAAGTACGACCTCAGACCTTACCAATGGCACCCATTTCATTCCAGTAGGTCCAATGGATCCAGAGTTATAAGCGTTTAAAAATTCCTATTAATCTGCATTTGCTTGCTGTATGTTTCTGTTGGCCTGGTATTTGAAAAAAAAAAACGGTCACAAGAAATTTGAACAGAAAAACCGTTACTGTGTGTGTATTAGTGATGAAGGCCTCGTTTACACTTTCAAAAGTTAAACTTTCTCGCCTCGGACTTGGACCTGCTCGATTTTATTTGGCACTATCTTAAAGTACGACCTCAGACCTTTCCAATGGCAGCCCTTTCAATCTAATAGGTCCAATGGATCCAGAGTTATAAGCGTTTGAAGATTCCTATTAACCTCTGGTCTTTCTGGACTTGGACTTGGACCTGCTCGATTTTATTTTGGCTCTATCTGAAAGTACGACCTCAGACCTTACCAATGGCACCCATTTCATTCCAGTAGGTCCAATGGATCCAGAGTTATAAGCGTTTAAAAATTCCTATTAATCGGCATTTGCTTGCTGTATGTTTCTGTTGGCCTGGTATTTGAAAAAAAAAACGGTCACAAGAAATTTGAACAGAAAAACCGTTACTGTGTGTGTATTAGTGATGAAGGCCTCGTTTACACTTTCAAAAGTTAAACTTTCTCGCCTCGGACTTGGACCTGCTCGATTTTATTTGGCACTATCTTAAAGTACGACCTCAGACCTTTCCAATGGCAGCCCTTTCAATCTAATAGGTCCAATGGATCCAGAGTTATAAGCGTTTGAAGATTCCTATTAACCTCTGGTCTTTTTGGACTTGGACCTGCTCGATTTTATTTTGGCACTATCTTAAAGTACGACTTCAGACCTTTCCAATGGCAGCCCTTTCAATCTAATAAGTCCAATGGATCCAGAGTTATAAGCATTTGAAGATTCCTATTAACCTCTGGTCTTTCTGGACTTGGACTTGGACCTGCTCGATTTTATTTTGGCACTATCTGAAAGTACGACCTCAGACCTTACCAATGGCACCCATTTCATTCCAGTAGGTCCAATGGATCCAGAGTTATAAGCGTTTAAAAATTCCTATTAATCTGCATTTGCTTGCTGTATGTTTCTGTTGGCCTGGTATTTGAAAAAAAAAAACGGTCACAAGAAATTTGAACAGAAAAACCGTTACTGTGTGTGTATTAGTGATGAAGGCCTCGTTTACACTTTCAAAAGTTAAACTTTCTCGCCTCGGACTTGGACCTGCTCGATTTTATTTGGCACTATCTTAAAGTACGACCTCAGACCTTTCCAATGGCAGCCCTTTCAATCTAATAGGTCCAATGGATCCAGAGTTATAAGCGTTTGAAGATTCCTATTAACCTCTGGTCTTTTTGGACTTGGACCTGCTCGATTTTATTTTGGCACTATCTTAAAGTACGACTTCAGACCTTTCCAATGGCAGCCCTTTCAATCTAATAAGTCCAATGGATCCAGAGTTATAAGCATTTGAAGATTCCTATTAACCTCTGGTCTTTCTGGACTTGGACTTGGACCTGCTCGATTTTATTTTGGCACTATCTGAAAGTACGACTTCAGACCTTACCAATGGCACCCATTTCATTCCAATGCGTCCAATGGATCCAGAGTTATAAGCGTTTAAAAATTCCTATTAATCGGCATTTGCTTGCTGTATGTTTCTGTTGGCCTGGTATTTGAAAAAAAAAACGGTCACAAGAAATTTGAACAGAAAAACCGTTACTGTGTGTGTATTAGTGATGAAGGCCTCGTTTACACTTTCAAAAGTTAAACTTTCTCGCCTCGGACTTGGACCTGCTCGATTTTATTTGGCACTATCTTAAAGTACGACCTCAGACCTTTCCAATGGCAGCCCTTTCAATCTAATAGGTCCAATGGATCCAGAGTTATAAGCGTTTGAAGATTCCTATTAACCTCTGGTCTTTTTGGACTTGGACCTGCTCGATTTTATTTTGGCACTATCTTAAAGTACGACTTCAGACCTTTCCAATGGCAGCCCTTTCAATCTAATAAGTCCAATGGATCCAGAGTTATAAGCATTTGAAGATTCCTATTAACCTCTGGTCTTTCTGGACTTGGACTTGGACCTGCTCGATTTTATTTTGGCACTATCTGAAAGTACGACTTCAGACCTTACCAATGGCACCCATTTCATTCCAATGCGTCCAATGGATCCAGAGTTATAAGCGTTTAAAAATTCCTATTAATCGGCATTTGCTTGCTGTATGTTTCTGTTGGCCTGGTATTTGAAAAAAAAAACGGTCACAAGAAATTTGAACAGAAAAACCGTTACTGTGTGTGTATTAGTGATGAAGGCCTCGTTTACACTTTCAAAAGTTAAACTTTCTCGCCTCGGACTTGGACCTGCTCGATTTTATTTGGCACTATCTTAAAGTACGACCTCAGACCTTTCCAATGGCAGCCCTTTCAATCTAATAGGTCCAATGGATCCAGAGTTATAAGCGTTTGAAGATTCCTATTAACCTCTGGTCTTTTTGGACTTGGACCTGCTCGATTTTATTTGGCACTATCTTAAAGTACGACTTCAGACCTTTCCAATGGCAGCCCTTTCAATCTAATAGGTCCAATGGATCCAGAGTTATAAGCATTTGAAGATTCCTATTAACCTCTGGTCTTTCTGGACTTGGACTTGGACCTGCTCGATTTTATTTTGGCACTATCTGAAAGTACGACTTCAGACCTTTCCAATGGCAGCCCTTTCAATCTAATAGGTCCAATGGATCCAGAGTTATAAGCGTTTGATGATTCCTATTAACCTCTGGTCTTTCTGGACTTGGACTTGGACCTGCTCGATTTTATTTTGGCACTATCTGAAATTACGACTTCAGACCTTACCAATGGCACCCATTTCATTCCAATACGTCCAATGGATCCAGAGTTATAAGCGTTTAAAAATTCCTATTAATCGGCATTTGCTTGCTGTATGTTTCTGTTGGCCTGGTATTTGAAAAAAAAAAACGGTCACAAGAAATTTGAACAGAAAAACCGTTACTGTGTGTGTATTAGTGATGAAGGCCTCGTTTACACTTTCAAAAGTTAAACTTTCTCGCCTCGGACTTGGACCTGCTCGATTTTATTTGGCACTATCTTAAAGTACGACTTCAGACCCTTCCAATGGCAGCCCTTTCAATCTAATAGGTCCAATGGATCCAGAGTTATAAGCGTTTGAAGATTCCTATTAACCTCTGGTCTTTCTGGACTTGGACTTGGACCTGCTCGATTTTATTTTGGCACTATCTGAAAGTACGACCTCAGACCTTACCAATGGCACCCATTTCATTCCAGTAGGTCCAATGGATCCAGAGTTATAAGCGTTTAAAAATTCCTATTAATCGGCATTTGCTTGCTGTATGTTTCTGTTGGCCTGGTATTTGAAAAAAAAAAACGGTCACAAGAAATTTGAACAGAAAAACCGTTACTGTGTGTGTATTAGTGATGAAGGCCTCGTTTACACTTTCAAAAGTTAAACTTTCTCGCCTCGGACTTGGACCTGCTCGATTTTATTTGGCACTATCTTAAAGTACGACTTCAGGCCTTTCCAATGGCAGCCCTTTCAATCTAATAGGTCCAATGGATCCAGAGTTATAAGCGTTTGAAGATTCCTATTAACCTCTGGTCTTTCTGGACTTGGACTTGGACCTGCTGGATTTTATTTTGGCACTATCTGAAAGTACGACCTCAGACCTTACCAATGGCACCCATTTCATTCCAGTAGGTCCAATGGATCTAGAGTTATAAGCGTTTAAAAATTCCTATTAATCGGCATTTGCTTGCTGTATGTTTCTGTTGGCCTGGTATTTGAAAAAAAAAAAACGGTCACAAGAAATTTGAACAGAAAAACCGTTACTGTGTGTGTATTAGTGATGAAGGCCTCGTTTACACTTTCAAAAGTTAAACTTTCTCGCCTCGGACTTGGACCTGCTCGATTTTATTTGGCACTATCTTAAAGTACGACTTCAGACCTTTCCAATGGCAGCCCTTTCAATCTAATAGGTCCAATGGATCCAGAGTTATAAGCGTTTGAAGATTCCTATTAACCTCTGGTCTTTCTGGACCTGGACTTGGACCTGCTCGATTTTATTTTGGCACTATCTTAAAGTACGACCTCAGACCTTTCCAATGGCAGCCCTTTCAATCTAATAGGTCCAATGGATCCAGAGTTATAAGCGTTTGAAGATTCCTATTAACCTCTGGTCTTTCTGGACTTGGACTTGGACCTGCTCGATTTTATTTTGGCACTATCTGAAAGTACGACCTCAGACCTTACCAATGGCACCCATTTCATTCCAGTAGGTCCAATGGATCTAGAGTTATAAGCGTTTAAAAATTCCTATTAATCGGCATTTGCTTGCTGTATGTTTCTGTTGGCCTGGTATTTGAAAAAAAAAACGGTCACAAGAAATTTGAACAGAAAAACCGTTACTGTGTGTGTATTAGTGATGAAGGCCTCGTTTACACTTTCAAAAGTTAAACTTTCTCGCCTCGGACTTGGACCTGCTCGATTTTATTTGGCACTATCTTAAAGTACGACCTCAGACCTTTCCAATGGCAGCCCTTTCAATCTAATAGGTCCAATGGATCCAGAGTTATAAGCGTTTGAAGATTCCTATTAACCTCTGGTCTTTTTGGACTTGGACCTGCTCGATTTTATTTTGGCACTATCTTAAAGTACGACTTCAGACCTTTCCAATGGCAGCCCTTTCAATCTAATAAGTCCAATGGATCCAGAGTTATAAGCATTTGAAGATTCCTATTAACCTCTGGTCTTTCTGGACTTGGACTTGGACCTGCTCGATTTTATTTTGGCACTATCTGAAAGTACGACTTCAGACCTTACCAATGGCACCCATTTCATTCCAATGCGTCCAATGGATCCAGAGTTATAAGCGTTTAAAAATTCCTATTAATCGGCATTTGCTTGCTGTATGTTTCTGTTGGCCTGGTATTTGAAAAAAAAAACGGTCACAAGAAATTTGAACAGAAAAACCGTTACTGTGTGTGTATTAGTGATGAAGGCCTCGTTTACACTTTCAAAAGTTAAACTTTCTCGCCTCGGACTTGGACCTGCTCGATTTTATTTGGCACTATCTTAAAGTACGACCTCAGACCTTTCCAATGGCAGCCCTTTCAATCTAATAGGTCCAATGGATCCAGAGTTATAAGCGTTTGAAGATTCCTATTAACCTCTGGTCTTTTTGGACTTGGACCTGCTCGATTTTATTTGGCACTATCTTAAAGTACGACTTCAGACCTTTCCAATGGCAGCCCTTTCAATCTAATAGGTCCAATGGATCCAGAGTTATAAGCATTTGAAGATTCCTATTAACCTCTGGTCTTTCTGGACTTGGACTTGGACCTGCTCGATTTTATTTTGGCACTATCTGAAAGTACGACTTCAGACCTTTCCAATGGCAGCCCTTTCAATCTAATAGGTCCAATGGATCCAGAGTTATAAGCGTTTGATGATTCCTATTAACCTCTGGTCTTTCTGGACTTGGACTTGGACCTGCTCGATTTTATTTTGGCACTATCTGAAATTACGACTTCAGACCTTACCAATGGCACCCATTTCATTCCAATACGTCCAATGGATCCAGAGTTATAAGCGTTTAAAAATTCCTATTAATCGGCATTTGCTTGCTGTATGTTTCTGTTGGCCTGGTATTTGAAAAAAAAAAACGGTCACAAGAAATTTGAACAGAAAAACCGTTACTGTGTGTGTATTAGTGATGAAGGCCTCGTTTACACTTTCAAAAGTTAAACTTTCTCGCCTCGGACTTGGACCTGCTCGATTTTATTTGGCACTATCTTAAAGTACGACTTCAGACCCTTCCAATGGCAGCCCTTTCAATCTAATAGGTCCAATGGATCCAGAGTTATAAGCGTTTGAAGATTCCTATTAACCTCTGGTCTTTCTGGACTTGGACTTGGACCTGCTCGATTTTATTTTGGCACTATCTGAAAGTACGACCTCAGACCTTACCAATGGCACCCATTTCATTCCAGTAGGTCCAATGGATCCAGAGTTATAAGCGTTTAAAAATTCCTATTAATCGGCATTTGCTTGCTGTATGTTTCTGTTGGCCTGGTATTTGAAAAAAAAAAACGGTCACAAGAAATTTGAACAGAAAAACCGTTACTGTGTGTGTATTAGTGATGAAGGCCTCGTTTACACTTTCAAAAGTTAAACTTTCTCGCCTCGGACTTGGACCTGCTCGATTTTATTTGGCACTATCTTAAAGTACGACTTCAGGCCTTTCCAATGGCAGCCCTTTCAATCTAATAGGTCCAATGGATCCAGAGTTATAAGCGTTTGAAGATTCCTATTAACCTCTGGTCTTTCTGGACTTGGACTTGGACCTGCTGGATTTTATTTTGGCACTATCTGAAAGTACGACCTCAGACCTTACCAATGGCACCCATTTCATTCCAGTAGGTCCAATGGATCTAGAGTTATAAGCGTTTAAAAATTCCTATTAATCGGCATTTGCTTGCTGTATGTTTCTGTTGGCCTGGTATTTGAAAAAAAAAAAACGGTCACAAGAAATTTGAACAGAAAAACCGTTACTGTGTGTGTATTAGTGATGAAGGCCTCGTTTACACTTTCAAAAGTTAAACTTTCTCGCCTCGGACTTGGACCTGCTCGATTTTATTTGGCACTATCTTAAAGTACGACTTCAGACCTTTCCAATGGCAGCCCTTTCAATCTAATAGGTCCAATGGATCCAGAGTTATAAGCGTTTGAAGATTCCTATTAACCTCTGGTCTTTCTGGACCTGGACTTGGACCTGCTCGATTTTATTTTGGCACTATCTTAAAGTACGACCTCAGACCTTTCCAATGGCAGCCCTTTCAATCTAATAGGTCCAATGGATCCAGAGTTATAAGCGTTTGAAGATTCCTATTAACCTCTGGTCTTTCTGGACTTGGACTTGGACCTGCTCGATTTTATTTTGGCACTATCTGAAAGTACGACCTCAGACCTTACCAATGGCACCCATTTCATTCCAGTAGGTCCAATGGATCTAGAGTTATAAGCGTTTAAAAATTCCTATTAATCGGCATTTGCTTGCTGTATGTTTCTGTTGGCCTGGTATTTGAAAAAAAAAACGGTCACAAGAAATTTGAACAGAAAAACCGTTACTGTGTGTGTATTAGTGATGAAGGCCTCGTTTACACTTTCAAAAGTTAAACTTTCTCGCCTCGGACTTGGACCTGCTCGATTTTATTTGGCACTATCTTAAAGTACGACCTCAGACCTTTCCAATGGCAGCCCTTTCAATCTAATAGGTCCAATGGATCCAGAGTTATAAGCGTTTGAAGATTCCTATTAACCTCTGGTCTTTCTGGACTTGGACTTGGACCTGCTCGATTTTATTTTGGCACTATCTGAAAGTACGACTTCAGACCTTACCAATGGCACCCATTTCATTCCAATGCGTCCAATGGATCCAGAGTTATAAGCGTTTAAAAATTCCTATTAATCGGCATTTGCTTGCTGTATGTTTCTGTTGGCCTGGTATTTGAAAAAAAAAACGGTCACAAGAAATTTGAACAGAAAAACCGTTACTGTGTGTGTATTAGTGATGAAGGCCTCGTTTACACTTTCAAAAGTTAAACTTTCTCGCCTCGGACTTGGACCTGCTCGATTTTATTTGGCACTATCTTAAAGTACGACCTCAGACCTTTCCAATGGCAGCCCTTTCAATCTAATAGGTCCAATGGATCCAGAGTTATAAGCGTTTGAAGATTCCTATTAACCTCTGGTCTTTTTGGACTTGGACCTGCTCGATTTTATTTTGGCACTATCTGAAAGTACGACCTCAGACCTTACCAATGGCACCCATTTCATTCCAGTAGGTCCAATGGATCCAGAGTTATAAGCGTTTAAAAATTCCTATTAATCGGCATTTGCTTGCTGTATGTTTCTGTTGGCCTGGTATTTGAAAAAAAAAACGGTCACAAGAAATTTGAACAGAAAAACCGTTACTGTGTGTGTATTAGTGATGAAGGCCTCGTTTACACTTTCAAAAGTTAAACTTTCTCGCCTCGGACTTGGACCTGCTCGATTTTATTTGGCACTATCTTAAAGTACGACTTCAGACCCTTCCAATGGCAGCCCTTTCAATCTAATAGGTCCAATGGATCCAGAGTTATAAGCGTTTGAAGATTCCTATTAACCTCTGGTCTTTCTGGACTTGGACTTGGACCTGCTCGATTTTATTTTGGCACTATCTGAAAGTACGACCTCAGACCTTACCAATGGCACCCATTTCATTCCAGTAGGTCCAATGGATCCAGAGTTATAAGCGTTTAAAAATTCCTATTAATCGGCATTTGCTTGCTGTATGTTTCTGTTGGCCTGGTATTTGAAAAAAAAAAACGGTCACAAGAAATTTGAACAGAAAAACCGTTACTGTGTGTGTATTAGTGATGAAGGCCTCGTTTACACTTTCAAAAGTTAAACTTTCTCGCCTCGGACTTGGACCTGCTCGATTTTATTTGGCACTATCTTAAAGTACGACCTCAGACCTTTCCAATGGCAGCCCTTTCAATCTAATAGGTCCAATGGATCCAGAGTTATAAGCGTTTGAAGATTCCTATTAACCTCTGGTCTTTCTCGCCTCGGACTTGGACCTGCTCGATTTTATTTTGGCACTATCTGAAAGTACGACCTCAGACCTTACCAATGGCACCCATTTCATTCCAGTAGGTCCAATGGCTCCAGAGTTATAAGCGTTTAAAAATTCCTATTAATCGGCATTTGCTTGCTGTATGTTTCTGTTGGCCTGGTATTTGAAAAAAAAAAACGGTCACAAGAAATTTGAACAGAAAAACCGTTACTGTGTGTGTATTAGTGATGAAGGCCTCGTTTACACTTTCAAAAGTTAAACTTTCTCGCCTCGGACTTGGACCTGCTCGATTTTATTTGACACTATCTTAAAGTACGACTTCAGACCTTTCCAATGGCAGCCCTTTCAATCTAATAGGTCCAATGGATCCAGAGTTATAAGCGTTTGAAGATTCCTATTAACCTCTGGTCTTTCTGGACTTGGACTTGGACCTGCTCGATTTTATTTTGGCACTATCTGAAAGTACGACCTCAGACCTTACCAATGGCACCCATTTCATTCCAGTAGGTCCAATGGATCCAGAGTTATAAGCGTTTAAAAATTCCTATTAATCGGCATTTGCTTGCTGTATGTTTCTGTTGGCCTGGTATTTGAAAAAAAAAACGGTCACAAGAAATTTGAACAGAAAAACCGTTACTGTGTGTGTATTAGTGATGAAGGCCTCGTTTACACTTTCAAAAGTTAAACTTTCTCGCCTCGGACTTGGACCTGCTCGATTTTATTTGGCACTATCTTAAAGTACGACCTCAGACCTTTCCAATGGCAGCCCTTTCAATCTAATAGGTCCAATGGATCCAGAGTTATAAGCGTTTGAAGATTCCTATTAACCTCTGGTCTTTCTCGCCTCGGACTTGGACCTGCTCGATTTTATTTTGGCACTATCTGAAAGTACGACCTCAGACCTTACCAATGGCACCCATTTCATTCCAGTAGGTCCAATGGCTCCAGAGTTATAAGCGTTTAAAAATTCCTATTAATCGGCATTTGCTTGCTGTATGTTTCTGTTGGCCTGGTATTTGAAAAAAAAAACGGTCACAAGAAATTTGAACAGAAAAACCGTTACTGTGTGTGTATTAGTGATGAAGGCCTCGTTTACACTTTCAAAAGTTAAACTTTCTCGCCTCGGACTTGGACCTGCTCGATTTTATTTGGCACTATCTTAAAGTACGACCTCAGACCTTTCCAATGGCAGCCCTTTCAATCTAATAGGTCCAATGGATCCAGAGTTATAAGCGTTTGAAGATTCCTATTAACCTCTGGTCTTTCTGGACTTGGACTTGGACCTGCTCGATTTTATTTTGGCACTATCTGAAAGTACGACCTCAGACCTTACCAATGGCAGCCCTTTCAATCTAATAGGTCCAATGGATCCAGAGTTATAAGCGTTTGAAGATTCCTATTAACCTCTGGTCTTTCTGGACTTGGACTTGGACCTGCTCGATTTTATTTTGGCACTATCTGAAAGTACGACCTCAGACCTTACCAATGGCACCCATTTCATTCCAGTAGGTCCAATGGATCCAGAGTTATAAGCGTTTAAAAATTCCTATTAATCGGCATTTGCTTGCTGTATGTTTCTGTTGGCCTGGTATTTGAAAAAAAAAACGGTCACAAGAAATTTGAACAGAAAAACCGTTACTGTGTGTGTATTAGTGATGAAGGCCTCGTTTACACTTTAAAAGTTAAACTTTCTCGCCTCGGACTTGGACCTGCTCGATTTTATTTGGCACTATCTTAAAGTACGACCTCAGACCTTTCCAATGGCAGCCCTTTCAATCTAATAGGTCCAATGGATCCAGAGTTATAAGCGTTTGAAGATTCCTATTAACCTCTGGTCTTTCTGGACTTGGACTTGGACCTGCTCGATTTTATTTTGGCACTATCTGAAAGTACGACCTCAGACCTTACCAATGGCACCCATTTCATTCCAGTAGGTCCAATGGATCCAGAGTTATAAGCGTTTAAAAATTCCTATTAATCGGCATTTGCTTGCTGTATGTTTCTGTTGGCCTGGTATTTGAAAAAAAAAACGGTCACAAGAAATTTGAACAGAAAAACCGTTACTGTGTGTGTATTAGTGATGAAGGCCTCGTTTACACTTTCAAAAGTTAAACTTTCTCGCCTCGGACTTGGACCTGCTCGATTTTATTTGGCACTATCTTAAAGTACGACCTCAGACCTTTCCAATGGCAGCCCTTTCAATCTAATAGGTCCAATGGATCCAGAGTTATAAGCGTTTGAAGATTCCTATTAACCTCTGGTCTTTCTGGACTTGGACTTGGACCTGCTCGATTTTATTTTGGCACTATCTGAAAGTACGACCTCAGACCTTACCAATGGCACCCATTTCATTCCAGTAGGTCCAATGGATCTAGAGTTATAAGCGTTTAAAAATTCCTATTAATCGGCATTTGCTTGCTGTATGTTTCTGTTGGCCTGGTATTTGAAAAAAAAAACGGTCACAAGAAATTTGAACAGAAAAACCGTTACTGTGTGTGTATTAGTGATGAAGGCCTCGTTTACACTTTCAAAAGTTAAACTTTCTCGCCTCGGACTTGGACCTGCTCGATTTTATTTGGCACTATCTTAAAGTACGACTTCAGACCTTTCCAATGGCAGCCCTTTCAATCTAATAGGTCCAATGGATCCAGAGTTATAAGCGTTTGAAGATTCCTATTAACCTCTGGTCTTTCTGGACTTGGACTTGGACCTGCTCGATTTTATTTTGGCACTATCTGAAAGTACGACCTCAGACCTTACCAATGGCACCCATTTCATTCCAGTAGGTCCAATGGATCCAGAGTTATAAGCGTTTAAAAATTCCTATTAATCGGCATTTGCTTGCTGTATGTTTCTGTTGGCCTGGTATTTGAAAAAAAAACGGTCACAAGAAATTTGAACAGAAAAACCGTTACTGTGTGTGTATTAGTGATGAAGGCCTCGTTTACACTTTCAAAAGTTAAACTTTCTCGCCTCGGACTTGGACCTGCTCGATTTTATTTGGCACTATCTTAAAGTACGACTTCAGACCTTTCCAATGGCAGCCCTTTCAATATAATAGGTCCAATTGATCCAGAGTTATAAGCATTTGAAGATTCCTATTAACCTCTGGTCTTTCTGGACCTGGACTTGGACCTGCTCGATTTTATTTTGGCACTATCTTAAAGTACGACCTCAGACCTTTCCAATGGCAGCCCTTTCAATCTAATAGGTCCAATGGATCCAGAGTTATAAGCGTTTGAAGATTCCTATTAACCTCTGGTCTTTCTGGACTTGGACTTGGACCTGCTCGATTTTATTTTGGCACTATCTGAAAGTACGACCTCAGACCTTACCAATGGCACCCATTTCATTCCAGTAGGTCCAATGGATCTAGAGTTATAAGCGTTTAAAAATTCCTATTAATCGGCATTTGCTTGCTGTATGTTTCTGTTGGCCTGGTATTTGAAAAAAAAAACGGTCACAAGAAATTTGAACAGAAAAACCGTTACTGTGTGTGTATTAGTGATGAAGGCCTCGTTTACACTTTCAAAAGTTAAACTTTCTCGCCTCGGACTTGGACCTGCTCGATTTTATTTGGCACTATCTTAAAGTACGACCTCAGACCTTTCCAATGGCAGCCCTTTCAATCTAATAGGTCCAATGGATCCAGAGTTATAAGCGTTTGAAGATTCCTATTAACCTCTGGTCTTTCTGGACTTGGACTTGGACCTGCTCGATTTTATTTTGGCACTATCTGAAAGTACGACCTCAGACCTTACCAATGGCACCCATTTCATTCCAGTAGGTCCAATGGATCCAGAGTTATAAGCGTTTAAAAATTCCTATTAATCGGCATTTGCTTGCTGTATGTTTCTGTTGGCCTGGTATTTGAAAAAAAAAAACGGTCACAAGAAATTTGAACAGAAAAACCGTTACTGTGTGTGTATTAGTGATGAAGGCCTCGTTTACACTTTCAAAAGTTAAACTTTCTCGCCTCGGACTTGGACCTGCTCGATTTTATTTGGCACTATCTTAAAGTACGACCTCAGACCTTTCCAATGGCAGCCCTTTCAATCTAATAGGTCCAATGGATCCAGAGTTATAAGCGTTTGAAGATTCCTATTAACCTCTGGTCTTTCTGGACTTGGACTTGGACCTGCTCGATTTTATTTTGGCACTATCTGAAAGTACGACTTCAGACCTTTCCAATGGCACCCATTTCATTCCAATAGGTGCAATGGATCCAGAGTTATAAGCGTTTAAAAATTCCTATTAATCGGCATTTGCTTGCTGTATGTTTCTGTTGGCCTGGTATTTGAAAAAAAAAACGGTCACAAGAAATTTTAACAGAAAAACCGTTACTGTGTGTG
Organism: Sarcophaga subvicina; assembly: GCA_936449025.2. Lineage (NCBI taxonomy): Eukaryota > Metazoa > Arthropoda > Insecta > Diptera > Sarcophagidae > Sarcophaga > Sarcophaga subvicina. The sequence continues at coordinate 15,261,720 of OW388083.2, read as the reverse complement.
TATTAGTGATGAAGACCTCGTTTACACTTTCAAAAGTTAAACTTTCTCGCCTCGGACTTGGACCTGCTCGATTTTATTTGGCACTATCTTAAAGTACGACCTCAGACCTTTCCAATGGCAGCCCTTTCAATCTAATAGGTCCAATGGATCCAGAGTTATAAGCGTTTGAAGATTCCTATTAACCTCTGGTCTTTCTGGACTTGGACTTGGGCCTGCTCGATTTTATTTTGGCACTATCTGAAAGTACGACTTCAGACCTTACCAATGGCACCCATTTCATTCCAGTAGGTCCAATGGATCCAGAGTTATATGCGTTTAAAAATTCCTATTAATCGGCATTTGCTTGCTGTATGTTTCTGTTGGCCTGGTATTTGAAAAAAAAACGGTCACAAGAAATTTGAACAGAAAAACCGTTACTGTGTGTGTATTAGTGATGAAGGCCTCGTTTACACTTTCAAAAGTTAAACTTTCTCGCCTCGGACTTGGACCTGCTCGATTTTATTTGGCACTATCTTAAAGTACGACCTCAGACCTTTCCAATGGCAGCCCTTTCAATCTAATAGGTCCAATGGATCCAGAGTTATAAGCGTTTGAAGATTCCTATTAACCTCTGGTCTTTCTGGACTTGGACTTGGACCTGCTCGATTTTATTTTGGCACTATCTGAAAGTACGACCTCAGACCTTACCAATGGCACCCATTTCATTCCAGTAGGTCCAATGGATCCAGAGTTATAAGCGTTTAAAAATTCCTATTAATCGACATTTGCTTGCTGTATGTTTCTGTTGGCCTGGTATTTGAAAAAAAAAAACGGTCACAAGAACTTTGAACAGAAAAACAGTTACTGTGTGTGTATTAGTGATGAAGGCCTCGTTTACACTTTCAAAAGTTAAACTTTCTCGCCTCGGACTTGGACCTGCTCGATTTTATTTGGCACTATCTTAAAGTACGACCTCAGACCTTTCCAATGGCAGCCCTTTCAATCTAATAGGTCCAATGGATCCAGAGTTATAAGCGTTTGAAGATTCCTATTAACCTCTGGTCTTTCTGGACTTGGACTTGGACCTGCCCGATTTTATTTTGGCACTATCTGAAAGTACGACCTCAAACCTTTCCAATGGCACCCATTTCATTCCAATAGGTGCAATGGATCCAGAGTTATAAGCGTTTAAAAATTCCTATTAATCGGCATTTGCTTGCTCTATATTTCTGTTGGCCTGGTATTTGAAAAAAAAACGGTCACAAGAAATTTGAACAGAAAAACCGTTACTGTGTGTGTATTTGTGATGAAGGCCTCGTTTACACTTTCAAAAGTTAAACTTTCTCGCCTCGGACTTGGACCTGCTCGATTTTATTTTGGCACTATCTGAAAGTACGACCTCAGACCTTTCCAATGGCAGCCCTTTCAATCTAATAGGTCCAATGGATCCAGAGTTATAAGCGTTTGAAGATTCCTATTAACCTCTGGTCTTTCTGGACTTGGACTTGGGCCTGCTCGATTTTATTTTGGCACTATCTGAAAGTACGACTTCAGACCTTACCAATGGCACCCATTTCATTCCAGTAGGTCCAATGGATCCAGAGTTATAAGCGTTTAAAAATTCCTATTAATCGGCATTTGCTTGCTGTATGTTTCTGTTGGCCTGGTATTTGAAAAAAAAAACGGTCACAAGAAATTTGAACAGAAAAACCGTTACTGTGTGTGTATTAGTGATGAAGGCCTCGTTTACACTTTCAAAAGTTAAACTTTCTCGCCTCGGACTTGGACCTGCTCGATTTTATTTGGCACTATCTTAAAGTACGACCTCAGACCTTTCCAATGGCAGCCCTTTCAATCTAATAGGTCCAATGGATCCAGAGTTATAAGCGTTTGAAGATTCCTATTAACCTCTGGTCTTTCTGGACTTGGACTTGGACCTGCTCGATTTTATTTTGGCACTATCTGAAAGTACGACCTCAGACCTTACCAATGGCACCCATTTCATTCCAGTAGGTCCAATGGATCCAGAGTTATAAGCGTTTAAAAATTCATATTAATCGGCATTTGCTTGCTGTATGTTTCTGTTGGCCTGGTATTTGAAAAAAAAAAACGGTCACAAGAAATTTGAACAGAAAAACCGTTACTGTGTGTGTATTAGTGATGAAGGCCTCGTTTACACTTTCAAAAGTTAAACTTTCTCGCCTCGGACTTGGACCTGCTCGATTTTATTTGGCACTATCTTAAAGTACGACCTCAGACCTTTCCAATGGCAGCCCTTTCAATCTAATAGGTCCAATGGATCCAGAGTTATAAGCGTTTGAAGATTCCTATTAACCTCTGGTCTTTCTGGACTTGGACTTGGGCCTGCTCGATTTTATTTTGGCACTATCTGAAAGTACGACTTCAGACCTTACCAATGGCACCCATTTCATTCCAGTAGGTCCAATGGATCCAGAGTTATAAGCGTTTAAAAATTCCTATTAATCGGCATTTGCTTGCTGTATGTTTCTGTTGGCCTGGTATTTGAAAAAAAAAACGGTCACAAGAAATTTGAACAGAAAAACCGTTACTGTGTGTGTATTAGTGATGAAGGCCTCGTTTACACTTTCAAAAGTTAAACTTTCTCGCCTCGGACTTGGACCTGCTCGATTTTATTTTGGCACTATCTGAAAGTACGACCTCAGACCTTACCAATGGCACCCATTTCATTCCAGTAGGTCCAATGGATCCAGAGTTATAAGCGTTTAAAAATTCCTATTAATCGGCATTTGCTTGCTGTATGTTTCTGTTGGCCTGGTATTTGAAAAAAAAAAAACGGTCACAAGAAATTTGAACAGAAAAACCGTTACTGTGTGTGTATTAGTGATGAAGGCCTCGTTTACACTTTCAAAAGTTAAACTTTCTCGCTTCGGACTTGGACCTGCTCGATTTTATTTGGCACTATCTTAAAGTACGACCTCAGACCTTTCCAATGGCAGCCCTTTCAATCTAATAGGTCCAATGGATCCAGAGTTATAAGCGTTTGAAGATTCCTATTAACCTCTGGTCTTTCTGGACTTGGACTTGGACCTGCTCGATTTTATTTTGGCACTATCTGAAAGTACGACTTCAGACCTTTCCAATGGCACCCATTTCATTCCAATAGGTGCAATGGATCCAGAGTTATAAGCGTTTAAAAATTCCTATTAATCGGCATTTGCTTGCTGTATGTTTCTGTTGGCCTGGTATTTGAAAAAAAAAACGGTCACAAGAAATTTTAACAGAAAAACCGTTACTGTGTGTGTATTAGTGATGAAGACCTCGTTTACACTTTCAAAAGTTAAACTTTCTCGCCTCGGACTTGGACCTGCTCGATTTTATTTGGCACTATCTTAAAGTACGACCTCAGACCTTTCCAATGGCAGCCCTTTCAATCTAATAGGTCCAATGGATCCAGAGTTATAAGCGTTTGAAGATTCCTATTAACCTCTGGTCTTTCTGGACTTGGACTTGGGCCTGCTCGATTTTATTTTGGCACTATCTGAAAGTACGACTTCAGACCTTACCAATGGCACCCATTTCATTCCAGTAGGTCCAATGGATCCAGAGTTATAAGCGTTTAAAAATTCCTATTAATCGGCATTTGCTTGCTGTATGTTTCTGTTGGCCTGGTATTTGAAAAAAAAAACGGTCACAAGAAATTTGAACAGAAAAACCGTTACTGTGTGTGTATTAGTGATGAAGGCCTCGTTTACACTTTCAAAAGTTAAACTTTCTCGCCTCGGACTTGGACCTGCTCGATTTTATTTGGCACTATCTTAAAGTACGACCTCAGACCTTTCCAATGGCAGCCCTTTCAATCTAATAGGTCCAATGGATCCAGAGTTATAAGCGTTTGAAGATTCCTATTAACCTCTGGTCTTTCTGGACTTGGACTTGGACCTGCTCGATTTTATTTTGGCACTATCTGAAAGTACGACCTCAGACCTTACCAATGGCACCCATTTCATTCCAGTAGGTCCAATGGATCCAGAGTTATAAGCGTTTAAAAATTCATATTAATCGGCATTTGCTTGCTGTATGTTTCTGTTGGCCTGGTATTTGAAAAAAAAAACGGTCACAAGAAATTTGAACAGAAAAACCGTTACTGTGTGTGTATTAGTGATGAAGGCCTCGTTTACACTTTCAAAAGTTAAACTTTCTCGCCTCGGACTTGGACCTGCTCGATTTTATTTGGCACTATCTTAAAGTACGACCTCAGACCTTTCCAATGGCAGCCCTTTCAATCTAATAGGTCCAATGGATCCAGAGTTATAAGCGTTTGAAGATTACTATTAACCTCTGGTCTTTCTGGACTTGGAGTTGGACCTGCTCGATTTTATTTTGGCACTATCTGAAAGTACGACCTCAGACCTTACCAATGGCACCCATTTCATTCCAGTAGGTCCAATGGATCCAGAGTTATAAGCGTTTAAAAATTCCTATTAATCGGCATTTGCTTGCTGTATGTTTCTGTTGGCCTGGTATTTGAAAAAAAAACGGTCACAAGAAATTTGAACAGAAAAACCGTTACTGTGTGTGTATTAGTGATGAAGGCCTCGTTTACACTTTCAAAAGTTAAACTTTCTCGCCTCGGACTTGGACCTGCTCGATTTTATTTGGCACTATCTTAAAGTACGACCTCAGACCTTTCCAATGGCAGCCCTTTCAATCTAATAGGTCCAATGGATCCAGAGTTATAAGCGTTTGAAGATTCCTATTAACCTCTGGTCTTTCTGGACTTGGACTTGGACCTGCTCGATTTTATTTTGGCACTATCTGAAAGTACGACCTCAGACCTTACCAATGGCACCCATTTCATTCCAGTAGGTCCAATGGATCCAGAGTTATAAGCGTTTAAAAATTCCTATTAATCGGCATTTGCTTGCTGTATGTTTCTGTTGGCCTGGTATTTGAAAAAAAAAAACGGTCACAAGAAATTTGAACAGAAAAACCGTTACTGTGTGTGTATTAGTGATGAAGGCCTCGTTTACACTTTCAAAAGTTAAACTTTCTCGCCTCGGACTTGGACCTGCTCGATTTTATTTGGCACTATCTTAAAGTACGACCTCAGACCTTTCCAATGGCAGCCCTTTCAATCTAATAGGTCCAATGGATCCAGAGTTATAAGCGTTTGAAGATTCCTATTAACCTCTGGTCTTTCTGGACTTGGACTTGGACCTGCTCGATTTTATTTTGGCACTATCTGAAAGTACGACCTCAGACCTTACCAATGGCACCCATTTCATTCCAGTAGGTCCAATGGATCCAGAGTTATAAGCGTTTAAAAATTCATATTAATCGGCATTTGCTTGCTGTATGTTTCTGTTGGCCTGGTATTTGAAAAAAAAAACGGTCACAAGAAATTTGAACAGAAAAACCGTTACTGTGTGTGTATTAGTGATGAAGGCCTCGTTTACACTTTCAAAAGTTAAACTTTCTCGCCTCGGACTTGGACCTGCTCGATTTTATTTGGCACTATCTTAAAGTACGACCTCAGACCTTTCCAATGGCAGCCCTTTCAATCTAATAGGTCCAATGGATCCAGAGTTATAAGCGTTTGAAGATTCCTATTAACCTCTGGTCTTTCTGGACTTGGACTTGGACCTGCTCGATTTTATTTTGGCACTATCTGAAAGTACGACCTCAGACCTTACCAATGGCACCCATTTCATTCCAGTAGGTCCAATGGATCCAGAGTTATAAGCGTTTAAAAATTCCTATTAATCGGCATTTGCTTGCTGTATGTTTCTGTTGGCCTGGTATTTGAAAAAAAAACGGTCACAAGAAATTTGAACAGAAAAACCGTTACTGTGTGTGTATTAGTGATGAAGGCCTCGTTTACACTTTCAAAAGTTAAACTTTCTCGCCTCGGACTTGGACCTGCTCGATTTTATTTGGCACTATCTTAAAGTACGACCTCAGACCTTTCCAATGGCAGCCCTTTCAATCTAATAGGTCCAATGGATCCAGAGTTATAAGCGTTTGAAGATTCCTATTAACCTCTGGTCTTTCTGGACTTGGACTTGGACCTGCTCGATTTTATTTTGGCACTATCTGAAAGTACGACCTCAGACCTTACCAATGGCACCCATTTCATTCCAGTAGGTCCAATGGATCCAGAGTTATAAGCGTTTAAAAATTCCTATTAATCGGCATTTGCTTGCTGTATGTTTCTGTTGGCCTGGTATTTGAAAAAAAAAACGGTCACAAGAAATTTGAACAGAAAAACCGTTACTGTGTGTGTATTAGTGATGAAGGCCTCGTTTACACTTTCAAAAGTTAAACTTTCTCGCCTCGGACTTGGACCTGCTCGATTTTATTTGGCACTATCTTAAAGTACGACCTCAGACCTTTCCAATGGCAGCCCTTTCAATCTAATAGGTCCAATGGATCCAGAGTTATAAGCGTTTGAAGATTCCTATTAACCTCTGGTCTTTCTGGACTTGGACTTGGACCTGCTCGATTTTATTTTGGCACTATCTGAAAGTACGACTTCAGACCTTTCCAATGGCACCCATTTCATTCCAATAGGTGCAATGGATCCAGAGTTATAAGCGTTTAAAAATTCCTATTAATCGGCATTTGCTTGCTGTATGTTTCTGTTGGCCTGGTATTTGAAAAAAAAAACGGTCACAAGAAATTTTAACAGAAAAACCGTTACTGTGTGTGTATTAGTGATGAAGACCTCGTTTACACTTTCAAAAGTTAAACTTTCTCGCCTCGGACTTGGACCTGCTCGATTTTATTTGGCACTATCTTAAAGTACGACCTCAGACCTTTCCAATGGCAGCCCTTTCAATCTAATAGGTCCAATGGATCCAGAGTTATAAGCGTTTGAAGATTCCTATTAACCTCTGGTCTTTCTGGACTTGGACTTGGGCCTGCTCGATTTTATTTTGGCACTATCTGAAAGTACGACTTCAGACCTTACCAATGGCACCCATTTCATTCCAGTAGGTCCAATGGATCCAGAGTTATAAGCGTTTAAAAATTCCTATTAATCGGCATTTGCTTGCTGTATGTTTCTGTTGGCCTGGTATTTGAAAAAAAAAACGGTCACAAGAAATTTGAACAGAAAAACCGTTACTGTGTGTGTATTAGTGATGAAGGCCTCGTTTACACTTTCAAAAGTTAAACTTTCTCGCCTCGGACTTGGACCTGCTCGATTTTATTTGGCACTATCTTAAAGTACGACCTCAGACCTTTCCAATGGCAGCCCTTTCAATCTAATAGGTCCAATGGATCCAGAGTTATAAGCGTTTGAAGATTCCTATTAACCTCTGGTCTTTCTGGACTTGGACTTGGACCTGCTCGATTTTATTTTGGCACTATCTGAAAGTACGACCTCAGACCTTACCAATGGCACCCATTTCATTCCAGTAGGTCCAATGGATCCAGAGTTATAAGCGTTTAAAAATTCCTATTAATCGGCATTTGCTTGCTGTATGTTTCTGTTGGCCTGGTATTTGAAAAAAAAAACGGTCACAAGAAATTTGAACAGAAAAACCGTTACTGTGTGTGTATTAGTGATGAAGGCCTCGTTTACACTTTCAAAAGTTAAACTTTCTCGCCTCGGACTTGGACCTGCTCGATTTTATTTGGCACTATCTTAAAGTACGACCTCAGACCTTTCCAATGGCAGCCCTTTCAATCTAATAGGTCCAATGGATCCAGAGTTATAAGCGTTTGAAGATTCCTATTAACCTCTGGTCTTTCTGGACTTGGACTTGGACCTGCTCGATTTTATTTTGGCACTATCTGAAAGTACGACCTCAGACCTTACCAATGGCACCCATTTCATTCCAGTAGGTCCAATGGATCCAGAGTTATAAGCGTTTAAAAATTCCTATTAATCGACATTTGCTTGCTGTATGTTTCTGTTGGCCTGGTATTTGAAAAAAAAAACGGTCACAAGAACTTTGAACAGAAAAACAGTTACTGTGTGTGTATTAGTGATGAAGGCCTCGTTTACACTTTCAAAAGTTAAACTTTCTCGCCTCGGACTTGGACCTGTTCGATTTTATTTGGCACTATCTTAAAGTACGACCTCAGACCTTTCCAATGGCAGCCCTTTCAATCTAATAGGTCCAATGGATCCAGAGTTATAAGCGTTTGAAGATTCCTATTAACCTCTGGTCTTTCTGGACTTGGACTTGGACCTGCCCGATTTTATTTTGGCACTATCTGAAAGTACGACCTCAAACCTTTCCAATGGCACCCATTTCATTCCAATAGGTGCAATGGATCCAGAGTTATAAGCGTTTAAAAATTCCTATTAATCGGCATTTGCTTGCTCTATATTTCTGTTGGCCTGGTATTTGAAAAAAAAACGGTCACAAGAAATTTGAACAGAAAAACCGTTACTGTGTGTGTATTTGTGATGAAGGCCTCGTTTACACTTTCAAAAGTTAAACTTTCTCGCCTCGGACTTGGACCTGCTCGATTTTATTTGGCACTATCTTAAAGTACGACCTCAGACCTTTCCAATGGCAGCCCTTTCAATCTAATAGGTCCAATGGATCCAGAGTTATAAGCGTTTGAAGATTCCTATTAACCTCTGGTCTTTCTGGACTTGGACTTGGACCTGCTCGATTTTATTTTGGCACTATCTGAAAGTACGACCTCAGACCTTACCAATGGCACCCATTTCATTCCAGTAGGTCCAATGGATCCAGAGTTATAAGCGTTTAAAAATTCCTATTAATCGGCATTTGCTTGCTGTATGTTTCTGTTGGCCTGGTATTTGAAAAAAAAAACGGTCACAAGAAATTTGAACAGAAAAACCGTTACTGTGTGTGTATTAGTGATGAAGGCCTCGTTTACACTTTCAAAAGTTAAACTTTCTCGCCTCGGACTTGGACCTGCTCGATTTTATTTGGCACTATCTTAAAGTACGACCTCAGACCTTTCCAATGGCAGCCCTTTCAATCTAATAGGTCCAATGGATCCAGAGTTATAAGCGTTTGAAGATTCCTATTAACCTCTGGTCTTTCTGGACTTGGACTTGGACCTGCTCGATTTTATTTTGGCACTATCTGAAAGTACGACTTCAGACCTTTCCAATGGCACCCATTTCATTCCAATAGGTGCAATGGATCCAGAGTTATAAGCGTTTAAAAATTCCTATTAATCGGCATTTGCTTGCTGTATGTTTCTGTTGGCCTGGTATTTGAAAAAAAAAACGGTCACAAGAAATTTTAACAGAAAAACCGTTACTGTGTGTGTATTAGTGATGAAGACCTCGTTTACACTTTCAAAAGTTAAACTTTCTCGCCTCGGACTTGGACCTGCTCGATTTTATTTGGCACTATCTTAAAGTACGACCTCAGACCTTTCCAATGGCAGCCCTTTCAATCTAATAGGTCCAATGGATCCAGAGTTATAAGCGTTTGAAGATTCCTATTAACCTCTGGTCTTTCTGGACTTGGACTTGGGCCTGCTCGATTTTATTTTGGCACTATCTGAAAGTACGACTTCAGACCTTACCAATGGCACCCATTTCATTCCAGTAGGTCCAATGGATCCAGAGTTATAAGCGTTTAAAAATTCCTATTAATCGGCATTTGCTTGCTGTATGTTTCTGTTGGCCTGGTATTTGAAAAAAAAAACGGTCACAAGAAATTTGAACAGAAAAACCGTTACTGTGTGTGTATTAGTGATGAAGGCCTCGTTTACACTTTCAAAAGTTAAACTTTCTCGCCTCGGACTTGGACCTGCTCGATTTTATTTGGCACTATCTTAAAGTACGACCTCAGACCTTTCCAATGGCAGCCCTTTCAATCTAATAGGTCCAATGGATCCAGAGTTATAAGCGTTTGAAGATTCCTATTAACCTCTGGTCTTTCTGGACTTGGACTTGGACCTGCTCGATTTTATTTTGGCACTATCTGAAAGTACGACCTCAGACCTTACCAATGGCACCCATTTCATTCCAGTAGGTCCAATGGATCCAGAGTTATAAGCGTTTAAAAATTCCTATTAATCGGCATTTGCTTGCTGTATGTTTCTGTTGGCCTGGTATTTGAAAAAAAAAACGGTCACAAGAAATTTGAACAGAAAAACCGTTACTGTGTGTGTATTAGTGATGAAGGCCTCGTTTACACTTTCAAAAGTTAAACTTTCTCGCCTCGGACTTGGACCTGCTCGATTTTATTTGGCACTATCTTAAAGTACGACCTCAGACCTTTCCAATGGCAGCCCTTTCAATCTAATAGGTCCAATGGATCCAGAGTTATAAGCGTTTGAAGATTCCTATTAACCTCTGGTCTTTCTGGACTTGGACTTGGACCTGCTCGATTTTATTTTGGCACTATCTGAAAGTACGACCTCAGACCTTACCAATGGCACCCATTTCATTCCAGTAGGTCCAATGGATCCAGAGTTATAAGCGTTTAAAAATTCCTATTAATCGACATTTGCTTGCTGTATGTTTCTGTTGGCCTGGTATTTGAAAAAAAAAAACGGTCACAAGAACTTTGAACAGAAAAACAGTTACTGTGTGTGTATTAGTGATGAAGGCCTCGTTTACACTTTCAAAAGTTAAACTTTCTCGCCTCGGACTTGGACCTGTTCGATTTTATTTGGCACTATCTTAAAGTACGACCTCAGACCTTTCCAATGGCAGCCCTTTCAATCTAATAGGTCCAATGGATCCAGAGTTATAAGCGTTTGAAGATTCCTATTAACCTCTGGTCTTTCTGGACTTGGACTTGGACCTGCCCGATTTTATTTTGGCACTATCTGAAAGTACGACCTCAAACCTTTCCAATGGCACCCATTTCATTCCAATAGGTGCAATGGATCCAGAGTTATAAGCGTTTAAAAATTCCTATTAATCGGCATTTGCTTGCTCTATATTTCTGTTGGCCTGGTATTTGAAAAAAAAACGGTCACAAGAAATTTGAACAGAAAAACCGTTACTGTGTGTGTATTTGTGATGAAGGCCTCGTTTACACTTTCAAAAGTTAAACTTTCTCGCCTCGGACTTGGACCTGCTCGATTTTATTTGGCACTATCTTAAAGTACGACCTCAGACCTTTCCAATGGCAGCCCTTTCAATCTAATAGGTCCAATGGATCCAGAGTTATAAGCGTTTGAAGATTCCTATTAACCTCTGGTCTTTCTGGACTTGGACTTGGACCTGCTCGATTTTATTTTGGCACTATCTGAAAGTACGACTTCAGACCTTTCCAATGGCACCCATTTCATTCCAATAGGTGCAATGGATCCAGAGTTATAAGCGTTTAAAAATTCCTATTAATCGGCATTTGCTTGCTGTATGTTTCTGTTGGCCTGGTATTTGAAAAAAAAAACGGTCACAAGAAATTTTAACAGAAAAACCGTTACTGTGTGTGTATTAGTGATGAAGACCTCGTTTACACTTTCAAAAGTTAAACTTTCTCGCCTCGGACTTGGACCTGCTCGATTTTATTTGGCACTATCTTAAAGTACGACCTCAGACCTTTCCAATGGCAGCCCTTTCAATCTAATAGGTCCAATGGATCCAGAGTTATAAGCGTTTGAAGATTCCTATTAACCTCTGGTCTTTCTGGACTTGGACTTGGGCCTGCTCGATTTTATTTTGGCACTATCTGAAAGTACGACTTCAGACCTTACCAATGGCACCCATTTCATTCCAGTAGGTCCAATGGATCCAGAGTTATAAGCGTTTAAAAATTCCTATTAATCGGCATTTGCTTGCTGTATGTTTCTGTTGGCCTGGTATTTGAAAAAAAAAACGGTCACAAGAAATTTGAACAGAAAAACCGTTACTGTGTGTGTATTAGTGATGAAGGCCTCGTTTACACTTTCAAAAGTTAAACTTTCTCGCTTCGGACTTGGACCTGCTCGATTTTATTTGGCACTATCTTAAAGTACGACCTCAGACCTTTCCAATGGCAGCCCTTTCAATCTAATAGGTCCAATGGATCCAGAGTTATAAGCGTTTGAAGATTCCTATTAACCTCTGGTCTTTCTGGACTTGGACTTGGACCTGCTCGATTTTATTTTGGCACTATCTGAAAGTACGACCTCAGACCTTACCAATGGCACCCATTTCATTCCAGTAGGTCCAATGGATCCAGAGTTATAAGCGTTTAAAAATTCATATTAATCGGCATTTGCTTGCTGTATGTTTCTGTTGGCCTGGTATTTGAAAAAAAAAACGGTCACAAGAAATTTGAACAGAAAAACCGTTACTGTGTGTGTATTAGTGATGAAGGCCTCGTTTACACTTTCAAAAGTTAAACTTTCTCGCCTCGGACTTGGACCTGCTCGATTTTATTTGGCACTATCTTAAAGTACGACCTCAGACCTTTCCAATGGCAGCCCTTTCAATCTAATAGGTCCAATGGATCCAGAGTTATAAGCGTTTGAAGATTCCTATTAACCTCTGGTCTTTCTGGACTTGGACTTGGACCTGCTCGATTTTATTTTGGCACTATCTGAAAGTACGACCTCAGACCTTACCAATGGCACCCATTTCATTCCAGTAGGTCCAATGGATCCAGAGTTATAAGCGTTTAAAAATTCCTATTAATCGGCATTTGCTTGCTGTATGTTTCTGTTGGCCTGGTATTTGAAAAAAAAAACGGTCACAAGAAATTTGAACAGAAAAACCGTTACTGTGTGTGTATTAGTGATGAAGGCCTCGTTTACACTTTCAAAAGTTAAACTTTCTCGCTTCGGACTTGGACCTGCTCGATTTTATTTGGCACTATCTTAAAGTACGACCTCAGACCTTTCCAATGGCAGCCCTTTCAATCTAATAGGTCCAATGGATCCAGAGTTATAAGCGTTTGAAGATTCCTATTAACCTCTGGTCTTTCTGGACTTGGACTTGGACCTGCTCGATTTTATTTTGGCACTATCTGAAAGTACGACCTCAGACCTTACCAATGGCACCCATTTCATTCCAGTAGGTCCAATGGATCCAGAGTTATAAGCGTTTAAAAATTCATATTAATCGGCATTTGCTTGCTGTATGTTTCTGTTGGCCTGGTATTTGAAAAAAAAAACGGTCACAAGAAATTTGAACAGAAAAACCGTTACTGTGTGTGTATTAGTGATGAAGGCCTCGTTTACACTTTCAAAAGTTAAACTTTCTCGCCTCGGACTTGGACCTGCTCGATTTTATTTGGCACTATCTTAAAGTACGACCTCAGACCTTTCCAATGGCAGCCCTTTCAATCTAATAGGTCCAATGGATCCAGAGTTATAAGCGTTTGAAGATTCCTATTAACCTCTGGTCTTTCTGGACTTGGACTTGGACCTGCTCGATTTTATTTTGGCACTATCTGAAAGTACGACCTCAGACCTTACCAATGGCACCCATTTCATTCCAGTAGGTCCAATGGATCCAGAGTTATAAGCGTTTAAAAATTCCTATTAATCGGCATTTGCTTGCTGTATGTTTCTGTTGGCCTGGTATTTGAAAAAAAAAACGGTCACAAGAAATTTTAACAGAAAAACCGTTACTGTGTGTGTATTAGTGATGAAGACCTCGTTTACACTTTCAAAAGTTAAACTTTCTCGCCTCGGACTTGGACCTGCTCGATTTTATTTGGCACTATCTTAAAGTACGACCTCAGACCTTTCCAATGGCAGCCCTTTCAATCTAATAGGTCCAATGGATCCAGAGTTATAAGCGTTTGAAGATTCCTATTAACCTCTGGTCTTTCTGGACTTGGACTTGGGCCTGCTCGATTTTATTTTGGCACTATCTGAAAGTACGACTTCAGACCTTACCAATGGCACCCATTTCATTCCAGTAGGTCCAATGGATCCAGAGTTATAAGCGTTTAAAAATTCCTATTAATCGGCATTTGCTTGCTGTATGTTTCTGTTGGCCTGGTATTTGAAAAAAAAAACGGTCACAAGAAATTTGAACAGAAAAACCGTTACTGTGTGTGTATTAGTGATGAAGGCCTCGTTTACACTTTCAAAAGTTAAACTTTCTCGCTTCGGACTTGGACCTGCTCGATTTTATTTGGCACTATCTTAAAGTACGACCTCAGACCTTTCCAATGGCAGCCCTTTCAATCTAATAGGTCCAATGGATCCAGAGTTATAAGCGTTTGAAGATTCCTATTAACCTCTGGTCTTTCTGGACTTGGACTTGGACCTGCTCGATTTTATTTTGGCACTATCTGAAAGTACGACCTCAGACCTTATCAATGGCACCCATTTCATTCCAGTAGGTTCAATGGATCCAGAGTTATAAGCGTTTAAAAATTCCTATTAATCGGCATTTGCTTGCTGTATGTTTCTGTTGGCCTGGTATTTGAAAAAAAAACGGTCACAAGAAATTTGAACAGAAAAACCGTTACTGTGTGTGTATTAGTGATGAAGACCTCGTTTACACTTTCAAAAGTTAAACTTTCTCGCCTCGGACTTGGACCTGCTCGATTTTATTTGGCACTATCTTAAAGTACGACCTCAGACCTTTCCAATGGCAGCCCTTTCAATCTAATAGGTCCAATGGATCCAGAGTTATAAGCGTTTGAAGATTCCTATTAACCTCTGGTCTTTCTGGACTTGGACTTGGGCCTGCTCGATTTTATTTTGGCACTATCTGAAAGTACGACTTCAGACCTTACCAATGGCACCCATTTCATTCCAGTAGGTCCAATGGATCCAGAGTTATAAGCGTTTAAAAATTCCTATTAATCGGCATTTGCTTGCTGTATGTTTCTGTTGGCCTGGTATTTGAAAAAAAAAACGGTCACAAGAAATTTGAACAGAAAAACCGTTACTGTGTGTGTATTAGTGATGAAGGCCTCGTTTACACTTTCAAAAGTTAAACTTTCTCGCTTCGGACTTGGACCTGCTCGATTTTATTTGGCACTATCTTAAAGTACGACCTCAGACCTTTCCAATGGCAGCCCTTTCAATCTAATAGGTCCAATGGATCCAGAGTTATAAGCGTTTGAAGATTCCTATTAACCTCTGGTCTTTCTGGACTTGGACTTGGACCTGCTCGATTTTATTTTGGCACTATCTGAAAGTACGACCTCAGACCTTACCAATGGCACCCATTTCATTCCAGTAGGTCCAATGGATCCAGAGTTATAAGCGTTTAAAAATTCCTATTAATCGGCATTTGCTTGCTGTATGTTTCTGTTGGCCTGGTATTTGAAAAAAAAACGGTCACAAGAAATTTGAACAGAAAAACCGTTACTGTGTGTGTATTAGTGATGAAGGCCTCGTTTACACTTTCAAAAGTTAAACTTTCTCGCCTCGGACTTGGACCTGCTCGATTTTATTTGGCACTATCTTAAAGTACGACCTCAGACCTTTCCAATGGCAGCCCTTTCAATCTAATAGGTCCAATGGATCCAGAGTTATAAGCGTTTGAAGATTCCTATTAACCTCTGGTCTTTCTGGACTTGGACTTGGACCTGCTCGATTTTATTTTGGCACTATCTGAAAGTACGACCTCAGACCTTACCAATGGCACCCATTTCATTCCAGTAGGTCCAATGGATCCAGAGTTATAAGCGTTTAAAAATTCCTATTAATCGGCATTTGCTTGCTGTATGTTTCTGTTGGCCTGGTATTTGAAAAAAAAAAACGGTCACAAGAAATTTGAACAGAAAAACCGTTACTGTGTGTGTATTAGTGATGAAGGCCTCGTTTACACTTTCAAAAGTTAAACTTTCTCGCCTCGGACTTGGACCTGCTCGATTTTATTTGGCACTATCTTAAAGTACGACCTCAGACCTTTCCAATGGCAGCCCTTTCAATCTAATAGGTCCAATGGATCCAGAGTTATAAGCGTTTGATGATTCCTATTAACCTCTGGTCTTTCTGGACTTGGACTTGGACCTGCTCGATTTTATTTTGGCACTATCTGAAATTACGACTTCAGACCTTACCAATGGCACCCATTTCATTCCAATACGTCCAATGGATCCAGAGTTATAAGCGTTTAAAAATTCCTATTAATCGGCATTTGCTTGCTGTATGTTTCTGTTGGCCTGGTATTTGAAAAAAAAAACGGTCACAAGAAATTTGAACAGAAAAACCGTTACTGTGTGTGTATTAGTGATGAAGGCCTCGTTTACACTTTCAAAAGTTAAACTTTCTCGCCTCGGACTTGGACCTGCTCGATTTTATTTGGCACTATCTTAAAGTACGACCTCAGACCTTTCCAATGGCAGCCCTTTCAATCTAATAGGTCCAATGGATCCAGAGTTATAAGAGTTTGAAGATTCCTATTAACCTCTGGTCTTTCTGGACTTGGAATTGGACCTGCTCGATTTTATTTTGGCACTATCTGAAAGTACGACCTCATACCTTACCAATGGCACCCATTTCATTCCAGTAGGTCCAATGGATCCAGAGTTATAAGCGTTTAAAAATTCCTATTAATCGGCATTTGCTTGCTGTATGTTTCTGTTGGCCTGGTATTTGAAAAAAAAAAACGGCCACAAGAAATTTGAACTGAAAAACCGTTACTGTGTGTGTATTAGTGATGAAGGCCTCGTTTACACTTTCAAAAGTTAAACTTTCTCGCCTCGGACTTGGACCTGCTCGATTTTATTTGGCACTATCTTAAAGTACGACCTCAGACCTTTCCAATGGCAGCCCTTTCAATCTAATAGGTCCAATGGATCCAGAGTTATAAGCGTTTGAAGATTCCTATTAACCTCTGGTCTTTCTCGCCTCGGACTTGGACCTGCTCGATTTTATTTTGGCACTATCTTAAAGTACGACTTCAGACCTTACCAAGGGCACCCATTTCATTCCAGTAGGTCCAATGGCTCCAGAGTTATAAGCGTTTAAAAATTCCTATTAATCGGCATTTGCTTGCTGTATGTTTCTGTTGGCCTGGTATTTGAAAAAAAAAACGGTCACAAGAAATTTGAACTGAAAAACCGTTACTGTGTGTGTATTAGTGATGAAGGCCTCGTTTACACTTTCAAAAGTTAAACTTTCTCGCCTCGGACTTGGACCTGCTCGATTTTATTTGGCACTATCTTAAAGTACGACCTCAGACCTTTCCAATGGCAGCCCTTTCAATCTAATAGGTCCAATGGATCCAGAGTTATAAGCGTTTGAAGATTCCTATTAACCTCTGGTCTTTTTGGACTTGGACCTGCTCGATTTTATTTTGGCACTATCTGAAAGTACGACCTCAGACCTTACCAATGGCACCCATTTCATTCCAGTAGGTCCAATGGATCCAGAGTTATAAGCGTTTAAAAATTCCTATTAATCGGCATTTGCTTGCTGTATGTTTCTGTTGGCCTGGTATTTGAAAAAAAAAAACGGTCACAAGAACTTTGAACTGAAAAACCGTTACTGTGTGTGTATTAGTGATGAAGGCCTCGTTTACACTTTCAAAAGTTAAACTTTCTCGCCTCGGACTTGGACCTGCTCGATTTTATTTGGCACTATCTTAAAGTACGACTTCAGACCCTTCCAATGGCAGCCCTTTCAATCTAATAGGTCCAATGGATCCAGAGTTATAAGCGTTTGAAGATTCCTATTAACCTCTGGTCTTTCTGGACTTGGACTTGGACCTGCTCGATTTTATTTTGGCACTATCTGAAAGTACGACCTCAGACCTTACCAATGGCACCCATTTCATTCCAGTAGGTCCAATGGATCCAGAGTTATAAGCGTTTAAAAATTCCTATTAATCGGCATTTGCTTGCTGTATGTTTCTGTTGGCCTGGTATTTGAAAAAAAAAAACGGTCACAAGAAATTTGAACAGAAAAACCGTTACTGTGTGTGTATTAGTGATGAAGGCCTCGTTTACACTTTCAAAAGTTAAACTTTCTCGCCTCGGACTTGGACCTGCTCGATTTTATTTGGCACTATCTTAAAGTACGACCTCAGACCTTTCCAATGGCAGCCCTTTCAATCTAATAGGTCCAATGGATCCAGAGTTATAAGCGTTTGAAGATTCCTATTAACCTCTGGTCTTTCTCGCCTCGGACTTGGACCTGCTCGATTTTATTTTGGCACTATCTGAAAGTACGACCTCAGACCTTACCAATGGCACCCATTTCATTCCAGTAGGTCCAATGGCTCCAGAGTTATAAGCGTTTAAAAATTCCTATTAATCGGCATTTGCTTGCTGTATGTTTCTGTTGGCCTGGTATTTGAAAAAAAAAACGGTCACAAGAAATTTGAACAGAAAAACCGTTACTGTGTGTGTATTAGTGATGAAGGCCTCGTTTACACTTTCAAAAGTTAAACTTTCTCGCCTCGGACTTGGACCTGCTCGATTTTATTTGGCACTATCTTAAAGTACGACCTCAGACCTTTCCAATGGCAGCCCTTTCAATCTAATAGGTCCAATGGATCCAGAGTTATAAGCGTTTGAAGATTCCTATTAACCTCTGGTCTTTTTGGACTTGGACCTGCTCGATTTTATTTTGGCACTATCTGAAAGTACGACCTCAGACCTTACCAATGGCACCCATTTCATTCCAGTAGGTCCAATGGATCCAGAGTTATAAGCGTTTAAAAATTCCTATTAATCGGCATTTGCTTGCTGTATGTTTCTGTTGGCCTGGTATTTGAAAAAAAAAAACGGCCACAAGAAATTTGAACTGAAAAACCGTTACTGTGTGTGTATTAGTGATGAAGGCCTCGTTTACACTTTCAAAAGTTAAACTTTCTCGCCTCGGACTTGGACCTGCTCGATTTTATTTGGCACTATCTTAAAGTACGACCTCAGACCTTTCCAATGGCAGCCCTTTCAATCTAATAGGTCCAATGGATCCAGAGTTATAAGCGTTTGAAGATTCCTATTAACCTCTGGTCTTTCTCGCCTCGGACTTGGACCTGCTCGATTTTATTTTGGCACTATCTTAAAGTACGACTTCAGACCTTACCAAGGGCACCCATTTCATTCCAGTAGGTCCAATGGCTCCAGAGTTATAAGCGTTTAAAAATTCCTATTAATCGGCATTTGCTTGCTGTATGTTTCTGTTGGCCTGGTATTTGAAAAAAAAAACGGTCACAAGAAATTTGAACTGAAAAACCGTTACTGTGTGTGTATTAGTGATGAAGGCCTCGTTTACACTTTCAAAAGTTAAACTTTCTCGCCTCGGACTTGGACCTGCTCGATTTTATTTGGCACTATCTTAAAGTACGACCTCAGACCTTTCCAATGGCAGCCCTTTCAATCTAATAGGTCCAATGGATCCAGAGTTATAAGCGTTTGAAGATTCCTATTAACCTCTGGTCTTTCTGGACTTGGACTTGGACCTGCTCGATTTTATTTTGGCACTATCTGAAAGTACGACCTCAGACCTTACCAATGGCACCCATTTCATTCCAGTAGGTCCAATGGATCCAGAGTTATAAGCGTTTAAAAATTCCTATTAATCGGCATTTGCTTGCTGTATGTTTCTGTTGGCCTGGTATTTGAAAAAAAAAACGGTCACAAGAAATTTGAACTGAAAAACCGTTACTGTGTGTGTATTAGTGATGAAGGCCTCGTTTACACTTTCAAAAGTTAAACTTTCTCGCCTCGGACTTGGACCTGCTCGATTTTATTTGGCACTATCTTAAAGTACGACCTCAGACCTTTCCAATGGCAGCCCTTTCAATCTAATATGTCCAATGGATCCAGAGTTATAAGCGTTTGAAGATTCCTATTAACCTCTGGTCTTTCTGGACTTGGACTTGGACCTGCTCGATTTTATTTTGGCACTATCTGAAAGTACGACCTCATACCTTACCAATGGCACCCATTTCATTCCAGTAGGTCCAATGGATCCAGAGTTATAAGCGTTTAAAAATTCCTATTAATCGGCATTTGCTTGCTGTATGTTTCTGTTGGCCTGGTATTTGAAAAAAAAAAACGGTCACAAGAAATTTGAACAGAAAAACCGTTACTGTGTGTGTATTAGTGATGAAGGCCTCGTTTACACTTTCAAAAGTTAAACTTTCTCGCCTCGGACTTGGACCTGCTCGATTTTATTTGGCACTATCTTAAAGTACGACCTCAGACCTTTCCAATGGCAGCCCTTTCAATCTAATAGGTCCAATGGATCCAGAGTTATAAGCGTTTGAAGATTCCTATTAACCTCTGGTCTTTCTGGACTTGGACTTGGACCTGCTCGATTTTATTTTGGCACTATCTGAAAGTACGACCTCAGACCTTACCAATGGCACCCATTTCATTCCTGTAGGTCCAATGGATCCAGAGTTATAAGCGTTTAAAAATTCCTATTAATCGGCATTTGCTTGCTGTATGTTTCTGTTGGCCTGGTATTTGAAAAAAAAAACGGTCACAAGAAATTTGAACAGAAAAACCGTTACTGTGTGTGTATTAGTGATGAAGGCCTCGTTTACACTTTCAAAAGTTAAACTTTCTCGCCTCGGACTTGGACCTGCTCGATTTTATTTGGCACTATCTTAAAGTACGACCTCAGACCTTTCCAATGGCAGCCCTTTCAATCTAATAGGTCCAATGGATCCAGAGTTATAAGCGTTTGAAGATTCCTATTAACCTCTGGTCTTTTTGGACTTGGACCTGCTCGATTTTATTTTGGCACTATCTTAAAGTACGACCTCAGACCTTACCAATGGCACCCATTTCATTCCAGTAGGTCCAATGGATCCAGAGTTATAAGCGTTTAAAAATTCCTATTAATCGGCATTTGCTTGCTGTATGTTTCTGTTGGCCTGGTATTTGAAAAAAAAAAACGGTCACAAGAACTTTGAACAGAAAAACCGTTACTGTGTGTGTATTAGTGATGAAGGCCTCGTTTACACTTTCAAAAGTTAAACTTTCTCGCCTCGGACTTGGACCTGCTCGATTTTATTTGGCACTATCTTAAAGTACGACTTCAGACCCTTCCAATGGCAGCCCTTTCAATCTAATAGGTCCAATGGATCCAGAGTTATAAGCGTTTGAAGATTCCTATTAACCTCTGGTCTTTCTGGACTTGGACTTGGACCTGCTCGATTTTATTTTGGCACTATCTGAAAGTACGACCTCAGACCTTACCAATGGCACCCATTTCATTCCAGTAGGTCCAATGGATCCAGAGTTATAAGCGTTTAAAAATTCCTATTAATCGGCATTTGCTTGCTGTATGTTTCTGTTGGCCTGGTATTTGAAAAAAAAAAACGGTCACAAGAAATTTGAACAGAAAAACCGTTACTGTGTGTGTATTAGTGATGAAGGCCTCGTTTACACTTTCAAAAGTTAAACTTTCTCGCCTCGGACTTGGACCTGCTCGATTTTATTTGGCACTATCTTAAAGTACGACCTCAGACCTTTCCAATGGCAGCCCTTTCAATCTAATAGGTCCAATGGATCCAGAGTTATAAGCGTTTGAAGATTCCTATTAACCTCTGGTCTTTCTCGCCTCGGACTTGGACCTGCTCGATTTTATTTTGGCACTATCTGAAAGTACGACCTCAGACCTTACCAATGGCACCCATTTCATTCCAGTAGGTCCAATGGCTCCAGAGTTATAAGCGTTTAAAAATTCCTATTAATCGGCATTTGCTTGCTGTATGTTTCTGTTGGCCTGGTATTTGAAAAAAAAAACGGTCACAAGAAATTTGAACAGAAAAACCGTTACTGTGTGTGTATTAGTGATGAAGGCCTCGTTTACACTTTCAAAAGTTAAACTTTCTCGCCTCGGACTTGGACCTGCTCGATTTTATTTGGCACTATCTTAAAGTACGACCTCAGACCTTTCCAATGGCAGCCCTTTCAATCTAATAGGTCCAATGGATCCAGAGTTATAAGCGTTTGAAGATTCCTATTAACCTCTGGTCTTTTTGGACTTGGACCTGCTCGATTTTATTTTGGCACTATCTGAAAGTACGACCTCAGACCTTACCAATGGCACCCATTTCATTCCAGTAGGTCCAATGGATCCAGAGTTATAAGCGTTTAAAAATTCCTATTAATCGGCATTTGCTTGCTGTATGTTTCTGTTGGCCTGGTATTTGAAAAAAAAAAACGGTCACAAGAAATTTGAACAGAAAAACCGTTACTGTGTGTGTATTAGTGATGAAGGCCTCGTTTACACTTTCAAAAGTTAAACTTTCTCGCCTCGGACTTGGACCTGCTCGATTTTATTTGGCACTATCTTAAAGTACGACTTCAGACCTTTCCAATGGCAGCCCTTTCAATCTAATAGGTCCAATGGATCCAGAGTTATAAGCGTTTGAAGATTCCTATTAACCTCTGGTCTTTCTGGACTTGGACTTGGACCTGCTCGATTTTATTTTGGCACTATCTGAAAGTACGACCTCAGACCTTACCAATGGCACCCATTTCATTCCAGTAGGTCCAATGGATCTAGAGTTATAAGCGTTTAAAAATTCCTATTAATCGGCATTTGCTTGCTGTATGTTTCTGTTGGCCTGGTATTTGAAAAAAAAAACGGTCACAAGAAATTTGAACAGAAAAACCGTTACTGTGTGTGTATTAGTGATGAAGGCCTCGTTTACACTTTCAAAAGTTAAACTTTCTCGCCTCGGACTTGGACCTGCTCGATTTTATTTGGCACTATCTTAAAGTACGACCTCAGACCTTTCCAATGGCAGCCCTTTCAATCTAATAGGTCCAATGGATCCAGAGTTATAAGCGTTTGAAGAATCCTATTAACCTCTGGTCTTTCTGGACTTGGACTTGGACCTGCTCGATTTTATTTTGGCACTAACTGAAAGTACGACCTCAGACCTTACCAATGGCACCCATTTCATTCCAGTAGGTCCAATGGATCCAGAGTTATAAGCGTTTAAAAATTCCTATTAATCGGCATTTGCTTGCTGTATGTTTCTGTTGGCCTGGTATTTGAAAAAAAAAAAACGGTCACAAGAAATTTGAACAGAAAAACCGTTACTGTGTGTGTATTAGTGATGAAGGCCTCGTTTACACTTTCAAAAGTTAAACTTTCTCGCCTCGGACTTGGACCTGCTCGATTTTATTTGGCACTATCTTAAAGTACGACCTCAGACCTTTCCAATGGCAGCCCTTTCAATCTAATAGGTCCAATGGATCCAGAGTTATAAGCGTTTGAAGATTCCTATTAACCTCTGGTCTTTCTGGACTTGGACTTGGACCTGCTCGATTTTATTTTGGCACTATCTGAAAGTACGACTTCAGACCTTACCAATGGCACCCATTTCATTCCAATGCGTCCAATGGATCCAGAGTTATAAGCGTTTAAAAATTCCTATTAATCGGCATTTGCTTGCTGTATGTTTCTGTTGGCCTGGTATTTGAAAAAAAAAACGGTCACAAGAAATTTGAACAGAAAAACCGTTACTGTGTGTGTATTAGTGATGAAGGCCTCGTTTACACTTTCAAAAGTTAAACTTTCTCGCCTCGGACTTGGACCTGCTCGATTTTATTTGGCACTATCTTAAAGTACGACCTCAGACCTTTCCAATGGCAGCCCTTTCAATCTAATAGGTCCAATGGATCCAGAGTTATAAGCGTTTGAAGATTCCTATTAACCTCTGGTCTTTTTGGACTTGGACCTGCTCGATTTTATTTTGGCACTATCTGAAAGTACGACCTCAGACATTACCAATGGCACCCATTTCATTCCAGTAGGTCCAATGGATCCAGAGTTATAAGCGTTTAAAAATTCCTATTAATCGGCATTTGCTTGCTGTATGTTTCTGTTGGCCTGGTATTTGAAAAAAAAAACGGTCACAAGAAATTTGAACAGAAAAACCGTTACTGTGTGTGTATTAGTGATGAAGGCCTCGTTTACACTTTCAAAAGTTAAACTTTCTCGCCTCGGACTTGGACCTGCTCGATTTTATTTGGCACTATCTTAAAGTACGACTTCAGACCCTTCCAATGGCAGCCCTTTCAATCTAATAGGTCCAATGGATCCAGAGTTATAAGCGTTTGAAGATTCCTATTAACCTCTGGTCTTTCTGGACTTGGACTTGGACCTGCTCGATTTTATTTTGGCACTATCTGAAAGTACGACCTCAGACCTTACCAATGGCACCCATTTCATTCCAGTAGGTCCAATGGATCCAGAGTTATAAGCGTTTAAAAATTCCTATTAATCGGCATTTGCTTGCTGTATGTTTCTGTTGGCCTGGTATTTGAAAAAAAAAACGGTCACAAGAAATTTGAACAGAAAAACCGTTACTGTGTGTGTATTAGTGATGAAGGCCTCGTTTACACTTTCAAAAGTTAAACTTTCTCGCCTCGGACTTGGACCTGCTCGATTTTATTTGGCACTATCTTAAAGTACGACTTCAGACCCTTCCAATGGCAGCCCTTTCAATCTAATAGGTCCAATGGATCCAGAGTTATAAGCGTTTGAAGATTCCTATTAACCTCTGGTCTTTCTGGACTTGGACTTGGACCTGCTCGATTTTATTTTGGCACTATCTGAAAGTACGACCTCAGACCTTACCAATGGCACCCATTTCATTCCAGTAGGTCCAATGGATCCAGAGTTATAAGCGTTTAAAAATTCCTATTAATCGGCATTTGCTTGCTGTATGTTTCTGTTGGCCTGGTATTTGAAAAAAAAAAACGGTCACAAGAAATTTGAACAGAAAAACCGTTACTGTGTGTGTATTAGTGATGAAGGCCTCGTTTACACTTTCAAAAGTTAAACTTTCTCGCCTCGGACTTGGACCTGCTCGATTTTATTTGGCACTATCTTAAAGTACGACCTCAGACCTTTCCAATGGCAGCCCTTTCAATCTAATAGGTCCAATGGATCCAGAGTTATAAGCGTTTGAAGATTCCTATTAACCTCTGGTCTTTCTCGCCTCGGACTTGGACCTGCTCGATTTTATTTTGGCACTATCTGAAAGTACGACCTCAGACCTTACCAATGGCACCCATTTCATTCCAGTAGGTCCAATGGCTCCAGAGTTATAAGCGTTTAAAAATTCCTATTAATCGGCATTTGCTTGCTGTATGTTTCTGTTGGCCTGGTATTTGAAAAAAAAAAACGGTCACAAGAAATTTGAACAGAAAAACCGTTACTGTGTGTGTATTAGTGATGAAGGCCTCGTTTACACTTTCAAAAGTTAAACTTTCTCGCCTCGGACTTGGACCTGCTCGATTTTATTTGACACTATCTTAAAGTACGACTTCAGACCTTTCCAATGGCAGCCCTTTCAATCTAATAGGTCCAATGGATCCAGAGTTATAAGCGTTTGAAGATTCCTATTAACCTCTGGTCTTTCTGGACTTGGACTTGGACCTGCTCGATTTTATTTTGGCACTATCTGAAAGTACGACCTCAGACCTTACCAATGGCACCCATTTCATTCCAGTAGGTCCAATGGCTCCAGAGTTATAAGCGTTTAAAAATTCCTATTAATCGGCATTTGCTTGCTGTATGTTTCTGTTGGCCTGGTATTTGAAAAAAAAAACGGTCACAAGAAATTTGAACAGAAAAACCGTTACTGTGTGTGTATTAGTGATGAAGGCCTCGTTTACACTTTCAAAAGTTAAACTTTCTCGCCTCGGACTTGGACCTGCTCGATTTTATTTGGCACTATCTTAAAGTACGACCTCAGACCTTTCCAATGGCAGCCCTTTCAATCTAATAGGTCCAATGGATCCAGAGTTATAAGCGTTTGAAGATTCCTATTAACCTCTGGTCTTTCTCGCCTCGGACTTGGACCTGCTCGATTTTATTTTGGCACTATCTGAAAGTACGACCTCAGACCTTACCAATGGCACCCATTTCATTCCAGTAGGTCCAATGGATCCAGAGTTATAAGCGTTTAAAAATTCCTATTAATCGGCATTTGCTTGCTGTATGTTTCTGTTGGCCTGGTATTTGAAAAAAAAAAAAACGGTCACAAGAAATTTGAACAGAAAAACCGTTACTGTGTGTGTATTAGTGATGAAGGCCTCGTTTACACTTTCAAAAGTTAAACTTTCTCGCCTCGGACTTGGACCTGCTCGATTTTATTTGGCACTATCTTAAAGTACGACCTCAGACCTTTCCAATGGCAGCCCTTTCAATCTAATAGGTCCAATGGATCCAGAGTTATAAGCGTTTGAAGATTCCTATTAACCTCTGGTCTTTCTGGACTTGGACTTGGACCTGCTCGATTTTATTTTGGCACTATCTGAAAGTACGACCTCAGACCTTACCAATGGCACCCATTTCATTCCAGTAGGTCCAATGGATCCAGAGTTATAAGCGTTTAAAAATTCCTATTAATCGGCATTTGCTTGCTGTATGTTTCTGTTGGCCTGGTATTTGAAAAAAAAAACGGTCACAAGAAATTTGAACAGAAAAACCGTTACTGTGTGTGTATTAGTGATGAAGGCCTCGTTTACACTTTCAAAAGTTAAACTTTCTCGCCTCGGACTTGGACCTGCTCGATTTTATTTGGCACTATCTTAAAGTACGACCTCAGACCTTTCCAATGGCAGCCCTTTCAATCTAATAGGTCCAATGGATCCAGAGTTATAAGCGTTTGAAGATTCCTATTAACCTCTGGTCTTTCTCGCCTCGGACTTGGACCTGCTCGATTTTATTTTGGCACTATCTGAAAGTACGACCTCAGACCTTACCAATGGCACCCATTTCATTCCAGTAGGTCCAATGGCTCCAGAGTTATAAGCGTTTAAAAATTCCTATTAACCGGCATTTGCTTGCTGTATGTTTCTGTTGGCCTGGTATTTGAAAAAAAAAAACGGTCACAAGAAATTTGAACAGAAAAACCGTTACTGTGTGTGTATTAGTGATGAAGGCCTCGTTTACACTTTCAAAAGTTAAACTTTCTCGCCTCGGACTGGGACCTGCTCGATTTTATTTGGCACTATCTTAAAGTACGACCTCAGACCTTTCCAATGGCAGCCCTTTCAATCTAATAGGTCCAATGGATCCAGAGTTATAAGCGTTTGAAGATTCCTATTAACCTCTGGTCTTTCTCGCCTCGGACTTGGACCTGCTCGATTTTATTTTGGCACTATCTGAAAGTACGACCTCAGACCTTACCAATGGCACCCATTTCATTCCAGTAGGTCCAATGGCTCCAGAGTTATAAGCGTTTAAAAATTCCTATTAACCGGCATTTGCTTGCTGTATGTTTCTGTTGGCCTGGTATTTGAAAAAAAAAACGGTCACAAGAAATTTGAACAGAAAAACCGTTACTGTGTGTGTATTAGTGATGAAGGCCTCGTTTACACTTTCAAAAGTTAAACTTTCTCGCCTCGGACTGGGACCTGCTCGATTTTATTTGGCACTATCTTAAAGTACGACCTCAGACCTTTCCAATGGCAGCCCTTTCAATCTAATAGGTCCAATGGATCCAGAGTTATAAGCGTTTGAAGATTCCTATTAACCTCTGGTCTTTCTGGACTTGGACTTGGACCTGCTCGATTTTATTTTGGCACTATCTGAAAGTACGACCTCAGACCTTACCAATGGCACCCATTTCATTCCAGTAGGTCCAATGGATCCAGAGTTATAAGCGTATAAAAATTCCTATTAATCGGCATTTGCTTGCTGTATGTTTCTGTTGGCCTGGTATTTGAAAAAAAAACGGTCACAAGAACTTTGAACAGAAAAACCGTTACTGTGTGTGTATTAGTGATGAAGGCCTCGTTTACACTTTCAAAAGTTAAACTTTCTCGCCTCGGACTGGGACCTGCTCGATTTTATTTGGCACTATCTTAAAGTACGACCTCAGACCTTTCCAATGGCAGCCCTTTCAATCTAATAGGTCCAATGGATCCAGAGTTATAAGCGTTTGAAGATTCCTATTAACCTCTGGTCTTTCTGGACTTGGACTTGGACCTGCTCGATTTTATTTTGGCACTATCTGAAAGTACGACCTCAGACCTTACCAATGGCACCCATTTCATTCCAGTAGGTCCAATGGATCCAGAGTTATAAGCGTTTAAAAATTCCTATTAATCGGCATTTGCTTGCTGTATGTTTCTGGTGGCCTGGTATTTGAAAAAAAAAACGGTCACAAGAAATTTGAACAGAAAAACCGTTACTGTGTGTGTATTAGTGATGAAGGCCTCGTTTACACTTTCAAAAGTTAAACTTTCTCGCCTCGGACTTGGACCTGCTCGATTTTATTTGGCACTATCTTAAAGTACGACTTCAGACCTTTCCAATGGCAGCCCTTTCAATCTAATAGGTCCAATGGATCCAGAGTTATAAGCGTTTGAAGATTCCTATTAACCTCTGGTCTTTCTCGCCTCGGACTTGGACCTGCTCGATTTTATTTTGGCACTATCTGAAAGTACGACCTCAGACCTTACCAATGGCACCCATTTCATTCCAGTAGGTCCAATGGCTCCAGAGTTATAAGCGTTTAAAAATTCCTATTAATCGGCATTTGCTTGCTGTATGTTTCTGTTGGCCTGGTATTTGAAAAAAAAAAACGGTCACAAGAAATTTGAACAGAAAAACCGTTACTGTGTGTGTATTAGTGATGAAGGCCTCGTTTACACTTTCAAAAGTTAAACTTTCTCGCCTCGGACTTGGACCTGCTCGATTTTATTTGGCACTATCTTAAAGTACGACCTCAGACCTTTCCAATGGCAGCCCTTTCAATCTAATAGGTCCAATGGATCCAGAGTTATAAGCGTTTGAAGATTCCTATTAACCTCTGGTCTTTCTGGACTTGGACTTGGACCTGCTCGATTTTATTTTGGCACTATCTGAAAGTACGACCTCAGACCTTACCAATGGCAGCCCTTTCAATCTAATAGGTCCAATGGATCCAGAGTTATAAGCGTTTGAAGATTCCTATTAACCTCTGGTCTTTCTGGACTTGGACTTGGACCTGCTCGATTTTATTTTGGCACTATCTGAAAGTACGACCTCAGACCTTACCAATGGCACCCATTTCATTCCAGTAGGTCCAATGGATCCAGAGTTATAAGCGTTTAAAAATTCCTATTAATCGGCATTTGCTTGCTGTATGTTTCTGTTGGCCTGGTATTTGAAAAAAAAAACGGTCACAAGAAATTTGAACAGAAAAACCGTTACTGTGTGTGTATTAGTGATGAAGGCCTCGTTTACACTTTCAAAAGTTAAACTTTCTCGCCTCGGACTTGGACCTGCTCGATTTTATTTGGCACTATCTTAAAGTACGACCTCAGACCTTTCCAATGGCAGCCCTTTCAATCTAATAGGTCCAATGGATCCAGAGTTATAAGCGTTTGAAGATTCCTATTAACCTCTGGTCTTTCTCGCCTCGGACTTGGACCTGCTCGATTTTATTTTGGCACTATCTGAAAGTACGACCTCAGACCTTACCAATGGCACCCATTTCATTCCAGTAGGTCCAATGGCTCCAGAGTTATAAGCGTTTAAAAATTCCTATTAATCGGCATTTGCTTGCTGTATGTTTCTGTTGGCCTGGTATTTGAAAAAAAAAAAACGGTCACAAGAAATTTGAACAGAAAAACCGTTACTGTGTGTGTATTAGTGATGAAGGCCTCGTTTACACTTTCAAAAGTTAAACTTTCTCGCCTCGGACTTGGACCTGCTCGATTTTATTTGGCACTATCTTAAAGTACGACCTCAGACCTTTCCAATGGCAGCCCTTTCAATCTAATAGGTCCAATGGATCCAGAGTTATAAGCGTTTGAAGATTCCTATTAACCTCTGGTCTTTCTCGCCTCGGACTTGGACCTGCTCGATTTTATTTTGGCACTATCTGAAAGTACGACCTCAGACCTTACCAATGGCACCCATTTCATTCCAGTAGGTCCAATGGCTCCAGAGTTATAAGCGTTTAAAAATTCCTATTAATCGGCATTTGCTTGCTGTATGTTTCTGTTGGCCTGGTATTTGAAAAAAAAAAACGGTCACAAGAAATTTGAACAGAAAAACCGTTACTGTGTGTGTATTAGTGATGAAGGCCTCGTTTACACTTTCAAAAGTTAAACTTTCTCGCCTCGGACTTGGACCTGCTCGATTTTATTTGGCACTATCTTAAAGTACGACCTCAGACCTTTCCAATGGCAGCCCTTTCAATCTAATAGGTCCAATGGATCCAGAGTTATAAGCGTTTGAAGATTCCTATTAACCTCTGGTCTTTCTGGACTTGGACTTGGACCTGCTCGATTTTATTTTGGCACTATCTGAAAGTACGACCTCAGACCTTACCAATGGCAGCCCTTTCAATCTAATAGGTCCAATGGATCCAGAGTTATAAGCGTTTGAAGATTCCTATTAACCTCTGGTCTTTCTGGACTTGGACTTGGACCTGCTCGATTTTATTTTGGCACTATCTGAAAGTACGACCTCAGACCTTACCAATGGCACCCATTTCATTCCAGTAGGTCCAATGGCTCCAGAGTTATAAGCGTTTAAAAATTCCTATTAATCGGCATTTGCTTGCTGTATGTTTCTGTTGGCCTGGTATTTGAAAAAAAAAAACGGTCACAAGAAATTTGAACAGAAAAACCGTTACTGTGTGTGTATTAGTGATGAAGGCCTCGTTTACACTTTCAAAAGTTAAACTTTCTCGCCTCGGACTTGGACCTGCTCGATTTTATTTGGCACTATCTTAAAGTACGACCTCAGACCTTTCCAATGGCAGCCCTTTCAATCTAATAGGTCCAATGGATCCAGAGTTATAAGCGTTTGAAGATTCCTATTAACCTCTGGTCTTTCTGGACTTGGACTTGGACCTGCTCGATTTTATTTTGGCACTATCTGAAAGTACGACCTCAGACCTTACCAATGGCACCCATTTCATTCCAGTAGGTCCAATGGATCCAGAGTTATAAGCGTTTAAAAATTCCTATTAATCGGCATTTGCTTGCTGTATGTTTCTGTTGGCCTGGTATTTGAAAAAAAAAAAACGGTCACAAGAAGTTTGAACAGAAAAACCGTTACTGTGTGTGTATTAGTGATGAAGGCCTCGTTTACACTTTCAAAAGTTAAACTTTCTCGCCTCGGACTGGGACCTGCTCGATTTTATTTGGCACTATCTTAAAGTACGACCTCAGACCTTTCCAATGGCAGCCCTTTCAATCTAATAGGTCCAATGGATCCAGAGTTATAAGCGTTTGAAGATTCCTATTAACCTCTGGTCTTTCTCGCCTCGGACTTGGACCTGCTCGATTTTATTTTGGCACTATCTGAAAGTACGACCTCAGACCTTACCAATGGCACCCATTTCATTCCAGTAGGTCCAATGGATCCAGAGTTATAAGCGTTTAAAAATTCCTATTAATCGGCATTTGCTTGCTGTATGTTTCTGGTGGCCTGGTATTTGAAAAAAAAAACGGTCACAAGAAATTTGAACAGAAAAACCGTTACTGTGTGTGTATTAGTGATGAAGGCCTCGTTTACACTTTCAAAAGTTAAACTTTCTCGCCTCGGACTTGGACCTGCTCGATTTTATTTGGCACTATCTTAAAGTACGACCTCAGACCTTTCCAATGGCAGCCCTTTCAATCTAATAGGTCCAATGGATCCAGAGTTATAAGCGTTTGAAGATTCCTATTAACCTCTGGTCTTTCTCGCCTCGGACTTGGACCTGCTCGATTTTATTTTGGCACTATCTGAAAGTACGACCTCAGACCTTACCAATGGCACCCATTTCATTCCAGTAGGTCCAATGGCTCCAGAGTTATAAGCGTTTAAAAATTCCTATTAACCGGCATTTGCTTGCTGTATGTTTCTGTTGGCCTGGTATTTGAAAAAAAAAACGGTCACAAGAAATTTGAACAGAAAAACCGTTACTGTGTGTGTATTAGTGATGAAGGCCTCGTTTACACTTTCAAAAGTTAAACTTTCTCGCCTCGGACTGGGACCTGCTCGATTTTATTTGGCACTATCTTAAAGTACGACCTCAGACCTTTCCAATGGCAGCCCTTTCAATCTAATAGGTCCAATGGATCCAGAGTTATAAGCGTTTGAAGATTCCTATTAACCTCTGGTCTTTCTGGACTTGGACTTGGACCTGCTCGATTTTATTTTGGCACTATCTGAAAGTACGACCTCAGACCTTACCAATGGCACCCATTTCATTCCAGTAGGTCCAATGGATCCAGAGTTATAAGCGTTTAAAAATTCCTATTAATCGGCATTTGCTTGCTGTATGTTTCTGTTGGCCTGGTATTTGAAAAAAAAAACGGTCACAAGAAATTTGAACAGAAAAACCGTTACTGTGTGTGTATTAGTGATGAAGGCCTCGTTTACACTTTCAAAAGTTAAACTTTCTCGCCTCGGACTTGGACCTGCTCGATTTTATTTGGCACTATCTTAAAGTACGACCTCAGACCTTTCCAATGGCAGCCCTTTCAATCTAATAGGTCCAATGGATCCAGAGTTATAAGCGTTTGAAGATTCCTATTAACCTCTGGTCTTTCTCGCCTCGGACTTGGACCTGCTCGATTTTATTTTGGCACTATCTGAAAGTACGACCTCAGACCTTACCAATGGCACCCATTTCATTCCAGTAGGTCCAATGGCTCCAGAGTTATAAGCGTTTAAAAATTCCTATTAACCGGCATTTGCTTGCTGTATGTTTCTGTTGGCCTGGTATTTGAAAAAAAAAAACGGTCACAAGAAATTTGAACAGAAAAACCGTTACTGTGTGTGTATTAGTGATGAAGGCCTCGTTTACACTTTCAAAAGTTAAACTTTCTCGCCTCGGACTGGGACCTGCTCGATTTTATTTGGCACTATCTTAAAGTACGACCTCAGACCTTTCCAATGGCAGCCCTTTCAATCTAATAGGTCCAATGGATCCAGAGTTATAAGCGTTTGAAGATTCCTATTAACCTCTGGTCTTTCTGGACTTGGACTTGGACCTGCTCGATTTTATTTTGGCACTATCTGAAAGTACGACCTCAGACCTTACCAATGGCACCCATTTCATTCCAGTAGGTCCAATGGGTCCAGAGTTATAAGCGTTTAAAAATTCCTATTAATCGGCATTTGCTTGCTGTATGTTTCTGTTGGCCTGGTATTTGAAAAAAAAAACGGTCACAAGAAATTTGAACAGAAAAACCGTTACTGTGTGTGTA
Source organism: Sarcophaga subvicina (assembly GCA_936449025.2). NCBI lineage: Eukaryota > Metazoa > Arthropoda > Insecta > Diptera > Sarcophagidae > Sarcophaga > Sarcophaga subvicina. The sequence continues at coordinate 15,228,772 of OW388083.2, read as the reverse complement.
TTAGTGATGAAGGCCTCGTTTACACTTTCAAAAGTTAAACTTTCTCGCCTCGGACTTGGACCTGCTCGATTTTATTTGGCACTATCTTAAAGTACGACCTCAGACCTTTCCAATGGCAGCCCTTTCAATCTAATAGGTCCAATGGATCCAGAGTTATAAGCGTTTGAAGATTCCTATTAACCTCTGGTCTTTCTGGACTTGGACTTGGACCTGCTCGATTTTATTTTGGCACTATCTGAAAGTACGACCTCAGACCTTACCAATGGCACCCATTTCATTCCAGTAGGTCCAATGGATCCAGAGTTATAAGCGTTTAAAAATTCCTATTAATCGGCATTTGCTTGCTGTATGTTTCTGTTGGCCTGGTATTTGAAAAAAAAACGGTCACAAGAAATTTGAACAGAAAAACCGTTACTGTGCGTGTATTAGTGATGAAGGCCTCGTTTACGCTTTCAAAAGTTAAACTTTCTCGCCTCGGACTGGGACCTGCTCGATTTTATTTGGCACTATCTTAAAGTACGACCTCAGACCTTTCCAATGGCAGCCCTTTCAATCTAATAGGTCCAATGGATCCAGAGTTATAAGCGTTTGAAGATTCCTATTAACCTCTGGTCTTTCTGGACTTGGACTTGGACCTGCTCGATTTTATTTTGGCACTATCTGAAAGTACGACCTCAGACCTTACCAATGGCACCCATTTCATTCCAGTAGGTCCAATGGATCCAGAGTTATAAGCGTTTAAAAATTCCTATTAATCGGCATTTGCTTGCTGTATGTTTCTGTTGGCCTGGTATTTGAAAAAAAAACGGTCACAAGAACTTTGAACAGAAAAACCGTTACTGTGTGTGTATTAGTGATGAAGGCCTCGTTTACACTTTCAAAAGTTAAACTTTCTCGCCTCGGACTGGGACCTGCTCGATTTTATTTGGCACTATCTTAAAGTACGACCTCAGACCTTTCCAATGGCAGCCCTTTCAATCTAATAGGTCCAATGGATCCAGAGTTATAAGCGTTTGAAGATTCCTATTAACCTCTGGTCTTTCTGGACTTGGACTTGGACCTGCTCGATTTTATTTTGGCACTATCTGAAAGTACGACCTCAGACCTTACCAATGGCACCCATTTCATTCCAGTAGGTCCAATGGATCCAGAGTTATAAGCGTTTAAAAATTCCTATTAATCGGCATTTGCTTGCTGTATGTTTCTGGTGGCCTGGTATTTGAAAAAAAAAACGGTCACAAGAAATTTGAACAGAAAAACCGTTACTGTGTGTGTATTAGTGATGAAGGCCTCGTTTACACTTTCAAAAGTTAAACTTTCTCGCCTCGGACTTGGACCTGCTCGATTTTATTTGGCACTATCTTAAAGTACGACCTCAGACCTTTCCAATGGCAGCCCTTTCAATCTAATAGGTCCAATGGATCCAGAGTTATAAGCGTTTGAAGATTCCTATTAACCTCTGGTCTTTCTCGCCTCGGACTTGGACCTGCTCGATTTTATTTTGGCACTATCTGAAAGTACGACCTCAGACCTTACCAATGGCACCCATTTCATTCCAGTAGGTCCAATGGCTCCAGAGTTATAAGCGTTTAAAAATTCCTATTAATCGGCATTTGCTTGCTGTATGTTTCTGTTGGCCTGGTATTTGAAAAAAAAAACGGTCACAAGAAATTTGAACAGAAAAACCGTTACTGTGCGTGTATTAGTGATGAAGGCCTCGTTTACACTTTCAAAAGTTAAACTTTCTCGCCTCGGACTTGGACCTGCTCGATTTTATTTGGCACTATCTTAAAGTACGACCTCAGACCTTTCCAATGGCAGCCCTTTCAATCTAATAGGTCCAATGGATCCAGAGTTATAAGCGTTTGAAGATTCCTATTAACCTCTGGTCTTTCTGGACTTGGACTTGGACCTGCTCGATTTTATTTTGGCACTATCTGAAAGTACGACCTCAGACCTTACCAATGGCACCCATTTCATTCCAGTAGGTCCAATGGATCCAGAGTTATAAGCGTTTAAAAATTCCTATTAACCGGCATTTGCTTGCTGTATGTTTCTGTTGGCCTGGTATTTGAAAAAAAAAAACGGTCACAAGAAATTTGAACAGAAAAACCGTTACTGTGTGTGTATTAGTGATGAAGGCCTCGTTTACACTTTCAAAAGTTAAACTTTCTCGCCTCGGACTTGGACCTGCTCGATTTTATTTGGCACTATCTTAAAGTACGACCTCAGACCTTTCCAATGGCAGCCCTTTCAATCTAATAGGTCCAATGGATCCAGAGTTATAAGCGTTTGAAGATTCCTATTAACCTCTGGTCTTTCTGGACTTGGACTTGGACCTGCTCGATTTTATTTTGGCACTATCTGAAAGTACGACCTCAGACCTTACCAATGGCACCCATTTCATTCCAGTAGGTCCAATGGATCCAGAGTTATAAGCGTTTAAAAATTCCTATTAATCGGCATTTGCTTGCTGTATGTTTCTGTTGGCCTGGTATTTGAAAAAAAAACGGTCACAAGAAATTTGAACAGAAAAACCGTTACTGTGTGTGTATTAGTGATGAAGGCCTCGTTTACACTTTCAAAAGTTAAACTTTCTCGCCTCGGACTTGGACCTGCTCGATTTTATTTGGCACTATCTTAAAGTACGACCTCAGACCTTTCCAATGGCAGCCCTTTCAATCTAATAGGTCCAATGGATCCAGAGTTATAAGCGTTTGAAGATTCCTATTAACCTCTGGTCTTTCTCGCCTCGGACTTGGACCTGCTCGATTTTATTTTGGCACTATCTGAAAGTACGACCTCAGACCTTACCAATGGCACCCATTTCATTCCAGTAGGTCCAATGGCTCCAGAGTTATAAGCGTTTAAAAATTCCTATTAATCGGCATTTGCTTGCTGTATGTTTCTGTTGGCCTGGTATTTGAAAAAAAAAAACGGTCACAAGAAATTTGAACAGAAAAACCGTTACTGTGTGTGTATTAGTGATGAAGGCCTCGTTTACACTTTCAAAAGTTAAACTTTCTCGCCTCGGACTTGGACCTGCTCGATTTTATTTGGCACTATCTTAAAGTACGACCTCAGACCTTTCCAATGGCAGCCCTTTCAATCTAATAGGTCCAATGGATCCAGAGTTATAAGCGTTTGAAGATTCCTATTAACCTCTGGTCTTTCTGGACTTGGACTTGGACCTGCTCGATTTTATTTTGGCACTATCTGAAAGTACGACCTCAGACCTTACCAATGGCACCCATTTCATTCCAGTAGGTCCAATGGATCCAGAGTTATAAGCGTTTAAAAATTCCTATTAATCGGCATTTGCTTGCTGTATGTTTCTGTTGGCCTGGTATTTGAAAAAAAAAAACGGTCACAAGAAATTTGAACAGAAAAACCGTTACTGTGTGTGTATTAGTGATGAAGGCCTCGTTTACACTTTCAAAAGTTAAACTTTCTCGCCTCGGACTTGGACCTGCTCGATTTTATTTGGCACTATCTTAAAGTACGACCTCAGACCTTTCCAATGGCAGCCCTTTCAATCTAATAGGTCCAATGGATCCAGAGTTATAAGCGTTTGAAGATTCCTATTAACCTCTGGTCTTTCTGGACTTGGACTTGGACCTGCTCGATTTTATTTTGGCACTATCTGAAAGTACGACCTCAGACCTTACCAATGGCACCCATTTCATTCCAGTAGGTCCAATGGATCCAGAGTTATAAGCGTTTAAAAATTCCTATTAATCGGCATTTGCTTGCTGTATGTTTCTGTTGGCCTGGTATTTGAAAAAAAAAAACGGTCACAAGAACTTTGAACAGAAAAACCGTTACTGTGTGTGTATTAGTGATGAAGGCCTCGTTTACACTTTCAAAAGTTAAACTTTCTCGCCTCGGACTTGGACCTGCTCGATTTTATTTGGCACTATCTTAAAGTACGACCTCAGACCTTTCCAATGGCAGCCCTTTCAATCTAATAGGTCCAATGGATCCAGAGTTATAAGCGTTTGAAGATTCCTATTAACCTCTGGTCTTTCTGGACTTGGACTTGGACCTGCTCGATTTTATTTTGGCACTATCTGAAAGTACGACCTCAGACCTTACCAATGGCACCCATTTCATTCCAGTAGGTCCAATGGATCCAGAGTTATAAGCGTTTAAAAATTCCTATTAATCGGCATTTGCTTGCTGTATGTTTCTGTTGGCCTGGTATTTGAAAAAAAAAAACGGTCACAAGAAATTTGAACAGAAAAACCGTTACTGTGTGTGTATTAGTGATGAAGGCCTCGTTTACACTTTCAAAAGTTAAACTTTCTCGCCTCGGACTTGGACCTGCTCGATTTTATTTGGCACTATCTTAAAGTACGACCTCAGACCTTTCCAATGGCAGCCCTTTCAATCTAATAGGTCCAATGGATCCAGAGTTATAAGCGTTTGAAGATTCCTATTAACCTCTGGTCTTTCTCGCCTCGGACTTGGACCTGCTCGATTTTATTTTGGCACTATCTGAAAGTACGACCTCAGACCTTACCAATGGCACCCATTTCATTCCAGTAGGTCCAATGGATCCAGAGTTATAAGCGTTTAAAAATTCCTATTAATCGGCATTTGCTTGCTGTATGTTTCTGTTGGCCTGGTATTTGAAAAAAAAAAACGGTCACAAGAACTTTGAACAGAAAAACCGTTACTGTGTGTGTATTAGTGATGAAGGCCTCGTTTACACTTTCAAAAGTTAAACTTTCTCGCCTCGGACTTGGACCTGCTCGATTTTATTTGGCACTATCTTAAAGTACGACCTCAGACCTTTCCAATGGCAGCCCTTTCAATCTAATAGGTCCAATGGATCCAGAGTTATAAGCGTTTGAAGATTCCTATTAACCTCTGGTCTTTCTCGCCTCGGACTTGGACCTGCTCGATTTTATTTTGGCACTATCTGAAAGTACGACCTCAGACCTTACCAATGGCACCCATTTCATTCCAGTAGGTCCAATGGCTCCAGAGTTATAAGCGTTTAAAAATTCCTATTAATCGGCATTTGCTTGCTGTATGTTTCTGTTGGCCTGGTATTTGAAAAAAAAAACGGTCACAAGAAATTTGAACAGAAAAACCGTTACTGTGTGTGTATTAGTGATGAAGGCCTCGTTTACACTTTCAAAAGTTAAACTTTCTCGCCTCGGACTTGGACCTGCTCGATTTTATTTGGCACTATCTTAAAGTACGACTTCAGACCTTTCCAATGGCAGCCCTTTCAATCTAATAGGTCCAATGGATCCAGAGTTATAAGCATTTGAAGATTCCTATTAACCTCTGGTCTTTCTGGACTTGGACTTGGACCTGCTCGATTTTATTTTGGCACTATCTGAAAGTACGACTTCAGACCTTACCAATGGCACCCATTTCATTCCAATGCGTCCAATGGATCCAGAGTTATAAGCGTTTAAAAATTCCTATTAATCGGCATTTGCTTGCTGTATGTTTCTGTTGGCCTGGTATTTGAAAAAAAAAAACGGTCACAAGAAATTTGAACAGAAAAACCGTTACTGTGTGTGTATTAGTGATGAAGGCCTCGTTTACACTTTCAAAAGTTAAACTTTCTCGCCTCGGACTTGGACCTGCTCGATTTTATTTGGCACTATCTTAAAGTACGACCTCAGACCTTTCCAATGGCAGCCCTTTCAATCTAATAGGTCCAATGGATCCAGAGTTATAAGCGTTTGAAGATTCCTATTAACCTCTGGTCTTTCTCGCCTCGGACTTGGACCTGCTCGATTTTATTTTGGCACTATCTGAAAGTACGACCTCAGACCTTACCAATGGCACCCATTTCATTCCAATGCGTCCAATGGATCCAGAGTTATAAGCGTTTAAAAATTCCTATTAATCGGCATTTGCTTGCTGTATGTTTCTGTTGGCCTGGTATTTGAAAAAAAAAACGGTCACAAGAAATTTGAACAGAAAAACCGTTACTGTGTGTGTATTAGTGATGAAGGCCTCGTTTACACTTTCAAAAGTTAAACTTTCTCGCCTCGGACTTGGACCTGCTCGATTTTATTTGGCACTATCTTAAAGTACGACTTCAGACCTTTCCAATGGCAGCCCTTTCAATCTAATAGGTCCAATGGATCCAGAGTTATAAGCGTTTGAAGATTCCTATTAACCTCTGGTCTTTCTGGACTTGGACTTGGACCTGCTCGATTTTATTTTGGCACTATCTGAAAGTACGACTTCAGACCTTACCAATGGCACCCATTTCATTCCAATGCGTCCAATGGATCCAGAGTTATAAGCGTTTAAAAATTCCTATTAATCGGCATTTGCTTGCTGTATGTTTCTGTTGGCCTGGTATTTGAAAAAAAAAAACGGTCACAAGAAATTTGAACAGAAAAACCGTTACTGTGTGTGTATTAGTGATGAAGGCCTCGTTTACACTTTCAAAAGTTAAACTTTCTCGCCTCGGACTTGGACCTGCTCGATTTTATTTGGCACTATCTTAAAGTACGACCTCAGACCTTTCCAATGGCAGCCCTTTCAATCTAATAGGTCCAATGGATCCAGAGTTATAAGCGTTTGAAGATTCCTATTAACCTCTGGTCTTTCTCGCCTCGGACTTGGACCTGCTCGATTTTATTTTGGCACTATCTGAAAGTACGACCTCAGACCTTACCAATGGCACCCATTTCATTCCAGTAGGTCCAATGGCTCCAGAGTTATAAGCGTTTAAAAATTCCTATTAATCGGCATTTGCTTGCTGTATGTTTCTGTTGGCCTGGTATTTGAAAAAAAAAAACGGTCACAAGAAATTTGAACAGAAAAACCGTTACTGTGTGTGTATTAGTGATGAAGGCCTCGTTTACACTTTCAAAAGTTAAACTTTCTCGCCTCGGACTTGGACCTGCTCGATTTTATTTGGCACTATCTTAAAGTACGACTTCAGACCTTTCCAATGGCAGCCCTTTCAATCTAATAGGTCCAATGGATCCAGAGTTATAAGCGTTTGAAGATTCCTATTAACCTCTGGTCTTTCTCGCCTCGGACTTGGACCTGCTCGATTTTATTTTGGCACTATCTGAAAGTACGACCTCAGACCTTACCAATGGCACCCATTTCATTCCAGTAGGTCCAATGGCTCCAGAGTTATAAGCGTTTAAAAATTCCTATTAATCGGCATTTGCTTGCTGTATGTTTCTGTTGGCCTGGTATTTGAAAAAAAAAAACGGTCACAAGAAATTTGAACAGAAAAACCGTTACTGTGTGTGTATTAGTAATGAAGGCCTCGTTTACACTTTCAAAAGTTAAACTTTCTCGCCTCGGACTTGGACCTGCTCGATTTTATTTGGCACTATCTTAAAGTACGACTTCAGACCTTTCCAATGGCAGCCCTTTCAATCTAATAGGTCCAATGGATCCAGAGTTATAAGCATTTGAAGATTCCTATTAACCTCTGGTCTTTCTGGACTTGGACTTGGACCTGCTCGATTTTATTTTGGCACTATCTGAAAGTACGACTTCAGACCTTACCAATGGCACCCATTTCATTCCAATGCGTCCAATGGATCCAGAGTTATAAGCGTTTAAAAATTCCTATTAATCGGCATTTGCTTGCTGTATGTTTCTGTTGGCCTGGTATTTGAAAAAAAAAACGGTCACAAGAAATTTGAACAGAAAAACCGTTACTGTGTGTGTATTAGTGATGAAGGCCTCGTTTACACTTTCAAAAGTTAAACTTTCTCGCCTCGGACTTGGACCTGCTCGATTTTATTTGGCACTATCTTAAAGTACGACTTCAGACCTTTCCAATGGCAGCCCTTTCAATCTAATAGGTCCAATGGATCCAGAGTTATAAGCATTTGAAGATTCCTATTAACCTCTGGTCTTTCTGGACTTGGACTTGGACCTGCTCGATTTTATTTTGGCACTATCTGAAAGTACGACTTCAGACCTTACCAATGGCACCCATTTCATTCCAATGCGTCCAATGGATCCAGAGTTATAAGCGTTTAAAAATTCCTATTAATCGGCATTTGCTTGCTGTATGTTTCTGTTGGCCTGGTATTTGAAAAAAAAAAACGGTCACAAGAAATTTGAACAGAAAAACCGTTACTGTGTGTGTATTAGTGATGAAGGCCTCGTTTACACTTTCAAAAGTTAAACTTTCTCGCCTCGGACTTGGACCTGCTCGATTTTATTTGGCACTATCTTAAAGTACGACCTCAGACCTTTCCAATGGCAGCCCTTTCAATCTAATAGGTCCAATGGATCCAGAGTTATAAGCGTTTGAAGATTCCTATTAACCTCTGGTCTTTCTGGACTTGGACTTGGACCTGCTCGATTTTATTTTGGCACTATCTGAAAGTACGACCTCAGACCTTACCAATGGCACCCATTTCATTCCAGTAGGTCCAATGGATCCAGAGTTATAAGCGTTTAAAAATTCCTATTAATCGGCATTTGCTTGCTGTATGTTTCTGTTGGCCTGGTATTTGAAAAAAAAAAACGGTCACAAGAAATTTGAACAGAAAAACCGTTACTGTGTGTGTATTAGTGATGAAGGCCTCGTTTACACTTTCAAAAGTTAAACTTTCTCGCCTCGGACTTGGACCTGCTCGATTTTATTTGGCACTATCTTAAAGTACGACCTCAGACCTTTCCAATGGCAGCCCTTTCAATCTAATAGGTCCAATGGATCCAGAGTTATAAGCGTTTGAAGATTCCTATTAACCTCTGGTCTTTCTCGCCTCGGACTTGGACCTGCTCGATTTTATTTTGGCACTATCTGAAAGTACGACCTCAGACCTTACCAATGGCACCCATTTCATTCCAGTAGGTCCAATGGCTCCAGAGTTATAAGCGTTTAAAAATTCCTATTAATCGGCATTTGCTTGCTGTATGTTTCTGTTGGCCTGGTATTTGAAAAAAAAAACGGTCACAAGAACTTTGAACAGAAAAACCGTTACTGTGTGTGTATTAGTGATGAAGGCCTCGTTTACACTTTCAAAAGTTAAACTTTCTCGCCTCGGACTTGGACCTGCTCGATTTTATTTGGCACTATCTTAAAGTACGACCTCAGACCTTTCCAATGGCAGCCCTTTCAATCTAATAGGTCCAATGGATCCAGAGTTATAAGCGTTTGAAGATTCCTATTAACCTCTGGTCTTTCTGGACTTGGACTTGGACCTGCTCGATTTTATTTTGGCACTATCTGAAAGTACGACCTCAGACCTTACCAATGGCACCCATTTCATTCCAGTAGGTCCAATGGATCCAGAGTTATAAGCGTTTAAAAATTCCTATTAATCGGCATTTGCTTGCTGTATGTTTCTGTTGGCCTGGTATTTGAAAAAAAAAAACGGTCACAAGAAATTTGAACAGAAAAACCGTTACTGTGTGTGTATTAGTGATGAAGGCCTCGTTTACACTTTCAAAAGTTAAACTTTCTCGCCTCGGACTTGGACCTGCTCGATTTTATTTGGCACTATCTTAAAGTACGACCTCAGACCTTTCCAATGGCAGCCCTTTCAATCTAATAGGTCCAATGGATCCAGAGCTATAAGCGTTTGAAGATTCCTATTAACCTCTGGTCTTTCTCGCCTCGGACTTGGACCTGCTCGATTTTATTTTGGCACTATCTGAAAGTACGACCTCAGACCTTACCAATGGCACCCATTTCATTCCAGTAGGTCCAATGGATCCAGAGTTATAAGCGTTTAAAAATTCCTATTAATCGGCATTTGCTTGCTGTATGTTTCTGTTAGCCTGGTATTTGAAAAAAAAAAAAAACGGTCACAAGAAATTTGAACAGAAAAACCGTTACTGTGTGTGTATTAGTGATGAAGGCCTCGTTTACACTTTCAAAAGTTAAACTTTCTCGCCTCGGACTTGGACCTGCTCGATTTTATTTGGCACTATCTTAAAGTACGACCTCAGACCTTTCCAATGGCAGCCCTTTCAATCTAATAGGTCCAATGGATCCAGAGTTATAAGCGTTTGAAGATTCCTATTAACCTCTGGTCTTTTTGGACTTGGACCTGCTCGATTTTATTTTGGCACTATCTGAAAGTACGACCTCAGACCTTACCAATGGCACCCATTTCATTCCAGTAGGTCCAATGGATCCAGAGTTATAAGCGTTTAAAAATTCCTATTAATCGGCATTTGCTTGCTGTATGTTTCTGTTGGCCTGGTATTTGAAAAAAAAAAAACGGTCACAAGAACTTTGAACAGAAAAACCGTTACTGTGTGTGTATTAGTGATGAAGGCCTCGTTTACACTTTCAAAAGTTAAACTTTCTCGCCTCGGACTTGGACCTGCTCGATTTTATTTGGCACTATCTTAAAGTACGACCTCAGACCTTTCCAATGGCAGCCCTTTCAATCTAATAGGTCCAATGGATCCAGAGTTATAAGCGTTTGAAGATTCCTATTAACCTCTGGTCTTTTTGGACTTGGACCTGCTCGATTTTATTTTGGCACTATCTGAAAGTACGACCTCAGACCTTACCAATGGCACCCATTTCATTCCAGTAGGTCCAATGGATCCAGAGTTATAAGCGTTTAAAAATTCCTATTAATCGGCATTTGCTTGCTGTATGTTTCTGTTGGCCTGGTATTTGAAAAAAAAAAAACGGTCACAAGAAATTTGAACAGAAAAACCGTTACTGTGTGTGTATTAGTGATGAAGGCCTCGTTTACACTTTCAAAAGTTAAACTTTCTCGCCTCGGACTTGGACCTGCTCGATTTTATTTGGCACTATCTTAAAGTACGACCTCAGACCTTTCCAATGGCAGCCCTTTCAATCTAATAGGTCCAATGGATCCAGAGTTATAAGCGTTTGAAGATTCCTATTAACCTCTGGTCTTTCTCGCCTCGGACTTGGACCTGCTCGATTTTATTTTGGCACTATCTGAAAGTACGACCTCAGACCTTACCAATGGCACCCATTTCATTCCAGTAGGTCCAATGGATCCAGAGTTATAAGCGTTTAAAAATTCCTATTAATCGGCATTTGCTTGCTGTATGTTTCTGTTGGCCTGGTATTTGAAAAAAAAAACGGTCACAAGAACTTTGAACAGAAAAACCGTTACTGTGTGTGTATTAGTGATGAAGGCCTCGTTTACACTTTCAAAAGTTAAACTTTCTCGCCTCGGACTTGGACCTGCTCGATTTTATTTGGCACTATCTTAAAGTACGACCTCAGACCTTTCCAATGGCAGCCCTTTCAATCTAATAGGTCCAATGGATCCAGAGTTATAAGCGTTTGAAGATTCCTATTAACCTCTGGTCTTTCTCGCCTCGGACTTGGACCTGCTCGATTTTATTTTGGCACTATCTGAAAGTACGACCTCAGACCTTACCAATGGCACCCATTTCATTCCAGTAGGTCCAATGGATCCAGAGTTATAAGCGTTTAAAAATTCCTATTAATCGGCATTTGCTTGCTGTATGTTTCTGTTAGCCTGGTATTTGAAAAAAAAAAAACGGTCACAAGAAATTTGAACAGAAAAACCGTTACTGTGTGTGTATTAGTGATGAAGGCCTCGTTTACACTTTCAAAAGTTAAACTTTCTCGCCTCGGACTTGGACCTGCTCGATTTTATTTGGCACTATCTTAAAGTACGACCTCAGACCTTTCCAATGGCAGCCCTTTCAATCTAATAGGTCCAATGGATCCAGAGTTATAAGCGTTTGAAGATTCCTATTAACCTCTGGTCTTTTTGGACTTGGACCTGCTCGATTTTATTTTGGCACTATCTGAAAGTACGACCTCAGACCTTACCAATGGCACCCATTTCATTCCAGTAGGTCCAATGGATCCAGAGTTATAAGCGTTTAAAAATTCCTATTAATCGGCATTTGCTTGCTGTATGTTTCTGTTGGCCTGGTATTTGAAAAAAAAAAACGGTCACAAGAAATTTGAACAGAAAAACCGTTACTGTGTGTGTATTAGTGATGAAGGCCTCGTTTACACTTTCAAAAGTTAAACTTTCTCGCCTCGGACTTGGACCTGCTCGATTTTATTTGGCACTATCTTAAAGTACGACCTCAGACCTTTCCAATGGCAGCCCTTTCAATCTAATAGGTCCAATGGATCCAGAGTTATAAGCGTTTGAAGATTCCTATTAACCTCTGGTCTTTTTGGACTTGGACCTGCTCGATTTTATTTTGGCACTATCTGAAAGTACGACCTCAGACCTTACCAATGGCACCCATTTCATTCCAGTAGGTCCAATGGATCCAGAGTTATAAGCGTTTAAAAATTCCTATTAATCGGCATTTGCTTGCTGTATGTTTCTGTTGGCCTGGTATTTGAAAAAAAAAAAACGGTCACAAGAACTTTGAACAGAAAAACCGTTACTGTGTGTGTATTAGTGATGAAGGCCTCGTTTACACTTTCAAAAGTTAAACTTTCTCGCCTCGGACTTGGACCTGCTCGATTTTATTTGGCACTATCTTAAAGTACGACCTCAGACCTTTCCAATGGCAGCCCTTTCAATCTAATAGGTCCAATGGATCCAGAGTTATAAGCGTTTGAAGATTCCTATTAACCTCTGGTCTTTCTCGCCTCGGACTTGGACCTGCTCGATTTTATTTTGGCACTATCTGAAAGTACGACCTCAGACCTTACCAATGGCACCCATTTCATTCCAGTAGGTCCAATGGATCCAGAGTTATAAGCGTTTAAAAATTCCTATTAATCGGCATTTGCTTGCTGTATGTTTCTGTTAGCCTGGTATTTGAAAAAAAAAAACGGTCACAAGAAATTTGAACAGAAAAACCGTTACTGTGTGTGTATTAGTGATGAAGGCCTCGTTTACACTTTCAAAAGTTAAACTTTCTCGCCTCGGACTTGGACCTGCTCGATTTTATTTGGCACTATCTTAAAGTACGACCTCAGACCTTTCCAATGGCAGCCCTTTCAATCTAATAGGTCCAATGGATCCAGAGTTATAAGCGTTTGAAGATTCCTATTAACCTCTGGTCTTTTTGGACTTGGACCTGCTCGATTTTATTTTGGCACTATCTGAAAGTACGACCTCAGACCTTACCAATGGCACCCATTTCATTCCAGTAGGTCCAATGGATCCAGAGTTATAAGCGTTTAAAAATTCCTATTAATCGGCATTTGCTTGCTGTATGTTTCTGTTGGCCTGGTATTTGAAAAAAAAAACGGTCACAAGAACTTTGAACAGAAAAACCGTTACTGTGTGTGTATTAGTGATGAAGGCCTCGTTTACACTTTCAAAAGTTAAACTTTCTCGCCTCGGACTTGGACCTGCTCGATTTTATTTGGCACTATCTTAAAGTACGACCTCAGACCTTTCCAATGGCAGCCCTTTCAATCTAATAGGTCCAATGGATCCAGAGTTATAAGCGTTTGAAGATTCCTATTAACCTCTGGTCTTTCTCGCCTCGGACTTGGACCTGCTCGATTTTATTTTGGCACTATCTGAAAGTACGACCTCAGACCTTACCAATGGCACCCATTTCATTCCAGTAGGTCCAATGGATCCAGAGTTATAAGCGTTTAAAAATTCCTATTAATCGGCATTTGCTTGCTGTATGTTTCTGTTAGCCTGGTATTTGAAAAAAAAAAAACGGTCACAAGAAATTTGAACAGAAAAACCGTTACTGTGTGTGTATTAGTGATGAAGGCCTCGTTTACACTTTCAAAAGTTAAACTTTCTCGCCTCGGACTTGGACCTGCTCGATTTTATTTGGCACTATCTTAAAGTACGACCTCAGACCTTTCCAATGGCAGCCCTTTCAATCTAATAGGTCCAATGGATCCAGAGTTATAAGCGTTTGAAGATTCCTATTAACCTCTGGTCTTTTTGGACTTGGACCTGCTCGATTTTATTTTGGCACTATCTGAAAGTACGACCTCAGACCTTACCAATGGCACCCATTTCATTCCAGTAGGTCCAATGGATCCAGAGTTATAAGCGTTTAAAAATTCCTATTAATCGGCATTTGCTTGCTGTATGTTTCTGTTGGCCTGGTATTTGAAAAAAAAAAACGGTCACAAGAAATTTGAACAGAAAAACCGTTACTGTGTGTGTATTAGTGATGAAGGCCTCGTTTACACTTTCAAAAGTTAAACTTTCTCGCCTCGGACTTGGACCTGCTCGATTTTATTTGGCACTATCTTAAAGTACGACCTCAGACCTTTCCAATGGCAGCCCTTTCAATCTAATAGGTCCAATGGATCCAGAGTTATAAGCGTTTGAAGATTCCTATTAACCTCTGGTCTTTCTCGCCTCGGACTTGGACCTGCTCGATTTTATTTTGGCACTATCTGAAAGTACGACCTCAGACCTTACCAATGGCACCCATTTCATTCCAGTAGGTCCAATGGATCCAGAGTTATAAGCGTTTAAAAATTCCTATTAATCGGCATTTGCTTGCTGTATGTTTCTGTTAGCCTGGTATTTGAAAAAAAAAAAACGGTCACAAGAAATTTGAACAGAAAAACCGTTACTGTGTGTGTATTAGTGATGAAGGCCTCGTTTACACTTTCAAAAGTTAAACTTTCTCGCCTCGGACTTGGACCTGCTCGATTTTATTTGGCACTATCTTAAAGTACGACCTCAGACCTTTCCAATGGCAGCCCTTTCAATCTAATAGGTCCAATGGATCCAGAGTTATAAGCGTTTGAAGATTCCTATTAACCTCTGGTCTTTTTGGACTTGGACCTGCTCGATTTTATTTTGGCACTATCTGAAAGTACGACCTCAGACCTTACCAATGGCACCCATTTCATTCCAGTAGGTCCAATGGATCCAGAGTTATAAGCGTTTAAAAATTCCTATTAATCGGCATTTGCTTGCTGTATGTTTCTGTTGGCCTGGTATTTGAAAAAAAAAAAACGGTCACAAGAAATTTGAACAGAAAAACCGTTACTGTGTGTGTATTAGTGATGAAGGCCTCGTTTACACTTTCAAAAGTTAAACTTTCTCGCCTCGGACTTGGACCTGCTCGATTTTATTTGGCACTATCTTAAAGTACGACCTCAGACCTTTCCAATGGCAGCCCTTTCAATCTAATAGGTCCAATGGATCCAGAGTTATAAGCGTTTGAAGATTCCTATTAACCTCTGGTCTTTTTGGACTTGGATCTGCTCGATTTTATTTTGGCACTATCTGAAAGTACGACCTCAGACCTTACCAATGGCACCCATTTCATTCCAGTAGGTCCAATGGATCCAGAGTTATAAGCGTTTAAAAATTCCTATTAATCGGCATTTGCTTGCTGTATGTTTCTGTTGGCCTGGTATTTGAAAAAAAAAAAACGGTCACAAGAACTTTGAACAGAAAAACCGTTACTGTGTGTGTATTAGTGATGAAGGCCTCGTTTACACTTTCAAAAGTTAAACTTTCTCGCCTCGGACTTGGACCTGCTCGATTTTATTTGGCACTATCTTAAAGTACGACCTCAGACCTTTCCAATGGCAGCCCTTTCAATCTAATAGGTCCAATGGATCCAGAGTTATAAGCGTTTGAAGATTCCTATTAACCTCTGGTCTTTTTGGACTTGGACCTGCTCGATTTTATTTTGGCACTATCTGAAAGTACGACCTCAGACCTTACCAATGGCACCCATTTCATTCCAGTAGGTCCAATGGATCCAGAGTTATAAGCGTTTAAAAATTCCTATTAATCGGCATTTGCTTGCTGTATGTTTCTGTTAGCCTGGTATTTGAAAAAAAAAAACGGTCACAAGAAATTTGAACAGAAAAACCGTTACTGTGTGTGTATTAGTGATGAAGGCCTCGTTTACACTTTCAAAAGTTAAACTTTCTCGCCTCGGACTTGGACCTGCTCGATTTTATTTGGCACTATCTTAAAGTACGACCTCAGACCTTTCCAATGGCAGCCCTTTCAATCTAATAGGTCCAATGGATCCAGAGTTATAAGCGTTTGAAGATTCCTATTAACCTCTGGTCTTTTTGGACTTGGATCTGCTCGATTTTATTTTGGCACTATCTGAAAGTACGACCTCAGACCTTACCAATGGCACCCATTTCATTCCAGTAGGTCCAATGGATCCAGAGTTATAAGCGTTTAAAAATTCCTATTAATCGGCATTTGCTTGCTGTATGTTTCTGTTGGCCTGGTATTTGAAAAAAAAAAAACGGTCACAAGAACTTTGAACAGAAAAACCGTTACTGTGTGTGTATTAGTGATGAAGGCCTCGTTTACACTTTCAAAAGTTAAACTTTCTCGCCTCGGACTTGGACCTGCTCGATTTTATTTGGCACTATCTTAAAGTACGACCTCAGACCTTTCCAATGGCAGCCCTTTCAATCTAATAGGTCCAATGGATCCAGAGTTATAAGCGTTTGAAGATTCCTATTAACCTCTGGTCTTTTTGGACTTGGACCTGCTCGATTTTATTTTGGCACTATCTGAAAGTACGACCTCAGACCTTACCAATGGCACCCATTTCATTCCAGTAGGTCCAATGGATCCAGAGTTATAAGCGTTTAAAAATTCCTATTAATCGGCATTTGCTTGCTGTATGTTTCTGTTGGCCTGGTATTTGAAAAAAAAAAAAACGGTCACAAGAAATTTGAACAGAAAAACCGTTACTGTGTGTGTATTAGTGATGAAGGCCTCGTTTACACTTTCAAAAGTTAAACTTTCTCGCCTCGGACTTGGACCTGCTCGATTTTATTTGGCACTATCTTAAAGTACGACCTCAGACCTTTCCAATGGCAGCCCTTTCAATCTAATAGGTCCAATGGATCCAGAGTTATAAGCGTTTGAAGATTCCTATTAACCTCTGGTCTTTCTGGACTTGGACTTGGACCTGCTCGATTTTATTTTGGCACTATCTGAAAGTACGACCTCAGACCTTACCAATGGCACCCATTTCATTCCAGTAGGTCCAATGGATCCAGAGTTATAAGCGTTTAAAAATTCCTATTAATCGGCATTTGCTTGCTGTATGTTTCTGTTGGCCTGGTATTTGAAAAAAAAAAAACGGTCACAAGAAATTTGAACAGAAAAACCGTTACTGTGTGTGTATTAGTGATGAAGGCCTCGTTTACACTTTCAAAAGTTAAACTTTCTCGCCTCGGACTTGGACCTGCTCGATTTTATTTGGCACTATCTTAAAGTACGACCTCAGACCTTTCCAATGGCAGCCCTTTCAATCTAATAGGTCCAATGGATCCAGAGTTATAAGCGTTTGAAGATTCCTATTAACCTCTGGTCTTTCTGGACTTGGACTTGGACCTGCTCGATTTTATTTTGGCACTATCTGAAAGTACGACCTCAGACCTTACCAATGGCACCCATTTCATTCCAGTAGGTCCAATGGATCCAGAGTTATAAGCGTTTAAAAATTCCTATTAATCGGCATTTGCTTGCTGTATGTTTCTGTTGGCCTGGTATTTGAAAAAAAAAAACGGTCACAAGAAATTTGAACAGAAAAACCGTTACTGTGTGTGTATTAGTGATGAAGGCCTCGTTTACACTTTCAAAAGTTAAACTTTCTCGCCTCGGACTTGGACCTGCTCGATTTTATTTGGCACTATCTTAAAGTACGACCTCAGACCTTTCCAATGGCAGCCCTTTCAATCTAATAGGTCCAATGGATCCAGAGTTATAAGCGTTTGAAGATTCCTATTAACCTCTGGTCTTTTTGGACTTGGACCTGCTCGATTTTATTTTGGCACTATCTGAAAGTACGACCTCAGACCTTACCAATGGCACCCATTTCATTCCAGTAGGTCCAATGGATCCAGAGTTATAAGCGTTTAAAAATTCCTATTAATCGGCATTTGCTTGCTGTATGTTTCTGTTGGCCTGGTATTTGAAAAAAAAAAAAAACGGTCACAAGAACTTTGAACAGAAAAACCGTTACTGTGTGTGTATTAGTGATGAAGGCCTCGTTTACACTTTCAAAAGTTAAACTTTCTCGCCTCGGACTTGGACCTGCTCGATTTTATTTGGCACTATCTTAAAGTACGACCTCAGACCTTTCCAATGGCAGCCCTTTCAATCTAATAGGTCCAATGGATCCAGAGTTATAAGCGTTTGAAGATTCCTATTAACCTCTGGTCTTTCTCGCCTCGGACTTGGACCTGCTCGATTTTATTTTGGCACTATCTGAAAGTACGACCTCAGACCTTACCAATGGCACCCATTTCATTCCAGTAGGTCCAATGGATCCAGAGTTATAAGCGTTTAAAAATTCCTATTAATCGGCATTTGCTTGCTGTATGTTTCTGTTGGCCTGGTATTTGAAAAAAAAAAAACGGTCACAAGAAATTTGAACAGAAAAACCGTTACTGTGTGTGTATTAGTGATGAAGGCCTCGTTTACACTTTCAAAAGTTAAACTTTCTCGCCTCGGACTTGGACCTGCTCGATTTTATTTGGCACTATCTTAAAGTACGACCTCAGACCTTTCCAATGGCAGCCCTTTCAATCTAATAGGTCCAATGGATCCAGAGTTATAAGCGTTTGAAGATTCCTATTAACCTCTGGTCTTTCTGGACTTGGACTTGGACCTGCTCGATTTTATTTTGGCACTATCTGAAAGTACGACTTCAGACCTTACCAATGGCACCCATTTCATTCCAATGCGTCCAATGGATCCAGAGTTATAAGCGTTTAAAAATTCCTATTAATCGGCATTTGCTTGCTGTATGTTTCTGTTGGCCTGGTATTTGAAAAAAAAACGGTCACAAGAAATTTGAACAGAAAAACCGTTACTGTGTGTGTATTAGTGATGAAGGCCTCGTTTACACTTTCAAAAGTTAAACTTTCTCGCCTCGGACTTGGACCTGCTCGATTTTATTTGGCACTATCTTAAAGTACGACCTCAGACCTTTCCAATGGCAGCCCTTTCAATCTAATAGGTCCAATGGATCCAGAGTTATAAGCGTTTGAAGATTCCTATTAACCTCTGGTCTTTTTGGACTTGGACCTGCTCGATTTTATTTTGGCACTATCTGAAAGTACGACCTCAGACCTTACCAATGGCACCCATTTCATTCCAGTAGGTCCAATGGCTCCAGAGTTATAAGCGTTTAAAAATTCCTATTAATCGGCATTTGCTTGCTGTATGTTTCTGTTGGCCTGGTATTTGAAAAAAAAAAACGGTCACAAGAAATTTGAACAGAAAAACCGTTACTGTGTGTGTATTAGTGATGAAGGCCTCGTTTACACTTTCAAAAGTTAAACTTTCTCGCCTCGGACTTGGACCTGCTCGATTTTATTTGGCACTATCTTAAAGTACGACCTCAGACCTTTCCAATGGCAGCCCTTTCAATCTAATAGGTCCAATGGATCCAGAGTTATAAGCGTTTGAAGATTCCTATTAACCTCTGGTCTTTCTGGACTTGGACTTGGACCTGCTCGATTTTATTTTGGCACTATCTGAAAGTACGACCTCAGACCTTACCAATGGCACCCATTTCATTCCAGTAGGTCCAATGGATCCAGAGTTATAAGCGTTTAAAAATTCCTATTAATCGGCATTTGCTTGCTGTATGTTTCTGTTGGCCTGGTATTTGAAAAAAAAAAACGGTCACAAGAAATTTGAACAGAAAAACCGTTACTGTGTGTGTATTAGTGATGAAGGCCTCGTTTACACTTTCAAAAGTTAAACTTTCTCGCCTCGGACTTGGACCTGCTCGATTTTATTTGGCACTATCTTAAAGTACGACCTCAGACCTTTCCAATGGCAGCCCTTTCAATCTAATAGGTCCAATGGATCCAGAGTTATAAGCGTTTGAAGATTCCTATTAACCTCTGGTCTTTTTGGACTTGGACCTGCTCGATTTTATTTTGGCACTATCTGAAAGTACGACCTCAGACCTTACCAATGGCACCCATTTCATTCCAGTAGGTCCAATGGATCCAGAGTTATAAGCGTTTAAAAATTCCTATTAATCGGCATTTGCTTGCTGTATGTTTCTGTTGGCCTGGTATTTGAAAAAAAAAAAACGGTCACAAGAAATTTGAACAGAAAAACCGTTACTGTGTGTGTATTAGTGATGAAGGCCTCGTTTACACTTTCAAAAGTTAAACTTTCTCGCCTCGGACTTGGACCTGCTCGATTTTATTTGGCACTATCTTAAAGTACGACCTCAGACCTTTCCAATGGCAGCCCTTTCAATCTAATAGGTCCAATGGATCCAGAGTTATAAGCGTTTGAAGATTCCTATTAACCTCTGGTCTTTCTGGACTTGGACTTGGACCTGCTCGATTTTATTTTGGCACTATCTGAAAGTACGACCTCAGACCTTACCAATGGCACCCATTTCATTCCAGTAGGTCCAATGGATCCAGAGTTATAAGCGTTTAAAAATTCCTATTAATCGGCATTTGCTTGCTGTATGTTTCTGTTGGCCTGGTATTTGAAAAAAAAAAACGGTCACAAGAAATTTGAACAGAAAAACCGTTACTGTGTGTGTATTAGTGATGAAGGCCTCGTTTACACTTTCAAAAGTTAAACTTTCTCGCCTCGGACTTGGACCTGCTCGATTTTATTTGGCACTATCTTAAAGTACGACCTCAGACCTTTCCAATGGCAGCCCTTTCAATCTAATAGGTCCAATGGATCCAGAGTTATAAGCGTTTGAAGATTCCTATTAACCTCTGGTCTTTTTGGACTTGGACCTGCTCGATTTTATTTTGGCACTATCTGAAAGTACGACCTCAGACCTTACCAATGGCACCCATTTCATTCCAGTAGGTCCAATCGATCCAGAGTTATAAGCGTTTAAAAATTCCTATTAATCGGCATTTGCTTGCTGTATGTTTCTGTTGGCCTGGTATTTGAAAAAAAAAAAAAACGGTCACAAGAACTTTGAACAGAAAAACCGTTACTGTGTGTGTATTAGTGATGAAGGCCTCGTTTACACTTTCAAAAGTTAAACTTTCTCGCCTCGGACTTGGACCTGCTCGATTTTATTTGGCACTATCTTAAAGTACGACCTCAGACCTTTCCAATGGCAGCCCTTTCAATCTAATAGGTCCAATGGATCCAGAGTTATAAGCGTTTGAAGATTCCTATTAACCTCTGGTCTTTCTCGCCTCGGACTTGGACCTGCTCGATTTTATTTTGGCACTATCTGAAAGTACGACCTCAGACCTTACCAATGGCACCCATTTCATTCCAGTAGGTCCAATGGCTCCAGAGTTATAAGCGTTTAAAAATTCCTATTAATCGGCATTTGCTTGCTGTATGTTTCTGTTGGCCTGGTATTTGAAAAAAAAAAAAACGGTCACAAGAAATTTGAACAGAAAAACCGTTACTGTGTGTGTATTAGTGATGAAGGCCTCGTTTACACTTTCAAAAGTTAAACTTTCTCGCCTCGGACTTGGACCTGCTCGATTTTATTTGGCACTATCTTAAAGTACGACCTCAGACCTTTCCAATGGCAGCCCTTTCAATCTAATAGGTCCAATGGATCCAGAGTTATAAGCGTTTGAAGATTCCTATTAACCTCTGGTCTTTCTGGACTTGGACTTGGACCTGCTCGATTTTATTTTGGCACTATCTGAAAGTACGACCTCAGACCTTACCAATGGCACCCATTTCATTCCAGTAGGTCCAATGGATCCAGAGTTATAAGCGTTTAAAAATTCCTATTAATCGGCATTTGCTTGCTGTATGTTTCTGTTGGCCTGGTATTTGAAAAAAAAAAACGGTCACAAGAAATTTGAACAGAAAAACCGTTACTGTGTGTGTATTAGTGATGAAGGCCTCGTTTACACTTTCAAAAGTTAAACTTTCTCGCTTCGGACTTGGACCTGCTCGATTTTATTTGGCACTATCTTAAAGTACGACCTCAGACCTTTCCAATGGCAGCCCTTTCAATCTAATAGGTCCAATGGATCCAGAGTTATAAGCATTTGAAGATTCCTATTAACCTCTGGTCTTTCTGGACTTGGACTTGGACCTGCTCGATTTTATTTTGGCACTATCTGAAAGTACGACTTCAGACCTTACCAATGGCACCCATTTCATTCCAATGCGTCCAATGGATCCAGAGTTATAAGCGTTTAAAAATTCCTATTAATCGGCATTTGCTTGCTGTATGTTTCTGTTGGCCTGGTATTTGAAAAAAAAACGGTCACAAGAAATTTGAACAGAAAAACCGTTACTGTGTGTGTATTAGTGATGAAGGCCTCGTTTACACTTTCAAAAGTTAAACTTTCTCGCCTCGGACTTGGACCTGCTCGATTTTATTTGGCACTATCTTAAAGTACGACCTCAGACCTTTCCAATGGCAGCCCTTTCAATCTAATAGGTCCAATGGATCCAGAGTTATAAGCGTTTGAAGATTCCTATTAACCTCTGGTCTTTTTGGACTTGGACCTGCTCGATTTTATTTTGGCACTATCTGAAAGTACGACCTCAGACCTTACCAATGGCACCCATTTCATTCCAGTAGGTCCAATGGCTCCAGAGTTATAAGCGTTTAAAAATTCCTATTAATCGGCATTTGCTTGCTGTATGTTTCTGTTGGCCTGGTATTTGAAAAAAAAAAACGGTCACAAGAAATTTGAACAGAAAAACCGTTACTGTGTGTGTATTAGTGATGAAGGCCTCGTTTACACTTTCAAAAGTTAAACTTTCTCGCCTCGGACTTGGACCTGCTCGATTTTATTTGGCACTATCTTAAAGTACGACCTCAGACCTTTCCAATGGCAGCCCTTTCAATCTAATAGGTCCAATGGATCCAGAGTTATAAGCGTTTGAAGATTCCTATTAACCTCTGGTCTTTCTGGACTTGGACTTGGACCTGCTCGATTTTATTTTGGCACTATCTGAAAGTACGACCTCAGACCTTACCAATGGCACCCATTTCATTCCAGTAGGTCCAATGGATCCAGAGTTATAAGCGTTTAAAAATTCCTATTAATCGGCATTTGCTTGCTGTATGTTTCTGTTGGCCTGGTATTTGAAAAAAAAAAAACGGTCACAAGAAATTTGAACAGAAAAACCGTTACTGTGTGTGTATTAGTGATGAAGGCCTCGTTTACACTTTCAAAAGTTAAACTTTCTCGCCTCGGACTTGGACCTGCTCGATTTTATTTGGCACTATCTTAAAGTACGACCTCAGACCTTTCCAATGGCAGCCCTTTCAATCTAATAGGTCCAATGGATCCAGAGTTATAAGCGTTTGAAGATTCCTATTAACCTCTGGTCTTTTTGGACTTGGACCTGCTCGATTTTATTTTGGCACTATCTGAAAGTACGACCTCAGACCTTACCAATGGCACCCATTTCATTCCAGTAGGTCCAATGGATCCAGAGTTATAAGCGTTTAAAAATTCCTATTAATCGGCATTTGCTTGCTGTATGTTTCTGTTGGCCTGGTATTTGAAAAAAAAAAAAAACGGTCACAAGAACTTTGAACAGAAAAACCGTTACTGTGTGTGTATTAGTGATGAAGGCCTCGTTTACACTTTCAAAAGTTAAACTTTCTCGCCTCGGACTTGGACCTGCTCGATTTTATTTGGCACTATCTTAAAGTACGACCTCAGACCTTTCCAATGGCAGCCCTTTCAATCTAATAGGTCCAATGGATCCAGAGTTATAAGCGTTTGAAGATTCCTATTAACCTCTGGTCTTTCTCGCCTCGGACTTGGACCTGCTCGATTTTATTTTGGCACTATCTGAAAGTACGACCTCAGACCTTACCAATGGCACCCATTTCATTCCAGTAGGTCCAATGGCTCCAGAGTTATAAGCGTTTAAAAATTCCTATTAATCGGCATTTGCTTGCTGTATGTTTCTGTTGGCCTGGTATTTGAAAAAAAAAAAACGGTCACAAGAAATTTGAACAGAAAAACCGTTACTGTGTGTGTATTAGTGATGAAGGCCTCGTTTACACTTTCAAAAGTTAAACTTTCTCGCCTCGGACTTGGACCTGCTCGATTTTATTTGGCACTATCTTAAAGTACGACCTCAGACCTTTCCAATGGCAGCCCTTTCAATCTAATAGGTCCAATGGATCCAGAGTTATAAGCGTTTGAAGATTCCTATTAACCTCTGGTCTTTCTGGACTTGGACTTGGACCTGCTCGATTTTATTTTGGCACTATCTGAAAGTACGACCTCAGACCTTACCAATGGCACCCATTTCATTCCAGTAGGTCCAATGGATCCAGAGTTATAAGCGTTTAAAAATTCCTATTAATCGGCATTTGCTTGCTGTATGTTTCTGTTGGCCTGGTATTTGAAAAAAAAAAAACGGTCACAAGAAATTTTAACAGAAAAACCGTTACTGTGTGTGTATTAGTGATGAAGGCCTCGTTTACACTTTCAAAAGTTAAACTTTCTCGCTTCGGACTTGGACCTGCTCGATTTTATTTGGCACTATCTTAAAGTACGACCTCAGACCTTTCCAATGGCAGCCCTTTCAATCTAATAGGTCCAATGGATCCAGAGTTATAAGCATTTGAAGATTCCTATTAACCTCTGGTCTTTCTGGACTTGGACTTGGACCTGCTCGATTTTATTTTGGCACTATCTGAAAGTACGACTTCAGACCTTACCAATGGCACCCATTTCATTCCAATGCGTCCAATGGATCCAGAGTTATAAGCGTTTAAAAATTCCTATTAATCGGCATTTGCTTGCTGTATGTTTCTGTTGGCCTGGTATTTGAAAAAAAAACGGTCACAAGAAATTTGAACAGAAAAACCGTTACTGTGTGTGTATTAGTGATGAAGGCCTCGTTTACACTTTCAAAAGTTAAACTTTCTCGCCTCGGACTTGGACCTGCTCGATTTTATTTGGCACTATCTTAAAGTACGACCTCAGACCTTTCCAATGGCAGCCCTTTCAATCTAATAGGTCCAATGGATCCAGAGTTATAAGCGTTTGAAGATTCCTATTAACCTCTGGTCTTTTTGGACTTGGACCTGCTCGATTTTATTTTGGCACTATCTGAAAGTACGACTTCAGACCTTACCAATGGCACCCATTTCATTCCAATGCGTCCAATGGATCCAGAGTTATAAGCGTTTAAAAATTCCTATTAATCGGCATTTGCTTGCTGTATGTTTCTGTTGGCCTGGTATTTGAAAAAAAAAAACGGTCACAAGAAATTTGAACAGAAAAACCGTTACTGTGTGTGTATTAGTGATGAAGGCCTCGTTTACACTTTCAAAAGTTAAACTTTCTCGCCTCGGACTTGGACCTGCTCGATTTTATTTGGCACTATCTTAAAGTACGACCTCAGACCTTTCCAATGGCAGCCCTTTCAATCTAATAGGTCCAATGGATCCAGAGTTATAAGCGTTTGAAGATTCCTATTAACCTCTGGTCTTTCTGGACTTGGACTTGGACCTGCTCGATTTTATTTTGGCACTATCTGAAAGTACGACCTCAGACCTTACCAATGGCACCCATTTCATTCCAGTAGGTCCAATGGATCCAGAGTTATAAGCGTTTAAAAATTCCTATTAATCGGCATTTGCTTGCTGTATGTTTCTGTTGGCCTGGTATTTGAAAAAAAAAAAACGGTCACAAGAAATTTGAACAGAAAAACCGTTACTGTGTGTGTATTAGTGATGAAGGCCTCGTTTACACTTTCAAAAGTTAAACTTTCTCGCCTCGGACTTGGACCTGCTCGATTTTATTTGGCACTATCTTAAAGTACGACTTCAGACCTTTCCAATGGCAGCCCTTTCAATCTAATAGGTCCAATGGATCCAGAGTTATAAGCATTTGAAGATTCCTATTAACCTCTGGTCTTTCTGGACTTGGACTTGGACCTGCTCGATTTTATTTTGGCACTATCTGAAAGTACGACTTCAGACCTTACCAATGGCACCCATTTCATTCCAATGCGTCCAATGGATCCAGAGTTATAAGCGTTTAAAAATTCCTATTAATCGGCATTTGCTTGCTGTATGTTTCTGTTGGCCTGGTATTTGAAAAAAAAACGGTCACAAGAAATTTGAACAGAAAAACCGTTACTGTGTGTGTATTAGTGATGAAGGCCTCGTTTACACTTTCAAAAGTTAAACTTTCTCGCCTCGGACTTGGACCTGCTCGATTTTATTTGGCACTATCTTAAAGTACGACCTCAGACCTTTCCAATGGCAGCCCTTTCAATCTAATAGGTCCAATGGATCCAGAGTTATAAGCGTTTGAAGATTCCTATTAACCTCTGGTCTTTTTGGACTTGGACCTGCTCGATTTTATTTTGGCACTATCTGAAAGTACGACCTCAGACCTTACCAATGGCACCCATTTCATTCCAGTAGGTCCAATGGATCCAGAGTTATAAGCGTTTAAAAATTCCTATTAATCGGCATTTGCTTGCTGTATGTTTCTGTTGGCCTGGTATTTGAAAAAAAAAAAAACGGTCACAAGAAATTTGAACAGAAAAACCGTTACTGTGTGTGTATTAGTGATGAAGGCCTCGTTTACACTTTCAAAAGTTAAACTTTCTCGCCTCGGACTTGGACCTGCTCGATTTTATTTGGCACTATCTTAAAGTACGACCTCAGACCTTTCCAATGGCAGCCCTTTCAATCTAATAGGTCCAATGGATCCAGAGTTATAAGCGTTTGAAGATTCCTATTAACCTCTGGTCTTTCTGGACTTGGACTTGGACCTGCTCGATTTTATTTTGGCACTATCTGAAAGTACGACCTCAGACCTTACCAATGGCACCCATTTCATTCCAGTAGGTCCAATGGATCCAGAGTTATAAGCGTTTAAAAATTCCTATTAATCGGCATTTGCTTGCTGTATGTTTCTGTTGGCCTGGTATTTGAAAAAAAAAACGGTCACAAGAAATTTGAACAGAAAAACCGTTACTGTGTGTGTATTAGTGATGAAGGCCTCGTTTACACTTTCAAAAGTTAAACTTTCTCGCCTCGGACTTGGACCTGCTCGATTTTATTTGGCACTATCTTAAAGTACGACCTCAGACCTTTCCAATGGCAGCCCTTTCAATCTAATAGGTCCAATGGATCCAGAGTTATAAGCGTTTGAAGATTCCTATTAACCTCTGGTCTTTCTGGACTTGGACTTGGACCTGCTCGATTTTATTTTGGCACTATCTGAAAGTACGACCTCAGACCTTACCAATGGCACCCATTTCATTCCAGTAGGTCCAATGGATCCAGAGTTATAAGCGTTTAAAAATTCCTATTAATCGGCATTTGCTTGCTGTATGTTTCTGTTGGCCTGGTATTTGAAAAAAAAAAAAACGGTCACAAGAAATTTGAACAGAAAAACCGTTACTGTGTGTGTATTAGTGATGAAGGCCTCGTTTACACTTTCAAAAGTTAAACTTTCTCGCCTCGGACTTGGACCTGCTCGATTTTATTTGGCACTATCTTAAAGTACGACTTCAGACCTTTCCAATGGCAGCCCTTTCAATCTAATAGGTCCAATGGATCCAGAGTTATAAGCATTTGAAGATTCCTATTAACCTCTGGTCTTTCTGGACTTGGACTTGGACCTGCTCGATTTTATTTTGGCACTATCTGAAAGTACGACTTCAGACCTTACCAATGGCACCCATTTCATTCCAATGCGTCCAATGGATCCAGAGTTATAAGCGTTTAAAAATTCCTATTAATCGGCATTTGCTTGCTGTATGTTTCTGTTGGCCTGGTATTTGAAAAAAAAACGGTCACAAGAAATTTGAACAGAAAAGCCGTTACTGTGTGTGTATTAGTGATGAAGGCCTCGTTTACACTTTCAAAAGTTAAACTTTCTCGCCTCGGACTTGGACCTGCTCGATTTTATTTGGCACTATCTTAAAGTACGACCTCAGACCTTTCCAATGGCAGCCCTTTCAATCTAATAGGTCCAATGGATCCAGAGTTATAAGCGTTTGAAGATTCCTATTAACCTCTGGTCTTTTTGGACTTGGACCTGCTCGATTTTATTTTGGCACTATCTGAAAGTACGACCTCAGACCTTACCAATGGCACCCATTTCATTCCAGTAGGTCCAATGGATCCAGAGTTATAAGCGTTTAAAAATTCCTATTAATCGGCATTTGCTTGCTGTATGTTTCTGTTGGCCTGGTATTTGAAAAAAAAAAACGGTCACAAGAACTTTGAACAGAAAAACCGTTACTGTGTGTGTATTAGTGATGAAGGCCTCGTTTACACTTTCAAAAGTTAAACTTTCTCGCCTCGGACTTGGACCTGCTCGATTTTATTTGGCACTATCTTAAAGTACGACCTCAGACCTTTCCAATGGCAGCCCTTTCAATCTAATAGGTCCAATGGATCCAGAGTTATAAGCGTTTGAAGATTCCTATTAACCTCTGGTCTTTCTCGCCTCGGACTTGGACCTGCTCGATTTTATTTTGGCACTATCTGAAAGTACGACCTCAGACCTTACCAATGGCACCCATTTCATTCCAGTAGGTCCAATGGATCCAGAGTTATAAGCGTTTAAAAATTCCTATTAATCGGCATTTGCTTGCTGTATGTTTCTGTTGGCCTGGTATTTGAAAAAAAAAAAACGGTCACAAGAAATTTGAACAGAAAAACCGTTACTGTGTGTGTATTAGTGATGAAGGCCTCGTTTACACTTTCAAAAGTTAAACTTTCTCGCCTCGGACTTGGACCTGCTCGATTTTATTTGGCACTATCTTAAAGTACGACCTCAGGCCTTTCCAATGGCAGCCCTTTCAATCTAATAGGTCCAATGGATCCAGAGTTATAAGCGTTTGAAGATTCCTATTAACCTCTGGTCTTTCTCGCCTCGGACTTGGACCTGCTCGATTTTATTTTGGCACTATCTGAAAGTACGACCTCAGACCTTACCAATGGCACCCATTTCATTCCAGTAGGTCCAATGGATCCAGAGTTATAAGCGTTTAAAAATTCCTATTAATCGGCATTTGCTTGCTGTATGTTTCTGTTGGCCTGGTATTTGAAAAAAAAAAAAACGGTCACAAGAAATTTGAACAGAAAAACCGTTACTGTGTGTGTATTAGTGATGAAGGCCTCGTTTACACTTTCAAAAGTTAAACTTTCTCGCCTCGGACTTGGACCTGCTCGATTTTATTTGGCACTATCTTAAAGTACGACCTCAGGCCTTTCCAATGGCAGCCCTTTCAATCTAATAGGTCCAATGGATCCAGAGTTATAAGCGTTTGAAGATTCCTATTAACCTCTGGTCTTTCTCGCCTCGGACTTGGACCTGCTCGATTTTATTTTGGCACTATCTGAAAGTACGACCTCAGACCTTACCAATGGCACCCATTTCATTCCAGTAGGTCCAATGGATCCAGAGTTATAAGCGTTTAAAAATTCCTATTAATCGGCATTTGCTTGCTGTATGTTTCTGTTGGCCTGGTATTTGAAAAAAAAAAAAACGGTCACAAGAAATTTGAACAGAAAAACCGTTACTGTGTGTGTATTAGTGATGAAGGCCTCGTTTACACTTTCAAAAGTTAAACTTTCTCGCCTCGGACTTGGACCTGCTCGATTTTATTTGGCACTATCTTAAAGTACGACCTCAGACCTTTCCAATGGCAGCCCTTTCAATCTAATAGGTCCAATGGCTCCAGAGTTATAAGCGTTTGAAGATTCCTATTAACCTCTGGTCTTTCTGGACTTGGACTTGGACCTGCTCGATTTTATTTTGGCACTATCTGAAAGTACGACCTCAGACCTTACCAATGGCACCCATTTCATTCCAGTAGGTCCAATGGATCCAGAGTTATAAGCGTTTAAAAATTCCTATTAATCGGCATTTGCTTGCTGTATGTTTCTGTTGGCCTGGTATTTGAAAAAAAAAAAAACGGTCACAAGAAATTTGAACAGAAAAACCGTTACTGTGTGTGTATTAGTGATGAAGGCCTCGTTTACACTTTCAAAAGTTAAACTTTCTCGCCTCGGACTTGGACCTGCTCGATTTTATTTGGCACTATCTTAAAGTACGACCTCAGACCTTTCCAATGGCAGCCCTTTCAATCTAATAGGTCCAATGGATCCAGAGTTATAAGCGTTTGAAGATTCCTATTAACCTCTGGTCTTTCTGGACTTGGACTTGGACCTGCTCGATTTTATTTTGGCACTATCTGAAAGTACGACCTCAGACCTTACCAATGGCACCCATTTCATTCCAGTAGGTCCAATGGATCCAGAGTTATAAGCGTTTAAAAATTCCTATTAATCGGCATTTGCTTGCTGTATGTTTCTGTTGGCCTGGTATTTGAAAAAAAAACGGTCACAAGAAATTTGAACAGAAAAACCGTTACTGTGTGTGTATTAGTGATGAAGGCCTCGTTTACACTTTCAAAAGTTAAACTTTCTCGCCTCGGACTTGGACCTGCTCGATTTTATTTGGCACTATCTTAAAGTACGACCTCAGACCTTTCCAATGGCAGCCCTTTCAATCTAATAGGTCCAATGGATCCAGAGTTATAAGCGTTTGAAGATTCCTATTAACCTCTGGTCTTTCTGGACTTGGACTTGGACCTGCTCGATTTTATTTTGGCACTATCTGAAAGTACGACCTCAGACCTTACCAATGCCACCCATTTCATTCCAGTAGGTCCAATGGATCCAGAGTTATAAGCGTTTAAAAATTCCTATTAATCGGCATTTGCTTGCTGTATGTTTCTGTTGGCCTGGTATTTGAAAAAAAAAAAAACGGTCACAAGAAATTTGAACAGAAAAACCGTTACTGTGTGTGTATTAGTGATGAAGGCCTCGTTTACACTTTCAAAAGTTAAACTTTCTCGCCTCGGACTTGGACCTGCTCGATTTTATTTGGCACTATCTTAAAGTACGACCTCAGGCATTTCCAATGGCAGCCCTTTCAATCTAATAGGTCCAATGGATCCAGAGTTATAAGCGTTTGAAGATTCCTATTAACCTCTGGTCTTTCTCGCCTCGGACTTGGACCTGCTCGATTTTATTTTGGCACTATCTGAAAGTACGACCTCAGACCTTACCAATGGCACCCATTTCATTCCAGTAGGTCCAATGGATCCAGAGTTATAAGCGTTTAAAAATTCCTATTAATCGGCATTTGCTTGCTGTATGTTTCTGTTGGCCTGGTATTTGAAAAAAAAAAAAACGGTCACAAGAAATTTGAACAGAAAAACCGTTACTGTGTGTGTATTAGTGATGAAGGCCTCGTTTACACTTTCAAAAGTTAAACTTTCTCGCCTCGGACTTGGACCTGCTCGATTTTATTTGGCACTATCTTAAAGTACGACCTCAGGCCTTTCCAATGGCAGCCCTTTCAATCTAATAGGTCCAATGGATCCAGAGTTATAAGCGTTTAAAAATTCCTATTAATCGGCATTTGCTTGCTGTATGTTTCTGTTGGCCTGGTATTTGAAAAAAAAAAAAACGGTCACAAGAAATTTGAACAGAAAAACCGTTACTGTGTGTGTATTAGTGATGAAGGCCTCGTTTACACTTTCAAAAGTTAAACTTTCTCGCCTCGGACTTGGACCTGCTCGATTTTATTTGGCACTATCTTAAAGTACGACCTCAGACCTTTCCAATGGCAGCCCTTTCAATCTAATAGGTCCAATGGATCCAGAGTTATAAGCGTTTGAAGATTCCTATTAACCTCTGGTCTTTCTCGCCTCGGACTTGGACCTGCTCGATTTTATTTTGGCACTATCTGAAAGTACGACCTCAGACCTTACCAATGGCACCCATTTCATTCCAGTAGGTCCAATGGATCCAGAGTTATAAGCGTTTAAAAATTCCTATTAATCGGCATTTGCTTGCTGTATGTTTCTGTTGGCCTGGTATTTGAAAAAAAAAAACGGTCACAAGAAATTTGAACAGAAAAACCGTTACTGTGTGTGTATTAGTGATGAAGGCCTCGTTTACACTTTCAAAAGTTAAACTTTCTCGCCTCGGACTTGGACCTGCTCGATTTTATTTGGCACTATCTTAAAGTACGACCTCAGGCCTTTCCAATGGCAGCCCTTTCAATCTAATAGGTCCAATGGATCCAGAGTTATAAGCGTTTGAAGATTCCTATTAACCTCTGGTCTTTCTCGCCTCGGACTTGGACCTGCTCGATTTTATTTTGGCACTATCTGAAAGTACGACCTCAGACCTTACCAATGGCACCCATTTCATTCCAGTAGGTCCAATGGATCCAGAGTTATAAGCGTTTAAAAATTCCTATTAATCGGCATTTGCTTGCTGTATGTTTCTGTTGGCCTGGTATTTGAAAAAAAAAAAAACGGTCACAAGAAATTTGAACAGAAAAACCGTTACTGTGTGTGTATTAGTGATGAAGGCCTCGTTTACACTTTCAAAAGTTAAACTTTCTCGCCTCGGACTTGGACCTGCTCGATTTTATTTGGCACTATCTTAAAGTACGACCTCAGGCCTTTCCAATGGCAGCCCTTTCAATCTAATAGGTCCAATGGATCCAGAGTTATAAGCGTTTGAAGATTCCTATTAACCTCTGGTCTTTCTCGCCTCGGACTTGGACCTGCTCGATTTTATTTTGGCACTATCTGAAAGTACGACCTCAGACCTTACCAATGGCACCCATTTCATTCCAGTAGGTCCAATGGATCCAGAGTTATAAGCGTTTAAAAATTCCTATTAATCGGCATTTGCTTGCTGTATGTTTCTGTTGGCCTGGTATTTGAAAAAAAAAAAACGGTCACAAGAAATTTGAACAGAAAAACCGTTACTGTGTGTGTATTAGTGATGAAGGCCTCGTTTACACTTTCAAAAGTTAAACTTTCTCGCCTCGGACTTGGACCTGCTCGATTTTATTTGGCACTATCTTAAAGTACGACCTCAGACCTTTCCAATGGCAGCCCTTTCAATCTAATAGGTCCAATGGATCCAGAGTTATAAGCGTTTGAAGATTCCTATTAACCTCTGGTCTTTCTGGACTTGGACTTGGACCTGCTCGATTTTATTTTGGCACTATCTGAAAGTACGACCTCAGACCTTACCAATGGCACCCATTTCATTCCAGTAGGTCCAATGGATCCAGAGTTATAAGCGTTTAAAAATTCCTATTAATCGGCATTTGCTTGCTGTATGTTTCTGTTGGCCTGGTATTTGAAAAAAAAAAAAACGGTCACAAGAAATTTGAACAGAAAAACCGTTACTGTGTGTGTATTAGTGATGAAGGCCTCGTTTACACTTTCAAAAGTTAAACTTTCTCGCCTCGGACTTGGACCTGCTCGATTTTATTTGGCACTATCTTAAAGTACGACCTCAGACCTTTCCAATGGCAGCCCTTTCAATCTAATAGGTCCAATGGATCCAGAGTTATAAGCGTTTGAAGATTCCTATTAACCTCTGGTCTTTCTCGCCTCGGACTTGGACCTGCTCGATTTTATTTTGGCACTATCTGAAAGTACGACCTCAGACCTTACCAATGGCACCCATTTCATTCCAGTAGGTCCAATGGATCCAGAGTTATAAGCGTTTAAAAATTCCTATTAATCGGCATTTGCTTGCTGTATGTTTCTGTTGGCCTGGTATTTGAAAAAAAAAAACGGTCACAAGAAATTTGAACAGAAAAACCGTTACTGTGTGTGTATTAGTGATGAAGGCCTCGTTTACACTTTCAAAAGTTAAACTTTCTCGCCTCGGACTTGGACCTGCTCGATTTTATTTGGCACTATCTTAAAGTACGACCTCAGACCTTTCCAATGGCAGCCCTTTCAATCTAATAGGTCCAATGGATCCAGAGTTATAAGCGTTTGAAGATTCCTATTAACCTCTGGTCTTTCTCGCCTCGGACTTGGACCTGCTCGATTTTATTTTGGCACTATCTGAAAGTACGACCTCAGACCTTACCAATGGCACCCATTTCATTCCAGTAGGTCCAATGGATCCAGAGTTATAAGCGTTTAAAAATTCCTATTAATCGGCATTTGCTTGCTGTATGTTTCTGTTGGCCTGGTATTTGAAAAAAAAAAAAACGGTCACAAGAAATTTGAACAGAAAAACCGTTACTGTGTGTGTATTAGTGATGAAGGCCTCGTTTACACTTTCAAAAGTTAAACTTTCTCGCCTCGGACTTGGACCTGCTCGATTTTATTTGGCACTATCTTAAAGTACGACCTCAGACCTTTCCAATGGCAGCCCTTTCAATCTAATAGGTCCAATGGCTCCAGAGTTATAAGCGTTTGAAGATTCCTATTAACCTCTGGTCTTTCTGGACTTGGACTTGGACCTGCTCGATTTTATTTTGGC
Organism: Sarcophaga subvicina; assembly: GCA_936449025.2. Classification (NCBI taxonomy): domain Eukaryota; kingdom Metazoa; phylum Arthropoda; class Insecta; order Diptera; family Sarcophagidae; genus Sarcophaga; species Sarcophaga subvicina. The sequence continues at coordinate 15,194,623 of OW388083.2, read as the reverse complement.
ACTATTTGAAAGTACGACCTCAGACCTTACCAATGGCACCCATTTCATTCCAGTAGGTCCAATGGATCCAGAGTTATAAGCGTTTAAAAATTCCTATTAATCGGCATTTGCTTGCTGTATGTTTCTGTTGGCCTGGTATTTGAAAAAAAAAAAACGGTCACAAGAAATTTGAACAGAAAAACCGTTACTGTGTGTGTATTAGTGATGAAGGCCTCGTTTACACTTTCAAAAGTTAAACTTTCTCGCCTCGGACTTGGACCTGCTCGATTTTATTTGGCACTATCTTAAAGTACGACCTCAGACCTTTCCAATGGCAGCCCTTTCAATCTAATAGGTCCAATGGATCCAGAGTTATAAGCGTTTGAAGATTCCTATTAACCTCTGGTCTTTCTCGCCTCGGACTTGGACCTGCTCGATTTTATTTTGGCACTATCTGAAAGTACGACCTCAGACCTTACCAATGGCACCCATTTCATTCCAGTAGGTCCAATGGATCCAGAGTTATAAGCGTTTAAAAATTCCTATTAATCGGCATTTGCTTGCTGTATGTTTCTGTTGGCCTGGTATTTGAAAAAAAAAACGGTCACAAGAAATTTGAACAGAAAAACCGTTACTGTGTGTGTATTAGTGATGAAGGCCTCGTTTACACTTTCAAAAGTTAAACATTCTCGCCTCGGACTTGGACCTGCTCGATTTTATTTGGCACTATCTTAAAGTACGACCTCAGACCTTTCCAATGGCAGCCCTTTCAATCTAATAGGTCCAATGGATCCAGAGTTATAAGCGTTTGAAGATTCCTATTAACCTCTGGTCTTTCTGGACTTGGACTTGGACCTGCTCGATTTTATTTTGGCACTATCTGAAAGTACGACCTCAGACCTTACCAATGGCACCCATTTCATTCCAGTAGGTCCAATGGATCCAGAGTTATAAGCGTTTAAAAATTCCTATTAATCGGCATTTGCTTGCTGTATGTTTCTGTTGGCCTGGTATTTGAAAAAAAAAAACGGTCACAAGAACTTTGAACAGAAAAACCGTTACTGTGTGTGTATTAGTGATGAAGGCCTCGTTTACACTTTCAAAAGTTAAACTTTCTCGCCTCGGACTTGGACCTGCTCGATTTTATTTGGCACTATCTTAAAGTACGACCTCAGACCTTTCCAATGGCAGCCCTTTCAATCTAATAGGTCCAATGGATCCAGAGTTATAAGCGTTTGAAGATTCCTATTAACCTCTGGTCTTTCTCGCCTCGGACTTGGACCTGCTCGATTTTATTTTGGCACTATCTGAAAGTACGACCTCAGACCTTACCAATGGCACCCATTTCATTCCAGTAGGTCCAATGGATCCAGAGTTATAAGCGTTTAAAAATTCCTATTAATCGGCATTTGCTTGCTGTATGTTTCTGTTGGCCTGGTATTTGAAAAAAAAAACGGTCACAAGAAATTTGAACAGAAAAACCGTTACTGTGTGTGTATTAGTGATGAAGGCCTCGTTTACACTTTCAAAAGTTAAACATTCTCGCCTCGGACTTGGACCTGCTCGATTTTATTTGGCACTATCTTAAAGTACGACCTCAGACCTTTCCAATGGCAGCCCTTTCAATCTAATAGGTCCAATGGATCCAGAGTTATAAGCGTTTGAAGATTCCTATTAACCTCTGGTCTTTCTGGACTTGGACTTGGACCTGCTCGATTTTATTTTGGCACTATCTGAAAGTACGACCTCAGACCTTACCAATGGCACCCATTTCATTCCAGTAGGTCCAATGGATCCAGAGTTATAAGCGTTTAAAAATTCCTATTAATCGGCATTTGCTTGCTGTATGTTTCTGTTGGCCTGGTATTTGAAAAAAAAAAACGGTCACAAGAACTTTGAACAGAAAAACCGTTACTGTGTGTGTATTAGTGATGAAGGCCTCGTTTACACTTTCAAAAGTTAAACTTTCTCGCCTCGGACTTGGACCTGCTCGATTTTATTTGGCACTATCTTAAAGTACGGCCTCAGACCTTTCCAATGGCAGCCCTTTCAATCTAATAGGTCCAATGGATCCAGAGTTATACGCGTTTGAAGATTCCTATTAACCTCTGGTCTTTCTGGACTTGGACTTGGACCTGCTCGATTTTATTTTGGCACTATCTGAAAGTACGACCTCAGACCTTACCAATGGCACCCATTTCATTCCAATGCGTCCAATGGATCCAGAGTTATAAGCGTTTAAAAATTCCTATTAATCGGCATTTGCTTGCTGTATGTTTCTGTTGGCCTGGTATTTGAAAAAAAAAACGGTCACAAGAACTTTGAACAGAAAAACCGTTACTGTGTGTGTATTAGTGATGAAGGCCTCGTTTACACTTTCAAAAGTTAAACTTTCTCGCCTCGGACTTGGACCTGCTCGATTTTATTTGGCACTATCTTAAAGTACGACCTCAGACCTTTCCAATGGCAGCCCTTTCAATCTAATAGGTCCAATGGATCCAGAGTTATAAGCGTTTGAAGATTCCTATTAACCTCTGGTCTTTTTGGACTTGGACCTGCTCGATTTTATTTTGGCACTATCTGAAAGTACGACCTCAGACCTTACCAATGGCACCCATTTCATTCCAGTAGGTCCAATGGATCCAGAGTTATAAGCGTTTAAAAATTCCTATTAATCGGCATTTGCTTGCTGTATGTTTCTGTTGGCCTGGTATTTGAAAAAAAAAAACGGTCACAAGAACTTTGAACAGAAAAACCGTTACTGTGTGTGTATTAGTGATGAAGGCCTCGTTTACACTTTCAAAAGTAAAACTTTCTCGCCTCGGACTTGGACCTGCTCGATTTTATTTGGCACTATCTTAAAGTACGACCTCAGACCTTTCCAATGGCAGCCCTTTCAATCTAATAGGTCCAATGGATCCAGAGTTATAAGCGTTTGAAGATTCCTATTAACCTCTGGTCTTTCTGGACTTGGACTTGGACCTGCTCGATTTTATTTTGGCACTATCTGAAAGTACGACCTCAGACCTTACCAATGGCACCCATTTCATTCCAGTAGGTCCAATGGATCCAGAGTTATAAGCGTTTAAAAATTCCTATTAATCGGCATTTGCTTGCTGTATGTTTCTGTTGGCCTGGTATTTGAAAAAAAAAAACGGTCACAAGAAATTTGAACAGAAAAACCGTTACTGTGTGTGTATTAGTGATGAAGGCCTCGTTTACACTTTCAAAAGTTAAACTTTCTCGCCTCGGACTTGGACCTGCTCGATTTTATTTGGCACTATCTTAAAGTACGACCTCAGGCCTTTCCAATGGCAGCCCTTTCAATCTAATAGGTCCAATGGATCCAGAGTTATAAGCGTTTGAAGATTCCTATTAACCTCTGGTCTTTCTCGCCTCGGACTTGGACCTGCTCGATTTTATTTTGGCACTATCTGAAAGTACGACCTCAGACCTTACCAATGGCACCCATTTCATTCCAGTAGGTCCAATGGATCCAGAGTTATAAGCGTTTAAAAATTCCTATTAATCGGCATTTGCTTGCTGTATGTTTCTGTTGGCCTGGTATTTGAAAAAAAAAAAACGGTCACAAGAAATTTGAACAGAAAAACCGTTACTGTGTGTGTATTAGTGATGAAGGCCTCGTTTACACTTTCAAAAGTTAAACTTTCTCGCCTCGGACTTGGACCTGCTCGATTTTATTTGGCACTATCTTAAAGTACGACCTCAGACCTTTCCAATGGCAGCCCTTTCAATCTAATAGGTCCAATGGATCCAGAGTTATAAGCGTTTGAAGATTCCTATTAACCTCTGGTCTTTCTCGCCTCGGACTTGGACCTGCTCGATTTTATTTTGGCACTATCTGAAAGTACGACCTCAGACCTTACCAATGGCACCCATTTCATTCCAGTAGGTCCAATGGATCCAGAGTTATAAGCGTTTAAAAATTCCTATTAATCGGCATTTGCTTGCTGTATGTTTCTGTTGGCCTGGTATTTGAAAAAAAAAATAAAACGGTCACAAGAAATTTGAACAGAAAAACCGTTACTGTGTGTGTATTAGTGATGAAGACCTCGTTTACACTTTCAAAAGTTAAACTTTCTCGCCTCGGACTTGGACCTGCTCGATTTTATTTGGCACTATCTTAAAGTACGACCTCAGACCTTTCCAATGGCAGCCCTTTCAATCTAATAGGTCCAATGGCTCCAGAGTTATAAGCGTTTGAAGATTCCTATTAACCTCTGGTCTTTCTGGACTTGGACTTGGACCTGCTCGATTTTATTTTGGCACTATTTGAAAGTACGACCTCAGACCTTACCAATGGCACCCATTTCATTCCAGTAGGTCCAATGGATCCAGAGTTATAAGCGTTTAAAAATTCCTATTAATCGGCATTTGCTTGCTGTATGTTTCTGTTGGCCTGGTATTTGAAAAAAAAAAAACGGTCACAAGAAATTTGAACAGAAAAACCGTTACTGTGTGTGTATTAGTGATGAAGGCCTCGTTTACACTTTCAAAAGTTAAACTTTCTCGCCTCGGACTTGGACCTGCTCGATTTTATTTGGCACTATCTTAAAGTACGACCTCAGACCTTTCCAATGGCAGCCCTTTCAATCTAATAGGTCCAATGGATCCAGAGTTATAAGCGTTTGAAGATTCCTATTAACCTCTGGTCTTTCTCGCCTCGGACTTGGACCTGCTCGATTTTATTTTGGCACTATCTGAAAGTACGACCTCAGACCTTACCAATGGCACCCATTTCATTCCAGTAGGTCCAATGGATCCAGAGTTATAAGCGTTTAAAAATTCCTATTAATCGGCATTTGCTTGCTGTATGTTTCTGTTGGCCTGGTATTTGAAAAAAAAACGGTCACAAGAAATTTGAACAGAAAAACCGTTACTGTGTGTGTATTAGTGATGAAGGCCTCGTTTACACTTTCAAAAGTTAAACATTCTCGCCTCGGACTTGGACCTGCTCGATTTTATTTGGCACTATCTTAAAGTACGGCCTCAGACCTTTCCAATGGCAGCCCTTTCAATCTAATAGGTCCAATGGATCCAGAGTTATACGCGTTTGAAGATTCCTATTAACCTCTGGTCTTTCTGGACTTGGACTTGGACCTGCTCGATTTTATTTTGGCACTATCTGAAAGTACGACCTCAGACCTTACCAATGGCACCCATTTCATTCCAATGCGTCCAATGGATCCAGAGTTATAAGCGTTTAAAAATTCCTATTAATCGGCATTTGCTTGCTGTATGTTTCTGTTGGCCTGGTATTTGAAAAAAAAACGGTCACAAGAACTTTGAACAGAAAAACCGTTACTGTGTGTGTATTAGTGATGAAGGCCTCGTTTACACTTTCAAAAGTTAAACTTTCTCGTCTCGGACTTGGACCTGCTCGATTTTATTTGGCACTATCTTAAAGTACGACCTCAGACCTTTCCAATGGCAGCCCTTTCAATCTAATAGGTCCAATGGATCCAGAGTTATAAGCGTTTGAAGATTCCTATTAACCTCTGGTCTTTCTGGACTTGGACTTGGACCTGCTCGATTTTATTTTGGCACTATCTGAAAGTACGACCTCAGACCTTACCAATGGCACCCATTTCATTCCAGTAGGTCCAATGGATCCAGAGTTATAAGCGTTTAAAAATTCCTATTAATCGGCATTTGCTTGCTGTATGTTTCTGTTGGCCTGGTATTTGAAAAAAAAAAACGGCCACAAGAAATTTGAACAGAAAAACCGTTACTGTGTGTGTATTAGTGATGAAGGCCTCGTTTACACTTTCAAAAGTTAAACTTTCTCGCCTCGGACTTGGACCTGCTCGATTTTATTTGGCACTATCTTAAACGGTCACAAGAAATTTGAATAGAAAAACAAAACTAATTCGTTTTGGCGTAACTAATTTTAGATTGAGGTGTACTTGCTTATTGTAGCCAAGTACCATGTGTGTAAGCCTGTCTTATAACAGTGATCATATCGGCAGCGCCATCTAATGCAAATGTTGTGTGGTATACTAAACCAAAAGCTTCTGATTACTACTGCAAAAGTTATTACCCAGTGACTATTTTAATGGCAAAAACATAAGTAAAATAAATAAAATTTTTTTTTAATTTAGCAAATCGGAAAGCTACTGTAATCCGAATGAAATCACATTTTTCTATTTTCCAATTGTATAGAACGAAGCATAATAAAAATAAAACAATGAAAATAATCGACATTTAATTTTCTTGATGATAACAATTTAATTTTGAATTTATTTTCATTTCAAATTATTCATTATCAATCGAAAATTTTTTAAAAATAAAATTTATTTTAAATAACCTTACCACTGAAATTAAATTTAACGTTCATAAGAATTAAGTTACAGAGTAGTAACTTCTGTAATAGTAATGTAAAGCTTTTGGTTTAGTATAATACACAACTTTTACATTAGATGGCGCTGCTGATATGATCATAGCTATAAGACAGGCTTACACATATGGTACTTGTCTACAATAAGCAGGAGTAACAACTTCTGTAATAGTAATCTAAAGCTTTAATCACAACTTTTACATTAGATGGCGCTGCCGAATTAGTAACGACACACCACAGATTTTCTATTAAAAATTATTTTCAATATATTTTTGTGAAATACCAGGCCAACAGAAGCACACAGCAAGCAAATTTCGGTTAAGAAAAATATTTAAATGCTTATAACTCTGGATCCATTGGACACATTGGAATGAAATGCATGTCGTTGAAAAGGTCTGAGACCGTACTTTCAGACAGTGCCAAAATAAGAATGAGATACCAAATATTTTTTAAAGAAAACGATAATTTTGTGAAAAAAATGCCACAAATTTGAAAACCGACAAAAGATTGATCAATTTTTTTATAGCATTCAAGTGCTAAGGCATTAAAATTGCTTAAAAATCTTTTTCCAGTTACCAGGCCAACAGAATCATACAGAAAGTAAATGTCGGTTAACAAAAATATTTAAACGCTTATAACTCTGGATCGCTTGGGCCTATTGAAATGAAAGAGGTGGGATTGAGAAGGTCTGGGGTCGTGCTTTCAGATCGTGCCAAAATAAAACCAAGCAGTTGAATATTATTTTAAAGAAAAGGAGCATTTTCGTATTAATTTGAAAACCGACAAGTGATTGTTATCAAAAGAAAAAACAACAACAACATTCTTTATCAGTTTAGTTAGTTAGGCCCCACAAAGCATGAAAACTGTTTCAAAATATATTTGCAATCACCAAAATTAATGCACACCACATGGGTGGTGGGAGAAGTTAGGTTGTAGTCTTGACTAAATGGCTGCCATGACCGATTAAGTAAGCAAATACGTAAATTGCGAAAAAGTGGCCGTAAAATATTTTACAAAGATTATCTCTTCATCTCCTGCTACATAATATTTGTACATCCATGGAATCTTTCCTACCCTTTAGCTATTAAACATACTGTACTGTTTGTACTATTTGGCATATATTTCGCTTATATTTTTCAATTCCTTTTGAAGTCTTTCGTTTTAATATTCTATAGCTTTTGCTTTTGCTTTTGTTTTGTTTTTTCTTTTTCTGGTTTTTTTACAATATTTTTCTGTACAAATTTGTATTGTATGGTTGCCTAATACCATTAACGAAATCATGGTGAAAAGTGTGTTGGCTTAAACTAAAAGTGAATACAAGAGCTGCTGTTACAACAGCTACTGCATGTGTAAGGGGGAGGTGTGCTGACAAAATAACTGAACATATGAACGAATTTTTAATGCAGCAGCAAAAAAGATTATCGCGCTTAAACGCACAAAGTAACCGCTAAACACCGGGGCAAGTTTACATTTGTGAAAACAAACAATAGAAGAACATATTTGCACTGCATACATATACATATACATATATACATACGAAGTAATATGTAAATATTTGCATTTACGCCATTTCCATAAGGCATTGAAAATTAATTAATGTAAGCAGTTCTGCTTGGCTAGTTATGCCAGCTTTTTGAGAAAGACTTTCTTACGAGAAATGAAGAAATATTTTGAATGGAAATGGTGTGCTTATTATGCTTTTATATTTTTCATATTAATATCTTGTCTGTCTTTTTTTTTTGTACACCTTCACTCTTTTTATTATTCCATCTGTTCGTATTGCACGTATAAAATTCTGCTTCAATATCTGTGGGCTCTGGTTGCATTTATTTTTTTTTTTGCTTTTTTTTTGGAAGTTTTGCATATGAAAACATACAAAATAGCTTAGCGGTTTTGATAATATTCAAAAATATATTTTCAGCTCATTTACTTAATTAACAACATATTTGAATACACATACATACATATATACTCACATATTTATAATCATACTCATTTAATTGGCATGTTTTCATAATAAAATTCCATAATTTTAATGGGCAGAAGAACATGTAAGCATGAAGGACAAAAACGGATCATGCAGATGTCGTGCTAGACCTATTGATGCCTGGATATGTGAAATATCTTTCTAATGTTCGTATGAAGCGCATCCCAAAGGCCTATTTTGCCAAGACATGTGGAATATCGTTGTAATGTTCGTGTGAAGCGCATCCAAAAGGCCTATTTTGCCAAGAAATGTGGAATATCGTTCTAATGTTCGTGTGAAGCGCATCCCAAAGGCCTATTTTGCCAAGACATGTGGAATATCGTTGTAATGTTCGTGTGAAGCGCATCCAAAAAGCCTATTTTTGCCAAGACATGTGGAATATCGTTCTAATGTTCGTGTGAAGCGCATCCAAAAGGCCTATTTTGTCAAGACATGGGAAATATCGTTCTAATGTTCGTGTGAAGCGCATCAAAAATGTCTATTTTGCCAAGACATCAGCCGGAATTTGATCGGTAAATACATATGTACATAGATAATTGGTCATTACAACCCTTCAATCAGGATTGCGACCTAGTTTCTCACACCACTTATGTTGTGTGTGTTCATTTTAAACATGAGTGGCGGGACCTACAGTTTACAGTCGACTCCGAACGACACATTTTTGAGGAACTTTTCATGGCAATTTTATTTATTCTCAGAGTTTTTGTATTTTATTTTGATGTCTAGCCTGGGGCTCGAACCCTGGCTTTTCGTCTAATAAGCCAACACACTACCTATAGACCACGGCGATTTCAATTCGATCGGTAGCATATGTTATGTTGGCTCTGAGAACTGTTGTGCTTATTTGCATACACCAGCGACATAAAAAAACACACAAGAAAACTCACATAGTTCCGGTGACCACTTCGAATTATCTACTCTTCAAATAACCATGCCCAAACCACGCTCATCTTGTAAAAACAGATCCCAGAGACCTAGTTGGTTGTGTTTTAAACTTCAAGTGCTGAGATCATGAGTTCGATTCCCACGAGAGACACCGACTGTTTGTGATTGTCTGATTCATTGCCACCATTATGTGGGATTTCTCACAATAGGAAAAAGAAAGTGGGAATTATTACTAAAAATCAATTTTCGATAAAAAAAAATGACGAAGGGATTTCCACCTACCTCTTGTGTCCTTTCTCTTATAAATTATCTCTTCTGTATTTCAAAAAACAAAAATAAAAAACCACGTGTATGGGTGTACAGATCATCCAATTCAGGGCAGTGACATCCATATCTCCGTTCCCACGTAAAATCTATGGGAAGGAAAACTGTTTTGGAATCCTTGATACTATGGTTATCCAGTCCGCTAGAACCATTTTCACAACCACATCCATTTTCTATCCGATTTTACCATGGTATCCACGCTTCCAAACCGGGTTTCTTTACATTCTGGCGCTATTTAGGAACGGAGATATAGGCGACAAAAATTACCTACCCAAAAATGCTAGTCATCGACCAATACATGCAAGTAATTGATCCAAGAAATGGAAGTCATCGACCTAAAATATTCAAGTCATCAACAAAAAAAATGCAAGTCATTAACAATCAACGCAAGTCATCGATCCAAAAAAAATTCAAGCTATTGACCAAAATATGCAAGTCATCTACTAAAAAACACAACTTACGAAAAATACGGCATTTTGTTGTATATATACATATAAATGCCTATGAACTAAATGAGAATTATTAACATTTTGAAGTCCAATGAAATAAAATTTAATTTTTATCTGTATTCACATAGAGCATTTTATCATAGCTCCGGTTCCACGTAGAGCACGACTATAAAGAAACCTGTTTTGGAATCCTTGAGAGTATGGCTAACCAGCCCACCAGGTCCATTTTCCCCACTAGGTCCATACCCGATTTTGACGTTGTTAACCGTTTGAATAAATCAATTAGTTTCGATGCCTATATCTCCGGTCCCAAGTAAAACTCGATCGTAGGGAAAACTGTTTTGGAAGCCTTGAGATAATGGCTATCATGCCCACTAAGTACACTTTTCCCACCAGGTCCATTTTCTATCCTATTTTGCCTTTGTTGTTCATTTGAAGACATCAATTAGCTTCGTCGCCTATATCTTCGGTCCCACGTGACGCACGACCATAGAGAAACCTGTTTTGAAATACCTAAGACTATGGCTATCCGGCCCATTAGGGTCTTTTCCCCACTAGGTCCATTTTTAACTCGATTTTGCGATTGTTGCCGATTTGAAGAAATCAATTAGCTTCGACGCGTATATCTCCGGTCCCAAGTAAAACCCGATCGTAAGGAATACTGTATCGAAATCTATGATACTATGGCTATGCAGTCCACTAGATCCATCTTTCCTACGAGGTACATTTTAATCCGATTTTAGCTTGGTTGCGCATTTGAAGGAAACAATTAGCTTCGGCGCTTATATCTCCGGTCCAAATTAAAGCTCGACCGTAAGAAAAACTGCTCTGGTATTACTGAAACCATGGCTATCCAGGCCACTAGGTTCACTTTTCCCACTAGGACCATATTTATCCGGTTTTGGCTAGGACTGTTACCAAATATGGAGCAATAATGCCGTCAAAACAAAATCCACACCAACCATTTACTTTTTCCGAGATTTATAGTAAGCTATTGTGAATTGGTACACATGCATACAATACTTCTTTCAGGATTACAACCTAGTTTCTAACACCACCTAAGTTTTGTGTGTTAATTTTATACATGAATGGCGGGACCTGTAGTTTAAAGGCCACTCTGAATGACAGATTTTTGAGAAACTTTTTTCATATTTTCGTTTTGATGTCTGACCTAGGGTTTGAACCCTTGTCTCACATCTAATAAGGCAGCTCATTTCCTACTAGACTACGGCGACTTTCGTTCTATTTTGTCCATAAGAAATAAATTTATCTGTCAGAAACCCAAGATAATAAAATAAATATGAATTCATGACGTATACGTAATATTTATTTGAAGGAGCAACATTACTCATACGTCTTCATGACGAAAAAAAATTATATTTGGTTGTTCTGTTAAGTTTGTTTAGACACCAGAAAAAGGAAATTATGTTCCGGCAGTGTTTGGAATTTCATTAATTTGTGAGCGCAGAAAGCTGTAGGCTCTAATAATTGCTTGGTTTTCCAGGCGGAAGTCATTGCTGGTTGATGTCGGGATTTTTGCTGAAAATTTCTTAATTAACGTGGACATCAAGACTACAATCAATTCCCTAACGCATACTACTTTGACCTCTGTCTGTCCTCTTTAAATGCAGGGAAATGATTCGAAAATTTCAAATCTTTCAATGCCAGCTCTTATATAGCTTCCTGGACAATGAGGACATCTTTGGAAATTATTTTGTGGTTGTGGTGATCAGCAACAGAACAGTGGTCACTGTTCGATATGTTACAGGCCACATGTATTGCAATTGCCACATGTATTCTGCACTGCTTTTACAGAGAGGCTTCACTTCTTTGACAACAATTTGGTACGAGAAATATTGGTAGACTCGGCTGGACTGATGTGGATGAGTTATGATAAAATTGAATGGCCATCCATTGCACAATTGCAAATCCCCCTGGTCATCAGTGTTCTATTAGAAGGCATGCAGATAAACTTGGCATTCCATCAAATGACTTATGCTGGAGCTGTATATCTGAGGAAGACAAAGACACTATCTTTGTTTTTCTTCTCGTTTTCTATAATCACAGGCCAGACATCAAAACAAAATACAAAAAATATTTTTTCGGCGACTGCCTCTCAGATTTCTGCCAAAAACTCTGAGAGTAAATGAAAATTACCGTGAAAAGTTTCTCAAAAATCTGTCGCTCGGAGTCGACTTTAAACTCTAGGTCCCGCCAGTCATATATAAAATTGACGCACACAACTTAAGTGTTGTTAGAAACTAGGTTGTAATCCTGACTGAAGGGTTGTAATGTCCAATTATGTATGTTAAGTGTATGTTTCTATAATCCGAACTTTTTTTTGCTACTGCAACCATCTTTATTTGGGCGAGAAGTTGTTTTCTTATAGAAAGAGTTTGTTGCCAGCTGGGATATCAAATATGCTTAGGAGTTCATAATGGCCCTACACATATATACTGCCCTATAGATAGGATTACGACCTAATTTCTCACATCACTTATCACAATGTGTGTTAATCCTATACAGGAGTGTCGGAACCTGCAGTTTAAAGGCGACTCCGAAAGACAGATTTTTTGAGAAACGTTTTCACAGCAATTTTGTTTTACTGCTGCGAGGAAGTCGTCAAGGAAATATGTTTTTCGTGTTTCGTTTTGTTAGAGACGTCTGACGTAGGGTTTGAACCGTGGCCTAACATTAAATAAGCCAACACACTACTTCCTAGGCTACGGCGACAATATTACAGCCATACAGTCGTCAGACTGTATTTCATGTTCCTTTTTCATTTGCAGGAGTCGTCAATATTAACTACAGGTTGTTTTCTTCTTATTCTACTAATTGGAGGACAATTTTTTCTAGATACGGGTTAGGTTAGGTTAGGTCAGAGTGGTAGCTCTGATATCAAAAAGCTCACTTGAGCACGCATAACGGCCCGTTGTGATGCCACGGGTGATATGGGTTACATGTCCAGCGCTCCAACAGCTGTTTAACATTTTTGGTTGAATTCGCGGCATTGTCAGCTTAATACTTACAGCAGATGTCAAATCAGCTACCACAAGTGACCTCATAAGGAGGTAAATGCTAACTTGCAATGAAGCAGACGTCGAAATAAGCACCGAATTTATTCCAATTTAAATCAATCAAACCATTGCTTAGTATCTTACATAATTTATATAAATCCAGGCATGTAAGTTAGAAGACTTGACTCTCACACTTAATAATTACGAAACACCCTTTAAGCTCGTATTAATTTACAAAACTTTTCAATTTCCCCAATAAAATTTATTTTATTTTCTTGAACAGTGAGTGAACATGAGCACATGAGCACAATATCATCACAATAAATTTATTCAGTGTAAGTATCTGCTTAATGATGTTATCCTGGCAAGCAAATATTTTCATTACATACATACGTATACACACTACAACTGACAGGAAAATAAACAAAATGGCGTAATATGAAAACAAGAATAATAGTGTGACATACATACTCATATTCTCTCTCGCTCTCTCTCGCTCTCTTAGTGCTACACATCAAATAAAAAGGAGTGTTAATGGTGAAATGCTGAAGCCTTTAATTGAAATGCACTTAAAGGAAAACGTGCGTATACTGTACTGTGGAAAAATAGAAATTCTTCTCTATTGACAACAAGGCTTTGAAATAATTACAGGGTGACGTAAAGAAGAATTTAAATGAGTGATTTTTAGGTTTTCTATCATGATGAATTTTATCGCATTAACAGACAACAGAATTCAAAAAGGTGTCAGGCGGTTGCAAGGACTCTTTACACCATATATGTCGATACACTGGGTTTCCTTTCTACTGGTTTCCGAGCCCTTGTGGCTTACACGGAAACGTAAATGCGGATGGTGGATAATAGAGGGGATATATATAAGGGCCTCTACAAGAACAATTTTCCAAATTGGAAATGGCAGCATGGAATTCAACAAACCGTGTGTGATCCAACATACCTGGTTGCCAAATTTCAAAACTCTGTGTCCAGCAGTGGACTGAGGGTGAGCCAGGAAATTACTTGAGTTCGACAAGAGAAGGGTTCGCATTCTAACAGGAATTCTAAAGGGACACTGTGCTACTGGAAGTTTCGCTGTCGAGGCAGACCGAACGCTTCACTGGGATTACTGCAGAAGCAGAAGCTGCCATGATGTGGAGGAAACGGAATCGGTGCATCACCTTTTCTGTGAGAGCCCCGCAGTTCAAGACAGATGTTATCGGTTTTTGGGTGAAAGAACGTTTGAAGAAGTGGTTGTAGTGGTTAACGTGCCACTGAGTTAAGTGGCCACTTTCATTCGGAACTCGGGGTGGTTCAAACACACCACTAAACGATCATGATATTCTTAAAGGCAAATTTGCAGGATAAGGTTTTGCGTAAAAAACAGAATTCCATTCGTATTTTTAAAATGTAAGTAAAATCTTACCACAGATTTGTTTACGTTTACACGCTTGGTAAAGTGCTGAAGTAAAGAAAAATGAATTCATCCCCGATATAATGAAGTGTGATGGTTGGAATCTTACGACTATTAAATTTCAGTCCGTATATCCTCTCCATGGCTCACACTGTCATTATATGTTAAGTTTACACGTTACTATCTGCTCTCCTCTACAGAAAAACTTGACATATCATACGACTTGTGTTTTTGTCTAAATCCCCCTTTAAAAGCCTCTCTAACAAAGCCGCATGTAGCAGTTCTGTATATCAAACTTTGTCACATTGAATTGCACACCCTGTATTAGAATTTCTATGATTTAATAAGACATCGTTAAAATGCACGTGCATTTTATAAAGATTTTAACCTGTGTGTGTGTAGACAAACACATTTGCCTTGAGCTTCAAATTTAATTATGCAAGTGTATGTTAGTTACGCTGGGTAAGAATTACATTACAATACAGGCTCAAAAGGATACAATTAGTAAACATTACGTTTGGATTTGTTGGTGGAAACACCTTGAACCTACTTAGGCCAGAGGTTGGGCCTAGTTTGTTACCATTCACATCCTTATTTTGGATAATTCAGTCAAGTAGGTTGGAAAATCCATTATCTCTTCGTGACCAGAGCTGGCCTTTAGCACATAAGGCGAAAGATAGTCTTGTTCTTCTTTTCAGATTCACAGGTTTTGTAAAAGTAAAGTGAGTTTATGTCAAAGCATGTACTCACGTACGGGGTGTGAATCATGGCCTTACGTTTAATAATCCAACACACTAACTACGGCGACTTCACTTCGCAATTTCCTTAATTTATTATACCCCATAATTTATTATAGCCATCACATGCTATTCAAATAAAAACTTTCTGATGAAACTATTACGAAGAGTCTTCTGAAGAAAGCCACCTAGATTCTCTTATATTCAGTCGGCAATTTCACAGTTTCTTTCATCTCCACTGGGTAGCAACTTCTGGAGAAACCGTGCGAAATATCGCATCTCGAGCTCAGAATGAAACCGGCCAGTTACCCTAATGGCACGTTCACCATCATGCCACGGTCTTCAAAGGTTCTATCACCCAAAAACCGATGACGTCTATTCTGAAGTGCAAGGCACTCGAATAAACTGTGTTGTATACGATTCCGTTTTCTTCACATCCTGGCAGCTTCTGCAGTAATTCTGCTGGAGGGGGAACGATCTGGTTAGTGCAACTTCTGATAGGTCCTAGGTTCCTTTAGAATTCCTGTTAGAAGGCAAACCATTCTCTTGTCGAACTCAAGTTGTTTCCTGGTACTCCCGCTGTCCACTGCAGTAATTTTGTAATTTGGCACCCAAGATTTTTGGAATTCCACGCTGTCTTTTCCAATTTGGAGACGTATTCTTGTAGAGTCGTATATATCCCCTCTATCATCTCCTACTCAGCCGTGTTCGATCTCTTTCGTGCCAGTTTGTCCACCTTTGCGATTCCTCTTACGCCAAAATGGCCCGAAATCTTGAGAGGAGTTTGTTGTGTCCACGTATATGGTGTAGTGAGTTCATGCAACTCCTGTCGCCGTTTGATTGCTGTTGTCTGTTAATACGTGAAAATTTCGAATACTCGTAAGGAATTTTTAAGAAGAACACAGTGAATGATTCTAAATAACTAAGGTACTGCAAATTTTCATCTGTAAATTCTGTTGAGACTACAAAGATTTCCCCATAAATGTGATATGTTTGCTGGTAACTACGAAAACATCAACATGGAACAAAGTGGACATAGTGCAGCAACCTGTAAAAACCAGTTTCTTTAAGAATCAAGGCCGTGAAGTTCAAACTTCTTAGAAAGCTAATGAAAATGATATTCTGCTCACTATTAATGCCTTTTAATTCTACATTTCTTAAGGAAGTAAATGAAATTTTTAACTCCTTAAGGATTTATTGGATCAGTTTAAAGCAAAAGTTGTAATTTAAAATAATAAATACAGCCTAAGCCCTGTAATTGTAACAATAGCTTCAAGTGAAATTATTTTTTAAACATAATCCAAGCATATGTACGTTTCAAGTTCTCATTACCCTTTTTTTGGCAAAAATATTTGAAAAACTCAAGCCCAACAAAGGCAACAATAAGGCGCGCATTATAATCTCCATAGAAGCCTAACGTAAATGACATCGAATTTAAGCATTAAGAGGGAAAATATTAAATTATTCCAATGCCAAAAGCATTAAAAGCATTTCGTTTACAAACAAACAAACTCTCCATTGAAATTCATATGGAGCACTACACCTGAGATTTAAAAGAAGCAAAAAAATGTGACTCTCTACAGCTTTTTATATGCACTTGTAAACCTATGAACGCATAGCATATAAGCAATAAAAATCGAAAGGGTTTGCCTTTTAAAACTAAGAACAGTTTTCTTGATATTTTATATAGTTTTCCTATCAAGGGAAACCCTTTTAAATATGCTTGCGAAGAACAAAGCCAGCCTGTGTCAATAGAAAGTGCATCAAAGCACAGCAAAACTAAGAGCCACTCTAACAATGCCAGTGAATTGGGGAATATTAGACAAAAAGCGCGTTATTTTAATAGAAACATTGCAACTCAACACACACATATTGCATATTGCTTAACGATATGGTGGCTCGATTATGTCAAAGAAACTAGGCAATGCAAAAAGAAAAAAGAACAGAATGGCGAACAGTAATTGTAAGCCAACATATTCTATAACAATTTTAAAAATATGCTTTTAAGCTTCTCACACTGATTTTAGATTTGATTTCTGTTGGTAAGAATTTTTTGAAGAGCACTTGGACCAAACGATGACTGTCACTAAAGCTCGATAACTGCCAATGTCTTTTGGCCTGAATTGGCTGATCTACACCCACGACGACATGTGGTATCAACGGTATGGCGCTACGCCATTTGGTTTCAACAACAGCCTAATGGAACGTTGAATATTCTGCACGAGCGATTGAATACATGGTAATAAGTCACCAGAACCCTGTCATTTCAATCCGTTCTTGTGGTGTTTTCTCAAATCGCAGTTGTACTGCGGTCCTCAATGCCTATATAACCCATACCATTGCTCAAATGGAGTCTGATTTATGCGCCAGAGTCATGGAAAATTGTACATTTCAGATTTGCTGTATCCAGATACACCTTAACGATGTTGCATTCTACATATAGTAGGTCTTTCAAACGAATACAAAATTTTGTTAATATCTCACACACACGTGCAGCCCTTGCGCTGACCAACTTCTTCCTTTTTCCTGATTTTGGTGGAACTTGGTTAGTGCAGGGACTGCGTTCACCCGTGGTATCACAACGGGCCGCTATGCGTGCTCAAGTGAACTTTGTGATAACAGAGCTACCACTCCGACCTAACCTAACCTCACACACACGTTGCTTTATTTTAATTTAATGATGGGAAATGCTTAAGGAAAGATCCGATAGTATATACATATCTGCACTCCAAGACAGATGATAACGGAGGCATGGGGTAGCAGAACCTTTGAAGATCTTGGCATCTTGGCGAACGTGCAAGAAAGGGAACTGGCAAGGACACTGCGCTATTAGCAGTTTGGGTAGAACATTTTTTATGCGACTGCACTGCACTTTAGAACGGACGTCATCGATTTCATTGGTTGGCAGAACGTTTGAAGATCTGGCCATGATAGCGAACATGCCACTAAGAGAGTTGGCCGAGACACTTCGCGATTAGCAGTTTCGCTGACAAGTTCGGTATCCTTTACCAGGATTTCTGCAGAAGTTGCCAGGATGTGGAAGAAACGAAATCGATACAACACTTTTTATGCTACTGCCCTACAATTTAGAACAGACGTCATCGGTCTTTGGGGCGACAGAACGTTTGAAGATCTGGGCATGTTGACGAACGTGCCACTAAGGGAGCTGGTCGGGACACTGCGCAATTAGCAGTTTCGCTGACAAGTTTGGTTTGCCTCACCAGGATTACTGCAGAAGTTGCCAGGATGTGGAAGAAACAGAATCTGTACAACATTTTTATGCGACTGCCGTGCACTTTAGAACAGCCGCCATCGGTCTTTGGGATGACAGAACGTTTGAAGATCTGGGCATGGTGGCGACCATGTCAATAAGGGAACTGGCCAGTTTTAACCGGAGCTCAGGGTGGTTCAAACCCACCACTAATCGATAATGATAAGGGCGCTTACATCACACTGGCTAACATAATGGGCCATGTGGGCCACCGTGTAACCTTGCCTGTGAACGGCAAGCAATCCGCTAACCTAAACAAACAACAGAAGTAAGCAATGGTCTAATCAATAAACATACATACATAACATACAGCCACGTCGTCATCGAACTCTCCGATGAATTCTCGAATCTGGGCATCCTTATGAGGACGTGCAAGCTCATAATTGATAATGCGTTCGTCGATTCCGTCAATGACAGGTGGGCAGCCTCGGACACGGATAGAACGGTTCGAAAAATCTGGCCAAGGCTGGTTGAGGGGCGCACAATGAGTCTTCTTAAACTCCAAAAAGGCGCGCTCAGTGTAGTTGTCGGTGTCATTACGGGGGCATTGCATTATGGGTACGCATGCGAGGCGCATTGGTCTTGGACACCTTGCTAACAACTTCTGTAGAAGCTGCAGAGATGAGGAAGAAGCGGAGACTGTCCCTCATCTGTTGGGTAAATGCCCGGCTGTTTGCCAAAGGAGAAGGAAGTACTTGGGTACCTACTACATGGATGATCTGGAGGAACTGTCAACGATTGACATTGGCAAACTAAATCGCTTCATCAAGAGCTCCGAGTGGTTTTGAGGCTAAGGAATAGCGGATAACTGTGGTAGCACAATGGGCCTAAGGCGGCCTAAGTGAGTCCATTCAAGAAAAATTCTTGGAAAAATTCTTCTCTACATATCCTTCAGCCAGGATTACGACCTAGTTTCTCATCGCACTTATGTTGTGTGGTAAATTTTTTTTTATACATGAGCGGCAGGACCTACAGTTTAAAGTCGATTCCGAGTGACAGATTTTTGAGAAACTTTTCATGGCAGTTTTATTTGCTCCCAGAGCTTTTGGCAGAAATCTGCTGAAAGGAAGTCGCCGAAAAATTGTTGTTGTCTTTTATCGTGTTGGAGATGTCTGACCTGGTGTTTGAAACATCTGATAAGCCAACGCACTACCTACTAGATTACGGCGACTACAGCGTCATTAAAACTTCTATAAGAACCATAATGTAGATGACAGGCGTCTCTTTCCCTTGACAATATTAGTCCAACTGCTATGAATATGGAATACCTTCGATAACAAATATTCCAAATACATACACATACAAAGTCTGTGGCCGTAGTCTAGTTGATAGTGTGTTGGCCAATTAGTCAAGAGCACGTAGTTGAAGCCCTTCATCAGAGCTTTCTGGCGTCTTAAATCTGTTGTTCAGAGTTGACGTTAAACTGCAGATTCCCCTACTTATGGATAAAATTAACACACACTACAGAAGTGGTGTGAGAAGGTAGGTTGTAGTCTTGACTAAATTATTTCAGCCATGAAGTTTTGCTTATAATCGTTCGTATATCTTTAGAATGGAACGGGTTTCTGATTTTAATTTTGTCTCGAATATCCCATGATAGGTTTTCTTTTTTAATACACCTTAAATGTCCTTAAGCATGCAATTTATATTCTATTTTATGTCCTGCCAACAAATCCTCTGTAATAAAAGCCTCATCAAAATTTATTAAAACAATATTAATTTGACTTACAATTTAAGTTGTACAACAACAACTTTTTCCAAATAAAACATTTCGGGAATTGCATGTGTGCGTACATACATACATATTTATCTGTTGCCTTAGGATAAAAAACCAGGAAAAAAATTACTTTCCCAGCCTTTGCAATTGCAGAGCAAGGAACAAGAGAAACTTACAAAAAAAAATGTTTGTGAACGATTGACAGGAGAAAACGGAAAATAATTCCTGGGGCTTACTATATTTGTTCAGCAACACTTTTATTTCGTGTGATAACTGAATACATTCGTACACTTACATACATACATAGTGTATACAGATCTCCGTGTGTCTATGTAATGTAAGAGAAAGAGAAAGTCTAAGAAAATGGAAAGTTCGTTGTGGGAGTTGTTTCAATAAAAAGTAATGTCCTACCGCCAGAATGTGTGCCTCCGTGTTGAAAGTGGTACCAAAACACAGAAACTTTTCAATATAATTAGCTCAAGGGATAATAGAACAACAACTAACATGACAGCAACTAACAACATACAACTCACACATACATACATACATATATACCTAACATACAATTATGCCTACACACACACAGTTAAAGGGAATTAAAAGTGAAATACTAAATGCCGAACTGTTAGGGTATCCCTTAAAAACAAAAGTTTGTCTAACATTACATCCATGTTTTAAAGGATTTGTTGTTGTTGTTGTTGTCACTGTTGTCAATTTCACTTTCACGTCTAACTTACATTTTCATTAGCTGGTGCTATAAACAGTTATTGCAACTAAACCAACCCAAATAATCGACAACAACGACCGAACAGAACTCATAAGTCATCATACAGCCCCCCTCTGGTTTTGTACGTTTACGTTTGTACGTTATGTACGTTTGTTTTATTTGTTTTGTTTGCTAGTTTGATGGAGTGAAATAAAATGAAATGAAATTGGCATGTCCTTTGAGAATGGATTGGATGCTGCAACACAACAGCATACATGTAAGAGTCCAAATAGTATTCGTGTACACACGCATATAACCAAGAATGTAAGAACAAATTAACACATATAAACAAAGGAAGATGTAGTCTCTTGAATTGGCTTATTAGGGTGGTACATATTTGAAGGAGTAGAATCTTTGTGCGAGAAATTGAGTGTGCTCTAGGATGTAGACAGAATATTGGGTTCTTGCCGTCTGTAATACTGAACGAATGATATACTCCTGGATCTGTAGCAATATTTTCTTGAGAGGGAAATAGGATGGTAGGGAAGGTTTGATGGCTTGTATAACTGTAACGACAAATACAAAAACGCTAGCAGGTCCAGTACTTTGTTCCAGAAAAACGAAATGAAGGAGTAAAAGAAAAGAAATGGAAAGTTCGAAAGTAAAGTCAGATAAACACAAGGACGCAAGCATGAATGCAGTAGTTCAATAATAAACCTCTGTCTTACACACATACAACCCTTCAGTCAGGATTACGACCTAGTTTCTCACCACTTACGTTGTGTGTGTTAATTTTATACATGAGTGGCGAGACCTACAGTTTAAAGTCGACTCCGAACGACAGATTTTTTGAGAAACTTTAAATAAAATTTATTCTCAGAGTTTTTGCCGAAGAAATATTTTTTCGTATTTAATTTTGTTCGAGATGTCTGACCTGGGGTTTGAGCCGTGGCCTACATGCTACCTACTAGACTACGGCGACTTGCAAGAGCATGATTTATTTTGCAGTCCGATTGGTTGCCTATAGGGAACCTTAAGGTGTGCCACCTAACCTAACCTTCTATTTTTCTTAACATTACCTCCTGCTACGAAGGCTAACTGTATACCGAATTGAATTCTTTTTAAATTAATACCGCCTAAATGCATTCAATTCCCATTTGTCTTGCTAATATTTAGCCTTCAACAATGAATTTTTCTTTTTTTTTAATGTGAAAACAAAGGACCATAAGCAATGAAAGGAAAAATCGTGTGAAATGGAAGACAAACTCAATTGAAAGTCGAGAAACCACAGAAAAACTCAGAACGCAGTACGAAAACTTGTCGAAGGACTTTTTTTCTTTGCTTCATTCATGCACACATCCATCCATCCATGCATCTATCGTGGGAAAACTGCTGCTATTGTCAGTTTTTTACACTTGGAACAGCAAACAAACTTTGCGTCTTAGAAAATTAAGGTTAAAATAATAATTTCATACAGCCATTTCAACACAATAAACTTTTCATTTCACTTACGTGGCACCACAAAAAAAAAAGGAAAAGAGAACATAAATTCACTTGTGCTCAATACGAAATATATTCTTAAACGAAATGATTTCTAGAACATGTCCTTGTTAAAGGATTAAAAACGTACCAAAAATTACCAAAAAAAAAAGGAAAACAAAACAAGAATGGCAAAATGAAAAAAATTTCATCAATTTGCGATTAAAAATTATGAATCGAGTTTAAAATCAGTTTAACTTTTATGGTAACGCAACCATAAAGTTTGAAATCCATTTAAACTTTTCTACCACAAAAAAAAAAAAGAAACTGCTTTACAATCATATTGTCAATATCGTGTGGAAATGTAAAGTTTTCTTTTTATTTTCTTGTTTTAAATTAAAACTGAAGCACTCATGTTTAAAACAAAAATTATGTGACATTTATGACAGAGAAAAATCTCAACATAATGGGAATGCATTCAAATGGGCCTCTAGGAAATGAAGAGGAATTAATTAAAAATTAAAATAACGATATTCATAATAGATTCAACATTTAGTTTTTGTCTTTACGTTGGGCTAGGTATGTGAAGGACCCATTATGGTTAAGATATATGACCACTGAAGTCGCCGTATTCTAGTACGTAGCGCGTAGTAGGTAGGCTTATTAGACGTGAGGTCAAATCTCAGCCCAAACATTTCGAACGGAACGTAATATGAAAAAATATTTCTTCGGTGACTTCCTCTCAGCAGTCTTCTTGTAACAACTCGGTGAGTAAATGGAAGTGCCATAAAAAAATCTATAGTTTGGAGTTGACTTTATACTGTAGGTTCCCTCACTCACTAAAGGATTGTTATGTCCAATTCTGTATGTTTGTATGTGTAGGCCCATTGTTATACTCCAGCATAAGTGATACGATGGAAGTTTATTGGCATGCGTTCTAAAATAACAATGATGGCAATGGAGAATTGCAATTATGCGATAGACGGCCATGAGATTTAATCAAATCTTATCCACATCAGTTCAGCTGAGTATGACAATATTGCTCGTACCTTATTGTTGCCAACGAAGTTGAACGTCTCCAAAAAAAGGGTGGAGAACACTTAGTTTGTCTGAGACAATTGTAATACCTTCGGCCTGTAACATGTCATACAGTGGCCACTGTATTCGTCCTGATCATTAAATCAAGAAGATAACTTCCAAAGTTGTCTCTATTGTCATGGAAGTTATATTAGAGCTGCCATGCAATGATTTGAAATTTCCGAATCATTTCCTCGTATTTAAAGACGACAAAGTTACTTGCGTAAGGGTATTGATTGTAGTCTTAACGTCCACGTTAATTAAGAAACTTTCAGGGAAAATCCTAACACCGACCAACAACCTTTGCTCTGCTTTGGAAATAGTCTTGACGTCCGCCTGGAAAACCATGCAGTTATTAGAGCGTAAAGCTCTCTGCGCTCAAAAATGAATACAAATTCGATACATTATCGTCATAATTTGCTTTTTCTGGTTTTTAAACAAATTGAACCGAACAACCAAACAAAATTGTTCTTCCTCATGAAGACGTATGCAGACCCATTAAATAAATATTACGCATACGTCATGTATACAATTTTTTTTATTATCACGGGTTTCTGCACAGACCTCCGATTAAGTTGTAATTCTTATGGCCGAAATAGAGTAGATAGAGAATAGTGTGTTGGCTTATAAGACGTGAGGCCAAGGCAAAACTAAGTACGAAAAAATATTTCTTCGGCGGCTTCCTCTCAGCAGATTTCTGACAAAAACCCTGAGAGTAAATAAAAATTGCCATGAAAAGTTTTTCACAAATCTGTAGTTCGAAGTCGACTTTAAACTGTAGATGCCACCGCTCATGTATAAAGTTAAAATGGGAACATATGTGGTGTAAGAAGCTTGGTCGTAATTCTGACTGGAGTAGTGCACTTGTATAGTTTCACATTGTTTTGTAAATTTTTTAAATTAAATCGAAATACAAAGAAATTTGTTTTTGTTTAATTTCGTATTCCTTATTATCCTGCTACACAGACTATCATTCCCTTTTAATGATTTGTAAGATAACCAATATCTTCTGCAGTTTTTTTAATATCGTTTCGCTTTAAATAAAGTCATAAAAATTTCACAATAAATATCTCATTATACTGACTTATAAAGACATATTGGAATATAGTGCTATCGATTTCCTATTGGGTGAGTCATGTGAATAGTTCCGAGCATTAACTATTCCCATATATATTCCATTCCATACACTCCATTGATTTTATATTATAATCTTAAATTCATAGAGATATTCATGCATATCCACACAGATTTCCTGTTTTTTTTTTGTCTTTATATCGATAGATTTTAAAAGCAAAAAAAGCGTAGAGAGAAATGAGAGGCGAGAGAGAAAATAAATCGCATAACTTTTTAACTTTAAATTTAAAGTGTGTCTTGTACTTCTACTGTCATAAATGTTTTACAGCCATGAAAATACACACCAGAGCTGGTACAAAATGGATGGAAAGAGAGAGAGAAAGTAAGATAACCACGACCACCATATACAATTCCTTAGTAGCTAAAAACATATATACGAGCCTGCCTCTATGGTTATGGGTGTGTGTGTGTGTGTGTGTTACTGATCCTTTTGTTAAGGAAATTGAAAGGAAATCTGTAACTAATAAAAACGAAAGAAAAAAACGAAACCCGAAGCAGTAGAAAATGGTTATAAAATTTTGTCAATGGCATAGAAATCATTTTTATTTTAATATTCGTTAAGCATAATGATGGTTTTTGGTTGCTCAGTATATGCTGATGCTGAATGTTGTATGTGGATATTGCTGCGCTTGGTTTATTGTATTAAGCACTGGATAATGTTTGACTGCCAGAGCAATGGTTCACTTTTATTGAACACTGTTTTCTCATACGCTTTTCTCTTTTTGTTTTGGCTCACCCAGCGGGAATATAATTCATAGACAAATCTATTCACATGTGTATGTATGTCGGATGTCGGAATAGCACATACAAGTATCTGAAGAAGAAAAAATTAAGTGGTTATCATAAGCTACAGTGGGCCTTGGAAAGATACATTTTATGTTATGTTTGAATTACATGGCTTACACAGAAGTGTGCCCAAAACGGACGAAATTAATTGTCAATAAAAAAAATAGTTTTCAGAAAATTCACTTAAAATTTTGTGCGAAACAAAATATCGGGGAAATGTTCGCCGTAGCTACGTTGGTATACCTTTAGCCGATGGTTCATAGCCTCAGTAACTCTGAGACATAATTGGTCCTTACAATTCTTCAGTCAGGATTACAATCTAACTTCTGACACTACTTGTGTGTTGTTTGTGTTAATGTTATACATGAATGGCAGAACACACAGTTTAAAGTCGTCGCCCAATGACAAATTCTTGAGAATTTTTTTCACGTCATTTTTATTTATTCTCAGAGTTTTTGCCATAAATCTGCTGAGAGAAAGTCCTTGAAGAAACATTTCCTAATCTTTCATTTTGCTGGAGATATCTGACTTGGAGTTTTACTCATGGCCTCACGTCTAATAAGTCAACACACTACATGCTAGATTACTATCAGGTTGACGTTCAAATCCCTTAAAAATATATGCCCAATGATCCCATCTGTTAGCTCTTAAACTGTTTTTCACTTCTTGGCGTATACTTTCTCTTTTAAATATCCTCCAAAGAAAGAAGTCTAACGGTGTCAAATTACATGATTCTTGCGGTTAATTAACATCTCCTTGACGTTTTATAATACAGCAATTGAATTTCTCATGCAAAAGAGCCCTGATTTCGTTGGCTGTGTGTTAAATGGGGCCATCCTCTTGGAACCACATATCGCTTCTGGTCACAAAAAGTTCGTCATCGTCTTGCTTTAGCGAACACCATTCTCGTAAGTTACTTGGCAGGCTTCATTTCATAGCGTCCAGGTCCATATCCTTCATTTCTGGTCACAAGAACTCCCTTTTCATTTAGCGAGAGCATACACCATTCATGTTCACTGCCTGGCAAACCACATTTTCTATGAAATAATAAAGCGCCAGACCATAAGCCGCTTCAAACAGTCACTTTTTGTACATGGCTCAGCTGTATCAGCAACCACTCATGGAATCTCAAATGCGGCAATTCTGCTTGTTAATGAATCTACTGAAGCAAAAAGGGTGCCTAGCGGCTGAAAATAATTTTGTTGGTAAGGTCGACCATTCAGTTCTGTATGTTGAACCAACCATTCGGCCTGTTGACGATGCTTGAAATGGTCTCTAGGCTTCAGTGTTGAGTCAATTTTTTGGGCACGGCGTTGAGTCTGGGTCAACCGCATTTTTGCCACAGTGAGCACACACAGGCTCACAGACTACAGACCGATTTTGGTGAAAGTTGCATTGAGTCTGCCACCAACCAGCTCAGTCCTCTGTTTCAATCAAAGATCGGAGGGGGGAACCAATTTCTTACAGCAAATACTGCTTTATTTGAAGTGAACTGATGATCACAACAGCTTACCCTTCCTTTCAGTTGACAGTGAGCACTGTAAACCATGATCGGTTCCACTATTGCCCGATAGAGCCATTTTATGCTGGAGAGTCTAAGCTACAAAATCTTACCCTCTGATCCTTTTGGAGTTATAAAGCATGGTTACTGCAGCATAAAATACAGATATTTTACTCTCTTGAATAGAGAAGTTAAAGGAGAAGGTATCTTTTGTTGTCTGGTGAAAATCATTAGGATTGATAACTAAACCACACCATAAGCGCTATTCTGTTGTAAGTTTTAACTCCTCGTTGTGCTTCGAAATGAAGGTATATGATAGTATAACTATGGACCTTAAAATCGCATTGTTGCAGTTCCATTTGGTGGGGTGCTTGTATTTATTTCCCTTAGCGTTACGGATGAAGGGGTTACTTATCTAAGTCACTAACATTTACCGAGAGATCACCCAATTGGAAGATTTTGAAAGTGTTCTCCATGTAAGCGAAGACTACTAATGGGTGAGTCTTATATGCCAGAGCCTTTACAATGTTCCCTAACCAGAAGCTTAGTATAGTCTCGGTAGACCTGCTTTCCTATATATATAAAGGATAGGGGTGTGATTAGGTTAGAACGAGTGATGCCTTCACCGAGTGACCGTTTGGTACATTGAGAATCTTCCATTAGGAGAAAAAGCAAAGAGGCAAGGGAAGAAGAGAAGAGAAAGGAGAAGAAGGGTTGAACAAAATTAGAGAAGAGAATGTGTAGAAGTGTATAGAGATTCTGGCCAGTACAATATGTTCGCTATCGTAGCACTATAGTATCCCTGGAAAGCAATGAAAAGGAAATTTCTCTCGTAAATGCAACAGTCCAACGATAAAAGTATGGTTATCCACAACCAATAGTTCGAAAACAAATAAGGTCGTACATATTGTTCTGAGGTCAGTCGCTGTGGAGATTGGTGGTCTCCTGACTTTTGGGATGAAAACGTTCCCCACTTCTCACCGCTTGAAAGGGACATAGGAGTACTTAAAATTCTCGGCAGCCAAGGAGTTACTATTTTAGATGTATCCTTGTAGGTCATCAGGTTTGATGCCGAGCTAATAGTCCGTTCACTTAAATTGAAAGTAACTTACGTTCACAAAAGGCGGATGGTTCGTGGACCAACTCGGAAAAGGAAACTTTAGAGCTTCTCGTGAATACGCACTTTCCACTGGGACAAAACTTGGTTATGCAGTTGAGAGTCTTGGAAAGCGGTTCACATGAAGACTATTATCCAATCATGTCTGTAGGGACAATCAAATGAGCAATAAATGGATTTAAACCGTATAAATCTCCGGGTCCAGACGGAATATATTCAGCCCTACTACAACGTTTGAAACTGGAACACATCGCGATTCTTATAGAGATGTTTTCCACCAGTATTCGGCTAACCACATACTGTCGGAATGGTGCAAAGTGGGAGTGGTCTTCATACCGAAGGCAGCGAGAAATTTTCACACCACACCTAAGGATTTTAGACCTATAAGTCTCTCTTCTTTCCTGCTGAAAACCAAGGAGAGACTCATTGATGATGAACTACGCCAGGCCTTAAATGGAAATCTGCTATCTAGGCAACAGCATGCGTACAATAAGGGAAGGTCTGTTGACACTGCCTTACATAACCTAACGTGTGCGATAGAGAAATCGCTGGCACGGAAGGAGTACACATTGGCTGTTTTTCTGAATATAGAAGGATCAATAACGTGGAACTGGGTGCTATTTCCGGTACACTAACAAGACTAAATGTACAGGACACTCTGGTGAACTGGATATCCAGACTACTATGTGGGAGAACAATCTACCCGACACTGGGGTGCTCGCTCATCACCAGAGAAGTGGGAAGTGGAACTCCACAGGGTGGAGTACTCTCCCCTCTCCTATGGAACCTTGTGATGAATGAGCTGCTAGTCGTTGTTTGAGTGTTAATCCCGGTAAAACGGAGGTCCTACCCTTCACGAGGAAATACAAGCCTCCACCTTTTCGTCCACTGAGATTGTATGCAGCTTGAACTCAAGGAGGAAGCGCGCTTCTTGGGCCTTATCCTGGATAGGAAGCTATCGTGGAAACCAAATATCACTAACAGACTGAGAAAAGCCTACATCGCCCTCTACGCCTTTAACAAGGTGTTGGGGAAGAAATGGGCCTGAGACCTAGGATGACTCACTGGATCTACACAGAGGTGGTCAGACCTATCCTGACCTACGGATGCATGTCCCTGAATAAGACAACGAACTTAAACCTGATACGCAGGTTACAAAGATCTGCTTGCATAATTATAAGTGGTGCCCTGCGCACTACTCCTACGATTGCTCTGGATATGATCTTATACCTTCTACCGATTGACGGCGTACGACTCTCGCAGATGTCTCAATGACATGGCGAACCGATATATGATGTTTGTATCACATGGGTACCGGGACATACAGGTATTCCCGGCAACTGCAGAGCGGATGATTTGGCCAGAAGGGGCACGAAGATCGAACTCTCTGATGAATTCTCTACACTGGGGATCCCTTTGGATACCTGCAGGCTTATAATTGACAATGCAATCGTGGACCTTGTCAACAGTAGGTGGGCGCCTTCGGATAAGGGCAGAACGGTGCAAAGTCGGATAGGAGGCGCACGGCGACTCTGCTTAAGATCTAAAGAGCAGGCTCAGCGCTGTTATCGGGGTTATTACGGAGTATTGTATTATAGGAACGCATGCTAGGCGTATTGGTCTTGGACACCTCGCGAATGAGATCTGCAGAAGCTGTTGAGATGAGGAAGAGGATGAAACTATTCTTCACCTACTGTGCACATACCCGGCACTTGGTCAGAGGAGAAAGAGACACCTGGGTGCCTAAATTTAAGAGGGTATAGCTCGCTCTAGGTAGGTAAGCCACTGGATTACTACTCAAACCTTGTTCCATTGCAAATCGCTTTATCATTTCGGTTCTTCAACTTCGTTTCACTTCTGTCAATTTCCTTTCACTTCATCTTATTTAAAGGATAAAGAGTCATTATAAATATTGCCTTATTAACGCTGATTTCATTTCCAAAATTCAATTTTCTTTAAAACCTTCAACTATTCTTCTGAACTACTGTTTAACCACCAAAGAAAGAAAAAAAATAAAATAAAAACGAAACGGAATGAATTGAAATGAAAGGAATTTGTTTAAAATCTTAAGAGCGGAGTTATGGTAAGTAAATATCATACAGCTTAAGTACTTTAAGTAAAAGCAAACTTTACGCTTAAGATTTCCACCACCTCCACCTCCATCTCCACCTCCATTTCCATTGCCTTCCTTCACATCAAACAATTTTAAAATACTTAATGCTTACCCAGCCATCAGACAAACGAACCAAACACTGCTTCTTTCATACTCATTCTGTATAAATCCTATGGAATGTTATAGAAATTGAAACAAGCGGGAAATGGCAATGTTGCCACCAATACCGAAAAGCACAGAAGTGTGAAGAGAAAAAGAGAAGAGGGGGGGGAGGGAAGGAGATTTATAAAATATCACATCCGGTTAGCATATGAAATTGAAATTTTACCTCTTAGAAGAAGCGTTTAAAATTCAAGTCGTTTTATTTTCTGTTTGTTGTTATTGTTGTTGTTGTTGCTATTTGCAATCAAAATAATTTTTAATGGCAGGGGGTAGTAAAAGCTAAAACTAACTGCTACTGCTGATGATGATGCTGCTACTGCTACTGCTGATGATGATTTTGATGATGACTTGATGGTTGGTTGAGTTTTCTGGCAATGATTTCTCTTTCCTTTTGAATTTTTCTCCCCAATTTTCGTTATTTTTTCTTTTCTCTGATTTTCATTTTTCGTTGTTTACGCTCGTATGTCGTCTGATAGAATCTAGCGCACGTTATGCTTAAACAGTTAAAGTAACTTTTGTTAACAAAAGTTATCATGAAAATAAACCAAGTGTAAGGAAAATCAAAAAGATGCAACGAAATAAAAATCCATATACGCTGCTAAATGCTATAAAATGATAACACACACAGGGGGGGGGGAGGGGATTTGATACAGTGCGGGATAGTGGTAGGAGTTGGATAACGACACCAGTGAGCATGTACATCAGACATTTAAGTAAACAGTAACACGGAAGGGAGACTAACACATATGTTATGCTGTGAGATATTGGTTAAGGGCAAATGTAATTTCCTCAGAAAATGTATGGTATTTGTGGGTATAATTTTTAGTATTCCTAGAGGTATACAGAGGATACAGCATGTGATACATTGTGATACCACCTAGAACCTGAAACTATCTCAAGGTGCTTTAACTCCAAATATCCATTCAGACATATCAAGTAGATCGCCTGCATGTTAGAGGTACAGATGCTTCCTTTCATATGACATAATGCCGGACATGTACCTAATAGATGAGGAACACTTTCCTCCTCTTCATCGTCGCTACAGCATCTGCAGAAATTGTTTCCTAAGTGTTAAAAAAAAATGAGCCTCGCATTAGTGGCCATAACGAAATGCAGTAATGACTTCAACAACTATACCAGGAGTGCTTATATTGAGTTTAAGCCCTTCCTCCTTAAGTTAAGACATTTCATGTGCCTTCTATCCATCTTAGGCAATATTTTCTGCGTAGTTCTGCCCGTGTCCAAAACCAACATGCTGGCGTTGACTGAATCCATCACTGCATTGTCAATAATAAATTCGCAGGTACTCCAAATGATCCTCAAAGTAGAGAATTCATTGGAGAGTTTGATGATTGTACCCATAATGCAATGCAGTATTGACTTCAACAACCACACAGAACGTAATTCTTTGGAGTTTAAGTAGACTTTTCATGTGCCTCCTATCCAGCTTTGGCAATATTTTCTGCGTAGTCCTGCTCCTGTCCAATGTCCAAAACCAACATTCTGGCGTTGATCAAATCCATGACTGCATTGTTAATAATAAACTCGCGGGTCCTCCAAATGATCCTCAAAGTAGAGACTTCCTTGCAGAGTTTGATGGTTGTACTTCCAGTTCATCTACTCTACAGTAACTTAAAATGTCACTGTGTCCTGGTGCCCATATTGTTAGGTTAGGTGGAAGTGGTAGGTCTGATATCAAAGAGGTCACTTCAGCACGCATAGCAACCCGTTGTTATGTCACGAGTGAACGCAGTCTCTGTACTGACCAAGTTCCATCAAAATCAGGGAAGAGAAGGAAGTTGCTCAGCGCAAGGGCTGTACATCAAAGCACGACTACCCCAAACTGGAAAACCAGCCAGAAAGTTTGATAAACGAAGCTATATCCTTGATATCAATAGATGATAGCTCCGTCACGCTGACAATAAATGGAAAGCCAAACAACCTACATATATCTGCACCTCGCAAGAGATGGGCACTGACAAAGAAAGTGGATAACAATCTCCTCTTCCTCAGCGGATCTGCATCCACGGCAGAAATCGTTAAATGGGAGCTGCATCCTGTCCGCGTGCCTACCCATAACACAGTGACCTGTAAGCATGGCCACTGTGATTGAGATGATGCCACGACCAAGTCCAAGTAATTGGGGTTGGTACGCCTTCTGTCCATCAGGGGCCAGGTGAGTCTAGCGGTAGAGCAGGACTCTTTATTGGCCCAGCCG
Organism: Sarcophaga subvicina; assembly: GCA_936449025.2. NCBI lineage: Eukaryota > Metazoa > Arthropoda > Insecta > Diptera > Sarcophagidae > Sarcophaga > Sarcophaga subvicina. Next base: position 15,162,201 of record OW388083.2, on the reverse strand, counting down.
ATATTGTTCCTTGTTAAAATATCTGCGACAGCTAAACATTGTCTCACGGATTATCACATTGGAATTGAATTGCTTTCATAGCCCTCTGACTATCACAAAGTACGGTAATATTCCTTCGGGAGATATTTGCATCTTCAATAATCCTGGCCGCTGCCTGTATTGCTGCTACCATCGGCTGAAAGGCGCTACAGTGATTCGGCAGGCTAAACGGTTGCGCCATTTCAATCGATTCCGAAAAAATTTCATCACCCACTGTACCACCATTCAATTTGGAGCACATAGTTAGGACGTGCACAGAATCTATTACAAGGTGCACTGCAGCTAGACCTCTTTATTCGACACGGATCTACTGGAATTCCATTGTGGTATCATGTAATCACTACTCCCGATAGTCCGAAATTATTTTAGGATCCTTGCGTGACTAGTATTTTATTCTTGCGACTATACGGTCATTAAGATACGACTATTAATCTAAGCCGCCAGGCCCTAAAAATGAAGATCAAAGGAAAAAACGCATAAATTTATCACTAATAATAGCGTATGTCGCCGTTAGACATGAGGCCCCGGTTATAACTTCGGGTGGGACGTCTCCAACGAATAAATTCCAAAAAATATTTGTTCGACGACTTTCTCTCAGCAGATTTCTGGCAAAAACTCTGGGGGTAAATGAAATTGTCCTGAAAAGTTTCCCAAAAACCTGTCATTCGGTGTCGATTTAAACTGTAGGTCCCGCCACTCATGTATAAAATTGACGCACACACAACATAAGTGGTGTGAGAAACTAGGTCGTAATCCTGACTGAAGTGTTGTATTGACCAATTATGTATGTATGTATGCGACTGTGCAGTCACTAAGAGGCGACTAAAATTTCAAGCTGAAAGTGCTAACGTAAATGAAGTGGGCATGTCACCATGTAGGCAGATCTTTGCAGTTGCTGTATAAGGCTCAAGTTTAGGGTCTTACCGTAGGGATAATCACCATACTAGCCATTCCATCATACTAGATATTCCTGACCACCGCTGTATATGTGTAATGAGTCATCCTAGATCACAAACCTACTTTATGCAGGCAGATCTTTGAAGGCAGATCTTTGTAGTCGCTGTATCATGTTCTTGTTCTTAGTCCTACCCAGGGGATATCCACCCTAGTAGACATCCTGTCATACGGGATAGGCCTGACAACTGCTGCATAGGTCTAGATAGCCATTCTAGATCACAGATCCAACGGAGACTTTTGAACCTATGTCATAACGTTTACTCTCCACCTGCCTATCCAGGACGATTTCCAGAGCAGAAATGCGCCTCATTCATGAGTTCCAGTTTCGTTACGTACAATTTTGGTGAACGAAAAGGCGGATACCTTCTAGTGACACTAGTACTCCACTTCCGTTTTGCCTGGTTTAACACTCAAATATCGACCAGAGTTTTAGTCTACCTCTGGCGTAAATGTTCCAAATTTTGAATTTTTCAAAGAATGTGGAAAGAAACTTTGGTCAAAGATAGTTTGTTTAGGCGTCTTTCACATCCAGAAGAAAACGTTAGGGAAACTGTCCGTCAAAGCAGAGATAAGTGACGAAAGTGGTGGAAAAACATGAAGATACTAATATTTTTATTACCCGAAATAAACTTTTTTCCCACACCAATGTTATAAAGTTTATCGAAATAGAAAACAAAACTTCCAAATAACAACAAAAAAAAAGGAATCTTATTTTAAGTTCTGTTGGAGGGTAAGGGTAAAACACCACAGACACCTCTTCGTTGTTTGAATGCAAAACTTTCCAATGCCACATGTTTCTTGTTGGGTTTTACAAAACAGGGAGAGAGACTATAACACGTTTTCGTCTCTTTTAATATAAGTTTGATGCCAGTAAAATTAAATCACAAATCAAAAATCAATTTCATATCGTATTACATGATAACCAAATGAAGAAGAAGAAGAAAAAGAAATGAAAAAAAAGTAAAGTGAATATCAGAAAAGAAATCGAATTTCCAATTGAAGTATTTTAATGGCTGTTGCACCCCATTCCGGTTGTAACTGGCATTCATAGACGAATTATTAAAAGATTGATTTTATTTTCCCTTTTTTTTTTTTTTTTGTTCCTTATGGTAGTTGCAAACAACCCCTGACTTTACGAATAGACACAAGGGAATTGAATGGCTATGATGATGCCGATGTGGATGATGATGATGATGTTGTTGAGCTATTAACCCCCCTCCTTAGATTGGTCACGGTATTTTAACACAATTTCACTTTAAATTTTAGTGCATATGGCGTGTATTACCATAGCAATGGAATTAAGAACGTAAATGCAACATCATGAGTCAGAGTTTAAAGGCATTTTAAACACAAAATAGTAGAAAGAAATTAAAAATTCTGTAATCCAAGGCTTAAAGTAAGGGCTCATTAGCTGCTTTCAAGAGAATGGATGCCTCATTACCAAATGCTGTACGAGTTACTCTGAGAATAATTGGGGAACAGAAAATTGTATTTGTGGCGTGGACACTATGTGATGGACACTGTGATCTGATTCCGCCTGGCTCATTACTAAGAGAAGCTGTGAGTGGAACTGATAGAGTTGCTTACAGCTAATTAATCGCGGTCAGCAAAGCTACATCGCTATACCTTCCTACCCATCAGACGTGTGTTTATTTTTGTTTCTTTTCCTCCCTTTAAGGAACAAAAGCATTTTCAGCTAACCTTGTAAGTGTTCCATTGCTTTCGGTCCTTGTATGTTAGTTTTGGCATTCACTGTTGCTCAGGATCAAGAACTTCTGTGAACGTGAATTGAGCATAGTGGTGTAAAACGTGTTGTTTACTGATAACTATTCGTTCTAGGAGGTGGCACAGTCTTAACTTTCCTTGGGGTTAGGTTAGGTTAGGTCGGAGTGGTAGCTCTGACATCACAAAGCTTACTTGAGCATGCATAGCGGCCCGTTGTGATGCCACGGGTGAACGCAGTCCCTGTACTAACCAAGTTCCACCAAAATCAGGGAAAAGGAAGAAGTTGGTCAGCGCAAGGGCTCCATGGGGTAAGCCGTTGATTTAATCCTTCCAGGTAAGCAATGATGGTTCATTTTCTGAAGGGGATTAAAGTCCTTTGGCTCTATAAATTCAATTACAAAGACAACGAATATTTCCGCTTTTTCTCGGTTCTACTCCTGGATTACATAGTATAATACCACACTACCTCTTTTGCCAAGATCTTTAGGCGCTTTGAACTATTTTTGATTGTTTGCTGATGCCTTACAGTCCGTTAGTGTATGTATTGCATGATATATTTCAAGCAGGTATCCTAATGATTCTAACTTTACAAGAAGAGACACGAAATGAGCAAAAGTTCTAGATTCCGAAATAAACATACGGCAGCACAACTATGTGTGGGTTTTACGTGGGTACCTGTCCATGTGGACTTAATCGTACGGTGCTCTTCGCACAAGGTGAAATGCAATGCGTCTACCAACGCCCCCACATACTGCAATCACTGGCTACAACCCTGTATGTAGGCAGCAATTCGAAGTCATGTTGTGTTGGACATGACTTCCCTCTTGTTTTGGGGTCGGAGACCATCTAAACTCCTTCAATGCGTTAAGAGTGTAACGCCACACCGTACTGACACACTGCTCGCGATTTGGGTCTAAACCACAGCCACCACGTCGCTCCCACTAGGGGGCCTCACCATTGCCGGGAAGAGACAAGTCCCTGAGGCTTCCGGCACCCGTGGTACCAGATTAAGACCTCTGGTCAGGCTTCGCATCCAAGTAAGACCAGACTGCTGCCAGTTGAACCCCAACTAGTTCCTGACTGGTAGCAGCACCCTTAGTCGCCTCGTACGACAAGTATGGTGATCACTGTGGTAGTATTCTATTCCCGCTACCACACGGGAAACATACGGCGGCACAGTAGTCGAACCAATTTGCCAAGTGCAGCTCCAACTAAAATTCTCTGTTTCTTGCAGTAAGTAAGCCGTTATTCGATCGTCCCTCTATGCCGGTGCGTGTCGAGCTGTAGAATTATTTTTTCCATTCTATTCAGCTCTTGTTCGCTGATTACGGAGATAAATTTTGGTCTTAATAAGCGATTGACTATCACAGACCTCTCTCATCAACGAAACTAATACTCTACAAATCGCTCATCTTTTCCGCTCTTTTCTATGGCTTAAAATTATGGACACTGTTACGCAGCGATGCAGAGAGTATACGAGAACAAATTCCTATGTACGGCGATCTCTGGTCAAGTGCGAGTTGGTGATGTTCTCCGCATTCGATGCAACAATGATCTGTTGAAGTTTTTCAATGTCATGGATGTTGTGCAGCGCATTGATGCTAAGCAAGCGGCAGCTGCACTGACACTGCCATATCGTTCGGATGGAAGTGGATATCCCGATGAGATGGATATTCGATGAGGGACTAGCGGAAGCCGGATTGCCTTGCCTGCTTTGAAAGACCCTCTCATCGATTGATTAAGCAGAGAAGGCGCGCTAGTAGCAGAGCTGCCGAGAGGAAAGTGTTAAGCCAAGACAAAATCCGAAGTACGAGTTTTCAATGTCCATTTACATAAGTATGTAAGGAGATCCCTTTAACAACATCTGGCACGAGGGATGATCAAATATACACGTCAATAATTCTCTCAAGCATTTTAATGAAGGTAAGCAGGTGGGTCTATAAAAAACTGAAAGTTTGTTACCACCGGTGGTAGTTTTTGAGGGAGTTGTTTACACAGGAGTTGTTTTAGTGTATTCTCAGCGTAGACAATAAAATTTTGCATGGAGCATCGGAGCTTGCGTATAGAAATACTCATGAGAGACTCTGTTGAAAGTCATTGTATTATTTATCAAAATAGACTTGACCTATTGAATATGCAAACCAAATTAGCCATTCATTGAACCAATTTGTTAGCTTGCAGACGGAATACCAATTCTAGAAAATATTTTCTTATGTTAGCTTTGTGGTTTATTGGGTTATGAATTTGAAATACTAACCAACTTATGATTCGAATTTACTTGTTAATCATTTTCATATGTATTTCCAACAACAACAACAACAACAACAACAAGCTACAAAACATATTGTATTTGCCGTAGTTTTATTTATTTACCATGATTTCCAATTTCCAAACGAAGAGAAAATGTTCTGGTTGCTGGATTGCATAGATGTTGGATAATTTATCTATGTAAAGTTGTTGTTGTTGTTGTTTTTTTAAATTTATTTATTTAACCCAGCTACACAGGTGAATGCAATATTTTACAAACAACCCATCGAGATATTCAAAATTGGGAGTTATTGCTGCATGAGTTATGAGGTAATGGTCGATGCTATTAATGATGTAAATACGATTCGTTCAGGTTCAGTATATAAAACAGATCATGTGTAGTTAATGTAAAATATGAATATTTATTGCTTAGAAAGAGAGAGAGAGAGAGAGCGAAAGAGAGAGAGGAAGGATAATGGTCAGAAGTAGGTAACGAAGTAATTTTTGTGTTGCTGGTCAAAACTGTGTTTAACACATGCATAAATAAACATCAACATCATCATTATTATCATCATCATTCTATTATGGTTAATGCAACATGTTGAACAAAGACATACATGCATACATACATACATACGTGTATCTATTAAGACATTTATTTATTAAAATGGTTGAAATAAATTCTAATTTGAATATAAAATATGGTTTCAATTAAAATATTTGGTAACGAGGATATCTTATAATGAGTGTTTGCTGTTAGGATCGGAAAAATGTTTTTGGGAATACATTGGTCCGACAATGAACTTATTTTTGCATACTCTGGTGAATAAATTTATAATAATATCGAAGAAATTATTCAGTATTTGATTAGGTTAAGTTTAGCCTCTTATTCTTGGTGTAATTTGGTAGACTGCAGGGACTGCACTTACTTGTGGCATCCCAACAGACCGCTATGAGTGCTCAAGTGTGTCTTGGTAATCAAAGCTACCACTCCAACTTACCTACGTACCTAGAGTAGGTCAAACACAGCGCAAACTTCTTGATTCTAGCAGAGGATTCGTTGTATTAGCTCTTTCAACAGGGACTTACGAAATTTGACCGTTGATAAAGACCATTTAGTGGAACCTAGGTAGGTAGGTAGAGTAGACTCATTGTGCGCCCCTCATCCAGCCTTGGCCGGATTTTACGAGCCGTTCTACCCGTGTCCGAGGCCGCCCAAATGTCGTTGACGGATTCCACGATCGCATTATCAATTATGAGCTTGCAGGTCCTCATAGGGATGCCCAGATTCGATAATTCATCGGAGAGTTCGATGGTCGTGCCGCACCGGGCAAGTTCATCAGTTCTGCAATTACCCGGAATACCACTGGGCCCCGGTACCCATACGATGTGAATATCATATAAAGGGTGTTTTTTACAGAGGTATAGAACTTTAAGTTGCAATAATACAACGATGGATTATTCGATTGACATGAATTTTATTTTTCCGAAAGATAATCTTGTGGCATTACATTTTAAATATGATTTCTGGCATATGACCGCCACGGCTGGCGCGGATGTAGTCCAATCTGGACGTCCAATTTTCGATGACTTTTTCCAACATTTGTGGCCGTATATCGGCAATAATACGGCGAATGTTGTCTTCCAAATGGTCAAGCGTTTGTGCCTTTACCGCATAGACCAATGACTTTACATAGCCCCACAGAAAGAAGTCTAGCGGTGTTAAATCACAAGATCTTGGAGGCCAATTCACAGGCCCAAAACGTGAAATAAGGCGGTCACCAAACGTTTCTTTCAATAAATCTATTGTGGCACGAGCTGTGTGACATGTTGCGCCGTCTTGTTGAAACCACATCTCTTGGACATCATGGTTATTCAATTCAGGAATGAAAAAGTTAGTAATCATGGCTCTATACCGATCACCATTGACTGTAACGTTCTGGCCACCATCGTTTTTGAAAAAATACGAACCAATGATTCCATCAGCCCATAAAGCGTCCCCAATTAGTCAGTTTTTCTGGATGTAATGATGTTTCCACATACACTTGAGGATTACCTTCAATCCAAATGCGGCAGTTTTGTTTGTTGACGTAGCCATTCAACCAGAAGTGCGCTTCATCGCTAAACAAAATCCGCTTGTGAAATCGGGAACAACGGTAATCTCGTTTTGGGCACTATTTGCAAGCGTTGTTCAGGGCGTGCGTCTATTCATGATGAATTGCCAAACCAAACTGAGAATAAATCACTTGACAGCTGTTAAATCGGTCGCCATCTTGAAAAGTAATGCCAACTTAAAGTTCTATACCTCTATAAAAAACACCCTTTAGTTCCGCTACTTCGTCGAGATATCTGCGACAGCCGTACACCGTCTTGGAGTTCATCACGTTAGAACCTAGAGCCGTGATAGCCGCTTGGCTATAAGAATGTATGGTGATGTTCCGCTTGGAGACTCTTCCGTCCCTAATTATACTCGCCGCAGCCTGTATTGCCTCCACCTTCGCCTGAATTGGTGGACTCTACATCTGTTAAATTTGTAGTCATTTATTTTGTCTGTTTTGCAAAATCATTACGGATGGATAAAGTACTCAACAGCATCTGAAAATAATGAAAATGTTCGGTAAAGGTTCCCCTATTTCTGCCCATTTTACGATCGCCATCATAGTCTTACCGAGAGTACTATTCGCAATTTGGTGGATAAATTCGAGTTCAATGGTTAAGTAAACGGTCGATAGTACGACCTGTATGTCGACTAAAAGCAGGATCTGCCGAAAACATCACCTCTGTCCGTGAGAGTATGCAAGAGAATTCGAGGCAGCCGATTTCGTATCGATTACAAGAACTCGCTGTGTCACAAACCACAATTTGACGAAATTTTGCGTCTTGATGTGAGGATGCTCCCGTGCAAAATTCAACTAACGACAGAACTGAAGGTAAATAACCATTAACAACGACGAATGTTAACTTTTGTGGCAATATAATCCATCTGGCTGTGAAAATGATTTTACCCAGGCAGATTACCTCCTTCAGCAGTAATGAGTGACATACTGTACAATAACTCACTAGACCTAACTTTTCCAATCTTTATTAATTCCACAGTCAACAGTAAGTGAGGGATGTCAGTTGTGATGCCAAAACAAGCACATCTCTGTATTTTAAATAAACTGCTTTAGTATATCTTGAGCTTATAGAAGAGGGCCTATCTAATGACTGAGGTATGGTAAATATATTCGGATTTTTGTTGACTTCCTGAACATATTGTATGTAGTCAAACCCATTCTAATTCTCTTTTGAATATTCTTTCTCCTTTCGCAATTCTTAAAGTCACTTCTTTAAGCAAAGAACCTGCTATTACTCCTTATAACACCACACCATTCAGAAGTGGGAGTATAAAACCGATTAATTTCTGCCTCCTGACGATTATCCAAGTTAAACTCCACGTCTTTAATACGAGCCCATGAGGATAGATCTCCTAATGCTGACTGCATGATGTCAGCACTCGTAGGCAAACATTTTAAAATAACTATGATTACTTCATCATCAACGTCGCCCACAAAATTTCCTTCGTTCGCAATCGAAATGCCTCAGTATGATATTAACTACAAGCAACCGCAACAATAGGCAGAGTTACTCTGCTACTTGTGGTGTTTCCACATATTTCCCTGGCTGTACTCTCCCTCCATGGCGATACGATAACTCTACTGCTGACCATTAAATTTATCCACTCGATTAAGGGGGTTGATCCTGTAACGATTATAGTAAAAGCTCTTTAGCGTATTCTTCCTACATTGCAGACTCCTATCTACGTAACAAAATACTTTATGTAGCGAGCTCTCAACAGACCTACAACTGACATAAGCAAGTTGAGACTTACTTACGAGCCGCACAAAATAAGTGTTTTAATCGGAAAGATTTTAATGCAAAGGAGTAGGATCAATGGGAAGTGTTACTACCCTCTTCGTTATTGCTTGCGTTGTCCTCACAAATAAACAAAAAAATGTCCTCCGCCTATAGTCCTTCAACAGCAATTTTTAATATTCCAATAAAAAATCGCTTAAGCCGGCATCATGTTAAATCATTCTCTTGGGATTATTAATGCGAATGTCATAAATCGTGGCAAGTGTAGCGGTAAACTTTATTTACCACCCTTGAATGTAAAGCCATTGAAACTTCAATTACCTGACACAATTAATGTACCAGAAAACAAAATGAAAATGAAAAATAAAAATAAAAATTGTAACGATTTTATTAAATTGTCAATGACTGCGGCACGTAGAAAAATAATTCTTTTCATATTTTTTTCGTTTCGTTTCTATTCTTTCGTTTTTATTTAAGCATTTTCTTCCTTTAAATCATAAACTGTCGATTTCACATACAATGAGTATTGCAACGCGTGATTCCTGTGGCAAAATTCCTCAATGTCAGGCTGTCATTTAAAATCAACAGAATTGGAAAGACTAAAATAAAAAAGAAGAAGAAAACGAAAAAAATATAAAGAAAATTGTGTTATGGCAGTATAAAGATGAAAAGAGACAGACAGATAAAAGAAAATAAAAAAAGGATGTATAAAGTCCTTAAAGTGGCAGGGAACGTTGGATGGTATACTATGTAGTGTTAAAATGAGTGCAGGCAGCCAGGCACTCAGTTGTTTTCAACTGGCCTAAGAGCCGGATTTGGCCAAGACAATTTGTAAACTTAAACTCTAAATGAACGTGATGAAATGTTACTGTAACAGCTTCTTGTTATTGGCATTAGACGTGTGCTAGTCGCACTCAAAACAGTGCACCAGTGGTTAATGTCTTTTTCATCCATCCGTCTCCACCATTCACTTCTTTTCTTTTCTGTTTTTTTCTTTTCTTGTATACAACACTTTCCAAGTCTTTCTTTGGCTATACAGCTGTGGCTGACTGCCTTAGCTAAAGTAACAAGGCTGTTGGCCTTTTGTTATGCGAGTAACTCGGCAAAAAAAGAAAAAGAAAAAAACGTTCATAATAAATGTGGCCTGTATTGTGTTTTCCTTCAGTCCATATTCTTTTATACTTTCTTTCTACTTTTTCCCAGAAAAAAAAAAACAAAGAAAAAACTTCAGTTTTTTCTTCTTTTTATTGCCTCTTCTCTCTCCAGCTGCTTCTGGGCATTTGCAATCCTACAAATGCAGTTTCTTGTCTTCTTTTCATCAACATCGTCATCAGGCTTTCATTCATTGTTATTGTTGTTGTTGTTGTTGTTATTGTATTGTACGTGTTTGTTTGGCCAAGTTTAAGTCCTTAGAGGTGTAAATTGAAGAAGCCATAAACAAAGACATTTTTCAACACAATCGAGTATAAGAAACACGAGTAAAAAAAGAAAGAAAAAATTTTCTCGATTTACAGCCATTCATCTGGAAACTTATGAAGTTGAGTTGTTGTTGCTGTTGTTGCTCAGATCATACCATAGTTGTGTGTGGCTGGTGTTTTAAGCAATGAAATCAAAATATGATTGAAGTTATTTTGCTACAATTTTCACGGAGTTGTTGTTTTTGTTCCTTGTACTCGGCCATATGGAGTTTTTCAATATGAAGCAAGAAGTTAAAGTATTGTTGTAGACATGCAAGTAATAGCCACAGTAGCACTGATTAATTGAAAAATGAAAGCACTTGATGGGGACACTTAAGGTATCAGACAGCATAGGGTGTCCTTTTAAGAGCATAAGAACTTATTATGGATAATAAAAGACAGAAATACGGTACTGTTGGAGGCAGATATTTTCTTTATTTTAATCGTAAATCGAGCTTGTATCAAAAATGATACATTTCAATTTTTGAAACAATATAACTTTAATTCAGAAAAAATTAGATGCCTGATATTTTTATAATTCGTTAGTATTGTTATCGCCATTATTTTAAACCAATTAAAAAAAGAAAACTTCAAACAGGAGTTCCAGAATTCATAATTCGTATTTATCTTAATTTTTTGTTAGAAAATTTTAACCATTTTCATAAAACTTTTATCACACAATTTGTAGTTTTATGTAAGAAATAATACTCTATAAATAGTTTGGGATTAGCTATCATACTCTCAGAGCAGCACATATATCCTTTTTTTAAGATTTTTAAAAATTAAATTTTTTGTTCGACTAAAAGGTAAGAAAATTAAAGAAAATATATTTAAGTAATGATGCTTAGGTTTTTATGTTCCTTTTTGGTACATTTTCATCTCAAATTAAGTTTTTAGCAGCAGAATTCAAAAACTTTTTAGTTTTATTGTGGAAAATGAAAATTACCTCCAGCGATTTTAATAGAAATTTGATACTTAATGGAATACTTACAGTGATTGTTAGGGAAATTAATTTAAGGATATTTATATAAATCAAGCTTCATAAAGAGATTTACGGAGTAATGCTTGGTATTGATTTATGTTTTCTTTCCTTTTGTTTTGTTTTATTACCTTTTCAACTCATATTTAATTTTGTCACTGTAGATTGGTTTCCGGCATACTAACGCCGCGGCTATAATTTGCATGGCTCTTCCGATCGGTCTAATTTTTATTTATTTTCTCCAATAAATCTGTCATGAATGATGACTGGAATATTGGCTTCCAATACTTCCATAGCTGCCGGTTTTTCCTCATAAACTAATGACTTAATTTAGCGCCATAAAAAATAATCTAGAGGAGTTAAATTGCGCCAACAAAGGAGCCAGTGAACAGGATCACCTCCGGCAAGTTGCTACCAAATTGATGTTACAATAAAACGATTATTATACGCTCTGTGTGACAAGTCGTGCTATCTTGTTGAAACCAAAGATCGTTGATGTTCTGCCGATTCGTTTTTAGAAACTAAAATGCACTCACCATGGTTCGATATCGCTCACCAAGTACTTACGATATGTTCATTGATAATTTTGATTGTTACAAGGACCAATAATGACTTCAGCATAAAAACGCAAGACAATATGGCCAACGTAGAAGTGTGGAAAGCAAATGTGTACGTTGCCAAGTGCTTTCCAGAACAAAATTCATACAATTTTCATATAAATCACCAGCCTTTGATACATATTTTAGAACAGGATGAGACTTCAGAAGATCAAAACACACAGACGTTCTGTGTATTGTCATATCGCTGACAAACTATCAAATTTCGGACACCAAACTTGTGAGACCAGAAGCATACTGTGGTAACAACCTGTTAATGGTCAATGGGATAATTGACTAGCAGGGAAAATGAACTCAGTTTGAAGTATTTGACACAATGCTCGGTTGTAGAACAGACATAGCAACTTATAAAAGTCTTTATCTACTTATATAGTGTGGATAGGTCGTTTCGATCTCAAACATCACATTTTTCCAAAATTAATTGATCCTTACACACCTTCAGTCAGGATTGTAACCTAGTTTCTGGCATCACACATTCTTTGTGTGCTAATTTTACACATGAGTTTTTGCCAGAAGACTGTTTAGGGAATGTAGCCAAAGAAATATCAAATCTACACAACCATCATATGAATGGAAAGTAAGTGGTGAATAAGCAGTTTACGGCGTCGGTATTTTGGTATACGTGTGATTAATAAGCAACGACTATTTTAGAGAGAGAAAAACCATCAACGACGTCTAATAACGGGTGATTTCTTAGCTATTATCTTTTTGGCAACACTGGTTTAAACAGCTCACGCATCATATCAAAATCATCGTATCAAAATGCGTGCTCTGTTAATAAAGTTCATCGCGCGCTTCTTCCATTTTATGGTCAGTTTAATCGACCCACTGAAGCGACTATTCGGGCTATTGTGACACGCTTACGTAGAGTGCGAACTGAAGAAAATATCGCAGCTGTATCGGCCAGTGTTAATGATGACATCAATTATCGATTCGTCCCCGTTCGCAGCAATTGGGTCTCTGTTACTGAACAACGTGAAAAATTTTGCGGAAGGATTTAGGTGTGAAGCCTTTCAAAATACAGCTGGTGCAAGAATTGAAGCCGAACGACCTACCGCAACGCAGAATTTTTGGTGAATGGGCTCTTGGAAAGTTGACCGAAGATCCACTTCTTTATCGAAAAATTGTGTTCAGCGACGAAGCTCATTTTTGGCTCAATGGATACGTAAATAAGCAGAATTGTCGATTTTGGAGTGAAGATCAGCCAGAAGCATTGCAAAAGATACCAATGCATACAGAAAAAGTCACAGTTTGGTGCGGTTTATGGGCTGGTGGCATCATTGGACCGTACTTCTACAAAGATGTTGCGAATCGCAACGTAACTAAGAATGGTGAGCGCTATCGTGAGATGATATACAACTTTTTTTTGCCGAAAATGCAAGAGCTTGACTTACATGAAATGTGGTTTCAAAAACGCGGTGCCACATGCCACACAGCACGCGTAACAATGGACTTATTGAGAGGCGAGTTCGGTGAACATTTTATTTCACGTTCGGGACGGGTCAATTGGCCGCAATTTAACGCCTTTAGACTATTTTTTGTGGGGCTATGTTAAAGCTCATGTCTATACAGACAAGCCCGCTTCAATTGACGCATTGGAAGACAACATTGAAGCATTTATTCGTGAGATACCGGCCGAAATGTTGGAAAGGGTATGCCAAAATTGGACTAAGCGGATGGACCATTTGAGGCGCAGTCGCGGTCAACATTTGCATGAAATAATCCTCAAACATTAAATTATATGGACGGTACTATTGATTCAAATAAAGATTTCATGCATTTTTCTGAATTTTATGTGTTTTTTTTTTGAAAAATTTTCCTATAGCTCTTAAAAAATCACCCATTACATAAAGTTATTGGAGAGTTTAAAGCACGAGTTCGTCTCTGAAATTTGCAACAAAATTGTAAGCCCCTCTTCTGGTGTATATTCACCACAACAATTGCCGCACGCACGCACGCTGACAAGTCGTTCGAATGAGATTTCACCAGTTGGCCGTAACAAACGCCTCTGAATACTAAGAAGAGAAATTGCTATAATTGAAAATTTTTCTTATTGTCGCCCCCAATATTCTTAACTTTTCATTCTTTTGTACTCATTTATTTTGTTTTCTTTTAACAAAAAAAAATTAAGAAAAATAAAAACAAAACATTAAAAATTCTTAATAGTTTCTTGTGGAGTCGACAAAAAAACCCCCCGACTGGCAAGAAAAAATCCAACAGAAAAAAACAAAGGAATCCACCAACATATGATGGTGTTCCCAAGATAAAGTTCATGAACGCAAGTTATAGTAGTAATACCAGCAATATAGTAGTTAGTGTTGCCATTTGTATGTGTTTCTCCTGATTGTGTTAATTTTCATTTGTTTGGCTTTTTCCCTGCTGTTGTATTTCGCTCTTTTTGGGTTCCTTAGGAAAGGTCCTTGTAACCCAGAGCTGTCATTGTTAATTTTATTGTCGTTATCATTGCAAGAGGACAACAGTAGAAACAATTAAAACTACAACAATGGCTGAGGCAACAATCACCACTACAACAAATAGTAAGAAAAATAATAAAGTAGGTAATAACAACAGCAACAATAGCAACAGTCAAGTTTACAGTTGTTGGAAGTTGATTACTGTGCCCTACGATACCTCTCAGGGTATATTGCGTTTATGGTAAGGTTTGTAAGCTTTTTGTTTTGTATGTATGAAATCCAGGGACAGCAGGTCAATGAATTCTATGTTGGACTCTAGAAGATTTTCCTAAGCGGTGACCGCCTCTCAGCCGATTTTTGGCAAAAACTCGGAGAGCAAATAAAATTACCATGAAAAATCTGTTGTCCAGAGTCGATTATAAACCGTAAGTCCCGCCTCTTATGGATAAAATTAACACAAGCATCATGGGTGGTGTGAGAAGCCAGATCGTATTCCTGACTGAAGGATTGTAATGACCAAGTATGTATTTATGTATGTATTGATGTATTGAAAAACATTTGACGTTAGAAAATACTTCAAAGACAGTTTTTGCAGATTTTAATCGAATTTGCAATTCAAAATCATCAACAAGGCAAAGAACTGTATGTACGGAAGAGAATATTAATGCTGAAGCTGGACGTATTGAAGTAGATGCCGAAAACCCGACTTGAATACAATTGTTGTTGTTTGCAAACATACAAAATACAGATCTTATAAAAATAGAGGCCATACGACAATCGTTTGGGTAGCGTACTTTTTTTTTGTTGTACTCATTTGGAACTGGCGGAAAGAGTAGCGTGTAGTGATGAAGCTTATTGCTGGTTAAAGTTTCCATATAGGAACTGAAGGCAGTTTTCATTACATCCAATAGTTACAACATTTGTATACCAACCTGGAAGTTGCATATATCCTGGTAACAGCCATTAATAATTAAACAGATGGAAATCTCGCAGTTTTCCTTGAGGAAAATTTAATAAATGGTACTGAAATTAAGATCTCAAACCCTGAATATAAGTCCCCACTGTCCCATAGTCCTCTTACATCGAATAGTGTTCAGGAGTATGTTACGACTGAGGCAAGCAATATAATATTTACAGTGCAAATGAAAGTACATGTTCGTAGCTTTCATTTGATATCAATTTTATAAAAATTGGTTGATTCGTTACAAAGTTATAAGAAGTTAAAGAAAATACTTCGCCAAACACCCTCTTGCTACACAATTCTGTTCGCCTGGTAAAACACCAAAAATTTATGAAATTTTCACCAACATTTTCTGTTGGATGTGTGTGTGTGTGTGTCACGGTGTTGATGGTAAAATAATTTCTTTAACTTCCTATAACATTGTAAGAAGACCAGCAATTTTTAAAAAATTGTTATCAAATGAAAGGTAGAAACGTGTACTATCATTGTAGGCAAATATTAGAAGTAAGAGCCTAAAGATTTATATATTTAGCAGCACTTCTCGAAAATTTTAAAGCCTGGGTCAGCTCCCCAGCTATCCAACTAGCAAGCTATCCAACTACCTAGCTACCCAGCCAGCCAGCCAGGTAAGTAGCTATACTACCTAGCCAGTTACCCAGATCGCCAGCTACCCAACCAGCCAGATACCCGGATATACTATCTAGCTATCCAGCTAGACAGCCACCCAGGCAGCAAGCCAGCAAGCTAGCCACCTACCCAGCCACCTAGCAAGCTAGCCACTTACCCAGCCAGCCAGGTACCCAGCTAGCCATCTAGTCAGCTATCCATCTACCCTGGTAGCCATTTACCCTGCTAGCCAGCCAGCCGGGTATCCAGCTATGCTACCCAGATGGTCAGCTATACTACCCAGCTAGCAAGCCATTCAACTACCGAGCTACACAGCAAGCCATATACCCAGCTAACAAGATATCCAACTACCCAGCTACCCATCTAGCAAGCTACCCCGGCTAGCAAGCTCCTCAGCTAGCAAGCTACCGAGGTAGCCAGCTACCCACCTAGCCAGCTAGACCGAACTACTCTGGTGAGCTGGGTATTTGGCTAGGTGGGTAGCTTGCTAGCTCGGTAAGTTGCTGGCTGAGTAGCTGGCTAGCAGGGTAGTACGGTAGCTGCGTGGCTGGCTAGCGGGGTAGTCCGGTAGCTGGGTACTGGCTAGCTAGCTCGGTTGGTGGCTGGCTGGATAGTTGAGTAGCTGGCTAGCAGGGTAGCTGGCTAGCTAGTATAGCTGGAAAGTTGTGTAGATTGCTAGCTGGGCAGCTGGCTGGCTGGGTAGCTTGCTAGCTGATTAGTACAGCTGGGTACCTGGCTGGCTGGGTAGCTTGCTTGCAGGGCAGATCGGTAAAGCTGGCGAACTGGGTATTATGCTGGGTAGCTAGGTATATACATACTTGTTCATTACAATCCTTCAGTCAGGAATACGAGTTTGCTAGCCGAATTTTTGCCAAAAATCTGCTGAGAGGCGATCACTTTTTAGGAAAATCTTCTAGAGTCCACAGAATTCTTTGACCTACTGTCCCTGGATTTCATACAAAAATGTTATGCTCGATTCAACCATAACCTTTTAAAGATTTTTCGCAAAAGAGCAATTTATATGTAGCTATAGTATAAGAGGATTCCAAAACAGTTTTCCGTTACGGTCGGGCATAATTTGGTACCGGGATAGTATCCTTGAAGCTAATATAGGCGCTGAAGATAATATCTTTATCATCGACTAAAAATGCAATTCATTGATTAAAGAATGCAAGTCATCGATCAAAAATATGCAAGTCATGGACCAAAGCAAATACAATTCATCTACAAGAAAATTTAAGTCATCGTATGAAAGAGTACAAATCACTTACCAAAGAAAATGCAAGTCATCTACCAAAGAAATGCAAATTCTGAACAGTGCATTTTGTTGTATATATACATATAAATGGATATGAACTCAATGAGAATTATTAACATTTCGATGACCAATGAACTAAAATTTAATTTCTATCTGTATTCACATGGAGCATTTTATCATATCTCCGGTTCCACGTAACACACGACTATAAAGAAACCTGTTTTGGAATTCTTGAGACTATGGCTATCCAGCCCACTAGGTCCATTTTCCCCACTAGGTCCATTTTTTACCCGGTTTTGCCATTGTTGCCCATTTGAAGAAATCAATAAGCTTCGACGCCTATATCTACGGTCCCAATTATAGCTCAACTGTAAGGAAAGCAGTTCTGCAATCCTTGACCCCATGGCTATCCAGCCCACTAGGTCCATTTCCCCCACTAGGTAAATTTTTTACCCGATTTTGCCATTGTTGCCCATTTGAAGGAATCAATTAGTTTCGACGCCTATATCTGCGGTCCCAATTAAAGCTCAACCGTAAGGAAAGAAGTCCTGGAATCCTTGACCCCATGGCTATCCAGTCCACTAGGTCCATTTTCACCACTAGGTCCATTATTTACCCGATTTTGCCATTGATGCCCATTTAAAGTAATCAATTAGCTTCGACGCCTATATCTGCGGTCCCAAGTCAAGCTCGATCGAAAGGAAAAATTGTTTGGAATCATTGATACCATGGTTATCCAGCCCACTTGGTCCATTTCAACCACTAGGTCCATTTTTTATCCGATTTTGCACTATTTTGGTAATTTTCCAATGAAAGTCAGCTTCGGTGGCTATATCTCCGGTCATATGTAATGCACGAGCATAAGGAAACTCGTTTTGGAATCGTTGACCTAATAGCTATTCAACCAGCTAGGTGTGAGAACCACACCTTTTAAAGTTTCATCGAATTTTGTCCCATCTATGGAAGGCATTTATTATCTCTAATAAGCAAATTGGATTATTATTATTATTCATCTATATATGTATGTATTGGATTAATTAAAAAAAAAAATCCAACACTTTATAGTGGTAACAAGAATAACAAGCCGCCATCGAGTAGCCAATAATCCGAAAAAAATAACACGCCACCATCGAGCCGCCATTGAGCAGCCATTAATCCCAAAAAAAAAATCAAATGTTGATAACAGTAAGAAGAAAATCAAGCCGCCATCGAACGGCTGGTGGCATAGTCCATCCTTATTTCTTTCTAAATAAGTATGGAGTTGTAGTAACAAGAAAGTCAAGCCGGCATTGAGCAGCCATTAATCCGAAAAACAACTAACAGTTGATAGTAGTAACAAGAATAGCAAGCCATTAGCATCGCCAGCTACCCAGCTATACTACCAAGCCAGGTGGGTACCTGTGTAGGTATCCACTTAGCCAGTCAGTCAGCTACCCAGCTACCGAGCTACCCATCTGGCAAGCTACCCACCTAGCCAAATACCCAGCTCACCAGGGTTGCTCGGTCTAGCTGGCGAGGTGGGTAGCTGGCTAGGTGGATATCTTGATAGCTGGGTAGCTGGCTTGGTAAATGGCTTGATATATAGCTCGGTAGTTGGGTAGCTTAGTATTTGGGTAGCTAGCTACCTGGGTATCATAGCTGGGTACCTGGCTGGCTGGCTAGGTGGCTATATGGCTAGTAGGGTAGCTGGCTAGTAGGACAGCTGGCTAGCTGTGGCAGGGGAGGTGGCTAGCTTGCTAGGTAGCTGGCTGGCTGGCTGGGTAGTATAGCTGGGTAAATGGGTAGCTGACTAGTACAGCTGGTGAGCTGGGAAGATGGCGAGCTGGGTAGCTGGCGAGCTGGGTAGTTGGGTACCTGGCTAGTACAGCTGGTGAGCAAACTACACTGCTAGCAAGCTACCCAGCTAGTCAGCTAGCCTCTACCCAGCTATACTACCCAGCTATACTGCCCAGCTAGCAAGCTACCCAGCTAACTAGTTACTCTGCTAGCCAGGTACCCAGCTAGCCGGGTACCCAGCTATACCACCCGGCTAAACAACTGCCCGGCAAGCCACCTACCACGCTATACTACCCAGCACTCCAGGTAGCTCGATAGATTGCTAGCCGGGTTGCTCCCTTGCTGGGTAGCTGGGCAATATAGCTGCATACCTGGCTGGCTGCCTGGGTAAGTGGCTAGCTGGGTAGCTTTTTAGCTGGGTAGCTTTCTAGCTCGGTAGGTGGCTGATTGGGTAGCTTGATAGCTAGCTAGCAGGGTAGCTCGGTAGCTGGGTACTGGCTAGCTGGGTAGCTGCGTACAGGCTAGCTGACTAGCTGGGTAGCTTGCTAGACGGATTGCTGGCTAGCTGGGGAACTGGGTATCTGGCTAACTGGGCAGCTGGGTACCTGGGAAGCTTGCTAAATGGGTAGCTGGGTAATTGGATATCTTGCTAGTTGGGTAGCTAGCTGTCTGGGTATCCAACAGCATCCCCCAGCTGGGTACTGAGTAGCTGAGTACAGGCTAGCTGACTAGCTGGGTACTGAATAGCTGACTAGCTGGATAGCTTGTCAGATGGGTAACTCGGTAGCAGGGTAGCTCGCTAGCTCCGTAGCTGGCTAGGAAGGTAGCTCGGTAGCTGGGTAGCTGGCTGTCTGGCCGTCTGGATAACTGGGTACCTGGGTATCTGGCTTGGTAGTATAGCCGGGTAGCTGGCTAGCTGAGTAGCTGGCAAACTGGGTAACTGACGAGCTGGGTAACTGGTGAGCTGGATAACTGGGTAGCTTGCTAACTGCGTAGCTCGGTAGCTGGTTAGTATAGCTTATGTCAACGACAACTTCAGAGCATTTATTTAATTCTGATTGTTGGCTCCATACTAGTAATTGAAACAATTGCGTACTTAGCCGGATTGATACTCTCTTAAAGCACCTTTTATTACTTATGCAGGCCTGGTATTTATAGGACCCTCAGCAAAACTGCATTTCTTTTAGATACTGAGTATTATTATTCCATTACTGGTGGACCATCCAGTAGCCCTTGCCTTTTAAATCATTTGCAATATTTTAATTTGAAAATACTTTTCTCGCAATAAAATTTTATTAATTTAAACGTGTATGGGTGTGTGTGAGTATTCAAACGTGTCTACGTCTGTATGTATTGATAGTTTTTACTTTTGTTTCCATTTGTTTTCTATCTAAGTGAAGTTATTTTTCCAAGTTGTGCCCTCTCCATCTCTCTCTCTCTCTCTCTCTCTTAGTGCTTTTAGTGTTATTGTTTTCATTGTTGTTGTTATTATAACTTAACAATAAGTACACCACTACATAAATATTTTATATTGTTGTAGTTGTAGTTGTACTTGTAATGCTTTTAATTTTGTTTAATTTTTTCTTTTTGTCTTTTTACTCAGGAACTTTTCTCCCTTCTTTTGTGCTTTTTGTGTGCCCTACATTGTTATCGATAGACAGGGTATAGGCCATTCAGTTTGAGGTTTGTAAGACTGCTAAACACAGTTTATGAAAAAAATATTGCTTTGGGCGGCTTCCTCTCAGAAGTCTTCTGAAAATAAAATTGCCATGAAAAGTTTCTCAAAAATTTTGTCGTTTAGGAGTCGACTTTAAACTGGGGGTCCAGCCAATCATGGATAAAATTAACACACACAACGTGGGTTGTAATGATCAATTACTTTAGTAAGTAAGTAATTCAAGTAGCTGCCGATGTTGTACAGGTTATTGGCTACAGCAATATAAAGTTCGGCTCATTAATACTGCCAAGTTCTCTAAGTTTCTCATTCACAAAGAGGATGTCAAAACGACTCATGAGAAAACATGATGAGTAAGATGATGAACCAGATGATGACTAAGAAAAAAACAGTATTTAGCAGTGATAGTAACGAGTAGTGTGTCTTATATAGCCTGCGTTGACCATCTGCTCTACGTATGTCTTACTTTATTTGTTGCATTGTTGTGTTGCAAAGTTATGAATTTCTCTACAAAGTATTTATGATGTTTGTTGTTCTCTATCCTTTCTTTTTTTGTTTTTGTTCCTCCTTGTTAATGTATTACAACAGTTGTTACTGTAAATATGTATGTGTTGGGTGTGTGTACGTGTTTTTATGTATTTGCTGTTGCAACACATTGTCTTGTACAAAAATCCTTATGGCTGTTAGCAAAAGTGCTGCAAATGCCTGCTTTAGTTGGTTAAAAACTAAAGACTAAAGATTGGCATTAAGTTTGTAAATATTTGCTAACGTTGCATATTCTTCTTCTGCTTCTTTTTTTCTTTTTCTGAATCCAGAAGTTCCGAAATTCTTTTTTTTTTCTTAAATTTTCATTATTTTGCTGCGTATAAAAAGTTTTGATTTACAAAGACAAAGTTTTCCGTTGTTTAACAATATTATCGATTTATTCGCAACATAATTGAAGGCTTTAGTAATAGGGGCTGAAGCGTTTAAAAAATATAAATTTTAAAATCTTTATAGAAAGGATTTCAAATACTGATGGAAATCAATGAGATTAAGGACTTCATTTGTAATACAGAGTAGAACTAATTGGCAAAGATGTTATCGAATCAAATATTCATCAGTAAAATTGCATGATTTACTGCTACTAATTAGGAAGTGACTAATATTCCTAAAGGAGATATGACGTCATTTCGGAATAATGCAATGCTCTAACCAGCAAGCTAGAGCAGCAAAGAGGTCAAATACTTATTACTTGTTAGAAAGTCTCTCCTGTCCCTAAATGGGACAATCAGCAATCAACTCTAATCAGCAATCTGGAGCAGCAAGGAGGTCAAATACTTGTTAATTGTTAGAAAGACTCTGCTGTCCCTAAATGGGACAATCAGCAATCAGTTCTAATCAGCAATCTAGATTAGCAAGGAGGTCAAACAGCTGGTGTACTCAGTGGATAGAAAATTCATGTGAAAAGCTTATAAAATAAGACCACTTCAGTAAAGACCAGACGCAGAAGTCTTTCAGAGAAATTCTGGGTATGTAATCCTATAATTATGTCCCGGCTGTATACCATGATGGTCAGACCAACAGTGAATTAAGAAGCCATTGTTTGTATAGACAAAAAACAATTTAACACAGTTTAAATGGATTTGGATGAGATGCAGAGCATAACATACATACATACATAATTGTCCTATACAAGCCTTCAATCTGGATTGCGAGCTAGCTTCTCACAACACTTATGTTGTGTGTGTTAATTTTATGCGTAAGTGGCGCAATCCACAATTTAAAGTCGATTCTTAAAGACAAATTTTTGAGAAACCTGTTCATGGCAGAGAGCCTTTGTCAGACATCTACTGAAAGGAAGTTTCCGAAGAAATCTTTTTTCATATTTCGTTTTGTGGGAAATGCCTGACTTGGGGTTTAAACCATGGCCTCATGTCCAATAAGCCAACTTACTAGCTACTAGACAACGATGACAGAGTATAACCTGTGTTGCTATAACAAATTTGATGAGAACCTGTCCAACAGAGACTCTGAATGTAGATCACAGCTTTGGAGACCATGGCTAGGATAAGTAGAGACAAGTCTCTTACAAGATTTATCAGGTGACTTCATGAGATTATGAATCTAGACACTGGCAGTTCCATCCTTAACTGCTTGCCTGGACAGTACTAGTAGACCTAATGATTTAGGAAAATGCTTCGCAACCAGACTTAGTATCTAAAGTAAATGGCTTAACCTGGAAAATACATATTCTTTAAAAAGCGCGAGCATTCTGTGCTATTGAAATGTGTTACGAACAGATATTGAGTGTTAGTTATGAGCCCATGGAGAAGCTCACGAGTATCTTCAAAGCAAAACTCTATGCCATCGAATGTTGCTTTCAATTCAACTTGGGCGAAAAGTACAAAGTGCGGCTTGTCTAAGTGGAGATCATCCGAAATTTTCAATTATCCATGACTCTGGCCCATAAATCAAGCTGAATATTTCGATGGTAAGGATTTCATTATGCAAAAATTGTATCATTATATTAGGGGAAATTAGGTTCCAATCTGCTAGTTCCAGGGAAGTCAGGGATGTTTCATGCGCTGATAGCTTTTGAACCTATCTGTGGAGTCTAGCGAAATTACGCGTACATTTCTATTTCCAACGAAGTTGAGCCTTCCTAGGCTCCATACCGGCTCTGGCGAGGTCATTAACAATATCGTGACCGACTATATATCCTGGAAAACATGTATAAGTTGTCTTTGAATGATCCGAAATTTTCCTGGGAAATCGCCCGCATTTATAGATGGCGTCAAAGTAACCTTGGGGACTTAAAGAGATTTAAGAGATTTTCAGGATAAATCTCTTCACCCAACCAACATTGACCTATTTTCAATGAAAATCATCTGGGAAACACTGTAGTGATCAGGCAGCCTCTTAATCTCATCACCCAACCAGCATTGACCCGCTTCCAATGAAAATCACATGGGGAAACACTGTAGTGAGCAGGCAGCCTCTTAATACGTATCCCACAGCGTACTCTTTATACTCGTTATAAATTTCAAGACTTCTACTGAGAAATTTCAGATCAGACGGCCCTTCTAGTTGGAATACAAATGTCCTATTCAGAAAGTTATATGGATCTGCTTGTGTTTGTGTCTTACCAGAATTGAAGAATGACCATTATCCATACTCTGTGTATCTTCGGTCACCAGTCCCGAACCATTTGGAATTCAACTGGTAGCAGACTGGACTGCAAAGTCTGACCGGAGACTTATTTTTGTACCAAGTGTGTCAGGAGCACCAAAAACTTGTGTGTGCTCGGCAATGTGTGAGGCCACCTTGTGGGAGTAACGTGATGCTTGTGGTTTATACCCAAATCCCGGGAAGAGCACAAGCTCGGTGTGGCGTTACTCTCTAAAACATTTTCGCAAAGGAGTTTAGCTATTCTCCGAACCTTGAACAAGAGGTAAGTCAGGTCCAAATGCATAGCTACGAATTGGTACTCAGGTACTCACATTGTTCGTGGGAGCGGTCTGTTTCCACCCGTCCTTTGAGCATCGTGGGGTATACCGTCATGGCAAAACTCAACTTAAGCCCTGAACCAAAATACTCTGTGTATCAGTGTCAAGTGAGCTTGGTGTTTGCATATCGTCTACCTCAATGGGTCCACCATATAATAACGACTGGTATTGGAGGACTTGTTTTGGTTAAATTTAATTTCATTTCGGATTCGAATCTGTCAGTCAGTATCTATAGTCCTATAGGTTTGTTATAAGGAACAAACAGCTTCTCCTGTTAGCGCAATTTCGTTCTTTCGAAACCACTGGCTTTGTGCACTTTCCAACAACACTCGAACAATTAAGTAATGTAATGATGTTGGAAATTTGTTAAGGAATTAAATGTCCTGGGCAAAGTAGTCCTTAACGTTTATTATTCTACATTAATTTTATTACTTTTTTTCATGATAATATATTTTCTTCTCTCTCTCTCGCTCTCTTCCTTTCTCTCTTACTAGAACAACATTATTAGCACTTTACAGTAAGAGTATTGGCCGGGCTATTATGGAAGCAGCAATGCAGTTGAATGCAGATGCTTGGATGAAGGCAAAAGGAAAAACTCAATATTTATATTTCAGTTATCCTGGTGATTGTGTATTAATGTGGAGATAGAGAGAGAGAGAGAGAGAGAGTGTCCTGCATACAATTCCATTTCCAAATGCATAAATATTTCGATGGCATTGTTTAAAGCGAGCCTGAAAATTAAGACAATTTTTGCTTAAGAAAAGTAATTTTAATTGTGCCAGAACCTTGCTTTTCTTGCTTTCTGTTCTGTTTCGCCGAATATGATGAAATTTTTGAAAATTGCTTTTTGGGTTGGCTGCTATGGAAATGAAGGCAAACATTTAGAAGAAATTCATGCCTTTTAAATAATTTCTGGCCAATTTCGTAAACCCGCATTAATTCTATGCAAATATTATGCTTTTGTAAAAGCTTCTGGATAGCAGGAGGCCTTATGTACGAGAATAACGTGAATAACCATTCAAAAAAAGGACTCTTTCAGGAGCTGCAGTTGTTGTTGTTTCTATAAAATAAAATATTTGTTTGAAACTCCTTTTTCCAACTTCGTTTCCATTTCAAACAAACTGTCTTCATTAATATTCCACGTTCTCTCTATGTTCGTTCGTTTGGTGTTTGTTTAAGAGTACACTGTCCTGTATTTATACTTTAGAAAACCACTATTACTGCCAGTATTTGCTTAAAAGATTTCTTTTGAAATTCAAAAGGAAAGCAAAAAAAATATGGAAAAAGGTTGTACAGTTGTATGGTCGGTCGTATGCTCATAATACTTTTATTATAACGCCTGCAAAAACATGAAAATGATTGTAAAAAGGTATTCATGCCAAAGAGGGATGTTCAAAGTTGTTTTGTAATCTTTGGCTGTAATAAGAGCATTTCTTTAGTGAATTCATTTGGTCGTACATTCATTCATTCATTCATCCATTCATTCATTCATTCATTTAGTTTTTCAGTCAGTCATTCAACTAAAACTCCAAGTATTTCTATAAAACAAAATGGGAAAGTATCCCAATGGTTTGTTTTTAGGAAGCTTCGTACCAAAGAGCATGTTCCCATGTAGAGGATAGTAAATGATGCTGGACATATTCTTTCTTCACGTCCTCATCACAGTATTTTGCATAAGCTGGCTGCAGTTGAAGTCGCCTTAGTCCAGTAGGCAGTGGGTAGTGTGTTGGCTTATTAGACATGAGGTGTCTATTCAAAGCCCAGGTCAGACATCTCCAACTAAAATAAATATGAAAAGAATATTTGTGGCAAATACTCTGAAAGTAAATAAAATTTCCAGGAAAAGCTACGCAGGAATCTGTCGTTCGGAATCGACTTTAAACTGTAGGTTGTAGAGGTATAGAACTTTAAGTTGCAATAAAACAACGATGGATTATTCGATTGACATGAATTTTATTTATCCGAAAGATAATCTTGTGGCATTACATTTTAAATATGATTTCTGGCATATGACCGCCACGGCTGGCGCGGATGTAGTCCAATCTGGACGTCCAATTTTCGATGACTTTTTCCAACATTTGTGGTCGTATATCGGCAATAATACGGCGAATGTTGTCTTCAAAATGGTCAAGCGTTTGTGACTTTACCGCATAGACCGATGACTTTACATAGCCCCACAGAAAGTAGTCTAGCGGTGTTAAATCACAAGACCTTGGAGGCCAATTCACAGGTCCAAAACGTGAAATTAGGGGGTTACCAAACGTGTCTTTCAATAAATCTATTGTGGCACGAGCTGTCACATCATTCATGGTTATTCAATTCAGGAATGAAAAAGTTAGTAATCATGGCTCTATACCGATCACCATTGACTGTAACGTTCTGGCCACCATAGTTTTTGAAAAAGTACGGACCAATGATTCCACCAGCCCATAAAGCGCACCAAACAGTCAGTTTTTCTGGATGTAACGGTGTTTCCACATACACTTGAGGATTACCTTCACTCCAAATGCGGCAGTTTTGTTTGTTGGCGTAGCCATTCAACCAGAAGTGCGCTTCATCGCTAAACAAAATTCGCTTATGAAAATCGGGAACAACGGTAATCTCGTTTGGGCCCATTCGACGAATCTACGCCTTACTTGATGATCGCTTGGCTTCAAATCTTGCACGAGTTGGATTTTGTAAGCACGCAAACCAAGATCCTTCCGCAAAATCTTCCATAAAGTGGATGGACACAGATCCAAATCCTGTGCTCGATGGCGGATGGACTTATTCGGGTCTTCCTCAATGCTACGCTCTACAGCAGCAATAGCTTCTTCTGTACGCACCGTACAGCGTCTCTGGGGATGCGAGTTATCAATAAGAGTAAACGTGGTGCGAAAACGTTCCATGGTTAATCGAATTAACTGCTCTGATGGACGATTTTGTCGACGATAAAATGGACGTAGTGCGCTATACGTTTTCCGCACAGAACCATTATTTTCGAAATAAAATTGCACTATTTGCAAGCATTGTTCAGGCGTGAGTCTATTCATGATGAATTGCCAAACCAAACTGAGAATAAATCACTTAACAGCTGTTAAATCGGTCGCCATCTTGAAAAGTAATGCCAACTTAAAGTTCTATACCTCTGTAAAAAACACCCTTTATAACATTAATGCATTAACAATGAGAAGCTAGGTTGTAATCCTGACTTAAGTGTTGTAAAGAGCAAAATCAAACTCACCTCCCTGTACTGAAACGGTCAAAGCCCATCGAGCAGATGACTCCCGTCCAACAGTCAACGCCCGGGGAAAGATGTAACCCTTAATTCTAAGAGGACAGACTTCTGGTGGGCTATTGATCGGGGGTCACCCGATGGAATTCTTGGAAGAACAATCTACAAAATGAGTGATAGGAAGGGGAACTATACAGGCTGAGGTGCTTTTTCTCCTAAGGAATCTTGTGATGAACGCGTTGCAAGTGATGTTGGAATATGCCTGATGTTGGGAAAAGTCGGATGTGGGTCTGTTGCCCATGTGAATGATTTAATTCCTTTAATTTCTGCAGACTCTATTAGAGCTAGGATGCAACTAGCTTTAAAGAAGGTTATCGGTTCCCGATAAAATGGAGATCGTCCTCTTAATTTGAATTTACAAGGTGCCGCTTTTTCATCAACTGAAACTTCACTTTCTGAAACTAGTTTTGGACTTCGTAAAGGGACTCCGTGAAAATCTTCACTAATGGCTCCAAACTCATAGGGACTGTGGATGGCCGAATATTTTCAGAATCCATTGAAATATGGGAGTCTATGTCTTTTAGGTGGAAGTATCGGCAATACAAGCTGCGTTGAATATTATTAAGGATGCAAATATCCCCAGTCGAGATATACTTTCCGGTAGCCAGGCGTGTATCAAAGTACTAAATTCCAATATAATGAACTCCAAAACGGTCATAGATATCTCAAAGAGGTAGCAGAACGAAATGATATCCAAATCTTATGGGTAACAGGACACAGCGAAATTCTACGTAACCATAGAGCAGCCAAAATAGCCAGGTGTGGCACAACTGACGAATTCTGTGATGAATTCTGTATCTTCGAAATCCCTCTAATGACCTGCGTCAATATCAAACGAAGGGCTTCGCAGAGAACAGGCTATGCCAACAATAGGAAACAAATAAATTGAAAAACTGACGATAAGCAATGTTTTTCCTTTTAAAGTCGTATGTTTTTCGTTAAAAAGTAAAATACGGTTGTAGTCAATATATAAAATACTCGTCTGCATTCGAGGACATTGAACATGTCGAGAGGATCAACAGGCCAGGCGTGACATAACCATTGAACTCTTCAAAGAATTCTCGACTTTAGAAATCCCTTTTACAGCCTCAAAGCTTATAACTGACAGTGCATTCGTTGATTCCTTCAACAATAAATGGTCGACTGCGGACACGGGCTGAACGATGCACAAAATTTGATCAAAACTGGATGGAGGGCATACGACAAGTCAGCTTAAACGCTAAAGAAGCACGCTCAGTATGGTTTTAGGGGTGATTACGAGGCATTGCATTATGAGCACGCATGCAAACTATTGAAAAAACTGTTAGAATGAGAAAGA
Source organism: Sarcophaga subvicina (assembly GCA_936449025.2). NCBI lineage: Eukaryota > Metazoa > Arthropoda > Insecta > Diptera > Sarcophagidae > Sarcophaga > Sarcophaga subvicina. The sequence goes on along the minus strand of OW388083.2, from coordinate 15,133,534 downwards.
AGAGGAGACTATTCTTCGCCCATTGCGCACATATCCAGTTGTTGGGGGAGAAAAAGGCACATTGGTGCCTCCTATATACGTAGGTAATCAGTAGGAACTGTCCTTTATTAACATTGGCAGTCTGAGTCGCTTTATGAGAAGCATCGAATGGTTCAGGGACTAGATGGTAATGGATAGCAATGGAGCCAATGAGGCCGAAGTGTGTCCATTACCATTGGCTATCTACCTACCTACATACATATTTAAAAACACCCATTATACAAAGGGTCCGCCAAATAACATTTTTTTTTGAAAATGCTTTAAAAAAAACTACTGAATATTTTCTTTCTTTATTTGAAAGTACAATCCTTCCGGTTAATAATGGAAAATAATTTCATTCAAATGGCTGCCTCGGCTGGCCATGCAGTAACCTACACGATCGGTCCATTTTTTAAGCACATTATCGATTGTGTGCAGCTGTATTTCACCAATGGCTTCACGAATATTGTCCTTTAAAGCGTCAATTGTCTCTGGCTTGTCGGCGTCACACTTATCTTTAACGGCACTCCACAAATAATAGTCCAACGGTGTCAAATCGCAGCTCCGAGGTGGCCAAACGACATCAGCTCTACGGCTGATAATGCGATCTTCAAAAACAGGGCGCAAAACATCGAGTGTAGCTTCGGCTGTGTGACACGTAGCGCCGGTCTGTTGAAACCAAATGTTACCAGTATCCTCCTCTTCAATTTTTGTGAACAAAAATTCGTTCAACATGGCCCGATAACCATTGACTGTAACGGCCACTCCTTGCTCATTTTCGAAGAGAGTTTTTGCCAGAAATCTCCGGAGAGGAAGTCACCAAAAGGAATATATGTTCATATCTCGTTTTGGTGGAGATGTCTGACCTGGGCTTTGAATCGTGGCCTCACGTCTAGTAAGCTAACAGACTACCTATTAGACTACAGTGACTTCTAAACATCCATTGCACATGCAAAAAGAGTGATCTTGTCTTTAATTCTAACTGCAACTAAGTGGCTGCTCATGAAGACTTTTATAGTCAACTAGTGGCCTTTAGCTATACTTCCCTCTTATCAGTCATACAGCCACTCGCAAAGTGAAAGACTTTTGATGATAATCTTTTTGGAAATAGTGTGGTTTCCTGCAACAACAACAAACACAAAAAAGAAAACTTTATTCGTAAATCATGATTCATCAACACTTGGGGTTGCTTTGTAAAACTAGCGAAGCGTCAGGATATTCATACGATTGTATGTGTATGTGGTTGTATACCTGTTTCCGTATCGTTGTCTCTATTGCACTAAGTTTGTCTATTTGTGTGGTTGAAGGAAAATGGAAGAAAAAAGAATTTGAATAATTTTATTTTTCTAAGAAATTAAATGAAAGAAGAATTAAAGGAACGCAGAAAAAACAGAGAAACACATTCAATTACAACAACTTAATGCGGTCGATTTACGCTGTACATTTTGGGGAGATTTTTTCAGTAAGGTGATGGGCACATCTAAAAGCGTTGGTGTTGGTGTTGGCTTTTTGTCATACATTTTTAAAGAAAAACTCTTTTATTAAAGAAAATTAATTTTACTGTTTTTGTTTGCAAAGAAAGAAGTTTCAATGGAAAGAAAGAAAAAAAAAAACGAAATATTTTGCTGGGCTCAGGATTTGCGTATCATTAATTTCATTCACTTTAAGCTGTATTTAAAGAGAAATAAAATCCTCACACACGCACATTTACACATACACAATCTTACTTTTATATTCTGCTGTATTAAACAGGAAACGGCAGTGGCATTGGACGCAAAACTTTTTTTTCGTTGTTTTTCACCCTCCACATCATTCATTCATTCAGCCAGTCATTCATCCAGTCTCACACTTATGCCCTAAGTCATCCAGCTTTATACTCATACTCTCCTGTTGACGAAAGAATACCATAGGCAGGCGGGCAGGCAGGCCAGCATGCAAGACAGGCAGCCAAGGCAGGCAGGCAATGAAAAGTTTTTAAACAGCCATAGATTTGATTTAATTTTTGTTAATGTTCAAGTATCAGTCTTTCCCTGTCTGTCTCTCTGTTGTTAGTTGGTAGAGTGGTTATGGCTGGTGTCTGCAATGGTAGTGTTACCAAGTTTTAAGTTTTCTGTGAAGGGGGAATTGACTTTTTTGTTCATTTTCAACATAATTGTATCGAACGAATGTGTGTGTGTGCGAGAGTATGGCGTTTTTTTATTTTATTATTTAAGCTTTAAAAGTTTTAAACAGAAAACAGAATTAATATTGAAATGTTTTCATTGAAAATTTTCTTTTCTCGAAATGGATTTAAAAGATTGCCTTAATAGAAGGAAGGGGGTATGGTTTGTTAAATTAATTACACTTAAATCAGCTTAATTTTCAAATAATTTAATTGTGTTTACACTTTAAAATACTTTAGAAAAAATCGAAAGCATTTAAATTTTAAAAATGATGGGAAATAATTTTAAATGCTGACTGCATTACAATATTTAGTTTGTACTTTAATTTCTTAAAGTTTCAAACAACCCAGGAATGGACCGAAATTATGACAAATGAAATGAAAAAGAGGGACAGATGTATAAAAAATTTTATTTTTTTTGAATTCCCATTAGGCCAGTATGAATTGCATTGCATAGTGCTAGAAGTTTGAAAAAAGTGCTTCAGTTGATTGAATAGCTCCTAAGGGAAACAATATCTCTGTAAACAATCCTACTAAGGGGACTTAAAAGCTTGAAGCATAACATAGAAAAAATCGAAGTAATGATGCTCCAATAATCGCTGTTGACGGTCTTTCCCTTATCAAGATAGAGATAAGTTAAGTTAGTAGGTAGCTTGACGTTCTGAGACAAGTTCACTCGGTGAACCATTGAGCTACCCAGTGTGAGTTAAGGCTCGAATCCTGGCTTTACGTGTAATAAGCCAACACAATACCTACTAGACTACGGCGACTTCAAGATTAGGTTATGTTAGAGGTAAGCTTGCCTTTCACAAGTTTACTTGGTGGCTCATTAACTTAGCTAGAGCCTCCATGCCATAATCTGTTAATGGGGTTTGAACCACCCGGATAAAACGGGCCAGCCAGTTCTCTTAGGTACATGTTCGCCACCTTGTCCCGATTTTCAAACGTTCTGTGACTCAAAAACCGATAACGTCTGTACTGCAGTGCAAAGCACTAGCATAAAAGGTGTTGCTCCGATTCCCTATCGTCCACATCATGGCAGTTTCTGCAGTAATCCTGGTGGGGACAGACCGAGTTTGTCAGCGAAACTGCCTATAGTACAGTGTCTCGTTAGAATATTGTTGGAATGTGAACCGTTCTTTTGTCGAACTCAAGTAGTTCCCTGGTTTTACGCTGTCCACTGATACCGAGGTTTTAAAATTCGGAAACCAAGTATGTGGGACCACCCGCGGTTTGTTGAATTCCATGCTGCTTTTTACAATTTGGAAAAGTATTCTTGTATGGGCCTATACATCCCCTTTATCGTCTTCTCCTCAGACATCTCTAATGCTTTCCATGCCAATTTATTCGCTTTCCTCTTTGCCACAGTGATCCGGAACCCAGTAGAGCCGATTGTTGTATCGACGTATATGGTGTATAGAGTCCATGCAATTGAATTGATAAGATGAGATCCCACTGATTTGATTGCTGCTTGAATGCGCACACATATGATCAAGTTCGAAAGAGGAGCGTTTCTGGTTTAATCATACGTGCAGCTTATTAAATAGCAAAGATTTCCCAGTGAAATACGCTGGCCTGGTTAGGCAATCCGTATGACCCAGTTCGAAACGCAGCAATAAGTACATTTTATTGTTACGTATTGTTACAAAAAAGAATCGAAGCGTTGAAATATTATCATAAATTGATAAAAAATCGGTACTTCTTACATTGCATCGAAGAAAAACTTGGTATTTATTTAATGTCAATTACTAATCGATAGTATAACAAGGAGTGCCCTAGAATGGTGTACTCAATGTTTAAGAACGTGCGGTCTATCCAAGAATGTCTGAATATAGGTTCCTAGAATGACTTTACACGGAAAGCGTTACATGTAAATGATTTGTGGAAGCCGTGAGGTTCCAAGAAAGTTAATGAAAGTCATTTTTTTTAAATAAATCTTCAATTAAAGATTTGTAAGTATTTTGTAAGTAAAATAAATCACTTGGAAATTATACAAAAATAAATATCCTGCTTCAAATGAGTATTGTAAAGGAAATTCAAAATATACAGACAACAGCATAGAATCACCTGCTAAATGGATTGATGACCAATACCAGAGAAGTCATATATTTTCATGGCTTAAAAGTTTTGATGAATATTATTTAATTTTATTTGCCTCATTTGCGTAATTTTATTTTAAAGTTTTATAATAAAAGACACTTTTTTGTGTTGTTTATAAAATAAAATAAATTTGAAATAAAATTTTATTTCCGACCATTTAAATCAAACCCTTCTAATATATTTCCATACAAGTAAAAACTTCAAATCCCCATTCTAATTTAAAACAACAATCCCATTAGAATTGGAAAACAAAAACAAAAACAAAATAAAACTTTTCACTTATTTTTACAAAGCAAATGGTGTAGAAGAGAAGTTTAGGTACTTGAGTTGTGTGTTTGTTTGTTTGTAATGTAAGCAACATGTATTAAATTTTCTCTTTTTGGGTACTTTAAGGGATTAAACCACAACATTTAAGATTTGCAAATACAAATACTAGGCATTAATATTTCAATTGTAACCCTTAAGTTCACTTCTAATTTTTTTTTGCTCCTTAAAGATGTCCTGGGAACATGGAGAATAATGAGACCATTATACTCCGGACAATACATATATAAAACAATTTCAATTATTTGAATTTATAAAACTAAAACCCACACAGTTGGACACAGGAAAGAAAGAGAAACCAAAAAGGAAAAAAAGGAAAAAAAGGAGAAAAGGAAAGTAAGTGAAAGAAATAAAATATTTGTCCCTAAAATCTAACATTATGATGAACCAAAAAACAACAACAACAACAAAAAAGCCAACAATATTTTAATATTTTATTTTTGTATAACAACAATACAAGTTTAACTGTATAATTTTATTTATATTTACATATCAAAAGTCATTTACATATACATACATACATACGTATGCATATTCTACGGGGTCACTGTACTAGTGAGAGTAGTGCCTCTGCTTAATCCTTCTGTGTGTTAATATTATAATGGTGTTAGTAGTTCCATGTTTGTGTCCTTTTTTTGTTTCTTGTATTCTTGTATGTATGTGTTTAAGTGAAATTCCTTTTGGGACTTTTGTTGTTATTGTATTTCTGTGTATCCTGTGTTATATTTCATTTGTATTAAGTGTGGTGAGTTTATACATTGTGTTACTACCGTATGTACGAATGGTATACAGAGCTGGATAGTTGCTGTATTTATTTCACAATATTATTATCTTGCACAAAATTAAGCAATTTAAAATAACACATACACTTACACTTATATACGCACAAAAAAAAAACAAATAGAAAACTTAAAAGTCATTTCAGCTACAATAACTGTTACAAATTCAGACACATAAGTAAGTATGCATACGCATATGTATGTACATAACATAACAGTACCTAACCATTTTGAAAATATCCACAGTGGAATTAAAAAGTAAGGGAGAGTAAAGAACAAAAATACTGAAAAGTATTTGTACTATTATTGTGACTTTCTGAAGGGACTATCAAACTTTGGCAGCTGATAGCAAACATCCTGATAAAGCTACATACATTGTTATAACAATTCTTCAGTCAGGACTACGATTGAGCTTCTTACACCACTTATGTTGTGTGTGTTACTTTTATACATACGTGGCGGGACCTACAGTTCAAAATCCGAACGACAGATTTTTTGAAAAACTTTTCAAGGCAAATTTATTTACTCTAAGATTTTTAGCTGAAGAAATATGCAAATTTTTTGTTGGAGATGTATAACCAAGGGTTTGTACCACCACACACCTACTTGACTTCGGCGACTTCTGTCAAAGTTGTTGTCACTTTTTTAGTCTGTTTTGCCCAATCGCTAATGGATGGATTTAGCATTCAACGACAAATGTATGTTCTCCCCCTGCCCATTTTATAATCGCCATAATCATCCAACCGATAGGATCTTCATAATGTATTGGATAAATTCGAGTTCAGTAAACGATCGGTAAACGATCGACAAATACCTGCACAATGTGCTCTATTATGTGAAAACCACGACGATGTACGTGAGAGCGTGCCTGAGAATGCAAGACAGTCGATTTCCTATCGTTCAAAAAAACTCGGTTTGAACTGAACCAGGAACTGAGGATAAACAACCTCAGACAACGAAATGTGTTCGCTGAATCGACTCCTTAGTAGTTTGAAACTGATTTTAATATTGAACGAATGAATCATAATACATACATAATTGGCCATTACAATCCTTTACTCAGGATTACGACTTAGTTTCTCACACCACTTATGTTGTGTGCGTTATTAAATTTTTTACATGAGTGGTGAGACCTACAGTTTAAAGTCGACTCCGAACGACAGATTTTTAAGAAACTTTTCATGGCAATTTTTATTTACTCTCAGAATTTTTGCCAGGAATCTGCTGAGAGGAAGTCGCCGAAGAAATATTTGTTCATATTTCGTTCAGTTGGAGATGCCTGACCTGGGGTTTGAACCGAGGCCGCATGTCTGGCAAGCCAACACACTACCTACTAGACCACGGCGACTTCAACGAAACAACTTCAGCAATAAGTTCCATTTTTGAATGAAAGGGTACGTGAACAAATAAAATTGTTGAATTTAGGACGAAACCATTCCTCAGTGAGCATCAGGCGAGCATTGTAGGTCGACTGCCAACTTCTTTTGTCCTGCTTTGGATGATCTAGACATCATCAACATGTGGTTTTAAGAGCGTTCTTATCACATTAAATATTCTGCACGTACTGCGATTTGGGGCATGGTCACCTCCTGTGTAGGTAATGTGAACTATCCACCGAGATTGTGCGATTTCGTTCTGTTAGATGTTTTCTTGAGAGGTATTTTAAGTAGAAGGTGTATGTGAATAATGAAACTTTGCGATACTTTTCATGTCAATTTTATTTACTTTCAGAGTTTTTGCCAGAAAGAGAGAAAGTAGCCTATATTTCGTATTCTTCGGGGTGTCAGCGCTGAGTTTAGAACAACGGGCTCGTGTCTAATAAGCCAACACACTACCTACTATCCTACAGCGCCTTTTGAACATGAAAAAGTATTTCTTCGGCGTCTTCCTCTCTGCAGATTTCTGGCAAAAACACTGTGACTCAAATAAAATTGCCATGAAAAGTTTCTCAACAATCTGTCGTTCGGAGTCGACTTTAACCTGTAGGTCCCGCCACTCATGTATAAAAATTAACGCACACAAAATATATGGTTTGAGAAACTAGGTCGTAATCCTGACTAAAGGATTGTAATGACCAATTATGTTATGTATGTATGGTGGCGAATTCTGTAACATACCGCAACTATTGCTACTGTTTTGTATTGGTAGCTTTTATAGTCATCTGGATCCAAACCCACATCCACAGAGCAACTTTATTCCTGGCAGAACGAAATATAAGAATTTTTTGCACGTGTTTTAGAGTATTTGTAAGTGCTTGAATTGAGTGACTGAGCCTGAACACTGACGAGATAACTCCTATTCATTTGCAATATACTGGAATAAGGGAAAGTCAATTCTAGAAAAGAGGAGAGGGCATAGTATATTGTTTTTTGTATTTATTTTAATAACCAGTGTCGTAACTTTATCACTTTTTCTTTAAGTAACTGGCGATCGAACCCACAACATCGAGACTAGCAGATTAGCATACTACCGCCTAGGGTACTGGGTTAAAGCTGAAAGGTTTCTGTATCCTTGCTAAGTTTGCCAAGCGGAAATCTTTGATATCAAGGAGATACCCCCTATTTTCTCTTTCGCAGAGAATATATTTTGCATTCTCTTTTTCCTACTCCTGGGAAACTATTTTTCGTTTCTTGCCCTGAATCACATGACCCAAAATATTATGTACTCAAATAGTGGTGCTCTAGCTCATTATCCGTACTTTCCGTCCAAGTTGAATTGTCATAAATTTCAGAAACAGCCACTGGTTTCAAATATTTCACCCAGGGAATGAATAAAACCATTCCCGCTGTACCTTCGGTCTTATATAACAAGAATGCTTCCGCTACCTAGAAGAAAATGGTGTATCGTGTCGCAAATCATTTCTTAAAATTTTCGAATTTTTTGCTTCTATTCAAAGGACTATTAAGGACGATTTGCCATGTCAAAATGCCGGCTGAATGCGGAGAACAAAAACAAGGAAATACAAATTGATTCCATTCAGTCAGCTCTGGTACAAGATGGAATTTAATTATGCAAGTTTTAATCCCACTGATCAATAAGCCTCAATCCTTTCAAAATCTAATTTCTTGTTTGCGGAAATTAATAGGAACTGTCTCGCACTGTATTCAACAGCTGATTGGGTAGTAAAGCTAACTTACGCTCCAAGTAATTGCAATTTGTAACTAACCTTGTTATCCTTCTAACATAAAGAGGCAGATATAGTTTTCTATGTGCTATTTCTGTGTTAGATTTTTGCCCTCCACTGCTTATATGTTTATATGCGTATATGAACTCTCATTCATACGCATGAGTATGTATCCTGTACAAATTTAATGCATTATAAACATTGAAATCTAAATTTCTCAAATTGTAGCAGACTCATCCGTAATAAAATTAAGCAAAAACAGATGAAAAAAAATTAGAAAAAAACTGTCACCAAGCTAAATTGTCCATAGAAGTTTAACAGTGTCTCCCACACATGTATTCTACATAGACAGGATCATAGCATAGACATACGTATGTGGGATGTAAGGTATGTGTATGTTTCATACACATTTATATAAAAATATTTACTAACACAAGAAGAAAAAAACGCCTTAATTACACAGACAGAAAACTTTAATTCCTGTGCTCTCTGCCGCACTTCCATTTCCTTTAAATAAGGACTTTAGTTTTATTATGATCCTTAAAAAAACAAAACAACAGAAATATAGAGTGAAGCATAGTTTAAGAAGTTGTATGCAAAACCATTAAAACATACCGAAATACCAGACCAAATTTAAATCATAAAACCCCCCCAACATTTACGCACCACAAGATGATGGACATGTAAATGAGAATGAGGAAGTGTGTGTGTGTGTAATTAAGTACATAACATATGTATGTATGTGTGTATTTGTTTATGTGTGCATATAAATTTGAATTGGGTTCCTGCCAGTAGTTTATAAATTCTAAACTAAATTGAATTCTGTTTTTTATTTAGTTGTTGTTGTTGTTTTTGTTGTGTTTTTGTTGGTATTTAAATTTACAGTCTCTCGTAATTGTTTAAAATTTTCTTTCACTGGTTGTCACAATTAAATTTAATTTTTCGTTCCACATTTTGTCTTGCAGCCATAAGAGGTTAAAGTTTTCTATGCCATACATGCTCTGTTGTCAGTCAATGGGGTAGAATATTAGAGTAACAGGAGCACTGTGGGAATAGCGCTGCCTTGTAGAGTCTTTCTTACTGTTCTTCTCATATTTATCTCATGTGACAGACAAACATTAGAAAAAAGTGTTTCGTCCCATGTTTTATTACAGATGATAATAAATATTTCGGTCAACTACGTACGTATCAGATAACAGAATCATTAACTTTGATAATGATATATTTACACCTTTTACGCCTTTTCAAAAAATAAGCTGAAAGTTTTGCAGCCTTGAATAATCGTGCTTAAAGCCTTTTTTTGGAATTCGAATGAAAAGGATTTTTTTCCAAAAAAAAATATGTATTCATCATAATTTTTTGTTAGAAAATTTTAACCATTTTTATAAAACTTTTATCACACAACTTGTAGTTTTATGTAATAAATAATACTGTACAAATAGTTTGATATTAGCTGTCATACTTTCAGAGCAGCCCATATATCCTTTTTTAAGATTTTTAAAAATTTAATTTTTTGTTCGCCTAAAAGGTAAGAAAATTGAAGAAAATATATTTAAATAATGATACTTATGTTTTTATGTTCCTTTTTGGTATATTTTCATCTCAAATTAAAGTTTTTTAGCAACAGAATTCAAAAACTTTTTAGTTTTATTGTGGAAAATGAAAATTACCTCCCGTGATTCTAATTGAAATTTGATACTTAATGATGGCATACTTACAGTGATTGTTAGGGAAATTAATTTAAGGATATGTATATAAATAAAGCTTCATAAAGAGATTAACGGAGTAATGCTTGGTATTGATTTATGTTTTCTTTCCTTTTGTTTTGTTTTATTACCTTTTGAACTCATATTTAATTATAGTAACTAATTATACTCGTATCTGATGGTCGTTATAAATTTCGTGGTCACACCGAAGTCTTTTTTGGCAGTTTTAGATTCAAGTACATGGGGCCTCACTGTTGAATATGATTTTTCAATGAAAATTACGGCCAATTTGTCAACTCCTCCCGCGTCCACTCAGCGAACGTACATTGTCCATAGTAGTTAGCGTTCAGTTCTTGAATCTTGTACTGCTACAGGCCCAAGTTACGATTCAAAATTCATCATATTGTGGTCTGCGAAAGACCAAATTCTTGTGAACGACACGAAATCGACTACTTTGATTTCTCCTGCACATATGCATGGTCAACGGTAGTTTTTTCTGCATGTCTTAAGTTTCATCGACATACGAATGTGGGTCAATCGTTTATTGAACCTGTGGGCGCGAATTTATCGACCACATTGCGAATAGTCCTCTCGTGGGACAATTATGGCGATTGGAAAAAATTGTTTGATTTGGATGTGTTGTTGAATGCGATATCCATCCATGATCTTGGTCAGCACTGCCTCTAATTGATTTGAGGATTTCAAACAATTTTCGCTTTAGAATATCCTGCTGAATTGAAATTTGCTAGGAGAGAGCACAAGGAACCTTTCAGTAGCTCGTGTATTTGAGCGAATAATGTTAAGAATTTTTCTGTTTTAAAAAGATAGTATTGGGAGGAGCTGTTTCGTTATAAGTTTACTATCCATGAATATTCGTTGACTTAGCATTGCAGTTGAAAGCCTTAATTAAAATTTGCAGGAATGTCTTCCATTGAATGCAATCTAAGTCCTCTAAGTTATTTAAATATCTCTATATCCACCACAATTTAAAACAGCAAAGGGGACCCTGCATGATCCTGTCAGACACGAATATTTTAAGAAGTAGCATCCGCGTCCACGTATAATAAATTTATGAAGGAAGTTAGTTTCCTTTCTTTCTTTTAAATTTCTTCTTGAGTTACAGTATCCACCGCATTTCAGTCCGTCACTGCATATATTGCTTCATGATTATGTTAAGGCTGTCAACCTGTTGTACACAAGTGATGTTCAATCAAAATCCCTTTCTGTCCTGCATGATAATGATAATGAATCACCTTTTTTATGTATTTCAACTGCATTAGCACCTCAGTAGGGAAACGAAAAGGCGGACGAACTGGCACGGAAGGTATTGGAAATATCAGGGGTGGAGACTATAGAGGGCATATATGCGTTCCTATAGGAATAATTTTCCAAATTGGAAAAAGCACCATGGAATTCAAAAAACCGGGCGTGGTACTACATACCCAGTTGCCGAATTTCAAAACTGCTGTGTCCAGCAGTAAACACTAGCGGAACTAGGAAATACTTGAATTCGATAAGAAAACGCTTCGTATTCTAATAGAAATACTAAGGGGACACTGCGCTACTGCTTTGTTACGCTGACAAGCATGTTCTGCCCCACTGGGATTACTGCAGAAGCTGTTGTGATGTGGGGGAAAGGAAAGGGATCGGTGCAAAACCTTTTATGCCAGTGCTTTTCACTTCAGGACAGATGTTATCGGTTTTTTGATGACAGAAAGTTTGAAGATCTGGGCATGGTGGCGAACGTGCCACTAAAGCGGCTGGCTGCTTTCATCCGGAGCTTAGGGAGGTTCGAAGCCACCACTAACGTAGCATGACAAGGTGGCTTAGATCACATTGTGTGACACAATGGGCCCTATGGGCCACCGAGTGAACTTGACTGTGAATTGCTAGCTACGCTCTAACATAACCTAACCTATTGCTGCTTAGGATATCTCCAAAACCTATTGTGCTGACAAACTTCAAAATATCATTCGGAATCAGTAAGGATAACTGCAAACGCATTACTACATACATGCACTGACGTTTCCTTCTGAGATATATTAATGCAGAACAGATTCCAGGTATGTGAGCTGTTGTTAAGTTCTCCAAATCGCGCAGCCCACAGCATAATAATTTTTCGGCTTGCTTTCACTATGGGTTGCCCATGGTGATTTGGCACAACAGACTGAATAAATGAAAACTTATTTGACTGATGAAGCTTCAGCAAGATGACCGCTATCTAAATTAATCAAAATACAAAAACGTTTATTACAGTATTGCCTAGCAGCACGGACTTGATTATTTAAGTATAAAATATAGTTTAGAAAATACATACATACAAAAAAATTGTCTAGTTTCTCACATCACTTATGTTGCAGTGGCGGGACCTACAGTTTACAGCCAACTCCGAATGACAGATTTCTTGAGGAAGTTTTCATTGAAAATCTGCTGGGAGGCAGTCGTCGGAGATATACTTCCTTCATATTTCGTTATGTTCGAAGTTTCTGACCTGAGATTTGAACGGTGGCCTCATGTCTAATAAGGTAACACACTACCTTAACCATTTTTATAAAACTTTTATCACACAACTTGTAGTTTTATGTAATAAATAATACTGTACAAATAGTTTGATATTAGCTGTCATACTTTCAGAGCAGCCCATATATCCTTTTTTAAGATTTTTAAAAATTTAATTTTTTGTTCGCCTAAAAGGTAAGAAAATTGAAGAAAATATATTTAAATAATGATACTTATGTTTTTATGTTCCTTTTTGGTATATTTTCATCTCAAATTAAAGTTTTTTAGCAACAGAATTCAAAAACTTTTTAGTTTTATTGTGGAAAATGAAAATTACCTCCCGTGATTCTAATTGAAATTTGATACTTAATGATGGCATACTTACAGTGATTGTTAGGGAAATTAATTTAAGGATATGTATATAAATAAAGCTTCATAAAGAGATTAACGGAGTAATGCTTGGTATTGATTTATGTTTTCTTTCCTTTTGTTTTGTTTTATTACCTTTTGAACTCATATTTAATTATAGTAACTAATTATACTCGTATCTGATGGTCGTTATAAATTTCGTGGTCACACCGAAGTCTTTTTTGGCAGTTTTAGATTCAAGTACATGGGGCCTCACTGTTGAATATGATTTTTCAATGAAAATTACGGCCAATTTGTCAACTCCTCCCGCGTCCACTCAGCGAACGTACATTGTCCATAGTAGTTAGCGTTCAGTTCTTGAATCTTGTACTGCTACAGGCCCAAGTTACGATTCAAAATTCATCATATTGTGGTCTGCGAAAGACCAAATTCTTGTGAACGACACGAAATCGACTACTTTGATTTCTCCTGCACATATGCATGGTCAACGGTAGTTTTTTCTGCATGTCTTAAGTTTCATCGACATACGAATGTGGGTCAATCGTTTATTGAACCTGTGGGCGCGAATTTATCGACCACATTGCGAATAGTCCTCTCGTGGGACAATTATGGCGATTGGAAAAAATTGTTTGATTTGGATGTGTTGTTGAATGCGATATCCATCCATGATCTTGGTCAGCACTGCCTCTAATTGATTTGAGGATTTCAAACAATTTTCGCTTTAGAATATCCTGCTGAATTGAAATTTGCTAGGAGAGAGCACAAGGAACCTTTCAGTAGCTCGTGTATTTGAGCGAATAATGTTAAGAATTTTTCTGTTTTAAAAAGATAGTATTGGGAGGAGCTGTTTCGTTATAAGTTTACTATCCATGAATATTCGTTGACTTAGCATTGCAGTTGAAAGCCTTAATTAAAATTTGCAGGAATGTCTTCCATTGAATGCAATCTAAGTCCTCTAAGTTATTTAAATATCTCTATATCCACCACAATTTAAAACAGCAAAGGGGACCCTGCATGATCCTGTCAGACACGAATATTTTAAGAAGTAGCATCCGCGTCCACGTATAATAAATTTATGAAGGAAGTTAGTTTCCTTTCTTTCTTTTAAATTTCTTCTTGAGTTACAGTATCCACCGCATTTCAGTCCGTCACTGCATATATTGCTTCATGATTATGTTAAGGCTGTCAACCTGTTGTACACAAGTGATGTTCAATCAAAATCCCTTTCTGTCCTGCATGATAATGATAATGAATCACCTTTTTTATGTATTTCAACTGCATTAGCACCTCAGTAGGGAAACGAAAAGGCGGACGAACTGGCACGGAAGGTATTGGAAATATCAGGGGTGGAGACTATAGAGGGCATATATGCGTTCCTATAGGAATAATTTTCCAAATTGGAAAAAGCACCATGGAATTCAAAAAACCGGGCGTGGTACTACATACCCAGTTGCCGAATTTCAAAACTGCTGTGTCCAGCAGTAAACACTAGCGGAACTAGGAAATACTTGAATTCGATAAGAAAACGCTTCGTATTCTAATAGAAATACTAAGGGGACACTGCGCTACTGCTTTGTTACGCTGACAAGCATGTTCTGCCCCACTGGGATTACTGCAGAAGCTGTTGTGATGTGGGGGAAAGGAAAGGGATCGGTGCAAAACCTTTTATGCCAGTGCTTTTCACTTCAGGACAGATGTTATCGGTTTTTTGATGACAGAAAGTTTGAAGATCTGGGCATGGTGGCGAACGTGCCACTAAAGCGGCTGGCTGCTTTCATCCGGAGCTTAGGGAGGTTCGAAGCCACCACTAACGTAGCATGACAAGGTGGCTTAGATCACATTGTGTGACACAATGGGCCCTATGGGCCACCGAGTGAACTTGACTGTGAATTGCTAGCTACGCTCTAACATAACCTAACCTATTGCTGCTTAGGATATCTCCAAAACCTATTGTGCTGACAAACTTCAAAATATCATTCGGAATCAGTAAGGATAACTGCAAACGCATTACTACATACATGCACTGACGTTTCCTTCTGAGATATATTAATGCAGAACAGATTCCAGGTATGTGAGCTGTTGTTAAGTTCTCCAAATCGCGCAGCCCACAGCATAATAATTTTTCGGCTTGCTTTCACTATGGGTTGCCCATGGTGATTTGGCACAACAGACTGAATAAATGAAAACTTATTTGACTGATGAAGCTTCAGCAAGATGACCGCTATCTAAATTAATCAAAATACAAAAACGTTTATTACAGTATTGCCTAGCAGCACGGACTTGATTATTTAAGTATAAAATATAGTTTAGAAAATACATACATACAAAAAAATTGTCTAGTTTCTCACATCACTTATGTTGCAGTGGCGGGACCTACAGTTTACAGCCAACTCCGAATGACAGATTTCTTGAGGAAGTTTTCATTGAAAATCTGCTGGGAGGCAGTCGTCGGAGATATACTTCCTTCATATTTCGTTATGTTCGAAGTTTCTGACCTGAGATTTGAACGGTGGCCTCATGTCTAATAAGGTAACACACTACCTAGTAAGCTACGGCGACTTCAATTTAGAAATTAAATCTTCCATATTCAAAAATGTTACATTGTTTTTGTATTGTATTCAGTATTTAATTTCTATTTTTATTTATTTTAATTTGTTTAACCCTTTAAAATAATACGTTTTTTTCTGTACAGCCCCCACACTCATTTAACATCAGATACCAGCTTTTAATCCCCAAAAGTTACAATTGATTGCAATCAAATGTCATGTGTATAAATGCAAATATATATTATATATCTATGTGTAAGTGTTTGTATAGATGGATGTGTTAGTGTTTAAATTGCTTTTATTTAAATATCGAATATCATCATCTGTTTACAACAAATAGTTTATATACGAGTATTTAAACAACATTTAGAATGTTTATTTACAATTTTGTTTTAAATTAACAGCAATGGCAACAGCAACACCGACATATATGCCAAGAACAACAACAGCAACAACAAATATACAGTCGTTTGTATTTGTAAAACGGTTTTGGTATTGAAATTGAAAATGATTTAAACTCAACCATGTGAAAATCAATTAAATTTGACCACAACAGCTATTAAGTAGTTGTGCTGTTGTATTGTTGTGAGTTAAGCGTTGCAAGTAACATGTATGTAAGTGTGTTTTGTTGTATTGCATGTTGCAAACTTAACTCAACAACAAGCACACTTTACTCGTACTTTAACCTTTGTCTGTCCACTGCAATACAATGCGAAACGATAATAACCAAACAGAACATCTAATTACAATACATACATACATGCAAAAGAGAGAGAGAGAGAGAAAAACTCTAGCTCCTTACAAATAAGGTGAAAGGGAATGTGAATAATGTGTGTGTGTTCCTGTCTGACCATACAACCAAGCATTCAAGAGACTCCACTCTCTGAATACAACGATTTGGCCAGTGGATATGATGTATTTGCATATAAAAGGTTAAAGTGGTAAGAAACGTTATCTCGTAGTAGTAGTAGTAGTGGCACCAGTGGCAGCAACCTTAACTCTAACGCAATAGCAACAACCACAATAATATAAAAAAATGGTTTAACAGGATAATAGCTTTAAGTGGAGATGGTGTTGCAAAACAAAAAAAAAATAACAAACAAAAAAACCTCCCGTTCGGTTTATATTAGAGAGTGAATTGCACAAATTCTTAACGATATTGTATGCATGTATGCGTATAAAATTTAACACTAATACAACCACTCACATATGCATACTCACACAGCTGCACATAACTTAAAGTCGCCATTTGGTTGTGAAACATGCAAACATACCATGGGTGCAAGCACTACTCATTGTATTGTTTTGTGGCATTGCAGGCATACAGCCACAGCACTGTTAAATAAATGAACTCACACACCAATACAATACAATGCAATACAATACAATACAACTCTATGAATACTTAAGAATCAATAAATAACAACAACAACATATGAAAATATGTAAACAAGTACTACCGAACAGAGTGTCTTAAACATGGCGGTTTAAAGTGATATTCTAAGCGAGTTTCAAGGAAATTGGCTATTTCCTCTGGGAAAAGAGCGGATTTTTCAAAAGTTTACATTATTGAGACCCCTGAAGAGTTAGACATACCCGGAACTTTGTAAGTTAACCGTTTATAGAGCTATGCTTGTCCCAGTTGAACCGAGAAACTAAGAATTAACTCCACCTCATATTTAAGGCTCCGGTGGGTAGGATCCACTCAACTGCCAGGTTGTACTGCCTCGAATCTTAACCCAGAAAGAACAAAAGAGTTAATATTTCTCGACCACGTTTACTACATGGCCTCTGTTCTTCTTAAAATTGCCATCTACACCAGACATATCTTCATGAGATGTGCGACCAAAAACCTATTTTTTATTCATATTATTGGAGTCATAAAAAACAATAAATTGCTGCCATCTAGTTATGTGAGCTTGGTAATGTTGTGTGTAACATTTACCAAAATTTATTGCATATTAATTTAAGAACCACTGTTTTGCAAGCGCATTAAGTCATTCACGCAAAGTTGTTGTTTTAAAACCGTCATCTTTGAAGATTTATTTGTGTGCGTATTATTGTACTGAGATTTGTTTACCATACCAGCAGAGTTCTAGAAGTTTATAAATATTATGACCACGCCAATGACTCAATAAAATTTAAATGAACATTTTTTGTAAACTGTGAGCGCAAATGGACTTTTATTCACTTAACATATTTACATACTTTCATACTGGTAGTAAAGTAAAAACAGAAATTGTTTTCTGCAAAAGAATTATAAATTTTATAATATTTATCAAGTAAATTAAACATGACCCGACTAATAACACTATGACATTGATTTTAGCATTCATATTAAAATCTCGGCTCTCGTAGGTTAGTTTAGGTTCCAAACAAAGGTTACCAAAGCTCACTTGAAGACGCACAGCAGTCCGTTGTGACGCATAGGTACTAGTATTGGGAACAAATTTTTAAATTACACTGGCATTATTCAGGATATTCAACAGGATATACCTATTTCTACTCTATTCGTTGACAAAGTGTGTGATATCCTGTCTCATCCTTCGTTAAGCTATTGTATTCTCAATAACAGTCGTGGTGATGACTTTAATATGAACAGCAATGAGATAATAATTAATAATCACTTCAATCATTATAAGCAAGTTGCCTCTATTAATTGTTTTCCAAGTGAATCACAGAGCGGCCAGATTAATCATGTTCTGGAGAGTTCCAGTATCCATATTGTCTGCATTGTCGTTCTAGACTACCAAAATACCTCCTTGACATTTCTGAACTAATGCAGACAATGGTAACATTAGAATGTGCAGCCTTCTCATTGATAAAGCATTTCTAATAAGTATGGATGTCGTGTGAACAATATCTAAGGCTTTAAGTCATGTTCAGCTTATCGTAAAGATCAAAACATATCTACCGTATACCCGGTAATAAGTTGGACAATTCACAAAACTAGAGATAGCATACACAAGCTAAAGTTAATCCTCAGTTCTAGTGATTCAAAAACTTTTTCAAAGCCCCACGTCGATTTACATCAATGGGTGGGCATTGGGTAGGTATCGTAACAGTTACTGAAACAGAACTCGCTCCGCGTCCATGGAGAACTGGTCAGGCTTGCCCATCATTGCATTGTCGAAAATATCACTTCTGTTAGGGGAAGTATTGCGGTTGATACGCGTTTTTCGATACTGTAACGGACCTTTTATGGCTCAAACAAGCCAATATTACCTCGATTTGCACTTCCATCCTTAGAAAGTCCCATTCACGCAACAATTAGAAGTGAGTGATCGCTCACAAAGCCATAGATGTGCTCATTAAGTGCTAGAGCTACTAGTTTTACAAAATTACTTCAGTAATGTAACTCATTTCTCATATACGTTCTCATATACATATACATACTCATGTGGTTACATCGCCGCACAAAATTGCTACTTGAAGGGCTTCGATAACTCAGGAGTATACAATTCCCTCTGCAGAACCTCATAACGAACGCTGGTGTTTTCTTCTGGAATGCATTAGTGCTACATATGATCCATATATGTATATGCTGTGATGATACATTTTATCATTACGGGATCAAAATATTGGATTTGAGGTGATATGCATTCTGAACTAGTGATCTATGTGTCTAAAGCGCTCTGTCAAAAAACTAGTTACCAATCTCAGCTTATTGCTGAATAGTCCGGTGCATGACACAAATCATGAAATCATTGTAATAATCAATTATGAATGTATGTATGACTCAAATCTCTTCCTATTGTATATGGCCTCAAAAATATATGGTTTATGAAGAATCTTGGCGGTTATCTTCTCTTCGGTGAATATTGCACAACAAACATTATTGTCCCATATAAAAGAAAGTTTCTGGCTCCACTAGCGGCCTGACTCCATGTAAATTCATCTGTCTGCCCATTGCTATAAATTCTCACATGTCGTAGGACCCATTAGGTAGCCCAGAATGTAGCCCTATTTCCCCCTAAATGGACTATATTAACACCAACCTATGTTTATAATATACTGGCGTTGCTGATTTGCTATTCAATTAAATGCAGATTTCATATGTTTTCTATTTTTGAATTACAACAGGTTTCAACAGCAATCCTTCAACAATCCTTTCTATTCCATTGAATACTTACTGCTCTGCTTTTTTGATTCAATACTTTGTTGTTTTTAGCATTTGTAAACCCTTTTTGCAAAACATTCTCTTAAATCCTAATGCATGAAGTAAACTTGTTTTATTTTCAATAACATGACAGGAACTTTTCCTTCATAAATCCAATGTTTTGTGCTGCCAACAGCAACAAATATTACAAAACATTATCTCTTAACATGTAGAAAATTTTATTATTACAGGCATTATGTTCTGTATACATGCATGCATGCATGCATGCATCATGCATGCATGCATAATGATGTAAGTGCAAAAATATCATCTGCATATCACACCCCTTTTTTTTGGTAATAAAAATAATCATTTGCCACTAAAGGTAAGATAATCTTTAAATAAGACAAATACACTCACTCTGGCTTGCACATACACTCATGTATGTACACTTATACTTGCTTAGATGCAGGCTAAGCCATTAAGTTTCTTGTGAGTGAGTGAGTAAAAATGATTTTCATACAGGATATGTTTGTTGAAGATATGAATGAAATCATATATGTACAGTACACAGAGGCGATTATAATGGGGCCTGCATGTGCATAAAATGATTTGGTTTTGTATTGTTTTTTTGCTTTCTCTCATGTTATCCTTTTTTGTTGTTCATGTTGTTGTTTGTGTTGTGAAAAATCCTGTGTGTAAAGCATAATTTCTCTATAAAATAAATATTTTACTCACCCGTATTTAGTCTTCTGTTTTGTTTATCCATTCACTGCTTATCTTTAACACTCCTGACCATTTTCACCTGCAGAAGAAGCAAGAGAGGTAGAGAGGGAGAGGAAAATAACACACACACACATCTTTATCTATACATACATACATTGATAAGGATTTATACACCACATATCTACACACACATACATACGTATTTAAATTAAATCCTTTATTTGCAAAGATGTTTATAAATGTCCGTTATGACATTTACTTGCGTAGTTGTCGTTGTTGTTGTTGTTGTTTAAGTGTTTAAATTAGAATCTCTGTGGCATGTGTATGTATATGTGTATGTGTCTATTTATACACTACTTATGCATATATTTGTATGTGTGCTCACTAATTAAGTTATTTTACCACAAATACAACACAAGATTCTTCTTAAGTGTGTGTATTTATATGTATATATGTACATATCTAAACTGTTATGTTAATTGCAGGTGTGATAATGCGTTTGTGTTCTCAGTTGATAAGACGGGGCCAGAAAAGGCTGAGGGATGAAATAAATTGAGTAATGTATACAGTGCATGACAAAAAGATATCAAATAAGAGATTAATCCCTGTTTTAAAGCTTTTCTCTAACCTTCTTATAATGTACAGCATAAAAGTTATTTAAATGATCGATTCTGTATTGATCGCAGTACTTTGGTGATAATTTTTAATCTAGGTCTAGGTCGGTGTGGTAGCTCTGATATCACAAAGCTCACTTGAGCACGCATAGCGGCCCGTTGTGATGCCACGGGTGAACGCAGTCCCTGTACTGACCAAGTTCCACCAAAATCAGGGAAGAGGAAGAAGTTGGTCAGCGCAAGGGCTGCACATCAAAAGCACGACTACCATACACTGGAAAACCAGCCAGAAAGTTTGATGAACGAAGCTATATCCTTGATGGCAATAGATGATACCTCCGTCAAGCTGACAAGAAATGGAGAGCCAAATAACCAATATCTACACCTAGCAAGAGGCGGGCACTGACAAAGAAAGTCAATAACAGTCTCCTCTTCCTCAGCGGATCTGCATCCACGGCAAAAGTCGTTAAATGGGAGACTCATTCTTTCCGCGTGTCTACCCATAACGCAATCACCTGTAAGCATGGCCACTGTGGTTGAGATGACGTCACGACCAAGACCAAGTAATTGGTTGGTACGCCTTCTATCCATCAAGGGCCAGGTGAGTCTAGCGGTGGAGCAGGACTCCTCATTGATCCAGGATTGGTTGGCGTCCCGAAAGAATTTCCGCGCAATATCCAACTTGACCGAGGCAAGTGGCATACCCAATTCAATTGCTCGCATATTTCGAGCGGTATTATGACTGTAGCTCCAACATTGGCTCATTATTTGCGTGCAGACAAATTCTTGGACAAATCCTCACATATTAATACTCGTCCTGAGCACTCCTGTATGGTTCCTAGTTTGCTTGAAGTCACCGTAGCCTATTGGATAGTGTGTTAGCTTCAGACATCTTCTTGCAAACACTGTGAGAGTGAATAAATTTGCCATGAAAAGTTTTTCAAAAATCTGTCGTTCGGAGTCGACATTAAACTGTAGGTTCCGCCACTCATGTGAAAAATTAATGCACACAGCATGGGTGGTGTGAGAAGCTATGTGGTAAACCTGGCTAAAGGGTTGTAATGAGCAATTTATTGAAGAACTAAGTATGACATCGCATTCCCTTTCCGCATTCATAATCTCCAATTGCAAGCCAACAATTATCGGATAGTCACAGCGCTCTGAATAGGCGTTAATGGAGTTTAACATCGTCTCCGAACGACAGATTTGAAAAACTTAGAGTTTTTACCAGAAGAGCGAAAGAAATATTTTTTTGATTCGTTTGGTGCGTTATGTTTGCCACACAAAAAATGTTTTCCTTTGGAAGACCTATTGCTGCCACTGGCATGCTACATTGACTTTGACGACTTCTGTGGTTTGTGGTTTATTCGCATATACCTGCAACTTGAAAAAACCTCACAAAGAAAACTCTACCGGGGTAAAATTACAGGATTTCGGTGTCCAGTCGAGTGAGAGGAGCATGCTTTCAAATTGCTTATGGAGAATATCCAATGTGGCATGAGCTCTATGATACGTAATGCCACTCTATTGAAACCACATATCGTTGATGTCTAGAATATCGCATTCAAAAAGTTGGTAATCATCGATCTTCCAAGCTCGCCGTTGACAGTGATATCTTGGTCAACGTTGTCTTCATAGAACTTCCAACCTCGCCGGTGGCAGTGATATCTTCATCAACGTTGTCCGCATAGAACTATGAACCGATGTCGCCGTCAGTCCAAAATTCAAAGCAAACAGTGATTCAGTGATTTTAGAATGCTTCGGACGCTCTTTGATCTCATACGGATGTTACGTAATTTACCATTACAACCCTTCATTCAGGATTATGACCTAGTTTCTCACACCACTTACGTTGTGTGTGTTAATTTTATACATGAGTGGCGGCACCTAAAATTTAAAGTCAACTCCGAACAACTGATTTTTGAGAAACTCTTCATGGCAATTGAAGATTTTGCCTGAAATCTGCAGAGAGAAAGTCGCCGAAGAATTATTTTCCTACATTTCGTTTTGGTGAAGATGAATGACCTGGGGTGTGAACCGTGGCCTCACGTCTGATAGGCCAACACACTACTACACTATGTACTATGTATGATCTGTACTGTACTGTACTGCTTTTGTCACAAGAAATTTTAACGTTTCTTTACTTATGACAGCAACTGTCATGACATACGCATGTCATGCCGAGTAGTACTTTAGCTATTCTAATGATAATTCTTTGATTTAAATTAACAAATAATTTTCCAAAAACTAATTTCTAACATTAATGCAATGCAACGTACACAAACAAGTTTTAAATCACAATGATACGTTGTATATTGTCTGTGTTCATGTTTATGTTTATATTGTTATGGTATGGATATACTGTCGGTAAAATAGTTTATTTTTATTTAATCATGTTCCAGTTGGAGTTTTAAGGAAAAACCGCAAAAATATTTAGTCATTCTAATTAATTAGATTAAATGATTAAAGACTTTTATATGAACAAAAGAGACTTGTTATGTTTGTTGGCTTTAAAAACAATTATGTCCCCTCAGGCCAAAATGAAAATTGCAAATGCATTGCGTTTGGGTGTGGTCTTGTATTTTATTGTGTATTTAATTCTGGCACATGCTTTAGCAAATAATTTAAAAAAGAAAAGAGTTTTTTTTTATACAACGTACATATTGATGAAAACGACAAAAGACACGCCTGTACTGTGGCATAAAGAGAAACGAAGAGGCAGACGAACTGGCACGGAAGTGATCGAAGACGTCTGACAAAGAGACGGTAGAGCGAATATGTGCTCTCCTACAAGAATATGTTTTTCAAATTGGAAAAGGCAGCTTGGCATTTAACAAACCATAGGTGGTCAGCTTATTAGACGTAAAGCCAGGGTTCGAACGCCAGGCCAGACATCAAAATAAAATACAAAGAGTATTTCTTCGGCGACTTCCTCTCAGCAGTTTTCTGGCAAAAACTCTGGGAGTAAATAAAATTGCTATGAAAAGTTTCTCAAAAATCTGTCGTTCGGAGTCGACTTTAAACTGTAGGCGCCGCCACTCATGTATAAAATTAACACACACAACATAAGTGGTGTGAGAAGTTAGGCCGTAATCCTGACTGAAAGGTTGTAATGGCCAATTATGTATGTATATATGTGCTCCAACGGACTCATTTGCCAAATTTGAAAACTACCATGTCCAGCAGTGGACAGCAGAAAAACCAGACAACTACTTGAGTTCAACAAGAGAAGAGTTCACTTTCTAACAAGAATTTTAAGAGGATACTACGCCATTGGAAGTTTCGCTGACAAGCGAACCAGACCACCACCAGAATTACTGCAGAAACTGCCAAGATGTGGAAGAATAGTAATCGCAACTTTTATGTGAGTGCCGTGCACTTCTAGACAGTCATCATCGGTTTTTTGGATGACAGAACGTTTATAGACCTGGACAAGGTGGCGAATGTGTCACTAAGGGAACTTGCCCGTTTCATCCGGAGATCGAGGTGGTTCAACATACATACATAATTGGTCATTACAACCCTTCAGTCAGGATTACGACCTAGTATCTCACACGACTTATGTTGTGTGTGTTAATTTTATACATGAGTGATGGGACCTACAGTTTAAAGTCGACTCCGAACGACAGATTTTTTGAGAAACTTTTCATGGCAATTTTATTTACTCTCAGAGTTTTTGCCAGAAATGTGCTGAGAAGAAGTCGCCGAAGAAATACTTTTTTTGTATTTTTTGTTTTTATGTCTTGCCTTGTGCTCGAACCCTAACTTTACGTCTAGTAAGCCAGCACACTACCTACTAGACTACGGCGACTTCTAGGTGGTTCAAAACCAACCATTAACGGATCATGACATCTCCCACTTACCTCACACTGGGTAACACAATGAGCCATTTGGACACCCGAGTGATCTTGCCTGTGAACGGCTAGCAAACCACTTACATAACCTAAATGCTGTGCTCTTTTGGAAGCTAAAAGCTATGTTTTAAAAAAAAATTTTTTGAGTTTGAAGTCGACGTAGTCTAATAAGTAGTGTGTTGGCTTATTAGACAAGACTCCATGGTTCAAGCCCTGGTTCAAATTAATATTTTTTTCTGCCACTTCCTCTCAGCTAGCTTCTGGTAAAAACTCCATGAGTAAAATAAAATTACATATTGAAAGTGTCACAAATGTGTCATTCGCATCTGACATAAAACAATAGGACCCGTCACTCAAGGAAAAAATTGACACACACAATATAAGTGGTGTCAGAAGCTAGGTTGCAATCCTGACTAAAGTATTACTATCTGCTATTCTATCCTTTTTCTATTGTAAACATTTTTCTTTTTGTCCAATATTATTAAATTTTATATAAAATATATTTTAAATTTTGTTTGTTTTAATTGTTACTCTCTTTGGCTTTTTGTGTTCGAATTCTATTTTAAACGAACACATATATACTCACCCATTTTAATCTTCAATTAATTAATTCACATTTTTAGGCTTTTAATTCTATTTATTTAACTGCACGCTACAACACTGTATTTGGTGTTTATGGCAGGATACGTAAAACAGACTATTTTTTAAATACTTGCCCAGTTTTTCTCTTCTTTGATGATAAATTTACAAGATGTTTCGCAATAGTTGTGGTAAAATATGTGAACTGTGGTTTGTGACTTGTCTGCATTGTTTATAAAATGTTTCACTAACTCAAAGAATATGCCTCTCAAGAACCTCGTTCTCTACGATCAATAAATATACGGATACGGAACTTAATATTATCGGATAGTAGCATAGATTCTAAAACACAGATCTTGGTTCTAGATTCTGGTGCCTAGGTTGTTTGAAGGAATCCATTTTTTATCTTATCTATATTGGTCGAAAACATTCCTTCGATGACGATAACCACGTCAGCTGCATCAGGCATAGGCCCCAGTTTTAATGAATTCGGTCAGAATTGAATTGATAACAAGGAGCTAGAGAATGGAAAAATAATCTGTCCTATGCAGTATACCTTCTTGGACATCTTTTCCACAGAAGAAGTGATGACTCAAAGATTTGTATTATAGTTAGTCAATTACTAATAAAGTCCTTCACTTTAAGATAGTGGCAGAGGTGTTCTCTGGCTTAGAAGAGAAGATTGCTGAATGCGACCAATTGAGAGAAGAATGCAGCCAAGTTGTATTGTCAACATGCTAGGGATTACTTAATAATGCTGAGTACCTTACACTGGCCTGTTTAGATTGTCTACACTTCAGGTATCTCTCAATATCCTGGCTAGCCTATGTAGAGTTGCCAAGAGTGTCCATTAGATATACGTATTGAATGGTTATTCAAATGTCCGATACGAGTACACTAAACATATCATGGCTATTTGCACGATGATTAAATGGGTACTCAACTGCAGAATACTTCCTAAGAATGTGCTGATATGCTATGATATCCTGGCTATCATAAATTCCCTTTCGAGGATCATATGACCATGAGCGACGAGTATTTTTAAGGAAAAATGAGCAATTATTCTAAGGTTTCCCTTATCTGGGTCCCTGGACATAGGGAAATATATGCAAACTATGTTGTGAATGCAATCCTCCATATGATCGGCGTATTATTATTCAAATTGCCACACCTTAGCTAATGCTTCCTGGCTATGACAGAGGATATATTCAATCGCTATGTTAAGCTGACTAAATCTTAAACCTGGAATGTGATAGCACCATTGGCATATAATATTGGCATATTTTTTTGGGTGACCTAAACCAACTCTAGCCTAACTTAATATGCCCACTTTCAAGATTTGTTCCATAATTTTCAACATTGAAGGGGAAGAGTGAGAGTTAAGTTAGGTTAGATTTGACCAGTATTGGGACCAGTACAATATGCAGAGGTCAAAATTATGCATTGTAATTTCATCCTAGAAGAGAGAGATGGTAATGAAAGAGATAGGAAAATTGGAAAAGGAGAAGAGGTATCAAAGACAGCTTATAAGAGGACAAAAGGTGAACCACAAACACACAAAAGAGCGCGACGACAACCTTGATGCCCTAGCGCTTCTCAGCCAGCTCAATCTATTTACGAATCTATAGAGAGCCATAATGTCGGCCTTCGGCAAAGAGTCGAAACCTTCGAAAAAGCCCCTGTATAGGGTGGACAACCTCAACCAACTCAACTCAACTCAACCTCAACTGTTTGATAGTTTCCAACTGCTCCTCATTGCACATACACTTTAATAGTCCGACTGGAATCTGAGAGAGAGAGAGGTGTATTGTCTACATGCTACGGTTCCCTCAATATTTCTGACTGTCTCATGCAGAGTAGATTCAATTAACTGTTCAGGACATACAAGAGTTAAGGCTAGTCACTTGAAGTCGCCGTAGTCTAGTAGGTAGTGTGTTGCCTTATTAGACGTAAAGCCAGGGTTCTAGCCCCAGGCCAGCCATCAAGACAAATTACAAAAAGTATTTCTTCGGCGAACTTCCTCTCAGTAGATTTCTGGCAAAAACTCTGAGAGTAAATAAAATTGCCATGAAAAAGTTTCTCAAAAATCTGTCGTTCGGAGTCGACGTTAACCTGTAGGTCCCACCACTCATGTATAAAAATTAACACACACAGCATAAGTGGTGTGAAAAACTAGGACCTTGTACAATGGTTCAATTCGAGCTCCGGGTACTGTACTTGTCTTAATTGACGAGTACACGTCCTCTAACCTAACCTAACCTAAGGCTGGTAGGTCTTAAGCTCTTTACCTCTCCATGAGAGGCTTGAAAATTAACACACAGTTTACACATCTCAACGGTATGTATGCTTTCTTTAACGGGGCTCATTGCAGGATATTTCGAACATTGCAGGGTACAACAAATATTGTTTGTTGGGACGATATAGAGCCGTACATAACTGTTGCCAATTCTCTAAATTGTTTACACTTGAAATTATTTTAATTTCCACTAATCGCTTGTATGTGCAAATATTTAAAATTTTTAATTAAATTTCTGTAAAGCGTTTAAATAAAAACGAAAATTATTTTAAAAAATTTGCATTTTTATAATCGAGGCAATTGGAAAATATTGTTTTGCCAACAAAATGCTTAAAGCGAAAATTGTTTATTAAATATTTAAATATTCTATAAAGAACGGAAGAGAGAGATAACGAAAGAGCGAAGCAGAGAGAGATAGAGAGAGAGTTTAAATATAATTTTCAAAAATAAAACAAAACTTTAACTCACACACACTATCTTTGGCTGTTGATCACAAACACATGCCTGTGTTTTATTGTATAATCGCCTTAAGAAATTATTTTTATTTAAACGAATACATCCACACACACAGGAAAAAACTCACACACACTATCAAAATATAGGGAAATTGCGTGTTTTGCATATAATCTATGAACAAAAAATTAAAAAAAGAAGAAAAAAACCAGAAATTATAGATAAAAACAAGCATTTTTTCCTACTTTTGTTTTTTGCTTTTAAACTGCAACCATTTACGTGACTGTGTTAGCTCTTGTGATAATATTTTGCCCTTTTCCAGGGGTTGTATTTGTATTCGAGTGTGTGTTTAATTTCTTTTTTTTTTTGTACATTGTTTTTGTTACAACAATAAATTATGCAAAAAAGTTGAAAAAAAATAGGAAAAGAAATAAAGAAGAAGAGAAAACGTTTTTAAATGACCAACAAAGTAAACAAAGTACACACATATGGTCAATAGTGCATGGCTATCTGGAGTTAGGGTTTATAATAGGGAAACGCCTAAAGATAATGGAGAATCTTAGTTCATGCAGAGTTAAATTCTTTTCCGATTTCACATGTAATCTGGACAACCTCTGTTAAAGACAGACTTGAAGTCCCCGAAAGACAAATTTTTGAGAAAGTTTTCGTGACAATTTTATTTATTCCCACATTTTTTGCCAGAAGACTGAAAGAAAGTTGCCGAAATAAATACTTTTTCCTTCATATTTCGTTATGTTGAAGGTGTCCACAGTCTCTCCTTTTATCAGGCACCAAATTACCCAAAATAATATGGCGACTTCAATTAGCGTAAGTTCCATAAGTTAAAGTAAATGCCTTAGGGGGTTTAAGATCTGTATACCTCCGTACAAACAAGTTTGCTTATTATGCTCTTATCATCAGGGGTAGCAACTATGCAGTCTGTCTCTTCCACAAGCTTCCTTAGCGTCTTCCTATTCACACCTCTGAGATGAGTTCTATCTGGTAAAGCACACATACATATGTATGTACCTGCATAATTGGTCATTACAACCCTTCAGTTGGGTTTACGACCTAGCTTTTCTCACCACCCATGTTGTGTGTATGAATTTTATCCGTGAGTGGCGGTACCTACAATTTAATGTCGACTCCAAACGACTGGATTTTAAAAACTTTTCCGTGGTATTTTTATTTACTCTCAGAGATTTTTGTTAAAAATACGCTGAGAGGAATTCGCCGAAGAAATATTTTTTCAAATTTCGTCTTGTTTTGGAGATGTCTGACCTGGGTTTGAACCGTGGCCTCACATCTAATAAGCCACGTAGAGATTTGGCTAAGCTACAGCTACTATAGTACAGAATCCTTCATAAAATATTGTGATCTTGAGTTTGTGGATGTTGAACAATGACATAAAAACTGTTTCATCGTTTAAATATCTGCTCCGCATGCCAAATTTAGCTTTTATCTGCTCAATGGATCTCTGGCCCTGGTGTACATATAAGGCAGAGTGTTCCACGAGCACACTCATCGGAGCTGGCAGTCTGTGATATGTTACAGGGCATAGATATTCATATTGTTTCGGTTAATTTGGACATTGTCTACTCGTTTTACGGGGAGGCTCAATCACGTTGGTAACAGGAACGTACATGCATATTGCCAGACTCTGCTGGACACTTATGGACAAGAAGAGAACTGACTCACTTTTGTGCTTAAATTGCATGGCCATCTATCACACATTAGCAATCCTATGGACCATTGTCATTTTGGTAGGCATGCCGAAAAACTCATCATTCCGACTAATGACTGGTCCAGGAGCTGTGGGTCAGAAAAAGGCGAAGAGACTGCCTTTTATCTCATATGTCAGTGCCCTGCTCTTGTCTTAAAGAGATGTTGGTTTCTGACCTCCCATTTTCTGACATCGTTAACCGAGCTCTGTAATATAAAGATTGGTGCTTTAGCAATATTTATTTACTACTCAGGATGGTTTCAGCTAGGGAATGGTTGACACCCGGGTAGAATTATTTCTGGTATCACAATGACCCTAAATGGTAACCTTTGTTGGACCTCCACCTTACCTAAAGAACAATCTTCGCATATAAATCGAATTTGTTTTAATTTGTATGCACTTCTCACACAATCTTTCACTTTAACCACTAAATTTACTGTTCTTACTTCTTTTAAGAAAAATGAATACCACCTTAATGCGATTATATTTGCGATATTATCGCATATCGATTTTGATTATTTTGCTAAAATGTTTTTGTTAAGTGTGTGAGAGGCGAATGTGTATGTGTTTGTTCGTTTCGTTGTGTATGTGTGGGCATTTGTTTGTATTTAATTTCCAAATAAATGTATTTGCATATTTAAGGTCTAGTAAATACAACTAAAAACCTCCTGGGAAGTTTATGTTTTTTTCCTTGTGCATTTGACATAAGCGTTTATGTGGAGCTCGAAACAGCAGCTATAAACTAATTAGAAATCTATGAAAGTCAAAAAGGAATCAATCTCACATTTGGACTGCAATTTTATCAAGTTTATACAAAGACTTTTAAGGTAAAACGTTTGAAATGTTTGACTACAAATCCGAGTAAGCAGTTGCCAAACCATGAGAAGTTTTTTAGAACGCCTTTTAAATTTTATAAATTAGAAGACTTGAATGCTTTACAAATAATCCATTCTTGAAGCTACCTGAACTTAGCCAGCGTCTGACTGACCCAAAGACAGATGAGTTCAAAATGTAATATTTCCGGTGGCAGGATTATTGCCTCAACAACATTGCTAAATTGCAACGAAAAGTAGCCATTTCTGAGGCTAATGATTACGGGAAATGAAAAATGTGTCAAGTGCGGCAAGAGTATACGAAACTATTTTGTAAGAAGCAGGGTGAATCTCGCCAAAGCAAAGAATATCTTTGGAAAGGTAAGATTCTATAATCTAGTCCAGCGATTTGATTTGATCTCTTATATCAAAAACCAGATTGAAGCAAGCAGTTTGAATAGGACAGCTGGAGATAATCATCAGGAAAGATGAGACAATGCAAGATCACATACAAAATTTAATGACTCGACACAAACTATGAAAGCTGATCTGTAAGTTCCGATGTATCCACTATATTATCCACACTTATTATTAGACGTGAGACTACGGTTCAAAACCCGAGTTAAACATTTCCAAAAAACTGAAGTATGAAATAATATTTTACAACGATTAATGTATGTAGGTTATCGATTAATGTATGTGTGTTATCACTACATCATTTAAATGACCTCCACGCGAAGTGTTGCAAGCATTGATGCTTTTGAGGTAATTTTCGACCACTTTTTGATACATATTGGGCGCTATCTCAGCCATAACTTGACGAATGTTGGGTTTTAAGTGCTCAAGAGTTGAAGGTTTATCTGCATAAACACGGTCTTTCGCGTAGCCCCACAAAAAAGAGTCTAATGGTGTCAAATCGCATGATCTTGGTGGCCAGTTGATATCGCCACGACGACAAATTACGCGGCCAGGAAACGTCTCTTGCAATAAAGCCATATTCGCTCGAGTTGTGTGGCATGTGGCACCGTCTTGTTGAAACCACATATTCTCCAAGTCGTATTCTTCAATAGCAGGCAAAAAAAGTCGGTTATCATATGACCATAACGCTCCGATTTGCCGGTGACAGTCGTTCCATCGTCGTTTTCAAGGAAGTAAGGTCCAATCACACCTTCGGACCAAATAGCGCACCAAACAGTGACTTTTTCTGGATGTAATGACCGCTCTTCAATTACTTGAGGATTCTCAGAACCCCAAATACGACAATTTTGTTTATTAACATACCCACCGATTGTGAAATGTGCTTCACCGCTGAAGAAAATTTTGTTCGAAAAATTGCCATCCACCGCCTGTTGTTCGAGCACCCATTCCACGTATCTACGACGTTGTGAATGGTCAGCTGGCTTCAGTTGTTGCGTGAGCTGGACTTTATATGGATGTAGGTTTAGATCTAAAATACGCCGTAATGTGCCGTAAGACAGTCCTAATTCCTGAGGACGACGAGGAATCAGCACATTCGGGTCTTCGGCAACACTTTCACTTACAATAACAATATTTTCAGCGGAACGAGCGAAACGATGATGCACAGGCCTTTCAATATTTGTAACCACTCCAGTCTCTTCAAATTTCTTCACAATTTTGCCAATTGCTTGCGTAGTTGGACGATTATGTAAACCATAATCTCCTCATAAAGCAGGATACGTGGCTGTGGCAGATTCACCATTTATCACATTGTCGTAGGTTTTGCTAATTTTTATGCGTTGTGTGATTGTTAAGCGATCCATTTTCGTCAACGTCAGACTTTCAACTGAAAGGAAAATAATTGATTTCACAACTTAGTTTGACAGATGTCGAATTCTAGTCCCATACTTTTGAAACCACGAAATGGGTAGCCCTTTATGTCTCAAGGGAAAGGCTTTTGTACCAAAATTATCCTAAAAAACTCATTACCACTGCCACCAATACCATGACACAAATAAAATTCAATAGAGGCTGATGTTTCTATCATTTAGAAGCAGCTACAGGCTATCAATCACCTGCTTATTTCAATCAAATTTTATTCACAAACTGAAGCAAGGCAAAAGCAAAAAATGATAAGAAAAAAAAGTAGATATTTATGTCTTAAAGGAACGTTAAGGATACAAACTAGTTGATCTCAACTGTATATTTTGCAAGGATTTCAATAAAGTGGTCTCAGAGTGTAATTGTATGTCATTTGTTGTATATGTTTTCAACGTTTAAGCATGTTTATAATTGTGTTTATATAGCCAAGTGTATGCAGGATATGTAAGTATAATGTGTGTATATGTGTGCGTGTGTATATATACATGTATTTGTATAAAAATTTCATTTCAGTGGTTTTCATTTAATCGAAGCTAAACAACAAAACTGTTAAATCATTATTATAATTATAATTATTATTTCTACAACGACAACACACAACAACTTAAACGATAACTATGACCACGAGTAGTAACCACTACAAATAATATTGATATACAAGCCTACATATGTACACTTACTCTACTCTCTTATATGGTATACTCTGACATATGTATGTATGTATGTATGTATGTACATATGTATGTATGTATGTATTTATGTATGTATGTATGTATGTATGCATGTATTAAACCATAATTATATGTTATTGTCATTACTAGCATTGCTTCTGCTATTATTGTCATTATTATTTGGTTGCTGTTGTTGTTTGTGTTTGTGTTGTTGTTGTTTTATTTGTATTATCATATTATTTATTTATGCAAATTACTCTGGTTCATTGTACAACAATTTGTTTCATGTCAAAATATTTATACGTTAAAAATAAATATTGGTTGTAAAGCAACAAAACGCAAAAGAGAGAGAGAGACAGAGAGCGAGAAAAAAAAAGTTAAATTCTATTATTAATTATTTTCATTACATTATTTTATTGTTTTTATTTTTATTTTTAATTTTAATTTGTATTTATTTTTAATATTTTTTTCTCTCTTTTTTTTGTTGTATTTTAAATACAAATATTATTAAAAGCCTCTTTATTTGTTTGATTTTATTTTTACAAACAACAATTCATTTTTGTTAAATAAAATACACACAATATTTTATAATAAATTTATAATGAAATATTTTATACAAGCAATTTTTTCTATGACAAATGGCTTTGGGAACAATTGTTTCTATTGTTGGGCATTTTCTACAAAATGCCTTTATGCCCTGTATCAATAATATTTGCCAGTAAAAGAGAGTTCCTTAAATTAATTTTCATGTCTATTCATTTGCCCCTACTATTTATCTTAAAGGGAATTTAATGCTTATTTCAATACAAATCATTTAATTTAATGCCATGCTACCAGTAGTTCCAGTATGAAGTCAGCGTCAACATACAAATGTCTCCACAGAAAACATTTATAGTGAGTCTACTTTATAAGCCACGCCTGCGGCATTATTTAAAGGCAAAGCGTAAAGCGCACTTAGTTTAATCCCCCAGAGAATTTCGGATCCACAAGGTAGATAGGTAGAGGTGGCTGTCCATCCCAAAAATGTTGATTCGGCTCACTTAGGTTTTATAGGGCTTTTTGTGATACCATAGTTTTCCATTTTCCCCATGTAGCCGAACCAACAAGAGGTGGCTGTCCATCCCAAAAATGTTGATTCAACTCACTTAGGCTTTATGCGGCTTTTGTGATACCATAATTTTCCATTTTCCTCAAGTACCCGAATCAGCAAGAGCTTCAGTTGTAGAGACTGAGACTATAATTGCTGTAAAGCGCACTTAGTTTAATCCTCACGGAGAATTTCGGATTCACAATAAACTGCAGATTCTTTATCCTCCTAGATAGAGTTCGCCAAGTGGAAGGTGATTTTTTAAGAGCTATAGGAAAATTTTTCAAAAAAAAAACACATAAAATTCAGAAAAATGCATGAAATCTTTATTTGAATTCGATAGTACGGTCTACATAATTTAATGTTTGAAGATTATTTCATGCAAATATTGACCGCGACTGCGCCTCAAATGGTCCATCCGCTTAGACCAATTTTGGCATACTCTTTCCAACATTTCGGCCGGTATCTTACGAATAAATGCTTCAATGTTGTCTTCCAATGCGTCAATTGAAGAGCGCTTGTCTGTATAGACATGAGCTTTAACATAGCCCCACAAAAGATAGCCTAAAGGTGTTAAATCGCACGATCTAGGCGGGCAATTGACCGGTTACGAACGTGAAATAAAATGTTCACCGAACTCGCCTCTCAATAAGTCCATTGTTACGTGTGCTGTGTGGCATGCAAGTCAAGCTCTTGCATTTTGGGCAAAAAAAAATTGGATATCATCTCACGATAGCGCTCACCATTCACAGTTACGTTGAGATTCGCAGCATCTTTGTAGAAGTACGGTCCAATGATGGATGATGATGCGTGAGCTGTTTAAACCAGTGTTGCCAAAAAGATAATAGCTAAAAAATCACCCGTTATATGGTGGGCTATTTAATAGTTTAAATATAAAAATGCAAAACCAAACAAAATTGGTTTGAAATTTTACAAAATTTATTAATTTGTTGTGGAGTACAATTGTTCCATTTCGAAATGGAATATCACTTTCATTCATATGCCCGTCGCGGCTATGCCTCAATGTACCTCATTCGATCGGACCAACTTTCGGGTAATTCTTCGAGTCCATCAAGATCGTATCTCGGCAATGCTCATGGACAA
Organism: Sarcophaga subvicina; assembly: GCA_936449025.2. Classification (NCBI taxonomy): domain Eukaryota; kingdom Metazoa; phylum Arthropoda; class Insecta; order Diptera; family Sarcophagidae; genus Sarcophaga; species Sarcophaga subvicina. The sequence goes on along the minus strand of OW388083.2, from coordinate 15,098,051 downwards.
AATTAACACCCACAACATGAGTGATGTGAAAGGCTTGATTGTAATCCTGAGTAAAAGGTTGTAACGGCCAATCATGTAAGTAAGATTCATTACTCGTAATCAAAGTCGATAGGCCGCCTTGCTTATGAAATTCAATTCCTTTTTGAACATCTTAAGCAAGATATGCAATCGAGAATATAAATTAAGAAAGATATGCAAAACAGACGCTAATAAAGTAGCAGATTTCATGCTTAGATCCTATAAAATATTAATTCCCTTCACATGTGCTCTGGGCTACCTCAATCAAACTTTCCGTGACTGCGTCAGCACTCCACATAATGAAAACAACAAAACTATGTATTTGGGAGAGTGAAAACACTCCCTCGCAATGAATTAAATTATTTGTGTTTTAAAATTGGGTCATCCGTAGTGTATCATGCTGATTAAACCGAATCCCCTTCAACTTTTTATTAAAAAAAAATAAAACAACGCAAAAAAGCGAAAAAAATTATTAAAAACCACAACTTTAAAAAAAAGTACCAGGAAGGGAAAATGATTAAGAGACTGAAACAACAACTAAAATACCAAAAAAAAAAAATTAAAAATTATTAGAAAATTAAAACAAAACAAAATGAAAAAAGTAACTGACCTACAGCTAAAACCCAGTAAGAGAAAGCAGAGTCGAAAAGAGAACCCAAAAGTGAAACCGAAACAAAAAATGCATCATGGCAACATTAACTGACAAAGTAAGTGGCAACTGCCAAAAGCACGAGTGTCATAAATATCCCTCTATATGAGCACATAAAAAATCACACTGCATTTCCTTTTTTTGCTTTTGACCTCGCAATACATACATACATGCTTACGTACTCTCTGGTAAACAATCTAAAAGTTTCTGTAAATTTTAATTGACATTATGAGAGCAAGAGAAAATATTTATGCGTATTTATATGTATGAGTGATTCTCTAAAGCAACGAAGTGCTTATTTTAAACGCTTACAGTGTAGGAGATTAACAGAGTAACACTTAAGGCGTTATTTTAATTGTCCTTCAAATAAAGTCCTTCATTCAATGCCCTCAATAGGTAGATAGGAAGAGATGGTTGTCCATCCAAGAAGGTTGAATGGACACACTTAGGCTCTATAGGGCTTTTTGTGATACCATAGTTTTCCCTTTTCCCCAAGCACCCGAACCACCAGTGTCAATGCGTGACAGTTCCTCTACATCGTTTATTTTGTAGGCCCCAAGATGCCTTTTTCACCTACAATACAGGACATGCCGGGCATGTACTCAGTGTTTGCAAAACAGTCTCTTTCTCTTCCTTATCTGCAGAAAGATGTTTAAGATCAAGACATGTGCTTAGCGTGAGTGACCATAATGTAATAAGCCCGACAACCATAGTTTGGTAGTGAGTATGCTTCGTTGGAGTTTAAGCATACTTGTTGTGTGCCCTTCATTCAGCTTTATTCACATTTTCTGCCTAGTTCTACCCGAAGCTGACCATCTTTTGTTGATGGAATCGACGATCGCATTGGTTTGCAGGTTTTAGAAGGGATTCCTAAACTCAGGAATTCATCGGAGATTTAAGTGGTTGTGCTGAAGTCGCCGTAGTCTAGTAGGTAGTGTGTTGGCTTACTAGACGCAGGGTCGAGCCCCAGGCCAGACATCAAAGACAAAATACAAAAAGTATTTCTTCGGCGACTTCCTCTCAGCAGATTTCTGGCAAAAAACTCTGAGAGTAAATAAAATTGCCATGAAAATGTTACTCAAATATCTATCGTTCGGAGTCGACTTTAAACTGTAGATCCCACCAATCATGTATAAAATTAACTCACGCAACATAAGTGGTGTGAGGAACTAGGACGTTGTACAATGGGTCAATTTGACCTCCGGGTGCTGTACTTGTCTTAATTGACAAGTACACGTCCTCTAACCTAACCTAACCTAACCTAAGTGGTTGTGCTAAGCCTGCCCAGTTCTTCCTCTTTATATGTTCGAAGCTCTCGAATCTAGACCAAAATTGGATGTATCAACGTTTCAACGGACAATATTAGCCTTTAAAGAACTACTTTCGATTGAATTGTTTCCGTTTGTTAGGGACTTGTGCTTTAACTAAAAACGAATGACTTCAGAAGAACATAGAAACTATTTTCCAAACGTCTGCATGCTTCTAGAGTCATAAGAAGCTTGCACTGCTTCAGATCTACCAGTTCTCTAACTATGGATACCCTCTTAGCCAGTCTATCCCGTTCATAAGCTCTGTTAGATCCCCAAGCTTGCAGATATTCAGATCTAACAATTCCTGAACTACACATACCTTCTCAGCTCGTCTATGCCGACCATACCACCTATTAGATGATCAAGCTTTCAGTGCTCTAGGTCTAGGAGTTCCTTAAGTGCGGATATCTCCATAGCCAGTCTATCTCGTTCATAAACCCTATTTGACCTTCAACCCTACAGATTTTTGGGTCTTCCAGTTCTTTAACAAATTGACTATGCGGCCATTTATTCCGTATATAAGCTCCAGATAGGAACAGTGCTTTCGAGAAGTTTGGTACCCGTAGGGTTGAGCTTTAGCCACAAGGTTCTTCCGACCCTACAGTCTGATCACTATCTCCATGAACGATGGGTAAGTGAATTCAACCTTTCCTCCATAACACTGAACAAGGAGACTATTGGTGGTTTCACCGACTTCTATTCTGTCCGTCTCGTGTTTAAAATAAACACACACAACATGGGTACTGTGAGAAGCTGGGTTGTAATCCTGACTAAACGATTGTAATGACTAGATATAAAGGTTGTTTTTTTATAGAGGTATAGAACTTTAAGTTGCAAGTTGAATTGCCAAACCAAACTGAGAATAAATCACTTGACAGCTGTTAAATCGGTCGCCATCTTGAAAAGTAATGCCAACTTAAAGTTCTATACCTCTATAAAAAACACCCTTTATAAGTAAGTAACTGAGCAACATCAAATTAATATAATTCATGGATTTTTTCCGCAACAGATTGTTTCATGCATTGGACCCAAGTAAGGTTCACAGATTTCCTATTGACACTCGATGGGTTGCTTAATTTTGCCATCAACTGTATGGTTTCTATGAAATTATATTTTGGACAAACACAAATGGGAGTAAATTTTAAAAAGTGTGTCTGTGTATGTGTGAGTAACAACAAAATTTCATATTGTAGGACTTCATGTTGTATTGCTGCTCTATGTTTGATTATCTCTGTTGTCACATTCGCATCAAATAATTTCTCACTTTAATGCAGCAAAAAAAAAAAGGAATGAAAACAACAACACACCATTAGCTTCAACAATTTTTGTTCGAAACAATTTTTAACAGCTGAGAATAAAGAAAATTACTCTGTTGAGTTTTGTTGACCACCACTTTCATGCGATGACTGAAATTAACGCGATTTCCGTTATTGAATTATGAGTACTTAAGCAGTATGTTTCGTTATTATATGGCAACGAATTTAGATATCAAACAGGGATTTTGAAAATAAAAAACAAAATCATCCACAAGGGTATTAGGAAAAATGGTCTTCATCCAACCAATAGAGATACGGGTTCGATATGAGTCGGTTCCTTACAGCGCGTATTGTCTTCAGGATTGGTTGGATCAACCAAAGACACAAATCCTATCACCAAAATAGAGTTGAAACATGGGACGAACTCTAGCTTGGCAAACAGTTATCTGTCAGGAATGTTAGGCATGCATCAATAACAACCAATTGCATCACCCTAATACCAGATCGACTTTTTTTATTCAAATTGATCCGTGCCACAGATGCCCGTGGTGACCGATGGCTGCACGGATTGCTCTCAATATTGCAATAGGGTGGGCTTCTAAATGGAAGAGCTAGAAATCAAACTTTGGCTCTAGTTACTGATTTTCGAAGCCGATATATGCGCGATCAGGGAGTGTATAATCTGGGCTAGTAATCCTTTCATAAGCTCGACGTATAGGAATTTAAATAACTTTACAGATAGTCAAATGACAATTAGGGGATCAACGACCCTCCTGAAGTGTAAAAAGGCGATTAAAAATTACTTCAGGCATGTAATAGTAAACATTTAAAGGGTTTCTAGTATAATAATAGAGCCAGAGTATTGCCTACCATAAGTAGCTTGTCCTACAGCCCGCTACACCAAACGACAGTAACGACAGCTATGGACGAACTTAGTCACAACAGAGTTCTAAATCAGCATCCACCGCCTATCTCGTATAATGAAAGGCAGCTGCCCAGGGTTACTAGAATCATCCTGGCCCAGCTGAGATAAGGATAGGCGAACATCTTGAACAGCTATAGGGCAAAGATCATTCCGCTCATGCAATCAAGGACCACATGATGCGGTGCACCTCTTTGGTTGCCCCGAAAATCCTACAACCCTTCAACCTATAGACTTGTGGCTGAATTCAACACTAGCAGCGGACTTCTTAGGACTGCCGATCACGTAAAGACCACTACCTACATACACAACTAACAACTCATAATTCCATATTTTAATCCATATCATCTCTACCAGAATCACATAGGCGTACAATTCAAGCACATAAACTAATTTTCTTATATCCACAGGGAGATACTTCCGGAGATAACAGCCGAACTGTTACAAAAACAACAGAAGTTTAAAGTCGACCTAGGAACGATATGTTTTTGAAAAACTTTTCATGGAAAATTTTAATTACTCTCAGAGTTTCTGCCAGAAATCTGCTGAGAGGAACGTCGCCGAAGAAATATTTCTCATATGTATTACGTTTTGATATCTGACCTTGGGTTTGAACTGTGCTCTCACATCTAATACGCCAACACACTACCTAATAGGCTACCACGAGTCGGTATTATTAATTAAGTTGGTATTTCTAATGGTGAACCTACAACCATCCTAAATGATGGCTTAGGTTAGGTTAGGTTAGAGGACGTGTACTTGTCAATTAAGACAAGTACAGCACTCGGAGGTCGTATTGACCCATTGTACAACGTCCTAGTTTCTCACACCACTTATGGTGTGTGTGTGTTAATTTTATACATGAGTGGTGGGACCGACAGTTTAAAGTCGACTCCGAACGTCAGATTTTTGAGAAACTTTTTCATGGCAATTTTATTTATTCTCAGAGTCTCAGAGGAAGTCGTCGAAAAAATACTTTTTGTATTTTGTCTTTGATGCCTGGCCTGGGGCTCGAACCCAGGCTTTTGCGTCTAATAAGCCAACACACTACCTACTAGATTACGGCGACTTCAAAAAATGATGGCTTAGGTGTACGTCAAAAGCCATGAGAATCTTGGTTTCTCTCCTCTCCTTCAACGTACCTACCTAACTATCTATTATTTTCTTTAAAGGTACGTACATACATACGTTACAAGTATTCTTATTATTACCACTGAACTAAATAAGACCTTTTGTTTGGTATATTGTAACAGTCCACAGTCTTCGGCTTACCGACTTATCTGCCTTTAATATTCTAAAGTCCTTATCTTGAACAAGCAGTAAACAAGCGAAAATAGTTTAATTTAAGGCCCTAGCTTTTTGAATACAACAACAAGTTTTTGAATAAAACATCTTTTAAATTATTCCACGTAGTCTCCTTTGAGTTCTGCACACTTTGTTCAACGTTTCTCCCATTTGATTAAACCTTCTCGGAAACAAAAACTGCATCTGGTTTGAAGAGAAGAAATTGCTCCACTTGATTTCATTCATATAATACAGTAGATAGGCGTCATTTTATAGCCAGTTATTTAGCGTTTGCAATGATGCAGCAGCCTTGAGAGTATTCGAGAGAAAAGTCCTACGTCAGATCTTCGGTCCAGTGCGAGTTGGCCATGATTTCCGTATCCGATTCAACAATGAGCTGTATGAGCTCCTCAACGACATAGACGTTGTGCAGCGTATTAATATCCAGCGGCTGCGCTGGCTCGGCCATGTCGTTCAAATGGAGAAGGCCAGACGGGTATTTGATGAGGGGATCTGCGGAAGGCGGCGAAGTGAACGAACTTGTATGCGTATTCGATTGGTTAAACCAATTGGCGTAGGCGCGCAAGACGCAGAGGCGCCTGGAAGGCTGTGTTGCAGCAGGCCGATATCCGTTAATCGTATTGTTAATGGCCAATTAAGTAAAGTAAGTAAGTCTTTAGCATTTGGAGTCGCCGTAGTCTAGTAGTATTTATTAGACGGTAACTCGTCGTTCAAACTTCAGCTCAGACTCAAATCTCAAACAAGATGAAATACGAAAAAAATATTTTTTTGGTGACCTTCTGCTCTTAGCAGTCTTCTGGCAAAAACTCTGAAAAGAAAATCAAATGCCATGAGAAGTTTTTCAAAACTCCGTTGTTCTGAGGCGACTTTAAACTGTAAGTCCCATCACTCATGGTTAAAATTAACACACATAACATGGATGATGTGTGAAGCTTGTTTGTAATCCTGAATGAAGGGTTGTAATGAGAACTTAAGTACGATACAAACATGTTTTTTGATGTTTTTTTTTTCTTCCAATAATCATAATTTCTTTATAGACAAGCTTTAATTTAATTTTATTGCCACATAGGCAGCACCGAACACAATGTAATAAGCCAATGCGTAATAAATTTATCATCACAATTTCTAACTAAAATTCAAGATCGTAAAAACTTGATTGTTGTATAACCATAAACCGAAACGATTTAATAGTAATTTAAATCATTTGAAATCCATGAAAACCATTTGGCATATTGCCTCAATGCAATCAAAATGAAGAAATCAAAATATTTCTGAGAAATCGTAATAAAAATCATCTTGAAATTTTGTAAAATTTTTAGCCTCAATTTTAATACACAACTGATTATCAGTTAAAGAGCGTTTAAACTGTTTACGCAAGTAAAACAGAATTTTATGGAACTACTTGAAATGGCTCATTAAAAAAAAACAGTTTTTTAACTGTTGCTTTGAAATCTAAAATTGAAAATAAAAAAAATTCAACTTCAATGGCGGCAATGTGTGCAAATCACAATAATTAGCGTAGTTTTGGTTTAAACCAAACCATTTTGCTCTTTTTTTCATTTCTTTTTTTACATTTTATGGGCCAAATTGTATAGAAGGCCTATAAAAAGAGAATTAAAATAAAATCCAACAAAATAAAGAAACAGGGTTAATAAACCCTTTAAATGATGTGAAATTTAAATGGATATTAAATATCTGTTGTTATGAAATGAGTTGAGAAAATCGGTTAGAATCTAATTTTATTTTCTGTAAATTATTTTTCCCTTTTTAAGGTCGTTGATAAGGATTATAATGTGCTCCTTCCAACATCACTGATGCCATAAACTTGCGGGTTAAATATTCCGTATTTGCATCAGAGATCAGTAATGAATCGCTTTTTAGCTACTCATAAGTACTCATGAGAGCAGTCATCAAGTGTGTTGGCTTGTTAGACGAAAAGCCAGGGTTCGAGCCCCAGGCCAGACATCAAAATAAAATACAAAAAGTATTTCTTCGGCGACTTCCTCTCAGCAGATTTCTGGCAAAAACTCTGAGAGTAAATAAAATTGCCATGAAAAGTTTGTCAAAAATCTGTCGTTCGGAGTCGACTTTAAAACTGTAGGTCCCACCACTCATGTAGAAGATTAACACACGCAACATAAGTGGTGTAAGAAACTAGGTCGTAATCCTGACTGAAGGGTTGTAATGACCATTTATTTTTTTTTTAAGTACTCATGAAATTTTGAGTATGAGTGAGTCAACAGCAGTGTTGACTTATTCGTACTCAGTACAACATTGATTTATAAGTACAAGTTGCAATGAGTAGGAGTACAATGTTGACAGCATACTTATAACATTCGAAATATATTTGATTCATACGCCTACTCATTCAGATTCATAAATTTAGAAAAATACTCTTATAATACTTATAAATGATTCGAGGGATTCGAGTAATTCGAATCATTCATCAAAATTTACAGTCTTAGTTGTTGTTGTTGCATTTACAAAGAAAGAAGAAAGAAAAAGAAAAAGACAAAGACAGCAAGCGAACACACAACCTTCTAGTGAGTATTGTAGTGTTCGTACGCGAATCATACTTATTTTGTGATTTGTGTATACGATGAGTCATGGAGAGACGAAATCGATAACATCATGCGTATTGTTAAGTATGAGTACCATCAGTATTTCAAACTTTGAATATGAGTAGTATGAGTATGACATTAAAATAAGTATGAATGCGTATAAGTAGCAGAAATTATAAATATGATTCGAATCTACTCATCTTTTTGAATACTCATTGCTGACCTCTGATTTTCATTCATTGAAGTCGTTTCACCACACGCAGCCAAATCCGATAGAGCCGTTTGTTATCCCCATCGCCATATAAATTCATTCGTTTTTATTGTAGAACATTGTCGATCACTGCACAGAATCATAAATTCTGTTCGGCCCTCACTTGGAATAAGGCTTTCATATACGCACATGCCTACCTACATATATACATAATTGGCTATTACAACACTTTTGTCAGGATCATACATGAGTGGTGGGACCTATAGCTTAAAATCGATTCCGAAAGATATATTTTTGAGAAACTTTTCACGGTAATTTTCATTTACTCTCAGAGTTTTTGTTAGAAATCTGCCGGAGAATTTTTTTTTCGTATTTCGTTTTGTTGGAGATGTCTTACGTGATGGTTTGAACCGTGGCCTCATGTCTAATAGGCTAACATAGTACCTACTAGACTACAGCGCCTACACCCTTTATTTTATTTATAAAACACTTCATTTCCAAATATCCGTCTCTGACTCAATGCAATCTTATGTAACAATTGTTCTTTTTGATTCGAAGAAAGTTATGCTTTAAATCGAAGCCCCAAAACTACCTCTTATCGTTTACTATCTTATGTTTTTATATCCGTTCTCGCTTACATGCTACATGTGTAGACTTTTTTCTAGATTAAAACCAAAAATTCCAAGCCTCGTTGATTGTCCTGATTCTCCAGTTCACATAAGTGTAAGTGTATACATACACTGAGCGCCAAAAGTCAGTAAAAACCACTGAAATAATTCGTTTTCTTAGGATAGAGAGAAAAGTAAATGAGAATAGTCGAATAAATTTCCAAAAATATAAACGTTATTATTTATAAAATTTTAAAACAAAAACAACAATTCATGGTAAAGGAACTTTTTTTATACTTAAAAACAAAACTGTTTTACACTTAAGAACAAAAGTGTTGACTTACTTATGGCGCTCACTGTATGTGTAAGTGTGTGAATGTGTAAAATTTTCCATTAACAAAAATACAAAAAAAAAAATAAAAGGAATTTCAATTTGTTGTTCATTTTATTGTTAAGATTTTAATAAAATGTATCCGTTTTTACCACATCACCACCTCCCATCTCCTCTCCTTTTCTTCTCTCATTTATATTGTGTACCATTTTTTGTTCTTCTTCTTTTATTTTTATTTTTATTTTCATTTTCATTTTACTTTTATTTCCTTTAATTCTTATTACAGTCTATATTGCCTGTTACGGCTGTAGATAGTGACGATGCCATAGCCAGCGCCCATACCCTATTATGGTCATTGAGAGGCCATTAACATACGAAACCCCGAATAACTGAAGCAATAATGCCGTCTTGTCTTGTCTTGTCTACTGTTTTGCTGTTCTCTGTCTGTGTTCTGTTGTCGTTATTGCGGATTTGGTGTGGCAGCAAATTTCGTAATGGAATAAAACAAAAACCAAAAAAGAAACAAAAAAGGAGTCTAAAGTTTGTTTTTAAGCCGTAATAAGGAAATCTTAATAAAGTTAAATAACTTTTATGGACATAAGAGGAAATGTCGAAAAACGCTAACACCATACACCATTCAGGCTATGGTAAGAGAAATGATTCAAAGTAGAATGTAGAAAGGATTTGTATAAAATAGGCAGAACAGACAGAAACAGAGACAAAAAGGTTAAAGTACGATTTAAAAGTGACATTAAGAGTTAAAGAAGAATAAAAAAGGAAATAAAAACGAATAATTTTTAAATTTTAATGAGACACTTAACAAACTGAGAGAATACGGAATTTTGTAAATTACAAGCATATTTTCATTTATGGTTTGTGTCTTTAATAACTTATACGACGGCATTTTGCCATTTATTCTCACCAAGCTTTTGGACGAAGGTATTTTACTTTGCAAAGCAGTTGAAATGGCGCTACTATGCGGTCTCTTATTAAGTGCTTTCTACTTTTAAATTCAAATAATTCAAAGTGTGTGTAGGACACCATCGATATTTTTTGTTCGTTTGAAAATAATACAGCGTGGGAAGTAATACAGCTCCTCTGGGTAGAACTGATCAATTTCTAAGACTCTGGTGTATAAATCAGGTTCAATTTGATCGATGCTATGGGTTATGTTGGCTTTCGGAAGCGCTGTAGTTTGTAGCTTATACGCATACACCTGAGGCTTAAGAAAACGATACAAAAAATATTCTAATGAGAGGCCATTACTTTTTGGATATAAAATAGTTCAAACGTTTGCCAGAGCCTTTCTGGGTGGAGAGCACTCAATGGCATGGATTGCCTTGGCTATGAGGACCGCTATGGTTTGTGGCTTTTTCGGATACAGCTGCAACTTAATAAAACACCACAAGAAAAGGTCTTATAGGGACAGAGGGCACTATCACGGTGGCCAGTTCGCATCACCTCCATGGAAGATAACTAAGCCTTTTAAATCTCAATGGGGCATAAGTTGTGCGGCATGTAAAGCCGTTTTATTACAACCATTTGTGTCACATCTTCCAATACATCAGCCTATACTGCTCACCCTTGATGGTGATAACCTGGTTAATGGTGTTTCAAAGAAATCTGGAGCTATAACGCCGTCAGTCCAAAGTCCATAGCAAACAGTGATGTTTTCGGAATGCATTGGCCAGTCGTGGATGTCATGTGCTTACAAACATGTTCACAGCATGCAGACTGTGTTGTTGGTATAAAATCCACATAATTTTCAGTTTTGCTTAACCTTTAAGAGACTCGTCGAAGTATTAGTATGTGAGGATAGACCATTTTGTGTGAAGCAATTTTATTAGTTCGGAGAAAACGCTCAAAAAAATTCTTCAAAACCAAGGCTTGGTTTTGTAAATGTCATTCGATCTTAACACCAGGAACATTCAACTGGTGCTATGAAAGCAGGGGTCACCCCAAACGGGCTGTTAATGACGAAAACGCAAAAACAGTACCCAAAATAGTTTTTTATGAAGTTAAGTAGGTCGAGAAAGCTGAGGCTGCTAACAAATTGAAGGGAGCATAGGTATTGTAGTCGCCGTAGTCTACTTCGTTGTCTTATTAGGCGTGAGGCCACGATTCAAATCCCAGGTCAGACATCTTCAACTCAACGAAATATGAAAAAATATTTCTTTGGCGACTTCCTTTCAGCAAATTTCTTGCAAAAACTCTGAGGGTAAATAAAACTACCATGAAAAGTTTCTCAAAAATCAGTCGACGTTAATCTGTATGTCCCGCCACTTATGGATGAAATTTACACACACAACAGAAGTGGTGTGAGAAACTAGGTCAAAATCCTAACTAAAGGGTTGTAATGACCAATTATGACAATTTTTATTTGCTCTCAGAGTTTTTGCCAGAAATCTGCTGAAAGTAAGTCGAGGAGAAATATTGTCTCATATTTCGTTTTGGTTGAAGACGTCTGACCTGTTATTTGAACCATAGTCTCACATCCAATAAGCCAACTTACTACATATTCAATTCAGTCAATTTTCCTTGTCCACCTTTTAAATTTAAATTCGCTTTCTTAAACAAATTATCAGCGATAACAATCATATTAAATTCAAAGCAAATTTTCTTTTATTCTTGTTCTAAACACAGCTTATTATCCTTTCCATCTTAACACAGTCAATTCTTCTCCAATTCTTTTTAACAATTTAAATGGAAAATTAAAGTAAATCATCATGGTTTTAACCCAGATTTAAATTGTCATGAATATTTTATTTTAGCCACAAAAGAAGAAGAAGAATAAAGATTGAAGCAAAAAAAAAATATGCCAAATAAACAAAGAAAGGCAAAAAAATGAAAACAAAATAAGCAAAAAACACAAAAACAAACAAAAAAAAGGAAATACAAAATAAAACAACAGGCACAAGGATATTCAGAAGAAAAAAAAAACACTTAAAAAGCAAAACATTCTGGTTGCCGGGCTGGCAGGCAAGCAGGCAGGCAGGCAGTCAGTCATTCGGGTAAATTATAATTTGCAGCATAAAATTGAGGACAACATTTCCAGGCTAACACACAGTTAACGGCAATCCTACTTGACTATTTATAAATTCGTTTCTACTTCAACACCAATCACAAACACCACCTACATACATACCTCTCCCTTGCTTTGGCTATTATGCTTGTCATGCCATCTGCCAGCCATCTGCCACCCACTACCACTTCTACTCATTATTTAAATGCATTGGCGTCACACCGACCACAATCAACACCAATTTGGCGGAAGTAACGCGATAAATTTTATTGTTTCTGGATATTCGTCTTCCTTTCCTTATTTTCTCCATTCTATTTTGTTTTGTAATTATACGCTGTAGTGTTTTATTTGAGTTATAAGCGAGAAAAATTTCTTACAGCCTAGTTAAAGCATAAAACAATCTTGAAATACAAAACCAATGGAAGCCTATGTCCAGCCATAAGACCTATAGTTTGAGAGATAATTTGCTACCAACCCAAATAGATTTTACCAAGAAATGTTTAAAAGAGCCCCATTAAGAACCCTCATTATAAGACGTTAGATACTTTACTTACTTACTTAATTGGCCATTAACAACCCGATTAATGGATTTCGGCCTGCCTTAACACATCCTTCCAGGCGCCTCTGCTCTTGCGTGACTACGCCAGTTGGTCACACAAATCGATGACAGGGCATCCTCGATTTGGTCCTTCCAACGCAAACAAGGTCGTCCTCTTCACTTACTTTCGCAAATCCCCGCATCAAATAACCGTCTCACCAGAGCATCCTCTTCCATTCGGATGACATGGCCGAGCCAGCGCAGCCGCTAGATATTAATACGCTGTACAACGTCTATGTCGTTGAGGAGCTCATACAGCTCACTGTTGGATCGGATGCGGAAATCATCGCCAACTCTCACTGGACCGAAGATCTTACGACGTTAGATAAATCGCTTTATTGAGTTGTAAGCCTCCTCTGACCTCTTGCTAGATCAGTCAATCCAAATTTTCTGCAAATGCCACTTAGAAGTGGCTGTAGTCTAGTAGGTAGGGTGTTGTCTTATTACACGACATTACCCCTGGTCAACCCCTGATGCAGACATCTTGAACAAAATGAAATACGAACAAAGATATTGCTTCGACGACTTACTTTCAACAGTCTTCTGGCAAAAACTCTAAGAGTAAATAAAATTGCCATGAAAAGCTTCTCAAATCTGTCGTTTGCAGTCCACGTTTGAACTGTAGGTCTCATCATTCATGGATGAATGTCCTGAACGATGTGAGAAGCTAAGTTTTAAGCCTAACTAAAGGGTTGTAATGACCAATTAAGTAAGTATGAATACAGTCATCTTGTAGTCGTCTCCACTGCACAATGGCCTCTACTATCCCCTTCTATCACGCTTAGGTGCATTCTGTGATTAATAGTCAATGAAGAATATCTATTGCGATCATTACAAACCTTCAGTCAGGACTACAACCTAGCTTCTCACACCACCTATGTTGTGTATGTTAATGTTATACATGAGTGGCGGGACCTACAGTTTCAAGTTGACTCCGAACAACAGATTTGTGCGAAACTTTTCATGGAAATTTGTATTTACTGTAAGAGTATTTGCCAGAAATCTGCTGAGAGGAAGGAAGTCGCCAAAGAAATATTTATTTTCATATTTTATTTAGTTGGACTGACTTGGGGCCTCGGTTCGAAGGCCTCAGGTCTAATAAGCCAACACACTACATACTAAACTGCAACGACCACATTGCGATCATAGTGTCGTTGAATCAGCCGTTCCTCAGGTTAGGTTAGTTGAGCTTTGAGGACGTGTACTGCCATGTCGGCAAGTACAACTTCATTGAATCCATCCTAGATAAGTCACAGAAAAAAAATTGGAGAATATGAAAAAAAAGTAGTGAAAAGAAAGGGGAAAGTTATAGAGAGAGGTGAGGGAAGATCCCTCCTTCAGAAAGATACTACTCAGCTGGACCAATGTCACTATAAACCTCGCAAGATCCTTAACGTAGGCCACCGATAGAAAGTTCGATTTAAGAAAGAATCCTCTGCCTAAGCTATTTCGCCTCATCTTGCCAGAGACTGGACAGTTACAGAGAAAGTGTTCTATAGGCTTTATCTACTCCTCATCCGGACATATCTCAGACCGGTGTCAGCAACCGAACCTCGCAATGCCTCTTCGGTAGCCTAGTTGCGAGTAACAAGCCGGATTTATTCAACTATCATCCTCGATGGAAGGCGAACGGCTTCTTGACACTCAACAACTCGATCTTTGTTCCTAACATGCTCAGTCTTTCTCATCCATATTGGGATAATCTCATAAAGATAGCAGAGTGGAGGCCTAGAATCAACCACTACAAATTATGAATCTAATCTAGCGAGTTCATTCGACATCTCCTGCACACGTATACCATTGTGTCACAAGAAGGCTGTCATGAAGGCCTCTCATGAAGTCCTTACAATCATGAACAACTTAGGCTAGACCGATCCAATCTTGTCAATATAGTTCACGGCAAATTTCGCATTTGAAGAGGTTTGGCCATCTACAGGTTCAAGTGCCTTCAAAATTGCAAATGTTTTCATTTGAAAGACGCCAGAGTTATCATTAAATCTAAAGTGAAGCTCGATTTCGATGTACACACGGAAGAGCCTTGCCAAGCACAAACAGTTACTTTGTAACAAATGGCCTGTATTTTCTGATTCAGATGAATGACTATGAAACTGAGTAACTACAAAGTACAATCGGTAGTACTTAAGCCTTCGAGTGATAGAACTTTCTATTCGATTCATTGTTCGTTTTGAGGGACAGGCTTTGACCGAATATAATTACAGGCCTGAACGGAGCAAATATCATTAAATTAGGAACTTGGAGACACTGGTTTGCATTACGAAGTCGAGAGGGGAATGTGAGACCTAGTACGCGTCGGGATAAACGCAAATTAATTGACAATATCAGCAGGGGTACATAGATTCCATGGAAAAACTTTCGGTCGAATATACTGGAGACCAGACAACTTAAAACAGGACTACAATATCAACAGGACCCTAAATAAGCATAATGGTGACTCAGTAGCAACTGCGGAACTAAAGGTTAAGATTTTGTACCTTTACTTTACGGTTATTAATCATTGATCCTACATGACCCACCGAGTATGAGCGATCACAAAATCAATCAACAGTCTTAGGGAAACAAACTCTTCTGCACTTCCATCTGAGAAGTGGAAACCAAAATTACATACGAGTAGTTCTGTCTCTCTGTCCAAGAACTATAGCCCATTGCACTTACGTACTTAATTGGTCATTACAACGCTTTATTCAGGATTACTACCTACTTCTCACATCACCCGTGTGTTGTGTGTGTTAATTTTGTTCATGAGCCATGAGATGCACAGTTTAACGTCGGCTCCGTACGACAGGTTAGAGAAATTTTTTTATGGCTGTTGTTCAAGAAGGCAACATACTATTTACTATACTACGACGACTTCACTGAAATAAAAAGGCGCAAATGATGCTGCCTTATCTATACGCCTAGAAGGCAAGATTATAACGTCAGCGACATTGCCATGGCATGAAAACTACATGAGCATCGCAGGAAAGAAATCCAAGATCATAAATGGATAAAAAGACAAAAGGGTAGAAGCAAAAAACTTAGGATCGAATAAGAAATATTGATATGGTGTAAGGATGTGTCCGTTCCACTTTCAAGTGCAGGCTGAAAAGAAGCCGCTCTCCACTTTTTAAAACTTCTTGAAAAAGTCTGTCATTTTCAAACTTCTTAAGAGAAGGATCCCATACTGCCGTGTCATATAACATTTTTTTATTCTGTTGAAATCACTTAAATTTTTAATCAACTTCTGTGAATGAAATGAAATTATTTCGTTTCTTTTTTTCCTTTCAAACTTCAATTTAACTGACCATCAAGTCTCATTCTAATGAATGAATTTGAAATAAAAATACCCACAGAGAAATAAGATTTAAGGAGAACAATTAAATTCAAACAAACCTTATGCGGGGGCGGAGGCGTTAATAATTTACAAATTGTATACAATTTATAATGAAATCAACAGCTTAACAATGAAACAAAACCGCAGATAAAATTAAATCCATGCGATTGCCTTAACCGCCACCTAAATGTGCCGCTGTCCCTACATTTCAATATTGTTTGAAATGAAATGAAAAAAAGAAACCAAACAACAGGGTTTTAGTGAATTTACACTCACTGCCCCCCAAAAAAACAATTGTATTCGAATGAAACCATATTGCCGTGTTACATTATTAAGGGGAAAATACATTTAAAATTAAGCATAACCATGGAAATCTGTTTTCTTTTGTGTAATTGCCTCATCACCAACTCATCATCATTATCACCATCAGCATCACCATTATCGACCGACCGAGCGACCGACTGGCATCATCGTCATTATTTTCATCATAATGAGCAGAACAACTCATCAGGCTCATCATCATCACCCTCCCCCCCTTGATTGTTTGCCATCAATTCAATGTCAAACTCAAAACCGTAACAAATTATTTCAGGAGATTTTTGCCATTAAGAACTCTCACCATCTGTACCATAGAGAGGCAGGAGAAAATATGCTGTGAATGGAAATCAAATCAAATCAAATTTTATTTTATTTAACCGTCTAACGGAATACATTAAATTCTTCTTTATTTCTAAACATTTTTCGTTGGAAGGCATAATATTTTTGCTTTATTGTTCAACAGAGGAAAGAAAGGAAAACAAGCTTGTCAGGATAGAAATTAGCATTTATGCGCCGCCTTTAAGGGAAGGGATATGAAATTTATTTTTCTTTTTAAGTTAGTTTCCTATTGGCAATTGAGATGCGAGGCCTACTTGCTATGATACAGAAAGAAGGGATGGAAAACCTAAAAAAAATCTTTGCAAATTCAAAAGTTGTACTTTTTACTTCCAAGCCCAGTATTTGATTCATTCTCTCTGGAGAATTAAAACCTCCGGAGTTTTGAAAAGATTCACTTAAAAAATTGTCACAGTAGTAGTAGTAGTGATTTATGAACTGCCAAATAATTTCCCTTCTTCACCCATTGGTAAAATTCCCATGTCTAGGGAGCTTCAATCCATTAAAATATTCCAAACTGCAAGCGAGTACATAGACGTGGGTCTCAAACTAAGGCTGAATAGAAACACTTAGGCCTTATAAGATCCATTATTACACCAAAGTTTTCCATTTCAACAAGACCTGGATCCATTCGCAACTTCTGGTAAAGCCAGTTAGACTTCTAAGGTCCATTACCAATCAATTGTATTGTCAAAAGACATTAAGATGAGCTTGCATCCGTAACGCAATATCTATGAATCGTACTGAACGTATTACTTACGAGACTGCAGAGAGTGTAAGGCATTACATCTCCTTCTCGTCTACAATACACTCGGCTAGAATTGTCAGTTGATCTTGCTTATTGTAGAGGTTTTCACCTTAATGCTCTATTATTAGTCACGTTTTCTTAAATCATCTTCGCAGCACTTCATTCCCTGGTTTATATTATCATTACAACAATTTAGCCAGGATTCCAACATAGCTTCTCACACCAGCCACGACGTGTGAGTATTAATTTTATACATGAGTGGCGGGACCTGCAGCCTAACGTCGACTCCGAACAACAGATTTATACCCAGAGTTTTTTCCAGTGGGAAGAGAAAGCTGTATTCGAGATGCTTTAGCTGTTTGAACCACTAGAAGCACTAGAGTGAGAGCCAGCTCCTTATATTGTTACTACACTTAATTAAGGTTTTCTTTTTGATATGCTTGATAAAATTAATTCCCCAATCGCGCAGAATGTCTCTGCTTCATAGAGAAAATCGATCATGGACCTGCACTTTATAGGGAAGCATTATAAGCTTCTTTCAGAGTTTTAGCGTATTTGTCTCCCGTAGCTGGTGGCTCTTTAACAATACTACAGTCTGTCTGTTTTCTAGCTCTAGCTCGTATACAGAGCTTGCTATTGTCACTAAAATTATTAACAAACTGCACGAAATAAGGTTTTTATACCAACAGGAGTGATATTTCGCAAGAGGACATCAATTCAAATAAAAACGAAAAAATGTTTCCTATTATTGTCAGAGTTAATTTATATCCAAAATAAGCATGGAAATACCCATATGGTTAACCAGATGCTAAACATGCATTTACAATGTTTATAGTAACTCTGAGCAACAATATTGCTGCAACATTTGAAGAGACAACATCAACAAGCTGTTTCAACATTTGATTCGATAAGTGATTGATTGATTCATTGTTTGATATATTTTATATACCAATTCACAACATGCCAATGCAACATTTGTCTCATTATTGTTTACATACATAGGTGGCACGCATACAGTTAAACAGATGCAAGACATACATCCATAATGTTTATAGTATTCTAACCTACCGCAACAACATTGCTTCAACATTTGAAAAAACCACATCAGCATGATGCTTAAACATTTGTTTCGATGAGTGTTTATATATATTGTTCGGTCAATTTATACACCAACGTGCAAAATATTGCTGCATCATTTGTTTATATACATTGTTTGGTGTTTTTCTACACAATATGAAGAGTCATCAACATGCTGTTTCAACATTGGATTCGGTGAGTGTTTATAAACATTGTTTGATATAATTTATTCACCAACATGCCACTGCAACATTGAAACACTGTCATTTGTCTCATTAGTGTTTACATACATATGTGGCATGCAAATGGTTAATCAGATGCTAGACACATAACCACAATGTTTATAGTGTTGTAGCCTTTAGCAACAGCATTGCTGCAACATTTGAAGAGGCGACATCAACATGATGCTTCAACATTTGATTCGATGAGTGTTTATATACAATGTTTAGTGTATTTATACACTAATGCACAAAATATTGCTGCATCATTTGTTTATATACTGTGTTTAGGATTTTTCTACACAATATGAACAGTCTTTTACAACATGTTACGTGGCAATATTGAAGCTAATATGTTTATATGTGTTTGATTATTGTTTATTGAGATGAAGTGACAGTAGCAACTAAATGTAGAGATTCAAAATTATTTTCTGGTATCTCTACTGTCATTACGATATACATGAATGCTGCAGAGGACTCGTCGGACCTCTTATGCAGTTATTGTGAGGATAACGGCGATTAAGATGCTCTTAGAACTACCTGATCTACCACGTTATTCCCTACACTCACACAGCTACCACCAAACGGAGGACTGTAAACTCGGTAATGAGACTGAGTGCCACAAAATGAAGGAAGACTAGGAGGGGACATATTTTTGGATCACATCTAGTCTGGTAGTATAAAAGGCTGCTAGGATGAGGCCTTATGCCAATGTATCAGATTGAATTAAGCCTTGTATCTATCCATTGCGCCGTTTTTGCCAACGAATTTATGGATGAATTAGTAAAATCAGGTTCAGCTTTAGATGATATAAAAATAGAAGTCGGTGAGACCACTAATGGCTTTCTTTTTTGTGTTTATTGAGGAAAATTTTAATTCACTTGTTAACTGTGCTTTTAAAAGTCTCCTAAACGTATATCTCTTATAGACTTTAATTCTATCCCGTTGAATGAACAGAGAATATAAATCTCCTGTAGGTTCGTACTTCATTGTCATGATAATTTTGATGAATTGGTGAATTTTTTTTTAATGCATATTTCGATTACTTTTTTCTTTTTCTTCTCTTTGCCTAGAAAATGATTTAATTCTTCTTTTTCGATTCGATTTTCCTTTCATTTGCATAAATTTAAATCCTTAACAATCGAACGGAAATGCTCTTCTGCTTCTATTTATGCCTTCTGTCATTTCGATATTAATTTATGCCATCTTTTAAAATTGTTTTGACAGAAACTCTTGCTCATTTTTGTTAAAGTTGATATCTATACGCGAGGGTTGGTGCATAAATGTAAACTAAAGGGAAATTAATTGTTGATTAACTAGTACGCTTTAAAACACAGCTTGCATTGCTGTTGTGTCATGCTACTGTCATGAATAAATAATTTCTTTCTACCCTGTATACGATCAAGAAGCCCCATACACTGAAAATTGTATTTCCTTTTTGGTCGCAAATATCTGGTGTCCATAGTATATACATCATCTCTCTTAAAGAAACCAATTTTTTCTATTCCTTTACAATCTTCTAAGGACCATAAAACTATCTTCTTCATATTTTTATTATTTTTTTGGTTTATTTCAGAGGGCACAGACCAAAGACGACTAATTGTATTCAAATATCCACCTGCTGGAGTACACAATTCTACACCTATGCCTGCGCTGGGATTACAGCGATTTTAGGAAGATTTAGAAACATAGATTGTATGACATGATCCTGTGATCTTTCAAGGAAGCTCAAGACATGTATTCCGTATAGAGAGGAATGGGGACATGTTGATTCATCTTATAAACGACTTCGTACAGATCTTCAAGGTTAAAGGTTGGTTTGAGACTGAATGAAGACATATCTTGGCAGCCAATAAGTACAGATCACCAGACCATGTTGTTCAGCCAAGAGTGAGATTCATGCAGCCTACGGTGCTTATTATTTAATATGAAAACATTTTAAGTAGAGATTTAAGCGTACTTTCTGTTCCCTTATAAACTAGTATCTTTCATGTTGCTATTAGAGCACTGAGTTCCCTTCAGAGAAGGGAAAAAATTTATTACTGAAGCCATTACTAGTCGTTGCATTCTGGGTATTCATGCAAGACCTATTGATCTTTGCCATACGGGCAATGGTTTCTTTGGGAGTATGAAGAGGAAACTATTATTCAAATATTAGGTATATTGCCAAGCATTATATAGGCAAACGAGAAATCGTATAGATTTCTAACTGTAGATGATCTTACTGATCTATAATGATGGATATTGGTTGTTGGAGGCTTCATGTGGGCTATAACTGGTCTAAGTATGTCAATACTTTATATACCCGCTTCTGTTTCCTTTATACATAAAGAATTTTATTAAATCCCATTTAGTTCCGCATTTAGGACCACTGTTATACCAGAATTAATATCCAACCCGACTTCAGAATAATACTTGCTATTGCAGCAATTTTTATATTGAAGAGTTCAGTCAAGTTGTAGTCGTCGTAGCCTAGTAGGTAGAGTGTTGGCTTATTAGACGAAAAGCCCAGGTTCGAGCCCCAGGCCAGACATCAAAACCAAATACAAAAAGTATTTCTTCGGCGACTTCCTCTCAGCAGATATCTGGCAAAAACTCTGAGAGTAAATAAAATTGCCATGAAAAGTTTCTCAAAAAATCTGTCGTTCGGAGTCGACTTTAAACTGTAGGTCCCACCACACATGTATAGGAATTACAGGAGCTAAAGTATAGAACTCTTCCTCCTCTACATATTTAAAGCTTCTGCAAAAACATTTCGATGACAGTCAAGTTTATCGGCACAACTTTCATTAGAATAGTAGTAGTAGTGGAAAACGAAATTGCCATTTAAGCACAGAAGAAATCCTTTTCTTGAAGTCGCCGCAATCTGGTAGACAAACTGTTGGCTTATTAGACGACAGCCTGTGGTTTAAACACAAGCTTAGACATTTCGAATAAACTGAAATATAAGAAAATATTTCTGACGGTGAGTACCTCTAAGCAGTCTTCTGACAAAAACTCTGAGTGTAAATAAAAATTGCCATGAAAAGTTACTCAAATCTACTGTTCGAAATCGATGGCAATCTGAAGGTCCCAACACTCACGGTTAAAATGAACAAACACAACTTGGATGGTGTAAGAAACTGGGTTGAAACCGTGATTAAAGGCCTGGAATAAGTAATTAAGTGAGAGGAGAGTGTTCTGCGAAAGGCGGGAGTGCATGGCAATGGCACTATTTTTCAAAAAAGCGTCCAGTTGCTTGCGTACGCAGAAGACATTGGCATCATAGGGCGTACCAAGCGAGATGTTACTGCTGCCTTTAGTGCTATTGAACGGTAGTCTACTAAGACGGTTCAGGCAGTAAATGAGGGCAAAACAAAGTATATGTTATCGACAAGTAGAGCCGTGCGGCATATTGATTCTCATATTACGGCCGATAAATATACTTTTCATACAGTCAAGGAATTCACTTATCTAGGCTCCGCCGTTACCACGGCAAATGATGTCAGTCTGGAGATCTAGCGCAGGATCACTCTTGCCAACAGGTGCTACTATGGTCTCAATAGGCAATTGAGTAGCAGAGAACTCACCCTACCCGTGCTTCTTTTTAGCACAGAGGCATGGACCCTATTAAGCACTGATGCAGCTGTCTTGAGAGTATTCGAGAGAAAAGTCCTACGTAAGATCTTCGGTCCAGTGCGAGTTGGCGATAATTTCCGCATCCGATACAACAGTGAGCTGTATGAGCTCCTCAACGACATGGACGTGGTACAGCGTATTAATATCCAGCGGCTGCGCTGGCTCGGCCATGTCGTTCGAATAAAGGAGGATGTTTCGGCGAGACGGGTATTTAGTGTGGGGATCTGCAGAACTCAGGAAAGAGGATGACCTTGTATGCGTTGGAAGGAGGAAGCCCTGTCATCGATTGGTGTGACCAATGTAGGCGCTTAAGAAGCACAGGCGTCTGGAAGGATGTGTTGCGGCAGGCCGAAATCCGTTAATCGGGTTGTTAATGGCCAATTAAGTAAGTAAGTAAGTAAACCTGAGCTTTGAATTCTCGATCTGTCGTTTAATAAGCCAACGCACTACTTACTACACTTCTTACCGTCTTCCATCAAGTTACTGCAGCTCAATTCCTAAATTGGTTGCCATCTGTCAGCTGTGAAACTATATTTTACAAATATTTGCATAAACTTTGAATCCATTAATCTATTTCAAGAACTTAAGCCGCCTGATTTGTTATCCTTTAAAAATTTGAAAACCATGATGAAGAAGTCATAGTCTGGTAGGTAGTTATTAGACGTGAGCCCATGGTTCAAACCCCAGATCAGATATCTCCTGCCAAACAAAATACGAAAAAATATTTCTTCGGCAACTTCCACTAAGCAGTCTACTGGCAAAAACTCTGAGAGTAAATTAAAAAAAAAAATTGCCATGAAAAAATTCCTCTAAAAATCTGTCATTCGAAGTCGATTTCAAACTGTAGGTCCCGCCACATGTGGATAAATCTAACACACATAAAATAGGTGGTGTGAGAAGCTATGTTGTAATCCAGACTGAAGGGTTGTAATGACCAATTATGTATGTTCAAATGTATGATGAACACTTTTCTGAATTCTCTGGTGTATGAACCTGAATTACTCGTGTTTGTTGTCAGGCATTTGAGTGTCGTAAAATACTTCCTTATTCAGTAAACTTTACATACATCCTTTGTAGAAATTTCGGCAAACTTTTTTTGTCCATGGTTAAGACACTTTTCAATATAATTTTCAGGCAAATTATTTATGCCAAAATATTTAATATTTATTTACGAAATTTTCTAAATTTTCTTAATTTATGGCATCCCTATTGATGTATACTCGTATACAGCAGCAGCAATTAGGCAAATTCATTTTATTTGCCTTCTATTTAAACAATAATTTTATTGTTGTTGCTTAATGCATAATTTCATTTCATTTTAATTTTAATTTCCAAAATCATTTGATTACAGAAACTTCCTTCAACAGTTTAGTTTAGTTTCGAAAAGGCATTTTGACGGTATAATCCTGTTTTAGTAATACCTCAAGACAAGTCTTAAGACTGTTTATTTGCCTTAACTTTGAGGATGTGAATCCTATTTCAGGATTTTAGGGAATTTGAAAATTTTTATGTAAATTTCTTGTTGGTTGGGTTTGATTTCTTTGAATTTAGTTTTTTTTGGTATTTTTGGTATACGTAACGAACACCACTTAAGGCTAAAAACCATACAGAATTTTTCTGCCTTAATTTAATTAACAAAAGAACAGAAAGAAAGAAAGAAAGCAAGCAAATGGAAAAAACAAAAGGAATGCAAACAAGTCTTAGACTGTAGTCCCCCTTAGAAGTTAGTAGGCAGCAGGCATTAGGCAGCATAGTTGCTGTAGGGGGCTTGTGATATGCGAGTAATTCTGTTTGAAAATTTTTGTTTTAAATAAATAAAAGCCCTTGGAAAACTTCCTTAGAGAACAAATCAAATGAAATTAAAATACGAAAATTTAAACTGAATATATTATTACTTAATAAGCCAACAACAACAACAACAACAACAACAACAGCAACTACAAAAAAATCAGCAAAAAAAAAGAATATGCAAAGAAAAGAAAAAACCCGGAGACAAAAAGACCCAATACACGTTTCGCTTTAAACATTCAACTTAATTTTGTTAAAATTAAAGAGCCAGCTTAGTACACACTAAGAATATAGATAGAATACATAAGCCTAAGAAAACATAACATTTTTTAAAACAAAGAGGCCTATTATGTTGTGTGTTACTTAACATTTCCTTTTTTGTTTTTCTTCTTCTCTGTTTTGTATTCCGTTTTGTATTGTTCTTAATACTCTAGGCGCCTTTTAGATTTATTTTATAATTTCTCATTCACTTCTTGCCTTTATTTACATATTGCGACTCAAAGAAATTTTCAATTTATTTATGAACTCGCATATCATGTTGCACGAAATCATGTCAGAATCATATCAGCAT
Source organism: Sarcophaga subvicina (assembly GCA_936449025.2). Taxonomy (NCBI): domain Eukaryota; kingdom Metazoa; phylum Arthropoda; class Insecta; order Diptera; family Sarcophagidae; genus Sarcophaga; species Sarcophaga subvicina. The sequence continues at coordinate 15,073,255 of OW388083.2, read as the reverse complement.
TTAAATAATTCATACGGAAAACGTGGTAACTTTCTCTACTTAAAATAAAAAACTTCATTAATTTAATAACGTATTTAAAATAAAACATATTTTTGTTTGTGTTTTTCTCAACATCGTCCTAAATATTAATATTTTTAATGGAATGGGTAGGGAATACCAAAAAATTTTTGATTTAAAATTTTTTAAAGCATTTTTGCATGGAAAATAAAGTGTTGCAGGTCCAAAACTCTTGCGGTTTTAATGACGATTATTTTCTAATGATTCGAGAATTGAAGTTATTAAGTAATAGCAATCGTTTTCTTTACATACATACATACATACAGTTATAAAGTATACATACGGTTAACAAATTTCAGAAATTTTTTAACCAATCCGTTTTCGTTAAAAATCTTTATAGTTTCCTCGATTTTAAGACGGTCTTTTGCATTGGTTAAAAAATTTCTGAAATTGAACTGAATTATGGAGAAATTTCTGAAATTTGTTAACCGTATGTATACTTTTGTGGCTGAGTATATATAATACGTCATTACAACCCTTCAGTCAGGATTACGACCTAGTTTCTTACCACCACTTAAGTAGTGTGTGTTAATTTTATACATGAGTGGTGGGACCTACAGTTTAAAGTCGATTCCGAACTGCAGATTTTTGAGAAATTATTCGTGGCAATTTTTATTTGCTGTCGGGGGTTTTGCTTGTACTGTAGGTTCCAATTCAAAGTCTTTTCCGAACCACAGATTTTTGAGAAACTTTTACATGGCAGTTTTATTTACTCCCAGAGTTTTTGCCAGAAATCTGCTGAGAGGCAGGAATATTTCTTTATATTTCGTTTTTGTCTGATATGTAGTTTGAACCGTGGCTTTGTGTCTAATAACCCAACACACTGCCTACTAGACAATGGCGACTTCGGGGTGCTGTGAGAACCTCGGTTATATCACTGACTGAAGGATTGTAACGATCAATTAGGTAAGTAAGTAACGAACAAGGTGAAGGAAAAACGTAAGACGATAACGTATAAAGGCTTATATAAGAGGGTATGAGAAGATAAGCTAGGGATAAAGTCTTATGGCAGTTACGATACATATTTTGGGCACAATGGAAGTGGTTGTACATCAAAAAATTAAGGATTATGACCCCTTTCTAAAAGAGACAGTTAAAATAGTTGTATTGATTAGAATAAGGAAGGCGATTGTTGTGCATGATCGGTGAGTTTATTAGCTCTGAATGATTACCGCTGACAGTACTTGCAATGCGATTAAGTTTGCAATACTGATCATCACATATCTCACATAAAAAGAGGGGTTGAACTCTTGAGCTTAAAGCAACACAATGGTCCTTAAGTAAACCGGCTATTAAAATTCTACTCAACGACTCCGACTTACTTTTTCGCGTGACACAATGGTCCTTAAGTAAACCGGCTAATAGGGTTCTACTCAACGTCTCCGACTTAACTTAGTCATCCTCTAAGTGTCCTTATAGTATAATTCAAATCGGTGAAACATTCCATTTTTTTCCTGAGCCTTCCATTGTAACGTGACCAGTTCCACAATAGCAGTGAATGTTTATGTGTTTGTATGTTACAATATAAGCAAATTTAGTATGTGTGAATACAATTCCTGTACATGAGAATATCTGCATGGGTATGTTGTATGTTGTAACAAATGTTCATTCTCCCTCCCTCTCTTTCTCGCTCTGCCTTTTCCTTTCTGTTGTTTACCATCAAATTTGTTTATTTCCTTACTCGTTAGTTTATTTGTTTTTGCTTTGCTGCTACTATTGTTGTTGTTGCTGCTGTTGTTAATTTCTGTTAATTAAGTATGAAAACTAAAAATTTTGTATGGAAATTAAACGTTTTTTTTAATTTTCTGTCACTAATTGCAAACGTTGTAGTTTTGTGGTTGTTGTTGTTGTTGTTGCTTTTGTTTTTGTCATGTCAAATTAAATAATTATTTTAAAATTTACACAATTAATTAGAAGTTTGTCACATGTATTTAAGATTTAAATGAGGGGAATATGGTGGATACATATATAAATATTTACATACTCTAGGGTATATGCAAGAATTTTATTCTTATTGTTGTTGTTGTTGTAAAATTTTCTAATTTAATATATTCTGTTAATTAGCATAAAGCAAAATAAAATAAAACTTTAGTTTTAAGAGGTTAAAACATGGATGTGTCCTGTATAGAAATTAACTAAAGGCAGGTAATTATAATTATTTGTTCCAATGTATGTACCTCGAGACTATGATTTTTCCACATTCACTTCTGGTTTCCCCGATACCCACATGCGAAAAATTTGTGAGAAAAAAGTGAGCAAAAAACCTCATCGCTGTAGAAAAATCTGTACGAGAAATATTTACGGCACTAAAAAGAGTCAGCAGACTTTAAATGTTGTATGGGTTGAAGGAACAAATCCTTTAGTCATGATTACAATTTATTTTTACATACCACACACGTTCATACATGAACGGCGTGAACTACAGTTTAAAGTCGACTCCAAACGATAGATTTTTTGAGAAATTCCCTTTAGTCAAGACTATAACCTTGCTTTTAACAAAACCGACGTTGTGTGTACTGAATTTATCCATGGGTGGCGTACAGTTTAAGTGAACGACAGTTTTTCGTTTTTTGGGAAACTGGACAGAACCAGTATGATTTAAGGAAGAGCTTCGCAACCAGCCTTAATAACAAAATGAATTGAGTAATCTAAAAGCTCTTAAAAGAGGAACTATTTTGTAGCATGCAGGTGGTACAAGAATGGATCTTGAAACCGGAGCAGTAGTATTTGGACACCAGAAAGAAATATTTCGAGAAAACTCGCAAGTATTTTCCAAGCAGAATTCTATTGCATCGAAAGATGTATCCAACTCGACTTGGATAGAAGATACAAAAGAAAAAACAGAGCAATATTATGTGACAGTCAGGCCGCCATTTGAGCACTCGGCCTTTATGAAATTAAATCGAAGAGAGGCTGGGACTGTATGAGGAAGCTGAATCAGTTAAGTAAACAAGAATAAGATTACCATCTTCTGGGTCGTAGGCCTTGTTGGAATTCGCAAGTATAAGCAGCTAGATGAGCTTAGAAGGAGGGAAGCTTTCACGCCGTTGATGGGCCTAGAACACTTCTATGAAATGGGGGCAGATGTTTGGCAGACCGAAAAAGAAGGTAATAATTGGCAAAGAATTTTCTCCAGGCAAACAAAACTTCTGTTAGGCAATTATAATAAAAGGAGATCTGATTCTTGCAATAGATTATCCAGGAATAGTCAGACATTTATAGCCAGGACATTTGACAGGGCACTGTAGAGTCTGAGTAGAGAATGGAAGTTGTTTCGAGCCCATCATGAAGACTCTGTGACATTCATTAGAACCAGCGGACCTACCAAAAGCAAACACCTGGGCGCCTATTAGGTGCGAGGCAGGGGATTGCCATTGTTGACCCCGTGTAGAATCCTAAAGTTTGTCAGAGTAATTGGTTCAGGAGACATTATAGGGATGGCCTATAAAATTGTATGATCGTAGTACTAAGACAGCTCTTCACGACAACAATACTTTGAGATGAGAAACCTCTGCGGATTGGTAAAAAAAACTCTACATCATCCTATCAGATTCGAGGCAAGGAATTGTCATTGTTGACACCGTGTAGGATCCTGATGTTTTTCAGAGCAATTCGTTTGGCAGAGACCTTATGGGGAGGCCCAATAAAGTTAATGGGAAGTACAATAAATTGTGTGGTCGTAGCCCTTCACTAAAATAATAATTTGTGATGACAGATCTTTGCGGAGTGGTAAGAAAGTCAAGATCATCCTTTGGTACATAGTCTTCAATAAACTAACAGAATCGGCCTTCACACTTAGCTGTGCTGTTTTGAAGCAAATTTTATACTCCTCTATGAAACAAAACCTTGGCTACAAATTTGTAAGTAAGTGGCACAGGAAACGAATCAATTTTAAATTAAAAAAATAAAAACAAAAAAAATCTTCAAATTTGTTGTTGTTTCTTTTAATAAATTATCTTTATTTGATTTTATTTCCTTCGAAATTATTTTTTCTTTCTATAATCATCATCATATTCATCATCTTCATCATCAACATCATCGTTGCGATTATTGGGATCAACATCAGCATCATAGTCGGGCAAATTAATTCTGAGGCCATCCTCTAGAGAACGAGCAGCAGGAGCAGCAGCACCTGGCGGACCAGCAGGGCCAATAAGACCAGGAGGTCCTGGTGGACCAGCAGGACCACGTTCACCAGGATAACCACGACGACCACGACGGCCAGGTGGTCCTATGGGGCCTGGTATGCCAGTACGTCCCGACGAGCCTCTTTGTCCTTGGGGCCCGGTAGGGCCTGAGCGTCCTGATAAACCTTCAGGGCCTTTATCACCTTTACTACCCTGGGCACCGGGTAAACCTGGATTCCCGGGTGGTCCTGGAGGTCCTGGTTGGCAAACACAAGCGGATTGTGGCAGGATAACTGCTGCTTGTGGCTGGCGGTGTACCAAACCCAAAGCTCTTTGCTCATTACGATCCGTAAAACGTTTGGCGGCCACAGCCATTAGAATGGCAATTAAAACTAAAAGGAGAGGAAAGGGGTATATGTTAATAACAAGAAAGAATTTAAAAAAATGTTCGTTTAGTTACCCAAAATTGTTCTTAAAGTTGTCATGTTAAACTACAAAACCTTAATACAACTTCGTTATGCATGAGCCCAGGGTTTTATATACTTTGCTTACTATGCTACCACCATTATTGTTGTTATTGTTTTTGTTTTTAATTTCAATTCTATTTGTGATGTTTATCACTTTAATTCTATTTAATCGTGTTTTTCTTTAGAAATTTCATTTCATTTGAAAAGCATTTAAAATTTAATACAACGTTTATGGCGATATTGATCTCCAAAGAATTCCTAAGAAATTGATTTGACTTTAAAGAAAGCAGGCGAGTATAAAAATTCAATTTAGTTGTGTAACTTAAATCAGTATTTTTGTAAGCCATGAAGTTAACGGTTGCCTTGCTATTTGGTAAGTTTTTAAAACGTTGTATGTGTTCTTTATTCCATTTAAAGTTTAAACAACTTTAATCTTTTTGAAGGCTGCTGCTTTGCCCTAAGCGTAACACAATTTCAAACCCAAGTTGGGCCACCAGGACCTCCCGGTCCTCCGGGACCAGTGGGTTTGCCTGGTCCTAAGGGTGAAGTCGGTGATCGTGGTCAAGATGGCAGGGAAGGCTCGCCGGGGCCTAGAGGTCCATCTGGCAGACGTGGCAAAACAGGTCAATCTGGTCTTATAGGGCCTCCTGGTACGTCGGGCATAAGAGGTCCTCGCGGTTATGATGGCGAACGTGGTCCTGAAGGACCTGCAGGTCTTTTGGGGCCGCCTGGTCCTCCAGGTCCAGCAGCACCTGCTCCAGCACCAACACCAGCTCCACCTGCCGCCGGCTAAAGTAATGATTTTCAACGTTATGGTAACCGTTACGTTATGCTAGTGGATAAAATGTAATGAAATAAAGCGCATAATAAAAAAGAAATAAAAATTCATAGAAAACTACATGAAAATTTTCAAGCTATTTCCTGACATAAGTTAGCTTTTAATTTACGTAACGTGTGGCCCATATAGCATTTAGCAAAGAGAATTTAAATTTAATACTTCCACTGAAGATCAACAGCCTTTCCAATATTTGTAATCAGAAAAGTCAACAGCCAGCGCAATAGTCCATTAGGTAGTATGTTGGCTTATTAGATCAGAGCCTGTGGTTTAAATCCAAACTCGGACATAAGGAAATATGAAGCGAAATATTTCTTCAGCTACTACCTCTCTGACTGAAGAGATGTAATGACTAATTATGTAAGTAAGTAACTTTAATTTTACATAACGTAGGGATATACTAGGTGTGTGGCCCATTTGAGTATTTACTGCACAAATAGCAAAGTTTAAAATTAAATACTTACAGTGAAGATGAAAAACCATTGCAACATTTATAGTCATTAAATCCGTGGTTCAAACTCAAACTCAGATATCACGGACTAAACGAAATATGAAAAAAATATTTATTTCGACATCTTCCTCTCAGCAGTCTTTTGCTAAAAATTCTGGGTATAAATAAAATTGTCGTGAAAAGTTACTCAGATCTGTCGTTCGATGCCGACGTTACATAAAACCACTCCGCCACTCATGCACAAAACTTTTACACACAATATGGGTGGCGCGAGAAACTAGGTTGTAATCCTGACTAAAGGCTTGTAGTAATGAATTAAATAAGAAGAGGACACAATGCGAGCTGAATATCAAAATCACTTCGAGAATACATAGTCAACTCTTGGCAGCTATCTCATCAATAGGACAATAGGAAACACAAAGTGGGATACTGCTTGCCTCCTACGAAATCTTGACTGAATTCCTAGTGACGTTGGATAAATCTCTGTGTAGTTAACATAGTTGTTTTATAATACTCTGTACCTCAGACATAGGACTTTACATCAGATCACCTGCAGACTGCTGGTATGGTCGGAATTCATTGACAAGATGACTAAACTCAACTTTATACAATGAATCTCTTCGTTGTCTCTCTCTCTCTCTCTCTCTCGCTCTCTCTCTATCTGTTGGAAAAAGGCTTAGCATTAGTCCAAAGCCTTTGGTCGACCTATCTTGACCAATGGATGGCTGATTTGGTGGGAATCCGTTGCCATGCTGACTAAACTTTACTTCATATTAACTATATAAAGGTGCTTAGCGGTTAATATTAGAAATTTCGAAACTTTCGGGAATAGTTGATTATATGATACCACACTATTAAGACCACTTAAGAAATGTTACTTTTCAACGAAAGACTAGTCAAACAGTTCCACTCGACAAAGTTTCATTTTGTGTAGCGGATAAGTCCACAGCATTTGGATAAGACTTCTTTTCGGAGGTAGTAGGCATAGCTCACACGATAAAGCTATAGGATCATAGCAATGTCTTCCGAGCGAAAGTGTCGGCCATGCGAATAATGATGATGAATATTAAGAATGGCAATGCCTTTGAAAAGATATAAACATACTTTAGAATAGAGACGGGGCTATCAGAACGACTGCAAAATCGGAACAACATTTATAACACCTGGGTAACAGGGCACAGAAGTATTCTGGAAAAGTGCAAAGCAGATGAATTAGTCAGTTGCGACACAAACATCGAACTTTCGAGCATATCCTCTAAATTAAGAATCCTATTTAGAACCTACAAGGTTATGGTTAAAAACGGGCAATTTTCGGGGAGAATATCACAGCAAATATGGCCAAAAATGGTTAGAAACGTGAATCGAAAGTTGACCCAAACTTCTAACGAACACTGTAGAATTCATCGCTGGTGCTATTAAAGTGAATTTTACTCTGGTTTTTCATTGCGAGATGAATTATTCTTGGCCGTATAATCAATGATTTCTACAGGAGTAACAGAAGGAAACTGATCTATACTTGTTGGGTATATGACCAGTGTTCTGTCGTAGAACAAACAAAAACACAGGCCTCTACTATGCAAATGAACTCACATGTCTATTGAAGTCTAGGGGATCTAGGTGTTTCATCAGAAGCTCCGAACAGTTCAACGAATTGTCCACCCAGACTGGTGTATTTTGGAGTCGTAGACGTAACTTAGTCTTCCATTTTTCAAAAACCTTTCGTAACTCTTTCCTTATATACTGATTGCAAATGTGCAGAAAGATTTTTAAACATGAATTTCGATTCATTCAAGTACTTTTACACATTCCTGGCTATTTTACTTAATGACTGCAGTTAAAATAGGGCACCGTATTGGTAGCCTCTTAACACTGTATTGCCATTTTTAAAGGAAGAAAAAATCAAAAATTTTTCTCGCATACTTTCAATCGATTATCATTCATGTTCATTTTTTCTACAATTTTTCATCGTTTCCCCCCAAATGTAGTTGTAGTAGTTGTTGTTGTTATTTGTAATTTTACATGCGATTTACAAGCACATCCTGTTGTAACAAGTGTTTTAAACGACTCATATCCTCTTTGGTAACACCAACGTATACCTACTACAGCGATCGACTGGCGCTCATATTAAATACTCCCCATTGACGTTACTGTCTGTCATTTGCCTCAGCGCATACACAAGATAAAAAACGAAAAAAAAAGAAACCGAAAACGAAATGAAGAGATGAGTGGAAAAATGTATTGAAATTTGACGTCAGAATTTTTGAAAGCGCGCCAAAAACCGTTGTTGATGACGATGATGATTATGAAGGAATGTGTAGCTGTGTACAGGAGAACAGCTCCTAGCATGGTTGTTGTTGCTGTTATTGTTATCATTTGTCGCCTGCTGAATAGGCCAATAACCGGGCTCATGTTGTTTTTTGCTATTTTCTCTTCCTTTTGGCAATAATATTGCAGCAACACCTGGTTGACGATTAAGTCGTTACGGGTTTGCGCCTTATGTGTGGATTTCATAGCGGGGGACGTTCGTTTTAATATTTTTTTGTAACCAGCATCAATTTTGTTTCGTTATTTTTTGAAGAAGGCTGTTAAAGAAGGGCAACAAGAATGTCCAACAAGGATAGGTAGGAAGATAGGTAAGTAGATAGTCTGATCTTAAAGCAAGGTTTTTTATTTCCAGAATTTTTTTTTATTTATTTTCCCTAACGACATAAGGTTTCTTATGTCACTCACTGTATATTAAGGCAACGTAAAATTTTTGGCTCTTAAGCTAGTAACCTATGAAGCGAATGTAAATTAAACTCGCTCTTCAAATCCACAGTTCTTGCAGAAATCATTTGAAGGAATGCCAAGTCCTATGCCTTTAAATAAGAAAATGGCCTTTGAGAATCGAAATTAAGCGTTTGATGGCCTTTGCGATTTAAGAACAGAAGACAATCAGAACACTTTCTGTCCATATAAGTCCAAGAGACTTCTGCAAAATCTGTTACAAGTATCCGTCTATTGGTAGCAAAGCCTCCCTGTTAAATGAGCAGAGGATACTTTGTCTAATTAAAGAAATCGGTTCATACAGGGCCTGTGGCAGGTAGAAAACTTTGAGCTTCGTACAGGTGATGGCCAGTTCACTAGCACTGCAATTTCCAATGATATTCCCATATCCTGGAACCCTTATAAGAGTTATCTTTGACTGACTCGAAATATACATGAGAAATCCTTGGTATTCGTGGACAAGCATAGGCATGAGGGTAACATTCATTAGACCCTTCGTAGTTGTCTTAAATATCCATGGAAATTAAGAGATTTTCTGGGTATATCCTATCACCCAACAAGCATTATCCAGCCTCGATAATGGTCATGACTTACGCCTGGTAAACACTACAGTAGGCAGGCAGGCAGCCTATTGTTAAATTAAATATCAAAACCCTTAAGATATGTATGTATATATGTACCACAGCCACATTTTGGAGCCATCGGTATGACCCTCAAAAGTTCCCCTAGACCTTTCACCGAATCTTAAGAAAAGAAGTCTCCAGTTAATAGTCAAAATTAAATCACTTACTCAGAAAATTGTAAGGATGTGCCTAAATCCTCCCAGAATTGCATTATTTTCCTAGACGAGAATGGGCTGGGATGTAATCAGTCTGCTGCAGTGGAAGATGAGTGGTGAGGGTATTCCAAATAATGCCTTGGTTGCAGGAGAACAAAGTTTGCTACTGATCAGGCAGTGATATTGGTATTTGCATTTCGTTCATATCGTTCGTTTGTTTCCTCACAGCCTTCTAGACTTAGTATATGATGATGGTCTTCTTAGAGGTGTAAAGCCCTATGGTCAATCTCTTTACTCATTCAATATAGCGTCTAGGATAAACCTCAAAAACTTAACTGCATAGTAATTCTTGAATTCTATCAAAAATCAAAAAATTAAACGAAGGTTTCTAGTATCGTGTGGTGAAAACCCTCAATTCCGTTTTGCAAGGACTTGCACCTAAACCAAACGACAAACACCATTCGGTTGTATGTTATCAGATGTGGGTGCACATAAAAGAGAGGATTTGCATATACAAGGCATTACTTACGTACTTACTTCTTTAATTGATGATTATAAACTTTTAGCCAGGATTACAACCTAGTTTCTTGCACCACTCATGTTGTGTGTGAGAATAATATCCATTAGAGGCGGTTCCTAAAGTTTAAATTCGTCTCCGAAAGAATTCAGTTGAGATTAAATTTAAATTAGAAAAAAAGTCTCCTCCAATTGCTGTGGAGTTTTGACTTTATGAAACTTTGCCGAGAGGAACTTTTTGACAAGTCTTTCGTTGGAAAGTAAAATTTCTTAAGTGGTCTTAATAGTGTGGTATCAGGTAATCAACTATTCCCGAAAGTTTCCAAATTTCTAATATTAACTGCTAATCACCTTTAAGGGGGATAGGGAAAACGAAAAGTACTGAAAATAAAACTGCAAGCAGACCTTTATATAGCCAAGTTTAGTCAGCATGCCAACGCATTCCCACCATACCTGCCATCCATAGGTTAAGATAGGTCGACCAAAGGCGTTGGACAAATGCTAAGCATCTTTCTGATAGAGAGAGAGGGAGAGAGAAAACGAAGAGATTCATCGTATAAAGTTGAGTTTTGTCATCTTGTCAATGAATTCCGACCATACCAGCTGTCTGCAAGTGAAGATAGATCTGTCCACTATGCGTAGATCTGATGTAAAGTCCTATGCCTGAGGCACTATTTTCTCACAGACTACTATAAAAAAAACTATGTTAGCTATACAGACAATTGATTAAACGTTGCTAGGAATTCAGTCAAGATTTCTTAGGACGCAAGGAGTATCCCACTTTGTGTTTCCTATTGTCCTATTGATGAGATAGCTGCCAAGAGTTGACTATGTATTCTGGAAGTGGTTTTGATATTCAGCTCAAATTGTGTCCACCTCTTATTTAATTCATCACTACAAGCCTTTAGCCAGGATTACAACCTAGTTTCTCACACCACTATTATATATATTCATAAGTGGCCGTACCCAAAGTTTAAATTCATCTCCGAACGACAGATTTTTGATAAACTTTTCACGCTAATTTCATTTACTTTCACAGTCTTTGCCAGAAGACTGTTGAGAGGCAGTCGACGAAAGAAATGTTTGTTCAAATTTCGTTTTGTTTGACCTTGGATTCTCGTCTAATAAGCCAACGCATTAATTACTAGACTACGATTACTTCCAGTACAACGATAAGCATATTATTCGCACAAAATAGGCCCCCGTAACTTTATCCCACTGCAAGGGCGAGAGCACTCCAACTTGTTATATGAGCTTCCTCAATTACCCTTCTGTTCAGAAGTTCCGCAACAGACCTAACACCAACATTGCGTTGACCGAAAGCCTTGAAAATAGCCCGAAATGGACGTCAAAGAGGGACGTCAAAGAGTGCTGCTAGTGAATAAAAAGTATGCAGGTTTTAGTCAGTCTCAGTCAGTTTTAAATTAATCTGTGATGTTTATTTTCTTTCCATTAAAGTTAAGGCGTAAATTGCGGTCATTTAAACTCTAAAATTCAATCAATTTAATGTAGCGTGTTAAACATTTATTACAGACCTTCAAGATAATTTAATATCCGTTTATTATTGCCTGTCAGTTAGTCTATTAGTTGAAAAGCTGGTTCTTTTTTTTCGTTTGTATAAATGCATGACTGTGTTAAAGCCTGCACATACATACATAACTTATACTCTCTCTATGTATGTGCACTTTGCAAGAGTGTGTTACATGTATACAGCTTATGTGTCTGTATGCAGGTCCGTCTAGTTTTGTTCGCTTTTTTTTTGTTGTTTTTATTCAATCATCAACACAGTTCATCAAGCGATAATGCCCCTTTAATTAGGTGCCGATCAAAATTGATTAACTTTCATAAGCCTTTTCGCAGACACCGGCATGCATGTATAAAAAAACACCTGCATATATAGCAAATGTAAGGCTGTATGTGTATGGCTTTATCCTTTAATACACACACAAACCTTTTTACAATAATTGTTATTTTTATTGGCTTTTTTTTGGTTCTGTATTGGGGTCGTGCTTTGCCTTTACAACCCAGCCAGTAGCTTATATTGCGAGTATGTACGAATGAACATTACATTCATGGAAATACACGTAAACTCGTACATGTATCGACCAAAAATTACGTGACAATTGTTGGATTATAGTAATTTCGTAAATTGTTGTACAATTAAATATTTATTTATTATAAAAATACTGGGAAAAAAAAATTAATTTTTTTTATAAAAATTTTAATAAAAAGTGATGGCAAAGGAAGCAAGGTGCATTTATGGAGTGATATGGTCGGTATTTATGAGAGTTTCAATTTTAAATCGCAAATTTGTTTAATAAATGAAGCGTTTAAGCTGTTGTAAACATTGAATATAACAAATGATTATTGAGTTCAGAAATTATTGGCGTTCGAAAAAATTCGTTTGCAATTCATTGCTTCATGACCCCAAACTGCAATATCAATAGGTATGTCATTAAGCCATCATCGAAATTCTTTATGCGTTTGAAAGACCTTTTTTATAGCTATGCGAGCTAAAGGCTGGGAATCTTCGAAAAACATTGGTAGCCCGGGCTGCAGCTCTGGCGGTGACGAGCGCGATCTTTTGCCATTTTGCGTGTGAGGTGGTGAGTGAAGCAGCATCGAAGCCCTCTGGAAAGGATTACGCATAGGGCTAATCAATCTTGACTCCTTTGTACCCTCGGTGCCGGCTGGAGTAGTAACGGCTGATGAAGTATGAAGTTTATTTGCAATTTTCTTTGCTATTGGGTCCCAACTTGGAGCCGTTATCTCGTATACGTTGTGTAGTTACCCTTATTGTGGTCCCATGGTTATCTTTGCAATGCAGAGAGGTCATGCGAGGGTTGACGCAAATCCTCACGAGAGCTTGTGTTCAGAGCAGCCAGACCGGGAGCTAAACAGAAGAAATTCTTAACTGCCCCTACACCCCAACTCAACGGGACGAGTCCAAGATCGTTCTCCAAGGCTTGCCAGGTTTTAACGGAACGGAGGCAGATGGTGTATTAGCCTGAAAGCGGTCTGTACCAGAATACCCCATCCGCCAGTCCATGTTATCAAATCCAAATAGTAGTATAGTCCAGTATATCATAATCAGAATCTTACTGAAATCAATTCTGATGCCTATAGGACTAGGCTCCGATCGTCCACATCCGTTAGGAGCGTGCTTGAACGCCTGCTGGTCTGTGATTCCCACGGTGCTATCATGATACCATGGTAGTTCAATACTTTGAGCAGCATTTTTTCGCTTTAAAGCATCATCAGTGTCATTGGGTATATGCCAGACTTGTCATCCGCACCCTCTACCTTTGCCCTCCCATTTAGTCGCCTTTTACGACAAGCAGGGAACCACTGTGATAGTATTCTAATCCGCTACCACACGGCCAATGTGTTTGAAAGACCTATTAATGCCATTATGTGTGGAATACAACATCATTCCAAAGTCCGCCAGACCTTTTCTGGATAGAGCTCATTCGAAATGTCGAATTTTCTATGATTCTGGTGCGCAAATCACGTTAAATTTAATACGGCATTAATTATGTTGACTTCAAGGAGCTCTGTGGTTTATGGCTTACTTGGGTATACCTGAGGCTTATAAAAAACATCACAAGTAAAGTTTTAACGTGGTCAAACCTTACGATCTATTTCACAACACCTCCAGATAATATGGCCATGCCTTCAAAACGCTTGTGCAGCATAACCAATACGTGCTGTCTGGCACATACCCCTATTCTGTTAAAACCACATATCGATAAACAGGAAAATTGTTGTGTTCCATAATACATACAGACAGACATACAAAGTATCACAACCTAGCATCTCAACACCACTCATATTGTGTTCGTTAATTTTATACTTGAATGGCGAGACCTACAGTTTAACGTCGACTCCGAATGACAGATTTTTGAGAAACTTTTTCATGGCAGGTTTATTTACTCTCAGAGTTTTTGCCAGAAATCTGCTGAGAGGAAGTCGCCGAAGAAATATTTTTCTTTTCATATTTCGTTTTGATGTATGACCTGGGACAAGAACCCGGACTTTACCTCTAATAAGCCAACACACTACCTATGTTATCCATAATGATAAGACCAAGACTTTTTTAATGATCCAGCAGAAACTGAGAGTGATCGGACCTTACTTACTTTCTTACTTAATTGGCCATTACAAACTTTTAGTCAGGTTTACTACCTAGCTTCTGACGCCACCTATGTATACACTACATAATTAATTTTATATATGAGAGTCGTCTCCGAATGACAGATTTTTTGAGAAACTTTTTCATGGCAATTAGCAGATTATACGAGACTAGTTTGATCAGTTTTTTGATATGTTTATGTCATAAGATTTATAAATAGCGTTGAAAAGATCAAAGCTTTCAATAAGTTGCATGAATTCCTCAACAACATCGATGTTGTGCAGCGCATTAACGTCCAGTGTATACATTGGTTCGATCATTTCGTTCGAAAGAAAGATGTCCCGGCGAAACGTGTATTTGATGCGGAGATTTTCGGTAGTACGCGAAAATGACTCCTTTGTCTATGTTGGAAGGACCAAATTGAGAAAGCTCTATCATTGATTGTTGTGACCAACTGACGCAGGGTGCAGCCCTTGCGCTGACCAACTTCTCCCTCCCTGGTTCGGAGGAACTTGGTCAGTACAGAGGCCGCACTGTGGCGGGCAGCTATGCGTGCTCAAGTGAGCTTTTGGTATCAAAGCTACCACACTAATCTAAACTAACTGATGCAGTAGCGCAAGAAGCAGAGGCGACTGGAAGAATGTGCTAAAGCAGTCCGAAATCCTGATAATCGTGTTGTCAAAGGCTTGTTAAGTAGGTAAGTATCTACTGGTGGTTCTCCATTTGGAAAACAATTACTTTGTGAAAATTGTCGTGAATTAGACATATAACCCAGAGAACACTTATTCGAAATGGAAGTTATATCGATCTCAATATTCCTTAACGCTTAGCATGAATTATAGGAACACATTCTTCTAAACATTGAGGCAATAATGTATCCCAGAATGAAACAACCGACTGTATACCAGGTACTGCCCAGGGAATTGTCATTGTTGACAACCAGCAGTATGATGGAGTTTATCAGTGAGCATGTTATAGGGATACTCTCTCTATAAAGTACGAGTGGAATATAATTGACCGTTTGGTTGAAGGCAATTGTAATAATAGATCCATAATGGATTTAGAATGGACCCTTCTAGGGTATAAGCGAGCTGGAATGAAGTCAAATTACCAGCTACAGTCTGGAGACAAACAATTGATGCCCTATGTTCCGACAGAAAACGATTTCTGGAGCTTTATTTATGTCTTGGATTAAACTGAGATATTCATTATAATCATTACACTGCTCCATAGAATTCTAATTTAATTTCTGCTTAATTCTTAACTTAAAACTCTGATTAGCATTTCATATTGATGCCCTACTGAAGGCATTATAAATTCACACTAAAAGTAGGCAATTATGTGTACGTTTTTTTGCTAAAATTTCTTCTTCTTTTGCGTTCTTTTGTCTTCTTGCTTGCACAATCAATCAAAACCGTAAAGCCCTGTTTGAAAAGTAATTGAGATTTTACTTTACAAAGCGCATTCATTATCATTACCAAAGCCAATGATGATGTGTCTAATGAGCTGTGAGAGGAGCCATAAGTTTAAATGGTAACTAAAGACCTTTGCAAAAGCAGAGAGAGAGAGTATGAGAAGAGAAAGAAAACGAAAAAAAAACGTGGAATCACTATCGACCAGCACACTGGCATTAGAAAAGCGCGCAGCAATTCATTAAAAGCTTAAATACGTAAATGCAAAAACCTTTTGCTAATAAAGTGAGATATTCAAATACTTACACATACACAAATACACATACACATACACTGCTACAGACACAGATACGCAAATAATAGGTAGAGCATTAGCAGTTTACTATGTAGTGGTAGTAGTCTATAGCATAGCAAATTAAAAGTAGAGCGATGTATGTATGTATGTATGTGTGTATGTATGTATGTAAGCAATTATATGCTAAAGAATACAGTGAAGTACAGGCATATTGAACTCAATTTCAAAGTATATTTTGCTTTGCATTTATAGTTTGTTGCCACTGCTAAACAACACTTAAGTTTGTCTTAATTTCAGCATATTGATGTTAATATTGTTGTTGCTGTTGTTATTATTTGCCAATAAAATTGTTGTTGTTGTTGTTGCTGTCGTATTAAACAGCTTTTAAATGCCTTGACTATTAACACACATTTACATACGCAATTTAACAATATTTCGCTGCCAGTAACCAACAAACTGGTGCTACTTGCCATCATACTCACCAGCATCACCACCACTGCCACCACCACCACCAACAGTTTCAACACCAGCATTATAAACAGCTGCCATTGCTGGTGTTGCTGCTGCTATCACTGTAATGGCATCATCATCAAAAGCAGTTAGCAACAGTTCGTTAAAGAGAAGTATTTTATAAAACAACAACAACAAAAACAGAAAACTCCCAGCTAAAGATTAAAATACTTGAACTTGAACAGAAGTTCATTATTAAATACAGCAGAGTTAATGTGTTGTTGTTGTTATTGTTGTAAAGCAAAATTTAAATTAGAAGCACAGGCATATAATCAGTTAAACAGTTTAAGATAAAAAACATTTAAAGTTTAATTAGAAAACTGGGTTAAATCATATTGTAAATCAAATAAGGCCAGCCAATAAAGATACTTAAATTAAATGAATGCTCAAAGCCTAGGCAACAGTAGGTTTATGGGGTATTCTTAAGCAACACCTTGAAAAAAAATTAATAGCATGTATGTAAATAAATTTCCCACGGAAAGTTCTTAAAAAAATATGTCGTTCGGAATCGACTTTAAACTGTAGGTCCTAGTCAGTCATGTATAAATTCAACACACATGCACCATGAGTGGTGTGAGAAACTAGGTTGTACTCCTGAGTGCAGAATTGTAATGATCAATTATGTACGTCTGTGTGTTTTTGCCAGAAGACTGAAGACTCCTTAGTCCTGGTAGTGGTTAATTATGTACATATGTATGTTTTTGCTAGAAGTCTGAAGACTAAAGAGTCCTCAATCTTACATACTCTTTGTTTTTAGCTTTGTTTTAGCACTTAATGAAAGACTCTATATAAAAGGGAACATTGAACGCGTCCTCAAACGCTACTCTGTGGTACTACTCTGAGGGTACAGAGCAAAAGTGCTGGCATTTTTTGCTCACCTTGGGAAAAAACTTCCGGTTGAAACAGCTTTCGCTGGTTTGACAATCCTTTGCCGCTGACTGATTGAGTAGTTCCGGAGCGTAGATACGAATAGATCTCCAATCAGTAAGGGAGGCACAGCGCTCCTTAAACCAATCGACGGTGACGACAGCAATGGACGAACTTCGCCACATACATACATACATACATAATTGGCCATTACAACCCTTCAGTCAGGATTACGGCCTAGCTTCTCACACCACTCATGTTGTGTGCGTTAATTTTATATGTGAGTGGCGGGACCTACAGTTTAACGTCGACTCCGAACGACAAATGTTTGAGAAACTTTTTCATGGCAGGTTTATTTACCCTCAGAGTTTTTGCCAGAAATCTGATGAGAGCAAGTCGCCCAAAAAATATTTTTTTTCATGTTTCGTTTTGATGCCTGACCTAGGATACGAACCCGACTTTACGTCTAATAAGCCAACACACTACCTATTAGGCTACGGCGACTTAGCCACAACGGGGTTCTAAATCAACATCCACCGCCAATCTCGGATAGTGGAAGGCAGCTACCCAGGCTATCTAGAACCATCCTGGCCCAGCTAAGACGGGATTCTAAATCAACATCCACCGCCAAAATCTCGGATAGTGAAAGGCAGCTACCCAGGCTAACTAGAACCATCCTGGCCCAGCTAAGATCAGAATGTGTGAGGACTATTCCGGGGACTTTGAAACGCTGCCCATCATGCAACCAAGGACCACACAACACGGTGCACCTCTTTAGTTGCCCCGAAAATAGGACAACTATTCGACTTATGGACTTGTTGCTGAATCCTACACTAGTAGATGACTTCCTAAGACTACCGATCACTTAACGACGACCACCAATATACACAACTCACAACTCAGAAACCCATCACTTAATCCATACCATCTCCACCAGAATCACATAGGAATACAGTAATCCTTCGACTTACGTCGCTTCGATTCACGGTGTTTCGATTTACGTCGTAAAATTTTTTGTTCCCTCCAACTTTAATTTGCATCGTCATTCGATTTACGTCGTCTTTTTTTTGGAACCAACTGCGACGTAAATCGAGGGATTACTGTACAATCAAACACATAAATTAATTATCTTATATCCAACAGGGAGATACTTCTGGAGACAGCTGCAGAGCTGTTACAATAACAAGCAACTACTCTAAGGTACATCCTCAAATTCGAATTCATTGTTAACAAATTTTCCATTAATTTGATAAATTTCCAAGAACGTCACAATATTGATTGATAAGCTTGGCTTCAAGACTTTCGCTTTATGCCCCGAAAAATATTATTTTATTCGAAATCCTTATTGTTTTTAAAATTCTTTTAATTCATGCCACTAAAAATGTTATTTTAATCAGCTGTTGTATGGAGTTTAACTTGACTCTATGGCAGCATAAAACATATTCTTCTTGCCATTGTACGTACGCTTTTAACGAAAAGACAATGACTTTTACAGTACCCGGCAATAATTTATCATTCATTACAATGAGAATGAGACGAAACGTTATCGCGTGCATTCTAAAGTTTCAATATTTGCCAGTCCCATTAACGATAATAAATTATGAATTTTTGCTCAAAAACACAAACCATTTATTATCGCAGCAGATGAAAATGATGAAAAACAAGAGAAAACAAAAATACAAAATAATTGTGTATAGATTTCGTGTACAAAAAATATTTCTTATTGGATCTCCTTACCACCATTGCCTATATTTTCATCAATAAAGCCGACAGAGAAAAAAAAGAAACGAAATAAACTTTAAACGTGAGTCTTGCCATAAAAAAGTAAATAAATAAATTTGATTTTATTTTTACTTTTTTAAAGCTTAATCTAAACATCTTAAAGACATTGTTGTAACAATTGATGCAACTGCAACGCTGGCTTATTTCAACAGACGAAAAGTTACTTTGAAATGAAATTCAAGTATTTTGCTTTACAATATTTGTAAGAGTATTTAGGAATTGTTAAATATTTGCTACAATTTTAGATATCAAATCAAATAAGACCTCTACAGCCAGCAATAACCGAACAGAATGGAATGCAATTCTTTGGCATATCATTTCGAAAAAAAGGAATTTAGATTGACTAACAAAACAACACTAAAACATAAGCTGATCGGAACCAATGAGATTCTTAAGGTGCCTGGAGACTATTAAATAAATTCATCAACCCCTTATATAAGTGCTTATTATCATGCTTTTTCGGTGATCCATACACGTTGTCGACATTGATTGATGAAAATCAATACATTCTGATTTTTCCATTTGACAACTTTTTACTTGATAGTCTCCATTTGTGATTGACAAGCATTATCTTAATAGCTTCGATATTATAATAATGAACACATAAGCATATAAAAAAATAATGATTTTGTTGCCAAGCACTATGAAATTAAAACGCAAATAATGATTGACGAATTTATTTGCATGTCAAGCTCACGTCAAGCACATGACACACTCACACAAATGAATTATTCTATGAATTTTCCTTGATCGTCTTTTACAAGTACCATTGAAGTAGAGAACCAGTTAATTGGAATGTAATTTTGGAAGCGTATTCTCAGTGAAAGGGAAGATAAAGAGAGTGACAGTGACTCTATTCAATCTACCCTTTTGTTGAATAATTAATATTGGAGGAGATTTGTGTTCTGAATTAATCTTACCAGGAGTTACCTAAGACTAGCAATAGGCTTTTTGGCAGGCCATTGTGGACTCAAAGAAATTTTTTTAGAATTGGAATAATTTTTTCCCCAATATGTAGGTTCGTCATGATGAGAATGAATTATCTGAATACACTTTTGGTAGCTGTGAGGCCTTAAAGCATTCCAGAAGCAAATATCTGGGCGACGATCAGGTGACTGAGATCTCGAAGTGTGGTTTTGCAACACGATTAAGGGTAATATTTAAGGAAACTCTATACTGAGAGGTAGCAGCACTATGGATTAATGCTCGAAAATTCACCACAATAATTTCAATTTAAAGTATTACTTTAACACTCTGAATTATTTAAAAATCGCAATAAGAATTCAATTACGAATATTTTTCATATTGCCAGTCAAGTTGCCATTATGTCCTTAGACTGTATGCAGCAGACGTGTGTGACACACTTGCAAAGACTTTTTAATTGTTCTTTCCAATCAAGTTTCTCACCACCACAACATAAGTGATATGTATTAATTTTATACATGAGTGGCGGGACCTACAGTTTGAAGTCGACCCCGACTAATAGATTTTTGATAAACTTTTCATGACAATTGTATTCACTTTCAGAGTTTTTGCCAGAAGACTGCTAATAGTAAGTCGACGCAGAAATATCTTCTCATATTTCGAGATATCTGGGCTTTGGTTTGAATCGCGGCCTCACGTGTAATAAGCCAATACACTATCCACTAGACTACGCCATCTACTTAACGATGGAGTGTACACGACACTAAAGGTTGTCCAAGAAAGCCTGATATCTCTGAAGGTGGTATTATCGAAGTATAGGCACCTCTATACCCTATATACTATTGCTATAGCACTTCCTCTGGAATACATTAATGCTGCACAGAATCTCACGAATTCATTATTAACGTCACTAGATCTACACATTGGTTTACAGACGATTCCCATTGTGAACAGTCAAATCTCCTTTTAGTACAATTACAAACAAATATTTTGGATGCGTCAAACTCATTTGGTTAGCGAAGTGCCTGTGTCGCTGCTTGACTATCAAGTAGTAATGCTGTGTTCCGTTCTTTGCCCTGTCTGTCCAAAATGCATAAAACGCGAGTTTCCCATGGCAAGATCAAGATCATTTTCAGATGTAATATTAGGAGATAGGCCGGTAAAACCACCACCCAACAATTGTGCACGGAGATGTACATTGGGACGGTATAAGGAAGTTGGACCTTATTGGGACAATATCCCTTTGTGTACAGTGACTAACAGATGGATCAGGGTTACCCAGATATCTATAGAATATATGTATGTAAATAGGCCTAAGAAAATGTCGATCATATTTTATGTATCATTGTTTGCAGTCACCGTAGTCTAGTAGGTAGTGTGTTGGCTTATTAGACTTGAAGCCACGGTTCAAACTCCAGCACAGATATCTCTAACAAAACGAAATATGAACAAATGTTTCTCTGGCGACTTCTTCTCAGAAGATTTGTGGCAAAAACTCTGTGAATAAATAAAATTTGCCGTGGAAAGTTCTCAAAAATCTGTAGTTCGGAATCGACTTTAAACTGTAGGTCCCGCCGCTTATGTATAAAATTAATGCACACAACATAAGTGAAGTGAGAAGCTAGTTCGTAATCCTGACTGAAGAGTCGTAATGAGCAATTATGTATGCATGTTATGTATTATTGTTTGTATGTACACAGAGTACATAGTACATAGTAGTTTAGTAGTCAATTTGTTGAGGTAGTGCTAGATTTGAATGACTGCAAGATTGAGCATCTAATACAGCTTGTGAAGGGAATTGACCGTCGAAGTGTATATTCGCAGTATAGTATTGGTCTACGGAACTTATGTTAAGGCACGGCCTTATATTTTTTCCTATTTCCTTGTGGATGTTTTCACACTAAAACAATTGGGCCCCCAAGTTAAAATGTGTCGTTGTTAACCTTACCTACTAACCTTACCTAAACTATATTTCGATAAAATGATGCTACGGTCACCTATGCCTGACATGTCGCTGACTATGTTCAAATATCATTGACATTGCAATAATATTTTAGGTAAGTATGTAATAATACGATATTTATTTACAAAAGATTATCTTGCGCTCTTACAAATAGAAAATGCCGATGAATTGGTTGTGATTTCTTTTTATTTATTTTCAACTTTTTCTACAACATTTTTGAAAAGCATCATCGAAAGACAAAATAATAATAAAAACAAAACATTCTTATGCTTTTCGTTACTTTCCTAAAAGAAGAAAAAAAAGAAGAAAAGAAACAAAAAGTTGCACAGATCGTGCACTTATTGCACAATAAAAGTCACTGAAAACTGCAAATAATGCCCTTAAGTCAAGTTGATTCGTATAATAAACCACACAAATATTGTATAATGCCATATAGCTTAAAACAACAACAACAACAACAACAATTTAAGCTATAATAATAATAACGATGACAACAACAACAAGAACAATAATAATAAAAGTACACTAAAATAAACACAATTTATAAGACAATACAAATGATAATGATGATGACTACAATGATGATGCTGATGACGATGATGATGACAATGATGCTGAAATTTTATTTTGGAGGATGCAACATACAACAAGAATTTATAGTTTCTCTCTGCCACAATGGCAGTGATATACTATATGTATGCCTGTATGTGTGCTATGATTTCTTTCCTTCCCAGTACTGCTTAGAGTTCCGTTTAAAGTTTAGTTGCCTTGCTCTACACTCACTTAAAAATAATAATAATGACCTCTGTGTTCTGCAAACAAATAATAAAAAAGCAAAAAAGAAGATAAAATGAACCTCAAACTGTCTTGATTATTATTTATGATTAAATAATACAATATAAAATAGAATATTATTAAACGTTTATACCCCCCCTCCCTTCATCGCACATTTTGCACACAATTCTTCCAGTCATCCATTCATTCGAAATAATATCGTGGCATTCGCCTTGTCATTGATAATGATAATAATCCATAGTGGTGTTGTTGTGATGGCAAGGTATTAATTCCATTTTATTTCCATTTCCATTCACTTACAATTTCATTTCTTTAGTTATTAAAAACTCTCCTGTGATTTTGTGATTCTTTTTTTTTGAAAATAAATAAAAATTCCATTACATTTTAGACATTTCAACGGTGTACGTGTAAAGCTGAAACCCTTTTTTTCCTTTATTTATTTCTGTACTGTATTAGGGGTAAAAATTATTTTTGGCAGGTTGTAAAATTGTATCGGGTCCGCCATCTAACGTTTTTTTTTTAACTAGTGCTTATTTCTTGAATGGTAACACTTAGCTCATGTCTGATTTGACAGATAATTAGTTTTATCCTTCCGCTGAACGAATATGGTTGTGTATACGCTTGAACAACGCTGGGAATTATTGCGACATTACTTTGAAAATCATGGTAATGTTGCAGAATGTGTGCGAAAATTGCGTACGGATTTTGAAAGAAGAGAAGCACCGTCAGCTCCGTATGTTCGTTATTTTGTGAAAAAAGTGAAAGAAACTGGCATCATCATCGATGAACCAAAGCGTGAAAAGCCAAAAAACAGTGCGTACACCCGAGAATATTGATGCTGTGGCAGAAAGTGTGCGTGAAGTCGTTCTCAACAATTTTGCATAAAGACCTTGGTATGACGCCATATAAAGTCCAATTGGTTCAGAAGTTGAAGCCAATTGACCAATTGCGTTTTCGCTTCGCTAAGTGGGCCTGCGATCGACTTACAGAAGATGCCGATTTGGCAAAAAAAATCATCTTTTCAAATTTTGATCTTGGCGGGTATGTAAACAAGCAAAATTGTCGCATTTGGGGCACAGAAAACCCGCACGCGTACATTGAAAAGCCGACGCACCCACAACGAGTCACTGTTTGGTGCGGATTTTAGTCCAGAGGCATAATTGGGCCATTTTTCTTCGACAATGAGCAAGGAGTGGCCGTTACAGTCAATGGCGATCGTTATCGGGCAATGTTGAATGAATATTTGTTCACAAAAATTGAAGAGGAGGATACTGGCAACATTTGGTTTCAACAGGACGGCGCTACGTGCCACACAGCCGAAGCTACACTCGATGTTTTTGAAGATCGCATTATCAGCCGCAGAGCTGATGTCGTTTGGCCACCTCGGAGCTGCGATTTGGCACCTTTGGACTATAATTTGTGGGGTGCCGTCAAAGATAAGTGTTACGACGACAAGCCAGAGACAATTGACGCTTTTAAGGATAATATTCGTGAACCCATTGATGAAATACAGCTGCACACAATCGATAATGAGACTAAAAATTGGACCGATCGTGTAGGCTACTACATGGCCAGCCGAGGCAGCCATTTGTATGAAATTATTTTCCATTATAACCCGGATAGTACTTTCAAATAAAAAAAGAAATTTGAGAAAATAATCAGTAGTTTTTTTTAAGCAATTTCAAAAAAAAAAAAAAAGTTATCTGGCGGACCCTTTATTAGTATATATGGCATCTTCCAACCCACAAACTTTGTTGATAACGCTCACCTTATTGAGCCAGCATCTGTCAAATTTAGTTGTCATTTAGGTTAGGTTAGCGGGTAGCTTCCATTTCACAGGCAAGTTCACTTGGTGGCCATACCAGTTGTCATTTATTCAAATTACTTTGCCAAATCAATCGGGCTGCTGGAAAACAGCGTTCGATAGGTCACTCCAGAGTTCTGAATGTCGTCTTTCAGAAAAAGCCACTGATTATATTGTGCCTGAGGCAATGCTCCTGCCTGGTTTAAGGATACTTATACCGGATAGGGCACAATGTAATGGTGGAGTACTCCAGGCGCAGAGTGGTATACCCATCTTCACAGATGTTAGGTGGACGTACAGGTGCTGGGGTTATCTGCAGGGAACTCGGTCTTGAACTCCACTTCAGTTTGAATGATGACTGCAGCGTTTTTCAGACGGAGATTTTCGCAATCTTGAAGTCTATTGGGTGATAGCTGGTGGCCCAGCTTCTGATTCTGAATCTTACATGATCTTCGTTGACAGTCAGGCTGCCCTTAGGACCATTGCGTCGGTCTGGTGCAAATCACGGCTTGTTCGCGAGTGCAAGGAGTCGTTGAGGACTTTTGGACCGGACCGTATCCGTCTATGCTGGGTTCCGGGTCACAGCGGAATACTGAGCAATGAGACGGCGGATGCCCTCGCTAAGCTAGGTTCGCGATTTGATAGATGGTCCTGACCCCCCAGTCTGCCACCTCTATGGCCTCATCAATGGATGGGTCATGGAGAAAGAGCAGAGGCGTTAGGGGAACGGATCGGGCTGTTTTTTTTCTAGGTGTCTATGGCCTGCTGTAGACAGTAAGAGAACAGGTTGGTTGCTGGGCTTGGATAAGGCCCAGATCCCAGCCGGACTATTGCAGGGCGTGTTGCGATGAGGAGGAGTTGGAGATTATCGAACACCTCCTCTGTAACTGCCCAGCCCTTGGTAGATTGAGATTGAGGACCCTTGGCAGGGCTTCTTTGGGAGGTTTAATTTCTTCGAGAGCCGACGTCAAGGCTCTCCACAGATTCATTTGTGATTCCTTTTGTTGTGTCTGGTCTGTGTGATTCCTCCGCTTCCCACTCCCCCCTTTCCCATATACCCTCCTTTCATCCTAACCCCTATATTATCCTTCCCTCCTTTAGGACGTTGTACAATGGGTCAATCCGACCTCCGGGTACTGTACTTGTCTTGATTGACAGGTACACGTCCTCTAAGCTAAGCTAACCTAACCTTGCCAAATCACAATGTACGGATGTAGCACCCAACAACATATGCAAATAATAAAATTAATTCATACAGAATAGATGTTGGGTTCAGGTAACGTACCGCTCGATTCGCCAATTATACAGTCGCTATATTGCGCCACCGAGAGATATTTATTCGCAATGTGTTGGATAAATTCAAGTACACTGAATCAAAAAACAATCGGCCAAACTACGTACGTCTACGAAGCGTTAGACCACTCGAAAGCATCGCTCCTGTCTGTGACAGTATGTAGGATAATCCAAGGCATTCGAATCCACACCGCTCGCAAGTTGGCAAATCTTACTTAATCTTAGATTATTGTCTAGCCATTTTAAGTTTCACGTGTACACATACAAGTTAACGATTACTATAGAAATAAGTTTCTTGAAGAACTTCTAACCTGGAACCCTCTCTGTTGGCTATAAAGCCGGCTAGTGACGGATGAAGTAGGATCGCCTCGCCTTCTCCTCCACTTCAGAAGATAAGTGTATTAGAAAATTATCTCCAGGATTCCAAAACAGTTTTCCTTACGGTCGGGTAACCCATGAAGCCTGTCATCGACCCAAAAGATGCAAGTCATTAATCCAAAAAATCGTAACCATCAACCGAAATCATGCAAATTATCAACAAAAAAAAAAAATGCAAGTCACCTACCAAAGAAACACAACTTGTGAAAAATACTACTACTTTTGTTGTATATATATATATATATAAATGCATATGAACTCAATGAGAATTATTAATATTTTGAAGTCCAGTGAACAAAAATTTCATTTTTATCCATATTTACATAGATCACTTTACCATATCTCTGGTTCCACGTAACGGACAACTATAAAAAAACCTGAATCTGAATCCTTGACACCATGGCTATCCAGCGCACTAGGTCCATTTTCCCCACTAGGTCCATTTTTTACCTGATTTTGCCATTGTTGTCCAATTGAAGAAATCGATTAGCTTCGATGCCCATATCTCCGGTCCCACGTACCGCACGATCATAAGGAAAATTGTTTTGAAATTCTTGAGACTATGAATATCCATATTTTGAGTCTTGGGTCCATATTTTCTTAATAACGACGCTGGATAACGAGCGTTACAGATCGATGATTAAAAACTTATTTGCGCCTGTATTAGATAATCTGGAAACCAACGACATGGGGTTTTTTAACACGACGGCTGTTGTTCTATTGGATGACATCAGTCCTGAATCATGTAATCAATCAGGATTACAAACTAACTTTTAACGTGTCGTGTGTGTGTTACTTTTATCCATGGGAGAGAAACTTTTGATGGCAATTTCATTTACTTTCAGAGTTTTTGGTAGAAATCTGCTGAGAGAAAGTCCCCGATATTTTTTCATATTTTCGTTTTGATCACTGACCTGGGGTTTGAACTGAGATCTCAAGTCTAATAAGCCAACACACTACCTACTAGACTACGGCGCTCTCTAATACTTGCAGGGCATAACTTGGCAAATCTTGCATCATGACTTTGGCATGCTTACCTATTTACTTACTCAGCAGTTTACTCTGCAATTCTTTACAACAATTCCTCTATACTGATAAAACCAAGCTAACGCCCAGCTTTAAA
Source organism: Sarcophaga subvicina (assembly GCA_936449025.2). Taxonomy (NCBI): domain Eukaryota; kingdom Metazoa; phylum Arthropoda; class Insecta; order Diptera; family Sarcophagidae; genus Sarcophaga; species Sarcophaga subvicina. The sequence goes on along the minus strand of OW388083.2, from coordinate 15,045,980 downwards.
CAGAGCCATGCTATTGTTTAGTTATACTGTAGTTGTAGAGCATAATATCCTCGGTAATTTATGTACAATTTTCTTAATTTAATTTCAATTTGTCTTGTATGAGTTAATTTTATCCATGAGTGATAGGATTTGAGGAACATTTCATAGCAATTTTTACTATCAAAGTTTTTTCCAGAAGACTGCTGAGAGCAAGTCACCAAAGCAATATTTTGTTCGTTTCTCGTATTTAAGTTCGTAGTGCGTATTAAGCCAACATACTACCTACTAGACTGCGGTGCATGCACCCATACAAAATTCACCTGAACCAGTAACTGATGGTAAACGGCCACACACATAGCATCTGTTGGTGGAAACTGTTCTGGAGCAGTTGGCTTCTGACATTAATTTTCATTGAAAAATCAGGCCCATTGATAGGCCCATTTTTGGTTTTCATTTGATATTTGAGAGGATGAGAGACGCCCTTTTCATACGCAAGAAGAGGGAGCAGGAAAGGCGTGAACGCGAGGAAGTCGAGATATATAGATGCCGGAATGATGCTCGAAAATTATATCAAAAGGTTAAACGTCTAACCGAGGGTTTTAAGCCCGGAGCGTCCTCCTGCAAAGATGAGAACGGAAACCTGATAACAGATTCGCAAGGGGTGCTGAGGTTGTGGAGGAAACACTTTTCTACTCTGCTACAAGGTGATGACAACAACAATGCCGCCTTTAGAGATGATGTTCCGTACCCGATCGACGATGACGGCGTGGAGATTCCGCCGCCTAGCATTGAAGAGGTCAATGTCGCGATTATGCGTCTTAAAAACAATAAAGCGGCGGGTCCTGATGGCCTCCCCGCTGAGTTGTTTAAGACCGGATGTAATGAGTTGGTAGGGCCCATGCACCAGCTTATTTACAAAATGTGGCTAGAGGAAAGTATGCCCAACGATTGGAACCTCAGTGTCATCTGTCCTGTCCTGAAAAAGGGAGACCCTACTACATGCGCCAACTACAGAGGTATAAGCCTTCTCTATATCGCATATAAGCCACTCGTCAAAACACTGATTAGACCTTATCAGTGCGGCTTCAGACCTGGCAAGTCCACCATCGACCAGATCTTCACCAAATCCTGGAAAAGACCCACCAAAAACAAGTCAACACACACCATCTTTTTGTCGACTATAAGGCAGCCTTCGATAGCGCCATAAGGGATCGTGTTTTTGCCGCAATGTCTGAGCTCGGTATACCTGCGAAGCTGATAAGGCTATGCATAATGACGTTGAGCAATTCCTGCAGCTCCGTCAAGGTAGGAAATGACCTCTCCGAACCTTTTGATACCGTGTGAGGTTTCAGACAAGGCGACCCCTTATCATGCGACCTCTTCAACTTCGTCGTGGAGAGTGTTCTGCAAAGGCAGGAGTGCATCGCAGTGGCACTATTTTTCAAAAAAAGCGTCCAGTTGCTTGCGTACGCTGACGACATTGACATCATAGGGCGTACGAAGGGAGATGTTACTTCTGCCTTTAGTGCTATTGAACGGGAGTCTACTAAGATGGGTTTGGCAGTAAATGAGGGCAAAACAAAGTATATGTTATCGACAAGTAGAGATGCGCGGCGTATTGATTCTCAGATTACGGCCGATAACTATACTTTTGATACGGTGAAGGAATTCATCTATCTTGGCTCCGCTGTTACCACCAGAAATGATGTCAGTCTGGAGATCAAGCGCAGGGTCACTCTTGCCAACAGGTGCTATTATGGTCTCAATAGGCAATTGAGTAGTAGAGAACTCTCTCGCGCGACAAAATTTTACAATACACTTATCCTACCCGTGCTTCTTTATGGCGCAGAGGCATGGACCCTATTAAGTACAGATGCAGCGGCCTTGAGAGTGTTCGAGAGAAAAGTACTCATAAACTTTAAAACTAAAATTGAATTCCTTACCCCCAATAACAGTTTATACTCTGTTAAATAAATTCTTATTTGTTTTACTCACAGTGTGTTTTTTTTGTGTCTTGTGCTCCATACAATTTTCAAATAGCTCCCCAATGCATCATCATATAATATGTTGAAATTCCCCATTATGAACACCAAGCAAAAGCAAAAAAAGCCCACCTACACTTGCTCACAACCATCACAACACTAGCAACCTTTGTTCTCATATATAAATCCTGTCCTCTTTGAAGAGAGAAAGAGAGCAAGAAAGAAATATTATATGATTATCCATCCAGCAATTTGTGGCATTGTATAAGGTATGCTGCATGCAACATTTATCGTACAGTTGTTAGTAATGTTATGCTTTCTTTCATTCTACTTCGGTGTGTGTTGGCACTTATATGCTCATCATTATCAACATCAGCTCCGTATCACTCGTAGTTTTTCTGTTATAAATTACTACACATACAACAAATACGTTCGCTTGTTCGCTTGCTTGTTCGTACGCTCGGTTGTTCGTTTGTTTATTTATTTGTTTTACAGGATAAAACAGCGAAAATAAAACGAAGAAAAGTGTAGAGGATGATCACCAGCAACAACTGGATGGCTGGAGTATGGTGCTGATAACAGCAACAACATCAGCAACAGTAATAACAAAATAATACTCTGAGGTATAAGACACTACAGCACACATTTATTATTGCACTTCCACTCTTTATTTTAAATTATATTTGTTGTTGCTGTTGTTGTAAAAAATATTTGTTGTTATTTAATAACAGTCTGTTAGTTGCTGTTGCTGTTGCCTGTGATATTCTTTTATATGAAGTTTTATTACCAAGCATTTGATAAAGTAACACAAAAATAGAGGACGACAAGGACTATTAAAGGATTTTTTATGTTTGCCGTTACTACAGCCGAACAATGCAGTTACCCAGGTTTTATTTTCCTCTCCTTTTTATTTTTTTTTTTTTGTTTAATTATTAAAATGAATTATTCTTTGTCTTCTTTTGTCTTTTTTTTTGTCATGAGCAGAATTGTTTTCAGAGTGACATAAACCCATTAGATTTTAAGCTTTGACTTGTAGTGTTAATTTGAACAGGAGGATAATACCTATTGGACATAACGATGACATGTTAAGATATCAAACGAAGAGAACTAAAACAAAAGGGTTTTCATATGAGATAGGATTAAGATTTAACAACATGAACATTTAACATGCAACCATTGGATGGTTTAAGATAAAAAGAAAGTAAAAAACTTGTTCAAAAGATGAATTGAAACGTCTTTGTTTTAGAGTCTCCCACACAGGCATCTCAAAGTGCCTGACATAAATCCTTTTAAACTGAGTTGTTGCCGTACCTCATATAAGCACCCAATGGCTGCTAGAGTGCTAAATAACTAATCTCGATTGTAATCCAGTTTAATATCCCGGTATAACGGCTCTGCAAAGAACTTGAGGTGCTTACTCGTTGCATCAATATGAAAATATTAACGATGATAAAATGAGAATGCCAGTGCACCGATGTACACACAGTTACTAAATTATACGTACGGTTAAAAAATTTCAGAAATTTTTTAACTAATCCGTTTTCGTTGAAAATCTTTATAGTTTCCTTGATGTTAAGACGGTCTTTTGCATTGGTTAAAAAAATTTCTGAAATTGAACTGAATTGTGGCCCTGCACAGGCCCACAAAAGTATGCATTCGATTTACAAATTTCACAAATTTCTGAACCAATGCAAAAGACCATCTTAAAATCGAAGAAAGATGTCAGACAATTATAAAGATTTTCAAAGAAAACGGATTGGTTAAAAAATTTCTGAAATTTGTTAACTTTTGTGGGCCTGTGCAGGACCAGAAAAGTGTACATCAAGCCCTCAAAAGTTAACAAATTTCAGAAATTTTTTAACCAAGACCGTCTTAAAATCGAGGAAAGTTGTCAGACAATTACGAAGATTTTCAACGAAAACGGATTAGTTAAAAAAATTTCTGAAATTTATTATCCGTATGTATACTTCTGTGGCTATGTGTATATCAATTACGTTAGTCCACGGTATTTTACCCCAAAACTTTGTCTAGAAAAAGAAGAAATTCCGAATTCAATTCGGAATTGGCAATTAAAATAGCCGAGAGTAAAGAAGAAGAGAAAGACATCGTAGTTTAGGAGATAGCGTGTTGGTTTAGTAGACGGGAGGCTAAGGTTCAAACCCCAGGCTACTTCTTCTCAAAAGATTTCTATCAAAAACTGTGTGAGTAAAATAAAATTGCAATGAAAACGTTTTAAACTGCATCAGTGCATTGTGGGGATTAGAGTTGAGTCTAAGATGGTCAAATGGCACACTCTCTATGGCTAGTTTACATCACCAGCACGTAATATAATTATGCCCTAAAAAGCTCTCGTGTAGAATATCCAGTAAGGCATAAGCTGTAAGTCATATGGTACCGTTGAAATCACATGCCGTTTGTATTCAGATCATCCTATTCAGGAAAAATGATGTTGGTAATCATCGATCTGTAGTGCTTGTCGTTCGCAGTGAAGACCTGGTCAATGTCGTGTTCAAAGAAATATGTACCGACAACGTCGCCAGCGCAAAATCCATACCAAACAGTAACTTTTTCAGGATGAATTAGACGCTCTTGAATCTCATATGGATTGGTGTCCTTCAAAATTTCCTAATTTTTTATATGTTCACGTAGCCATTCATCCCGAAATGAATCTCATTGCTGGATATGATTTTACCAAGTGCTTCATAGCCCATTTAGAGGACATACTTGGTTATCTATGATTGTTTACCTTTATTTCTTGCATCAGTTGAATTTTTCTATGTGTACAGACTGAAGTCAGGATACAAAATCGTTAAGGCGTAGTCGGCGAGATCTTGTGAGTGACGCGAAATCGATTGTATTCGATTTGTTTGCAAAATCTCATGGATAGCGTTGAAGTTTTTGGCAAATCTTGCATTTCGTCGATGTCTGATCTCTGCTACTCAATTGCCTATTGAGACATAGTAGCACCTGTTGGCAAGAGTGAGCCTGCGCTTGATCTCCAGACTGACATCATTTCTGGTGGTAACGGCGGAGCCAAGATGAATTCCTTGACCGCATCAATACGCCGCGCGTCTCTACTCGTCGATAACATATACTTTGTTTTGCCCTCATTTACTGCAAAACCCATCTTAGTAGACTCGCGTTCAATAGCACTAAAGGCAGAAGTAACATCTCCCTTCGTACGCCCTATGATGTCAATGTCGTCAGCGTACGCAAGCAACTGGACGCTTTTTTTGAAAAATAGTGCCACTGCGATGCACTCCTGCCTTTGCAGAACACTCTCCACGACGAAGTTGAAGAGGTCGCATGATAAGGGGTCGCCTTGTCTGAAACCTCACACGGTATCAAAAGGCTCGGAGAAGTCCATTCCTACCTTGACGGAGCTGCAGGAATTGCTCAACGTCATTCTGCATAGCTTTAGGAGCCATAAAGTGCCTACAATTAATTCGATTACACAGAGAGCATGAACCGAAAAGTTGGCAGAATATTTAACCTGACGACCATATGTAATATTCCGTCACGAAAAATTAATAACTTTTTATAAAGTATTGGTAGGGAAGCTTTTCCTCATTTGACATTCAGCTGGAATACTTTATTGTTCATTACAACTCCTTAGTTGAGATTACAACCTAGCTTCTCACACCGCTTATGTTACGTGTAATAATTTTATACATGAGATGCTTGGCCTATAGTTTAATGTCGATTGAGAACGACAGAGTTTTGAGAAATCATTTGATGGCAATTCTTTTTTCTCCCAGAGTTTTTGCCAGAAGACTGATGAGAGGAAGTTTTGGAAAGAAATATGTTTTCCATTCAACCGGGCATTGGGCTCAAAAAGGGAGGAAATCTCAATATATTTTGCAGAAATATGTGCCAATATTTTCATGCAATGCTTCACAATAAAGGCTCAAAATTTAATAAAAAAAAACCCCACCTTTTAATAGAAATTTATTGTATCTACACCATCAATTTTCCGAGGAACGAAATATGCCGTGTTAATACGCTGATAATGCTACCCATGGCGTATTTTCGTAATTGAAAAAATATACCATAACTCTTTGCCTCTTTTTCTATTTTCTTTATTTCTAAAACAAACATGACAGCAAACTTTATTCGAAAAAAAAAATGTTTTTTTCTTTTTCGAATGACAACAAAAACTATTAAAATTCGTTGTAAATAAAGACACTAGAAATTATACAAAAGGACACACACAAAAAAATCCTTTCCAACACTATAAAAGCGGTATGGCAAACGATATTTTGCCGGCTATATTTTGAGGATACTTTAGTTTGCTACACATTACACAAGAAGTTATTGTACGTTAGTTAGACTACGAAAAAAATTTTAATTTTTCTTTTGTTTTTATTTTCATTTTCATACTTTTTTATATTGTATTTTTTGTTATTGTTTTTTTTTTTGGTTTTAATTAGTAAAAAAGTTCGCTACTGGCGACTTCAAGAAAATATGCGATGTATACAGTTACGATAATTTTAGCTGACGCATAATGACGAGGGTTGTATATAAAATTTATTTGATTGTTTTATACCAGCTATTGGTTCTTCCTTAATTCGACCGCATCATTTATGGTGACGGATTTAATTAAATAGCAGTTCTTGGTCGTTTGCAGATCTGCGTGAAACATAACTTCGCCCTTACTTTTAAGAGTTTCTATTGAGTTTTTGGAATTCGCCGTAGTCTATAGGTAGTGTGCTAGCTTATTAGACGTAAGGCCGCGGTTCAAACCCTAGGTTAGACATCAAAACCAAATATGAAAAAATATTTCTTCGGCTACTTCCTCTCTGCAGATTTCTGGCAAAACTCTGAGAATAAATTAAACTACTATGAAAAGTATCTCAAAAATCTGTCGTTCGGAGTCGTCATTAAACTGTAGGTTCCGCCACTCATGTATAAAATTGACACACAACATAGGTGGTGTGAGAAGCTAGGTCGTAATCCTCACTGAAGGCTTGTAATGACCAATCATGTATGTAAGTAGTAATGATTTTAAACTTAACACGAACTTTATTGAACCCTTTGTGATTCTTAACCCGCGATATTTAATAAAATTTATTTTATTGTATTCCTTTGCTTTTTAAAGTTTTTCAGAAGTTTCTCATTACCGGTCTTCAGTGTTTATTATGATATACAGCAGCCGAAAAAATTATAGAACCTTACATAAGGCGTTCTTCTTAGGCAAAGTCTGATGGTTTGCCCATAATCTTAACATCCACTGAAGTAGGTAGCAGTACATAACAGCGTCCAGGCATATGCACCACAAAAAAGCAAGGACAATGAGTTTCATCACACGAGAAAGGTCAGTGCTAATCAATTGCCAATCGAGACTAATTATGCTTGATCTGGCATCATTTTTACTGGTAGGGGCTAAGCTACATAATTTTTTACATAATTGGTAATTACAACCCTTCATTCAGGATTACGACCTAGTTTTTCACACCACTTATGTTGTGTGTGTTAATTTTTATACATGAGTGTTGGGACCTACAGTTTAAAGTCGACTCCGAACGACAGATTTTTGAAAAACATTTCATGGCAATTTTATTTACTCTCAGAGTTTTTGCCAGAAATCTGCTGAGAGAAAGTCGCCGAAGAAATACTTTTTGTATTTTGTTTTGATGTCTGGTCTGGGGCTCGAACCCTGGCTTTACGTCTGATAAGCCAACACACTAGCTACTAGACTACTACGGTAGGGGCTGGGCCAAGATTGAAAAATTCACTGCCAACAACGAAAATATAATTATCGGCAGTCATCAGAGATCCAATACGCCATATGTCTGTACTTGTCGGCAACACATATTCATTTTGCCTTCATTGACGGCCTGACCCATTTTGTTAAACTCCCGTTCAACAGCGCTAAAGGCTGCAGTAACCTATCGCTTAATACACCCTATGATGCCAATGTTGTCAGCATAAGCATGTATTTGCCCACTCTAATGGAAAATAGTGTCACTTGCGATAAATCCCCGGCTTTCGCAGAACGCTCTCCATAGCCAAGTTGAAGAGGTCTCGTAATAAGGAATTGCCTTGTCTGAAACCTTGCTTGGTATTAAACGTTGGTATAAGTCCATATCTACTAGCCTATGGCGACTTGAATCACAATTACAAGAGCTTTTCACCGACTTAAATCAAGAGTTCAAATGCAAAGCTTGACTCACTCATCATTCCTTTTATTCTTAGCAATAAAACCTTAACAGAAATGTGGTCCAGTTTGGTAAAAGAATTAATAACTTGATAGTAATGCTCAGGAAAGAGTTCTCATATATCATATCTTATGGAACAACCCTCGCAATTGCCTTGAGTTGAGTTGTTGGTTCGTTGGTTACTAGCCGCTAACCACGTATACTGGGAATAGAAAAAATCTCCATAAATAAATGGAAAAAGTTAGGTTTATAGTCGCCTAAGTTGAATGCTACACTTTGTACGATTTTTGGCAGAAATTTTTAGAGCAAAAGAAAGATTCTTGTAAAGGTAAGAGTACCCATTTTGGATACTATAGGGTGGGCCATTTAAAAATTTAAATTTAAAAATGCAATAAAACAAATACGGTTTGAAAATTTTCCAAAATTGTTCTTGTGTTGTGATGTACAATTGTTGCGGTTAGAAATGGAATATAATTTCATTCATATTGTTGTCGCGGCTGGCCTCACAGTAACTCATTCAATGGAACAAATTGTCGTGAAATTTTTCGAGTGTATGAGGTATTTACTCGGCAATTGCATTACGAATGTTGTTGGCCTTCAAATGTCTCTGGTTTGTCGGCATAACACTTTTATTTAATGACGGCCAAGAGAAAATAGTCGAATGGTGTCAAATCGCAGCTTCTTGGCTTCCAATTGACATCACCTTTTCGGCTAATTAAACGTTCATCAAACGTTTGACGCTATAAATCGATTGTGCCATGAGATGTTTGGCATGAGATGTGTGGCAAGTTGCACTATCCTGTTGAAACCAAACATCATTCACAACCATAAAGAGTGAGTACAAAAAAGTCGGCTATCACGGTGCTTTATTTTTTCCCATTGACAGTAATGATTGCGCCGTCCTCACTTTCAAAGAAATATGGGGTAATGATGCCTCCGCTCGACTTGACGCACCAAACAGTCCCTCGTAATGGGAGCATTGCCTTCTACAGAAGGCAATGTCTTACAAGGCAACGTGTGGGTTTTTTGGCCATCAAATACGGCAATTTTGCTTATTGACGTACCCACCAAGATGAATAAAAGCTTCATCCGAAAAGCCATTTTTTTTTTTTTTGAAAATTCAACATCATCGTGCAGTTTCACGTTGGCCCATCGTTAATCAAGCGTAAATCGATTCATTACATTCAGTGGAAATAATATACTGAATTTTGTGACAGATGTAACCGATGGTTCAAATTTAAACCGATAGATGGCCCATCCGATATTTGCTGATACTACAGCCTGATACATCCAATACCAGTCCAACCATTGTAAGCATTTCAATATGCTTTTACCTTTTCATAAATCCCCTACACTCCTCTACAAAGCAGTAGTACAACTAAAACAACAAAAAAAAATTTCAATGTGAGCCTTCTTTCTCAGATGACGCTGTGGTTGGTTACTGATAAAAAATGTTACATTTTTTTACACTCATTCTTTACACTCAGTTTTTTGCACCATTGAAAATTGCTCAAACAAAAAGCTTTTGTTGCAAGTAATACAACAACAATTACTAACTTCAAAAAAAATGGAAAAACAAAACGTAAAGAATGGAAAACATAGCGAAATATAAAACAGAGTCTGTTTCTCTATTTAACAAGTGCATTTCCCTTTTGGCATCATGCAAAAGATAATTTTCCCTTTGGTTTGTGCAACAATATCCAGACCACGGGGAAACAAAATTTCAACAAAACCATTCCTTGAATTTTTTTTTTCTGAATTCTATTATTTACAGTTACTTTTATTATTTTATTTTTAATTCCCATTTTTTTTTTATTCATTCTTTTATGCTCTCCACTATTATGAAAAGTTATACGTACTTGCACTTGGGCTCTACCATTAATAAGTTAAGTTCAGTTTGGAGGATAATAAACTTCTTAATAATCACCAAGCAGCGCCATATTTTTTCATATATTTCAGTTCTTCTTTTTTTCGAAAACTTGTAGCCATTATTTTACCTGGTTTGAATGAATCCTTTGTTAAGAAATTTCTTATTTTTTAATGAAGTTAAGAGTTAGCGTTTCATTAACAATATTAACCACAACACCCTCTGTAATGTATAAATAATGTGCTGTTAAATTCAAACTACAAGTCTGGCTAGGTTTTATCGTATTTAATTATAATAAGGGTTTGCAAATTAGATAAGAGATGTGTACGTCAAGTCTAAAGTACAGTAATGGGCAATAGTGGCTGCTATTACTTACGTTTTCGCTTGAATAATGAAAATATAATTCAGCAAATGCCTTGAATTTTTTTGCTTTTTGCAACACAACACAATTTGCAAAATAATTTCCAACCTCACGTCAGCTCTCTCTGTCCTGGGATAAGCTAATGTTGAGATAAATCCCTCGATTTACTTGGGCAGTGAAATTATGATAAAGTCCCTTACGAACATAACCTCAGTGTTGTCATCTTCTATTAATGCCGGTGATTTTAGATCATTCAACCTTGACTCCAGATTACAGGATCATTACTTATTTGGCCATTATAACACTTTAGTCAGGATTACAACCTAGCTTTCCACATCACCATGGTTGTGTGTGTTAATTCGATATACCTAGCAGAACCTAGAGTTTAACGTCTGGCATTTTTGCCAGACAACTGTGGAGATTCAGACCCCGAGAGATACCCATAACTCATAACAATGTATTCCGGTGATTCACTCTCATCGTTGCACATTCTATTCTACATGTTGGGCTTGAAACAACCCCAATTCTTATTCTGAGTTTACAGTGCCCGGATTCCCTGATTCAAACCTCAGGTTACATACATACATACATGATTGGTCGTTACAACCCATCAGTCAGCATTATGACCTAGTTTCTCACACCACTTATGTTGTGTGTGTTAATTTTTATACATGAATGGTGGGACCTATAGTTTAAAGTCGACTCCGAACGACAGATTTTTTGAGAAACTTTTCATGTCAATTTTATTAATTCTCAGAGTTTTTGCCAGAAATCTGCTGAGAGGAAGTCGCCGAAGAAATACTTTTTTGTATTTTGTCTTGATGTCTGGCCTGGGGCTCTAACCCTGGCTTTACGTCTAATAAGCCAACACACTACCTACTCGACTACGGCGACCAACCTCAGGTTATTTCTTGATAATCCGACGCACGCCTCTGATCTCCTCTTGTGTGTTTGCTCATTGCCGAGAATTGCCTTATGACCTGGGTTCCAGCAGATGGTAACCTTATTTTGCCTACCTATCCAATTAAGCTTCTACAGATAGGCTCATACTCTTTTCGATTTAAATTGATAAGAGCATAGGGCTTGTTTGCTGGTCTGGCTGACATATGTTATTCCTATGTCCTGCCCTTTGTATCTCCTATCCGATTAAAATTGACGGCATCCTTCGATGGCATAAACTATCGCTTGGAACATACTCGTGAGTATCCGCATGGGCTCTAAATATTTCATTCTGGGATCAAAACTGCTGCTGCTCTTTCAGGATACGTTCTTGACTTATCTGTATACATGAGTACATACAGGATCTATCAGGATTACGACCTAGTTTCTTACACCACTTATGTTGTGTGTGTTAATTTTATACATGAGTGGCGTGACCTACAGTTTAAAGTCGACGCCAAACGACAGATTTTTTTTCATGGCAATTATTTATTTACTCTCAGACTTTTTGCCAGAAATCAGCTGAGAGGAATTCTCCGAAGAAATACTTTTTGTATTGTGTCTTGATGTCTGGCCTAGGGCTTGAACCCTGGCTTTACGTCTACCTACTAGACTAAGGCGACTTCGTGTCCTACTTAAAGTTTTAATTGACTTAAATCCACTTTATATTCGGTTTCGTTGAACATACCTTTCCCGCTTCAGCTACATAGAAAGTTTAAGGTCCCTTCAACGAGCCAGCTTGTGTGTTTGCTTATTGCCTAGAACTCCCTTATGACCTGGGTAACCTTATTTTACCTACCTAGTCGATTCAGCTGCTGTTGATAAGCTCATACTGTGTTCGATTTAAACTCATAAGAGCCTACTGCTCGATTGCCAGTGTGACTGCTATCAGAGTGTATTCTTCAATGGTACCATTCTTGGACCAAAAAACTCCTGCTTTTCTGGTACGTTCTTCACCTATCTGTATACCATAAAAAAGTACCTCTTTTAAAAGAGTACAAAGCTTTCACTTTTTCTCCCTTTCCACTATCATAAAGTCTACTGGGTATGTCCAGGGGACAGGGGTATATCAGCCAATTGATTTCTTAGGTCACAAAATGTTGCCTTGTGACTTAGCCTAACACTGGTCCCCAAAGCATTGAGCGCCGATAGGACAGATTCCCATTGACCCTGTTTTGCTAACATACAGCTACGTGGAGATACAACGGCCAATTATTAGCAGTCGTTTGATTTTATGTCTGGCCAGCTCCAGTCCATGTGATCTCGAGAACAATCCTCTCACGATTGCAATTGTTGGTGCCCAACCAGCCGGATCCGAACTGCGCTAGGATGGATCTAGTTTTCTTGGGCAGAGGCGTCCCACTATCAGAAATGTTAGAAGGGTGTTCGTTGAGACGCCCATTGTGTCTATATCTACTTATGACCGCCGATTGATACTGATTGTCTGTCGACTACAGATGGTAGGATATCCACAACATAAGTGCAGAAACGGCGGAAGTTCTGTCGAATGTGACGATGGAGTATCTTTTGTTGTGATGAAAGAGGAAATGGCATGCAACCAGATATTGTATCGTCAGCAGCTCATTGTGCTGCTGAGTATATAAAATTGATAAACCAACACGAGAAGACTAAGATGTCACTCACATCAAATTAAAACGAGGCAGCAACAGTGCGAGTATCGCTATCACTCTATTGTTGTTGTGAGTGACATCTTAGCCTTCTTGTGTATATGGTTCACATTTATCAGTTTCATATACTCCGCTGTGAGTGCATTTTTCTATATTGTCTGGGGGTTTAAATCGAGGCAGCATAAGCGCGAGTATAACTATCAAAGGGGGCTTAAATCAAGCCAGCATAAATGAGGAGAGCGCCTTATTTCCATGTTTCCTTGTAATGTTTCTCCAGTTGCATTTGTAGATAACATAGACCAGTTCGATCAACTGTTCAGTTGGACAATGTCTTTAATAAGTTGACAGTTTGTTTATGCTGAGTTTCTAACTAAAAAAGTAAAGCGCTTCTAATTTTTTGACAACCGCTGTTGCTCTCTAAAATCGTAAATGCAAGTGGATTCTTGTTTAGCACACATGCACACTCTAAATAATATCGCATTTCAAAACGTTTATGAAGCTTAAATTATTTCTTCTTCTTTATTAGCTGTGCGTGTATGATGCTTGTATTGTATTCAAATACATATACAGATAAACGTATACAGATAAACATATACAAATGCATTTAAACAAATACATTCTCAATTTAAGTTTTTATGCTGATACTCGTACGCAATAACACAGTTATTCACGGTATTTTGGCATGACTTTCATTTTTTAATATTTTTTTCTATGAAAAAATGGAGGAAAAAATACCCGTAAAACCATGATTATGACAATAACAATGACAATGTCAATGATAATGATGTGCATGTGCATGTTCATGTGTTTGCTGATGATGATGATGCTGACGATGATGGTGATAATAATGCATTTATGGCGATGAGCTTGTAAGAGTTTTAAAAGTCATGTACCAATACAATAACAACTAAAAAGTATTAAAAAACTTGAATCAAAACTACATTATCACATAAATTTTGTTTTTGTTTTTATTTTTTTCCACATCAGTGAGTTTCATTCGTGTCTTTAATGCTGTAACTCGCTACAAAACTTTTATTTTTTTGTTTGTTTTTTTTGCTTTTAAAATTCGATCACGTGTCAATTGCAAATGCAGTCAATGGCATTGCACACTTTCAGTTTTTAGTTCTATATGGGGTTACATCCTGCAAGGAGTGCGTTTTGCCCGCGTTTTATTCATTTAAAATGGTTAAGATAAGACAAAAACGAGAAATAAGTTGTGATAAACGAGAAATAAATTCATTTTTTTATACGTTCTTTTTTTTATAAGAAAATAAAAATTATTGTTCACGTATTAAAATCATTTTTGAAAAGAGTCTTTAAAAAACTCGCAAACGGAAAGGGAATTTATTTTTCGTTTAAATATTTTCATCCTTTTTAAGGAAAAATTTAAGTGTCGGCAACGTTCATTTTTTGTAGCGAAATTCGCCTGAAATCTGAAGAAGTATTGAAATTAATTCCAGTTCTGCCTGAAATAGACGCTACTTGAGCTGTTATATTTTATTCGTATAACTCCGATTGCTATGGTTCTGCTGTTATCAGGTAAGAAGGAGGATCCAAATAGCAGACTTGATATATAAATGGGTGTAGTAGTTGGGAAAGAGTTGTTCTTAAGAAAAGTGGCAAACGCCATGCTATTTTGTATGGAGCCGTATCAGGGACTTTGCCAATAAACAACAGCAAAAGGAAAAAAACAAATATTGTCTCAGTATTATAATTCAAAAGGAATTTGAAATGGAAACAGCATCTGGGGGATAGATCATATGTAGTAGAGCTATTTATTCTAAAACAAGGTCTCACTCCAAGTATGACACATTGGCTCTATAAAACTGCAATTACATCCCTATTAACTTATGCTTGGATGCAGTAAACATCAATAAAAAAGAAATTCTTGATCTGAATAATTAAAAGAAGTTCACAGTTTTTGCTGTTTACAGTTAAGTGGGGCAATAAGGGCATCACCTAAAAGGGCTTAGGAAGCAATACTCTTTTTTCAGCCGATTGCTATACAGGATCGCGAAGAGGCGATTCTCAGGGTGTATCGTCTTCAGGCTATATAGGATTTACGGAATAGATTAGCCGGAGACATGAAACGCATCACCAAAGAATAAATGGGACACTGAACATATCCTCGCTTAAGACGCAATTACCCTAGAGTATGTCTAATACATCACTCTCGGTCAGTTGCATCACCTTGAATCGGATTGGCAATTTTAATTAAACACATCCACTGCAACGATGCCAATGGAGCTTATTAATACACGGTTGGCTCGCGACATCGATGTGGGCAGGAACTGGGCCGCAGTATAGAAAAATTCGAAACCAAACTATGCCTTCGATTACTGTACTGAAATACAGTATTTCAAGCGCAGGCGGTGATAATTTGAAAAACTTGATATATAAGGATTTAAATATCTTAAGGATTAAATATCAAGGATATACACTCAGCCACAAAAGTATACATACGGTTAACAAATTTCAGAAATTTTTTAACCAATCCGTTTTCGTTGAAAATCTTTATAATTGTCTGACATCTTTCTTCGATTTTAAGACGGTATTTTGCATTGGTTCAGAAATTTGTGAAATTTGTTAATCGGATGTATACTTTTGTGGGCCTGTGCAGGGCCACAATTCAGTTCAATTTCAGAAATTTTTTAACCAAAAAGCCGTCTTAACATCAAGGAAACTGTAAAGATTTTCAACGAAAACGGGTTGGTTAAAAAATTTCTGAAATTTGTTAACCGTATGTATACTTTAGCAACTGTGTGTACATTATATGGCTACATAGTCATCAAGGCGTGATCAGTAATCAGGAAGCTAATATTCTGGTTAAAAAAGCCATTGTACAACACACCACAAGCTTGAATAATAACTTTCAATGCATTGACGACCAAGCTCAGAAAGTCGGCGAAAATATGGCAGCGACTGTTTTGAAACAATCTCTGGGCCAATCCCGGTAAGGAGAAAACCATGATTTTTTCTTTTACGAACATCGCCTCGATGTCATTCTCGTCTATACATGCCGGGGATTTTAAATCGATCAACGTTGGCTCTAGATAACAGAATCATCACTAATTGGTCACTTTTTAGTCAGGACTACAATCTAGCCTCTCACATAACTCATGTTGTCAATTTTTGTCCACGATTGATGGGCCAGATTTAAGGAACTTTTCATTGAAATTTTATTTTACATTGTAAAAAATTTATGATCTGCCAAGCACTGCCAAGCACCATGGTTCATAGCTCACAATTACGAAAATGTAATAGAACATATCGACGCCTCCGTTCTATAACATTCGAAGTCGAAAAAGTGTGTTTTGAGTTATGAGCTCTCAAAGCTTTCACGCCACATACGACTATATGTGTATTCTAAGAAGATTTTTCCCTATAACTTCGGAACGGATCGGCGCATCTTAACCAAATTTTGACAGTATTTAAGTTAGAGAACGTAGAATTTAAAATTAAACATTAAAAACGTTCTAAGTACACTTAGAACGTTATAGAATGGATGCATCGATATGTCTTTCGAGTGCATCATTTACAGGAGAATTAACTTCATTGGCATCATTGATAGGCTCTGCTCTGAGAGGCTATACTGATTGGCTTCAGTCCTGAAATTTCATGGCCATCCAATATACTATTGCAGTTCTCACAGGTTATTGCCCTATTGTCCATTCGTTTTACGGGGAGGCTCAATCAGACTATGCTGGACACGTATGGACAAGAAGTGGACTGACTCACTTCTGTTGTTAAATCACTTGGCCATACATCACACAATAACGATTCTTACGGGCCTTTGTACTTTTGGTAGGCATGCTGAAAAACCCAGGTATTACAACCACCGACTACTGCAGGAACTGTGGGTCTGAGGAGAAGAAAAAGACCGTCTTTCACCTGTCTTGTATCAGTGTCCTGCTGTTGTTATAAAGAGACGGAGATTTCTGACCTCTCCTTTTCTGACATTGTTGACCGAACAATCTATTATAAAGATTGCTGCAATAGCAAGATTTACTTTGGACTCGGGATGGTTTTCTTTAGGGAATGGTTGACCCTAGGAAAGAATTAGTTGTGTTGTTACAATGGGCCTAAATGCTGGCCTAAGTGAGAGCTCTATCTTCGAGCGGGTCCACCATCTAATCTAACCTAAGCCTATTAAATAAAGTCGCCGTAGTCTAGTAGGTAGTGTATTGGTTTATTATACGTAAAGCTAGAGTTCGAACCCCAGGCCAGACATCAAGACAAAATACAAAAAGTATTTCTTCGGCGACTTACTCTCAGTAGGTTTCTGGCAAAAAAAAACTCTGAGAGTAAATAAAATTGCCACGAAAAGATTTCTCAAAAACCTGTCGTTCGGAGTCGACTTTAAAACTGTAGGTCCCACCACTCAGGTATAAAATTAACACACACAAAATAAGTGGTGTGAGAAACTAGGACGTTGTACAATGGGTCAATTCGACCTCCGAGTACTGTACTCGTAATTGACAAGTACACGTCCTCTAACCTAACCTAACCTAAGCCCAAGCCTATTAAAAAACACGCCGACTGACTTGGTATTCGCTCGAATGATTTTTTCTAAAACTGTGAATGTAAGGAAGAGAAGGAAGACATGTCACATTTGTCAGTGCTATGAAGAGGCGAATGCCCTTGACCTCTAATTTGCTGACATCTTTGATGCAACTTTTAAATATAAAATTTACCCAAAAGCGAGATTTATTTCGTGTTTGAAATGGCTTCTTACAGAGACTATTTGAACATCGTATTGAATATTGATTTGTGGTCTTACAATGGGCGTAACCTCTGACCTATAAAGTAAGATTACTAACTTTTTTCTTAAATATTTAATTTGTTAAATTGTTAAAAAACAAAAAAAAAGAATTTTAACAGGATACCACATTTCATTTCAATTTGTTTTCTGTATATGCCACACACAAAAATACTGGGAATCATGTGATTGCTTTAAAATGATGATGAATGCTGCTGCTGCTTTATGTTGCTTTTTCTATGGTAAATAACCCACAATCAAGAACGAATGGAAAGTACTTGCCACATACAAGTGAATCAATTCATTTAAATTATATAGAAAATGTTGCATGAAATTCATGTCATACCAACACAACTTCCTCAATATTTTTCATTTTCCTTCATTTTCTTTTCCTTCATTTTATTTTTAATTTTCTTTTCAATTTTTTTTCTTTTTTTCATTCATGATTAAATGAATGGTTCGGTTTCGGTTTCTTTTACGTGCCACATTCAGTGCTTCCCCCTTTTTTTGGAGGGAATTTAATGTACATATGCTAAGCGTTGAGTATTTGGGATTACGACACCCAAAATTGTATTAAAATTTTGTATTTTTTTTAGAATTTATTTTCTAGAATTTATCTCCTTCTTGTTCTTCTTCTTTTTTTGTATGTTTTTCGATTTAATTTTCATGCTTCTGTTTAATGTTGTTGGAATTGAAACATTGACATTGAAAAATTTCAATGTGTTAATGGAGGAGGCGCATACTATACTTGAGAGTGTTGCATCATATTGTAATTTGAAATAATGTGTGGCATATTAAAGTATTAAATACTAGGACTAGAATTATAAAGAAAAGTTCATTCATTTCATTCTAAAGTGTGTGTGGCAATGAAGAGAATGATCATAATGATGGAGATGTTTCAACATTTGAAGTTTCCCCTCATGAGTATTTATATTTTTATTTAAATTTCAATTGCTACGTTGCACCTTAAAACAAATGCGCGTGTAGATTAGTTGGTGTGAAATTGTAGCAACAAAATATTATGAAGATTACAAGTGTGTGTTTATATAGAAACGTTATTTCCATGTCAATGATTTGATTACAAAAATTCGTATAAAAAAAAATTAAACGTGAACAGAAGTGTTTTTGAAAACCAAAAGTCAGTCTAACATTTGTGATTAAAAAGTCTTCTATTTTTTCCAAACCCTAATAACAGCTATTCTCGCCATAAAGTCAGACATCCGGTGTTTTTTTAACAGCATGAGACCTATCATTATGGTATCACTCCGACAGCTGAGAATGAGAATGTTTGTGGACACTTCTTTTCAGTCAGATTTAGCAAATCATCACACAACGTTCAACACCAGAACAATTCTTTCTTTCTCTCTATCTCTCTTTGCGGAAATTTACTTTGAAAAAAATAAATCCGTTTAGAAAGTGCATAGAACAGTTCGTCAATTTTCTCGTCAACATACTGCGCCTAGTGAACAAGCATTAACTTTGTTCTTATCGATTCAATACATACACCAGACAAATAAATATGCGTACCTAAGGAATTATTGCTGTAGTAGCGCCAGTTGTTCAAGATAACCTTACTCTTTGTGATATCAGTTCATTGAATTCGACATTATGTTTTATGACACTAAGTAGCCCTGCAATACGCTTGGAATATTTCAGTCTGGCACCAAAAACTCTTCTTCCTTTGGTAAAACAGTATATAGTCTGCAGATTACTTAAATTATTTTTGTTACCAAGGCTCGATGCAAAGTATTTCTCAAACATTTTAAAGCCTACTGAAGTCGCCGTAGTCTAGTAGGTAGTGTGTTGGCTTATTAGACGTAAAGGCAGGGTTCAAGCCCCAGGCCAGACATCAAAACAAAATACAAAATGTATTTCTTCGGCGACTTCCTCGCAGCAGATTTCTGGCAAAAACATTCAGAGTAAATAAAATTTGCCATGAAAAAGTTTCTCAAAAATCTGTCGTTCGGAGTCGACTTTAAAGTGTAGGCCCCACCACTCATGTATAAATATTAACACACACAACATAAGTGGTGTGAGAAACTAGGTCGTAATCCTGACTGAAGGCGAAGCCACGAACATTCGACCTCTAGATCATTCATCAGACAGTTTACGTCGCCATATAAAAGGCAAGGCAAAGCAGACAACGGAGTCAGTAAAGTCAATCGTGTGTTAAGACGCTTTGCGTGTGAAGAGAATAATTGTGGTTTGAAAATTTCCGTTATAAAGATCTGATTGTTAGTGTTTAAACAGAAGAGTTTAAAGAAGAATAACAAACAGAGTATATTGTTGTTGTTTTCATCAAGTTGTGAACAACAGAATTGTGTGAACAATAAAGAAATTAATTATAACGGAACACGAATTAATTTTTATTTTTATTTCAATCTTCGAGCTCATATTTCAAACGTTTTTAAAAGGTAAAAACGTAACAATACATACATAATTGGTCATTACAACGCTTAAGTCGGGATTACAACCTAGCTTCTCACAGTACTTATGTTATGTGTGTTAATTTTATATATGATGGGCGGGACTTGCAGTTTAAAATAGACTCTGAACGACAGATTTTTGATAAATTTTTCATGGCAGGTATACGAGTATTTACTCTCAGAGTTTTCTCAAGAAATCTGCTAAGAGGCAGTTGCTGAGGAAATATTTTTTGTTTATATTTCGTTTTGTTGGTAATGTCTGAACTGGCATTTGAAACGTGGTGTTATGTGTGTTAATTTTATACATTAGTGGCGGAACCTACAGTTTGAAGTAGACTTCGAACGACAGATTTTTGAGAAATTGTTCATGATAGGTTTATTTACTCTCACCAGAAATCTGCTGAGAAGCAGTTTCTACAGAAATATTTTTTTGTTTATACTCCGTTTTGTTGGAGATGTCCGACCTGGTGTTTGAATCGTGGTCTCTCGTTTAATTAGCCAACTAAGTAGCTACTAGACTACGACGACTATTTAAGTTTTAAGTGATTTTCAAACTGTTTTTCCAAATTTTTAATAGATTTTCTAGATTCTATTGAAGAATTATTTTTTAATTGAAAAATTTATGAAATTATTGCTTATCTTAATAAATTCATGAGCATTGGCTTTCATATCCATTATTACTTAGAAAATTTTCTATAAACTTTTAAAATCCATTAAAATTAGCAACAAACATAATAAATACGAATTATTCTATGCTTTTCATATTTCTTTTAACATTTTTTTCTTTACATTTTTTTATGATTTTTTACAACAACAACAAAGAAATTATCCTTTTTTGAAGGATAACAGCCAACAAAAATTCCCATATATTTTATAACATTTATGCTGTTAAACTTTTTAGTATTTTCAAATGAAAATGAAAGGAAAATGAAAGAAAAATAAAGAATGAAACCTAGGGTAATACAGTTTTAAGGGTTTTACTTAAGAAATGAAATAAAAAAAAACGAAAAAAAAATTTTTTCTAAGAAACACAGACAGATGAGTGAAAGGATGGTTGGATGGGTGGCATAAAATAAATGGACAGACATTGCCTTCAACATCACTTTAAACCGTAAATTTACATATAAATTAGTAAATTGTAGTATGTTTTTCATTTTTCTTTTATTTTCTTTGTTATAGGAATTCATTATTCTGACATAAAAAAAGAAGAAAGAAAAAGAAAGAAAAATAAATACACATCAAATATGAAGCCAAAACTGAAAATGAAACACAGTAATAAATGAATTATTCCTGTACTTGGTCTACAATACAATCTTTTTTGTTCTTTTTTAGTTAAAAAAAAAACCCAAAAAAGATACATAAAAACAAATGTACGACGCAACATCCTTAATTCCTAGCATACAAGTTGAAAGCCTTTTCTGTTGAGTAGGATGGCGTTTCTTTCAATCCTTTAATTGAATATTACCGTCCACAATTAAATGCCATACAAAGTTTCTGTTGGAAACCCTTTTCTTTTTCATCTTAACTTAGTTGTTTTTGCTGTTGCTGGTTATTTGTTTTGGTAACCAAGAAATAAAGAAAAGAAAAGAAATGAAAAAGAAAAACAATGTTTCCTTTTTGGTATTCTTTTTTGATTTTTTTTCATTATCTTTGGTTGAGTTATACGAAGAAGTTTGTTTTTCTAAATTATCTTGAGAAAATTGTGTGCAAATTAGAAAGTACATGGAGAAAAAATACATTTTTCAGCACCAGAGAAATACGAAAAAATTTTAAGCCTTTTTTAAGAAAGTTTAATTATATTTACGGATTTATTTTAATAGTATAAGCCAGCATACCTTAAACATAATTTTTATGACTTGGCGTATGAAAACGTATGTTGACGTATTAAGACGCATGTTGACGCATGCCAGTTTTCAGGTTTTTTTAGGTTTACACGAAAATTTGGTATTTATATATCATTCTTAGGCCTTTTAAAGGAGTGTTCATCGAATATTGTGGACACAATTTAATTTGTTTTGTTGTTTAAGGGCTCAACTTCAAAAAATGCAAATTGTGGCTCCGCTTATCTAAGAAGATGTTCAAGTAGAGTTCGTGTTATTCAGAAATCATCCATAAATGGCAGAAAATAAGTTCGTTACCTGCACCGTTAATTGTTCTTTATAACCCTTTAGTCAGGATTACAATCTAGCTTCTCACACCACCAATGTTGTGAGTATTAATTGTATACATGAGTGGCGGTACTTACAGTTTAAAGTCGACTCCGAACGATAGATTTTCTGAAACTTTTCACGGCAAATTTCATTTACTCACAGAGTTTTTGCCAGAAATCTACTGAGAGAACCACCAACCCCATAGTTACTTACTTAATTGGTTATTACAACTCTTTAGTTAGGATTACAACCTAACTTCTCGCTTAGCACCCATGTTGTATGTGTTGATTTTATACACGAGTTGCAGGACTTACAGTTTAAAGTCGACCCCAAATGACAAATTTTAGAGAAACTTTTCATCACAATTTTATTTATTCTCAGCGTTTTTGCCAGAAGAATTTTTTATGTCCTTTTGATCGAGATGTCTGAGCCAGGGGTTGAATCATGGCCGTATGTCTCACAAGACAACACACTACTAGACTACGGCGACTATCTTTTGTCAGAAGACTGCTGTTACGAAGTTGCCGAAGAATTCTTTTTTTTTTCATTTTGTTCGGGATATCAGATTTTTGATGCTTAAATAGTTTCTTCATGTAAAGCCCCTAACTCTCGATAAAGTATGCCTTTCGAGTAACGCGATTTGAATCAAAACCAATTCAATAAAAAAATGTGCTTCGCCGTTCAAATTTTCTTTACGTGTAATGAAAAACACACAATTTGTTCCACTTACAAGAGTTCACTTTTCATTTTGTGAAAATATTTAAATTTACTCAGAGAAATAAAAGCATTTTGAATGAATACTTTTCGGTTTTAATAAAGAAAAATGCCAATAAAAATATTAGAAACGAATAAATTTTATGAAAATATTTAATAATGAACTTGTGGGCCAAAAAATATGCAAGAAATTAGAATAAAAAAGCGCAAGAAAAAATGAAGAGAATAAAGAAAATAAAATTAAATATTGGCATATGGTGGTTGGTTGGCTACAAGATATATTCAAATAATAATTAATACACAACGAAAATCTATTTACTATACACGCAAACATCCATACATGCATACATACATATTGTTCTCGTTCTTAAATTCGCAATGTTTAAAAAAATTAAAAGCATTTTTAAATAATGAAAAAAAATCTTTAATACAGCACTAAACAACGAATAACGCACAAAATGCATTCATTTTACGCCAATTAATTAATAATTTGATAAATTTCTGTCTCCATTTCTTTTTTTTCTGTTTGCATTCGATATGATTAAAAGTTTTCATTTAAAACTTCAGCCTCTTTTAACAGAATGGTATTTAAAAATAAACGTTTAAAATTATAGGCGATATTAAACGAATATAAAGCGAATGTTGTTCTGAGTAGAATATGTAGTTTGCATTGGATTAAGTAGTTAACAGAAGGCTGTTAACGGAGAGCATGTTAGTGCATAGCTGATGCATTCATAGGTTGCTAAAAATTGAAAGATTATTAAAAGCAGCCTTGATGTCTAAAAAGGCCACCACTACGTACATACATAATTGGTCATTACAACCCTTCAGTCAGGATTACGACATAGTTTCTCACACCACTTATGTTGTGTGTGTTAATTTTATTCATGAGTGGCGGGTCCTACAGTTTAACGACAGATTTTTGAGAAACTTTTCATGGCAATTTTATTTACTCCCAGAGTTTTTGCCAGAAATCTGCTGAGAGCAAGTCGACGAAGAAATATTTTTTTTTGTATTTTAATTTGATGTCTGGCCTGGGGCTCCACCACTAAAAAATCTTACAAACTTTTCTATTCATTAGAATACAGTGTTCAAAGCGATTTCCAACGAATCTCCATTCTTGATGCATAGACACCGTGACAAGCTAATGGGGTTGTTTTGAGTATTGCCCTGTCTAGATACGTCCGCACTTCTGTACTCTCCGAGAGAACTAAAATCCTTGAAGTTCTACTTGAAGTCCTACTTGAGGTTCTACTTGAAGTCCTAATTCAAGTTCTACTTGAAGTATTACTTGAAGTCCTACTTGAAATCCCACTTGAAGTCCTACTTGAAGTCCCACTTGAAGTCCTACTTGAAGTCCTTCTTGAAGTCCTACTTGAAGTCGCATTTGAAGTAGAGTTTCCTCTGACCAGCTTCGACCTGAGACAGTAGTAGCAAAAGAATCTTTCACTCTTGACACATACAGACTGTAACAAGCAAAATGAATTGTATTGAGTTTAACCCTGCATAGATACATTCGCACTTCTGTACTCTCCGAGCGAACTTGAAGTCCTACTTGAAGTCCTTCTTGAAGTAGAGCTTCTTCTCACCAGCTCCGACCTGAGAATCTTTCACTCTTGACACATACAGACTGTAACAAGCAAATTGAATTGTATTGAGTTTAGCCCTGCCTAGATACATTCGCACTTCTGTACTCTCCGAGCGAACTAAAATCATTGAAGTCCTACTTGAAGTCTTTCTTGAAGTCCCTCTTGAAGTAGAGCTTCTTCTCACCAGCTCCGACCTGAGATAGCAGTAGCAAACAAAATCTTCCACTCTCGACACATAGAGACTGTAACAAGCTAAAGAAATTATATTAAATTTAGCCCTGGCTAGACATATCCGCACTTCGGTACTCTCCTAGTGAACTAAAATACTTGAAGTCCCATTCAGTCTAGGTAATTTCCAAGAATATAACGTTATTTCCAACCATTTCAGGACCTGATATAACTGGAAGCATGCTTCCTTAATGATCCACGATCTGCGAATAAACGACACTTAAGATATTTGGAAGCTGCTTTATGATTCAGATTAGCTCTGCTAAGAAAAGATTCGAACCAACGCCACAAGTCATCAACCTTCCGCATGGACTTCAGGGACGATAAAAATTTTCCGTATTTCATGACTTGAATAAAGTCTAACACGTGAGACCTTGGTTTAAACTCCAGTCCAGATATCTTGACAAAACACTTAGGGTAAAGAAATTTTAAACTGTAGGTTTAGTTGCGATTTGAAGGATGTGAAAAAAGGTTATCAGAGTCTCCTTTAGAGGTACAGTTTATAGAAGCAACACAAATAACCCTCAAGAATCAATCTAAGCCGTGGTTCCGTGCAACAACTCATGAGACTGTCTACGTCTATTTCGACTCTAGTACAACGCCATGAAGGTAATCTCGACGCTATTATAGGCTAGCAAAGGCAGACGTTTATCGGTGACATGATCGTTCAAAGGAATTCGCTGTTATTTAGTAGGTAGTATGTTGGCTTCTTAGACGCGAGGCCATGACTTAGCATCTGGCTCAAACATGTCAAACGAAACGAAATAAGAAAAATATTTCCTCGCCGACTTCTTTACAGCGGATTTCTAGCAAAAACTCTGACCGTAAAATAAAATTACCAAGAAAAGTTTCTCAAAAATTTGTTGCTCGGAGTCGACTTTAAAACTGTAGGCCCTGCCGCTTATGTATACAACTAACACACACAAAGTAAGTAAGGTGTGTGAAGCTCAGTCGTAGTCCTGACTGAAGTGTTGTAATAACCAATTATATATGTATGTGTGTATATTAGAAATGTTTCTCCTGTCAAATATGCCTTGTCAGAGGGCGGGTTACCATCCTGAAGCTATTCTCGGATAGTCGAATGCATGAATCTACGCTACAGACAGTTTCTAACCTCATCTGAGGAGTGACTACTTTCCTGATATCAAACTGTTCTACCACCTTATTGTCTAGAATTCTCATGTAATCTGAAAACAATTAACACACACAACTTAAGTAGTATGAGAAGCCAGCTCATAATCCTGACTGAAGAGTAGTAATGACCAATTATGTATGTATGTATGTGAAGAGTATCATATTCCACATCAACCAGATAAGACTGTCATCTGCCGAAATGTTTAATAAGCCCTGCATGGGTTTTGCAACTAAGATGGCTCCAGGTGTTTCCGAAGGCAACACGAATCTGGATTCAAAAACTTTCCATCACGTCAGGATTTCGAGAAACAGGGGTTTGAAACCCCTAAAAATAGCATTTATGGCCACTTTTGCAAAATTGTAGAGCTAAACACTGACGTGCTAGAACCATCGCTATTGTCAGAAATTGACAATTGATCTTTGCACTTCAAAATGAGCCCAAAGTCAAATTGTTTGCATGCACCCTTAAAGTAGGGGGTGGGTTTATGTCAAGGGGTGTAAGGCAAAAAGAAACACATTACGGAAGTCCTTAAAAATTAATCAGATTTACTTGAAAATTGGTACTCAGGGGTTTTTGGGGTCGCTGATTACAGATCTTCATTCGGATTGAAAAAATTAAAAATGGCGGATCCAATATGGTGGTTGAGGTTTATAAAAATTAATCAGATTTACTTGACCGCCATATTGGATCCGCCATTTTGAATTTTTTTAAATGCCTTCGGAAACACCTGGAGCCATCTTATTTGCACAAAAAAAATCCAAATTTGCAGGGCTGTGTAGAATTTCAAGCGAAATGTTCGTGCTTGATTAAAGCTCTGAAGAGTGCATTCAGATGATCGATTTCTTCTTTATCCCGTCCATGTATTATTGTGATGTAGTTATTTGTATTAAAATTATGAATTAGAAAAGCCACACTTGAAACAACATGCCTCTTATTTTTAATATTTTTGCATTTAATGTTACAAACACTTGTAGGAAACCAACATACTCTTCTTACCTAGGCTATAGAAGTAGGGTATAATAATACAAAAAAAAAAAACCAAAATTAAAATAATAATAAAAAGAAAATCGTTTTAAAAAAAATTTTTTTGTTGTTGTACTCTTTATTCACTGACAGAATCAGTGAACTGATCTGTAATTTATTGTAAATTAATTGATTCTGTCTTTATTATTTGAATGAATGCTTTACATTGACGACTTTTTATTATTTTTCTGTGCGTTTTTTTTTATTATAAAAAAACTTTTTGCTTTTTCCAATGAAGGCATACATAATGAATAAAAAAATTAAATTAAAATAAAAAGTAAACATTGTTGTTGTTATTGCTGTTGTTGTTGTTTATTTTTAACCATTAAATAGCGAAAAATATTGATAACATGCCGCGTGTAAGGCATTATATTCGCATAAATGGCATTTAATTGATTCAGTTTGTTTAAATAAAAAAATATTTACAGAGTAAAATAACAGAGAAAAAAATCAGGCATTTTAATAAGAAGCTAAACAAAGTCTGTAAATATATTCAAGAATAAACGTGAAGGCCGAATATTTAAGAGAAACTGATAAGTTTAATGCATTATTGATTTTCATTAATTAAATCGTAAAAATGATGAATTAAAATACAACGCATCCGTAGGATTATAGCAAAGAACCCACAGAATGATAGCCATTGGCTTGGATAATTGTCGTTCGAATACTGTTTTATGTTTAGCACCAGAAACCAGCAATGAGTATTAAAAAAGATGAGTAAATTCGAATCATACTCATAACTTCTGATACTTATACGCATTCATACTTATTTTAATGCCATACTCATACTACTCATATTCAAAGTTTGAAGTACTCATCGTACTCATACTTAACAGTACGCATGATGTTGCTGATTTCTACTATCCTTTACTCAACATTTACAAGGATCACAAAATAAGTATGATTAGCGTACGAACACTACAATACTCACTAGAAGGTTGTGTGTCTGCTCTCCTTGCTGTCTTTGTCTTTTTTGTTTATGTGTCTTTCTTCTTTGTTTGTAAACGCAACAACAACAACTTAGACTGTAAATTTTTATAAATGATTCGAATCACTCGAATCATTTATGAGTATTATAAGAACTTTTCTAAATTTATGAATCTGAATGAGTAGTCATATGAATCAAACATATTTCGAATGTTATGAGTTTGACGACAACGTTGTACTCATACTCATTGCAATCTGTACTTATAAATCAATGTTGTAGAGAGTACAAATGAATCAGAGTAGTTGAATATTAATACTGTTGACTCACTCATACTCAAAATTGCATGAGTACTTATGAGTAGCGAAAAAACGATACATTGCTGATCTCTGTTTAGTACCCAAAAGGATACCTGATACTCAAGCTGTTATAACACAGTGCAGCTATGTATATCACAGTAATGTTATAGCACAGAGATATTGTACCACAATGCTGTTATACCACAATGCTGTTGTACCACAGTGCTGTTATACCACAGTCCTACTATACCACAGTGCTCTTATACCACAGTGCACTAATACCACAGTGCTGTTATACCACCGTGCTGTTACACTATAGTGCTGTTACACCACCGTGCTTTTATACCACAGTGCTGTTATACCGCAATGCTGTTGTACCACAGTGCTGTTATATCACAGTGCTACCATACCAGTATGCTGTTACACTATAGCGCTGCTACACCACCGTTTTTATTTATACCACAGTGCTATTATACCACAGTGCTGTTATACCTCAGTGCTGTTGTGCCACAGTGCTGTTACACCACCGTGCTGTTACACCACCGTGCTGTTACACCACCGTGCTGTTACACGACCGTGCTTTTATACCACAGTGCTGTTTTACCACAGTGCGTTTATATCACAGTGCTTTTATACCCCAAAGCCGTTATACTGCAGTGCTGTTGCAACACAATGCTGTTATACCACAGTGCCTTAGTACTGCAACAATGCAACTAATTGTACTCCCCTTATCCTTTTTAGCATACACTCACACAGATAATTATACGTACCCCCCCCCCCCCCCTAAAAATCATTTTTTTTAAATGATAATATATGGACAAGTCAACTGATTTTTGCGCCAATTTTTTTTGTTTTCCGTCACAGCCGAACAAATTGTATTTGTTCTTATCACTAAATATTACATTCGCCCAAAAATCAGCGATTGGGCGAATTCCAATCGTGGCTTTTTTCTCGGCACTCGACTGCGGAAACCGTTCTTTCTCAAAACACTTCGAACTGTTTCTGAATGTACAATAACATTGAGATCACTTTCCGAGGTATTTCGTATTTCTACGGCTGTTGTCCTAGGATTTTTATCCACAATACCTTTTATATACCGCGCTACACTTGGAGAAATTTTATGCGAAATATACTTCGTACGTATAATTTTCTGTGGTGCCATATTGGTTTTAATCAAACTGCAGTCACAAATTCATAGATTTTGGGAATATTTTTTTCTTTATTTAAGTAAATGTGTCGTTACAGACGCTAATATAAAGAAATTTTAGATTAGAAGTTCATTACTTTAAAAAAAAAATTATTTTTAGGGGAGTACGTATAATTATCTGTGTGACTGTATGTATCTCTGTAATGTCTCCTCTATTCCTGTTGCCCTGTTAATATTCAGGATGCTGTTCGGTGTCAACAATGACTATTCTCAACTTAGTGCCTGTTTTGAACACAGGTCTCTCCTTCTGGGAAGCATTAATGGTCCACTCAGGTCTCAGGAATGTATTGTGATGATTCATAGTCATTGTCACAGAAAATTTACATCTCGTGCTCGAATTAATAATAATAATTCACGTCATTATTGACCTTCTCTTATTGTAATTTCCCAATAAAAGTTTTGATTAGCTCACATCCATTTGGTTTGAGAAGACTCTTTGTCGATCTTTATCTTTCCTTCCCCTAAATATACCTTTTTAAACATCTGTCTCCACACCATAAAAGAGTTCTGGTACCATTAACTGCTCGACACCTCGTCTACTTGCTCATTGCCTAGAATTCTCACTTGAAAGGGTAACCATTCGTTTTTATAAAGTTTTTCATGGCAATTTTTTTTTTTTACTTTCAGAGTTTTTTTTTGACAGGAAACTGCTGAGCGACGCTTTACACCACAGTTAAACTTAAGCGACCGTAGCTTTGTTAGAAAATTCATGGTGAAGAGCGTAGGACGTTTATAAATTGTCACTTTAATAAGGGGAATTTTCAGCAACTTAACCGTGATGACGGCTGATATATAACCTACTATTTATCTCCACACATCTGAGCTGTGATTTGAATTACGTGCTCTTGTCTTATGAGCCAACACACTACCGACTAGACTACGGTGATTTCAAGCAAAAAAGTACACACGTCATATAAGTAATGTTGGGCTGTTGATGGCACATTGCAATGTCGGAGGAACTTTCTGTTGCACGATTTGCATGGGAGACCTACAGCTTAAAGTCGACTCTGAAAGACAAATTTTTGAGGAACTGTTCATGGCAATTTTCTATTTACCCTCAGAGTTTTTGCAAGAAATCTGCTGAGAGAAACTCGCCGAATAAATATTTGTTTGAATTTCGTTTTGATGTCTGACCTGGGGTTTGAACCCTGGCTTTACGTGTAATAAGCCAACACACTCCCTACTAGACTACGGCGACTACATGGGAGAAGGAAAAACGAATAACTCTCCACAGAATCGATCGCATTTTTAGATACTGTTTGCAGAACATGTATACAATAATACATACAAATTAAACTCACTTGGTTTTATAATTTCTTGTTTTTTTTTATTAATAATTTTATTTTTGTTTTTGTATTTTTCTTTTTCATTTAATATTAAATAATTTGTTTCCTTGTCTTATTTTTAAATTTCAATAATTTTAAGAAATTCTAAATATTTCAATAATTTTTCTCTTTTTTAATTTTCTTTTTTCATTTCTTTTTTTAATCTTAAATTTGTTGTTTTTGTTTTGTATTTAATTTAGTCTAGGGGTTAACTTTAAATTTATTTCTAAATATAGAATTTTTTATATTTTTCTGATTTAAGTATGTCTGTTCTGTATGATTTATTTTATGTTACCATGTAAGTATAATAATAAATCCATGTTTTGGTTTTTGTTTGATATATTTTCTGTTTTACTTTGTATAGAGAATTTTGAATCATAAAAATCAAATCAAAGTGGATCAAAGCTATGTAGACATTATACCTCAGTTCTGTGGTCAAAAAAAAGGTAGGAGCAGGTTTTGAAAAATTTATTTCATTGTTGGAAAAAAGCAAGTGTTTTCATTTCCTTTGGGATGGTACCAATTTTTTTGGATTTTATATGGTATGGTACATGGGTATATTTATCAGCATAAATAAACACGAATTAAAAGTTTGGTGCATTCTTTAATAAAAATTATAGAAATTATAGAAAGGATACTCTCAAACTCAAGTAAAGGTTACTCTCCAACTGGTAGACAACTTTTAAAGATATACACATACATACATATACATAATTGGTCATTACAACTCTTCAGTCAGGATTACGACCTAATTTCTCACACCACTTATGTTGTGTGTGTTAATTTTTTTATGCATGAGTGTTGGGACTTACAGTTTAAAGAAGAGGTCAGCAATGAGTATTCAAAAAGATGAATAGATTCGAATCATACTTATAATTTCTGATACTTATACGCATTCATACTTATTTTAATGTCATACTCATACTACTCATATTCAAAGTTTAAAGTACTCATGGTACTCATACTTAACAATACGCATGATGTTATTGATTACGACTCTCCATGACTCATCATATACACGAATCACAAAATAAGTATGATTCGCATACGAACACTACATACTCACAAGAATGTTGTGTGTTTGCTCTCCTTGCTGTCTTTGTTTATGTGTCTTTCTTCTTTGTTTGTAAATACAACAACAACTAAGACTGTACATTTTGTCGAATGATTCGAATCACTCGAATCATTTATAAGTATTATAAGAGTATTTTTCTAAATTTATGATTATAAATACAATTCAGAATTTTGTTTCTTTTATTCTTCATGTATTGGAAATTGTAAGATTACAGTCAAATATCTTCATCGTACTCAATATCGTATAGTTTTCTGAAAGGCGGTACCATAATGCATGATTTCATATTGCCTGCCATGGCATACTTCAGGTTAAGTAAGAAGAGGAGAGGTAATAAAACACACTGCTTATCACGATTTTATATATGTATGTAACTCAGATCCTTTGTAATACACTTTCTAAAACAGAAGTTTTACAGCAGATTTTCAATTCAGATTTGAAATATTTGGCAATGCCTTATGCTCCTTTTTTGTAGTTCAGCTCCATTGTCTGAGTATCGACTGTCAAAATAACGCACCAGTTTTACTCTGAGGGCAGGCTGTGGTATCATATTTAAGGATCCATATATTAAACTTTCTTATAGGCTGCCTGATCACTGCATTGTTTTGCAAACAGAGGTCATGGCAATTTTGAAAGCCGAGGAATCCTCGTTGAGTGGCAGAATTTTCTCTGAAAATATTTTGATTTATTCGGATGTTCCCTAACGAATGTAGTTTCAACGAACGCCAATGATTCGAATCACTCGAATAATTTATAAGTATTATAAAAGTATTTTTCTAAATTTATGAATCTGAATGAGTAGGCCGTATGAATCAAACATATTTCGAATGTTATGAGTTTGATGTCAACGTTGTACTCATACTCATTGCAACTTGTACTTATAAATCAATATTGTACTGAGTACGAAGGAATCCGAGTAGTTGGATTTCAATGCTGTTGACTCACTTATACTTAAAATTTCATGAGTACTTATGAGTAGCGAAAAAGCGATTCATTGCTAATCTCTGGTATGTATGTATATGCATGTATGTATATCGTTTTAAAGGCCCGTCTGCTCTCGTTTGAAGGCAGTCCAAAAAACAGTTTTTGACAAATATAACAAGTTTGGAGGGTTAAAAGAAATATAAAAAAAAATATTTTTGACTTCTACTCGGCAAAACTCACCACAACCTGCACTATGTCATTAGCTGGATGTATTTAATTTTTTTTATTTTGCCGCATAGTGTTATTTATTTTGGTTTTGTTTTATATTTTCCTTAATAATCCTTGGCGTAAACTGTTTCATTAATTATTCAATTGTTTTTTTATTTATTACACCTAAAAATTTAATTATAATTTTAAATTTAATATATTGTATTAAATAGTTCTTTTTTTGTTTTTGTTTTTGTTATAATTTAAATATTTGTTTTAAATGTTTAAATTTTTATTTATTTTTTCATTCTTTAGTATATTTTATCCCTTGTATTGGTTTTTCAATAATTTGTTCCTTATTTTTTTGTTTTTTTTCCTCACTAAAAACTATTTTTTCTATACTAAATTTATTATATTGTTTTTTCATTTATATTTAATATAGTATTTATGTATGTATGTATAGTATTTTTTGAATGTAATATTTTAAATATTTCTATACTAAGAAGAAAAAAAATTCTTAAATTTATATTTGATCCTAAAAATATATTATTTTTCTCTGTCTGCCCGTCTGTTTGTCCGTCCGTACATTGGTTTTTATTTTTTTCAATCATACTCGTATTTATACCAGTTTATTGTAAATGTTATTTGTTGTTGTATTGGGTTTGTATTTAATTTAGTTTTTAAATATTTTGTTTCAATTTTTTTAGGATTTTTCTTTTTTTTTCGAATTTCATGTTTCTGACAAGTGTTGTTGTTGTTATTTCCAATCTTATTTTTTCTGTTTATAATAGAAAACTAAATAGAAAAATAAATGAAAATAGAAAATTAAAAGTGTTAAATTAAGGCCAGATTGTATTGTATTTGTAACTCTTAATTATTTTATTCGAACATCAAAAAAAAAAACAGAAAAAAAAGAATTAAACACAGAGAAGTATAGAGAAAGAACAAAATGAAATTTTAATAGAAAACTTAAAATTGTATATAAAATTACAGGCCAATTTGTTTTCAGTTCAACAACAGAAGTTGCAATTTGTTGTCGACAATGATTGACAATTTTTGTTTAGGAATTGCAAAAAAAATTTTTGTCTTCTTATTTTAAGGAAATATTTTTAAAAACTATTAAAGTCTTTAAAATATAAAATGTTTTCAGATATTTTATCAACTCAGCTCAAGATGAAGGCCAGGGATGACAAGAAAAAGTAACTAAGATGCTTAACAATGTAAAAGACCCGCTTGTGTTGGAATACAGAAGCGATAGCTTATAGGCGAAAGAAAACAAAGGATAGATTAGGTTAGGTTAGGTTAGAGGACGTGTACTTGTCAATTAAGAGAATTACAGTACCCGGAGGTTGCATTGACCCATTGTACAATGTCCTAGCTTCTCACACCACTTATGTTGTGTGTTAATTTTATACATGAGTGGTGGGACCTACAGTTTAAAGTCGATTCCGAACGACAGATTTTTGAGAAATTTTTTCATGGCAATTTTATTTACTCTCAGAGTTTTTGCCAGAAATCTGCTGAGAGGAAGTCGCCGAAGAAATACTTTTTGTATTTTGTCTTGATGTCTGGCCTGGGTCTCGAACCCTGGCTTTACGTCTATAATAAGCCAACACACTACCTACTAGACTACGGCGATAGTGTGCAACAATTTTTTTTAATGATTTGTTTTACGACCACTGGTGTCATCAGTTTTTTTTCCAGAATCGCTTCATAGTAATAATTCTCACATTCTTTTTCCTATTTTAAGTATGTACATATATGTATCATATATAATGTCAGCCAAATGTCTGTTGGAATACAAACACACGGCCTCTGCACTTGAAGTTTAAAACACTACCAACTAGGGCCCCAATATAAGCAGCAAACACCAGTTAGAAACTTAAGTAAGTGATATGAACCTCTAATCGTTTTAGAGGCTTATATCACCGAGAACCAAGTGAATAAATATTTTGTATATTAACTCAGATTAAGAGGAACGCCAGGGATGGAAAAAGAAAGAAATTAAGGCTCTCTCAGCAATATAAAAATACCTCCTAGAATAATTCTAAAAATACACCACAAGCAAAATTTTTTTTTTAAGACCAGCACTGATGAAATGACCCCTACTCATTCAGTGTATTGTGTTGAAATACATGAAAAATTGTTTATAGGAGAAAGAAAAGAGGGGCTAATTTGCGATAATTTTTTTAAGCCCAATCTATATACCTTCGTTACTTTTTTTAGAGAACAACACACATAATCGGTCACTACAGCACTTCAGTCAGAATTACAAACTAGCTTCTTAGTAAACAAAACCAATTGCTTTAATTACAACGTTAAAGTAACAGTTTATATGGTTACGAAAATGGAAATGATGTTATTAAAATAATAAACAAAAGCTCCAAAAACAACACAATTGACTTGTTTACATGATCAACGAATAAGTAAAAATATAGCAACAAAAACAATGGGCTTGATCAAACATGATCAAAGAATAAACAAGAATATAACAACTACATCAGTGTATTAATAAAAGAGATAAACAAAGTAAACAAGCAACAACAACACTACAAGGATAAATGTAAACAAAATCCACAAACAACAATAATGAAAACAATCAGAAAGCAGTCATTCTCCTCCGGGAGTATTCATCAAGACAAAGCGAGCAACGAGGAGGAGTGGTACGAAGTTCTAACGAACGAGTGTACAAAAAGAATAACAATTTAAGTAAATTGTTGTTGTGTAATTCGTACGTACGTATGTAAGTAAAGTCGCAGATGTTTGACAAACTCTTGAAATTTAACAGAAATTTTTTGAAACATATTAGAGAATCATAAACGATATTTGCCTGAATAAGTTTTATTAAAAACATTTTGGATTTAAGACAAGTAGCGCCATCTATTTGTTCGTTTTACAGCTCAAATGTTATTTTTATTGCTTTGGTTTTTGCTCTCTCTCTCTCTCTCTCTCTTTGTATGTTTTCTTATATATTTTCTTTATTTTAAATAAATAATGAATTGGATTTGGCTCTTCTCTACAATGCTATGTACATTTTAGTTATATTCTAGCGTGCCTCTACATATTTGCTATAGGGATTCTAAAATTAAAAAAAAAGAAAAATGTTATGTTATGTGAAACGTTCCTTGAAATATAAAGAAAGTCTTAAATACTTGTGAGGCAAGTGAATGGAGTTTCTATTCTACTTCATTACAGTTATTTGGTTATAAATTTCTTATTTTATTTTTTTATGACAAATTACACTTTGTAGGTACTGTGTGTATAATTTCTTAATAAATAAACAATTTTTGTTTAATTTGTAGAAATTTATGAATTGAAAATATTTTTTTAGAATCCCGTGTAGAAAGCTTTTCAATTTATTTTGTGGTTTATTATTTATTTATTTAATTTTTTTCTTTATTTTTAATTTATTTTTATTTTTGTTATGTTCTCTGTATTGAGGTTTTTATTTATTTATTTTAGTTTTTTTTTTTTGTTACTTTTTATTAATTTTAATACAAGCTGTTTTTAAAAGCACATTCTAATGAAAATTATGAAAAACGGAAATTTTTTAACAGCTAACTGTAACGATTGATTAGTTTTTTATTATTGTTTTATTCATCATTTGTTTCATTATTTGTTTTCATGATTAAAAATTATATTTTATTAATAAATTTTATATTAAAATTAATATAATAAAAAACAAAATTATTGTCAAATCATAAAACAAACTTTAAAACATATATAATAACGAAACATGTTTTATTTTTTTTAATTTCAGAACCCCTATAGGAAATAGAGGCACGCTAGGATATAAAGAATTTGCCTTAAGCTACACTAAAACGTACATAGCATTGTAGAAAAGAGCCAAATCCAATTCACTATTTATTTAAAATAAAGAAAATATATAAGAAAATATAGAAAGAGAGAGAGAGAGAGACAAAAACCAAAGCAATAAAAATAACACTTGAGCTGTAAAAACATGCAAATAGATGGCGCTACTTGTCTTAAAACCAAAACGTTTGAAATGAAACTTATTCATGCAAATATCGTTTATGATTCTGTAATAGGTTTCAAAAAAATTCTGGCAAATTTCATGAGTTTGACAAACATCTGCGACTTAAGAAAAGCTTTCAACGGGGAAAAATCGAACGATCTCGTATGCCAGCTTATATTACCTACATATGGGATGGCTATGACTAAATCTTACGTTCATAATATTCAGTGTGGCAGAAACTGTATATAACGTAGAGCCGTACTTTTGAAACCATACGTCATTGATGTTCAGATCATCGAAGGCGGTCTGTAATACTCTCCATTGATAGTGATGGCCTGTCACAACATCGTCCTTAAAGAAATTGTGATCGATGACAACTAAAACACAATTCTGTAATAAAAATACTTATCTTTTTTTACACAGCTTCAAAAATGTGACACAAACAATGGTTGTTTGGCTTTAATCTTGAACTTTACTACTTACTTAATTAGTCATTACAAACCATTAGTCAGGATTACAATCTAGCTTCTTACAGCACCCATGTAGCGTGTATTAATTTTTTCCATAAGAGACAGGACCTAAAGTTTATCGAACGACGCGCTTTTCATTTCAATTTTACTTAATATCGGTGGCTTCAACTTGCTGGCATAAAATTCAAAATACAAAAGATCAAACTACTGCGTTTAAACTCTAAATACTTATATTTGGGTCTTGTCATATAGCAATGACGGACATATACTTCATGTGAATTTTTATAAAAACCCAAGTTTGTGCAGAACATCGAGAATATTCTGTCCTCAAACAATATTCAAATACATGCTGTGTAGAGAAATAAAACTAGATCCATTAAAGTTTGAGATGTTGCATTTACTATGCTTTAAAAATGATGCAACAATAATTGATATTAATTGGAATTTCCAAAATAGCTGAATAAAAGGTAAATCAATACATACATGGATTTCAAACAAAGTTTTCATCATACGTCTCCGGGTTAACCAGTGTCAGGGCTACCAGTTGTGTTGGTTGTTTCCCGATCGGGGTGTCCCAGAGAGAAACATGATTGTTTTTTCAATTTAGGATTCTAAAAATAAATCCATTTTTCATTGCCAGTAACAGTTCAATGCAAGACTGATTTTCTATCGTATCTTTAAAGCAGAACTTCACAAGTGGTTTTCGATATTCCATCTTTTGAATCTTTTCCTTCGCTTTTAAACATTCAGGAAATGCGTGTTGTGTAACATTTGTTTCGGACTTAAAGTGTCTTTTCCATTCAATATTGTTTGTTGTGCAAGATTTAATATTCCTGCAACATTTATTTCTGTTTCTCAAAGTGTCTTTCCATTCAATATTGTTTGTTAAGCAACATTTAACATTTCAGCAACATATGATTCGGACAATATTCAATATTGTTTGTTGTGCAACATTTAATATTCCTGCAACATTCGTTTCGGACTCAAAGTGTCTTTTCCATTCAATATTGTTTGTTGTGCAACATTTTACAATACTTCAACATTCGTTTAGGTTTCAAAGTGTCTTTTCCATTCAATATTGTTTGTTGTGCAACATTTAACATTTCTGCAACATTTGTTTCAGTAACAATATTATTTGCAGTTGGCATTTTTAAACTTTTTTGATGGTCTACCACGTTTTTCATTACTCACATCAAAATCGTTGTCTCTGAACAGTCGAAACCATCTTCTGACCATCAAAACAAAATACAAAAAATATTTCTTCGGCGATTTCCTCTCAGCAGATTTCTGGCAAAAACTCTGGGAGTAAATAAAATTGCCATGAAAAGTTTCTCAAAAAAATTTGTTGTTCAGAATTGACTATTAAACTGTAGGTTCCGCCACTCATGTATAAAATTAACACACACAACATAAGTGGCGTGAGAAACTAGTTCGTAATCCTGACTGAAGGGTTGTAATGACCAATTATGTACTTATGTATGTATTGACTGATTTGATGTATTCACTGATTTGTAGATGCCATAGTCACTAGATTATGCCTGTCTTGGTTTATTAGACATGACCTTGGGTTTGAAGGTCAGACATCTTCGACAAAATAAAAATATTTCATCGTCGTCTTCTTTCAGCAGATTTTTGGCAAAAATTCTGAGAGTAAATAGAAAAATTGTCATGAAAAGTTTCTCAAAAAAATCTGTCATTCGTAATCAACTTTAAACTGTAAGTCCCAGCCAGTCATGTATAAATTCAACACACACAATAAATGTTCCCTATAGAGGCTTTTTATATTTTGAGGCCCACTTCATACCTGTACTTTTGGTATACCATGCGAATTTCTTAAAAATTATAAATCAGTGCGGATTAGATATGAACCCTTGATCATATATTGTCTCAAGTGATTTGTATTAATACTGTCATATCGACGCCTCCATTCTATAACGTTCTAAGTGTACTTAGAAAGTTTTTAATGTGCGTGCATTTTTAAATTCTATGTTCTCTAACTTAAATAATAATAATAATTTAGTTAAGATGCGCCGTTCCTTTCCGAAGTTATAGGGAAAAATCTTCTTAGAATACACATATAGTCGTATGTCGCGTGAAAACTTTGAGAGCTCATAACTCAAAACACACTTTTTCGACATAGAGTGTTAAATAACGGAGGCGTCGATATGTCCATATAGATTCGGCATTTGAATTTCCAGCCGTCAGCCAATCATGTCTAAACACAAATTTTAAAGAAAACCAAACAAAAAATTAAAAATTTTTTAAAAATTTTAAACTTATGGTTCTAAACAACTGAAATTTGTAAAACGCAATTCCAAAAAGAGTTGAGTATTTTTGATTAAAATTAAATTAAATTCTTGGGTGTTGTGTGGCTGAAAAAAATAATTCCTTAATTTCCTATTGGGTTTAAATATTTATAAGTTTAATTGTTAATAAATTTTATTTTATTTTATTTATATTTATATTATGTATTTATCTACAGTATATTTGTCTGTATATAATTTACCTTGTTCTGCTTATTTATTTATTTAATTTTTTTTGTTGTTTTTTACTTTATTTTGCAATTTATTTCAATTGTTTTTAATTTATTTTATTAAAGTAATTTATAAATGTATTGTATACACCTTGTTGTTTCATTTTTTTATTTATTTTTTTTCTTGTTTAAATATTTAAATTTTTCTTCGTTTTTAAATTTATTTTTTATTTTTATTGAATTTATTTGCATTTAAATATTTAATAATAGAATATAATATTTAATAATATAATATAAATTTATATACATTTTGTTTATAAAGTTTAAACTTAAACTAAAATCACTGGAATTTCATTTTATTTTTTATTTTATTTTTGTGTCTTTTTTTTTATTTAATAAAAGAATTTTTATTTAAAAAAAAATTCTTTCTTTCCCTTGCTTTTAAAATTCCATTTTTTTTTTCTTAAATGTTAATACAATACAATAATGTTTTTATATAAATATTTACAAAATTGTTAAAATATTATTTTTTATTATTATTAAATAAATTTTGAAATTGTTTAGGAGCTTACAACTAAATACTCTACAAACAATTGCTTTCAGATTACCGCAGACAGCTTTCTATTTCATTGCAATTAAAAACCAGATTAGTTTAGACTGTGTTAAGTGAGAGGCGCTAAATGTTTAAAGATTTAACTCGTTTGTTAAAACATTGTTAATTATTGTAACAGAATAATTATTTAATTAAATTGTCAATTAAATTCAAATTGTTCATACATTTTTCATAAACACAAAGAGAGAGAGAGAGAGGGAGAAAATCCAAAGCAATAAAAATAACACTTGACCTGTAAAACGAACAAATAGATGGCGCCACATGTCTTAAATCCAAAACGTTTTTAATGAAACTTATTCATGCAAATATCGTTTATGATTCTCTAATAGGTTTCAAAAAATTTCTTACAAATTTCATGAGTTTGATCAAAGAATATGGACATAAAGAAGTAGGAGTAAAATTTCTTATGGCGGGTTGTAACATTACGAAACGCTCTCACCAAAATCTTTTTTAAATATCATTTCTAGAAATGTTTTTAACCAGACGTCGGCACAAAGAGAACATGATAAAAATGTGAGTGTACATATTTGTGAGAGGCATGTGTTAACCTAGAGGAAAATTGTTAGTTATCTTTTCAAGTCTACTTATTAACCCAATGTTATGTATATGTGAGCGTAAAATATAGAAAAATTGTTCTGCGCTAAAGACACCGTATTTAACTTGGCAAGTATTCTTCCAAAAATCGAAATCATTTCTCCTTGATATTAGTAAATCCTACTGTGATATTTCTTTGGGTGTATAATTGAAGTCTGAAAAAAAGCGACATGAACTTTCTTCTGACAAGCAACTGAATGCATTTTTAAGTTCTTTTTAACGAACATTCTTAATGTTCGTGTCCTATGTGTGTAAAAAGCCGAAGATGTTCTTCCCCTGAGGGACATTGGTGCCGACGTCTGCTTTTAACACCAGAATAGAAGTGATTTCAGAAACATAAATAAAAAAGTGGTCAAGCAACAAAAACGCATGATGAGAACAACGCATTGTTACGCTCTTGGTTTCTGTATGCTTCCCTTCTATCTTTCCCCCCGCGTCCTGAAATATTTTTGAAAAATATTCCAAAATATGTTAAAAAGCACATTCTTTATACTTTATTTTCTTTGCTCATACGTATTTCATTAACACAAAGAGAGAGAGAGACAAAATCCAAAGTAAAAAAATAATACTTGAGCTTTAGAACTTTCAAATAGATGGCGTTACTTGTCTTAAATCCAAAATGTTTTTAATGAAACTTATTCATGCAAATATCGTTTATGATTCTCTAATAGGTTTCAAAAAATTTGTGATAAATTTCAGGAGTTTAACAAAAAACTACGAGTTAAGAAAAGCTTCCAACAGGGTTAAATAAACGATCTCGTATGCTAGTTTACATCACCACCATATGGGATGGCTATGCCTTAAATAACGTGTAAAACGTAGAGTCATCCTTTTGAAGACAAATATCATTGGCATCCAAGTAATCGAAGGCGGTATATAATACGCTCCGTCACACGATTTTTAAACCATATGGGATGACTATGCCTTAAATCACTCGTTCATGTGCCAGAAACCGTGTATAACGTAGAGAAGACGATCTATAATACTCCTGGTTACACAATTTTTAAACCATTTTGTCCTCAATTTTTGTTTTGATTTCAAAAAAAAAAAAATTTCACTTCTTTCTCCCTTTTAAACCTACTTTAACTTTCCCCCCTTAACACAGACTCCTTACTTATTTTCTTCCCTTACTGGGCCAACTCAATGTAGAAAAGCTGTCATCTCTATAGTTTCAAATGTACCCCTTTTATCACCACCACCGTTCCATATCAAATCTGATCGAGACGTGCCCTTTAAGGTGTGGTGGCCATGTTCTCGACAGTTTTTCAATGAATATCAGTGATACTGATGCCTAAGGCTGCCAGTATGATTGTTAATATTGT
Organism: Sarcophaga subvicina; assembly: GCA_936449025.2. Lineage (NCBI taxonomy): Eukaryota > Metazoa > Arthropoda > Insecta > Diptera > Sarcophagidae > Sarcophaga > Sarcophaga subvicina. The sequence continues at coordinate 15,003,635 of OW388083.2, read as the reverse complement.
TATTAATGTTGTTGTTGTTTAAATTTAAAGTATTTGTTTTGTGTAAAGCGGCCGTTAAGCTATTGTTGTTGTTATTGGTGGCATTGCCATTCATAGAAGTACCGGTGGTACGGCGACCGGTAGTATTGCAACTACCATTGCGTAAAGGCAAGGCTGGTGGCGGTGGCGTGGGTGGTGTCGGCGATATTGAAGGACTAGCATTTGGATCGTCGTCGTCATCAACGTCGACATCGACAACATTTTCAATACTGTGATCAACCGGCAGGGAATAATGGGAATTGTTGTGCAAATAGTCCCCATCTAGGGTTTGGGAATATAATTTCGGATATTTATTGTGATTGAAATGGTCCTGGGTGAGACGTACATGACGTTCTGTGGTATTGAATTTCGGTGTGGTATTGATGTACGCCCCAACGCCATTGGGTACTATGGGCTGGCTATAGATATGATTGTTGGTTAGGCAGCTTTCCTGTTGTTGTTGCTGCTGCTGTTGTTGCTGCTGCTTGCAATTGCTTGTATGACGTGGCAAGGATGTTATATTGGAATTTTTGCTGTTCGCCAGCTTGCGCATATCCTGTTGCGAGTGATAATTACTGTTGGGCGTACGGCTGTTGTTGGTCATGTATTTGATTTGGTTGAGTTGATTGACAAAAGTGGTCGTATTGGTGGCGGGATTATCAGGTAGAGGAACACAGCCATTATACAGTGAGGCACCGTTGGGCACTTGCAACTGTTGCAACGTATTGTTGGCTGATCCCCGACCTCTGTGTGGAGGTGGGGGTGGTGCTTCTAGCTATAGTTCGGTGACTGGTATGGGACGGGTGCCCATATAAGGCATGGCATGTTGTCCATAGCCGCTAGTAGTGGTGGCATAAGGTGCTGTCGATGTCATGGCACATGGTATTTGTGGCTGCCTGGCCATGTAATCCTCATCCGAAAAGGTTTTCTGATATTCACGTTCTTTGCGGCCCAATGCGGAATTTCCCCAACCGCCCTTAAGTAATTCACGTATTCTGCGCCGGCAGGCATAGATGCTTAAAGCCAAAATGGTAATGGCAGCTGCCGTAGCCACTAAAAGTACACCAATTAAGGCCTGTTGCTTGGGATCACTGTGTGAACAGCCTAGCATGGCTGGTGTAACCGACTGCAGCGTTTGACCCTTTAAATTAGGTGGAGCGGCACAGGTTACACCCTTTATTTGCTCATTGGTGCCATTACGTGTCAGTAACAAACTTCTCAACCATAAAAGCCGGCAGTCACAGATTAAGGGGTTATCGGATAAGTCCAGTGTTTGCAAGTCAGTCCATGGGAAGAGGCCCTCGCTTAAGGTAACAATTTGATTTTCCTTAAGAATCACATGCTTTAGATGAGGCAAACCAAGGAAAGCATTTTCTTGTATGTCACTTAAGATTTTATTGGCCGACAGATTTATTGTTTCCAAATTGGCATTCGTGTTGAAGGCTGAGTTCTCCAGTTTCCTTAAACGTTGGGCTCCGGTTATTTGTAAACTTTTCAAATTCTTCAAACCCATTAAGGCATTCGTGGGTATGACTTCAAAATCATTTTGTCCCAGCGATAATTCTTCCAGCCTCTCCAAGTGTGACAAAGCCAACTGGGGTATAAAGGTTAAACGATTGTCCGAGAGATCCAAATAACGTACACCCTCTAAGCCCTTCATGGCTTCCAAGGATAGGTTATGCAGGCCAGCACCTTTCAAATCCAAACGCGTAAGACCCTTAAGATCTTGAAAAGCATTATTGGGTATGGAGGTAAACGAATTGGTGCCCAAATATAGTTCCGCTAACAAAGGCATGGCACGAAAATTTTCGGGTGCCGGTACCGTGGTCAAGGTATTGTCATCCAGGTAAAGAACTTTCAAATTCTTTAAGCCATCAAAGGCATGCGGAGCAATGCGATTAATGCGATTCTGGCCCAAATTCAATTCCTCCACTTTCTGTAACGGAGCAAATGTGTAATCCTCCAATTCAGCCAATAGATTGCCCCGGAGGTTTAACACCGTAACAGCTAATAAGCCCGAGAGTGTCTTATTGTTGATTTGACCGATTTTATTGTGATTCAAATACAATTCTTGCAGTTTCCGTTGAAAGGTGAAAGTCTTCTGGGGTATGGTAACCAAGTCGTTGAAGGACAAATCGAGGAAAGTCAATTCCGTGTAAAATTGTATGCTGGAGTCAATGGTTTTGATTTTATTATTCTTGATAATCAAATGCTTTATGGAGGGATTCAAAGCTATGGGCAATACATCCAAAGTGCCTTCACCACAACGAACCACCAAAGTATCATCATCACATTGACAGCCATTGGGACAATTGGCCAAAGCATTTGCCACAGGTAGTTTACACAGCAAACAATTGACTGCAACTAATACTGCTACTAGCCAGGCTGCTGATGATGGCCACCATGATGATATTATCGAGGTCTTCCCATGTGTTTGTTTGGCTAAGTTCGGCAAGTGTTTGGTTGAAATTATGTTGCGGGTTTTGTGACATGCGGTTAATCTACTGTTGCTGCTGCTACTATGGCCACTACCACCAGCCGTCAAACGTTGTTGACATAAGAATTCGTTATCGTTAGATGCCGTCATAATATTGCTTGTTACTGTTGCTTCTTCGTCTTCTTGTTGCTGTCGTTGTTGTTGTATGGTTTCCTTTAGTGGATTTAGGGGTTTCATTTTGATTTCCGCTTTTCTTTTCGTTGTAAGTCTCATTGTATTCGAATACTTTTCTTTTCTTTGCTATTTTGGCTCGTTTTTCTTCAAGTTTTTTTCTCCTCTTCTTCTTTTCCTTTCTTTTTTTTGGTTTTCAATCGATTTATTTTTTTCTTCTTTTCTTTCGTTTTTATTTTTTCAAAGTTGCTGATACGTTGTGTTGCTGTTGATTTGTAGCATTTGTTGCCAATTTGTTATTTGCAATGCAGCACACGTCATTAGCATGAGTTTTGTAATCAACTGCAAGAAAAAAGAAAAAAAAAAAGAAAATGGTTAATATGGTTAGAGAAAGTTTCAATTTGAAAAGGAGTGCTAAAGCTATGGGAAATGTCCCTACATATTGTTTCAAAAATTTGATGAAAACTCCTACAACATAAAGTTCAACAATAATACATGTTTGGGGACCTCTAAGGATATAGGAACTTAGGACAGACTACCAAGTATAGCTACTACAAACAATTGCTTAACACTGACACAAGATCCAACCCTTGCAATGCTCACGTAAGGACATATTTATACACAAATGGCCATAACCGTAGGGCTAGAACTGAACTGAATAGCCTCATAATACAATGACCACGAATCCACGTAGCCACCACGGAATAATAGCAAACAAACTGGTAAATAGTCCATCTAATATGGCCCGCCAGTCGTAGTAGGTAAACTTTATAAATCGAAAGTAATTCGTGGCACTGAAAATTGAGTTACAATCATGGACTATGTTAGAATAATTTGGCAGTGGTTTTGTAGAGTAAATCAGTCACCGAAGTCTAGTGTAGTGTGTCGGATTATTAGGCATGAGACCACGGTTCAAAACGAAATGTGAAGAAACATTTCCTCGGCCACCTGCTCTCAGCAGATTTCTGGCAAAAACTCGGAGAGTAAATAAAAATGTCCATGAAAAGAAAATCTGCCATTCGGAGTCGACTTTAAACTGTAGGTTTAGGTCCACCACTCATGTATGAAATTAACACACACGACATAAGTGGTGTTCGAAGCAAGGTCGTATGACCCATTATGTATTAATGTTCGTTGAACATATATTACTTGAATCCTATAAGATTACGTTGTAGCACCGAAGTCATGCAATTATTCCGGCATGCAATTATTACATACTACGGGCATCTCTCAGCCACACCGATAGTTTTATGAAGATGTGGATTTCAAAGCAAGTTTGTCTAGAAATGTTCCGGCAAAGAGTTCAGGATGCTCAAGGATCCTTCTTATTAGGTTTCCAAGTGCCGAACAACTACTTCCTTACATTAGTAGACATTAATGACACTTCCTTGTCATTAGAGTTTCTGCAGAATTCAGTTATTCTCAGCCTTCGGGCCTGTGGCCAGAATTTCACTATGGCTGGACTCTGTTGAGATTTAACGCAGAATTCCTTCTGTATATAGTCGTATAAGGCCATATCTCCTATCTTTCTTTTGCAAATAAAAAAGTTTGCGTTTTTTTGGTTGACACACTGCAAAGTAATGCCAATTTCAGGCATGAGCTCAATATGTTGTATCATCAAGAACCGATACTAGGGTGAATTGCGAATGTCTCGATATCTCAAGCAGACATTTCCAGGTTTCTTGAATGTGATGAACAAACACACTCTCTAAGAATGAATTTTCTGCTTATGGTCACTAGATATGCGTATTTCTCCATTCGCCATACTCTGATACCGAATACCATCATAGTCTTTATTTCAGCCTACATATAGTGCTACAGTAATCATATATACATACATACATACATAAATACATAATTGGTCATTACAACCCTTCAGTCAGAATTCCGATCTAACTTCTCATACCACTTATGTTGTGTGTGTTAATTTTATCCATTAGTAGAGGAACTTACAGTTTAAAGTCGACTCCGAACGATAAATTTTTGAGAAACTTTTCATGGCAATTTTATTTACTCTCAGAGCTTTTGCCAGAAATCTGCTGCTAGAAATTGTGTTGGAGATGTCTGACCTAGGGTTTGAACCGTGGCCTCGCATCTAATAAGTCAACATACAACCTGTACTATGGCGACTTGTGGGTTTCAGTCTAAGGTATGCAGTTCTGATAATATCGTTCTATCTGTTCAAAAGATACGACCAATCGGTCAATAGAAGCTTCACTGAGCGTATGAATGAAAATGATGATCGGCCAAAATATTTTAAAATTTACATCAAAGGATTGGAAAGACGTGCCAAATGTCTGAACTGTGAATATGACTGGTGGGAGTTCTAATTTAAAATCAATGGACTACCATATAAATGCAAGACGATCGATAGAATATTTAGAATCCTACATAAAAACATGTAATAGCTGTTGCTTGCTTTATTTAAACTTGCATACATACATAATTGGTCACTACAACCCTTTAGTCAGGATTACGACCTAGTTTCTCACACCACTTATGTTGTGTGCGTTAATTTGTATACATGAGTGGTGGGACCTACAGTTTAAAGTCGACTCCAAGCGACTTGATTTTTGAGAAACTTTTTCATAGCAATTTTTATTTACTCTCAGAGTTTCTGCTGAGAGGAAGTCGACGAAGAAATATTTTGACATATTTCGTTTAGTTGGAGATGCCTAACCTGGGGTTTGAACCGAGGCCTCATGTCTAATAAGCCAACACACTACCTATTACACCACGGCGACCCACTTTATTTAAACATTAAAATTTAAAAATTTAAAACTTAAGGAAGTACCACCTCACTTTCACACCTTCGTCCTCATCACACTTTAACATTCCCATGGTTTCACTTTCTTAGGACTATTTGTCGATAACCTATAAAAGTGTAAACACAACAACAACAACAACAATAAAATGAGGAAAGTTTTTCCCTTTTAAAACAAGTAAATAACTGTAACATGTTTTTCCGCTAACGTTTTTGTTCGATTTTCGATTTCATCTTCATACACACAATATGTTCGAGCGTGTTATCTTTTGTTTTCCAACTTATTTTTGTGTAAATACAACACAACCCAACCCAATCTATTTCTACAATTCAAGGGAAAAACTACTCCCTCTAGAAAGTGATAGTTTTACAACAACAAAACAAAAACAAAAACACAATTTAAAAACCTACAAAAATATAAAATTCTGCAGAAATTTCCAATTCGAAGAAGAAAAAACAAAATCGAAAACAAAAAGAAGCCAAAAAAAGCTTAAGACGCGCCATAAATATGTTTCACTGTGTATAACTAACAGCAGACATTTGGCGATAAAGCAAAAGCTTTAAGTTTATGACATAAAATGAGCAACAAAAAAAAGAAACAGAAGGGAATTTATTTCGTTGTTAAGTAAACTTATTATCGTAGTTTTGGCGTCAAGAGTTACTGAGACAACCAACAACAACGTGGTGGCTAAGAAAAAAAAAACAATCAAAACATCTTTCCCTCATACTGATGTTCCCTCCCTTAAAGAAAAATTAAGAATTTCAACGGGAAAAACAATGGCCTCCACCATAATATTTAATTCTGTGTGTGTGTGTGTTATTGGTTTTTAGTATAATCGGCCATGCTCTAACCCCTAATGGCCAGCTTAACAAAACGTGGAGAAACAACTTAAAATGGAACATAAATTTCTGTAGGTTTAAGTACAAGTATTGTTTCCTTTTACTCCCATACGAGCTGGATGTATTACTCATACTCTTTAGTATAGACGGTATTTTTTTTATTGGCCACATATGGTAGCATATGAGCATATGGGGCGTACACTCAGAGAAAAAAGTGGGTATGATTAGACCCACAAAAAGAAAAATCGGTTTTCGCAGACAGCGTTAGCAATAACTAGACGTCCTTAGGATAAAGGAATACACGCCAATGCATAATTGGTCATTACAGCACTTCCGTCAGAAATAAAACCTAGTTTCTCACACTACTTGTGTTATCCTACAGTTTAAAGTCAACTCCCAAGGACAGAGAGAAACTTTTCATGGAAATTTTATATACTTTCAGAGTTTTTGCCAGAAATCTACTGAGAGGCAGTAGCCTAAGAAATATTTTTTCATATTTCGTTTTGTTGGAGATGTCTGACCTGTCGTTTGACCTGTGGCCTCATGCCTAATAAGCCAACACACTACCTACTAGACTATGGCGAATTAAAGGGTCATGGAATACTGTATTTAAGTATACCACAGCTTTCTTTTAATATATGTGAGGAAATCTTTCTATACAAAGAACGTAAGGGTCTGATAAAGACTACAATTGTCCCCAACTGTTGATATTTCCTTTTACTTCACTCTCAAGCTGTCTTCTCCGGGTATAACCTAGGCTTCCCCTACTATTCTCTGCATATTCATATGATGCCTACAAGGAACGTAAGGGCCTGATAAAGACTACAATTGTCCCCAACTGTTGATATTTCCTTTTACTTCACTCTCAAGTTGTATTCTCCGGGCATGATCCAGGCTTCCCTTACTATTCTCTGCCAATTCATGTGATGCCATGAATTTGTCTTCTAAAAGCATAGCCGATCCAATGGTATTTCTGTCTCCTCCTTTCCATCGATGGATCTTGTTAGCCTGCTTTCATCCAGAGAGTGTGAAGGGATATGGCTGCCGGTCAGAATACACGTAAAATCTTTTGATGAAATCGGTTCATCAATTCATTTCTCGCATATCATGAGTGGTAGCATTTCAAGTATCGCAGCGATACAAAGGGATAGAATTTATAATAGCATTCAAGGCATTGAAGAAGATGGATTTTAAATATTTGACATGCCTTTTCCATGCCAATTATCGATATCTTCACCGCATCATATTTTTATGCTTCCAAAATGACAGAATTGCATTAATTAATTAATTCTGGACATTTGCATTATTATGTGGGGATATTGGCTTGCAGACATTAATTCTCTACCACCATCATTACACTTCGAATGTATGCTCGCAATGTCCAATTCTCTGAGCACTAATATAAAAATATCATCTGCGAAATCAAGACCATTTAGGCCATCATGCAATCGCGACACTATCCCCCTTAATGTTATCGAAAGCAGTGTCAAGAATTTTATCCAGAACTATAATAAAATGAAGTAGTGACCGTAGTCTACTGGATAGTGCATTGGCTTATTAGGCACGAGGCCGTGACTCAAACACCAGCTCAGACAACAACAAAACAATATATTTCTTCTTCGACTTATTCTCAGCAGTCTTCTGGCAGAAACTGTGAAAATAAATCAATTTGCTATGAAAAGTTGCTTAAAAATCTGCGGTTAGGAGTCGATTTTAAACTGTAGGTCCCACCACTCATGGTTAAAATTACACACACACAACACGGCTGGTGTAAGCAACTAGGTCGTAGTCCTGAGTAAGGTTAGGTTAGGTTAGAGGACGTGTCACTTGTCAATTAAGACAAGTACAGTACCCGAAGGTCGAATTGACGCATTGTACAACGTCCTAGTTTCTCACACCACTCATGTTGTGTATGTTAATTTTATATATGGGTGGTGGGGCCTACAGTTTAAAGTCGACTCCGAAAGACAGATTTTTTTGAGAAACTTTTTCATGGCAATTTTATTTACTCTGAGAGTTTATGCCAGAAATCTGCTGAGAGGAAGTCGCCGAAGAAATACGTTTTGTATTTTGTGTTGATGTCTGGCCTGGGGCTCGAACCCTGGCTTTACGTCTAATAAGCCAACACACTACCTACTCGACTACGGCGACTTCTAAAAAGTGTTGTAATGACCAAACAAGTGGCAAAACACAACCTTGTCGGACACTTATTGTAACTTTGACTTTTCCACTGAACAATTTGTCATGGTACAATGTATGCTTTTTATAAGGGATATGGATTTCTCATATACCCCGCATCGCATCATGATCTAGCTTATCACTAAAATTTGTGATGCGGAACAAATCTTGCGTTAAACCTGACTAGAAACCTCAAAGCAGTTATAACCGGCTGTTGCCTTTTATGTGCATGTACTGGGAAGTTGGGAGTACCACACACCGATTTCTGCAGCAGCTTTAATGACAAAGGAGAAAAGGAGACCGCTGAACAACTTATCTACTGTCATTATGTAGTCTTGGGAGTCTGAGGCACAATCAATCTATTGGTCTTCGATTTATTAACTGAACGTAAAACTATATCGATGGCAGAGGGATGGAAGCCAGGAGTCATTGTTTTATGAAGGAATATATGCTACACAATGAGACTATAAAATGGAAGTAAGCTATTCAACCTAACAATGGATGTCCAACATTTAATCCTCTTTATAAAATTCTTAAAAAAAATGCCAATAGAGAGGGGTCCCCTCAAGATCAACTCCCTGCTTTGTAAGACAAGCGATTTGAAACGATGGAAAATTAGTTTGAAAACTATTGGAAACACCGATTAATCGATATCGTGCATGTATATGCCTTGCTATCCTATGATTTCTTCAAGTGTTTTTCTCTGTTTCTGTATTCGATTTTTTCTAATATTTTCCAAGTATTTGTTGCCATGCTTCAATGTTGTAATAAGATTTGTACAGTTTAAATTAACTTCTTAGGAATTGTTTTCTTGTGTTTTTCTTTTGTCATTGTATGTCCAATTCATAAATTTCGAATTTTATGGCCTTGAATTTATTTTACGGATTTTCTTTCTTCCAATATTTTTACTTTAAAAGTCCATGAAGAGAAAAGTAAAAAGTTTATTTCGTAACTTTATTTGCTGTTTTGTAGACAGAGTAAAAATTGCTAAAAAAAAATTGGCTTTAAAGAGCAATTGTAGGGAAATAGCTTTTAAATTTATGGCGTCAGCATTTAAATTCTTTAAAAAAACCCAGGCATTTATTTTTAATTAAATTTCAATATTCTGTTAAAGGAAATTTAATTAAGAAAATAGAAATTTAATGCCACTCGATACAGCTTAAGTTGAATATGAAAGTGGTTGCAAGAAGCTAAAGGAACTGTTATTTTATTTATCGCCCTTTAATATGCATACATGAATACATAATTGGTCATTATAACGCTTCAGTCAGGAATACAACCTAGCTTCTCCCACCACTTACTTTGTGTGTGTTAATTTTATACATGAGTAGCGGGCCCTCCTGTTGAAAGTCGCCTGCGAACGAGAGATTGTTGAGAAACTCCCAGAGTTTTTACCACGAGACTTGAGCTACAGTTTAAAGTCGACTGCGAACTAGAGATCTCTGAGAAACTCCCAGACTTTTTGCCACAAAACTTGAGCTACAGTTTAAAGTCGATTCCACACGAAAGGTTTATTGAGAAACCTTTCACGGTAATTTTATTTTCCCGCAGTGTAAATTTGCAAGAAATTTGCTAAGAGGAAGTCACTAAAAAAATATTTTTTCACACCTCGTTTCGTAGGCTATGTCTCACCTTAATAAGCCAATACACTACCTACTAGACTACGACGACTCTTAATTGTAACAACCATCGAAACTATTCCCTCACATCCAATTATAATTCTCAACATCTCCCAGCCGAGCCGATAATTTTATGACGACGTGTACCCAAATTCAATTTTGGATGAACATGTCCTGTCAATAAAATTTGTATACCAAGCAGCATTCTGCATATATTAGCAAGGGTCGGACATTGGCTGATGTTCTGAATATTTTAGTCGTTTCTGTTCCACTATATGTCCTTAAGTCTTGTGCATACCACGCAATAGTCTTTGTTTTAAAACAGTATGTAACCTTCAAATTGTTTCATGTACTGTTCTTACTCAGTACTCGTTGCGAAGCATTACTTAAAACTACACAACAATTTATTGATTCTCTGCAGGAGCCAAAAAAGCTTTCACGACTATACTACGAATAATGTGGCTTTCTTTTTACTCAGGCTATATAACCAGTAGCATATTTTACAAGAATTCATTTCGTATGCTTTCAGACACCCTAAACTCTTCAGATCATGGCCGCCATGAGATGATACTCTTTAGATTGCCCGTACTAACGCAAGACACTTCACACTTAATTAAAAAATAATTGGGAAAATAAATTTTTATAAACAATCAAATGTCCTCTTTAACACAAACTAAAACGTTTCATTTGTTTAAATAGATTTTTATTAAAAAAAAAAAAGACAGACGTGGAAAAAAAGTATACAAGCCTTCATATTTTAAGAATCTTATATTGCTGACTACTTTGCTGTATACATATTGTTATTGGTCAGTGTATGTACATATATTTGAAACGATTCACATTTAAATTGATCGTTCCTTTACATATAAAATTATACTTTGTCTTGTATTACAGATAATTGATAGCGAAAGTAATTCTCATTCAGTTCATTTACGTTTATGAATAAGTAAAAAGTATTATAAAAGGGATGGTGGGTGGGCTTCTGTGATAATAAGAGATACACCACTAATTGGGTTCTATTAGAGCCCCTTTAGACACAGAAGGCTACTGTGACCTTAGACCACAATTCCCATACAGCTCGATACTTCTACCACTCGTGCCAATCTTCTACAATTGTTCAGAATCTTCTCTAGAGTCTTATTAATTATTTTCAAAATCATTGTAATCCTATTCATCATTAATCACACTATATTGGCACTCTTCTCCAAAGGAGCTCGAATAGATAGCAATTCGTTGTATATCTCTAATCGTTCATCATATCACATAAACCCACCCACGATCCCATTTACACTTTCTTTTACTTACTCATAAACGTAAATAAACTAAATGAGAATTACTTTCGATATCAATTACTTTATCATTTGTGCGAACGACCATTTACATTATTAAGTACACAAACAATTGTAGCTGTACTGTGCGAGTGTGCGTGAATATGAATTCAACAAAATCTATTAATGTTAATATGAACATTGAACAGAGCAATGTTATGTGTTTAACAGACTACAAGGCATATGGTATATATATGATCATGGTATTAAAAAATTCACCAAATGAGTTGTATTAGGGTTCATTTGGCCTACAAATACAAATATAGTGTGATGATGGTTAATACGAGGATAAGAGACTATGTAACTTGGCAAACAACGATATGTTATAAATGATTATTACAGCTTCAGATGATATTTAACAGCTTAACTGTTCTCTTACAGTCCTGTCTAATTATTTTGGGTTCTCTTAGCAGTCTTATTAGGCGATACCATGCAATTCTGGTGTCTTTTTGTGATTTCACATTTTTCATAGCCCGTATCCTTCATTATTATGGAAATGTAAGTTTCTCTGTAGTAAAAAGCTCTTAATTCACAGTCACTAGTGACTAATTAATTACTTTAGTCATCGTATATGAACTTTGCTAATCCAGAGGCCGGTTTTATGTTGTGATATGATATTTCAAGAATAGACTCTAGTCAGGTTTAGCACAAATTTTATTCGGTATATGTTTACAAAGGGACAGATCAGTCAGGTCTCTCAAAAAAAGGGTTCATTATCCCATCTTTCCTTTGCAAATAAATGAAGTTTGTGTGAAACATTTGTTTTGCTTCTCCGCAGAGGAATGCCAATCTCACGTATCAATGCAAATGAATTTGCCGTTGTATTAGCCTTTGACTTGGCTTGCTTTGTTGATATTTTCAATGTCCCTCGGGAATATAAAGATAAGCATCGAAGGACTCTCTTTCTCCTCCAAAGACAAACTACATTTTTAGATCATCTTAGATTTGCCGTAGGAATTCTCTAAGGATTTAATGGAGTTTTACTGCCAGAAAATGTGTTTATACCTCCATTCAATAAACACCTATACAGGCTTCGCAAAGCGACAGTCTTTATAGCAATTTTTTCAGCCTGAATAGTACTACAGCGGTAGTAATTTGAGGGACTATTCATTTAGGGATTGGTTAGTTTGGTCTCATCGCGATAGTAATCTCAGTCCATATTCCAGAATTTATGAAGATGGTTTTGAATCTTGAACAGTTCTTGCTACTACCACGTTGTCTGTTAGTTGCAACACTCCAGATGATTAGAACTAGTCTTGTCGTGAAGAGACCCCATGGTAAACTCTGAAAGTAAATAAAATTTCAGCAACAAGTCTCTTTAAACTGTCGTTGATAGGAGGCGTTAAACTGTAGCTCAGCTTACTTGTGGATAAAGTGGATAAAACACACACAACATAAGTGGTGTCGGAAACTAGATTAATATCCTCACTAATATCCCAACTAAACCAGGGCGATTTCAGATGCAATTTACAAACAATAAAATTTTCAATCTCCTTAAATACTCAAGATTTTAAAACTAAAATTAGGCCACCTTAAATGTAAACCATTAGCGAATGCACTGGACATTTATTTGTTTCCTTGTGATACTCTCTACATGATGAACTCCTAAGAGAATAATTTAAGTTGAAACCGCCCATGAAATTTTACACAGAGCAGCTACTGTAAATGGTATTTCCCGCTAGTTTGATGTCAATTGTGCTCAGAGTTCTTTGAAACATATAACCTGTGATAACTCATATGCTTTCAGCTTTATTTCACTTACAAAATATTGAATTCCTTCACTGTCCTTTTCCGACAGTCCTTTTGTGCAGATCACGAAAAATTTAAGATTCTATAGATTCGTGATTAACACTTTGAGTGCGAATCGTCGCAATAGCTATAGGTATGAGCCAAAATCGTGGTTCGTCGATTTAGCGACGATTACGTCAGTCAGAGTTTGCCGTTCAGTTAGTGAGGACTGCTGCGACTGTTATGAATAAACAAATATTTTTTTCTCAATTTCTCATAGCAATTTTCAATTAATTTACCCCAAACACATAGCACTCAAACGGTTAAGCGTTTCTGTTTGTATATATTTTGAATCTGAGTAGGAAGAAGTTTCTATAAAACTGTGAAACCATTCATAAAACTGATGGTCATTGTAATACTTTAGTAAGGATTACAACCTAGTTTCTCACTTCACCTATGTCACGTGTGTTAGTTTCATAAATGGGTAGTGGGACCATAGTTTTGAAGTAGACTCCGAACGGCAAATATTAGTAGGAATTTTTTTTACTCGCAGAGGTTTAGCCCGAAGACTGCTTCAACTAAAGCGCTGGAGAAAATTTTTTTTTATATTTCGTTTACCTAAAGTTTGAACCGTGGCCTCACGTCTAAAAAGCTAACAACCTACCTAATAGACTAAGGCGACTCCACAGGTATCATCAACTAAGATAATCCACCACAAACAAATTGCTTTTAAGGGCATGTTTTAAAGTGACACTGCTACCATGGCAATTAATTTTATCTCTAATCAGTTATAAACTGTAAATTGCTTTGCTTTAAAACAACAACAACAAAACTTTTAAACATCAAATAAAAATAAAAACAAAATTAAATTTTATTTGTTAGGAAAACTTAAAAATTGTTTGTCATAGTAAAAGTTTTTTTTTTACAGGCAAACAAATTTTAATTTCCCTTAGGCCATATAAGTAAACTTCAGTGTATGCTTGTATAAGTATGTATATAAGTATGTACCGTATTTAGGATAGTGTTTATGACCAGTCTCTTTTGCTATTAACCCATGGGGAACTTTTAATAAACCACAAATTTAACATTTGTTACCGCAAATAAAAAAAAAGAGTCGAAAATATTTGCCATTTGTTGTTTGCTTGTGAAGGGATGATGGGGTGGGGGGTGTACAAAGGAAACTTTATTTTTATGCTCATCTGTTTTTAAGCCTAAATTCTTGAAGGTTTTTTTTCTTTTTCTAAGGGCACAAAACAGTTTTTGGCAGTAAAAATTCTTAAAAAAAAACAAAAACAAAAACAAAAAATTTGTTGGATGTAACTTAAGTATCATAAAACACTAACCCAGTATTTTTTTATTTTTTTTTTCTACAAAAACAAAAAAATTCTTTTATTTTTAGAATGTTTTAAAAAAGAGAAAATACTTTAAAGTTTATCAAGCACAGTTGCAAAGAAAAGTTTTCGAATAAAATTGAAATTATAAGCAAGAGTACCATATTCTAGGCATCCACAGTTTTAAAGAACGACTAATTTTTGAGAAATTTTTCATTGCAATTTTATTGTTCTCTCAGAGTTTTTGCTAGAAATCTGCTGAGACGAAGACAACGAAGAAATTTTGTTTTGTAACGTAATCCAAGCATTAACGAACGGTTCCAAATATTGCGACAAAAGTGGATTTGGAACCCTATGTGAACAGTTGAATCTTATACGGTCACTTGCTATACTCGATTGCTGTAAACTGTTCAGGCAAAAAAGACTGTCGCTTTGGGAAGCCTGTATAAGTACTTATCGAATGGAGATATGAACACATTTTCTGGCAGTAAAACTCCATTAAATCCTTAGAGAATGTGTACGGCAAATCTAAGATGACCTAAAAATGTCGTTTGTCTTTGGAGGAAAAAGAGAGACCTTAGATGCTTATATTCATATCCCCGAGGGACATTGAAAATATCAACATTATATTATACATTGGCAAATTCATTTGCATTGATACGTGAGATTAGCAGACTTCTACAGAGAAGCAGAAAAAATGTTTCACACAGACTTCATTTATTTGCAAAGGAAAGATGGGATAATGAACACTTTTCCAGAGAGACCTGACTGATCTGTCCCTTTACAAACATATGCCGAATGAAATTTGTGCTAAACCTGACTAGAGTCTATTTTTGAAATATCATAGCAACATAAAACCGGCCTCTGGATTAGAAAAGTTCATATACGATGACTAAAGTAATTAATTCAGGACTAGTGACTGTAAATTAAAAATTTTTTGCTACAGAGAAACTTACATCTCCATAATAATGAAGAAATACGGGCTATGAAAAATGCGAAATCACAAAATGGCATCATAATTGCATGGTATTGCCTAATAGGACTGCTAAGAGACCCTAAAATAATTAGGCAGGACTGCAAGAGAAACAATTAAGCTGTTAAATATCATCTGAAGCTGTAATAATCATTTATAACATATCGTTGTTTGCTAAGTCACACGGCCTCGTAACGAACCACAAATAATTTATAATGTTAAATTTTTGTAGTGTCCAAAACTTAAAGCATGATCCTCGTATTAACCATCATCACACTATATTGGAATTGTACGTCAAATGAACCCTAATACAACTCATTTGGTGAATTTTTTAATATCATGATCATATGTATACCATATACGGTGTATTCTGTTAAACACATAACATTGCTCTGTTCAATGTTCATATTAACATTATTAGATTTTGTTGAATTCATATTCACGCACACTCGCACACACACAGTACAGCTACAATTGTTTGTGTACTTAATAATGTATATGGTCGTTCGCACAAATGATAAAGTAATTGAATAGCGAAAGTAATTCTCATTTAGTTTGTTTACATTTATGAATAAGTAAAAACAGTGTAAGTGGGATGGTGGGTGGGCTTATGTGATGTTATGAACGATTAGAGACATACAACGAATTGCGATCTATTCGAGCTCCTTTGGACAAAAGTGCCAATATAATTGATGGTGAATAGAATCACAATGCTTTTGAAAATATTTACTGCGACTCTAGAGAAGATTGTGAACAATTGTAGAAGATTGCAATGTGTGGTAGAGGTATCGACCTGTATTGGAGTTGTGGTCTAAGGTCGATTTAGTGGTGTATCCTCACAGTAGCCTTCTGTGTCTAAAGGGGCTCTAATAGAACCCAATTGGTGGTGTGTCTCTTATTATCACATAAACCCACCCACCATCCCTTTTACAATGTATTTTACTTGTTCATAAATGTCAATGAACTGAATGGGAATTACTTTTGCTATCAACTATCTGTAATACAAGACAAAGTATAATTTTTTGTGTAAAGGAAATATCAATTCAAATGTGAATCATTTTAAATATACTCGTACACTGACCAATAACAATATACAGCAGAAATGGAGTCAGCAATGTAAGATTCTTAAAATATGAAGTCTTGTATACTTTTTAAGGGGCTTTTTTCGACGTCCGTCTTTTTTTTTAATAAAAATGTATTTAAACAAATGAAACTTCTTAGTTTGTGTTAAAGAGGACATTTGATTGTTTATAAAAATTTATTTTCTCAATTATTTTTTAATTATGTGTGAAGTGCCTTGCGTTAGGATGGTAGCCTAAAGAGAATCATCTCATGGCGGCCATGATCTGAAGAGTTTAGAGTGTCTGAAAGCATTCGAAATGGGTTCTTAAAAAATATGCTACTGGTTATATAGCCTTAGTAAAAAGAAAGCCACATTATTCTTAGTATAGTCGTGAAAGCTTTTTTGCCTACTGAACAGGATCAATAAATTGTTGTGAAGTTTTAAGTAATGCTTCGCAACGAGTACTGAGTATGTATGCACAAGACTTAAGGACAGATAGTGAGACAGAAACGACTAAAATATTCACAACTTCAGCCAATGTCCGACACTTGCTAATCTAAGCAGAACGATGCTTGGTTATACAAATTTTATTGACAGGACATGTCCATACAAAATTGATTTGGAATCCACATCGTCAAAATATTATCGGGTTGGGACTATTCAGTGGTATGCAAGTGACTGAAGGACAGATAGTCTAACAGAAACGGACCCAGACTAGTTCAGAACATTTTCTCATTCATTGTCCGACAATTGGTAATGTAAGCAGAACAGTCCTTTGACATACAAATTTTATTAACAAGACATGTCTATCCAGAATTGATTTAGAATCCACGTAGTATCCCGTGCCTCTTTATGGCGCAGAGGCATATGGACAGTATTAAACACCTATGCGGCAATATTGAGACTATTCGATAGAAAAGTCCTATGTGAGATCTTCGGTCTAGTGTAAGTTGGAGATTTTTGCTCCATCCATTGCTACAATAAGCTGTATGAGCTCCTCAACGGCATGCACGTTGTGCAGCGTATTAAATTATAGCGGTGGTGCTGGCTCTGCCATGTCTTTCGAAAGGAGTAGGATGTTTCGGCTAGACGGGTATTTGATGCGGGAATTTGCGGACGTCGTCGAAGGGGACTACCTTCTCTGCGTTGGAAGGACCAAATCTGAGAAGACCTATCAGCGATTGGTGTGATCAACTGACTAAGGCGCGTAAGAAGTAGAGGCGCCTGCAGGGATGTGTTAAGGTAGGTCGAAATGCTTTAATTGAGTTGTTAATGACCAATTAAGTAAGTAAGAAGTCGTTATAAAATTATCGAGTCGATTGAGAGGTGTTAGAATGTTCGATTGCTTTTACAACGGGTCCTTATAAGTATGACCTGAGAAAGCTATATTCTTTGAGATCTTTGCCTTGAATACCTTATTTAGGAAATATTTGTTCCATTATTTAAGTAATTTTTCTTTTATAAATTCACTTAAACTCCAATAACATGTGTTCCCAATACTTGATTTTTTTTTTTCATTTTTTTCTTATTGTTGTTGTTGGTATAGATTTCAATACAGATTTCGTACAAACATTTAACACATGTCACGTCTTTTATTTAAACAACAATTTCCCAAGTTTTTCATTTTTTTTCAAATTTTTTTTTATTTTTTTTTTGTACCACTTTTTCAACATTTTGTTGTAGAAAATTGCCTGCGCTTTGTTTTGTATTCCATCAACCATGATATGGAAAATGCTTTTTAAACAGAAAAAAATGGATTTTTTTTCTTCCAAAATATTTGTTCCCATTTTATTACGTTTGAATTGATGTTGAGTAAAAGAAAGAAGAAAAAAAAAAGATTGAAATAAAATCCATACTGATGCCAAGGCATAGAATTTACAGTTTGAAAATCCATATAAACAATCTCTAGTTCTCTCTCTTTCTCACTCACTCTCTATGTAAACGAAGCAACAGCAGCAAGTAAATGTAAAGCTTCTTTAGCAAGTGTACAGATGAATGAATGTTAGTAGCAGTATTGGATCGGCAGCTGAATATTTCCATGATTGACTTTAGCCGCCTGGCTTGCACTCCATGTGTATGGTACTCTCATGGCGTGTGTGTGTATGATGACAAAACAAACTAAAAGTTTATACGAATTCCTTATAGTTTTTCAACGTTGAATTTTTATTTTGTTTTTTCTTGTTTTTCCAGAGAAATAAATTTTTTTCCCGAAACGTTATAAAACTAATGTTAAAATTGTCTATACATACATACATATGTATGTACATACAGTGAGCGTCAAAAGATACTGTACACTAAATATAAAATTCTATCAAACTCACCATTCACCACTTAAGGAGAGTGCCCGAAAAAATCTGGCAATATCTGGAAATTTAAAAAAATTTTTTTTTGTTTCAATTTTAAATGAAACAATTTTAATATAAAAATAACGGTAATTTATTAATGTATTTATTTTTCTTTTAACGTACAGTTTATTTTGACGCTCACTGTACATATTGTAAACATTACTTTTCTATGGAAAAAAAACAACAAAAATCATATTGAAAAATGTTTATTTATCTATGATTTAGACTTTTAGATGTTTTATATTACAAAAAAAAAAAAAAACAAAAATAAATTGGAGAACAAAAATGCTATCAGTCTTCAAAATGACTTGTATTGCAATAAAACAAAAAAAACAAAAACAGCAAAAAAATGGTTTTAAATAATCGCACAGAAATTGGAAATGAATGCCGAGTAAGACTGATTGCTGTCAGTGAGTATTTGTAAATATTTTACATTTAGACGGCAATACAAACATTTGCAAAAAAAATGAAGGAAGTAAAGAACATACACACAATAATTTCAAATATTTTCTACAAGTATTTGTATAAATTAAATACGGAAAAAGGCTTAAAACTTATTGTATTGGGGTTGGGCAGGAAAAAAAATTTCTCATGTTTTCCTCCAAATTCGAAAATTCAAACTTGATTTCGGCAGTCTAAACAAACTAGTTAGGTTAGGTTAGGTTAGAGGACGTGTACTTAATTAAGACAAGTACAGTACACGTAGGTCGAATTGACCCATTGTACAACGTCCAACACCACTTATGTTGTATGTGTTAATATTTATACATGAGTGGTGAGACCTACAGTTTAAAGTCGATTCCGAACGACAGATTTTTGAAAAACTTTTTTCATGGCAATTTTTATTTACTCTCTAAGTTTTTGCCATGAAATCTGCTGAGAGGAAGTCGCCGAAGAAATACTTTTTGTATTTTGTCTTGATCCCTGGTCTGGGGCTCGAATCCTGGCTTTTACGTCTAATAAGCCAACACACTACCTACTAGACTACGGCGACTTCAACAAACTATGGTAACTAGTTGCCGAAGAAAGTGCAAGAAAAAACATACGAATTCTTAAGTTATATGCCTCATTAGATCCCTAAGGAACCTGTGCAGCTCAACTCAGATTGTCTAAGAATTCCGGATATCTCTATATCCTTAGACGATATAATCCTGATATGAATGAGGCGACAAATCTGACATTTTTGCAACAGCTATCACAATGAAAAATTCAATTAAATTGCTACATGAGATTGACATTCCTCTGCAGAGGAGTAAGCAAATTTAATTCAGTTGCAAAGGAATGATGGGTTAATGAACCCACTTGCAGGAAGACTAAACAGACCTCTTACAATATATATATTATAATTCCGCCGTCAAGATTACAACCAAGTGTGTTATTTGTATACAAGAGTGGGGGAATTACAACCCCGCCGTCAAGATTACAACCTAGTGTGTTATTTTTATACATGAGACCTACAGTTTAAAGCCGATTCCGAACAAAAATTTTTTTTTTTGAGAAACTTTTCATGGCAATTTTCATTTACTCTCAAGTAAGTTGTAGAAAAAGTTGTGAGTTGTGAGTTGAAAGTTGTGAAAATTTAAAGAACTCTGACCACATGGCTCATGAAACTAATGGGAAATACCATTTACAGTAGCTGCTGTGGGAGAACATGGACAGAAAACATGGAAAAATATGTTCAGGATCTCTTTTGTATTACAAACCTGATTTTAAACGACTTTTCATGGCTGCTTTAATGTTGAATTACTTTCTTAGAAGTTCATCATGTAAAGAGTATTACAAGGAAACAAATAAATGCCTACTGCACTCGCTTATGATTTACATTTAAGGTGACCAAATTTTATTTTGGAAACCTAAAGCATTTAAACAGATTGAAAATTTTATTGTTTGTATATTTCATTTGGAGTTGCCGTAGTCAAGTTGGCAGAGTGTTTGCTTATTATAGTCCTTTAGTTAGGATTTCAACCTAGTTTCAGACACCACTCCTGCTGTGTGTGTTAACTTTTTATACAAGTGGTTTAAGCTACTGTTTAACATCACCTTTCAATGACAGATTTAAGAATCTTTTCATAGAAATTTCGTTTACTCTCAGAGTTTTTCCTTTAGCTAGGATTTCAACATAGTTTTGCACACCACTCTTGTTGTGGGAGTTAACTTTATTCGAGAGCAGAGATCAGCAATGAGTATTCAAAACGATGAGTAGAATCGAATCATACTTATAATTTCTGATACTTATACGCATTCACACTTATTTTAATGTCATACTCATACTACTCATACTCAAAGTTTGAAATACTCATGGTACTCTTACTTAACAATACGCATGATGTTGTTGATATCGACTCTCCTTTACTCAACATTTACAAGAATCACAAAATAAATATGATTCGCATACGAATACTAAAATATTCACTAGAAGGTTGGGTGTTTGCTTTGCTTGCTGTCTTTGTCTTTTTTCTTTAGGTGTCTTTCTTCCTTCTTTGTAAATGGAACAACAACTAAGACTGTAAATTTTGATGAATGATTCGAATCACTCGAATCATTTATAAGTATTATAAGAGTATTTTTCTAAATTTATGAATCTGAATGAGTAGGCGTATGAATCAAACATATTTCGAATGTTATGAGTATGATGTCAACGTTGTACTCATATTCATTGCTACTTGGACTTATATATCAATGTTGTACTGAGTACAAATGAATCACAGTAGTTGGATTTCAAAATTTCATGAGTACTTATGAGTAGTAAAAATGCGATGCATTGCTTATCTCTGTTCGCGAGTAAGCGAAACCTACAGTTTAACATCGCCTTTCAGCAACAGATTTAAGAAATTTTTACACAGTTAAGTAAGTATGCCTTGAAATAAGTGCCAAGGGATGATAATGTAAACAATTGTCATCGAATTGGTAGATTCATGAGTGGTTCATTGAACTCCAATTTAGAAACCGAAAAATGCAGAACAATTTTTAATGAAAACTTGAATTTATTTTAAACTTATAAGTTGCAAAAGCTGATTTGAATTTAAGGAAGTTAAGTATGCAACGTAACATATACTGAAATTCCATTTTCTTATAATTATTGTATGTACCATACTTTATGAGTCTATTTCCCTGACCTGCATTCGAATTCTTTTACTTCCTTCCTTTAAAACGAGCTTTTATTTGTATGAGTATTACAATCAATAACTAAAGTGGATATAAAATGCTAATACTTGACGAATCTACTGTATCGATTGCTGTCACAAAAAATAGGAAAAAAAAATGGTAAACAAAAATACTTTATTTACGGGTTTTTTATTTAAAAGTAAATGGCATATACAAATAACGTACAGTGGTGGCCTTATAATTAGAAACGATGTTTCTGGAACAGAGTTCTCTGGAGTGACGAATCTATGTCTAATTTGTCTCAATCTGATGGAAAAACGTATGTAAGACGTCCTCCAAACACCCAGGTACACAGTGAAAACTGTAAAACAAATTAACAAACATACATGTTACTAAGTCGTTCCTAATTATAAGGCCACCACTGTATGTACATGTATACACGACAAACGTTGTCATAGCCATGTAAGCAACGAGAGGGAGAGAGAGCTGTCTAGGGGTTATCAACAAAATCTACATGAAACGCGAATGGATGCTGTAAACATTTTGTGAAATTGTGATATTTTGTGTTGCTGTTGTTGTTTTTGTTGTTAAAAATTGCTTAAAAAAGAGATTGACATACAAAATTTTTGTATTACAGGCAACATAGAGAGAGACAGAGAGAGACAGAGAGGGAGAAAAACAACAACAACAACCAAGAAATATGAGTACATTTGAATATGGAACTGCTATACAAGAGTTTCCAAATATACGATACAATACAAATACGTATGCTTAGCATACAAAAACTGCAAAGTAAAGTCATATAGAAACCAATATATCATTACAAATACTCTTACAAATAAACTAACAACATAATGTCCTTGTGCATGTATGTATATGTACACGAGTGTGTGTATAAAATAGTGTTTTTACGACATATTAAGCCATAAAACAACATGCATAGTAAGAGAGACAAATTTTTGTAATTGTATGAATCTGTACATACATATGTATGTGTACGAATGTATTATGGCATAACGACTGTTAATGTGTGTGTGTGTGTCTTTTGATGCGTGTACATGTAACAAGCAATTTTCTATGTGACTGTAATTCAAATACTTATGCAATGACAAATGTCTACAACTTGCTATGACTCAGTCGACTGTATAACTCTACTTTGATTTTGAAAAAGAAGGAAAAACATGAATTATTTTTTGCTGTTTTTTTTTTTTGATTTTTTGTAGTGAAACCGGAAGTGAAACATTTCTCAAATTATTTTGATTTAGAATATGTCGTTCAAGGTTCAAGTTCTTTAAATAGATTTACATTGAAAAGTTAGTTCTTTGGAAATATTATTCGGAAAACCATGGTTTTCTTTAGAAAATCGACTCTGAATAAAACAAATGTTTTAATTAACAAAAAAGAGAGCCACGCTTAACCAACGAAAACAAGAAGCCTTGATCCCATGTTTGATTTAGAATATTTTCTCTAGAAATGTTAAGAAGAGAAAGCTTAGAGGAAGCCATAAGCATCCAAGAAGAGAAATTGAAAACTATACGGACACAAATCTATTGGACTCATATAGTCTTCTCCTCTAGTAGTCTGGTTGATCTGCTAGTCCTTATTTTGTTTAGCTATACCACATGCAATTGGAAGCCAAAGCTGATTAGTAATATTTTGTTGTTTTGGGCGGTTGTGTTTGATTCTTGAGCAGATTGACTACATAGCCACTACTGGTTCATAGGACCTCAGATGGTGGTCAAACTAAGCATTTTATAAAGTTTTCTTGGAGAAATTAAAAATAGACTATGCTACAG
This sequence comes from Sarcophaga subvicina, assembly GCA_936449025.2. NCBI lineage: Eukaryota > Metazoa > Arthropoda > Insecta > Diptera > Sarcophagidae > Sarcophaga > Sarcophaga subvicina. The sequence goes on along the minus strand of OW388083.2, from coordinate 14,979,939 downwards.
GTTGAATGGTTTACATGAGTAAAATTAAACATAGGATTTACATTGAGACAGGAGATTGTGTTACCCAGTGTGAGGTCAGCCCCTTGTGACAAACTGTTAGTGTTGGCCACTATGCCCAGAACTTTAAACGTTCTGTCACCTAAAAACTGATTAAGTCTGTGTTGAATTTCAGGGCACTCGCATAAAAGGTGTTGCACAGATATCATCTCCTCCTCATCATGCTAACTTCTGCTGTTATCCTGATGTTAGCTTGTCAGCGAAACTTCTAATAGTGCAGTGTCCCCTTAGAATTCCTATTATAATGCTATCCGTTTTCTTGTCGAACTCAAGTATATCCCTCATTCTCCCAGTGTTCACTGCTGGACACAACAATTTTGCAACTAGGCAACCAGATATTTTGGAACACCTACGGTCTGTTGAATTCAATCCTAATTTTTTCAATTTGGACAAGTATTCCCATAGAGAAGCATATATCCCCTCCATCACCTCCTCCTCAAACATCACCGATCCCTTCCCTGCCAGTTAGTCCGCCTTTTCATTTTCCTAATGATCTACCTTGAAGACTATTTGAGTCTTACATGTCTGGGATACTCAGAAGTGCTTTGTAAAGCAATGTATGAACAGCAGTTAAAACAATTTTGGCTACAAATTTTGCATAAATTATTCCATTGCGTACATACATACTTACATACATATATACATACATACATACATACATACATGCATACATACATACATACATATATACATACATACATGCATACATACATACATACATATATACATACATACATATCTATATAGTTGGTCATTACAACCCTTCAATCAGAATTACGACCAAGCTTCTCACACCACTTATGTTGTGTGTGTTAATTTCTGCATGAGTAACTGGACCAACAGTTTAAAGTCGACTCCTAATCACAGAATTTTGTGAAACTTTTCATGAGAATATTATGTACGCTCAGAGTTTTTGCTGAGAGGAAGTCTGCGAAGTAATATTTTTTCGTATTTCGTTTTGATGTCTGATCTGGGGTTTGAACCGTGGCCTCAGGTCTAATAAGGCAACTCTCTACCTACTAGACTATGGAGACTGTAATGGAGGACTAATACTCTCAAGGCTCTGCTGCATCGGTGTTTGATAGTGTTCATGCTTGTGCGCCGTAAAGAAGCACGAGGTGGATTAGAGACTTAAAGAGATTCGTCGTACAAAAGAGGTCTATGCTACTCAATTGCCTCAGAAGGCACCCTGATGAAATTTGAACTGGACTGGGATTTATGGAAAGGTGCAGCGACTGGGCCTATTGCGGGCAGGATTCAGGACTATGTATATGAAGCAGGTATTATTTTATGACATAGACGTGTTAACGCTTGTTAGCTAGCATTGCCACCCGAAAAGAGTAATTTTGAGTTTTGGTTGCCTGATGAGATGACTGCATACTCTTTTTCTACTGTTATCTTCTCTCCGTACTTTATTGTTGTCATGTATTTCAGACAACCCAAAACATTTATTTCGTGATAACAAGCCCTTAAAGGATTCAGACAAAAATATTGAGTTCAGGAAATTGCCCAAATCCTGTTTGAAACTGTTTAATTTTTGTGATTCATGATAATTAAAGAACTTGACAGATCAATGGAATTACTAGTGTTTCGTTGGGAGATGAAGGAACTGTCGTCTGTGCGACACAGGCCAATGTGACTCGCTTTAGTATTCAGAATACAACCTCTAGTAATGTCTTCCACAACGATGCTAAGCATGCTCCTTTGGAGCTCCAAAAAGACTTTCCGTGAGCCCTGTATTTGCCAATAAGCCCAACAGCTCATGTAACGTTAATGGAAGCTTGCAGATTTGCAATGTAGAAAAGACTTTAAATTTAATTTTTTTTCATTGCGTTTCTTTCAAGTATTCTGTTATACAGAGATTATCTGTATTATTCCTACGCAATACTGGAATTAATTTCTGATAATTCTATAACCTCAGAGCTCTTTACAAATATTCTAAGAATCATTATATATTCCTCACATTATCGAAATGTCTTCACCATTTTCTTTGTCTACCTGCTCCCATATTATTTATGCACTCCGAAGTACTTTCCTCCAGGTATACATCACTCTTTAGTACCTCATATTTCTACAGGCATATGGCTGTTAGTGTACTATTACTTAAACATACAAATACAATTTAAAAAATGTTGTGTTGTGTGTACATATCTTAAAAGCTTCCGACATATTTATTGAGTGTTATTTACATGGATGCATAAGTTTATGCTCATAACACTGGGGTATTATCCTTTTAACTGTAAAGACATACTTCTCTGATAATATTCTTAACATTAAATGAAAGAAAAGGCAAAAAAACTATGTAGTAAATGCTAAAAGACAGATTTGTTATCCTTTTTTTCTTTCGTTTGGTATGATTTTTAATCTTTTTTAAGTTGTTGTTGTTTGCATCGTTTGGGAAAAATTTAGAGTTTAAGGTTAAAGGAAGAGAACAAGTAATCATGCAGGATTGGTAGTGAAAGAAATTTAAAATTTAATTTTAAAAATTCCTCTACAAATTATGACGGCCAGAACTGATGGCTCAAAACCCTACGTAAGATCTTTAATCCAGTCCGGGTTGGCGGTGATTTACGCAATCAATCTACTAATGAGCTCCTCAATGACATGGACGTTGTGTAGTGCATTAACATGTTGTTTGTTTGGAAAAAATTGTTCTGGCGAAGCGTGAATTCAATGAGGTGCCGAACGGAAGTCGGTGAAGAGAACGGCATTGTCTAAGTTGTATGCGTGCGGGTTTTCTATGCCCTAAATGCGACATTTTTGCTTGTTTACATACCCGCCAAGATCAAAATGAGCTTCATCTGAAAAGATGATTTTTTTTGCCAAAATCGGCATCTTCTGGTGTAGGCTATTGCACGGCCAGCCGAGGCACCCGTTTGAATGAAATTATTTTCCATTATTAACCGGAAGGATTGTACTTTCAAATAAAAAAGATATTTGAGAAAATATTCAGTAGTTTTTTTTATAAAATTTTCAAAAAAAAAGTTATTTGGCGGACCCTTTAAATTAAGGATAGGTGTGATCAACTGGTATAGGCCCCCTAGAAAAATTGGCGCCTGGAATGATGGTTGAAATCCGACATGTTGTTATTGGCTAATTATGTAAGCAAGTAAGTTCCTTCTGATCCTCTACCCATATTCATATTCAGTATATTTTCAATGCTTGTCGATTCTGGAGCCAAACTAGCCTGAACATTATGCTAAGCCTCCCATTACGGCATAAAGTATTTGGTTTACCCCTGATCCCTTCATTAAACAGCTAAGGAAGATCTTCGTCACACTCTAGGTTAGGTTAGGTTAGGTTAGAGGACGTGTACTTGTCAATTAAGACAAGTACAGTACCCGGAGGTCGAATTGAGCCATTTTACAACGTCCTAGTTTCTCACATCACTTATGTTGTGTGTGTTAATTTTATACATGAGTGGTGGGACCTACAGTTTAAAGTCCTATCCGAACGACAGATTTTTGAGAAACTTTTTCATGGCAACTTTCATTTACTCTGCTGAGAGGAAGTCGCCGAAGAAATATTTTTCGTATTTCGTTTTGATGTCTGGCCTGAAGCTCGAAATCACTCTGAGAAAATCGAAAAGAAAGGCAAGGCAAAGCAAGGCAAAGCAGACAACGGAGTCAGTAAAAATTCAATCAATCTTGTGTGAAGACCCGTTGCATGTGAAGAGAATAATCGTGGCTTGAAGATCTCCGTTATAAAGATCTGCCAAATAATTGTTAGTGTTTAAGCAGAAGAGTATAAAGAAGAATAACAAACAAAATAAATTGTTGTTCTTTACATCAAGTTGTAAAGTTGCAAACAAATTCCATATAAACAACTTCAATATAACCTGACGACGCCATCTGTATCCATAACAGCTCTGGTGCCTTCGTGATCCAGAACACTACAGTCTGGTATGACAACAGAAGGCATCATTAGCTTATGGAGTAAATAAAATTGCCATGAAAACTTTCTCAAATTTTTCGTTGGAAGTCGACAATAAACTGTAGGTCCCGCTTTGGGAAGAAATTGACACCAAACAGCTTAGGTGGTGTGAGAAGCTAGATTGTAATCCTGACTAACAGGTTGTAAAGTGCAATTGTGTAAGAAGAGACTGGATATTGAAATCACTCTAGGAATAGATAATCTATTCTTGGCAGCTATCTCATAAAATAAGACGATAGAACGCCCAACGTTGGGAGCTATTCGCCTCTTAAGAAGTCTTGATTGAAATCCTAGTGCCGTTGCCCCAAAATTTCTTTAGGGTAACATAGTCTAGAAGTGATCATTTATTTCAGATGAATATTCGACTTAACTTTACAGTCTGCTGCTGATTTTTATGCAAAAGTTGTAAAAACATTCTCCAACTTGTTGGCACCAACTGTAACTTGGCTGGCATACCCAACCAAGCAAAAAAAATGCTTGTTTCGATGATGTAAAACATAAAAATTTATAGACTTTTTTGGGTACAAGTGCTAGTAGTCTGGGTTCAAGTGTTTTAATGGATGTTTTTAAAATGTTTTTTAAAAGAAAACAAAGGAAAAAAATGTGCTTCGGGTAGAACAAAAAAAAAACAAAGAAAATAGCGTTAATATCCTTCCGTCGCAACAATTTCAACAGGATATATGTTTTATTCCTTTTTGTTTTTTTTTTTGCTATTGTTGCCCATATACAGATGTTATTATTTTACTTGTATGTGTACTACACATATGTTTGTATGTGTATTTGTATATGTCTTTTTTTTGCCATTTTTATTATGTAAATATCAGATAAACAGCCGGAAGCACCTAAAGTTATGTTACAATATACTTTAGTTTCTTTATTTTTTTTTTGTTTAAAATAGAATTTCTCTTCCTTTTTTTCCTGAATTTATTCGTACGTCTCTTCAATGTGTTGGAACTGGCTGACAACTGTGTTTAAGGGATTTGTCAAGCCAATACTTCTACTTATACTCACACATTGTGTTGCATTTACTTTGAATATGTTTAAGTTTTCAATAGAAAGAGAGAGAGAGAGAGAGAGGAGAGAGAGAGCGGTGAAATAGAGAAGAAAAGGATTTATACCATCATTATTATGTATTTTTCATAAACAACTTGTTGTTGTTTAGATGGACTTTTTTTCAAGTGTGTGTCTCACATATTAACGTGGTGTAAGCACAGATACCTTCAGAAACGAGTTCCTTTTTTTAAGCAAACTTTTGAAGGTTTCCTGAAAATTTTGGAATCGAATGAAAATTCTTTAGATACGCATACAAAGGCATTACATACATAATTGGTCATTACAAACCTTCAGTCAGGATTACAATCTAGTTTCTCACACCACTTATATTGTGTGTGTTAAATTTTATACATGAGTGCCAAGACCAACAATTTTAAGTCAATTCCAAACGACAGATTTTTGTGAGAAACTTTTCATAGCAATTTTTATTTATTGTCAGAGTTTTTATCAGAAATCTGCTGAGAGAAAGCCGCCGAAGAAATATTTTTTCGTATTCGTTTTGATGTCTGATTTGGGGTTTGAGTCGTGGCCTCACGTCTAATAAGCCAACACACTAGCTACTAGACTACGCCGACTCCAAGTGCCATCACTGTTTATTTATACTGATTATTTCACTGAAAGCAAAAGATCTGAAGGATAATGAAAAAATATTAAAATTTGTCAGTTGAACGGCGATATCAGCATTGAGTCTCTGACCTTCCTATGGCTTTAGCCTTACAAGGTGAAGTCAACCGACTATCATAAATATCTCCATGATTTTAATTTAATTAAAATGTGGTTACAAAAATTGCAATTCATTCAATTAAAATCAAAATATCGGTATATAGTTGCCTAAAGAGTCTAATTTGCTAGTCTGTCAATAAGAGGGTTGTAGGCTCAATTCCCACAAGAGTATTTATTCTATTACACACGTAGGTCGTACGTCCACTCATTATAATTACCATAGAATCTGTAGTTATAAAATAATGAATAAATTAAATAGTAAATAAAGTAAATTGAAGAGGCCGTAGTCTGGTAGATAGTGTGTGGTTTATTCGATGAGAGCCTGCGATTAAAATGTCAGCTTAGGCATCTCGAACGAATCCTTTAATATATCTTGCAGCACTGGATGACATTAGTCCAACAATTCAGTATAAAACAGGGGCTATTAAGACTATTGCTGGGCGAATATGGTGTCAGAGTATATCGAATGAAGATATACTCATATTAGATGAGAGTAAAAGGGGTCATTAGACCAGTAGAGAGTGTGTGTCCATCTCATCCAGATTGCTCAAGTATGCCTGGGTGCCTGTCAAGAAGATATCGAGATGTTGGAGATATCCTATGAGAGCCTGGGGTCGATTACATTGAAGGTAAAAAAAAGCTGACGCGCTTGCAAAGCTGATGCAACTGAATATTTTAATGCATGTAAGAGATTGGCCTTTCTCTGAAGAGCGGTCAACAAATGGTTTCTCTCCGACTTTACTCATTTGCAAAAGATGGATGGCCTAATGCGCCCATTTGAAGAGATACCAGGCAGATCTGTGCCAATATGAATGCAGAACAAAGCTAGAGTTAAACCTAATCAGCACACTGGCATCTGAGTGCATGGGCTCGAGGGCTGGGAATATATATGCACGTCGAAATAACGTTTGAAGAAGCTGTAACTATAAGGATGCAGTGGAGAATACTGAATGTCTTGTCTATTATTGTCCGCAACTCAGGAACATGAGAAGAATTCTTTGGCATTCAGAATTTATGGGCGAAACGGTTTGTATTCATCTGCAAAAGGGCATACAAATGGTTAAAAAGACAGATGGCCTATTAAACTCAAGTTAAGAGGTTCCAGGCAGATCAGTACAAATATGAATATATGCTGAACGAAATTTGTTTTAAACTGAGCCCATATGCTCGAGGGTTGGGAACATCTCTCAGCGACTTCTGTAACAACAAGAAGCCACTTACTGTCTTGTCTGTCCTTGTCCGTCACTTGGGAAGGTGAGGAGAAGAATTTTTTGGAACCCTGAATTTATTGACTGAACGTGCTTTTCTAGGATGGAGTTAAAGTTACTTAATGTATTTCAAATTTGAAAACTCAAAGGAATATGCTTTCATTTTCTCTTTCAATTGTAAGAAGTCTGGGATATAAAGCATGGAGGTCATCTCCAACTCACATTGTAACTGCTTGTTGTTCTACTATGTTAAATCCCTTCCACTATACATCATACTGCTGACGACATATGCAAGTATTTTTTAATCTTTTTTAGCGAAACAACTTCAAAATATTTTAGTCGTATTCAGTTCCCCATAAAGTACTTGGAATAGCAAGGACTAAGAACAATGGATCGTTTACGTTTTAAGAAAATACGGGGACGTTATAATGAAATGGCAATGGGCTGGGTTACTCAGAAGACGATTATTTGTTAAAGAATAGCAGAAGATTATTAGCACACTTGCCGTAGTCTAGTAGGTAGTGTGTTGGCCTCTTAGACGTGAGGCCATGGTTCAAACCCCAGGTCAGACATCTTCCGTAAAAGGAAATATGAAAAGTATTTCTTAGGCGACTTTCTCTCAGCAGATTTCTGGCAAACAGTCTGAGAGAAAAATTTAATTTATTTTGAAAAAGATTCTCAAAAATCTGTTGTTCGGATTCGACTTTAAACTGTAGGTCCCACCACTGGTGTATAAAATTAACACACACACAATATAAGTAGTGTGAGAAAATAGGTTGTAATCCTGACTGAAGGGTTTTAATGACCCATTATGTATGTATGTATGTATGTACTAGTACCCAAGAGGAAGAAATGAGAGTAACTGGAAATGTTTGTGATTTTTACTTGAAAAATAAATTCCAACCATAAAGACCCTGCAGTCTTTAACAATGTATGTGTCAAACAGAATCTGTGCATGTTTCTTTCTCAGTTCGTATATGTTTTTGATATTTTTATTTTTTAAACTTGTCTAGGTAGCTTGTACGAGTAGTATTCCTTTAGGAGAATATAAATTTCCCATGCAATGTTCCTTTACATTATTTTTTTCTTTTTTGATTGTTGTTGGCAATGTTTTGTGAGCCAACAACCCATTGCTGACCCCAATAAATATACTGAGATATGTATGCAAAGAAAAAAAATATGAAAGAAATTTGGAAAGAGAGTGAGAGCCATACAAGCATACTTCAGTGTTTTGCCAAGTGTCAGTTTACAAGCTTAACAAGTTTGTAACACAGACACAATACTCACTCGTTTGCATACACTGCCCAAGATCGAGAAAATTTCCATACAACAGCATTGTCTGTTGCTACATACATATATAGATACTAGGAAAAAAAGCATTTTATATCCTTATACTGCATATGTATGCTTTTTTCTAGCATTTTTTTGTATTTTTCGTAATTTTTTTTTTTGGCAACTTGTTGGGTTCAGGATTTTTTTCTTTTTTGTTCCTACCCTACTGACTAAGGTATTGGTTTGCCTGAGATAAAGCAAAAATACATTGTTTAGGATTTATCCGTACTTTAAGGCCTAAAGCATAATTTTTATATGAGTTCTGAAAAACGAAAACAAAAAAAGGAAAAGAAATGAAAAGAAGAGATGAGAGAATCCCTTATTTACAGACACATGCTTAAATTTTTAGAGAAAGAATTTGAAATTCTTCTTCTTTCCTGTTGTTATGCCATAAAATCTTCTACTTTGCTATGTAAGACTTTAAAAAGGCATTTGAAAGTCTGTTTTGTTTTGTTTTTGCTTTTGTTTTCAATGAGATAGATATGCTTGAGAAATTTAATAAAATTGAGTTTTTGATTTTTAATTGAATTTTGAAAATAAAATAAAAAAATTTTTAAAACATAAGAAGCTTTTCAACATGAAGAGGTTTTAATACAAGCTTAAGTTGTGCCTAAGTTCAATAAAAAGGTTTTAAAATTCATTTCGAGAAATAAATTATGCTTTAAAATTCAAATTAAGAAAAGTAGAAAATTACCGAATATCAGTATATATTGATACTCAATGCCATTGGCATGCAGATGTACGTACATTACATCCTTAAGCCTATGAAGAGTTTCTCTACATACATAACATAATTGGTCATTACAACCCTTCAGTCAAGATTACAACCTCGCTTCTCACACCACTTATTTTGTGTGTGTTAATTTTGTACATGCGTGGCGAGATCTACAGTTTAAAGTCGACTCAGAATGACAGATTTTTGTGAAAAGCAATTTTTATGCCAGAAATTTGCTGAGAGGAAGTCACCGAAGAAATATTTTTTCATATTTTCGTTTTGATGTCTGACCTTGGGTTTGAACCGTATTTGGGGCTCATAAAACCCACACGCGGTCTTACAGAAGCCAATGCACCCATTAAGAGTGACCGTTTGGTGCGGCTTATGGAGCTGAGACATTATTGGCCCACATTTTTTTTAAAATGAGGACGGCTTAACCACTACGGTCAATGGAGACAGCTACCGCACCATTATAACCGATTTTTTTGTAACCGCTCTTCATGGTATTGATGTGAACGGTGTTTGATTTTAACAGGATGGTGCAATTTGCCACACATCTCCTACCATAATGGATTTATTGTGTCAAACGTTTGATGGCTATTTAATTAGCCGAAATGGTGATAACAATTGGCCGCCAAGAAGCTGCGATTTGACACCGTTGGACTATTTTCTGTGGGGCGCTGTTAAAGAAAAGTGACAAAAGCGACAAACCATAGGCAATCAAGCATTTGAAGGCCAACATTCGGGATGACATTGCCTAGATATGGCCCCCTACGCTGGAAAAGGTGCACGAAAATCGGCCAACCACGGCAGCGGTGAATGGTCTGCTTTACGATGCATGTAGCACCACCACATTCTTGAATTATGATCAAAAGTACTGGTTTCAGCTGAGAAAAATTGGCCTCTTAAATTCTTATATGGACTAACTTTGCTTTGATTATTTTTATTAGGTATGAGAAAGAGTACTTTTCTCTTAACATTTCCATAGCCAATCTTTTAGTAGAAATACGACAATTCTAAACTAAATACTTCTAAAAAATGTTTTCATTGGCCTTTCTGATATTGAAATTAATTTAAGAAGTTAAAGAAAAAAATTGGTACTTTTTTGGAGTACAGAGAAAAGTACTTTTTAACAAATATTTCAAAACTTTTTGGTGATTCTTAATTTTTTACTATTTTCTACTAAATTTTTAATGAATTCTGTCTGAAAGATTTCTTTTTTATCAGTCTGGGGTTAAAATTCCGCAGACAGAATTTATTTCCTGTAAATGGTACTTTTTCCAAAAAAAAAACATGCCGTTTTACAAAAATCACCAAAGAAAAGAGAAAAATTTTTTTTCCACTACTACATGATGACAATTTTCAAAACTACTTTGGTTTTATTTTGCAAGTTTTCATATGCATTTTCATTCTACAGCGGTGGCAAGAAAGGTTAAAAATGAGAAAAAAAATGAAGCATAAGAAAAGAGTAAAAAATGGGTAGACAGCACATTATTAACGAGTTCTCTACCTAAACTGTTTATAGTGTTTTATGTATTAGGGAGAGACTTTGTCTTGTTTTTATTGGCTTTTTCAAGATTTTTATTTCAGATTCCAGGCAATGTTTACCAGCCTTATCTTTAAACACAGCTTTTGTCGCCTAAATGTATGCTTCACATTTTTTATTTGCCGCTTTGTATGCTTTGTTTTTCTTCTTTTTTTAAGATTTAACACCGTAGTAGTAAAGTGGAAGTGCTACTGTGTATAGGAGAGAGAGGAAGAGAGAGCGTATGAGTAAATATACGACTGTAGTGTATACATGACTGTTGCGGTGATGACCTTTACCAATGCCTGTGCCAAGTGAAATAAATCTTGTGAAAAACAAAAACCGCCAGAATAATTCTTTTTCTCTTAGTTTCCAGTATTTTCTTTTTTTCTGTTCATTTTTTTCTTTGTGTCTTCTTTGGTTTTTGTGGCATGCAACTTGTATGAAAAAGTGAAAATAAACTTTTGCAACTTATATGGCGTAGGGATACAAGAAATAAGAAAAATTCAATCGAATGCAATGTCATATACAGGGTAGGGAGCCATAAAACCATGGTACGGAAAAAAAGGATTTTTTAAGGATTTTTGTAACACCAGGCACCATGAGGCGTTAGAATCAATTTCTATTCACTTAAATAGAGTTTCAAAAATTTAAAAACAAAACTATAAGGAATTAATTTTTTGAAAGTATGCCACGCCTACTTATTGCATTCTAACAAGGCATTAAAGAATTTCCTTAACTTTCTATACTTTGTGCCCATTTTTTTTCTCCTACTGTGCTTCAACACTCGTTTATCAACCATGTTTTATTATGCCAAAAAAAAAAACAAGAAGAAGAAGAAGAAAATAGTGCAAATGTATGTGCATATATTTGCACATTGCAACTGTAAAGCAGTTGTGCCAACTAGTGTACACCACTTTGGCACTAGTGCCGCCCAGCTGCATACAGGCCAACATGTTTGGCAAATAAAGCGTAGACATTTACACCAGTAACGGCCATTTTCCAATGATTCTGTAACAAAGTTTCAGGAAAAACTGAATGTGCTTATTCACTTGTAAATTTCTTCGTTTAAATTAGAAGAAGAAAAATTTGGAAATTCGTTTTTCATGGTGCAAGGAAAAGCACTAAGGGATGTATATGTAATGAAAGCAATCAAAAGGAAAACAGAACAAAAGGGACAAGTTTATGGGAGAATAAAAGGCCCTACACCATTATGATGGAATTTTAAAGTTATGACAGCAGCAATCATTCACAAATTTAAAGCGGTACGTTTAGATGTACAGTTAAGCTCCGTATATTATTATTCGGGACGTCTGAAGTCTTAGAAAGAAGGCAGATGAGCGAGTATTAGAAGCCTACAACTGTAGTTTAGTTTTTAATTGCCTGAGTATTGTCGATATCTAAAGGGTGTTTTTTACAGAGGTATAGAACTTTAAATTGGCATTACTTTTCAAGATGGCGACCGATTTAACAGCTGTCAAGTGATTTATTCTCAGTTTGGTTCGGCAAGTCATCATGAAGAAACTCACGCCTGAACAACGCTTGCAAATAGTGCAATTTTATATCGAAAATAATGGTTCTGTGCGGAAAACGTATCGCGCACTACGTCCATTTTATCGTCGACAAAATCGTCCATCAGAGCAGTTAATTCGATTAACCATGGAACGTTTTCGCACCACGTTTACTCTTATTGATAACTCGCATCCCCAGAGACGCTATACAGAAGAAGCTATTGCTGCTGTAGAGCGTAGCATTGAGGAAGACCCGAATGAGTCCATCCGCCATCGAGCACAGGAATTGGATCTGTGTCCATCCACTTTATGGAAGATTTTGCGGAAGGATCTTGGTTTGCGTGCTTACAAAATCCAACTCGTGCAAGATTTGAAGCCTGAATTGAATAACCATGATGTCCAGGAGATGTGGTTTCAACAAGACGGCGCAACATGTCACACAGCTCGTGTCACAATAGATTTATTGAAAGACACGTTCGGTGACCGCCTAATTTCACGTTTTTGACCTGTGAATTGGCCTCCGAGATCTTGTGATTTAACACCGCTAGACTACTTTCTGTGGGGCTATGTAAAGTCATTGGTCTATGCGGTAAAGCCACAAACGCTTGACCATTTGGAAGACAACATTCGCCGTATTATTGCCGATATACGGCCACAAATGTTGGAAAAAGTCATCGAAAATTTGACGCCCAGATTGGACACAATCCGCGCCAGCCGTGGCGGTCATATGCCAGAAATCATATTTAAAATGTAATGCCACAAGATTATCTTTCGGATAAATAAAATTCATGTCAATCGAATAATCCATCGTTGTTTTATTGCAACTTAAAGTTCTATACCTCTATAAAAAACACCCTTTATAACTAGGGGTTGACAGCTGAGACTGTCAAACTGTGTTAAGCTATCCATTCGGTTAGTTTTGGTTAAGGTATCACAAATCATTTAATGCAGGGGCAACGTTTCCAAATTGTGGAATTTTACTTAAAAAACAGCGAACTTAAATAGCCAAGTTCATACACCACTTCGTCGATTTTACGGTTAAGGTAATCAGTCTAGCATACAAGCAATTTGTGCAGTTTATTGATCATTCACTCTTTTCGATTCAAAACAATCGGCAGGACAAAGGCATATTCGTACCAATGGGACTATCTGTGCTTGAACCGTTACCCTTAAAGATACAGGAATGTCTTTCGCCTTTGCCAATTTGCTGGCTTTTGCCCATATTTGCCCATGAAACTAACTTATAAACCAAGCTGAATTTGACCGACTGCATGTGCTATGTTGGTTTTCAGAATCACTGTGGCTTGCAGCTCATTCGCATACACCTGCGACTTGAGAAAACTCCACAAGAAAAAGTCCAAATGGGAGCAAATTATACAAATTCGTTGGCCAGTTAACAGCACCTCCATGTGAGATTACCATACTCTTAAATTGCTTTTGCGCAATGAGCTGTTGTAGGACGTACTGCCATTCCGTTTAAACCACACGTCGTTAGCGTCTTTATTGTCCAATTCAGGCCACAAAAAGTGCTAGCAGTTGACAGTGATGGCCCGATCAATAAGGAAATATGAATCGATAATGTCGTCAGCCCAAAATCATAATCAAACAGTAACTTTTTCGGAGTGTATTTAAATCTCATGAAGTCGTCGTGGTCTAGTAGGTAGTGTGTTGACTTATTAGACGTGAGGCCACGGTTCAAACCCCATGTCAGATATCTCCAGCAAAACGAAATATGAACACATAAAGGGTCCGACAATTTTAGTCCAGAGGAATAATTGGGCCATTTTTCTTCGAAAATGAGCAAGAAGTGGCCGTTACAGTCAATGGCGATCGTTATCGGGCCATGTTAAACGAATTTTTTTTCACAAAAATTGAAGAGGAGGATATTGGCGACATTTGGTTTCAAAAGGACGGTGCTACGTGCCACCAAGCCGAAGCTACACTCGATGTTTTGCACCCTGTTTTTGAAGATCGCATTATCAGTCGCAGAGCTGATGTCGTTTGGTCACCTCGGAGTTGCGATTTGATACCGTTGGACTATTATTTGTAAGGTGCTGTCGAAGATAAGTGTTACGCCGACAAGCCACAGACAATTGACGCTTTAAAGGACAATCTTCGTGAAGCCATTGGTGAAATACAGCTGCACATCATCGATAATGTGCTTAAAAATTGGACCGATCGTGTGGGCTACTGCATGGCCAGCCGAGGCAGCCATTTGAATGAAATTATTTTCCATTATTAACCAGAAGGATTGTACTTTCAAATAAAAACGAAATTTGAGAAAAGATTCAGTAGTTTTTTTTTAAAGCATTTACAGAAAAAAAAAGTTATATGGCGGAACCTTTATTGCTACGGCGAATTTCTCTCATTAGTCTCCTGGCAAAAAGGCTAAGAGTAACTAAAAATTGCCATGAAAAGTTTCCCACAAAAATTTGTCATTCGGAGTCGACTTTAAACTGTAGGTCCCGCCACTCATGTATGAAATTAACACGCACAATATAAGTGCAGTGAGAAGCTAGGCACACTACCTATTAGATTATGGCTACTATTATTGACTATTGATTATAGCAATCTAGATTTTGATTATGGTTTTCAATTTAGTAAGCCTGATGGGGTCACATCTTAGGAAATTTTGGAGCAGTTATAATGAGACACTGACCTGAGGGTCGACACCCTCAGAGACTAGAAATACCTCACAACGAATAGAATAGAAAAAACTGTACCGACAGTTGGTTGGCAGAACGTTACAAACAGAAGGTTATTTGTATGAAATCTACACATTAAGAATATTATGGGGACAGTTGAGTAATGCCAGTCGTGAACTATAATTGTATGACAGAATACGTAGTGGCGGTATTACAAGGGGCCCTTACAGAACTCTAATCTAACCTGTTTTCAATGCCTTTACATATGTCCGAATTTAATTTTTTTAATTTCTAAATTCAAATTCCTGACATTTATTTCGCTTAATCAGCCCACTATACTTAATCTTTATTGTTGTGTTTGCCTTACTCTTTATGAAAAGGCCTTATAAAACACGCAGTTTGTGTTTTTTCCCTGATTCGGTTTAATTTTAATTTTTATTAAATTATTTCTCTTTTTGCAATTCTCTCTTTCTCTTTTAACATATGTGTGGGTTTCTTTATTTCATTGCAACAACAACAACAAAAACACACAAAAAAAGTGGAGAGAAAAAAGGAACGAATCTGCGAAAGAATTTTATGGCAAAGCTAAAGAACAGAATTTAATTGAAGTGTAAGAATTTAATTAAATCAATTATGAAAAGGAGAACAACAACAACAACAAAATGGAGACCAACAACAGCAGACCAACAGCCCGGCAACATAAAGAATCACCAACCAACCAACTAGTGGAATACACATGAGAAACAGAAGAGGGATTCATAGGAATTCCCATAGAATGTGGTATAAAACAAGAAAAAAGAGGAAAAAAAGTACGTCAGGATACATGGGATAATAAGGACATCTTTCTAAATACTGGCTGATAAAAATAACCGTGGAAAATTTAATATAAAGAAAACAAATAAATGGAAATATGTATACAAGAAATGTTAAATGTTTTCGTTATTATATTATTGTGGGCATACCTTCCCATGTTTTTTTTTATAAGAAATAAATCTCAGTTATATTGTAATGAAAAGCAAAGAACGCAACCACATAACTTAAGCCTACAGAATAAGTTCTTTTTTTTTTTTTTTGCAACTTTATTGCACCCTACAGCACATCTCTTAAGTGATACAACTTCTTTAAATTTTTGTAACAGATAACCAAAAAAGTTTTGGGGAAATTACCAACAACATGCTCCAAGTCATTAAGGAATATGAGAAGAATTCAATTCAGGTTGTATTGCAATAATTTTCCAATCAACTACTCCCCTGAATAGCCATTTCACACAACCGCTACCCCAAACAACTCATCTATTTACCATTCATCGTGCAGGGTAATCATGAATAAAAACTGTTCATAGAGAAGAGGAATTACATGGAGTACTCTACTCGACACTCGCATATTCTCGTAGAAGATCTTCAGCATGAACAAACCCGCAAGACTTGAAAAGATTAGCAGACAATGTAGGACTTCAGATAAATATGAAGAGGACGATAAACACAAATAATACATACATCTACACATAATAATAAATAATTGGTCGTTACAATCCTTCAGTCAGGATTACAACCCAGCTTCTCACACCAGTTAAGCTGTGTGTTCGTTTTATACATGAATGGTGGGCCCTACAGTTTAAAGTCGACTCCAAACGACAGATTTTTGAGAAACTTTTCATGGCAATTTTATTTACTCTCAGAGTTTTTGCCAGAAATCTGCTGAGAGGAAGGCGCCGAAGAAATACTTTTTGTATTTTGTTTTGATGCCTGGCCTGGGGCTCAAACCCTGGCTTTACGCCTAACAAGCCATCGCAATACCTACTAGACTACGAAGAATTCGACTTAAATAATAGTCTCGTTAAAAAGAGAGGTGCCTTCGGACAATAATAATCAGTATATCCAGACTAATCAAGCTTAGAATCTTTAACTCTTCTGTAAAGTGAGACTCTGTTGTACGGAAGTGAAACCTGGTTGGTCTCGAACAGGAAGTTCGATTCATTCACTCTTTCATTGCGAATAGTATCGGTAAACCGAATTACTACGTCGGAAATATAGGCCACTTGGTAAATAGAAATTCACAAAGTCTCAATGATATTATTGCAAACCCCCTATGTAATGTAACGTATGTCAATCCCACATAGTTTTGATGCTGGTGGTGCTGTTAGTCAGTAAGAATCTAACATACTTAGTAACATCAAAGACCCTGCATAAGCTCTTCAGTATCAGTAGCCTAGAAAAGTGTCTTTTTGCATTCGTAATCCATTCTTACAATGATGGCAAGTTCATTGCACAGACAAGTTCGAAGGCTAACAAAGAGGTGGCCCCACTAGTATCGAATCCAAATGAATTTTAAGTAACCTAAGCCTTCGAAAGGTATGTGTACAGCTGTTGGAGTATTAGTTTGTGGGATAACTTCTGTTAGTTTGCAGAAAATGTTTGAAAAGAAATTTCGTTTGTTTATGAAGCGTTGGATTTTTAAATATTGTTGAAGGCAAGGCTCGACTTGTTGAAATTTGTTTGGTTTTTGCACCAGAAACTTAGCCGTTGAGAAGTGGTTTGCTTAGACAAAAAAGCAGTGAAGTAAGCATGGAAGACAATATTGGCAGTGGACGCTTAAAACATGCATTCAACGACAACTTACACAGTCTAGAAAATAATTTTGGATGAATGCAAAGTTATGTTCACAGAGTCGTCGTAGTCTAGCAGCCCCTGGTTCCAATCTCAGGCCAGGCATCTCGAACAAGATTAAGTATGAAAAAGATATTTCTATTGGCGATTGCTTTCAGCAGCTTGTTGGCAAAAAATCTCAGAGTAAATAAAATTATCATCAAAAATTTTTAAAAAAATCTGTCGTCTCGAGTCTACGTTCAATTGAAGGTCCGCCCAACTAGGTTGTAGTCTTAACTAAAGGCTTATAATGATCAATTAAATAAGTAAATGAGATGTTGATTGATATAGTTAAGGCTGTAAAGAAAAGTGTTGGATATATCGTGGTACGTGAAGTCGCCGTAATCTAGTAGGTAGTGTGTTCGCTTATTGGACAAAAAGCCAATGTGCGAGCCCCAGGCCACACATCAAAACAAAATACAAAAAGTATTTCTTCGACGACTTCCTCTCAGCAGATTTCTGGCAAAAACTCTAAAGATGAATAAAATTACCATGAAAAAGTTTTTCAAAAATCTGTCGTTCGGAGTCGACATTAAACTGAAGGTCCCGTCCCGTTGTGCATAAAAAAATCAAAACACACAACCTAAGTGGTGTGAAAAATTAGGTCGTTATCCTGACTGAAGGGTTGTAATGACCAATTATGTATGTTTATCGTACGAGAGAGCTCTGTGCAAGTGGGTACCAGAGATCAGCAATGAGTATTCAAAAAGATGAGTAGATTCGAGTCATACTTATAATTTCTGATACTTATACGCATTCATACTTATTTTAATGTCATGCTCATACTACTCATATTCATCGTACTCATACTTAACAATACGCATGATGTTGTTGATTTCAACTCTCCTTTACCCAATATTTACAAGAATCACAAAATAAATATGATTCGCGTACGAAAACTACAGTATTCACTAGAAGGTTGGGTGTTTGCTTTGCTTGCTGTCTTTGCCTTTTTCTTTTTTTTTTTTTTTTGTAAATTCAACAACAACAACTAGGACTGTAAATTTTGATGAATGATTCGAATCACTCGAATCATTTATAAGTATTATAAGAGTATTGTTCTAAATTTATGAATCTGAATGAGTAGGCCGTATGAATCAAACATATTTCGAATGTTATGAGTTTGATGTCAATGTTGTACTCATACTCATTGCAACCTGTACTTATAAATCAATGTTGTAGTGAGTACGAATGAATCTGAGTAGTTGCATTTCAATAATGTTGACTCACTCATATTCAAAATTTCATGAGTACTCATGAGCAGCGAAAAAACGATTCATTGCTGTTCTCTGGTGGGTACCATGCAATTCTATGATGATTTGGGGATTCTAAGAAGTGCTTTAACTTGCTAAACAATAAATTGTGGCAGAAAAAACTCCATAATTTCTTATTAGAATCGAAACGATACTTCCTTGAGTGGACTGTAGGTAAAGAAAGGACTGCAAAGCAAGCAAACCCGCATCAGTCAACTGATAACGTTGTGGTGTCAGTGTTAGCGTGGTCAGCAACGGTGATTACATAGCTGTATTGGAGAGTATAATTGCTACACTGTACAAAAACTTGAACGTAATTCATGTAATGCAATAACCAGCTGGTAGCACTCCAATAGGGCGGCTATGGCCGTATGAATTTGTTTTTTTTTTTGTTTTTAATATGTTTTCTGCACTACTCTTTGTGTTCGTAAATAATTAATAAAAATATTTATGTCAACGCAATTATCAACGTTATTGTTTTTGCTATTGTTGTTGCTGTTGCTATTGCTACACTTATTGTTTGAATTTGGTTTAAATACGGAATTTTTTGTGTTACTTCTCTTATTCAATTCAACTGAACTGAACTGTACTGAACTGAGCTGAACTGTTGTGTTATTAAAACATTTGTCTCGTAAATATTTCAAAATTAAATTCTTTCATTATTTTTCATTAAATTCAAGTCAAATAATAATGGAACGAAACAAAAAACAACAACAACAAAATGTCATTAATTAAATTGTCGCTTATATTTATACAAAGATGCATGCATACTATATGCAACATACATACATCTGTATGCATGTACCATAAGTATGTATAATAATTAAACATAAATTGTAAAGCATACATGTGCATTATATTTATGAAGTATGTATGTATGCTTGTATGTTCATATATCTGTTTGTGTGTTATAAAATTTTTCGTAAAGTTCGCTCTTGTTTAGTTTGTTTATTGCATTGCTGCTGGTTGCCACTGTAATTACCATCAGAGCATGTGTATGTTTTTTCTGTTTTTTTGTTTATTTTCTATGAACCATTGCAGTTCTAATCACCAGAGACCGTATGCCGTATGCCACTGTATGCTGTGCAGTATGTCAGCCAGTTAGTTAGACGGTCCGACAGTCATTTCTAAATAGCATTTTGAAATTCCCCATTGGGATTTATTAACACTTGTTACTCTCAGTTGATAATGGCTCATGTGGCATGGCGCGTCACCGTTGGCGTGATGTTAAATTGTGCAGGTCAAATGTTAGCTTAGCATACATAGCCTATATTGAGTTATTAATTTAAAGCTTTTTTTTCCACTGCATTTAGAGAAAAATTCTTTCATTTAATTATACCATTAAGTTTATGCAATTTAAATATTTGAAAAATGTTCATACAAGACATCTTCTCAAAAAAGAGGAAAAAAGTTTCCAACAATTTTCTTAGCTCCCCTATTACAATTCTATGCTGTATACAGTAAGACCCCGCTTAACTCAGCTCTGCTTAACACTGTTACAGTATTACGCAGTAGTATTGGGATTCCCCTAAATCGCACACTGTATTGATACTTGTTGTATATATGTGCGAAAATGGAACGGCCATGCACCAACCAAAAGCGGTGCACCGCTCTTTT
Source organism: Sarcophaga subvicina (assembly GCA_936449025.2). Classification (NCBI taxonomy): domain Eukaryota; kingdom Metazoa; phylum Arthropoda; class Insecta; order Diptera; family Sarcophagidae; genus Sarcophaga; species Sarcophaga subvicina. The sequence continues at coordinate 14,959,722 of OW388083.2, read as the reverse complement.
GTTAGTCCATTCCAACAGTATTTTTCGAAGTAGCAATCACAGTACGAACTCATCTTCCCTGAGTCACAGTTGATTTATTACTTGCGTCGTTTAACGCTGTTTCGTTTAGCGCTGGAACTTATTGGAACGTATCAGAGATCAGCAATGAATCGCTTTTTCGCTACTCATAAGTACTCGTGAAATTTTGAATATGAGTGAGTCAACAGTATTGAAGTCCAACTACTCTGATTCATTCGTACTCAGTACAACATTGATTTATAAGTAAAAGTTGCAATGAGTATGAGTACAACGCTGACATCAAACTCATAACATTCGAACTATGTTTGATTTATACGGCCTACTCATTCAGATTTAAATTTAGAAAAATACTCTTATAATACTTATAAATGATTCGAGTGATTCGAATCATTCGTCAAAATTTACAGTCGTAGTTGTTGTTGCATTTACAAACAAAGAAGAAAGACACATAAACAAAAAAGACAAAGACAGCAAGCAAAGCAAACACACAACCTTCTAGTGAGTATTGTAGTGTTCGTACGCGAATCATACTTATTTTGTGATTCGTATATACGATGAGTCATGGAGAGTCGAAATCAACAACAATCAACACAAGTATGAGTACCATTAGTGTTTCAAACTTTGAGTATGAGTAGTATGAGTATGACATTAAAATAAGTATGAATGCGTATAAGTATCACAAGTATGAGTACCATGAATATTTCAAACTTTGAGTCTGAGTAGTATGAGTATGACATTAAAATAAGTATGAATGCGTATAAGTATCAGAAATTATAAGTATGATTCGAATCTACTCATCGTCTTCAGTACTCATTGCTGTCCTCTGGAACGTATCCCCCGCGTTAAGAGGGTTCTTACTGTACATATATACTTTTGGCCATATAAGGAATTTTAAATGCAATTTTATGCTGCATTAAGGCATTTTCTTGTTTCAACATAAAACTGAGCAAGCATTTCGAAGTTTGAGAAAAAATTCATACTGACTCTATGGCTCTAGATCTTCTACTCCCGATTTATATGGAGCCTTCTCAGTGATCACACTTTGCGAGTTCTTTCCTTGAGCACATTCAATCTTTAAATTAAAAAGTGTGTGTGAGATAACATTGGAATCAAAACGCTCATGCAGAACATTTAATGTGGCTTGAGCTGACCTCTTCAAGCCACATGTCGTTGGCAACCAGATCATCCAACTCAGGCTAAAAGAAGTTGATAATCATCGACCTATAGTGCTTGCCGTTGACAGCGATGGCCTGGCCAATATCGTTCTCAAACAAATATGGATCGATAATGCCCTCAGTCCAAAATCCAATGCAAACAGTGATTTTTTCGGGATGCATTGAATGCTCTTGGAATTCATGTGTTCATTCAGAATTTTGCCTTACAGCTGAAGACAATTTTCAAATTAGGGTCAGTTTCCAACCGTACCATACACCATTTAGCGAACATACGTCGTTGGTCGTATGGCTGTTTACCTTCAGTTCCTGGAACAGTTAAATTTTGTGCTGATGCCGGCCCATGTCACGATACAAAATTCTATAAGTCGTGGTTTCCTAAAATTCGAGTTCTTGTGAGGAACGCGAAATCATCTCTCCAGCATTCTCTTTGAGTTTCCTCGAACTACGAATGTTAATCGATTGTTTACTGAACTAATGGACTCGAATTTATCCCATACAGTTTCGAATTGTTCCTTCTGTAGTACGATTATGGAATCATAAAAGCTGTAAACCTGAATAGGACACCCATGTTTGTACATGATGGTGCAGTCAATCCTCGTACACAATGGTACGAATCTAATACATACATACATACATAATATAACATACGTAATTGGCCATTACAACCCTTCAGTCAGAATTACGACCTAGTTTCGACAGATTTTTGAGAAACTTTTCATGAGAATTTTAATTACTCTCAGAGTTTTTGCCGGAAATCTGCTGAGAGGAAGCCGCCGAAGAAATACTTGTTCATGTTTCCGTTTTGATGTCTAGCCTAGGTTTTGAATAGCGGACTTGCATCTAATAAGCCTACTAGACTGTGGTGACCTCACGACGTCATGAACCTAATATGAAAATGAAAGAAAATTTTCCTTTAAATTTATTTTTGAAATCGCCTGAAAGCCTATATTTAAGGATGTAGAAGTGGCGTATTATTTCATTCATATGACGGCCGCGGTTGGCATCACAGTACCTCATACGATCAGAGCAATTTTCGTGCACTTTTTCGAGTGTATGGGATCGTATCTCTACAATGGCATCAAAATTGTTGGCTTCAAATGCTCAGTGGGCTCTGGTTTGTCGGCATAACATTTTTCTTTAACGGAGCCCCCACAAAAAATAGTCCAACGAGGACAAATTGCAGCTTCTTAGGGTCCAAAAGACATCACCATTTCATTTAATTAAATGACCATCAATGGTTTGACGCAATAAATCGATTGTGCTAAGAGATTTAATTGTCGGCCATTGACATATATGTGCCAAGAGATCTGTAGCAAGTTGCCAACCATCCTGTTGAAATCAAACATGGTTCACATCAATACCATGAAGAGTAGGTGCAAAAAATTCGGTTATTGACCGTAATGGTTGCGCCCTTATCATTTTCAAAGAAATATGGACAAATGATGTCTCCGGTATCGTTCACATCAATACTAGTAGTCGAGTATCGATCTGTCAGCATAGAGGTATTGTCATTGTCTCTATTATTCTACCTACTTTTGATTCGAATTGCCTGTCGAGTATGATTTCAAGAGCTACTTGTTCTAAGTTTCTATGGAGTTTATGTTGTAAGCTATACCCTATCACTTGAAATGGTGTTGAGTATGAGTTTTTTTTTTTATTGCTTAGGAAATATTTTTTTATTGAAAATATGTGCAAATAATTTATTATAGTTTTTGCAACAAAAAAAAGAAACAAAAAACAATATTTTCCATGAAAATAGTTTTCATTTATTAATACTGAGTGTCAAATTTCCTTCTTTTTGTTGCCAACAAATAAAATATTTCGCCAAACATTTTTAAATTGCGCGCAAATATTTTCAAATACAACACAATACCAATGAAAATATTTCAATTGCTGCTGTTGCTAGTGCTCTGTTGTGCTGATGCCGCTGCTGTTGCTCGTTGCTGTTAAAATTATTGTTTGCATTTAATTGTCGGCCATTGACATATAAAATCAACAGCAACAACAACAAAAAACTGACGATGATGAATAATAGAAATTAAAAGTATTTCACAGCATAAATGATAAATTTTCTTGAAATAAAATGACATGAAATCGCTAAAAAAAAACGACAAGAGAATGGAAATTAAAAAAATGGAATACGAATGGAGGAAAAAACATTCGAATATTGCCAGACAAATGTGCAAACAACATTATTTCTGTTTGCAATTATAATTGTCACGCAATTGTCAAATTGATGTTGAAACTTTAAAGCATACGAGCGCAGCAATATATTAACGAAGGACCACGCTGACTGTCTAAACAACAGACACAGAGGAGGATGTCTCTGTTTAATTGCATGGGAATGGGATGAAGTTTATGTTGTTAAACAACTACAACATCAAATGTAATGTAAATATGCTAACGTACTACGTATGTATACCAAAATACCCTGCCGAGTATATCATTCATGCATAGATAGCTGCCACGCTTTCTATACTTTCCAAGTTGTGGCATCAACAGATGTTAGAAAAGATTTCCTTCTCTCTCCTCCGTTTACCTCTCTGTTGTTATAAAAAAAAATTGCACGAAAAAAAGACACAATTGCGGCCTTTTTATTCCGTTTCTTTTTTCTCTCATCTGTTTACCATAATTTTCCTTTGTTTCTGCCAGTGATGAGGCATGCAACTCAGCGACTTATAACTAACTTGTCATGCAATTAACACAACGTTTTGCAACAAGTTTTAATTTGATTTCATTTCGTTTTGTTTCATTTCGTTTTTTTTCTTCTTGTTTTTTTCGCTGTTGTTTCCTTTATTTGTAGTTTTTTCCGTTTGCCTCTTGTGCAGTGCGTATGTTGTGTTGCATGCCGTATAATTCTTTGTTGCATGTTTGCTCATTGGTAGTTTTGTCGTCATTTCTGCTGTTGTTTTATCATTCCGTTAGTTAATGAATACACAAAGCAATAGTAATGACGACATGCATACCGTACATATAGTACCTACCGGCTGTTGGTTTAATAGGGTGGCACCAATTCATTGGCTTGAAAATCTTTAGAGCTATTAACTGAAATTATTTATGCTTTAAATCTAATAACATGTCTGCCAATAAACGTTTTTGGACCAACTTTCCATAATTGCAAGTAACAAAGTCAAATCACACATTTCGCTCCACAGACGTTTGAGAACAATGCCTAGGAATTGTGCAGTAAAGAAATTCGATAAAATTCGATTTTAAATGAATTCTACAAGACACAGTTAAACTTTAACAAATGTTACTTTGCTGGAAAATTCATCATCAAGCGCAAACGAAATTTATAAACTCATGGCCTCTTTAGTCAGAAAAATTTTCTGCAGTTAGCCATATCGATTGTTGCTACGCAAACTATCCTATCTGTCACGTTTGCAATTACCGAAAATTTTTACAAACAACCCTATTCTTAACATGACTGTGCAGAGCGCTCTCCAATTTTTTTATAATTTTCTTTAAGATCTCTGACGAGCCGTAAGTGCTTGATGCCTAAGTAAACTGACATTTGAAGAGAAATTCTGAGATGGACATTCAAATCAAGAATCGTCTGTTCATCGAAAATATCAGCGGCTAACGACTATCAAATGTATGTTGTTAGCTTATTAGGCGTGAGGCCATGGTTAAAGCACCAGTAAACTGAATCTGAAGACAAATTTCTTCAACGACTGCCTCTCAGTAGATTTGTGGCAAAAACTCTGAAAGTAAATGAATTTGCTATGAAAGGTTTCTCAAAAAATCTGTCGTTTGGAGTCGAATTTAAACTGTAGGTCCCGCCACTCATGTATAAAATTAGAACACACAACATAAGTGGCGTGAGAAGCTAGATCGTAAGCCAGCCTGAAGCTTTGTAATGACCATATATGTATGTTGTATGCTATATTAATACGCACATCGCCCGTAGCTCAGCGCCCTTAAAATTCATATCGATTTTTTCGTAAACGTCTTTAAATTTGCCGAAGTCGCCGTGGTCTAGTAGGTAGTGTGTTGGCTTATTAGACGAAAAGCCAGGGTTCGAGCCCCAGGCCAGACATCAAAACGAAATACAAAAAGTATTTCTTCGGCGATTTCCTCTCAGCAGATTTCTGGCAAAAACTCTGAGAGTAAATAAAATTGCCATGAAAAGTTTCTCAAAAATCTGTCGTTCGGAGTCGACTTTAAACTGTAGGTCCCGCCACTGATGTATAAAATTAACACACACAACATAAGTGGTGTGAGAAGCTAGGTCGTAATCCTGACTGAAGGGTTGTAATGACCAATTATGTATGTATGTATGTAAATTTGCCATTAAACGTTTCAGAAGGTGTATCCCATATATCATCAAAATTGACCGCGCCCTTCGTGTGGTCTGGTCTTCAGAAAATTTATAAGTTTGTTAAGCGCCCCACAGAAAATAATTAAACTGTCATCATATGGTTGAGGCAATAAATCGATTGTGGCAGTAGATGTGTGGCAAATTGCACCATCTTGTTGAAATCAAACATCATTCACATTAATACCATGACGAGGGGGTACAAAAAATCGAATACAAATCGAATATGTTCAGCTCACGAGCAATTTTTCTACCACTGCGGCGTGGATTTCGATCAAATCTGGCCTTCACTTTTCGGATAATTTCTGGCGTTGTTAACGTTTTTTTTCGTCCACTTTTTGGACGCGTTGCAACACTGCCAGTATCACGGTAACGAGCAATGGTTCGAGAAACAAAAGATTTATTCACATTTAAATGCTGGAGGGCTCTAACGATAGCCACCTGTGGTTTTCCAGCCAAATAAATAATAGCAATCACACTATCACGCTTGAATTCCATCACGAATAACTTTTTTTCTGAATGCAAAAGATCAAAATGCTTTTGTAAGCTTGTAAATAATAAAATTAACTGTCACTGGAATAAATCTGTCAGCTGTCAGACGAGCGGTTTACAAATGATAACAACCTGAAGTTGGTTGCAATACATATCAGCCACCATGTATCATGGTGCGATAGGTGCGTCCTCATATTCAAAGCAATATGGGCAAATGATGACCCCGGTGCATTGACTTCCGTAAGACCACGTGTAGGTTTTCTGTGCCCCAATTACGGCAATTTGCTTTATTAACGTACCCACCAATATGATAATGAGCTTCATCCGAAAAGACGTTTTTTTTTTTTGCAAAATCAACATTATCAAAAAGCGTATGCCGCCGATTCATTATGTTCAGTGGGGATAATATACTGAATTTTGTGACAGAATAGAATGACATAAGTATTGCAAGATCCGAAATAACCAATGGTCCAAATTTAAACCAATAGATGGCTTACCCTTTATTATATCGTTGAGGTGTTTTGGAAAGTTTTAAAGAAAAAAATATTGAAGGAAATCGTCTCCAAATTTTCGTTTCTTATTTGATTCTATACCACCCTAATAATAATCATCCATACTTTAAGTCTATATTTATTTGTTTTTTTTTTAATTTTTTATTACAGTTTTATTTTGCTTTCGTTGCATTTAATTGTTGCACATATAAATTTATTATAAAATTCAATTCATTTAGAGAAAGAAAATTATTATACATGGAACATTGTCCGACGACGACGTCGGCGACTGCAGCTTAAATGGAAATTGTGCAACGCCAATTGCAAAAAAAAATAAAAAAATTAAATGAAAAAAGAAGGCGAACATATATTTTCTATGATTAAATAGTAAAAGGAACATAAACTAATTGACTGGGAACATTTAAAAGGAGGGTATAAATATGCATGCGAGCTCATAGACATTGTTTTTGTTGTCTACCATATTCTGTTTTTGCGAATGTTTTAAATTTAAATTGTAATTAAACTAAAAATGGCAAAGCGAACAATAAAAACTAACCAGGAAGAATAATGTAATAAAGCGTATGATTATTATTTAAAAAACATTTGAGCCCCAGGGTCATTTGTATAAACGAAATTAAGTGGTCAAATAGTAAATAACTCTTCTTCATATTAATTTGTTTAATTACTTACAATAAATAGTTGTTGGTTTTTTAATTACTAAAGTTTACTTTAAGGCAACGTGTTAAATTAATTAATTGTGTCAACTTATAGGTTAAAAAAAATTTTAAACTTTAATAGCCTTTTAAGCCAAGGCAAAGGAAAATTCCAAATATTCAAAGGAAATATTGTTTACACTGCAAGCCATCCCTCTTTCTTTTTGAAACGTAATAAAAAAAACAGTTTCCTGGTAAGTGCCACTAATTAAAATCGTTTTTATTATCGCATCAGTCTTTGCAATTCGAGAGGAGCAAACGTAACCCTCCCCCTATTTATAGCTGGTGTCAGACATACCTTTAATAAAATAAAGTCCAAGGACTAAACAGTGAAATATAAACGATATAAACAGTGAAGAAAAGGAAAAATAAAGGATAAAAAATTTTAGAGTGTAATAATCTAGTGGGTAGGGTTTTCGATTATTAAAGGGGCTCCAGAAGTCCTACCTCAATATTGACAACTTAAAGTAAAAAAGATATGAGCAACAAAAATATGTATCGGTGAACTCCTCTCAGCAAACACTAACAGTGCTCTTACGGAGCTTACAACTTTGTACATTTTGTCAGATAGATGTGCTCCGATTGCCTCAGTTAAACTAGTTATTTTCCCAATCGTCTTACAGCATAAAGACAGCAGGAAGGGGTATTGTAGACTCTGATGAATTTGTATTGATAAAAAGGGGACAGAAGTCACCGTGAACTAGTTGGTAGTGTGTTGGCTTATTCGGCGTGAGGCCATGGTCATGGCCATGGAGCAGCGTTAAGCGGGGTCTTACTGTATCTCCATAATGTATGCTATGATATGATGATTCCAAATATGTGTTTGGACCTTTCACCAAAGAATATGCCAATTGGATCGAGAAGAAGCTCATTCTGAATAAGAGCTCTGTAAATTTACAGTATCCTGTCAAAACTATATGTCTCTCTCTATATCACATCACAAACATCACTTCCCACTCCATTGGAAATTTCTCTTCCCAACAAGGGCTCAAGTTTATCGGTATGCTCATTGGTGCTAATTCACATGCCTGAGACTCATCAGAGGAAAATTTCATTTCCCTACCTGGTCGATGCAGTTTTCCCAGATAATCTCACATCATATTCGAGTTAACCTTTTGAGAGACTTTCTTTATCTCTTTTATACTAACAAATGTCAGTTTCTTCATCTTGTCCAACTCTATATAAACTGCACCAGTGCTGGACAATCGCATCGAATGCTTGTCGAGGCATATGCTGATCATGCTCCATCAGAAGCAAGATACAGAAGATGATTTCGACGGTTCAGAGATAACGATTTTATTGTGGAAAACCATCACAAAACTTTGTAGACGCCCTATTGCAAACAATACTGAATGGAAAGGACACTTTGAAACAAACAAATGTTGCTGAAACAAATGTTGCTGAAATGTCATATGTTGCACAACTAATATTTATACACATAATTGGTCATTACAACCCTTTAGTCAGGCTTACGGCCTAGCTTCTCACAGCACTTATGTTGTTTGGATTAATTTTTTATACGTGAGTGGCGGGACCTACAGTTTAACGTCGATTCCACACGACAGATTTTTGAGAAACTTTTCATGGCAATTTTTATTTACTCTCAGAGTTTTTGCCAGAAATCTGCTGAGAGGAAGTCGTCGAAGAAATATTTTTTTTCATATTTCGTTTTGATGTCTGACCTGGGATACGAACCCGGGCTTTACGTTTAATACGCCAACACACTACCTACTAGACTATGTGCTTCGATTGCCTCAGTTAAACTAGTTATTTTCCCGATCGTCTTACAGCAGAAAGACAGCAGGAAGGTATTGTACACTCTGATGAATTTGTGGTGATAAAAAGGGGACAGAAGTCGCTGTAAACTAGTAGGTAGTGGTAGTGGTTTATTAAACGTGAGGCCATGGGTTAAACCTCAAGGCAGACATCTCCAACAAAACGGAATACAAAAAAATATTTCTTCGACGTCTTGCTATCAGCAGATTTCTGTTAAAACCTCTGTGAAAATTGCCATGAAAAGTTTTTCAAAAATCTGTCGTTCGGTGACGACTTTAAACTGAAGGTTCCATAGCCTCATTTCTAATAAGCCAGCACACATTTTACTATACTAAGGCGACTTCAAAAACCTGGGTTGTTTAAACTTCCAATATTATTCCACTGTTCATAGGCAACATTTTCTTCTTCCCCACAGTTTCAACGAAATTAAGGAAGTAATGCCCGCTAAAGAAAACTATTTTTGTTTCTTTTTTTAGTTCCTCCATTTTCTTTCTATTATTCAATGTGTGAACATTTTGCATTAGACACGTCTCGAAGTAAATGTCTCCATATTTTATGTACTTTTATGTACATATGTACGTGAGCTTATTGAAGCACGTCATTGTCTGCATAAAATTTTCATTTGAATGTTTTGCTGCTATTTGCTCATTAAAAATTTTTGGGGTTTTTTTCCTTTCTTTTTGCGCAGATGAATAAGAAATTTAATATACATACTCGTTATATTTAATTGAAGTGATGGGTTTAAAGATATAATGTTCCAGAATTTTAATTGAAAGACCTTTTGTGAGTATTTTATAGAATTTGTGTCAATATTTCATTAAAACATTTGATTGTGATTCTAATGCTGAATGAATTCTTAAGCTCTAGACAATATTTGAACCCAAAGGATATCTGTAACTTATCCTTATATACTCTAATTGAATAGGTTACAATAAGACATATGTATTCAATATGCTCTTCGAGCCTAATGTCCAACACTGAAAATCTATTCAAATCGCAGTTTATTTTTAATACACAGCATTGAGGGGAACATTATCAAATTAGTTACATTTGATTGAATATAATTTGTTTGTTGCTATACATAGCAAGGAAACATTCATACGTACATACATAATTGGCCATTACAACCCTCATGTCGTGTGTGTTAATTTTATACATGAGTGGCAGGACCTAGAGTTTAAAGTCTATTCCTAACGACAGAGTTTTGAGAAACTTTTCATGGCAATTTTATTTACTAATAAGTAAACACATTAACTACTAGACTACGAACGCTTCAGTAAATACTCTCTTGAAAACAATAGAGTTGGATAAGTCACAGAGATAAGCTTGGCAATGAGAACCTATTCAACAAAGAGGCGGCAGGCTGTGTTGCACTTTAGACGATGGTTGGCTTTAATGAGAGAGGCATGTGACAATGGCAAATCAAATGGCTGACAGCTCCTTTCTAATCTGTCTATTAGTCAGTCCCAGTAAACCCCATGATTATGAGAAATGCAACCATGCAACTGTGTAATAAAACTGAAAAAAAAATAATTTGGCTGACATATACTTTGTTACGAGACGGACCATTCTGTAACATACCCATGAGTCATGGATATATAGAGGGACAGATTCAGTCCATTGCGAAATTCAAGTGTTGCTGCCAAGCGATAGTTTATGACTTCCAAAGAGATCTTGAATTATTACATTATTGACAGAACTTATACAGAGGACGTTACTGTACTACCTGATCATTAAGTTCCTATCCGACCACTCAAGTTCTAAAAGATTGACTTGAGATTAGAATGTATGCTATGATAATGAGCAGGCAGTTTAGCTTGCAGAGTTCCCATTTCCCTAATAGGGGTGGGTTTGGAATATGCAAGCATACAAGCTATTCAAAAGGGGAGTACCCACTCCTTTGATGGCCTTAGAATCCTTATGTAAAGCGAGAGCAAAAGTTTACAACGGTTATCTTGTTGCAGCTTTATTTGCCAAATTAGTTGTCATTTATTCTGCAATAGACAACACAGTGCGTTCGCCGAATGGGCTCTGCTTCTCATCGAAGCATCGTGTTCAGCGATGGGTCCAATTTCTGAATTAATGTGTTACGTGAGCAAATATTTTTGGGATGGAAAAGTCACAGTTTAAAGCAGATTTTGCGCTGCCAGCGTCATCGTTTCTTATACTTTTGAAAATAAAATTTGCCAGACCATCATTATCAAGGGAGGGTAGTATAGGTTAATGACTACCATTAATACTATTGGCCTGAATTTGATGATCTACACGTCAATGATCCTAAAGGGCACTACGTGCTACACAGCTCATTTCACATTGGATATTTTATATGAGTGATTTTTAAGCCGCCGTAGTCTAGTAGGTAGTGTGATGGCGTATTAGACGTAAGGCCACAGTTCAAAATCCCAGGTCAGACATCAAAACGAAAAATGAAAAAAATATTTCTTCGGTGACTTCCTCTCAGCAGATTTCAGGCAAAAACTCTGAGAGTAAATAAAATTGCCATGAAAAGTTTGTCAAAAATCTGTAGCTCGGAATCGACTGTTGGTTCCGCCGCTTATGTACAAAATTAACACACACAACATGAGTGCTGTGAGAAGCAAGGTTGTAATCCTGACTGAAGGGTTGTAATGAACAATTATGTGTGTATGATTTGAAGGCTTGATCATATTTCATTGAGGTGATGTTATCTGGACACTGAGATCGTGCGATTTGACTGTGTTAAAATTTTTCTTATGAGGTTTTCTTAATTCGCAGGTATATGGGAATGAGCCGCAAACCACAGCGCTCTTCAGAGCCAACATAACTAATCCCATCGGCCATATTCAGTCTGCTTTAAAGGCCAGAGTCAAAATTGTACATTTCGAATGCGATACACCTAAAGAAACCACACTTAACACCTTCAATAGGCCTTTTAAACGTTCAAAAACTTCAATAAAAAGTTTTATTCACGTTTTTAAGAATGTTATTAAAGTGTGTATGAATATACATCATACTGACGCTAGCAAATGCTAAGTCAAAGGCCAAATTATCCTCATATTTTCAGTACAGGAATTTTGTCCAATTTTTTTTACAATACTGAACACCGACTTGGGGGCAGTAGGTGACAGTTCAAGCTTTAGCAAAAGGCGTGATGCGGAAGACCTAGACTTCTTACATTAGCGTCAATGGGAAGTCACCAACAATCAAACTGAATCTGTACGTTTCCTTGCCCACACCTTGCATGTACTATCACAAGTAGGGTGCGTGCATGAAAAGAAAATATCAGCCCTCAACTCCTGTTTTTCTCTCTGTCATCTTCCAAAATTTTTGCTTTACATTTTAGGATTACCCTCGCATAAAACAATTTTATAGAAATATTTTTTTAATAAATTTTTATTATAATTTTACCTTTTAGTTGTGCATCAATATGAAATACTGTAAACGATTGCTGCTGGACTTTGGCGACGTGCTGATAAACTGATAGCTTCCTTGAACAACGTTGACTGACTCTGTGCGTGTGTATAATACGTTTTGTTGTAATAAAACAAAAGCAACAATAACTGACAGTAGTGAATGACTGTTATTTGTTATTTTTTGATCCACTTTACAAATTTTTATTTAATTAAAATATACACTGTAGTTGTTGTTGTTGTTGTTGGTTTTTTTTATTTTTTTCATGGAATATTTTTGTTTTAATCTTCTTTATTATTTAAACAAAATATTGGTAAAAAATTTGTTGTTGTTGTTATTGTTGTTGCCTTGTTTTCATTTAGCCTTATGGCCATATTAAAAATTCTTATTATTGTTGCCTGTTGTATACGCCGTGGCCGCTGTTTGATGCTCTCTGTTGCTTGTGGCAAATTGCAATAATTATCTACAATGCAAAAACAACAAAAAAATAAAAGAAGAAGAATATGAAAACACTGTAGAAACATTAATACAATGATCATAAAAAAAATTTATAAAAAATATCGTATAAAAGCTTATATTCCAATACAAAATACGTACATACACAGTACATGAAAATATTTCGTAGAAAATAAATAAAAAAAATAAAATCAAGAGAAATTAATGAATTTAACGTGAAATCGCCTTTAAAAAATTATTTAAATTAAAAAAGAATAATTTTTCAAACAGGATTTTTTATTTAATTCATTTGTTCTCTTTATACACCAGCAAGTGTATCTGTATCTGTTTAAATGATTTCAATTAAAAACAAAAAGACAAAGATTTGATATATTAAGGCCAACAAAATGATACCCTACTCAACAGAAGAACTTTCTATATCAGCATTCGACCTTAAAGCAGGAGATCTGAATCAATGTTTACGTTAAGGCTTCGTGTCGCAGACATATACACATACACAGTTGGTCATTACAACCCTTTAATCAGGATTAAGACCTAATTTCTCATACCACTTACGTTTGTGTGTGTTAATTTCATACATGAGTGGTGGAACCTACAGTTTAAAGTCGATTCCGAAGGACAGATTTTAAGAGGAACTTTTCATAGCAATTTTATTTACTCTCAGTGTTCTTGTCAGAAATCTGAGAAGAAAAATTTTTCATATTTCATTTTACTGAAGATGAATGGGTTTGAACCGTGGCCTCACGCCCAATAAGCCAACACACCACTTACTAGTCTACAGCATAAAATTGTTTTGGCATAAAAGTGTTTCCCATTTTTAAAATTAAATCAAAAAAGGTGTGCATAAGATATCAGAGAAATATTTTAATCGTTAACAGACCCATTGATGAAGTTATATGTGCCATGTAAAATCGTTTAAACGTCTACCATGGCTTTTCTGGGTGGAGAGCATCCGAAATAATCCAATAACTCTGGCTCAGAAGTATTTCCATGACTGTGACTCATAGACATGGCTCATGACTCATAGATTTGGCTTTAAGTATCGCTCTGATGTGTGGCTTATTTACATACTCTTATGACTTAAGAAAACTCCACAAGAAAAGATATAACTGAGCTAAACCGCATGATCTCGAAGGTCTGTTAACATCACCTTCACCATTGTCTTCAGAGAATAATTGCAATCTGTTGTAATTGCTCATTACAGGATCAGGATTACGACCTAGTTCCTCACACCAATTATGTTGTGTGTATTAATTTGTATACATGAGTGGTGGAACCTATAGTTTAAAGTCGATTCCGAACGACAGATTTTTTAGAAACTTTTCATGGTTTTTAGCCTGAATAAATCATCTTCAATTTGAGTACTCCATTTGATCTTCAACTTTCCTCTGTTTTTCTCAGGTACATACGATTACATAATAGCTATTGGATTAAGGATTCCAAAACAGGTTTCTCTACAGTCGGGCGTTACTTAAAACCGGAGATATAGGCGATGAAGCCAAATTTTTTTTTCAAATAGGCAAAAAGGGAGGCTCTATATAAATCCAACAAAATCGGATAAAATTGGAACCAGTGGATTTAATAGACTCTAGTGGGCTGAATGGCAATAGTCTCAAGTATTCCAAAACAGTTTTTTTATATTCGGACCAGAGGTCAGAAATGAGTATTCAAAACAATGAGTAGATTCGAATCATACTTATAATTTCTGCTACTTATACGCATTCATACTTATTTTAATGTCATACTCATACTACTCATATTCAAAGTTTGAAATACTCATGGTACTCATACTTAACACTAGGCATGATGTTATTGATTTCGACTCTCCATGACTCATCGTATACACGAATCACAAAATAAGTATGATTCGCGTAAGAACACTACAATACTCACTAGAAGGTTGTGTGTTTGCTTTATTTGCTCTCTTTGCATTTTTCTTTCTTCTTTTTTTTTGTAAAGGCAACAACAACAAAGACTGTAAATTTTAATGAATGATTCGAATCACTCGAATCATTTATGAGTATTATAAGAGTATTTTTCTAAATTTATGAATCTGAATGAGTAGGCGTACGAATCAAACATATTTCGAATGTTATGAGTTTGATGACAACGTTGTACTCATACTCATTGCAACCTGTACTTATAAAACAATGTTGTATCGAGTACGAATGAATCAGAGTAGTTGGATTTCAATACCGTTAACTCACTCATACTCAAAATTTCATGAGTACTTATGAGTGGCGAAAAAGCGATTCATTTCTGATCTCTGATTCGGACGACACTAATGGCCGGAATAATAGGCGTCGAAGCTAATTCTTTCCTTCAAATGAGCAACAAAAAGTTTTTTTTATATAAATCGAGGAAAATTGTGGGTGTCTTGTATTTTTTTGATCAATGAATTGCATTTTTTGGTCGATAACTTGCATTTATTGTGTCAACGACTTGCAATTTTTGCTGGGTGATAAAG
Source organism: Sarcophaga subvicina (assembly GCA_936449025.2). Lineage (NCBI taxonomy): Eukaryota > Metazoa > Arthropoda > Insecta > Diptera > Sarcophagidae > Sarcophaga > Sarcophaga subvicina. Next base: position 14,944,426 of record OW388083.2, on the reverse strand, counting down.
ATAGTAGCTTCAGCGCTGATATTAACTTCGTCACCGATATCTACGGCCCTAAGTAATACCCGACCATATCAAAAACGTTTTTGAATCCTTAATATTAGGACTATCGAGCCCACTAGGAGCATTTCTCTTACAATTTATTTTTTTTCAGATTTTTACAGGCTTTCTTATTTTCACAGCACTATGCAGATTACTTTGCTGCATTGTAGGAAAATAATTTCTAAGATTTCTTTTTATAGTTTTTTCATTTCGGTTTTACTTTTTTCGTACACTGTATATGTTGATACATATGTACATATATGTGTGATGTATAAATCCATTAAAATAAATTTTATATTACATTAAATAAATAAATAAAATTTTCATAAATTATTACATTTTAATATGTTATTTCCCCATTTGATTATGTACTTTATGGTTAAAGAGGGTTTGTTGTTTGTGTTTTTTTGTTCTTCTGCTCTCTTTGGTCATATTAAAAGGTCTGTCATAATATTTAAATGCTAGAATTGGCCAACAAATGGCACTTGATGCCGGTGTGAAATAAAAAAGTCATAAGAAGTTAATATTCGCAGCTCTGTCTGTATGTCATTACAATCCTTCAGTCAGGATTACGAAGTAGCTTCTCACACCACTTATGTTGTGTTGACAGGACCTACAGTTTAAAGTCGACTCCGAACGTCAGATTTTTGAGAAACTTTTCATGGCAATTTTATTTACTCTCAGAGTTTTTGCCAGAAATCTGCTGAGAGGAAATCACCGAAGAAATATTTTTTTTCATAAAGGGTCCGCCAAATAACTTTTTTTTTAATGCTTTAAAAAAAAACTACTGAATATTTTCTCAAATTTCTTTTTTTATTTGAAAGTACAATCCTTCCGGTTAATAATGGAAAATAATTTCATTCAAATGGCTGCCTCGGCTGGCCATGCAGTAGCCTACACCAGAAGATGCCGATTTTGGCAAAAAAAATCATCTTTTCATATGAAGGTCATTTTGATCTTGGCGAGTATGTAAACAAGCAAAATTGTCGCATTTGGGGCACAGAAAACCCGCACGCATACATTGAAAAGCCGACGCACCCAAAACGAGTCACTGTTTGGGGCGGATTTTGGTCCAGAGGCATAATTGGGCCATTTTTCTTCGAAAATGAGCAAGGAGTGGCCGTTACAGTCAATGGCGATCGTTATCGGACATGTTGAACGAAGTTTTGTTCACAAAAATTGAAGAGGAGGATATTGGCAACACTTGGTTTCAACAGGAAGGCGCTACGTGTCACACAGCCGAAGCTACACTCGATGTTTTGCGCCCTGTTTTTGGAGATCACATTATCAGCCGCAGAGCTGATGTCGTTTGGCCACCTCGAAGCTACGATTTGATACCGTTGGACTATTATTTGTGGGGTGCCGGCAAAGATAAGTGTTACGCCGACAAGCCAGAGACAATTGACGCTTTAAAGGACAATATTCGTGAAGCGATTGGTGAAATACAGCTGCACACAATCGATAATGTAGGCTACTGCATGGCCAGCCGAGGCGGCCATTTGAATAAAATTATTTTCCATTATTAACCGGAAGGATTGTACTTTCAAATAAAAAAAGAAATTTGAGAAAATATTCAGTAGTTTTTTTTTTAAAGCATTTTCAAAAAAAAAGTTATTTGGCGGACCCTTTATTTCGTTTTGATGTCTGGCCTGGGGTTTGAACCCTGGCTTTACGTCTAATAAGCCAACACACTACGTACTAGACTACGGTGACTTCACGGTTTGCAATACACTGTAAAATTGTTTTTTTTTTGCATTTTTTTGAAATGCTATTTTCTAAGGTCTTATGGACAAAACGATGTATATTTGACACCCAAACAATGTATAAATTAATGCCGAATTTTATATTTAAATTCGCTGACTTTACAGTTTTTTAAAAAGAAGACAAATTCAATTTGCCCATGCCTGCATATCAAGTTAAATTATCTCTTTGTGTGTGTGTGTGTGTGTGTACATTTTATGATATTATTTTTACGTGCTTTATTTATTTTGTTGCTGTTTTTTTGCTTTTATTTTTAATAAATTATTCTCTCTTTTGATTTTGGTGTTTTTTTTGTTTTTTAAAAATTTTCCCTCATATGAAAAACCAAAAAATGTTTAATATAACAACAGCTATTGCTGTTTATAAAGGGTGATTTTTTGTATCTATTATCTTGTTGGCAACACTGGTTTAAACAGCTCACGCACGTTTTTTGTTTTGTTTCACTGTCAAACATCTTCAATTTGGTTTTACAAACGAACAACGCTTGCAAATCATTGAATTTTATTATCAAAATGCGTACTCTGTTAAGAAAGTTCATCGCACGCTTCTTCCATTTTATGGTCAGTTTAATCGGCCGACTGAAGCGGCTATTCGGGCTATTGTGATTAAATTTCACACCAAATTTACATTGTTGGACATTAAACCACCAACACGCTTACGTAGAGTGCGAACTGAAGAAAATATCGCAGCTGTATCGGCCAATGATAATGATGACCATCAATTATCGATTCGTCGCCGTTCGCAGCAATTGGGCCTCTGTTACTCAACAACATGGAAAATTTTTGCGGAAGGATTTAGGTGTGAAGCCTTTCTAAATACAGCTGGTGTAAGAATTGAAGCCTAACGACCTACCGCAATGCAGAATTTTTGGTGAATGGGCTCTTGGAAAGTTGGCCGAAGATCCACTTCTTTATCGAAAAATTGCGTTCAGCAACGAAGATCATTTTTGGCTCAATGGATATGTAAATAAGCAGAATTGTCGATTTTCAGCCAGAAGCATTGCAAAAGCTACCAATGCATCCAGAAAAAGTCGCAGTTTGATCCGGTTTATGGGCTGGTGGCATCATTGAACCTTACTTCTAAAAAGATGCTGCGAATCGTAATGTAACTTTGAATAGTGAGCGCTACCGTGAGATGATATCCAACTTTTTTTTGCTCAAAATGCAAGAGCTTGGCTTGCATGACACGCGGTTTCAACAAGACGGTGCCACATGCCACACAGCACGCGTAAGAATGGACTTATTGAGAGACGAGCTCGGTGAACATTTTATTTCATGTTCGGGACCGGTCAATTGTCCGCCTAGATCATGCGATTTAACGTCTTTAGACTATTTTTTGTGGGGCTATGTTAAAGCTCATGTCTATACAGACAAGCCCGCTTTAATTGACGCATTGGAAGACAACATTGAAGCATTTATATCTCACGAATAAAAACCGGCCGAAATGTTGGAAAGAGTATGCCAAAATTGGACTAAGCGGATGGATCATTTGAGGCGCAGTCGCGGTCAACATTTGCATGAAATAATCTTCAAACATTCAATTATATGGACCGTACTATCGATTCAAATAAAGATTTCATGCATTTTTCTGAATTTTATGTGTTTTTTTTTTGAAAAATTTCCCTATAGCTATTAAAAAATCACCCATTATGATATATTATACACATACCATGTACATATTCATATACATACATATATAATATGTATGTATGTATGTAATGTAGTAAAGAACAAACACAACTATTATGGCTTTTTATCATAAATCAAATTGGAAATGAGCTTTTAAAATATTAAATAAATATTAGTTTTCCAATAATAAATAAATGGAGTTCAGTCATCAGTCGGTGGTGATGGGGATGGTGATTACATACAAACAAAAACAAAACAAAAAAACAATTCGAAATGGAAATGAGTTCACATTTATAATGGTCATAGTAAATAATATTTTAAATTAATTTAATAAAGCCTATCAAATTTTACGACATTTAAAAAGGTAGGCATTTACATACTTACAATAGTACTAGAGCAGGGCAAAACATTTTTGATAAGAAGCTTATTTTAAGAGCATAATTATTAAAAATTCTTAAACATTTGAAAGGAATTGCAAATATTCGTAAGTTTAAATTAATTTTCAATTTACTTTATGAATTTTTGATTTGCTTAAAATGCAATTCAACTCCATTAAAGGACCCCATTTAATGGCCAACATTTACGCCCATCTGTTCTACACCGGGATCAAACATTTCTTATAGAAAACCATCCCCAGTACAAAATAAATCTTGTTGTTGCAGTGATCTTTATATTAGAGAATGATAGGTTAAAAACCTCCGTCTCTTTATGGCAAGAACAGAGCACTGACACATTAGGTGAAAAACAATCTCTTCCTCCTCCTCAGACCCACAGCTCTTGCAAGAGTCATTCATCGGAATGTCAAGTCTTTTAACATGCCTACCAATGGGACGATGGCCCGTAAGAATCATTATTGTACATAGGATGGGCATGCGATTTAAGGACTGTAGTGAGTTAGTCCTCTTCTTAAACATACGTACCCAGCACGTACCCTCCCTGCCGCCAAAGAGATAGAGCCTCCTCGTAACAAGAGTGGACAATATCCAAATTAACTGAGGTAATTGGAATACCTATAGAGATTGTGAGCTACGTACTGGCTCTGGCCAGCTCATAAGCAATGCAATTTCCAATGATATCCCTGTGTCCCGATACCCATTTAAGAATTACCTTTCTCTAAGAAATCCTCGCCATTCATGGGCAAGGACGGACGTTGAACGAACATAGTTCGTTAGGAACTTAATCGCAGCCTGGTTGCCGGAGTAAATCAAATGATTTTCAATTAAAATTCTGCCACTCAATAAGCCTTGCACCGCTTTCAAAATTGCTATGACCTCTGCTTGGAAAACACTGCAGTGGTCGAGTAGACTGTAGGAAAGCTTAATATCAGAAGCCTTAATAAAAATACCACAGCCCACCCTGCCACTCATTTTTGAGCCATCATACTAGATTTCAAGAACCCCATCAGGTACATCCTGATCCTCTGTTCTATTCAGATAATTATAAGGAATAATCAACCCGATTATCCTGTGCCGATGTTTTCACAGAATAGCAACATGTTCACAGTCCAGAATGGGCTGGGACTTGACTGCTTTGATGCTCAGCCATCTGTCTTATTCAGAGGGGAGCCAATTTAGTATAGCAAATAATGCCTTAGTTATGGCAGAACTGATCACAATAATGATCAGAACAGCTGACTGCATGCGTACTCTATCTATTTGTCTGTATTCACACCGTCCACCCAACACGCACATCATAGAGCATAATTGTTTCCCCCACTGCCCAATAGAGCCAGTATGTGATAAAATCAATTCAAAACTCTCTCCACATTTATTTCACTTAGCATGAGCCATTTAGCCATAGTTGCCGTGAGAAGTGAAGCCCCACATGTAGCCCTAAGCACATAATACGGTGTTCAGATATTGCAATAAACCCCATTATTGAGCTCAATATTTCATATTAAGTTTCAATTAATAATTGTCCAATAATTACGCAAATTGTTATGATATTGAAGTCGCCGTAGTTTAGTAGGTAGTGTGTTGGCATATTAGACGTAAAGCCACGGTTTGAGCCCCAGGCCAGACATCAAAACAAAATACAAAAATTATTCCTTCGGCGACTTCCTCTCAGCAGATTTCTGGCACAAACTCTAAGAGTAAATAAAATTGCCGTGAAAAGTTTCTCAAAAATCTGTCGTTCGGAGTCGACTTGTAGTCGATCTGTAGGTTCCACCACTCATGTATAAATTTAACACACACAAGATAAGTGGTGTGAGAAAGTAGGTCGTAATCCTGACTGAAGGGTTGTAATGACCAATTATGTACAGACATATGTATGTTATGATATTGAGTAAAACATAAAATGCAGCCCTGTCATCAGAGTGTTTAGAGAACATATTACATTTTACCGAACCCTTTTTGTTGATTTTTGACAACTCAAATGTCAACAACGACAAACAATAAAAACAATGTTGTTGAAACAACCAGCTGTTTTGTTTGCCAGCTGTCAAATGAATATTGAATAAGCAGCTGAACTGCGTATATTATTATGCCTGAACACTTAAAATATTGTATTCAATTAACCGAATATTGACTCAATAAAAGTGCATATCTGAACAAGGGTTCTTTAAGGACTCTTCTAATACAAATTGGAGTAAAAATCCCTCCGCTGTGGTCTTTAGGTATAGACAAGGTATAGATGGCAGGCAATGTGCCACACAAAATTCTCAATCCATCACACATTTCAATCTGCTAAAACGTTGGCTGAGAACTAGTCATATAACAATTATACAAGTTCTGCTTGATTTAAGCCCGTAGCATGTGGTTGTGAGACCAGAACCATGTAGCAAATCTACATAATAGTATGCAAGTCTAACCCAATATTCAAAAGAGGGCACCTAAGCCTGACAAATCAAATGGCCCAGACCCAGTAAATAAAAAGAATGAAAAACACAATTTTGTTATTACATATCCTTCCGCGAGAGATATACAGATAGTATAGGATTAGAGTGTTCGGTCCCAATGCGAAATATTCTATGGAGTCTATTGAAAAACACATGCATTTCTACCAAGCGTTCCAACCACTAAGCTACCATAAGAACACTAAGCTCCTATGAGGTAGAGAAAGAAAATTGAATCAATTAGACAGGACTCAATTCCGGCTCATAGAGAAATTCGCGGCAATAAGCAGATGGATTTACTTTGAAACTTTCTGTGCAGGAGGAAGATGGCTTATTGGCAAGACTCGGCAAATGAAAAGCTGAAGTAAACGGATTTGGGACAACCTGAACTTTTATTGGATAATGCATCAGATCCTTCACTAGTAGCCTGAAGATAGTACATACATACATAAATTATCATTACAACGCTTCAGTCAGAATTAGTACCTAGCTTTTCACACCATTTATGTTGTGTGTGAGCTTTATATAAATAATATAAATAATAATAATAATATAATAAACCTACAGTTTTTAAAGTTGACCCGGAATGACAGATTTTTGGGAAACGTTTTCATGGCAATTTTTATTTACTCTCAGAGTTTTTGCAATAAATCTGCTGAAGTCGCCGAAAGACATATTTTCTTTATATTTCGTTTTGATCGAGATGTCTGACTTAGTATTTGAACAGTGGCCTCACATCTTCTAACACAAAACAGTATCCACTAGACTACGGCGACTAAACCAAAAAGTGGCAGAATCGTTTCTAAAATTATGGAGAACTTGGAATCACTCCACCTATCCGTATTAAACGAAATCCAGAAATCACCATACGTCGGTCTAAAATCCTACTATACGATTATGAGCCAACCCCTAGCATTAGTGATACGATAACAGTCTCAGAGATGACTGAACCGCCTGGCAAGAGGATGCATTTGTAGTCCTGGTAGTTTATTGAGCATATGAAAAACAATGTAGTAAAGGCAGCCAGCAATAGAGGATATGTAGATGAGTTTATCTCCAATCACAAGGGGAGTTCTTGCCCACCAAATACAGCTCTTATCTGTCGCTACGTAGGATGATACCTTTAATAGATTTTAGCGATCACAGCTGTGCAGAGACACAGGGGAGATCTGACCTAGCGTCGAGTTAGTAGGTGACTTGTTAGCGGGATTATTCCTCTCGATCTAGTTTTCATACACAAATTTCAGAACACCAAGACTTAGCTGATGGAGTACTAAAATTATTAAAGGATAGTTAGCCTAGCATTATAATATATATAATTATATGTAGTCTAAGAACAGCTTCTAATAATTCATATTGCATGTTATTTCGAATTTTTGTTTTGCTAAGATTCATTATTGAAAAAAAAGAATATTTAAACTAGTTCAGCAAGTTCCTTGAATGGTTTATAACCTGCAGAATCTTTGTAGCAATAAACATTACTCCAAACATACATTTAAATTTTGTCCAGACTCTTCTCTAAAACAATCGTTCCATTTTAAAAATGGCATTTTTCCCCATTGTTTTTCATATATGTAAGTCTATTGGGATATTTGCCTTTAATATAGGATTTAATATTTTAGTAATAGAACATAAGGATAAGGAGAAAAATTCTTTCTATTTTTTAAAAAACATCATTTTTGTTGGAAAACATAGACTTGCCAGAGTAAAAATTCTATCACTTAAATAGTTTTTATTATTATGCACTATGTTACTAAATCGACTTTTATATGTAAAAAAAATCAATAGTTTTTTATCCTCAAAAACTCCCCAGCAGTTTTGGTTCATTCCTAAAAAATCCTTAAATCCCCAAACTGAAATTGTCATCCCCATTTGCTAAAAAAAATCCCTTAATCTGGCAACAGTGCACTCACTAACAGACATTGAAATTTGAAAACAGAGAGAGCCGTAAGAGAATCATAAAAATACACAACAACAATGCACTTATAATTGCATACGTCATTAAAAGTGTATGTTATTGGTGAACTTGTTTCTCCAATTTTAAGAAAACACAAGAACAACAACAACAAATGCTTTACGCAAAATTTTTTTTGAGTTTTACTTTGTTATTGTACGTAGTAACTGTTAAAAGATTTTTGTTTACTCATCACAAAATTTACCACAGTTTACTTACAGAGTGCGTTCGTTGTTAGAGTGGCGTCAAAAATAATTAATTATCGGGAAATAATAAAAATTCTTGTAAATGTTTATAAAATAATTTAAATAAAACAAGTGAAAAGTATAAAGCATGTGTGTGTTAAGTGTGAGTGGTAAATTATAGAAAAATAGTCAATTATTTTCAAAATTTATTTAATAAAATAAATACCATGCATATGCATAAGGGTAGTATAAGTGTAAATGCTTGCGTTTGTTTTTATGATAAAAAAGTGTTATAAAATGTGTGCTGTTCATCAAAGCAGAAGAAGAAGACAAAAACAGGTAAAACAATATGTAACTAAACTTAAATACATACCATTATAACTGTAACTTTTTTAATAACCAGTGCTATTTTTATATGTAAGTCCTACAAAATATGTATAAATTTTTTAAAACAACAACAATCAAAATTTTTTAACTCCCTTTCGTTACGCTCTCTATTTTTAAATATATTTTGATTTTAATTTCTCTTATTCATAAACTCTCCCGCTCTCGCTCTTACTCTCTCTCTCACTATTGCCATTTGCCTATGCACTCTCTGGTTTTATTAATGTTTGTTTTGTTCTACTCATCTTCATTAATAATAATTAACTGTGTAAAGGGTTTCTCCATCATAATCATGTTGTAAGATCGTAATAATGATGATTAGATGTTGCTGATGGGTTTTTTATTTTTGTTTGTTTTCTTTTTCAAAACAATGCCTACATATTTATTGCCTGTCTTGAATGAGTATGCCTATTTTGCTTAGCAACATTTTCTATTACTGAGGAATTTAATTGAAAAAATTAAAAATATTTTTATTTTTTTAAAATTTAAATTTTTTTATTTATAAATACAAACGTAAATAAATTTGCAACGCGTTTGAAAGTGTTTTTAAAAAAATCTTATAAATCAGGTTCTAATTAGAAAAAGATAAAAAATTAAAAAGAAAATATTTGAAACGTTTTCCAATTCCCAATAATAGTTTTTTAAGTAGTACGATTGGCAATGGGATATTCACAGACGTGTATATACATACACTCAGCCACAAAAGTATACATACGGATAACAAATTTCAGAAATTTTTTAACTAATCCGTTTTCGTTGAAAATCTTTGTAATTGTCTGACAACTTTTCTCGATTTTAAGACGGTCTTGGTTGAAAAATTTATGAAATTTATTTAACTTTTGTGGGCCTGATATACACTTTTGTAGGCCTGCACAGGCCCATAAAACTTAACAAATCTCAGAAATTTTTTAACCAATCCGTTTTCGTTGAAACTATTTATAATTGTCTGACATCTTTCTTCGATTTTAAGACGGTCTTTTGCATTGGTTCAGAAATTTGTGAAATTTGTAAATCGGAAGCATAGCCTTGTGGGCCTGTGCAGGGCCACAATTCAGTTCAATTTCAGAAATTTTTTAACCAATGCAAAAGACCGTCTTAAAATCGAGGAAACTATAAAGATTTTAACGAAAACGGAGTAGTTAAAAAATTTCTGAAATTTTTTAACCGTATGTATACTTTAGTAACAGTGTGTATATCGGTAGCGACTATTATACAGACATATAAATAGTCGCTACCGCTTACATATGTAAGGGGAATGAATAAGAAAATTAGTTTCCGACTAAAAGAGGAGCACGGTATCCTCCAGGCTGAAGATTCCTCTGTTTGTACCAGAGAGTAAATTAAATCCCTAACAATAATTGTAATAACCTTGACTTTTATAAAAAGCGGTATCAAAAGTACAAGAAAAAAGTCATAGAAGTACTTTTTAAAAGGTACAAAAAAGTTCCAGAAATACATTTAAAAATCTAAAAGTACAAAAAAAAACCAAGAAAAAGTACTAAAGTACTTTTTGACTTTTTATCACTTTCTTTCCAATAAAAAAGTACAAAAGAACATATTTTTAGCTTTAATATTATTTTTTTATTTTTTAGACGCCATAGTCTAGTAGGTAGTATGTTAGCTTATTAGACGTAAAGCCAGGGTTCGAGCCCCAGGCCAGATATCAGAACAAAATACAAAAAGTATTTCTTCGTCGGCTTTCTCTCAGCAGATTTGTGGCAAAAACTCTGAGAGTAAATAAAATTGCCATAAAAAGTTTTTAAAAAATCGATTGTCCGGTGTCGACTTTAAACTGTAGGTCACACCACTCCGACTATTTCGCAGTAAAAACAAAGTTTAAAACAGTGTAACCAAGTTTTGTTGACTAAGAATGACTAATTTTTAGACCCCAAAATGTCATACAAGTTATTAAAGACACAAACCATAAGTAGAGACATGTCATTTGTTGCGAATCCCTCGTTTTAAGCATTAATGACATTCTGCTACCCATCTTAGCTTATTTCAGACAAATTGTATTGAAGTTTTTATTTAAAGATTCTAAAGAGGAATACTTCCCCTTGGTTTATTCATCATAAAAATTCCAAAGAAGTGCTAAAAAGCTTTTTAATTTAAAAAATAGTGGACCTTGAAACAATATTTCAAATGTCTTCTACTGTTTCTTCTTTATTGCAATGGAATTTAACTCTTTCAACAATAATTCAACAAATATTTTGTAATCGATATCATAATTTTATGTTTGTGTTGTTGTTTTGCTTTTAAAATAATTGAATTTCGTTTCGTTTTCTGTCAAGTCAACAAAATATTTTTCTTTTAAAACAAATTTATGAAATTGGAAGCGATTCGTAATACTTTTTTGCTATTCTTAGAAGAAATACGAAAAGTTGCTTATTTCAATAAAGAAATGAAATGAAATGAAAATGAAAAAAAACTGTATTTATTTCAGGCTTATTTAACTTGTTATTCAGATCAAGATTTATATTCAAAATCACTCGCGTTGTCGTAAACTACAGAGAAGTTTACATTTAAAAATAATCGATTGCCAACCAACATCTCTGAAGGCAAATGTATACACATTTGTGTTGGCAGTTTTTGCGTTTTGCGTTTTCGTTTTATTTCTCTTTTTGATTTTTATGGAACATTTAATACACTGAGAGAAATATTATATGATGATGGGTTTTTCTATATATATAGGGTCTTCTTTTAAGCACTTTCTGTCCTTGAATTTCGATAAAACAGAATGTAAACCAGAAAATTGTACATTTGTGATGAGCTTCACTCAAAGAATCAGTGGCGGGCACTAAGAAGTTGCATATATGCCACATTTAATGGCATCAATAGCTACTTCAATCAAATAAAAAAATTCTATGACATCTCATTCTGTAAACACAGCAAACGCATTGCAGCAAACACAGCAATTTTGCAACAACAAACATTGGCTTGAAAATAATCCTTGCCATATACACTCATGTATTCTATTTTTGAGAGATTGCAGCGCGTGCTGCGTCTCGCTTATTGTGTTTACAGCATAAGATATCATAGAAATTTTTTATTTAATTGAAGGACCTCTTGATGTAATTAGTCTAGTAGGAAGTGTGTTGGCTTATTAGACGTCAGGCCTCGGTTCAAATCCTAGGTCAGACATCAAAACGAAAATAAAAATTTTTTTGTCCGACGACTTCCTCTCAGCAAATTTCTGGCAAAAATTCGGAGAGAAATACAATTGTCATGAAAAGTTTCTAAAAAATCTGTCGTTCGGAGTTGAATTTAAACTGTGGGTTCCACCGCTCATGTATAAAATTAGCACACACAACATATGTGGTGTGAGAAACTAAGACGTTGTAATCCTGACTGAAGGGTTGTAATGACCAATTATGTGTTATGTATGTCTTGATGCCATTAAGTACGGTATGTTTGCAACTTCCTAATGTCCTGCACTAATTCTTTGAGTGAAGCTCGTAAGAAATAAACAGTTTTCTGGTGCACACATCAGGTTGAATTTGACCTGTGGCATGGGTTACATTAGTTTTGACACTTGCCGTGGTATGTGGCTTATTCGCAACCACCTACCACTTAAGAAATCTCCGCAGGAGGAGGTCTAACAGCATCAAATGGCACAAACTCGGTAGCCAGTTCACAATACCTCCAGGTGCCCTCATATCTCGCTAGTGCACAACATCGAATATAGCAACGACCTGTTGTAACATGTCATTACATGCATACATAATTGGTTTGAGAAGAAATTATATTTCTTTTCGTCTACCCTTTAACCAAGTATACCCTACCAAACTCCACCATTACGCTCTATAGAAAGGTTTTAGCATTATTAGCATAGGGAAAGCTCCCACATGATTTGGAATCCAGAACAGGGTATTCATATTTCCCCCTGTATGATGTAGTTTGCTAAGACATCCCCATACTGCACACATATTTTGTGATTACAACCCTTCAGTCAGAGTTACAACCTAGTTTCTCACACCACTTATGCTGTGTGCGATAATTTTATACATGAGTGGAGGGACCCACAGGTTAAGATGTCGACTCCGAAAGACATATTTTTGAGAAACTTTTCATTGCAATATTATTTAGCTCTCAGTGCCAGAAATCTGCTCAGAGGAAGTCGTTGAAGTAATATTCGTTTTGTTGCAGATGAACCGTAGCCTCACGTCTAAAAAGCCAACGCACTGCCTACTAGACTACGACGGCATCAACGTTAACAGATCGTATGGCTGATCTGAGTAGGAGAACAGTTGAACGCTATGGTAACTACCTACTAGACTACGCCGACTTCAAATATGACTTGAAACATGACATTGGTGGTAATTATAGACCTCTAGTACCCATCGTTGATAATATGGTCCGATCACCGATGCCAAACCAAAATCCACAGCCAACAGCGACTTTCTCGTGATGTTTTTGTCTCTCTTTGGTCACATGTGGAGTGATATCCTCTCCTAAAATCGACAATTTTATTTGTTCACGTATTCATTCAGCCAGAAATGGTTCTTAGCTTTGAAAATGATTTTTCAATGAACATTGGGTGCCAGTTGACCACTGGTACAGAAGCCATTCAACGAACACACGTCCTTGTCCAGGATGAATTGGGCAAAAAACTCCATATAAATGACAACTAATTTGATGAATATAGCTTCCGGCAGTCCCTATTGGAAGACCCGATATATACAAATATTTCGTAGAAATGTTAATAAACAATTCCGTTTTTTTCTTGTTTTTTTTTTTTCAATTTATAAAACGTAATTTAATTCTGTCAGCAATAAATGTATGAAGAAAAGCAATGAAATAACACACATTCAATGGAATTGAAATGTGGTGTAAATAAAGAAGAAAATCTTTTAAATATTTATGATACATGCGCTGAAGCTAAACAGATTACGATGTTTATAAAAAAAAATCAAGAAAAAATACTACTCCGTTGAATATGATGCGACGAAGACATTAGGGAAGAGAATAGTTTCCCCTTTTGGGTCCAAATAATAAGTAAGAAAATCTATTGTAGTTGCCGTAGTCTACTAGGTAGTAAGTTGGATTATTAGACGTAAGAACGAGGTTGGAAAACAAGCCCCAAAAATCTAAAACGATATATGAACTGACTTCCTCTCCAAAAGTCTTCTGGCCAAAACTCTGCGAATGAATAAAATTGTCATGAAAAGTTTCTCAAAAATTTGGCGTTTGGAGTGGACTTTTAACTCATTCAGTTCATGGCATGAGATACATTTACTTTGAGGATCATACATGGCAATTTGCATGATCTCGGTGATCAATTTACATCACCTCCACATGAGGTGACAATGCCCTCCAATCGCTCGTGCAGTATATCCAATATGGCATGAGCTGTGTACTCTGATTCTAAAACAGCACGTCATTAGATCGGTTATCAACCTCAAGTGATTCCTGCATAATGCATGACCCAGTCTGATGCCGAACCTCCTTTTATAGTAGTTTCTCAACAAAAGTTTCGATTATATCAAAGTAAGAGCCTTTACCTCTCTTTATCTTTATCTTTGTCTTCTTTTTGTCAAAAATACTCGAAAAATGTTCACTCCCACTCCACAGAAACAGCGACGTGGAAACTTCTCTCAAGCTCGTCCCCCACATGACCTGGAATCCAGCAGAGGGTAACCTTACTTCGCCTATCTAGTCCATTAAACTTTTGCTGACAGTCCCATACATACATACATAATTGGCCATTACAACCCTTTAGGCAGGATTTCAACCTAGTTTCTCATATCACATATGTTGTGTGTGTTAATTTTATACATGAGTGGCGGGACCTACAATTTTAAGTCGACTCCGAACGACAGATTTTTGAGAAACTTTTTCATGGCAATTTTATTTACTCTTACAGAGTTTTTTTTCAGAAATCTGCTGAGAGGAAGTCGCCGAAGAACTACTTTTTGTATTTTATGTAGATGTCTGGCCTGGGGCTGGAACCCTGGCTTTACGTCCAATAAGCCAACACACTACCTACTAGACTACAGCAACTTCCCTTAACATCTTCAATTTAAACTTATAAGGCCCGAGTGTTAGAATGGCTGCCGGACTGTTAGAAAATTCTTGTGATTCCTATCCAAGTTGAAATGTACACATCTTTCAAGATACCCGTGAGTTTAGCCACAGGCTCAAAATACTTTATTCTGGGACCAAAATCTCCTGTTCCTTATTCCAAGATCCTTTGTTGACCCACAATCAAAGATTCTACTGATTCTTTCCAAGGGAGAATAAAGGAGGAAGAGGTCTTTCAATAGATCATAGTCTCTTCTAGTTTCAGAGCTTTGATGTCTATTAGCACATGCAGCTGACTTAAATCTACCAGAGCCTCCAGCGTCGCTGAAGGACAGGTTGTCATTGCTGCTGTTATGCCAACGCACCCTAGTCTCTGTATCTTGTCCAACTCCATTTGAGCTGTTTTCTGATTTGCTTCATAGGTTTCTATTGATCTGACCACAATATCTATGCTCGAGTTTATCTTCAAACCCACTGTGGTGTGTCAACGTCTTTTAATATCAAGGCCTCTTCAAATGTTGTCACAGAGAGTCTCTTCAATTTAGCCTCTAGCCGTGAAGAATTTATAGTCTGTCTAGGCTTGGCAGTCAATGTACGCTTCAGATAGTTTTGTCAGGAATTTAACCGCAACCAGGCTCCACATTAGCGGTAGGCATTCTCTAGTTCTGGGCATTCTTGTGGGCATTCCCTGCTCGCCCATATTGTTTCGTTTATTGCATATGTTTTCGCAGATCTGCCATCCATCTGGATGCCATAAGCTCTATACCTCTCATACTTAATGACATAATTGGTAATTACAACCCTTCATTCAGGATTACGACCTAGTTTCTCACACCACTTATGTTGTGTGTGTTGATTTCATACATGAGTGGCGGGACCTACAGTTAACAGTCGACTCCGAACGACAGATTTTTTTGAGAAACTTTTTCATGGCAATTTTATTTACTCTCAGAGTTTTTGCAAGAAATCTGCTGAGAGGAAGTGGCCGAAGAAATTGTTTTTGTATTTTATTTTGATGTCTGGCCTGAGGCTTGAACCTTGGCTTTTCGTCTAATAAGCCAACACACTACCTACTAGACCACGGCGACTTCCCATACCATCTTCAATTTAAACTCATAAGGCCCGAGTGCTAAAATGGCTGCCGGACTGTTAGAAAATTCTTTTAATTATTATCCAAGTTGAAATCAGCACATCTTTCAAGTTACCTGCGAGTTTCCCCACAGGCTCAAATTACTTTATTCTGGGACCAAAATTTGCTGTTCCTTATTCTAAGATCCTTTGTTGATCCACAATCAAAGATTCTATTGATTCTTTTCAAGGGAAAATTAAGAAGGAAGCTGTCTATCAATCGATCACAGTCTCTTCTAGTTTCCAAAGCTTTGATGTTCACTACCACGTGCAGCTGATTTAAATCTAACAGAGCCTCCAGCGTCGCTGAGGGGCATTGCTCCTGTCATTGCCATTGCCAACGCACCCTAGTCTCTGTATCTTGTCCAATTCCATTCGAGCTGTTTTTTAATCTGACCACAATGTAACTGCGTGAGTTTATCCTCAAACCTACTGTGGTGTGTCAACGTCTTTCACTCTCAAGGCCTCTTCAAATGTTGCCGCAGAGAGTCTTTTCAATTTAGCCTCTAGCCATTAAGAGTATATCGTCTGTATAGGCTTGGCAGTCAATGTCTGACTCAGATAGTTTTGTTAGGAATTCAATCAACACCAGGCTCCACATTAGGGGTAGGCGTTCTGGGCATTCTTGTGGGCATTCCGCATTCCGTTTTCGCAGATCTGCCATCCATCTGGATGCCATAGGCTCTATACCTCTCATACTTAATGACATAATTGGTAATTACAACCCTTCATTCAGGATTACGACCTAGTTTCTCACACCACTTATGTTGTGTGTGTTGATTTCATACATGAGTGGCGGGACCTACAGTTAAAAGGCGACTCCGAACGACAAATTTTTTTTTTCTGAGAAACTTTTCATGGCAATTTTATTTACTCTCAGAGTTTTTGCAAGAAATCTGCTGAGAGGAAGATGCCGAAGAAATACTTTTTATATTTTATTTTGATGTCTGGCCTGAGGCTTGAACCCTGGCTTTTCGTCTAATAAGCCAACACAGTACCTACTAGACCACGGCGACTTCACTTCTTAATGACAGACAAAGCAAAATTATCTACAAAAGTTTCGTGTCCGTAATCTTCTTGCGTTAGTAGTGTCTGAAGTATATTGTGTAGGGTATTTTAATATTCTATGTATGCCAACTGTAGCATTCTTTTTTCAAGCACTTACAATTTATTTACACTTAAGCCTTCTGTCATTTAATTCTTAATTTCGTACCGGTAAATATTTCTTGTTTGCATTAAAAAAAAAACTATAAAAAGAGGAAAAAAGGAGAGAAAGAGAAGAGAAGAAGAGAGAAAAAAATGTTTATCTGTGGCACTTCAGAAATGTCTGTTAATTTCCGGTCACATAGGTTGTGCCAGTGTAATTATGATTTTAAATTGCCGACTTTAATTCTTTTAACAACCTGAGGCAATTGTAATTGGATTGAAATGGACGAATATTTTATTTGTATTGACGTACATACACACAACGGAGTAATGGCAGAGTGCCTGACACAAATTAAAGTGTAAATGAATTAAAAAAGAAGGAAATATTTTTAAAAAAATTGTCTTCCTCTCTTGGTTAAAACAGAAGGAGCGTGTTTTTTTGTTGTTGTATTTTTTTTTCATTTGTTAAGTAATTGCGTTAATTATTGTTGAATTTTGCTTTAAATCAGTTATTGACAATAAAAGCGGCAGCAGTGATTTTAAAGACAAAAAAATTATACAAATATTTCGAGATTGAATGAAAAAACCTTGCGAAAATACATTTCAAATGAAATTGTTTTCAGGATACTGAAATATTTTGAATATCAACTTTAAAGACTAAAAAATCAAGATAAGTTCTGTCTTATATTAGGTTAGGTAAGATGAAGGACAGCTCTTGAAAGTACAGATCCAATCAATCTAGCTCGTATAACAAGCCATACATAACCTTCAATCAGGATTACGACCTATCTGCTCAGACTACTTATGTTGTGGTCGTTAATTTTATACATGAGTTGCAGAAACTACAGTTTAAAGTCGACTCCGAATGACAGATTTTGTTGAGAAACTTTTCATAGCAATTTTATTTTACTCTCAGAGATTTTTCCATAAATCTGCAGAGAGGAGTCGCCAAAGAAATATGTTTTTTTTTCATATTTCCTTTCATTCTGTATGTCTGACCTAGGGTTTGAACCGTGGCCTCATGTCTAATAAGCCAACACACTACCTACTGGACTACGCCGACTGCAAGCCATGCAAACTCAAATTAAATCAAGGTATTGCGACAATTCTCTATTTTCTACAGGTCAGTCAGGCGTAATAGAAAATGTAAAGCCAACAACCTCCACCTTTTCATGAAAATACGAAATCATTTGCACATAGTTTTTCCTATAATACTTCTCTTCTAATAATACTCACAGTACCTGAAGAAGTCATGCATGAGAATGACGAGTTTAGTAACTGACAGTGCCTGCAGAATTCATTTATAATATGTCGATAAACTCGGCGTACTCTCTGCTAAAACAGTAATGACTTGTGAGAACCACAGCAGTATTATGGATGGTCTCTTCTTTATATTCAGATAAACTTAGCTGGCCAAAGTATTTCAAAAACCTTGATTATCGACGGTTCAGTCAAAAAGGATAGAAAATGTGAAGCCAACAGAATCCACTCTTTCCTGAAAAGACATGAACATTGTCACATTGTTTACTTGATGACTTTCTACCTCCTAATCAGAGTCTCAGTCATTGCAGAAACCATGCGGTAGAATCGCGAGCCAATCGTTAAGTTTTCCTATGGAGCAGTAGTGGCTTGTAAGGATGGAGAAGCCTTCTTCTTATTCAGAGTGCAGTTACAGGTATTGTGATCATCCTTAATTTCGAGAGCTCAATCAAATGAGAATAAAATGAGCAGCCAGGAACTTAATCCTCGTCATAGAAAAATTTCAGAACTTACTACATCATGTGCAAGACTGTGGTAGCACAATGGGCCCAATGCGGCCTAAGTGAGTCCATCCAAAAATTTTTCTTGGATAGGCAGCCACCTCTACCTACCTACCTACCTTCATCATGTGCATGGCGGTCATGGGCAGTGTTTTTCCTTCTAATTAGAGTTCCAGCTTCAGCAAAAGTCATGCGAAATAATACCGAGCCCATGGACATATTTTCTAATGAAACAGTAATGGCTTGTGAGAACCAAAATAGTGTTACGGATTGTCTTTCTCTCATCCAGATGAGCTCTTATCCAGATCAGCTCAAGGCATTACGATGATCTTGATCTTCAATAGTCCAGTCAAAGATGACAGAAAAAAACCTCCACTCCTTCATTAAAAGACCTCTGCATTGACACACAATTCCTCTAACGGTGTTCCTTCTCCTAATCAGAGTCACCGCTACTGCAAAATTCATGCGGTGGAATGCTTTTCGCTAGAGCTCTAGTTCTTTGCGGGAACTGCAAATGTGATTGAAGGTAATCCGATTCAATGAGAGAAGACAAAATTATCTCTTCTCATACAAAGCAGTCGAGTATCTTCCGCCTCGTCATAGGAAGAGCTGAGCTCTTACACATGAGGTGAATGGTATTTTACCTCTTAATCAAAGAGTTAAAAATTCAGCAGAAGTGCTGCTAGAGAATGCCGAGTCTATTGGCAATAGAACAGTTTCCTGTGAGAACCAAAATAGTGTGATGGATGGTCATGGGAAAGTGGGCAACTAGTTTTCTTCTTAGCCAGATTAAGACAACAAAATAAAGCTTTATTGTACACAGAACGGAAGAACTAAATAAGTTTAACCGAGATAATCCGAAAATATATATATGCCCACACTGTTTACAAGTTTGAGCTCTGTTTCCTGTCCCTAAATTTCAGATCCCTATCTACCCTAGGCAGTTCGTCATCAGATGATAGTTTTGTGTCCTAAAAACCACGTAATAATTACAATTCAAATGAACCAATTTCCATTACAAATGCCTTGCATTTGTGGATAACAGACGTCGAGGTGAAGCTCGTTAAGTAAATCGTTTACAACCTAGCTGTGCGAGTAAATCAGAAGATTTTCATGGAAAATTTCTTCATCCAACAGGCTTTGTGCAACTTTTACGAAAGTCTAATGCAGAACGCTGTATATATTTACCACAGCCTGCTCTGTCCCGTATTTTGTAGCCGTTGGTAGGTTAGTTTAAGTTAGAGGACGTGTACTTGTCAATTAATAGAAGTACAGTACCCGGAGGTTGAATTGACCCATTGTACAACGACCTAGTTTTTCACACCACTTATTTTGTGTGTGTTAATTTTATACATGAGTGGTGGGACCTGCACTTTAAAGTCGACTCCGAACGACAGATTTTTGAGAAACTTTTTCATGGCAATTTTATTTACTCTCAGAATTTTGGCCGGAAATCTGCTGAGAGGAAGTCGCCGAAGAAATACTTTTTGTATTTTGTCTTGATGTCTGGCCTGGGGCTCGAAACCTGTATTTACCTCTAATAAGCCAACACACTACCTACTAGACTATGGCGACTTCCGTCGGTATAGGTATTAAGATTATTGCGTGGAACATCCTGATTCTCAGATCAGAAGTCCTTAATTGGAATCGTACTGTCTAATCTCTAGTCATGAAAATTATAAGGAATCATGTAGACGAACTGAATAAACCACTGACTTTTCAGAATTATTGCCACATTTATTCTGAAACCATATTAAGCAACTGCTTGCATAGGAGAAGTCAGAGGAGTAGCTTAAACAAATAACGCCTTAAACAGGGAAAAACAGAGTGCATTTGGTCAGGAGTGTTCAAGACAACTTTACACATATATTTTTACATCGCAAAGCCTAACCAGTAAGCTCCACCACAGCTCTATAGACTTAATAGCTGAATGTAGGCTTCAACCGCTCAAATGTAGCCTGACGTTATGGTCACTTCCTTCACTTTCTTCAAAGAGACCTTGCCTTAGTTTTGTAATAAAAACAAACCATACGAAAACCTGATTCTTGTCTTTCCACCTCTTCAAATTGTTATGATTGCAATTTAAAATGTAACGGTAAAAGAAACAACAACAACAATACCGTAATAAATATTTAATACCAACTGTTTTCATTAATAACAATAATAATGGAGACAAGATTGTTGATGGATTGATTACATGTTACAAGTTACACTGAAGTTTAAATTTCCCCTCTCTCTCTCTCTCTTCATCCACATTTTTCTACCGCTTTCCAGCTTCTCAACTATCTGTCACTGTGTTTTAAAATCAGTGCAATAATAATGAAGAATAATTTTTAAGACACATTAGCATTAGAGAAAAATGAATATGCATTGAGAGAGCAAAACTACCGGTGCAACAATGTTTATAGTAGGTTGGTTACAGTAGTGGGCGAATGAAAAAGCACAGTTTGAGAATTCTTAATATTGTAAAAAAAATGTTGATTCAAATTCAATATAAGTTTAGAAAAACTTTGCTGCTTCTAGGTATCCGATATTAAAGAGAAAAAGGTATCAGCTTTAAGGGTCGTTGTTGTACAGTTTTGCAGGCTTACCATCGATACCCGTGGCCTTCCCGTTTGGAATTAGTTTGGTGGCAACACAAATTTTCGATGGGGCAGTTATACTTGAATCGTTATCATAGAATTATCGATGATTCGGTGTTAAGTACTGTCATCCTCAACTTCTCATCTGTGACAATCAGGTTTATTACACTCAGCCACAAAAGTATACATACGGATAACAAATTTCAGAAATTTTTTAACTAATCCGTTTTCGTTGAAAATCTTTGTAATTGCCTGACAACTTTCCTCGATTTTAAGACGGTCTTGGTTAAAAAATTTCTGAAATTTGTTAACTTTTGTGGGCCTGATGTATACAAAAGTTAACAAAATTTCAAAATTTTTTTAACCAATTCGTTTTCGTTGCAAACATTTATAATTGTCTGACATCTTTCTTCGATGTTAAGGCGTTCAGAAATTTGTGAAATTTGTAAATCGAATGCATACCTAGGTGGGCCTGTGCAGGGCCACAATTCAGTTCAATTTCAGAAATTTTTTAACCAATGCAAAAGACCGTCTTAAAATCGAGGAAACTATAAAGATTTTCAACGAAAACGGATTAGTTAAAAAATTTCTGAAATTTTTAAATGTATGTATACTTTAGTAACTGTGTGTACATCCATAACCGCATATTATATGGATGCTTATGATTGTTTTATCCTTTCATAGATTAGGAAACCCTAACGTTGTATTTTCGTTTTCTACTGGCTGTTTGTCGCTCAGAGCCTTGATATATTCCTTTCTAATATTATTTAATAGGTTAATACAATCCTGTAGTCAGGATCACAACCCAGCTTTTCACACCACCAATATAGTGTTTGTTACAGACCTTGAACAATACGTTTGAGAAACTTTTTTTACCAGAACACAAGCAGAAGGAAGTATTTGAAAGAAATACTTTGTTCATGTTCGAGTTCTGGACTAGACGACGTCATAAATCTATTTTCCGTACAAAATAATAAGATCATCTGCTGCGAATTGCTATCATCGCGTTACTCCTGTGATATCAGTCATTCATTGCTTCATCTCCCTTGGTACCAAACCTTATTGAAAAAAGCCATTTACTGTCTTCTCATGTGAAAACAATTCTACAAATCTGATCCATTGCCTTGACTATTATCTTACCTCACATGTGAAATGGTGGTGGACTCTTGTCTTATTCATGTACAATAAGCTGGGCTTAATCGTTGTTTATATTTGTTTATTATGTGACAATACGTCAAAATTTTCCGTATTTTTAAATATTCAGTCAATATTCAAGGCTTAGCGTATCAGTTGCCTTACGCATTTTAAGTCATGATCATAATTTCGTGGACTTTATTATTGCTTTTGACGTAGAAACCTTATCCACTTCGTTTTTTATCCAGGCAGATGGTACAGTTTGGTTTAAATTCTGCCATCCTGTATTATATTATCGTAAATGAATAGGTAGTGTGTTGGCTTATTAGACGTAAAGCAAGGGTTCGAGCCCCAGGCCAGACATCAAAACAAAATACAAAACGTATTTCTTCGGCGACTTCCTCTCAACAGATTTCTGGCAAAAACTCTGAGAGTAAATAAAATTGCCATGAAAAGTTTCTCAAAAATCTGTCGTTCGGAGTCGACTTTAAACTGTAGGACCCGCCACTCATGTATAAAAATTAACACACACAACATAAGTGGTCGTAATCCTGACTGAAAGGTTGTAATGACCAATTACATACGTACGTAAAGGAGATGTTAATTACGGCGTATCTATCGGCGTATCATCTCCAGGCAATGGATCAACTATAAACACCAGAGTATAATTGGTATACCGGGCGGATAATCGGTTATTACGGAATTAACCGATGCCTAACATTATCAGTGTCGCATCAAATGTTCTTGACAATGAAAAATGGTTTTATTTTTAGAATCCTAAACGCGGAAAAACCATGGGTTAATCCAGCACAACCATCCACTTCGGCTGCAAAATAGTGTGAATTTTACAGGAAGACATTGCTAAGTGTCTGATGGAACCAGAAAGATATTGGGCATCAAGAACTCCTAAAAACAAGTGAAATCGTTAATACAGATCGAAGCAGACAATAAATGTTGAATTAGAGCCATGCACTGATCGAAAAACTGACCAGAAAGGGCCATAGGAGACGGCAAGTTAATTTTGCAACATGATAATGAACCTGCATACAAAGCAAAATCGATTCAGGATACAATAAAAGCATTAGGCTGAGAGCTGTTACCCACAGTATTCACCAGACTTGGCTCCTTCCGACTATTATTTATTTTAATCGATTAGGCTGAGAGGTGTTACCCACCGTATTCACCAGACGTGGCGCCTACGGACTATTCTATTATTTTAATCGATTGGGGGGACATGCATTGGAGGAAGTCGAAAATTGGTCGACTTTAAGAGACGAATAGTTTTATGGACGTGGAATCCTTAAACTGCCTGAAAGGTGGAAAAAATGTGTAGGCAGATATGACCAATACTTTGAATAACCTAAACGGACATTGAAAGTTTTCATAATCTCCAAGAGCTAATATTTTACAGAAGACTCTATTGCAGACATAACTCAATCTCAGAGGACTGGCATGGAAGAAGCTAAGGAAGTCTGTAGTTTTACAAACTTTCTGTTGAAAGTATGGTTGGTACCCCTTCAAGTGCAGCCCCTGCGCTGACCAACTTCTTCCTCTTCCCTGATTTTGGTGGAACTTGGTCAGTACAGGGACAGAGTTCACCCGTGGCATCACAACGGGCCGCTATGCGTGCTCAAGTAAGCTTTGTGATATCAGAGCTACCACTCCGACCTAAACCTAAACCTAAACCCCTTAATGTTAAGCACACTAAGAGCCGTCTTGATAGCTTGGGTGTATGAATATATGCGTGAGATTTTGAACCCTACGATTGGTTTCCTTTATAAACTGCCAAGCTACCGAAATGGAAGGACAGATTTCCTTACAAACATATTTACTTCAAGTTAACTACGGATTGGACTGAAATCTCTCAAATAAAATTATGGAGTTACATAAAGGCGATCAAGTCCTCCAAGTTTACATGGCTAATTTTGTGTTTCTCAACAGGGAAGCCCATTGTAAATAAACTTTAATAAAAATCTACGTTTTTCTACGTTCGCCTTTACGAGACCAGCTCCATTGTTGCTTACTGCAGGCCATATGAGTTTACGAAGTAAACTTCTCAAGGAAGGCACCTTTTCGTTGAAATTCCCCGATAGACTTAAATATAGCTGCCACTGTTAATGCCAATTATGATTGATTTTTTACGTGTAGAAAAAAACAACATCAAGTGTTTCTTTCCTTGTAAAATTTTTGCCAAGTGGTTTGAAGTCAATGAAGAAAGAACGAAAGACAAAAATTGTTGAAGATTTAACAGCAGCTGGCTTTTGCTAAACAGGATGATGGTGATGTTGCTGCTTTGCGCTTTTTGCTCCATATGCTGTTGTTGTAATTTAATATCACACCAACAACATATTGTATTGTGTTGCATACAAGAAAACAAAAACAAAAACTCGTTATAACCCCTTGAATATGTATTTTTTTTCTTTCAATCCACATGATCATGGTCTGATCCCTAGCATATCCCCTAGTAAATGAAACAACTTGCAACATGAAATGCACACACACACAGTAGGTTGTATGTTATTATCTTGCTGTGTTGGCTTTTAAATTGGAGCAGCTACGAACCAAAAAAAAAAAAAAAAACTCGAAACGGCCGAAGATGTTGGAAGACTACAAGAGAGAAGAAAAGAAAAAAAATCCATCATAATTTAGGAATTATTGCTGCAGCAGCAATAAAATTATAAAAATTGTTGCAATATCAAGCTGAGCACAAAAACAACAAACAAATAAAGTCGCTTAAGACAACATTCGGATTGATTTGATGTGGTGCTCTGTGCGATTTCCATTTTTTTAATTTTTGTTTTTTTTGCTACACGATCCCTTTCAATTACGGCTGATTTAAGACAAAAAAAATTCGAGAAATAAAACAACAATAAAAGGGCAATTGTTTCTTTGAATTGTTGAATGCATTTCTTAACAGCATTTTTTGTATGAATTATACGAACAACACAAAATATGATTTACAGTGAATCGTTGAATTTAACAGACACCTTAAACTGCCCTTTGTGAGAGGCAAAAAAGGACTGGAAGATGTTTTTAAAAAGGTGTGGGTCATCCAACATTTTTCTGGTGGAATAAACAAATTTATGCAAACATGGAAAGATTACCTGAAAGTGGGAAACAACACCGATTGCTATTGAATACACAGCAATAAGGACAAAGTTGCACACGGTCATCAACCACTGAATATTAAATATTTTGTCGTATGGGGATAGCAAAGCTCTGCTACCATTCTGTCCTCAATCTATTACCCTGACAAACTTCAGAATGCTGCTCAGTGTCAACAATTTTAATCCCCCACCGCGTAATTGATATACAACCACGTGTTGCCTTCTCGTTTGCCATAACTTCTCAACAGTTTGAAGGTTACATTACCTCATTTGGCCATTCACAACCCATTTATCTAATTTCGGCCTACTTTAACGCCTCAAAGGTTTCAAGGTTCCATTGCACAATACTCACATATTAAATTTGTGAAGATTCCAACTCTTAATAAGGGGCCTTTGAGTGGTTTACAGCGCCTTATTAAAAGGGTGGTTATTAACTTCAAATTGCCGCTGGATATGATTTTTTCTCCTCTTATTGTAACTACGCAACCTCAAACCCATATGATTTGAGAAAAATCAGCGCCTCTATTCCCTCCAAACCTTCCAAACATTTCACTCTACTCTACGTAATGGTTCTGGTTGCATCAATGGCATGAAAACTTATTTCCTCTGAAACTTTTCCTTTTGCTCATTGCCTTGAATTTCGTCATGATCTTAGTCTAAGCAGAGGGTGCCCCAATTTGCGAACTGATTCAGCTTCCCCAGATAATCCCACACTGTTTACAAGTCATGCGTACATATATAATTGGTCATTACAATCCTTCAGTCAGTGTTATGACCTAGCTTCTTACACCATTTATGTTGTGTGTGTTAATTTTATCCATGAGTGGCGGGACCAACAGTTTCGAACTCCGAACGACAGATCTTTGAGTAGCTTTTCAGAGCAATTTTATTTGTTTTCAGAATTTATGCCAGAAATCTGCTGATAGGCAAAGAAATATTTCTTCGGCGACTGTCTTCTAGCAGATTTCTGACAAAACTCTGAGAGTAAATAAAATGGTCATGAAAAGTTTCTGAAAAATTTGTCGTTCCAGCGAAAATGGAATACACTTTCATCGAGAAACGTTTCGATGCCTTAGAACTGAAATAGGAGAACGTTTTGAACTTTTTAAGATTATGTGGTGCACACTATGTTTAATTGAAATCTCCTCACATCACAATGGACCTAGAAAGAATTGAATTGGCTACCATGTCTAAACACGTCTCTGCATGTTCGTCATGAACCAGAAATTATTTTTGCATTGAATTCTTACTGGGCGTTGGGGGTATTACAGGATGGATTTCAACAACCTGAAGCTCAAGAATACGCAGACAACCTAATCAACGTCAAATTCTTTTGTAATTAGAGGAACCAACAGTGATCAATCTTTAAAGAGATATTCAACTGATATCGCCCCAGAAAATTCAATCAAAATATTCACTGGCAGCCTGAGAACGATGGATTTAAGTATGTAGCCTTCTTCTGGAGTTTTTCTTTGCTGGTGGAAACCTTAAATAGGTGTAATTATGAGTCCTCGAATTTTGCATTAAGATAGACCTTTGATTAAACCTTATTACTTACAAATATATACACTTTATCACACAAAAGCGTGACTAAACGTTGCATGCTTCTCAATTTATAGCTCATCAGCTGTACAGCAAAAACATAAAAAAAGCCTCAACATTACACTGCATAATTTAGATTCACGCATGATCTGTAACGCACAATATACGGAAATATATACTTGTAACATTAATACTTGCTTATAAACCAATGCAGTGATTCCCAACTAGTGAAATGATATTTTTAAAAAATTTTCTGGAACTCACAAAAGCGAAACGCACAAAATTATTTGTCATTCACTTGCAATGTTTCTAGAATATGATGAGGAGCATATTACCCCTCCTTAATGGGTTAAATTTCTATGTTTTTTTGATTCCATTTTCCGTTCCATTTTAATTCCATTTTAATTTGCTGCCTCTTCGGCAAACGAATTCAAAGTCATGATCATTTAACATCAGTGTTCTGTCTGTTGTTGTTTTTTTGTTGTTGTTCTTTGTTTTTGAACAGAACATTTCTTTCAAAATTCTTACTCTAGACTCTCTCATGCCACATGCAACATTTTCGCTTGTGATATGTATTGTAAGCATCACTTGCTACTTTCAAGTTGATGTTTAATTTTTTCCGTTTCTTTGTTTTTCATTCGTTGTTTTTTACTGGAATTTGACAAGAAACTTCAGTTTGAAAGAAAGAAAAGAAAAGAAAAAAACTGAACTGAAATCGGCATTCATTACAATCATCAAATGTGGATTATTTTCTTCATTTCTTTGTCTTTTCTTGCAACGTTTATTGTTTTTTGTTGCTGCAGTTATAGTAGTAGCAGTTGGCTAAGCTGCTGCAGTAATATTCTTGTGTGATTTGCAGCATTTATGGGCTGCTCTTTTAGTGAAATGTTTGAACAGAAATGTTTTGTTTTTTTTACTCTGAAACGTAATCATACACTCACCAAAAATATTGTTCGAATAAATATTTGTAAAATTCTTACGTACAATATATGCATGGCTGGTCATGCATTAGCCTACACGATCGGTCCAATTTTTAAACACATTATCGATTGTGTGCAGCTGTATTTCACCAACGGCTTCACGAATATTGTCCTTTAAAGTCGGCGTAACACTTATCTTTGACGGCACCCCACAAATAATAGTCCAACGGTGTCAAATCGCAGCTCCCAGGTGGCCAAACGACATCAGCTCTGCGGCTGATAATCTTCAAAAACAGGGCGCAAAACATCGCCATTGACTGTAACGGCCACTCCTTACTCATTTTCGAAGAAAAATCGACCAATTATGCCTCTGGACCAAAATCAGCACCAAACAGTGACTCGTTTTGGGTGCGTCGGCTTTTCAATGTATGCGTGCGGGTTTTCTGTGCCCCAAATGCGACGAAGTCGCCGTGGTCTAGTACGTAGTGTGTTGGTTTATTAGACGAAAAGCCAGGGTTCGAGCCCCAGGCCAGACATCAAAACAAAATACAAAAAGTATTTCTTCGGCGACTTCCTCTCAGCAGATTTCTGGTAAAAACTCTGAGAGTAAATAAAATTGCCATGAAAAGTTTCTCAAAAATCTGTCGTTCGGAGTCGACCGAGTCGATGTATGTAATCGGAACCTGCGAAGTTGCCATAGTCTATTAGGTATTGTGTTAGCTTATATGGGAATGCGTAGTTTAAGTCCTGGCTCAGACGTTTCAAACAAAACAAAACGAGAAAAATTTTTCTTTCGACACATTCATCTCAGCAGTCTTCTGGCAAAAAAGCGTAAGGTTGAATTGTCCAAGAGAGTTTCCCAAATCTGTTGTTCGCGGTCGACATTAACCAGTGGTTTCGTGTAGCATTTTATGAAGAATATTTTATTTTGAACTTAATTTTGTATGTACTTTTTCTGAGTGTAATACAAGTAGTTCCGTCAAAGTAGTTTTATTTTTTATTGAAATAATTGTACCAGCAGCTTAAGTATCAGGAATAGTATGTACGTACATACATACATACGTAGATCCCAGTGTATAAGAGTAGTTTGTGGTAATCATAGTTGAAATAATAGTTTTAGTATAGATTTCCTCATCATTGGCTTTCATGTTTGTTGTTTTAAAAAACTTCATTTATATGAAAGTTTATTACACAAACACACACTCGTACCAAAACAAAAAAAACTCCAGTAAAACAATCTAGAAGAGTAAAAAGAAACAAAAAAAAAACCCGAAGAAATAACAGAAACAACAGAGTATCAACAGAGGGTATCTCTACTGTGTCTATGATTGTTGGATTAAAAGTGCTTAAAGTCATTAATGGTTTCCGTTCTGTATGCCATTCAGTCAAACAACCAGTCCAACCAACACTACCGTATGATGTGGTGGTCATTTACAGACTTAATGTTGCTTGAGTGTATGTCGCTTTTGATTTTCAAGTACTTTTTTCCTTTTTCCTAAGACTTGTATGAATATAAACGATATGTTGTACTCGTATACAAACATACCAAACGATATTTTAGATTACACATCTACCATGGCTACAAAACAATTATGTTTATGTGTATGTGTATGGGGGGGGGCTTAATATGCTCCAATGTAATTTCCAATAACACACTCTTGAACTTTAATTTTTATGAAGGTGGCTTAACGCTTAAGTTTAATTTTTTTCTCTTTCAAAATAACTTAATTTGTTTGGGGTTAATATGAGGCACTAAATACAGATACCGAGATTAAATTCATTTAGTTTTCATATGTATGTGGTTTTAAAATAAACGGTTTTTTATTTACCTGAATATGCAAAGAATTTCAGAATTTTTGGGAGCTGCAAAGAGAAAAGAAAAAATATGGAATTTAGTTTCAATGATTTTCGAAATGATTTCTTTAATAAAAAAATTAGTTCATGGTAATTAAGATCATAATTAAGGCTTGGAGTCTAAGGAATCAGTTGGCTGACAGCTTCCTTAACTTAACTAACCCCTAGACAGGCCGGTAGACTCTATGATTTTAGGAAATGTACGGCAACGAGGTGGGTAGGTAGGTAGAAGTGGCTGTCCGCTCGATGGAGTCCTGAGCGGACACACTTAGGCCGCACACAGGGCCCATTGTGATACCACAGTTTCACATTCTCCCCTATTCCAGGAACCACTCCGAGCTTCCGATGAAGCGACTCAGACTGCCAATATCCATGCATGACAGTTCATCTATGTCCTCCATGTAGTCTCTTTCTCTTCTGACCAGAAGTCAGCAATGAGTATTCAAAACGATGAGTAGATCGAATCATACTCATAATTTCTGATACTTATATGCATTCATACTTATTTTAATGTCATACTCATACTACTCATACTCAAAGTTTGAAATACTCATGGTACTCATACTTAACAATATGCATGATGTTATTGATTACGACTCTCCATGGCTCATCGTATACACGAATCACAAAATAAGTATGATTCTCGTCCGAATACTACAATACTCACAAGAAGATTGTGTGTTTGCTCTTCTTGCTGTCTTTGTCTTTTTTGTTTATGTGTCTTTCTTCTTTGTTTGTAAATGCAAAAACAACAACTAAGACTGTAAATTTTGATGAATGATACGAATCAATCGAATCATTTATAAGTATTATAAGAGTATTTTCCTAAATTTATGAATCTGAATGAGTAGGCGAATGAATCAAACATAGTTCGAATGTTATGAGTTTGATGTCAACCCTGTACTCATACTCATTGCAACTTGTACTTATAAATCAATGTTGTACTGAGTACAAATGAATCAGAGTAGTTGGACTTCAATACTGTTGACTCACTCATACTCAGAATTTCATGAGTACTTATGAGTAGCGAAATAGCTATTCATTGCTGATCTATGCTTCTGACCAAGTGCCGGGCATGTGCACAGTAGATGAAGAATAGTTTCATCCTTTTCCTCATCTCCACAGCTTCTTCATTCGCGAGGTGTTCAAGACTAATACGACTCGCATGCGTTCCTATATTACTATGCCCCGTAATAACCCCGATAACAGCGCTGAGCGTGCTTCTTTGGATTTTAAGCAGAGTCGCTGTGCACCTCCTATCCAGCCTTGGCCCAATTTTTTGCACCGTTCTGCCCATATCCGAAGCTGCCGACCTACTGTTGACGAGATCCACGATTGCATTGTCAATTATAAGCCTGCAAGGACTCCCAATATAGAGAATTCATCAGAGAGTTTGATGGTCGTGCCCCTTCTGGCCAAATCATCCGCTCTGCAATTGCCGGGAAAATTTCTCTAAGTCCCGGTACTTTGGCAACAATACGTAGTAACAAAAATTAGCGAAGTAATCTGGAATATGCATTATTTACTGGATTACTTTATGTTATATAGACGAGAGTCGCTTATTTAACTCTTGACTCAGACATCTCAAACAAACGAAACATGATACAATTTTTGGCACAAACTCTGCAATTAAATAATATTACGGG
The DNA here is from genome assembly GCA_936449025.2 of Sarcophaga subvicina. Lineage (NCBI taxonomy): Eukaryota > Metazoa > Arthropoda > Insecta > Diptera > Sarcophagidae > Sarcophaga > Sarcophaga subvicina. The sequence goes on along the minus strand of OW388083.2, from coordinate 14,912,802 downwards.
GAAATGTTTCTCAAGAATCTGTCTTTCGAAGTCGACTTTACACTCATGTATAAATATTAACACACACACACTAAACTTGATAGAAAGGTTGTAATGACCGATTATGTTTCAGATTTTTTTCGAATTAATCTACGGCATCCTACTGGTTTAGAAAGAAATAAAGATAGACGATCCCGTTAGCCGTTTTAATGGCGGCTTGCTATTCTTGTTACTACAACTCCCTACTTATTTAAAAAAAAAAAATAAAGATGGCCGATGCCATTAGCCGACCAATAGCGGCTTGCTACACTTGTTACTACAACTCGCTACTTATTTAAAAAAAAAAAATAAAGATGGCCGATGCCATTAGCCGACCAATAGCGGCTTGCCTATCTTGTGATACTACAACCCGTAGGCTTTTGGCCGTAATTAGGCTAGAAATTAAGAAAAACTTTCATTCCTTGGCTAATGCTGTCTAGTTAGTAGAGAGAAGGTTAGGTTATGTTAGGTTAGAGGACGTGTACTTGTCAAATAAGACAAGTACAGTACCCGGAGGTCGAATTGACCCATTGTACAACGTTGTTAAAGAAGGAAAGATACTAGAGGGATAAAAAAAGGAGAGGATTTAGGAAAGGGGAGAATGGGAGGTCGAATGTAAATGGTTAAATCTTAAGCTCGTTTACATACATACATAATTGGTCATTACAACCCTTCAGTCAGGATTACGACCTAGTTTCTCACACCACTTATGTTGTGTGTGTTAATTTTAGACATGAGTGGCGGGATCTACAGTTTAAAGTCGACTCCGAACGACAGATTTTTGAGAAACTTTTCATGGCAATTTTATTTACACTCAGAGTTTTTGCCAGAAATCTGCTGAGAGGAAGTAGCCGAAGAAATATTTTTTGTATTTATTTTTATGTCTGGCCTGGGGCTCGAACCCTGGCTTTTCGTCTAATAAGCCAACACACTACCTACTAGGCCACGGCGACTTCGTATATCTTTCTTAATTTCTGCCGTCTCTGGTTAGTGTTTAATAAGGGACATGAGCATAGACTCAGATTGCCCTCGTGTGATTTCTTCAGAAGTTGAGACTTACACTCGAATCCAAACCGATTTAATAAAGAAGGCCGTGCCTAATAAGCATGTAAGATGTTACACAGATTTCTTCAAGAAATTTTGGAATTTCATGAGTCTATGTATGATTTTTTTCTGTACTATTGAGGCAGAATAAGTTGTTTAATGAAACATAAACTCAACAAAGAATTAGTAAGTCCCGGTAGTAAATGCTTCCGGGCAGTCCTATGTATCTTAAGAGAACAAAGAAAAACAAACGAATGGAAAAATAATTACCTATGGGCCAAACAAAGAATTTTATATGCCAACACTTAAATTTCGATTCAAGTATTCATTTATGAAGCATAAAGTCCAACACAAAATGACCGGCAAAACAGTCTTTAGAATATTTCCATTATCGATAATTATATTTTCAATTTATTTTAGGCTTCTGTTGTAGCCAATTTGTTATGGTTACCATCAGCCATCAACCCAATTTCCTTTGCCTTTCATTTCAAATTAAATTTAAATAATTTTGTTACGCTCTCGATGTCTCTCTTTCCCTCGCTCTGGGCCTTTTTCTAATTTAAAATAAATTTTATTTGCTGGGCTGAATGGTGACTTCCACAACAACGAAAAAAAAATTTGAAAACCAAACATTCCTTTCACCAGCAGAGTTCTATTTGGCATGGCCAAATTCATTGGAAATTCGATTCGTTATTCTTTACAATTCGCTTTACAAGCACACGTTGCTGCTGATGTTGCTGCCGCCGTAATACAAAATCAAAGTGGGTTCCTTTATTTTTTTTTCTTTCTACTTGTGTTGACTATTTTTTCTTTTTTTTTTTGCTGAAATTGTATTGCCAGTTACTTCCCATGATTTCATGAATTTATTTCGATGGCATAGACTGTATTTGTTGTTGTTTTCAATTTTTTTGTAAATATTTTGCTATGCCTTTGGCAATAACAGCAAAATCGTTCGTATTTTTTTACAATTTTTTTCTGTTCATTTTCAAATAAAATTTTATTTTTTAATTTGATTTTCTATGGCTGATAACAGCTTCTACCGCAACAAGCAACACCATCACCACCAATATAGCAATAGCAATAACAACAACAACAACAAATATAATAATAAAATATATTTAATGTTGTTGTTATGTTTGTTTTGTTTATACTGAAAGCAAAAATCGAACATGAACTACTTTAGCACCAAAAAAAAACACAAAAAAAAAATTTACAAAAAAAAAAACTTTTTTTAAAGGCGTGAACCCATTAAAATTCATACACTCAACAAGTTTTCACCTTTTAACGTTTCTTTACAGTTTTTCCCAACGAATTCAGTCCAAAAAAAAACAAAATTCTTCATACAACAGGTATTTTTGAGTTGTAGTTGAGTTCGACTTGATTCCTTCTCTTCTTCTTGTTGTTGTTTTTGTATTTAAAGTTTGTAAATGCGGTTTGATTATGTGGTTTATTGAATGTTAATACAAGTACAAGTACCCGGTAAAAATATTATGAGTCGGTTTTTCTGCCTTCTCTAAATCCCTCTCTCTCTCTCCTTCTTTATTCAAGAGCTCTCAAGCAGAAACTGTTATTGCTTGTTAGCGCTTGAAATGTAACGAAAATTATTTGCACAATTGAATAGAATTTTAGTTGAAATAGAAAAGATAATTACGACCATATGATCTCCTACAGCTTCAGGAATGACAATACAAACATATGTCATTACAACCCTTCAGTCAGGGTTATAACCAAGCTTCTTACACTACTTATGTTGTGTGTGTTAATTTTACACACAAGAGGCGGGAACTATAGTTTAAAGACGACACCGAACAACAGATTTTTTGAGAATCTTTTTCATGGCAATTTTATTAATGCCCAGAGTTTTTAGCAAAAATCTGCTGAGAGGAGGCCACCGAAAAAATATTTTTTCAGATTTTTCGGTATGTTGGAGATGTTCGTTTGAACCGTGACCTCAAGTCTAATAAGCCAACAGGCTACCTACAAGACTACGGTGACATTACATATGTATTTACATACATACATAAGTTGTCATTACCACCCTATACTATTTATGTTGTGTGTGTTAATTTTTATACATGTGCGGCGGGACCTGCAGTTTAAAGTCGACCCGAACGACAGATTTCTGAGAAACTTTTCATAGCAATTTTATTTACTCCTTGACCCTTTAACCCGATAAATAATTCCAATTTTTTAATACTTTATCTAATCAATCTGGCTATATGACGCCAATTCTGGCTTAAATATTTCCGCATAATATTTCAAAACAAATTAGAGAGTATTATCATTTTTTTACAATCAAAATACAATACAAATTCGTTTAAATGTCTTCTATGGTTTCTCTAAGAAGAGCGCATCCAAAATATCTAATTTTCTAGGACTCGTGTCGTGAAATTTTCTAGCACTCCGTTCCAAAAATATACACCAACCAGTTTCGTACGCATTAAATGCTCTCGATTCTCACGTCAATTGGTATCGTCACAAATTCTATAATTCTCCTGAAGAATCGATGGCTGCGTTCTATTCTTGTTACTATTGGCCCATTTATGAAGAATTGATGGCTGCTTTCTGTTCTAGTTACTATTGGCCCATTTATGAAGAATTGATGGCTGCTTTCTGTTCTAGTCACTATTGGCCCATTTATGAAGAATTGATGGCTGCTTTCTGTTCTAGTTACTATTGGCCCATTTATGAAGAATTGATGGCTGCTTTCGATTATTGTTACTATTGGCCCATTTATGAAGAATCTATGGCTGCTTTCTATTCTTGTTACTCTTGCCCCATTTTTGGGATTAATGGCTGTTCGATGAAGAATCGATGGCTGCTTTCTCTTCTTGCTACTATTGGCCCATTTATGAAGAATTGATGGCTGCTTTCTGTTCTAGTTACTATTGGCCCATTTATGAAGAATTGATGGCTGCTTTCGATTATTGTTACTATTGGCCCATTTATGAAGAATTGATGGCTGCTTTCTGTTCTAGTTACTATTGGCCCATTTATGAAGAATTGATGGCTGCTTTCTATTATTGTTACTATTGGCCCATTTATGAAGAATTGATGGCTGCTTTCTGTTCTAGTTACTATTGGCCCATTTATGAAGAATTGATGGCTGCTTTCTGTTCTAGTTACTATTGGCCCATTTATGAAGAATTGATGGCTGCTTTCTATTCTAGTTACTATTGGCCCATTTATGAAGAATTGATGGCTGCTTTCTGTTCTAGTTACTATTGGCCCATTTATGAAGAATTGATTGCTGCTTTCTATTATTGTTACTATTGGCCCATTTATGAAGAATTGATGGCTGCTTTCTGTTCTAGTTACTATTGGCCCATTTATGAAGAATTGATGGCTGCTTTCTATTATTGTTACTATTGGCCCATTTATGAAGAATTGATGGCTGCTTTCTGTTCTAGTCACTATTGGCCCATTTATGAAGAATTGATGGCTGCTTTCTGTTCTAGTTACTATTGGCCCATTTATGAAGAATTGATGGCTGCTTGCTATTATTGTTACTATTGGCCCATTTATGAAGAATTGATGGCTGCTTTCTATTCTAGTTACTATTGGCCCATTTATGAAGAATTGATGGCTGCTTTCTGTTCTAGTTACTATTGGCCCATTTATGAAGAATTGATGGCTGCTTTCTGTTCTAGTTACTATTGGCCCATTTATGAAGAATTGATGGCTGCTTTCTGTTCTAGTTACTATTGGCCCATTTATGAAGAATTGATGGCTGCTTTCTGTTCTAGTTACTATTGGCCCATTTATGAAGAATTGATGGCTGCTTGCTATTATTGTTACTATTGGCCCATTTATGAAGAATTGATGGCTGCTTTCTATTCTAGTTACTATTGGCCCATTTATGAAGAATTGATGGCTGCTTTCTGTTCTAGTTACTATTGGCCCATTTATGAAGAATTGATGGCTGCTTTCTGTTCTAGTCACTATTGGCCCATTTATGAAGAATTGATGGCTGCTTTCTATTATTGTTACTATTGGCCCATTTATGAAGAATTGATGGCTGCTTTCTGTTCTAGTTACTATTGGCCCATTTATGAAGAATTGATGGCTGCTTTCTGTTCTAGTTACTATTGGCCCATTTATGAAGAATTGATGGCTGCTTTCTGTTCTAGTTACTATTGGCCCATTTATGAAGAATTGATGGCTGCTTTCTGTTCTAGTTACTATTGGCCCATTTATGAAGAATTGATGGCTGCTTGCTATTATTGTTACTATTGGCCCATTTATGTAGAATTGATGGCTGCTTTCTATTCTAGTTACTATTGGCCCATTTATGAAGAATTGATGGCTGCTTTCTGTTCTAGTTACTATTGGCCCATTTATGAAGAATTGATGGCTGCTTTCTGTTCTAGTCACTATTGGCCCATTTATGAAGAATTGATGGCTGCTTTCTATTATTGTTACTATTGGCCCATTTATGAAGAATTGATGGCTGCTTTCTATTCTAGTTACTATTGGCCCATTTATGAAGAATTGATGGCTGCTTTCTGTTCTAGTTACTATTGGCCCATTTATGAAGAATTGATGGCTGCTTTCTGTTCTAGTTACTATTGGCCCATTTATGAAGAATTGATGGCTGCTTTCTGTTCTAGTCACTATTGGCCCATTTATGAAGAATTGATGGCTGCTTTCTATTCTAGTTACTATTGGCCCATTTATGAAGAATTGATGGCTGCTTTCTGTTCTAGTTACTATTGGCCCATTTATGAAGAATTGATGGCTGCTTTCTGTTCTAGTCACTATTGGCCCATTTATGAAGAATTGATGGCTGCTTTCTATTATTGTTACTATTGGCCCATTTATGAAGAATTGATGGCTGCTTTCTGTTCTAGTTACTATTGGCCCATTTATGAAGAATTGATAGCTGCTTTCTATTATTGTTACTATTGGCCCATTTATGAAGAATTGATGGCTGCTTGCTATTATTGTTACTATTGGCCCATTTATGAAGAATTGATGGCTGCTTTCTATTCTAGTTACTATTGGCCCATTTATGAAGAATTGATGGCTGCTTTCTGTTCTAGTTACTATTGGCCCATTTATGAAGAATTGATGGCTGCTTTCTGTTCTAGTTACTATTGGCCCATTTATGAAGAATTGATGGCTGCTTTCTGTTCTAGTTACTATTGGCCCATTTATGAAGAATTGATGGCTGCTTTCTGTTCTAGTCACTATTGGCCCATTTATGAAGAATTGATGGCTGCTTTCTATTATTGTTACTATTGGCCCATTTATGAAGAATTGATGGCTGCTTTCTGTTCTAGTTACTATTGGCCCATTTATGAAGAATTGATGGCTGCTTTCTGTTCTAGTCACTATTGGCCCATTTATGAAGAATTGATGGCTGCTTTCTGTTCTAGTTACTATTGGCCCATTTATGAAGAATTGATGGCTGCTTTCTGTTCTAGTCACTATTGGCCCATTTATGAAGAATTGATGGCTGCTTTCTATTCTAGTTACTATTGGCCCATTTATGAAGAATTGATGGCTGCTTTCTGTTCTAGTTACTATTGGCCCATTTATGAAGAATTGATGGCTGCTTTCTGTTCTAGTCACTATTGGCCCATTTATGAAGAATTGATGGCTGCTTTCTATTATTGTTACTATTGGCCCATTTATGAAGAATTGATGGCTGCTTTCTGTTCTAGTTACTATTGGCCCATTTATGAAGAATTGATAGCTGCTTTCTATTATTGTTACTATTGGCCCATTTATGAAGAATTGATGGCTGCTTGCTATTATTGTTACTATTGGCCCATTTATGAAGAATTGATGGCTGCTTTCTATTCTAGTTACTATTGGCCCATTTATGAAGAATTGATGGCTGCTTTCTGTTCTAGTTACTATTGGCCCATTTATGAAGAATTGATGGCTGCTTTCTGTTCTAGTTACTATTGGCCCATTTATGAAGAATTGATGGCTGCTTTCTGTTCTAGTTACTATTGGCCCATTTATGAAGAATTGATGGCTGCTTTCTGTTCTAGTTACTATTGGCCCATTTATGAAGAATTGATGGCTGCTTGCTATTATTGTTACTATTGGCCCATTTATGAAGAATTGATGGCTGCTTTCTATTCTAGTTACTATTGGCCCATTTATGAAGAATTGATGGCTGCTTTCTGTTCTAGTTACTATTGGCCCATTTATGAAGAATTGATGGCTGCTTTCTGTTCTAGTCACTATTGGCCCATTTATGAAGAATTGATGGCTGCTTTCTATTATTGTTACTATTGGCCCATTTATGAAGAATTGATGGCTGCTTTCTGTTCTAGTTACTATTGGCCCATTTATGAAGAATTGATAGCTGCTTTCTATTATTGTTACTATTGGCCCATTTATGAAGAATTGATGGCTGCTTGCTATTATTGTTACTATTGGCCCATTTATGAAGAATTGATGGCTGCTTTCTATTCTAGTTACTATTGGCCCATTTATGAAGAATTGATGGCTGCTTTCTGTTCTAGTTACTATTGGCCCATTTATGAAGAATTGATGGCTGCTTTCTGTTCTAGTTACTATTGGCCCATTTATGAAGAATTGATGGCTGCTTTCTGTTCTAGTTACTATTGGCCCATTTATGAAGAATTGATGGCTGCTTGCTATTATTGTTACTATTGGCCCATTTATGAAGAATTGATGGCTGCTTTCTGTTCTAGTTACTATTGGCCCATTTATGAAGAATTGATTGCTGCTTTCTGTTCTAGTTACTATTGGCCCATTTATGAAGAATTGATGGCTGCTTTCTGTTCTAGTTACTATTGGCCCATTTATGAAGAATTGATGGCTGCTTTCTGTTCTAGTTACTATTGGCCCATTTATGAAGAATTGATGGCTGCTTGCTATTATTGTTACTATTGGCCCATTTATGAAGAATTGATGGCTGCTTTCTATTCTAGTTACTATTGGCCCATTTATGAAGAATTGATGGCTGCTTTCTGTTCTAGTTACTATTGGCCCATTTATGAAGAATTGATGGCTGCTTTCTGTTCTAGTCACTATTGGCCCATTTATGAAGAATTGATGGCTGCTTTCTATTATTGTTACTATTGGCCCATTTATGAAGAATTGATGGCTGCTTTCTGTTCTAGTTACTATTGGCCCATTTATGAAGAATTGATAGCTGCTTTCTATTATTGTTACTATTGGCCCATTTATGAAGAATTGATGGCTGCTTGCTATTATTGTTACTATTGGCCCATTTATGAAGAATTGATGGCTGCTTTCTATTCTAGTTACTATTGGCCCATTTATGAAGAATTGATGGCTGCTTTCTGTTCTAGTTACTATTGGCCCATTTATGAAGAATTGATGGCTGCTTTCTGTTCTAGTTACTATTGGCCCATTTATGAAGAACTGATGGCTGCTTTCTGTTCTAGTTACTATTGGCCCATTTATGAAGAATTGATGGCTGCTTGCTATTATTGTTACTATTGGCCCATTTATGAAGAATTGATGGCTGCTTTCTGTTCTAGTTACTATTGGCCCATTTATGAAGAATTGATGGCTGCTTTCTGTTCTAGTTACTATTGGCCCATTTATGAAGAATTGATGGCTGCTTTCTGTTCTAGTTACTATTGGCCCATTTATGAAGAATTGATGGCTGCTTTCTGTTCTAGTTACTATTGGCCCATTTATGAAGAATTGATGGCTGCTTGCTATTATTGTTACTATTGGCCCATTTATGAAGAATTGATGGCTGCTTTCTATTCTAGTTACTATTGGCCCATTTATGAAGAATTGATGGCTGCTTTCTGTTCTAGTTACTATTGGCCCATTTATGAAGAATTGATGGCTGCTTTCTGTTCTAGTCACTATTGGCCCATTTATGAAGAATTGATGGCTGCTTTCTATTATTGTTACTATTGGCCCATTTATGAAGAATTGATGGCTGCTTTCTGTTCTAGTCACTATTGGCCCATTTATGAAGAATTGATGGCTGCTTTCTGTTCTAGTTACTATTGGCCCATTTATGAAGAATTGATGGCTGCTTTCTGTTCTAGTTACTATTGGCCCATTTATGAAGAATTGATGGCTGCTTTCTGTTCTAGTTACTATTGGCCCATTTATGAAGAATTGATGGCTGCTTTCTGTTCTAGTTACTATTGGCCCATTTATGAAGAATTGATGGCTGCTTGCTATTATTGTTACTATTGGCCCATTTATGAAGAATTGATGGCTGCTTTCTATTCTAGTTACTATTGGCCCATTTATGAAGAATTGATGGCTGCTTTCTGTTCTAGTTACTATTGGCCCATTTATGAAGAATTGATGGCTGCTTTCTGTTCTAGTCACTATTGGCCCATTTATGAAGAATTGATGGCTGCTTTCTATTATTGTTACTATTGGCCCATTTATGAAGAATTGATGGCTGCTTTCTGTTCTAGTTACTATTGGCCCATTTATGAAGAATTGATAGCTGCTTTCTATTATTGTTACTATTGGCCCATTTATGAAGAATTGATGGCTGCTTGCTATTATTGTTACTATTGGCCCATTTATGAAGAATTGATGGCTGCTTTCTATTCTAGTTACTATTGGCCCATTTATGAAGAATTGATGGCTGCTTTCTGTTCTAGTTACTATTGGCCCATTTATGAAGAATTGATGGCTGCTTTCTGTTCTAGTTACTATTGGCCCATTTATGAAGAATTGATGGCTGCTTTCTGTTCTAGTTACTATTGGCCCATTTATGAAGAATTGATGGCTGCTTGCTATTATTGTTACTATTGGCCCATTTATGAAGAATTGATGGCTGCTTTCTGTTCTAGTTACTATTGGCCCATTTATGAAGAATTGATGGCTGCTTTCTGTTCTAGTTACTATTGGCCCATTTATGAAGAATTGATGGCTGCTTTCTGTTCTAGTTACTATTGGCCCATTTATGAAGAATTGATGGCTGCTTTCTGTTCTAGTTACTATTGGCCCATTTATGAAGAATTGATGGCTGCTTGCTATTATTGTTACTATTGGCCCATTTATGAAGAATTGATGGCTGCTTTCTATTCTAGTTACTATTGGCCCATTTATGAAGAATTGATGGCTGCTTTCTGTTCTAGTTACTATTGGCCCATTTATGAAGAATTGATGGCTGCTTTCTGTTCTAGTCACTATTGGCCCATTTATGAAGAATTGATGGCTGCTTTCTATTATTGTTACTATTGGCCCATTTATGAAGAATTGATGGCTGCTTTCTGTTCTAGTTACTATTGGCCCATTTATGAAGAATTGATAGCTGCTTTCTATTATTGTTACTATTGGCCCATTTATGAAGAATTGATGGCTGCTTGCTATTATTGTTACTATTGGCCCATTTATGAAGAATTGATGGCTGCTTTCTATTCTAGTTACTATTGGCCCATTTATGAAGAATTGATGGCTGCTTTCTGTTCTAGTTACTATTGGCCCATTTATGAAGAATTTATGGCTGCTTTCTGTTCTAGTCACTATTGGCCCATTTATGAAGAATTGATGGCTGCTTTCTATTATTGTTACTATTGGCCCATTTATGAAGAATTGATGGCTGCTTTCTGTTCTAGTTACTATTGGCCCATTTATGAAGAATTGATGGCTGCTTTCTGTTCTAGTCACTATTGGCCCATTTATGAAGAATTGATGGCTGCTTTCTGTTCTAGTTACTATTGGCCCATTTATGAAGAATTGATAGCTGCTTTCTATTATTGTTACTATTGGCCCATTTATGAAGAATTGATGGCTGCTTGCTATTATTGTTACTATTGGCCCATTTATGAAGAATTGATGGCTGCTTTCTATTCTAGTTACTATTGGCCCATTTATGAAGAATTGATGGCTGCTTTCTGTTCTAGTTACTATTGGCCCATTTATGAAGAATTGATGGCTGCTTTCTGTTCTAGTTACTATTGGCCCATTTATGAAGAATTGATGGCTGCTTTCTGTTCTAGTTACTATTGGCCCATTTATGAAGAATTGATGGCTGCTTTCTGTTCTAGTTACTATTGGCCCATTTATGAAGAATTGATGGCTGCTTGCTATTATTGTTACTATTGGCCCATTTATGAAGAATTGATGGCTGCTTTCTATTCTAGTTACTATTGGCCCATTTATGAAGAATTGATGGCTGCTTTCTGTTCTAGTTACTATTGGCCCATTTATGAAGAATTGATGGCTGCTTTCTGTTCTAGTCACTATTGGCCCATTTATGAAGAATTGATGGCTGCTTTCTATTATTGTTACTATTGGCCCATTTATGAAGAATTGATGGCTGCTTTCTGTTCTAGTCACTATTGGCCCATTTATGAAGAATTGATGGCTGCTTTCTGTTCTAGTTACTATTGGCCCATTTATGAAGAATTGATGGCTGCTTTCTGTTCTAGTTACTATTGGCCCATTTATGAAGAATTGATGGCTGCTTTCTGTTCTAGTTACTATTGGCCCATTTATGAAGAATTGATGGCTGCTTTCTGTTCTAGTTACTATTGGCCCATTTATGAAGAATTGATGGCTGCTTGCTATTATTGTTACTATTGGCCCATTTATGAAGAATTGATGGCTGCTTTCTATTCTAGTTACTATTGGCCCATTTATGAAGAATTGATGGCTGCTTTCTGTTCTAGTTACTATTGGCCCATTTATGAAGAATTGATGGCTGCTTTCTGTTCTAGTCACTATTGGCCCATTTATGAAGAATTGATGGCTGCTTTCTATTATTGTTACTATTGGCCCATTTATGAAGAATTGATGGCTGCTTTCTGTTCTAGTTACTATTGGCCCATTTATGAAGAATTGATAGCTGCTTTCTATTATTGTTACTATTGGCCCATTTATGAAGAATTGATGGCTGCTTGCTATTATTGTTACTATTGGCCCATTTATGAAGAATTGATGGCTGCTTTCTATTCTAGTTACTATTGGCCCATTTATGAAGAATTGATGGCTGCTTTCTGTTCTAGTTACTATTGGCCCATTTATGAAGAATTGATGGCTGCTTTCTGTTCTAGTTACTATTGGCCCATTTATGAAGAATTGATGGCTGCTTTCTGTTCTAGTTACTATTGGCCCATTTATGAAGAATTGATGGCTGCTTGCTATTATTGTTACTATTGGCCCATTTATGAAGAATTGATGGCTGCTTTCTGTTCTAGTTACTATTGGCCCATTTATGAAGAATTGATGGCTGCTTTCTGTTCTAGTTACTATTGGCCCATTTATGAAGAATTGATGGCTGCTTTCTGTTCTAGTTACTATTGGCCCATTTATGAAGAATTGATGGCTGCTTTCTGTTCTAGTTACTATTGGCCCATTTATGAAGAATTGATGGCTGCTTGCTATTATTGTTACTATTGGCCCATTTATGAAGAATTGATGGCTGCTTTCTATTCTAGTTACTATTGGCCCATTTATGAAGAATTGATGGCTGCTTGCTATTATTGTTACTATTGGCCCATTTATGAAGAATTGATGGCTGCTTTCTGTTCTAGTTACTATTGGCCCATTTATGAAGAATTGATGGCTGCTTGCTATTATTGTTACTATTGGCCCATTTATGAAGAATTGATGGCTGCTTTCTGTTCTAGTTACTATTGGCCCATTTATGAAGAATTGATGGCTGCTTTCTGTTCTAGTTACTATTGGCCCATTTATGAAGAATTGATGGCTGCTTTCTGTTCTAGTTACTATTGGCCCATTTATGAAGAATTGATGGCTGCTTGCTATTATTGTTACTATTGGCCCATTTATGAAGAATTGATGGCTGCTTTCTATTCTAGTTACTATTGGCCCATTTATGAAGAATTGATGGCTGCTTTCTATTCTAGTTACTATTGGCCCATTTATGAAGAATTGATGGCTGCTTTCTGTTCTAGTTACTATTGGCCCATTTATGAAGAATTGATAGCTGCTTTCTATTATTGTTACTATTGGCCCATTTATGAAGAATTGATGGCTGCTTGCTATTATTGTTACTATTGGCCCATTTATGAAGAATTGATGGCTGCTTTCTATTCTAGTTACTATTGGCCCATTTATGAAGAATTGATGGCTGCTTTCTGTTCTAGTTACTATTGGCCCATTTATGAAGAATTTATGGCTGCTTTCTGTTCTAGTCACTATTGGCCCATTTATGAAGAATTGATGGCTGCTTTCTATTATTGTTACTATTGGCCCATTTATGAAGAATTGATGGCTGCTTTCTGTTCTAGTTACTATTGGCCCATTTATGAAGAATTGATGGCTGCTTTCTGTTCTAGTCACTATTGGCCCATTTATGAAGAATTGATGGCTGCTTTCTGTTCTAGTTACTATTGGCCCATTTATGAAGAATTGATAGCTGCTTTCTATTATTGTTACTATTGGCCCATTTATGAAGAATTGATGGCTGCTTGCTATTATTGTTACTATTGGCCCATTTATGAAGAATTGATGGCTGCTTTCTATTCTAGTTACTATTGGCCCATTTATGAAGAATTGATGGCTGCTTTCTATTATTGTTACTATTGGCCCATTTATGAAGAATTGATGGCTGCTTTCTGTTCTAGTCACTATTGGCCCATTTATGAAGAATTGATGGCTGCTTTCTATTATTGTTACTATTGGCCCATTTATGAAGAATTGATGGCTGCTTTCTGTTCTAGTTACTATTGGCCCTTTTATGAAGAATTGATGGCTGCTTTCTGTTCTAGTTACTATTGGCCCATTTATGAAGAATTGATGGCTGCTTTCTGTTCTAGTTACTATTGGCCCATTTATGAAGAATTGATGGCTGCTTTCTGTTCTAGTTACTATTGGCCCATTTATGAAGAATTGATGGCTGCTTTCTATTATTGTTACTATTGGCCCATTTATGAAGAATTGATGGCTGCTTTCTGTTCTAGTTACTATTGGCCCATTTATGAAGAATTGATGGCTGCTTTCTGTTCTAGTTACTATTGGCCCATTTATGAAGAATTGATGGCTGCTTTCTGTTCTAGTTACTATTGGCCCATTTATGAAGAATTGATGGCTGCTTTCTGTTCTAGTTACTATTGGCCCATTTATGAAGAATTGATGGCTGCTTTCTATTATTGTTACTATTGGCCCATTTATGAAGAATTGATGGCTGCTTTCTGTTCTAGTTACTATTGGCCCATTTATGAAGAATTGATGGCTGCTTTCTGTTCTAGTTACTATTGGCCCATTTATGAAGAATTGATGGCTGCTTTCTGTTCTAGTTACTATTGGCCCATTTATGAAGAATTGATGGCTGCTTTCTGTTGTAGTTACTATTGGCCCATTTATGAAGAATTGATGGCTGCTTTCTGTTCTAGTTACTATTGGCCCATTTATGAAGAATTGATGGCTGCTTTCTGTTCTAGTTACTATTGGCCCATTTATGAAGAATTGATGGCTGCTTTCTGTTCTAGTTACTATTGGCCCATTTATGAAGAATTGATGGCTGCTTTCTATTATTGTTACTATTGGCCCATTTATGAAGAATTGATGGCTGCTTTCTGTTCTAGTTACTATTGGCCCATTTATGAAGAATTGATGGCTGCTTTCTATTATTGTTACTATTGGCCCATTTATGAAGAATTGATGGCTGCTTTCTGTTCTAGTTACTATTGGCCCATTTATGAAGAATTGATGGCTGCTTTCTATTATTGTTACTATTGGCCCATTTATGAAGAATTGATGGCTGCTTTCTGTTCTAGTTACTATTGGCCCATTTATGAAGAATTGATGGCTGCTTTCTGTTCTAGTTACTATTGGCCCATTTATGAAGAATTGATGGCTGCTTTCTGTTCTAGTTACTATTGGCCCATTTATGAAGAATTGATGGCTGCTTTCTATTATTGTTACTATTGGCCCATTTATGAAGAATTGATGGCTGCTTTCTGTTCTAGTTACTATTGGCCCATTTATGAAGAATTGATGGCTGCTTTCTGTTCTAGTTACTATTTGCCCATTTATGAAGAATTGATGGCTGCTTTCTGTTCTAGTTACTATTGGCCCATTTATGAAGAATTGATGGCTGCTTTCTGTTCTAGTTACTATTGGCCCATTTATGAAGAATTGATGGCTGCTTTCTATTATTGTTACTATTGGCCCATTTATGAAGAATTGATGGCTGCTTTCTGTTCTAGTTACTATTGGCCCATTTATGAAGAATTGATGGCTGCTTTCTGTTCTAGTTACTATTGGCCCATTTATGAAGAATTGATGGCTGCTTTCTATTATTGTTACTATTGGCCCATTTATGAAGAATTGATGGCTGCTTTCTGTTCTAGTTACTATTGGCCCATTTATGAAGAATTGATGGCTGCTTTCTGTTCTAGTTACTATTGGCCCATTTATGAAGAATTGATGGCTGCTTTCTAATATTGTTACTATTGGCCCATTTATGAAGAATTGATGGCTGCTTTCTATTATTGTTACTATTGGCCCATTTATGAAGAATTGATGGCTGCTTTCTGTTCTAGTTACTATTGGCCCATTTATGAAGAATTGATGGCTGTTTTCTATTATTGTTACTATTGGCCCATTTATGAAGAATTGATGGCTGCTTTCTGTTCTAGTTACTATTGGCCCATTTATGAAGAATTGATGGCTGCTTTCTATTATTGTTACTATTGGCCCATTTATGAAGAATTGATGGCTGCTTTCTGTTCTAGTTACTATTGGCCCATTTATGAAGAATTGATGGCTGTTTTCTATTATTGTTACTATTGGCCCATTTATGAAGAATTGATGGCTGCTTTCTGTTCTAGTTACTATTGGCCCATTTATGAAGAATTGATGGCTGTTTTCTATTATTGTTACTATTGGCCCATTTATGAAGAATTGATGGCTGCTTTCTGTTCTAGTTACTATTGGCCCATTTATGAAGAATTGATGGCTGCTTTCTAATATTGTTACTATTGGCCCATTTATGAAGAATTGATGGCTGCTTTCTATTATTGTTACTATTGGCCCATTTATGAAGAATTGATGGCTGCTTTCTGTTCTAGTTACTATTGGCCCATTTATGAAGAATTGATGGCTGTTTTCTATTATTGTTACTATTGGCCCATTTATGAAGAATTGATGGCTGCTTTCTGTTCTAGTTACTATTGGCCCATTTATGAAGAATTGATGGCTGCTTTCTATTATTGTTACTATTGGCCCATTTATGAAGAATTGATGGCTGCTTTCTGTTCTAGTTACTATTGGCCCATTTATGAAGAATTGATGGCTGTTTTCTATTACTGTTAGTATTGGCCCATTTATGAAGAATTGATGGCTGCTTTCTGTTCTAGTTACTATTGGCCCATTTATGAAGAATTGATGGCTGTTTTCTATTATTGTTACTATTGGCCCATTTATGAAGAATTGATGGCTGCTTTCTGTTCTAGTTACTATTGGCCCATTTATGAAGAATTGATGGCTGCTTTCTATTATTGTTACTATTGGCCCATTTATGAAGAATTGATGGCTGCTTTCTGTTCTAGTTACTATTGGCCCATTTATGAAGAATTGATGGCTGCTTTCTATTATTGTTACTATTGGCCCATTTATGAAGAATTGATGGCTGCTTTCTGTTCTAGTTACTATTGGCCCATTTATGAAGAATTGATGGCTGCTTTCTGTTCTAGTTACTATTGGCCCATTTATGAAGAATTGATGGCTGCTTTCTATTATTGTTACTATTGGCCCATTTATGAAGAATTGATGGCTGCTTTCTGTTCTAGTTACTATTGGCCCGTTTATGAAGAATTGATGGCTGCTTTCTATTATTGTTACTATTGGCCCATTTATGAAGAATTGATGGCTGCTTTCTGTTCTAGTTACTATTGGCCCATTTATGAAGAATTGATGGCTGTTTTCTATTATTGTTACTATTGGCCCATTTATGAAGAATTGATGGCTGCTTTCTGTTCTAGTTACTATTGGCCCATTTATGAAGAATTGATGGCTGCTTTCTATTATTGTTACTATTGGCCCATTTATGAAGAATTGATTGCTGCTTTCTGTTCTAGTTACTATTGGCCCATTTATGAAGAATTGATGGCTGCTTTCTATTATTGTTACTATTGGCCCATTTATGAAGAATTGATTGCTGCTTTCTGTTCTAGTTACTATTGGCCCATTTATGAAGAATTGATGGCTGCTTTCTGTTCTAGTTACTATTGGCCCATTTATGAAGAATTGATTGCTGCTTTCTGTTCTAGTTACTATTGGCCCATTTATGAAGAATTGATGGCTGCTTTCTGTTCTAGTTACTATTGGCCCATTTATGAAGAATTGATGGCTGCTTTCTGTTCTAGTTACTATTGGCCCATTTATGAAGAATTCATGGCTGCTTTCTGTTCTAGTTACTATTGGCCCATTTATGAAGAATTGATGGCTGCTTTCTGTTCTAGTTACTATTGGCCCATTTATGAAGAATTGATGGCTGCTTTCTGTTCTAGTTACTATTGGCCCATTTATGAAGAATTGATGGCTGCTTTCTGTTCTAGTTACTATTGGCCCATTTATGAAGAATTGATGGCTGCTTTCTATTATTGTTACTATTGGCCCATTTATGAAGAATTGATGGCTGCTTTCTGTTCTAGTTACTATTGGCCCATTTATGAAGAATTGATGGCTGCTTTCTATTATTGTTACTATTGGCCCATTTATGAAGAATTGATGGCTGCTTTCTATTCTTGTTACTATTGGCCCATTTATGAAGAATTGATTGCTGCTTTCTGTTCTAGTTAATATTGGCCCATTTATGAAGAATTGATGGCTGCCTTCTGTTCTAGTTACTATTGGCCCATTTATGAAGAATTGATGGCTGCTTTCTGTTCTAGTTACTATTGGCCCATTTATGAAGAATTGATGGCTGCTTTCTGTTCTAGTTACTATTGGCCCATTTATGAAGAATTGATGGCTTCTTTCTGTTCTAGTTACTATTGGCCCATTTATGAAGAATTGATGGCTGCTTTCTGTTCTAGTTACTATTGGCCCATTTATGAAGAATTGATGGCTGCTTTCTGTTCTAGTTAATATTGGCACATTTATGAAGAATTGATGGCTGCCTTCTGTTCTAGTTACTATTGGCCCATTTATGAAGAATTGATGGCTGCTTTCTGTTCTAGTTACTATTGGCCCATTTATGAAGAATTGATGGCTGCCTTCTGTTCTAGTTACTATTGGCCCATTTATGAAGAATTGATGGCTGCTTTCTGTTCTAGTTACTATTGGCCCATTTATGAAGAATTGATGGCTGCTTTCTGTTCTAGTTACTATTGGCCCATTTATGAAGAATTGATGGCTTCTTTCTGTTCTAGTTACTATTGGCCCATTTATGAAGAATTGATGGCTGCTTTCTGTTCTAGTTACTATTGGCCCATTTATGAAGAATTGATGGCTGCCTTCTGTTCTAGTTACTATTGGCCCATTTATGAAGAATTGATGGCTGCTTTCTGTTCTAGTTACTATTGGCCCATTTATGAAGAATTGATGGCTGCTTTCTGTTCTAGTTACTATTGGCCCATTTATGAAGAATTGATGGCTTCTTTCTGTTCTAGTTACTATTGGCCCATTTATGAAGAATTGATGGCTGCTTTCTGTTCTAGTTACTATTGGCCCATTTATGAAGAATTGATGGCTACTTTCTGTTCTAGTTACTATTGGCCCATTTATGAAGAATTGATGGCTGCTTTCTATTATTGTTAATATTGGCCCATTTATGAAGAATTGATGGCTGCTTTCTGTTCTAGTTAATATTGGCCCATTTATGAAGAATTGATGGCTGCTTTCTGTTCTAGTTACTATTGGCCCATTTATGAAGAATTGATGGCTGCTTTCTATTATTGTTACTATTGGCCCATTTATGAAGAATTGATGGCTGCTTTCTATTGTTGTTACTATTGGCCCATTTATGAAGAATTGATTGCTGCTTTCTGTTCTAGTTACTATTGGCCCATTTATGAATAATTGATGGCTGCTTTCTGTTCTAGTTACTATTGGCCCATTTATGAAGAATTGATGGCTGCTTTCTGTTCTAGTTACTATTGGCCCATTTATGAAGAATTGATGGCTGCTTTCTGTTCTAGTTACTATTGGCCCATTTATGAAGAATCTATGGCTGCTTTCTATTCTTGTTGCTATTGGCCCATTTATGAAGAATTGATGGCTGCTTTCTGTTCTAGTTACAATTGGCCCATTTATGAAGAATTGATGGCTGCTTTCTGTTCTAGTTACTATTGGCCCATTTATGAAGAATTGATGGCTGCTTTCTATTATTGTTACTATTGGCCCATTTATGAAGAATTGATGGCTGCTTTCTGTTCTAGTTACTATCGGCCCATTTATGAAGAATTGATGGCTGCTTTCTGTTCTAGTTACTATTGGCCCATTTATGAAGAATTGATGGCTGCTTTCTGTTCTAGTTACTATTGGCCCATTTATGAAGAATTGATGGCTGCTTTCTGTTCTAGTTACTATTGGCCCATTTATGAAGAATTGATGGTGCTTTCTGTTCTAGTTACTATTGGCCCATTTATGAAGAATTGATGGCTGCTTTCTGTTCTAGTTACTATTGGCCCATTTATGAAGAATTGATGGCTGCTTTCTGTTCTAGTTACTATTGGCCCATTTATGAAGAATTGATGGCTGTTTTCTATTATTGTTACTATTGGCCCATTTATGAAGAATTGATGGCTGCTTTCTGTTCTAGTTAATATTGACCCATTTATGAAGAATTGATGGCTGTTTTCTATTATTGTTACTATTGGCCCATTTATGAAGAATTGATGGCTGCTTTCTGTTCTAGTTACTATTGGCCCATTTATGAAGAATTGATGGCTGCTTTCTAATATTGTTACTATTGGCCCATTTATGAAGAATTGATGGCTGCTTTCTATTATTGTTACTATTGGCCCATTTATGAAGAATTGATGGCTGCTTTCTGTTCTAGTTACTATTGGCCCATTTATGAAGAATTGATGGCTGTTTTCTATTATTGTTACTATTGGCCCATTTATGAAGAATTGATGGCTGCTTTCTGTTCTAGTTACTATTGGCCCATTTATGAAGAATTGATGGCTGCTTTCTATTATTGTTACTATTGGCCCATTTATGAAGAATTGATGGCTGCTTTCTGTTCTAGTTACTATTGGCCCATTTATGAAGAATTGATGGCTGTTTTCTATTATTGTTACTATTGGCCCATTTATGAAGAATTGATGGCTGCTTTCTGTTCTAGTTACTATTGGCCCATTTATGAAGAATTGATGGCTGCCTTCTGTTCTAGTTACTATTGGCCCATTTATGAAGAATTGATGGCTGCTTTCTGTTCTAGTTACTATTGGCCCATTTATGAAGAATTGATGGCTGCTTTCTGTTCTAGTTACTATTGGCCCATTTATGAAGAATTGATGGCTTCTTTCTGTTCTAGTTACTATTGGCCCATTTATGAAGAATTGATGGCTGCTTTCTGTTCTAGTTACTATTGGCCCATTTATGAAGAATTGATGGCTACTTTCTGTTCTAGTTACTATTGGCCCATTTATGAAGAATTGATGGCTGCTTTCTATTATTGTTAATATTGGCCCATTTATGAAGAATTGATGGCTGCTTTCTGTTCTAGTTAATATTGGCCCATTTATGAAGAATTGATGGCTGCTTTCTGTTCTAGTTACTATTGGCCCATTTATGAAGAATTGATGGCTGCTTTCTATTATTGTTACTATTGGCCCATTTATGAAGAATTGATGGCTGCTTTCTATTGTTGTTACTATTGGCCCATTTATGAAGAATTGATTGCTGCTTTCTGTTCTAGTTACTATTGGCCCATTTATGAATAATTGATGGCTGCTTTCTGTTCTAGTTACTATTGGCCCATTTATGAAGAATTGATGGCTGCTTTCTGTTCTAGTTACTATTGGCCCATTTATGAAGAATTGATGGCTGCTTTCTGTTCTAGTTACTATTGGCCCATTTATGAAGAATCTATGGCTGCTTTCTATTCTTGTTGCTATTGGCCCATTTATGAAGAATTGATGGCTGCTTTCTGTTCTAGTTACAATTGGCCCATTTATGAAGAATTGATGGCTGCTTTCTGTTCTAGTTACTATTGGCCCATTTATGAAGAATTGATGGCTGCTTTCTATTATTGTTACTATTGGCCCATTTATGAAGAATTGATGGCTGCTTTCTGTTCTAGTTACTATCGGCCCATTTATGAAGAATTGATGGCTGCTTTCTGTTCTAGTTACTATTGGCCCATTTATGAAGAATTGATGGCTGCTTTCTGTTCTAGTTACTATTGGCCCATTTATGAAGAATTGATGGCTGCTTTCTGTTCTAGTTACTATTGGCCCATTTATGAAGAATTGATGGTGCTTTCTGTTCTAGTTACTATTGGCCCATTTATGAAGAATTGATGGCTGCTTTCTGTTCTAGTTACTATTGGCCCATTTATGAAGAATTGATGGCTGCTTTCTGTTCTAGTTACTATTGGCCCATTTATGAAGAATTGATGGCTGCTTTCTGTTCTAGTTACTATTGGCCCATTTATGAAGAATTGATGGCTTCTTTCTGTTCTAGTTACTATTGGCCCATTTATGAAGAATTGATGGCTGCTTTCTGTTCTAGTTACTATTGGCCCATTTATGAAGAATTGATGGCTGCTTTCTATTCTTGTTACTATTGGCCCATTTATGAAGAATTGATGGCTGCTTTCTATTCTTGTTACTATTGGCCCATTTATGAAGAATTGATTGCTGCTTTCTGTTCTAGTTACTATTGGCCCATTTATGAAGAATTGATGGCTGCTTTCTGTTCTAGTTACTATTGGCCCATTTATGAAGAGTTGATGGCTGCTTTCTGTTCTAGTTACTATTGGCCCATTTATGAAGAATTGATGGCTGCTTTCTATTATTGTTACTATTGGCCCATTTATGAAGAATTGATGGCTGCTTTCTGTTCTAGTTACTATTGGCCCATTTATGAAGAATTGATGGCTGCTTTCTGTTCTAGTTACTATTGGCCCATTTATGAAGAATTGATAGCTGCTTTCTGTTCTAGTTACTATTGGCCCATTTATGAAGAATTGATGGCTGCTTTCTGTTCTAGTTACTATTGGCCCATTTATGAAGAATTGATGGCTGCTTTCTGTTCTAGTTACTATTGGCCCATTTATGAAGAATTGATTGCTGCTTTCTGTTCTAGTTACTATTGGCCCATTTATGAAGAATTGATGGCTGCTTTCTGTTCTAGTTACTATTGGCCCATTTATGAAGAATTGATGGCTGCTTTCTGTTCTAGTTACTATTGGCCCATTTATGAAGAATTCATGGCTGCTTTCTGTTCTAGTTACTATTGGCCCATTTATGAAGAATTGATGGCTGCTTTCTGTTCTAGTTACTATTGGCCCATTTATGAAGAATTGATGGCTGCTTTCTGTTCTAGTTACTATTGGCCCATTTATGAAGAATTGATGGCTGCTTTCTGTTCTAGTTACTATTGGCCCATTTATGAAGAATTGATGGCTGCTTTCTATTATTGTTACTATTGGCCCATTTATGAAGAATTGATGGCTGCTTTCTATTCTTGTTACTATTGGCCCATTTATGAAGAATTGATTGCTGCTTTCTGTTCTAGTTAATATTGGCCCATTTATGAAGAATTGATGGCTGCCTTCTGTTCTAGTTACTATTGGCCCATTTATGAAGAATTGATGGCTGCTTTCTGTTCTAGTTACTATTGGCCCATTTATGAAGAATTGATGGCTGCTTTCTGTTCTAGTTACTATTGGCCCATTTATGAAGAATTGATGGCTGCTTTCTGTTCTAGTTACTATTGGCCCATTTATGAAGAATTGATGGCTGCTTTCTATTATTGTTACTATTGGCCCATTTATGAAGAATTGATGGCTGCTTTCTATTCTTGTTACTATTGGCCCATTTATGAAGAATTGATTGCTGCTTTCTGTTCTAGTTAATATTGGCCCATTTATGAAGAATTGATGGCTGCCTTCTGTTCTAGTTACTATTGGCCCATTTATGAAGAATTGATGGCTGCTTTCTGTTCTAGTTACTATTGGCCCATTTATGAAGAATTGATGGCTGCTTTCTGTTCTAGTTACTATTGGCCCATTTATGAAGAATTGATGGCTTCTTTCTGTTCTAGTTACTATTGGCCCATTTATGAAGAATTGATGGCTGCTTTCTGTTCTAGTTACTATTGGCCCATTTATGAAGAATTGATGGCTGCTTTCTGTTCTAGTTAATATTGGCCCATTTATGAAGAATTGATGGCTGCCTTCTGTTCTAGTTACTATTGGCCCATTTATGAAGAATTGATGGCTGCTTTCTGTTCTAGTTACTATTGGCCCATTTATGAAGAATTGATGGCTGCCTTCTGTTCTAGTTACTATTGGCCCATTTATGAAGAATTGATGGCTGCTTTCTGTTCTAGTTACTATTGGCCCATTTATGAAGAATTGATGGCTGCTTTCTGTTCTAGTTACTATTGGCCCATTTATGAAGAATTGATGGCTTCTTTCTGTTCTAGTTACTATTGGCCCATTTATGAAGAATTGATGGCTGCTTTCTGTTCTAGTTACTATTGGCCCATTTATGAAGAATTGATGGCTGCTTTCTGTTCTAGTTAATATTGGCCCATTTATGAAGAATTGATGGCTGTTTTCTATTATTGTTACTATTGGCCCATTTATGAAGAATTGATGGCTGCTTTCTGTTCTAGTTACTATTGGCCCATTTATGAAGAATTGATGGCTGCTTTCTAATATTGTTACTATTGGCCCATTTATGAAGAATTGATGGCTGCTTTCTATTATTGTTACTATTGGCCCATTTATGAAGAATTGATGGCTGCTTTCTGTTCTAGTTACTATTGGCCCATTTATGAAGAATTGATGGCTGTTTTCTATTATTGTTACTATTGGCCCATTTATGAAGAATTGATGGCTGCTTTCTGTTCTAGTTACTATTGGCCCATTTATGAAGAATTGATGGCTGCTTTCTATTATTGTTACTATTGGCCCATTTATGAAGAATTGATGGCTGCTTTCTATTATTGTTACTATTGGCCCATTTATGAAGAATTGATGGCTGCTTTCTGTTCTAGTTACTATTGGCCCATTTATGAAGAATTGATGGCTGTTTTCTATTATTGTTACTATTGGCCCATTTATGAAGAATTGATGGCTGCTTTCTGTTCTAGTTACTATTGGCCCATTTATGAAGAATTGATGGCTGCTTTCTATTATTGTTACTATTGGCCCATTTATGAAGAATTGATGGCTGCTTTCTGTTCTAGTTACTATTGGCCCATTTATGAAGAATTGATGGCTGTTTTCTATTATTGTTACTATTGGCCCATTTATGAAGAATTGATGGCTGCTTTCTGTTCTAGTTACTATTGGCCCATTTATGAAGAATTGATGGCTGCTTTCTATTATTGTTACTATTGGCCCATTTATGAAGAATTGATGGCTGCCTTCTGTTCTAGTTACTATTGGCCCATTTATGAAGAATTGATGGCTGCTTTCTGTTCTAGTTACTATTGGCCCATTTATGAAGAATTGATGGCTGCCTTCTGTTCTAGTTACTATTGGCCCATTTATGAAGAATTGATGGCTGCTTTCTGTTCTAGTTACTATTGGCCCATTTATGAAGAATTGATGGCTGCTTTCTGTTCTAGTTACTATTGGCCCATTTATGAAGAATTGATGGCTTCTTTCAGTTCTAGTTACTATTGGCCCATTTATGAAGAATTGATGGCTGCTTTCTGTTCTAGTTACTATTGGCCCATTTATGAAGAATTGATGGCTACTTTCTGTTCTAGTTACTATTGGCCCATTTATGAAGAATTGATGGCTGCTTTCTATTATTGTTAATATTGGCCCATTTATGAAGAATTGATGGTTGCTTTCTGTTCTAGTTAATATTGGCCCATTTATGAAGAATTGATGGCTGCTTTCTGTTCTAGTTACTATTGGCCCATTTATGAAGAATTGATGGCTGCTTTCTATTATTGTTACTATTGGCCCATTTATGAAGAATTGATGGCTGCTTTCTATTGTTGTTACTATTGGCCCATTTATGAAGAATTGATTGCTGCTTTCTGTTCTAGTTACTATTGGCCCATTTATGAATAATTGATGGCTGCTTTCTATTATTGTTACTATTGGCCCATTTATGAAGAATTGATGGCTGCTTTCTATTGTTGTTACTATTGGCCCATTTATGAAGAATTGATGGCTTCTTTCTGTTCTAGTTACTATTGGCCCATTTATGAAGAATTGATGGCTGCTTTCTGTTCTAGTTACTATTGGCCCATTTATGAAGAATTGATGGCTGCTTTCTGTTCTAGTTACTATTGGCCCATTTATGAAGAATCTATGGCTGCTTTCTATTCTTGTTGCTATTGGCCCATTTATGAAGAATTGATGGCTACTTTCTGTTCTAGTTACTATTGGCCCATTTATGAAGAATTGATGGCTGCTTTCTATTATTGTTAATATTGGCCCATTTATGAAGAATTGATGGTTGCTTTCTGTTCTAGTTAATATTGGCCCATTTATGAAGAATTGATGGCTGCTTTCTGTTCTAGTTACTATTGGCCCATTTATGAAGAATTGATGGCTGCTTTCTATTATTGTTACTATTGGCCCATTTATGAAGAATTGATGGCTGCTTTCTATTGTTGTTACTATTGGCCCATTTATGAAGAATTGATGGCTGCTTTCTGTTCTAGTTACTATTGGCCCATTTATGAAGAATTGATGGCTGCTTTCTATTATTGTTACTATTGGCCCATTTATGAAGAATTGATGGCTGCTTTCTATTGTTGTTACTATTGGCCCATTTATGAAGAATTGATGGCTTCTTTCTGTTCTAGTTACTATTGGCCCATTTATGAAGAATTGATGGCTGCTTTCTGTTCTAGTTACTATTGGCCCATTTATGAAGAATTGATGGCTGCTTTCTGTTCTAGTTACTATTGGCCCATTTATGAAGAATCTATGGCTGCTTTCTATTCTTGTTGCTATTGGCCCATTTATGAAGAATTGATGGCTGCTTTCTGTTCTAGTTACAATTGGCCCATTTATGAAGAATTGATGGCTGCTTTCTGTTCTAGTTACTATTGGCCCATTTATGAAGAATTGATGGCTGCTTTCTATTATTGTTACTATTGGCCCATTTATGAAGAATTGATGGCTGCTTTCTGTTCTAGTTACTATCGGCCCATTTATGAAGAATTGATGGCTGCTTTCTGTTCTAGTTACTATTGGCCCATTTATGAAGAATTGATGGCTGCTTTCTGTTCTAGTTACTATTGGCCCATTTATGAAGAATTGATGGCTGCTTTCTGTTCTAGTTACTATTGGCCCATTTATGAAGAATTGATGGTGCTTTCTGTTCTAGTTACTATTGGCCCATTTATGAAGAATTGATGGCTGCTTTCTGTTCTAGTTACTATTGGCCCATTTATGAAGAATTGATGGCTGCTTTCTGTTCTAGTTACTATTGGCCCATTTATGAAGAATTGATGGCTGCTTTCTGTTCTAGTTACTATTGGCCCATTTATGAAGAATTGATGGCTTCTTTCTGTTCTAGTTACTATTGGCCCATTTATGAAGAATTGATGGCTGCTTTCTGTTCTAGTTACTATTGGCCCATTTATGAAGAATTGATGGCTGCTTTCTATTCTTGTTACTATTGGCCCATTTATGAAGAATTGATGGCTGCTTTCTATTCTTGTTACTATTGGCCCATTTATGAAGAATTGATTGCTGCTTTCTGTTCTAGTTACTATTGGCCCATTTATGAAGAATTGATGGCTGCTTTCTGTTCTAGTTACTATTGGCCCATTTATGAAGAGTTGATGGCTGCTTTCTGTTCTAGTTACTATTGGCCTATTTATGAAGAATTGATGGCTGCTTTCTATTATTGTTACTATTGGCCCATTTATGAAGAATTGATGGCTGCTTTCTGTTCTAGTTACTATTGGCCCATTTATGAAGAATTGATAGCTGCTTTCTGTTCTAGTTACTATTGGCCCATTTATGAAGAATTGATGGCTGCTTTCTGTTCTAGTTACTATTGGCCCATTTATGAAGAATTGATGGCTGCTTTCTGTTCTAGTTACTATTGGCCCATTTATGAAGAATTGATGGCTGCTTTCTGTTCTAGTTACTATTGGCCCATTTATGAAGAATTGATGGCTTCTTTCTGTTCTAGTTACTATTGGCCCATTTATGAAGAATTGATGGCTGCTTTCTGTTCTAGTTACTATTGGCCCATTTATGAAGAATTGATGGCTGCTTTCTATTATTGTTACTATTGGCCCATTTATGAAGAATTGATGGCTGCTTTCTATTCTTGTTACTATTGGCCCATTTATGAAGAATTGATTGCTGCTTTCTGTTCTAGTTACTATTGGCCCATTTATGAAGAATTGATGGCTGCTTTCTGTTCTATTTACTATTGGCCCATTTATGAAGAATTGATGGCTGCTTTCTGTTCTAGTTACTATTGGCCCATTTATGAAGAATTGATGGCTGCTTTCTGTTCTAGTTACTATTGGCCCATTTATGAAGAATTGATGGCTTCTTTCTGTTCTAGTTACTATTGGCCCATTTATGAAGAATTGATGGCTGCTTTCTGTTCTAGTTACTATTGGCCCATTTATGAAGAATTGATGGCTGCTTTCTGTTCTAGTTACTATTGGCCCATTTATGAAGAATTGATGGCTGCTTTCTGTTCTAGTTACTATTGGCCCATTTATGAAGAATTGATGGCTGCTTTCTGTTCTAGTTACTATTGGCCCATTTATGAAGAATTGATGGCTGCTTTCTGTTCTAGTTACTATTGGCCCATTTATGAAGAATTGATGGCTGCTTTCTATTATTGTTACTATTGGCCCATTTATGAAGAATTGATGGCTGCTTTCTATTATTGTTACTATTGGCCCATTTATGAAGAATTGATGGTGCTTTCTGTTCTAGTTACTATTGGCCCATTTATGAAGAATTGATGGCTGCTTTCTGTTGTAGTTACTATTGGCCCATTTATGAAGAATTGATGGCTGCTTTCTATTATTGTTACTATTGGCCCATTTATGAAGAATTGATGGCTGCTTTCTGTTCTAGTTACTATTGGCCCATTTATGAAGAATCTATGGCTGCTTTCTGTTCTAGTTACTATTGGCCCATTTATGAAGAATCTATGGCTGCTTTCTATTATTGTTACTATTGGCCCATTTATGAAGAATTGATGGCTGCTTTCTATTATTGTTACTATTGGCCCATTTATAAAGAATTGATGGCTGCTTTCTGTTCTAGTTACTATTGGCCCATTTATGAAGAATTGATGGCTGCTTTCTGTTCTAGTTACTATTGGCCCATTTATGAAGAATTGATGGCTTCTTTCTGTTCTAGTTACTATTGGCCCATTTATGAAGAATTGATGGCTTCTTTCTGTTCTAGTTACTATTGGCCCATTTATGAAGAATTGATGGCTGCTTTCTATTATTGTTACTATTGGCCCATTTATGAAGAATTGATGGCTGCTTTCTATTATTGTTACTATTGGCCCATTTATGAAGAATTGATGGCTGCTTTCTGTTCTAGTTACTATTGGCCCATTTATGAAGAATTGATGGCTGCTTTCTATTATTGTTACTATTTGCCCATTTATGAAGAATTGATGGCTTCTTTCTGTTCTAGTTACTATTGGCCCATTTATGAAGAATTGATGGCTGCTTTCTATTATTGTTACTATTGGCCCATTTATGAAGAATTGATGGCTGCTTTCTGTTCTAGTTACTATTGGCCCATTTATGAAGAATTGATGGCTGCTTTCTATTATTGTTACTATTGGCCCATTTATGAAGAATTGATGGCTGCTTTCTATTATTGTTACTATTGGCCCATTTATAAAGAATTGATGGCTGCTTTCTGTTCTAGTTACTATTGGCCCATTTATGAAGAATCTATGGCTGCTTTCTGTTCTAGTTACTATTGGCCCATTTATGAAGAATCTATGGCTGCTTTCTATTATTGTTACTATTGGCCCATTTATAAAGAATTGATGGCTGCTTTCTGTTCTAGTTACTATTGGCCCATTTATGAAGAATTGATGGCTGCTTTCTATTATTGTTACTATTGGCCCATTTATGAAGAATTGATGGCTGCTTTCTGTTCTAGTTACTATTGGCCCATTTATGAAGAATCTATGGCTGCTTTCTGTTCTAGTTACTATTGGCCCATTTATGAAGAATTGATGGCTGCTTTCTATTATTGTTACTATTGGCCCATTTATGAAGAATTGATGGCTGCTTTCTGTTCTAGTTACTATTGGCCCATTTATGAAGAATTGATGGCTGCTTTCTGTTCTAGTTACTATTGGCCCATTTATGAAGAATTGATGGCTTCTTTCTGTTCTAGTTACTATTGGCCCATTTATGAAGAATTGATGGCTTCTTTCTGTTCTAGTTACTATTGGCCCATTTATGAAGAATTGATGGCTGCTTTCTATTATTGTTACTATTTGCCCATTTATGAAGAATTGATGGCTTCTTTCTGTTCTAGTTACTATTGGCCCATTTATGAAGAATTGATGGCTGCTTTCTATTATTGTTACTATTGGCCCATTTATGAAGAATTGATGGCTGCTTTCTGTTCTAGTTACTATTGGCCCATTTATGAAGAATTGATGGCTGCTTTCTATTATTGTTACTATTTGCCCAGTTATGAAGAATTGATGGCTTCTTTCTGTTCTAGTTACTATTGGCCCATTTATGAAGAATTGATGGCTGCTTTCTATTATTGTTACTATTGGCCCATTTATGAAGAATTGATGGCTGCTTTCTGTTCTAGTTACTATTGGCCCATTTATGAAGAATTGATGGCTGCTTTCTATTATTGTTACTATTTGCCCAGTTATGAAGAATTGATGGCTGCTTTCTGTTCTAGTTACTATTGGCCCATTTATGAAGAATTGATGGCTGCTTTCTATTATTGTTACTATTGGCCCATTTATGAAGAATTGATGGCTGCTTTCTGTTCTAGTTACTATTGGCCCATTTATGAAGAATTGATGGCTGCTTTCTGTTCTAGTTACTATTGGCCCATTTATGAAGAATTGATGGCTGCTTTCTATTATTGTTACTATTTGCCCATTTATGAAGAATTGATGGCTGCTTTCTGTTCTAGTTACTATTGGCCCATTTATGAAGAATTGATGGCTGCTTTCTATTATTGTTACTATTGGCCCATTTATGAAGAATTGATGGCTGCTTTCTGTTCTAGTTACTATTGGCCCATTTATGAAGAATTGATGGCTGCTTTCTGTTCTAGTTACTATTGGCCCATTTATGAAGAATTGATGGCTGCTTTCTATTATTGTTACTATTGGCCCATTTATGAAGAATTGATGGCTGCTTTCTGTTCTAGTTACTATTGGCCCATTTATGAAGAATTGATGGCTGCTTTCTATTATTGTTACTATTTGCCCATTTATGAAGAATTGATGGCTGCTTTCTGTTCTAGTTACTATTGGCCCATTTATGAAGAATTGATGGCTGCTTTCTATTATTGTTACTATTGGCCCATTTATGAAGAATTGATGGCTGCTTTCTGTTCTAGTTACTATTGGCCCATTTATGAAGAATTGATGGCTGCTTTCTGTTCTAGTTACTATTGGCCCATTTATGAAGAATTGATGGCTGCTTTCTATTATTGTTACTATTTGCCCATTTATGAAGAATTGATGGCTTCTTTCTGTTCTAGTTACTATTGGCCCATTTATGAAGAATTGATGGCTGCTTTCTATTATTGTTACTATTGGCCCATTTATGAAGAATTGATGGCTGCTTTCTGTTCTAGTTACTATTGGCCCATTTATGAAGAATTGATGGCTGCTTTCTATTATTGTTACTATTTGCCCAGTTATGAAGAATTGATGGCTGCTTTCTATTATTGTTACTATTGGCCCATTTTTTTTTTTTTTTTTTTTTTTTTTTTTTTTTTTTTTCGAACGTCCCCGGCCTCACACTAACCCACCCTCACCCGACCGCGGAGGGCTCGTCCCCATTACGTAGGGACGCGTACACACTACAGTCCGGACTATAACGGGTAAGCGAAAACTAATGGCAACGAGAACATAAAACAGCTACAGAAATTAATCACAAGCTGAATAACGTTATAATAAACATGAACTACGTATAACAAGAACGATAATACATTTTTATACAATAATTTACAAATTTACGTCAGCATATAAGCTACGTTTTATATTACAAACACTACTATTAAAATCAATAAAATCATAGTATATCTTAAAATCGTTACATAATCTACGAAAAGGAAAATTACATTCACAGTTCGTTCTATAAAAATCTAAAGAAAGAGGACGATAGTGTCGTGAAAATCTTGCTGGAATACTGAAATTCAGGTTATAAAGCAAAAACTCAGAATCGATATCACCTTTAATTAGATTAAAAACAAAACAAACCCCTAAAACAGTCCTTCTACGTTCCAAAGTTGGAAGTTTTATCAAACCTAATCTAGCCTCATATGACGGAAACCCATTGGCATAATCCCATCCTATGAAGAATTGATGGCTTCTTTCTGTTCTAGTTACTATTGGCCCATTTATGAAGAATTGATGGCTGCTTTCTATTATTGTTACTATTTGCCCATTTATGAAGAATTGATGGCTGCTTTCTATTATTGTTACTATTGGCCCATTTATGAAGAATTGATGGCTGCTTTCTGTTCTAGTTACTATTGGCCCATTTATGAAGAATTGATGGCTTCTTTCTGTTCTAGTTACTATTGGCCCATTTATGAAGAATTGATGGCTGCTTTCTGTTCTAGTTACTATTGGCCCATTTATGAAGAATTGATGGCTGCTTTCTATTATTGTTACTATTGGCCCATTTATGAAGAATTGATGGCTGCTTTCTATTATTGTTACTATTGGCCCATTTATGAAAAATTGATGGCTGCTTTCTGTTCTAGTTACTATTGGCCCATTTATGAAGAATTGATGGCTGCTTTCTGTTCTAGTTACTATTGGCCCATTTATGAAGAATCTATGGCTGCTTTCTATTATTGTTACTATTGGCCCATTTATGAAGAATTGATGGCTGCTTTCTGTTCTAGTTACTATTGGCCCATTTATGAAGAATCTATGGCTGCTTTCTGTTCTAGTTACTATTGGCCCATTTATGAAGAATTGATGGCTGCTTTCTATTATTGTTACTATTGGCCCATTTATGAAGAATTGATGGTGCTTTCTGTTCTAGTTACTATTGGCCCATTTATGAAGAATTGATGGCTGCTTTCTATTATTGTTACTATTGGCCCATTTATGAAGAATTGATGGCTGCTTTCTGTTCTAGTTACTATTGGCCCATTTATGAAGAATTGATGGCTGCTTTCTGTTCTAGTTACTATTGGCCCATTTATGAAGAATTGATGGCTGCTTTCTATTATTGTTACTATTGGCCCATTTATGAAGAATTGATGGCTGCTTTCTATTCTAGTTACTATTGGCCCATTTATGAAGAATTGATGGCTGCTTTCTGTTCTAGTTACTATTGGCCCATTTATGAAGAATTGATGGCTGCTTTCTATTATTGTTACTATTGGCCCATTTATGAAGAATTGATGGCTGCTTTCTGTTCTAGTTACTATTGGCCCATTTATGAAGAATTGATGGCTGCTTTCTGTTCTAGTTACTATTGGCCCATTTATGAAGAATTGATGGCTGCTTTCTATTATTGTTACTATTGGCCCATTTATGAAGAATTGATGGCTGCTTTCTGTTCTAGTTACTATTGGCCCATTTATGAAGAATTGATGGCTGCTTTCTGTTCTAGTTACTATTGGCCCATTTATGAAGAATTGATGGCTGCTTTCTATTCTAGTTACTATTGGCCCATTTATGAAGAATTGATGGCTGCTTTCTGTTCTAGTTACTATTGGCCCATTTATGAAGAATTGATGGCTGCTTTCTAATATTGTTACTATTGGCCCATTTATGAAGAATTGATGGCTGCTTTCTATTATTGTTACTATTGGCCCATTTATGAAGAATTGATGGCTGCTTTCTGTTCTAGTTACTATTGGCCCATTTATGAAGAATTGATGGCTGTTTTCTATTATTGTTACTATTGGCCCATTTATGAAGAATTGATGGCTGCTTTCTGTTCTAGTTACTATTGGCCCATTTATGAGGAATTGATGGCTGCTTTCTATTATTGTTACTATTGGCCCATTTATGAAGAATTGATGGCTGCTTTCTGTTCTAGTTACTATTGGCCCATTTATGAAGAATTGATGGCTGTTTTCTATTATTGTTACTATTGGCCCATTTATGAAGAATTGATGGCTGCTTTCTGTTCTAGTTACTATTGGCCCATTTATGAAGAATTGATGGCTGCTTTCTATTATTGTTACTATTGGCCCATTTATGAAGAATTGACGGCTGCTTTCTGTTCTAGTTACTATTGGCCCATTTATGAAGAATTGATGGCTGCCTTCTGTTCTAGTTACTATTGGCCCATTTATGAAGAATTGATGGCTGCTTTCTGTTCTAGTTACTATTGGCCCATTTATGAAGAATTGATGGCTGCTTTCTGTTCTAGTTACTATTGGCCCATTTATGAAGAATTGATGGCTTCTTTCTGTTCTAGTTACTATTGGCCCATTTATGAAGAATTGATGGCTGCTTTCTGTTCTAGTTACTATTGGCCCATTTATGAAGAATTGATGGCTACTTTCTGTTCTAGTTACTATTGGCCCATTTATGAAGAATTGATGGCTGCTTTCTATTATTGTTAATATTGGCCCATTTATGAAGAATTGATGGCTGCTTTCTGTTCTAGTTAATATTGGCCCATTTATGAAGAATTGATGGCTGCTTTCTGTTCTAGTTACTATTGGCCCATTTATGAAGAATTGATGGCTGCTTTCTATTATTGTTACTATTGGCCCATTTATGAAGAATTGATGGCTGCTTTCTATTATTGTTACTATTGGCCCATTTATGAAGAATTGATGGCTGCTTTCTGTTCTAGTTACTATTGGCCCATTTATGAAGAATTGATGGCTGCTTTCTGTTCTAGTTACTATTGGCCCATTTATGAAGAATCTATGGCTGCTTTCTATTCTTGTTGATATTGGCCCATTTATGAAGAATTGATGGCTGCTTTCTGTTCTAGTTACAATTGGCCCATTTATGAAGAATTGATGGCTGCTTTCTGTTCTAGTTACTATTGGCCCATTTATGAAGAATTGATGGCTGCTTTCTATTATTGTTACTATTGGCCCATTTATGAAGAATTGATGGCTGCTTTCTGTTCTAGTTACTATCGGCCCATTTATGAAGAATTGATGGCTGCTTTCTGTTCTAGTTACTATTGGCCCATTTATGAAGAATTGATGGCTGCTTTCTGTTCTAGTTACTATTGGCCCATTTATGAAGAATTGATGGCTGCTTTCTGTTCTAGTTACTATTGGCCCATTTATGAAGAATTGATGGCTGCTTTCTGTTCTAGTTACTATTGGCCCATTTATGAAGAATTGATGGCTGCTTTCTGTTCTAGTTACTATTGGCCCATTTATGAAGAATTGATGGTGCTTTCTGTTCTAGTTACTATTGGCCCATTTATGAAGAATTGATGGCTGCTTTCTGTTCTAGTTACTATTGGCCCATTTATGAAGAATTGATGGCTGCTTTCTGTTCTAGTTACTATTGGCCCATTTATGAAGAATTGATGGCTGCTTTCTGTTCTAGTTACTATTGGCCCATTTATGAAGAATTGATGGCTTCTTTCTGTTCTAGTTACTATTGGCCCATTTATGAAGAATTGATGGCTGCTTTCTGTTCTAGTTACTATTGGCCCATTTATGAAGAATTGATGGCTGCTTTCTATTCTTGTTACTATTGGCCCATTTATGAAGAATTGATGGCTGCTTTCTATTCTTGTTACTATTGGCCCATTTATGAAGAATTGATTGCTGCTTTCTGTTCTAGTTACTATTGGCCCATTTATGAAGAATTAATGGCTGCTTTCTGTTCTAGTTACTATTGGCCCATTTATGAAGAATTGATGGCTGCTTTCTATTATTGTTACTATTGGCCCATTTATGAAGAATTGATGGCTGCTTTCTGTTCTAGTTACTATTGGCCCATTTATGAAGAATTGATGGCTGCTTTCTGTTCTAGTTACTATTGGCCCATTTATGAAGAATTGATAGCTGCTTTCTGTTCTAGTTACTATTGGCCCATTTATGAAGAATTGATGGCTGCTTTCTGTTCTAGTTACTATTGGCCCATTTATGAAGAATTGATGGCTGCTTTCTGTTCTAGTTACTATTGGCCCATTTATGAAGAATTGATGGCTGCTTTCTGTTCTAGTTACTATTGGCCCATTTATGAAGAATTGATGGCTTCTTTCTGTTCTAGTTACTATTGGCCCATTTATGAAGAATTGATGGCTGCTTTCTGTTCTAGTTACTATTGGCCCATTTATGAAGAATTGATGGCTGCTTTCTATTATTGTTACTATTGGCCCATTTATGAAGAATTGATGGCTGCTTTCTATTCTTGTTACTATTGGCCCATTTATGAAGAATTGATTGCTGCTTTCTGTTCTAGTTACTATTGGCCCATTTATGAAGAATTGATGGCTGCTTTCTGTTCTATTTACTATTGGCCCATTTATGAAGAATTGATGGCTGCTTTCTGTTCTAGTTACTATTGGCCCATTTATGAAGAATTGATGGCTGCTTTCTGTTCTAGTTACTATTGGCCCATTTATGAAGAATTTATGGCTTCTTTCTGTTCTAGTTACTATTGGCCCATTTATGA
This sequence comes from Sarcophaga subvicina, assembly GCA_936449025.2. Taxonomy (NCBI): domain Eukaryota; kingdom Metazoa; phylum Arthropoda; class Insecta; order Diptera; family Sarcophagidae; genus Sarcophaga; species Sarcophaga subvicina. The sequence continues at coordinate 14,876,890 of OW388083.2, read as the reverse complement.
AGAATTGATGGCTGCTTTCTGTTCTAGTTACTATTGGCCCATTTATGAAGAATTGATGGCTGCTTTCTGTTCTAGTTACTATTGGCCCATTTATGAAGAATTGATGGCTGCTTTCTGTTCTAGTTACTATTGGCCCATTTATGAAGAATTGATGGCTGCTTTCTATTATTGTTACTATTGGCCCATTTATGAAGAATTGATGGCTGCTTTCTATTATTGTTACTATTGGCCCATTTATGAAGAATTGATGGCTGCTTTCTGTTCTAGTTACTATTGGCCCATTTATGAAGAATCTATGGCTGCTTTCTGTTCTAGTTACTATTGGCCCATTTATGAAGAATCTATGGCTGCTTTCTGTTCTAGTTACTATTGGCCCATTTATGAAGAATTGATGGCTGCTTTCTGTTCTAGTTACTATTGGCCCATTTATGAAGAATTGATGGCTGCTTTCTGTTCTAGTTACTATTGGCCCATTTATGAAGAATTGATGGCTGCTTTCTGTTCTAGTTACTATTGGCCCATTTATGAAGAATTGATGGCTGCTTTCTGTTCTAGTTACTATTGGCCCATTTATGAAGAATTGATGGCTGCTTTCTATTATTGTTACTATTGGCCCATTTATGAAGAATTGATGGCTGCTTTCTATTATTGTTACTATTGGCCCATTTATGAAGAATTGATGGCTGCTTTCTGTTCTAGTTACTATTGGCCCATTTATGAAGAATCTATGGCTGCTTTCTGCTCTAGTTACTATTGGCCCATTTATGAAGAATTGATGGCTGCTTTCTGTTCTAGTTACTATTGGCCCATTTATGAAGAATTAATGGCTGCTTTCTGTTCTAGTTACTATTGGCCCATTTATGAAGAATTGATGGCTGCTTTCTATTATTGTTACTATTGGCCCATTTATGAAGAATTGATGGCTGCTTTCTGTTCTAGTTACTATTGGCCCATTTATGAAGAATTGATGGCTGCTTTCTGTTCTAGTTACTATTGGCCCATTTATGAAGAATCTATGGCTGCTTTCTGTTCTAGTTACTATTGGCCCATTTATGAAGAATTGATGGCTGCTTTCTGTTCTAGTTACTATTGGCCCATTTATGAAGAATTGATGGCTGCTTTCTATTATTGTTACTATTGGCCCATTTATGAAGAATTGATGGCTGCTTTCTATTATTGTTACTATTGGCCCATTTATGAAGAATTGATGGCTGCTTTCTGTTCTAGTTACTATTGGCCCATTTATGAAGAATCTATGGCTGCTTTCTGTTCTAGTTACTATTGGCCCATTTATGAAGAATCTATGGCTGCTTTCTATTATTGTTACTATTGGCCCATTTATAAAGAATTGATGGCTGCTTTCTGTTCTAGTTACTATTGGCCCATTTATGAAGAATTGATGGCTGCTTTCTATTATTGTTACTATTGGCCCATTTATGAAGAATTGATGGCTGCTTTCTGTTCTAGTTACTATTGGCCCATTTATGAAGAATCTATGGCTGCTTTCTGTTCTAGTTACTATTGGCCCATTTATGAAGAATTGATGGCTGCTTTCTATTATTGTTACTATTGGCCCATTTATAGAGAATTGATGGCTGCTTTCTGTTCTAGTTACTATTGGCCCATTTATGAAGAATTGATGGCTGCTTTCTGTTCTAGTTACTATTGGCCCATTTATGAAGAATTGATGGCTTCTTTCTGTTCTTGTTACTATTGGCCCATTTATGAAGAATTGATGGCTGCTTTCTGTTCTAGTTACTATTGGCCCATTTATGAAGAATTGATGGCTGCTTTCTGTTCTAGTTACTATTGGCCCATTTATGAAGAATTGATGGCTGCTTTCTGTTCTAGTTACTATTGGCCCATTTATGAAGAATCTATGGCTGCTTTCTATTCTTGTTGCTATTGGCCCATTTATGAAGAATTGATGGCTGCTTTCTGTTCTAGTTACTGTTGGCCCATTTCTGGGATTAATGGCTGTTCGATGAAGAATCGATGGCTGCTTTCTGTTCTTGTTACTATTGGCCCATTTATGAAGAATTGATGGCTGCTTTCTGTTCTAGTTACTATTGGCCCATTTATGAAGAATTGATGGCTGCTTTCTGTTCTAGTTACTATTGGCCCATTTATGAAGAATTGATGGCTGCTTTCTATTATTGTTACTATTGGCCCATTTATGAAGAATTGATGGCTGCTTTCTGTTCTAGTTACTATTGGCCCATTTATGAAGAATTGATGGCTGCTTTCTATTCTAGTTACTATTGGCCCATTTATGAAGAATTGATGGCTGCTTTCTGTTTTAGTTACTATTGGCCCATTTATGAAGAATTGATGGCTGCTTTCTGTTCTAGTTACTATTGGCCCATTTATGAAGAATTGATGGCTGCTTTCTGTTCTAGTTACTGTTGGTCCATTTATGAAGAATTGATGGCTGCTTTCTGTTCTAGTTACTATTGGCCCATTTATGAAGAATTGATGGCTGCTTTCTATTATTGTTACTATTGGCCCATTTATGAAGAATCGATGGCTGCTTTCTGTTCTAGTTACTATTGGCCCATTTATGAAGAATTGATGGCTGCTTTCTGTTCTAGTTACTATTGGCCCATTTATGAAGAATTGATGGCTGCTTTCTGTTCTAGTTACTATTGGCCCATTTATGAAGAATTGATGGCTGCTTTCTGTTCTAGGTACTATTGGCCCATTTATGAAGAATTGATGGCTGCTTTCTATTATTGTTACTATTGGCCCATTTATGAAGAATTGATGGCTGCTTTCTATTATTGTTACTATTGGCCCATTTATGAAGAATCTATGGCTGCTTTCTATTATTGTTACTATTGGCCCATTTATGAAGAATTGATGGCTGCTTTCTGTTCTAGTTACTATTGGCCCATTTATGAAGAATCTATGGCTGCTTTCTATTCTTGTTGCTATTGGCCCATTTCTGGGATTAATGGCTGTTCGATGAAGAATCGATGGCTGCTTTCTGTTCTTGTTACTATTGGCCCATTTATGAAGAATTGATGGCTGCTTTCTGTTCTAGTTACTATTGGCCCATTTATGAAGAATTGATGGCTGCTTTCTGTTCTAGTTACTATTGGCCCATTTATGAAGAATCTATGGCTGCTTTCTATTCTTGTTGCTATTTGCCCATTTCTGGGATTAATGGCTGTTCGATGAAGAATCGATGGCTGCTTTCTGTTCTAGTTACTATTGGCCCATTTATGAAGAATTGGTGGCTGCTTTCTATTATTGTTACTATTGGTCCATTTATGAAGAATTGATGGCTGCTTTCTATTATTGTTACTATTGGCCCATTTATGAAGAATCTATGGCTGCTTTCTATTATTGTTACTATTGGCCCATTTATGAAGAATTGATGGCTGCTTTCTGTTCTTGTTACTATTGGCCCATTTATGAAGAATTGATGGCTGCTTTCTGTTCTAGTTACTATTGGCCCATTTATGAAGAATTGATGGCTGCTTTCTGTTCTAGTTACTATTGGCCCATTTATGAAGAATTGATGGCTGCTTTCTATTATTGTTACTATTGGCCCATTTATGAAGAATTGATGGCTGCTTTCTATTATTGTTACTATTGGCCCATTTATGAAGAATCTATGGCTGCTTTCTATTATTGTTACTATTGGCCCATTTATGAAGAATTGATGGCTGCTTTCTGTTCTAGTTACTATTGGCCCATTTATGAAGAATCTATGGCTGCTTTCTATTCTTGTTGCTATTTGCCCATTTCTGGGATTAATGGCTGTTCGATGAAGAATCGATGGCTGCTTTCTGTTCTTGTTACTATTGGCCCATTTATGAAGAATTGATGGCTGCTTTCTGTTCTAGTTACTATTGGCCCATTTATGAAGAATTGATGGCTGCTTTCTGTTCTAGTTACTATTGGCCCATTTATGAAGAATCTATGGCTGCTTTCTATTCTTGTTGCTATTTGCCCATTTCTGGGATTAATGGCTGTTCGATGAAGAATCGATGGCTGCTTTCTGTTCTAGTTACTATTGGCCCATTTATGAAGAATTGGTGGCTGCTTTCTATTATTGTTACTATTGGTCCATTTATGAAGAATTGATGGCTGCTTTCTATTATTGTTACTATTGGCCCATTTATGAAGAATCTATGGCTGCTTTCTATTATTGTTACTATTGGCCCATTTATGAAGAATTGATGGCTGCTTTCTGTTCTTGTTACTATTGGCCCATTTATGAAGAATCGATGGCTGCTTTCTATTCTTGTTGCTATTGGCCCATTTTTGGGATTAATGGCTGTTCGATGAAGAATCGATGGCTGCTTTCTGTTCTTGTGACTCTTGGCCCATTTTCGGGATTAATGGCTGATCGATGAAGAATCGATGGCTGCTTTCTATTCTTGTTACTATAGCCCCATTTTTTGGATTAATGGCTGTGCTTTCTATTCTTGTTGCTATTGGCTCATTTTTGGGATTAATGGCGTCTCGATGGCGACTTGCTATTCTTGTTACTACAACTCCTCTTGCTAACGTTGACTTTAAATAAAACAAAGTGTTTGTGAGATTTCATTAACATTTTTAGTCGTTTGAAAGACCTAATAATGCCATTATGCGTGGTTTACAAAATTGTTCAAATGTTCCCTATAATTTCTTTGGGTATCCAATTTACCAGTATCAGTACCTGGGCTCTGGCGCATAAATCAATCTGAATTTGGTAGATGGCATGGGCTATGTTCGTTGTGATGACTGCTGTGGTATACATATTTTGAATAAATTTTTTTTTAAATATTTTTTAAGTTTGCGTTTAAAATCAGCCAGCCTTTGATGTGGACTCGTTTCATTCTTTATGCAGATGACAAATGCTATAAAACTGTGGAAATCATTTCAATTTATCGAATTGATCTTCAATTTAAAATTTTTTTTCGTTTAATTTTATTTTCTCAGTGTATTTATTGTGATATATTTTTTCGTTTACAATTTCATTTAATGTCAGTTATGATAACAAACAAACAAGCAAAATTCACTTTTACACTCGCGCAATTCCAATTTATTTTAACTCGCCATCATATTTATTTATTTCGACATTTTTTAACGAAACTGTGTTTATAAAAAACACAAGCTGCATGTGGAAAATCGTTTTATAAACAAATATTTTATATTTACATACATATGTATGTATGTACATACATGCATACATATTTCCATTATATTTAATTTTATTTCAATTTTTTTTTTTTTTTTTTTTTTTTTTTGTTTTGTTCTGATGACTATTTAGCAAGAAAGCCAATTTACGCAGCAGAAACAACAAAAAAAAATTATTTTCATTTAAACACGTACAGATATTTTATATGCCACACTTTCGTGGCATTCTCGTTTTTTTCCATTAATTTTTATTCCGAATAATCAATTGTTTCCGGCACTCAATATGAACATTTTCTTGGAAAACTATTGTTTTAAGAGCGTGATACGTTAAAGGTACTGATATTTACAGATTAAATTTGTGTATGTTCCTATATGACAGAGGCAATCTGGTTATTCCCTTTTTACACTCAGATTGATAACTTTAATACCACAGAAGTATTTACAAGAAATGCGATATTCACAGTATATGGTTTGTGTCTTTACTAACTTACATAATATTTTGAAGAAAAAAATTTGAAATTTGTCCTCTCTGGTTGGCCATACATACATACATAATTTTATTTTACAAACCTTCAGTTAGGGCAACGACCTAGCTTCTCACACCACTTCTGTTGTGTGTTTTAATTTTATTCCTGAGTGGCAGGATCTACAATTTAAAGTCGACCGAATGACAAATTTTTACGAAATTTTTTCATGGCAATTTCATCTTCCTCCCAGAGTTGTTGCCAGAAATATGCTGAGAAGAAGTTTCGGAAGAAATATTTTTCATATTTCGTTTCGTTGGAGATGTCTGATCTGGGGTTGGAACCGCAGACTCTCGTCTAATAAGCCAACACATTACCTGCTAGATTACGGCGACAACTGTTTGGCCATTGATAGTGTAAATAAGAAAGGTATTCCTTGTTTTTAAAATGTATAAAATTTGTGCCAACAACGGATTTTTTTTTTCACTGAAAAATTATCTTCCGCGAAGAGACTCATTTCTGGGTGAATAGGTATTTAAGCTCTCGACATTATCAAATTTGGATCATAACAATCCACAGGAGACCCAAGAGCATCCAATGCATTCCGAAAAAGAAACGGGTTGGTATTGATTTTGGGGTGAACACGCCGATCTATTTTTTTTTGGAAATTTTTTTGAATTGGCCATGGTTACCGATGATTACCTACTACTTTTGGCCTGAATTGGATGATCTGAACTTTATACATGAGTGGCGTGACCTATAGTTTAAAGTCACAGATTTTTGAGGAACTTTTCCATGGCAATTTTTATTTACTCTCAGAGTTTCTGTGAGAAATCTGCTGAAAGAAAGTCAACGAACATATATTTTTTCATATTTCGTTTTGTTGGAAACGTCTGACCTTGGTTTTGAACCGCGGCCTTACGTCTAATAAGCTAACACACTGCCCACTAGATTACGGCGACCTCACCATTACATACATACATACATAATTGGTCACTACAACCCTTCAGTCAGGATTACGACCTAGTTTCTCACACCACTTATGCTGTGTGTGTTAATTTTATACATGAGTGGTGGGACCTACAGTTTAAAGTCGACTCCGAACGACAGATTTTTGAGAAACTTTTTCATGGCAATTTTATTTACTCTCAGAGTTTTTGCCAGAAATCTGCTGAGAGGAAGTCGCCGAAGAAATGCTTTTTGTATTTTGTTTTGATGTCATGGCCTGCGGCTCGAACCTTGGCATTACGTCTAATAAGCCAACACACTACCTACTAGACTACGGCGACTTCCAACCACACCATTACATCCCTTAATATTGAACGCTGGCGGAGACATCGGTTTTTATTTCCTATTCCCTAGAGTGTCCTTTCAGTGTACGTTTTACAATTGTTTTTTGAAAAATTCTTTCGAGAAGTGGTACTTCTGGCCACTTGATCATGCGATTTAATACCTCTGGATTACTTTTGTGAAGCTACGTTAAGCCATGCTTTAAAAGACGACAAACTAACAACTCTTGAGTTGCTGAAAATCAATATTTAAGTGAGTTTTTTTTTTTTAAACCTGAACTGAATGATTAAAGCATATAACATGCAACACAGGCGGACTCAAATAATATTTCCCATGAAATTATGTTGTCTTAAATTTTAAGCTCTCAAGCTTGTCGAATAAACATCGCGTACTTTATGAGATCAACTAGAGGGTCAGTAATCATGCAATTTTCTTTAAAACATCTGTCGAATTTGCTTTTCTTTCTACAAAAAACTACTCTCATGATACATTATATAAATACTGCTGGTGCTGTTGCTGCTGTTGCAAATGCATGCAAACCCAAATCAATAAAATTTTATGTTTATTAAACGAATTAAATGCCATAAAAATTATGTGCAACAATATGAAGCATGAAATGTTTTTGCAAAAATCGCCTTTGAAACATTAGCGTATAAGCAGCTGCAAAAAAAATGCAGCTCAACAATAGGAAAACGAGAGAGAGAACAGCAGCACTTCCAATTCAACAATTTTGAAATTGCACCCTCTTATCAATATTATATTCGTTTTCGGGCAAATGGAATGTGAAACATTTTTAAGATTAAAAATTTCATTCATTCACTCATTCAGTTATTATTTGCTTTTACAAATGCCACCAAAAATTTTTTGCAACATTTTCGCATTTAAAATCATTTCTAAAGTAAGAGGGGTGGGTGATGGTAATGGTGGTTGCATGGTGGTGGTGATATCATTGTAACAACAATGGTCATTCACTTAAGGTCCATAACACACGCTCGTGTCGTTTTGAAGCAGTCATTCATTTATTCCATCCACTCATTAGCCATTCATTTGTGCCATGTCACACTCACAGCATTTTTTTGTTTTCTTTTTTGTTTTTTTGCTTAACGAGACCCTAAGAAAAACCAGAGAAATTTTTAATGATTTTTATTACCAAGCACATACAGCAAATACTGTATGAAAGTAGAAACAGAAACACAGTACTTATGCTCGTTATAACAATAATGATGCAAAAAAGAGAGGAGAGAGAAAGAAAAAAAAAAGTAAAAAAATTTTTGTTAAGGGGCAATTAAAATTATGCTCGTAGCAAATATTTGTATTTCTTTATTTGTTTTTTTTTTGTTGTTGCTATTGTACATCATTATGAGTGCCAATACTTAACCTCTTTACAATTCGGTTACATTTATTTCAGACGCAAAATTACAATTGCTTTTCAAAAATTAAAATGTAAATGGAAATGAAAATTATTAAATGAGCCATTATAACTCGTGGCCAAGAGCGTACGTATAAGCAAGCAAGCAAGCAGGGGACAGAGTATGTATGGTAAGTGTAAAGCTGTTTAATATATAATGACAATGGGTTTCATATTTAACATCATAATCATACCCTACAGTACAGTATTAGTACAAGCGAAATGAGGTGATTGTAACAAAAAGGTTCAATATGTTTCGAATTTCAAAGTCAGCGTACTCAAGTAGTTAATGTGTTGGTTTAATAGATGCAAGGCCATGGTTCAAACCCTGGGTAAGACATATCCAACCAAACGAAATTTCCAAAAATATTTCCTCGGTGACTGTTTCTTAGCAGATTTCGAGCAAAAACTCTGTGAAAGTAAATAAAAATTGCCATGAAAAGTTTCTCAAAAATCTGTCGTTAGTTGTCAACTTTAAACCGAAGGTTCCACCTTAGGTAGAAGCTAGGTCGTCATCCTGGCTAAAGGGTTGTAATGACCAATTGTGTATGTATTTTGAATTTTATTTCAAAACTACTTCACTGACAATTACTTTAAATAGATGTAATATACTATTCTACCGCTTAAGATGAGATGGACACACTTAAGCTACATATGATATGACATTGGTGTCACAAAATACATCACATTCTCTTTTTCGTGGAACCACACAGAACTTCTGGATAAGCTGAACGTCCATTACCGACAGATCCTATAGATTATCTACATAACAGCGGTATAACGCTGTCCATGTACACAATGGATGAAGAAAAGTTTTCCTTTCTTCCTTATCTCTCTACTCCTGCAGAAATCGTTTTCTGGCGTGTCCAAGACCAATGCGTCTTGCATACGTGCCTATAACACAATTTCCTTTTTAGTCTGCAATAACGACGCTGAACGTGATCTTTTTAAGTTTGATCTGAGTTTCAATCCACTCCCTATCCAGCTTTGATCAGATTTGCTGAGTTATTGTGCCCGTAGTCACTGCTGCATTGTCACTTATAAGGCCTTCGAAGTTGATGGTTGTGCCTCCAAGCCAATTCATCTCCCCTGCTGTTTCTTGGAATACCACTGTATTGCTGAACCCCTCTTATATGAATGTCGTACCGACTCACTATCTCGTTGAGAGATTCATCACAACCACCAATCCTCATAGAGGACTTTATATTAAAACTGAGTGTTCTGAAAGATGCCTGGCTATGAAAAAGTATTCAGGGATATTTTTTTTAGCAGATAGTGTGTGGCTAACCAGAGCACATAGTTCAAGCCCCAGCTCCAAAATCACTGAGTTTGTTGCCTCTATTTAGGGAACAGTTATGGAGGGAGCTGCTAGTCATTTGATTCATCAGGCTTCGTAATTCCCAAATAAACTTTGTGTTAGACTTCTCTCCCATAATCATAATTTCAGCATTTTAATTTCAAGTATTCACTGCGATGTGCAATGGATGTAAATTCTATAGAGCATATTCTGTACATCAGATTTTAATTGCCAAAGTAATGGTCACACAAAACATTATTGATCGTGGAATAAATACAGTATATAATCCCTGACTTAAAACTCCAGGATTTTCCTGGACTTTTTTTCTGCTCGACTATCTATCCTTGCCTGCAATGCCTTCTATATGAGCCCTCCACGTCAATTTACTGATATTGCCAGAAATTGAATATTTTTCATTTCGAAAGTTTTCCCTCTGTTTTGTAAATGATATAATTATGGCCTCGCGCGTTATTGTTGTCAGACCTGGTATCATGCATTTTCGACTTACAATCTTAAGAAATCACTTTGAATGATGCCGCAAACGATCTCTTCAAAATTGTCTGTAACTATCAAGACTATTTCATCTGCATACCCTTGGTAGTCTACACCAGCCTCGGAAAGTTTTCTAAAGAGTTCATGTACAACTAAGCTTTACATTAGTGGTGTAAGGAACGCACCCGATTGACAAGTTGCGCCAATTGTGCGTAAATTTAACACACACAATATGAGTGGTTGTGAGAAGCTAAGTTCTAATACTGACTGAAGGTTGTAATGGGCAATAACGTAAATAATCGTTATACAGCCACTTTAAGTTTCTTCATTGCCGGTTCGCTTTTTATATCTTTCATCTTTCATCTGGAGGTATTAAATCATTACATTTGCTTAATAAATTCTGTTAATGTTAAAATATATTTTTTCTATTGTTAACAGAACTCAAATTAAGGGTGGAATATTTCCACTGTTTTTTCTTTTTTTTTTGTTTCCACGTACATTACACAATTAAACAAAAATGTAACAAAATTAATGAAAAAATTTACGCAACGTTACTACGAACAATTAGTTGTTGTCATAAAAGTATGGCAAAAGTTGTGCAGAAAAATGTATGGGAGTAACCATGGTAATCATTATAATGCATTTGCATTTAAATGCAGAGATTTCAATAGAGATTTACACAAAAAAAAAAATAAAGAGGAATAAAAATTAAAATCACTGCCAGTAATTGTGCTCCATAAGCCCATTAAAATTAACTGCGCTGTACTCAAATACATGCACAATAAATTTTAATGTTTTTTTTTCCTTTTTCTATAACAACTTAATTGTAATCAGTCTTTATAACATAAATTACAACAACGTCGAATATGGCTTTATTTATTGTAAATCAAATTTAATTGATTTTCCTACAATGTAAGGGGGAACTGGAGAAATGGTGCGAGAAAGTTTGAAAAATTTAAATAAAAAACAGAAAAAATTGAGTGAATTTTAATAAAGACATCTATGATGATAGGAGGCTATAAATTACTTGGAAAATATCAGATTCCCCCATCAAAAAAAAAAAATTAAAAAAACTTATGATAATCATCACCCTGATCATTGCTTATGATTGTAAACATCATTCAACTTAACTCTCCAACCAAGAAGAAAATGTTTTTTCTTAAATATTTCTAGATCAGTGTTATATATCTCCACTTGCATGAAGACCGAAGAGCTATAAAGGGTGGACCATTTATAAATTTTAATTTAAAAATACACTGAAACAGATTTTACAGGACTATTAGAAATTTGGTGGATAAATTCGACTCCCTAGGCACGGCAAAAGATCGATCAGACCCCGCACTTCGACGAAATGCAAGATCTGCCAAAAAACATAACCAATGTCTGTGAGAACTCAGAACTCAGCCTTTTGCGAACACCAGCGAGTTTTATGTCGCATCTTGGGCCTTTGAAAACGGTTTGAAATTTTGCTAAATTTATATTTTTGGTAAGAAGTACAAAAGTTTCGGTTAAAAATGAAACATTATTTCATTCATATGGCTGCCGTGTCTTACCTCACAGTATCTCATTCGATACAAGCAATTTTCGTTCACTTTTCCAAGTGTATAGGCTTGTAACTCGACAATGGCATCACGAATGTTGACCTTTAAATGCTCAATTATTTCTAGTTTGCCGGCATAACACTTTTCTTTCGGCATAACAATTTTTCGAATGTATGGGGTCGTATCTCGGCAATGGCATCACGCATGTTGGTTGCTTTAAATTGTCTTTGGTTTGTCGGCATAACACTTTCCTTTAACAGCGCCCCACAGAAAATAGTCCAACGGTGTCAAATCTTAGCTCTTTGGCGGCCAATTGACATCACAATTTCCGCTAATTAAACGGCCATCAAAAGTTTGACACAGTAAATCGATTGTGGCATGAAATGTGTGGCAAGCTGCATTATTCTGTTGCAATCAAACATCGTTGACAACAATACCATGAAGAATGGGTACAAAAAATTAGGTTATCATGGGTGCGATAAGTGTCTTCATTGACCGTAATGGTTGTGCCGTCTTTGTTTTCAAAGAAATATGAGCCAATTATGCCTCCGCTTCACAAGCCGCAGCAAACAGTCACTCGTAATAAGTGCATTGTCTTCTGTAACACCACGTTTGAGTTTTCTAAGCCCCAAAGACGGCAATTTTGCTTATTAACGTACCCAAATGGGCTTCAATCGAAAATATGTTTTTTTTTTAGGCAAAATCGACATCATCGTACCCAAATGGGCTTCAATCGAAAAGATGATTTTTTAGGCAAAATCGTCATCATCGTGCAGTTCCTCGTCGGCTCTTCTAGCGAAGCAAAAACGAAGCAGATGGTCATGTGGCTTCAATTCTTGAACAAATTGAACTTTGTAAGGCATCAACTGATGCGTTAAATGTTCAATTCTTAAGAAACAATGACGAATTTATGTTTATGGTTTCTCACGAACACTCACAACCCCAGCTTCCATATTTTCGGGTGAACGTATTGTACGAGAACGCTTACATCTTGGCGTATCAGCAATGAAACCAAGTTCATGAACTTTACAAATAAACTTGTGAATACCATGTACTGAATGAAGTCGTCGTGGTCTACATAGTAGGTAGGGTGTTGGCTTATTAGACGTGAGGCATTGGTTCAAACCCCAGGTCAGGCATTTACAACAAAACAAAATACAAAAAATATCTCTTCGGCGACTTCCTCTCAGCATTTCTGGCAAAAACTCTGATAGTAAATGAAATTGCCATGAAAAGTTTCTCAAAAAAATCAGTCGTTCGAAGTCGACTTTAAACTGTAGGTCCCGCTCTCTCGTGTATAAAAATTAACGCACACAGCATACGTGGTGTGTGAAACTAGGTCGTAATCCTGACTAAAGGGTTGTAATGACCAATTATGTATGTATACCGTGTACTGTTGGTCCTTCTCTGCGAACAAATTTTGTACATTTTCCTGCACTTTCCCAGCAATTGCCTTTGTTTTGGAAAAAAATTTCCAATAAATCCCAATGTTGGTCAAGCGTAAATCAATTCATTACGTTCAGTGGAGATAATATACTGAATTTTCTGACAGAATAGAATGACATAAGTATTGCCAGATTTGAAATAATGATTCAAATTTAAACACAGAGATGAGCCACCCTATAGTACATTTGCACTCATATGAAACCAGAAGACCTATATAAATGAAACATACAATATAATGCCACTGCCACACAATAGTTTTTCATATGCGGGTTCTACATATGTATGCCACACACCCAAAAAAAAAAAATGAACGAACAAATACAAGAATTGTGTTTGATCCACATTTCCATAAGTTATAGCACACATGTTAGCATATTGTGTAGTGGGTTATCCCCTCCTCCACCCGCAACTAAACATCGTTATAGACAATCACTTTCATTTTTCTTTTTCTTCTTTTTGTTTTTTTTTTTGGTCTCTATTTCGTTCAATTCAAAAGCTTTTTATTTTTTTCTTTTTATTTTACGTGTGCTGCTGCTATCTATTAAGACAGTGTGACACATTTGAAATTGAAGAAGTTTTCGGGTTGCTCGACTTTCTTTTTTTTTGCTTTCTTTCGAAAATAATTTCAAAACAAAAACTGACACTCAAATGGTTTTCAAGTGAAAAATAATATTTTTTTTTCTTCTGTTCTCTAGAATGCGTGGAGCATAGTTTATTTGTACATGTCAACATGTCCGGTGGATGTGTCATCGTTACACAGCAACTCTTGTAGAATTTTCATTTCATTAAAAACAAACAAACAAAAATTACTTTTAAACAAACAAACTTTGAACTTTCGTTTCTAAAAACACTTAAAGTTTCAATTTCTTTTTATTTAAATTTTTTTCGTGGGTGGTTTATATGCTGCACCTTTTATGCTGATTTCTTTTGAGAAGTCAAAGCAGTACAAGACAGCAACAAAGCCTATTAAGTTTTCCAAATTGACATTTATGCTCATGATAAATGAGAGCTTAAGGACTGCAACCTAATGGATGAAGCCATTAACCATATAAACTACAGCCAACAGCAATAACTTTCGTATTTTCCAAGGCCATATGATTCATGACCAACTTGTGAACTGCTTTCTCGAGAGTCTAACCATCAGCTTAGATATAAGCAGTAGGCTTTGCAGAAAGTTCGCTGTATGGTTATCAAAAGCCTACCGGCTAAAGTTCTATACACGGATTTCATTGTGGCTATTAAAATTTCACAGGCGACTGGTGGCCAATATTACTTTTTAACCATAATACACACAACATGAGTGATGTAATAACCTGGGTTGTGATCCTGACTAAATAATCAATTTAGCAAGTAAGTGAGAGAGCTTGCTTCGTATCCTGAAAACTGACTTGTTGATAGTCAGTAAGTAAGAGAGCTTGCTACATACATAACCTGAAAACTGACTTGTTGATAGTTGTTGATAATTTAGTCAGGATCACAACCTAGCTTATTACATCACCCATGTTGTGTTTGATAATTTGAGAGAAACTAGGACGTTGTACAATGGGTCAATTCGACCTCCAGGTACTGTACTTGTCTTAATTGACAAGTACACGTACTCTTACCTAACCTAACCTAACCTATTGCTTGATTTGTCCACTTTACGAACACCAAAGTCGTCCTACCGTGAGGACTATTAGAAATTTGGTGGATAAATTCGACTCCCTAGGCACAGCAAAAGATCGATCAGCCCCCGCACTTCGACGAAATGCAAGATCCGCCAAAAAACATAACCAATGTCTGTGAGAACTCAGAACTCAGCCTTTTGCGGACACCAGCTTAGCGAGTTTTATGTCGCATCTTGGGCCTTTATGGCCAAACTAACAAATTAAACCAGGATCTTAAGCTACACAACCCCATAAACAATGGCAAGTGTGTGAATGGGTTCTGGAGCAGTTGAAAAACTATATTCAGTCAATTTCTAGACGAATGGGTACGTGAACATACAATACCAATCTACATAAGATCCAATACTGTTGAAAGCATACCGAAAAATTCATTGTTTGGTGTGGGTTTTGGACTGGCCAGTTATCGTTCCATATTTCTTTGTGTTTCCATTACAGTCACCGTCCATTACAGTCACTATTTTGGATGATCTGGACATGGATCGACATGTGATTGTAAGAGAACTGCACTACAGGCCACACATAAATATTCTGCACTACCGATTTGAGGGCATGTTCATCTCTGGTGTGAACTAGACTTTGTATGCGAATAAGTCAACATAACCCATGCCATTGGTCAAATTAAGGCAGATTTATGCGCCATGGAAAATTGAACATTTAGAATGCCTACCATTATGTGTAGCATTATAGGTTGATGGTTACCAACTTCTTATGCCCTGGGTTTTATGATCTAAATACCTACGACTCGTGGTCGTGCCACATTGTTCACTCTGCATATGATATTCTGCATGGTCATTTCGCGTGAATATCAAATTAACTGTGGCCGTTAGACTTTTTCTTGAGGGATTTTCTTAAGCCGCAGATGTATGTGAATAAGCCACAAAACTCAGTGGTCCTCAGAGCCAACATAATTCATGGCATCAGTCAAATTCGGTATGATTTAGGTACCCAAGTTAAGGGAAATATGACGTTTCAAATGCTTGTCATCCAAAGCGGACGTAACGAACATTTAAACGAAATTATTTGGCGTACATAATGCCATCAATGTAGACGCCGTACTCTAGTAAGTAATGTGTTTTTGCTTATTAGACGCGAGGCCATGGTTCGAGCTCCAGGTCGGACAACTCGAACATAACGAAATATAAAAAAATATTTCTTCCGCGACTGCGTATCAGCAGATTTCTAGTAATAACTCTGAGAGTACAGTAATCCCTCCATTTACACACAGTTACTAAATTATACGTACGGTTACAAAATTTCAGAAATATTTTAACTAATCCGTTTTCGTTGAAAATCTTTATAGTTTCCTTGATGTTAAGACGATCTTTTGCATTGGTTAAAAAATTTCTGAAATTGAACTGAATTGTGGCCCGCACAGGCCCACAAAGGTATGCATCCGATTTACAAATTTCATAAATTTCTGAACCAAAGCAAAAGACCGTCTTAAAATCGAAGAAAAATGACAGACAATTATAAATATTTAAACAAAAACGGATTGGTTAAAAAATTTCTGAAATTTGTTAACTTTTGTGGGCCTGTGCAGACCCACAAAATCGAGGAAAGTTGTCAGACAATTACAAAGATTTTCAACGAAAACGGATTAGTTAAAAAATGTCTGAAATTTGTTATCCGTATGTATACTTCTGTGGCTATGTGTAAGTCGTAGTTGGTTCCAGAAAAAGGCGACGTTAATCGAAACGACGTAAATCGAATTTCGTATTGCTCATACTACAAAGTAGTATTTTTTTAACAAGGAACTTAAAAACGTTAGAGTAATCCCTACATTTGGTTCCAAAAAAAGGCGACATAAATCGAATGGTGACGCAAATTGAAGTTAGAGGGAACAAAAAATTTGAAGACGTAAATTGGAACAACGTTAATCGAGGCGACGTAAATCGAAGAATTACTGTAAATAAAATTGCCATGAAAAGTCTCTCAAAAATCTGTCGTTTGGAATCAACTTTGTCACTCACTCACTCCTGTCACTCATGTATAAAAAATTTTTATGCACAACATAAGTGGTGAGAGAAGCTAGGTCGTAATCCTAACTGAAAGGTTGTAATGACCAAAAAATATTTATTTCGATAAAATTTCACACACACTTTTTTATTTAAATTTAATGAAAAGAAGCGCTTAATAAAAGACCTGATGTTATTAAAAATTTTAACATTTCTAACCCTATGGTCGGCACACTCCGGTGGCTAGTAGCTCTAGAATTCTAACATCAACTGTGGTCTTGAAAAAAATAATTTCTATGAGGGCCTTTAAGCAATCCTATGGCAAATACTCTGA
Organism: Sarcophaga subvicina; assembly: GCA_936449025.2. Classification (NCBI taxonomy): domain Eukaryota; kingdom Metazoa; phylum Arthropoda; class Insecta; order Diptera; family Sarcophagidae; genus Sarcophaga; species Sarcophaga subvicina. Next base: position 14,859,866 of record OW388083.2, on the reverse strand, counting down.
GAGCAACTGTTTAACATGAAAAAGAGGTGTTCAGGTTGGTCTATAGGCCACTATTGTATAAAATTAACACACAACAATGGGGTGAGAAGCTAGGCCATAACCCTAACCATAGCAATGTAAATGGCCAATTATATTAGGTTAAGCTTTGGTGAAAGCATTAAATTGTTGATAAGAAAACAAGCAAATCAAAGAAATTAATTTCCAAATAAAATAATTACGACAAATTACATTAAATTTAACGATTAAAAATAATTTTTTTTTTATTATAAAAAAGTGAAAATATTTGCATTTAAAGAAAAAGTTTTATTACTAAACAAACTTTCCATTTTCTAATCAACAGATTTAAATTAAGATTGTTTAAATCTGTTGTTTTAATCTTTCAAAAATGTCTGGAAAATATAAATTCATCTTGACACATATCATTATTGCTGTTGCTTATTTTTTTATTGCATGAGAGAAAAAAGTCAAAAAAAATTTATTTCTAAATAACTGAACAAAAATGATTTGAAAAAAGATTTTTTTCTTGTTTTTTATTAAGTTTAAAACAAATTTAAATAAATGCTTTTCACAGAGATACAGAAACAAGCAGAGACAAGCAAAAGATTTCTATGCAATATTTTAGCACTTGACTTTTAAGTTACGTCAGTATATTGCAGGTCATACAACTGCTTACCCACCGCCTTCCACCTTATTTTTGTTTTAAGAAACTTTTGGCCAAAAGACATTAAGATTAATGGTCTCAACGGGTTTTTAAATGGCTACAATTTTGTTACCAAAATAAAAAAATACAATACAATACAAAGACAGAAATGGAGTACAACTGTTAAATATGGTAGTCGAAAACAGGTTAAATTTATTTCTATTTATTTAACTCGATAGAGACAATTATTCTAAATTCTCTAAGACAAACGAATGAAATGAAACGAAAACGTATTCCATTTTGTTTTCATTTTTAAAACGTAATAATAGAGGGTCATGATATCATATCCCCCTCCTGGTATTGTGTCAAGTGTATGGGAGGAAGGCGAAACAAATGATCACACATTTGAAAGACACCAACAACAACAGCAAGAGTAGAGGTTTAATAAAACCTGTTAAAAGATTATTATAATAAATTGCTTGGGGATTAATAAAAATTAAAAATAAAAAATAAAAATAATTAACTGCCATTTATTGCAAATATTTCAGATAATTTACATCGCATTTAAATTTTATTTCACCATTCGAGTTTGTGTTATTTTAAGTTGAATGTCAAGTAGATGTAGAGATTAAAAACAGCACAAAAATATATATGAAATGCATAATGAAAAACAATTACCAAAGGTTTCTGTACAGTGTTAACAAATTATCAGGAAAAGTATCACAAAAATAGCAACAATATGGGAACATTTCTGTGACAACAACGGATTCTTTTTGAAAACCAGAAACCCTCTTGGAATTCCACTAAAGCTAAGGTCCAGCGTTTAAAAATTATCAGGAAAAGCATCAGAAAAATAGCAACAAAATGGGAACATATCTGTGACAACCACGGATTCTTTTTGAAAACCAGAAACCCTGTAGGAACTCCATTAAAGCTTTACAGCTTTTTTTAAAAATAATTCAGTCTTACTTTACAAACAAATTCCATAAGTTTGGTACGTACATAATTACAACCAAGCTTCTCACACCACTCATGCAGTGTGTGCTCATTTTATGCATGAGTGTGAGCACCTACAGTGTAAAGTCGACTCCGAAGGTCAGATTATTTTGAGAAACTTTTTCTTGGCAATTTTATTTACCCTCAAAGTTTTTGTTAGAAATCTAATGAAAGAAATTCATATTTTTTTCATATTTTGTTTTGCTGGAGACTTTTGACCTGGAGTTTAAATCATGGCCACGTGTCTGATAAGCCAACACACTACCTACTAGACTGCGGCGATTTCATTATGTTATGTTAGGTCAGCGATAAGTAGTCCGTATGGCCCATTTTGCTACCCAGTATAAAGTAAGCCCCTTGTCGTGATTCGTATGTGGTGGGTTTGCGCCACCCCGAGCTTCAAATGAAACCGGAAAGTTCTCTTAGGGTCACGTTAGCCACCATGTCCAGATCTTCAAACATTTTGTTAGTCAAAAACCAATGACAACTGCGCTGAAATGCAGGGCAAGGTATTGTTACGATTCCGTTCCCGTCAAATCATGGCAGATTCTGCAGTAATAATGGCGGGGCAGACCGAGCCAAGCAGTGAAGCTGCCAATAGTGTCTTCTTAGAATTCCTGTTTGAGTGCGAACCGTACTGTTATCGAACTCAAGTAGTTCTTTGGTTTTCCTGCTGTCCATTGCTGGATACATACATAACATACATACATAACTGGTCAGTCCAACCCTTCAGTCAGGATTACGACCTAGTTTCTCACACCACTCATTCTGTGTGTGTTAATTGTATACATGAGTAGCGGGACCTACAATTTACACTCAACTCCGAACGACATATTTTTGGGAAACTTTTCATGTCAATATTTAGTCTCAGAGTTTTTGCCAGAAATCTGCTGAGAGGATGTCGCCGAAGAAATACTTTTTGTATTTTGTTTTGATGTCTGGCCTGGGGCTCGAACCCTGGCTTTACGTCTAATAAGCCAACACACTACCTACTAGACTACGGCGACTACTACTACTGCTGGATACAACACTTTTGAAATTCAGCAACTAGGTATGTCCGACCGTCCTCGGTTTATTGAATTCTATGCTGTTTTGTCCAATTTGAAAATTTTTTTTGTGGGGGCACATATATCCTCTCTATCGCTTACTCCTTAGACATCTTCAATCCCTTCTGAGCCAGTTCTTCTGCCATTCCATTTCGCTCTATGTTACAGTAGCCCGGTAATTGCGTTGACGTATACAGTGTATAGAGTCCAGGCAATTGCTGACGCCCTTTGATTTGACGAGATGAGATATCAGCGCCTTGATTGCCAATTAACTGGCCACCCATATGACTACGTTCGTAGGAGGTAGGTACCCGGTTCGATAGCAAAATTCATCGCATGAAATATGTTGGCCTGGTTAGGTAGTCTGTATAAGCCGTTCAGTGTCAATTTATCGGAATAGACACCAGATCCAGTTTCACATTCCATTTTTGAGTCATCGCTTAAGATCGTTATATCACTGTCAGCGATGACAGCTTCAGCAGGAGTGTAAGTGTAGGAGTGTAAGTTATCATTACATTGCGTAAAAAATAGTTAAACGGTTTACAGTAAAAGTACTGTATGACGTAAAAGAAATGTATTATACAGCGCAAGTTTTCTACATTGATTGTTTACATCATATACAATTTTTATGGTATTTGTTTTCATATTTTACTTTGATGTAAAAAATTAGTTTTAATTGTAGAAATAGAATGCGGAAATACACAGAGTGGCAATGTTCCGCAATAGTATGGATATGTTTTACCTGATATTTCCATAACAGTAAAATTTATTTTTTTTTTAAATTTTTGCAATTTCATAAGTATTTCAATTGTTTACATATTTTACATCAATGTAAACAATTAGTTTTAATTGTATAAATCGTCATACACAAGGTGGCAATGTTCTACAATAGTATGAATATGTTTTACCTGATATTTACATAACAATAAAATTAATTTTTTTTATTTTTTTCAATTTCATAAGTATTTCAATTGTTTACATATTTTACTTTGCATGTAAACAATTAGTTTTAATTGTGGAAATCATAATACACAGAGTGCTAATGTTTTATAATAGTATGGATATTTTGTACATGATATTTTCAAAACGGTTAAATTTATTTATTTTTATTTTTTGCAATTTCATAAGTATTTCAATTGTATACATATTTTACTTTGCATGTAAACAATTGATTTTTATTAAAAATGTTCTTGTTATTAAACGCCTTTATTACATCAAGTTAAGCTATCTTTTCATTTGTTAAACACTTGATATTAAATTAAATTTTTTATAGTTTTTTTTTCCTTGTTTGCAATGAAAATTTCTGTAGAATTCAACAAAAATGATGGAAAAAAAGGGGACTTGAAAAATTTGCCTATAACTATGTTGAAATGTATGGTACTACTGTGTATGTAAACATATTTCTTTTGTTTATTTGTTTGTATAATAAATCCACACACACATACACACATATAGTGTAAAATCCAATTGGAAAATTCTCACGTTTTACATATGCAAAGAGTACAGAAACTGGGGTGGAAAAAACTCCGTCATGGTTACATTAAATTGCAACATTTTCAACATCAAGGTGTTTGGTTTTGTTGATACATATTGTTTGTCGTTGTTATAGAGTCGTATGTATGTACATACATATTTGGTTATATTGCTGCGTATACAACAGCCATGTAAGAATGAGTGGCATGCACCAAGTATTCTATATTTTCATACGGAATTTTTATTAAACAAAAATATTAATGGATACCAGAGGAGCAAAAAAAAACAGAAAAAAAAACCAGAGAATAAATGCGCTAACAAAAGTGTACTTTACAGTATCACTGCCATTAAAATAATAAATATTTGCCATGGAAAGTACCAAAAAAAAAGTACGTGTATATGTAAGTCTTATGTTTATATATCTCTTGCAACCACTATGCATGCATCAAGCTTCTCATGCCATTTATTTGTGCAATACAACAGGCAGCCAAGCAGCCAGCCATACATATGTATGGATATAGACCAGTCAGCCAGTTTGCCATCCAGGCAGCCAGTCATTCATCCATTTTAAGCATTTTTATTGTATTTCTTTTATTGTTTATGGCTGCCACAAAGTATTTCGTTTTTTTCTGTTTCTGTTTTTGTTTCTGTTTTTTTTCTGCCTCTGATAGTTTTAGCCTGCCACACTATTTTAAAATGTTTGTCAGTGTTGTTGTAAAACACAGCTCCTCATCATATGCATAAAATGATACCCAGAGAATATTTGTTGTGAAACCCATCATGTACTACTGCTGCCAGCCATGAAAAGTAAAAATTTTTTTTTCTGAAATCTCCATACATTTTAAGCAAATTTTGTTTTGTTTCTGCCACACAGCTTCATAGTGTTTACAAGTGTAAGTATGTTTAAAAATTATGTTTGTTCTGTTGTTGTTATTATTGTTATTGTTATTGTTTAGTCTTTGTTAGTTTTTTATTTTCTACATTTCAACAAACTATCACTTCATTGTGCCATACACACACACACATCAAGGCTGTTTACTGGGTCCCATTCAATGTTGCAAGTATTTTGTTGTTTATTGTTATTGTTTGTGGCATGTGCTAGAATTACTGTGGCAAATATTATATGAAATTTTGTGGCATTATAAACTATTTTTTTTTTGTACAATTTTTTATGTGTACTCATCTCATTGTCAGAGAGAAAGTTAAAATATTTCGTTTAAATTAAAGTGATCTGATGCCGCCTTTTTTTATACGCTTTACAACTATTAAAAGCTTTTAAAATTTTGTAACGAATAAAATTTTAGGTTTCAGTTGATTGTATTTGAAATAATTTTGAATATAACTGTGGTAACCATCAGTTATAGCTATCAGAGGCAACTAAAAGTTCAACTACAGTTTGATAACTATTTTGGTTAATGGATTGCAAATGTCCAACAAAAAGGAAATGTAAGGAACTTGATCACTTGAAGGAAGGTATACAATGTAGGGAAATAGGCCACATACTTAAAACGTGTTCAAATAAACAATCTTCTGGCCCTGTAAAGAAATAAACATTCAGTCCGGATTACAACCTAGCTGCTCACAGCACTTAAGCTGTGTGTATTAGTTTTATACGCGAGTGGCAGGACCTAAAGTTTTAAAGTCGACTCGGAATGACTGATTATTGAGAAACTTTTCTTTTCTCCTAGAGTTTTTGGCAGAAATCTGCTGAGAGGAAGTCGCCGTTTGGTTGGACATGTCTGACCTGGGGTTTGAACCATGGCCTCATGTTTAATAAGTCAACACACTACCTACTAGATTATGGCGCCTATTACTTACTTACTTAATTGACCATAACAACCCGATTAAAGGATTTCGGCCTGCCGCAACACATCCTTTCAGGCGCCTCTGCTTCTTTCGCGCCTACGCCAGTTGGTCACACCAATCGATGACAGGGCTTCCTCGATTTGGTCCTTCCAACGGATACAAGGTCGTCCTCTTCGCCGACTTCCGCAGATCCCCGCATCAAATACCCGTCTCGCTGTAGCATCCTCCTCCATTCGAACGACATGGCCGAGCCAGCGCAGCCGCTGGATTTTAATACGCTGTACAACATCCATGTCGTTGAGGAGCTCATACAGCTCACTATTACATCGGATGCGGAAATCATTGCCAACTCGTACTGGACCAAAGATCTTACGCAGTACTTTTCTCTCGAACACTCTCAAGGCTGCTGCATCAGTACTTAATAGGGTCCATGCCTCTGCGATTATGGCGTCTATTGCCCTTACACATTTCAAAATACTCCTCGGTGTCAACAATGACAATTCCTTGCCGAACATTTAATATGCCATTGGAACAATGTGTTACGATGATTTATTTTTGTCGCCTCAGAATCTACATATTGGTTAAAAAAATAAATGTACCCGAGTCCACAGTGTCTTGGCAAAAGATTGATTATCAATTTCAACTTATTCCTGGATAATATCCTCTTATTATAGTTTTCCAACAAAAGTTTCGTTTGTCTCAAACACACTTCGTTTGAGAAGACTTTGCCACTCTTTGTATACCCCTTCGTTGAATATAACATTCTAAATAGTCTACCTTTTCCATCAGCAGCGTGGAAGCTCCACTTCCTGTAAAACACTCCAAGCTATAATAGCTACAGACAAAGGAGCCTGAGTACGTAAAATTATATTACAAGACATACATATATGTTATTAGAAGCAATGTCTTATGTCGAGAGATAAAATACATTTTGAAAATCGTATCTAAACTTTAGTGCAGATTTTGTAATTTTTTACAGTTAGCCAAGGGATTGAATAAGATCATTCCCCTAATCGGAACTTAATTCAGAGAATAAATCGAATTGGGATGCAAATTGTTGTCGAATTCATGAATTTCTGTCATTTTTGCACAAAATTCAGGCTTTATTTCCTCTAATCAACACGAACTAATCGACACAACATGTCCAAACTCCCGCAAAACAAACTTCAGCTCAAACGTCTCGAATAAAATAAAATGCAAACAAAATGTTTCTTGCGGCAGCTACCTCTCAGCAATCATCTTTCAAATTTTTGGCAGTAAAAAAATTTCCATGGAAAGCTTATCAAAAGTCTGTCATTCAGAGTCTACGTTATACTGTACGTAAAGTACACCACAAGGGTGGTGTTAAAAATTAGTTTGTAATCCCACCTAAAGCAGCAACCTTAACTTTCCCATTTGCAAAGAAAGAAACTTGATAATGAATCGAATTGTGAAGATATGGGTATTTGCATAATAAAACTCTGAAGCTAATCAGAGGCCTTCTCCACAATCATCATGGTAGAACACAGGGTTAAAAACCTAGAACAAATACTGATGCAAAATCCAACACGCCACATTAAATCGAGACTTGAAAGTAATAAACCGTTATTGTGAATATTTTCTTGAGAACAGCTCGGTAGGCGTTGAATAAGCTACAGCGACGTGCATGCGTTGGCATAACCATGGCAATGAGATCCCATTCTATAAAGACACTGCAAACTCTGTTCGATCAAAGCATGTTGTTTGCTACATACGGCCATCAAACTTTTGACCTAATAAATCCATTGTGGCTTAAAATGTGTGGCAAGTTGCACTATACTGTTAAAACCAGACATCGTTCACATCAATACCATGAAGAGGGGGTGCAAAAAAATCGGTTATCATGGTACGATAGGTGACTCCATGGTGACCGTAATGGTTGTGAAGTTCTCATTTTCAAAGAATGATTCCTCAGCTTCGCAAGCAGTCCACCAAACAGTCGTTCGTAATAAGTGCATTGGCTTCTGTAAGACAACTTGTGGATTTTCTGAGCCCCAAATACGGCAATTTAGCTTATTTACGTGCACAATAGGACGAAAATGAGTTTCATCCGACTTTTTTTTTTTGGCAAAATCGACATTATCGTGCTGTTTCTCGTTGGCCCATCTAGCCAAGCCAAAACAAAGCGTAAATCGATTCGTTACGTTCAGTGGAGATAAAATACTGAAGTTTAAGACAGAATAGAATAACATAAGTATTGCAAGATTCGAATTTAAACCGATAGGTGGCCACCTTAGTCTAGTAGGTAGTGCGTTGGCTTAGTAGACGTAAGGCCCGAGTTCAAATCTCAGGTCAGAAATCAAAACGAAAATATGAAAAAAATAATATTTCTTCGGCGACTTCATCTCAGCAGATTTCTGGCAAAAACTCTGTGAGAGTAAATAAAATTGCCATGAAAAGTTTCTCAAAAATCTGTCGTTCGGAATCGACTTTAAACCGTAGGTCCCGCCACTCATATATAAAATTAACACACACAATATGAGCGGTGTGAGAAGCTAGGCCGTAATCCTGACTGAAGGGTTGTAATGGCCAATTATGTATGTATATACGTAGATGACCTAGTCTATGTAGCGTGCTATTTAACAGGAGGCTTTGTGACCTGTAACGGCAAATAATTAGCTGTTCCGTCCTTAGCTATCTGCTAATCTCTATGTTTTTGGCAAATGCTTTGCAACGAGGATAATTAAAAAAATTGAAAGGAATGATTTGGTTGACTACATACAGCTTTAAGATAGGGACCCATCGCCGTAGTCTAGTAGGTAGTGTGTTGGCTTAGTAGACGTAAGGCCCGAGTTCAAATCCCAGGTCAGACATCAAAACGAAAATATGAAAAAAATAATATTTCTTCGGCGACTTCATCTCAGCAGATTTCTGGCAAAAACTCTGTGAGAGTAAATAAAATTGCCATGAAAAGTTTCTCAAAAATCTGTCTTTTGGAATCGACTTTAAACTGTAGCTCCCGCCACTCACGTATAAAATTAACACACACAACATGAGTGGTGTGAGAAGCTAGGCCGTAATCCTGACTGAAGGGTTGTAATGGCCAATTATGTATGAATAGAATGGACGTCACGGTAATGAAGAGACATACCAGAACCTTTTTTGTAAAATAGGATGAAAGTTTTACAACGGTATGCCTGGCGATGTTTTTCTAATTTCTTTATGAACCCTTGCACCCGTCTTCAGTAAGCCAACATACTACTCCCTTCTATACACTATTAAATCCGACAGCATCCCAAACAAGATGTGTTTTTAAATTTAACAAAACCTAAGTTTTCTCACATGTTTGCAAATCAGTTTTTCCAATGACGACTATTTTATTTGCCATTCTCAGGCATTATTCATCTTCATAACTTGTCTGTCTTGGTGAAAAAATTTAGACTAATTGTTGCCTATTGTTGTTATTATTTTTCAATTTACCACAAGTAAAATATTTTTTAAATGACTTTCGTAAACCTTTCAAAACAAATCTGCATTTGTGACTAATAAATATGCACTGGCCATGTGTTCGTGCATATCTTAAGACTTTGAAAGTCCTGGCTTATGTCTTGGCTTGAAATAAATAATTTCTGAATAAATTTTAATGGTTTTACAAGTGTTTTCTGATTTTATTTCCATTGGCTTTCAGTTCTCAAAAGAATGGAATTCAATTTATTGACACATACAAGCGATTTATGTACGTTTGGGATTTAACATCGAAAAAAGGGAAAGAAAGACAAGTAAAATCTGGCCTTTAATTCACACCTGTTGGTTGGTAGTGGCATAGTTTTGAAATTTCGTGTAAAAATCAAATAAAACATGCTCGTAAAATGAAACATATAATCTTAATGGTGTTAACTATAACACACCTTAAGAAATGTCAATATTTCTGGCATGAAAACATACATATCTGAAGACAAAGCTAAGGCTAAAGCCAAAGCCTTTTAAAGTCATTAAATAAGGCAATAAAAATAAGAATTTTTCCCATAAGAAATAGTTTTTTAAAGCAAACAAACAAATGTTAAATGGAAATAAACGACCTTGAATGGAGGTTTTCTACGAATTAAATTTTGTTTCGTTTTTCTCTTTCTTTTTTATCATTATTTTTAATATTTTGTTTAAATTTATTTACTTTTCTTTGAACAAAAAAAACAAAAAAAAAATACTGGCCATGAAAAAAGTATTTTTAGAAACACAGTCCTTCCTTCTTCCAAAAACAGAAAAAAAAAGTTACAGAAATTGTATAAAAAATAGGAGAAAAACAAACTGTTTTTATTTCCTTTTAAAAAAGGAAATAAATGTAAAAAAGAACGGAAGTAGCCTTGGCAACTTCAAGCATATGCTTGAATAATTCTTTAAAATTTTTACGAATTTTTATTTTCTTTGTTTGTGGGCAAGCATTTGTTACAGAAATTGTTTATGGTCTGTGGAGTAACCTACGTTCGCAATGCAATATGTAAACGTATAATAATGTTATTCCCGGGAATAAATAATAAGTTAGTTAAACTATCGCAAGTTAGACAAACAATGATGGTTAATATATATTGGAAATGGTGTTACATCGTTTAACATTAAAATGATAAGCGAAAGCTACAAAAACAAAAACAATGAACTTGTTTACATGATAAACAAGTAAACAAAAATATAACCGCCAAAAACTTTTTGTTTTTAAAATGCTTAAAAAAACTACTCAATATTTTCTCATATTTCTTTGTTTATTTGAAAGTACAATCCTTCCGGTTAATAATGGATAATAATTTCATTCAAATGGCTGCCTCTACTGGCCATGCAGTAGCCTACACGATCGGTCCAATTTTTAAGCAGCTGTATTTCACCAATGGCTTCGCGAATATTGCCCTTTAAAGCGTCAATTGTCTCTGGCTTGTGGGCGTAACACTTATCTTTGACTGCACCCCGCAAATAATAGTCCAACGGTGTCAAATCGAAGCTCCGAGGTGGCTAAACGACATCAGCTCTGTGGCTGATAATGAGATCTTCAAAAACAGGGCGCAAAACATCGAGTGTAGCTTCGGCTGTGTGGCACGTAGCGCCGTTCTGTTGAAACCAAATGTTGCCAATATCTTCCTTTTGTGAACAAAAATTCGTTCAACATGGCCCGATAACGATCGCCATTGACTGTAACGGCCACTCCTTGCTCCTTTTCGAAGAAAAATGGCCCAATTATGCCCCTGGACCAAAATCCGCACCAAACAGTGATTCGTTTTGGTTGCGTCGGCTTTACAATTTATGCGTGCGAGTTTTCTGTGCCCCAAATGCGACAATTTTGCTTGTTTACATACCCGCCAAGATCAAAATGAGCTTCATCTGAAAAGATGATTTTTTTTTGCCTAAATCGGCATCTTCTGTCGTAGAGTAAGTGTAAACAAAAATACACAAACAACAATAATGAAACAACAATGTTTACATTTATAGAGATCTCGAGAAGGCGAAGCAATGAACATTCAACTTCAAGAGCATGCATCAGACTGTTTACCCTGCGGTATAAAAGACAAGACAAAGCAGTCACTCTTGTGTGAAAACGCGTTGCATGTGAAGAGAATAATCATGGCTTGAAGATCTCCGTTATAAAGATCTGCCGAACAATTGTTAGTGTTTACACAAAAGAGTGTAAAGAAAAATAACAAACAAAACAATTGCTGTTGTTTACATCATGTTGTGAACAGTGGCACACAGAATTTTGCGAACACTAAAGAACTTATTTAAAACTAAATACAAATTTGTAAAGGTAAAAACGTAACAATATAAGGAGCCACAGGTTCAGGGACTCACTTCAAGAATAATACACTGGCTCTACAGGACAGTAATTCCAATAATTCTGACATACGCTTCAATAGTGTAGTGATCATCGATTGAGGGAAAATGCAAGATTAGAGTAATTTAAAGGGGGCAACGTATGTGTTGCTTGGAGTTAACATCACCCACAAGGGTATTGGATGAGCTTATGAGCTTTGATATGAGCTTGGACTCTTTCGGTATCACTGACTACATAAGACCACACTATGTCTTTTCGGGCAAATTTAAAATGTCCATTCTGAGGTAAAAGGGAAAATAGTGTGATATACGTCGTAAACCATTCCATGCAAATGTGCAAATGTGCAAATAATGTTTTGTCATGTCCGAGAGAATTAAAACATTTCTTCGGAGTTGCTCGGTTAGCTACAGGATAATTATAGCGTCTTCCAAATGGAATTATCAATCATGCGAGCTACAATGATGTTAATTGAGGTCAATGCTATCTCTAAATGGGGGCATAACCAGGTGGCAGTAATATTTATCACTATGACGGTTCTCTCAAGAAGAAATTGCAGAGCGTATGAATTGATCACATCGGGAACAACCATTTAACTTTTGGACGATTTCTATACATTAATAATACCATCGAAAAATCCAAGTAAGGATTGATAATGTAGTTACAGATGCCATTAATGATGCATGGAAAGCTTTGGTTATAATCAAAACAGCGCAACAAACAGAAGACGTAAAGGAGTACTACTCAGTCTCATTGTTGGAACCATTAATAGACACCGCATTCTACTCATGCAAGACATATTGGTCTTTATAATATTTCCAATGACTTCTGCTGGAGTCTCAGAGAGGAAGAAGAAAAAGGAACTGCGTACTTTTCGCCTGTTAGGTAATTGGTATTGCCGATATGTCGCGGGAGAAAGGGGCACCCGTCCTCCTACCATGCAGATAATCTTACAGACATGTTGAAGCAATTGAGTTGATGCTTTTGAGATGTTCTCTATGGCATGGCAATGTATGCTAATATGTCCTGCAATAGCATATTGTCTTGTTAAGTATACATATTCAAGGAAAATATATGTGCGAACAGCATTTATTCAGATGCTCATTTTCGAAGAAAAAATCGCCCAATTATGCCTCTGGACCAAAATCTGCACCAAACAGTGACTCGTTTTGGGTGCGTCGGCTAATCAATGTATGCGTGCGGGTTTTCTGTGCCCCAAATGCGACAATTTTGCTTGTTTAACATACCCGCAAAGATCAAAATTAGCTTCATCTGAAAATACGATTTTTTTTTGCCAAAATCGGCATCTATTTCCATTATTAACCGGAAGGATTGTACTTTCAAATAAAAAAAGAAATTTGAGAAAATATTCCGTAGTTTTTTTTTTAAGCATTTTCAAAAAAAAAAGTTATTTGGCGGACCCTTTGTAATGTTTTACTTAAAGACACAATCAAAGCCTGAAGAGTTCTGGGAACATCTCCTTTAAACCAATAACATTTTTATCTTCAATAAAACCAGCCAATATTTTAAATATGTTTTCCAAAGAATTTTAATTTTCTTTATATTTTATTTCCGTTTTGATTCTAAATTGTCTAAAATGCTTTATCATTCCTCTGGAAGCTCTATTTTTTGTTTTCTTTCTAAATTGTTCATGCTTAACCAACATCTGCTTGTCAATCAAGTCTTATTACATCACATTCTTCTATTCGTATTGCGTTTTTGTTTTTGTTTTTAATAATTTTTTTATTGAAATAATATTTTCCTCTTTCTTTCTGTTTCTTTTTTTTACAGTTTCATTTATTTTTTAATTTCATTTTTTTGTATTATTTTCTTCATACTTTTTATTCCTGTGAAATAAAACATTACTTGTCTCTGTACGTTTGTCTGTTTTACAATAAACTCGATTGTTGCAACAAATGTCTCATCATCCAGTAAAACAGTAAAAGAAACAAAAAAAAAGAAAGAAAGAAAAAACAAAACAATTTATAAATGAAAAAATAATAAGAATAAGAAAGGTCAATAGGAACTATTTGCCTGAATTTTATGCGAAAAAAAGTATTAATCCGTAGCCCAGCAAAGGCACTAAAGGAAGGATAAATAACAATAACAAATCAACAGTAAGATTCTAGAAGTTGCCGGACCGGAAATGGTTGAAGTAAATGTATATTGAGTGAAAGTTGATGTTGTAAGTTTAGTTGCAACTATTCAAGAATCCGTGATTGTGAAGGAGATGACCATCTTTGAATATTTTGACTTGGAAGCCGTATTTGATAACACGAAATCATAAATAAGAAATTAGACGGAAGGATTATAGGGTCTCTGATATTGAAATAGATAGCACATGATCTGCAAAAGCAAACCAGGTCTTAAAAGAGTATAATAACAGTATTGTTACCTTTTTACCTTTTAAAAACGTTTAAAATATGAGCACGTAGATTCAAATAATATAAAAATGAACTTGTGTTCAGTTTTAATTAAAATTCTCTTTTATTCGCACAATTCTGTGTGCCACTGTAACAGTAACAATTGCTTTGTTTGTTATTCCTCTATTTACACCCTCTGCATAAACAATAACAATTACTAGACAATTGTTCGACAGATCTTTGTAACGAAGATCTCCAAACCACGATTGCTCTCTTCAAACTTTTACTAACTCACTTGAAGGTGAACGTTCGTGACTTCGCCTTCTTGAAATCTCTATAAATGTAAATATCGTTGTTTACGTTTATTCTTGTAGCATTTGTTGTTGTATTTTCGTTTATTTGTCCACCATTTTTATGCTGGTGATTGTTGTTGTATTTTTGTTTACTTGTTCACCATTTTTTTATGCTGGTGTTTGTTGTTATATTAGGCAGTACGGTAATTTGTAAACGATATTGTTTAGTTTTTGTAGCTTTTGTTTATAATTTTAATGTTAAAAAATGTAAAAGCAACACACCAGTATCTAGATTTCTCATTTTCGTAATAGTATAAATTAAACGCTCGGTTGTAAGCCTGACAAAAGGGTTGTAATGATAAATTAAGTAAGTAAACAGGCAAATGAGCTTACGAGGAAGGAAGCCGAAACCTGTTCGCTCACAAGTGCTTATGGTAATCAAAAATTTTATCTGAAAACTACAATTGATGGAGATTTGAATAAGAATAACAAGTGGTTAGAAACTGAACTTTTGAGAGAGCACTGTAAACACTCCTGTAGTATCGGGATCTCAATGCGTAGATTCGGTGATGATGGCAATGAATCTGCAGAACATATATACTTGGAACCTGTGAGGCATTAATGTGCATAATGTGCATAACTGGGTAAGAAATTGTCCTTAATCACACCGATCAGCAAGAATAGGATTGATGGAGCTATTATGGGGACATATGATATGGATTAAGGGCAGTACAATATATTTTATGATCGCAAAAACCTCTACACAACGACAACCAGTAATATGGAGATACTGTTAAGATATTTTTAAAATAAACTAATGGAACGGCGTTAGGAGTTGCATGTGTACCGTATTCGTCGACACAACACCAGCCGTTACTCGATTCCGGCTTACTGTGACATAGAGAGGAACAAAAAAGCGAACAATATGGCACGGAAGTGATCGGTGATGCCCGAGGGGGTGACGATAGGACACTTTTTCAAATTAGAAAAAATTACCTAGTTGCTGAATTTCAAAACTTCTGTGTCCAGCGTTGGTTAGCAGAAAATCCAAGGAACTACTTGAGCTCGATAAGAGAACGGTTGGCATATTCATACATAATTGGTCATTAGAACCCTTCAGTCAGGATTATGGACCTATTGTGTGTGTTAATTTTATACATAAGTGGCGGGACCTACAGTTTAAAGTCGACTCCGAACAACAGATTTTTGAGAAACTTTTTCATGGCACTTTTCTTAACTTCCAGAGTTTTTAGCAGAAATCTGCTGAGAGAATGTCACAGAAAAAATATTTTTTTTATATTTTCGTTTTGATGTCTGACCTGTGGTTTGAACCGTGGTCTTACGTCTAATAAGCCAACAAATTACCTACTAGACTACGGTGACAGTTCGCATTGTAACAGAAATTCTAAAGGGACACTGCGCTATTGGCAATTTTGCAGACAAACTCAGTCTGCCCCACCAAGTTTACTGCAGAAGCTGGTATGATGTAGAGGAAACGGAATCAGTGCAACTTTCTTATGCTAGTGCCCTGCAGATGTTTTCGATTCTTGGGTGACAAATCGTTTGAAGATTAGGGCATGGTGGCGATCGTGGTACTAAGGGAACCGTGGCCGGTTTCATCCGAAGCTCGGGGTTGTTCAAACCTACCATTAACCGATTATGACAATAGAGTTTACGTTACACTGGGTAACACTATGGACCATATGGCCCATGAACTTTCCTGTGATTGGCAAGCTTTCCGCTGACCTAATCTAGAGAGACTACGGTTTCAAAAGAAAACGCTACAAGCTGTTCAAGTGACTGAGCTCTCAAAGTTTCTAAACACTTAAAGAAAAAAGTTATTAAGTATTAAGCGAATTTAAAAGCTATTTCCATTGGGTCTTTAATATCATTCAGTTATGTTATGAATTGTAAATTGTAGCATTGCCAGCACGACACGATTGAAGTAACTTTTTTATGTTTTTTTTAATTTTTTTTGTTTTTAATGGGAAATAGAAACAAAACATCTTTATAATGTGAAAACTAAAGGAAAAATTACTATTGTTTTGATTTCAGGTTTTCTTTTTTCTTTTTTTTGCCACAATCATTTGCAATTCTTTATATTTCATGTGAGCTGCAACAACCCCAATATGATCATTATCATGCCGTATCTGTCTCAGTTTCAAATTTTTTTGTTTAAACTTTTATGTTTTTTGTTGCAATCTAAAGAAAGAAAAAATTAATAACAACAAGCACTATGTCACTCAACAGAAATGAAAACACAATTGTAAACAAATCCATGGTATGTACGTTTTTTTATACGAGACAAAGGAATTGTTTTTTTAATTTTCTTTTTTTCCTTAATTTATGAGTTTATTTTGTTTTTTTATTTCGGGGAAACCCATGTTTTATACACTATTTGATATCGTTTTTAAGAGATTTTTATCAGAATGCATTTAAACAAAAAGAAATTATAAGGCCACGCTTGTTGGCATGATGGTATCACAAGCAACTTCTCCTTTGGCCAGCCATTAATATTTTTCGAAATAATAATGCTAAACTGCCATAACATTTTTATGGTTTAACGCTTTTTTAAATTGTTTTCTAGTCTTTATTCTTTTTTTCATTGTTTTCCTATTCATAGCGCAGCGTAATAGAACAAATGAAAATTATATCACCCAACATAATCTTGATAAAGGCAACAGAACCCAGGCGAAAGAGATAGAAAGAGTGAGAGAGAGCGCAGAAAACACTACAGAAGTGTAATAAAATTTAAAATAAATTTTATTTATTTAACACACACACCCAAGGAAAAAGCATATTTTTGCATTAATTTTATGCCCGGCATAGCAAATGGCAATTGCCAGCCAACAAACAAAAAAAAAAAAAGAAAAATTCGATTCAATAATAAAAATTTAATTCTATTTGAACAAACTTTTATTTGTGTTTGGCTCGTATAGATATATAGATATTTATTTATGCACAGGCATTTGTTGCACATTAAATTAAACTTTTCTAAAACGTTTATATTGGTGCCACAAAATATAAAGACAACAACAGCATAAAAATCAATAAAAAAAATTTCCAAGAATTTGTTTAAGAACAAAAGTTTTGCTTTGTTTAATAAAACAAAACAACAAAAACAAAAAAACTTTTTTGAACAAATTAAGCCCCTAGAAATTGCCAAACATATTTTGAAGGTTTAACTGCAAGGCAAACTTTTCTTAGATTCTTTTCTTTTTTAAATCTTATTTTATTAATAAAATTTTAAATCAAACAAGCAAACACACCATATACTGGACAGGTCAAAGGATATTGTGCTGAAAAAGTTATCAAACACTCATGAAAATTAAGAGCCTAGATTGCATACAATGCCATGAGAGACCTATTTTTTTAAGCTCTAAAAATGCGAAAGAAAGATTGCTAGTCTATACTAATTTGTTAAAGATAGGGAAGAACCTCATAACAGTTGGTAGACGTAGCGGCTGTTGTGATACAATACCGCCTTTTTATTCTCGTAGTTTATTTTCCTGTTTCGTTTTGTTTGAGGTGGCTGAGCTGTGGTTTGAACCACAGGTTGTCGGATGTTTATGCTTTAGCAAAAGCTGTGGCCGTTGTGGTACAATGCCGCTTTTTTATTCTCTAATTTTTTTTCATTTTTTTATTGTATTCGACATGTCTGAGCTGAGATTTGAACCACAGGCTCTCGTCTAATAAGCCAACTTACTCTCTTCCAAACTAAGGCAACTTCATTGTAATGACATAAATGTCGATTATGTTAGAAACCTAAGATTTCCTTTGATCGAATGCCTAATCAAAGATATGTTAATAAGTCTAAGAGCAATATCAGCGACATACCGAATATTTATTTACAACCTTTAGAGACAACAACATTAGGAGAAATACTTTCATAAACTTACCACTTAAGGAATTATTCTCTAGACCACATAATAAATCAAATTCAATGACAATTACCTGTAAATATAAAAAAGAAAATTGATTTATTAATTCCTTTAAAGTATTTGTGTAAATGAGGTATTCTTAACAAAAAAACATTTGATTTTCAAAATCTAACAATAAAAATGAAATTCGTTATGTAAAGTTCATTTGTTTTCGCTATTTATCCCCAGTATACGTCCCAGCGAAGTCACCATAGTATAGTAGGTTTTGTGTTGGTTATTAGACATAAGGCCGCGGTTTAAACCCCAGGTTAGATATCAAAACGAAAATATAAAAAATATTTTTTCGGTGACTCCCTCTCAGCAGATTTTTAGCAAAAACTCTGAGAGTAAATAAAATTGCCATGAAAAGTTTCCCAAAAAATCTGTCCTTCGGAGACGACATTAAATTGTAGGTCCCGCTACTTATGTATACAATTAAAACACACCACATAAATGGTGTAGGAGACTTGGGCCATAATCTTGAATGAAGGTTTGTAATGACCAATTATGTATATGTATGCCCCAGCGACTGAAATTTCCTTTCACGATTATGGATATTAGAACTTGCTTGATTCGTAATATTCCCTATGTTGCCATGCTCAGAATTTTTAGCAATGTGCTCTATTACCGGTACTGCCGGAGATTACTATAACGATTCCAGCCTTTGCCAGGTGTTCCGGTATAAAGAGAGCATCAAGATGTCTCCATACCCTTACATCATACATACATACATAACATAATTGGTCATTACAACACTTTAGTCAGGATTACGACCTAGTTTCTCACATCACCTATGTTGTGTGCGTTAATTTTATATATGAGTGGCGATACCTTCAGTTTAATGTCGACTCCGAACGACAGATTTTTGTGAAACTTTTCATGGCAATTTTTATTTACTCTCAGAGTTTTCTGCTGAAAGGCTGTAGCCGAAGAAATATTTTTTCATATTTTGTTTTGTTGCAGATGCCTGACCTGGGGTTTGAACCGAGGCCTCACGTCTAATAAGCCAACACACTACCTACTAGACCACGGCGACTTCAACATCGCCTTACATCAGGAATATTGATACCACAAGCGTCATATGTAGCATTTTGAATTATTGCCTGTTCTCTTGTTTTTTTTTCTTTTTTTTTTGATATTTATTTTGGGGTCTCTGAACACTTTAGTGCCGCTGCTATACTATATATAAGCACCAATTCAGACCAAATGTATTTTGTTTCCCTAAATCTAAAACGATGACGAGTGATATACAATAAAACTACACAGTGCTTCTAGTTACACACTGGTTACTCAATGTACATTCATGCTGTGCAGTGAATTTTGTTTTCTCGTATGTTTTTTGGAAGTCGCTGTGGTCTAGTAGGCAGTGTGTTGGCTTATTAGACGAAATGCCAAGGTTCGAGCCTCAGGCCAGACATCAAAATAAAATACGAAAAGTATTTCTTCGGCGACTTTCTCTCAGCAGATTTCTGGCAAAAATTCTGTGAGAGTAAATGAAATTGCCATGAAAAGTTTCTCAAAAATCTGTCGTTCGGAGTCGACTTTAAACTGTAGGTACCGCCACTAATGTATAAAATTAACACACACAACATAAGTGGTCTGAGAAACTAGGTCGTAATCCTGACTGAAGGGTTATAATGACCAATTATGTATGTATGTATGAATGTATATGTAAGTTTTCTAGCTCCTAAGCACAACTTTTTACGGCAAACCTCTAGATGTCAATGCTACCCAAATTAAGTATCTGCGGTATCTGAGGTATCAAATTCGTCAATAAACGTTTTGCATTGAATTCTGGATTTATTATATGACGCAGTGTGTTGACCTATTAGGCGTGAGTCAGTTGTTAAATTTCTAGCTTAAATATCTCGAACAAAACCGAAATCTGAAAAAATATCTTTTCGACGACTTTTTCTCAGTAGTCTTCTAGAAAAGACTTTGAGAGAAAAATAAAATTGTTATGAAAAGCCTTTGAAATCTGTCGTTGGAAGTCTACATTAAAGTGTAAGTTCCAGTGCTCATGAATAAAGAGAAGAGGTTGTAATCCAGAGCAGAAATCAGCAATGAATCGTTTTTTTTGGCTACTTATAAGTACGCATGAAATTTTGAGTATGAGTGAGTCAACAGTATTAATATTCAACTACAGTGTTTCATTTGTACTCAATACAACATTGATTTATAAGTACAAGTTGCAATGAGTATGAGTACAACGTTGCCATCAAACTCATAACATTCGAGATATGTTTGATTCATAGGCATACTAATTCAGATTCAAAAATTTAGAAAAATACTCATATAATACTTATAAATGATTCGAGTGATTCGAATCATTCATCAAAATTTACAGTCTTAGTTCTTGTTGTCGCGTTTACAAAAAAAGAAGAAAGAAAAAGATAAAGACAGCAAGCAAAGCAAACACACAACCTTCTAGTGAGTATTGCAGTGTTCGTATGTGAGTCATAATTATTTTGTGATTCGTGTATACGATGAGTCATGGAGAGTCGAAATCAACAACATCATGCGTATTGTTAAGTATGAGTACGATGAGTACTTCAAACTTTGCATATGAGTAGTATGAGTAGTATGAGTATGATATTAAATTAAGTATGAATGCGTATAAGTATCAGTACTCATCTTTTTGAATACTCATTGCTGGTCTCTGATCCAAACGAAATGATTGAAATGACTACGTAAGTAATTAAGTGTGCGTTGATATAACAGACATAACACACTCATTTTTAAGACCTTCAATATTTACCGTTATTGTGTTTAATTTTGAAGTATTTTTAGAAAATTAAAAAAATCAAATCACCAACACACAATCACAATCATTTGCAATCATTTCAATTTGACTGCAATCAACTGACATTGAAAACTATAAACAGATGCCAAAAATCTAAAAATAAAAAAGAAGAGAAACTCGTAATCAGAAAATAAAATGGGAAAACATATACAGAAAAAGCTAAAAAAAGAAAAAAAAAACAAAACGGAAATGAAATAAACAAGCAATTGTAACAGCAGTTTGCGACCAATATGGAAGGAAAGCATACGAACAAAAAAAAAAAAATAAAAATAAAAAAAGAAAAGGAATGCAATAACCGTGAAATGCGACAACCGTTTAATAGGTTTGTCCACTGGCCAACTCTAGACCACCCACTTACTTAAATGCTGACTGCCTGCACAAAACAACAACTACTACGTACGGAATTCAAAACCGTGAAATGACCAAATGCTCACTTAAAATCGTATGAAACGAAAAAAAAAAAAATTAAACCGAAAAACTCATTGAAAATCTAAAATAAGAGAGTAAAGAAGAGAACTACAACATGACCTAATTTTCCCTAGAGTACCAAATGAAAAAAAAACGAATAATTTTAAGCACATTTTCACTAACCATTATGTTTAGCAATGAACAGCTAGTAAATGAAAGACGAGAAATAGAAATGGAATTGGACGCAAGGGGAGAATGGAGAAATAAACCGAAATAAAAGGATTTCTGTTTTTCGTTTTTTTTGCTGTTTTTCTAGCCTCAAACAGTCATAGCGGAAAAGGTCATTTAAAGTAAAGTAAGGAAAATAATAATGAAAAGAGGTACTACGTTTACAAATAACTAGAAAATTAGAGAGAGAAAGAGTGAGAGAGAGAGAGAGAGAGAGAGAAAACGCACTAAAAGATTAAATTACTTTAAATGAAATTAGATGTATATAAAAGGAAAAGAAAAAAGGGGCCAAAAGTACCGAAAATATACTCTAGAAATACATAGTATACAAGTATGCAAGGATATATGTATATACATATGGTACAGTGAATGTCAGTGAAAATCGTACAAACTCGTGTCATTTTTATTTACAATAAAATCTGTGTGGAAAACAATTTCTCCATTGAAGGACGCCAGAATGTTCTTAAGCCTTCGTAGTACTATTTTAGTAAAAGTCATCTGACAAATTAAAGGCGGTCTGCAGTGAACGTTTTTTTGTGAAAGTCATACACGAATTTTTAATTGGAAAATAAAGAACAAAGTATTGGCCAATGCTGGCTACACACTTTTCCTACATTTCAGGCAATTTATGGATTCCACGCCAATAAAACTGTTCGTCTTGTAAATCAAAGCAATTAGTCACCCAATTGCCGACTTCCTCATAGGAATTACTGTGCTGCTCAGCCAATACATGTTCCATCGATGAAATTAAATCATATACATACATACATAATTGGTCATTACAATACTTCAGTCAGGATTACGACCTAGTTTCTCACACCACTTATGTTGTGTGTGTTAATTTTATACATGAGTGGCGGTAC
The DNA here is from genome assembly GCA_936449025.2 of Sarcophaga subvicina. Classification (NCBI taxonomy): domain Eukaryota; kingdom Metazoa; phylum Arthropoda; class Insecta; order Diptera; family Sarcophagidae; genus Sarcophaga; species Sarcophaga subvicina. The sequence goes on along the minus strand of OW388083.2, from coordinate 14,837,260 downwards.
CTACAGTTTAAAGTCGACTCCGAACGACAGATTTTTGAGAAACTTTTCATGGCAATTTTATTTACTCTCAGAGTTTTTTCCAGAAATCTGCTGAGTCGCCTAAGTCGCCGAAGAAATACTTTTTGTATTTTGTCTTGATGTCTGGCCTGGGGCTCGAACCCTGGCTTTTCGTCTAATAAGCCATCACACTACCTACTAGACCACGGCGGCTTCATGAAAATAAATGGTAGTCATAAGGAGAGTACTGCGGATGGCATAGCACCTCACATATTAATGATTTGTTTATATCCTGAATCGTTTTTGCTTTGTGTTCATTGTCATTGTCATGTTGCAATATAACATGCTGTTCTTGTGACCCATTCCTGTCGTTTTTCGATCAGTGCATGATTCAAATTGACTAATTGTTGTCAGTAGCGATGTTGCAAAACTGCCCTATCAAGTTTTGTGGCTCATTCTGGTCGTTTTTCGATCAATATATTGTACAAATTAATCATTTGTTGTCGATAGCAATCTGTATTAACAGTTTCACGAGATTTTAGGGTATTGTGGGACCTTTTTGGTCCCACCGTTCGCACAACATTAACTTCCTGCCGAATCAATCTCTCTTTGCAAATGAATTTGGTGGTTGTCCCAGGGAACCCATGATTTTTTCCGTTTAGGATTCTGAAAATAAATCAATTTTTCATTGGCAGTAACAGTTTTCTCATCTTTGAAGCAAAAGTTCACAAGTGGTTTTTCGGATTTCCATCTGTCTGACATTCAGTTCATGTGGCGCTTTATTTCCAGAGTTTTGAATCTTTCCCATAGCGTTTAAACAAGCAGGAAATATTTGTTGTGCAACATTTAACATTACAGCAACATTTGTTTCAGACTCAAAGCATATTTTCCATTCCATAGTGTTTGTTGCGCAACATTTAACATTTCGGCAACATTTGTTTAATACTCAAAGTGTTTTCAATTCAATACTGTTTGTTGTGCAACATTTAACATTTCTGCAGACTAAAAGCATCTCTTCCATTCAATATTATTTGTTGAGTAACATTTCACATTTCAACAACATTTGTTTTGTAATCAAAGTGTCTTTTGCATTCAATATTATTTGTTGCTCATTATTTAACACTACAGCAACATTTACTTCGGACTTAAAGTGTCTTTTCCATTCAATATAGATTGTTGTACAACATTTAACATTTCCGCAACATTTGTTTCTGATTCAAAGTATCTTTTCCATTTAATATTATCTGTTAAGCAACATTTAACACTTCAGCAACATTTGTTTCTGATTCAAAGTGTCTTTTCCATTGAATACTTTTTGTTAAGAAACATTTAACATTCATGCAACATTTGTTTCGTATTCAAAATATCTTTTCCATTCAATATTGTTTGCAATACTGCTTCTTCAAACATTTGTGATAGTTTTCCATGTACTTTATTTCTCACACCAAAATCGTTATATCCGAACCGTCGAAACCATCTTCTGCATGTTGCTGCTAATACAGTATGATCACGAGCATGAATACAAAAATTCATTTGTGTTTTGCTGAACGATATCCTCTATCTTTCACTGTACATAAGGAAGAATAACAAGGTTAAAGTATTAAAACAAATTTATACTATAAATAGTACACAAAAACAACAAAAACTTATACGTGTAAACGTACTTTGAGCCACTTACAAAGCCATACACTCGACGAAATAAGTGTGTTAGAGATGTGATGGAAAAAAAGAAAAAGGAAACCCCAAGTCAAATAAATAAAAAGAAAAGCAAAAAACGAAAACAAAATAAACAAAAAAAAAACTAAAAAAAAGAATCTGAAGTGGATCTTCTTGATGTCAACAGCAGAGGTACTTGACAAATAATGTTTGTTATACAATTTCGTATTTTTGTTTTCATGCAAAGAGGACCAAAGAGAGAGGGGAAAAGAGTGACAGAAAGCAATTTTTGGCATATTCTCCTAATATTTGTTATTTTTATTCTTTCAATATTTATTTAACATTTGTATGTCATATTTTTATTTATTTTTCTTTATACTGTCCTTACAAGAGTAGTGACAAATAAGGTGGTGGTGGCACCAACATCAAATATACAACAATATTTCAAGTATTTCTCTTATACTCACTAGCACTGGTCTTAATACCATGTATGACATATTTATCTTAAATTTTTTTGTAACTCTTTTCTTTTTAACTTTTCTTCTTGGTCTTCATGCTTTAAGAAAGAAGCAGCTAAAAAGAAACTTATCTGTGCTGCAAAAGTACGTGACAACAAGTGTTGGCTGTCAGACGAAGTCAATGACAATGAAAAGAAAAAGAAAAACTTGAAAGAAAATTATATGAAAATATGAAATAATATCGTATGCATACGGTATATGTATATGCGGTTAAAAGTCAAGGAACTAATAATAATGATATGACAACATTAATGACATGTCATTAAGGAGATATCATAAGAAAAATAACAATAAACATATTGAAACAAATGACTAAAGTTTTAGAAAGGAAAAATTCACTTCATTCCTAAAAACAATCCATTGATTACTGCATCTGACAACATGTCACAAAGTGACAAAAAAAATTAGCAGTTAAGTAGACTTTTTTAATACAGTAGAAATAATATGCCACTTATGGTTTAAAATAATTAGAAAATTAAACGGAATTACATTAAATGCAGGTTTATAGTTAAGCTGTAAAGATAAACCAAGAATGACATGTCATTAAATGACATAACAATTGTTTCAAAATAAAATTTCATAATGAATTGTAATATTTGTCAAATATAAAGGAAACTGATTACAAATTTAAATGGAAAAATATCCGTAACTCCAATGAGAAATGACAATGTCACCAAATCACATAAAAATGACATAAAAACCAAACAATCACTTTTACAAATAAATACGAAAAATAATGTCATTAAGTGACTAATAAATATTATTTCCCAAGCGAAACAAATTACAATATGCCAGGGTTTTTTTATGTAGAAGAAGACTACAAAATATATAATCTTGTCAAGTAGGATGCCATATAACATGTCCTTTCAACTGTTTGTTTTCACGTGATATTTAAAGCACTTAAGAAGGCTCTTAATTTAAAAGAAAGGCAATGATTGCACAAGGCAATATAATACACGACTACAATAATGTCACGAAGTGACATAAAAATATAGAAAAAAGAAAAATAAAATACCCTCTCTGGTGTGGTTGCAGCAGTTGAACACTTTTGTAACCTTTCAGGCTGTATTTCGGCGAAAACTAAACGATCGTTGGATTTCAAATACTGCAACGCTTAGGAATTATTTGTACAGACCGTAGTCCAAGAAAACCTCATAATGCTAAAGAGCATGACCATAGATGTCAATACAGCATATTGATGCCACTAGAACGAGAAACTACTCTTTCTGGAAACTTTTCATCCAATAAAACCAAAATCACGGTATGGCGTGACTCATGGTACCCTCCTGTTGAAATCACATACTCTGTAGATCATAATCTTCAATTCAAGGCAAAAAAGTCTCTTATTACGATCGTTCATTACGATCGTATCGCTTTGAATTGTTGGTAACGATTCCTCCGGTGATACTTTCGAAAAACCATGGGCACATCGAATTGTATGGCTCATGACACCATCTTGTTGAAACCACAAAACTTTCATCATGTTCTTGTTGTCTCAAAGAAATATGTACCAATGATGCCGCCAAATTCTACACCAAACAGTGAATTTTTTGAAATCCATTGTATGTTCTTTGCTCTCATATTGACTGGTATTGTATCAGAAACGCACAATTTTGTTTGTTTCCGTAGCCATTTATCCAAAAAAGGGCCTAATCGCTGAGAATAATTTTTCGATAAAAATTAAGGTCAGTTTCCAACTGCTCAAGAGCCCATTTAGCGAAAACATGTCGTTGTCTAGCGTCGTTTGCCTTCTCTTCCCGGGTTAGTTAAATTCTTACGGGTGCAGGGCCAAGTCAAGACTTAAAATTAGCCAGGTTGTTATATGCAAAAGGTGGAGTTGTTGTTAGCGATACAATATCGACTGCCTCGGATTTTTGAGCTTTCTTTCAAGGACAGCGGTATGTTTCCAAGAGTTCTTCTATTTCCTTGACGTACGAGATTTAGTCGATCATTTAATGAACCAATGGCCTCGAATTTATCCACCACATTGTGAATTACCCTCTTTCTCTGTAGGATGATTATGGCAATCGCAAAATGGGCTTAACGTGTGCTACATTATCAGAACAGAACAACCATTCTGAGAAAACAATTTTATTATGTGCACACGTTGTTGAATGCCACATACGTTCATGGTGATTTGGCAAAACAGACAGAATAAATGACAACGAACTTAATAGATGTCTGCTCAACAAAATAGCTGTTATCAACTCTCTAGTTTCAGAAGACTCTGTTGGAAGCCTCGACTTAAGACAATTCAAAAATTTGGCTTTGATCATGTCACGAAACCACTTACTTAAGTAATTGGTCATTACAACCTTTTAGTCTGGATTACAGCCTAGCTTCTCCAACCACCCATTTTGTGTGTGCTTATTTTATCCATGAGTAGCGGGACCTACATTTAAAGTCAAGTATGGCCAATAGATTTTTGGCAAACATTTCATGGCAATTTTATTTAGTCTCTGGGTTTTTGCCAGAAGTAGGCGCGGAATAATTTTTTAATATTTCATTGCGCTGAGGTCTGAGCTGAGGTTTGAACCACGGCCTCACGTCTAATAAGCCAACACACTATCTACTAGACTATGGCGACTTAAAAAGAAATGCAATATTATATGCCGATGTCTTGTCACTAAAAGGCAAACCTTGATGATATTATCCTCTAAAGCTATAATATTTTCTTGATGTTTTGATGTGCGCATAAAAAGCCTAGTGAATCAATAGTAGGCTTTGAAGTGTGCTACAAAGTATTTTAGTTTCCACAAGCAACAGTTCAAACAGTTTACATAACAATCAATTAAGCTTGGTTTACTGGAATCGCGACTTTATTATTCAATGTTTTAAATTGCTTGTCTGTTTCGTAATTATATCTCTTGAGCCTGTTGTCTAAATCTGTAGACTTTATTCTAATAATTTACAAAATAAATCACACGGTGTATTTGTCATTTAACACATTTGACATCAATCTTCATTACTTTGAATACGTATTTCCATTGGAAATCAAAACACAACAAACATATTTACACATAAATTTTGTTCGACGTTTTTCAATAAAAAAAGAAAAAAAAATTGAAAAATTCATTAGACATGAGGAATTTACAAGACGACGACAATATAAATTAACATCAATAATCAACAAATTGAAATACAAATATAAAACAATAAAAACAACAACAAAAAAGCATTTACTCAATGCCTAGTCTTATGTTAAATAACAACAAAATGACAAATCAATTAACACTTATTGAACAATTTATGTGTGATAGAAATAAAATTGTTACAGTGGGTGAGAAAAGTTAGAGTAAAAATTAATATTCGAATATATTATGCTGTTGAAACAAGTGTCTCTGGATTTATTGCAGGGGAAAAAGCAATCGATCCTTTTGAGCTACTTAGCTTTTACTAGCCTTTTTGCACATTACGGCCGTATCTCGGTGATAACTTGGTGCTCCAACGATAGCGAATTTCTTAGTTGACTTTTCATTGATGGAAAATACGCCAAATTTTCGTTAGTATGGTAAGCCGCGATCCGGCGGCTTTCTCTCAGCAGTCTTATGGCAATAGTTCTGAAAGAAAATAAAATGATCAGGACCAGATTTCCTAATCTTTCGTTTGGGGCTGACGTTAAACTGTAGGTACCGTCACTCATGAACAAAACCAACACAATCTACACAAACGGTGCGAGAAGCTAGCTCTTGATAGAAATTGTTTATTAGCTCTCCTAACTAAGGTTAAGAAGACGCCATGGTCTAGTAGGTAGTGTGTTGTCTTATTAGTCGAAATACCACGGTTCAAACCCCAGGTCAGACATCAAAACGAAATATGAAAAAATATTTCCTCGGCGACTTCCTCTCAGAAGATTTCTGGCAAAAGTTCTGAGAGTAATAAAATTGCCATGAAAAGTTTCTCAAAAATCTGTCGTTCGGAGTACGTTCCGCCACTCATGTTTAAAATTAACGCACACAACATAAGTGATGTGAGAAGCTAAGTTGTAATCCTGACTGAACTGTTGCTATGACCATTTATTTATGTATGTATGTGTCGCCTACAAACAAATTACAGGATGTATGGTAAATGATCTATGCCAGTGCTTCGTTAACACAGTGAAAACAATTTGGATTTCAGTACGGTGATCGTTGGAAACCCCCCTTATCTGGTGCACTTGTTTGTGAGAAAATTTTGTACTTGGATAAGCAAGTTCTAGTAAGAAATTTCGCTTTCAACCCCATGACATTCAGAATTCAGATTTCTTTTTCTTTTATTATCTGAGCCTTCATACGTCTTGCAGTTTTAAATTAGAAGGAGAATGTCACCACCCAAAGTGTATTTTTGTGTCGTTCTGAAACTTTCCGCTCAGAAACTTCAGTAGAGGCACAATGCCTGTGAATGTAATGTTAATGTACGACTGTACGTCAGGTGGCGTTATTACACATAAAAACAAAATGAGGTTCCTACCAAGACTAAATACTCGTATATTAGGCCCATTGTGCTCCTTAACTCTGTTACATTAAAGGGCAACGGACCAGTTCCCTAGCCAAAACCATCTAGTCCCACTTATATAGTGCTAGAATCCTTTATCCAAATCTGATAATTCCATCAAGAATATCGAGAATGATTTTCCCAGTAATCTAGCACGGATTTGCGTACACACACTTGGTTAAGGTCCCTTCTTCCTTCTTCGAATCGCGGCAATGACTCCATATTAGACTGTATCTCGCGAGTACATATGTGCTCTGAAGTTGTGAGAGAAAAATAAACTGTCTTGTTTTCCCTTGGCTAAGATTTGTCCAGCCTAACTTAGCAGTGCAAAGTGACATCTTTTCTATCCAGAAGGCGTTAGTCAAGTAGTGAAACATCGAGGTCAAGGAGATACCTCTGCGTAGGTGATTTGGGGAATTTTTCAGTGTGTTATTCTTTCCGAAAAGTTTCTGGGTGTGCCCAGAAATGAAAATAATGGAAATATTAAAATAATTTCACCATTTACGTCAGAAATGTTCTACAAGCTCTGTGGTCGAAGTGGTAGCTCTGATATCAAAGGGCTCACTTGAGCACGCATATCGGCCCGTTATGATGCCACGAGTGAACGCAGTCTCTGTACTGAACAAGTTCCACCAAAATCAGGGAAGAGAAGGAAGTTGATAAGCGCAGTGGCTGTATAATGTTCTACAAACATGGACGAATATTTTTAAGGAATATTCTGCTACTGCACAGCATTTATTCGCTATGAGGATAGCAATAACTTCTGCTTGGAAAACACTGCAGTGAACTGAAAGCATGTATGAGTTCCTGATATCACATTTTCCTCTCAACTTCAAGCTGTCAATGAATTCGGATTGGGAGTTATATAAGCCTTGCAGTTCGAGTCGAGCATATTCTGATTACATAAGAGTAAGGAATTGATGTTAACACACAAGTTTTTTCGGCTCAAGCATAAGCCAGCATCTTTCATCAATGGATTGTGAATTACTCCAGTTCGTGTCGAGAATATTCTGATTACGTAAGAGTAAGGAATCGAGGTTAACACACAAGTTTTCGTTCGTATAGCATTCTTTGAAGATTGATTCCTGGGATTTTCTTGTCCCAATATTTTAGAACTGTATCTTAAATATTTCAATGCACTGTATTAAATCTATATATGTACACTTGAATTCTATTATTAATAACTTTTTATTTACATTTTATGACTGTCGAAATAATTCCACTTTTTTTGGTATTTTTGTGTCTCCATTTGATTACACATACATACATAATTGGCCATTACAACCCTTCAGTCAGGATTACGGCCTAGCTTCTCACACCACTCATGTTGTGTGCGTTAATTTTATACGTGAGTGGCGGGACCTACAGTTTAACGTCGACTCCGAACGACAGAATTTTTGAGAAACTTTTTCATGGCAGTTTATTTTACTCTCAGAGTTTTTGCCAGAAATCTGCTGAGAGGAAGTCGCCGAAGAAATATTTTTTTTTCATATTTCATTTTTGATGTCTGACCTGGGATACGAACCCGGGCTTTACGAATAGTAAGCCAACACACTACCTACTACACCACGGCGATTACAAATAAAACTAAAAAGGGTACAGGCTGTACTTAACTAAATTTCACAAAGATTTTTACAACAATTCATGCAAATTTAGAGAAAACCTTGCAATATTTATTATTGTTGTTGTTGTTATTATTGTTTACGTTTTTGTTTATTCTAACATCAAATGAAAATGCATTTCAACAAAATTAAAACGAAAAAGAAAAAAAGATTTCTTCTGCTTTAAACCTCAAAGTTTTCAGCATTTAAAAGCATTTGTTGTAACAACAAATTTGGGGGTGGGTGCCACCAAAAAAACCTTTTAGCGGCAATTGCTTTTGATATTTCAAAAAAAAAAAACTGGGAGGGAAATCAGAACAGGCAACAAAATTTTAAGTGTTGGCAAAAATGTTTTCAATGTGGGCACTTAATAAAATCAAAAGTACAAGAAGTGGAGCTACATTCTGTTACATTGGATTTGAGGTACAGTTTTAAATACATTTTAAGTTTCCTCTTTGGAAAAAGGGAGCATAGAAGAAACGGAATATGATTCCTTAAGCTTAAAGAGGTGGAGTTATAGTTGATGGATAAAAGAGAAAAGAGGAGACCATCATTCAAACAATCAGTCCCATGATTTATTGGCATACAATCAAAAAAATGAGTTTTTCGTCGTTTGAAATTCGTTTCAATTTCGTTTCTCTGTACTTCATATACAATTTGTCTTTGACTCTCAAGTTCCCCAAAGGCTGTGAATATTTTCCTCTAGGATCCTTGGGCTCTAAGACCCTCGTTTCTGTTACACTATACTTGCTTGATCATTTCCTATACCACTGAGGAGTCCATCTCTTAACTGAATATCTAGCAATCACTCAAATCCTGGTAGCAAAACATAACCATGACATCTACTGGTTCTGTCTAGGAAACAGTTAAGGAGAGCTGTCAATCGTTTGATTTCGTAGATCTCTATGTCTCCTATATTTCCCGTATCTCATGCATCTCACCTTAAACTTGTCCTTTCGGAGCCATACGCTGTCTGGCGTGGTTCTCACTATCCATTATAGGACAGGTTTTTATTGCCACAATTATACCAACACAACATTGTCTCTGTATCCTATACTCTTTATGAGCCGCTATCTTTCTATTATTTCCATGATTTCACAGAAATTTTTATCAGCTCGAAACCAGCATTTCGCTGCTGGTTTTCTAATTATTGCCTCGTTCCCATAAACTTCAAATGCTATTTGATATATGATATTACCAGATATACTGCATACATACATACATATGTACATACTTATTTAGTTATTACAACCCTTCAGTCAGGATACAACCTAGCTTCTCTCACCACTTATGTTGTTTGTGTTAATTTTATACATGAGTGACCGGACCTACAGTTTAAATTCGATTCCAAATGAAAGATTTTTGAGAAAGTTTTCATGACAATTTTCTTTTATTTATTTTCAGAGTCTTTGCCAGAGATCTGCTGAGAGGCATTCGCCGATGAAATATTTTTATTTCAACTGAGGCCTTATGTGTAATAAGCCAACACACTACCCCAACTACGGCAACTATAAAGGTACGATAATAATTTTCTTTATATTTTTCCACAATTGTTCAGATGTTTTAAAATTACAAAGAAAATAAATAAAAATTAAGGGCGGGCCGTGTGACAATTTGAATTGAACTTCATTTAATAACAAAAAAATAAAACAATATTTTTAATTTATTTTGTTTTGTTTAATAGCTTTTTAAAAATCTACAAATGAATCATACCTTTCTAAGCAACCACTCCTTATTATTAAAACGAAACTGCATTTATTTGTAACCAATTTGTGTGTGAAAAATTATTTTCAATTTTTTTTAGTTTAAAAAACTTCAAAATATATTTAAAAAAGCATTCATCACTTTTTAATCAATTCAGTTTTTTGCTCATATTCACCTTTAAAAGCACATAAGACCCCCCTCCACTTAAAGTAGTTTTCGTTGTTTCAATAAATTTTGAAGTTTAAGAATTTGCATATGCAAGTACTCTTGCCTGGTATTAAAAAGTTAAATGCAAAACTAATTTTTTAATATTTTTTTTTCTTTCAATAACATTAGCTAGCAATTTATAAAAAAAAAACTAGTTATGCTGCTCTAAGCAATTACAAAAATTGTATTTTAAAGTAAAAAAATTAATCACAAAGGTTAAGTAAAGGTGATTTGGAATCACATAAAATATTGGGTCTTTGAAAAAATTCGGTTTCAAATTGTCGAAATGACTGTAAAATATTGTTACGTTTTTACCTTTTTAAAAACGTTTAAAAATTAGTTCGTTAATTGCAAACAAAGTAAAAACAAATATGTGTTTAATTTCAGTTAAACTCTATTTATTTTTTACACTACTTCTGTGTGTCACCGTATACAACTTAACGATGCAACAATAATTTGCTTGTACACTTTTCTATTTCACACTTCTGTCCGCGTTAACACTAACAATTGTTCGTTTGATCTTCTCTGCTTACAACATTTTTGCAAGCAATACCACTTGTACGTTCAAACCGCAACGGGTCTTCACACAAGGCTGACTGAATTATAACTGACTTCTGCCTGCTTTGTCCAGCCCTTTTATAGTCCGACACAACCAGTATGATGAACGTTCTCGAAGTGAAAGGTTCGTGGTCTCGCCTTTTTGGAGAGCTCTGTTGCTAATACATTTTTGTTTGTGTACTTTGCTTATGTTGTCTATCCCTTTTTGTCACATACATTTTGTTGTTGGTACCCGGCGCAACCAGGTTCGTCGTACATATGTGTATGTGCAGCTTTAGATAATCAACACGTTCATTGCATTCGTAGTGTTAGTGCGTATTTGTATCGTGTGTTTTGTTTATCGTTTTTATTGTTAAACGATATTAGGTCGTTACGATTTATGTAACCACATAAAATCTCTGCCAACAGAAATTGCAGCAGGCAAGTCGTTAGCTTGGCTTAAAGGTACTATAGTAGGCTTCACTCGATTAGAAGGCCTTTTTAAAATATATTTGAAATGAACAGTTCCGTTTAAAAGTAAATGAAACAACTCAAAATACTTGTCCTAAAGACTGAATATTCAGCAAACATTTAAAAAAGGTTTCATTGCATGCTGTATGTGCAGGAATTCCATGGGTAGGAACTGGCTTGGCTTATTAGACGTTAAGCCAGGGTTCAAACCCCAGGCCAGGCAATACAACAAAATACAAAAAGTATTTTTTCGGCGACTTCCTCTTAGCAGTTTTCTGGCAAAGACTCTGAGAGTAAATAAAAAATTGCCATGAAAAAGTTTCTCAAAAAATCTGTGGTTCCGCCACTCATGTATAAAAATTAACACACACAATATAAGTGGTGTGAGGAACTAGGTTGTAATCCTGACTAAGGGGTTGTAATGACCAATTATGTTATGTCTGTATGTTCTCTGGAGGAACTGTCTTAACAGACCACTTATTTTTATTTAAAAATAATTGGCTTTTAAGCAAGGCTATAAAACGAGAAGTAGGGTATTCATTAAACGCTGCATTTAGAACTGTTTTTTATTTCTTTGCTTTTCATTAAATATGCAAAACAATACTGTTATTACAGGTACAATATTCCACTTTAAACAATTTTCATATCATCTTAGCTGAAACCGCTTTTCAAAGTACACATTACATGACAAGGCATTTAAAATTTAATTAATTTTTTTACACGTTTTTATTTCTTTCTGTTTTTTTTCTATTTCCATTAAAAAAGAAATGAAACAAAATGAAATAAATTAAAGTGAAATGGTTATAAAATTTTTTGCATTTTTAATTTATTTCTTTGCAACCAGTGCGAGTGTTATTCAACACAGAGAATGTTTCTGTGAATTCTAACGTTTCACATTCATTAGAGTGTCAGTTTTTGAAAAACGTTGAATTATAAACAAATTAATTTGCAATTTATTTTTATTTACAAACAAATTATTTTATATTTATTTTAATTCTGTTTTTTTTATACATTTTTAAAGAGAAAATATATTTCAAAAGGCGTAATTACTAGTCACAGAGATAAATTCAACAGCAGCAAATATTATTTGAAAATAAACGTTTTAGTTGTTGTTGTTGTAGTGGGGAAAAAAATATAAATAAATTAGCAACTGTTATAAAGTTATTATGAGTAATATTTTATTCACAAAAAAAACAAAAAAACTAGTTGCCAGCTTATAAAATTATTAGTTTTTATAGAAAAGTTGAAAAGATAACAAATTAAGTGTCATTTATTTAATACCCACCGGTTTTGTTGTTGTTTTTTTGTGCAAAATTCCTGACAAAAACAAAATCCCAAAATGATAGGAGGTGGTGATGATATTGAGGATGATGTCACCTCTTACTCCACGTCTGTATACATACTCGTACATCTACTATCATCATTGCCTTACTCGCAAGTGGCAATTTTAAGCAGAATCACTTGTATTTAAACCATGACTCGAAGTGATTGTATGAATGATAAATACATTTAAAAATCAACAATCATTTATCATGAGATTTGCATAAAAATTCAAACAGTCAGAGTTAAATAAGTAGCACAAGTATGCAGCTGTAGGATTTAATTCTAGCACCACACTTCTAAAGGATTTAAACAAGACAACTTATTTTATTTCGAAATCTAAAAATTCTTTACTAAGAACACCTACAATGGGCCGCTATAGGTGCTCAGGTGAGATTTTGGTATCAAAGCTACCACTTCAACCTACCTACCTACCTAACTTAAAAACCTAGTTTCTTTAAAGAACCTTTAAAAAAATAATTCTGTATCCACTTTAGTTATGCCCAGGGAATCACATGAATGTCTATGCCAACCTTACAGTCGCAATATTGAAGTTAGCTAGACCGTCTAGCATGCTAACGCTAACATCCTAACCATATTACTACATGGCGTAAAAGTAAGGTTGTTTCCTCAAGCGGAATTTGTTAATTTCCATAGAAAAATACTTTGAAAAATGGACCTGGCTGTATGCAAAATTATCGTATGAAGCATAAGCTGCATCAGATTTATAGAAATTACTTAGAAGCTGGCGTAGACTAGTAGGTTATTTGTTGGCTTATTAGACGGGAGCTTGGGGTTCAATCCCAAACAAAACAGCGACTTCGGCGATTTCCTTTCAGCACTCTTGTAGCAAAAAATCTGGCAACAAAATAAAATTGCCAGGAAAAGTTTCTCAAAAATCGGAGTCGACGTTAAACTGTAGGTCTCGGTACTCATGTATAAAAATTAACTAAATTAATTAAATTAAATTAAATTAATTAAATTAAATTAAATTAATTAATTATAAACCTGACTAAAGGCTTACAATGACCAATGAAGTAAACAAATTAGACTTACAAGAATGCATCTAATGCGGTGATTTAGCCACTTCGAGGGAAGGAGAAATAATGTTCGATCGAAAAGAAGTTTTTGGGAATGTACCTGAGAGAAAAGCATTCAAAATTCTGCGACTTATGCCAAGATATTGAATAACAAGTACTTAACACAGACTTCTTGTAAGAATTATATTCAAAACTGATGCAATCGACTTTGCCAAAAACCAACGTCAGCGATCGTCCAATGTCTTTGCCTGCCTGTTGCCTTGGCTTAGCAGCAGAAATTTTTGAGCAATCTTCCAAGCTTGGTATCAAATCGATGACGACATTCATTAAATTTTCAAGCAGGTTTTCAATTCAATTCTATTGGAGTCTGGACTTAAACAGAAGCCCCTGAATTTGATTGTTGAGACCGTTTAGTTCGCTTATCTGTGGTTTAACATCGGCTTGTTATGTGTACTCCAGTGAAATTTGATTTCAATAAAGAAGACACTCCCTCCTATCCTACCTTGGAACACTAAATTTCTTTATAGGATTGTCGAACTGTTACGATTTGATCTTCACAAGGATTCTTTTCTATATCCAAAGCAATTTCTTGTTTTTATTGATGATCTCCTCTTTTTCAAGTTCCAATTCATATTCCTTTGATGTTAGACAGGGCCCTCTGGCAATTGAAGTCTAAACGCTTAAAATGCGTGAGTAATTCCGGCAATCTCCCTTTAAAGCCGATTTTATTATTGAGTCTTAAGCGCTCCAATAATAATGTGTTGTCTTGTTGTCTATATATATGGGTGGTGAGAATATTTGGAAGTCAGAAGCTCTTGACATTCTGTGCATAAAATCTCAGTGTTCGATGAAGCCAGCATTGAAGTGCTTGGATTCCTTAAGAAATATTTCACTTCATATGATCTTCTTATCATTTGCACCACTTGTATTTGAATGAAGTCGCCGTAGTCTAGTAAGTAGTGTGTTGGCTTATTAGACATAAAGCCAGGGCGACTTTCTCTCAGCAGATTTCTGGCAAAACTCTGAGAGTAAATAAAATTGCCATGAAAAGTTTCTTAAAAGTCTGTCATTCGGAGTCGACTTTAAACTGTAGGTCCCACCACTCATGTATAAAAATTAACGCACACAACATAAGTGGTGTTCGAAGCTAGGTTGTATTCCTGACTGAAGGAATGTAACGATCAGTCAGTGAAGTCTGAAGATCTTGATGGCAATTCAATGTTCGATGAAGCCAGCATTCAAGAGCTTGGGTTTCTTAAGACGTTAAAAGAAATGTTTCACTTCATATGACCTTCTTATTATTTATGCCGTTTGTATTTGATCCTAGTATCGAATAAAATGTCATATACGAGCCGATAAGTTGAGCTCAATTTTGTTCCTACCCAGTGGCATACAGCAAAGGCCGCTTAGGTGCTCATTAATGTCGAAGGGCATCGAAATCTGTTGATATATTAGAACATCGTCGCAAAGGGACTTGTGTTTAACTATCTATCGCTACTATAATGCATTGTGTTAGTAAAAGGTAATCTCGTAGAGCACATTCATTTATGCTTGATTGGCCAGTGGAACACACAATGGTTTACAAGGAAACACTACACTAAGTCCCTCTTATAGAAGATTTTCTTACTTAAGACAAAAAAGATTCGAATCTAGCATCCATAAATACTACGGCCTGTTTCTTATCTCCCATAACCTACTCGACTAATACCAACACAATCTACTGCCGGTTTTGTTACAATAAAGTACAAAATTATCTTTCGTGTGCTATTTAGTTAAACAATGCTGTTGCTTATTCAACAGTAATCATGTTAGACAAACAAGCGTCAAGTTTGTTTTGTTTGTTTCTGTTTTTTTTTTCTTTCGTTTTAGTTTTTGCGTGTAATTAATGAAGTAAAATTTCAGGTTGAATAATAAAATAAATTTCACTGAAATCTTGTTAACGGTAGCGTTGAATATAAAAAAAATCTCAAAGATTTACAGCGTATTCACAGTCATATAATTACGTTTAAAAAATAATTTTAAAAAAACTGTTGAAATAATATACACAGTAAATGAATATAAAACTATGATATGTACATATGTGGGCTAGGACGTTAGGAGATAACATATTAAAAATGTGTTTTAAAAAACTTTTAAGAGATCTTATTATGTGAACATCTACCCACTAGCAATGGCTAAAGCAATTATTAACACTTTTTGAATAGCAGGGAAGCAAGAATTCCACGCTTTACAGAAAGTTTTAGATTTGTTGGCACTACAGAAATTGGATTCAATTGAATAGCATACTGAATAAAAAGTAGTCTGCTGGCTAATTTAACTCAGGCGCCATATATTGGAAATCTTGAATTTGGAGCAGAAATGTCTTTGTCGCCGTAGTCTAATAAGTAGGGCGTTAACTCATTTGACGTGAAACCGTGGTTCAAGCCCTAGATACGAGATCTGGAACAAAAACGAAACACGAAAAAAATACGGAAGTCTACTATAATGAATGGGTCTGGCAGTAAATGAGGTCAAAACGAAGCATATGTTATCGATAAGTAGGGGCATGCGAATTTATTTATCTTGGCTCCGACGTTACCACCAAAAATGATGTCAGTCTGGAGATCAAGTGCTGGATCACTCTAGCCAACAGGTGCTACTATGGTCTCAACAGGCAGCTGAGTAGCAGAGACCTCTCTCGTACGACAAAACTAATACTCTACAGACGCTCATCCTCCCCGTGCTTCTTTATGGCGCAGAAGCTTGTACTTTATTAAGCACTGATGTAGCAGCCATGAGAGTATTCGAGCGAAAAATTCTACGTAAGATCTTCTGTCCAGTGCGAGCTGGTGATGATTTCCGCATCCAGTCCAACAGTGAGCTGTATGAGCTCTTCAACTATATGGACGTTGTGCTGTGTATTAACATCGAGCGGCTGCGCTGGCTCGACCATGTCGTTCGAACGGAGGAGGATGCTCCGGCGCGACGGATATTTGATGCGGAGATCTGCGGAAGTCGACCTTGTTTGCGTTGGAAGGACCAGATCGAGGAAGCCCTGTCATCGATTGCTCTGACCAATTGGCGTAGGCGCGCAAGAAGCAAAGGCGCCTGGAAGAATGTGTTCAGGCAGTCTGAAACTATTAATCGCGTTGTTAATGGCCAATTAAGTAAAGTAAGTAAGACAACAACTATAAATAATTAAAAGTTTCTTTAAAATTTGTCCCTCCGAGTCGATTTTAAACAGTGGATCCCGCCACTCAAGGACAAAATTAACACACATAACATGGTTGGTGTGAGAGACTAGGTTGTAGTCATGAATAAAGCGTTGTAATGACATGTTAAGTAATGACTGTATGACCACTTTCTGCTACAAGGCAATGGCCAACAACCCATGTGTAACCAAATTCTGAAGGTTATAATGGCTTTCCATTAAAATAACATGACAGTGCTTACCACGGTATTATTTCAAGTATCTTGCCATTGTTTGTATTTAAAAAAAAAATATTTAAAATATTTTTCTCAATCACACGCACATCCATAGAATCATTCCATAGATATTCGTTACTGAATGCACTTTGTACGATGTAATGATGTCATGTTTCTATATTTCAATGGATTTGTTTTCTGAATATTTTTTTTTGCTTTTTTTTCATTTAAAATGCATTTGCAAAAACGAAATGATTTAATAACAAAAATTGAAAATTACCATTTAAGGTCAATTGTATGCAAATCATTCGAATAAATGTCAAAGATTTTTTTCAATTTTAATGCCACACAGAAAACACCAGTTTTCTATTAAAAAATTGCCTTTTAAACGTGATTTAAATTAAAGACGGGGTAATGAATTCATTTTTTTGTTCATTAAGATTCCATAATGTTAAGTCAACGGCAAAATAAAGACATACCCGATGTAGCGCAAAAAAAAAAAAATATAAAGTGAGTTTAATTCTTGTCAAACTGTTTGCAATACAAATACAAATGCACTGAATGTTTACACAAAATAGAAAAAAGTGAAGAAGTTATTTATCTTGAGCGATGAATGTTTATTTTGCAATGCTAGGCCGTAGTTGTTACTTCCCTAAGCCCAGAGTTTTTATTTGGTATCCCCCCAATTATACAAGGGAGGTCAAATCGACCTCAGACTAATTCAAAAGGGTGAAGTGAATTGCTGACCATTGACTGAAATAATTGGTTCGATCCATACCTAGATAACCACTTATGTTTTGTGTGTTAATATTATACATGAGTGGCGGAAGCTACAGTTTAATGTCGGCTTTTAATGGCAAATTTTTGAGAAACTTTTCATGGCAATTTTATTTGTTCTCAGAGTTTCAGCCAGAAATCTACTGAGAGGAAGTCACTGAAGAAATATTTTTTCCCATTTCCTTTTGCTGTTTGGCCTGGGGTTTGAACCAAGGCCTTACGTGTAATAATCCAATACACTAACTGCTGGACTACGGTGACTTCAGTAGGATTTAAGATGTTGTAATAGTACCACCGACCATGCTTTCATACTATGTATATATCAGACCTTCCAACAGTGACTTCCAAACTTTGGCAGTTGAAGCTACATTTGCCAAAGTAGTTGTCATTGATTCAGACTGTGTCTTTAATAAAATTTATTTATCAAAATTATTGTTCTGTTTAAGTAACGTCCTTATTTTACAATCACCACAACATCATACCAAGAGGACTTAGCGCAACATTATGGATATATTCGAGTTCACTGGCTTAGAGAAAAATTAACCAGTAACAGCAACATAACTTATGCCATCGCTCAAATGCAGCCTGATATCTATGCTAGACTAATGGAAAATTGGTTAATTAGGATGCGTGCTATCCAGATAGACATTTGAACGATGTTATATTCCAAGAATGTCGCTGATTCATTTTTATTGTAGTAAAATCCACATGTTTGTCTCATAACAGCCACCATTCTGAGTAAGTGTAAACTGAGTCTACAGAGCTTTGTTAAAAAACTGGTTACTACCCTCTGGTTATCCTGGACGTTCTGTTGTATAACTCACATCGTCTTTAATGTAATTTCCCAACAAAAGTTTGGTATGCCTCAAAAACCCACTTGATTTGAGAAGAAAGTTTACCTCTGTTTATCTTCACTTTCGTTGAGCACACCTTTCCAAGCACCCCACAGCACAGATGGGTTCTGCTATCATCACCCTTCTTGTAGGCTCATCTGCTTGCTCTTGGCTGGAAAAGTACACATGACCCGAAGCTAACGCTTTTATCAATCACTAGCATATTTAGCTTCCCCAGACAGTACAATACTATCTTCAATTTAACCTCATAAGACCCAAGTGCTTGAACGAAAGCCTGTCTGCCAAATGTCTTATCTACCTCCTATCTAAATTGACATAAGCAATGAAGATATGGGCAAGTTTCACTGCGGGTTTAAAATATTTCATTCTGGGACCTAAAACCCCCGCTCCTGTCTAAAGATCTGTTCTTGATCAAAATAATCCTTATTTTAAAAAAGTATGCAATTTTCCAGATCACTTCATTTATTTGTTACTAAATTTCTCTGTGAAGGGCTTCCTAAAATTGTGCAGCCCTTGCGTTGATCACCTTCTTCCCTAGTTTGGTGGAACTTGGTCAGTACAGGAGCTGCGTTTAGCTGTCACAACGGGCCACTATGCGTGCTCAAGTGAGCTTTGGTAATCAAAGCTACCACTCCGACCTACTTTCCAAAATCATAGGACCTCTTAGTTCTCTCAATAAGGGGTTGCTTTGGGCACAAACTCCTTAAATGAATCTCATGTAAAACTTCTCGTATCTAACCATATTTCTACAACTTTGGCCTTCACTATTATGACCAGAGGACTTAAATCTAACAGTGGTTTTAACTCGAATATAGATAGGGCAGATGCTTATTGCAACTATTTTATAAAAATATATGCTAGCCTCTGTATCGTGTTGAATACCATTTTTGCTGTTTTAAGACTTATTTTGCCTGCCCCGACAATAGCTCAATAGGTCTGACCATCATTGTATATATCCAAGGCATAATTCAAGCCTTCTACTATATATCAAGCTGACATGTCTGCCTCTACGGAGTCCCTCTATATAAAACCCCCTGCTGCTAATACACAGCTATTTGGCCTCCAAGTGGTACACATTTTTTTTAAACTCAAATCGAATATCACTCTCAAACTTGGTTAGTCTTAAATGGTTTCCTGTGTGATGTAATTTTCTAAATATTTCATTAAATTTTTTAAATTTTAGAAATACGTCCTGCTCTATGACCTTTAGGTGAAAATTGTCAGGCAAGAAAAAACAAAAATTATTCCCCCCATGTGTGTATGTATTGTTATCGAAATTCATTTAAAGAATTTTATTTCCTTTTAAAATTTTGCCTAAATTTTCCAGCGTCAGTGAGAAAAAAACGAATTGAAACTGCTGCCAAAAATAACCATTTATACGTATACCCCCTTTTGTTGTTGTTGGTGTTGTTGTTACAAAAATTTAGGTCACTTTCAA
The DNA here is from genome assembly GCA_936449025.2 of Sarcophaga subvicina. Lineage (NCBI taxonomy): Eukaryota > Metazoa > Arthropoda > Insecta > Diptera > Sarcophagidae > Sarcophaga > Sarcophaga subvicina. Next base: position 14,817,262 of record OW388083.2, on the reverse strand, counting down.
TTAATCTATACCGCCTATAGTTTTTCATTTGCCACTGCCGAAAACAAAAAAAACAAAAAGAACGCCACACAGTTTTGTTTTGTTTTTTTTTTATTCTCTTCTTTCAATGCAATTTTCATACACGGCATGCAACTGCTGCATGCAGCATTAAAAAACAAAATAAACAAAATAAACGCAACAACAACAATAAAAAAAACTAAAAAGGAAAATTCGCAACCAAATCTACATTCAAATTTTCTCTAAAAAGAGAAGAAAAAAAGATGACAAACAAACAAACAAACAACATTGGATGTGATATACTGAAGCGAAACTAGCTACCCAGAGTCTATATGGCAAGTTTATCAATTGACTTTTGGCTCAATTGTTTTTAACCAAATTTAGTTTAACGTGAGTTGCATTCTGCATTAAATTTATAACGGAAATATCGTTCGTTTTTTTATTTCGGGGTTTATTTTTCCTTCTTGTTTTTTTTTGTCTCTTTTTTCGTTGTTGTTTTTTTTGTTGTTGGGTTTTATAAAGTGTAAAGTTTTAATTGCATTTTTAACAATTTTGTTGTTGTTGTGGTTGTTGTTGTTGCTATTTTTTGTTCAGTTATTATTGTTATTGTTGTCGTATTTAACTAAAGTATCACTTGGTTATAAAATAAATTTAAACACGTTTGTCTTTTTTTTTTTTGCTATAAACTGCAACAGCCCTGTAGGTTGTACAGGTATACTCAGTTTGTTCGGGTATTTGTGGCTACTTTCAATAGAAAGCCATAAGCCACAGTCTTCAAATATAAATTAGAGTGGCGAAAATTGTTTATTACATGCCAACAGTCCCCGAAACGAAAATCGCATTTAAAAGCTTTCCTATCTTGCAGTTAATATCCAAATATTATGGAAACTCCGTGGGACTTAAGTCCTTTGCACATGGTAGTGAAGACCACAGATTTGTAGGCTATTGTTCGTATAATGAGAAACCAATCTAACATTATCAAATTGACAATCGAATCCTGCCTCTTTAAATGTCCACTGGATAGAACCAGTAGACTCTAAGAAATGCTTTGAATTACAATTTTAACTGAAGTAACCTAGAGGCTGAAGTCGCCATAGTCTAGTAGGCGGTATGTTGGCTTATAACCGTGAGGCCATTGTTCACACCCCAGGTCAGACATCTCCAACAAAACAAAATAAGATGAAAGTATTCTTTGGTGATTGACTCTCAGCAGATTTCTGGCAAAAACTTTGAGAAGTACATAAAATTGCCATGGAAAGTTTCTCAAAATTCTGTCATTCGGATTTGACTTTAAACTGTAGGTCCCGTCAAGCATAACATTAACATTTACAACAAGGGTGGTGTGAGAAGCTATGTCGTAATCCTGGCTGAAGGGTTGTAATGACCAATCATGTATGTAACCTAGAGGCTGCATACTCTTTTAAAAGATGAACCTTTCACTAGTATGTAGACCGGCAAATAATACGTATTAAAGTTGGAGTTGGGGTTTCCGGTCCCAGAGTTAAGTTTGGTAGAAACTGATGACTATTTTCTAAGCAGAAGCCTTTACTTATTTCGATGGGAAAATAATGAGAAGCTAGTATTCCTCTCAAACCAATTGGGTTTGATGCAATCTAAAGTTTTGCTACGAAACTACAGTAAAAAGTCACTCATGCACCACCGAGGAGTCAGGAAAAACCCAAGGTTAGTAGCAGACCTTTTGACAGGGCACTGTAAACTCAAATTAAATTTGTTTAGAAATCGTTTCGAAACCAGCATGTAGAATCTGTGATTATTGAATATGAATCATTGGAAAGAATCATCGGTTTGAGGGTATTATAGTAGCGGTCGTGAAACAGTTGCATTGTGTTTACTATCCTTAACTGCTTGCCACAAGAGTATGAAAGTATAGAAGCTAATATCATGTTAAAATCATGGATGTAGTTGATGTGAATAAACCTATTGTCCACAGGATAGCTTAACCGGCTTTAGATTCTGGATTAGCAATGAAAATAGGGCAGAGAACGTCATCCAAGAGAATATCGAATGCAAAAGTAGGCATAGTTACTGATAGTTACTGGAAAGTATGTTCAGCATGTCGAAGGTTGTCCAAGAGTTCTAAGGGTCTCAGGAACAATCAATACATTAGGCAGTTACCTTCACAAGGGTTCCTGTACACGGGTATATTGAAGGTAACAACAGAACTAAGGCATTTCATGTACATACTATATCAGGAGTATAGAACTACTGTGCCTATAGAACTAATACCGTTGAAGCTAAGTTAGAGAATATTGTCTGTTATGACAGCTCTGCAGCAAGACGAGAATTTTTTGACCTTAGATCTATAACAACACAGCTGACCCACTTGACAACTGTGGTACAACAGAAAATTCAAACAAATTTTTATGTGAGTTCGCCATTCCTCTGCAAATGGGCAAACGAATAATTCCAAGCAATTTTCCCTGTTTTTTAGAAGAAAGATGGAAGAATGAACTTACTTGTAGAGAGGTCAGACAAATCTAGCTCGATATGAAAGAAAAAAATTTACATTAAACCTGATCAGAATTCATAGTAGTTATAACAGGGTATTGACCTGTGGATACATTCCTTTGAAGGAAGATGCATTCCTTGGCTAGAGAAGGGCAGACCATCTTCTCTACCACATTCCAGCATTTGGGAACCTGAGATGATGAGAGCTGTAATTACGCTAAAGAAGAGCTGACCATAGAACATCTTTGCTACCACATTCCAGTACTTGGGAACCTGAGATGATTCTTGGGCACTCAAATCTTTGATTTTATCTCTCGGTATGGCTGAGAGATGTCGTTCAGTAGAAGCTGTAATTGCGAGGCAGGAGAACAGACCACAGAACATCTTCTCTACCACATTCCAGTACTTGGAAACCTGAAATGATTTTTGGGCACTCAGAACTTTCATTTGAATAGGATCCATGCCTTCATACAACAATCGGTATGCCTGAGAGATGCTATTCCGAAGAAGCAGTAATAACGAGGCAGAAGAGCAGAGCTTGGAACATCTTCTCTGTCACTTTCCAGTACTTGGGAATCGAATGATACTTGGGTACTCAAAACTTTGATTTGAATAGTATCCATGCCTTCATAAAACTAACGATATGGCTGAGAGCTGCCATTCCACAGAAGCAGTATTAACGAGACAGAAGAGAAGACCTTGGAGCATCTTCTCTGTCACTTGCCAGTAGTTGGGAATCGAATGATACTTGGGTACTCAAAACTTTGATTTGAATAGTATCCATGCCTTCATAAAACTAACGATATGGCTGAGAGCTGCCATTCCACAGAAGCAGTATTAACGAGACAGAAGAGAAGACCTTGGAGCATCTTCTCTGTCACTTGCCAGTAGTTGGGAATCGAATGATTCTTGGGTACTCAAAACTTTGATTTGAATACTATCCATGTCTTCATAGGACTATCCAGAGAGACCAGCTTGCAGTTTATTAGAGATCAGCCTGCAGTAATTATATGATAGAATAGGTAACATCTGTGTTACGTATGTAGGTTTCTTATAGGACCCAAGTAAGCTATGCTCTACCAAGTGGCTGCTAATTTAGCCTAACCTAAGCCTAATCTACGTTGGCAGGCAATGCCACTTATTGTGTTATCCCAACGAAACTGGTCGGCCAGTTATTTACGTCCATTTTTGTAACATTTTGCTGTAGTATAGGGCATTAAGTAGTTCAGTTTGCCCATTTGCATTTCTCTTTTTTATTTATTATTGCTTTGCTTTTATTTTATCTTTTTTATTTATTTTGCGTGTTTTTGTATATGTTTTGCGGATGATAAAGGAAATCATGCTAAAATTGCAAATAAATGTTTGTGAAATAAAATTCTATAACGTGTTAAATTTCCTCCATTTTTTTCCACTCTTAGTTTTTCAACAGCAAACAAATTGTGCAAAGAAACCAATTTTTTTGTTTTGTTTTGTTTTGTAGTTTTTAGTTTTCAGTTTTTATTTTTTATTATGAATATATTGTTTATGAATGATGATAATAATTTAATAATAAACTAAAAATATTTGTATATGCATACAGTTTCAATAATATCAAGTGAAATAAAAAAATAAATAATAATAATTGCATTTGGCAATATAATACAGAATGTGCACAAGTGTTATGGGACTAAACTGAAAAACTGAATCATAATACGTCGTATAAAAATTTTAAAAATTCTTCCTAAAATTATGACCACATTTGTAGCTAATTGAACTAAAGCAGAGTTAGGAGCCAGGATTTACCTTTAGGAGGTTTCGTTTTGTTCAAAATATATGACCTGGGGATTTGAACCCTGGTTTCACGTGTATTAAACCAACACACTATATACTACATACTATATACACTACGATGAATTTATTTTATTTATTTTGATTATATGATATGGGGTGCTTTACGAGAGGTCAACAATTTATTGTAACAACAACAACAACAACAACTTATTACAATAATTTGGAATTCGCTGACTTCAAAGAATTTTTCGTCGAGAAAGTGTCTTTAATATGTCAACCATTCGGAGAGTGGTCCAAAAATTTGAAGCGACAAAGTCGTTTCTGGACAGCAAATCTGCTGTGTGCGTCAACATATCGATCGATTTCTTGAACACATTGCTGCTGTAAATCATTCTTAACAATTTGAAACTGAGACAAAAAAAGCATACGCGTTAATACATAAAAAATTCAGCTTTTGCAGGAGCTCTAACAAGCAGGCCATGAAAAGTCTAGATTTAATGGAGTAAATCGTCTCCAAAGATGTACATTTCCTTCCGAGTGGTTTAGTAGTGGCTACACAAAATTGTCGATTTCGAGGCTCACAAAATCCTCATGAGCTTCCTGAAATAGTGCAGCCCCTGCTCTCACCAACTTGTTCGACGAGTGTTGTGGAATTCGGTCAGTACAGTGACTGCATTTACCTGTAGCGACACAGCGAGCTACTGTCTGGTATGGATTTTGATCAGGAAGAGTGAATGGCCCTTACTTGATGATGCCAAAACTTCAGCGTCTGTGAACGACATTCGTAATTTGCCGTATTCCAATAAGTAGTACATACATATGTACATACAACCCTTCGGTCAGGATTACGACCTAGTTTCTCACGCCACTTCTGTTGTGTGTGTTAATTTTATACATGAGAGGCAGGACCTACAGTTTAAAGTCGACTCCGAACGACAGATTTTTGAGAAACTTTTCATGGCGATTTTATTTACTGCCAGAGTTTTTGCCAGAAATCTGCTGAGAGGAAGTCGCCGAAGAAATACTTTTTGTATTTTGTTTTGATGTCTGGCCTGGGGCTCGAACTTTGGCTTTTACGCCGACACACTACCTACAAGACTACGGCGACTTCACATGGGTGTATATGGAAACGTATACATAAAGTAATGTATTGTATTTTAAAGGCAATGCGACTACAAGAAAATTGTTGTTGCAAAATTGCTGCGTTTGCTGCGTTGTGCTGAGTTGTTTATTGTGTTCATAGCATCAGGTTCTATGTAGTCGCAGTTAATCAATTGCTGGGTATTGAATTACTTTCTTCAGTGAGTTTTTTTGTGATAAAATATTGTTCGTTATTACTGAGTTACTTAATCGGCCATTGCAACCCTTTAGTCACGACTACAACCTAACCTATCACACCACCTATGTTGGGTATCTAGGGTGTGATAGTTTATCGTCGACTCCGAACGGAAGATTTCAGAAACTTTTCATAGTAATAAGCTCCCAGAGTTTTTGCCTTAACTCTGCTGAGAGGGAGCCACCCAAAGATATATATTTTTATATTTTCTGAGCAGAGATTTGAACCACTTGAACTCTCATCAAATAAGTTAACATACTACCTACTAGACGACAGGAACTGCCTTTCCATGGCAAATTCTAATTATTCCACAGTGATTTGTAAATATATTTATAGATGTAGGGCTCTATATAGACTCATTTGACAGAGTGTAGCCCACTGAATTATTTTTCTTTTGTGTACTTTTGTTTTCAATTGTATTGTTTTCGTATAAATTTACAACGTTTTTCACGGTGTTTTATTTCTGTTTTTTTTTTTTTCAGAACATTTTCAATGTTTTATAGAATAATTCTTTAAAAAATATTGCTAAATTGTTGTTGGAGATTTATGTTTAACATTTAATACAGAGAACACAATACAAAATACAACGTTTATATATGCTTTTTATAAAGGCCTTAAAACAGCAATAAAAACAACTACAACAGCAACAACAACGGTTGGGGGGAGTGTACATTTTTAACGAATTAAATATTTATGGTGTTCATTTGGCTTTTTATTAAACGTATGGCATAAATTTTATTTTTAAATAAATCACTGAAATAGAATTAAAAAAACAACGAACGAAAAAGAGAAAGAAAGAAAAAGAAAATAAAATAATAAATCAAATCAAATTAAAGGAATAAAAATTGTATGCAAAGTTTACAAGTAATTTTATGGTACTTTTTTGGGGGGTACATACCATAAAGTACCAACATATATTAAAGAATTTTAAGAAAATTTCTCTATAAATTCTGTGGATTTTTATTTATTATTCTACTGTTTATTTTAAAATTCTTCTTCTAAAGTTTTTTAAACTAAAAATCTTTTATTCTCCTGGGTTATCCCCCCAAAAAACAAAATAAAGTACTTGTGAGTATTTGTTATTCATGTTCTGCATCGTATCGAGTTTATTTTGAAGTAACGTGACTGTACGTGCATGGCCATTTGCACATAGAAAACGACGAGTTATAGTATGTGAAAAATCACAACAAAAAAAGAAAAAGATTCCAAAGAGAAAATAGAAAAGATGTCATCTTCAATGCAATGGTCAATGATACTTTAACCATGTATGTATGTACGTAGAGTATCATGTGTTAGCATTTAGATGAAAAGCAAGGTTACCCCAAATTTATGAAGGCATTTTGAACAGCTTCCATGTCGTTGTATTCTTTTTATACCAAAATTTTTTTTCTTCAGACCTCAACTTGCACGAACCCATAAAAGACTATTGAATTAGAAACACCATGAATATCTTTAATTCGGAAGTCATTGCTTGTAGCCATAGCTAGTCTGAACAATTTGACTGAACAAAAGGACCTGATCTGTATCAAGTTTATTTCATATACTATGATCACCGCAGTCTAGTAGGTACAACTCGTGGACGACAGCTCATGAGTTCAAACCTCTGCTCTGTTTCTTACACCGCCTATATTGTGTGTATTAACTTTATCCATAAGAGGTGGAACCTACAGTTTAAAGTTGACTTCCAATGACAGATTTTTTTGAGAAACTTTTTTGATATCAATTTTATTTACCCGCAGAGTGTTTGCCAAAAATCCGCTGAGAGAAAGTTGTCGATGAAATATTTTTCGTATTTTCGTTTTGATGTCTGACCTGGGGTTTGAATCGAGGTCAACACACTACCTACTTGACTTTGATTTCAAGCGATTTCAAGCTCAGCTCTGATACCGTTCTATCGGAGACTTCCTCTCAGTAGTCTTCTGGCAAATCTTGGAGAATAAATAAAATTGCCATCAAAAAGCTTTTCAAATCACTCGTTTAGAATTCCGTCATTCATTGCTAAAAATTAACACACATAGGGGGGTGTAAGAAGCTACAACGTAATCCCGACTAAAGGCTTGTAATAGCCAATTAAGTAAGAAACTAAACTTAATGCTGAACGAATTGATACTGTTTTTAGCCTTCTTGTTCAGTGAGCTCATAGGAAGGTTTATTACGTATTAGATTTCAGTACAGGGACTGCGTTCACCTCGTGGCATTGCAACGGGCCGATATGCGTGCTGAAGTGAGCTTTTTGATATCAGAGCTACCACTCCGACCTAAACCTAACATATCAGATTCACTATTTTGAATCCATTTGAACGGAAAGCCTCGGCACAGGCTTTGCAGATTTTGAAATCTTCGTTTGATCATCCTGCATGGCTGTTGGCATCTGGGTTTGGCAGCTGCTTTAGCCACTACCACCTCGCTGGAACTCGGAGTCTATACTTCTATAGTATTGGACACTGCTGTAGTCGAATCTTGGAACATTTTAAAGCGCTTTACATAGTAGTCTATAAGTGATTTGATTTTCTAGTCATTATAATGAATTGGCATGATTTGCATTTCATGCTTAATGCCTGGCAATTAAAACTGCTACTTTATAACAGATTATCAATCGCTCACTATGAGTGTTCACGGTAGAGAAATTATGTGAGTCAACAAACGATCTCATTTGAGACGTACAGCCACCCAAACTATGATAATAAATAGGATGATAGTTCTGAGGTTTGTGCATAATTAGACTAAAATCAGCTCTGCTCTAAGCACCCTTTTACTTAAGCTCTTATATCCCGACAGAAGGCTTTGTATATACGTACACATAATTGGTCATTTAAAACCTTCAGTCAGGATTAGGACCAAGCTTCTAACACCACTTGGGTTGTGTGTGATAATTTGATCCATAAATGTAGGGTCCTACAGTTTAAAGTCGACTGCGAATGCCAGATTTTTGAGAATCTTTTCAAGGCAATTTTATTTCACATTCAGAGGTTTTTCCAGTCTTCTGCTGAGAGGAAGTCGTCGAGAAATATTTTTTCATATTTCGTTTTGTTGGAGACGTCTGATTTGGGGTTTGAATCATGGCCACGCATTTAATAAGTCAACACACTACGTACTAGAGTATGGTGGGGTAGGGATTGCTATACCTCGTACATAACACAATATAGGAATTCCCAACCAATGTTTCCTTCACGCAAAACATATTACAACCTACAGAGCTGTGAACTAGTGAAAGTATTGCCACGTACATAGAGATACAGTAGGAAGGCGTATCCTTACGAATAGTCAAGCCGTGTAAAGTCACGACATTCATCCTGAGGAGTAGTCGAACATTTCTTAAGGAGATGGCAAGAAATTCATATCGTATAGTTGCCTCGGTAAATGGTCATTTAAGTAATATGGGAGATTTTGTCGCTAATAATCCAGATACTAAACTGTTATTTACTGTCACTCCCTGGCATCTTAGGACGCCACTGATGTTATTAGAAGCCCAAAATGGTTTGAAAGTGACTAGGGTTGTTGAACATTCAGTTCAGTCTTGCTCGATCTGTTGTCAACGTTGACAGTGGACTCTTGAAGTTAATTTTAAATCGCATAAACAAGGTCAGACATCTCTAATAAAAAAAAAATATGGAAAAATATTCCTTCGGTGACTTAGGTTAGGTTAGGTTAGAGGACGTGTACATGTCAACTAAGACAAGTACAGTACACGGAGGTCGAATTGACCCATTGTATAACGTCGTAGTTTCTCACGCCACTTATGTAGTGTGTGTTCATTTTATACATGAGTATTGGGACCTTCAGTTTAAAGTCGACTACGAACGACAGATTTTTGACAAACTTTTTCATGGCAATTTTTTTTTACACTCAGACAGAGTTTTTGCCAGAAATCTGCTGAGAGGAAGTCGCCGAAGAGATATTTTTTCGCATTTCGTTTTTGTTCGAGATGTCTGACTAAGGCTTCGAATATCTCGTATGTTTCCTTCACGCTAAACATACCACCACCTTCACAGCTGTGAAGTTTTACCGCGTATATGGAGACACTTTAGAAATCTGGATCCTTACGTCAAGCAGCGTAAAGGCACGTCATTTATATTCAACAGATTCATATGTTACTATTCCCTCTGTGAGTGGCCATTCAAGCAATATGGGTGATCTGGTTGCTGACAATCTCTACTAATTCAGGTACTACAGTGACACTTGCTGTGTCTGGTGTTAACATTAAATAGAGAAAGATTCTTGCTTTAGTACACTCTTAATATCTTGGCTGATTTGGCATCTAAGAACGCCGGTAAGTCCACTGATTTCATTGAATATCAAAATGGCTTGAGAGTAACTGCATAGTAAGTTTATTCTTGTACGATCTGTTGCTAACGCGGACAGTGAGCTCCTAGAGTTAATTTTGAATCGTTAAAACAAGATTATAGTTGTTGTAGAGCAGTCAACTGGTTCCCACTTGATTTTGTGATTTGATGTCAGCAGTCTCAGTCGATGAATTCTGGTACCCAATAGGAGTATTAATCGCTACTATAACCTACGCCCATTGGGTTGCCCATAACACCTTTCCAAAGATTATCGCTTTCACTATGTCTCATACGAATAACAAAATGAAGTCGTTAGCATTGTTACCAATTAAAGATTGAAGATCTCTTCATAGTTTTATTGCTTAAAAATTTTTTTTTCTATTTTCAAGACCTTTGTTATGCAACTATCAATATGAATGACCTTTAATAAGAAAAACCTTTGCCTCCTATAAGAGCGGCTCTCAAATTCCAAGTGCCTCACTAAGTGAAGTGTTGGCCGTCATCATATCTGGTTGCAATTTTCGTTTTTTTTTTGTTTTTCCTTCTTTTAAAAGAAAAAATAGCAAAAAAATTTTTATCCAAATCTAGGGGGTATTGGATTTCAGCATCATTGCTTTTAAGACTGCAAAAATATTTTGTGTCACATTGGCAATAAGAAAAATATCTCTGCAATATACGAGTATGTGCATATTGCACGTACTAAACGTATGTACATACATATTGCAACAAACGTATCAATTGAGAAGAACCCAATGGATTTTTCATTTTCAAATTTCGAATATTTTTTTTCTTACGTATCCCCTAGAATTTTTCAGTAGTACTTGACTTGAATGCCATATCCTAAGCAAATGGCGTTATTGGTCATGTACATTGTCAATAACTATGCCTGTGTTATTTGTTGTTGATGTCAGTTTCTAGTCGAGAAAAACGTTTGTTGCTGTCGTTAAAAAACCTACCAAAAGAAAGAAAAAAATTGGTTTGCAGCCCAACCATTTGTTTGTTTCTTTTAGATGGGCAAACATTATTTTTAAGTCTTATGGTAGTTTTTTTTTTGTTGTGTTGTTGGCTTTGTTTTTGCCATTTTCATTTGGTAACACTTGAATTTTTTATAGCCATTCAAGAGTCTATTTTCTAGGCAAATATTTTATCCGTTTGCTTCTCTTTTCTCCTTTTTGGTGCACAGTGTCTATATCTTTTGGATTTATATGGTATGTCTGCATGTGTTTCCCCATTGGCCTTTTTGTCTTGTTGCCGTTTGCTTTTCATTTTTATTCTTTTATAGGATTTCGCATTTGACATTTTTCTCAATGTTCAATTCAGTGTAACAGTCTTCTAGTTGGTTTTCTGTGCCTCCCTAGACTGTTTGTATGTGTACGATTTGACTGGGCCTGTTACTTTCAATGTCTTGTCATGACAGGTTGACCATTATTTGATTAAAAAAAGTATGCCTTCGTTTTACAAAATTTTCATTTCTAAGATTAAGATAATGTTGCAACATTTTAACTGTTTTGTGACTCGTATTTTGTTTCTTTTGGTTTTTGGCTAGTGGATACCGTCTGCCACAGACCTGTTGACAGGTTTTTCATTTCTTCTCTTTATTTTCCTATAAACAGGCAAAGCAGCTTAGATCGAGTAAATGAAGTTGTTTAATAAGGCCCCAGGCAATTGCTTTTATTGAATTTGAAGAAATAAAATTACAAGCAAGAAATATTTGAAGGCAGGATTTTATCCTTTAAAGGCATGAGTTTTATGATAAAAAATTTTTATTTTAATTCAAAATTTAAACGAAATATTGTAAATAGAATTTGAGGAGCACAAGCTAAATAGCTTTCAAGTTGAAAGGATCTTCCGAGCAACCGAAATGTATTACTCGGAGTTCTTGAAACCCCAATTAAAATTTTTTTAATTCGGTGGTAGGTTTACCTATAGATAAGGCCGTACATTCGTTGTTTATTCATTACCAAGGTATTACGAGGTGCTTTTTTAGCTACATAAGAACCCTGAATATCGAACTGAGAATATCAGTAAGTTTTAGCAAATCATCATCAAGCCTGCTACACACCATCTAAACTTACGACCGTGATTTCATAACGAGAATGCAGGATAGATCCAAGTAAGCTATGCTACTTAAAGCGAATGCCAGTTTAGCTTAGGTTAGGTTAGCGACTATCTTGTCGTTCACAGGCAAGTTCACTCAGAGGCTCATATGGCTCATTGTGTTACTTAGTGTGAGGAAAGCCCCCTTATCATGATTTGTTAGTCGAGGGTTGGAGCTACCTCAAACTTTAGATGAAATCGGCCAGTTCCTTGGTGGCACATTCGTCACCATGTTCAGATTTTCAAACGTTCTGTCACTCAAAAACCGATCATTTCTGTCCTGAAGTGCAGGGCACGCGCATAAAAGGTATTACACCGATTCTGTTTCCTCCACAACATGACGGCTTCTACAGTAATCCTGCTGGAGCAGGCTGAGCTTGTTAGCGGAACTGCCAATAGCGCAGTGTCCATTTAGAATTCCTGTTATAGTGCTTACCGTTCTGGCGTCTAAAGCTGGACACAGCCATGTCTGTTAGATCACCTACGGTTTGTTGAATTCCAAGCAGCTTTATGCAATTTGGAAAATAATTCTTGTAGGGACGCATTTGGCCCCTCTATCGTTTCCTCCACAGACAACTACGATCCCTTCCGTGCCAGTTTGTCCAACTGTTCGTGGTCTGGAACCCAATACAGGCTAGAGGCGAATGTTGTGTCGACGTCTACGATGTAGAGAGTCCATGCAACTCCTGACGCCCTTTGATTTGACAAGATGGGATCCCAGCGCTGTGATTGCTGCTTGACTGTCCACACATATGATCACGTTTGAAGGAGAAATGTTCCTGTTTCTGCCTTTGAAAGCTACAAAACTTTAGTCGAAATCGCACAAATGATTACTTAAGTGGTAATTACAATGCTTTAGTCAGGATAGCACAAATGATTACTGAAGTGGTAATTACAATGCTTTAGTCAGGATTACAAGCTAGTTGTGTGCGTTAAATTTATCCATGAGTTGAGTGATAGGGACTACAGTAAAACGACCCCTGATTTTTGCGAAACTTTTCATGACAAATTTATTTTTCTCCCAGAGTTTTAGCAAAACTTATTATTTTACGGCTTCCTTCGAAACGGATATTTTTCAATGAATCCCTGGAATATGCACCCATAGGGTTATGCGGTCTCAAACTTATAAATTTAGTTGTTCAATGTATTTGAAATCATTCTAAGTAAAGTTAGCATTTTCATTTGGTTTCATTTGCTTACCTTTGAATATATTCAATTCCAGTCTAAAGATCCTTGTTTTTCAACTGCAAATATACAAGAAAATTATTGAATCGTTAATAGAGTTGCCAAATAGTTTATTATTTTAAAATATTAAATAAGTTTTCAAATATTAATTCCAGTCTCTTTACATTCTTCTCCGCATTTATGGCATCGTATGATCATTGCTACAATTTCTTTTGTCAATTACACGCTCCACATATTCCATAAACACACTCACTTGATACTGGCACTTATACTACCACTCCCTGGAGAACACTTGTAAATAACTGGGTAATCATTTAAATTTTGTTTCTCTTCTTAAATAAAAGAGAAACATTAAATTTTTACACTCTCTTTTAATAAAAACAATTCAACCACCAACATTTTATTAGCATTGTAATGTACAGGCTCAGAAGAGTCTTTTAATCATTCGTCTTCTGTTAGGACATTTAGGACATGACAACAACAATTACCAAAAAAGAAAATAAGAAAAAAACTAAAGGTAAAACAAATAAAAGCGATACTCTACATTGTGATGTATGGTTGGAGGTGTTGTTAGTCAAAATTTGATTTGATTGAATCAAATTTTTTCGTAAAATTGTTTTTAATTCTGCAGCTTAAAGGACGGAATGTTCTCGGGCAACTTAGAATCGATTTTGACCTTCGAAAAGAGATTATAAAAGCTTTAATTGGAGGTAACTCCATCTTAATTTGAGTTAGTATGGCTGACTTTACTAATTTAGTCAGAAATATTTCAAACAAGCGGGTCCAATCTGCAAGGAATGTTTATTACATCGTTTTATTCACCGCCAGTTCGCCATTCAATCTGCTTGGGATGTTATGATAAACTTGTCTCACCTTCAATCACAATTACATCGTTTTATTTACAGTCAGATTGCCATCCAAGCACTTAGATTCTATAAGGCCAAGACAGATCAGCTACGTATGATCATATCATAATGAATTCCACGTTATGTGGAAATTCAATGCAGTGAACGTAGAGTTAAGCTTATTAGAAGTGCAGCTTCCATATCGTCAATATCGCCAGAATCTTGCTGCCTAATGGGAATAGCACATTTTTGTAATATACGCGGTGAAAAGTAAGATAGAAATACGTCGAGACCCAGGAGGATTTGCAGCTATTTCAACACCCCTGTGTTTGAGTTGTGCATCAGACTATGCTGAAACAGCTTGAGCAAAATAGCTGACGTTCTCACTGGGTATTGTAGACTTAACAAACATTTGTACATAATAGAGACTATTTCAAGCGCAAACAGTTGATTCTGTGATAAGACAACCCATTACCAGATAAATGTGCGCGTGGCAAATGAAATTATAAAGAGTACATACGCACACACATATATAATTGGTCAGTACAACCCTTTAGTCAGGATTACGAATTTGCTTCTCACGACTCCGAATGACAGATTTTTGAAAACTTACATGGAAATTTTTTTACTCTCAGACGATTTGGCAGAAAGCTACTGAGAGGTAGTCGCTGAAGAAATAGTTTTTTCGTTTTGTTGGAGCTGTCTGACCTGAAGTTTGAACAGTGGCCTCACCTCTCATAAACCAACACACTACCCACTAGGCCACGGCGACTATAAAGGAAACTCCAGGTGTTTTTTTTTCATTTCTAGTATGAAAAATATTCCTTGTGGCACCAGACAGTATCCTGAGGTTCGTCAGGGCAATATGATTGAGAGAGACATTGAAGGCAAACCCAATATGAGTTCACAATCATCGTTACATAGAAGTAAAATGTACTGGTCATCGATATTGGAGCGATTTGACCCCGCTAGACTTTTTCTTGGGCGATTTTTTTAACTCACAGATGTGCTCATAGGTAACATAAAACACTCCATCGATCATATCCAGCCAGATTTATACGCCAGGCTCAAGTAAATTGAAATTTTTTGGCATATTTGGACAAACATTTAATCCTGTGTAGCAACTGAATTATCTACTGGATTTTGTAGCTCTGAATGGCCTCAGGCAAAGTAAGCTTTTTTATAACGAACACATTATGAAGAATTCTAGTACTCGCGATGGCATGGTAAGGTGTTGTGATATAATGGTTAAAGCATATCAATATAAAACCGCACAATTCAGCTCCTAATTTGAGAGAATGTTAACAAAACATTACATCAGAGATTACAAATTTTAGTAATGAATCGCAGCAAATAGAAATATTCATGAAGACTCCAAACTGTTGATCCTCCCAGAGTGTAAGATTTAATCTTCGAAGATCACAGAAGGTACGTACTTCTGAAAATGCAAAATTCTTTATCTCTAATAGCCAATACATTTTCATAGAAGATATTGTTTTTAGCCAACTATCTGTCATAGTAAACTAGATCATTGCCTTTGCTTGATAAACTTTATTTAAAAAACTGAACCCAATTCAAAACGGGACACCGGCTTTGTGCATGCAATGTTCTCTCTATGCTGTTATATGCATGCAAAGCTTGGTTGTGTTGAACTCAACAATAAACTGCAGATCTTTGTCAAAAGATTTGTACTTTTTATTTCCCACATATTGTGGCCACATAATCTGATCTGAAGAAAAGTCATACAAAGCCTATTTCTATCGAAATTCGAAATAAGACCTGGGAATAGACAGGGCATGTGCTGGGGTAAACGACTGATTAAATATGGTAAGAAATTGCTGCTGTCTAGGAGGTAGTGTGTTGATTTATTAGACGAGAGCGCAGCACAGATATATTTTCTACCGCTTCCTTTCAGCAGTCTTCTGGCAAAAACTTTGAGGGTAAATGAAATTGCCATGAAAAGTTTTTCAAATCTGTCGTCCGGGCAAGGCCCACCATCCATAAATAAAAAACTTAAAACACACAAACAATATTGGTGGTGTGAGAAACTAGAAATTGGGTTGTAGTCCTGACTAAAGCTTTGTAGTAAACAATTAAGTAAGTAACTAATCATACTGGCTTTATTCTATGCATGGACCATGATAGTATCAACGAGATACGAACCACAAAATTCAAGTACCATTGGCCTTAACGAACAAAAGGATATGAAATTTAAGTCGTTCAGCATGTTTAAAAACGTTACGAGGACTGCTTTTTAAAATGTTACAAGCATAAGGGCTCTATGCCGCCTATAACCAGCATAGGCTTCTTAAAAATATAATAAAACACATGACAAAATGAAATGCTTTTTTAGGTTGTGTGTTGTAGTAACAACAAAAATATTTAATGTTGCGCAATTTATTTTATGATGCCTGTAACATTATATGTGTGTTGGTATGTATGTATATGTGAGAGAGAAATAAAAGCGAGTAATAATAAAAGCCATGGCATGGTCAACAATCAAAAATAAATGAAGAAATGGCGAAATGGAGAAGTAGATCAAGAAACATAAGATGGAACAGCCTGGTCTTTTTTCGGACATGAAAACATTTTAGCAAAAATTATTCTTTTATTTTTATACTTGTTGGTAAAAAAGAAATAAAACAACAATAATAACAAAATTGACAAAAACATCAAAAACAAACATTAAGAAAACGAATATATACTTCAGGTAAATTTATGAGATTTTTTTGTTGTTATTTTTTTAGATTCTTTATTGTATGAGAAGACATGACAGCCAGGAAAAATTAAGAAAAGTATTTTCATTTTCATTTTCTTTTTGTTTTTTTGGTTTTCTCTTTTTTTGTTTACAAATTAAAATAAAATGTAAGAATAAGTAAATAAGCATGTAATTTAACAGTGTGTGTGATATAAGGAAGAGATACATACATATATACACAGTGGTGGCCTTATAATTAGAAACGATGTTTCTGGAACAGAGTTCTCTGGAGTGACGAATCTAAGCTTAATTTGTCCCAATCTGATGGAAAAGCATATGTAAGACGTCCTCCAAACAAAGCCTTTGATCCCAGGTACACAGTAAAAACTGTAAAACAAATTAACAAACATACATGTTGCCAAGTCGTTTCTAATTATAAGGCCACCACTGTATATATATAGAGAGAGAAGAAATAATAAAAACAAGATACACGCGGCAGCAAAAAAACATTCGTTTTAAGCAGGCAAATATCTGCTTCCTCAACAGCAAAATGAAAGACAGGAAGTTTAATTCTAGTGCCCTTCCTGGAGCCTTCCTTCCTTCACATCAATGGTGCTTGCGATCGTATAGGATAGGATACCTATGTCAAGTACATTCTACTCCATTGGGAACTGGAAGTAAAAATGTGACACAACTTTTGTGCGTTTTATATTAGAAGACGCAGTCGCCGTAGTCTAGTAGGTAGTGCGTTGGCTTATTAGACGTAAAGCCAGGGTTCGAGCCCTAGGCCGGACATCAGGACAAAATACAAAAACTATTTTTTCGGTGGCTTATCCTCAGCAGGTTTCTGGCAAAAACGCTAAGAGATAATAAAACTGCCATGAAAAAGTTTCTTAAGAATCTGTCGTTCGGAGTCGACTTTAAACTGTAGGTGTGAGAAACTAGGACGTTGTGCAATGGGTTAATTCGCCCTCCGACTACTGTACTTGTCTTAAATGACAAGTACACGTCCTCTAACCTAACCTAACCCAACCTATAGTAGAAGACACAAACAGTTTGGTACTTTTTATTGTGTTTTTTGGTACTTGTATACTCTTTCAGGAAGTCGCCGCAATCTAGTGGGCCTCAGTTCAAACCCTAGGTCAGACATCTCCAACGAAAAACGAAATATGAAAAAATATTCTTCTTCTGCGACATATCCTCAGCAGATTTCTAGCAAAAATTCTGAGAGAAAATAAAATTTCCATGAAAAAGTTTCTTAAGAATCTGTCGGTCGGAATCAACTTTAAGCTGTAGCTACCGTATCATCTATAAAATTATCATGTATAAAATTAACACACACACAACAGAAGTGGTGTGGGAAACTAGGTCGTTGTCCTGACTGAAGGGACAGGGTCCTTACATACATAATTGTATTGACCAATTATATATGTGACCTAGAGAAGAAGAACCTCTCTCTGGCATGTAGGCAGGCAAAGAATACGTATTGCAGTAGGAATTGGAGTTTTTGTTAACAGAGTGAAGTATTGCGAACCCAAAGCCAAGCACAAGCCTGTGGCATTGAAAGATTTGCTTATTTCTACTTGGATAGAAAATAAAAAGGACTTGGCATGGCTGTGCTATCTGACATTAAAGTAGCCATTCTGGCACTTGGCTCACAAGAAGTTAACTTGAAAACAATATGGAACTGTCTGGGAATGCTGTAACAACTAGATTGGAACTCTACACGACAAAAATAACACTTCCAAGGTTTTCAAGTTGCCGGTAACCGTCATTTGATGAAATACGAATATTCAAAGCAAATGAAAAGTCTGTATTTCTTTATGAAAGCACGCCATACGCAAGGCTTTCACCAACCATTATGAGAAAAATAGTATGTGCATACGGATACATTACAAATTTTGATTCAAAAATTAATCAACTAAAGATTAACGACATTTGGTTTCAACAAGGCGATGTAACCTCCCATATATCGCACTTAACTCCAGGTCAAATATGTGTCAACTTTCTTTCCAATTCCGCCCCTGTTCCCTGGCCCCTTCATTTGAGAGTTTTAACGCCTTTTATATTCTTTTTATGGTGCCATGTCAAGTCATTAGTTTATGCTGACAAATCAGGAAGTATTCAAGTCGCCATTGATGCTAGATTTATAGAAAAAATAAAGAAAAATTGGACTGATCAAATGGATCATGAATTTATGGCTGCGGCGGACATATGCGGGAAATTATATTTTAAAAGTAAATGCCATGAAATTATGCTTCAGTTTGTTATTAAAAAGAATTCTTTCCAATAATTTTTGGTGTTTTATCGTTATAAGTTCCTAAACTTTAAAAAAATCGATTTATTATAAATATGAGAAAAATAATTCACATACAAATCTAAGGCATTACAACCTTATTTCGAACATAGGGCTTTACGGAATATGCAGACAAACTCCCATTGCCTTCGAGATGAAATTCTTACGTTGGCAGACATACATAATTGGTCATTACAACTCTTCAGTCAGGGTTACGACCTTACGTTGACAGAAGTCAACATAAAATATCGCTGAAGTGACTCAGGAATAGAATTCGTTTGAAACAAAAAGATGTGTGCTCCTTAGAGATTAATATGGCGAAGAAGTTTAATGAAAGAGCTCAAGTCAGTTAATGAAGAATTAAGGTGGAAGAAGATCAAAAGTCTGAAGTAACTGAAGTTGGACCTAAGCGGAGCATAGATATAAAAGATAACAATGACTTAAAAAGGAATCTATTTCAAATCGGATTTTCTAATTAGTTTTCTCATACTTTGTGTGTAGTCTAGTAGGTAGTATATTGGCTTATTAGAAGCAAAGCCAGGGTTCGAGCCCCAGGCCAGACATCAAAGACAAAATACAAACAGTATTTCTTCGGCGACTTCCTCTCAGCAGATTTCTGGCAAAAACTCTGAGAGTAAAATGAAATTGCCATGAAAAAGTTTCTCAAAAATCTGTCGTTCGAAGTTTAAGCTTTAAACTGTAGGTCCCGCCACTCATGAACAAAAAATTAACACAACATAATTGGTGTGAGAAACTTGGATGTTGTACAACCTCCGACCTCCGGTTACTGTACTTATCTTAATTAACAAGTACACGTGCTCTAACCTAACCTAACCTTGTGTGTACATTTTTGCTATTCAGTGTAATAATAAACCATGTTTTGTTTTCCTGCACAAATTAATTTTCCCAATTTCTAGGATGCATTGAAAGAGAGAGAGAGAGAGAGAGAGAGAGATAAGCCCATGATATAAAGCCTTGGTGTAGATAT
Source organism: Sarcophaga subvicina (assembly GCA_936449025.2). Classification (NCBI taxonomy): domain Eukaryota; kingdom Metazoa; phylum Arthropoda; class Insecta; order Diptera; family Sarcophagidae; genus Sarcophaga; species Sarcophaga subvicina. The sequence goes on along the minus strand of OW388083.2, from coordinate 14,797,298 downwards.
TTACTTTTGGATTTTTGGACATTATAAAATAACAGTAAATTTATTGAAAAATAAAATTTAAAGACTAGAATTTGTTTTCATTTCAGTCTTTTTTGTGTTAAGCAGTAATACGAAAAATTTCCGTATTTTATAGCAAAACACAATAAATACGACCAACTGCACATACACTTACAGAACTTAAGAATTTTTGTGAGAAAAATAATTCTTAAGGCCAGCCAGCATATAAATTTATTTTTGTTACACGCCATAAATTTTGTTTGAAAAAATTTCTTGAAATTTATGTCTCCAACATGTGAGTGAGCCAGTCTTCTTCGTCTCTTCTTTTATTTTAAAATTCAAGAAAATATTTTCGTTTTTATTGGCAATTTTATCAAATAATTATTTTCTGTTATTTATTATGGTTGTTGTTGTTGTTGTCGGTGGTGATGGTCGTTATTTGTTTTATTTTTATTTTTTTATTATTAAACATCTTCTAAAGGCCATTTGGCTTTACGTCTATCATCGGTTTGAACTTGAAAAAAAAAAAATTCAATTTTTTTTCTGGTTTTTGCTGTTTTAAGCGTTTTTAAAATGCTTGGCAAATATGAAATAAAAAATTGTATTTTCAAGTCTGTTGTTGTCTTTTGTGTAAATTGTTTTAAAAATATTTTTCCTCAAAAAAAAAAGTAAAAACATACAAAAATATTATGGGCGTTTGCCTTTCAACCGCTGTGGGTGTTTACGTGTGTGTTGTTGTCTGTTTCAAAAAGCATTTTTGCCATGTTTTGCACAATTTAGTTTAAAAGTCATAAATAAAAACATTTATTTTCATAGAATTTGAATAAAAATAAAATATTTTTAAAAAAAGTTGTAAATAAAAAAAACCACAAAAAAATGACAGTAAATGGCCAGAGACTTAAGAACGGGTGCCAAAATTATTAAAGTTTTAAAGGAATTTATTTAAATTCGTCGCAGCAAAATATTATTTATCGGGTAGATTTTTAGCTGCATGAGGCCAATCGACAGCGATATCTATTGTTTGATGGCAGAATATGTCAAACATTATTGACACCTCGGTTCAATAAGGTTTTTAAGTCATCATGAATTATTTAATGCTAAAACAACGTTTCCAAATTGGGAAAGTTTACTTTGAAAAAGATGAAACAAACCAGTTCCTGATCTTCGTAGAACATTTTTCACATCCTCTGATCAATACAATTGCTCTAGTGAGGAAGCGATTCGTTTAGTTATTTAAATTTTTTTTCACTAATGTTACTCCCCTCGATTAGAAAGCCATCAACAAGACATAAAAATGTGTGCCCTGAAGAGAACTTTGCTTTTGAAGTGAAAAGTTTTGAAGAAGACTTCACTTTGCAACTTGTATTCAAGTCCCAGGGTCATTCAAGTCGAAGACTCCAGGCCAGATATCTTTAACAAAACGAAGCATGAAAAAATATTTTTTCAGCGGCTTTCTCTCAGCAGTCTTCTGGCAAAAAACTCTAAGAAGAAATAGTACGAAGCCTATTGCTATCGAAATTCGATAGGATATGTACTCTATTAACGTCTAACTACTGTGTAGGGAAGCCCTTGGTTTGAGTCCCTAAGGAACGAGGAGACGAGATATACCACACAGTAGCAAAGTCGCCACAGTCTAGGAGGCTCATAAAGCGAGAGCCCGCAACTTAAACTCCAACAAAATATGAAAAAAACATTCTTTCGACGACTTCTTCGTAGCAGTCTTTTCGCAAAAAATTCTACGAGTAAAATAAAATTCGCCATGAGAAGTTTCTCAAAAATCTGTCGATCGGAATTGACTTTAAACTATAGGTTCCAGCACTCATGTGAGAAACTAGTTTGTAATCCTGACTTAATAGTTCTAATGACCAATTATGATAGCCTTTGTCCTGAGACTACGTAGAAAATGTTATGCAGAGACCTTGGCCTATAAAATACAGCTCATGTCTATAAAATGTGACATCCAAACGGCTATCATTTGCATCAAATTTTTGCTGATTGACCTTATTTTGAACTGACTGATGTTGAGCATTTTTATTAAATAATTGTGTTTAGGATTGAAGCTTATGTCTGGTCCAACGGTCATCAAAACGAAATGGTTATATTAGAGGCCTCAAGTCGCTAATGAAATACCATTACACCCATTAAAATTGAATGTTTGGAAGCCTTAGGAAGTCGCTGTAGTCTAGTAGTTATTGGGTCAAACTGAGGCAATTTTTATTTCCAAAATCAGCAACATGTGGTTCCAAACGTAGTTGATGTAGACTAGTAGGCAGTGTTTTGGCCTATTAAACATGAGGTCATGCATCAAACCCTTGATCAGACGTCTCCAACAAAGCGAAACAAAAAATATTTCTTCGGTGACTTTTTCTCAGCAAATTTGTGGCAAAAAGTCTGGAAATAAATGAAAAATTACCATGAAAAAGTTTCTCAAAAATCTGTCGTTGGGAGTCGACTTTAAACTTTAGGTACCAACACTCATGTATGAAAATTAACACACACAATACAAGTGATGTGAGAAACTAAGTCGCGAACGCTTTCGCTGGCTTTGTAGCCGACCTTCATGTTCCAACGGCGTCTCGGTAGCTCGTGCAGTTGTCGCATGTTGTCGAAGACCTTCAAGACATCTATCGCGTTCTGACGGCGTTTCAAAAGCTCGTGCTAAAGAGGTAAGATTTCGTTGACTTTCAAGACGCTCTTGGCTTTCTGAAGGCGTTTCAGTAGCTCTTGATGTTGCGGCACGTTGTCGTATGACTTCAAGGCGTTCTTTACGTTGTAATGGCGCTTCGGCGGCTCTAGAGGTTGAAGCTCGACTCCTTTCCGTCCTGAGGCGAATTTCACGCCCTTCCGAACTTTCATTTGCTCTCTGGCAGCAATGCATTTTTGGTGCTTCTGGAAAGGGATGCTCTTTTGGGGGCATTTTTATAAATTGTTGCAAAATAAATGTGTTATAATGATCGATTTAGTAAGTTTGGTTGCGGTTTACATGCGGAAGTCGTCATCGAAATGCGAAGTCTTATCGGGTCAAACTAAGTAAATTTTTCATTTCAAAAATGTTATCAACTAAACAGTAACGACATTTAAACAGTAAATGACATTTTCAACAAGACGATGCAATTTTCCATATATCGCACTTAATTTCAGGTCAAATAGGTGTCAACTTCCTTTCCAAAGCCGCCCTTGTTCTCTGGCCCCTTCGTTTGTGAGATTTAACGCCTATTATATTGCTTTTTATGGTGCAATGTTAAGTCATTAGTTTATGGTGACAAATCAGCAAGTCTTCAAACATTGAAAGCTTATACTCAAGCCAGAATTGATGTCGGATTTATAGAAAAAATAAGAAAAAAATTGGATTGATCGAATGGGTCATGAATTTATTGTTGTTGCGGGCATTTGCGGGAAATTATATTTAAAAAGTAAATGCCATGAAATTATGCTTTAATTTCTTATTATATTCTTTTCAACAATTTTTTGGTGTTTTATTATCTTTTTAAGTTCCCAAGTTTTTAAAAACATAGTTTTATTATAAATATGAGAAAAATAATTCACATACAAGTTTAAGTTTTATTTTAAAGAAGAGTAAAAAAAAATCAGGCAAAGGGCAAGAGGTGCCATAGCGACACCCAGCCGAAACGGAAATCCTATTGATTATCATATTTGAATGCGAGAAGGCCTTCAGAGTTTTAAAAATACAATTAAGTAAATGAAATCTTTTTGAAAAAACAAACAAACACTTTCAAAATTGAGTGGAAAACTCAAACAAAATCATGTGCAAAGAGCTGTTCATTCTTTTAACAACAGATATTATAGTGTGTTCACAGTGTCAGGGTCGTTGCACTATTTAATCTTTTGCCAACAGCCTTTAAAGCATCAAAAACTCTTACACAATTGGAAATTCATTCACTCTTATGAGTCATACATACAGCACACAGAGGCAAACAGGAATATTTATGAATGCAAAACACTCACAGATCCATACATTTTAGCATTGAATAGAAAAGAAAGAAGGAAAGAAAGCAAGAAACAATAACAAAAACAAAAACACCACAAATAAATATTTACATGAATAAGTATTTGATTAACCTCACTTTTATTTACACATACATACATACATAAATGAGTAGAGAGAGTACATAAGTGCCCGTTTATTTTGATGAGAAATTTTATGCTTGTTTATATGCTTATTTGTTAAGGTTGTACGTGTGTGCCTGTGTAAGCATTTGTTAGACAAATAAACAAATGTTAGCTAAACAAGAGAGGAATAAAAATAAACACAAAAACAATAACATAAACGGAGAAACCATAAATACTCATATCTAATGTACTCTATAAGTGGTGCTAATTATGGGGCTTTACTTGAGATGTTTTGTTGCTATTATTGTGTGTTTTCGCCAACAACAATGTTTTATTTTTTTTGTAAAATTATGTTTTTATTGTCAAAGATCGAAATAGAAAAACAAACCGTTAGTTATGACATCTTTACATTTGCCTAAACAGTTAGACAATACAAGTGTATTTATTTATGTGTGCGTCAATGCACAATTTACTCAAGGGAATTTAAGAATTTAAGAATGGATGTATGCGTGTACGTGTGCAGAGAGAGAGAGCGAGCAGCTGGTATGTGTGTGTGCTGTTTGTATAAATGGCAGTTGATTGTATGCGTAAAAGTAGCACAAGTCAATGGAGAATTTTTATTGGAAATCATAAATAAATAATGGAAACTAATGACACATCATTATAACTTTTATTTATTATTTGTTTTTGTTGTTATTGTTATTGCATTCTGTTTTATTGTATTTGTTAAACGTATGACACATTAAAGTTTCTTTTGCTTTTTTTTCTTTAGCAATTTTTTGATTGATTAGAGCATTTGGGAATACAGTTTTTTAAGGAAATTCAATAGAAACCAGCGAGGCAGGATTTGGTGTACTTCGAAAAACTAAACTGAGGATCACAGTTGATCGACTGACTTTATGTGAAACACACTCACATGCGTTAACGTATATCAATAGGTCTGCTTTTAATTTTCTCCCCAAACATTGCTCTCTTGAATAGATGGTGAAGCCTTATAAGCTAAGTACAGCATTAGGAAAATGTGTTGAACTCGAAGTCATAAGAATTAACAACATTAGCATCGATAACATCATGGGGAGTACGAGTCTAGTGCGTAGATGGCTTCTGCTATTTTGAATATTTGAATACCATCACGCAACAAAGCTACATGCATTCATCAACACGTACTTCAGAGGCAGATTATTCTGGTTAAATAATATTTGTAGCAAGGAGTAGCAGTAGTAGTAGTAGCAGTAGTCGTTGTAGTAGTAGAAGTAGTAACAGTAGTAGTAGTAGCAATACTAGTAGTAGTAGCAGTAGTAGCAATACTAGTAGTAGTAGCAGTAGTAACAATACTAGTAGCAGCAGTATTATTAGTAGTATAGTAGTCGTAGCGGTGGTAGTAGTACAGTAGTAGTAGTGGTAGCAGTATCAGTAGCAGTAGTGGTAGTAACAGTACTAATAATACTAGTAGCAGCAGTATTATTAGTAGTATAGTATTAGTAGCAGTAGCAGTGGTAATAGTGCAGTAGTAGTAGTAGTAGTAGCAGTACCAGTAGCAGTAGTAGTAGTACAGTAGTAGTAGTATTAGTAGTAGTAGTAGTAGTAGCAGTAGTAGCAGTAGTAGTAGTATTAGTAGGAGCAGTAAAAGCTGTCGTGACAGTACTACCTTACCTTAATAATAACACAATGGGCGCTATATGACCTAAGTGTGCCCATCCAATTCACTTATATGGCCAGCCACCTCTACCTACCCCCTTTACAATACAAATGAAATGCGGGAAATGTAGTTGAAATGGAGTCTTAAGCCAAGGCCTGCCACAAAATGCCTAGAGAAGCCCTATACACAGGTAACAAGAACAATGTAATCTAATAACCTTCAGTCAGGATTACGACCTAGCTTCTTACGCCACTTATATTGTGTGTGTTTATTTTAGACATGAATGGCGGTAGCTACAGTTTAAAGACGATATCAAACGACAGATTTTGGAGACACTTTTCATGGCAATTTTATTAACACTCAGAATTTTTGTTAGAAGACTGCTGAGAGCAAGTCGTGGAAGAAATATTTTGTCATATTTCGTTGGAGATGTCTGACCTGTGGTTTGAACCTTAGATTTACGTCTAATAAGCCATCACACTACCTACTAGACTAAGGCGACTACGATAAGTGGTAAAACTAAAGAAAAACAAGCAATAATAGCGCTCTCGCTATCGATTTCGATATGAAGCATAAATGGATTAACCCCCTGACCTTCGCTCTCAATAATTATTATTTATGTTGTGCTGAAGCAACCTGATCTTCTTCAGTTTACAATAGTTCTTGATTCTGAAATGAAAATCGTTGATCACAATTGAAATTTACTCTGATATCCTTATCACAATAGAGTCCTTGGAAGAGGGCTCTCATAACATATTCTGCAACTAACCTGACTAATTATTTTGTTCTTTGTTGTTCAATATTCAATCCAAAATTCGCTAGCTAACACCAAATAAAAGTCGATATCAAACTTCCCTTCAGAATTTGTTGTAAAATTTAAACTTATTTGCCATTGAAATTTTTATTCTGAAATTTCAATCATTTTATGTCAAAGATTCATGCACTTGTGAGAGTCAAAAGAAAAAAGTCTCATAAACTTTTATAATCCCTTTAAGCTTCTTTTACCCCTAATTACACTTAAATCACCAATTAATAGGTTGTGGTCTTTTTGGTTTCTCTTTCCTTCGTACGGTGTAGGTGTAGTATTCATTTAAATTTTTCTTTTACAAAAACTTTCGTTTTTTTCTCGTTTCACCCACCCCCAATACTTTGAAAATATATTTTTAAAAATATTTTCATTGTTAGTTAAACTGTCTGTCTATTGCGCGTGTAGGCCAGTTATAAAGAAAGAAAAAATCTTTTAAAATTTGAAAGAATAATACTTCGCCCTCTCTCCAAAAAAAGGTTGAATTTAATCCCATAATTAAAGTAATAAAAACCCCATAAATTATTTAAATTATTGATTTACATAAAATGTCACTCTCTCTCTCTCTATCTCTCTTGAAGCACAACAACAAAACAACAAACAACACAATACAAACAAAGAAAAGTGACAAAGTAGTGGAAGGGGAAAATGAAAACCTTAAGTTTTTTTTATAAGAAAGCAATGTAAAGAGCTTTGACAATAAATACCGAAAACATACACAGAAGAAACGATAAAGAGTGGGAGAGAGAGAGAAATTTTTACAAAGAATTATGCCTACGAACACTACCACATGCCAATACCTTAAGCAAGTGTGTTATTTTAAAGTATGTGGCCAGCAAAAATACCAAGACTTGTGCCTTATAGGAGTCTCTACAAAAGCGAAAAATTAAGATTTATTGTGTGGTTTTGGTTTTGGTTATCGTGTGTTGCTAGCTGGTGGTTGTGTTGGAAAGCAAAAATTTAAAACTTATCGCACATCTCAGGGCAATAGATAACTGGCAAGTGTTTAAATGATTTCTGAAGAGACTCGAGGAGTTCAAGACTAGTGCTCCTTAAAAACAATTTAAGCGTCTAAGTGAATTGCAAAAAAAGTTCTGTATGCTAGGGCAGGAAATAAGTTATCAACCCAACGCAACAATAAACTCGAAAAACTTGCTAGAATTGCAATCGGCTGGCAGAAAAAGTGTTGCGCTACAAGGGTCATCCCTTATGTAATGTTTGAATAAACATGTTAAGGTATTTCGACGTTCAAATTCTTTGACATTGCTGGCTCCTTTCTGATTGATTTGAAATGGCATTAGATAGGCGGTAAAGCAGTATCCTACAATTAATTCTATTTAATTTATTTCGAGTCGTGATTCACATAGGTTTTGCTGTCAACTGGAGAGGCGTATGGTGGCCTAACCAAGTAATGCTCATAGCGCAGGCAGCATTCTTGCCTGCACGACCTGAGATGGAAATTGGTTTCCTCTTTTTCACATAGGTTTTCCTGTCAACTGGAGAGGCGTATGGTGGCCTAACTGTGTAATGCTTATAGCGCAGGCAGCATTCTTGCGTCCACGACATGAGATGGAAAATGGTCTGCTCTTTTTATTTTGATTCACAGCTTCTGCAAAAGTCAGTGAACGCCTAGTTTCCATAAGGGAAGTGACCTGATCCGTAATAATACAATGGATTGTCATGATTCTAGGAAAATAGACAATATTGCCACTTAAGTTGATTCTCCTTCTACAATGAGCGAAGACTGCCCAGTCTCAGTTGAACTGAGGCAATCAGATAGCAGTGCCTAGTAATATAAGGGAGATTTAGTACCTTACGCCAGCCTTAGCCAGTTCATTTGTAGGATACTTTCTGATAATGTTCCTATGTCCTTAGCTGGAGTTATAATAAGCCGGAAGTCGCTGTAGTTTAGTAGGTAGTGTGTTGGCTTATTAAACCGCAAGGCCACGGTTCAAACCCCAGGTCAGACACCTCGAACAAAATGAAATATAAAAAATATTTCTTTCGGCGACTTCCTCTCAACAGATTTCTGGCAAAAACTCTGAGAGGAAATAAAATTGCCATGAAAAGTTTCTCAATAATTTGTCGTTTGGAGTCGACTCTAAAATGTAGGTCCTGCCACTAATGTATAAAATTAACACACACAACATGGGTGGTCTGAGAACCTAGGTCGTAATACTGACTGAAGGGTTGTAATGGCCAAGTATGTATGTATGTTAGCTGAAGTCAGGACAGAGTTCGTATCCTTTACACAGTTATAGTTTCAAACTTTTCTCTATAATAGGGAGTGAAATGGCAAGGGAATGAATGCTAGTATTTAACGCAATGTAAAGATTAGCGAGAGTGTTCTTGCACTGTTAGGACTGAATCAATTCGGCATGTTTTGGCTTCAATCTTTGGCACAGAGCACTACTGGAAACCAATTTATGTGCTGCATGCGTTAGTTTCCTTTTGGATGTCATGGAAATAGTAAGCTTGGGTTACAATAACCGGGCCTAAGTACCACCATATCCAATATACTTCAAGCCTGCTGACATAAGGACTTTATAAACTCGTAGTTTGAGTAAACGAGGCAGTATGTTTCACACTTTTGGTAACTCTTAGTACTAGTACGACGAATGGAGAGCAGAATTTACTTTTTTTGTAAAAAACTCTTTCATCTACATATGTATGTAAACTTTATTTCCCCCTCCCTCCCTCTTTCTCTCCTTATGACTCTCATGATTTTTTTTCCTTCTGTATATCTCGCTCTGTCGCTACAGGCATGAAATCCAAAGTATTTCATGACCATGTTATTGTTTGAAGTTCTTTTCTCTCTCCCTCTCTCTCTCTCTTTTTAATTCAATTTTTCATAAACTTTTGCATAAAATTTTTCCATTTTCCATTTCCTTTCTCTATGATGAACAATATTTCAATCGTTATGTTATGTTTTTGTATTGAATAATTGATCAATAATATTGACTACAATCCTGCAATATGGAATATTGTTTATAAAGAAAGGAGAGAAAAGTACAAAGGATTTTCAATATTAATTTGTACAAAAAAATATATGCTCTCTGCAGTTTCTTTTGTTTGTGTTCCTTTTCAAAATCTATTTACTGTGCATGTGGGGTAAAAAAAGGCTCGTATAGTATGTGTAAAACTATGTTAGTGTAGGTGCGTGAGAGATGTTACGTGACTATAACAGAATCTGCAGAGAGTATATTTGTATGCTCCCAACAGTTCAATTCGAACAACCTTTTGTGTTACCTGACAGTTGCCGCTGTTTAGTAGGCTTACGACCTAGCTTCTCACACCACTTATGTTGTGTGTGTTAACTTTACACATGAGTGGCGAGACCTACAATTTAAAGTCGTCTCTGAAAGACAAGTTTTTGAGAAACTTTTCATGGCAATTTTTCTATTTACTCTCAGAGTTCTTGCCAGAAATTATATTTCGTTTTGTTTGAGATGTAGGACCTGGGATTTGAACCACGACCTCACGTCTAATAAGCGAAGGCACTACCTGCTAGCCTACGGCAACTTCACCGCATTCATAGGCACCCTATTCATGGGCACCCTATTCATGTTCACCCTATTCATATGCAGCCGTTGCGCTGACCAACTTCTTCCTCTTTCCTGATTTTTTTTTTTTGGTGGAACTTGGTCAGTACAGGGACTGCGTTCACCTCGCGGCATTACAACGGGCCGCTATGCGTGCTCAAGTGAGCTTTTTGATATCAGAGCTACCACTCCGACTTAACTTAACCTATTCAAGTGCAACCCTGTTCATGTGCACTTAAGTTTTCCAGCATTTCCCAATTTTATTATTAAAGTCTCTAGCATGTGAGTCTACGTACGCTTGTGTATGTGTGTGTTAAATTTTAAATTGTTTAAAAATTTCATTTTCTTTACTTCTCTTATTCTCTGTGTGAGAGTGTGTGCAAGTGAGTATTGGCTTTTAATTTAATTTCTTTGGAATACTTTTACTCTTCATTTGTGCTCTCTCTCTTTAATACACTCTAGGCTTTTATGCTTTTTTGTAGCTGAGATGTTTATGGTTTTGTTGTAGTAGTTGTTGTTCTTGCTGTTGTTCATTTTTATTTAATGTTTTCATATGGCTCAAAAATTATTTGGGTTAAATCAACATATAAAAACAACAACAACAAAAAAGAAGAAAACAAAAACAAACCATAAATAAATAAATAAACTGTAATCAATGCATATCATATTATTGTATGCATATGCTCTCTTATATACACACACATACATATATACATACACACCAATCAATATATCATCATATGGGAGCAACAGCATAAGCATACAACTACTATAGCGTAGTATTTTGCTTGTACGTATGTATGTATGCGTGTACTTGTTTGTACTTTAGTGTTATATGAACTGTGTGTGTATGGGTTCAATCAATATCTAGAAATTGAAAGCTTTTTTTTATGGAGTATATTTCCATGACATGTTTTTTGTTTTTGTATTTTTTTCTTTTAAAGTTTGCTGTTATTGTGGTTGTTGTGTTATGCTCATTTCTATAAACAATTGAGTATTTAAACCTATGTGTACGTGCATATGTACATATGTTTATGAGGGTTCTTTCAAGTTCGACGTTTTTTTTTTCAAAAAATTTTATTTTTTACTAAAGAAAGCGCTTAAAAATTACCCTATGTAGGCCATACAAAGCTAAATTGACTGCAAAATTAAAGTTCTCGTAGTTCTGCTTTTATGAAAAATTTTAATTCTCTGAGGCATATCGTTTCCTATTGATGGACAAATTAATTTCCTTTCTTTTCAAGTAGAGTGTAGGACCAAACAAATAATTATCATGTGTATCCATAAAGGTCTAACAACTTTATTTATCTCCAGGGCTTTATCATCCATGTAATTCCGCTGGAAAATGATTGCCTCCATCAATTAGTTGCGCTTTAATCGCTTTTTGAAGCAGAGGACTGATTTAGGGACAGTAAGGCTCAATGCGAATAAATCGTGATCCAACCTAAACTATGCTTCCAATATGTGAAGTCATAGACGCATATCGGGGTCGATTTTTGATTTTTATTCAATCGAAGACCAATATGTTGCTACAAAAGCAAATTTATAAGCAAATTTGGTTGTAAAATCGAAACGTGTCAAGGAAACGACCACCTTGTTAATTCAATTATCCTGTACAACAAATCGCAACGTGTATGAGCCGCATTACATCTTTCTGAGTAGAAAATTTTAATTTAGGCACTTCGGGTCTGAAGATTTTTTATAATTTTCACTAGGATCCTTAAAATTCAATGACTTTAAAAATGCTGAACAGATTAGACTATGGTAACAGTTCTGATATTATACCTTCGTATAGTCGCCTTAGCTTAGTAGAACGACTGTTGGCTTATTAGACATTTTCTTTAGAATTTTCTCTAAAAATCTCATAATTTACACAGGCATTCCGACTGTGATTACATTCTCGTTTACAAATACCGGAAATTCCCAGAGAATTTTCGGATTTTTCAATGGTTGCTCTTATATGGACTCCAGGATTTTAGGATGCCGAAGGAAATATGATTGCTAATGAACTGGCCAGAGGCGGAATACACCTTGCAACATAACTATTTGGTTACTACAACGCTTTAGTAAGGACTACAACCTAGTTTCACAGACCATCTTCTGTTTTTTTTCTGAATTTTATCTTGGCTAACCATAAAGTTTAACGTGGGCACCGCACTATAGGTTTTACCAAAAGAGTGAAGAGTGGAAGCCGCCGAAAGAAATATTTTTTTATACTTTGTTTTGTTAGACATGACTGAGCTGGGTGTTTGAACAACGGGCTCTTGTCTAATAATCTAACACACTACCCACTAGACTACGACCAAAACCGTCATATTACACGATGAATGTGGTTTGACAGCAATATTACTAGACTCTGGTGGGGTGCAAAGGATAAAAAGAGGATTGATTGTGTTCAGTCTTTAAATCTTATGGCCATTCATCGGCACATCACAATTGTGATTCTAATGCGTCACTGTTTTATTGGTAGTCATGTTGATAGACTTGTCCTTGGCTCAAATGACTTCTGCAGGAACTGTGGGTCTGAGGAGGTAGAAGAAACTGTCTTTCACTCCATGTGTCAGTATCTTGGTCTTCCTAAGAAGATAATCTTTATAAAGGGTCCGCCAAATAACTTTTTTTTTTGAAAACGCTTTAAAAAAAAAAACTACTGAATATTTTCTCAAGTTTCTTTTTTTATTTGAAAGTACAATCCTTCCTGTTAATAATGAAAAATAATTTCATTCAAATGGCTGCCTTGGCTGGCCATGCAGTAGCCTACACGTTCGGTCCAATTTTTAAGCACTTTATCGATTGTGTGCAGCTGTATTTCACCAATGGCTTCACGAATATTGTCCTTTAAAGCGTCAATTGTCTCTGGCTTGTCGGCGTAACACTTATCTTTGACGGCACCCCACAAATAATAGCCAAACGGTGTCAAATCGCAGCTCCAAGGTGGCCAAACGACATCAGCTCTGCGGCTGATAATGCGATCTTCAAAAACAGGGCGCAAAACATCGAGTGTAGCTTCGGCTGTGTGGCACGTAGCACCGTCCTGTTGAAACCAAGTGTTGCCAATATCCTCCTCTTCAATTTTTGTGAATAAAAATTCTTTCAACATGGCCCGATAAAGATCGCCATTGACTGTAACGTTGAGAACGACGGTGAATTGATGTTGATGGTGCTTCACGCACAGTTTCTGCCACAGCAGCAATATTCTCGGGTGTAAGCACTATTTTTGGCTTTTCACGCTTTGGTTTATCGATGAGGATGCCAGTTTCTTTCACCTTTTTCACACGATGACGAACATACTGAGCTGACGGTGCTTCTCTTTTTCCAAAATCCGTACGCAATTTTCGCACACATTCTGCAACATTACCATAATTTTCAAATTAATGTCGCAATATTTCCCAGCGTTGTTCAAGCGTATACACAACCATATTCGTTCAGCGGAAGGATAAAACTAATTATCTGTCAAATCTGACATGAGCTCAGTGTTACTATTCACGAAATAAGCACTAGTTGAAAAAAAACGTTAGATGGCGGACCCGATATCTCATCTTCTGTAACAATTACCTTCTGTAATCATTATCTTCTGTAATCTTAGACTGAATATGCTGCAATATCCATATTTCCTTTGAATTCAAGTTGATTTCCTTTTTGAACTCCGGGTTTGATGTTAATTGTGGATCAAACTCGGGTCTAACCTAACCGGTATCCCTCATGTATAAGCAGGATACCCTTTTTAGGCTTGCCGTTGGTTTTATTTCAAATTTTTATTTCTTCTGCAAACGATTCACTAAATAAGCGACACTTCAGATGGAAGATTTCGAGCAAATGACAGCCCTGCCTGGAAGGCGATTATGAAACTATTGAGTGGATAATCCTTAAAATTTTCGTTTAAAACCCATGTTAGATTTGAATTTGCAAAAAGGAAATTATACTAGCGAGATACACAAAGTAGTTTGCATTAAAACACGATAAATGTTAGAGACATGGAGGAGAAAGCAACAGAAGGAAATATATATGAGAGGGCGAGACAGAAAATTATTAACAACAACAATAATACATAAAAAAAAATAAATTAGTTTCAATATAAAACATTTCAACGGCAATTCGAAATGCCATTAAATGGCATGTCAAATGCAAAAGCTTAATTTGTTATTTTATTTAAAGCCCGTAAACCTCAATAGCGATTAAAGATTTTATTTAAAAACGAAATTTATTTATTGTGGTGGTGTTTTTAATGAAAATTTTCCAGAATTTGAAGGAAAAAACTTATGAAAATGAAGCCTGAACTTTTTCAAATAAACTGGCAACTCCATGTATATTTTTGTCATCTTTTTTAATTTTTTTTCTTATTTTTTCCTGAATTTTTTTCTATATTTTTTCATATTTGCATAGATTGCTCATTTTGTTTTCTATGTGTACACATAATAGCAACAACAACAATAACAACGACAACAACATCATTCCATATTTACATTTAAAATGATGTTGTTTGCCTATGTGCTCTCTGTTGCTGTGTGCTCTTTATAGGCTGATGAGTACAAATAATAAAAACCACTAATTAAAGAAATGTCAAACAAACAAAGCGTTGTCGTAAACAATAACAACGACAATACACAGGCAGTAGAGGGTACCATCTTCATATAAACAACAAAAAAAAATAATAATAAAAAAAGAAGAAAAAAACGAGAAAAAATTAGAAAAAAAAATTTTTTGTTAGAAAAATTGCTGCATAAACATAAAAAGCACAACAACAACAAAAACGAAAACATAAAACTTCAATATCGTCAACAAAATAAACAAGTTGTTGTTGTTGCTGTTGCTGTTGCTGTTGCTGTTGTTACTGTTATTGTTATTGCCATTTCTATACAACGTGTATAAATTCTCTCATGAAATATGAAGAAAAATACAAGAAATACTACGTTCAAGAACTAGACTCAGACAGACGCAGCAGTAACAGAGCACTGTGGTTCCAAAAGGGAGAAATTAAAGGAAATAAAATACAGAATATGGAGTGAGAAGTGTATTTCTACTAAAAGCGATGATGTAGTAGATAAAGGCTTATGAGGGAATGTATCATGGAAATATAGTTGGGACGCTGAGCAGATACTGATAGGATGCCTAACATATCAGCCATGACCAAAAGCATAATTCTGATACCAGATCGACTTTCAATGTTAAACGAAATGGCATGGCATGGATGTCCATAGAGTGTTGCTGCTACAGGAAGCAGTCAAAATATAGAGATAACTCTTTATACAAGAACCAGAAACCAAACTATGGCTTCAACTACCACATCATCATACGGTTGTCTACGTGGTGGAACGTGCGATCAAAGAATATAAGATCTGGGCCAGTAATAACTTGGTAAACTTGGTATATGAGGATTTAAATACCTGTTAGAATCAAGAGTTGTTTTAGAAAACGAATTTAAATACCTTCACTGATAATCTGATAGGATATTAGAATCCAGGAATACAAATCAAGAGATGTTTTAGAAAGCAAAAAGGCGATTAGATATTTCTCTACATATGTCACTTACAGGACATATATCCGAACATATCTTAGTGCCCTTTGGTGCATTCAAAACCAGACTACGAAAGTGGGTGGAAATGCCACTGACTAAATAAGGCCAACTTGGGTACAGTGTTGAGTGTGATTACAAGACTCCTTGCCTTATACGTACATCTGAACCGCATTGGAAAGGTAGATAATAATGAATGCAAAGCACTACCACGTACTACCTTACTACCTTAGTGCCGAATTCTGCCTGTATTAGGAAATGGTTCTAGTACGTATGGGCATCAACAACAGTAACATAGAAATCCTGGAATGATATTCTCTAAGCCCCTAATTAGTATTTACCACGACATCTTTAAAACTTTGCCCCACTGTGTGTGGCCTGTGAAAGAAAGACTCAAGTAGTTGTTAAAGTCATTGTACATGTACTAGTGGTGCTACTAATGGCCATAAACATGTACATACCATACATTGTATGTATGTATGTATATGCTATTAACTTAAAAGAGAGTGTAGTGTTTATGTTTGTTTACTTGTGAGCATAAAAGTTAAATAAATAAATTATTTTTCTTCCTTGTTTGTTTGTTTGTTTGTATAGTAAGGCTACTTCATATTTTCCTTTTTTGTTCGTATTTATGACAGGCTAAGACCACAATGACAATGACTCTATAATTAAATTGTTGTTGTAAGAAAGTTTTACTTAAGTTTTCCTTTTTCCGCATTCCTCTCTCTGTCTCTTTCTCTTTCTCCCTGTAGGCTGTCAAGTAGTTTTTGCTATTTTTTCTTAGACTACTTAAGAGAGTCTCTAACAATATGAAATTTTAAATTTAATTTAAGAAACGAAAGCAAAAAAACTAATGTTGTTTACTAATAGGAAAACAACAAAAAACTTATATTAATTTTAAATAAAAAAATTCATAGTTGACAGAGGGAGAGAGAGATAGAGTGACAGAAGACTAAGTATGCTCATGATTTTAACTTTAAAGAGTCTTCAAACTGAAACGGAACGCAACATTTCTGCCTATGCTGTTGCTTTTAATCAATTTTATTGAACCCTTAAATCTGGAACATTGCATTGAGAAAATATTTAATCTTTATGATCATCAACAAATCTTGGAAATTCTCATTGACAGTTCGTCGTTTGTTGTTGTTGTTTTTATTAGAGGGTCAATATTATATGCGTTCAATATTTATTGTCATATTTGTGATGATAACCTACATTCCACTGTTTATTTTTTGTTTGTTTTTTTTTTTTGGGAGTGACGAATACAAAAACAAATAAACAAAACCGAGGCATATTTTCTTTTTCAATTCAATTTTTTGTTTTGTTTTTGTATTGTGAAACAAGAAAACAAAGCGTTTTTTTTGTAAATGAAATTCTTGTCATTGTTTTAATCGTGTTCTACATTTCATTCTAAATCTGTCAATACAAATTGCATAGGTAAACAAGTGATAACCAGGAATGGCCAACATAAAGGCACCAGAATAAATTTTTTTAGCAAAGTGTAACTAAAATGTGATTGAAATTTTTGTGAATTAAATTTTTTATAACTATATCTGCTATAAATTACTCTGAACCTCTCAAATAAGTTACCATAGGTCTCAGTTCAAAACCCCACTTTGTATATAGTAAATACAATATATATGTTTATGGCCATTAGTAGCACCACTAGTACATGTACAATAGTTTTATCAACTACTTGAGTCTTTCTTTCACAGGCCACACACTGTGGTGCAAAGTTGAAAAGCTGTCGCAGTATATACTAGAAGCTTAGAGGATAAAATTCTAGGATTTCTATGTTTCAGTACCTTCTGCAAATGTTGTTGTTGATGCCCATGCCTACTAATTTAATTTCCTAATGCAGGCTGAATTTGACACTGAGTTAGAAAAGACTACGTCGACCTTATGCTACTATTCGATCGGATCTTTCGGGAAGTTGCTATAGTCTAGTAAATAGTGCGTTGGTGTATTATAATTGAGGCTTTGGTTCATACCACAGATCAGATATCTCCAGCAAAAAAAGCATTCTCCGGCGACTTCCTCTGAGCAGATTTCTGCCTAAAACTCTAAGGGTAAATAGAATTGTCATGAACAGTAGGTAGACTTTAAACTGTAGGTCCCACAATTCATGTAAAAAATTAACACACACAACATAAGTGGTGTGAGAAGCTACGGCGTAATCCTGACTGAATGTTTGTAAAGACCAATTATCGACGTATGTATGTCTCAAATAACTACACTCTAACGTTATACTTACTTACTTAATTGATCATTACAACGCTTTAGTAAGGATTACAACCTAGCTACTCACAGCACCCAAGTTCATCATCCATTAAAGGGGTGGGATCTACATCGAGTCTGGACAAAAGATCTGAGAAACGTTGCATGGCAATTTTATTTTCTCTCAGAATATTTACAAGAAGACTGCTGCGTCGAAGTTATAGTTCGTCTGAGCTGAGGTTCGTGGCACAACCAATCGAAATAAATTTAATCTGCATAAGTCTTAAACAGCCTGTATTAAAGTTAATTAAAATCGGTTCAAAATCTTTATGGGAGCATCTGCCAGGTAGACGGTATAATCATACATCCACTAACAGATCCCTATAGGTGTAGTGTCCTTTCTATTAAGTGCCACTCGACAACATGTTAGTTGAACCTATCATGGGCCAGTACAGCAAATGTGATACTTACAATTGGTTTTTTTTTTTGTAGCTGATGAGTCAGTAGCACTGTAAAAAAGAAAAAAAATTAATTAAAATATTTAGACGATAATATTTAAAAGTTTATAAAAATTTTAGTTGAAATACCAAAAGCAGTCTCAAGACAATGACTCAATGGGACCAGATAGTTAATGGTTATTATGAACTGCTGAAAGCGGACCAGCCAATTATAAAATATCTGCTCTGTACACGATTTAATAATTTAAAGTGATCAAATTTGAAAAACTCACTACCAAGGTTTTTATCCTCGTTGTTTTACAATGACTTAAGAACTGATCAATGCCTTTAGAATTTATGGTACAATTGGTACAATTGAAACACATATATTTACCTGGTAAAAATCCTAGCTATAAAGAAGATTGTAGGCTGCTTAAAAGGGACCGTAGTTTCTATGAATTTTATGAATAATTACAGGCACAGAGGATCAGTCATTGAAGCCTTGAAAGCCTCATTTCTAATGATGGGATCTTAGACTCAATAAAGACAATCAAGTTTTATGTTCAAAGAGCCATTTAAAAAATGATTTTTAATCCTTGCTATCAACGAGACTTTAGGTTGGTTAAAACGAGCTATCGTTTCTATTATTTTGGAGATTATGGTTTACCGACAGCTGGTCTAAATTTCTTGTTTTTGAAGAAATTGTAGTTATTCGTGACTTGATGAAATGGTAGAACAGTCTAATAATTGAATCATACGCATTATCATAATATATTATATAATATAATATATTATATAATCACATACTGTAATTCATAAGGTTAATTTCTTGTTGTATGTGATATGCTACAAAATAAATAAATAAATAAATAAATAAAATTAATTTTCAAAGGTCATCGTTATCTTAGGAACCTATCAATACCATTAAAATTTATAATTTTTAGGTATCCATTATATTTACCCGGTCGAAAACTTTGCTATCAAGGAGTTGTAGTTGCACGAATTCAGGTCATATCTATGCGAACAGCTGTTCTGCCATTGAAGTCTTGAAATCCTTATCATGGAGGGCAATAACTACCCTCGCCTGTCACTCGTTTCTTATTAAAATGGCGGTTTTTAGGTGACCATTTTACCATTTACCAGTCCGAAATTCGTGCTATCAAGGAGGCTAAAAGGAGGACTAGCTAAACTGAATTGTAGTTTCAGTAAATTCCGTAAATATCTGTATGGACAGCTGATATGCTGTGAAGCATTAAAAAGTTTATTACAAGAACTGAATTCGACTTTTTCTCTCCTCTGAAAGAGATGAGTCTCTTTATGTAACGACCGTAGTACAGAAATATACGGAAGAATGTAAGAGACGATGAGCCAGCCAGTATTTGAAAGGCGCGATGTGTCCTTACACTCTGAATCTGTGACACGATATTATGCAGATTAATATGAGTGAGTGCTTGATTGCCAGGCAAGTGTAGTTCTCTCTTAAAAGTAGGTCAGTGTTGGCATATACAGTTTCATTGTAATATCGGGGGTACCTATTCCGTTATGCGATTGGCATTTCTCAGTCATTTCGGTGGTTTTATGATGGTATGGATTTTTTCTGAAAACCTTTAGCTATACAGGTTCTGTCAATAAATTCGGAATGGTCAAGAATCCAACGTTTGCGTTCAAAGTGCCGCACAAAGGAGATGTTCTGTCGCTTCTTCTTATTCCATGTCTGTTACAGTTTCTATAGAGGAAGTTATGAGGTATTTCCAGTGAAAAGGCGTATGCATTCAGAGTCTGGTAGATTTTCATGTCTACTGTCACGCCACTAAGCTGGTGAAGAAAATGAAAAGAGTCACTCTTCCGTTCACGAGTATCTATCTGATGCTTTAGGTTTCAAACTGAAGAGCATTTTTTGCTTTCAACGAAACGCAGTTCTACGCTAGATACTGTGTTTAATTCGGGTCTCTTAGTTTAGCCATAAACTAGGGGTGTAACTATGTTGAACTAAATCGACTGCCCTCCCTCAACTAAGCTAATCTAGGTAACTCAATAAGACTTCTGGTAGTCTTAAAATCTCACTGTTTGGTACAACATTGTGACCTTCTATTAATCAACCTCTTATAGCTGGCAGCAATAAAGTCTCACTGTTTGCTATAACATTGTGCCCTTCTAGTGATCAACCACTGAAAGCTTTTTTGGAAATTCAATTTCAAATACTAAAGTAAAAATCTTCATGTTTTCATTTGTTTGAGAGCCAAGTTTTCACTGTTGATTTTACAAATATTTTTGTTTTGAAGTCAATGACATTAACTTGGCTTGTTGTTGGTTTGCTTAACATTTTTCTAAGAAACCTTTTAAATTTCATTTTCTTAAAACAATTTCATGCTGATGTCTTTTCCTTTTTTTCTTCATTTGCGCAACACTGGAATGCTAATCATCATCAACAGCTGAGTTTAAAGAGAAGCCACTTTTTTATTACGAAAAAGTTTTGTTAACTGCCTTTAAAATTTCTGTGATTCAAGCAACTGTCATTCACCATCTATTTTAGCATAACACATCATACTCGTATATGTGATGTGATGAATAAAAAGAGTTATAATACGAATTATGGCGTAAAGCTAACTAAAAAGGGGAAGAAAGGGAAAGAAATTCATATTATTTTACAAAAAATTTCCCTTTTAAAGTATTTTCTGCTTCATGATATCTTCGGTATGATATTCCATTTCCTTTAACCAAAGCATACCAAGCCATTCACCATCCATCCATCCAGCCAGCCATACAAAATGTATTCAATGGAGGTTTTTGCGTTGAAATTCAAATGGGTTTTCGTAAATTTATCTCACATGATGCGACAGTGGCATACAGCTAAGAAAACATAACAGCGTATTACCATATAACCGCCTTAATGTGCCCCCTTTCTCCCTTTTCCTCTCTGTCTTTCCATCATATCAAACCACATCATTGTGACTTTAAGACGAGTTGTTAATTAAATATTTACACTGCTTATTTGCAACAAGATGTAGTTAAAGTTAAATAAAACAACAACAACAACAACAATCTCCATACATATTTACATACTTAACATACATACAATATGTATTTAACTTACAAGACTTCCTTCTATACAAGACACACGTACATATTTAATGGGTATTAAAAATGCGTACAAGAAACAAGAGAAAAAACGCAGAAGAATAGACTTTTCCTGTTACTGCTTATAGTTCATCTAAAACAAAGAAACAAAAAAATACAACAACAACAACAACAACATAACAACATTAAGACAATATTAAGTTATCGTGTTTATGGGCTCAAAGTCATAAAAATTTGCTTAAAGCCTAACAGATTTTGTGGATTCTGCTTTAACTAAATGAGAATTATAAGTTATTTAAGTAAACGAAAGAAATTAAAATTTCTACTTGAAGGGAAATGAAAGTATGGTGCCCACAATCCATATCAGATTTCCTTAAAATGCCTTTCTCAACTCTGTTGCTTTGAGGGACCTCAAGAAGCTGCTCAATTTTAATAGGATCTTGGCTATTTTGTTCCGAAAAGCATTAACGTTGTGCCTTACAGCCCTTCAGTCAGCATCACGACCTAGCTTCTCACACGAATCATGTTGAGCATGTTAACTTTATCCCAGATTAGCAGCACCTACTGTTTAATGCTGACTCCGAACGATGGATGTGAGAAACTTTTCATGACGATTTTATTTAGTCACAGAATTTTTGCCAGAAGACTTCTGGAAAGAAGTCATCGAAGAAATATTTTTGTATACTTCGTTTTGTTCAAGATATCTGAGCCAAAGGTTGCACCACGGGCTCTCGTCTAATTAGCCACAAAATTTCATACTAAAATACGGCAACTTCCGCCACATAACCTTCATATTGCATATAAAAACGATTGCTGTTCTGTTCAAACGTTCTATGACTCTACACTGCCAGATCAGAAGGCTAGATACTATTCCCGCGATGCTACTGAATAGTCTGTTGCAGGACTTATGTAAATCTGAGTTTAGATTGTCCCAACTTCATTTGTATTGAAAAAAGTCTGCTCCTCATTTTAACATCCCTTTTATTTTCAATTTCAAGCTACTCTTCTCAATCCACAGAAAACTCTGTCTCCAACTACTATGTGAAGAGTAGAGGAGATCCTAGCACTCTCATGAATTCCCACATCACAATAGAGGTCTAACTGATAGAGTCAAACAATCTCTTAATAATTTTGACTCTATCTCTTAGCAGTCAAGTGCCCCGAAAATGATCTCACTGGTAGTGTAAAATAAATTTATTAATTTAAGGAGTGCACATGAAAAAATTTGGCATCGAAAATCTGTTTCACTGGTTATAAGAAAGTTTAAGTATTGCAATTAAGCGTAGAAGTGAAAGAACGAATTATTTTTAAGGACCGCAGCAAACCAAAAAAAAATTATGAAAATTTCGACCAAAAACTTTAGAAGTCTACCTTAGGGTCATATCGACGCGTTTCTCGATTAACAACACTTTTCCTCTTAAAATAAACGAATTTAACTTGCTTCACATGTGGCTTCAACAATAAGATACCAAATGCCACACACTCAGATATATATGTATGTGCGTACATATATTATTTACCATTACAAGTTATTAGTTAAGCTTACAACCTAGCTTTTCACATCACCCATGTTGTGTGTGTTAATTTCATTCGTGACTGAAGGATTCTATAGCTTGACGTCGAATGCGAACAACCGATTTTAAAGGCTTTTCATAACAATTTTTTTTGTGCTCTCAGAACTTTTGCAAGATAACTTCTGAAAGAAGAAATATTTCATATTTCTTTTTCTTAAGATGCCACAGCCCCCGTTTAATAAGCCAATACACTACTCTCTAGGCTACAATGCTACATGCAAATAATACGAATTATTCCTGTGTTTTGAAGCAGTCCTTAGGCCATCAAACTTATTTGATTTAAGCACGGTGGACAATTTTTTTTGGAGACACGTTATGTCTTTCGTGTCGAGGACTGCTACAGTTTAAGACTTGGAAAACAAAGGCTATCGTTGGTGGGGAGCAGAACGAAATGTTTCAAAATATATACTTGGACAGAATCTTCAGCAACTAAAAGCGGCGGGACCAACAGTTTAAAGCCGACTCCAAACGACAGATTTTTTGAGAAACTTTTTCATGGCAATTTTTTATTTACTCTCAGAGTTTTTGCCAGATATCTGCTGAGAGACAAACACCGAAGAAATATTTTTTGAAATTTTCGTTTTGGTGTCTGACCTGTGGTTTGAACTGAGGCCACATGTCTACTAAGCTAATCTTATCTCCTTTAACTTCCCATATTTAAATACCTGTGAGTGTAATTAATATCTCAGCGTCATGTACGGATACGTGTTGATGCTTATACAGTGTTAAAACGCTGTCATTTGTGGTAAAGATGTTAATTTAGTTTACGATGTAGCAAAAATCATTAATACGTAAAGATTTTTAAGATAAAATATTCATAAGCAACAGAAGAGAAATTTATACAACAAATTATACAAACAGAAATTAAAAAAAAAAAAAAAAAAAAAACAAATTGAAACCAATACAGAAGAAGAAATTTAAGACTTTAATGGAATTCCTTAAGCAATAAATGCTGGTACGAAAAGAGTATTCGTTTTATAAAACCCACAATAAAAAAAATTTAAAAATTTTTTTTTTAAATGCCATGAAATAATCAAACTGTTATAACCAGATTTCATTAACTTGTTTCCAATCACACGCCTGTTGTCAATAATTATGGCCAACATAACAAACCGAAACAACCGGCAACGCAGACAAGTCAATAAATAATTAAATGCCAGGCCAAACAGCAAGCCAGCAAATAATCAATGAAATGAAATGAAGTCGTAAAAAAAATACCGGCACTCAATTAAAGAAAAATTTTGGAAAAAAATTCGTAAAAAAATTTTGGAAAAAAAATTCGTAAAAAAATTCGTAAAAAAATTTCGTGTTTAAATATTTGAAATTCAATTAAATTGTGACAGAAATGATGAAAACATTAAAATTCGTTGATAAGTAAAGAAAATATTGCGTTTTTTCTGATTGTGTGCTTTGTTTGCCTTGCACCTGAATTTGAAAAGTTCAAAGCTAATCTCATGAAAGCCGATAATAAATTACAATATTTTAGACAAAAAATAGCAAAAAAACAAAAACAACAAAAAAAAAACATCGCAAAAATTATTTATTTTTAGAATGATTCAGTCACACATGTTTTTGTTTTTAGAAGGCAATGTGTGCCTACGAATTCATTTAAACAACTACGCTGATAATTTGCATTTATTAGCAGAGAAAAGAAACAGTCATACTGTCTGTTTTAGAGACAATTTGGCATACACATGTATATACTCATTATTCTTAGACGTTTTTACAGAGAAAACAAAACTAAGGCACAAAACGAAACGAAACGAAAATCTAATGCAGCTTGTATCTCATTTGGTGAAATTTAAAAAATTAATTAAAGTCGCCGTAGTCTAGTAGGTACGTTCACTTTAGCTAAAGTAAACTTTAAATCCAAAGGTAACTTTAGCTAAAGTGAACTTTAAAGTCATCTTTAACTTCTTTTCGTTATTATAACCTAATGGTAAAATAACGTTAACTTTTTCAAAAATATGGCAGTGCCGGAGCAATGTCGATAACATTGGGTTTAGTTAAAGGTATTTTTAGCTAAAGTGAACTTTAAAGTCATCTGTAACTAAACCCAACTTTAACGGCAAGTTGTAATAATGACCCTTAGTATCTTTTAGCGCCCAACTACTAGTTTCGTATCGCAATAGAATAAGTGGAAAATACTTAAATACAGCACGCACGTCTTAACTAAAATATGTCGCTAATTTAGCATTAACAACTCTCTAGTCTTCTGTAATTTTTTCTTATTCCAGGAGTTCCCTAAGCCGTTTTTTAACCTTTTGCATCTGATTTTATGTGGAATGGATCTGTGCTGATTTCAATTCTTCTCTGATGATTCTCATTGCCATTTCATTGCCATTTTTGGCCATGAAAACTTTTTTAAATTTGTCGTTCGGAGTTGGCGTTCAATTTTATGTCCCGCCACTTATAGATAAAGTTTCCATATTTGACTTGGGTGGTGTGATCGGCTAGGTTTTAATCCTGACTAAAGGGTTTCAATGATCAATTAAGAAAGTAAGCAAGAAAGTTAGACAATTCCAACAGGAATAGTGTGCAGGGGCAGTACTCAGCGGAATCCCAAATAGCTTGAATTGTATATGGCCGCTGGTAAAGCCCATGCATATACCCAACTTCAGTATACTATATCCTGCCATGAAAAAAAGACAACCCATGATCTGCGTAAACCATAGTAGTATAAGTCTTCCATCATTGATTCTTGAGAAGACTCAAGAAAACTAAGTCGCCACACACCATACTTCTGGCGATTATTAGGCAGATTGACAAGACGTCGCATTTCAGCAGCAATGCCTGAGTTTATTACTTCAAAAAAACTGATACGTTTGTCAGAAGTTGCCATAGTCTAGTAGGTAGTGTGATGGCTTATTAGACGTAAGGCCACGATTCAAACCCTGTGTCAGAAATGGCGCGCGAAAAATGAAAAGAATTTCTTCGGCGTCTTTCTCCCAACAGATTTCTGGCGAAAAATCTCAGAGAAAATAAAAATTGCCTTGAAAAGTTTCTCAATAAATCTGTCGTTCGGAGTCGACTTTAAATTGTACGTCCCATCACTCATGTATAAAAATTAACACACACAACATAAGTGGCGTGAGAAACTAGGTCGTAAAATTGACTGAAGGGTTGTAATGACCAATTAAAAAAATCTTACTTTACTGGCATGTTAGAACAGATCTTGCCACGCTTTGGCTACCATTTTTATCGATGGATAACGAAAACTTATTACAAACTTTTAGTCAGGACTGCGACCTAGCTTCTCTTACCACCTATGATGAGTGGCGAAAACCACAGTTTAACGGGAACTCTGAATGAGAGATTTTTGATGGCAATTTCTTTTTCTCTAAGATTTTTTGAAAGAAGACTACTGAGAGCAAGTCGCCGATAGAAACATTTTTTTATATTCCTGTTTTTGTTCCAGATTTCTGAGCTGAAGCTTGAGCCACGAGCTCTCGTCTAATAAGTCAACACACTACGTACTACAATACGGCCAATTTAAAACTATCACTGATTAAGGCTTTAAATGTGATGCTTTATCCATTTGGGGCCAGAAAAATGGAAAAGGATCGGAACTAAATGTGGCCAAAGTCCTGAATTGAGTTAAAGTCTATGAGCGGCCAAACATAGCCAAAAATGTTGAATTTTTTAGAACAAAATCTTTAAAGTGATTCTAGAAATTTGAATGCCATGTTGAAAATATTTATTAATAGACCTAAAATTGTGTCCAACATTTTTCTGTAGACTTCATACAGAAAAAACTTTTAAATATTGTCCAAAAAAAAAACCTGACGCATTCTTAATAAAGCGATTATGACCCATATATGGTTAAAATGTTATGCCTTATTTCCTGACATCATGTCATGTTAATTAAGATTATCCACGTCTTCTTTTATTCTTCATTTCTTATTAACAAAAGCTCTTCAAATTTATATGGTAGACTTACTTAAGCCACATTGATTAGCCATAAATCAACGGGGCTATCAAAATTTTATCAAAATTTATGGAGAAATCTTAAGAAATTTATGTAAATCCAGAAAAAAGCAAAAAACCTACACAATTAAAGTTATTCTGTTTGATTTAATTAAAACAGGGAATAGGTTTTCTACCAGAAAATATTACAAACAAATCTTATTTAATCAGGGGAAACATAAATTTCAATAAAAAATGAAAAGAAAACGAATGAAAAAATGTTTAGCATTTTAAAAATTTTTGAAAATTTATTAACATTTCGATTTGGAACACAAAAAATGTGTTTAAATCAAGCGAAAAATGTTTAGAATTAAAAATAAAATGTCAATAAGAGATCTTAATTAATATACACTCACGGTAAAATGTTAGTAATTTAAAGGCAAATGAAAATAAAAGTGCCATTAAAGCATAAATAAAAGACGCCTTATTGTCTCACGTTTTTTTTCCTACAATTTCTGTGAATGCCAGATGTCACTTGGCACCCACACAATTATTTTTACGCTCTCGAAGGAAAAAAATGTATTTTTTTGCTTTACTTGCTCTTACACACAGAAAAATGTTGCACCAAAAAGTTGGTGATGCGGTGTGGTGTGGTATGGTGGTTGGCGTCTTTATAAAATGCCTCATCAACACTCATCACAAAATCATATAGGACTGCATGTCTTATCCCCCCATGCACCAACTTATTTCCATGCCTAGGCTATGTCTGTGTGTGTGCCTGTGTAAATGTTCTAATGTGACAGTTATAGTCAGTTTTATGGCATTTTTTTGTTTTTGTTTGTTTCTTTCTTTCTTTTTGTACGTTTATCTGTGTGAAATACCTCTAGACTTTTTCCCGCCACTTTAGAAAAATAGAAATGAGAGAAAAAAAACAGCACATTTAAAATGCATGCAACGTAATGTGTTTTCCACACCATATGCATGATGATGTTTTAGTTTTGTTCAGTTAGCTCTTTATGTGCCGCCCCCCCTTACCAAATACGTGGGTCTATTTGTAATAGACTTGGGGTTTTTCTCTTTTCAAAATGCTAAACATTTTCTGTGGCAACAACTTTCGTTTGAAGGCACTTTTATTTTCATTTTTTTTACATATGAAATGTAATGCAGCTTGAAAACTGGCCAATTATTTAAAAAAATTCTAAAAATTGCTTGACTTGACGAATGTTTAAAGTTCATACTTGGGATATGGCATGGGAAAATCATAATTACGAGAAACATTTTAAATGTTTGCAACATAAAAAAGGCAACATTGAAGCTGGTATCTAAGGCAGAAAGTCGCAAATAGTTTTCCTTAGAGGAAAAGGAACAATCAGCATATGTAGTTCATCTAAACCTTGAATAATACAAACATACTCCCAATAGTACTAGAACTGCGGAGTTCTAGTTGAATCAATAAAGTACTCCTTTCTTTATTTCACTACTTCGCTTAAATCCTTGGTTTAAATACTTTGCTTAGATACTTTCATTCATTATATAAACATACTCCCAATAGTCTTTTACAGTACGGAGTTCTAGTTCAACCAATACAAGTACTCCTTTCTTTGTTTTGATATTTTGCTTAGATACTTTATTTATATACTTTGCTTAGACACTTTGTTTAGATACTTTTTTCTTATTAATTTCAAATATACAAAGGCTTCGGCTGAAGGCAATAGTATATCCTTTTCTTTGTTTTGATACTTTGCTTAGATACTTTGTTTATATACTTTGCTTAGATACATTGTTCAGATACTTTTTTCTTATGCCAGTAATGTTAAAATACAATTTCAAATATAAAAAGGCTTCGGCTGAAGGCAATAGTACAAGTATATCCTTTCTTTGTTTTGATAATTTGTTTAGGTACTTTGCTTAGATACTTTGTTTAGATACTTGTTTTCTTATGCCAGTAATGTTGAAATAAAATTTCAAATACACAAAGGCTTCGGCTGAAGGCTGTAGTATATCTTTTGGACAATCGGTAAAAATCATGGAAAAAACGAAGAAAAACGATACAAACTATAATGCCCCAAGTGACATAAGGTCCTATACTTAAAAGTATCCTTCCAAAAACCAGTTAAACCCCTTCATGAACCCTATTAGATTCTTAAGTTCCTTAACAAATCGATTGCCTTTACTAATCGTGATTTCATTCAAGACTAGGGACAACAAAAGAAGAATTAGTTGAGCTAGTGTTCACAGTGAGACCTCTTCTAATTGTCAATTAGGTCAGGTGTCCCTGTAGAATCTTATCATGATCGCACTGCAACAACCAAAGCAAAGTCGTGAGACTTTAGTGTAATCAGCGATGGGTTTAGCTTTCGCAATAGAGATGAATACACTCTTTCGGTTGTGTATGTCCCTCTATTATTAATAGTTAGTATACTTTTGATCAATCTATACATTCCCATGTCTTCACTTAGATTGGAGTGCGTCTAGATAATGATATCAAGAGTAATGCTATTAAAATGTCCTTGCATTTCTGGGAAAGCTCTCCAACCACAATCATTAAAAGAGTATGGCTTTTTACCCGGCCTAAGCTTCTCACGAAGAGCTTCCTTCTAATGTATGTTTAATAATACATTTCCCCGCGAAGGTAGGAATCCTTTTACCGACCTCCTCCTGAATGCCTAACTTCCTTCTAATGTATGTGTAATAATACATTTCCGCACGAAGATAGGGATCAAACATTCCCGCCAATGTCCTTAACAGTACGATGACAATCTCATTGGTCTAAAATTTATAAATATAGTGTGACTTCTCCCCTATTGCGTCTCCTTTCCAACCAGAATTTGTTGCAGTTTTACCAATCGGAAGATAATATTTACCGGAGATAACTATGTAATCTTCAAATCATCTACAGTCTCAGAAGTAGCTCCAAATTATAGTTTTATTGCAGAATTATTCGAATATAATTGATTTAAGGATTGATTTTGGAACAATTCCTGATCAAAAATCCATTATTTGACCACGTAGCAGACAAGAGTGCGCATTAAAAAGTGAATCGAAAAGTTGTGAAAATAAGCATGAACAGGACAGGCTAGCCTTAATCTCTTAAACTAAGCCACATGGCATGGATAGCGGTAGAGACTAGGTTGTAATCCTGACTAAATCATTGTAATGATCAATTAAGTAAGTAAGTAAGTGTGTAAGCTGTTTCAAAGAGAGCAAGTCTTTCAAAAACTTAGCTTCTCATACTGCAATTGTTTACATACATACATACATA
This sequence comes from Sarcophaga subvicina, assembly GCA_936449025.2. Taxonomy (NCBI): domain Eukaryota; kingdom Metazoa; phylum Arthropoda; class Insecta; order Diptera; family Sarcophagidae; genus Sarcophaga; species Sarcophaga subvicina. The sequence goes on along the minus strand of OW388083.2, from coordinate 14,767,258 downwards.
ATTGGCCATTACAACCCTTCAATCAGAATTAGGGCCTAGCTTCTCACACCACTCATATTTAGTGTATTAATTTTATACGTAAGTAGCGAAGCCTACAGTTTTAAAGTCGACTGCGAACGCCAGATTTTTCATGGCCAGTTTATTTTACGCTCAGAGTTTTTGCCAGAAATCTACTGCGAGGAAGTTGCCGAAGAAATATTTTTACATATTTCGTTCGAGATGTCTGACCTGGGGTTTGAACCGTGGCCATACGTCTAATAAGACAACACACAATCTACTAGACTACGGCGAGTGCAATTGTTTATCTGAAGAAAATAAATTAAAGTTTTAAAAGCAATTTACGACTGTCGCAGATATCTCAATGAGGTGCCGAACCGATATGATGTTTGTATCACATGGGCACCAGGACATAATGATATTCCTGGCAACTGCAGAGCGGTGGCCAGAGGAGGCACGACCATCGAAATCTCTGATGAATTCTCTACATTGGGGATCGTTTTGGGGACCTGCAAACTTATAATTGACAATGCAACAGTAGATCTCGTCAACAGAATGTGGGAAACTTCGGATTAGGGCAGAGCGGCGCAAAAGATTTGGCCGAGGCTGGATAGGAGGCGCACGGCGACTTTGCTTAAACTCTAAAGTAGGGTTGTCGGGGTTATTTCGGGGCATTGCATTATAGGAACTTATGCGAAACGTATTGGTCTTGGGCACCTTGAAAATGATTTCTGCAGAAGCTGTGTAGATGAAGAGGAAGATGAGACTATCCTTCACCTATTGTGCATATGTCCGGCGGCACTTGGTCGGAGGAGAAAACAGTACCTGGGTGCCTACTACATGGAGGATGGATGAACTGTCATGTATGGATATTGGCAGTCTGAGTCGCATCATCGGAAGCTCCGAATTGTTCCTAGAGTAGGGCGAAATGAGGAACTGTGGTATCACAATAGGCCCTGTGTGCGGGCTAAGTGCGTTCGCCCATGACTCCATCGAGGGGACAGCCACTTCTACCTACCTACCTAGAAGCAATTTAAAAGAAATCAACTGAAGTATACTCATTTACTATTAAGAAAAAAATTCAAATAATTTAAGTGATGGAAAATCATATTTTATATTTCAAAATGATAGTCAAAACAATAACTTTATCAGCCTTCTTCATTTTACAGGCCATTTAATTAAGGGCCTTCTTTACACAAAAAAAAAAAAATAAAAAAATTGTTTCAATAACCCAATTAGCATGTCTGACATTCTACGCCTTAAGAAAAGGTTACACAAACGACGTCTCTTTTTACGTTGATTCACTAACAAAACCAAGAAATTTTACACCTAAAAAGATAAGATCAAAAACAACACGAACAGCAACAACAACAAAATAAGACTATCTGGTGTCAATAGCAGTTAAAACTTGAAAAGTTTTTCAAGAAAACAGAAACTGTAGTAGAAAAAAATAAACAAAATTCTTGAAATAGTTTCTGAACATTAAACTTCTATTTTATGCTCGTGTAAATGAATAAAACGCAGGTGTTTTTTCTGATTTCTTTCTGAATAACATTTAAAACCGGTAGACTTTTTATTTTTTATTTTTTGAAAATAAAAAATAAAAAAATTAAAAATCAACCAGTTTAAGTAAGTGATTATAAACAAAGATTTTTTTTAAGTTAATGCTTTTAAAATTAAATGTTTTTAATCAGCCAGCATTTTATGTATAAGAAATCTTGAAATCAAATTTTTATGCGTAAAATTTTGTTTTTTTTTAAACCCATTTGATATGAAAATTTTAAACAAAATGTTTAAATGTTTACACGATTTTTAAGCGGTTTTTGAAAGTGTTTCAACTTGAGCTTCAAGCATTAAGCCATAAGAGCTGTAAAGTTTATTTGCTTTTGTTTGTTAATGCTTAGCCTTGTATTGGTGATTTAATAAAGTGGCGATTCTCACATTCTAATACAACTGTTGCTAAACCTTTCAATCTTTATGAAAAGCATTACGAATTGAACTATCAAGTTAAGAAATTTAATATTTGATTGAGAAAAAATACGTAATCTATTGAACTCCAGACGTACGTATCTAATGATGTATACACACATAATTGGTCATTACAACCCTTCAATCAGATTACGGTCTAGTTTCTCTCACCACTTATGTTGTGTGTGTTAATTTTCTCAATGAGTGGCAGGACCTACAGTTTAAAGTCAACTCTGAACGACAGATTTCATGAGAAACTCTACATGGCAATTTAAATCTTTTTTAATCTGCTGAGAAGAAGTCGCCGAAGAAATATTTTGTCATATTTTGCTTTGTTTAAGGCATCTGAACTGGGCCTAAGACATGTGGCCTTATGTCCAATATGCCAACACACTACCTACTAGACTATGGCGACTACTTCCCCCATAAATCGGTTAAAATTCAATAAAATTTTAAAAAAAGTACGATTTCGAACCTAGTAGGTTTAATAGCTTATCTACCAAGGATTCCAAGACAGGTTTCCTTATGGTCGAGCGTTATTTGGGATGGGAGGTTTAGGCAACAAATCTAACTTTTTGTCAAATTAGCAAAAAAAAAAGTGCTCATAATCGGAAAAAAAGGACTTATGGGGGAAATGGACTTACTGGCCGGGATAGCAATAGGATAGCCAAACATTTCAAAACAGTTTTCCTCATGGTCGAGCTATACTTGGGTCCGTAGATATAGGTGACGAAGCTAATTGTTTCCTTCAAATAAGCAATAAAAAGTTTTCTATATAAAGCGGGAAAAATTATCGATGTTTTACATTTTTTTGTCGATAACTTGCACTTTTTGTCGATGGCCGGCATTTTTTTGGGATGTGACTTGCAGTTTACTTGGCTGATGACTTCTATTTTTTTGGCTGATTGCTTTCAGATTTTAGTCAATGACTTGTAATTTCTTACCGATGACTTGCAATTTTGGGTTAAATGGACCTAGTGGCCAGGGTAGCCATAGTACCAATGATTTCAAAACAGTTTTATTCATGCTCTAGCTATACTTGGGACCGAAGATATACATGACGAAGCTAATTGTTTTCTTCAAATGAGCTATAAAAAGCTTTCTTATAAAGCGGGAAAAATTATCGATGTTTTACATTTTTTTGTCGATGACTTGCATTTTTTTTTATCGATGGCCGCCATTTTTTGGGATATGACTTGCAGTTTACTTGGCTGATGACTTCTATTTTTTTGGCTGATGGCTTTCAGTTTTTAGTCAATGACTTGTAATTTTTTACCGATGACTTGCAATTTTGTGTTAAATGGGCCTAGTGACCAGGGTAGACATAGTACCAAGGATTTCAAAACAGTTGTCCTCATGGTCGAGCTATACTTGAAACCAGATATAGGCGACGAAACTAATTGTTCCCTTCAAATGAGCAATAAAAGGTTTTCTATATAAAGCGCGAAAAATTGTCGATGTTTTGCTTTTTTTTGTCGATGACTTGCACTTTTTGCTGATTGCCGCAATTTTTGGAAGATGACTTGCATTTTACTTGGCTGATGGTTGGCATTTTTTTGGGTGAAGACTTTCAGTTTTTGGTCAATGACTTGCAATTTTTCACCAATGTGTGCAATTTTTGGTCGATGACTTGCATTTCTTGGTCGATAACTAGCATTTTTTGGTCAATGACTTGCATTTTTTGGACGATAATATGCATTTTTTATAATGAACACTTTGTTTTGTTTATTTAAGGAAAACAATTAGCATTGAAGTCGCTGTAGTCTATTAAGTAGTGCTTTGGCTTATTAGACGTGATATGAAGAAATATGTCTTCGGCGATTTCTTTTCAGCAGAGTTCTAGCAAAAGCTGTGAGAGTAAATAAAATTACCATGAAAAGTTTCTCTAAAATCTGTCGGTCGGAATCGATTTTAAACTGATTGAAGGGCCAATTACGTATGTATGTATGACTTATTAACACGGTATAGTGCACAGGGTCCATAGTGATGTTAATATATTGTTCTTAGTAAATAAGGTAGCTAAAATACGATTGTAGAATAATTCTTAGCACAGTCTTATGAACGCGGTCTAGCTGATATATCTTCAGTACTCAGTTCTGCATTGTATTTGGGTTTCAATCCTCAATCCTCGAAGGGCTGTCGGACTATAGTATTCCTATGTCAGATGGTATTGCTAAATCGCGCCTTTTGTATTCTCTTTTCAAGTTGAATTGAGTACAACCTTCGATGGCTTAGACATTCGAGTAGAAGATACTCGCGAGTGTTCCTACATAATCATAATTCTTTGGAGTCCAAATGACGAAATAATTTCGGTTCGTGTGTAAAATGCATTACAATCCTCTATGCCTGGAGTACGTCCTAACTTCTCACACCATCTAGGCTGTGCGTATTAATTTTATACATGAGTGTCAAGACCTATAGTTTAATGCAGACTCCGAACGACAGATTTCTTGAGGAACTTTTCGTTTCAATTTTATTTTATACTGAGAGTTTTTGCCAGAAATCTGCTGCTGAGAGGAAGTCAGCGAAAGAAATATTTTTTTTTCATATTCCGTGTTTATTCGAGATGTTTGAGCTTGGGTTTGAAACACAGGCCCTCGTCTAATAAGTTAGTATACTACGTATTAGTTAATCCAATATTTTCTTTTTGTTTTTGTAACTTTTTAAATCGATTTGCTGGCGTCTTAAAGAATTAAAAAAGACTTCATATTTAAAGAATTTTTTTTTTTATTTGAAGTCTCTTAAGGCTTCTTTCAAACTTTTGAAATGCACGTGCCTTTTATTTAAAGTTCGTTATTATCTGTGCTCTCACAGCATATTGTATCTGTGATGGTGGTGGTTGCTGTGCATATCTCAAAAATACAAAATACTTCCTCATTACCAGCGCAATATTAATATCTTTTAGTTTTAATTGTTGTTGGCACTTAGCTAATGTAATTTATATTCGAGTTCTTACTACGTTCTAATGTTCTACCTTCTGTTCTCCGTCTTCTTCTTCTTTATTAGTCTTTATGATTAATAAAATAGGTCTGCCTGTACTGTAAAAGAGCCTTGAAACTGTTAAAGCTATAATGCCTCCCTCCCTGCCTTGCCATGTCATGGCTTTTTTTCTAACACAGGTATTTTCATTTGTTTGTTTGTTTATGTTTTTGTTTGTTTGTTTGTTTGTTTATTTAACATTAAACTTGAAATTTGTATGTAAAAAACGTTAAGAGTAATTTTCCTTTTGTTGTTGTCAGCATTTAAGCTGTTATTGTTGTTGTTGTTATTGTATTTTTCATTTATTTCTTTACTTTTAAACTTTTCCTGCTGTTCTGTCTCCCTTCTCCGTATCTTCAAACACCTTTTTTTTTTAATTCATTTTCATCCTGTTGTTGTAGTTGTTGTTGTTGTTGCTTTTTGTTAATATTTGTTTATGGCATAAACAAATTCTCAAGTCTAATGGATGAAAATTACTTGAAACAGCCTCCATAGAAATTGGGTGTGTGTATGTGTTTGTAGACCCATTAGAGCCGCCGTATGCCCTCTTATAATAATACCTGTGCTGTACTGTGTAGAAAGCATGTTGGCAAGGCAGGGTTGGCAATGTTTATTTACATTTTATTTAAATACAATACCAGAGATGGGTATGAGTTACAAAAGTTGTTTTCCGTTTTTGTAGTCAGTTTTTGTTTTGTTTACGTTTTGTTTTCATATTTAAAAGCTTTATTAAGTATGCATGTGTATTTAGTAGGGGTATTCAGGGAATTGAAAAAAAAGTCTGTTTGTGAAGGTGAAGAGTTTAAATATGGAATCCTCCAATAGGGACTTCTAAAGTGTGACTGTTAATATTGATCCTCCTGGGAAGCTGTATCGACGACCATAAACACTGTAGAAGATAAACGACCATAGACAGCGACTTGTGTTCATTAAAAAGGCTTTGGAGCAGTTGACAAATGCCACTAATTTTCATCGAAAATTCATTTTCAGCGATCAGGCCCATTGCTGGATGAATGGGTACCTAAATTGAAACGAATTTAGGACGACATCAATCCACATGTAATCCGTAAGCATTCAATTCATTCAGGAAAAGCTCCCTGTTTGTTATGGATTTTGGGAAATTTGCAAACAACATAGGCCAGGCCATCACTGCCAACGGTAAACACTTAGGTTGTTGTTAACCCACTTCTATTGACCGAAATTGGATGATCTAGACACCAACTAACTAGTCATTTCAAAAGGACAGCGTTACATGCCTCACAGCTCATGCTAAATTAGACATTCAGTAGGAGAGAGTTGAAGACATGGTCATCTCGCGAGAAGCTGATATACTCTCACCACCGAGATTGTGCATTCACTTGCAAGATTTGATCAGGTTACAGATTTTCTTGCAGGGTTTTCTTAAGTCACATATATATATGAGGATAAGTAAAAAACCGACAACGGACTATAAAGGCGATATAACCATGCCATCCGTCAAATTCAATGTGACTTATGCGCCAAAGTCATGGAAAATTGAAAGTGAAGCTGTGGCGTATAGTCGATGTTGTATTCCATACTTTTTGCATCAAAAGATCTTTCAAAGGAATAATAAGGTATCGAAACACACTTTGTTTAATTAAAATTTAAAGATAGGAAGCTCTCAACGGAAGTGTTGCCAATGTTACCAACAAAATAGCTGATGGTTTGGATTTGAACAATTGCGACTTTAGAATGCTTTTAGGAAGATTCTTTTAAAGCGTTTTAGGATAGTCCTGATGGGAGTGGCAGCAGTCTCGTCAATTAGCAAGGAGTCACATTAGAATCAATGAGTATCATCAATCAGAAGCTTGAGTTTGAAACTAAAGTATGAAAAATCGCTTCATACGCTTTATATGACCCCTTTAGGAACGCCTATGTTGAGCCTTTATTATTTTTGTAGATAAAAACGGCGACTTATAGATGCTATGTCCTTCTGAGATGGTCTAGTATAGCAGTTAAAGTCTTCTACTACAATACCAAGCGACAAATGTTCAATAACATCAGAAACAATTCTGGTTTTAATTTGAAAAAATTCCTAAACTCTGTCTTCAATTATTCCAAAAATTCAGGGTGTCCACCATGGTACCTAAAAACATCAACAAAGAAAATTTCGGAAAAGTCTAGTAATGTAAGAAAGGTTAGTACGTAGCTAGGTAGGTAGAGGTGGCAGTCCATTCAAGGCAGTTGTGATACCACAGTTCTGTTTCTGTTATTCCCAGAAACACTAGGACCTACTGAAGAAGCGACTTAGGCTATCCATTGGCATTTAATGCGTGAAAGTTCCTCTGGATCATCTACGTAGATAGTAGGTACCAAGGTGCCATCTTCTCCTGCGATTTAGTGCCCTGTAGGTGAAGAATAATCTCCTCTTCTTTTAATATGTGCAGCTAATGCATGAAAGTTCTTCTGGATCATCATCATCATAGTAGGTGCGAAGATGCCATCTTCTCCTGCGCTACAGCGCCCTGTAGGTGAAGAATAATCTCTTCTTTTTATATTAGCAGCTTTAGCGGAAATTATTATCACGGTATCCGAGACCAATGCACCTCGCATGCATAAGCCTAAGCCCCATAATGACCACGACAATATTACCACGACAACATTACTAAGCGTGCTTCTTACTTATCGTGTAATGCTCCTGGAAAAGTGTCACATTTCTTACCACTACACTTACTACATGTCGACATATAGTCTAGTTTCAGTCACCGTAGTCTAGTAGGTAGTGTGTTGGCTTATTAGACATGAGGCTACGGTTCGAACCCCAAAGTCAAATATCTCCAACAAAACCAAATATGAACAAATATTTCTTTTGTGACTTCATCTCCAGCAGATTTCTGGCAAAAACTCTGAGCGTAAAATAAAATTCCCATTGAAAAGTTTCTCAAGAAATATGTCGTTCAGAGTAGACTTTAAACTGTTGATACCCACCACTCGTGAATAAAAATTAATACACACAGCATAAGTGCAGTGAGAAGCTAGGACGTAAGCTAAAAGGTTGTAATGACCAATTATGTATGCATGCATGTATGATTCTTTAGAGTTAAAGCAGACTTGTCGTGTAATCCTTACCACTACACCTAGTAAGTGTATTAATTCAATATACTTTCACAGAGGGTCTGGTTTCTAGCCAATTCCAAATGACAACACCCCCCTTCAGGCTTTACTCCAGTCAACTAATCACTTGCTTAGCAAGAAATGAAAAACAATAACAAATCAACAGTAGGATTCTAGAAGTTGCCACATCGCGAATGAAAAGAGTATAAGTATAACGAAAAGTTATGTTGACAGTGAGTTCAAGTAAAAAACGCGATGACAACTCTTTCCTTTAGACTTTGCTATAATAAACTAATCACTTGCTTAATGGAAAACAATAACAAATCAATAGTAGGATTCTAGAAGTTGCCAAACCCAGAACGAACCCAGTATAAAGAGAGCGAAAAGTCGTGTTGACAGTGAGTTCAAGTGAAAAACGCTATATATGGTATACACACTATGGTATCTATTGATGTCTGTAGTAAGAAGATAATGTAATGAAATCAGCGCCGTTTTGTTAACACTTAAAATGTGTTGTTAAATAATTTACGATTTCTAGTGGCAGTCACTGTAACTACCAGAACATTTTGATATAAGTTTTTAAAGTTTAAACGAAATGTATTTTTTTGTTTGTATTTTAATTGCTGGTTTCCATACACCACCGCCTACCGCAATAAAAAAAATATATTCCAACCAAAATTTTATTTCTAACCGCCTGGCAATAAAAACAAATTCTTTTAAACCTGTGATTACCCCTTTTATAGCTTGAAGAGCCTCCCCGAAATAATGAAAATAAAAATATTTATGAATGTGTTAAAAGAAATGAAACTCTTGTCTTCTAATTTCTGTATGTTTGTGTGTGTTCTTTTCGTCTTCTCTAATGTTTATTAAACCTTAAACTTTAGACGCAGCAGCATAAGAAAGATAAAAATTTAAAGAAATTTACACCACATCGAGAATAAGATTTTACTTCGTTGGTGTTTATTTTACTCTGAAAACAAGACACAAACCAGCACAACATTGTCGTCATAAATTTGTTTGTTCTCTTGATGTACAAGTTCTTTTTTTTATAGGCTGATAGCATATTCTTCATCGTTTTTACCTTGAATTTAAAGGTGTGGGGTTAAGGTAATGAGGTTTTCTATTATTAAGGCCGGGTAGGGTTTCAATTTCAAAGAAAATAAAAGGGTGGGGGCTGGGGGTCTTTGAAAGCATTACCTAAAGATTTACTAATTGGCCTTAACAAATGCTGGATGATGATGATGATGATGATGATGATGATGACAAACAGAATGTATTGAAGAAGAAAGCAAAAGTTTAAAAAAATAAGAGGAACTGAGGAAGAGAAGAGAAAAAATTAAAATAAAAACGAACACAAAAATGAAAATGAAAACGAAATTGCTAATGAAGTATTAAATGGAAACAAATCTTTTATGGCGTGGCCTGTGTTATGACTAACAGGTGAGCTGAAGATGTCAAATAAAAAGGAAAATGATGTTCTTTAAAATTTATTAAAAAGAAGAAACCGTTTTTTATTAATAGAAAATGAAGACAAAAAGAAGGACTTTTTATGTTTATCATGGACAAGCACCGGCAATGGTTAGTGCCCTTAGAACAATTTGCAGAATTACAAACATTTCTAAAATTTGTATTTAAGAATAAACAACTGTTCAACAGGTTCACTTTACTAACAGCCACATGACTAACTAACTGAAGCCACCCTGGTCCAGTTCAAACTCCAGCGCAGATATCCCTAACCCAACAAAATGTGAAAAAAAGGTTAATTCGCTGACTTCCCCTCAACAGATTTCTGGCAAAAAACTTAAAAAGTTTTAAATCTTAACACACAATATGGGTGGTGTGAGAACCTGGGTTCTGAATCTGACTATAGGGGTGTAATAATCAATACAGTATGTAAGTAGGCCTTGATGTATAGAACCTTAAGTAAATAACTTAATTAAATTACAGGGAAATATGTTGCAAAAATGCTTGAATATTGAATAAAAACTTAATTAAGGAAACCATTAAATAGCGATCATATTGTAATGCCTTGTATTTGATTATTTCCAAACGAACTATCCCATTAGGATCATTTAGAAGTGTAGACTTCTCATAAATGTTTTTCAATAAATAATTAAAAAGACTGGCTAGTTTTATTTAAAAACACTCCCACAAAAAAATAATAAGTCAACCAACAACACATTTTTTATTCTCTTCTAATGAAAGTTTATTACGATATTTTGTCGTCCATAGTTATTGACTCTAAAAATGTGGTTATTAAAGCTCACATCAGTCTGGGAGAAAGAAAATCTACCTCCAACCAGGAAGAAAGACATCATTGTTAAATTACCGAAAAGCCAAAGTTAAAAGCAGTATACGTCAATATCCGTCTTAATACGTCAACATGCGTTTTCATATCTTGTCCAGGGGAACCAATACCAAAATATTCAATGCATGTGTAAAATCGACTTTATTGTGCAGAGATGAAAACTGGTTAATATCGAACACCATCAGGAAAAAACCACAGGTATTCCTCAAAAAGAGACTCAGAATCAGATGCAAAATATTTTGGCCTAATAACATTAGCAACATGGATCTCGGGAGCTTTACCTACAAGAAGCCCTTAATAAAGCAAATAAAACGTAGGAAATTTAAAGAATACTGATAGTATAACAAGAATGGCACTTGAATTCTCTAGGCTCAAGAGGAGAATAGTATGGAAATGCTCTTGAAAAATGTCTCTATCGTTGGGGATCGACTTTAAATTGTAGGTCTCGCCGCTCATGTATAAAATTAACATACACAACGTAGGTGGTGTGAGAAACTAGGTCGTAATCCTAACTAAAGGGTAGTAATGACCTATTATGTATGTATGTATGTAAAGTGAATGAGTCCAAGTCTTTAGCCAGAAAAGTAGATAAAAAAGCTCGTCTTAAAATATCACAAGAACGTGTTGGACATATCATGCAGGAATATTTGGGCATGCGAAAGCACTGTTCCATGAGAGCTCGCAATTGACTAAAAACAACAATGAATTGATGTTTCTAAGCTGTGTTTGAAGCAGTTCCTTTAAGTTCTATACTATTCAGATTTGTTGTCATAAATAAAAGTGATTTTTTTTGGTGCGCACTCCTTACTGAAAGATGCCTTATAAGCCTCAACATTTTGTGCAATATTCATACGGTTCAACGTAAATAAATATTCAAGGAGTTTTTGCTCTCCAACCAGCTAATAATTGTGCTGATTATTTGAAAAATTGTGTAACAAATACGATCATATTCAGTAAAATATGTGTTAATTTTGCTTTCAATTTTTTTCTTTTCTAAAATTTGTTTTACCCGCCCGCCCTTCAATGCATAAACATTGCGTTGCCTTAGTATGTTTTTCAAACTTGTGTTGTTGAACATAAAAGGGTATGAAAACGTCTAAAATTACTCATTCATTGTATTTGTTTTTATCTGTTATTGATTTAATGATAAAATTTTAAATTAAAAGAAATCGTTTCTTTTTTTTCTTCATTTTCTGATAAGATAACACCGCTGAACTGTATAAAAATAAATGTGAAATACAAATACTGACAAAAAAAAAAGAGTACAATAAACTGATGGAATAACAATAACAATTGAACTCTAGATGGTTAAGCTTAATATTTAAAAGAAAAATATGAAACGATTTTATTAAAAATAAACTCAGGAAATTTAATACCACAAAATGAAAAGCGTGAATAATTTCGTGTTTTTTGTTTAGAGAGAGTTCAACAAACGGAAATTCCATGAAGGCGTAGTCATAAATTTAAATAGTTTGTGTTACAATTTGATTTGAATTTATGAATACTTGGACGAAAGTTCGTAGGACAATATGTTTGAAAAAAATTTACATTCGAATCATAAATAAGAATAACATTTGGAACATAAGAAATGAAATATTAAACTAAACAATTACGATTTAATTCCTGTATTTTAATCCAATTTGCAAGATAGTGTGAAAATCAGTTTACGTTACATTTTCTGTAGAAGAATTAAAAATATTCGCCACATATTCCTTTGAGAACAACGTCCACTATCAATGGTGAGCACTGTAGATCGCTGATTACCAAATTCTTCTGGCCTGAATTACATTATCAGCAAGCCAACGGCATGTGGTTTCAACATGATCGTGCTGCTTGCCACGCAGCTCATGTTCTATTGGAAATTCTGCATAGGAGGATTTGGGCCAAAGCTATCTTACGTGGTGGTGAATTGAAGAACTGTCCACCATGGTCAAATTTAGCCTCATGAGAGTCACGGAAATTTGCACTTCGGTTGCACTTTACCCAGAACGATTTTATATTCTATTCATGGTGGCATCAATAAGTCTGTCATACTAATAAAAAAAATTTAATGTGATTCACTTAAACCGAGAGATTGGAAGTGCTTAAAAACGACACAATCACTGTCGAAACCATGATCTGTGAAAATTTTTACAGACCAGGCACTAAAAAGTCATCTAACAGTTATCAGAATTCTCTCATACATACATACATACATACATACATACATACATACATACATACATACATAATTGGTCATTACAATCCTTCAGACAGGATTCCAAACTAGTTTCTCACACCACTTATGTCGTGTGTTTAATTTTATACATGAGTGCCGGGTCCGACAGTTTAAGGTGACGCCGGACGATAGATTTTTAAGAAACTTATTCATGGCAATTTTTAGAGTAATCTCAGAGTTTTTTTTTGTATTCTGCGGGGGGGTTGCATAAGAAATATTTTTTCATATTTCGTTTTGTTGTAGATGTCTGGGGTTAGAACTAGACTACGGCGACTTTTGTTAGTTAGTTAGTTATGCAGCTGTTAGTGAAAAGAACCTGTTGACAAACCGTTTTGAAAATGATTTGAATTCCACTACTGGCAATAACATTAACGGCGGTTTTCAATGACAAACGTAAAAAGTACTTTTTCTTCTCCCTTTTATACAAACATTTAATATTTCTTTTCTATTAGTTTTTAATAAACTTTAAAGAACATCATTGTCCTTTTTACTTCCACATCTTCATCTCATCTATTAGTCATAAGACCAAATCATAAAAGATTTGTTTCCATTTAATACTATTTAATACTTCATTAGCAATTTCGTTTTCATTTTCATTTTTGTGTTCGTTGCCTCACGTCTAATTAGCCAGCACAGTGTGTATGAGACCACGGCGAGAACAAAAAAATCTTAAGATTGGAAGTCCTAAAGAAAAGCCGCAACCTCTTGCCATATTAGATCCATGTTCTCCTAAAACCGTGTCCTGGGGAAATTTTTACAGATCAGGCAAAACAGTTGTCAGATTTATTTCACATCTTTAAGTTCGAGATAAAAGGAAAATAATTTATTGTGCCGCTACCGCAGACCATATGATCACTTTAAGCGAACAAGTCCATTAAAGTGAAAATTCACTTCATCCGATAACAAAATATTTGTAAATGATTAAGGTTTTGAAGTTTCTTGCTGGATGGAGTCAAGCTTCTGACTGGGGTCATGAAGATTAAGCCTTTCACCAGTTGATGCAATTTCCATTACTTGTTATGAAAAAGTGCGCTGTACAGCAATGGCATGAAAACCTGACTTTAATTCTTAAGCAAGCTTTTGATTCTTAATTCATACACAAGATTCATGCAAATATTTAAGTCGTACTACCATTACAAATGGCAGTTCCATCATCATGACAAATGATTTCATGAAAATCAGCCGAATAATGTTCCTGAAAAAATAATTTTCTAAGTAGACAGCCTGATGATTAGGAATTGGTGAAATTCTGAAGATCAAAGAATTCCTTCTGGTGTAGGCAAATACCTTTGCAGTGCTGATGAGCCAACAAGAATTATATTAGAATACGTACACGCTTAATGAATCTGCCCTAGAGCTGCTAATTTTACACATTCCTTACTTAAAGTAGCGAAAATAGACAGTAAATCTTAAAAATCGATTGGAAAGAATTTCATAGGCCCGGCACTACTTCGTTGTAAAGAGTCAGCCAAATAACTTTTTTTCTGAAAATGCTTTAAAAAATTACTGAATATTTTCTCAAATTTCTTTTTTTATTTGAAAGTGCAATCCTTCCGGTTAATAATGGAAAATAATTTCATTCAAATGGCTGCCTCGGCTTGCCAGTATTCAGTAGTTTTTTTAAAGCATTTTCAAAAAAAAAGTTATTTGGCGGACCCTTAAGTAAAGACTGTACATATTTTCTTGTTCAAAGCTTTGCATTCTTAATAACAAAGAAGAGAACAATGTTTCATGCCCATATTTTTTGCCTGAATATACCAGAGGAGAGTAGTCGAAACATATATTTGTTTACATTTTTTTCAACATTTCAAAGCTAAGATTTGAACTCGGATCTCTTGTCTACTAAGCCAACATACTGCCCACTAGCCTACGGGAAACCATGCTCGCATGCAGCTCATTTGGTAGAGAAATTTTCAAAACTCAAATGGCAGAAGCATTTTTTTAAATTATTTAAGCATTGTGTAGTGTTTATACCAAAATTCTTCATTACTTCGGACTAGGTTAGGTTGTAGTAGTACTTTGGAGTGGTAGCATAGCAGGATCACCTAAAAATAAATTTTCAAAGGAAGCATTTTCCACTCAAACTGATCTGAAAACAAAAAATTTTTTGAAGGCAGTTTTGCGATATTGCATCGAGCCGGACTGTTTGCTCTGTAGTACATATCCAAGGTATCCTCTCACAGTGCTCGATCAAATATTATATTTTCGGTGTGCAATTGGCTCCGATTGAAGAATGGGTTGTAGGATGTTATATCTTACATACGTAATTGATCATTACAACCCTTTAGTCAGGATTACGACCTAGTTCCTCACACCACTTATGTTGTGTGTGTTAATTTTTATACATGAGTGGTGGGACCTACAGTTTAAAGTCAACTCCGAATGACAGATTCGTTTGAGAAAATTTTCATGGCAATTGTATTTTACGCTCAGAATTTTTGCCAGAAATCTGCTAAGATTTTTTTTCATATTTCATTCAGTTGAAGATGCCTGACCTGGGGATCAAACTGAGGCCTCACGTCTAATAAGCCAGCACACTACCTATTACACCACGGCGACTACAATTTTTATCATACGAATGGTATATTGTTTTGACGAACGACTGAAAATTCTGAAGAAAATTCAAACGCTTGCCAATCTTAACAGGACATTAATATAAAAAAATCTCTACTAATTTGGAAGCAGCACCAATTTTTAAATTTCTTTAGGAAAAGCTCATTCTAAACGATCCTAAAAGTAAGATGGGCAAACGAGCTATCAATCTAAGCAACGGGGTGTTATAGACGTATAAACGCCACGAGAAGGCCTTGTATTATGAAATATGATTTGATTGTGTTAAAAAGTGTGCAATAAAATGAGAAAATCTTCAATCGGAATTCGCTACACTGGGACTTATATGACAAACAAATTCACTGACATGGAGCTGTATTAGTATTCGACACTTTGATCTGATATCGCTGACTCTTTTGGCGATTTTAAATGCTATGATGGATAGGAATTAAATCTTTTTTCTTTATTCTTTTAAAAATTTTAATTTTTAATTCAAATACCCATTCCAAGCCATTTCTTTTCAACGGAAATACTTTGAAGAGGAGAATCTCTATTTCTTACTTGTAGAAATGAAAGTTTTGTTCGCTTGCTTAAGGGTGGCTTTTCTTAGAAAAAGAAGAACAAAAAGCCGGTATTCGTTCAACAATTATTCAATTCATAAGCCTAAGATTTATGCTGATAATTACAACGCAATAACACCAAAAATATCATGTAAAGCGTACTCGCTTTACTGCGTTATAGGATGACACTTAAACACAAAAGTCTATAGACATACTTGGCATTGTTTGACACCTTAAAAGGGGGGAATAATAAAATAAAAAATAAATAAAAACAGAAAAAAAAAATATGAAATGCAAACCAATTAGATATTCTGGGAATGAGTAACTGATGTCTGTTTTAGCATGAAAGTAAACTAAACTGACACCTACTGTTGCTTTTAAGACAAAATGAAATTGAAAACGTATTCGAGTTATGCCTTAAAAGGGGGTGAAATATGCAAATAAATATAAAAATGAATATTTTATTGTAATATTTTTGTTAGCAGGCTTGACTTTTTGTTAGAAGGCTTGTCAATAATGTCAAAGTCATAAGGGTGGTAGCTGCTAGTGTTTGAGGTTGAGGTGTTGATACTTACCTTTTCTAAATACTTTTTAATTAATCCTTTGATGATTTGTTTTTATTTACTTTTTATTTTTATTATAATTTTTCCTTTTTTATTTCTTTTTTAAGCATTAACACAAAGGGCAAAGGGAATTAAAAAAAAAATTCTTTGAAAAAATTTTATTTTTAAAATTTTATTTTTAAAATTTTTTTTTTATAAAAAAAAACGTAAAAATTTTAAAAAAATTATAAATAAATTGGAAAGAAAATTATTTAATATTTTTAGTAAAAAATAAAATATTTTTTCTATTTTTTTTCTACAGGGTTAAGGCATTGGGTTTAAAAACAAAAATTTTTTTTCTACTTCTTCCAAAACAATTCACACTTTTTTCCAAAACTTTTACAATGTTTTTTTAGGCCAAAAACAAGAAAAATAAATTTTTTTCTTTACTTTTCTTTCATTAACAAAAATTTGTTACACTTTCTCACTTTTTTTTCGTAAGACACACACCTTTTTTTCCTCCTTTTCTTGGTGGCTCAAAAAGGTTTTCATTGAACATCGCATTTAAAACACGTTTTTAATTAGTTTTAATTTTGTTGTTGTTTTTGTTACTTAATTATCTGCCAAAAAATTTTATTTTCAATTTATTTTTTTGATTTGTTTTCATTTAAAACAAAAAAAAAATATTTTTTCGTTTACGTTTTATTTTTGTTTTTGTCGTTGTTACTTTGCTGCGAGGGTTACAAATATTTTTAGTGTGTGAACAATTTATTCTTTTTTTTCTTCAAAAAAATATGCACCTTCAATACGACATACGACATATCTCATATACACGTTAAACAACACGTCCAATCACGCTAACGTTTTCGTCTCAACTGCCATACTCAGTTTTTGCTTGAAAATTTCTATCGCATGCCCATAAGTGTGTATATGTTAGACAGAGAAAGCTTATATTAAACAGCTGGTTATTTTCTGTACTAAATCCCATACATTCATATGAAAAAAACAACAGAAACTCTCTTACACTCTCTCTCTCTCTCTCTCTCTCTTTCCGTTTGTGTCAGCTCTGGAAGTGTATTGAATAAAATGTGCAAAACGAAAGTATCTGTAAGATACTTTTATTATGTTCTTGTTTTCATATTAAGAAGTATTAGTCATGGTTTATGTCCAAGCTAGAGAAAAAGTACTTTGCTGCAATATTAAAAGTACTTTTTTGTTGCTTAAAAGTACTTTAACTAGAAATTTAAATAAACTTATAAAGTATCTGTGTGTGAAGCAATATGGGAAATAAATGAAATGAATACGTTGTTTGAATAATTGAAAACAGATTCATTGACATTTATTCAACAGATATTTTAAACAATATTTCTCGGTTATACGAGCAGCAGTCTAGCACTGTTCTCCTTCTGCAGCAGTTCTTCATAAAAAAATAAGCAGTTAATAGTATTTTAAACAATCTTTGCTGTTCACGTAGATCTAAACTTTTCATATTGGGTAGCTTTAAGGTCCACTTTGCCATGTCTTTAGATTCCAGTTCCAGGTTACAAAATGTTTCCCTATTTTAAAAATGCAGCCCTGACTGCAACTTATTTCTACAGAGGCTTTTCAAAGACTAGCACAATACATTAGTATTGTTGATTATCAAGAGCAAAGTTACGCAGCAGACGAGTGATTTCCAAAATAGCTAAAGAAGTATCTTCGCACATACTTAATGGTTATAACAACCCTTCAGTCAGTATTATGACGTAGCTTGTCACACTACTTTTGTTGTGTGTATTAATTTTATACATGAGTGTCGATATCTACTGTTTAAAATTGACTCACAACAACTGTTGTTTCAGAAACTTTTTCATGTCAATTTTTGATTTACTCTCAGAATTTTTACCAGAATCTACGAGATTTTAGTGTCTATAGTTTGGTTAATTGATGCTGAATCCCAAATTAGCGTTTCTATCTACTCTTTCGGACGCAGTGTGTAGATTTAAATAAGTTGATATCTGTTGCCACACCCTTGAACGACTCTTGTAGTCATAAAGCGTCAACTCATGCGGATTCTTGGGTAATTATTCAGCTGTGGAACTGCAGCTCTAGCCACATTCCTTTCGAACACCTCTTCCAGACTGTCCTCCAAGTAAGTGTATTTATTGGTTGCTGACAAATACTGGATTGTTGCTACACATGCCAGATACACCTGATGTAAATTTGTTGAAAAATATACCAATCAGGACGTGGATTGTAGTGCCATCTCTGTCGCTATATTTATGCTATAGGGGGAATTCTGTGCCATTAGAAGATCTCTTTGCTAGTTACGTTCATTAGAACGCGTTATTCAAGATTACAACCTATCTTCTCACACTACTTATGTTAATTTTTTACATGAGTGGCGAGACCTACATTTTATTGTCAATTTCGAGTTGCACTGCCCTGACAAATTTCAGTATTCTAGTCGGAGTTAACAATGATAATTCCCTCCCAAGTATTTGCTGAGCACCTAAGTGTTTTGACTTTTGGTAGGCATTAATGCCTCACAAGTTCCAAAACTTAAGTTCATTTTCATTGCAACATAAACTACACATTAGGCTCGAGACAACCAGCATTCTGAAAAAGTGTGTCCAAGGATTACAGTGCCCTTTCAGAAGATTATTTAGCAATCGCATGTTATTCCTGGTTAGTCTGATGTCTCACTTAGATCTCTTCTTATTGTAAATTTCCAACAAAAGTTTTGATTACTTCAAGCCACCCAAAGAATTCTGGCCTGAGTGGCGGTATATAACCTCCCACTTCTCTTAAGATCATTTGCTTGCTCATTGCCGATGATCTATATGGTTTGAAACACTGCGAAGAGTAACCTTTTTTGTCCTAACCTAAGCTATTCACCTTCTCCAGACAGCCCCATACCATCTTTTATTTTACCGTCACTGTCAGGTAGTATTGCTATAACCTGTCTTTTGCACTTCCTATTCAATTAGAATTGAGCATATCTTTCGATTGCACAGACTTCTGTTGTACTTCTGTAATAAACGTGAGAGCTTCCCAATGGAATGTGAATATATTCTTCTGGTAGCAAAAGTCTGTGCTCCTTTTCCAGGATCCGTTCTTGGCCTATGTGGAAACCACAAAATAGTACCACTTCTCAGAGGGTAGCTGTAGCTACCAGATTATTGCATTCACTTTTGTTACAAAGTTTCGTTGCAAAGCATTTCACAAAAAAGTAGAGTCTGTCCAGTGGACACCTAATGAGGGAGCTGTCGTTCATACATACATAATTGCTCAATACAACACTTCTATGAGGATTATGACCAAGCTTTTCACAATCGATTCCTTACATACATAATTCGTCATTACAACCCTTCAGTCAGGATTACGACGTCAATCAATTCATTAGTTGCCGTAATTCCCTAATGAGTGGCATGTTAGACTAGTCTCCTATCAATCTAACCATAGACTCTGAATCTTTGGTCTTTAAATCTAACAGAGTCTCATGAACAGGTTCTCATTGCCAACACATGCTGGTTTCTGTGTCTTGACTAACTGCATTTGAACTGATTTGTCATATCTTCTCCCTGCGAGAAAATAGCTTGATTAGTCACTATTGATCTGAGCCGGGCATAAATTCTTGGTTGCATGCCTAGGATTTCTTGCAAGCCTTCTGCATACCATTATGGCATTTCTCACTTTAGTGAGATGCTTTCTATTTGAGCCCTCCAAGGAAAATAAGTTTTCAGAATTTTACACTTAGAAGTCTTTGCGACATTACATCGTAGATGGTTGTGTTGCCCTATATCCTATCAATTCCTTGCTTATAAGTGTGAACACCACAGTGTCTAAATTCTCATTAAAATTTGTGGATATACTGCCATTAAATTTGATACCAAAACAAACAAAAAAAAACAAAAAATTTTTTTAGAAATTTTATTAACCTTGTATTTCCTTATTACAGTAAAACAACAACGTCTGTTATAAAAGTATCTAAAAGATGCATGCTTTTTAGTTGTATCTCAAAAATACAATTTGATTTGACACAAGTTTTTTCTGTTTTCTATTTTTGTTCTCTTTTAACACCCGTTTAATACAGAATTCTCTTAAAATCCATGAAAACTTGTAACAACCAGCGCCAGAGGCCGCTGTCAATAGAGAGTTTATTGAAAACTAAGAGTATCTATGAGATACAGTTCGTATAAGTAAAAGATACTCTTTATTTGAAGGCAAAATACTCTCTGTTTCTCTATGAATTTTCTGTTATGAAAAATTTTGTGCAAAATTTCTGTTTTTCTCTGAGACTATGTATGTATGGAGCTCTTAAGCTCTTTAGTTTTTTTGTTTACATTTGAGTTTTTTTCTGTATTGTTGGGTTGTGTTTTCGCATCTAAAAGTTTTGATGCTCCTGCTGTCTGATTGTCTGTCCCCCCAAAACGGCTTTTAGTAGCGTCTTTATCGTTGTTGCCGTCTTTGCTGGAGTTAAACATGTGCGTCTGTACAATTGTTTCGTTATAATGCTGCTGCCGTTGCCGCTTAATCAAATGTTACATTTGAGCGCAACATTATCGCATCATCTGTGTATCTCCATATCTTTTTGTTTGAAATTCTTGTCTTTTTTTGTTTCTTTCAAAATACATTCCTTGTTTTGTTTTGTTCTGTTGTCATCATTATTTCGCACCAACAATATGGAATTGTTTTCCTCACTTCATCCATACACAGTTCTTCTAAGCGTGTGGCAAACACATTGCATAGGAGTTGTCTGTCTGTCGTGTATGATTTGGACAAGTTCACCAGATAATTTCGCATTGAATTTGTTACACACGTATGTGTTCGAACAACCCTCAAAAGGATTTGTTTGTCTCGTTTCGTTTCGTATTTTAACAAATTTGTTGTTTTTTTATTGTTTTTCTATTTGTTTTAGCACCCACTCGATTACAGTTTGTAACAAACCCCGCAACAAAACAACAACAAAAACAGCAGTCAAATAACATGAGATTTTTTTGTTTTCATTTTGTTTGCAACAAACACTTGAAACACAACCGATTTTTGTTTTTTTTTGCTGCATGTTTTTGCTGTAACCCCTTAAGCAATTTTTAATTACTTTTTTCTTGTTGTTGTTGTTGCTATTGTTTAAAACATAAAACATGCATTATTTTTTTTTGTATTCTTTTTAGAAGCCAACATTTTGTAAAATTTTCAACAAGTCAAAAAGGTTGGTAACCTTTTATTGAGTAGCAGTTCTTGATTCAATGATTTTACGACGGGCTTTTGCTTAGCACTTCTTTATCTTAAAAAGTAACCATAAATCTTTGTCTTTTTGTGCATAGCTATTGGTTGGCTAAGTGACAGCTGTCAAAATTATGCATTGACATACAGTGACATAAAATTAAAGAAATAAACTTTTAAATATAATTGAAGGACATTAAATTTTAATTACATTTTACCATCATCAGTAGACCTTGATTAAGAATTTCATTGTAAAAGCCCTTGATTTATATGTAAAACTTCAAAAAGATTCATTATTTGTGCTACGATATACGTACATCTGTCCATGCACGAAGTAGGAATAGCCAGACTTAGGCCATATAAGATTTATTGTGATACAACTGTTATTAATTTCTCTTAGTTGGGGAACCATTATCCATTATTACCAATTGATCATTTAAATTCTCGACATAGCAAATATCGGCATTCTACTACTTTATCCGTCAAAGCGGTGAACATGTTCCCAAAACTTTAAGGATAGTTATCTCCTCTTTCTCGCCTATACAGCTCCTGCAGAGTATATTTTGCAAGTTTTCAAGACTTACATTAGCTCCCATAATGTAATTTCTAGAAATGATTCCAACAGCCATAGTCGTTGCAGTCTAGTAGGTAGTGGTTTAGCTTATTAGACGTGAGGACTCGCTTCAAACCCTAGGTCTGATAACTACAACAAAACGAAATGTGAAAAAATATTTCTTCTCTGACATCCTCTCAGTAGATTTCTGGCTTAAAATGTGCGAGTAAATAAAATTGCCATGAAAAGTTTCTCAAAAATCTGTCATTCGAAATCGACATGAAACTGAAGGTTCCACATATTATAGATAAGATTAAGTGCTGTGCGAAGATAGGTTGTAGGGTTATGATGACCCATTGTATGGTCCCAACAACCATTCTTATCATCTTTTGGAGTATGGGCTTTGGCCAGATTTAATACTCTAACTTGCCTGTATTCAAACCCACTCATCTGCCATTGACAGAATACATTTCTTTCTTTTACAGCTCTTTAGTCTGGATTCCAATCTAGCTTCTCACACCACCAATGTTGCGTGTGTTAATATTAACCATGAGTGTCGATACATACAGTTCCATGTCGATATAGAATGACAGATTTTTTAAACTTTTCATGGTAATTTTATTTACTTCCAGAGTTCTTACCAGCAGATTGCTGAGAGGAAGTCGCCGGAAGAAATATTTTTTTCATATGCGATCATTTTTTCTATTAGTGGACTCGCAATTGCTCACCACATTGCGAATAGTCCTTTCAGTAGGACGACTACGCTTAGTACGTCCGTTTTGATGAAACAATTTCATTATTTTGCACACGTTGTTGAATTCTATATCCTTCCATGGTGATTCCACAAAACATGTTAAATAAACGACAACTAATTTGACAAATGTAGCTTCAACAAGATCTCGGTTTCCATTGTCAAAATTTGAAGGTCCCTGTTGGAAGGCTTTCAACTCCGTCCTTCTCATGTTTAGCATTAGTTTTGTAGTCTAGTGGGTATATTGTTGACTTATTAGACGCGATGCCATTTTTTAAATCCATCCAGACATCTCGAACAAAACCAAATACAAAGAAAATATTTCCTTCGATTTTATCCCAGCAGTCTTCTGGCAAAAACTCTGTGAGTAATTAAAAATTTTCCATGTAAAATTTTCCAAAAAAATCTGTTGTTCAGAGTCGACTTTAAATTATAAGTGGCGCCACTCGTGTATAAATTTAATATACAACATGGGTAGCGTTAGTATCTATGTAGTAGTCCGGGCTAAAGTATTTTAATGACCAATCAAGGAAGTAAGTAAGTCTTACCTTGCGATCCTATAGTCCGTTCATCATCTCCTCGTAGATTGAATGGTGATTGGATCGGAGCTTTACTTAGTAATTCATAAAAAGATGCCTATTGATTTTCTGGAATATCTCACTCCTGGTCTATCTTTCTCCTGGCCTATCTCTCTCCTGGCCTATCTCTCTCCTGTCGTTTCTTCATAGAAGGGTTAGACCTTACCAATTGTTTACGAGCCAAAGCATTCCAGTCTCTGTATTGTTTAATTAATTTTTCTCCAGCAAAAATCTACTAAAATTCCTTTTGTTGCAATCGGATATTAAAAACCATTCATTGAAACCAAAAAATGTCGCTTTCAAAACAAATTTTTTTTTTTGGTAATTCTTTTCAAATATTAAGTGTCATACATATGTTTGGAAATCATCAGACAATTTTAATCTACTTGAGTGGTACGTATATGCAATTTATGATGATGATTTGCATGCCTTTAAACATATTTAATGAGTTTCTTTTATTTCAAATATCCTGCTATTAAACAGCAAGTCCTTCATTTGAGTGATTTGATGTTCGTGAAAAACTCCCTTTATTTAATGGCTTGGGGCCAAGTTATTTTGTTAATGATTTCTTTACAATCAAAATTACAAGTCCAAACAAATAAACGACAGAAAAAGGAATTTTTTTTAAACAAAAAATTAAAACAAAAGTACTTGAGTCCATGATGTATACGATTTAAACAAAAACAAAAAAATTGTTTTTTCTTCTTAATGTGTATGCCATGGCTGGATGCATGGATGGTTGAATGAATGGATGCACTTGTTTTGTCATTTTAACTCATACTTACGCACACAGCACTCACATGTATATTTTCAAAATAAATTATGCACAGAAGTGTTTGCATTTGGCCTTTTTTTTGCTCTGCTTCTCTCCCTCTCCCGCCATCCATTTCATGTTTGTGCCTGTTTTTGTTGCTGGCATGCGTGTGTCTCCATCATCATCATCATCACCAACATCCCTTGATGGTTGGTTTCTTTTTAGATGCTTGTAAATAAAGCCCTTGAAATTTTTCAAGTACTCAATTGCATTTTATATACACACATACATACTTCGATTTACTTCGTTTTGCTTTTTTTCTTCGTACATTTCTTTTACACTTTCCGCTGCACTGCATTTATGACAATTTAATATTCCTTGTTAATGTTCCTGAATTTGAAGATGAGTGTTACGTACGTATGTACCCGTACTCGTACTCGTGTACATACGTTGTTAGAGTCTCTTTTGTGAAGTACGTATTCAATTATTGCCGATAATCACATACTTGAGGCATATGTACAACAGAAAGGTTTTCTTTCTTCTGTTAAATGTTTGTTATTTGGCTTTGGTGGTAAGCATAAAACTGGAAAAAAAAAATTTTGTAGGGGAGGTCTTTGTCTGCTTAAAAGCAAATAAAAGGATGAGTTTTTTTTCAAATTAAATTTAAAAAATTTCATTCTCACTAATTTGATAATTATCGGGTTGAAAGGTTTAATGAGCCACGCCCACTTTTAACTCAAACTAAAAATTAATTCTGGCTGCCACTTTTATTCCACTTCTGGAACCATAATTTGGTAAAAAAATCTTTGCTTGTGATGTAAATACATACACACATACATACATAATTGGTCCTTAAAAACTTCAGTCAGGACTACGGCCTAGCTTCTCACACCACTTATGCTGTATGTGTTAACTTTATACATGGCGGGACCTACAGTTTAAAAACGACTCCGAATGACAGATTTTTTTAGATTTTTTGTCAGTTCATTTCCGACGATGTCCATATGTCCTAGAATTCTTGTGTGACTTTTGAAATACTCAGCATTCATGGCTGAGAACAGAAGTCAAAGTGTCGTTAGTTCGGGTCTTAATTGCAGTCTGGATAACCAATGAACCTAGTAGGCGAGATAGCCATAGTCTTAAGGATTCCAAAACAGGTTTCCTTACGATCGGGCTTTACTTGGGAGCGAAAGTATATGCGACGAAGTTAATTGATGTATTCAAATGAGCAACAAAGGCAAAATTGGACAAAAAAATGGAAAAAAGTGGGGATATAGATATAGTGGGCTGGATAGCCATAGTCTCAAGGATTCCAAAACAGTTTTCCTTACGGTCGTGCGCTACGTGGAACCAAAGATAGAGGCGTCGTAGCTAATTGATTTCTTCAAACGAACAACAAAGGCCAAATCGGGTAAAAATGGACCTGGTGGGAAAAATGGACCTAGTGGACTGAATGGCCATAGTCTCAATAATTCCAAAACAGTTTTCCTTACGATCGAGCTTGACTTGGGACCGGAGATATAGGCGTCGAAGCTAATTGATTTCTTCAAATGGGCAACAAGGGTAAAATCGGTTAAAAAATGGACCTAGTGAGAAAAATGGACCTGATGGGCTGGATAGCCATAGCCTCAAGGATTCCAAAACAGGTTTCCTTGTGGTCGGGTGTTACGTGGGACCGGAGATATAGGCGTCGAAGCTAATCGATTGCTTTAAATGAGCAACAAAGGCAAAATAGAATAAAAATGGACCTGGTGGGAAAAATGGACCTAGTGGGCTGCATAGCCATAGTCTCAAGGATTCCAAAACAGATTTCCTTATGGTCGGGCGTTACGTAGGAACGGAGATATAGTCGTCGAAGCTAATCGATTTCTTTAAATGAGTAACAAAGGCAAAATATAATAAAAATGGCCCTAGTGGGAAAGATGGACCTAGTGGACTACATAGCCGTAATCGCAAAGATTCCAAAACAGGTTTCCTTACGATCGAGCTTTATTTGGGAGCCGAGATATAAGCGACAAAGCTAATTGATGTCTTCAAATGAGCAACGAAGGCAAAATAGGATAAAAATGGACCTGGTGGGAAAAATGGACCTAGTGGACTGGATAGCCATAGTCTCAAGTATTCCAAAACAGGTTTCCCTACGATCTAGCTGTACTCGGCAGCCGAGATATAGTCGACAAAGCTAATTGATGTCTTCAAATGAGCAACAAAGTCAAAATCGGCTCAAAAATGGACCTGGTGGGAAAAATGGACCTAGTGGATTGGATACCCATAATCGCAAGGATTCCAAAACAGGTTTCCTTATGGTCGTGCGTTACGTGGAATCGGAGATATGATAAAATGCTTTTTGCAAATACGGATAAAAATGAAATTTTAGTTCATTGGACTTCAAAATTTAATAATTCTCATTGAGTTCATTTGCCTATATGTGTATATATACAACCATATGTAGAATTTTTTGCATGTAAAATTTCTTTGGTAGATGACTTGCATTTTTTGACTTGAATTTTTTTTTCGTATTTTTTCAATTTTTGGGTCAATGATTTGCATTTTTTGGTGGATGACTTGCTTATTGTGTCAGTTATCTGCCTAGAACTAATTTTAGTTACTGAAAACGTGCATAACTGGACACTGGCGCTAAGATATTAATACTTGAAACTCGAAAATATCTTACAATGACTTCTGCAGAAGCTATAATCATGAGGAGGAGGAGTAGGCAACTAAACAATGCCTCTAAAATTGTCTAGTACTGGGGGAACTAAGATGTAAAGTTTCTTGTGCACATGAAATTTATGGGCATAGCTTGCCTAGTCAGACGTTATATATATATCAGGCCTTCCAACAGAGGCTTTCAAACTTTAAGTTTTAGCTGATAATGTTCATCTTGCAGACACTACATGCCTTAAATGAAATGCGTTATCAGAGTGCTGTAGTGTTTTAAAGTTCTCAAGTGTTCGTATACTGGTGGCGTGTTTTATGACCGCGACAATTATACAATTCGGTCCTCTAAAGGCGCTTACAGACATGATAATTTCTAATGCCCGATTAGACATTGGCGCGATCGGTGTGCTTGTTTTATTTTGTATTGTTTTTTAAATGAACATCATCCCTCGTATAATATTTCTTAATGAAATTACTTTCCTTTAACAATGAAAAATTTCATAAAAATTATGCGAAACTAATCTTACAAATTCCCATCAAAAATCTTTAAAACTTTAGCTCATGGTGTGCAAAATGATTTATTTTCCTTTAAAACTTATAAAATAGTTGTACAAATTTGTTGAGAAATCCTTAATCAAAGTGACATTATTTCCCTTTACTACACTACTAACACTTCCTCCCATGCATGCCATGCTATGTGAGATGTTGTTGGTGTTGTGGATAAATCACTGCTACTGTATGGTAAGCGTGCGACTGAGTGGCGCATTACATGTGTGAATGAGAGGAGAGAAAAAAGAAAAATCACAGACACAAGATTCAAGGTGATGACAGCGTGGGTCCTTCATTATTATCAAAGATGTCTACTTACATATGTACGTCTGTCTGTGCAGCCGTTTGTCTTTATGATGTGTTTTTTGATGCACAAATAGTGTGTGTAGTGCCACTTTAAAGACACAAACAAACATGCTTCAAAACTGAAGGAATTTCTTTGAAATTTTTTTTTCTGATTTCTTTTCTTTTTTTTTGTCTTTCGAGATACTTTTTCTTTTTCTTTTGGTTTTGAAAACACATGGAATGACACTTTAAATAATAAAATTATAGTTAAAGAAACACTCACACACACATGATGAACACAAAGAGATGGAGATGTTGACAAAAAAGGAGGCTGAGGTAGAGTCTCAAAGTAGTATACGTACGTATGCACATGCATTCTGTAATTTTCTATTTTTTTCATTAACGAGTCTACTAAAGTTAATTAAACCAATTACATCAAATACAAGTGATTTAAATTTATAATAGACATACTCATATACACACACACATACATACATACATATATACATACATAACCTCTTACTACTGCAAGTTCCTAGAAGAGTTTTCAGGTATAAGGAATGGTTACAGCAAAGTATACATTGAAGGGCTTATGGGCAAGGGTTTTAGTGGGTGTATACGTTCGATGTATAGGTTTGCCTATGTATATATATAAGGCTATAATTTATGTTGACAAGTTCATAGTTTGATAGATTTAAACAATTAATTTTAAAAGAAAATTTATGAGACAAAAAAAATTTTCTTCTATTGGGGGACCCTATCAACTAAAAAGTATGTAAACTAGTAGCGCATATTAGCTTTTCTATGGAATTTATTTAATGAAATTCCTTTACATAAAATACTTTGTGGTTAGTGGTGATAAGAAAAATATCAATTGCCCTTGAAATGTCCCCCAGGGGAACTATGCAATACGTATTTAAAGTGTAAAGGAAAAAGACAGGAAAATAATAAATGAAACGTAGATAAAATGCATAAGCATCGAAGGCACCTTGGGTCATATAATGTCTGGGTGCAATGCAAATCCTTTATTTTCTTCAATTCAGGCACAAAATTTACTTAATAACACCAGGATATCAGTTCTTTTACACGATCTTTCACAAGTTGAAAACGAAGCACTTGATAAGCTTTAAGTCAGAAATATTTGTGGAACGAATTTTGTAATCCATTTGATTATTATATAAAATAATTTTTTATTATAATTTACAGCAAACGCCTGTGGAGACTACGAGTTCCATGATCCTTTCTATCAGAGAAATTTTTTACTACCTTCTACCAATAACTCTGGCTATATGGTATCACTAGTGACTTGAGCTTTGTCTTCCCAGGCTTTAAGAATTGTTGGTTCGTTGATACTTACATACACAATTGGTCATTACAACCCTTCACTCGGGATTACGACCTCGCTTCTCACTTATGTTGTGTGTGTCAAATATATATGTACATGAGTGGCGAGACCTACAGTTTAAAGTCGATTTTGAACGACAGTTTTTATGAGAAACTTTTCGTGACAAATTAAATTTTTTTTATCTCAGAGTGCCAGAAATCTGCGCCAAAAAATATTTGTTCATACTTCGTTTTGTTGATATCTGGCCAGGGGCTTGAGCCGTGGCCACAAATCTAATAAGCCAACAAACTAGCTACTCGACAATTTACCTATGGGAACATATGCGGGAAGATATCATAGTAGGTTAGGCTAGGTTAGTGGGCAGCTTGCCGTTCACAAGCAATTGACTGGGTGAGCCATATCGTCCATTGTGTTACGCATCTCATGCTTCGATGGAGACAAAACTACGGACACGTTATGTTTAAATGCTTGAGATTTGAAGAACATCGAATGGAAAATGGAATCCATAATTGCCCAGATGTTTAAGATAGACAATCCAGTAGAAATGACCCAACTATCTGAGTAGAATTGGAGCGCGCTGGACATGTTTATTAAAGAAGACAACGAAAACTATGATAGGATAAGGAAAGAGTAGTCGGAAGCTGATCACTGTTTAGTTTATACGATTGTTGTGTTGAAATGTTGTTGTGTGGAGATGCGGTGAAGTAAAACGAGTGTGAGGATTTCAATTGAAAGTACTTGTCAACAGGTATTGATTAATTCGTATATTCTACCCTGAAAATACATGCATCTTTAAAGAAAACTTATGCTCAAGATATTGTTGCACTTTGGCAACAATTATTTTCAAAAAAAATTTTGAATTTAATAGGGAAGGTATTGTAAACAGGAAACAAAATTCGAATGCAAAGTAGCAAATGTTGTACGAATATGTTACCATTTTTTTTTTTTAGTTTTGTTTTGCCCCATTTAGCTGGGTTGCATGCATGTACATACTGTATGGCATAATGATGACGTTTGCCTTTATTTGGTAAGAGTTTTAAGTGGAGTTGCTTGTCGTAGTCATAATATGGTTACTTACACTGCGGCTGCTCTATAGCTGCTCTATAGCTGCTCTATAGCTGCCTATTGCTGTTGTTAGGGCGTTAAATTTCGAACATAGTATGGAAAAGTATGTTTTTTTTCAAATTTCTATTAAACGAGGGGTGGTAGTTAAAGGAGCGAATAAGTTAATTAGGTTTGTATTTACATAGGCTTTGACTTTCCTGCCCAGGCTCATATTTGCTGGCTGAAATTGTTCGGCATTGCATTTGCATTAAGCCATCTTGGGGAATATGACGCTGTTTTATAAAATGTTTCGCTTACGTTTTTTTTGTCTCTATTCTTGGCTGGCTTTGCCAATGTAAACCTCAAGAGATTTTGTTTTTCTTTCAAACATGTTTAGGGATATTGTTTAAATATCCAGCAAAAACGAAAAAAATTAAAACATAACACAGCGTTGTTGGTTTTGTTGTAGATTTTTTTTCTAATTCTTCTTCGTCTATTTTTTTTTTTTTCTAAACAAACATGTTTTATTTTACGTTCTATTTGTTTGTAACGCATGAGCTCCCCGATTTAAATGGTTTTTCCATGGGCACAAACACTACATTATCATTAAAAAAAAGAACGAGTGAAAAAAACCCGGGTGATGGTGCTGTATGGCATGCTAAAAACAAGCAGCAGCACCAGCAACAGCAGACCTAGCAAAAGCTAAAACGGGTAAGAAGCTTTAAAAGATGTTGGCTAAAATGTATGCATGTAAATAATGTTGTGGCAATAACAACAACAAAAAATGTTACAAATAGAAAAAAAATAGAAGAAGAAGCAGAAACATAAAAAATTATAAAAATATAGCCTGGTTTTCCAAATACTTTTAGCCATAAATGCAAAGCAAAAAGATGAAGCCGAAGCTAAAGCAAAAACCTATACTCGTACATACTCTTGCTTACAATATGCAAATTATTGGCAAAAATTATTCAAGTCTTGGAAAATACATCGGATGGGTGGGTTTTTGGTTTTCATTTCGAGTAAATCTCTATTAAAACAAAGTGAACAGAATGAACAGAACAGAACAGAATGAAAATGTATCAGTAAAGACGTTTGATTAGAATAAATTATTGCCTTGGATACCTTCACAATAATATATAATATATGTATGTGCTGTAATATATACGAGGATTGAACAGGAAATAATATGAAGCTTTGTAAGAAAACAATAAGACCAGTGGCGTAGCTTAAAAATGAAAAATCTTCATACATGCTTCAATCCTTACCTTAGGGACATATGTACATATATACATATGTAACTACACAATCGGTCGTTAGAACCCTTCAGTTAGGATTACGACCTAGTTTCTCACGGTACTTCAGATGTGTGTGTTAATTTCCTACATAAGTGACGGTACCTACAATTTAAAGTCGACTCCGAACGCCAGAATTTGCGAGACACTTTACATGGCAATTTTATTTGCTCTCAGGGGTTTTAGCAGAAATCTGCTGGTGACGAAGCCACCGAAGATATATTTTTTTATATTTTCGTTTTGATTTTTGACCTGGAATTTGAAACGTGGCCTCACGTCTAATAAGCCAACGCACGACCTACTAGAATACGGTGACTTTAGCCATCTGTTTGTATTGCTGCTTCGTAATTTGCTCTTGCACAGTCACAGCTTAAGTCAACTTTTGCTTGACGTTGCACAATACCCAGTATTGCTTCTGGCATTAGTTACCATGACATCCTTGCAGACAGGCACGTTCTGCCCCACCAGGATTACTGCAGAGCTGCCATGAAGTGTAGGAAACGGAATCGTTGCAACAACTTTTATGTGAGTGCCCAGCATTTCAGAATAGACATCATCGGTTTTTGGGTGACAGAACGTTCGAAGATCTGTGCATGGTGGCGAACGTGCCACAAAGGGAACTGATCGGTTTCATCTGGAGCTCGAGGTAGTCCAAACCCACCTCTGATCACAAGGGGGCCTATCTCACACAGGGTAATACAATAGACGATATGGCCTATCGAGTGAATTGCTTGTGAACGGCAAGCTGTTTCACTAATCTAGCCTAGCTTACTATGATATCTTCCTGCTGTCCGCATAGATAAATTGTCGAGTAGGTAGTTTGTTGGTTTATTGGACGTGAGGCCACGGCTCAAGCCTCTGGCCAGATATCAACAAAACGAAGTATGAACAAATATTTTTTTGGCACAGATTTCTGGCACTCGGATTTCGGTACTCTAGTAGGTAGTGTGTTGGCTTATTAGACATGAAAAAACATTTCTTTGGCGACTTCGCCTACAGCAGATTTCTGGAAAAAACTCTGAGAGTAAATAAAATTGCCGTGAAAAGTTTTTCAAAAATATGTCTTTCGAAATCGACTTTAAACTGTAGGTCTGGTCACTCATATATATATTTGACACACACAACATAAGTGAGAAGCGAGGTCGTAATCCCGATGGAAGGGTTGTAATGACCAAGTATATGTGTACGAGCATGTGTAAAAGTTATTGCAAAAGATCGTGGCCATCTAGTATTTGATCAGTTTATTGTATCATTTGAAGTCGCCGTAGTCTAGTAGGTAGTGTGTTGGCTTATTAGACGTAAAGCCAGGGTTCGAGCCCCAGGCCAGACATCAAGACATAATACAAAAAGTATTTCTTCGGCGACTTTCTCTCAGCCTCTCAAATTGCCATGAAAAAAAGTTTCTGAAAAATCTGTAGTTCGGAGTTGACTTTAAACTGTAGGTTCCACCACTCATGTATAAAAATGAACACACAAAACATAAGTGGTGTGAGAAACTAGGACGTTGCACAATGGGTCAATTCGAACTCCGGGTACTGTACACGTCCTCTAACCTAACCCAACCTTGTATCATTTTCTTGTAGGGCGTGAAATATTTTGATGTCTTATGTAGTATGATAACCACACAGCCTAACTATTTTCTTGTTCTTTCTTTTCTTTCAGATAATAATTAAAATAATCAAGGACGGCTATACTAATGCATCCCTTATTATTTCATTATTCCCTACAATATTATCTTCACATCTTCAAGATTAGAATTGCATGTGAGGATGACCTTTGTGAACGCATAACTCCTTCATGCTTTAATTTAATCACAATTAATTAATTAAACAG
Source organism: Sarcophaga subvicina (assembly GCA_936449025.2). Classification (NCBI taxonomy): domain Eukaryota; kingdom Metazoa; phylum Arthropoda; class Insecta; order Diptera; family Sarcophagidae; genus Sarcophaga; species Sarcophaga subvicina. The sequence goes on along the minus strand of OW388083.2, from coordinate 14,734,211 downwards.
AACTTTATTCATGGCATTTACAATCAACTGGAATGAGTATCTTCTTCTGCGCTATTTAAGAAACAAACAAACATAACTTTTAAGGAACAATTTATGGTAAGATGGTGTCACTTTGAACGTCGTTTTCTGTGTAATCCCATCATAATTTTAATTGCGTGTAAAATTAAAAAGACAACCGCAATACCAACACATGGGCATGAAAAGATAGAGAAACGAAAAAGAGAGAAAAAAACTTAACTTTTTTTGTTGTAAATTTTAAACGGCTTAATTAACATTCTTAATTAGTTGCTTCCTTTTTCACGCCAAAGAACAAAGTGTCGGTGGCAGAGTATTTAATTTCTCTTTTTTTTTGTATATGTTTTGCCAGCATGTCTATATTTAAAGTTTTAGATTCACATAACAATACAAATACAAAAAGGAAATAAATTTTAAATTGTAATAATAATTTCTTTAATTATTATAAAATTATGTTTAAAAGTTTTAATTTAAAAAAAAAGAAAATTTTTTTGTTCTTTTTTTCTGCTGCCATAATATGTGTGGAATAAAAAATAAAAGAACACTTCAAAGATCTCTACCAGGCTTATATGTTTTACAATTTTATTCAAGTATTATTTAATATTTATACATAAAAATGTAATTGTATTTACATGTACATATGTTTGTACTTTACATAAATATATATTTCAAGTACTTAATGTATAAAATTTTAAGTAGTTTTTTTATTGTTGTTGTTGTATTGTAATCTTTTGTTCCCTGGCGACTTTAAATTGTATGATTATTTTTAAATATCCATATAATTTGTATTTAATTTTTAAGCCTTTTTAAATGTAATAATAATTGCGTTTTAAGTAGTATTTAAAAAAACATGCATAAAAAAGGATAATATTTACACTTAAAAGTAAAAGTATATCCACAGATATTTCAATAATATTCTATGCGGATTCAAACGTTTAAACTCATGGAAAGACTTCTTTTAAAAAGAATCTCTTCTCTAACAAATAACACAAGTTTCTTAAACAAGTTTTCTAGACAGGATAGTAATCCAGCTCTGGTCTTAAAGTGCATTGCTTTACGATATTTGATCATCCATTAGCGAATCTCTTCAGTACCTTACATCATGCCGCTACTTTCCATCTTCCAGTTAAATAACTTTGAAATTTATCGCAAAATAGCATTTTAAAGTTGCCGTAATGTAGTAGGTAGTGTGTTGGCTTATTAGACATGAGGCCGCAGTTCAAACACCAGCTTAAACAGCAGCAACACGAAATGTGAAACAATATTTCTTTGGCGATTGCCTCTCAGCAGATTTCTGGCAGGAACCTGAAAGTAAATAAAAATTGCCATTAAAAGTTTATCAAAAATCTGTCGTTCTTTGTCGACTTTAAGCTGTAGGTACCATAAATGGTGTACATAATGGTCAGGGTTACGACCAATTATGTACTATGTACAGCACTTTGTTTTATTCTTTCCAAGAAAAATATAATTAATCATCAGCTTGTGAAAAATTCAAATCAAATAATAGGATGTGCAACTAGCAATACGTTTAACAGAAGACACATTGTACTGGTGACCTGTTAGCGTAACACTTCGAAAGATGGATGGATAAAAAACTTTTGACAGACTTTTCCAAGATGAACTTTACTCGAAGTTTATTTCTTTTGCACTTCTCTGGAATCGCACTATACGGGTGTTACACTCAACCACAAAAGTATACATACGGTTAACAAATGTCAGAAATTTTTTAACCAATCCGTTCCACAAAAGTATACATACGGATAACAAATTTCAGAAAATTTTTAACGTATCCCTTTTCGTTTCCTTGATTTTAAGACGGTCTTGGTTAAAAAATTTCTGAAATTTGTTAACTTTTGTGGGACTCTGCAAGTGTACATCAAGCCCACAAAAATTAACAAATTTCAGAAATTTTTTAACCAATCCGTTTTCGTTCAAAATCTTTGTAATTCTCTGACATCTTTCTTCGATTTTAAGACGGTCTTTTGCTTTGGTTCAGAAATTTGTGAAATTTGTAAATCGGAAGCATACCTTTGTGGGCCTGTGCATGGCCACAATTCAGTTCAACTTCAGAAATTTTTTAACCAATGCAAAAGACCGTCTTAACATCAAGGAAACTATAAAGAAAATTTTTTAACCGTGTGTATACTTTAGTAGCTGTGTGTATATAATAGCCTTCGGTTTTGAAAGGACTAAACAAATAAGTCAATATTATGGGCTAGTTGCGTTTTATTCATGTACGAAATTTATTTGTATCTCTTCTGCCTTTCCTAACAAACCTAATCAAAGGAAAATATTATTGAGGCACGCAAAAACAATAGCAGATTATGAATAAATCGGAAACAAGTTGTCCCGTGGATTATATAGAATGCAACCAAAATAAAAGATCGCAATTTAATAAAACGATAAATGGATTTCGAATTATAGACCATGTAGGTATACTCAGCAATTTTTTATTGTGCATTTCACTATAATTTTGTTGCTTATTTACGCAGAACATTTACTTTAAAACCACTTTTATGACAGGCTTAAAAATAAACTGCCATTGCACCAGTTCACATGGCTAAGAAGAAAAAAAAAGAATTTTTTTTGTTCCATTATTGCACATCATATTTACAAGAGTGTCAAACACATTTAAAAACCAAAGCGTTACTAAATCGTATTTATTGTACAACCATTGTTGCATGGCGTCCATCAGTTTTTGTTAAATATTTTGATATCGAATTTTATCGGAATGTGTTCGTATATTTGCTGCCTTAGTTTGCAATTGTTGTCATTGTTTTTAAGCCAAAACAACGTACACTCTCGCTATGCATATATACATACATATGTATGTACATATGCACATACATTTGACCATGATTATTATTGTAAAACTATTGAAAAAGTTGTCATCATAACGATTTGGTGATATAAACTACAACAACTCTAGCAATGACAACAACTGTAGCAATAACAGAAATATGAACACTAAAATGTACAACAAATACGAGTATGTCTGCGGATATGTTGATATTCCATTGCTTACAAGCATTCATTTCGTTTCAAATGTAAATTTCGGTTCATTGGTCCACTGTTGGCAATATGAGAGAGTTTGTGTGTGTATGTTTATTTGTTTTTTTCGTAAATGCAACATATTAAAATTGTTGAAATTTTATGAAAGTCAGAAATATTTTACACAAAATGTTGATTGCAGAAAAACACACCAGAAATATTCGTTTAAAGTTAGCAGGGGCGTAGGAAAAATAGGTGCTTGAAGTTTCATTTAAAAGAAATTGGCTTAAAGTTATTTCAGAAATAGGTTGGCTTGTCCTTCACACGCAAGCTCACTCGGCGGCCCATATGGTCGATTGTGTTACCCAGTGTAAGTTAAGCCCTCTAGTCATGATCCATTAGTGATGGGTTCTAACCACCCCGAGCTCCGTATGAAACCAGCCAGTTCCCTTAGTGGCACTTTCACCACCATGCCCAGGTCTTCAAAGGTTCTTTCACCCAAAAAGCGATGATGTTTGTCTTGAAATGCAGGGCACTCGCGTTAAAAGTGCGTAAGAAGGGCAGCTTCTGCAGTAATCCTGGCAGCTTATGCAGTAATCCTGGCAGCTTCTGCTGTCTTTGAGAGGAAGTTCTAATCTGTCTGCACCAAGTAGGCAGTGGACCGTCATAACTGCTATGAGGTTCCTTAGATAAGCTCTGGTTACGTTTAACACTAATTTTGTTCCGTATATATAGCTATCGAGCAAGATTCGCTCGTGTCGGTTTATTACAATTTGCAAATTAGTAATGTTCGCAAATTAGTAATGTTTGTGGAAAATCATTGACTTTATGAATTTATTTGGTTTGACTATTACCTTCAGTACTCAAGTGACAAGGAACTTAAATGAGGATTTTCGTCGACTGTCTTGCAATCTACTCCAAAGAATGTAATAACCAATAAATATGTGAATATCTCCACTATGTTATCGTATTCTTACAACGGCGGTCTCTGTAGGAAAAACTGGATTTGTCGGTGAGTACTTAAACAACATTCTCTCGGGGATATTTTACGATCTATTCGGTACTACTGCTTTGTGCTTAATAATCCTTTGGCACTTAATCTCATTACAGTAATCCCTCGATTTACGTCGCAGATGGTTCCAAAAAAAGGCGATGTAAATCGAATGACGACAAAATTAGAGGGAACAAAAGAGTTGACGACGTAAATCGAAACAAACGTGCCTTAGCACATTTTGCAATTCAAGTCGCCTCTGTTTCTTGTGCGCCTTCGCCAGTTGGTTACAGCAATCGATGACTGGGCCTCCCCGATTTGGTCATTCCAATATAAATTCGTCCTTTTCCTTCTCCCTACATCAAATACCCGCTTTGAGGGAGTATTCTCCTCTATTCGAACAACATGGCCGAGCCAGTGCAACAGCTGGATGTTAATATGCTGCACCATGTCCACAATGCTCATACAGGTTATTGTTTGATGGGATGCGGAAGCCAAATCATATCGAATACTCTCAAGGCTGCTGCATCAGTCCTTAATAGTGCCGATTAATTTGCACATTAAAGAAGCACGGGGAGGATGAACGTCCTATAGAGTATTAGAAGACCAGAATCACCACCATTTTTTTATCGGAAATTGTTCCTTAACTGTGTTCCACAAAAATTCAATACTTTTCGCTACACCTCTGCTCTACCACCAACAGCAAATCACTCTATTTGCACAGAGTTTACATGGAAGTTTTGCCATTTAATGGCAAATTTTTTTACGTTCACAACTGCACTATACAAGCGGATAACATGGTGTTGCAAAAAAAACCGCAGATTAATTAAATTAATTGTATAGATTACAACCAATGATATGCGAATCATATACCAATAAAAATGTGCCATGAACATACAAGAGAAACGATTTGCAAAAAACAAAAAATAAAAAAATCCATGTAAATGCGAATAACAACAATTCATATGTTATTTGCAACAAAAAACTAATAAAGAAGAATGAGAAAAAAATGTGTTGCAGCAATATTTCAAAACAGTAACGCACATGTAATTTGAAATGTCAAATCTATAATGCCAGGATATCAATTTTATTTGATTTGGCTTTAGTTTTTAAAATTTGTTGGCTTTTTTTCTTGGCCACATTAACCGGAAACAAATCGGTGTAAAGGTATCAGGAAAAAACAATTAAAATTATTGATTATTTGTAACAGGAATTGACACTGATTGCGTGCCATTGTTTTCAACGATGTCCAGTTGATTTCATTAATCTTCATTATGGCCCATGCGATTTGCAATATGTCGTCACCATAGCAAATTTACAAGTTTTCAATATTCCCCTTTCCCCGGCGTTACAATAGAAGTTATTGTTTAAAGTTCGATTATTTGTGGGGGTAAAGAAATAGTGAGTTATTGTTAACAACACAGTCATTGTTAACAACACAGTCATTGTTACCTTATGTTCCAACGTACCAATTAGGGTGTCCCTTAATGTGTAAATTTTCTGTAATAACCGTTGCTATGGCTAGTCTTGTACGAACGTACGATAAGATTTCTTAGCTTAGACTGGGATTTGTAACATGGCCACACGTCCAATAAGCCAACTATTTATTTTAACAGGTTATAACTCTGGATCCATTGGACCTATTAAAATGAAAGTGGCGCCATTGGAAAGGTCTGAGGTCGTACTTTAAGATAGTGCCAAAATAAAATCGAGCAGGTCCAAGTCCGAGTCCAGAAAAGCCAGAGGTTAATAGGAATCTTCAAACGCTTATAACTCTGGATCCATTGGACCTATTAGAATGAAAGGGCTGCCATTGGAAAGGTCTGAGGACGTACTTTAAGATAGTACCAAAATAAAATCGAGCAGGTCCAAGTCCGAGGCGATAAAGTTTAACTTTTGAATGTGTAAATAAGGCCTTCATCACTAACACATACACAGTAACGGTTTTTCTGTTCAAATTTCTTGTGACCGTTTTTTTTTTTCAAATACCAGGCCAACAGAAACATACAGCAAGCAAATGCCGATTAATAGGAATTTTTAAACGCTTATAACTCTGGATCCATTGGACCTATGGGAATGAAATGGGTGCCATTGGAAAGGTCTGAAGTCTCACTTTCAGATAGTGCCAAAATAAAGTCGAGCAGGTCCAAGTCCGAGTCCAGAAAAGCCAGAGGTTAATAGGAATCTTCAAACGCTTATAACTCTGGATCCATTGGACCTTATTACAAGATAGTACCAAAATAAAATCGAGCAGGTCCAAGTCCGAGGCGATAAAGTTTAACTTTTGAATGTGTAAATAAGGCCTTCATCACTAACACATACACAGTAACGGTTTTTCTGTTCAAATTTCTTGTGACCGTTTTTTTTTTTTCAAATACCAGGCCAACAGAAACATACAGCAAGCAAATGCCGATTAATAGGAATTTGTAAACGCTTATAACTCTGGATCCATTGGACCTATGGGAGTGAAATGGGTTCCATTGGAAAGGTCTGAAGTCGCACTTTCAGATAGTGCCAAAATAAAATCGAGCAGGTCCAAGTCCGAGTCCAGAAAAGCCAGAGGTTAATAGGAATCTTCAAACGCTTATAACTCTGGATCCATTGGACCTATTAGAATGAAAGGGCTGCCATTGGAAAGGTCTGAGGACGTACTTTAAGGTAGTAGCAAAATAAAATCGAGCAGGTCCAAGTCCGAGGCGATAAAGTTTAACTTTTGAAAGTGTAAATGAGGCCTTCATAACTAACACACACACAGTAACGGTTTTTCTGTTCAAATTTTTGTGACCGTTTTTTTTTTCAAATACCAGGCCAACAGAAACATACAGCAAGCAAATGCCGATTAATAGGAATTTTTAAACGCTTATAACTCTGGATCCATTGGACCTATGGGAATGAAATGGGTGCCATTGGAAAGGTCTGAAGTCGTACTTTCAGATAGTGCCAAAATAAAATCGAGCAGGTCCAAGTTCGAGTCCAGAAAAGCCAGAGATTAATACGAATCTTCAAACGCTTATAACTCTGGATCCATTGGACCTATTAGAATGAAAGGGCTGCCATTGGAAAGGTCTGAGGACGTACTTTAAGATAGTGCCAAAATAAAATCGAGCAGGTCCAAGTCCGAGGCGATAAAGTTTAACTTTTGAAAGTGTAAATGAGGCCTTCATCACTAACACACACACAGTAACGGTTTTTCTGTTCAAATTTCTTGTGACCGTTTTTTTTTTCAAATACCAGGCCAACAGAAACATACAGCAAGCAAATGCCGATTAATAGGAATTTTTAAACGCTTATAACTCTGGATCCATTGGACCTATGGGAATGAAATGGGTGCCATTGGAAAGGTCTGAAGTCGTACTTTCAGATAGTTCCAAAATAAAATCGAGCAGGTCCAAGTCCGAGTCCAGAAAAGCCAGAGGTTAATAGGAATCTTCAAACGCTTATAACTCTGGATCCATTGGACCTATTAGAATGAAAGGGCTGCCATTGGAAAGGTCTGAGGACGTACTTTAAGGTAGTACCAAAATAAAATCGAGCAGGTCCAAGTCCGAGGCGATAAAGTTTAACTTTTGAAAGTGTAAATGAGGCCTTCATAACTAACACACACACAGTAACGGTTTTTCTGTTCAAATTTTTGTGACCGTTTTTTTTTTCAAATACCAGGCCAACAGAAACATACAGCAAGCAAATGCCGATTAATAGGAATTTTTAAACGCTTATAACTCTGGATCCATTGGACCTATGGGAATGAAATGGGTGCCATTGGAAAGGTCTGAAGTCGTACTTTCAGATAGTTCCAAAATAAAATCGAGCAGGTCCAAGTCCGAGTCCAGAAAAGCCAGAGGTTAATAGGAATCTTCAAACGCTTATAACTCTGGATCCATTGGACCTATTAGAATGAAAGGGCTGCCATTGGAAAGGTCTGAGGACGTACTTTAAGACAGTGCCAAAATAAAATCGAGCAGGTCCAAGTCCGAGGCGATAAAGTTTAACTTTTGAAAGTGTAAATGAGGCCTTCATCACTAACACACACACAGTAACGGTTTTTCTGTTCAAATTTCTTGTGACCGTTTTTTTTTCAAATACCAGGCCAACAGAAACATACAGCAAGAAAATGCCGATTAATAGGAATTTTAAACGCTTATAACTCTGGATCCATTGGACCTATGGGAATGAATTGGGTGCCATTGGAAAGGTCTGAAGTCGCACTTTCAGATAGTGCCAAAATAAAATCGAGCAGGTCCAAGTCCGAGTCCAGAAAAGCCAGAGGTTAATAGGAATCTTCAAACGCTTATAACTCTGGATCCATTGGACCTATTAGAATGAAAGGGCTGCCATTGGAAAGGTCTGAGGACGTACTTTAAGGTAGTACCAAAATAAAATCGAGCAGGTCCAAGTCCGAGGCGATAAAGTTTAACTTTTGAAAGTGTAAATGAGGCCTTCATCACTAACACACACACAGTAACGGTTTTTCTGTTCAAATTTCTTGTGACCGTTTTTTTTTTTCAAATACCAGGCCAACAGAAACATACAGCAAGCAAATGCCGATTAATAGGAATTTTTAAACGCTTATAACTCTGGATCCATTGGACCTATGGGAATGAATTGGGTGCCATTGGAAAGGTCTGAAGTCGCACTTTCAGATAGTGCCAAAATAAAATAGAGCAGGTCCAAGTCCGAGTCCAGAAAAGCCAGAGATTAATACGAATCTTCAAACGCTTATAACTCTGGATCCATTGGACCTATTAGAATGAAAGGGCTGCCATTGGAAAGGTCTGAGGACGTACTTTAAGGTAGTACCAAAATAAAATCGAGCAGGTCCAAGTCCGAGGCGATAAAGTTTAACTTTTGAAAGTGTAAATGAGGCCTTCATCACTAACACACACACAGTAACGGTTTTTCTGTTCAAATTTCTTGTGACCGTTTTTTTTTTCAAATACCAGGCCAACAGAAACATACAGCAAGCAAATGCCGATTAATAGGAATTTTTAAACGCTTATAACTCTGGATCCATTGGACCTATTGGAATGAAATGGGTGCCATTGGAAAGGTCTGAAATCGCACTTTCAGATAGTGCCAAAATAAAATCGAGCAGGTCCAAGTCCGAGTCCAGAAAAGCTAGAGGTTAATAGGAATCTTCAAACGCTTATAACTCTGGATCCATTGGACCTATTAGAATGAAAGGGCTGCCATTGGAAAGGTCTGAGGACGTACTTTAAGATAGTGCCAAAATAAAATCGAGCAGGTCCAAGTCCGAGGCGATAAAGTTTAACTTTTGAAAGTGTAAACGAGGCCTTCATCAGTAACACACACACAGTAACGGTTTTTCTGTTCAAATTTCTTGTGACCGTTTTTTTTTTCAAATACCAGGCCAACAGAAACATACAGCAAGCAAATGCCGATTAATAGGAATTTTTAAACGCTTATAACTCTGGATCCATTGGACCTATGGGAATGAAATGGGTGCCATTGGAAAGGTCTGAAGTCGTACTTTCAGATAGTTCCAAAATAAAATCGAGCAGGTCCAAGTCCGAGTCCAGAAAAGCCAGAGGTTAATAGGAATCTTCAAACGCTTATAACTCTGGATCCATTGGACCTATTAGAATGAAAGGGCTGCCATTGGAAAGGTCTGAGGACGTACTTTAAGGTAGTGCCAAAATAAAATCGAGCAGGTCCAAGTCCGAGGCGATAAAGTTTAACTTTTGAAAGTGTAAATGAGGCCTTCATCACTAACACACACGCAGTAACGGTTTTTCTGTTCAAATTTCTTGTGACCGTTTTTTTTTCAAATACCAGGCCAACAGAAACATACAGCAAGCAAATGCCGATTAATAGGAATTTTTAAACGCTTATAACTCTGGATCCATTGGACCTATTAGAATGAAAGGGCTGCCATTGGAAAGGTCTGAGGACGTACTTTAAGATAGTGCCAAAATAAAATCGAGCAGGTCCAAGTCCGAGGCGATAAAGTTTAACTTTTGAAAGTGTAAACGAGGCCTTCATCAGTAACACACACACAGTAACGGTTTTTCTGTTCAAATTTCTTGTGACCGTTTTTTTTTCAAATACCAGGCCAACAGAAACATACAGCAAGCAAATGCCGATTAATAGGAATTTTTAAACGCTTATAACTCTGGATCCATTGGACCTATGGGAATGAAATGGGTACCATTGGAAAGGTCTGAAGTCGCACTTTCAGATAGTGCCAAAATAAAATCGAGCAGGTCCAAGTCCGAGTCCAGAAAAGCCAGAGGTTAATAGGAATCTTCAAACGCTTATAACTCTGGATCCATTGGACCTATTAGAATGAAAGGGCTGCCATTGGAAAGGTCTGAGGACGTACTTTAAGATAGTGCCAAAATAAAATCGAGCAGGTCCAAGTCCGAGGCGATAAAGTTTAACTTTTGAAAGTGTAAACGAGGCCTTCATCAGTAACACACACACAGTAACGGTTTTTCTGTTCAAATTTCTTGTGACCGTTTTTTTTTCAAATACCAGGCCAACAGAAACATACAGCAAGCAAATGCCGATTAATAGGAATTTTTAAACGCTTATAACTCTGGATCCATTGGACCTATGGGAATGAAATGGGTGCCATTGGAAAGGTCTGAAGTCGCACTTTCAGATAGTGCCAAAATAAAATCGAGCAGGTCCAAGTCCGAGTCCAGAAAAGCCAGAGGTTAATAGGAATCTTCAAACGCTTATAACTCTGGATCCATTGGACCTATTAGAATGAAAGGGCTGCCATTGGAAAGGTCTGAGGACGTACTTTAAGATAGTGCCAAAATAAAATCGAGCAGGTCCAAGTCCGAGGCGATAAAGTTTAACTTTTGAAAGTGTAAATGAGGACTTCATCAGTAACACACACACAGTAACGGTTTTTCTGTTCAAATTTCTTGTGACCGTTTTTTTTTTCAAATACCAGGCCAACAGAAACATACAGCAAGCAAATGCCGATTAATAGGAATTTTTAAACGCTTATAACTCTGGATCCATTGGACCTATTGGAATGAAATGGGTGCCATTGGAAAGGTCTGAAGTCGCACTTTCAGATAGTGCCAAAATAAAATCGAGCAGGTCCAAGTCCGAGTCCAGAAAAGCTAGAGGTTAATAGGAATCTTCAAACGCTTATAACTCTGGATCCATTGGACCTATTAGAATGAAAGGGCTGCCATTGGAAAGGTCTGAGGACGTACTTTAAGATAGTGCCAAAATAAAATCGAGCAGGTCCAAGTCCGAGGCGATAAAGTTTAACTTTTGAAAGTGTAAACGAGGCCTTCATCAGTAACACACACACAGTAACGGTTTTTCTGTTCAAATTTCTTGTGACCGTTTTTTTTTTTCAAATACCAGGCCAACAGAAACATACAGCAAGCAAATGCCGATTAATAGGAATTTTTAAACGCTTATAACTCTGGATCCATTGGACCTATGGGAATGAAATGGGTGCCATTGGAAAGGTCTGAAGTCGTACTTTCAGATAGTTCCAAAATAAAATCGAGCAGGTCCAAGTCCGAGTCCAGAAAAGCCAGAGGTTAATAGGAATCTTCAAACGCTTATAACTCTGGATCCATTGGACCTATTAGAATGAAAGGGCTGCCTTTGGAAAGGTCTGAGGACGTACTTTAAGGTAGTGCCAAAATAAAATCGAGCAGGTCCAAGTCCGAGGCGATAAAGTTTAACTTTTGAAAGTGTAAATGAGGCCTTCATCACTAACACACACACAGTAACGGTTTTTCTGTTCAAATTTCTTGTGACCGTTTTTTTTTTTCAAATACCAGGCCAACAGAAACATACAGCAAGCAAATGCCGATTAATAGGAATTTTTAAACGCTTATAACTCTGGATCCATTGGACCTATGGGAATGAATTGGGTGCCATTGGAAAGGTCTGAAGTCGCACTTTCAGATAGTGCCAAAATAAAATAGAGCAGGTCCAAGTCCGAGTCCAGAAAAGCCAGAGATTAATACGAATCTTCAAACGCTTATAACTCTGGATCCATTGGACCTATTAGAATGAAAGGGCTGCCATTGGAAAGGTCTGAGGACGTACTTTAAGGTAGTGCCAAAATAAAATCGAGCAGGTCCAAGTCCGAGGCGATAAAGTTTAACTTTTGAAAGTGTAAACGAGGCCTTCATCAGTAACACACACACAGTAACGGTTTTTCTGTTCAAATTTCTTGTGACCGTTTTTTTTTCAAATACCAGGCCAACAGAAACATACAGCAAGCAAATGCCGATTAATAGGAATTTTTAAACGCTTATAACTCTGGATCCATTGGACCTATGGGAATGAAATGGGTGCCATTGGAAAGGTCTGAAGTCGCACTTTCAGATAGTGCCAAAATAAAATCGAGCAGGTCCAAGTCCGAGTCCAGAAAAGCCAGAGGTTAATAGGAATCTTCAAACGCTTATAACTCTGGATCCATTGGACCTATTAGAATGAAAGGGCTGCCATTGGAAAGGTCTGAGGACGTACTTTAAGGTAGTACCAAAATAAAATCGAGCAGGTCCAAGTCCGAGGCGATAAAGTTTAACTTTTGAAAGTGTAAACGAGGCCTTCATCAGTAACACACACACAGTAACGGTTTTTCTGTTCAAATTTCTTGTGACCGTTTTTTTTCAAATACCAGGCCAACAGAAACATACAGCAAGCAAATGCCGATTAATAGGAATTTTTAAACGCTTATAACTCTGGATCCATTGGACCTATGGGAATGAAATGGGTGCCATTGGAAAGGTCTGAAGTCGTACTTTCAGATAGTTCCAAAATAAAATCGAGCAGGTCCAAGTCCGAGTCCAGAAAAGCCAGAGGTTAATAGGAATCTTCAAACGCTTATAACTCTGGATCCATTGGACCTATTAGAATGAAAGGGCTGCCTTTGGAAAGGTCTGAGGACGTACTTTAAGGTAGTGCCAAAATAAAATCGAGCAGGTCCAAGTCCGAGGCGATAAAGTTTAACTTTTGAAAGTGTAAATGAGGCCTTCATCACTAACACACACACAGTAACGGTTTTTCTGTTCAAATTTCTTGTGACCGTTTTTTTTTTTCAAATACCAGGCCAACAGAAACATACAGCAAGCAAATGCCGATTAATAGGAATTTTTAAACGCTTATAACTCTGGATCCATTGGACCTATGGGAATGAATTGGGTGCCATTGGAAAGGTCTGAAGTCGCACTTTCAGATAGTGCCAAAATAAAATAGAGCAGGTCCAAGTCCGAGTCCAGAAAAGCCAGAGATTAATACGAATCTTCAAACGCTTATAACTCTGGATCCATTGGACCTATTAGAATGAAAGGGCTGCCATTGGAAAGGTCTGAGGACGTACTTTAAGGTAGTACCAAAATAAAATCGAGCAGGTCCAAGTCCGAGGCGATAAAGTTTAACTTTTGAAAGTGTAAACGAGGCCTTCATCAGTAACACACACACAGTAACGGTTTTTCTGTTCAAATTTCTTGTGACCGTTTTTTTTTTCAAATACCAGGCCAACAGAAACATACAGCAAGCAAATGCCGATTAATAGGAATTTTTAAACGCTTATAACTCTGGATCCATTGGACCTATGGGAATGAAATGGGTGCCATTGGAAAGGTCTGAAGTCGCACTTTCAGATAGTGCCAAAATAAAATCGAGCAGGTCCAAGTCCGAGTCCAGAAAAGCTAGAGGTTAATACGAATCTTCAAACGCTTATAACTCTGGATCCATTGGACCTATTAGAATGAAAGGGCTGCCATTGGAAAGGTCTGAGGACGTACTTTAAGGTAGTACCAAAATAAAATCGAGCAGGTCCAAGTCCGAGGCGATAAAGTTTAACTTTTGAAAGTGTAAATGAGGCCTTCATCACTAACACACACACAGTAACGGTTTTTCTGTTCAAATTTCTTGTGACCGTTTTTTTTTCAAATACCAGGCCAACAGAAACATACAGCAAGCAAATGCCGATTAATAGGAATTTTTAAACGCTTATAACTCTGGATCCATTGGACCTATTGGAATGAAATGGGTGCCATTGGAAAGGTCTGAAGTCGCACTTTCAGATAGTGCCAAAATAAAATCGAGCAGGTCCAAGTCCGAGTCCAGAAAAGCTAGAGGTTAATAGGAATCTTCAAACGCTTATAACTCTGGATCCATTGGACCTATTAGAATGAAAGGGCTGCCATTGGAAAGGTCTGAGGACGTACTTTAAGATAGTGCCAAAATAAAATCGAGCAGGTCCAAGTCCGAGGCGATAAAGTTTAACTTTTGAAAGTGTAAATGAGGACTTCATCAGTAACACACACACAGTAACGGTTTTTCTGTTCAAATTTCTTGTGACCGTTTTTTTTTTCAAATACCAGGCCAACAGAAACATACAGCAAGCAAATGCCGATTAATAGGAATTTTTAAACGCTTATAACTCTGGATCCATTGGACCTATTGGAATGAAATGGGTGCCATTGGAAAGGTCTGAAGTCGCACTTTCAGATAGTGCCAAAATAAAATCGAGCAGGTCCAAGTCCGAGTCCAGAAAAGCTAGAGGTTAATAGGAATCTTCAAACGCTTATAACTCTGGATCCATTGGACCTATTAGAATGAAAGGGCTGCCATTGGAAAGGTCTGAGGACGTACTTTAAGATAGTGCCAAAATAAAATCGAGCAGGTCCAAGTCCGAGGCGATAAAGTTTAACTTTTGAAAGTGTAAACGAGGCCTTCATCAGTAACACACACACAGTAACGGTTTTTCTGTTCAAATTTCTTGTGACCGTTTTTTTTTTCAAATACCAGGCCAACAGAAACATACAGCAAGCAAATGCCGATTAATAGGAATTTTTAAACGCTTATAACTCTGGATCCATTGGACCTATGGGAATGAAATGGGTGCCATTGGAAAGGTCTGAAGTCGCACTTTCAGATAGTGCCAAAATAAAATCGAGCAGGTCCAAGTCCGAGTCCAGAAAAGCCAGAGGTTAATAGGAATCTTCAAACGCTTATAACTCTGGATCCATTGGACCTATTAGAATGAAAGGGCTGCCATTGGAAAGGTCTGAGGACGTACTTTAAGGTAGTACCAAAATAAAATCGAGCAGGTCCAAGTCCGAGGCGATAAAGTTTAACTTTTGAAAGTGTAAACGAGGCCTTCATCAGTAACACACACACAGTAACGGTTTTTCTGTTCAAATTTCTTGTGACCGTTTTTTTTTTTCAAATACCAGGCCAACAGAAACATACAGCAAGCAAATGCCGATTAATAGGAATTTTTAAACGCTTATAACTCTGGATCCATTGGACCTATGGGAATGAAATGGGTGCCATTGGAAAGGTCTGAAGTCGTACTTTCAGATAGTTCCAAAATAAAATCGAGCAGGTCCAAGTCCGAGTCCAGAAAAGCCAGAGGTTAATAGGAATCTTCAAACGCTTATAACTCTGGATCCATTGGACCTATTAGAATGAAAGGGCTGCCATTGGAAAGGTCTGAGGACGTACTTTAAGGTAGTGCCAAAATAAAATCGAGCAGGTCCAAGTCCGAGGCGATAAAGTTTAACTTTTGAAAGTGTAAATGAGGCCTTCATCACTAACACACACACAGTAACGGTTTTTCTGTTCAAATTTCTTGTGACCGTTTTTTTTTCAAATACCAGGCCAACAGAAACATACAGCAAGCAAATGCCGATTAATAGGAATTTTTAAACGCTTATAACTCTGGATCCATTGGACCTATTAGAATGAAATGGGTGCCATTGGAAAGGTCTGAAGTCGCACTTTCAGATAGTGCCAAAATAAAATCGAGCAGGTCCAAGTCCGAGTCCAGAAAAGCCAGAGGTTAATAGGAATCTTCAAACGCTTATAACTCTGGATCCATTGGACCTATTAGAATGAAAGGGCTGCCATTGGAAAGGTCTGATGACGTACTTTAAGATAGTGCCAAAATAAAATCGAGCAGGTCCAAGTCCGAGGCGATAAAGTTTAACTTTTGAAAGTGTAAACGAGGCCTTCATCAGTAACACACACACAGTAACGGTTTTTCTATTCAAATTTCTTGTGACCGTTTTTTTTTTCAAATACCAGGCCAACAGAAACATACAGCAAGCAAATGCCGATTAATAGGAATTTTTAAACGCTTATAACTCTGGATCCATTGGACCTATGGGAATGAAATGGGTGCCATTGGAAAGGTCTGAAGTCGTACTTTCAGATAGTTCCAAAATAAAATCGAGCAGGTCCAAGTCCGAGTCCAGAAAAGCCAGAGGTTAATAGGAATCTTCAAACGCTTATAACTCTGGATCCATTGGACCTATTAGAATGAAAGGGCTGCCATTGGAAAGGTCTGAGGACGTACTTTAAGGTAGTGCCAAAATAAAATCGAGCAGGTCCAAGTCCGAGGCGATAAAGTTTAACTTTTGAAAGTGTAAATGAGGCCTTCATCACTAACACACACACAGTAACGGTTTTTCTGTTCAAATTTCTTGTGACCGTTTTTTTTTTCAAATACCAGGCCAACAGAAACATACAGCAAGCAAATGCCGATTAATAGGAATTTTTAAACGCTTATAACTCTGGATCCATTGGACCTATTAGAATGAAATGGGTGCCATTGGAAAGGTCTGAAGTCGCACTTTCAGATAGTGCCAAAATAAAATCGAGCAGGTCCAAGTCCGAGTCCAGAAAAGCTAGAGGTTAATAGGAATCTTCAAACGCTTATAACTCTGGATCCATTGGACCTATTAGAATGAAAGGGCTGCCATTGGAAAGGTCTGAGGACGTACTTTAAGGTAGTACCAAAATAAAATCGAGCAGGTCCAAGTCCGAGGCGATAAAGTTTAACTTTTGAAAGTGTAAATGAGGCCTTCATCACTAACACACACACAGTAACGGTTTTTCTGTTCAAATTTCTTGTGACCGTTTTTTTTTTCAAATACCAGGCCAACAGAAACATACAGCAAGCAAATGCCGATTAATAGGAATTTTTAAACGCTTATAACTCTGGATCCATTGGACCTATTGGAATGAAATGGGTGCCATTGGAAAGGTCTGAAGTCGCACTTTCAGATAGTGCCAAAATAAAATCGAGCAGGTCCAAGTCCGAGTCCAGAAAAGCTAGAGGTTAATAGGAATCTTCAAACGCTTATAACTCTGGATCCATTGGACCTATTAGAATGAAAGGGCTGCCATTGGAAAGGTCTGAGGACGTACTTTAAGGTAGTACCAAAATAAAATCGAGCAGGTCCAAGTCCGAGGCGATAAAGTTTAACTTTTGAAAGTGTAAACGAGGCTTTCATCAGTAACACACACACAGTAACGGTTTTTCTGTTCAAATTTCTTGTGACCGTTTTTTTTTTCAAATACCAGGCCAACAGAAACATACAGCAAGCAAATGCCGATTAATAGGAATTTTTAAACGCTTATAACTCTGGATCCATTGGACCTATGGGAATGAAATGGGTGCCATTGGAAAGGTCTGAAGTCGTACTTTCAGATAGTTCCAAAATAAAATCGAGCAGGTCCAAGTCCGAGTCCAGAAAAGCCAGAGGTTAATAGGAATCTTCAAACGCTTATAACTCTGGATCCATTGGACCTATTAGAATGAAAGGGCTGCCATTGGAAAGGTCTGAGGACGTACTTTAAGGTAGTGCCAAAATAAAATCGAGCAGGTCCAAGTCCGAGGCGATAAAGTTTAACTTTTGAAAGTGTAAATGAGGCCTTCATCACTAACACACACACAGTAACGGTTTTTCTGTTCAAATTTCTTGTGACCGTTTTTTTTTTAAAATACCAGGCCAACAGAAACATACAGCAAGCAAATGCCGATTAATAGGAATTTTTAAACGCTTATAACTCTGGATCCATTGGACCTATTAGAATGAAATGGGTGCCATTGGAAAGGTCTGAAGTCGCACTTTCAGATAGTGCCAAAATAAAATCGAGCAGGTCCAAGTCCGAGTCCAGAAAAGCCAGAGGTTAATAGGAATCTTCAAACGCTTATAACTCTGGATCCATTGGACCTATTAGAATGAAAGGGCTGCCATTGGAAAAGTCTGAGGACGTACTTTAAGATAGTGCCAAAATAAAATCGAGCAGGTCCAAGTCCGAGGCGATAAAGTTTAACTTTTGAAAGTGTAAACGAGGCCTTCATCAGTAACACACACACAGTAACGGTTTTTCTGTTCAAATTTCTTGTGACCGTTTTTTTTTTCAAATACCAGGCCAACAGAAACATACAGCAAGCAAATGCCGATTAATAGGAATTTTTAAACGCTTATAACTCTGGATCCATTGGACCTATGGGAATGAAATGGGTGCCATTGGAAAGGTCTGAAGTCGCACTTTCAGATAGTGCCAAAATAAAATCGAGCAGGTCCAAGTCCGAGTCCAGAAAAGCTAGAGGTTAATACGAATCTTCAAACGCTTATAACTCTGGATCCATTGGACCTATTAGAATGAAAGGGCTGCCATTGGAAAGGTCTGAGGACGTACTTTAAGGTAGTACCAAAATAAAATCGAGCAGGTCCAAGTCCGAGGCGATAAAGTTTAACTTTTGAAAGTGTAAATGAGGCCTTCATCACTAACACACACACAGTAACGGTTTTTCTGTTCAAATTTCTTGTGACCGTTTTTTTTTCAAATACCAGGCCAACAGAAACATACAGCAAGCAAATGCCGATTAATAGGAATTTTTAAACGCTTATAACTCTGGATCCATTGGACCTATTGGAATGAAATGGGTGCCATTGGAAAGGTCTGAAGTCGCACTTTCAGATAGTGCCAAAATAAAATCGAGCAGGTCCAAGTCCGAGTCCAGAAAAGCTAGAGGTTAATAGGAATCTTCAAACGCTTATAACTCTGGATCCATTGGACCTATTACAATGAAAGGGCTGCCATTGGAAAGGTCTGAGGACGTACTTTAAGGTAGTACCAAAATAAAATCGAGCAGGTCCAAGTCCGAGGCGATAAAGTTTAACTTTTGAAAGTGTAAACGAGGCTTTCATCAGTAACACACACACAGTAACGGTTTTTCTGTTCAAATTTCTTGTGACCGTTTTTTTTTCAAATACCAGGCCAACAGAAACATACAGCAAGCAAATGCCGATTAATAGGAATTTTTAAACGCTTATAACTCTGGATCCATTGGACCTATGGGAATGAAATGGGTGCCATTGGAAAGGTCTGAAGTCGTACTTTCAGATAGTTCCAAAATAAAATCGAGCAGGTCCAAGTCCGAGTCCAGAAAAGCCAGAGGTTAATAGGAATCTTCAAACGCTTATAACTCTGGATCCATTGGACCTATTAGAATGAAAGGGCTGCCATTGGAAAGGTCTGAGGACGTACTTTAAGGTAGTGCCAAAATAAAATCGAGCAGGTCCAAGTCCGAGGCGATAAAGTTTAACTTTTGAAAGTGTAAATGAGGCCTTCATCACTAACACACACACAGTAACGGTTTTTCTGTTCAAATTTCTTGTGACCGTTTTTTTTTCAAATACCAGGCCAACAGAAACATACAGCAAGCAAATGCCGATTAATAGGAATTTTTAAACGCTTATAACTCTGGATCCATTGGACCTATTAGAATGAAAGGGCTGCCATTGGAAAGGTCTGAGGACGTACTTTAAGATAGTGCCAAAATAAAATCGAGCAGGTCCAAGTCCGAGGCGATAAAGTTTAACTTTTGAAAGTGTAAACGAGGCCTTCATCAGTAACACACACACAGTAACGGTTTTTCTGTTCAAATTTCTTGTGACCGTTTTTTTTTCAAATACCAGGCCAACAGAAACATACAGCAAGCAAATGCCGATTAATAGGAATTTTTAAACGCTTATAACTCTGGATCCATTGGACCTATGGGAATGAAATGGGTGCCATTGGAAAGGTCTGAAGTCGCACTTTCAGATAGTGCCAAAATAAAATCGAGCAGGTCCAAGTCCGAGTCCAGAAAAGCCAGAGGTTAATAGGAATCTTCAAACGCTTATAACTCTGGATCCATTGGACCTATTAGAATGAAAGGGCTGCCATTGGAAAGGTCTGAGGACGTACTTTAAGATAGTGCCAAAATAAAATCGAGCAGGTCCAAGTCCGAGGCGATAAAGTTTAACTTTTGAAAGTGTAAACGAGGCCTTCATCAGTAACACACACACAGTAACGGTTTTTCTGTTCAAATTTCTTGTGACCGTTTTTTTTTTCAAATACCAGGCCAACAGAAACATACAGCAAGCAAATGCCGATTAATAGGAATTTTTAAACGCTTATAACTCTGGATCCATTGGACCTATGGGAATGAAATGGGTGCCATTGGAAAGGTCTGAAGTCGCACTTTCAGATAGTGCCAAAATAAAATCGAGCAGGTCCAAGTCCGAGTCCAGAAAAGCCAGAGGTTAATAGGAATCTTCAAACGCTTATAACTCTGGATCCATTGGACCTATTAGAATGAAAGGGCTGCCATTGGAAAGGTCTGAGGACGTACTTTAAGGTAGTACCAAAATAAAATCGAGCAGGTCCAAGTCCGAGGCGATAAAGTTTAACTTTTGAAAGTGTAAACGAGGCCTTCATCAGTAACACACACACAGTAACGGTTTTTCTGTTCAAATTTCTTGTGACCGTTTTTTTTTTCAAATACCAGGCCAACAGAAACATACAGCAAGCAAATGCCGATTAATAGGAATTTTTAAACGCTTATAACTCTGGATCCATTGGACCTATGGGAATGAAATGGGTGCCATTGGAAAGGTCTGAAGTCGTACTTTCAGATAGTTCCAAAATAAAATCGAGCAGGTCCAAGTCCGAGTCCAGAAAAGCCAGAGGTTAATAGGAATCTTCAAACGCTTATAACTCTGGATCCATTGGACCTATTAGAATGAAAGGGCTGCCATTGGAAAGGTCTGAGGACGTACTTTAAGATAGTGCCAAAATAAAATCGAGCAGGTCCAAGTCCGAGGCGATAAAGTTTAACTTTTGAAAGTGTAAACGAGGCCTTCATCAGTAACACACACACAGTAACGGTTTTTCTGTTCAAATTTCTTGTGACCGTTTTTTTTTTCAAATACCAGGCCAACAGAAACATACAGCAAGCAAATGCCGATTAATAGGAATTTTTAAACGCTTATAACTCTGGATCCATTGGACCTATGGGAATGAAATGGGTGCCATTGGAAAGGTCTGAAGTCGCACTTTCAGATAGTGCCAAAATAAAATCGAGCAGGTCCAAGTCCGAGTCCAGAAAAGCCAGAGGTTAATAGGAATCTTCAAACGCTTATAACTCTGGATCCATTGGACCTATTAGAATGAAAGGGCTGCCATTGGAAAGGTCTGAGGACGTACTTTAAGGTAGTACCAAAATAAAATCGAGCAGGTCCAAGTCCGAGGCGATAAAGTTTAACTTTTGAAAGTGTAAACGAGGCCTTCATCAGTAACACACACACAGTAACGGTTTTTCTGTTCAAATTTCTTGTGACCGTTTTTTTTTTCAAATACCAGGCCAACAGAAACATACAGCAAGCAAATGCCGATTAATAGGAATTTTTAAACGCTTATAACTCTGGATCCATTGGACCTATGGGAATGAAATGGGTGCCATTGGAAAGGTCTGAAGTCGTACTTTCAGATAGTTCCAAAATAAAATCGAGCAGGTCCAAGTCCGAGTCCAGAAAAGCCAGAGGTTAATAGGAATCTTCAAACGCTTATAACTCTGGATCCATTGGACCTATTAGAATGAAAGGGCTGCCATTGGAAAGGTCTGAGGACGTACTTTAAGGTAGTGCCAAAATAAAATCGAGCAGGTCCAAGTCCGAGGCGATAAAGTTTAACTTTTGAAAGTGTAAATGAGGCCTTCATCACTAACACACACACAGTAACGGTTTTTCTGTTCAAATTTCTTGTGACAGTTTTTTTTTTCAAATACCAGGCCAACAGAAACATACAGCAAGCAAATGCCGATTAATAGGAATTTTTAAACGCTTATAACTCTGGATCCATTGGACCTATTAGAATGAAATGGGTGCCATTGGAAAGGTCTGAAGTCGCACTTTCAGATAGTGCCAAAATAAAATCGAGCAGGTCCAAGTCCGAGTCCAGAAAAGCCAGAGGTTAATAGGAATCTTCAAACGCTTATAACTCTGGATCCATTGGACCTATTAGAATGAAAGGGCTGCCATTGGAAAGGTCTGAGGACGTACTTTAAGGTAGTACCAAAATAAAATCGAGCAGGTCCAAGTCCGAGGCGATAAAGTTTAACTTTTGAAAGTGTAAACGAGGCCTTCATCAGTAACACACACACAGTAACGGTTTTTCTGTTCAAATTTCTTGTGACCGTTTTTTTTTCAAATACCAGGCCAACAGAAACATACAGCAAGCAAATGCCGATTAATAGGAATTTTTAAACGCTTATAACTCTGGATCCATTGGACCTATGGGAATGAAATGGGTGCCATTGGAAAGGTCTGAAGTCGTACTTTCAGATAGTTCCAAAATAAAATCGAGCAGGTCCAAGTCCGAGTCCAGAAAAGCCAGAGGTTAATAGGAATCTTCAAACGCTTATAACTCTGGATCCATTGGACCTATTAGAATGAAAGGGCTGCCATTGGAAAGGTCTGAGGACGTACTTTAAGGTAGTGCCAAAATAAAATCGAGCAGGTCCAAGTCCGAGGCGATAAAGTTTAACTTTTGAAAGTGTAAATGAGGCCTTCATCACTAACACACACACAGTAACGGTTTTTCTGTTCAAATTTCTTGTGACCGTTTTTTTTTTTCAAATACCAGGCCAACAGAAACATACAGCAAGCAAATGCCGATTAATAGGAATTTTTAAACGCTTATAACTCTGGATCCATTGGACCTATTAGAATGAAATGGGTGCCATTGGAAAGGTCTGAAGTCGCACTTTCAGATAGTGCCAAAATAAAATCGAGCAGGTCCAAGTCCGAGTCCAGAAAAGCCAGAGGTTAATAGGAATCTTCAAACGCTTATAACTCTGGATCCATTGGACCTATTAGAATGAAAGGGCTGCCATTGGAAAGGTCTGAGGACGTACTTTAAGATAGTGCCAAAATAAAATCGAGCAGGTCCAAGTCCGAGGCGATAAAGTTTAACTTTTGAAAGTGTAAATGAGGCCTTCATCACTAACACACACACAGTAACGGTTTTTCTGTTCAAATTTCTTGTGACCGTTTTTTTTTTCAAATACCAGGCCAACAGAAACATACAGCAAGCAAATGCCGATTAATAGGAATTTTTAAACGCTTATAACTCTGGATCCATTGGACCTATTAGAATGAAATGGGTGCCATTGGAAAGGTCTGAAGTCGCACTTTCAGATAGTGCCAAAATAAAATCGAGCAGGTCCAAGTCCGAGTCCAGAAAAGCCAGAGGTTAATAGGAATCTTCAAACGCTTATAACTCTGGATCCATTGGACCTATTAGAATGAAAGGGCTGCCATTGGAAAGGTCTGAGGACGTACTTTAAGATAGTGCCAAAATAAAATCGAGCAGGTCCAAGTCCGAGGCGATAAAGTTTAACTTTTGAAAGTGTAAACGAGGCCTTCATCAGTAACACACACACAGTAACGGTTTTTCTGTTCAAATTTCTTGTGACCGTTTTTTTTTCAAATACCAGGCCAACAGAAACATACACACACAGTAACGGTTTTTCTGTTCAAATTTCTTGTGACCGTTTTTTTTTTCAAATACCAAATGCCGATTAATAGGAATTTTTAAACACTTATAACTCTGGATCCATTGGACCTATTGGAATGAAATGGGTGCCATTGGAAAGGCCTGAAGTCTTACTTTCAGATAGTGCCAAAATAAAATCGAGCAGATCCAAGTCCAAGTCCAGAAAGACCAGAGGTTAATAGGAATCTTCAAACGCTTATAACTCTGGATCCATTGGACCTATTAGAATGAAAGGGCTTCCATTGGAAAGGTCTGAGGTCGTACTTTAAGATAGTGCCAAAATAAAATCGAGCAGGTCCAAGTCCGAGGCGAGAAAGTTTAACTTTTGAAAGTGTAAACGAGGCCTTGATCACTAACACACACACAGTAACGGTTTTTCTGTTCAAATTTCTTGTGACCGTTTTTTTGTGAAATACCAGGCCAACAGAAACATACAGCAAGCAAATGCCGATTAATAGGAATTTTTAAACGCTTATAACTCTGGATCCATTGGACCTATTGGAATGAAATGGGTGCCATTGGAAAGATCTGAAGTCGTACTTTCAGATAGTGCCAAAATAAAATCGAGCAGGTCCAAGTCCAAGTCCAGAAAGACCAGAGGTTAATAGGAATCTTAAAGCGCTTATAACTCTGGATCCATTGGACCTATTGGAATGAGATGGGTGCCATTGGAAAGATCTGAAGTCGTACTTTAAGATAGTGCCAAAATAAAATCGAGCAGGTCCAAGTCCGAGGCGAGAAAGTTTAACTTTTGAAAGTGTAAACGAGGCCTTGATCACTAACACACACACAGTAACGGTTTTTCTGTTCAAATTTCTTGTGACCGTTTTTTTTTGTCAAATACCAGGCCAACAGAAACATACAGCAAGCAAATGCCGATTAATAGGAATTTTTAAACGCTTATAACTCTGGATCCATTGGACCTATTGGAATGAAATGGGTGCCATTGGAAAGATCTGAAGTCGTACTTTCAGATAGTGCCAAATTAAAATCGAGCAGGTCCAAGTCCAAGTCCAGAAAGACCAGAGGTTAATAGGAATCTTCAAACGCTTATAACTCTGGATCCATTGGACCTATTGGAATGAAATGGGTGCCATTGGAAAGATCTGAAGTCGTACTTTCAGATAGTGCCAAAATAAAATCGAGCAGGTCCAAGTCCAAGTCCAGAAAGACCAGAGGTTAATAGGAATCTTAAAGCGCTTATAACTCTGGATCCATTGGACCTATTGGAATGAGATGGGTGCCATTGGAAAGATCTGAAGTCGTACTTTAAGATAGTGCCAAAATAAAATCGAGCAGGTCCAAGTCCGAGGCGAGAAAGTTTAACTTTTGAAAGTGTAAACGAGGCCTTGATCACTAACACACACACAGTAACGGTTTTTCTGTTCAAATTTCTTGTGACCGTTTTTTTTTTGTCAAATACCAGGCCAACAGAAACATACAGCAAGCAAATGCCGATTAATAGGAATCTTCAAACGCTTATAACTCTGGATCCATTGGACCTATTAGAATGAAAGGGCTTCCATTGGAAAGGTCTGAGGTCGTACTTTAAGATAGTGCCAAAATAAAATCGAGCAGGTCCAAGTCCGAGGCGAGAAAGTTTAACTTTTGAAAGTGTAAACGAGGCCTTGATCACTAACACACACACAGTAACGGTTTTTCTGTTCAAATTTCTTGTGACCGTTTTTTTTTTCAAATACCAGGCCAACAGAAACATACAGCAAGCAAATGCCGATTAATAGGAATTTTTAAACGCTTATAACTCTGGATCCATTGGACCTATGGGAATGAAATGGGTGCCATTGGAAAGGTCTGAAGTCGCACTTTCAGATAGTGCCAAAATAAAATCGAGCAGGTCCAAGTCCGAGTCCAGAAAAGCCAGAGGTTAATAGGAATCTTCAAACGCTTATAACTCTGGATCCATTGGACCTATTAGAATGAAAGGGCTGCCATTGGAAAGGTCTGAGGACGTACTTTAAGGTAGTACCAAAATAAAATCGAGCAGGTCCAAGTCCGAGGCGATAAAGTTTAACTTTTGAAAGTGTAAACGAGGCCTTCATCAGTAACACACACACAGTAACGGTTTTTCTGTTCAAATTTCTTGTGACCGTTTTTTTTTTTCAAATACCAGGCCAACAGAAACATACAGCAAGCAAATGCCGATTAATAGGAATTTTTAAACGCTTATAACTCTGGATCCATTGGACCTATGGGAATGAAATGGGTGCCATTGGAAAGGTCTGAAGTCGTACTTTCAGATAGTTCCAAAATAAAATCGAGCAGGTCCAAGTCCGAGTCCAGAAAAGCCAGAGGTTAATAGGAATCTTCAAACGCTTATAACTCTGGATCCATTGGACCTATTAGAATGAAAGGGCTGCCATTGGAAAGGTCTGAGGACGTACTTTAAGGTAGTGCCAAAATAAAATCGAGCAGGTCCAAGTCCGAGGCGATAAAGTTTAACTTTTGAAAGTGTAAATGAGGCCTTCATCACTAACACACACACAGTAACGGTTTTTCTGTTCAAATTTCTTGTGACCGTTTTTTTTTTCAAATACCAGGCCAACAGAAACATACAGCAAGCAAATGCCGATTAATAGGAATTTTTAAACGCTTATAACTCTGGATCCATTGGACCTATTAGAATGAAATGGGTGCCATTGGAAAGGTCTGAAGTCGCACTTTCAGATAGTGCCAAAATAAAATCGAGCAGGTCCAAGTCCGAGTCCAGAAAAGCCAGAGGTTAATAGGAATCTTCAAACGCTTATAACTCTGGATCCATTGGACCTATTAGAATGAAAGGGCTGCCATTGGAAAGGTCTGAGGACGTACTTTAAGATAGTGCCAAAATAAAATCGAGCAGGTCCAAGTCCGAGGCGATAAAGTTTAACTTTTGAAAGTGTAAACGAGGCCTTCATCAGTAACACACACACAGTAACGGTTTTTCTGTTCAAATTTCTTGTGACCGTTTTTTTTTCAAATACCAGGCCAACAGAAACATACAGCAAGCAAATGCCGATTAATAGGAATTTTTAAACGCTTATAACTCTGGATCCATTGGACCTATGGGAATGAAATGGGTGCCATTGGAAAGGTCTGAAGTCGCACTTTCAGATAGTGCCAAAATAAAATCGAGCAGGTCCAAGTCCGAGTCCAGAAAAGCCAGAGGTTAATAGGAATCTTCAAACGCTTATAACTCTGGATCCATTGTACCTATTAGAATGAAAGGGCTGCCATTGGAAAGGTCTGAGGACGTACTTTAAGGTAGTACCAAAATAAAATCGAGCAGGTCCAAGTCCGAGGCGATAAAGTTTAACTTTTGAAAGTGTAAACGAGGCCTTCATCAGTAACACACACACAGTAACGGTTTTTCTGTTCAAATTTCTTGTGACCGTTTTTTTTTTTCAAATACCAGGCCAACAGAAACATACAGCAAGCAAATGCCGATTAATAGGAATTTTTAAACGCTTATAACTTTGGATCCATTGGACCTATGGGAATGAAATGGGTGCCATTGGAAAGGTCTGAAGTCGTACTTTCAGATAGTTCCAAAATAAAATCGAGCAGGTCCAAGTCCGAGTCCAGAAAAGCCAGAGGTTAATAGGAATCTTCAAACGCTTATAACTCTGGATCCATTGGACCTATTAGAATGAAAGGGCTGCCATTGGAAAGGTCTGAGGACGTACTTTAAGGTAGTGCCAAAATAAAATCGAGCAGGTCCAAGTCCGAGGCGATAAAGTTTAACTTTTGAAAGTGTAAATGAGGCCTTCATCACTAACACACACACAGTAACGGTTTTTCTGTTCAAATTTCTTGTGACCGTTTTTTTTTTTTCAAATACCAGGGCAACAGAAACATACAGCAAGCAAATGCCGATTAATAGGAATTTTTAAACGCTTATAACTCTGGATCCATTGGACCTATTAGAATGAAATGGGTGCCATTGGAAAGGTCTGAAGTCGCACTTTCAGATAGTGCCAAAATAAAATCGAGCAGGTCCAAGTCCGAGTCCAGAAAAGCCAGAGGTTAATAGGAATCTTCAAACGCTTATAACTCTGGATCCATTGGACCTATTAGAATGAAAGGGCTGCCATTGGAAAGGTCTGAGGACGTACTTTAAGATAGTGCCAAAATAAAATCGAGCAGGTCCAAGTCCGAGGCGATAAAGTTTAACTTTTGAAAGTGTAAACGAGGACTTCATCAGTAACACACACACAGTAACGGTTTTTCTGTTCAAATTTCTTGTGACCGTTTTTTTTTCAAATACCAGGCCAACAGAAACATACACACACAGTAACGGTTTTTCTGTTCAAATTTCTTGTGACCGTTTTTTATTTTCAAATACCAAATGCCGATTAATAGGAATTTTTAAACGCTTATAACTCTGGATCCATTGGACCTATTGGAATGAAATGGGTGCCATTGGAAAGGCCTGAAGTCGTACTTTCAGATAGTGCCAAAATAAAATCGAGCAGATCCAAGTCCAAGTCCAGAAAGACCAGAGGTTAATAGGAATCTTCAAACGCTTATAACTCTGGATCCATTGGACCTATTAGAATGAAAGGGCTTCCATTGGAAAGGTCTGAGGTCGTACTTTAAGATAGTGCCGAAATAAAATCGAGCAGGTCCAAGTCCGAGGCGAGAAAGTTTAACTTTTGAAAGTGTAAACGAGGCCTTGATCACTAACACACACACAGTAACGGTTTTTCTGTTCAAATTTCTTGTGACCGTTTTTTTTGTCAAATACCAGGCCAACAGAAACATACAGCAAGCAAATGCCGATTAATAGGAATTTTTAAACGCTTATAACTCTGGATCCATTGGACCTATTGGAATGAAATGGGTGCCATTGGAAAGGCCTGAAGTCTTACTTTCAGATAGTGCCAAAATAAAATCGAGCAGATCCAAGTCCAAGTCCAGAAAGACCAGAGGTTAATAGGAATCTTCAAACGCTTATAACTCTGGATCCATTGGACCTATTAGAATGAAAGGGCTTCCATTGGAAAGGTCTGAGGTCGTACTTTAAGATAGTGCCAAAATAAAATCGAGCAGGTCCAAGTCCGAGGCGAGAAAGTTTAACTTTTGAAAGTGTAAACGAGGCCTTGATCACTAACACACACACAGTAACGGTTTTTCTGTTCAAATTTCTTGTGACCGTTTTTTTGTGAAATACCAGGCCAACAGAAACATACAGCAAGCAAATGCCGATTAATAGGAATTTTTAAACGCTTATAACTCTGGATCCATTGGACCTATTGGAATGAAATGGGTGCCATTGGAAAGATCTGAAGTCGTACTTTCAGATAGTGCCAAAATAAAATCGAGCAGGTCCAAGTCCAAGTCCAGAAAGACCAGAGGTTAATAGGAATCTTAAAGCGCTTATAACTCTGGATCCATTGGACCTATTGGAATGAGATGGGTGCCATTGGAAAGATCTGAAGTCGTACTTTAAGATAGTGCCAAAATAAAATCGAGCAGGTCCAAGTCCGAGGCGAGAAAGTTTAACTTTTGAAAGTGTAAACGAGGCCTTGATCACTAACACACACACAGTAACGGTTTTTCTGTTCAAATTTCTTGTGACCGTTTTTTTTTTGTCAAATACCAGGCCAACAGAAACATACAGCAAGCAAATGCCGATTAATAGGAATTTTTAAACGCTTATAACTCTGGATCCATTGGACCTATTGGAATGAAATGGGTGCCATTGGAAAGATCTGAAGTCGTACTTTCAGATAGTGCCAAATTAAAATCGAGCAGGTCCAAGTCCAAGTCCAGAAAGACCAGAGGTTAATAGGAATCTTCAAACGCTTATAACTCTGGATCCATTGGACCTATTGGAATGAGATGGGTGCCATTGGAAAGATCTGAAGTCGTACTTTCAGATAGTGCCAAAATAAAATCGAGCAGGTCCAAGTCCAAGTCCAGAAAGACCAGAGGTTAATAGGAATCTTAAAGCGCTTATAACTCTGGATCCATTGGACCTATTGGAATGAGATGGGTGCCATTGGAAAGATCTGAAGTCGTACTTTAAGATAGTGCCAAAATAAAATCGAGCAGGTCCAAGTCCAAGTCCAGAAAGACCAGAGGTTAATAGGAATCTTCAAACGCTTATAACTCTGGATCCATTGGACCTATTAGATTGAAAGGGCTTCCATTGGAAAGGTCTGAGGTCGTACTTTAAGATAGTGCCAAAATAAAATCGAGCAGGTCCAAGTCCGAGGCGAGAAAGTTTAACTTTTGAAAGTGTAAACGAGGCCTTGATCACTAACACACATACAGTAACGGTTTTTCTGTTCAAATTTCTTGTGACCGTTTTTTTGT
Source organism: Sarcophaga subvicina (assembly GCA_936449025.2). Classification (NCBI taxonomy): domain Eukaryota; kingdom Metazoa; phylum Arthropoda; class Insecta; order Diptera; family Sarcophagidae; genus Sarcophaga; species Sarcophaga subvicina. Next base: position 14,704,261 of record OW388083.2, on the reverse strand, counting down.
CAAATACCAGGCCAACAGAAACATACAGCAAGCAAATGCCGATTAATAGGAATTTTTAAACGCTTATAACTCTGGATCCATTGGACCTGTTGGAATGAAATGGGTGCCATTGGAAAGACCTGAAGTCGTACTTTCAGATAGTGCCAAAATAAAATCGAGCAGGTCCAAGTCCAAGTCCAGAAAGACCAGAGGTTAATAGGAATCTTCAAACGCTTATAACTCTGGATCCATTGGACCTATTGGAATGAAATGGGTGCCATTGGAAAGGTCTGAGGTCGTACTTTAAGATAGTGCCAAAATAAAATCGAGCAGGTCCAAGTCCGAGGCGAGAAAGTTTAACTTTTGAAAGTGTAAACGAGGCCTTGATCACTAACACACACACAGTAACGGTTTTTCTGTTCAAATTTCTTGTGACCGTTTTTTTTTGTCAAATACCAGGCCAACAGAAACATACAGCAAGCAAATGCCGATTAATAGGAATTTTTAAATGCTTATAACTCTGGATCCATTGGACCTATTGGAATGAAATGGGTGCCATTGGAAAGACCTGAAGTCGTACTTTCAGATAGTGCCAAAATAAAATCGAGCAGGTCCAAGTCCAAGTCCAGAAAGACCAGAGGTTAATAGGAATCTTCAAACGCTTATAACTCTGGATCCATTGGACCTATTGGAATGAAATGGGTGCCATTGGAAAGGTCTGAGGTCGTACTTTAAGATAGTACCAAAATAAAATCGAGCAGGTCCAAGTCCGAGGCGATAAAGTTTAACTTTTGAAAGTGTAAACGAGGCCTTCATCAGTAACACACACACAGTAACGGTTTTTCTGTTCAAATTTCTTGTGACCGTTTTTTTTTTCAAATACCAGGCCAACAGAAACATACAGCAAGCAAATGCCGATTAATAGGAATTTTTAAACGCTTATAACTCTGGATCCATTGGACCTATTGGTATGAGATGGGTGCCATTGGAAAGATCTGAAGTCGTACTTTCAGATAGTGCCAAAATAAAATCGAGCAGGTCCAAGTCCAAGTCCAGAAAGACCAGAGGTTAATAGGAATCTTAAAGCGTTTATAACTCTGGATCCATTGGACCTATTGGAATGAGATGGGTGCCATTGGAAAGATCTGAAGTCGTACTTTAAGATAGTGCCAAAATAAAATCGAGCAGGTCCAAGTCCGAGGCGAGAAAGTTTAACTTTTGAAAGTGTAAACGAGGCCTTGATCACTAACACACACACAGTAACGGTTTTTCTGTTCAAATTTCTTGTGACCGTTTTTTTTTGTCAAATACCAGGCCAACAGAAACATACAGCAAGCAAATGCCGATTAATAGGAATTTTTAAACGCTTATAACTCTGGATCCATTGGACCTATTGGAATGAAATGGGTGCCATTGGAAAGATCTGAAGTCGTACTTTCAGATAGTGCCAAATTAAAATCGAGCAGGTCCAAGTCCAAGTCCAGAAAGACCAGAGGTTAATAGGAATCTTCAAACGCTTATAACTCTGGATCCATTGGACCTATTAGATTGAAAGGGCTTCCATTGGAAAGGTCTGAGGTCGTACTATAAGATAGTGCCAAAATAAAATCGAGCAGGTCCAAGTCCGAGGCGAGAAAGTTTAACTTTTGAAAGTGTAAACGAGGCCTTGATCACTAACACACACACAGTAACGGTTTTTCTGTTCAAATTTCTTGTGACCGTTTTTTTTTGTCAAATACCAGGCCAACAGAAACATACAGCAAGCAAATGCCGATTAATAGGAATTTTTAAACGCTTATAACTCTGGATCCATTGGACCTATTGGAATGAAATGGGTGCCATTGGAAAGACCTGAAGTCGTACTTTCAGATAGTGCCAAAATAAAATCGAGCAGGTTCAAGTCCAAGTCCAGAAAGACCAGAGGTTAATAGGAATCTTCAAACGCTTATAACTCTGGATCCATTGGACCTATTGGAATGAAATGGGTGCCATTGGAAAGACCTGAAGTCGTACTTTCAGATAGTGCCAAAATAAAATCGAGCAGGTTCAAGTCCAAGTCCAGAAAGACCAGAGGTTAATAGGAATCTTCAAACGCTTATAACTCTGGATCCATTGGACCTATTAGATTGAAAGGGCTTCCATTGGAAAGGTCTGAGGTCGTACTATAAGATAGTGCCAAAATAAAATCGAGCAGGTCCAAGTCCGAGGCGAGAAAGTTTATCTTTTGAAAGTGTAAACGAGGCCTTGATCACTAACACACACACAGTAACGGGTTTTCTGTTCAAATTTCTTGTGACCGTTTTTTTGTCAAATACCAGGCCAACAGAAACATACAGCAAGCAAATGCCGATTATTAGGAATTTTTAAACGCTTATAACTCTGGATCCATTGGACCTATTGGAATGAGATGGGTGCCATTGGAAAGATCTGAAGTCGTACTTTCAGATAGTGCCAAAATAAAATCGAGCAGGTCCAAGTCCAAGTCCAGAAAGACCAGAGGTTAATAGGAATCTTAAAGCGCTTATAACTCTGGATCCATTGGACCTATTGGAATGAGATGGGTGCCGTTGGAAAGATCTGAAGTAGTACTTTCAGATAGTGCCAAAATAAAATCGAGCAGGTCCAAGTCCAAGTCCAGAAAGACCAGAGGTTAATAGGAATCTTCAAACGCTTATAACTCTGGATCCATTGGACCTATTAGATTGAAAGGGCTTCCATTGGAAAGGTCTGAGGTCGTACTTTAAGATAGTGCCAAAATAAAATCGAGCAGGTCCAAGTCCGAGGCGAGAAAGTTTAACTTTTGAAAGTGTAAACGAGGCCTTGATCACTAACACACACACAGTAACGGTTTTTCTGTTCAAATTTCTTGTGACCGTTTTTTTGTCAAATACCAGGCCAACAGAAACATACAGCAAGCAAATGCCGATTAATAGGAATTTTTAAACGCTTATAACTCTGGATCCATTGGACCTATTGGAATGAAATGGGTGCCATTGGAAAGACCTGAAGTCGTACTTGCAGATAGTGCCAAAATAAAATCGAGCAGGTCCAAGTCCAAGTCCAGAAAGACCAGAGGTTAATAGGAATCTTCAAACGCTTATAACTCTGGATCCATTGGACCTATTGGAATGAAATGGGTGCCATTGGAAAGGTCTGAGGTCGTACTTTAAGATAGTGCCAAAATAAAATCGAGCAGGTCCAAGTCCGAGGCGAGAAAGTTTAACTTTTGAAAGTGTAAACGAGGCCTTGATCACTAACACACACACAGTAACGGTTTTTCTGTTCAAATTTCTTGTGACCGTTTTTTTTTTGTCAAATACCAGGCCAACAGAAACATACAGCAAGCAAATGCCGATTAATAGGAATTTTTAAATGCTTATAACTCTGGATCCATTGGACCTATTGGAATGAAATGGGTGCCATTGGAAAGACCTGAAGTCGTACTTTCAGATAGTGCCAAAATAAAATCGAGCAGGTCCAAGTCCAAGTCCAGAAAGACCAGAGGTTAATAGGAATCTTCAAACGCTTATAACTCTGGATCCATTGGACCTATTGGAATGAAATGGGTGCCATTGGAAAGGTCTGAGGTCGTACTTTAAGATAGTGCCAAAATAAAATCGAGCAGGTCCAAGTCCGAGGCGAGAAAGTTTAACTTTTGAAAGTGTAAACGACGCCTTGATCACTAACACACACACAGTAACTGTTTTTCTGTTCAAATTTCTTGTGACCGTTTTTTTTGTCAAATACCAGGCCAACAGAAACATACAGCAAGCAAATGCCGATTAATAGGAATTTTTAAACGCTTATAACTCTGGATCCGTTGGACCTATTGGAATGAGATGGGTGCCATTGGAAAGATCTGAAGTCGTACTTTCAGATAGTGCCAAAATAAAATCGAGCAGGTCCAAGTCCAAGTCCAGAAAGACCAGAGGTTGATAGGAATCTTAAAGCGCTTATAACTCTGGATCCATTGGACCTATTGGAATGAGATGGGTGCCATTGGAAAGATCTGAAGTCGTACTTTCAGATAGTGCCAACATAAAATCGAGCAGGTCCAAGTCCAAGTCCAGAAAGACCAGAGGTTAATAGGAATCTTCAAACGCTTATAACTCTGGATCCATTGGACCTATTAGATTGAAAGGGCTTCCATTGGAAAGGTCTGAGGTCGTACTTTAAGATAGTGCCAAAATAAAATCGAGCAGGTCCAAGTCCGAGGCGAGAAAGTTTAACTTTTGAAAGTGTAAACGAGGCCTTGATCACTAACACACACACAGTAACGGTTTTTCTGTTCAAATTTCTTGTGACCGTTTTTTTTTTGTCAAATACCAGGCCAACAGAAACATACAGCAAGCAAATGCCGATTAATAGGAATTTTTAAATGCTTATAACTCTGGATCCATTGGACCTATTGGAATGAAATGGGTGCCATTGGAAAGACCTGAAGTCGTACTTTCAGATAGTGCCAAAATAAAATCGAGCAGGTCCAAGTCCAAGTCCAGAAAGACCAGAGGTTAATAGGAATCTTCAAACGCTTATAACTCTGGATCCATTGGACCTATTGGAATGAAATGGGTGCCATTGGAAAGGTCTGAGGTCGTACTTTAAGATAGTGCCAAAATAAAATCGAGCAGGTCCAAGTCCGAGGCGAGAAAGTTTAACTTTTGAAAGTGTAAACGACGCCTTGATCACTAACACACACACAGTAACTGTTTTTCTGTTCAAATTTCTTGTGACCGTTTTTTTGTCAAATACCAGGCCAACAGAAACATACAGCAAGCAAATGCCGATTAATAGGAATTTTTAAACGCTTATAACTCTGGATCCGTTGGACCTATTGGAATGAGATGGGTGCCATTGGAAAGATCTGAAGTCGTACTTTCAGATAGTGCCAAAATAAAATCGAGCAGGTCCAAGTCCAAGTCCAGAAAGACCAGAGGTTAATAGGAATCTTAAAGCGCTTATAACTCTGGATCCATTGGACCTATTGGAATGAGATGGGTGCCATTGGAAAGATCTGAAGTCGTACTTTCAGATAGTGCCAACATAAAATCGAGCAGGTCCAAGTCCAAGTCCAGAAAGACCAGAGGTTAATAGGAATCTTCAAACGCTTATAACTCTGGATCCATTGGACCTATTAGATTGAAAGGGCTTCCATTGGAAAGGCCTGAGGTCGTACTTTAAGATAGTGCCAAAATAAAATCGAGCAGGTCCAAGTCCGAGGCGAGAAAGTTTAACTTTTGAAAGTGTAAACGAGGCCTTGATCACTAACACACACACAGTAACGGTTTTTCTGTTCAAATTTCTTGTTACCGTTTTTTTTTGTCAAATACCAGGCCAACAGAAACATACAGCAAGCAAATGCCGATTAATAGGAATTTTTAAACGCTTATAACTCTGGATCCATTGGACCTATTGGAATGAAATGGGTGCCATTGGAAAGATCTGAAGTCGTACTTTCAGATAGTGCCAAATTAAAATCGAGCAGGTCCAAGTCCAAGTCCAGAAAGACCAGAGGTTAATAGGAATCTTCAAACGCTTATAACTCTGGATCCATTGGACCTATTAGATTGAAAGGGCTTCCATTGGAAAGGTCTGAGGTCGTACTTTAAGATAGTCCCAAAATAAAATCGAGCAGGTCCAAGTCCGAGGCGAGAATGTTTAACTTTTGAAAGTGTAAACGAGGCCTTGATCACTAACACACACACAGTAACGGTTTTTCTGTTCAAATTTCTTGTTACCGTTTTTTTTTGTCAAATACCAGGCCAACAGAAACATACAGCAAGCAAATGCCGATTAATAGGAATTTTGAAACGCTTATAACTCTGGATCCATTGGACCTATTGGAATGAAATGAGTGCCATTGGAAAGATCTGAAGTCGTACTTTCAGATAGTGCCAAAATAAAATCGAGCAGGTCCAAGTCCAAGTCCAGAAAGACCAGAGGTTAATAGGAATCTTCAAGCGCTTATAACTCTGGATCCATTGGACCTATTAGAATGAAAGGGCTTCCATTGGAAAGGTCTGAGGTCGTACTTTAAGATAGTGCCAAAATAATATCGAGCAGGTCCAAGTCCAAGTCCAGAAAGATCAGAGGTTAATAGGAATCTTCAAACGCTTATAACTCGGGATCCATTGGACCTATTAGATTGAAAGGGCTTCCATTGGAAAGGTCTGAGGTCGTACTTTAAGATAGTGCCAAAATAAAATCGAGCAGGTCCAAGTCCGAGGCGAGAAAGTTTAACTTTTGAAAGTGTAAACGAGGCCTTGATCACTAACACACACACAGTAACGTTTTTTCTGTTCAAATTTCTTGTGACCGTTTTTTTTTGTCAAATACCAGGCCAACAGAAACATACAGCAAGCAAATGCCGATTAATAGGAATTTTTAAACGCTTATAACTCTGGATCCATTGGACCTATTGGAATGAAATGGGTGCCATTGGAAAGATCTGAAGTCGTACTTTCAGATAGTGCCAAAATAAAATCGAGCAGGTCCAAGTCCAAGTCCAGAAAGACCAGAGGTTAATAGGAATCTTCAAGCGCTTATAACTCTGGATCCATTGGACCTATTAGAATGAAAGGGCTGCTATTGGAAAGGTCTAAGGTCGTACTTTAAGACAGTGCCAAAATAAAATCGAGCAGGTCCAAGTCCGAGGCGAGAAAGTTTAACTTTTGAAAGTGTAAACGAGGCCTTGATCACTAGCACACACACAGTAACGGTTTTTCTGTTCAAATTTCTTGTGACCGTTTTTTTTTGTCAAATACCAGGCCAACAGAAACATACAGCAAGCAAATGCCGATTAATAGGAATTTTTAAACGCTTATAACTCTGGATCCATTGGACCTATTAGAATGAAAGGGCTTCCATTGGAAAGGTATGAGGTCGTACTTTAAGATAGTGCCAAAATAAAATCGAGCAGGTCCAAGTCCGAGGCGAGAAAGTTTAACTTTTGAAAGTGTAAATGAGGCCTTGATCACTAATACACACACAGTAACGGTTTTTCTGTTCAAATTTCTTGTGACCGTTTTTTTTTTGTCAAATACCAGGCCAACAGAAACATACAGCAAGCAAATGCCGATTAATAGGAATTTTTAAACGCTTATAACTCTGGATCCATTATACCTATTGGAATGAAATGGGTGCCATTGGAAAGGCCTGAAGTCGTACTTTCAGATAGTGCCAAAATAAAATCGAGCAGATCCAAGTCCAAGTCCAGAAAGACCAGAGGTTAATAGGAATCTTCAAGCGCTTATAACTCTGGATCCATTGGACCTATTTGAATGAAAGGGCTTCCATTGAAAAGGTCTGAGGTCGTACTTTAAGATAGTGCCAAAATAAAATCGAGCAGGTCCAAGTCCGAGGCGAGAAAGTTTAACTTTTGAAAGTGTAAACGAGGCCTTGATCACTAACACACACACAGTAACGGTTTTTCTGTTCAAATTTCTTGTGACCGTTTTTTTTTTGTCAAATACCAGGCCAACAGAAACATACAGCAAGCAAATGCCGATTAATAGGAATTTTTAAACGCTTATAACTCTGGATCCATTGGACCTATTGGAATGAAATGGGTGCCATTGGAAAGATCTGAAGTCGTACTTTCAGATAGTGCCAAAATAAAATCGAGCAGATCCAAGTCCAAGTCCAGAAAGACCAGAGGATAATAGGAATCTTCAAGCGCTTATAACTCTGGATCCATTGGACCTATTGGAATGAAAGGGCTGCCATTGGAAAGGTCTGAGGACGTACTTTAAGATAGTGCCAAAATAAAATCGAGCAGGTCCAAGTCCGAGGCGATAAAGTTTAACTTTTGAAAGTGTAAACGAGGCCTTCATCACTAACACACACACAGTAACGGTTTTTCTGTTCAAATTTCTTGTGACCGTTTTTTTTCAAATACCAGGCCAACAGAAACATACAGCAAGCAAATGCCGATTAATAGGAATTTTTAAACGCTTATAACTCTGGATCCATTGGACCTACTGGAATGAAATGGAGGCCATTGGAAAGGTCTGAAGTCGCACTTTCAGATAGTGCCAAACTAAAATCGAGCAGGTCCAAGTCCGGGTCCAGAAAAGCCAGAGGTTAATAGGAATCTTCAAGCGCTTATAACTCTGGATCCATTGGACCTATTTGAATGAAAGGGCTTCCATTGAAAAGGTCTGAGGTCGTACTTTAAGATAGTGCTAAAATAAAATCGAGCAGGTCCAAGTCCGAGGCGAGAAAGTTTAACTTTTGAAAGTGTAAACGAGGCCTTGATCACTAACACACACACAGTAACGGTTTTTCTGTTCAAATTTCTTGTGACCGTTTTTTTTTTTGTCAAATACCAGGCCAACAGAAACATACAGCAAGCAAATGCCGATTAATAGGAATTTTTAAACGCTTATAACTCTGGATCCATTGGACCTATTGGAATGAAAGGGCTGCCATTGGAAAGGTCTGAGGACGTACTTTAAGATAGTGCCAAAATAAAATCGAGCAGGTCCAAGTCCGAGGCGATAAAGTTTAACTTTTGAAAGTGTAAACGAGGCCTTCATCACTAACACACACACAGTAGCGGTTTTTCTGTTCAAATTTCTTGTGACCGTTTTTTTTTTTCAAATACCAGGCCAACAGAAACATACAGCAAGCAAATGCCGATTAATAGGAATTTTTAAACGCTTATACCTCTGGATCCAGTGGACCTATTGGAATGAAATGTGTGCCATTGGAAAGGTCTGAAGTCGTACTTTCAGATAGTGCCAAAATAAAATCGAGCAGGTCCAAGTCCGAGTCCAGAAAAGCCAGAGGTTAATAGGAATCTTCAAACGCTTATAACTCTGGATCCATTAGACCTATTAGAATGAAAGGGCTGCCATTGGAAAGGTCTGAGGACGTACTTTAAGATAGTGCCAAAATAAAATCGAGCAGATCCAAGTCCGAGGCGATAAAGTTTAACTTTTGAAAGTGTAAATGAGGCCTTCATCACTAACACACACACAGTAGCGGTTTTTCTGTTCAAATTTCTTGTGACCGTTTTTTTTTTTCAAATACCAGGCCAACAGAAACATACAGCAAGCAAATGCCGATTAATAGGAATTTTTAAACGCTTATAACTCTGGATCCATTGGACCTATGGGAATGAAATGGGTGCCATTGGAAAGGTCTGAAGTCGCACTTTTAGATAGTGCCTAAACTAAAATCGAGCAGGTCCAAGTCCGAGTCCAGAAAAGCCAGAGGTTAATAGGAATCTTCAAACGCTTATAACTCTGGATCCATTGGACCTATTAGAATGAAAGGGCTGCCATTGGAGAGGTCTGAGGACGTACTTTAAGATAGTACCAAAATAAAATCGAGCAGATCCAAGTCCGAGGCGATAAAGTTTAACTTTTGAAAGTGTAAATGAGGCCTTCATCACTAACACACATACAGTAACGGTTTTTCTGTTCAAATTTCTTGTGACCGTTTTTTTTTTTCAAATACCAGGCCAACAGAAACATACAGCAAGCAAATGCCGATTAATAGGAATTTTTAAACGCTTATAACTCTGGATCCATTGGACCTATGGGAATGAAATGGGAGCCATTGGAAAGGTCTGAAGTCGCACTTTCAGATAATGCCAAAATAAAATCGAGCAGGTCCAAGTCCGATTCGATAAAGTTTAACTTTTGAAAGTGTAAATGAGGCCTTCATCACTAACACACATACAGTAACGGTTTTTCTGTTCAAATTTCTTATGACCGTTTTTTTTTTCAAATACCAGGCCAACAGAAACATACAGCAAGCAAATGCCGATTAATAGGAATTTATAAACGCTTATAACTCTGGATCCATTGGACCTATTAAATTAAAAGGGGTGCCATTGGAAAGGTCTGAATTCATACTCTCTGATGGTGCCAAAATAAATTGACCTATTAAATATAATCTATGGATCTATTAAAATAAAATCATTTCAAAATTTCTATTACTCCCAAATTTTTTGCCAGAAATTTGCTGAAAGGAATTCGCAGAAGAAATATTTCTTTCACGTTTCGTTTTATTGGAGTTGTTTGACTTGGGATTTGAACCGTTGTCACACGTCTAATAAGCCAACACAATGCCAACTAGACTACAACGACTCTACTGGAGAATATTTCAATTAATTTTAAGGCGTACACTTATGTGGTCGTAATTTGTAATTAGTTTTACTAGGGTACACCCTACTTTAAGACTTCCTTTTCTTCTCTTAGGCGTGTATTTGAACACCACATGTGGCTGCAATTAATTGCAACCGTCTAAACAATTGTTGACAACCAAAGTGAAAACTAATGATTCATGATTCATTTTTCTACAACCTCCGAGCTATATCGATGAATTGTTTTATTTATCCTTTTGTTTTTTACTATAACCTCTGTACGTGTGTGTGTGTGTAAGTATTTGAGCGCGTGTATGTTAGGCGGCCTATTGTTCTTTTTGTCCTTTCCAAAAAAATTTATTTGTTTTTGTTTCTTTTGCAACTGACATATGACAAAATCAAGGCCATTTTTCCGTATGTGATGTCAAATAATTTTTCTATCCTGGTGAAATTGTTTTTTGCACACAAATAAGCAAACCTACACCTACACAGAACAAATAATGAACAAAAGGTTTTCAGTTTTATTTTATTTTTGGAAAATTATTTTCATTTTCATTACGTACATGAATGTAACAGAGAAAGCTTTTCTTTCATTTCATTTTTAAGGTCATTTTGTAAGAAGAATTCCAGACAATAACTCGATTGTCAATTGTTTTCGAAAATGCAACACTCAGAGTAAATCAAGATGACCTTTCGTTTGTAAACCAAAACTATTCACATTTTTTAATATTGTTGGCATAATAAAATGCTGTTTATACTGCAATAGTCAGAAATATTTATTTGTTTTTTGTGTGTTTATTTTGCTCTCCTAATGCAGTTCAATGTGCTTCAATTATGTAAAGAAAAATGCAAATATTTTTCAATCTAATAAAAATGTTTTTAGTTTTTTGCAAAAATAATCTCTAAATTAATCGAATTTTTAAGCAGAATTACAACATATTTATTTGCACTAAAATTATATCATATCAGGTAAAATTATTTACAAAATATCTCAATTCACAGAAATATTTTTGATTTACATACATACCCAGCAACTACAACTAAAGAAAGAGGAGTCTAACTATACGCCATAAAATGAAAGTATTTCGAAGGTAATACAACCCTTTAGTCAGGTTTGCAACCTAGCGTCTCACATCATCCATATTGTGTGTGCTAATTTCATTTATAAGTGATGAGACCTACAGCTTAACGTCGACTCCGAAAGGCAGATTTGTGAGGAGCCCTTCACGGTAATTTTATTTACTCCCAGAGTTTTCACCAGAAGCCAGCTGAGAAGAAGTCGACAGAAGAAATATGTTTTTTTCATATTTCGTTTTGTTTGAAATATCTAATCCAGGGGTTGAACCACCGCGCTGTCTAAGAAGCCTACGTATTAATCGACTTATTTTTCTCATATTTAAAACAAGGTTTATTTAACCACCAAGTCGCCCTAGTCTAGTAGGGAGACCGTTTTCTTATTAGACATGAGGTCAAAAATGTGAAAATTATTTCTTCGGCTGCTGCCTGTCAGCAGATTTCTGGCAAAAACTCTGAGAGTAAATAAAAATTGCCATGAAAAGTTTCTCAAAAAATCTGTCGTTCGTAATCGGCTTTAAAACTGTAGACCCCGCCACTCATGTATAAAAATTAACACATACACTATGAGTGGTGTGAGAAACTAGGACGTTGTACAATGGGTCAATTTGACCTCCGGGTACTGTACTTATCTTAACTGACAAGTACACGTCCTCTAACCTAACCTAGAAAAAGCGACTTCCTTTCAGCAGATTTCTGGCAAAAGGTCTGAGAGTAAATACAATTGCCATGAAAAAGTTTCTCAAAAATCTGTCGTTTGGAGTCGACATTAAACTGTAGGTCCCACCACTCATGTATAAAATTAACACACACAACATAAGTGGTGTGAGAAACTAGGACGTTATACAATGGGTCAATTCGACCTCCGGTTAGTGTACTTGTTTTAATTGACAAGTACACGTCCTCTAACCTAACCTAACTTATTACGAAAGTTAACGACCATTTCATGTTAGTGCCGTCATTCGTGTCTTCAATGTGATATGCCTTAGCCTCGCCATGGATATGTTAAACAAAATATTTTTATTTCTTTTGATTGTTTTTGCATTTTGCCTAAAAGTCCTTGTCATTTGTTATTCTAAATAATGTTTTTCTATTAAATACAATCATTTAAATATTTATTTTAAATTTTTGAAATATGTATCCTACATATCTCTCTTTCGCTCTGTATCTCTCGCTCTGTCTCGCTCAATAAAAATTGAAAACCTAAAACAATTATAAAAACAACATATATTTACAACACCAATATATTAAAGGTAAATATTTATTACAAAAAAAAAATAAAAAAAATGATAAAAAAAAATAAAAATTTAAATTAAAAATAAACAGAATGTATGGCATTTTATCTAAGCACACACACACATTCATTTTTTTTGTGCAAATATTTGATTGATTTTATTACATTTTCTAATAAATGAAATGAAATGAATGTAAATATTTGTTTAACACAAAATAATAATAAAAAAACACACAAATTAAATCATAAATAAGCCGACATTAAAAGTTTTATTTATTAAATCATCAGATTAAATTGCAAATTTACACACAAAAATAATGCATTTTGTGAGAGACACTTTTTATTATGGATTTTAAGGATACAAAAAAAATTAAGAGGAGACTAAACATTAGAAAACATATCTTGTGTAGAAAAAAATTTTTCCAACAATTTTGCAACCCACTCGGCCATCGCCCAGTAATCTACTAGGCAGATATTTCGGCATCATTTTTACAACTTAAACTTTGACAAACATCCTCAATGTGCACAAAATTATACGACTCAGGAACTCCAGCCTGTAGACAACGAAAATTCGCTTAATGGGTAATGGAGCCCAGTCACATATATGATTGGTCATTACAACCCTTCAGTCAGGATTACGACCAAGTTTCTCACACCACCCATGTTGTGTGTGTTAATTTTTATACATGAATGGCGGTATCTACAATTTAAAGTCGACTACGAACGGCAGATTTTTGAGAAACTTTTTCATGGCAATTTTATTTTACTCTCAGAGTTCTTGCCAGAAATCTGCTGAGAGGCAATCGTCGAAGAAATACTTTTTGTATTTTGTTTTGATGTCTGCCCTGGGGCTTAAACCCTGGCTTTACGTCTAATAAGCCAACACACTACGTACGACTACAACCTCCACCTTTATGTGTGTTAAATTATGCCACTCAGGAGCTCTAGCCTGTAGACCATAAAAATCGCAATTCGCTGAATGTGTAATGGAGCCCAGTCAATGACCAGATCATGCAATCCATTGAAACAAATGCTCTCACGAAGAACAACTGCCTGCGGCATATTTTTATCAGGCAACGTGATTCAAAGAAGTCGTCGTAGTCGAGTAGGTAGTGTATTGGCTTAAGGCAAAGTTTCAAACTTCAGGTCAGACATTTCCAACAAAACGAAATAATAAGAAAATATACCTTCGGCGTCTTTTCGTGAGCAGATTTCTGGCAAAACCTCTGAGTGTAAAAAATCTGTCATTCGGAGTCGACTTTAAACTGTAGGTCCTGCCTCTTATTGATAAAATTAACACACACAACATCAGCGGTGTGAGAAGCTGCATCGTAATACTGACTGTAGGGTTGTAACGACCAATGTATTTTTTAAAGCTTTACGAGGTAAAGACTGGGAATCTTCAAAAGACATTGGTAGCTCGGCCTATCCAATGTGCACGATTTGCTGATTCCCTAGTCGGAATAATGGACCTAGTGGGCTCGATAGCCCATAATAAAAAATCGACCCAGTGTGAAAAATGGATCTAGTGAGCTGGATGGCCATAGTCTCAATAATTCCAAAACAGGTTTCTTTATGGTAATGCGTTTCGTGAGACCGGAGATATAGGCTGCGAAACTTACTAATTTCTTGGAATGAGAAACAAAGGCAAAATCGGATAAAAAATGGACCAAGTGCGAAAAATGGACCTAGTGGTCTGGATAACCACAGCCTCAAGAATACCAAAACAGGTTTTGTTATGGTCGTGTGCTACGTGAGACTGGAGATATAGGCGGCGAAGCTAATTAATTTCTTGGAATGAGTAACAAAGGAAAAACGGACAACAAATGGACCTAGTGGGAAAAATTGACCTAGTGGTCTCGCCGTGCGTTATGTGGAACCGGGATATGGCGACGAAGCTATTTATTTTCTGCAAATGGCGCAACAAAAGTAAATTCGGATAAAATATGGACCTGGTGGTGGAAATGGATCTAGTGAACTGGATTGCCATCGTATCAAGGATTCCTAAGCAGTTTTCCTTACGATCGAGTTTTACTTGGGACCGGAGATATAGGCTTCGAAGCTAATTGATTTCTTCAAATGGGCAACAAAGGTTAATTTGGATAAAAGATGGACCTAGTGGGGAAAATGGACCTAGTGGGCTGGATAGCCATAGTCTCTAGAATTCCAAAACATGTTTTCTTACGATCAAGCTTTACTTGGGAGCCGAGATATAAACGACAAAGCTAATTGATGTCTTCAAATGAGAAACAAAGCCAAAATGAGATAAAAAATGGACCTGGTGAGAAAAATGACCAGGGGGCTGGATAGCCATTGTATCAAGGATTCCAAAGCAGTTTTCATTACAATCGAGTTTTACTTGGGAACCAAGATATAAGAGATAAAATTAATTGTTGTCTTCAAATGGGCAACAATGGCAAAATAGGGTAAAAATGGACCTAGTAGGAAAAATGGGCTTAGTGGGTTGGATAGCCATTGTGTCAATGATTCCAAAACAGTTTCCCTTACGACCGAGTTTTAATTGTGACCGGAGATATAGGCGTCGAAGCTAATTGATTTTTTCAAATGGGCAACAAAGGTAAAATAGGGTAAAAAATGGACCTAGTGCGGAAAATGGACCTACTGTGCTGGATAGCCATAGTCTCAAGAATTCCAAAACAGGTTTCTTTATAGTCTTGTTTTACGTAGAACCGGAGATATGATAAAATACGCTATATTTTTACAAGTAAAAATTAAATTTTAGTTCATCGGACTTCAAAATATTAATAATTCTCATTGAGTTCATATGCGCTTATATGTATATATACAACAAAATGCAGTATTTTTGTAAGTTGAATTTTTTGGTAGATGACTTGCATTTTTTCTGAGTGGATGACTTGTGTGTTTTTGGTATATGACTTCCATTTTATTTGATAGATGACTTGCATTTTTCATTCATGACTTGTGTTTTTTGGTCGATGATTTTTGTCACCTATATCTGCATTTCTAAATAACGCCGGACCCCAAAGAAACCCGGTTTGGAAACGTGGATACCATGGCTACTGACACAGGCAGGGATGGGAAATTGATCTTCACAAATTGTACTAACTTTCACAAAAAATTGTACTTTTTTCTGCCCGATTGTACTAAATTCATTTTTTTTTTTCTTTTTTGAACTTTTTTATTAAAAATTAAATAAAAATATAAATGACAATTCATTTTACATATATTTATGTACATAGAGTGAGGTGCACAAATTAATACATGTTTGTATTTTGGACGCTTTTTATTGAATAAAACTAAAAGTAATAAAGAAAACTTCAAAAGTTAGAAATCATCAAGCCCTAAGAAAAAAACGAACAAAGCAAAATTAACTCGCATGTATTTAATTTTGCAAGTGTCCATTTTATGATATGTTTGCAAAAACGAAATCAAAAACTATCGTTATTTTTTCATGTTTTTGCACTACTTTGACTTTTTAAGAAAATATTAGTTTAATATTAATTACTTAATCTCGTTGAGCGAATATGTTTTGCAACTTATCGAACAAAAATCAATTTCTACTAAAAAATGAAGAAACAACTGAAGATAGTACTGTAGCTTTGTCTGGAAGCGACCGTTCTACCAGGGACATTTGTAAACAACTTGGAGTTAGTCAGTCAGTACGAAAAACGGTCCAAAAACGGTCTGTTGTTCCCTAGCGTCAAGACAGACGTCGTAAAAAACTACTAACGAATGCGGATGCTCGTTTCATGCTAACAACAATTAAAAGGAACACATTTTTAACATCCAAAGGAGCTTTTTGACAATCGGGAAAACCGTTAGTCGATGGACGGCAAGTAGAGCTCTTAAAGAAAAAACCTGCACTTTCGGCTAAAAATGGCACTATTAAAGTTTACAAGAAAACACAGAAATTGGACAAAGTCCCGACCTCAATCCAATTGAGAATTTGTGGTCACTCGCGATGAGATGGTTGGGACAGTACTGATCAGCCCCAACCAATTTAGGTGAGCTTTGGCAACGGAGTCATCAGGAATGGACAAATATTTCGAAAGAAATTATAGAGAATTTGGTAGAGAGCATGCTAAGTCGCGTAAATGAGGTTTTACATAACAAGGGTCTTTGGACTAAATATTAAAAATACTCGTATTCCCTAAAATTTTGGAATTGAGTACATCCGAGTTATTTTCCTCTTCATTGTTTTTTTCTTAGAATTTGATCAGAAATTTATCGGAAATTTTATCGGAAATTTATATTATTTTGTTAAGTACAAAATAACACTTTTATTTTTATGCAATTAAAATTGCTCAGAGTACAAACATATACTCATTTGTACACTCCACTGTATATGCGTAAAAAACATAAAATTTAACAAAAAAGTACATTGCAGTTTCTTTGTACTAAGTACTTGTATATATAATAGGTAAACTTAACAACTTACTTTAATACTTAACTATAAAGGAATACAAAAGTTTATCAATTCTAAATTTTAAATCACTATTTATGATTCATTTTTTGCTAGCAAACTATCTGTTATTTCAAAATTGTAGCAACACGAATTAAATGACTTCAATAAATCCCTTGTTTGGATTAAATTGGAGACAGTCGAAGCAAACAGTCTATTTCTCCCTTTGTAGGGAGGGATTAGGGAAAATTTTTAAATAGTGCTAAATAAGTCATTGAGGTGCTATGGTGTTTTTAACTTCCAAATAGTGCTAAAAAAAGTACAATTGTACCAACTTTTCCATCCCTGGACACAGGTCCATTTTGTATCCTATTCAACCGATTAATATATCTTTTTGCTTCACGTTTTTCCAGCACATTTGAAGAAAACAATTAGCTTTGTCGGCGGATGCTAAGGCTACCAACTGGAACTGGAATGGCTTGAAATCCTTAATCCAATGGCACCATACACACCTAGTTTAAAAGTGAGTAAGTGAAAACACATTAGTTTTTACTGTTTACTTTTATAAAACAGTTTTTATTCAAAGTGTGGTCAGTTTTTTTTTATCAAAAAGCAAAAATCGTGTTCTTGATACATGAAAACGTCAAGTCGACGATCAATCGTCACATATGGCATCATTGATTATAACATCAGTATTTTTGTATGTAAGTGTAAGAGGTTTTCTAGTTTTTTTATAGCTTTAAGAGCTAAAGGCTGGGAATCTTCAAATGGCATTGGTAGCCCGGCCTAGCCAATGTGCACGATTCGCCGCAAGACTTGCTCTCGGCTTGCTAAGCACCTATGTACTAAACCCAACCTTGTTCGTCACACTTCCAACCAGTCGTCGCCCCCGTGACCACAATCAAGCATTACTTCAGGCGAGTGGAAATTCAGCGAGTGTTGCCTTCCAATTCTGCGTTCCCTGGGTTCTTATTGTCCTATCCAGACAATTTCGCTGGTTATTGTAACTCTAGCAAGTACAGAAAATATGTTCCGCCGTTTCCCTTTCATTCCGGCATTCTAGGCATGCTTCATCCATGTCGTGACTAAACTTATAGCGGTATGCTCTATAACATCCATGGCCGGCTACCAACTATGTCCGGTGAAAGTTCACCTGGCCGTGTTTTCTTTTGGTCCATTCGACTATACTCGGTATGAGTCTGAAGGTCCATCTTCCGTGGGTGGAATTGGAATAGTCTTGCTGATATTTGTCCATGGTATCATCAGCGAATTGAACGGGGTTCGATAGATCTGTTTCCCTCCTTGTATCAGGTTTTTTCCTCTCCACTATTAGCTGCAGGGCCATCATCTCCGCAATCACCAATGCTGCATCAGTAGGAAGATAAAGTTGCCTTGAGAGCGGATCTCTTGTAGATTGAATACACTCCTGTTTTGTAGATCCTCTTATCCATAGCCTCAGCAATCGATGTCCCTACTTTCATCAGCAAATATCTCTTCTGGTTTGGGTCTCCTAGGTTTCGAGCAAGTGTGCATGTTGTCGCCGCACATTTCCACCGATATAATTCAGATGGAAGTCGCCGTAGTCTAGTAGGTAGTGTGTTGGCTTATTAGACGTAAAGCCAGTGTTCGAGCCCCAGGCCAGACATCAAGACAAAATACAAAAAGTATTTCTTCGGCGACTTCCTCTCAGCAGATTTCTGGCAAAAACTATGAGATTAAATAAAATTGCCATGAAAAACGTTTCTCAAAAAATCTGTCGTTCGGAGTCGACTTTAAACTGTAGGTTCCACCACTCATGTATAAAATGAACACACACAACATAAGTGGTGTGAGAAACTAGGACGTTGTACAATGGGTCAATTCGACCTCCCGGTAATGTACTTGTCTCAATTGCCACGTACACGTCCTCTAACCTAACCGAAACTAACCTACGTCAGATGTTTCCTAAACGTGCGCCTGTTGTCAATCATTATTCAAAGGTACCTAATTGCTTGGTTCGATGTTATGGGCTAGTGGCCTACCGTTATGATAACAATTCCATCTTCTTCCTACAGCTTATAAATAGAACATACGTTTTGTGAACAGCAAGTTTGAAACCTATTCCCGTGATCCAGTTTTTGACCATGCCCACCGCAGCGTATATACAGTGGTGGCCTTATAATTAGAAACGACTTACACAACATGCTTGTTTGTTAATTTGTTTTACAGTTTTCACTGTGTACTTTTGTGTTCGGAGGACGTCTTACATACGTTTTTCCATCAGATTGGAACAAATTAAACTTAGATTCGTCACTCCAGAGAACTCTGTTCCAGAAACATTGTTTCTAATTATAAGGCCACCACTGTATATATGTATGTACGTGTGTATGTATACTTATCAATAATTTTAAATGCTAATGTGTAGGGTGTATAGAATAAAATTTTCAATAAAATTTCTTTTTATATTTCTTTAATGCACTTCCGGGCTATTCGGACATTATATGTATTTCAGGGCACTTTATTCAACAGCCATAACCGTAATTCATAAATAAAATGTTCAATCAATAACTACAAATATTTGCTACCAACAAACTTTCCGAGTTTTTTCTTCTTTCTTTTCCAACAACTACTGAGTTTCGGGCAACAAAAATCATTTAAAAAAATGTTAACTGAACTGTGAGTCTGTATGTAAAAATAAAGTCTAAGAAATGAAAAAGTATCCGTAAAATATTGGTTTAAGTATGTTGGTAATAGTGGCAGTAGGGATAGTAAAGAAAAAAAGGAGTAACAAGCTATACTACGTACGTACTACACGACGTTGTGCGTTGTGTTTTGTAAAATATTATCAAAACAGCTTGTGTTAAGTGGTTGTCGGAATTCTATGTTTCAATAAGTAGTCCTTAATAGCGCCATATTTCAAGACACCACAGTAACACATTAGCTGATGTGACTCACATAATGTACTCATGTGCCTGCACAGCCGCCGCCACATGTACACATTGGCGCGGAACTTGGTATATAAGTTAGTTGGGTCTCTGCTTCTAGGATAAAATAGGAACTGAAAATAAACTAAAAAATTCCAAAGATTTTTTGTATTTAAAAACACAAAAACAAAAAAAATCGAGAGAGAAAAAACAACCTCAGCGAACTCTTTTTCCTGTGCAAAGGCGCATAAAGAATGTTCAAGTTCAGTTGGTATACATTATTGTTCAGTATTTAAGCGCCGTGGTTTAAGAAGGTACATATTTAAGTATCCTACTAGGAAGGTGGATAGGAAAGTGTTGCATTGTAACATTAATAGACGTGCATACGTTTTATTCCAGAATGTTTTTCTTGGTACTTTAGGTTTAGGTCGGAGTGGTAGCTCTGATATCACAATCTCACTTGAGCACGCATAGCGGCCCGTTGTGATGCCACGGGTGAACGCAGTCCCTGTAATGTCCAAGTTCAACCAAAATCAGGGAAGAGGAAGAAGTTGGTCAGCGCAAGGGCTGTACTTTTTGGTACTTTGTTCCACCGAATTTATTTTTAAATGAGATTTCCGGCAAATGTCCACAGCAACAGTCGATTAAACCAATATTCGATTACTTTTTCAAATAATTCTGATCGCAACGCGTCAATGACGGCTTGAATTTTGGTTCCCAATGCTTGAGGAGTTGCTGGTTTGTTGGAATAACCCAATGATTTAACAGAGGCCGCAAAAAATAATCCTGATGCTCTGCCACAAGACCGCTCTTAGATAGCATGACGGATACCTAAAATCTCTTTCCAACAAAAGCTTAGTTTACCTCAAAGAGTTTGAGAAGAGTCTTTCACTCTCTTTATGTCCCCCTTTGGCTGAGTATACTATTTCAAGCATCTCTTCCTAATGCATGGAAAGGTTCTGCTGCCATTAAAAACGTGAAAGCTTTCCTGATCGCAATCTGCTACATAATCCGAGACTCAGCAAAGGATGACATCATTTGCCTTTCGAGCTTTTCCAGACAGTCCCTTACTATCCTGAGGTATCAAATCTCACAAGCAAGGATGCCATAGCCAGTTGTCCCCAAATTGTAGGGCAAGTTTCGGAGTCGTTTTGCAACCAAATAACGCAGATGATCTTAGAAAACAAAACTTCAGTAGGTTTAGGTCGATAGCGCTCCCTATTCACCTCACCATAATGGCAGCTCCATTTCGAAACAAATAAGGGTCGTGTACCGCGCTGGTTTGGTGGAATTTGGTCAGGTACAAGAATGCGCTTAGTTGTGAGCTTCGGTACTCAAAGCTATCATTTCGATCTAACCTAACCTAACTGCACTGGCATGTAAACCGCACCAAAGAGTTAATTCCAATGGAAGAAATAGAAATTCGTTTACGGCTTGAGAATTGTCTTCGAAAACTGAAGAAATTTTTTATTGATTTGAAAGACACCTATTGATGCCCTTATTTGTGGTATACAAAATTCTTGAAATATTCAGTGCAACTTCGCTTGAATTCATCCAAAATATTAAAATTTGCATGACTTTGGTGCATAAATCAGTCTGAATTTGATCGTTGGACGTATGTAGTTTGTGCCTTATTCATACGCATTTGCGGCTTAAGAAAAGCTTACAAGAAAAAGAGTAACGTAGTCAAATCATACGATTCTGATGGCCAGTATATATCACTTCTACGTGAGGATTTGTGGAGATATCCTTTGTTCAGAATTTTGAATATAGCATAGGCTATTGTCGCCGTAGTCTAGTAGGTAGTGTGTTGGCTTATTAGATGTAAAGCAAAATACAAAAAGTATTTTTTCGGCGACTTCCTCTCAGCAGATTTCTGGCAGAAACTCTGAGAGTAAATAAAATTGCCATGAAAAGTTTCTCAAAAATCTGTCGTTCGGATTGACTTTAAACTGTAGGTCTCGCCACTCATGTATAAAATTAACACACACAACATAAGTGGTGTGATAAACTAGGTCGTAATCCTGTCTGAAGGGTTGTAATGACCAATTATGTGTGTTATGTGCATAGGCTGTCCTGTTGAAACCGCATGGCGTTGATGTACAGGTCATCCAATTCAGGCCAAAAGAAGTTGTTTATTATCATTCAATAGCATTTGCCGTTGACAGTATTAACCCATAAATTCTATACCAAACAGTGACTTTTTCGGAATGCATTGTAATCTCTTGGATTCCATGTAGGCTGGTTTCGTTTCAAATTCACGAATTTTATTCACTCACATACTCATTCATCAAGAAATAGGCCTCTGCGCTGAAGTTGGTTTTTCAATAAAAATTAGAGTCTTAACGATTGATCGAGCTTTGCCAAGAAGTGGTCTATGAAATGGCAAGTTCTTAAGAACGGCGTGAATCGGATTCTCATGCACTCTCTTCCGTAGAACAGTAATGTTTTCGAACGATCTTGCTTTTCATTGACGTACGTATGTTTTCTGATCGTGTACTAGTCAGTGGTCTTGAATTTATCCACCATATTATGAAAAATCAAGGCGATTGGACGATTATTGCAATCGAAAAATGATTGAAGTAAGCTGTACGTTATATTTCATTATTTGCACGTATTGTTAAATGCTCTATCCGTCCATGGTCGTTTGGCAAAAAAGGCTGAATAATTTAAAACTAATTTGACGGATACGGGGCTTCAAGAAGTCAACGTGTTTGAAGATCCGATATTTTGCTTACTTTCTGTATTATCAGTACTTATCACACAATCTTCGTGCTTAGCTACGTCCACATATTTGTTTTTTTTTACTTTCTCCAATATGATTCAATAATGGGTGTATAAATCTACACGTTAAGAAATTTTTCTTGTAATTATATTTGAGACATATTACTTCGTCTTTGTGATAAATTAGGTTATGTATATCAAATTGTGCAGCTGCTTCCAAATACATAGCTCACTTGGACGCTACAGTCTCATTGGAGTACTGATTGTACATATTCCGTCATTTGTCTATAACTCATGGCTGGATAAATTGAATTCTGTGAAAAATTTGGATGCCAAAAAATCCTTCTATGTTCTCAGTCATCAGGCAATGAAGTTGATGTTGTGTTGCCAATGAGGCAATGGAGCTGAGCTCCATAGAGCTTAAAAATCTAGAAGTTCATCCTAAAATTCTTACTAACTAAATGATGCACTGAATGTACTTCTGAACCTGGAACAGTGATAAAAGGTACGTAATTATGTAGATGGTAGTGTTTAATAACTCTCAGAGAACGTTGTCCAAATATTTACAAACGGATCCAGATCACACGACAAATATGGATGGGGTCCCTTAAACTATTCTATAGCTCTAGTACAATAAAGACTGTCACTTTGCTAATACGGATGTACGCAAATTTAACCGACAGCAAAGCTCCAATAAAACCTTAGAGAGTATATGTACACCACGTTTAAAATGGGCCAAATATGTCCGATGTTTCGGGAAGAAATAGTAACAGCTTCCAAGGTTACTCTCATAGCCATGGGGACATTGAAAATATTCACAAAGCCAATTCATTTACAAGGGCTGGTACAACACAAAATACGGATGAATTTATTCGTGAAATTGTCATTCCTCTGCAAAGGAGCAAACAAATAGTGTCACAAACAATCTTCGATCATTTGGAAGATGAAGGTGAGATGTAATGAACCCACTTTCAGAGAGACTAGAGTGATTTGGTGTGTTATGGTTATAGAAAGCACAAATTTTGCCTTAATCCCGACTAGAGTCTATTTTTGAAATATCATAGCATTTGCAACATGAAACTGGCCTCTGGAATAGCTTTCAAATTCGTCTACTCATTCACCATAACAACAAACTTCCTAGCTTCTTACGCCACTTATGGTGTCTGTGCTAATCCTATAAATGACTGGAGGAATCTACAGTTTAAAGTTGACTCTTAACGGCAAACTTTTAAGAAACTTTTCATGGCAATTGTATTCACTCTGAGAGTTCTTGCCAGAAGAAATATTTTCACCGAAGAAATATTTTCTCATATTACGTTTTATTGGAGATATCTGACCTACGGTTTGAACTGTGACCTCGCGTCCAATAAGCCAACACACTACCTACAACGACTAGAGCATAAGCATACGTATAGGGAATGAATATGAGCTCGAAGGTAGTCTGCGTCTTTTAAATAGGCCTTTAACTTTAGCTGTCCCCAGGAGAAAGGCCCATTTATTGTAGAGAAAAAATTGTGTACATCTCTAATTGGGGCCATAGTCTGGGCAGGAGCGGCAAATTTTAAAGCACCTTAGGTGGAGTTGGAAATTTGACTGCATTGGCACAACTGAGGCACTGAAAACCAGTCATAGGCGACACTAGAGGCTCTTTTAGTTTAAAACTAGTTCCACATGTTTAGGTTAATTAGTGGCAGGTCTAATGGAAGAGTGTCCAGAGACCTCTTGAGCTGATAGACCGATTAGTTGTTAACCGTGCTCAGCAAAATTTTTATAGAATGTGTGCTAGAACGGATGGGTCAAGGACAGATGGTGGTAAGAATGCTGAAGTATTCCAAGTGGACATACATACATAATTGGTCATTACAATCCTTCCCTCAGGCTATGCTGAGTGTATTATTTTTATAAATGAGAGACGGGACCTGCACTTTAACGTCGAATACGAAGGACGAGTTTGAGAAATTTTTCATTGAATATTTTATTTACTCTAAAAGCTTTGTCAAAAGACCGGTGAGAGAAAATCTCAAATATTTTTCTGTTTTTTTAGTTTTGTACGAGATGTCTGAGCTGGAGTTTGATGAACGGGCTCTCATCTCTAATAAGCCAGGGCGCTTGCAACTGAACTAGGAGACTTTACGTTGCAGCTCGTTTCAAGTGTGAGAGGTAATGATCAGAAGGCCTCATGAGTAGATTGAGTAGCTGATATTACTCTTGCTAACTGTGCCCCGATGAGAACTTTTACGCGAGGGATTATTGTATTCTATATGGATGGGTTAAGGACAGATAGTGGTATGGAGGGTTAAGGACAGATAGTGGACTGGAGGCTTAAGCACTTCAAGCGAAAGTTTAGTTATTAAAAGATGTGTTCAGTTCAACTTTGTTAGGAAATACGGAGAACGGGATATGCTAATACCCCGGCGTAAGGGAAGTTATATTAATAGATTGGCTTCCCTCAAGTCAGACAGGTTTGAGAAACCTTAACCTTATGCCGCGAGAATGCATAGGCAAGAGGTAGTTCGTGCAGATCATATGCTTCCAAGAGAGTTTAAGAAAACTAATATTTTTGACGGTGTATATGGAAAAAGAGTTTTAGCCATCAGTTTCAGAATAAATGCTTAGACATAAACAATAACAAATGCTCACACATAGAATTTTGTTTTGTGCCATTACCAATACATGATTAAGGAAAACAAAAATAAGATGAAAAGAAACATAAAAACGGAAGACTTTTTAGACGAATCCAATGAAAATCGAAAAATAAAGAAAATAAAAAAAATATTGTAATAAGAAGCAGCATAAAACTTGTGTAAGGCTTAAGTTTTATGGTACTTTAAATGGCGCAAACGGAAACAGTAGCATTAAATCAAATGATGACTGCCTCCATATACGAGTTTAGTTTCAACCCGAAATTTAGTTTCATACAACCATACAACCAACAACAGCAAGCGATCTATTTTCAGTGTTTCAGTTCATTGAAAGGATATGCAATATCCGGTTGGGTTCTCGCTTTTATTTTACAAAACTTCTCATTTATTCAACAACAGCACAAATGAACAAAAATAAATAAATTACAAGCAAAGAAAAGCCAATACCGCCCCCCCCCCCTCTCCTGCCTTCAGAAAAGAACCGAAAAATATACTTCGAAATAAGCCAGTGACCGCTTAAAATAAAGAAGGAGTTTAGAAGTTTAGAGAAAGATACCAGAGAGCTACAGAATAAGGACAAGACACATGTGTGTTCAACTCTAATGTTTTATTTTTTTCTTTTCAAATACAATACATTTTGGCCTTTAACTGATGTTGGCCATCATTTATTTGTAAATAAATGCTGTCTGCCAGGAAATAAATTTCCAGCCACTAAATAACCGTCTACTGGAATAGGAAAAAACAACAGAAATCGAATGTATAGAGCCCCCCCCCTTAACATATTTTATTTACTTACTACTGGGCTAATAAGTAAGTCCTTTTGTTGCTTTTCTTTTATTATTTTTTGTTCTTTTTTGACGGTGTTATTGGGTTCCTGTTGTAAAATTTATGTTACATTTTATGCGATATTGACTCAAAAAAATAATCATAAAAATGAAAGTGTTTCCGTTTGTTTTTATTTCAACACAGAGACACACAGAGAGAGAGACTGAGAGCATAACATAAAAATTAAATACAAATAAATAAATTACACATAGAAATTATCGTAGCAATTTGCTGTATTACACCCATTAAACAGGGCAGAATGGACAATAATTTTTAAATGTTCTGCAAAATAATTTGGGAGTGGCTTTCTAATGGACTTCAGATGCAATATTGTATCTGTAGTTAAGCAGGTTATCAATCGGTCACTAAAATATTTTTTATTCTTATTACTGTCATCATATTAATGCGTTATAGCCACCACAATCTATCCTGCAAGCCTATGCTCTGAGAAACTTCAAGACGTTAATCGGATTCAACAAGAAACAATTTCTTGCCAGCACCCAATACTCTACAAGATGTATCCTTGTGGGATGCAATAAAGCCGCACAGGTTCCCAGTACGTGTTCTGATGCTTTATTTTTAAATAGTCAAAGAGTAGACATATTGGGTTCGAGACGATCCTATTATAATCAAGTGTGCAGTGCCCTATCAAAAGACCGCTTGGGGATAGTGTAACGCATACCTACAATCTCTTTCTATTGTAAATACCCAATAAAAGTTTAGATTGCTTCAAACCCATTTAGTTTGAGAGGAGTCTTTGACCCTTTCTTTATACTCTTTCGCTGAGCATACTATTTCAAATATCTTTTCCCAAAGCATGGCAAGATTCTGGTGCCATTAGCAACATGAAAGCTACCCTGAAATTCATACATACATTATTGGTCATTACAACCCTTTAGTCAGGATTACGACCTAGTTTCTCAACACAACTTATATTGTGTGCGTTAATTTTTATACATGAGTGGTGGGACCTACAGTTTAAAGTCGACTACGAACAACAGATTTTTTGAGAAACTTTTCATGGCAATTTTATTTCTTCTCAGAGTTTTTGAAAGAAATCTGCTGAGAGGAAGTCGCCGAAGAAATATTTTCTCATATTTTTCGTTTTGATGTCTGACCTGAGGCTTGAACTTGGGCCTTGCGTCTAATAAGCCAACATACTACCTACTAGACTACGGCCGTTTACTAATCTAGGGTTGTTCTGGGTTAATGTGACGCATACTTAAAATCTCTTTCTATTGTAAATACACAACAAAAGTTTAGATTGCTTCAAACCCGTATGGTAGAAGAAGAGTCTTTGACACTCTCTCTCTATGCTCTTTCGCTGAGTATACTATTTCAAGCATCTTTTCCCAATGCATGGAAAGATTCTGGTGAAATTAGCAACATGAAAGCTCCCTGAGATTCCCAGACAGTACCATACCATTTGCACCTCGTATGAAGTAATAAAAGCCGTGTACTCAGATGATGGCCTAATTAATAGAGAGCATTCCTTTATTTCCTTCTTTATCCATTCTGTCCGAATACAATTCAAGACACCATTCGACGGCATAGGCTTATGCTTGGAAGAGACTTGCAAGTATCTCCAGGGTATCGAAATATTTCAACCTTCGCAATAAATATTCTTGCTGCCCAGTTTTTGTTCTTGAACTATCCTAATAATACAGTCTTGTCTCTCTCTATCTCCCTTAAAATATTGGGTCTTCCAACAAGGATTACAGAGCTTTGACAGTTGATAAGAGCAATTTTATTCGACATATTTTTGAAATCCATGAGCAAATATATCATTCTGCTCGATCAACGTTCATCGAAAAATCGTATTCATTGAGCGATGAAGCCCTTTCCTGGGTGAATGTGTATGTAAACAAAATTTTTGAATTGAGGATGATACCAATCCACATTACATGTAAGAGCATCTAAAATGTATCCCGAAAAAGCCACTGTTTTTGAGGATTTTGGGTTGGCGGCGTCGTTGGTTCATATTTCTTTAAGACCGCAGTTGGCCCGGTTATTACTGGCAACTGCAAGTGATATAAGTCGATGATTACAAACGGCGTTTAATGCTACATTTGATGACCTGTAAACCACCTACATATGGTTTCAACAGGATGATTCTACGTGCTACACATCTCATGGTACGTTGGATATTCTGTTCGCACGATTTGAGAGCATGGTCGTGGAGGAAATGTGAATTGGCCATCAAGACCGTTTGATTTGTTTCCATTGGACAAGTGTATGCAAATAAGCCACAAAGCCAACATAACCCATGGCTTCGGTCAAATTCAATCTGATTTATGCACCAGGATCATGGAGACTGAACATTATGAATACACTGCAATCAGAGAAGGTGTGGTGAACATTAGAACAAGATTTATATTCCACAAATAATGGCATGAACAGGTATTTCAAATAAATAGAAAATTTCGAATTTTATTTGCTTTATTTGATTGAAGTCGCCGTAGTCTAGTAGGTAGTGTGTCGGCTTATTAGATGTAAAGCCTGGGTTCCTATCCCAGGTCAGGCATTTAAAAGAAATATGAAAAAAAATATTTCTTCGGCGATTTCCTCTCAGCAGGTTTCTGGCAAAAACTCTGAGAGTAAATAAACCTGCCATGAAAAAGTTTCTCAGAAATCTGTCGTTCGGAGTCGACATTAAAATGTAGGTCCCGCCACTCACGTATGCAATTAACGCACACAATACGTGTGTTGTGAGGAGCTAGGCCGTAATCCTGATTAAAGGGTTGTAAGGGCCAATTATGTATGTATGTATGCATGTATTTGATTGTAAATATAGGAAATGCTTAATAAAGGACCCTTTAGAAATACCTCCACAATTGGTCCTCGATTGTTTCGTAATAAACTTGTTTGTATTTTAACTCAAAATCTCAAGAGTCTATGCCATGTTAAAGGTTTTCTATTTTCTTAGGAGGGTTCCTTCTGAAGGTCATTAAATGTGTTCAGATCCACTATTAGTTTTAATATTAAATCAATATTGATTGCTTCTAGTATAGCTTTGTCCCTAAACTGGCTGTTCGTATTGATATAAAGGCTCCAGTCATATGGAATGATTAAAGGCAAATGAAGTCACCGTAGTCTAGAAGGTAAGGTGTTGACTTATTAGACGTAAGGCTGCGGTTCATGTCAGACATCTCGAACAAAACGAAATACAAAAAAATATTTCTATGGCGTCATCCTCTCAGCAAATTTCTTGCAAAAACTCTGTGAGAGTAAATAAAATTGCCATGAAAAAGTTTCTCAAAAATCTGTAGTTCGGAGTAGACCTTAAGCTATAGGTCCCGCCACTCATGTATAAAAAATTGACACGCACAACATAAGTGGCGTGAAAAACTAGATCGTAATCCTGACTGAAGAGATGTAATGACCACAGTTGTGAATCGACTTTGATCGATTTTGTTATCAATAATCTAAAGATGCCTTGAAGGCAGAGGCATATTACCAGTACACATCACTACCACGGATAAACTAAAGAAAAAACAAAAAAATATTACAAACAAATATCCATAAAATCCCTTTTTTTGTTAAGTGATAAACTTACAACAAAACACCATCCACTATAAAATCTGATGTTCCAACTAGACAACATGAATGAATTTTGCTCATCACTGAACAGAATACACAATAAAAACTTTCCAGACAGTTTCCTTTCCTTTCTCGCAAGGCAAAAAAACCTACCCAAAAAGGCTTAAAACAAAAACAAAAAAATTCTTCATTCATGTTAATGAAATGAACAAGACCAGCTACAAAGTAAAATTAAAACAACTTGTAATGATTTGAGGAATGTTTACAAAATAAAACAAAACGAAGAAGAAGAAGAAGAAGAGGAAAAATTAAAGGGTTTTTGATCAACACTTAATATGATGAAGATTTTAATGAGTTTCGAAAATAGTTTCCATCCAACAAACAATCAAAAGACAATGAAACAAACTCTGAAGAAAAGTTTGGGAGAAGGGTTTGAAGTTAATTATTTAGTAGACTAAAGGGTTTCTGTCTTGTCTGTTTCATTTCAAATTCAAGATGAAATGAAGTTTGTTTGTGTTGAAATGTTGTTTTCATAGGTCATAGGTTAAAGAGTTAAGTGTCAATATATTATTCATCTTTAATGGGAGAAATTTTAAACACAAAATGGAATTTGTTTTGACTTTTATAACTCCGGGTAATTTTATGTTGCCTTCTATGTGCAATTCTGATGCAACTTAATGCGTAGTGATCGCACACGCATATATAATTGGCCATTACAACCCTTCAGTCAGGATTATGTACGTTATGTATGCTTTGTAGGCGGGACTCCGAAAGATAGATTTTTCTGAGAAACTTTTCGTGAAAATTTCGTTTTCTCTCAGAATTTTTGCCAGAAATCTGCGGAGAGCAAGTTGCCGTAAAAACATTTTTTTCATAGTTCGTTTTGTTGCAGATGTCTGCACTGGGATTTCAATCGTGGCCTCTAGTCAAATAAGCCAACACACTACCTACTAGTCTACGACGACTTTTAAGCTTATGTTTGGAAAATTCTCGCGTGTTTCCCCCCATGATCTAGGGGTATTTAAATCTGGAACCCGACACCAATATCTGTCCTCGACCTATCCATGTCTTCGGAAACTATTTTGCCTCCAATACTTTTCTGAACGATTAACACTCTGAGGATGGCCCCTGGTGTATTGTGTAGGAAGTAGGAAAAGGAAGGAGGAAAGAGGGAAATTATACCACTTATTATTATTACACAGTTCCTTTGCGAAGTATTTACCAAACTCATGAAGTTTTCTGGTTTTATCCGGAGGCCCACAATCTCACTGATGAGTCGGGCTCCAATTGTCCTTAGCCGTGGACCTCACTGTCAAGTTTAACGTTCTTAAATCGAACTGAGTCACCAGTATCATTGTAGACTCATTAGATCTACTTCTGTGGATGTGAGTTTTGTTAGAAAGTCGCCGTAGTCTAATATGTAGTGTGTTGGCTTATTAGACGTAAAGCCCGGGTTCGTATCACAGATCAGGCATCAAAGCGAAATATGAAAAAAAATATTTCTTCGGCGATTTCATCTCAGCAGGTTTCTGGCAAAAACTCTGAGAGTAAATAAACCTGCCATGAAAAAGTTTCTCAAAAATCTCTTGTTCGGAGTCGATGTTAAACGGTAGGTCCCGCCACTCACGTATAAAATTAACACTCACAACATGGGTGGTGTGAGAAAGCTATGTCGTAATCCTGACTGAAGGGTTGTAATGACCAATTATGTATGTATGTATGTATGTAATAAGGCAACCAGCGGCTCATTTTTAGCGACGGTAGTTGGAAAATCATTATATTCAATGATGTTGTAACTCTAGCTGGGATCTACGAATCCAAATTAGGCACATCAAAGGTCATATTGCATGTAATCGATATCTAAAAAGAGAAAATCGAGAAGTTCTTTGAAGCATGATTTTCGATTATCACATGGGCTCTGCTTGCAAATGATTTGCATGATGTTTACTTAGAATTTTCCCCTTTAATTTGTGCACATGGTTACCTTAAAAAAGTGAGATTTTCCTCTACTAGATCGGGAAATTCCTAGTCGGCTGTGAACGTAGTGTCCACATATGTATGAACATACCGTTACACAGAAGATAGGGTATACTTTTAGGTAACATCAACAATATTTTAGGTCCTTCGGATCTAGGCCTAGGTCCTTCGGATCTAAAATTATTCTCGATTTGTTATGCTTGTCTTTAAACTTACTTTTCAGCCAAAAATTTAAGTCCATTTTTTATTTATTTAAGGTCACTACTTGCTTTAATAACTCTTTTCCTTCTAAGCAGCTGGCAATATGTAACTGTATTGGTTTGATTCCATTAAAATACATACAAATGTACCATATTTGCACACGTACTCCCTTTAGAAATG
The DNA here is from genome assembly GCA_936449025.2 of Sarcophaga subvicina. Classification (NCBI taxonomy): domain Eukaryota; kingdom Metazoa; phylum Arthropoda; class Insecta; order Diptera; family Sarcophagidae; genus Sarcophaga; species Sarcophaga subvicina. The sequence goes on along the minus strand of OW388083.2, from coordinate 14,672,505 downwards.
TAGAGTGATTGTGTTACTTGTCAACGACACACTCATGTACAAATTTAATTGATTTCTAACCCCATGCAATGTATTTATTTGTAAATGTCGGTATTCATTGAGAGTGTATATATAAACTAGTGCTTAAGTATGTGTGTGATGTTTAAACATGTATGTAAATATGTATGTTTATATAGAGCAGTAGGTACCTTCCACTTCTTATAGAAATTCACTTGAATTTCAATTTCCTAGCGCCTGCTTTACCACACTCTTTGGCTTTTATTAATACCTCCCTAATGTATGCTACAAAATATTTGTTACAATTGTATTGTGATCGTGTTGCTTTGCAGGTATGCATGTACGGTTGTATTAATATTTGCTTAAATAGCTGTGGGGGTCTCACAACCAGCATTGGTGACGTTCTCGTAATTGTTAACACAATATTGTATTCGGATTATTGTATTATAATACAAAAAAACAAGCAGCGAATACAAGTTGAATAGTAAATGGCTTGTAAATACAATTGCTAAAGAGTTTGTTTCTGGTTTTTTTTTTTTGTTTTGGTTTTAAAAGAATTTCTCTTTTATTTTCATCTTTTAAAATTGACAGGATACTTTGGGGTTTTGATTTGGATTAAAGCAGCTTAAAATTAAATTTTCCCGTAATAAATGAAATAAGTAAACAATTGAAAATATGTTATAGGATTGTAAAGGGTTTTCTTATTATAAACGGCTTTATGGAGCTTAGCATACATAATAACATATATACGTACACAGACAAGACAGACATACGTACCAGAGTTGCAGCAATGAGTATTCAAAACGGTGAGTAGATTCGCATCATACTTATAATTACTGATACTTATACGCATTCATACTTATTTTAATATCATACTCATACTACTCATATTCAAAGTTTGAAGTACTCATGGTATTCGTACTTAACAATACGCATGATGTTATTGATTTCGACTCTCCACGACTCATCGTATACACGAATCACAAAATAAGTATGATTCGCGTACGAGCACTACAATACTCACAAGAAGGTTGTGTATTTGCTCTGCTTGCTGTCTTTGTCTGTTTTGTTTATGTGTCTTTCTTCTTTCTTTGTAAATGCAACAACAACTAAGACTGTAAATTTATGAGTATTATAAGAGTATTTTTTCTAAATTTATGAATCTGAATGAGTAGGCGTATGAATCAAACATATTTCGAATGTTATGAGTTTGATGTCAACGTTGTACTCATACTCATTTCAACTTGTACTTATAAATCCAAGTTGTATTGAGTACGAATGAATCAGAGTAGTTGGATTACAATTCTGTTGACTCACTCATACTCAAAATTTCATGAGTACTTATGAGTAGCGAAAAAGCGATTCATTGCTGATCTCTGATACGTACACAGACTAACATTATTGGTCATAACAATCCTTTGTCAGATTACAACCTGGTTTCTGACTACATCCATATTGCGTGTCATAGTTAAGTAGGTAGTGTGTTGCTTATAAGACGAGAGCTCGTGGTTCAAACCCTGGCTAAGATAAAAATATATTTCTTTCGGCGACATCCTCTCAACAGTCTTTAAGCTAAAAGTCTGGAAGCAAATAAAATTGCCATGAAACGTTTCTCATAAAAAATCTGTCAGAGTTGACTTTAAGCTGTATGTTCGACCGCGCGATATGGGTAGTGTTCAAAGCTAAGTTCTAATCCTAACTAAAGCCTTGTAATGACCGATTAAGTAAGTAAGCGGGACTTAGAGCTTATCATTGAATCCCAACGAAATTTTTTATTCGTTTGAATGACGAATTGATGATAATATCCACCACAGCTTCTTTGGGCCTATAGCATTCGAAATGTTCAATTCTCCAGAATTTGACCGCTGTGGTTTGTAGCTGGCATACAACTACAACTCTAGAAATTGTCCCAAGAAAAAGTCTAATCGAGTCAATTTGCGCGAACGATCTCGGTGATCAGTACACATCAACTCCTTTTGATGTATCCAATTTGGCATGAGCTGCGTCATATCCGGGGGATATGGAAACAATGGTCTTCTTTTTATATCATTGCCAAGCTCGCAGGTATTTTGTGGATGACATTAACGGACATTTCTTTTCCTAATTCCCCTCCTTTTCCCTATCTCCTATATTATCGTCTCTCCTTTAGGATGTAGTACAATAGTTCAACTTGACCTCCGGGTACTGTACATACTTACCTCAATGGCTAGTACATGTCCTCTAACCTAAACCTACCAGGCATTACTCATCTAACAAAGGTAGATTTTAAATAAGTTTGGAGAAATACATACATGATACAGACTGTCTACGAATTTAGCTCACAACCAGCTGAGGAGGTGAGACTGTCCGTTTGGATAATGGCACGCTCAGCCATTGCACAGCATTTGAGACTGGCATATATTTTGCAAATATTGCTCGCCAGTCTTCATTTAAATCACATTCCATCGGAATGATAGAGGGTAGGATGGCCCTCCATTCTCAGACAATTCTTAGGGACTGTAGAGCCATTAGTCCTTCCTCTTTCTCACACTATGCTGGAATTTGGTCGGTAATGTCTTATTTAAGGCATCATAATAAGCGCACTTATGAGATTTAGTAGAAAGGACACTGCGGTGATTGCTTAACACCACTTTGAGGATAGGAAAGGAATATTGTAGTGAACGAACTGCTAGTGATGTTGGCTGTGGGCAATTATCTATAAGAAGGACATAATTTTTACAATTTCTTTCAGATTTGTGGACTCAATTTGGCACGGATCTGGAACTCACTGGTGATACTCAGTTTCTGAGACCTATTTGGGACACGACGTTATTGAGTTTGTAATAAATAGTTAGAACCCCAGATACAGGATGACTTATAAGGTCCGCAGAGCAGTATCATGTCCGTTTTGACATACGGAAACCTTTTATGGTGGGAGTTCTTTGACAAAACTTTCTAGAGTATATATTGTGACTCTAAGTATTGCAATCAGTAGCTTTGGATAGTTCCAGAACTAGAGAGAGAGAGAGAGAGAGTGATTGTGGTATACATAAATAAATGGTCAGGATTACGATCTAGCTTCTCATACCACTTACGTTGTGTGTGTTAATTTTATGCATGAGAGACGGGACCTACAGTTGAGAGTCGACTTCGAACGACAGATTTTTGAGAAATAAATTCATGCCAATTCTATTTTACTCTTGGAGTTTTTGCCAGAAATCTGATGTCGCCGAAAAAATCTTTTCTTTTTCGTATTTCGTTTCTGACCTGGGTTTTGAACCGAGACCTCTCGGGTTTTGAACCGAGACCTTCAGAGACCTTGTACTGAATTGTCTATCTTCCGGGATTAATAGCCCCTTCTTCTTATCTGTTTACTATCATACTGATCCACCGAAAATAATTTTCTTATTTGTTCGATGCTTGTTTTTTACTGAAAGGCGTGTCATGGAAGCTGGCTAGAGCCTCTCAACTCGCAATAATTACTTTTTAGTTTGTAATTATATTGTAAATAATAAAAATTAATAAATAAATGAATTAAATTAAGAATGCAAACAAAAAAAGCGCAATAAACTGAAGCCATGCTATGCTATTAATGTCAAGCAATTGAATAATTTTATCTGTAATCATTTATCGATAATAATTTCTGTTTGTTTCTTTTTCTGTAATTATTCCAAAAACTTCAATGATCCGATTGTAGCATAAGGGTCCTTATCAGATAAATAGCGAAAATCGAAATAAATAATATGCCATGACAGGAGTATAAATTTCCATAATATGGGCGACTATTTATTCGTGCTCAGAGAGCAAAAAAAAAATACTCATTATATGAGCAGGTACTCAAATCAAGTGTACTTTACATAAAATATTATATTGTATGGCATAATAATTCAATATTTTTGCTATCAACATACATACGTATGTACTTAGGCATTCCTTTGTATTAAATAAAGACATATTCATACATAAACATTTAATGTATGTATGAAATATTTCATTCACCATGCTATACAAAAAGGGGTGATAAAATGCCAATACAAGGGAAAGTAAAAAAAAATTCAAAATAATTTTGAATAAATTTCAAGCAGCATCAATTTGAATAAACAAAGATAACAACGAATGATAATATCGTTGACGGCAATTTATTTCCGTCATTAAATCATTGCTAATCAGTTAAATGGCATTCGATCACTTACAAAATTGTTTGTTCGTTTAGAAATTTTCCATACAAAGGCTCTATTCGCAACGGAAGTTCAAAGTGTTACTTCCGTTTGGCACACTGGCCAATGACAATGCTGCAGTGTAATGCAGATTGCCATTGTGTATGCAAAAAACACCATGAATGTTATGCAAGTAAATTAATTAATTGATTTAAATGTACATACATTGATTACGTTTTATGTCAATATTTTTAACACAAATTTACAAACAAGCAAAACCCAATATAAATTGTAATAAATGTTAATGATGTTTTTATATTTCAAGGTATATACAGTTGATGGTAGAATAATGGCACACAAAAAAATTATTACGATTTTATTACGAATAAGTATCATTAAGCTCGCCGCATTAATGATACTATCCTGTATGTACTTTACTTAACTTACTTACGACCTATTTTCTCACACCAAATATGTTGTGTGCGTCAATCTCGGATGTGAACAACATAGTTTTGAAAACGTTTTCATGGCAATTTTATTTATTCTCAAAATTTTTTTCTAAGAACTACTGAGAGGAAGTCGCCGCAAGAGACATTTTTCCATATTGCGTTGTATTCTAGATGTCTGGGTTGGGGTTTGAATAACTCTTTACGTCTAATAAGCCATCTTCCGAAGATTCTTCGAGCACACTACTTTGAGACGAGTCTTGTTTCGTTCAGTGTCTTCTAAAAATAAAATAATAAATATTTAATCCCTTCGAAATCTTCACCACATGCATTCATTATTATCTAATACACCTATATGTTTCAGACGTACATATAAGACGTAGTATCCCGTAAGGACACTTATGAGACGGACTTTACTTAGTCCATATAAAATGCTTGGTTTTCTAACCACCAGGTTCTCTGCAGAGTCGTCGTCTAGTAGGTAAAGTGTTGGCTTATTAGACGTAAAACCAATTTTCGAGCCCCAGGCCAGCCAGTGGAGAGGCTATAACCAGCTTCGCTGACAGGCCTTTCAGTAAAAAACAAGCATCAAAAAAATAAGAAAATTATAGTCGATGGATCAGTATGATAGTAAACAGATAAGAAGAAGAGGCTATTAATACCGGAAGAAAGACAATTCAGTACAAAGTCTCTGAAGGTCTCGGTTCAAAACCCAAGTCAGAAACGAAATACGAAATAGAAAATATTTCTATCGGCGACAGCAGATTTCTGGCAAAAACTGTGAGAGTAAAATAGTATTGGCATGAAAATGTTTCTCAAAAATCTGTCGTTCTTTACAACATAAGTGGTGTGGGAAACTAGGACGTTATACAATGGGTCAATTCGACCTCCGGGTACTGTACTTGTCTTAATTGACAAGTACACGTCCTCTAACCTAACCTAACCTAACCTAACCTAACCTAAAACGTAGTTTCTCGTAAGTACACTCTTCAGTATACCCTTTACACACTTGGTTTTACAACCATCACGTTCGTTCCCAAAGTAGGTAGCATTGTAGTTTATCCTCCACAATGGATTGCGCGATATTTTCAATTACATTCGTAGCAATGGTTGGGTTTGTTCTGTAACTTGTTGGCTCTATTAGCCAGCTTGTTCGCTTCTTCATTTTCAATCTCCATTTGATGACTAGGTACCCAGGACTATCCTTGATCCTCTGTCCCTAGAAGCAATTACTGAAATTATTATTTGCCCACCTTACTTAATTATTTCCTTAATTGGTTACTACAACTCTTTACTATGGATTACAATCTAGCTTCTCACACCATCCATGTTGTGTGTGTTAATTTTATATATGAGTGGCGCGACCTACAGTTTATTTGGCGCGACATGGCAATCTTATATACACTCAGAGTTTTTTCCAGAAATCTACTGAAAGGAAGTCGCTAAAGAAATATTTTTTCATATTTCATTTCATATTTCACATTTCGATTTGCCTCTAACCAACGCCCTAGAGTTCATTTCATTACCGGTGAAGGTATTTAAAGCCCTTAATGTTAAGTTTATCAAATTTTCACTTTTTCAGTCTAACTATTCTCTGAGCGAACATTTCTCCGCTATTATCGTCTGATAGCTAGGGATGTAGCTGGGTTTATGAGTCTATTTAGAGGCCAGCCTCATTCTATGCCTATGTTCAGAGCCATCCGTGTAGCAATAAGACCCCAGGGTCATTGTCTGAACTATCAAAGTGATGCAATTGAATAATACATTCTGCATCCTGTCGTATAATTCCGTGTTAAGCAAGTTCAGCAACACAATAATGCTCTTTTTATATAAATTGTAGCTCTGCCGCCTTATATTGAACCGAAACTATACTGGTTGTAGAGTATTATTTCGAATGTCCTTGTGGACTATGTCCTTATCGAACCACTTATGCCTAGGCAACACATTTTTGAAAGTCTCACACAGTCACATAAACATTAATTCATTTGAGTGTTTCTTTATATTGTTGCATCTGCAACAATGTATATAAACATGTCACAATAATGTTTATAAACAAGTCACAAAATTTCACTTACTGTTCAGTTAGGTTCGATCAACCATGTTCGATCTCATTTCTACTGGCAAATGAAATAAATATTAGGGCGGTATGTAAATGTTGTCGACTTCCGGAAAACCATCAAGTTTTCTTGTGATGCTACATTTGCAGTGCTCTTATTTTACCATCAACTGTATATTTTCGCTTTTATTTGTAATATTTTTTGAAAAAAAGAAATCAATTAAGTTTCTGAAATATGTTAACGAGTTTGTTGTTAAAGTGTTGTTTTTTTTTTCTTTCTTTCTATTGTTTTCAATTAATATGGGTGTTCTTAGATCACAATAAATGGAAATTTTTATACTGAAATGCATCCACTTTTCTCGCGATTTAAAAATTTTATAAAAGTAAAGTCTGTTCCAAATTGCGAAAAGCAGCATGGAGTCCAACAAACTGTTGCTGGTCCGACATATGTGGTTGGCGAATTTCAAAACTGCTGTGTTCAGCAGTGGACAGCGGAAGAACCAGCCAACTACTTGAGTAACGACAAGAAAATGGTTAGCATTCTGATAGGAAGGTTAGAATGTGGCAAACGTGCAACTAAGCGAACTAACCGTTTTTCTTTCGGAGCTTTGGGTTGCTCAAGCCGACTACTAATGGATCAAGAAAAGGAGGCTGACCTCACACGGGGGAAAAAAATGTGGATTGTTCAAACCGATCTCTAATGGATTATGACAATGTGCCTTACCTCCCACTGGGTAATAAAATGGACCATATGACCACCAAGTGGACTTGTGTATGAACGTACATGCTAACTTAAAGACTGGCTTCTGAGTTAAAAATTGTATCGTCAATCCAGCGTAATCCAAGTGCCAAATGGTTTTTATTTCAGCAAAAAAGCGATGGTACCGAACTCAAGTATTTCCCCTAAACGTACACTAGCTTTAGTAGTAAACCAAGATGATTTTTCGATGAAAATTAGAGTTCGATTCAGCGAACACATGTCGTTTTCTGTAGAGCACGCCAGTCACGTATAAAATTAACACACACAACGTGGGTGGTGTGAGAAGCTAGGTCGTGGTAATAAACCTGGCGTCTTCTAACTACATTTGCAGTTTCCAATTGAAAGATGTAAACGTTTATGGTTGTTTCCGTAGCTTACTAGTATTGTAATGGCTTATTAGATGAGACACCGTGGTTCAAACCCTAGCCTATGCATATCGAACAAAACGCAGTATAAAAATAATGTTCATTTTACTGACTTCTCAGTAGACTTCTGGCAAAATTTCTGCGAGGAAATGAAAACTATCATGAAATGCTTGCCAAATCTATCGTCCGTAGTCGACGATAACTGTAGCTTAACACAGACAACATGGCTGATGTGAGAAACTAGGTTGTGATCCTGGTCATAATCATGGCGACTTCTAACTATATTTTCTACTTCCAATTGAAAGGTGTGGATCGTTTATGGATCATGAAGTCGCCGCGGTCTAGTAGGTAGTGTGTTGGATTATTAGATGAAAAGCCAGGGTTCGAGCCTCAGGCCAGACATCAAAATAAAATACAAAAAGTATTTCTTCGGCGACTTCCTCTCAGCAGATTTCTGGCAAAAACTCTGAGAGTAAATAAAAATTGCCATGAAAAGTTTCTCAAAAAAATCTGTCTTTCGGAGTCGACTTTAAACTGTATGTTCCGCCACTCATGTATAAAATTAACACACACATAATAAGAAACTAGGTCGTAATCCTGACTGAAGGGTTGTAATGACCAATTATGTATGTATGTATGTATGTATGTATGGATCGTTTATGGTTGCCTTCGCAGCCTAGTAGTAGTGTCATGGCTTATTAGTTGAGGGCCCCAGCTCATGCATATCGAACAAAACCAAGTATGAAACAATGTTCATTTCATTCGACTTCGCAGTAGGCTTCTGGAAAAATCCCTGCAAGTAAATAAAAATTCCCATAAAATGCTTATGAAATCTATCGTTCGTAGTCGACGTTAAACTTTAGCTTTCACCATTCATAGATAAAGTTAGCACAGACAACATGGCTGATGTGAGAGACTAGGTTGTAATCCTGACTAAAGGGTTGTAAAGATCAATCATTTGTGCGTGACTTGAGCAACTATCTTATAGTAGTAATGAAAACTAACCAGTGTGTCAATTTTTGTTTAAAAGTTTTGAAAGACGGGATTAATGTTATAGATTCCCTCAGAGGCAGTTGACTGGTTTGATTGCTAACTGTGATGCCTTCAATTTATTAATTAATTCAATAAACGTTAAAACAATAATAAATTGTTGCTGTTTATCAATGGCCAGTGTATTGAATCATTTGTTATTTGTGTTTCTGTTACTGTTTGATTTGTTTTAACATGTAAATGCGCTGTTAAAGGAAATCCAGTCAACACTGACTGTATGGTTAGGCTTGTAACCCAGTTAATGAAAAATATTTCTTTTTTTTAATAACAAAATTAATATTGAAAATAACTGTAAAAATACTTCTTAATTATTTTCAATAAAATGGAAGAAATTGAAAAATATTTTCATGTACAGTGCCCTGTGCATTATAATGTAAACGTGAAGGTCATTTAAAATTCTTTATTTATGCAATAATTTTTGTTGTTTTTTCATTTCATTTCATTTGAAATATACAAACATTTCCATTTAAATGTAAATTAATTAACCAAAAACCACATTTAATTTAATTGATTTTTACAATTCTTTTTATGTTGTTGCTGTTGTTGTTATTTTCATTTTCATTATTTTATTCAATATTTTTTCCTTCTTTTTTAAGTTTATTTTGTTTCATTTGCATTAAAATGTGTTCTTGAATTGTGAATTTTTTCTTTTTTTTCAATTTAATTTCAGTTTGTTGTTAATGAGTTATACGTGTAGCAAAAAGGAAAAAAGTATACATATATGTATGCTGTTGCAAGTTGATCTGCTATTGTTTTATTTGTTGTTAAAAGTTTATTTAATTAATTTACAACGCGTATGTTGTTAATTATTAAAAAATATGATGAAATTGATACACTCGTCGTACTTTATGGCAATAATGTTATGAATCCTTAATAAGTAGAAATCAAAGGCTATTAACAGGGGAATTAAAAACCAAACCTAGGGGGTATAATGAAAGCAAACCAATAGTAACCCACCATCATACAAATTTCACATACCAGGTGTACCTACTGGTATTAGGCATTTTTTTTTCAAAATACTTTTTAGTGCAGCAAGACAACCTTTCATTCATAGTATTATCCACTGCAGGCTTTCAGACAATTTGTGGATTCCAAGCCACAAATTTCAAGCAAACTATATAGTCATTCGATTTTCCATTGTCCTGATAGGATTTGAAGTGCTGATCTGATTATGAGTGTTTCGCCGATCGAAAAAAATAGTAATCGAAACAAGCTAAGTCTGATGAGTACAGCAGGTATTGGTAACAGCTCCCATCCTAATGGTTTGGTTGTATCCTGAACCAGTTTTGGTTAGTATACGTATGCATTGTCATGTTGCAACCTAATGTTGTCATGTCTTGTGGCCCATTCCGGTAGTTTTTCGATCAATGCTACACAATTTTCGCATCTTTCAGTTAATTTGTGAATTCCACGCTAACAAAACTGTTTACCTTTTAAAGCAAACCAATTAGTCACCCAATTTTCGATTTTCTCGTAGGAATAGAAGTGCTACTCAGCCTATGAGTGTCCCTTCGAAGAAAACAAAAAAAAAAATAATCGGAAGGAGCCAAGTCTGGTGACTACGACGGGTAGGATAGCCGCTGCCAGCGTAATTCTTTCATGGTATCCTGAAATGATATTGCATAATGTGCGGGTAAAAAAGGAAGTGCTACTCAGCCATAGCCTATTCCATCGATGAAAACCAAAAGTGTTCGAAAGGAGCCAAGTCTGGTGACTACGACGGGTCGGATAGCAGCTTCCAGCCTAATGTCGTGATTGTATTCTGACTTGGTTTTGCAGTGTTTGCAGGTTTATTGTCATGTTGCAATTTAACATTATAGTGTCTTGTAGCCTACTCCGATCGCCTTCGATCAACACATACATATATAATTGATCACTACAACCAGTCAGTCAGGACTACAGCATAGCTCCTCACACAACTTATGTTGTGTGTGTTAATTTTTATACATGTGTGGCGGGACCGACATATTTTTTTGAGAAACTTTTCATGGCAATTATATTTACTCTCTGAGTTTTGGCCACAAATCTGCTGAGAGGAAGTTGCTGAATAATATTCTTTCGTACTTCGTTTTGTTAGAGTTGTCTGACCAGGAGTTTAAGCCATGGTCTCACGTTTAATACACCAATATACTACCTACTAGACTACAGTGACTTCTCAATCAATGCATGGTTAAAATTGATCACTTGTTGTCGGTAGTGATCTGCATTAGCGATTTCACTAGGTTTTAGGAGCCCGTGGTATTCCGAAACTTTTTGGATTAACCCGACACACAGCAATGTCCTTCTGCCGAATCCGCCTGGTTTTGCAGCAGATATCGATGGCTGTCCCAGATAAACTCGCATAGGCATTGTTTTCCAAGCGTGGTTCATGGCTACTAAATTACTCGGACATCACCTAAAGCCATCCTCGTCACTGAATGACAGGGATTTTTTAGAGAAATCTTTCATAAGATCCAGAACATAGGGATATCATCGGATTTTGCATTGCTGCTGAAATAGTAGGAGTTGTTATGGAAGCTAACAATCTTCCATATGTTACAGGATGATTAACTTCAGTCCTTAAATTGTATGATTATCAATCGCATAATTGTGATTCGTATGGACCATTGTTATATTGGAAGACATTTCTCTATTCACTTAGTTGGATATTAACGAATCTAAGCTCTGGTCTAAGTGGGAACTTACTCTGCAAAGAATTGCTGAAGCTACTCAGGATACCAACGAAGAAGTCGCCGTAGTTTGGTAGATAATGAGTTAGCTTATTAGACGTACGTCCTCTGTTCAAACCCCGGGTCAGACAACTTCAACAAAACGAACGAAATAAATAAAAAATAAAATATTTCTTAGGCGACTTCTCCTCAGTAGATTTCTGGTAGAAACTCTGAGCGTAAAATAAAATTGCCGTGAAAAGTTTCTCAAAAATCTGTCGGTCGGAGTCGACTTTAAACTGTAGGTCCCTCTCATGTATAAAATTAACACACACAACATAAATGGTGTAAGAAACTAAGACGTTGTACAATGGGTCAATTCGACCTCCGGGTACTGTACTTGTCTTAATTGATCATCATCTAACCTAACATAACCTAAGGTCTCACTTAGGCCAGAGTTTAGATTAGTTGATATCCTATTTATAGATCAACCATTCTCAGTAGAAAACTAATCGTCTTTCTGAGATATAAAGCACCTGCTGAATAAAAGAATGTCTTCCAATATGACAGTGGCCCATGCGGGCCACAATTGTACGGTAGATAATCATAGGATTTAAGGACAGAAACTAGTCATCCTATAACATATTGAGTGAGTGGATTGAGTAGCTAAGTCTTTATCCATATAAACGTGCTAAGTCAGGCTTAACCGTAGATCGAGCCATAAAAAAACTTCACAATTCTAGCTTATGTATTTATCACTTTTGATACATACTTGTAGTACATGGAATTATGAAGATTATTGATAGATTTTGTTAAAAAAAATTTAATATTTGAATTCATTTTAATAAAACTATTTGTTTACTATTATTACATTTTATTATCACTTTTATGAAATTTGCGCCAGAATTTTTGACATTATGTACATTGGCATGGTTTTTTACATAAAAATCAAGCACTTCATATCAGGTTGGTATTATTTCTTTCTAAATAGTAATAATTTGACGTCTAGTACCCTGCTTTGTGGCAATTTATAAGTTTCATATTGCTTAGATAGAACAGCTTAATGTCACTCACATCAGTAACACTCTCAGTTGAGGGCTGGCTGAAACCTGATGGTACAAACCATTCTTGTGATTCGTTAGAAATATTTGTCAACGTCATGTAAGGTAAAAAAGTTTCCCAATATTCCATCATTAAGTATCAAATTTCAATTAAAGTCACTGAAGGTGATTTTCATTTTCCACAATAAAACTAAAAGTTTTTGAATTCTGTTGCTAAAAAAATTTAATTTGAGATGAAAATATACCAAAAAGGAACATAAAAACATAGGCATCATTATTTAAATATATTTTCTTTATTTTCTTACCTTTTAGGCGAATAAAAAAATTAAATTTTTAAAAATCTTAAAAAATGATATATGGGCTGCTCTGAAAGTATGATAGCTAATCCCAAACTATTTATACAGTATTATTTCTTACATAAAACTACAAGTTGTGTGATAAAAGTTTTATGAAAATGGTTAAAATATTCTAACAAAAAATTATGATAAATATTTATTTTTTTTTTTTAGAAAAAAATCCTTTTCATTCGAATTTCAAAAAAGGCTTTAAGCATGATTATTAAAGACTTTAAGACTTTCAAGTCATTTTTCGAAAAGGCGTAATAGGTGTAAATATATCATTATAAAATCGAATGATTCTGTTATCTCATATGTACGTAGTTGACCGAAATATTATTATTTGTAATAAAACATGGGACGAAACACATTTTTCTAATGTTTGTCTTTCACGTGAGATAAGTATGAGAAGAGCAGTAAGAAAGACTCTACAACATTTCAGGAAACAGATGCTAGCAATCTGCGTGAAAATTTGTAATATTTTTTCATCCCAAACTAAAGGGTCCGTTAAATAACTTTTTTTTTAAATGCTTTAAAAAAAAACTACTGAATATTTTCTCAAATTTCTTTTTTTATTTGAAAGCACAATCCTTCCGGTTAATAATGGAAAATAATTTCATTCAAATGGCTGCCTCGGCTGGCCATGCAGTAGCCTACACGATCAGTCCAATTTTTAAGCACATTATCGATTGTGTGCAGCTGTATTTCACCAATGGCTTCACGAATATTGTCCTTTAAAGCGTCAATTGTATCTGGAAATTGGAAATGTCTGACCTGAGTTTTGAACCTTGGCCTGACGTCTAATAAGGTAACATGCTACATACTAGACTACGACTACTTCAATCAATATCAAGAACATAGCAAGAATAGAAAATTCAATCTTTTCACTTTTGTCCCACACTTAACTTTCAATTCTTTCTCAAAAACCATAAATAATGTACTATTTACGATAAAACTTCACAAAATCTTTGAAATCTTAAGAAAAATTATATACACGACACCAAAAAATCTCTAGAAAAAGTTGATGGAAATGTTATGCAAATAATTTATGGTTTAGTTCTCTTCAGCATCCTTGTCTTCTCTGCAATGCAATACAAATACGAATAAAGTATGAATAAGCGCTGTACACACCTTATTTGGACGCTCACTGTATTATCATTTGCCTTGAAAAATTAAAGCCCCTTAGATTAAGAAAAAATCCGTTCAGAATTTAACTTCAAATGTATTGCGATACCTTTTTATCGATTCTTTTTAAAATATTAACTTTTTATTGTACTTTTGTACAGTGTAGTGCAAACTAATATTTCTGTGATTAGCGTTCGAACTGGTCCTGCAATTTCAATGCAATTCTTTTTGTTTTAGATTGCTATGCAAAGATTTGTGGCCACAATTCTTTAGACAAAGATTGCAATACTGAAAGTTTTTAACGGATTTTATTTAATTTTTTATTTTCCTTTTTTATTAGTTTTTGTGTTGTTTTTTTTTTTGTATTCTTAATGCTTAAGACAAATTTACAATCTTTTAATGCCATCAAATACCACAAGTTACTTAAACACTTCAAACAAAACCAAAAAAAAAACAATTTTTTCTCTCTGTTAGCTGCTCTCTTTGCAAGTGTTTATTTTTGTTTGGAATAAAGACTAAAGGCACCCTACTAAAGGTGTTTGACTTTTGATAAGGAATAAAGGCTATACCGTTGAATTGTTCATTTCGTTTTGGATATAGTTTTAAAACTGTTTTAATTTTGTCTTAAACATACATGACAGCATAGGAGAAATTGATCCCTAAAAGGATACGTAAAAAGGAAGTAAACAAATGTAAACTTCTACATCACCAAAATGGACCTGAGGCATCTCTTCATGTTTGAAATAGCTCAGTCTATATGACTGCCTGACCACTGCAGTGTCTTTCAGACACTGAAAGTGGCCATACAGGCTACGGCGATTATTATTGGGGACGGAAGGGTCTCCAAGCGGAGCGTCACCATACTTTCTGATAGCCAGGCGGCTATCAAGGCTCTGAGTTCTAATGTGATGAACTCCAAGACGGTGTACGGCTGTCGCAGATATTTCAACGAGATAGCGGAATGATATGATATCCATATCGTATGGGTACCGTGGCACAGTGGTACTCCGGGTAACTGCCAAACGGGGCACAGCCATCGAACTCTTCGATGATTTCTCGAATCTGGGCATACCTATGAGGACCTGCAAGCTCATAATTAATAATGCGATTGTCGATTCCGTCAACGACAGGTGGGCGTCCTCGAACACGGGTAGAACGGCTCCTAAAATCTGGCCAAGGATGAGGGGAGCACAATACTTAAACTCCAAAAAGGCACGCTCAGTGTAGTTTTCGGTGTCATTACGGGGCATTGCATTAAGGGCACGCATGCGAGGCGCAGAAGCTGCAGAGATGAGGAAGATAAGGAAGAAGAGGAGACTGTTCCTCATCTGCTGGGTACGTGCCCGGCTCTTTGCCAAAGGAGAAGGAAGTACTTGGGTACTTACTATATGGATGATCTAGAGGAACAGTCAAACATTGACATTGGTAGCCTGAATTGCTTCATCAGGAGCTCCGAGTGATTTCGAGACTAGGCGATAACGGATGACTGTGGTAGCACAATGGACCCAATGCGGCCTAAGTGAGTCCATCCAAACATTTTTCTTGGATGGGCAGCCACCTCTACCTACCTACCTACCATCTCTCATTGTTAAAACTGAAAGTCGAAGACTATCCATGATTGTATCTTTGAAGCAGCTCCAGGTCATCAGATATTTTGGCCCTGTTATCCTGATGCAGTTCAGTCACCTGCATCAGTCAGCATAATTTTCTGCCTAACGTTTGATATAGACTCAAGTATTTTCTTCTGGAATGATTTACTCTCCTCAGCACAGAATCTACAAATTGAATTTGAAGCGATACCCAGTATTTTCAAAAGGTTCTTGTGACCACAATATCGGATTAGAAGAACGATTACTATTCTCAAGCTATTCCTGAATAATCTGATGTGAGATTTAAGTCTCTTCGCACAATAATTTCTAAATAAAAATTTATATTCTCTCAGCCCAGACTTACTTTATTTAATTGGCCGTTAACAATCCGATTCACAGATTTCGGCCTACCGCAACACATCCTTCCAGGCGCCTCTGCTTCTTTCGCGCCTACGCCAGTTGTTCACACCAATCGATGACAGGACTTCCTCGATTCGGCCCTTCCAACGCATACAAGGCCGTCCACTTCGCTGACTTGCGCAGATCCTCGCATCAAACGTCTATGTCGTTGAGGAGCTCATACAGCTCACTGCTAGATCGGATGAGGATATCATCGCTAACTCGCACTGGACCGAAGATCTTACGTTGAACTTTTCTCTCGAATACCCTCAAGGCTGCTGCATCAGTCATTTCTTTTTATTTTATTTCTGGTTCCACAGAAGGGCTTCGGACCCTTGCCTTTATCTTGGCAAAGCTCATCTTGTGTAGAATGCCCTCATGAATATTAATCCAGCAAAGGTTGATCCTATTACATGGTTCTGAGTATAACATATGATTTTAGAATTCTAACTGGGGACTTCTGATCGGAGGTTCCCAATGGCACTGGCTTGTGGTATATTCATTAAGGGTTCTGATATTAAATTTCTTATAAGCTGCCTGGCCACGGCAGTGCGCTCTAGGTGGAGGCGAAATGATTGTTGGATGGTGGAATTTTCCCTAGAAAATCTCTTGATTTACTCGGACAGCCAGGCTGCGATTTAGTTTGCAATGAACGTATTTTCAATGTCCGCCCATGTTCATGAATGCCGAGGATTTCTCATGGAAATTTTGATTCATTCAAAGATAAATCTTATAAGGGTTCCGGGACATAGTGAAATCGTTGCAAATTTCATTGCTAAGGCATGTCAGGAGATCGCATTCTGCGACATATTACACGGCATTTGTATTCCGATTACCTCTATCCACTCATTTTACATGGAGACTCAATATCGTTGGTGGCAAGAGAGTACTTGCAAATTTACTAGACTCTGCTGAACACGTACGCATAAGAAGGAGGCCGACTTACTTCTGTACTTAAATCGCATGGCCATGCAATGCACAATAGTGGTTCTCACGGTAAACTATCTTTTTGGAAGGAATGCTGAAAGTCTGGGAATTCTTGCAAAAGACTCTTGCAGGAGGTGTTGTTTTGAGGAGGAAGATTAGACTACTTTTGTCATAGAAAGACAAAGGTTTTCAACCTCTCCCTTTATAACATGGTTGACTGAGCTGTCGCATATAAGGATTGCTGCAATAACAAGATTTATTTTGAATTCGGATTGGTTTCCTTTAGGAAATGCTTGATGCTCCGGTTGAATATCGATTGTGTAATCACAATGGACCTAAATGCTGATCTAAATGGAATCACTTGCTTCAAGAAGCGTTCACCACATTACCTAACACAAACCATAGTCCTTAAAATCAACTTCTTTTAGCACCAACAAAATTCGTTGCTTATGAACGAATGGAAGAATTTCTATTTCGTTGTTTAATTTTCTACTTGATAAGTCAACATCAGTTCAATGCTTTTAAAAACGAATAAAACTTTTTGTTGATCCTTCTTGTTTCTTTTCCACTGCAACAACCCCCCCGCCCAAAATAATTTTAAAATATTGTTGCAAAGGAGCAAAAAAAAAATAAACGGAATGAAGGAAAAAGAGAGTTTTATGACTTGAATTTGAAGTGTATTGGGAATCAATAAAAATTTTAGTATGGCTTTATAAAACAACAACAAAATAAAGAAGGAATTCAGCATGAAAACTAAAAGTAATACCAAGTAAAGTGTAGCAAATGTTTACAGAGCTCTAATTGATGAGTAAAAAGTGAATGAAAACAGAAAAAAAATTGAAGTTTTATACAGAAAGTTAAGCCAACAATTTACTGGCATATACGATTATATTGATTGGAATTTATTTTCAAATAACTTCCCATAGATTTTAAACACAATAAATTCTTAATTTTTAAATCCTGCTTTCCAATAAGAAATTTTTCTAATTTACTAATTTCCTCGGCTGCCTTTAGTTTTATTTAAACAAGACTAATCAAATACAAATAAAGAATTTGAAAGGTTTTTTTTCCTTTGTGTTTTTGTTTTTGTTTCATTTTATTTAAGTTTTTACGGCACTTATATTTCAAATATTTCCCCCATTCTTTGGATTTTGTTTTCGTAGCTTTTTCGTTGAAATAAATATTAGAAGAGCGAACATATTTAACTATTCCAAGATAATATTAATAAGTTTGTATTTATTCTGTGTACTCTCGTAAAAGCAGAAATCAAAAGAATAACAGAAGGAACTAGTTTTTCTATTTTCTTTTTCTCAAAAAAAAAAAAAAATATAAAAAACAACAGAAGCAAGTAAATGTTTTGTTAAATAAAACATGAAGCATAGAAATAACCCAGCAAACAATTTGTAGCATTGAAAGCAACTGCAATTATCATACTATAAAGGAATTCTTCTGAAGTCGCCGTAGTCTAGTAGGTAGTGTTTTGGCTTATTAGACGTAAAGCCAGGGTTCGAGGCTCAGGCCAGACATCAAAACAAAATACAAAAAGTATTTCTTCCGCGATTTCCTCTCAACAGATTTCTGGCAACATTTCTGGGAGTAAATAAAACTACCATGAAAAGTTTCTCAAAAATCTGTCGTTCGGAATCGACTTTAAACTGTAGGTCTCACCACTCATGCATTAAAATTAACACACACAACATAAGTGGTGTGAGAAACTAGGTCGTAATCCTGACTGAAGGGTTGTAATGACCAATTATGTATGTATATATGTAAAGGAATTCTTAAAATCCTTGCAAGTATATTGCAATTTAACTATGTGTAGTTCCAAGTGATTACGTTTCGGATCAGTCAAATTTTTTTGTGTTACCTCCAGGATGTAACATGTTCTGCTATCAAGTTATCCAACAGGGACATCCAACATTTGATAACGACCATCTTGTTCAAGTTACACTAGTCAAATTAATTGTCATTTATTAAGTCTGTCATTCACTTAGTTTTTCATTACAACCCTTTAATCAGGATTACTACATAGCTTCTCACTCCATCCATATTGGGTGTGTATCAATTTTATTCATATGTGGTAGGGCCTACAATTTAAAGTCGACACCCAAAGACATACATTTCATGGCAACTTTATTTACTCTTAGAATTTTTCGTCAGAATACTGCTTAGAGGAAGTCGCCGTAGAAATATTTTTCAGGTC
The DNA here is from genome assembly GCA_936449025.2 of Sarcophaga subvicina. Lineage (NCBI taxonomy): Eukaryota > Metazoa > Arthropoda > Insecta > Diptera > Sarcophagidae > Sarcophaga > Sarcophaga subvicina. The sequence goes on along the minus strand of OW388083.2, from coordinate 14,653,408 downwards.
CACGGCGACTTCAGCAGTAAGTGCAAATAATAATATTTATTTATTTATTAATTACAATACAATTACAAATTATATTTTAATTATATACGAGCGGAGTACCTTCACCATATGCTTGGTGTTGTGTCACAAACCAAAGTCTCTGGTGGGAATCGAACCCACAACCCTCCCGCTAATAGTCTAGCACACTACCCAGGGCACTCAAAAAAAATGTTTTATTAACATATATGTTCTGTTCGGGCAAGCAGGCGTTCGCTTCACTTATTTCATGATCGCCATAATCATCCTACCGAGAGGACCATTCGCAACGTTGTAGATAAATTTGAGTCCGCTGGTTCAATAAATAATCGACCAATGCCCGTACATTGACAAACCTCAAGACTTGACGAGCGAAAGTTTGCAAGAGAATCCGTGGCAATAGATTTCGCGACAATCTCAAGAATTGAGCCTTTCGTACACCACATATATAATTGGTCATTACAACCCTTTAGTCAGGATTACGACCTAGTTTCTATCATCACTTATGTTGTGTGTGTTAATTTTATACATGAGCGGCAGGACCTACAGTTTAAAGTCGACTCCGAACGATAGATTTTTTTGAGAAACTTTTCATGGCAATTTTATTTTACTCTCAGAGTTTTTGCCAGAAATCTGCTGAGAGGAAATCGCCGAAGAAATACTTTTTGTATTTTGTTTTGATGTCTGGCCTGGGGCTCGAACCCTGGCTTTACGTTTGATAAGTCAACACACTACCTACTGGACTACAATGACTTTAAACCAAACTTGGCGAATTTTTTACCTTAACTTGGGTCTTCACCCATACAAAATTAAACCAACATTTAAACGTAAGGTATAGACACAGGCAACGACATGTGTTCCCTGAATAGGGTCTGGAACTGTTGGCAATGGACCCTAATTTTCATCGCAAAATTACCTTCGGCCATAAGGCCAATTTTCGAACGAATGGCTATCCAAATAAATAAAATTCTTGAAAGTATGGTGTGACCCAAACACATGAGTTCCAAGAGCATCTAATCCTGTGAAAGTCAATGTTTGATGGGGATTTCGGGCATCATCGAGTTATACATACATACACACATAATAGCCCTTCAGTCAGGATTTCGACTTGTAGCTCCTCACACTACCTCTGTTGAGTGTGTTAATTTTCTATATGAGTGGCGGAACCTAGAGCTTCAAGTCGACTCTGAAAGACAGATTTTTGAGAACCTTTTATCATCGGTTTATACTACTTTGAAACCGACGTTATACAGGTCATCGATATGTATATATCTAATAAGTTTTTAAAGTTGAAAGAGAAGAAATATAGTGGGGCTCATCATTCGACCGATTACTCAGTTATGATCCCTAGGGTATTGAAATGGCTAATGCAGAGTTTAGGCTCATAGCCCACCCGTTTGCTGCTTAGTGATTGCTGGCGAAGTGCAGACTAGTAAGTGATAGATATCACCTGCCTGTCTATTTCTTTCAAATTACAATAAAATCTCCCGTAGGTGGACAGCGACCATAGTGCTAGTTTTGTCATCGCGTTGTCGGCTTATGGGAGGTGTCCTTGAGGGGAGATTTCACTTTATATCATGGATTAATAGTTTAATGACCTTCATCTCGTGCTCTGTCTCTCAGATAAAATCTTTTCTTTGTAAATATTTTAATTTTATTAAGAATCCTATGGCTTATCATTATTAGAGAGGACTTTATGTAGAGCCGTACAGTAATCCCTCGAATATCATATTGCTCACACTACAAAGTAGTATGTTTTTAACAAGGGACTTAAAAAAGCTGACGACGCAAATTGAAGTTAGAGGGAACAAAAAATTTGACGACGTAAATCGAAACAACGTTAATCGAGGCGAAGTAAATCGAAGGATTACTGTATAATATTTTCTGCATGGATGTTAGAAGGGAATTGAATTGATCGATTAAGTTATTGGTATGCCTAAGCAGAACATGTCGAGGAGGATACAATCAAGTTTGTTGTTTGTCGTTATTTGCTAATAGCTTTTACGGTTTTCGAAGGACATCTCTGTAGTCCTTTCGAAGTGATTTTTTTTGTCTACGAAAACAAAAGCAAAATCTGTCAATAAATTTTACTGGGTTATTTGAAATGATAATAGTCTCTACAATATAAATTCTTGTTACAAAAACATTTAAACAAATAGTTATTTAAACTAAATATTATGCAAACAGGATTGCCCCTTTTCAATTTATCGAAGTACGTACCTCATGCTAACAATTTAAATTAAATCGCCGTAGTCCAGTAGGTAGTATGTTGGCTTATTAGACGTAAAGCCACAGTTCAAACCCCATGCCAGACATCTCCAAGAAAATGGAAATATGAAAAGATATTTCTTCGGCGTCTTCCTCTCAGTAGTCTTCTGGCAAAAGCTCTGAGCGTAAAATAATTTTGCCATGAAAAGTTTCTCAAAAAAACCTGTCATTCGGAATCGACTTTAAACTGTACGTTCCGCCATTCATGTAAAAAATTAACATATGTTGGTGTGAGAAGCTGGGACGGCATTATAATATATTCCGTGATTCAAATCTTAAAAATTTATATTAAAACTGACTTTGGTAACCCTGTAATTGCAGATACATGGAACTAAAGAAATTCAGCAGTTTTTCTATTCCACTTTGCAACAATCAGTATGTGAATAAGGCAGCGTAAGTAGGTGCATGTGTATATAAGTCTGTGTGTGTGTGTGTAAGAGAATTTTCTTATAAATTTACTTCTTAGCGACAAATTGTTGTAAAGATAATACTGCTGCGACCACACACATACCTACACTCATACACAATTAAACGTACAAAGAATACAAAGAATAAAAAGAAACTACAGCGTTGAACAAAACTTTCCAACCGTATAAGAATAAGAAAACAGTTAACAATAAAACATGAGTGAAGAGAGAGAGAGAGATGGAGACAATGAGAGAATTTGTAAAACTACTCATATAACTTAAGCAGCATTTGCTAAATACAATATAAACAGCAAACGTTTCTATGGTATGTATGTGTTGCTACCACCACTATACGTCTTATGTCCTTCATTTCAAAGGGAAAGCAACCAAGAGAGAGAGAGAGAGAAAGCTAAAGGGAAAGAGAAGAAGACAACGAAAGATAGAATAACAACAGAAGCCATTCATTTTTTGTTTCCATCTCCACTTTCTTTTTGTTTAGCTGTTTAGTTGTCTTCATTTTACAACTATTGTAGACACGTATAGTTTTACTATTTATGTTTGTTTTTATTGCTATTGTTGTTGTTCTTGTTTTTATTCGTTCGTTATTCTATTGTAATTGTAAAATGTTATCATTTTTACAATTCATTGTCATCAGTTGCTTGTTTTACAACAAGTGTAAATATACCGTGTACTCGTATGTATGTATGGCAGCGTGCTGGTTGGCAATGCAACAAAAACTGCACAGAACAATAAAATTTTATTTCGTTTTTTGTCTTTGTAATAAAGAAATGGTAACAGAAACTCAATAGGTTTTTTTCAGTTGTTTTTTATGATGGTTTAGTTTTATTTCTTTTACTCTCTCTCTCTCTCTATCCGTATACAGCTGTAAAGAATGACACAATTTTTCTGTCGCTTTATTGAAATTAGCCGTTTAGTTTTCAGCGTGTAAACATGCACAGACATTTTATGACAAAGTTTTTAATTTAAGCATCAGTTGCTGGAAACATTTCTAATACCACATTGGACTAAAAAATTCCCAGGCTAACATATGGTCCAACTTGCTCATGACTTTTGAAGATGGTCTCTGAATATCATACAATTGTCATCCAATTCTTGCGTTTCAGAACGTGCAATCTACTCAGATGACATTCGGTTTAATTCTGCTGTGATATTATGGAACTATAAATTAGGGTTAGCTTAGGTTAGGTTATCGGATAGCTTGCTGTTCCCATCCAAGTTCCCACGGTGGCCCATTGTGTTACCCAGTCTCCTCCTCCTTGTCATCATAAGTTAATGTTGACTTTGAATCCTACCGAGCTCTAGATGAAACTGGGCAGTTCCCATAGTGGCACATTCGCCTCCAAGCCCAGATCTTCAAACGTTCTGTCACTCAAAAACCGATGATGTCTGTTCGGAAGTGTAGGGCATTCGCATAAAAGTTGTTGTATCGATTCCGTTTCCTTCACATCATGGCAGCTTCTGCAGTAATCTTGGTGGGGCAGATCGAGCCTGTCAAAGAAGCTGTCAATGGTAGAGTGCGAGTCGCTCTCTTGTCGAACTCAATTAGTTCTCTGGCTCCTCCGCTGTCCACTGCTAGCTACAGCAGTTTCGGCAACCAGCTAAGTTCGCCCATCAACAGTTTGTTGAATTCCATGCTGATTTTTCAATTTTGAAAAGTATTCTTGGGAGGCACATATATCCTATATCGTCTCCTCCTCAAACATCTCTGATCCGCCTTTGTCGTTTCCCTCTTTGTCATTGTGGCCCAGAACTTAGCAGAGGCGGGTGTTGTGTTGACGTATACGGCGTAAAGAGTCCTTGCAACTCCTGACCCCCTTTAATTTGACGAAATGGAATTCCAGCGCTTTGATTGCTGCCTGACTGTCCAAACATATGACCAAGTTCGGAAGAAGTAGGTCCCCGCTTTAAATTTCAATAGCAGTGCAGTTTTTTCAATAGCTTAGGACCCGTTCAGTGCTAGTTTATAGGAATAGACCTCACATCCAGTTCCACATTTCAGTTTTAAGAATTCAGTGAAAATCGTTTTATCACTGTCACCGATGACAGCTTTAACAACCTATTCTTCCCGTGTGGGAAAGTAAGTTTTGCATGTTCATTCGAAAACAGTCTCTGGCACCATTTAGTCATATCTAAAATCCGGGTGATTCGGTTCTACTTCATGCAGTATTGACGCATGGCCTACAGTACATTGCCGAATAATATCCAGGAACATAAGCCTCAGTGCAGTTCAAGCAACAACGGTTCGGAGGAGGATGATGAAAAGATATCCCTTGATTGTAGAGACAAGATGATCTCGAAAGCAGGCTGCCTTCAGAGCAGCCTTGATGCCCAATCATACCAAATAAATACCTTGGGGTTAGACTGGACTCGAAACTGACCTACTCAGAGCAGATAAAGTATGTAACAGCGAGAGCAGCTAGAATAACAACTCAACTAAGTAGACTGATGGTAAACATTGGTGGACCCCTCCCAAGTAATAGAAAAATACTCTATGGGTCTGAAATCTGAGCTTCTACTTTGGAAACCCGGATCAGGGCTAGAAAACTACAGTCTGCGCAGAGAATAGCTGCTCTATGTGTGACATCCTCGTATCGCACGGTATCGACACAAGCTGTCCTAGTCATAGCCGGAATGGTTCCCATAGACCTACAAGCATATGAGCGCCGGATGATCTTCAACGCTAGGCAAAGTACGACTCAACCACAGAGCATAGAAGCGATAAAGCGCGAAGTCTTCCTGAAATGGCAATCTCGGAAAATGAACAGCATGGAAGGTGGACATATAAACTGATTCCCGAGTTGCAAGTGTGGAAAAATAGAAAAAACGGCGAAGTAGACTACTACATAACCCAGATGCTGACCGGTCACGGATATTTCAGAGAGTACCTGCATCGCATGGGAAAATGCCGCTCGCCATTCTGTATCTATGAAGAGAAAGAAACACAATTTCTTCAACTGTCGTCGTTGGACCGAAAGCCGCCAACGACTCGAAGCTGAAATCGGCGTCATTAGCCCTACAAACGACGTGCTGAAAATGATAAACAGTAGAGAGAGCTGGAACGCAGTAAAACACTTTGTAGAGCACCTCCTGCGAAGGAAGAAATTTGACTTAGACGCAGCAGAACGTGAATAGAGCGGAGCCTGGACGCAGACTGACGATGATGGAACTGGAACATACGCCAGAAAAGGGGTCCACCTCGAAGTAATACAACCGTGGTTCCGAGGTGGAATGATTTCCCGGTGAGGAGATAAGACGGGTTTTTAGTCGGTATACCCAGTGGGAGAGTCCGACAAATCATGTCTGGTGATGACCATATAAAGCATTTTCCCTCCTTCCCGAAAAAAAAGAGCATACCAAACACTGTACTCTGTTCAACGTAGCGAAATAGGTAGTCACAGGCAGCCTGCCTTCAGAGCATCTTAATTTCTGTACCCTGTTCAGCGTAACAAGATAGGTAGTCACCGTTTATACACAGAATGGCAGTTTTGAAACTGATTTAAAAAAAATTAAAAATTACATGGTGACGTATGAGTCATATGTGTGTATAATCAAATATCAATCATACGCACAGTGTGTTGTGAAAGTAAAATTAATTCTTGTCGCCATCAAAAAAATAAACAGAATTTTCTTAATGAATAAAATTTAAACAATAAAAAAATAAATAAAATAATAAAAGAAAGTTTTTGCTTTAATGCTACCCACACTTACATACATACATAAAAATCGTATGTTTGAAATCTTATTTAATTGTTATTATTTTCTTCTCTTTTTTCTTTCAAATGCCACTTTTTGTTCTACTAATTAAATACTTCTTTATAGACTTGGTCCATGCAGTGGATGATTTTTATCAAACAGCAATAAAACACCCTTTCTGCCGCACTGACATTTGCAAATAAAACAGAAGAAAATCTAAAAGAAATTCAACGCTTAATGAGGTCATAAAAACTTTTCTCATAAAAAATATTTTTAATCAGTTACGAGAAAAGTAAACAGAAAGCAATAACAACAACAACAAAAAGAATTACGAAAGAAAAGAAAATAAAAAATTAACAAAATTTGCCAAAAAAAGAAAAACAAAATACAAGAAGTCGTATAAAAGTTGAAGATATAAACGTTTAAATAAAAAATAATGAAACACAGAACATTTAGACAAATAATATGCTTAGAACTACAGACAAAATAATAATTGTGGATGTAATGAATAAAATTAAAATTAGGCCCTCTACCGAGAAAAAAGGCAAAGGCAAAGGCAAGTAGTTGAGTAACTTAGACTAGAGCCATGATAAAATAAAAATTTTAAAAAATTTATTAACACTGCTTAGGTGCAAAACATATTTTACGCTACCTTTAGTGCTATCGAACAGGAGTCTATCAAGATGAGCCTGTCAGTCAATGAGGACAAAACGAAGTATATGTTGTGCCCAAAAAGTACAGGCGGCATTCCAGATCACAGATTTAGACCGATAATTATACTTTCATTGTTGTCAATGAACTTGGCTCCATCGTTATCAGCAAAAATAATGTCAGTCTTGAAATCAAGCGTAGGATCACTTTTGCCAACAGCTTCTGTTATAGTCTCAATAAGCAGAATAGACAATTGAGTAGCAGAGTTATCTCTCGTATGACGAAACTTATACTCTACAAGTTGCTCATTGTCCCCGTGCACCTTTTTGGCGCAGAAGCCTGCAGACTAGTAAGCACTGATCCAACAGCCTTGATAGTATTCGAGAGAAAAGTACTACGTAAGATCTTTGGTCCCGGTACGAGTTGGTGATGATTTCCGCATTCAATCTAAGAATAAGCTATATGAGCTGTTCATCGGCATGGATGTTGTGCAGCGCATTTAAAAGATAATGTTCCTGTCCGACGTGTAATTAAATTTCTCCATATTCCCTGGTCCATAGTCACCGAAGTCTAGTAGGTAGTGTGTTGGCTTATTAGATGTAAAGCCAGGGTTCGAGCCCCAGGCCAGACATGAAAACAAAATACAAAAAGTATTTCTTCAGCTCTTTCTCTCAGCAGATTTCTGGCAAAAATTCTGAGAGTAAATAAAATTGCCTTGAAAAGTTTCTTAAAAATCTGTCGTTCAGAATCTGCTTTAAAACTGTAGGCTCCGTCACTCATGTATAAAAATTAACACACACAACATAAGTGGTGTGAGAAACTAGGTCGTAATCCTGACCGAAGGGTTGTAATGACCAATTATGTAAGTATGTATGTATATTCCCTGGTATTCTAAGATTTCTGGCACAACATATTGTAGCATACATATATAATTGGTCATTTCAAACTTTTAGTCAGGATTAAAAACAATCTTTTCACGGCACTTATGTGTTCGATTTTATATTTGAGTGGCGGCACAGACAGTCGACTATGAACCACAGATTCTTGAGACACTCTTTCATGGAATTTTATAAATTCTGAGAGTTTTTGCCATAAATCTGCTGAGAGGTAGGCGCCGAAGATATATTTTTTCATATTTCGTTTCGTTGGAGATATCTGACCTGGGGTTTGAACCGCGGCCTTACGTCCAATAAGCCTGCACACTTACCTACTAGACTTCGGCAACTCTTAATTATAACAACAATCGTTGCTATTACCACCATATCTCACCCGGTCCGATAGTATTTTAGTCTGTACCCGTTTCTGTCATACTATCTGTCCATACCACGGAATATTTAGTCCCTGTTTTAAAAGAGTATGTAGCCTGGAAATCATTTTGAGATGAGCCTCCTTAGGCTGCCGTACCACCGAAGGACTTAAACATAATTGAAAAAATGTCTTCTTTAACATATAAAAAGGATCAGTCAAAGATCCTTAGAAAGTACACTAACCTTCATATTTTAAGAGTCTTTCAATGCTGCCTACTTTTCTGCTGTATATAGCTATACATATATAGATTGATAGCTATTGATCAGTTTATATTTAAAATGATTCAAATTTGATTTGATATTTCCTGTCCTTGTAAAACTTTACTGTGGCTTGTATTCCAGACAATTAATAGCAAAAGTAATTCCCATTTAGTTCATTTACATTTTTGAATAAGTAAAAAGCATCATAAAGAGGGTGGTGGGTCGTTTCCTGTGACTATACGCCACTAAAAAGATTGAATTTGGGAAACCTTAGATCCACAATTCTAATACAGCTTGATACTTCTACCACATATCCCAATCTTCTATAATTATTCAGAATCTTCTCTAGAGCCTTAGTAATTATTTTCAAAATCATTGTAATCTTATTCGTCATCAATCACACTATATTAGAACTGTTGTCCAAAGGAGCTCTAATCAAAATCCTTGTAAAGGGTCCGCCAAATAACTTTTTTTTGAAAATGCTTTTAAAAAAAACTACTGAATATTTTCACAAATTTCTTTTTTTATTTGAAAGTACAATCCTTCCGGTTAATAATTGAAAATAATTTCATTCAAATGGCTGCCTCGACTGGCCATGCAGTAGACTACACGATCGGTCCAATTTTTAAGCACATTATCGATTGTGTGCAGCTGTATTTCACCAATGGCTCCGAGGTGGCCAAACGACATCAGCTCTGCGGCTGATAATGTGATCTTCAAAAACAGAGCGCAAAACATCGAGTGTAGCTTCGGCTGTGTGACACGTATCGCCGTCCTGTTGAAACCAAATGTTGTCAATATCTTCCTCTTCAATTTTTGTGAACAAAAATTCGTTCAACTTGGCCCGATAACGATCGCCATTGACTGTAACGGCCACTCCTTGCACATTTTCGAAGAAAAATGGCCCAATTATGCCTCTGGACTAAAATCCGCAACAAACAGTGACTCGTTTTGGGTACGTCGGCTTTTCAATGTATGCGTGCGGGTTTTCTGTGCCCCAAATGCGACAATTTTGCTTGTTTACATACCCGCCAAGATCAAAATGAGCTTCATCTGAAAAGATGATTTTTTTTTGCTTAAATCGGCATCTTCTGGTGATGGCTACTGCATGGCCAGCCGAGGCAGCCATTTGAATGAAATTATTTTCCATTATTAACCGAAAGGATTGTACTTTCAAATAAAAAAAGAAATTTGAGAAAATATTCAGTAGTTTTTCTTTTAAAGCATTTTCAAAAAAAAAATTTATTTGGCGGACCCTTTACAAGGATTTTGATGTAAGTTTTGGACACTAAAACAGTTTCAGGAATCATTTGTTTCCAGCACTCGGCTCTCATTAGCCATCAGATCATTTACACTTTAGGTTCACTGATGTTAAACGCTTTATTCTTTAGATTTTTGTTTTTGTACGTATTTTAGTATCAGAAACCCAATTATATTTTTACCTAGAATTGCTAGAATCATCATAATTTTATAGATGAGTGGTGGACTAGTCAGACTACACGCTCGGTCAGCTATTGCAGTGCCGGTCGAAAACAATTTGTGAAAAACCCTTCAGTCAAGATAAGAACCAAACAATTCACACCACTTATCTTCCAAGTGTTAATTTTATACATGAGTGACGAGACCTACAATTTAAAAGTCGATTCCGAACGACAGATTTTTTTTTGAGAAACTTTTCATGGCAATTTTATTTACTCCCATAGTTTTTGTCAGAAATCTACTGAGAGGAGGTATGTATGAGTGACGGGACCTGACGTGGGACACTTTTCATGGCAACTTTATTTACTCTGAGAGTTTTTGCCAGAAATCTGCTAAGAGAAGGCCGTCGAAAAAATATTTCTTTTATATTTCGTTTAGTTGGGGATGTCTGACCTGCGGTTTGATCCAAAGCCTCCCGTTTAATAAGCCAACACACAACCTACTAGACTACAACGATTACGGCTACATATTGTAGCATGCATAACAAATTTCCTCTCGTGAAATGTTTATAATAAGCTTCGCCTAACGTTTAAGCAGCAATACATTCAGCCAACCAGCCAACCAGCCAACCAGCCAGCCTGCTTTAGTAGTAGGCAATAATAAATTACTCGCACGAATGGTTATTCACTGTTATAAAGTGTTTCTGCATTTCGTTTTGAGTGTTAAATAAATACTCGTGGAAAAACTATTTTCATAATGCAAATACCAGTACGAATATGATGAGCATCAGTATGAGAATGAGTATGTTAAGCATAAGAGAATGAATTTTTGCGAATGGAAATTAATTTTTGTTTCTTTTTTCTTTTTTGGCAGCATAAAGATGATGTACAAATAGTCGCAAATGAAACTATAAAATTAAAATTTGATTGTGTTTCACATGGCAAGAGTTTTAAGCGTTTGTTTACTTATTTGCAATGCGAAAACATTATGAGATGTTAATAACTTTTGCTCGATTACAAAAGGAAGAAGATCCTTCTTTTCTTCTTAAATTAAAAACTATTTTCTTTAAGGAAAAAATATGTTTTGCTTGGAAAAATATTGCCATGAAGATAAGATCAAATAGAAAAGAAAATGCATTTGAAATTAATGTTGGCAACATAAATATGACAGATAAACAAAGAAACTGTTTTTAGTTGATAAATAGTTGTAAATAAAAAAAAATTAAAAACGTTTTCTATGTAGTTTTCAGCAACCAAATCCCAAAAAAACCGTTGAAGAAAAGTTCAATGAACCATAAATTGCGAATATCAGGAACAGAATAATAATAATATTTCTTCGGCGACTTCCTCTCAACAGATTCCCCGCAAAAACTCTGAGAGTAAATAAAATTGCCATGAAAAGTTTCTCACAAAAAATCTGTCGTTCGCAGTCGACTTTAAACTGTAGGTCCCGCCACTCATGTATAAAAATTAACACTTGGAAGATAAATGGTGTGAGTTCTTTGGTTGTTATCTTGACTGCAACATTTGACCGAGCGCGTTGGAACATTACGACCTATTTGTATAGATTATCTGCTATAGTCTGGCTAGTCATGATAGTCTAGCAGCTTATAACAGATCAAACGTTTCTGATTCGTAATTATTGCTCGTTTTTCGTGTTTCACATACGATTTCTTGCGCTTGGAGTTGTTGTAGGTCCCGCAACTCATGTATAAAAATAACACACACAACATAAGTGGTGTAGGAAACTAGGTCGTAATCCTGACTGGAGGGTTGTAATGACCAATTATGTATGTATGTTGTAACGAATTTGTTTGTTGCCAACAGGGATAAATTGATGCAAAAATTATTCCCTTTTTAAGCAATCAAACTTTATTTCAGATATGCTGATATGCGTCTTTTTACGTCTCTCTGCTTCAGTGTATTATACGAGGCATTCAATTTCCTTGCTTTCGAATAAATCGTGTTGCTTTTAAACGCTACGAAATGCCAGCTTGATCGAGTAATGTCTCCAATTGATTGTGAAACTGGATCTGGGTTCCATTCTGATAAAGTGGCACTGAAAGGGTCATAAAGCGAATTTCATGCGGAGATTTTTGGTACTGATTAAGCTGCACGTACGGTTGAAACAGGGGTCCCACCTCCTTCGAACTTCATCATATGTATGTGTGGACAGCCAAGTAGCAGCCAACCCGCAGGGATTTCACTGCGTCAAATCAAAGGGCATTAGGAGCTGCATGAACTCTCTGCAATGTATACGTCGACACAATACCCTTCTCTACTGGGTTCCTGGCTACTAAGGCACAGAAGGAAACAAAAAGGCTAACGAACTGGCACGGAAATTATTGGAGATTTTTGAGGAGGCAAATATAGAGGGGATATGTTCGCATTTGCGGGAATACTTTTCAAAATTGGAAAAAGCAGCGTGGAATTCAACAAACCATGGCTGGTTCACTCTTCCCTGGTTGCCGAATTTCAAAACTGCTATAGCCAGCAGTGGACTGCGGAAGAGCTAGGGAACTAGCTTTCGAGAACGACAGGAGAACGGTTCGTATTCTACAAGCATTCTTACAGAACACTGCGCTATTGGCTATTTCGCTGACATGCTCGGTCTGCCCCATCAGGATTGCTACTAAAACTGGCATTGTCTGAAGGAAACAGAATCGCTGCAACACCTTTTATGCGAGTGCCCGGCACTTCAGAACAGAAACGGTTTTTGAGTGACAGGACATTTGAAGATCTGAGCATGGTGGCGAACGTGCCACTAAGGGAACTGGCCGGTTTTATCATGAGCTCGGTGTGGTTCAAAGCCACCATGAATGGATCATGGAAAGAGGGTTTACGTCACACTGACACAATCGACCATATGAGGCGCCGAGTAAACTTGCCTGTGATCGGCACGCTACCCGTTAACCTAACCTAGTTCCAGATAAAACTACAGGTTTTTTGTCTTCAATCGACTTGGGGATGCCACTTACCTCGGTCAAGTTGGCCATTGCGCGGAAATTCTTTCGGAGCGTTCGACCAATCCTGGGTGAAAGAGAAGTCCTGCTCCACTGCTAGGCTAGACTTGGCCCTCCATGGATAGAAGGCGCACCAACCAGTTACTTGGACTTGGTCGTAACGTCATCTCGATCACAATGGTTATGCTTAGAGGTCATTGTGTTATGAAAGACACGCGGAAATAATGCAGCTCCCATCTAACGACTTCTGCAGTGGTTGCAGATCCGCTGAGAAAGAGGAGACTGATGTCCACTTTCATAACAAATGACCATCTCTTGCGAGGTGCAGATATAGGTTATTTGGCACTCCAATTCTTGTCAGCTTGACGGAGCTGTCATCCATTGATATCAAGGATATAGCTTCGTTTATTAAACTTTCGGGCTGGTTTTCCAGAGTGGGGTAGTCGTGCTTTAAGTGTGCAGCCCTTGCACTGACCAACTTCTTTTTCTTCCCTGGTTTGGAGGAACTTGGTCAGTACAGAGACTGCGACACAACGGGCCGCTATGCGTGCTCAAGTGAGCTTTTGCTATCAGAGCTACCACTCCAACCTACTAACCTGCAGGTTTTTTGTTTAAATTTTAAATCTTATTGAAGCAAGAGAAACAATTTGTTTGTGAAAGCTTCATATTTTCCGTAGACACATTGTAATTGCAATTCTATTTAAAAAATATTTTTATTTAGATTCCCAAATACTATTTAATTATACTACTTATGCCGAAGCAAAAAAACGAAAAAAATAAAACAATTCCTGTGTATAACATTTTAAACAAATTGCCTATTGAATGAAAACAATTGAAAAATGTGACTCTAAAATTGGTCTGCAATTGGAAATGCAAAATAAATAATCAAAATCATTGAAAACAATAATTATTAACATTATTTTAGAGCTGTGTGTACCATTCATTGTGTGGCTCAGATATTAAGGGATACAGTGGTTAGGGAGTGTAAAACGTTGTGGAAGACTTTATGACTTTGGCATTAATCAGGCGTGGCTTTAAAGGGCCGCCATACACTTGGGACTTAAGAAAAGTCCACAAAATAAAAAAGGCTAAAGGGGGCAAATCATACTGTGCTCTTCGTTGATAGTAATGGCGTGGTGAACTTTGTTCTTGAACAGATATGAATCGATGTCGCCACCAAACCAAAGTCAATACCAAATTAAGATGCATTGGAATCGTCCGAAATTAGGGAATTTTGCTTGTTCATGTACCTATTTATGCAGAAATTTTTCAGTGAATATTAGAGTCAGTTGTCAACTGTTAAACAGTGTATTCAGCAGATAGACGTGGTTCTCTATGGTGGTTTACTTTTAATCCCAAGGTCAGTAAAAAGCACGGGTCCAGAAACAATTCATGATGCAAAGTTATGGTATGTGAAAGTTCAAGTTCCTTTGAACGATGTGAAATCGACAGCCTTGGATTCTCCTACTCATTTCGTTCATAGACAGCGGCTATGTTTTCGGCAGATCTTGTGGTTCGGCAACGTACGGGTATTACTTACTTACTTAATTGGCCATTAACAACCCGATTAACGGATTTCGGCCTGCCGCAACACATCCTTCCAGGCGCCTCTGTTCTAGCGCGCCCACGGCAGTTGGTCACACCAATTGATGACAGGGCTTCTTCAATTTGGTCCTTTCAACGGATACAAGGTAGTCCTCTTCGTCGACTTCCGCAGATCCCCGCATTCCTCGTCGAAGCACCCTCCTCCATTTGAACGACATGGATACGCTGCACAACGTCTATGTCGTTGAGAGAGCTCATACAGCTCACTGTTGGATGCAGCAATCATCGTCAACTCACACTGGACCGAAGATCTTACGTAGGACTTTTCTCTTGCATAGTCTCACGTCTCTGCGACGTACGGGTATTAGTCGACTGTTTACTGAATCAGTGGATTGGAATTTCTCCACCAGATTGGCAATAGGATGGTCATGGCTATGACCATGGCTAGCTCGAAATGTTTTAAAATCGCGGTGCGTTACCTAAACACGATACCCATTTTGATAAAACAATTTTCTTATTTGTACGTGTTTGTGAATGCTAAACATATATACACCCCTTTAGGCAGGATTAGGACCCAGTTTCCCACACCACTTATATTGTGTGTCTTAATTTTATAAATAAGTGGCGGAACCTCCGGTTTAAAGTCGATTCTGAATGACAGATTTTTGAGAAACTTTTGATGGCAATTTTATTTTCTCTCAGAGTTTCTGCCAGAAATCTGCTGATTTGATGAAATTTTCTATTTCGTTCTAGATGTCCGATAGTACCTACTATATTCATCCATGATGATAGGCTAAATAAATTTGCAAATAATTTGATAAATTCAGCTTCAGATAAAGTTCGGAAATCTCTGTCGGACGTCGCGAGGAAACAAGTTTCCAGAAAAAGTAAATGATTTGTAGCTCTGCACACTGATTGGTCGAGCTATCGCCGAAATTCAGTCTGAAAAATGTGTAAGAATGGTCGCACACTAGCTCAACTAATCCCTAGGCAAACATTTAATTTTTTTGTTTTTGAATTTCACACACAATGGCAAGGTGCTCGCAGCATAATGAAATAAAAGCTTCTTCGAAAACTATGACTTAAATTTTGGAACCTGTAAGTGGTTAGCGTGTTAGTAACTAAAACCATATATTACTCAGCTGGTGATTGCTGTGAGATTTTTTTCTTAGATTACTCCAATATTAAGTTGCCTTTGTTCAGTTGGTAGAGTGTTGGTTTATTAGACGTGAGGCCATGTTATAAACCACAACCAAAATCTCGAGCAAAACGAAATCTGAAAAAATACTTCTTGGGAGACTTCCTCATAGCAAATTTCTGGCAAAAACTCTGAGAGTAAATCAAATTGCCATGAAAATCTTCTTAAAATCTGAAGTCGTCTTTAAACTGTAGGTACCGCCACTTGTGTATAAAATTAACACATACAACATAAGTGATATGTAAAGCTATGTCTTCGTCCTAACTGTATGTATGTAAATCCCGTAATGACAAATGGATTGTAATTTCACTACAACGCTTATAAACTACTGTAACCATAAATTTCATAATGTTAGCTTCTCAACCACCTCATTTAATTTCCTTCTATATTTTCCATTTATCGTTATTTGTTGTTTTTCTTCTTCTGCTGCTTTTGTTTCCCCCGTCAGTGATAAAGGAAAACAAAATTGTGTTGAAAACTGTATGAATTTATGCGACAGCCACTAATTGCACTGTTATATTTACATAATTAGAGCGTTATCTATTTTTCAACCTTAACAACAACAACAAAAAAGAAACAACAACAACAGCAATAACAACAACTCAAAACAAACGACATATAAAAATGAGAGGAAAAATACAATTTTTTTCACATTTTTGTGTTTAATTTTAATCAGAATTTTTCGAATAATTGTTATGCATATGAAAATGAGTATATGTAAACCATATACAGACACTAGCATCTATCTATACAAGTTTATAAGCCTGCCATATAGTTAAAGCACAAAAAAGGATAAAAAGAGAGAGAGAACACTTCTCGCACTCTCATGTTGTTGTTTAAATGGTAAATTATGAATTTGGAACAGAAATTGTCTAAAACTAGTTTACGCTCATCATAAACACATAAATTATGTACACCACAAACACATGCATACACTTAGACAACCACATACACAACTGCAGCCATAGCTACTCTCATTCACTATGTGTGTGTTTTTATATTAAATTGCATCAGTTTTAAATACACATGCATTGCATTGCATGTGTGCATGTGTCCTGTTTAATAGCATGAATACATGGTTAAATTGCATATTTATAGGCTACAAACGTTTGAAGTCATGTAAAATGTACATATGTGTGTATGTATGTATGTAAGCGAATTTAAATTCATATTTTCATAAATACATGTTTGCGTTTAAATTTCAAATAAAATTTTTGTTTTTTATTTTCTTTTGATAGGAAAACAATGAAATGGTACGCGAGTTTTTAAAAGAGGGTATTAATTTAGGTACTTTTATACACCCTACATTTTTATGCATCTGGGATGAAGATGTTGTTGTATTGGAACTACAGTTAAATACATTCCTACTTTTATACACTCTACATCAGTATGCATATTGTGTTGGAACTACAGTTAAATACATTCATATTCACAATAAATAAATCTTTTTGGCACCATACGAGTTGAGAATGCTTGGTTATTTTTCCAGTTCAAAAATAAAACTTATTTTTCTTCATTCATTGTTATTTCAAATCTAAACCTTCCAATCACAATTTTTATACTGCAGCAGAAACTTGTTGTAATGCAATATATGTATCGGGTATGCCATTTATCGATTTAAATTTAAATCATCGGTTATGTTGAATCTAGCAATACTTATGTCATTCTATTCTGTCCCAAAATTCAGTATATTATATTCACTGAACGTAATGAATCTATTTACGCTTGAGCAACGTTGGGATTTATTAAGAAACTGCACGATAATGTTGATTTTGCCAAAAAAAAAATCATCTTTTCGGATGATGCTTATTTTCATATTGGTGGGTACGTTAATAACCAAAATTAGCCGTTTCTAGGGCTCCGAAAACCCACACATGGTTTTACAGAAGCCAATGCACGCATTACGAGTGGCTGTTTGGTGCGGCTTGTGGAGCGAAGGCATCATTGGCCCATATTTCTTTGAAAATAAGGACGGCGCAACCATTACGGTCAATGGAGATACCTATCCCACCATGATAAGAGTTTTTTATACCCGCTCTTCGTGAACGATGTTTGCTTTAAACAAGATTGTGCAATTTGTCACACATCTCATGTCACAATCGATTTATTGCGTCAAACGTTTCATGGCCGCTTAATTAGTCGAAATGGTGATGTCAATTAGTCGTCAAGATACTGCAATTGATGGACAATTTTTTTGGGGGGCCGTTAAAGAAAAGTGTTATGTCGACAAACCAGAGACAATTGAGCATTTGAACGTCAACATTCGTGATGCCATGGCAGAGATACGACCCCATACAGTCGAAAAAGTGCACGAAAATTGGTCCGATCGAATGAGGTACTGCCAGGTCAGCTGCGGCAGCCATATGTTTCATATGAGCAGAGTCCGCCTTTGGAACCTCACAGAAGTTACAACATGACGCCGATTTATTGATAAATAGACAAACTGTTGGGAAATTGCTGAGAAAAGTAATAATTGTCTGATGGCATAGCGTCCCTTTTGGTAATTAAAACTCTTTAGTCAGGATTACGATCTGGCTTCGCACACCACTTATGTTGTGAGTGTTAATTTCACATTGCTGGATCCTACAGTTTAAAGCCGACTTTGAACGGCAGATTTTTTTAACAACTTTTCATTGCAATTTTTTTTACTGTCAGAGGTTTTGCCAGGCATCTGCTGAGAACTAGTTGCCGAAGAAATACATATTTTTTCACATTTCGTCTTGTTGGAGATATCTGTCTTGGAGTTTGAACCGTGGCTTTACGTCTAATAAGCCAACACACAACCTACTATACTACATGAAACACAACTGTTGCCATATTGAAATTCAGCAGGATCGAATTCGTGATCGTTAGACTGTTAGACTAAGTCGCCGTAGTCTAATAGGTAGTGTGTTGGCTTATTAGACATAAAGCCCGGGTTCGTATCCCAGGTCAGGAATCAAAATGAAAATATGAAAAAAATATTTCTTCGGCGATTTCCTCTCAGCAGTTTTCTAGCAAAAACTCTGAAAGTAAATAAACCTGCCAAGAAAAAGTTTCTCAAAAATCTGTCGTTTGGAGTCGACTTTAAACTGTAGGTCACACCACTCACGTAAAAAATTAACGCACACACAACAGGAGTGGTGTGAGAAGCAAGGCTGTAATCCTGACTGAAGGCTTGTTTTTCGCTTTTTGTTTTCGCAGTCAAAGAAGTATGTGGTATTCGAAACAAATGCCTTCAATAAAAATTCAGCCTGATTTATAAGTCGTGGATATTTTGGTTACTTTGTCCTTAGAGGAATATAACAAAAACCTTTCACGTGAAAAATACTTCTGTTTTCTTTTATCATTTCAAATCCTGCAGCCTTTAAAAAACACCCTGTATATAAAATTTTGTACTGCCCCATACCAAGTACCTTTGAATGCAATTAAAGTACTTAATTATTGTTGCATAATTCCTGTATATACTGCATGCATTAGCATTTGTCACATTGCAAAATATTTCTCGCTATTGAAAAGCAATTTCTTGAAAACAAAAAAAAGAAAAACTCTAGCATTTGTTAAAATGAAATCCAAATAAATGAATTTGCATAATAAATTACCAGGTCCCAATATACATACTCGTATGTATGTACATATATAGCAAACACTCTAAATACAAAATGCATTTAAAAGTATGTGGAAGGGTAGTGTGAGTCGCCAGGCAGCAATTGTTGCTAAATAACAAAACATTATAATAAAATGAGGCAGGTGAGGGAATAACATACCCATAAATGATGAATGGTGCGAATCCTGTGCACCAAAAAAAAAAAAAATAATTATGTTCGTTTGTACATATAAATACATTTTCTATTAGAATTTTATTGTTGTTATTGTTATTGTATTATATCGTCGGGTATAAGTTTGTTTTTCAAAATTCTCAATTCATTGATATACGCTAGAAAATGTTACCGTACAGTACCGGGAGTTAACAGTGGCTTCAAATATAGCAGCATTTTTAATCATCATATTATCATCTGTTTTAGTGCTGAAATTATTCTTTCTATTGTTTTATATCCTCAAATATATTTCAGTGTGTTTATTTCCATATAATTTGTTTCACTTTGTGTGAATATTTATGCCCAAAAATTCAATTTTTGGCTGGTATTCTCGTATATTCGGAAACAGAATTTTTAATATTTTGTTTATAAAATTAAATTAAATTGTTTTTATTAAATTTAATCGAATTGTTTTATAATAGAATATATTTTTTTTAATAATTTATGATAAAAACATTAAAATTTATTGTTTTTCGCAACAAAGTGCAGCTAATGTCACCAAAATGTTTGCGAAAATATGTTCATGTGAATTCATTTAAAGTTTTTACAATTTAAGGTCGCTTAAATACATAACAACAATTTTTGTTATAGTAGAAGACTTGCAGTGAAATTCTAGAGATGCAAGCCAGGAACTATGCATAGGATGTATGCCATGATGGTTAAACTGATATTGACCTCCGGAAAAATTATCTGGGCTTACTTACTTAATTGGCCATTAGGTTAGGTTAGGTTAGGTTAGGTTAGGTTAGAGGACGTTTACTTGTCAATTAAGACAAGTAACAAAGACCCGGAGGTCGAATTGACCCATTGTACAACGTCCTAGTTTCTCACACCACTTATGTTGTGTGTGTTAATTTTATACATGAGTGGTTGGAACTACAGTTTAAAGCCGACTTCGAACGACAGATTTTTGAGAAACTTTTCATGGCAATTTTATTGTTCTCCCAGAGTTTTTGCCAGAAATCTGCTGAGATCAAGTCACCGAAGAAATCCTTCTTGTATTTTGTCTGGTCTGGGGCTCGAACCCATTACCCATTACCTACCTACGAACACATTACCTACTAGAGTACGGCGACTTCAACATTGGCCATTAACAACACGATTATCGGAATTCGTCTAGACAGAAAAACGAATCCGAAAACAGCTCGAATGGAGTTCAACAAGATGCAAAAACTAGCGTGCCTTACCATAACAATGGCAATGAAAAATTGTTCTAAAGCAACCATGGAAGCTCTGCTAGATTTAAGTTCGATGCCCATTGTAGTCAAGAACAAATCTTTGGAGTCTATGATCGATGTAATATGGAATTCACAAGGCGATTTCTGGACCTAAGTATTTCTGGACCTAAGGAAGTCTGACAACTTCCTCCTTAACTAATAACCCTGGATACGACAAGACGACTGTATAATTTTGGGTAGCGCTTCGTATTTAGAATTAGTAGCAACTATACATGAAGTAATCTGACAGATGCAAACATATGTACATAATTGGTCATACAACCCCTCAGTAAAGATTGCGACCTAGCTTCTCACGCCACTCAGGTTATGTGTATTCATTTCACACATGAGTGGCGGGATCTACAGTCTACTCAGATTTTTGAGAAACTCTTCATGACATTTTTATTTTCTCCCATAGTTTTGTCTGAAATCTGCTGAGAGGAAGTCGCCGAAGGAATATTTTTTTTTTTTCATATTTCGTTCTGCTGGAGATGTCAGACCAGGGGTTTGAATCGTGGCCTCACGTCCAATAAGCCAACACACTACCTACTAAACTACGATGACTTCTGGAGGCTGCATTCACTGTTAAAAGAGGATCAAAAACAATCTTAGAGGTGGAGTTCTTGGTCCCAAAATACTGTATTTCGCGCCCATGGGAGTATGGGGTATTTCCCAACAGACAGCTATGAATACTGAAAGTCGAGCACTCTGTTAAGTTGAAGATAGTATGATATTGTCTGAAGAAGATGTATCAGCTGATTAGAGGGAATAACATAATTTTTTCTGAGTTCCAGGTCGTGTGGAAATTCGAGGCAAGTAGCTTGAGATGAAAGGACTTTCCACACCGTTGATGAGCCTAAAACTCTACTGTGGAGTGTGGGCGAATGAGGTGCTGAAAGGGAAGATAAAGAGAGGCAAAAGCTCTTATCAAATAATGTGGATTTGAGGCAAGTTTGGTTGGGAACAATAATAGAGGTTGTCTGAGACATGCATCATACAGTAAAAAAAAATTTCCTGGGGATGCATGGGGAACTCTTTTAAGAGTTCATTGTATTGTAGACTCACAGTACACTTGTCTCCAGGCGGCTTATCGATTCCAGCTTCAACAGTAATTCTGGTGAAACAAATTTAGCCTGTTAGAATGAGAACCTTTCTGTTGTTGAACTCATGTAGTTCTCTGCTTCTGCCGCTGTCCGCTGCTGGACACAGCAGTTTTGAAATTCAGCAACCAAGTATGTTACACCATCCACTATTTTTTGAATTCCAAGCTACGTGTTCTAATTTGAAAAAGTATTCGTTTAGAGATGCATATATCGTTTCCTCCTCAGACATCTCCGATACCTTCAAAACCAATTCGTCAGCCTTTTCATTTCCTTCTGTTTCACAGTGGAATCCAGTAGAGGCGAGTGTTGTGTCGACGTATGCGTTGTAGAGAGTCCATGCCCTTTGCGAGTGGTATACCAGCGGTTTGTTTGTTGCTTGGCTGTCCACATATAAGATCAAGTTTGAAGGAGTTAGGCTCAGTTTCAGTACCGGTTCTATAGCAAAAATCTTCGTCTAACATACTTTGGCCTGATTAAGGAATCTGAAGGACTCGTTCAGTGCCATCTTATTTGAATAGATCTCAGGTCCAGTACCACATTCCATTTTTGAGCTATCGATGAAGATGGTAATCAACGTCACCGATGACAGCTTCATCAAACCATTCTTCCCGTGTGAGAGTGTGAGTTTTGTATGTTTGTTCGAAAAAAGTGTCTGGTACCGTGTAGTCACATCTAAAATTTGGGTGATGCGGATCTAATTCGTGCAGTATTGAAGTGTACCACAGCATCCACCGTACGCACCGTACATGGACTAAACATATCTGAGAACTTAAGCCGCAGTGCAGTTCTAGCAGCCACGTTTCGAAGGAAGATGTAGAAGATGTGGATGTAGAGACAAGATGACTTCCGTGCCAGATTGCTGCGTGGACTTCAGGACATCCGTGATGAACAAGCATGCCAACATTTGTACACTCTTCAGCGTTATGGTGTAAGGGGGTCCATAATTTTTCAGAAATGAATGAATGTTTTGGTATGCATTTAAATACTAAGAACTGAATGGCGTGTGATTTCAATAAAAGCCACGCAACTTGACATTAGAAATTTTTAGAAACGCCTTCGTGCTTTGGAAGAACTCTACTTAATGTAGGTCACTTAGCAGTATCATCATAATCTACTCTAACTTACTACGAAATATTTATTTATGACTCTTTAAAAGCATACTATTTTCAGGAAAAGCATGAGTACTATGCAATCATTAGCCTTCGGCTTTAAATATGTCACAATAATTTATTTTTTTTTTCATTTAATTTTCCCCCTTTTAAAATAAAATTTTCCTTAATTTCTTGTTATTAAAACAAGGAGATTTTCTTTTTGACTTACTTTCAGGCAAATATTCATAAAAAAAATCAAAAGGGATTTATTTTGTTGTTGAAGAAAAAAGTACTTTTTTTCTGAGGAAAACACCTTCTAATTAAAATTTGTTTTTCTTGTGTTTTTGTTTTGCCAATTTCTTATAAGCATTCGTAAATGGAAAAGTTTTTCTATTTCAATGTCTTTTTCGTTTAAAGTTTTCCCTTTTATTTTCGAAAGGTGCGTAATTAGCTAAACATGCTAATTATATAAAGCTTTTCTATTGGCCCCCATCCTCCCCTTTTAGGTATTTTGCATTCCCCGGTACGGTTAAGACAATCAAATTTATTTCATTTAAAAAAAGAAAAACAAAAAACAACGGCTACAGCAGAAAAATTCTACAAATTCGACAGATTTTAAGTGACAAAATTGTCATCATTAACTTCAATAAATATTTACCATCATTAAAAAGTTTTATTCGTTCGTTTTTTTCTTTTTAATTCTCTTTTGTAACTCAATCAAGTTGTTGGAAATTGAAATTGTATTGCTCATCAAAATCACCATAATAAACACACAGCAAGACTGGGGGACAAGATTTAAACGCAAGGAAAACAAAATAAAAATCTTTGAAATTAATTCTTATAAAATGCGGACATATGTTAATTATCTTTTAGGGGAAAAACACTTAAAAGGGGGCGAATTGGTTTTGAAGTGTCAATAAAACAAAGAGAAAAAGTTTTCACATCAAACTTGCTTTTAATTGATGGCAGTTATTCGGCAAACTTCTGTCAACCTTGATTACATCAACGATACAGCAACTAATGAAAGTCTTGTGTGCACAAAACAAAAACGATAGGAACTAGAAATAGAATATTTCTGTTAATAAAAATAAAAATTAACTGAATTCATCGTTCATGCGATCATCTTACTTTCACTTAAAAAGTCTCATCAAAGGTAGCAATAACAGCAGTACAACAGAAATAATCCTGTGGTATATGAAAGGTTTACGAGAGTTCTTCAAAGGCTTTAATTTTCATCGTGTCCTGTTTATCTCAATCGTTCGAAGTCTGTTTAATCTTCCCTTTGGGGAGCAGCAGATCTACTTTAATGATGTCATTGCAGACATGAGATTTAAAATGGCGTAATGAGCCATTTATCGATTTAAATTTGAATCATCGATTATTTTGAATCTGGCAATACTTATGTCATTTTATTCTGTCACAAAATTCAGTACATTATCTCCAGTGAACGTAATAAAACGATTTATGCTTAAGCAACGTTGGGATTCATTGGAAATTTATTTCCAAAACAAAGGTAATTGTATGGAGATTGCAAGAAAATATCATACAAAATTTGGTCGCAAAGAGCAGAGGAACAGTGCGCGGTATACGCAAGTTTATAGCTGAAGTTCATGTAACTGCTTCCATTATTGATACGCAAGGATGTAAGCGTGCACGTACAGTGCGTACGAAGTACCAAATATCGAAACTGTGGCTGCGAGTGTGCTTGAGAAGAATCCAACAACATCAACTCGTCATCATACTCAAGAATTGAACATATCACCCACCAGTTTACATTGAATTTTGCGAAAAGATCTCGGTATGACGACTTATAAAGTTCAATTGCCTTAAGAGTTGAAGCCGCATGACCATCCCCTTCGTTTTCTCATCGCTAGATAGGCCAACGAGAAACTTCATGATGATGTTGATTTTGCTAAGAAAAAAAAACAATCATTTTTTCGGATGAAGCTCATGTTCATCTTGCTAAGTACGTTGATGAACAAAATTGCAGTATTTGGGGCTCAGAAAACCCACTCGTGGTCATATAGAAGCCAAAGCATCCATTACGAGTGGCTGTTTGGTGCGGCTTGTGTAGCAAAGGCATCATTGGCCCATATTTCTTTGCAATGGAAACACATATCGCACCATGATAACCGATTTTTTTGCACCCGCTCTTCATGGTATTGATGTGAACGATGTTTTGTTTCAAATGAATGGTGCAACTTACTACACATCTCATGCCACAATCGATTTATTGCGTCAACCATTTGATGGCCGAAATGGTGATATCAATTGATCGCCATGAAGCTGCGATTTGACACGGATGGACTATTTTCGGTGGGGAGTCATTAAGGAGAAGTTTTATGCTGACAAACCAGAGACGATTGAGCATTTGGAGGCCAACAGTCGTAATGCCATTGCCGACATACAACCCAGATACACTCGAAAAAGTGCACGAAAACTATTCAGATCGAATGATGTACGGTGAGGCCAGCCGCGGCAGCCATATGAATGAAATAATATTCCATTTCTATCCGAAACAATTTTACTTCACAATATTTGTTATATTTTTAAATTTAAACCTTTAATTGGTTCACCCTATATAACCAATTTTACCTTACAGTTGTAAAGTCATAGCTTGGATTTTCTTCTAATGTTAGTGAATGATTTTCCAAGAAGAAATCATTGCAGTTTTGAAAGTGTGAAAATGCTTGTTGGGTGGCAGGATTTTCCTTGAAAATCTCTTGAGTTACACAGACAACCATTCAGCGATTAAGTCCCCAATGAACGTAGTTTCAACTTCCCTCCTTGTCCATAAATGCCAAGGATGTCTTAGAGAAATTTTGGATCATTCAAAGGTAGCCTTTACATGTGTTCCGAAACATAGGGATATCGTAGGAAATTGCATTGTTGATAAGCTCACGAGAGCCGGTACAGAGCTTGCAATATCCAACATTTTGCAGGTCATAGATATTAATATCGCTTCAGTTAATTTGGATGTGATCCACACTTATTGTAGGGAAGCTCAATGTCGTTGAATGCAGAGTAAGTGCAGTTTTGCAAGACTTTGCTGAAATCTAATGGATAAGAAGAGAACTGACTCACTGCTGTCCATAAATCGCATGGTCATCCATTGCACAATTGCGATATATTCTTACAAGTACAATTTCGATTCTAGCCGGTACAGAGCTCGCAAATCTTCGACATATTGCAGGGCACAGCTATTCCTCAATTATTATGGAGAAGCTCAATCTCGTAGGCGCTAAGAGGGTTCATGCAATATTGCTAGACTCTACCTATACACATATGGATAAGAAGAGAACTGACTTCTGTCCTAAAATTAAGGGCCACTGTCTTTTTGGTAGTCACGCCGGAAGGGTCGGTATTCCGGCATATGACTTCTGTAGGAGCTGTGAGTTTGAGAAGAAGGAAGATATTGTTTTTCACCACATATGTCAGTGCCCTGTTCTTGTATTAAGACAGGGAGGTTTCTGGCTTCTCATTATCTGCTATAGTTGAGCGAGCTCTCTAAGATAAAGATTGCAGCAATAGCAAGATTTATTTTAAATTCAGGATGATTTTCTCCAGGGAATGGTTTACCCCTGAGGTAGAATAAACTGTGGTATCACTGTTGCTAAATGCTGGTCTATAAGGGCACTCTTTCTACCTTTGAAAGACCTTAGGAGTTGTGAAAATACAAAGAAAGCAATTTGTTGTGTGAAACCAGCCTTCTCGTTCCATCATCCATCTTTTTTGTGAATTCAAAACAAAAAGTAAATTTCTTATCTTTTTTCTCTCTGCGTTTGTTTTAATTTGAAAATTTTTAATCAAACTGTTCTTAATTTTAAATGGACTGCTGCAAAATGAGGTCAATTTTAATGATGCCAAAAAGAGTTCCACATACGCAGCATACCATAGATGTTACATGAGCGCATACTTAATCATTCATTTTATGTCCTTCAAAGCAAAACAAAATACAAAAAAATATGGAGAAAAATGGACTCAAAGGAAAATATAGAACTTTCATTCGAATTTTTTTGGTATTTTTTATTTTATTTTTCATACACCATTTATTTTAACACTTTATTAGCTCAGCAGATGTGACCGTATTTCGAAAGCATACATACATATATCATAAGTAAAGTTTGTATATCGCCCCCTTAATATGGAAAAACCATAACTAATCTGTAATTGTCGTGGCATTTATCAATAGATGATGAAATAAAGTACGATTTAATGACAAATTGTAGAACTCAAACTGAAAACAACTGAAATACAAAACGGGGAAAAGAAAACTGCAATTAAGCTTTTCACTATTCAGATAACGATATATTTCACTTCATACTAAATGTGTAGGAAAGAAAACCAAGTACATTTCATTCTTTGTTTTACACACTTTAAAGAACGTCCGTAAATTGTTACAAAAAGTTAATTTTATTTTTGTTTTACAAACTGAACAAATTCCATATTTGGAAAGATATGAAACACATCTCATATGGAAGAAGAAATTTTTCTAAAGCAATAAGAGTGTTCAAGTTCAAGAAACCTATGCTTTTTTATGGCAAATTCTTTCGAAGGCATTATGAATGTATACACTTTACTTACTTAACTCTTCATTACAAATCATTAGTCAGAACTACAACCTAGTTTTTCACACCACCCGCGGCTGGCATCACAGTATCTTATAAGATCGGATCAATTTTCGTGCACCTTTTCGAGTGTCTGGGTTGTATCCCGGCAATGGCATGAAATGCTCAATCGTCTCTGGTTTGTCGGCATAAAACTTCTCCTTAACGGCGCCCCACAGAAAATAATCCATCGGTGTCAAATCGCAGTTTCTTTGATGCCAATTGACATCATCATTTCGGCTAATTAAACGGCCGTCAAATGGTTGTCGCAATAAATCGACAGTGACATGAGATGTGTGGCTAGTAACAACATCCTAGCGGGTGCAAAAAAATCGGTTATCATGGTGCGATATGTGTCTCCATTTAAAGAAATATGAGCTAATTATGCCTTCGCTTCACAAGCCGCACCAAACAGCCACTCATAATGGGTGCATTGGTTTCTGAAAAACCACGTGTGGGTTTTCTGAGATCCAAGTATGGCAATTTTGCTTATTAACGTACCCACAAAGATGAACATGAGCTTTATCCGAAAGGATGATGGTTTTGGTTCAATTCTTGGGAACGATGACGAGTTGAAGTTGTTGGATTCTTCTCAAGTACACTCTCAGCCACACGTTCGATATTTGGCACTTCGTATGCAATGTACGTGCACGCTTACATCCTTGCGTATCAACAATGAAAGCAGATACACGAAC
Organism: Sarcophaga subvicina; assembly: GCA_936449025.2. Classification (NCBI taxonomy): domain Eukaryota; kingdom Metazoa; phylum Arthropoda; class Insecta; order Diptera; family Sarcophagidae; genus Sarcophaga; species Sarcophaga subvicina. The sequence continues at coordinate 14,625,211 of OW388083.2, read as the reverse complement.
TTCAGTAATAAACTTACGTATACCGCGCACTGTTCATCTGTTCCTTGCGACCAAATTTTGTGCGACATTTTCGTGCAATCTCCATACAATTGCCTCTGTTTTGGAAATAAGTTTCCAATGAATCCCAAAGTTGCTTAAGCATAAATCGTTTTATTACATTCAGTGGGGATAATATACTGAATTTTGTGACAGAATAGAGTGACATAAGTATTGTCAGATTTTGAAATAATTGATGGTTCAAACTTAAACCGATAGTTGACCCACCCTATACATACATAATTGGTCATTGCAGGATTACAACCTAGTTTCTCACACCACTTATGTTGTGTGTGTTAATTTTCATACACGACCGGCTGGACCTAGAGTTTAAAGTCGTCTCCGAACGACAGATTTTTGTGAAACTCTTCATGGCAATTTCATTTACTCGCAGAGTTTTTGCCAGAAATCTGCTGAAAGGAAGTCGCCGAAGAAATAGTTTTTGTATTTTGTGTTGATGTCTGGCCTGGGGCTCGAACGCTTAACGTCTAATAAGCCAACACACTGCCTACTAGACCAAGGCCCACCCTATACAATGGAAAAAACTCATGTGTTCACATTCAGTATAACAGTGAGCGGTTGCTTCACACCTTTTCTACATGATGTAAATCAATATGAATTCGTATTGGACACATGATATCGTATTATCTGCTCCTAGATCCCTTAGGAAAACTAACCAATATATTTGGAATTTCTTACATACTGATAAAGGTCCTTTGCTTTGTACTGGACTCCACCATTTTGTTTTTAATGCCACGTCGTAAATTTAATAATAAATTACCGAATTTAAGAATGCAGTTAGACGCAGATGTTCTTTTACTACCCCAAAAATAGAAAATAAATCTTCAGACGAAAAGCGAAAATCATCATCAATTTTGCCAAGCTTTTCAAATATCAATAGCCACAGATAAAAATAAAAGAATAAAAAAATAAAAAGCGAAGAGCATTAGAATTATAGATTACGACACCATCTGATAAATAAAGTACAACGATTTTCATTTTCCATTTTTTTTTTGTTGTGAAGGGGCGGTCACGCAGATAAGGGACAAAGATAGCCAAAAAAAGATACAAAAATAAATCGACAAAATTATCATTATCACAGTCATCATCAGCAGCATCATCATACGAAATGGCCACCACACACATACAGATGGTATGACGATGACAGGAATCTTTTTCCCATTTCCATTCCTGTGTGTTAAGTGTGAAGGATATGATTTCACACAGTATTTCGTACACAATATTATACAGTCAGTACCAGTAAATGATGGAAAATATGAATATTTTTGATTGATTTATGTATGTTTAATGAAAAGCAACAACAATAACAACCATCATACATTACTAAATCCTCAAAATAAATGCAAAATGTACTCGATAGCATACAGTACATACGTGAGCTTATTCCAAAAGTGGATGGATGGATGGATGCAGTGAAGCGAATTTAATGGATTTGGAAAATTAAATTATAGATGAAGAACGGTTATAGGATGCTTTGAAATGATACAACATTTCATGCGATTGAATTGAAAATGCTAGTGGTGGGGGGGAAGCATAGAGTGTTGCTAATATATGCACATAAAAACGCTTTAAATGTGATATTCAAACGCATTGATTCCGCATAGAGTTTGCTACACAACCTACACATATAATGCCATGTGACGCTACATATTTTGGAAGGCAGGGATGTATTCGCATTGGATTTTTAACACAGGCAAATATTACCTCAGGAAATAGGTCAGACATCAAAACGAAAATATGAAAAATATTTCTTCGGCGACTTCCTCTCAGCAGATTTCGGCCAAAAACTCTGAGAGAACAATAAAATTGCCATGAAAAGTTTCTCAAAAATTTGTCGTTCGGAGCCGACTTTAAACTATAGGTCCCACCACTCATGTATAAAATTAACACACACACAACATAAGTGGTGTTAAGCAGCTAGTCCGTAAACCTGACTGAAGGGCTGTAATGGCCAGTTATGACTGTAATAGGGTCCGTTCCATAATTTTTAGACGCTTGCTCATATGCATCTTGGTGGATACGTATTTGGGGCTCAGAATAACCACATTTGGTCTTTCAGAAGCCATTGCTCCCTTTATGAGTTACTGTTTGGTGCGGCTTATGGAGCGAAGGCTTCATTGGCACATATTTCTTTAAAATGGAGACACATATCTGACCATGATAATCGATTTTTTGATACCCGCTCTTCATGATATTGATGTGAGCGATGTTTGGTTTCAACAAGTTGGTGCAACTTGCCGCACATCTCATGCCACAATCGATTTATTGCATCAACCATTTGAGGGCCATTTAATTAGCCGAAATGGTTACGTCAATTGATCGCCAAGAAGCTGCGATTTGACACCATTAAACTGTTTTCTGTGGGGTTATGCCGACAAAACAGAGATAATTGAGTATTTAAGGCCAACATTCGTGATGCTATTGCCGTGATACGACCCCATATACTTGAAAAAGTGCACGGAAATTCATCCGATTGAATGAGGTACTGTGAGCCTTGACTTCCACCTCAAAGACACTGCTGTAGTCTAGGGGGTCTGATTAAGTTCTGGATATACAAGTCTTTGTTATACGCACAACACTCCGTTTTCTCATACCACATCCAGCCATCGGTGTTTACTTTTAGAGAATTTGAGGTAGGATTTGGCCTTGCGTTTTTCACTTTCTTTCTTAATTGGCCATTACAACCCATAAGGTAGGATTACAACCTAGTTTCTTACACCACCCATGCTGTGTGTGTTAATTTTATTCACCAGCAAAGGAACCTACAGTTTAACGTCGACTCCGAACGACAGATTTTTTAGAAACATTTCATGGCAATTTTTGTTGACGTCAGAGTTTTTATTAAAAGATTGCTGAGAGGAAGTCGCCCAAGAAATATTTTCTTTAAAATTCGTTTTGTTCAATATATGTGAGCTGGGGTTTGAATAATAAGCCAATGCGGTGCCTATTATACTATGAGGATGGCTTCGCATTTCAATAATCTTTGATCAGGTACTTATTCATACAGTCAATCGTGGTCGAGGAATAGGAGCCTATAACTCAAGCATGTCCATAGACCACTAGGACCTGCGTTTCAACGAGTTCAACTAGGTTCTGTCAAGAGTTCCCTCTTGCTACAGGTCGAGCTCTTTAGGAAATCAATTTAATATGGACGTAAAGTGTCCTGTTTGTCAAGGCATTAGTGATTAGGATGGCTGAAGGCCTTCTTATTCCGGTATAGGATCTTGCAATTACATTGTCTTGCCGTTACTACTCACTCATTCGATAAGGAGGAGCAGCAGCTCATTAGGAAAGCAATTTAACATGGACGTGAAGTGTCCTGTTTATCAAGGCATTGGTGATAAGGAAAGCAGAAGCCTTCTTACTCCGATAGAGGATCTTAAAGTTACATTGTGTCTCAGTTACTACTCACTAATCTGATAAACCGCAAAACTTTGCAAACTCATCTAATGCCCTGTATAGCCAGGATGTGATGAAGGGTAGAAGGTCTGTTTACATGTAAAGAGAGCTACTTAAGGATTCCTTGCCCTTTTGAGCATATTGGGCCTCCATAGGAGTTTGGAATTAAGCATAAACCCTCGGTATTTGATGGTAGAGAAGATACTGAGTTTAATTGGCCCCAGCTGCATACACTACATGCGTTAATATTGCGTTGATTAAACGCTTATATTTCAATTCCTGTTATGCAACACAATATTACGCTTATTTAGCCCCTTGGTCGCAATGTTCGTACCCCATACGGCGAACCCTTTTGCTAGTGACTGGACATTTTGTCTTTCTGCTTTTGATGAGCTGACTGACGATAATGATGAAATGCACGAAATCCAATGAAACGTAACGAACTGTTTTGCGAGGTTTTTTTGCAGCACAAATGTTGTTACACATCGACCACATACTGTTAAGCGGAAGTGGAACCAGCTTTCTAAGCAACAACAGCAACAACAACTACAGTTGAAATAAAATTATAACCTAAAAGTTGTTATTGTTGCTGGTGTTTGTTGTTGTTGTTGTTAAGAGCAATATTATTTCGCATCTTCTCTCCGTTTTATTTGGGCAAAAAAAATTTTTTTTTTTTTGCCAACACAACTGTGACCCGCTGAACAAACAGCTTAACGGGTGGTAGAATACACACGCTTATTTTTTCAAAGCCAGACAATACACACGCACACACACACACACACACAGCAATAAAACAGCAGCACAGAGATACAATAAAGAACAAGAGAGTATAGCGAATACGATTTCATGTTGCTTTTTTTCTGCTTCCATTTGTGTATGTTGCAGCTTCTGTTTTCCGTCCTTTCCATCAGTCATTATCATTTTTGGTTGTAGAAAAGCGCGTGTATATGTGTTGGTTTCATCCGGAATATGGCAACAACTGACTGACATTCGGTTATGGCCACTGACAGGGTCTGACAACAATCGTATGTTGAAAATAAAATAAAAAAAACACCCGGAAAAAAAGCTGATAATTTCAAAGGGTATAAAGGGGATAACCTAGGGGAAGGAGGCGAGAAGTGGGTAAGGGTGATGAACATTTAGTTTTGTTGTGTTTAAAAATGATAAATGATCATTAAAGTTGTGACAGCAGCAGTGGTATTAGTAGTGGTATGTTGTAACATTCTCACATTCTTTTTGGTATAGTTTGGGAGTAAATGCGTTTATGTTGCAATGGTAAAACAGTGGCAAAAAAAAACCAAAAAGAAGAAGAAACAGCTTTTACTTGCCACTTAACTAAATCCTTGATGAATGATGTTTCACAAGTGATAGAGCATTTGGAAGAAGAAAAAAAAAATAAAATAAAGAGACAAACAAAGAGTGGGAGAGTAAGAGAGAAAACTAATATTAAATATTATTAATGTCTACATAAACACTAACGTATACATACATTCTTATATTCATCGTTTACATATAAAAATGTATATAAATTGAAATTTATAATATTTTTTCCACGAGGGTAGTTTGAGAAGTATTAATATCCTCTATCGAAAAGAAAGGAATAAAAATCTGTAGCATAACCACACGGTTTAATTCTAAGGAGGATAGAAAGTAGTTGAGTATCATTCTGGACTTCAAACCCTTTTGGAAGAGGAACATGGAGGAAATTATGAAGACAGCAATAACTGCTGTCTATAAAAGGACGTTTGGAAGTAAATGGGGCCTGCAACCTCGTATCATGTACTAAATGTACGGCCCATACTCTCTACGCTCAACAAAGTGCAGAGGTTGATTTGCTTACACATCATGGGTACTCTAAATGCGACGCCACAGGCTGGCCTCTCTATAACTATTTCTCTACGCTGAGCAAAGGACAGAAGTTGGCCTGCTTTAGCATCACGGGTGCGGGGGAAATTAAACCAAAAGCATACGAAAAATATTTTAAAAAATCAAGATTTTTGTAACATATTTAGAGACGAAGTCTAATGCTTCAAACTCGTACTTTTTCTCAAGTTAGTGTGTGTTAGTCATAAATAAATAATCACGCCGCATCTTTGCTTCATGATCATCTTGTCACTACAGCCATTACACATCTTCCTCAAAACTGCTAGAACTGCACTGAGCCTTAAGTTCCCAAATATGTTGAGACCACGCTTCCAGTAAAAGTAGAAGTAGAACCGAATCAACCGGGTTTTAAATGCAGCTACACGGTACCAGACACCGTTTTCGGATGAATATACTGAACTCACACTCCCACACGGGAAGAATGGGTTGCTGAAGCTATCATCGGTGATGGTGATATAACGATCTTCACCGATGGCACAAAAATGTAATGTGGAACTGGGTTTGTGGTCTATTCCAATAAGCTAGCATTGGATGGAAACCGACCAGCGCATTTCAGGCGAAGATTTTTGTTACTGAACAAGCTACACTTATGACTGAAACCAGGAACATCCGCCCTTCAAACTTAATCACAAGTGTGGACAGTCAAACAGCAATCATAGCGCTGGTATCTCAACTCGTCAAATCAAAAGGGCGTCAGCAGTTGCATGGACTCTCTATACCGTGTACTTTGCTGCAACACTCGCCTCTACTAGGTTCCATGTCACTGCGACACAGAAGAAAACAAAAATATGGACGAACTGGCACGGAAGGGATGGAACAGAGGGGAGATATGAGCCCCTACAAGAATACCTTTTCAAATTGAAAAAAGCAGCATGGAATTCAAGAAACTGTAGGTGGTCCAACATACTTGGTTGCCGAATTTGTAAACTGCTGTGTCCCGCAGTGGATAGCTTAAGAACCAGGGAACTACATGAGTTCGACAAGTGAACAGTTGGCACTCTAACAGGAATTTTAATGGGGCACTGCGCCATTGGCAGTATTGCTAAAAAGCACGGTCTGCCTTACTAGGACTACTACAGAAGCTGTCGTGGCCTTTTAAGTAAGTGCCCTACATTAAAAAAAATAACGTCATCTGGTTTTGGGTCACAAAACATTTAAGAAACTTGGCATGCTGGCGAACGTGTCTCTAAGGGAATTGGCAGGTTTCATCCGAAGCCCGGGGTGGCTCAAACCCACCACCTACGGATCATGAAAAGGGAGCTTACCTTACACTGGGTAACACAATAGGCCATGTGGGCTAACGTATGAACTCGCCTATTAAGGGCAAGCTACTCATTAAGCTAAACTGAACGGCTACTCACAGCAGTCCTTAAAGCCATTATAACCCATGCCATTGGTCATGTTCAGCTTGATTTATGCAACAGATTATGGAAAATTGAACATTTTTATGACTTTATTAACAAAACGCTTGCTAACCTTGCTGTTAATAAGACAGAAGGCAAAGTCACTTTCTTATAAGTCTGTTTGAAGGAACAATATTACTAGATTCTGATGAAGTTAGGTTAAGAGGGTATAAACTAAAGAAACAGATCATCTATTATATGGAGGATAACGATAAGTTCCACTATAAACACGAATTGAAGGTCTATGCTGAGGGTAGTAAGGATAAGTTATGGTTGTGGTTGTGGTGAAATATAACTGTGCCGGTTGAAAATATTTCAGGTTCAAAGGGGGCCCTAGAGCTTATTTTAATTGTGTTGGATTACGTATCTTTTCAGGTAGGGAGAGAGTTAGCCTGCTAGACGTGAGGCCATGGTTCGAACCCTATCAGACAGACATCAGACAGACATCAGACAGACATCAGACAGAAATCAGACAGACATCAGACAGACATCAGACAGACATCAGACAGACATCAGACAGACATCAGACAGACATCAGACAAAGGACAGACAGCTTCAACGAAACGAAATATGAAAGAATATTTCTTCGGCGACATCCTCTCAGCAGATTTCGGGCAAAAACTCTGAGAATAAAATTGCCTTGAAAAGTTTCTTAAAAATTTGTCGTTTAAAGTCGACTTTAAACTGGTGATGCCACCACTCGTGTACAAAATTAACACACGCGACACATAAGTGGTGTGAGAAACTAGGTCGTAATCCTGACTAAAGGGTTGTAATGACCAGTTACATTACGTATGTATCTTTTCATGGCCAAGTTTTGGGCTATATTTAGTGAGTGTGCCTGTTTATACCACAATTGTATGATATTTTCGCTTTAAGCGAAATCCATTTAAATTTCCAAAAGTCTCCATAAAATATTTATAATGAGTATGCGCTTGTATATGCACACAATACTTAACATATATATGACCACTGAATTTTTTTCTCCAGCTTTATAACACATTCAAAACTGATAATAGTAGCGAGTGTATTAAAAAAAAGCGTCGGGTGAAAACTCAAAAAATAAAAAAAAAAAATCATGTGAATCTGGAGTAAACTTTTAGTAGAAATATTTCAGCATGTGTAACTAATTGACATTTTATTACCGAGTTAAAGTTGAGTTTTATGTCGCAGTTTTTTCTACTCGTAATTTTATTTTCTTCCTTCCTTAAAAATGTCACAGGATTTTTTTCCTCTCTTTTTTTTTTTGTTTTCAACCAGAGAGAGTACAAAATTAAAGTTTGTTACCAACTTATTATTTAAAAATTTTTTTTGTTGGGTTTTATATGTTTTTTTTTTTTAATGAAAAATTCATGTTTTTATAATGATGTTGAGTTTGAGTGCAAGATAAATGCAGCTTTAAATGTGATGTTCATAACCAAAAAAAAATTCTGTATGAATAAATTAAAAAAAAAAAACGAAAGAAAGTAAAATAAAAAATATCCTCTCTTTTTTAGTATGAAAAAAAAGAGAAAAATCCTTGTGTTTTATAAGGCTTTAGTTGAAGTGCAAGATAAATACGGATGATAAAAACGAAATGATAGGCAAAATCAGTTTTATGAAAATACAATCCAATTCAATAAATAATTAAAAAACTGTCATTATAATTAAAAAAATGCCAAGCAACGAATATAGGTTAATAAAATATAATTATTGGTAATACAAATTGAAATGGAAAACTATTGTCATACATCTTATTGATGCAATGTATCGATTTATCAGAAAATTATCTTCATTCTCTTAGAATAAATAAAATTGCTATGAAAAGTTACTCAAATACTTCGTTCAGAGACGTCATTAAATTGTAGGTCCCCTTTACTTATGGATACAAATTAAAACACATAACATGGATGGTGTACGCATTTAGGTTGTAAAGCTGAGTTGTGACAACCAATTAAGAAAGTACGTCACATATGTGTTCTGGTGAAACGTTCTCCTCGTCACGGTTTTTATGTATTGGACGTGAATCGGTTACATACATAGATAAATAATTGGTCATTACAACCCTTCAGTCAGGATTACGACCTAGCTTCTCACGCCACTCATGTTGTGTGCTTTAATTTTATACATGAGTGGCGGGACCTACATTTTAAAGTCGTTTCCGAACGACAGATTTTTTAGAAACCTTTCATGGCAATTTTATTTACTCTCACAATTTTTGCCAGAAATATGCTGAGAGGAAGTCGCCGAAGAAATACTTTTCATATTTCATTTTGTTGTAGATGTCTGACCTGGGGTTTGAACCGTGGCCTTACGTCTAATGAGTCGGCACACTACCTACTAGACTGCGGTGACTTAAGTCGATTCCATTTGGTAATAAGCACTGTCTAGGGACAAGCAGTAGAGGGAGCTGTTAGTCATTCCATCTATCAGGCTACGGTGGCTTCCGATGAATCTTGTGTTCAACCGAAACTTTATTTCCAAGGCTCTGGTTTTCACTACTACTAACGTGACTAAATCCACCACGGCACAGGTTCTCATTGCCACGATTTTGCCTACACAAGCCCCTCTATGAATCTTATTGAACTCCACCTCAGCTTCTTTCAAAAGTTTATTTATGTACCTAATTGCTAGCTTCTCACACGACTCATGTAGACATACATACATATATAATTGGCCATTACAAGCCTTTAGTCACGATTACAACTTAGCTTCTCACACCACTTATGTTGTGTGCGTTAATTTTTATACATGAGTGCCGGGATCTCCAGTTTAAATTTAACTCCGAACGACAGATTTTTTGAGAAACTTTGCATGGCAATTTTATTTATTCTGAGTGTTTTTGCCAGAAATCTGCTGAAAAAAAGCACCGAAGAAATATCTTTCCATATTTTGTTCTGTTGGAGATGTTTGACCTGGGCCCTCACATCTAATAAACCCTCGTACTACCTACTAAACTACAAAGACTTCCAAGACTTTATTTACAAATCTGGATTACATTTTATGAGGTTACGTTAAGCCATTGGTTTATGCCGCCAGAAGCAGAAAAGCTGAAGCTGACGCCATACGATCAGATTTATTGAAAAAAGTGGTTAACAATTGGAGTAATCGACTGGATCATATAACTTGTTGTCCAACAATATTTCAGTCTTTAAAAAAAAAAAACAATCCAGTATTACAAGAGCCTCTAAACATCATTTGAAAGAATTTGGAAGGATCTTTACTGGCTCCTTTGATAAGGCTCATGTGGTAAGAAAAGTGAATAGAGGCACACCACAAAGGGATGTTCTCCCACCTGCAAACTTGCTGCAAAATATCGTTGTAGACGGCCTGTTAGAAGAGCTGCGTTTATGCGGATTATTTGGCCATTATGGTGTTACGTTTTGATTCGCATCCCATCATTACAGATTGCCTGTTGAAAGAGCTGCAGTTATGGTGTTTTAAAATCTACGTTTACGCGGATAATCTGCCCATCAGCTTTTATTCCTCACCCTCCTTCTTTGAGATAGAGAAACTAAAGCATGCAACTGAATGCTTTTCGAGCGGACGTCTTGCCCTATTTTAAAGGCTGTACAATGCTAGTGGGGTGGTGGTATTTTTGCTGATTATCTTCTGAAGTTAACGTAGTCTAGTAGGTAATGTATTAGCTTATTAGACGTAAAGCCAGGGTTCGAGCCCCAGGCCAGACATCAAGACTAAATACAAAAAGTACTTCTTCGGCGAATTTTTCTCAGCAGATTTCTGGCAAAAACTCTGAGAGGAAATAAGAAATGCAATGAAAAAGTTTCTCAAAAATCTGTCGTTCGGAGTAGGTCCCACCACTCATGTACAAAATTAACAAACACACAACATAAGTGGTGTGAGAAACTAGGTCGTTATCCTGACTGAAGGGTTGTAATGGCCAATTATGTATGTATGTATGTAGCTTCTGATTTACCCGGACAGCCAGACGACCAAGCCGACTTCTCAGGAACATTCAAAGGTAACACTTATATGGATCCCTGGAGAAAGGAATATCGCTCGAAACCGCATTGCTAATAATGGCCAGTGATGGTAAAGAGTTTACAATTTCCAACATGGTACTGGACAGAGTTATTTTGATTGTCTTAGTTAAATTGCATATTATCCACTAGTTTTACAGGGAGGCTCAATCTTTGTTGACTGCAAAGCGTACGTGCAATATTGCTAGACTCTGCTATATATGTAAAGATAAGAAGAGAACTGACCCACTTCTGTCTTTAAATTGTATGGCTATCCATCGCACAATGGTGGTCCTTACGGGCCACTGTACTTTTGGTAGGCATGCCGAAATGGTCGGTATTCCGGCATATGACTTCTGTAGGAGCTGTGAGTTTGGGAGGAAGGAAGAGACTGTTTTTCACCTCATGTGTCAGTGCCCTGCTCTTGCATTAAGAGACGGAGGTTTCTGGCTTCTCATTATCTGACGTTGTTGACCGAGCTCTCTAAGATAAAGATTGCTGCAATAGCAAGATTTATTTTTAACTCAGGATGGTTTTCTCCAGGGTAACTGACTGTTTGGTAGGCCTGTTAAAAGGATTGACATTCTGACAAATTACTACTGCAAGAGCTGTGGATATGAGGAGGAGGAAGACTTTGTCTTTCACCTCATGCATTCGTCTGCTGTCGTAATGAAAAGTTGGAGTTTTTCGAAGCTCTCATTTTCAGACGTCTTTAGCACAGCTCTCTATCTCTTGCTGGAATAGCAAGATTTATTTTGAACTCATATTGGTTTCTTCTAGGAAATGTTTGTTTCATGGATCAAGATCACTAAGGAACTGCTAATTATCAGTATGCTATCTACGAGTAGGCATACAGGCATTGCAATACTTTATTTAGGTCTTCGACTTTCTACAACCGAAATGATAAACATTTACTAGTAATATGCCATCAAATATGGGCTACCAATTAATAAATATGCTCTCCTTTAAAAGAAAATTGAAAAAAAACGAAAACGAATACTCTTTCGAAACACAAAATATTTCTCGTTTTAATCTGAATCTCAACATCATTAAGGCAATAAATGTTCACATTAAATATACTCGTACATAAAGGCAGACATAATTATTTATACTTTGACATTTTCAGATTAATGTTGTACGAATATATGTAATAACTAATTATACAAATATACATATACACACACCCAGAACAGTTATTAATACGACATAGAAAGATATTTTAATGTAATCATTTGTATAATCTTAAGATAACTCACGTTTTGGCCTTGCAACATCAGCAGTTGCAACAGAGACAGCGACAACGGCAACGACAACGGCAATTGCATCATTATAACCATGATTGTTATTATTATTTACCAGCATGTATGTATGTCAGTTTGTAGAATTTTGCTTTGCTTGGCATTCATGCTGTAAAACATACAAAAAAAATGAGTGCGATGATAATAATAAACATATTTTTACATATAAAAGCATAAAAATGCATATCTCTGCATATGCTATGTATGTATGTATGCATGTACTTATTAATAAGTAAGTGGATGTGCATATATTTTTCATATGTTATACGTACATACATATATACATACGGGTATGCAACAGCAACTACTTGTCTCGTTAAAGTTATAGATTGTTATGCACGCTCTACATACACTTAAGTTGTATACTTTGAGGGCATATAGACATCATTTAAGCAATAAGGTGGTTCACAATAATCAGTAAAGACAACACAGAAATAACTGCGGTAATGAAGCTACTCAATTCTCACTTCTGATTTCCGAGTCAGGAGATGACTCCTATTCTAGAAAAAGTTATATGCCGACGTCGGCACCAATGTCCCCCAGGGAAAGAACATCTTCAGGTTTTAACACACATAGGACACGAACTTTAACAATGTTCGTTAAAAAGAACGTAAAAATGCATTCAGTTGCTTGTCAGTTTCTAAAGAAGAAGGTTCATGTCGCCTTTTTTCAGACTTCAATTATACACCCAAAGAAATATTATAGTAGAATTCACTAATGTCAATGAGAAATGATTTCGATTTTTAGAAGAATACTTGCCAAGTTAAATACGAGGTTTTCTTGTAAATGTTGAGCTATGGATAGTCGAAATCAACAACATCATACGTGTTGTTAAGTATGAATATGATGAGTACTTTAAACTTTGAATATGAGTAGATGTTACATGACATTAAAATAAGAATGATTGCGTAGGTAGGTAGGTAGTTAGAGGTGGCTATCCCCTCTATGGAGTCATGAGCGGACACACTTAGGCCGCACACAGAGCCCATTGTGATACCACAGTTCCTCATTTCCCCTTATTCCAGGAACCATTAGCAGCTTCCGATGAAGCGAATCAGACTGCCAATATCCATACATGACAGTTCATCCATATCCTTCAAGTAGTAATCACCCAGGTACCTCTTTCTCCTTCGACTAAGTGCCGGACATATGCACAATAGCTGAAGAATAGTCTCATCTTCCTCTTCATCTCCACAGGTTCTGCAGAAATCATTTGCAAGGGTGTCCAAGACCAATACGCCTCGCATGCGTTCCTATAATGCAATGCCAAGTAATAACCCCGATAACAGTGCTGAACCTACTTCTTTGGAGTTTAAGCAGAGTCGCCGTGCGCCTCCTATCCAGCCTCGGCCTGACCTTTTGCGCCGCTCTTCCCTTATCCGAAGTTGCCCACATTCTGTTGACGAAATTATGTGTACGATTCGATTCTACCTAGGAAGGAGGAACAGAAGTGTGCTACTCTTGTCATGAAGAGACAGAGTTAGGTTAGGAGATGGTTAGGGAATGGTGGTTGACCACAGGGTAGAATTAGTTGTGGTATCACAATGAGCCTAAATGCTGGCTTAAGTTGAGGGGGTCTCCGCCAATTGAACTTACCTAAGACTTAGTTCCTTTATATGAAGTCTGTTGATTACCATTATTATGCAGAAAACTAAAAAACTAAAAAACTAATGAAATTGAAATAGAGATAAACGTAAAAACTTAACGAACCTTAGAAAATATGCTGGCTTCGAGATTACACTAAGAATTTTACCAAAAATCAGACCATATGGGGTAAAGGGGATCAAAGTGAAGGACTATAAACAAAAGATGAGAAATAGAGAAGAATGAAGTAAAATTGATGCCGAAATAGTAATACATAAAGAACTGTAATCGAAGGTCATACGAATGGAAAGTAGTATGCGTTCAGCCAAACTGTACTTTCCTTTCTCTAAAACATTCAAAAATTCAGAACGATGAGTATACTCATCCTCATAAATATATCATCACATGAATGTATCATCACAAACATGGCAAATTAAATACATGGGTGGCTTAATTAGTGATGTATTCTCTAATGCGCGGCTAAATAATTATCCTGGCAGTTTATACTCGTTAATCTGTTGAGGAATTTTTGGATAGTTAGTTCGGGGAAGGACACATATCCCATGTGGGAAGGCCAGTTGAGTCATCATTCCAATCCTAAGAATAGAGAAGTAGGTGGCCCAACAGGCATATACTTCAGTTGCTTTGCAAAATATATACATAGTCTGCAAGGTATATGTGCAGAAAGTATAGCCTACTTGGCGCTAGAGACTTTGCTCACCAATATAAATATAGAAATGGCAACCTCACAGGCGTTTTAGCCTCCTATGGAATATTTGTGATGAGCAAACTGCTGGTGACTTTGTAGCAAGTCCGTTATGACACAAACAACAAAGTTCTTATGGTTTCGAGTAGATTTATGGACTGTATAAGGAAAAGTATATATCTGGAAAAGTTAGAGACTTGTACTAGACTATATGAAGCGGATGTTGTATGTTTGTTGTCATGTAAACCTATTAGCTTAACAGGCTAATGGCAATAATGTGTTGAGAAGGAAATTAGATCTCTGCCAAGAAATGACTCAGTGAATCTACACAGCAGTTGTATGATGGGAGGGTTGGAATGCATGCAAACAAGGTAAAGTTTCTGACTGTGGTCAACGTGGCGACCACATAGGACGATCCTTGTCTTGCTGTATTCAAGTTGACACGCAGCCTCCTCGTGGCCTCTTCTGGATAGCATTCTAGCACCCCCCGCTAGATGGTAACTAATGCGTGCAGCGAAGTCCAATACCCTGGACATTAAATTTGGGTTGTGCGTAGGGCTTGGAGCCCACCACGTAAAAATTGTATCCAATGAAAACCACGAAATCTGATCAAAGGGTTGTTAATGGCCAATTAAGTTATGTAAGTCGACGGCGCTAGAAGCAGTTTTATATCTCGTTTCACTGGACATATGATCAATACGGCCTCAACATTTTTGGACAAATAGACAGTGCCACGAATATAATATTAACCACCGGAAGGTTTTGATGAAATTTAAAACTTTATGGAGCATTCACCATATGACACTACATTGCGACTTCTAACCTTCAAGCCTTGCAATTTGTGAAGGTGTAATGTATCTCATCAACGACTTCATATAAGTAGCAAATAATGCTGTAGTGGAAGGTAACCTGGCGCAATTGCCTGGAATAGCTCACTCTATAGCAGTCGGTAAGTATAGCTCACCCAATAAGATTGTAGGATCACTGCAGCATCTTCTAAGCGAAAGCCTAGGCCATAAAACCTGTTGCGATAAATATTAAAGACGATAATAACTCTGGAAGAGATAATACAATACAGCCTTTCTATCAATTGATGGTAGAGGCTCGGTATTCCTAAATAATGACTACAACTAGATGACAAGCCTGAAAGTCTATTGATACAGAGCATAGTCACAGAAACTATTTCGGGCCGGGCGTGATAGCATCCCGGTAACTTAAATTTCAAGTTTAGTAGTAGTAAACGGTAGTATTAAAGCCCTAGAAGAACTTTGCTTAGAACCAAGGAAAGTTCTTTTCCCATACATATGACAGCCAACCTACTTAATTTTTGAAGTGGATGCGCTAATAAAGGCACAACTTAATGAACGTACAAAGGAACATGCACACATACATACAAACAAACACATGCATGCATACAAACTTGTTTTATTATTTAGTTTATATCGGTTTATTCTCATTACGTTCCTTTACAGCAATTCGTGCATTTTATTTTTTCCTTTTTTTCCTTTTTTTCTACAGTCTGTGCCATGAAGTGAGTATCTTTGTGCATGGCTATGTACATGTATGTGTATATATTCAACATCTAATCCTTTTTGTTTCATCTTTAAGTCATTTTCTCTTGTTTTGGATAAGATGTTGTAAATAATTTTCTTATGCTACATACATACATATACACTCACTTGTTTGAGAATATACTGTAGCATTTAACACTCCACCCACTGTGTTCCATTGTGAGAAGAACATAGAGGAAAAACGCATTATTCTTTACTTTAGACTGATACAGAGTATCCTGCTGCACTTTAGATTGTGTGTTTAAGTAGCAAATGCCTTTAGCCAAAAAATAAAACAACAACAACAGCAAAAAACAAAAAATTGTATCAAGTGGCAGTATCTTTAAAACATGTTAGATTTTATGAGAAGCTAGCTCCATAAGTTTACTTATATGTATGTATGTCTACATACTTACATACAAGATACAATGATACTCTGGCATTATTTATTGTCATTATATGCTCATTAAAGCGATGATACAAAATAAGATGAAACATGATTTAAAATTTTAAAAGATTTTCCGTACATGGATGGCATGAAAGGATTACAATGAACGATAGGCAAAAACACTGAGAATAAATAAAATTTTCTTTGAAAAGCGAATCAAATCTATTGTTAAAAAGTCGATATTAAACTGTAGGTCTCCCCACTCATGGATAAAATTAACACACACAATACATAAATGATGTGAGAAGCTAGGTTATAACACGGACTAAAGGATTGTAAGTAAGAATGCGTATTTAACTTCAAAATGATGGCTTTAGAACTCATGGTTTAAGTCTCTAAAAACATATAAGCGTCCGCCAAATAACTTCTTTTTTTGAAAATGCTTTAAAAAAAAAAACTACCGAATATTTTCTCAAATTTCTTTATTTATTTGAAAGTATAATCCCTTCGGTTAATGATGGAAAATAATTTCATTCAAATGGCTGCCTCGGCTGGCCATGCAGTAGCCTACACCAGAAGATGCCGATTTTGGCAATAAAAAAAATCATATTTTCAGATGAAGCTCATTTTGATCTTGGCGTGTATGTAAACAAGCAAAATTATAGCATTTGGGGCTCAAAAAACCCGCACGCATACATTGAAAAGCCGACGCACCCAAAAAGAGTCACTGTTTGTTGCTGATTTTGGTCCAGAGGCATAATTGGGCCATTATTCTTCGAAAATGAGCAAGGAGTGGCCGTTACAGTCAATGGCGATCGTTATCGGGCCATGTTGAACGAATTTTTGTTCACAAAAATTGAAGAGGAGGATATTGGAAACATTTGGTTTCAACATGATACGTGCCACACAGCCGAAGCTACACTCGTTGCTTGTTTTTGAAGATCGCATTATCAGTCGCAGAGCTGATGTCGTTTGGCCACCTCGGAGCTGCGATTTGACACCGTTGGACTATTACTTGTGGGGTGAAGGCAAAGATAAGTGTTACGCCGACAAGCCATAGACAATTGACGCTTTAAAGGACAATATTCGTTAAGCCATTGGTGAAATACAGCTGCACACAATCGATAATGTGCTTGAAAATTGGACAGATAATGTAGGCTACTGCATGGCCAGCCGAGGCAGCCATTTGAATGAAATTATTTTCCGTTATTAACCGGAAGGATTGTACTTTCAAATAAAAAAAGAAATTTGAGAAAATATTCAGTAGTTTTTTCTTTTAAAGCATTTTCAAAAAAAAAAGTTATTTGGCGGACCCTTTATATGACATCTTGAAGGGTAAAAACTATTTTAAATCGAATTTTTTGCCAAAGGTTTGCTTGACTTATTCAATTTCAAAATGAAAGCATCTGAAGCTTATCTAGCTAAACAGTTTATTAGGTTACCAATTGGCTAAATGTGTCGTTGCTTAAAAACGACGGCTTCTGTTAATACAAATTTGCTGTAGTAATAAGAAACTTTACTGAATTTGTTGTAATTGTTGTTATGATGTACATGTAGGGATGATATCCTCTCTGGAAGCTGTCTTAATGGATTGTCACTGTCCGTGAGAGTGAGCAAGAGAATCCAAAACAGTCGCATGGTTTTGTTAGGTTAGAGGACGTGTACTTGTCAATTAAGTCAAGTACAGTACGCGGAGGTCGAATTGACCCATTGCACAACGTCCTAGTTTCTCACACCACTTATGTTGTGTGTGTTAATTTTATACATGAGTGGCGGGACCTACAGTTTAAAGTCGAATTCAAAAGACCGATTTTTGAGAAACTTTTTCATGGCAATTTTATTTACTCTCAGGGTTTTTGCCAGAGATCTGCTGAGAGGAAGTCGCCGAAGAAATACTTTTTGTATTTTGTCTTGATGTCTGGGGCAGGGGGCTCGAACCCTGGCTTTACGTCGAATAAGCCAACACACCATCTACTGGACTTCGGCGACTTCTAGGGCAGTCGCTAACAAGAACGGCCTTTTACAGACCATAACTTGCCATATTTTGCATCATGACTTAGGCCTGCACCCGTATCAAAATCAACTGATCTAAGAACTGAAAGTAAATGAACATAGACGATGACTTTTGTTCGCTGAATGGCCTCTGGAGCAATTGAAAAATGAGCCTAATTTACATCGAAAAATCGTCTTCAGCGATGAAATCCATTTTTGCATGAATCTGTATGTAAATAAACAAAATTTTCAAGTTGGCAACGATACCAATCTACATGAGATCCAAGCCTGTTCAATGCATTCCGAAAAATTCACTATTTGGTGTGGATTTTAGGGAGTGGTGCCATCGTTTCTATTTCGTTGAGAACATCGCTTGCGAGGCCATTACTGCCAACTACAGGTCCATGATTTATCGACTTTGTTTTCGTTTACATTCGCCATATGTCTACTAGGTATTGTGTTGGCTTATAAGACGTGAGACCACCTTACAAACCCCCCGAACAGGCATGTCCTACACAACGGAATATGAAAAAATATTTCTTCGTTGATTTTCCTTTCAAACCAATTTTTTTTAATTCTATTTAAGCACTGTGTGATAAATTTATTGAAAGAATTGCAATTCTTTATGAATTACATTATAATTGATTGACTATCAGACAATATGTATTTGCTCCATGACAGAGACTATGAAAGTTTATTTCGTTCATTCGCTGTGAACAAAGCGCAGATTATTGAACTCACAAGAGCAACAAAAGTTTTAAGCGTCATAAAATTCGTGGAAGGAGGATGCGAATAATAGGATGTGATTTAAAATATTTGAAAAACAATAAAGTTTTTTTAAAACTTTAAGACAGGCTGAAGGCTTTAGTTTTCTTAATAAAACTTTTATTTGCCATTAATTTCTACTGTCATATCGTATGAACGTTAATTACATTATGTTTCCGAATTAAAATTTCCTAAGTGTAGGATGGTTTTTTAAACGTTTCCTATTTTCAAATTTGAGTAGAACAAAATGTGTGTGGGAATATGATCGAAAATTCTTATTCGTTTGGAAGACCTATTGATGAAATTATGTATGGAATATAACCTCATATAGTAAGACCCCGCTTAAAGCGGGGGTTACGTTCCAATAAGTTTCAGTGCTGAACGAAACAGCGTGAAACGAGCCAACTTAACACGTACATATGTAAATACATACATATGTAATGGGTTCGTCCTGTGATTTGCGACTTCGAAAAATGCAGTTGGAATCTTTATTCTGGACAGACTAACAAAAAAGTGTTGAAACAGATACATAGTATACACCGTCGCTATATAGCGCACCGCTTTGGGTTGGTGCATGGCCGTTTCATTTGTACACATATGCAACAAGTATCAATATAGTGCACGCTTTAGGGGAATTCCAATACTACCGCGTAATACTGAAGCAGCGTTAAGCATTGCAGCGATGTAATGTAACCGATAACTGCTAACTCCAGTTGACGTGCATACGAAATATCCAATTTTCCATGACTGACACATACATCAAGCCGGATTTAACTATAGGCGCGGTTTATGTAGTTTTAAAGCAACGCTATGGTTTGTCGCCAATGCGCATACGTATGCGAAATAAAAAACCCACAAGAAAAAATCTAACAGGTTCAAATTGAAACAATCTCTGTGGCCAGTTTTCATCACTTTAACGTGAGATGACCATGCCCTCAAATAACGCGTTCAGAATATCCAATGTGGCACGATCTCTTTAGGACGTAGTACATCCTATTAAAAGAACATATTCTTGGTGCACAGTCCATCCAATTCAAACGAAAACGTACATGCATACAAAAATACAGAATTTTTCATTACAACCCTTTAGACAGGATTGCGACTTAGGTTCCCCCACCACTTATGTTGAGTGTCTTAATTTTATACATGAGTGGAAAGACCTACAAGATTTTTGAGAAACTTTTCATGGCAATTTTTATTTACTCTTAGAGTTTTTGATAGAAATCTGATGAGAGGAAGTCGTCGAAGAAATATTTACCTCTTCGGCCTCCACTCAACAGATTTCTGGCAAAAACTCTTGAAGTAAATAATACTCCTGAAAAAGCTTCTCAAATCTTGTCTTCATAGCGATATGCACATCATAGGTGGCAAGAGAAGTTAGGTTATAATCTTGACTAAAGGCCACTAAGTGACCACAACATAAAATATAATTTGTCTAATACAAAGAGGTAATTGGGAAATTGTATTGAAAAGATATGTTTAACCCAAGGCCTGTCAGTTAGATTGTTCAGAAGACAAAAGTTTTCTTTTGCTTACAATTTTCAAGGGTAGTTTAATAAATCCATAATTTTTCAAGTTTCGGCACTCTATAACACAGGCAGCAATTTTTATAAAATTCGTATCAAATTAAAGCTACAAGGATTAACTCTCATTATCACTGTAAATATTATAATTTAGGCCACGCCCACTTTAAGATATTTAAGCAAATTAAATTTAAACTCTTATAACTTTGTCTGTTTAGCATCAACTTTAATAAATTTGATAGCAAACGAAAGCTAAGAACCTAAGCTTAAATTTTTTCCTAACACCTAGTAGTGCCACGCCCATTGAATCATTTTTAGATACATTTAATATACTAACTTCTAACTTTGCACTTTCGAAGGAAAAGAAGAAGAAGAAGACTAGGCTTGGCAAATAATATAAGAATATGAAAGTCCGGATTCTTAGCTTTTATTTGGTACAAAATTTATAAAAATTCTTGCTCTACTTACAAAACTATAAGAAGTTAAAGAAAATACTTTACACATCCAACACAAAAATTTTTTGCAAAAATTTCAGCTCAAAAATTTTGTGTGTTCTGCCAGACGAACAGAATTGTGTAGCAAGCGGGTGTTTGGTAAAGTATTTTCTTAATCTTCTTATTACTTCAACTCTAAAGTTAAACTAGCTTTTGTCAACGAATAATGCCTTTCAGTTGACTTCAGTCAAAATTTGAAATAATTGTGTTGCGTTCAGTTTTGAAGAGGAGAGACTTCACCTGCAACAAAATCGAAATCCATTGATCTGTTTGATTTGTGGCATTTTTTTTTTTGTTAAAACCACATATCTTTCGGTATATGATCTTCAATCGCTTTAACGCTTTAATTTTGGAAGAAAAACTGCGACCTAATGGCAATGCCAAACCATAATGAGCACCGAAATGGCACTTGTTTTTGGATAAAAATGTTCCTTTACAATCATTTCCTGGTTATTCGAGCTAAGTTGGGTTATGTTAGAGGATGTGTACTTGTCAATTAATACAATTGCAGTACTCGGAGGTCGAATTGACCTATTGTACAACGTCCTAGTTTCTCTCAATACTTATGTTGTGTGTGTTAATTTTATACATGAGTGGTGGGACCTACAGTTTGAAGTCGTCTCTGAACGACAGATTTTTTGAGAAATTTGTCATGGCAATTTTCATTTACTTTCAGCGTTTGTGACAGAAATTTGCCGACAGGAAGTGGACGAAGAAATATTTTTTTTTATATTTCCTTCTGTCGGAGATATCTGAACTGGGGTTTGAACCATGGTCTCATGCGTAATAACCCAACACACTACCTACTAGACTACAGCGATGATGAAATGGATTTCTTTTCTTTTAAATAAGCAAAGTAATCCTGTAACTCTTTAGAGCGTACAGATTACTTTTTTAAAACCATTTTCACTATGATTTTAAAGCTTTTTTAAAGCATATTTTAGGTTTCTCTGATGTCAATAAACCTGTTTAGAGAATATTTTTTATTTACTCTGACTAACATCATAACTGCATTAAATTCATTATCATTTCTCTTAACACATATAAAACTAGACGTATAGACAGACCGAATTTAATCACTTTATCATTTGCAATGTTCACAAGGAACAATAAAACAATAAAACGTTTACAGTCATTTGCTACAGTGAATATAACGCCAAATACCTGCCCTTAATAGAACAGCACATTCACTGCACTAGACATCATGTGCCATTATACACCCACAAAAATTGATAGACAAACAGCAGTTAGACAGGACATTCAATGAATAATAACCAAGCAGTAGTTTTTGTTGTTGTTATACTGGTAAGTACATGTCTAGGAATGCAATCAAATGGCTGACTATACTCCTCTCTTCCCTCCTGTAAACAGTAGAAATTTATAGGAAAATATGAAATTCTCTGTCTATCGAATATTTTTTGTTTCTGTTTTTCAACTTCCCTAGCATTCGAGCAGACAAAAAGTGTGTACGTGTATTTGTATCTGTATTGTCTGTTGTCTGTTGAACTTTAAAATATTTTTGTCTAGAATTATTATGTTTTTTTTTCTCTCTTTGTTACGAGACGGCGTAATACAAACAAAAAAAAAAAAAAAAAAAAAAAAAAAAGAAGGTGACAAAAAACTACTCCCACTTAACATTTTCGTTGAGGATTATACTCCGTACACTGATATTTTTGACTGTTTAGCTGACAGCGATTAAATTCAAAATGTCATACTTTTATACACACAGTTTTACAGCTGCAGCAGCAGCAACAACAACGTACGTTTCGTGTCTACGTCAAGGTTGGTGTATTAGTATGTGAGTGCATTGAAGTGTAAAAGAAGTGAAAAAGTAATAAAGTGCCATCATATCGAAAAGATTTTATAGCACTTTATGCGATAGATAACCCAGCCAGACAATTTTTGTTAAGCTTTTCTCTTTTCCTTTTTTGTAATAGAAAAAGTGAAGAAAATTTTTTAAGCAAACATTTCGAAGAAAATGCCTTAAATTGGGGCCGCAAATGAATTTCAAAAATTTTAAAATCGTTTATAGGAAAAAGGAAATATTTCGCCTCCATTATGAAGAATTTATCTCCAGAAAAATAGTCACAAGTTAAGCATTCCTGGTACGGCTACAGGACTGCATTAAGTTAAGTTAAGAGCTTATATGGACGATGGGGCCCTTTTCATGTCGTTATTTCGTAAGTATATTTGGCAAATATTTCATCTCAGAGTAGTAGACTGCACGTACAACCTTCACATTTCCAACAGAAACTGTGATTTGTAACTTTTAATATAAACGAAGTCACCGTAGTCTAGTAGGTAGTGTGTTGGCTTATTAGACGTAAAGTCGGAGTTCTTATCCCAGGTCAGACATCAAGACAAAATACAAAAAAGTATTTCTTCGGCGACTTCCTTCTCAGCAGATTTCTGGCAAAAACTCTGAGAGTGAATAAACCTGCCAGGAAAAAGTTTCTCAAAAATCAGTCGTTCGGAGTCGACGTTAAATTGTAGGCCCGCCACCCACGCATAAAATTAACGCACACAACTTGAATGGTGTGAGAAGCTAGGCCGTAATCCTGACTGAAGGGTTGTAATGGCCAATTATGTATGTATGTATGTATGCATGTATGTATGTATGTATGTATGTATGTATGTATGTATGTATGTATGTATGTATGTATGTATGTAAGTATGTATGTATGAATATAAACGCATAACAAGCTGACTAGATCGTATTGACATGAGATCTTGAACCTATGCAGGCCTACAAAAGTTAACAAATTTCAAAAAAATTTTAACCAAGACCGTCTTAAAATCGAGGAAAGTTGACAATTACAAAGATTTTCAACGAAAACGGATTAGATAAAAAATTTCTGAAATTTGTTATCCGTATGTATACTTTTGTGGCTGAGTGTATGTATATACACGTCTGTGAATATCCTATTGCCAATCCTACGACATAAAAAAACACATTATTAGGAATTGGAAAACGTTTCAAATATTTTTTTTTAAATTTTTTACCTTTTTCTAATTAGAACCTGATTTATAAGAGTAAAAAAAAACGTTCAAACGCGTTGCAAGTTTATTTACGATTGCATTTATAAATAAAAAAAAATTAAATTTAAATTTAAAAAATAAAAATATTTTTAATTTTTACAATTAAATTCCCCAGTAAAAGAAAATGTTGCTAAGCCGAATAGGCATACTCATTCAACACAGACAATAAATAGGCATTGTTTTGTAAAAGAAAACAAACAAAAATAAAAAAAAAACCCATCAGCAACATCTAATCATCATTATTACGATCTTACAACATGATTATGATACAGAAACCCTTTACGCAGTTAATTATTATTAATAAAGATGCGTAGAACAAAACAGACAACAATAAACCCAGAGAGTACATAGGCAAATGGCAATAGTGTGAGAGAGTAAGAGTGAGGGCGAGAGCGGGAGAGTTTATGAATGAGAGAAATTAAAATAAAAATATAGTTAAAAATAGAGAGAGTAACGAAGGGGGGGTTAAAAAATTTTGATTGTTGTTGTTTTAAAAAATTCATACATATTTTGTAGGAATTGCATATAAAAATAGCACGGGTTATTAAAAACGTTACAGTTATAATGGTATGTATTTAAGATTAGTTATAGTTTTACCTGTTTTTGTCTTCTTCTTCTGCTTTGATGAATAACTTTCTCCTTCAGCACACACTTTACAACACTTTTATGATAAAAACAAATGCAAGCATTTACACTTATGTATGTATACTACCCTTATGCATTTATGGTATTTATTTTATGAAATAAATTTTGTAAATAATTGACTATTTTTATATAATTTTCCACTCACACTTAACACACATACATGCTTTATACTTTTCACTTGTTTCATTTAAATTATTTTATAAACATTTAAAGGAATTTTTATTATTTCCCGGCAATTAATTATTTTTGACGCCACTCTAACTACGAACGCACGTTATACACTCTGTAAGTAAACTGTGGTAAATTCTTTTATTGATAACAGTTACTACGTACAGTAACAAAGTACAACTCAAAAAAAAAGTGTATGTAAAGCGTTTGTTGTTGTTGTTCTTGTGTTTTCTTAAAATTGGAGAAACAAGTTCACCAATACGAGTATCATACTCTTTTAATGACGTATGCAATTATAATTGCATTGTTGTTGTTTATTTTTATGATTCTCTCATGGCTTTCTTTTTTTCAAATTCCAATTTCTGTTAAGTGAGTGCACTGCTGCCAGATTAGGGGATTTATACCCAAATAGGGAATTTTTTAGACAATGGGGATGAAAATTTCAGTTTGGGGATCTAAGGATTTTTTGGGGATGTGACCAACACTGCTGGGGAGTTTTTGAGGATAAAAAACTATCGATTTTTTTACTTATAAAAGTCGATTTAGCAACATAGTGGATAATAATAAAAAATATTTAAGTGATAGAATTTTTAATCTGGCAATGGCAATGATGATGTTTTTTAAAACATACAAAGAATTTTTTTTCCTTATCCTTATGTTCTATTACTAAAATATTAAATCCTGTATTAAAGGCAAATATCCCAATAGACTTAGTATATGAAAAACAATGGAGAAAAATGCCATTTGTAAAATGGAACGATTGTTTTAGAGAAGAGTCTGGACAAAATTTAAATGTATGTTTGGAGTAATGTTTATTGCTACAAAGATTCTGCAGGTCATAAACCATTCAATTGCTTAACTAGTTTTATATATTATTTGTATACTAACAAGTAACGCTTGCGTTGAACGCGTTTTTTCAATAATGAATCTTACCAAAACAAAAATACGAAATAACTTGCAATATGAATTATTAGAAGCTCTTCTTAGGCTAAATATAATGCTAGGGTAACTATCCTTTCATCATTTTATTACTCCATCAGCTAAGTCTTGCTGTTCTGAAATTTGTGTATGAAAACTAGCTCCAGAGGAATAATCCCGTTAAGAAGTCACCTAACTTGACGCTAGGTCAGATCTCCCCCAGTCCCTCCACAGCTGTGATCGCTAAAAATCTATTAAAGGTATCATCCTACGTAGCGACAGATAAGAGCTGTATTTGGTGGGCAAGGACTCCCCTTGTGCCTGGAGATAAACTCATCTACATATCCTCTATTGCTGGCTGGCGTGACTACGTTGTTTTTCATATGCTCAATAAAGTACCAGGACTACAAATGCAGCCTTTAGCCAGGCGGTTCAATCATCTCTGAGACTGTTATCGTATCACTAATGCTGGGGGTTGGATCATAATCGTATAGTAGGATTTTAGGCCGACGTATGATGATTTCTGGATTTCAGATTAATGCGGATAAGTGGAGTGATTACAAGATCTTCATAATTTTTAAAACGATTCTGCCACTTTTAGGTTTTTTCCTGTTTAAAACAGTTTTTGTATTCGAATTTTAGTTTTTGTTTGTATATATGTTAGGATGGAATCCTGATTAATTCTTATTATTTTCGCTAGAATAAAGGTCACTGCGGTATAGTCTCTACTATCGCTATAAAAGCATAGTCTACTACAACTTTACAAGATTCCTATGCCACGATGATGATGGCAGACTTCAGTTACTGAAATTTTATTGGTAGACAAAGTTTATATGTACGTGTATGACTTTAAAACTTGCTCGAGAATGCCTTTTTTTCAGTAAATAAGGATGCAAATGCAGTTCGTTGCACTTGGTAGAAAAGGCAAGAGTTTGGAGACCAGGATGATGGAAGAATAGCCTCACACTAGTTGCAGTAGTCTAGAATGTAAATTCACACCCCAGCTCAAACGTCTCGAATAAAATATGAAAAAAAATATTTATGGGGCGTCTTTCCCTTTGTCATCTTATTTCAAAAATTTTATGAGTGAATAAAATTGCCATGAAAAGCTTCTCAAAAATCTGTCGTTCGGAATTGATTTTAAGCTGTGGGTTCTACCACTCGTACATAAAATTAACACTTACACACAATTTAATAAATTTTGTGAAGGCTTCAGTATGCGTCAGTATGCGTCAGCATACGTTTAAGAACGTCAGTATGCATTCATCCATTTAAAATATAAAATAAAATTAAAATACAAATTAATTCTTCTTTATTTAACGGTGCAAAGAAATAAATTTTCAATTTTAAAGAGTTTTGTTTCACTATTTTTTCTGCGTAATATTGTGCACTTTTTCCATTTTCGTTTTCTATTATATTTTAGCTGCTGGGCTATTGTATGGTATGCTGTATCTGACATTACCGGAAACCAAAGTAAATGGATTGCTTTTTGTGTTTTTTTCTTTTTTTTTTCTAGTCTCCATGGTTCTTTGTGTTTCAAAGAAAAAAAAACTGGGTGTCTTTTATGGTAGATTGCTTAGAAATATTCTGCGTATTATAATAATATTCTTTACTTAAATCTGAATTAATATCGCGTTTATATTAAACATTGTTTAAATTTAATGGCCCATTATGCCTCTGGTCCAAATCCACACCAAACAGTGACTCGTTTTGGGTGCGTCGGCGTTTCAAACTATGCGTGCGGATTTTCTGTGCCCCAAATGCGACAACTTTGCTTGTTTACATACCCGCCGAGATCAAAATGAGCTTCATCTGAAAAGATGATTTTTTTTTTGCCAAAATCGGCATCTTCTGGTGTAGGCTACTGCATGGCCAGCCGAGCAGCCATTTGAATGAAATTATTTTCCATTATTAACCGGAAGGATTGTACTTTCAAATAAGTAAAGAAATTTGAGAAAATATTCAGTAGTTTCGTTTTAAAGCATTTTCGAAAAAAAGTTATTTGGTGTACCCTTTATTTGTTTTTAAGAAATTTATATAAACAATTGAAACTTTTTATATGTTGAAGACGAGGAAGTGTCATGCGATAAAACGGCAGCCTAAAAACGATCATCTGAAAATCTGGCAACGATGATCTGAAGAGTTAAGAGTGCCTGAAGGCTTGTGACATGGATTCTTGTACAATATGCTACTGGTTATATAGTCTGAGTAAAAAAAGTAAAGTCGCCGTAGTCTAGTAGGTAGTGTGTTGGCTTATTAGACGCAAGGTCCAGATTCAAAACCAAGGTCAGACATCTCCAACAAACCCTTATTGATTTTCTTTCAGCAGATTTTTGGCAAAAACTCTGAGAGTAAATAAAATTGCCATGAAAAGTTTCTCAAAAATCAATCGTTCGGAGTTAACTTTAAACTGTGAGTCTGTAAGTATGAGTGGTGTGGGAAGCTAGGCCGTAATCCTGACTGAAGGGTTGTGATGGCCAATTATGTATGTAAAAAGAGGTCCACATTATTCTTAGCATTATCGTTAAAGTCGCCGTAGTCTAGTAGGTAGTGTGTTGGCTTATTGGACGTAAAGCCAGGGTTCGAGCCCCAGGCCAGATGTCAAAACGAAATATAATAAAAATATTTCTTCGGCGATTTCCTCTCAGCAGATTTCTAGAGAAACTAGTTCGTAATACTGACTGAAGGGTTGTAATGACCAATTATGTATATTATCGTTAAAGCTTTGCCTTCTGGACAGAATCAATAAATTGTTGTGTAGTTTTATGTAATTTATGTAATAAAAGTTGTGGGGGTGAGCAGTAAGGAATAAAATAAAATATTTGGCGAAACGAGTATTAGTTTTCTATTCAAAATTATTTATTTGTACATAGAACGTATCTTTCGGTTTGGAGGTTGATCGGGTAATAATATCTCTTTTCTTATATATTTTTATCAAATCTGACATAGTATTAACAATTCACAATCACACAACCACACGGTTGTACAAAACTTAAGTTAAACTTAAGATTAAGGTGGCCAGCGTGAACAAAAGTAATTAGGTTAGGTTAGGTCTGAGTGGTAGCTCTGTTATCACAAAGCTAACTTGAGCACGCATAGCGGCCCGTTGTAATGCCACGGGTGAACGCAGTCCCTGTACTAACCAAGTTCCACCAAAATCAGGGAAATGGAAGAAGTTGGTCAGCGCAAGGGCTGCACAACAAAAGCACGACTACCCCGCACTGGAAAACCAGCCAGAAAGTTTGATGAACGAAGCTATATCCTTGATATCAATAGATGATAGCTCCCTACCAAGGAATGGGAAGCCAAATAACCTATATCTACACCTAGCAAGAGACGGGCACTGGCAAAGAAAGTGAACAACAGTCTCCTCTTCCTCAGTGGACCTGCATCCACGGCAGAAGTCGTTGAAAGGGAGCCTCATTCTTTCCGCGTGTCTACCCATGACGCAATGACCTGTAAGCACGGCCACTGTAGTCGAGATGACATCACGACCAAGACTAAGTAATCGGTTGGTACGCCTTCCATCCATTTTGGGCCAGGTGAGTCTAGCTGTAGTGCAGGACTCCTCATTGACCCAGGGTAGGTTGGCGTCCCGAAAGAACTTCCGCGCAATGGTCAGCTTGACCGAGGCAAGTGGCATAAAAGTAATTAGAACAACAGATTTATGGGAAACACTCTGAGAGCAAATAAAATTTCTATGAAAAGTTTTCGCAAAAATCTATCGTTCGGAAATAACTTTAAACTGTAAGTCCCGCCGCCACTCATGTATAAAATTAACACACACAACAATAGGAGGTGTGAGCGCATTAAGTTTGTGGCTGGAGGACATAAATCTGCGAAATTCTTAATATTAAGAAGCTTAGTGGTTCTGATTATAAAGATGATATTTTATCAAACATTAAGTGTTTTCTTCGTTAGCTAATATTAAAATGGCCCTCGTATCTATTGCTATAGACTGCTGAAAGCGTTTTACAGTTTAATGTGACTTAAATAGCATTTTCCAGCCATTAAACTATGCTGGTCATTAGTGTTTCAATCCTTTAAGCAATTGTTATACATTTCAGATGAGTCATGCATTCCTTATACCATTGTTTTAATAGATTTAAAATCTTAAAATTGCTTTCTTCTTCTGTCAATAAAAAAAAACAAATGATGAAAAAACTAATGACAAAAGTTTCTTTCAGACTTTTTTCTCTTTTCTGCTCTTTGCAAACATTTACCTTTTTCTTGAGTTCTTTTTTTTGTGTGTTTTTATTTGGCAATTTTAAGACACGATATGTATGCTGCTGGTTAAGTTACACAGTGCCACTATATAGAGTGACCCAAATTTTTATTAAATATTGCAAACACTTTGACTGAAGAGACATCCATCTCCGGGTTTTTAAAATAAAGTTTTTAAGAGAAAATAAAACCAAAAAAAAAAATTAAATGAAAATCAAAAAAAACTTGAAGAGCAAACATTTTAACGTTTTTATTTTAATGTTTTTATCTCCTTCCTTCTCTTTCTTCTCCTTTTTATATAATTTTCTTATTTTATTTACTTTTGAATTGGTTTACAGAAAAGTTTGATTGAAGTCACCTTTTTTTTTATTTTGTTATAAAAATTTCGCATTAATCATGAGTCAAACTTAAAAACAAAAACAACAAAAAAATATGAAAAAAATATTTAAAAAAAAAATGTTTTAAATACACTTTAAATACATCATTATGGCAAAAAAAATTTCATTCAAAGCCTTCATACTTCGTACTGTGGATGACTGTCTGTCTATGTCGCTGCCAAGTTAGAGAGATATTCTCTTAAAGAAGGCAAAACTTTTCAAATATGCCACGCTTTCCTTATATTCTCTCACCAGTCTATCTCTTCAAATAAAAGGGAAAAGTTTCTCCCCTTTTTTGTATTTAAAGTTTTAAAATTCTTAAAAGAAAGCGGGCTTAGATAATTTAATTCCTTCTCTTCATTTTTTCTTTGTTTTTTTTTTTTTTTTGTTTTTTTGGATGACAAAAATTTACTTGATAGTGATAAATTTGTGTCAAAATTGTAAAGGTTAATTTTTGTTGTTGTTGTTGTTGTATTTATTGCCTAACAATGTTTGTTTTAAAATTTGATTTCAGTTTTTATTATCGTGATAAAAGTTGTCATAAATTATCTCAAAGTGTTGCTGTTACTTTTTATTGTACTTCCTCTAACCTTCCTTACTTTGTTTTTCGAAGAACAGAAATTAATCATGGCAAGCAAAGTTTCGCAATTTGCTAAAGAGAGATATGAACTCTTTAGTTGCTTTAAGTGTTTTCTTTTACCAGGTGTACCGGTATGAAGTAAAAATTTTTTTTGTGAAAGCAAAATCCATTAATTTTTGAAGGAAATGTAAAAAAAGTATTCCATTCGAAATATTTGCCTCTGTTGGCCTCATATTTTTTCCATCTTTGGTGTAATTTGTGGATTCCAGGCCAATAAAACAGTCGCCGTAATCTAGTAGTTGGCTTATTACACCCCAAGGCCAGACATCAAAATAAAATACAAAAAGTATTTCTTCGCCAACTTCCTCTCATCAGATTTCTGGCAAAAACTCTGAGAGTAAATAAAAACACAATGAAAAATTTCTTAAAAATCTGTCGTTCGGAGTCGACTTTAAACTGAAGCCCCCACTACTCATGTATAAAATTAACACACACTACATAAGTGGTGTGAGAAACTAGGTCGTAATCCTGACTGAAGGGTAATAATGACCAATTATTTATGTATGCCAGTGAAAACTCTTCGTCTTTTGAAGCAAATCAATTGTTCACCCAAGTTTCGATTTCCTCATAACAATCGAAGTGCTGCTCAGCCCGCTCAATGTCCCTTTAATGAAAAAAGGAATACTTGTTGGAAGGTGAATATGACAGCAGGGGTAGCAGCTTCTAGTTAAGGCCTTCAATGTAAACTGAATCGGTTTTGCTTTGTAGCCAGTTGAATTGTCATGTTGCAAAATTATGTTGTCGTGTGTTGTGACCTATTCAAGTTGTTTTCGATCAATCGGTAGCATTCTGTATTAACGGGTTCACCATGGTTGTGCATGGTGGTGTACCTCAATTTTCAGAACACACATCATTATCTTTCACCGAATCGATTTGGTTTTCTAGTCGAAGTTGGTGATTGTCTCTAATTAACCCATGATTTCATTCTCTTTGCATACATAAATGGTCATTACAACCTTTTACATGATCTGCACATAGTGCCATGATTACGCTGCAATTTAGTAAAAAAAAATTGTTCCTTAGCGAATGTTTCCTGGATACGAGAAAACCTGTTCGACCTCTAATTTGAGCTAACAACGCTTATATGAGCAAAACTTAAAATAAAGGATATATACATACATACATACATACATACATACATACAGACATACATAATTGCTCATTATAACCCTTCAGTCACGATTACGACTTAGCTTCTCACACCACTTATGTTGTGTGTGTTAATTTTATACATGACTGTTAGGACCTACAGTTTGAAGTCATTCCAAATGACGGATTTTTAGAGAAACTTTTCAAACCAATTTTATTTTACGCTCAGAATTTTTGCCAGTAATTGGCTGAATGGAATTCGCCGATAAAAATATTTTTTCATATTTCGTTAAGTAGGAGATGTCTGACCTGTAGTTAGAACCGTGGTATTACGTCTAATTAGCTAACACACTACCTACTAGACTACGACGACTACTTCTTTCTGTTTAAGACTTAGGAAATAAATCAATTTTTTATCGCACAATAGTTTCTATCAACTGCAGTTTCCATCAATTATTCGATCTTGAATACTACGTGGATATGCATCATCCCAAATTAAGTAATTTTGTTTGTTCACATGTCCCTTTATCCTCAACGCTGGAGCAGATTTTTTGATGAAGATTAGTTTCAGTTGCCAACTACTTCAGAGCCTATTTAGCGTGTACGTGTCGTTGTCTATGGTCGTATATGTTGGTTTTGCAAAACACGCTCAACCCATGACTACTAATTTGGCAGATGTAGCTGCAACAAAACGATGTTTACAAATATCAAGGTTCAGGAGTCTCTGTTAGAGACTGTATGCTATAATAGACCTCTGCTATGCCGTTCGGCTTAGCTGCAGCATTGTTAGAGCTCAAACAGTTACTATCTAGTTGTCGTTGAGGAGCTTACATAGCTTATTATTAAATCGAATACGAAAATCATCGCCATCTAGCACTGGACCAAAGATCTTACGTAGGACTTTTCGTTCGAATACCCTCTACGCTGCTGCATCAGCTCTTAATATGGTACAAGCTTCTGCGCCATAAAGAAGCATGTGGAGGAAGAGCATACAGTATAGTTGTAGTTTTGTCTTACGACAGAGGTCTCAGCTACTCAGTTGCCTACGCTTGATTTCCAGACTGACATCATTATTGGTGGTAATGGCGAAGCCAAGATAAACAAATTCATTGACTATATTGAATGTATAGCTATCTGGGATCCAATATGCCACATGTCCCTATTTGTCGACCTCGTTTTGACCTCATGTACTGCCAGACTCATCTTAATAGGCTCCTGTTCAATAGCGCTAAAGGCAGCAGTAACATCTCGGTTGGTACTCCCTATGATGTCAATGTCGTGAGTGTACGCAGGCAACTGTAGAGTTTTTTTTTTTGGGAAATAAAAATGAAAGTTGCCAATGGGAAATACTGCCATTGCAATATACTCCCGCCTTCCGCAAAATACTCTCCATGACAAAGTTGAAGAGGTCGCATGATAAGGGATCCCCTATACTAAAACCTCACATGGTATAAAAAAGTTCGGAGAGGTCTATTCTTTCATTGACGGAGCTGCAGGAGTTGCTCAACATTATTCTGCAAGGCCTTATCAGCTTCGCAGGTATACCGATCTCAGACATTGTGGCAAAAACCCAATTTCTTATGGGGCAATCGAAGACTGCCTTATAGTCTGGTGTGAGTCGACTTGTTTTTCATGGGTCTTCTCCATTATTTGACGTAGGGTGAAGATCTGGTGAGTGGTGGATTTGCCAGACCAATCAGTGTTTTGACGAATAGTTTCAGTTGTTCACACAATATGTCCTTACGAACCTTATGTGCGATACGGAGAAGGCTATAGCCCTGTAGTTAGCGCATGTCTTGAGGTCTTTCTTTTTTGGGACAGGGCAGAGAGCACTGAGGCTCTTTCTTCCAGCCATATTTTGTAAGTAAGCTAGTGCATGCACTCTAGCAGCTTAAACAAAATTATATTGAGAAATAAGAAATGCTTTCTAAAAATTCTTCTTTTTTTCTTTTTGAAAAAAAAGATCTTGAAATTCCTCTCTTTTATTATTCTTTTAAATGTTTTTGTTTTTTTAAGTAATTCTGCATACAATGTAATGGAAACCAATTCGAAATCATGTCATATTTCAATAAATAGGCGTGTCAGTAAACACAACCCAAAGAAATCTACCATGAAATGGATTTCATTGAAGAATTTATACGTTTGGCTTGGAAAACCTCAAAGTCTGTCTTTTAAAATAAAAACGAAAGAAATAAAAAAACATATTCGTGTTACAATTTGATTTGTTTTCTTATTTAAAATAACATTTTTTGTTAAAGATCAGATCGTAACTAATTGCAATGAACGTTTAGTTTTATTTCGTTTGTGTTTTTTGTTCTTTCTCTTTTTTTCGTCTTCTTTTAAAATACTTTGCAAAAATAGTTGCAGTGGTAGTGAAAATTATAGCATTAAACGCAAGCACAACTTAGAATTTCAGTTCAAATTCACAGAAAACTAATGCCACCAGGCCAGCTTTTAGCTCGGCAAAGTATTCTCAAACTTTGCCTCAGGATAACAGGACAGGGACACGGAATGGGCGCGAAAATCTCATGTTCAACCACATTTCTACAAGTCCCTGAACTGGGCCATAACATATTTCGTCATGTGATGCCCACCCCCAACTTAATCCAATCAATCAACCAATAAAAGGAAGGATTAATTAACCTTCACAGCGAGTCCACTCATTTCTTCAATTTCAGTATCCGTTATGGCTGAATGGAATACAGTACCATACCCATACCATATACTTGTTCAAGACCCTTATAAGGGTCTTCCTGCAGACTGAAACCAGCTGACTCTAGACAATGTGACTAACCACCATGAGAGATTAAGATATAGTACGCAACGCAATACATTCTCATGCAAGCTCCACTGTCTTCGTGATTGCAAACACCTCAACTTGAAAGACATTGCACTCTTTAGCAAGCCCCTAGGGTAGTTTCATACGAATCGCAATGTAAATCCCTACACTCATATGAGTTTTCACTTAAAAAATCCTTTCCCAACCGCTATTTCTCCACTCTCAAACACTTTTAATTTGTAATTTTGGCTTGTACTGTGCTGTTCAATGTTGTAACAACAAATTGTTAGTTGTTCCCTTTATAAAAAATAGAAAACAAAAAGCAACAAACAAATTCCAATAACAATAACAAAAATATTTCATTTCTTTTACGATTTCCTAAACATAACTTTTCTCATCGTACTTTCTAGTCGCTTAAGTGCTCCAGAGTTTCAGTTCAGTTTTTATAACCAATTTTTTTTTTATGTTTCTATTTTTTATGTTGTTTCCTCTAGAAAAACATTAAATCACTACCACTACATCAGCACCACCACCACCGCCACCACCATCGCCATCGTCATCTTCTTCACCATCATCGTCATCATCAACGACGTCGTCATTGTCATCGCATGATCTTTTTGCATTCCCGCGATCATTTTTAAGAGTTCATGTCGTGACTTTTTGTTTGTTAAAGCGCTGGCTGAGATGTGAATGAACGGAATGGAAATGAAAATGATCTAAGAAAGTTATAAGCGATCAAAGGCGACTTGATAATACGCTACGCTATGGTGTACCATAACTGGCATAACCAAATATGAACGTCAATTGTGTCCACAGTGGTACGAAGCGACTGATAATGTTCGGCTAAGAAATGGCTCTGCACCTATGTACGTATGGAAATAATTGATCATTCATAATGAGGTGAATTTCAACTCATCTTTGGGAAGCATAAAAGCAAAAAAGCAAGAATTGGTGCAAGTCATCAGCGCTAAACTTCGCAACCGAATAGCCAAACTTCACAGTTGCGGAAGCAAGTTCATTTAACATGAAGCTGAGGAATAATGCCTAGTGTACCATAAGGAGGCTTACTATTACCCCTGGTCCCTAGCTTGCAACAGACCAGGTAAGACTAAAGAAATGAATTGAAATGCTTACTACGTCACTCAAAATATGTGGTGGCTCCAGTGTATTCACATGCCCAGAATATTCAGAGCTTCCAGCATAATCGCAGATGACATGCTAATTAGCACAAGCTGGGCTTATGGGTCAATACACAATCTTTAGTGTTTCGCCCATAAACTCTATACACACCCAATATGTCAGTCGATAAACTGAATATTTTCAGTCTACTGCTGTTGCAATTTAAAGCCTTAATCTTGAGGCCAGATTAAAATCATATGACAGCCGAAATAGGTCATACGTGGTATATGCAGCAGGTGGCGCCCCTATATATAATCATTAATATTTTTAAGTGGCCGTAGTTTAGTAGGTATTAGACGTAAAGCCAGGGTTCGAGCCCCAGGCCAGACATCAAGACAAAATACAAAAAGTTTTTCTACGGCGTCTCCCTCTCTACAGCTTTTTGGCAAAAACTCGGAGAGTAAATAAGAATTGCCATGAAAAAGTATCTCAAGAATCTGTCGTTCGGAGTCGACTTTAAACTATAGGTACCGCCACTCATGTATAAAATTAACACACTCAACATAAGTGGTGTGAGAAACTAGGACGTTGTACAATGGGTCAATTCGACCTCCGGGTACTGTCCTCTAACCTAACCTAACCTAACCTAATAGGAGAGAGGGAAGAATAATGTATATTGTAATCCCCTCCAATTTTATAGAATATTCCTATAATTTCCACTCCAAGGCTATTGCCCTGGCAAACCTCAGGATGCTGCTCCGTATCAACAATACCAATTCGATGCCTAGCACCTGATATGCACTCAGGTACTTATAATTGGAATGTATTCTGATGTTTTATTCTCCTGGTCACAGAATCTACATGTTATGCACGAAACAAATCGCATTCTGAATAAATGTAGTCTGAGTCTAAAGTGCACTGCAATAAAACCTGTTATCTGCCTCAAATTATTTCTGGGTATTCTAAAGCATGACTCAGATTTCTTCTTATTGCAATTTCCCAGCAAAAATTTTGACTTTGCTTGCTCCTTTCGTTGAGCATACCTTTCCAAACAACCGGCTCTACTCCACAGAAAAATTCTGGCCTCACCAATGGCGTGAAAACATATTTCCTATCAAGCTCGCCTCTTGTTTATTGCCGAGAATTCTCAAATGAGCTGGTACCCAGCAAAGCTTTACCTTATTTTCCTTATCTAACGCTTTAAGGTTTTCCAAACGGTCCCATGCTATTTTCGCTTTTACCTTATAGAACTCGAAGAGCTTAAATGGCGGTAGCTAGTAATGCTATGTTCTGCCTTGTTTAGTTCTTATTCAAGTTGAATTGAGTACATCTTTTGATGGAATAGATTTCGTCTAGGAAGATAATAGCGAGTTTTCCCATGGTCTTGGAATATTTCATTCTGAGACCAAAATCTCTTGTTTCTGTTCCCAGAGATTCGTTCTTGATACATCTGCA
This sequence comes from Sarcophaga subvicina, assembly GCA_936449025.2. NCBI lineage: Eukaryota > Metazoa > Arthropoda > Insecta > Diptera > Sarcophagidae > Sarcophaga > Sarcophaga subvicina. Next base: position 14,587,756 of record OW388083.2, on the reverse strand, counting down.
TACGATAAAATAGTCCCATTTTTCAAAGACTATGCAGCTTCCGGGTTATCCAATTCACTTTTATTACTAAATTTCGTTCTCCTTCTGTCACAAGATTCGTTTTTGATCCATTTGTAAAGAGTATACAGTTTCCAGATTGCTTTAATGTGACAGTTAAGGAGTGAGATGTTATCAAATCGATTTCTTAGGTCATAAAATCCTGTATTGATTCATTTTAGACTGATCTCGCATCAACCAAGCTTTCCTATCAAGTTGCTCAAGCCAAACTAGCTTGTCATACGTAGCTGTAATTACTTAACCTCTCTATCCATATGGTTGGCTGCATGTTTTCCTATTGTTCAGGGTTGCTTTGCAAGTCTCCTTTTCCTGCATTAGGTCCCATGTACCATCTGAGGTCCTTAAGGTTAGGTTAGGTTGCCAATTTATACAAGTACAGTACCCGGAGGTCGATTTGACCCATTGTACATAACGTCCTTAAGAAGGAAGTATAAAAGAGGGGATAGAAAAAAGGAGCGGAAGTAGGAAGGGAGAATGGGAAGCGAAGGAAAAAAGAGGTCTGAGTTCCTATAACGCGTTCAGTCTTTTTCTGTATCGGATACTATGTTCTGCGGTATTTACAAAACTAGCCTCAGTTATTAAACATGGATTCAGGCTTTTATCTTAATGCCTCAGTAAACATTGCTGTCTCTTATATATCATCCGTTTAAAATGGAACAGAAGTAATGCTTTTACATCCTTGTAAGCATAGGCGTAATGTGACAACCTTGCTCTGGGTCTCGTATCTACGATTTCGTACAGCATATGCCATGAAAAGTTACTCAAAAATCTTTCGTTCGGAATCGACTTTAAACTGTAGGTCTAGACGCTTATGTATAGAAATTAACACATGCAACACGAGTGTTATTAGAAGCTAGGTCGTAATCCTGACTGAAGGGGATGCAATGACCAATTATATATGTATGTATGCGTACAGTTACTGGTTTCTATCAGAACTGGCTTCTGCCTCAGTAGTCTCTCTTGATTTACAACAGCTGCTATCCACTGTTTTGTTACAAGCTTCATCTCAATCTCCATAGTCCCAGCATTACCTGTATAGCATAGGGTAGGGTATTAAAACGACACCAAAAAAACCGTTTACAGTTTATTTTTATGAATGCTTCAGTTTGTTTTTGTTTTTTGCCTATTTTCCTTTAGTTTTATATTTTAGTTACAGTTTAGTTTTTATATTTATTTTTATTTAACGATTCTTTTACTCTGCTTTTAATGTTTTTTCCTGTTTTTTTATTCTCCATTTGAGTGTTGCACAATATATTTGACTGTTTGTTGCAATGAGTATTGGACACATTGTCATGCCAACACGATTTGCCATCCGCTACATCTTGTGTAGCCAAAGGGAAATATTGTGTGTAATATTTTTGTTGTTGTTGTTGCAATATTTTCCTCGTTTTCTTTCACAATTAATGAGAAAATATTTTATTTGAGGAAATATTAATAAAAACTAAATCTAAAAAACAACAACAACAACAACAACTCCAACTACAACTTAATGTATTTTGTTACCAAATAACCAATAACAATAACGGTATGCGAAGTCTTTAAAAAAATTAATAAAATATTATGCAACATCATAGACAAGCAGATAATTATAGAAAGGATGGATAATAATAAATTTTTAATCAATTTTAAAAATTGTAATCCAATAATATAGTTATGGCCGTAGTCTATTAGATAGTGAGTTGGCTCATTAGACAGGAGGCCACAGTTCAAACCCCAGACGACTTCCTCACAACAGATTTCAGGCAAAATTTCTGAGAGTAAATTAAAAAAAAATGCCATGAAAAGTTTCTCAAAAAATCTGTCCTTCGGAGTCGACTTTAAACTGTAGGTCTCGCCACTCATGTATAGAAATTAACACACACAACATAAGTGGTGAGAGAAACTAAGTCTCAATCCTGACTGAAGGCTTGTAATGCCCTTCGTTCCAATGTCCTTCGAATTTTCAATGACTCTAAAGCATAAGCCAGGCAGAATTTTGTCGATGGGATGGATTATATTGGACAACAGTGGTTTGTGGCTATTTGCATACATTTGCTTCTTAAGAAAACCCCATAAGAAAAAGTCTAACAAGGTCAAATCGCACGATCCGGGCGACCAGTTCACATTACATGCACGTGAGATGATCAGGCCCTCTCATCCCTTAAGCAGAATATTCAATGTGACATGAGCTCTGTATTACGTAGGTCCAATCTGTTGAAACCATATGTCGAAGGTGTTCAGATCATTCAATTCAGGCCAAAAGAAGTTGGTAATCAACGATCTGTTCGGCTCGTTGTTCATGGTGATGGTATGCCAAACATGTTCTCAAAGATATATGAACTCATGACACCGGCAAAATCTATTTCGAATTGTAATCTACATTGGAATGCCTTGGACACTCTTGGATATATGTGGATCCCAAATTCAATAATTTTGTTTGTTCAGGTACCCAATGATCCATAACTGGGCCGCATTGATGAAGATGATTTTTTAATAAAAATTAAGCTCCAAGGCCCATGCGTTATATACAGTTGTACATGGTGTTTGTTTTAAACATACATACCTACGTAATTGGTCAATACAACCCTTTAGTCGAGATTTCAACCTAGCTTCTCACACCACATATGTTGTGTGTGTTAATTTCATACATGAGGGGCGGGACCTACAGCTTTTGCGAAACATTTTCATGGAAATTTTATTTACTTTCAGAATTTTTTTGCCAGAAGTCTGCTGAGAGGAATTTGCCGAAGAAATCTTTTTTCATATTTCGTTTTGTTGGAAATGTCTAACATGGGGTTTGAACCTTGGCCTTACGTCTAATGAGGCAACATACTACCTACTAGACTACGGCGACTGTCCATTTGTTTTAAACAGACTGAGTAAATAACAACTAATTTCAGAAATTTGACTTCAACAAGAGGGTTCTTAGCAACAGTCAATAATCGGAAGTAACTGATAGAAGACTTGATATACAGTGAGCGCCATAAGTGAGTCAACACTTTTGTTCTTAAGTATAAAACAGTTTTGTTCTTAAGGATAAAAAAAGTTCCTCTATCATGAATTGTTGTTTTTGTTTTAACATTTTATAAGTAATAAATAAACGTTTTTATTTTTGGAAATTTATTCGACTATTCTCATTTACTTTTCTCGCTATCCTAAAAAATGAATTATTTCAGTGGTGTTTACTCACTTTTGGCGATCAGTGTATAAGTGTTGCAGTCGAGCTGATTACTGACGATTTCCCGATAATGACATGCGATCGTCTTTAGACTCTTTTGCAAGAGCTGCAGTGCTAAATATGAGAATGTTGGCCAATTTATTTCTACTACAGTCTGACTTTCTTCATAAGGAACATACTAATCTGTACCTTTCGTAACTAACTGTTGCAATCTAGCAATATGGCTTAGAAGGCTCTAAGGGTATATTAGAACAGCTAGTCATTTAGGCCGCAACTTGTATGGCAGAGCATCTCAAACTAATGCTGTAAACACAATGAACGCAAATCAGCAAGCCCAACATTTATACGATTGCAACCTTAGGTAAGCTGCATGCGTATTAAATGTAATAAAGCTAGCGGCAGCAAAACAAATTAAAAATGTCAAAGGTTTTTTCGCCTTATATTTCATTGCTGCGAATATACAATAAATAGAAATAAGACAAAAAGGAAAGCAGCAGAGACTTTGATTGTTGTCGCGATGCCTGTAAAATAATCACTTCCATATACCCCATGTATTCTAGGTTAGGTTAGAGTGGTAGCTTTGATACCAAAGGCTCACTTGAGCACGTATAGCGGCCCGTTGTGATGTCACAGGTGAACGCAGCGCCTGTACTGTCCAAGTTCCTCCAAACCAGGGAGGAAGAAGTTGATCAGCGCAAGGGCTGCACCCCATGTATTCTATTTTCGAGAGATGGATGCGTTGCCTTTATTAGGTTCAGTCTTAGTTTTCTCATCCTTACAGCACTGAGTACATAACCATTCTTTCTTACATACTTTAAAGTAATAAAGGGAACAAACTGCTCTCTATTTTCTATTTCCAGTTTTAATCCTATTTCTTATTCTGTTTAGTAAATAAAAATCTTAAAAATTACTCAAGCTTTTATGACTCTCAGATGATTTAAAACAATTGAATGGAATTGTTTTTATCGTACCTAACAGAGTAGTACCAAGTAACTGCCATAGGACTTACAGAATAACATCATAAAAGAATTTTTCTCCACAGCCACTGGCATTCTTTATGTTTTTTTTTTTAATTTTTTCTTTATTTTTTCTAATAAAATAAACCCACAAAATTACTTAACATTCTCTGGCAAGGACTTTTAATTTAAAATTTTTTAATTTTTTTTCTTTAAATATTTGCCCTGTCGTCTCTAAGGAAAAATTTAGCTTTTTTTCGTACAGGAGAAGAAAAAATCTTTAATTTTATTGTTATGATGCTGATTTCAACAAATTGCCTGGGCCCACAAATTATGTTGAAAAATACACTCTGTTGGCACAAGAAAAAAAAAAAAGAAAAAAACTCGGCACAAAAAAGTAAGCATTTGTAAAGAATTTTTATTTTTGTTGAACTACAACAGATCCCTATATGGCTCCCATGTTATTGTTGTTATTATTATCGTTGTTGCTGCTGCCGTAAAAGAACATTAGTAAAACAAAATTATGTGGCATCCACAACAATGAGTACAACAAATATTGTATTGTGTATGTGTGCATTTGACATACACACATACACATACGTATATAAATATATGTATGTATGTGTATAAAATATAGAATTCACAACTTCCTAGCAGTTGCAGACGAGGCAATGTACACCATTTGCTACGGTATTCAACCCTTTTGGATCACTTACTTGGGTAATGTACAATGAAGACTATATTTGTCTCAAAATGGTAGCATTTATGACCAGGAATAACCTCCCTAGGTTAGGTTAGGTTAGGTTAGAGGACTTGTACTTGTCAATTAAGACAAGTACAGTACCCGGAGGTCGAATTGACCCATTGTACAACGTTCTTGAAGAGGGAAGGATAATAGAGGGAATAGGATAAAAAGGAGAGGATGTAGGAAAGGGAAGAATGGGAAGTGGAGGAATTACACAGACCAGACACAACAAAAAAGGGAGAGCGTGACTACATTAATGAAGCCCTAGTACCTCTCAACCAGCCCAAGCCACTACAATAAACTCCCTAAATGGAAGAATATTTGACTTCCGGATGAGGTCTTCTCCCAGAAAACGGAGGCAATGAATATAACTCATAACGTGGAGAAGTCATATAAAAAGCGTTTCAGAGCAGGCCAAGCATGGCCTCTTAATAAGTAGCAGATTTGCAGGATAACGCAAGATTGTATATCTAATACATGGTCAAGCTAATTGTGACCTATCAAGACAATAGCACCATCTTGGTAGAAAAGTAGTGTTCGAATCGAAGTTCAAGTCGAATTGGATATGAGATAGAGATCAAGCGATCGATCTATAGATCAAATAGAAATTCATGGTCATATATCTAGCAGTGAAGGCTTTATTCCTGTCGCATAGGAGTGCTATAAAACGGCGACCATACGGTGTATTGCACAAAAGCTATTCCTATAGATTTTGTTCAGTCCTATTGTCATGACAAGCCTCCTCAGCATAGTTTTAATGCCTCACAAGTTTCAGAGTTAATTTGTGTTCTGATGATACATTAGGCAGCTCATAGAAACTATGTATTGAGTTCCCGCACTAGGGTTCCTTGAGTTTTCACTGCTCTGTCATAAGGCCAATTGCTAAGCTCAGGTAACTTCTGGATACCTCGCTTCATCACTTAAGTCCCCTCTTATTGTAATTGTTTATCAAAAGTTTAGCTTGCCTTAAACCCAACTGGCTTAAAAGAGTTTTTACTTTTCTTTTTCTTCCCTTACGCTGAGTATATCTCTGCCACTCCACTGAAAGCTGTTGGACTGCACAATAGCGATGATGTAAACATTAGCCTGCAAGTTATCCCCAAGTTTCCCTTTAGGTTCGAAATATTTCACTCGGAAATAAAAACTCTAGCTCTTGTTCCAGCATTTGTCCTCTCGCTAAACGTATTCCACAGAATGTTTCCTCCAGGCTAAACATTCACTTTTATTGCTAAGCCTTGCGGCACAGCATTCACCAAATTACAGGTCTAGTCAACAGATGATTATGGTATTATCCTTGTCTCCCATTATTCTAGTGGGTCACTTCAAGCATAAGATAGAAGGTAGGGTTGTCAATTGCGTACACTTTCGTCAGTAACTAGAAAAGACAGGCAGTTGACTAACAAGGCAGCTTAATGTCATTGCGCAGACAACAGTCAACAACAGAACCATATGACAAAATTAAAGCGTCACCGCTGATATGAGTGACTAGCCCATGCACCCAATTTTGAGCAGCTGAGACGTTATCGAGTAACTGATGATAAAAAACTTGACGAACTTTTCAAAAGTAAATCCCCCTATAAAGTGCAACTGCATCTTTTTGCCGAGTATTACGCCTTGGTCGTCTGATTGCACTCCTGTAGTTTTTGGGTTGAATTTCCTCAAAATCCTTTTAATTAGTGCCGACTTGTCTCTAAACAGCATTCGCTCTTACTCCTCATCTGAATGCCTAGCGGCTGAAAGCATCTGGTCTTCATTATCTTCTTCGCTACTGATTAGCCTTTTTTGTTTGTTGTTCCGTATCCACTAAAATCGATGCCTCGGACGCTATTACTTGTTGCGTAATTTTAATTCCAGTCTTATCTGGGATAATCTGATGACATTACCTGCCTATTTAATGACAGTCCTTTGTCGACTCCGAAGGAAGAAGGTGATTTAGTTACATCATCACTTAAACACGCCGCAAGCTTTCCTCCATATTACTCAGATACTCTTGACGCAGCCATCTATAGTCAATCAAATCGTTTTTAGCGTGCTTGCAATCAACCAGAATATGAGCTGGACAATAATGGATTTTCCCGAATTTTAATGCATATGCCCATGCCTTCGCAACTTCGCAAATGATTACCCGTGGCATGGGAGTTCGCTCCAAGAGGGCCACATTGATTGCCAGGAATCCTTTCGCCATTGCCTCTATTCTGAGAAAACCCCATAAGAAAAAATCTAACTCGGTCCAATCGTACGCTCTCAGTTGCCAGTTCACATCGCCACCACATAAGATGACCATGGCCTCAAATAGCTCATGCAAAATATTCATTATGGCATGAGTTTTGTGGCACTTAGCACCGTTTTGTTGAAACCACTCGTCATTGGTGTCTAGATCATCTGCTTTTGAAACCACCGTTTAGTTCTTGCTCGCAGTTAGTTTTATGGATCTCATTAGGTTCTTGACTTATAAGAGAAAAATAATTGAGAGAAGCCTGTTTTATTTGGGCAAACAAGTTTCCAATTTTTTTTAAATGTTTTTATAAACTACGGACTCTTAGTTTACTTAAGGGTTTTGCAGGGGTTTTGAGCAGAACAATTCCAAAGGCATTTTAAGGCAACATGAAGGTATATTGCAGACATATAGTCTTTAGAGTTCTACGTCTCTATGTATTAACAATGCTCGTAGGGGTCTAGTCCCTTGAACTACAGAATTCCTCCATGGTATATATACTTATGTATGTGTGCATATCGCTGAACCAAAAAATAACTGTGTATGTATGTGTATATATATGTATGTTGTATATGAACAATTTCATTTGTATTTCATGGGTCGTTGCACGCTTATAATGTTTTAACATTAACGACATGATTTTCACAAAATAACAACCAACACACAATACAAATACAAATTCAAACATTCACTTACACATACATACATACATACATGAACATATTATGAACTAATACTCAAATACAAATACTCTGATACACAAATACACAAATACACCAATACACAATATACATGTTAAATGTAAAGGAATAGAATTGATGTTTCTCTGTGCAAGAGTACTGTATAAAAATATATACCATAATACTAATACAATTACAAATACATACACATAAAAAGGAAATCCTATTATGTGTATGTATATGTGTGGAATTGTGCGACTACACATGTAAGTATTATAAGTGAATTTGACACAATACAATACAATACACAACACAATACAATACAATAATACACATTGAAATGTGTAGTCATTCATGGTTTTATAATTCCATTCGCAATACTTTTTCCTTTTTTTTTGGTGTAAAATTAATGAAACCAGCTAAGGATGTAATTAAGCCAACTTAGAAATTATTAGCTGGGGATTTTAAAGAATTAAAATCACCCTGGGAGTTATTCAGTCAAATATAATTGACTGAAGATAATGATATTATCAGAGTCCAATGAAGTATACGTTGCTGATTAGGCGGGAAAATAAATTAACCTGCACAAATTGAATAAAACTGTTAAGTGTTCATGTCTGTCCAGTCTGTGCATCATTATAATCAAGAAAACATGCAAAAATAACAACAGAAAAGCATGAATAAAGAAGAATTCCTTATGGATTAATAGAAGACGGATAGTTCTCAGAATGCTGACATTTTTTCTGTTGATTTTCAGACCCAGAGTCCGTCAGGGTGGATGGAATTTTCCCAGAAAATCTCTTAATTTACTCTGACAGCCTGGTTGCAATTATAGAGGAGTCCAGAGCCCGTTAGATTTTTAGCCAATTTTATTACCTCTGCGGTAGTTGTAATACCGTATAGTTGGTGGTAGATCTAGTCCTCTATTCCACATGCCTATGTTAATAACTGCAGCAGAATTGCTTTATCACTGGATACTTTGGAAGCGTGAAGATTTATTAACAATCCCCTTTGAAATATTGAGCGTAACTGGCAGATGATTTGTTAGAAATGGAGGTAGTCCTGGATTCCAAATGCCCATTTTAATAACTGTAGCAGTATTGCCTCGAAGTTGGACACTTTGGAAGCACGAAGAATGGTTAACAACCGCCTCTGGAATCTTGATCGTAATTGACTGATGATTTATGAGATGTGGGAGATCACTGATGTTCCATGATCATCATCTGCGGGACATTTGAAAAGATTTTGCTTGTAAATAATGAAAAAAGTCTTTGGAATATCAAAATATTTGAGCATCCCCATGTTTACTTTAACCGTGCAGACAGATGGAAAAATACTGTGGCATTATTCTTCATGGTTTAGCATGGGAGTGATCTTAATACTGAAGGTAGTTAGAAACCCACATACCACACATAAGGATTATAGATTACCGACACCCCATGCCTAATACCTCCCTACATACAGGTTTAAAAAGTTGTGGCATTATTCTCCATGGTTTAGGGTGGAAGTGGTCTTCATACCGAAAGCAGGCAGAAACTCACATACCACGCAAAAGGATTATAGATTACCGACTCCCCATGCCTAATACAGCCCTGCAAACAGATTTTAAAAGTTGTGGCATTATACTCCTTAGTTTAGGGTGTAAGTGGTCTTCATACCAAACACAGGCAGAAGCTCACATACCACACACAAGGTTTACAGTCTCTCCTAGTTTGTGTTGATTTTAGAGACTCATAAAAGTAAATCTATGACAGACCCTGGCTGGCAATCTCCTATCTCAGCAACAGCATGCGTATAATTACAAGGGAAGCGCTGTTGAAACCGTTCTACAAAGTCTAATGTGTACAAAAGAAAAATGGATTGTCTTTCTGGATATCGAAAAAGCCTTAAATAATGTGGAAATAAACACTAGCTTGGGTATACAGGATACTAAGATGAACTGGATATCAAAACTACTTCATGGAAGAACGATCGACACGATGCTAGTAAATTCGCATATCGCCAGAAAGACTAAAAGGGGGACTCCAAGTCCCTCCAAGTCCCTCCTATGGTATCTTGTGATGAACAGCTGATATAAGAACATCGCCTGAATGATTAAAAGGGGGGCTTCAAAGGATGGAGTGTTCTCAACCGTCCTATGGAATCCTGTAATGAACGAGCGGCTCATAATGAAAGAACATATTGAACGTGGGGCTTTACTTAATGCGGATGATGTGATTCTTACAATTTCGATCAGCAAGTTCTGAGGAAGGTCAGTGAGCGGGCATATGATTTCGGTTTGTGTGTTAACCCCGTAAAGAAGGATTTGGTACTATTCACTAGAGAGTAAAAAATACTGAGTTCGTTTCCATTTAAATTGCACGGGACAGAAATAGAACTCAAGAAAGAACAGCTTTTTCCGCTCCTCGTTGTGGATAAAAAGTTGTCTCGGAAATTAATCGTCCATCATTAACAGAGTAAAAGCGGCCTATGTTGCTATCTATGCTTGTAACAAAATATTGAGAAAAAAGTGGGGTCTAGAATTAGAACGACTCACTGAATCTATACAGATGGGCTCAGATCTCTCTTAATCTACGGTCTGGTATGGTAGGAATCCCTCGGTAGAGCAACTACCTTCAACTTGATATGGCGGTTACAACTGCTTGCATAATTTATAGTAGGGCCTTGCATTGCTCCTACTTTGGCTTTGGAAATAACTTTGTAACTCTTTCTGCTTGAAATTTATTATAAGTGTGCCTAACAGCTAAAAACATTCGCTATCTTTTGATGCCTTGACAGTGGCATGGCTCCAATACTGGTCATGCAAGAATTCTAAAAAAAAATTCATTTCGGATGAAAAGGTCTGAAACCATGGTCGTAAAAGATTATGCACAAATCTTTAATGTTGATGCTTAATTGAATGGAACTGTGGGTGGCGGAATTTTTTCGGAATCGATTGGAATGGCCCAGTGCGTAGGGCTGGAAGTATCTGCATATCCGTGGAGGGAATGTTATCATACTTTATGCCCTAAATTCCAGTGTATTGAGCCTCGAGACAGTTTATAGGTGCCACAGATACCTCCAAGAGGCTGCAGAACGATGTACGACATAGTGTCCTTCCAAGTAACAGAAGAGTAACTGCTAATAAGCTAATAAGCCAGGTGCGCCACAACCATCGAATTCTTCCATTAATTCTCAGCTTGAGGAATCCATGCGAAAATTTGCGATCATGGATGTCACAAACTTTCGCTTGGAAAATAACCGCGATTTTTGCATTGGGTTCATTCCCTGCCTTGGTGCATTCCATACCGTGCCGAATATCCCGTCTCCTATCTCACAAACTCTGGACGTTTGACCTATCTGTATGTATGTAGATTTTAGATTAACGTATTCGCATTTCTTACTCAGTCTCGTTGAAAATCTCTTCTAAAAATCGTAGACTATGCAGGTTCTGCTGAAAAGCCAATTGACACTCGACCATGTATTTGTTATAAGAGGGCTGGCAAGCACACAATCTGTGATATTACAACGCCTGTTGATGAATTTTTTGGCTATGGTTTTCATTACCAGATTGATTACAACGAATAGAGAATATGTTGTAATTGATATGGTGATGATTCATCATTATGATATTGTATCTTTGTTGTAATGGCAACTCTAGTAGAAAAAGGATTTTCTCTTCCATTTCCATTATATCAGGGATAACGTCTTCGTCCAGTCTCACTTTCATAAGTTGGTCATATTTCCACTCCACATTAAATACGAATACATACTGAAATTATTTGTTATTCTAAGCCATTTTCGAAAATCCCTTTTTTTGGGTATACATGAGTACCGAACATGTTATTCACCACATTTACCAAATAAATGTTTTTCTTCGTATTTGTATGCGCGCATAAAAAAATATTCGAATACTTAGAGGAAAAACACACTGTTCTGTATAGTAAGGTTTTTCGCACAATGCAACGCTAACATTTGTATCACTTAGACAAATAGTCGTAAGTAAATAATATATCACATGGTAGCAGTTTAGAGAGCATATGTACATTCATGCATATATCAGGCTTATAATTGTATGTAAAAACATATTCATTTGTTGCTATATTTCTGAACTAAACAAATTGTTAGATGTGCTACAAGACGTGGTTGAAACAATGTAATACACACAGTGATACTAAATAGCTTTAGCATTTAAAACACTCCAGTAGTGGACAAAAATGGAATCGTACACACAGGACCCGTATTACTTTTGGAAAAAATAAAGTCATGTTTAGGAAAATCAGGATTATTGAGACGATCTTATGGATTAAAAGAAAAATCTGATTAAAAAAAAAATACCAAGAAAAGTAATCTGAAATTATGCGAGAACTGCCAAGGCATTATATCTTCACAATCCTCTTCAATGCTACAATCAAGTTTAGTGGCCATATGACCCATTTGTGTCATGTAAGCCCCCTTGTGATGGATTTGAACTAGTAAGCTTCGTATGATACCGGCAAGTTCCCTTAGTGGCACGTGCACGCCACCATGCTTAGATCTTCAAACGTTCTGTCACCCAAAAGCCGACGATGTCTGTTCTGAAGTACAGAGCACTCGCATAAAAGTAATACGATTTCGTTTCCTCTACAACACGACAAGAGTACTCTCTGGAGACTTAATCCTATCCTCTAAGATCTCGAATATCCTGATGATATAGTGCTTGAGACAAATCATTCGAAGGAAAATAAGTGATCTACCTCCGAAAGCTGTAAAACAAAAGGAACAGCGATATATCGCTTCAGCAAGAGACCTGTTGAGAATGTTAGCAGTTTATGCCGCCTTTTCATGGCAATTTTTATTAATACTTAGATTTTTTTTCAGAAATCTGCTGACAGGAAAGTCTCCGAAGAAATATCGGTTGGACCATCTATCGGCTTAAATCTAAATCATCGGCTACTGCGAATCTGACAATACTTATATGATTCTATTCTGTTACATAATTCAGTATATTTTCTCCACTGAACATAGTGAATCGATTTACACTTGAACAACGTTGGGATTTATTGTGCCAAGAAGAAACCGCACGATCGGATGAAGCTTATTTTTACTTTGGTGAGTACTTTAATAAGCAAAATTACCGTATTTAGTTCTCAGAAAACTCACACGTGATCTTACAGAAGCCAATGCACCCATTACGAGTAACTGTTTGGTGCGGCTTGTGAAGCAGCGGCATCATTAGCCAATATTTCTTTGAAAATGAGAATGACCCAATCATATGGCCAATGAAGACACTTATTGCACCATGAAGACCGATTTTTTTGTACCCACTCTGCATGGTATTGATGTGAACGATGTTTGGTTTCAATAGGATGGTGCAACTTGCCACACATCTGATGCAACAATCGATTTATTGCGTTAACCATTTGATGGCCGTTTAATTAGCCGAAATGGTGATGTCAATTGGCCGCCAAGAAGTTGCGATTTGACATCGTTGTACTATTTTCTGGGGGGCGCCGTTAAAGGAAAGTGTTATGCCGACAAACCAAAGACAATTTGAAGCAACCAACATGCGTGATGCCATTGCCGAGATGCGACCCCATACACTCAAAAAATTTCACGAAAAGTCGTTCGACATTATGGGATACTATGAGGTCAGTCGTCACAGCCATTCGAATGAAATAGTATTCCATTTCTAAATGGAACTATTGTACTTCAAAAATATAAATTTTGCAAAATTTCAAACCGTTTTTGTTTTATTGAATTTTTAAATTTAAACTTTTAAATGGCTTACCCTATATTTCTTCATATTTCGTTTTGTTGATGACGCGTGACCTGAGATTTGAACCGTGGCTTCACGTCTGATGAGCCAACACACTACCTACTGGACTAGGGTGACTTTTACTATTACATTGCGGTAATATGATTGACTGATTCCTTAAATTAATCTGATGAGAATAGCTAGGACTACTGGAACATGTCTACCTGGACGAGAAAGTGTGTAGGTTACAACGCTTAGAAAGATGGCTTTATATTGCCCTGCTTGTGAGAATACTGCAAGGAGAGGAAATGCTGCACATTCTTATTTAATTGAGTTTTATGAAATTCCATTCATTAAATAAGTTGTTTTAAGGTATCAAGTAAAAAGTATGGTTTTATTTGCCTCTATCCACAAACCCCCTAAAACGAAAAAAATCCACTAAAAAGTCAAGTCCACTTAGGTTTATTAGTGTTTTAACAAGGCCATGTTTCTTTACTGTTGTTGCACTCTTTGTTCACTTAATAAATAACAGAATCTATTACGAAATTTAATGAATAGAGCACTGGGAGCATATTATTTTCATTCGCTAAATTTAACAAAAACATTATTATAGCGTGTAACGAATTACTAACAAAACCTATTCCGTTTTTTATTTTTTTGTATTTCACAAATGCAAATGCATGTAACGAAGAATTTTTTGTGCAGTTTTTCTCTTTAACTGCTGCATATAATGTTGTTGATTATAAAGAAGATAAAAATATGAAAGGAGGGTAGATATGGAAGTGAAAAAAGGTGTTGTAAATGAAAAACTTTTCCTTAGAATGTTTTAAAAAACAAACAAATCCCTTACATTAATTTCTTATACTTTGAAACCAACCCTCGCATAACCGTATTTATTTTTTGGCTTATTATGTGTAGTGACTACACATTATTTACATTATGGTAGTACGAGTTCATGTTTAACATGTGCATTTTACTTAAAATAATTATATTTTGAATAAAAGGTTGAACATTGTTACTTAATCCATGACTCTAAAGATGGCTGCAACAAAAGCTTCAAGTTTACGCCTGTGTGGCGTTAGTAGCGGTAGAATAAAACATCAAAAAAATGTTGTACATCAGAAAAAGCGAAATGAATGAATGATTACATCGTTTTTAAAATAAATTTTAAAACATAATACAGTAAGGCAGGCAGCTAGTTAATGCTAAAGAGTTTGTCTTCTATTTTTTATTCTTCATTTATGGAAATAATAAGCCACACAAAAAAAATATATTTTTTTACGCATTTAACTACATACATGCAGCCTAGCATGCTACCTACAGTGGCATCTTTTCAATTTTATCGGTATCCAGTTTACTATCATCTTGGCAGACTGGAGATTTACAAGTGATTTAGCGAACCAATGCACGATCAAAATCCATTCTGATATTTCTAGGTTAAGTTGCTCTTTTTTATGAGAGGCATTGCTCATAAGTATGAATCAAAATTTGGCGCTGAACTATCAATTCGATTTTATATTCGATAGTAGATAGTATATAGTGTGCTGTAGAGGCGGATATTGTGATGACGTATGCGGTGTAGAGAGTTCTTACAACTCCTCACGCCCTTTGATTTGACGAGGTGGGATCTCAGCTGTTTGACCGTCCACACGTGTGATCAAGTTCGAGGAAGGTGTAGCTTGTTCAATAGCAAAAATCTCCACATGAAATACTTTGGCCTAGTTTGGTAATCTGTATGGCCCATTCAGTGCCAGCTAATCGATATGGACCCCAGATCCAAATCCACATTTCATTTTTGAGCCATTGGTAATGATCGTTATATCACTGCAGCTAAACCTCGGGTGATTCGGTTCTACTACACGCAGTACTGAAGCGTTGGTCTAAACGTACATGCCCTAAACATATCTGAGCAATTAAGCCTCAGTGGTGTTAGCAACCATGTTTTGGAGGAAGATGTCTAACGGTTGTAGAGCAAGATGACCTCGAGGCCTGCCTGCGGCGCTGATTTCAGAGTACCCGGGATGCTCCAGCATACTAACCGCTATACCCTGTTCAGTGTAGGCAGGTAGGTCCTCTTTCGTATTGCCTTCTACCACACTAGTGAACCGTAAGAGAGTATACGCTGTATACATCCAGTGTATACATCCAGTTGATGATACTAGACTGCAGGCCCATCTATTTTGAAATGACTTTTTGCAAACATACAAGGCGTTCATCGCTTTCTTCATTCTTTCCTCTGTGTTTCTCATCCACGAAAGTTTAGAGCCCAAAGTGATACTCAGGCATCTTGTCTCCTTCCGGAGTCCGTTTCGTTCATTTTCGGAATGGTAAAGATCCGGACTCTGTATTTCAGAGTGAACAAGTCAAAGTGCATTTTACCTGGGCTCACACCCAAGCTGTTCTTTTCTACCTACTTGCGTAACTTGGAAGATGCTTTCGCGTCGTCAGCATAAGCTATCATTTGAAGCCTTCAATTTTTTTTTATCAATAACTAGATCGTGTAGTGCTATGTCCACTGAGCTACCCTTACTGTAGGCGTGCAGTGCTCTACTGACATTGTTGACCCTGAGTTTGCTCCTAACGTATATTCCAATGAGGTAGATGGTGAAGAAAAACAGAGGGAGAATATAAAGTGTATAAGCGGGCGAATTTGAAAAAGGGGATGTATTTGCTTCTCACTATTTCCAAAATCTAAGTATATATGTGTACTCCTACACAAAGGAGGCCTTGCTGCCTCTCCTACAATGGCTTAACCTGTGTAGCGCAACCATTAACATTTTATGCTATAAGCTGAGGTTTTTCTTTTTAATTTTAAATACACTTGTATGAGCTTTCCCTTACACTACTTTACGTGAGTTATACTTCGCAGGTAAAAAAGAACAGAATGGAAAACAGATTCATTAAAAAGATACGTTCACTACAAAATCTTGTAAAAAACTGCTGAAGAAAAAAACGAAATTTTTTAAATAAAAGAACGTGTGTAATTGTATGCAAAATAACTCATTTGCTGCTGTTTTTCTGTTCGTTTATTGTTTGCTTTTTCCAGCAATTTGTTTGATGTAATGTTTCTCTGTTTCTTTTTTTTTAACAATTTCCGTGCCTAAAGATAACTTTTCATTATAGGGAAATAATTGTTCATGCAAATGTTTGAAGGTCTCGTGAAATTAAAATAATAAAAACAGAAAGGAAATGTGAATACAACTGAAAAGAAAAACGTTTTAAAAGTTCCAGAGTGTGGTTTGAATAGGAAAATATGCCCCAGATCTAAATCAATTGCCTGTGGTCTATTTTCTAGAATATTTGAAGAAATGGTTACGTTTTATAAATCACTACCGTCAAATCAAATATACATACAGAAGTAATTAAAAAGGTTAAGAGATCTGGTATAATATACCCCTGCTAGACAAATTAGTCCGAACAAAATGGTCGCAATTGTTTCATGTATTTTGTAGACGCTTAAGCCAACATTATTAGGTAAATTTTCCGCATAGTCGAAAGACAAAGGCTCGTATGTAAAGTTCGGCGACATATAGAAGTTTGCTCGCACGCTACGATAGCAGGAATCTCTTCTTGTTGTGGGGTTTGTACCATAAAAGGTACGAATTGCTTGATGAATTTCGCCAACAATTTCATCGTTTTCAAAGTAGATACCTTAATTGTATCCTGAATCGATTTCGTTTCGGTTGAAAGTGACCTACAGTGATCCCTCGATTTACGTCGCACATGATTCCAAAAAAAGGAGACATAAATCGAATGACGACGCAAATTGAAGTTAGAGGGAACAAAAAATTTGACGACGTATATCGAAACAACGTTAATCGAGGCGACGTAAATTGAAGAATTACTGTACGTTGCCGTGTCTTGTGGTCCATTCTGGTTGTTTTTCGGTCAATGGTTATTACAATCCTTCAACAAGGACTACAACCTAGTTTCCCACACCACTTATGTTGTTTGTTTTAATTTTATACATGAGTGGCGAGACCTACAATTTAAAGTCGACTCCGAACCACAGATTTTTGAGAAACTTTTCATGGCAATTTCATTTACTTCCAGAGTTTTTGGCAGAAATCAGCTGCAAGTAAGTCGCTGAAGACATATTTTTCATACTTCGTTTTCTTAGAGAGATCTGACCTGGGGTGGTCTCACATTTAATAAGCCAACACACTACCTACCAAACTACTCTCATTAAGTACTGCTTTCGCATTGCCATTTAACTTATGTCTGTACTTACTTACAGTAAGACCCTGCTTAACGCTGCTCCGTTTAACGCTGCTTCAGTATTACGCGGTAGTATTGGGATTCCACTAAATCGCACACTGTGTATCTTGTTCAACCCTCTTTTGTTAGTCTGTCCAAAATACAGCTTCCAACTGTATTTTCCGAAGTCGTAATCCCAATATGAATGCTGTGTCGTTTAGCGCTGGAACTTTTGGAACGTATCCCAGGCGTTAAGCGGAATTTTACTGTACTTAATTCCCCTTTAAAAACATATTCATCATGGATTATGGACTGCTTTACCACATCCTTTCAGGCGCATCTGCTTCTTCCGTTTCTTCGCCAGTTGGTCACATCAATTGATAACAGGGCTTTCTAAATTTGGTTCTTCCAACGTAGACAAGGTTGTCCTCTTCGCCGACTACGGCAAATCGCCGCATTAAATACCAGTCACGCCGGATATTCATCCTCCTCCATTCGAACGATATGACCGAGCCAGCTTAGCTGCTGGATGTTAATGCACTGCACACAACGTCCATGTCATCGAGGAGCTCAAACAGCCCATTATTAGATTGCATAAGGAAATCATAGCCAACTTGCACTGTACGGAGGATCTTACATAGGACTTTGCTATCGAATACTCTCAAGGCTGGTGCATCGGTGCGTAATTAGTGTACATGATTTTGCGCCGTAAAGAAGCACGCGACTTGTAGAATATAAGTAGATATAGCGCTTTTCTCTCAAATACTCTTAAGGCTGCTTCATCAGTTCTTAATAAGTGTATATGATTCTGCGCCGTAAAGAAGAATGGGGATGATGAGCGACTTGTAAGTTTAGCGACTTGTATGTTTCATCGTACGGAAGAGGCCTTTGCTACTCAATTGCATATTGAGGTCATAATAACACCTGCTGGGAAGTGTGATCCTATGCTTCATCTGCAGACTGACACCATTTTTGCTGGCAACAACATAACCAAGATAAATAAATTCATTGACAACAACGAAAGTATAATTATCGGCCGTAGTCTGACACCATGTCAGACAGACATCTCCAATAAAACGGAATATGTTAAAAGATTTCTTGGAAGACTTCCTCTCAGCAGATTTCTGGGAAAAACTCTAAGTGTAGGATAAAATTGTCATGAAAATGTATAGAAATTAACACACAAAATGGTGTGAGAAGATACGTCGTAATCCTGACTGAAGGGTTGTAATGATCAACTATGTATGCATGTATGTAACATTTAAGATATCATAGATTTTCTCCTGGACCCATATGCTCACTCGTAGTAGAGATTGAAAAGGGTTTGAGGCAATCTAAACTTTTGTTGGGCAAGCAGCTTCAAACTATTCAGCAATAATATGAGATTAGTAGAGGTCTTTTAAGAAGCTACTGTAGACCCGAAATATACTTTTTTAGAATGGAATGCCAGTCGAATTTGAGATGAAGATTCTGTGCTGATGAGAAAGAGTCATCAGGCGTATGGTACGTTTGCAAAATGGTTCCAGGGGAACAAATATATCATACCACAGTTCTGTGACAAATCTCTACAAGTCGAGTGTTGTATTTATACTTGTAAGCGACCTCAGGAATAGGATACGCATTGCTGTACGAAGTTATCGTAGTAAACATTGTATTGGATTTGGGTATGCAGCAAGCCTTTAAAACTTTGATTGTGCTGGTGGTATTTAACTACTCCTACGCAATTTGTACTACATGTTCATCAAATTGGAAGAAAGACATCACATAGTGGTCATTGTCGGATTGCTTATTGACATTACCAGAACCAATAATATTTCTAACAGCACCGGCAGCTCTTCTAAGTTTAACACTGAATTTGAATTTGTTCAGTTTTTTAGGTATTATCTGAGCGTTATACGAACATTAATCATCTCACAGAAGGATATTGCATTTATAGCATTACAGAAGCTGTTGCAATACAAATACATCTTAATACTAAGCTTCGGACTTTTTTCCTCTTTCTTTAAACTGTAGGTTTCGCCACACATGTTTAGAAATTAACACACACAACATAAGTGGCGGGAGAAACTAGGTTGTCGTAATCCTGACTAAAGGAACGTAATCACCAACTATGTTTTTATGTAGGTAATCTGGGATCTAATGAGTTCGTTGTCTCTACTTGTAGGGAAGAAATTCGTTAAAGAATTTCATTTCAAATATGAATACTAACATGCTCTTAAACCACAAAAAAAATCCATTTGCATGAGTAGAACCTTTTTTTGCAGCAAGTTGCACCAATGAAATAAAAACAAAGATTACTTCGTAGGATAATCATCAACATTTCTGATAAAGACGAAATGGTCTACAAAATTTGTTAAACATTTCAAAATTCTTTTCCTTTTTTTTATTAAATTTGTTGTTGTTTTTTTTTTTTTCTTTATGATAATAAATTATGTTCATACAGCAAAGTGTTGCTGGTGCTACAGACGTGTGAATATTTAATAAAACGAAGAAATACTTTCAACATAAATAGCACCGGGTGTTTAATAGAAAACCAAAGAAAGAAAAATTATTATTAAAAATGGTGCAAATGGTTGATGGCCATGATGATGATAAGATGACATTTGAGGATGTAATAATGTCTAGATATTGACGTGATAAAATGTAATTTTTTTTTATGAAAATAAAAAACGTTTTGCTTATGCATAAATTTATGGGGCCGCATAAGTTCTGATTATGATTTATGGTTTCGAACAAAAAAAAAAAAAAAAAAAACACGGGTATTTTTTTGCATTTCTTTTGCCATAATTTACAGCTGCTTGTTATTAATAGTGATTTCCTTTTTTGTATTATTATTGTTGTTGTTATTGTAGTTCAATATTTCTTTTTTACATTCCTTAAGCTCTTTAAAAATCCATAAAATTTTATTGCCTTAATTTGGCATCTCCACCTCCCATAATAACTATTTGAAAGACGTTAAAAAAATGTTTTCTTGTTGTCGGTTTTTGTTGTTGCTGCAAATAGAAAGTGCTTTCAAAAACTTGACCTTTTGTTTAAAGCCAAAAGTTTGCAAAAAAAAAGGCATTCTTTCTATACGTTATTGGTTTACCAGAAAACATGCAACATTTTCTAGCAGAGCTTAACACAATTGTTGCACGACATTTGGGGCTAGGCATTAAAAAGAGGATGAAAAAGAAGTTTAAAAACTTGCTTTAGAAACAAGCTTTTACTTTAAGTCTATGCAACAAAATAAAGCAAAGATTTCTGCTGTACTATTGCCAACTACTGTCTCTAAGCCAAGATCTTTCAGCTTCAAAAGAAAAAAAATTAGAAAAAAATATGTTTTTCTTTTCCTTGCTGCCACATGTTGAAAGTTATATTGTATTGCTTATTATTTGCTCTGATTTGATTTCAATTTTTCTTTCTTTTTTCTTTTTTGTCCATTTTCAGATGATCACGCTTTGCTCTCTTTAAATTTATATTTTCCATGTTTTTTGTATGCCTTGCTGGACAATCACTTTTTTTATACATATTAACCTGCCTTGTTCAACGAAAACAAGTCACAAGACAAGGCTCATTATTATTGTGACATTTTGCGGCAAATGTTTTCCTTCTTCTTGCTGCTGTTGCATACGAGTATGTATTGTGCTCGCAAGTAAGGTGGAAATGAAAGGCGGAGATTTACTTTCTAATATGTTCTAAATATCTCTTGTAAACTGTATTAACAATTGCAACGTTTATCTCTCGTAATACTTAAGGCAGAAAAAAGTATGAATTTTCATTCAAATTGTTCATGTTGCATTGGAAAATGTTTAAACCAAGTATTTGCAACATTGTATGCGAATTTAATTTTTATTCCATGGCTTGCATATCTGGCTCAACATAATAATTTATTCATAAAATTGTTCTCAGGGGCAAACAGCGACAGATAATTTACTAAAGCAAGTTCATGTTTAAAAATTAAGTCTCTTGTTTGATTGCACGAAATGCTGATATGAATTTATTGTATTTGTTACCAAAAAATAGAATGGAGTAAGAACAGATTAAAGCTCCAAAAAAGTCTACTGTGGCAAGAGAGTTCCACATTCGCAATGAAATTGTTTTTTTAATACATCTACTAGTAGGGCTGGTGAGATAATTTGGCACCTTGAACATCAAAATGCCACTTAGATCAGCGTTTAGGTTCATTAGGGTACTACAGCTGAAATCCAACTCGGAAATCTAAAAATTTGTTATTGAACACCAATCTCACTGCACAATAAATCTCGCTATTGCATCAATTTTTATATTAGAAAGGTCAGTCAAAGATGACAGAAATTGAGACGTTATATTCACAAACTATCATCACAGTAATACATCATCAGCGAACTCATACATCATCACCATCATACTCATACATCAGCAGCATACTCATACAAGGTCATCACTCTAATTAATTATCAGCACATTCATACATCATCAACATACAT
Source organism: Sarcophaga subvicina (assembly GCA_936449025.2). Taxonomy (NCBI): domain Eukaryota; kingdom Metazoa; phylum Arthropoda; class Insecta; order Diptera; family Sarcophagidae; genus Sarcophaga; species Sarcophaga subvicina. Next base: position 14,565,585 of record OW388083.2, on the reverse strand, counting down.
CATTAGCATACTCCCACATCATCATCACGGTAATACATCATCATCATACTCATACATCATCAGCACACTCATACAACATTATCACACACAAAAATCATCACCATACTCATACATCACCAGCGCATTCATCTTTATCATTATCATCATTATTATCTTAATCATCATCACACTCATACATCATCAGCCTGGTCATACATCATCATCGTACTCATACATCATCATCATACTCATACATTATAATCACAATCATACATGGCAAGAGCAGGACTCTGATAATATTGCGTTAGACCCTCCTTATGCTCTCAGACCCTGCAAAACTTATCAAAGGAAATGTCCAAACTATAGGCATGGTATGCCAGCTAACAGGTCGTTGAAAATTGGGCCTTGCGCGATAAATGGCCATGCGATTTAAGGCCAGATAACAATCAGTCTTTTTCCTACTGACAACGAACTTGAGCCTCCTTATAAATGAGGTCTATGGAACGCCTATGCTATATAGTATTTCGGATATGATTAGCTCCGTATCGGCACTGGCCAGTTTCTCAGCAAAGTGATTTCAAATGCCATCCCAAAGTCCTAAAACCCATAAAAGAGTTATCGTTGAATGACTCAAAATTTCCGTAAGAAATCCTCATCGAATTGACGTTCGTTATGAACTTAATATCCAGCCAGGCTGTCTAAGTAATATTCGGAGACTTGCAGTGAAAATCTCCACATTCGTTAGGAAATCACTGCGATGACCACCTTTACTTACTTAATTGATTGTTACAGCCCTTTAGTGAGGATTACAACCTAACTTTTCATACCACCATTTCTTATGTGTGTTAATTTTAACCAGGAGTGGCGAAAACTACAGTTTAATGTCGACTTCGAATGCCAGATTTGAGAAACTTTTCTTGGCAATTTTATTTTTCTCTCATAGTTAGTCCGAGAAAATTGCTGAGAGCAGATTGGCGAAAGAAAAATGTTTTCTAAGTGCCTGAGCTGGGTTTGGAACCACAGGCTCTTGTTTAATAAGTCAACACTTTACCTACCACACTACGGTGACAGGAGTGGCCAGCCAGTCGGTGTTAAGGTTTAAGATTACATCTCTTAAAATATATTCTACAAACTACTTTGAGAGTTTCTGGATTCTCAGACTACAAGTCAGTGGTTGGAAACCTAAATTAAATATTATATTCAGAAAGTATAGGACACCCTTTGGGTTTTCACGCTAGAAAGCTCGACTTCTGAAGGAAAGGAGACTACAGAACATCTTTGCTTAGAAACCTAAGAAGGCGACTTCTCATATTTAGCCGAAGGCTAGTTTAGAAAAATCCACATCTTTATAAGATTCTCGGAATGGTTTGGAGATGCTAACCGGAAACTATAATTATATGATTGTGTTACAGCGTGACCTTATAGAACCAAATTAAACTGTTCCCATTGAGTGGACTACCAGTGTAACGTAGCCTAATACGTCATCTATATTGCACTCTACAATCTTTTCTGCCGTGTTTACTTTTGGTTTTTAGTTTCTGGGGTTATTAGCCTCACCATTTCTGGTGGCTATTGATAATGAGGCCCTTAGGAGCGGATATTATCTAATGAACAGCTTAGATAGGAGCTGGACTACCTCATGAATAGTCTTGAAATACCATCCAACCAAAAACAAACTGGAAACGTTGAAAGAGACCATATTTTCCCATGCCTTATCGATCATTTAAGGAGATTATGTCTTTCAGAATACATGTTCTCTATATCAGTGAGTAATTTACACTGTCGTAGATCCTATGATGATATTGTTGCGAAAAAGAAAATGGTGTTACCAAAATGATAAACAAAAGCTACAAAAACAAAACAATGGACTTGTTTACATGATCAACGAATAAACAAAAATTTAGCAACAACATCAGTATAAAAAAGGGGATAAACAAAGAGGCAACAACAAAACTGAAGGCCAAACATAAACAAAATTAACAAACAACAATAACGAAAACAACATGTTTACATTTATAGGGATTTGGCGAAGGCAAAGTCATTCTCCTTCGGGAGCATTCATCAGACTGTTTACCCTGCGATATAAAAGGCAAGACAAAGCAGGCAACGGGATCAGAAAGAATTCAGTGAGTCTTGTGTGAAGACGCGTTGGGTGTGAAGAGAATAATTGTGGTTTGAAGAACTCCGTTGTAAAGATCTAATGAAAAATTGTTAGGGTACATGCAGAAGAGTGTAAAGAAGAAAAACAAGTGATGATCCTATGATGTAGTCGCCTAGTACTAACGATAATATGGTATTAATGATGCGGTATTAATGATGAATTTTGTTGCCGTAGTCGAGTAGGTAGTGTGTTAGTTTATTAGACATAAGGCCTCGTTTCAAAACCCAGGTCACACATATGCGACAGAAGGAAATATGAAACAAATATTTCTTCGGCGACTTCCTCTCGGCAGATTTCTGACAAAACCTCTGAGAAAAGTTTCGCAAAAACCTGTCGTTTGGAGTCGATTTTAAACTGTAGGCCCCGCCACTCATGTATAAAATTAACATACACAACATATGTGGTATGAGAGGCTAGGTCGTAATCCTAATCCTTATGTAAGTTATGTATGAGGAATTTTGTCTATAAAGCCGATTTCCAAGAACCGACCCTACCTAGCCCTTGTATAATTTTTTGTTGTTGATTTTATGCTCGAATTCAAGAGAGAGGTAATGAAGTCTTTTAAATTTTAATATTCGAAAATTATTTCATAACTTTCTACATTTGAAATTGGGACACTTGGCTGTATAGTAACACATTTGGGTTACTACAACACTTTATCTCAAGTGATGGCTGTGCCACAAAAAGAAGGTGCGGTTATTTAGAATTTAATTATTTGCTGCTTGGTTTGATGAATTCATTAAATTGTGAAAAAAATTAGCCTCTTAGATTAAATTAGAGTTGTTGATATTCTTTTAATTTTTTTGACATTAAGAAAAATCTCATTTAGTCATGCTTAGCCCAGTAAAGTTTTTGGGAAATATTTGCCAATACAATTCATAACCTACTTCCTGTTATTCGCTCTACATTGTTGTGTATAAATTTCTTACAAATATTTGCTTTTTGATTTTATTTCAATATTTTCTTAACAAATTTAAATTTTTTCCCTTTTTCCTAACCGTTTTTTGCGTTATTAGAGGCATCGACATTTGCTGTATCTTCAATAACAACGACGTCATTCTAAATGCCACACGTGTTTTGGCAGTTCTTGTGATATCGATATCAACGAACGAGTGAATGAATGTATGAAGGAATGAATGAAAGAGAGTTTGTTGAAGACAGTTACACATACAGATACAATTTTCGTTGTAAATAGATATGAAATAAATAAAAAAAAATGTGAAAGATTTTTTTTTCGCTGGTGTCAGGATGTTTGCATCACAATTTCTCGATGCTTGCTTTTGAGATTTTTTTCTGTAGTTTTTTCCATTTTTTTCTTCAGCCTCTAGCAGTTGTTTATCAATACACTTCCATGACATGAAATAAGAAATCAAATAATTTTTTTCTTTCTCTCTCTCCCTCTCTCCCTGGTAATAGAAGAATTTATGTTTGAATATTTTAACAAACATTCATGCATACATACATATTCATGCATACATACATAGTATGCTCCATATATAGAAATAAATTTATACAAAATCTTGAATTTATGTTTGTTTGTTTGCGTTGTTGTTGTAGATTTTTCATTTTGATATCCTGGTTGATATTTTTTGGGTATGAGAAAAAAGTATTCAGATGTCAAGATTTGTATTGAAAAAATTATGAAAATTCTTAGTGATTATATTGTATTCAATACTGTATGTGTTGTTGATAGGCTTTATTAACCCATTACGACCATAAATGGTAGATGTTTCGTTCAGTTGTAAACCAGCAAGTCAATAATATTACAATCCTTCAGTCAGAATTACGACATGCATAGTTTCTCATACCATATATGTTGTGTGTCTTAATTTTATCCATAAGTGGCGGGTCATACAGTTTAAAAACGACTCTGAACGACAGATTTTTTGAGAAACTTTTTCATGGTAATTTTTATTCACTCTCAGAATTTTCAACAGAAATCTGCTGAGAGGAAATCGCCGAAGAAATATTTTATTATATCGAGATGTCTGACCTGGACCTCACGTCTGATAAGCCAACACACTGCCTACTAGAGTAAGACAATTTTAAATATAGGATCAGCTAGGAAATTAATGTAAGGGTGTAGTCTGATTAGCTAACCAGCTGACTGTGAAAGTAGAAGAGAAGTAAGTAAGAGTAGAAGTATGGGGGTGTCAACAGAAGGGAATTGCTTACGTAGACAGTCGATTATAGCCATTCTGATGAAGCTACATCTGCCAAATTTATTGTCATTTATGCAGCCTATTTTGCTAAATCTTCATGGACGACAATAAAATGATATGCGTTTCCTCAAGGGGCTCTAGAGCCGTAGACAAGTTACCTTAATTTTCAATGAAAAATATCCCTCAGCAATGAGGCCAGTTTCTGGATGAAATGGGCAGATAAACAAACAAAATCCTTGAATTTGAACCACATGATTTAACCCACATGACATCCAAGAGCTTTAAAAACATCCTAAAAAGTCAATTTTTGTTGCAGATTTTGGACTGGCCACGTTATCGGTTCATATTTGTTTGGAAATGACGTTAACCAAGCTATCGCTGCCAAAAGCTAGAACTCTATGTCGATAATTGTCACTTTCTTTTGGCCTGAGTTATATTATCAGGGACACCAATGACATGTTGTTTCAATAGGATGGGCGCTACGTGCCACACAACTTAGGACACATCGGATATTCCACACAAGCATTTTTATGTGATATGGTCGTAGGATTAGACTGCCTTATACTTTTGCTTGTGGGATTTTCTTTACAGTCGTTGGGGAATGTGACTATGCCACAAAACGCATTGTTGCCGCCGAAATCCACTTGATAATGAACTTTCACTGATTTATAATTTATTAACATTTATTGTTTATTTAAACGAAACTAATTTCATAAATCATTATAATATGAAATATTAGTCAAATATTAATATTAGGATACTTCCCATAAAAGTCTTAAATCTGAAAATTCTTAAAATGGCAAATATTCGCTAACTGTAATTATATTTTGTTTTATACATTATTTTCTTCCTGAAATGTGTATAAGAGAACTTATTATTAATTATAACGGTACCTATTTACATATGTATCACATAGGCATCTGAAGTTAGCAGTTATCAATTAGAAAATTTATTTGTCAGTCGGTTAAAGGCACGCAAGCCTACAAAATTGTTTTAAAGCGCTCATCGCTCAGGGAAATATTAATAAATTAATGCACAAGGAGTGCTGTTAAAAATTTTGTGTTTTATTTAAAGCCGGCTCATTTATACCGTGCCGTAACACGCATTCATCCTCAAAGCCAACATACGCACACTATCATCCAAGTTCATCCTGATTTAAGCGCCGGAGATGGAAAAGATAGCTTTGATACCAAAGCCCATTGTGATGCTACAAGTCAGCGCAGACCCTATACTGACCGAATTCTAGCAATCTCATCGAAGAAGTTGGTCTGCACAGCGGCTCACACTAAAGTACGAATCCTCTAAGCTGAAAACCAGCCTGAAAATGTAATAAATGATGCTATATTCTCGATATCAATTGACGATAACTACGTTAAGCTGACAAGGAATGGGAAAACATAATCTGCAAGAGAGTTGGGCATTCACGAAGAAAGTGGAGAACAGTTTCCTCTTCTTCAGCAGATCCACACCCCCGGCATAAGTCATTTGATGGGAGCTGCAGTCTTCCCCCTTGTCTTCCCATAACGCAATGACCTGTAAGCGTAGCCACTGTGATCGAGATGTCATTGGGATTAAGTTTGAGTAGTTGGTTGGTACGCTGTCTATACATCGTGGCAGGGGAGCAAGATTTCTCATTGCCTTAGGATAGGTTGGTGTCCAGGAAGAAGTTTTGTCAAATGGCCAAATTAAGCGAGGTAAGCGGCATTCCCCTTTCGATTGGCGTACCTGCGTCTACGAGCTCATCGGCCTTACAGTTGTGCCCAGGGACCCACACAAGTGAGGCACTGAAACGCCTAGAGAGTTCGTCAAGACAAATGTGACCCTCCCTAAAGAGTTTGGAGTTGACTGTAACGCTCGATTGGGGTGTAATAGCAGATTGGCTATCAGGGAGGACTGAAACGAAAAACGTTGCTGAGAATCCATTGAGCGGCTTGGTGGTAAATGGCTAATGCCATAGCCTTAAACACGATACATTAAAAAGATATGTAGGGGTCGAGTTTCCCACAATAGACACCGTTACCATCGTTATTATCGAGTCTGGAGCGATTGGTGGATACAGCACTCCTGAAAAAGGAAATAACGCCACCAATAACTCGCACATTTCAATGATAACACGAGGTAAGACAAATGCGGATAATAACGAAGAAATATCCCACAATCAATGATTTAAAGTCCTGCAGTGGTGGGGAGGACTATAATAAGATCGATTCAACAACGGCCCCAATTGTTTTTGCTATCATGAACGACCCAGATTATGCTGACGCAACAAAATGACAGTCGCCACAGTCTAGACTGATAGCTTTTTAGACACAAAGCCGTGTTTCAAACCCCAACCCAGACAAATCGAAGAAAACGAAATATGAAAGAAATATTTCTTCGGCGAATTCCTGTCTCCAGCCTTCTGAATAACACTACAAGTAATTAAAACTGCCATGAAAACTTTCGCAAAAATTAAGTCGTTTGGAATCGATTTTTAGACTGTAGGTCCTACCACTCATGTATAAAAATTAGCACACACACTAGAAGTGGTGTGAGAAGCTAGGTTGTAATCCCGTCTGAAGGGTTGTAATGACCAATTATGTATGTGAACCATATTGTAAGGCTTCTAGGTAGGTAGGTAGGTATAAGTGACCGTCCCCCCAAATGAATTGGATTGACGCACTTAAGCCCCATTGTGATACCACAGTTCGCGTCTAGTATTCCCTAGTCATGGAACCATCCAGAGCTTACAATGAAGCGACTCAAACTGCCGACGTCAATGTTCGACAAATCACTCAGATCACCGATGTAGTAGGCACCAAGATGTCTCCTCCTTCTCTGACATAGTGCCGGGCATGTTCCCAGTAGATGAAGAACCGTCTCTTCCTCCTCTTCGTCCCTGCAGCTTCTATAGAAATCGTTCACGAGGTGTCCCAGACCAATGCGCCTCGCGTGGACACCCATAATGCAATGACCCGTCACGACTCCAACAACCTCACTGAGCACGCCTCTTTGGAGTTTGAGCAGCCTTGCAGTGCGTCTTCCATCCAGCCGCTCTTAGAAGTGGGTTAATAATGTCGTCACTTTTATTTTTAGTTCACACGTCAAATAAATGTTTTTGGTGATCGTTTGTTGTTTGTCTTTGGTATTCATAAGAAAGAAAAAATATACATTTGTATTGATACACATACTTACATATGTACATCTACTAACGGTTTCTTTAAATTTAAATTGCCTTTCATTTTTGTTTTTAGTTGGATAAGTTCACAGTATATGTGATGCAGTTGATGTAGTATAGTTAGCATAGAGGAGAGGATATTTGTATTTATTTTTATAACTTATTTGACACGTTTTCCGTTTCTATTTTTTCTGTTTTTCTTTCTTTCAAACTTTTATTTCTTTTCTTTCAATTGGCTTTCTATGATATTTTTCTTCTTCTTCTGTATATGATGATACAAACGTTCATAGAAAATTGACAGGCTTTAATATATAAAAAAAACGAACATACGAAAAAGCTAGTATGACTGGCCCAAAGACATGGTAGACAAGTCGATAGACATTTAGACAGACAGATAGATATTCAAGGTACACATATATAAATAGAAGTGCATAGTATACGATACAATATCGCATAAAGATATTGTATGAGTGTATAATCATTGTAAAATAGCTTAAACTAAGTCTAACGATTCCTAACAATAACTCAATGTCTTCAAGAATCTTGTACAACCTAACGACGATGATGATGGCAATTGAAAATAAAAAATTTCTAGGATGTTAAAGAGGGAGATAGTGAAAGACAGAGGGGTATAAGATATATATAAGTGTAAGAAAAACAATTTTGCTGCAAAAAAATAGAAACGTGTTTCTTTATGTTTATAACCTGCATATGGTATAGATGTTCAGGTTCAACGTAGGTTGAGTGATAAGTGTAATATGGCTTGCGAAAATCTTTTCATCCATCTAAACTAAACAAATCGTAGCAATTACTTCTGCTACCAAAAGGGTCTTTTTTAAGGGCATCCTCTCTATAAATTTAAATCAAAACAAAGTTTGTGAAATATCATCGAAATTTTTTATTCGTTTGAAAGGCCTTTTGATGCCAATTTGTGTGGAATTACATACATACATACATACATAATTGGTCATTACAACCCTTCAGTCAGGATTACGACCTAGTTTCTCACACCACTTATGTTGTGAGTGTTAATTTTATACATGAGTGGACCTACAGTTTTAAATCGACTCCGAACGACAGATTTTTGAGAAACTTTTCATGGCAATTTTTATTTACTCTCAGAGTTTTTGCCAGAAATCTGCTGAGAGAAAGTCGCCGAAGAACTACTTTTTATATTTTGTTTTGATGTCTGGCCTGCGGCTCGAACCCTGGCTTTACGTCTAATAAGCCAACACACTACCTACTAGACTACGGCGACTTCATGTGTGGAATATACCATCCGTCAAATGTTCGCCACGGCTGAAGCGCATCCGAATTGTCCTACTTTCCGTGACTTTGGAACGTATGTATATCAGGCTGAATTTGATCGATAATATGAGTTATGTTGGCTTGGGGTATCGCTGTGGTTTGTGACTTTTTTGCATACATCTGCAATACCACAAGAAAAAGTCTAACGTGGTCAAACCACAGGATCTAACTGGCCAATTCACATTGCCCAGACGTGAGATAACCATGCCCTCAATACCCTCATGCAGTATAAAACCATTGTGACGTGAGCAGTGTGACACGTAGCATTGTGCTGTTGAAATCACTTGTCGTTGGTATTCAGATTATCCAAATCAGGCTAGAAAAAAAAGCAAGAAAAGTTGGTAATCATTGACCTATAACGCACACCGTTGACACCAAGTAGTGACTTTGTCTAAATGAATTGAGTTCTTGTGGAGTTCGTATCTATTTTTTATTTAATGATTCCATTTTACATTTAATGATTCCATCAAGCATAGGTGGGCGATTTTGGATACGGACAGAATGGAGCAGAAAATCTGATAGAGGCTGGATGTAAAGCACACTGCAAGGCTGCTTAAATTCCAAAAAAGCACGCTCAGTGTAGTTGAAGGGGTCATAACAGAGCATTGTATTATAAGCACCCACGCGAGGTCTGTAGAAGCTACAGAAATGATTAGAAAGATGAAACTGTTATTCACCTACTGGGGACATGCCCAGTACAAAGCCCGGTTAAAGGAGAAAAATTCATCTTGGTGCCTACTACATGCATGATCTTGGTGAACATATGCCGAACATTGACATCGGCTTCTGGAAACATGCCCGGCACTATTGCAGAAGAGAAAAAGGCATCTTGGTGCCTACTATATGCATGATCTTGGTGAACACATGTCGAACGTTGACATCAGCTACTGGGAACATGCCCAGCATTATGGCAAAGGAGAAAAAGGAATCTTGGCAAACTGAGGGCGCTGTTGTTGACGGATTGCATTTAATGGAGGTTTTTTTTAGTTTTCGGACTTGTAAATGTTCACTGCATAAAATAGCGTGACGAACAGTAGATGTTCTTGCTTTAACTCCTGCTAAATGCTTAACTTTAGAGGTAGAATGGGTTGAATTTGAGGCAATTCGAAGAATTTTTTGCTTATCCTGTGGTGTTAGAGCTGTCCGAGTACCTCCTTTGTAATTTTTATTACATGTTTCATGATGTTTTATGTAATTCATTACCACATTATGACTTCGTCCTATTTGTCTATCGATTTCGCGATAAGAATAATTTTCAGGATGGTAAACATCAATTTTCACCATTTCCGACGAATTTAAAGGACTCTTTCTTCACATATTGATTTAGATAACTGCAGTCACAAACTGTGATTTTAATTATATTTGGTTTTTATAAAGCTTTATTACAACAGCCTACTGATTTACGTTAAAAATGCACGTGGTTCTATTCTGTTGAACCAAAAAATAAATGAAAAATTTTATACTTGACTACAAAGGAAGTGAAAAAGTACCGTTATAATTCATTTTTATAAAATTTTTTGTGCTTGAATTATCATTTACAGTATCAACCATCTTTCTGCAAAACCAAATTTTTTTATTCAATCTGTATTTGCAATTTATACAGTTTTTTTACTTTAAAATATGTTGGTTCTATCCTGATGAACCGCAGTGTATCTCCTCTGGACAATTTCGACTTGCTTCTGTTATACTAAACATGTGATGGATTTTATAACGCTTTGTACTCATTTGGAACATTTTAATTGTTTTTAAATATTTTCCTTACTCAACCAAAACCTTCTCCTACAAACCCCGAGCCTGGTTATTGTGGTATATATAGACGACATTGACTTTTCGATGGCGCTTTATATGTTGCCACTTTTGTAAACGTCTTTGTCTGCCTATATAAGCGTATTTTATTCGCTTGTTTTTACAATTTTTTTGTTTGTTTGTTAACGCAGCTACTGCTTTGTACCATTTTTGGTTAATGCTATGAAGAGAATGTGGCACCCCATTTGGGTGGCCATAAAAACAAGCCATACAACGTATACATATGCTCTCCACATTCATTCAAACCAACCAAACAGTCAGTCATTCAAGTCATCTATGGTATCTATAAGTCGTCCATACGTTGTGGTTGTTGTTGTTGCAATAAAATTGCAAAAAAAAAAACGAAAGAAACAGAAAAACCATGTCATTCTTAAGCAGCACCAATAAGTCTTGGCTTTATCTGTGCTGCCATAAAAGGCAGACCCAGTCAGTCAAGCAGCCAGCCAGCCAGGGAAACAGTTCTTAGTTAGGAGATGTTCCTGGATTTTTATTATTTCTCGACAATTTTCATAATATTTCTGCAGTTGGTTGGTTGACTGTGTTAGTGCTGCTAATACTGTTGCTGCTATTGCTGGCTGCTATGTATGTACAGAGAAAAGTATAGGAAAGGCACGTTATAAAGTATGATTTGATTGTTCATCGCGTGCGAATTGTACGTGACTTACGCGAGTGACATTTTTACGTTACGTTACGTTGATTTCTATTTTTATGTTGAAAACGTTTTGGTTTTTTTCTTTTCTTTTCTTTTCGTATAAATTTTGTATGTTTGCGTCTCTATTGTATAGATTGGCTGTCAAGTTTAAGTGCACGTCTCTTTATGCGATACATCGTTGTCACACATCTGATAGTTGCTCAAGTTTATAAAGACAAATTCGCAGATAAAGTTTTTGATTTTCTTGTTTCTTATTTCTTGTTTTCATTTGGCTTTTAAATTCATTTAATGCTGCTGTTACTTAAAGTGGCCCTGTGCAATGTCTCTTCTCTTATATGGTCAATCAAATCCATGAAAAGAAGTGGGAAAATTGCATCATAAACTGGGGAATAAATATGTATGTCATCCTTAAAAGGGGGGAGAGGGGGTGCGTGTATTGGGAAATAAATACAACAAAAAACAATTAAAAGCTTCGATGTAATTCAAGCGATAATAAAATTATAAAAATCTGTGTAATTGTATAACATTAAAGTGGTAGGAAATAAAAATCGAATAAAAACTTTAAAAATCAATAGAATTAAAAGAATAGGAATGGAAAAGTGCATTCCTTTTATAGGACTGAAATTGATTTGATTAAAAACTTTTTAATTAAAGAAACGATTTTACAGTTTTGTAAGGCGGAATGCACTCCTATGTAGTCTTACTCTGGCAGAACTAATCGTTCACATTTAAATTTGGTAGGAATACTCGACAAGCTGTGTTCTGCACATTAATACTGAGGAAGAGTACGTCAAAAGTACACCTAATTATCTCTTTTATCCAATGTTAAACTTGACTTTGTTGAAGTAGCAAGCAATACGCCTTAGAAATGACATCACGTGGTCCATTATTTGTAATGGGACTTCCAACAGAGACTTCCAAACTTATGCAATTCATAATATTCATCTTATGGAACTCTAATGTGCCACTTAAGTTGTAATTTATTATGTATATTTTGTCACATCACTATGTACAGATACTTTCCTACTTTAGTCAGGATTGCAACCCAGCTTCTAACACCACCAATGGGGCATGTGTTAATTTTATCCATTAGCGCTGGGACCTACTGTTGAATGTCGACTCCAAACGACAGATTTGAGAAACTTTACATGGCAATTATTTCCCAGAGCGGAAGTCACCGAAAGTTATATTTTTTATATTTTTCGTTCGACACATTTAAGCCTGGAGTTGACTCTTGGGCTCTTGTCTAATAAGTCAACATACTGCCTACTAGATTACCGCAACTCCTAACATACAAACTGCAGTATTTCAAAACACATGATAATAATAAAAATCGCCGTAGTCTAGTAGGTAGTGCGTTGGCTTATTAGACGTAAAGACAGGGTTCGAACCCCAGGCCAGGCATCAATACAAAATAGAAAAAATATTTCTTCGGCGATTTTCTCTCAGCAGATTTCTGGCAAAAACTCTGAGAGTAAATAAAATTGCCATGAAAAGTCTCTCAAAAATTTGTCGTTCGGAGTCGATAAAATTAACACACACAATATAAGTGGTGTGAGGAACTAGGTCGTAATCCTGACTGAAGAGTTGTAGTGACCAATTATACTCGAAAGATTACAAAGAAATTTTAAAGGAATGGAAGCGTTACAGATATGGTCGAACTTGTGCGTTATTGCAATCTATCTATCGTATGCTCTACAATGTATTGCTCTTCTGCCAAAGAAAGTGTAGCAGATATTCCATATTTCTCTATTTCATAGCAATTTGTTATCCAACTTATTGTAAAAATTAAGTCCAGCTGATAATTTACAAAGCGGTAGGAATTCTGATAAGGTCGTGAGCAACTGGATTACAATACTGATATTTAAAAAAAAAATTCTTCAGCAATGATGGCCTTTTTGTCCTCGTTGTTTACTTCAACAAGCAAAACTGTCTTAAGATGCTTTGATAAGCCCGTAGTGATTGTAATAGAGCCTACTGGATTTTATATCATAAAGATTGTTTATTTAGAGCGCATTATGGCATTGAAAAAGTTATCGCATTATATAGCTCGAATGTGCAGCCCTTGCGCTGACCAACAACTTCTTCCTCTTCCCTGATTTTGGTATAACTTGGCCAGTACAGGGGCTGCGTTCACCCGTAACATCACAGCGGGCCGCTATGTGTGCTCAAGTGAGCTTTGGTAATCAAAGCTACCACTGCGACCTGAACCTGAACCTGATAGATCGAATAACCAAGAAATTTTTCTAAAGGAACATTTCCTTAAAAACCAGTGCGTTTTCGGTGCTCATTATGGTTTGGCATTGCCATTGGCTCACACTTTTTCTTCCAAAATTAAAGCATTAAAGAGTAAAATAATCACCAGCAATTGAAGACCATACACCGAAAGATATGTGGTTTTAACAAAAAGATTCCACAAGTCAAACAGATCAATGGATTTCGATTTTGTTGCATGTGAAGTTTCCAGACAGTATCAATGCCTCTTCAATGCAAACTGAACGACTCATAATCATAATTGGTCATTACAAGCCTTCAGTTAGGATTACGACCTAGTTTATCATACCACTCATGTTGTGTGTGTTAATTTTATACATGAGTATTCCGAACGATAGATTTTTGAGAAACTTTTCATGGCAATTTTATTTGCTCTTAGAGCTTCTTGCCAGAAATCTGCTGAGAGGAAGTCGCCGAAGAAATATTTTTTTATATTTTGTTTTGATGTCTGGCCTAGGGCTCGAACCCTGGCTTTACGTCTAATAAGCCACCACACTACCTGCTAGACTACGGCGAATCAGTCAATAAACAATAGCATATTCTGCCATCGGGTTAAAGATAAAGAATTTTGTACCAGAAAATGATTTTTGCAGAATGCAATAAATTTTTTTTTTCCTTTGAAAAAAAAACTGCTGGAGAATTGCATTGAATGCTTGCTGGTAATTATGCTCTAACAGAAGCAACATGCAGAAAATGGTTCGACGTTTCAGATACAACGATTTTGATGTGAGCAATGAAAAAAGTGGAAGACTATCAAAAATGTTTAAAAACGCCGAACTGCAAGCAATATTGAAACTGAAACAAATGTTGAGGAAATATTAAATGTTGTTCAACAAACAATATTGAATGGCAAATAAACTGTGAGTGCGAAACAAATGTTACATTACAAACAATATTGAATAGAAAATACATTTTGAGGCCGATACAAATGTTGCATAAATGGTAAATGTTGCTCAACAAACAATATTGAATGGAAAAGACACTTTGAGTCCGAAACAAATGTTGCTCAACAAACAATATCGAATGGAAAAGACATTTTGAGGCCGATACAAATGTTACATAAATGGTAAATGTTGCACAACAAACAATATTGAATGGAAAAGACACTTTGAGTCCGAAACAAATGTTGCAGTATTGTAAAATGTTGCTCAATAAACAATATCGAATGGAAAAGACATTTTGAGGCTGATACAAATGTTGCAAAAATGTTAAATGTTCCTTAACAAATAATATTGAATATAATATTGAATATTGAATGCCAAAGACACTTTGAGTCCGAAACAAGTAATACTTTTTGTATTTTGTCTTGATGTCTGGCCTAGGGCTCGAACCCTGGCTTTAAGCCAACACACTACCTACTAGACTACGGCTACTTCTTGGTAATGTGTTGGCTTATTAGACGTGAAGCCATGGTTTAAACTCCATTCCAGATATCTCGAACAAAACAAATAGTTTTTCGGTGACTTCCTCTCAGCAGTTTTCTGACAAAAAGCCTGAGAGTTAATAAATATTGCCATGAAAAGATTCTCAAAACTTGTTTTAATTAACTTCAGATTAAATTTTTAAAAAATTATTTGCTTTCTTTCAATTTAAACTAAGGATCACTGTGTTCATTTAAATCCAAGTCAAGTTGTTTAACAAATTTCTCTTCTTCAAGCTTAAGCGCTACACTCCATATTACTTCACAGAGAAGAAAAAAAGGAACACAACTAGTTTTCATATTTAATTTTAAATCTTTAAATAAAACTACAGAGAACTGTATAATTATACTTGACTTTTATGATTTACTTTTTATTTGATTTTATTTTAGAAAAATTTTAACCCAAATTTATTTCATTCCTCCTGCCACACTTACGAATACAAATACTTTGTGTAACAGCAAAGGAACCCCTTCTCTTTTTTTGCATTAATCTTTGACAGAACCGACTAAAGCAACAAAGACAGCAATAACAACAACAACAACAACAACAAATAGAAAGTATAGAAAACTAAACTTTTGTGGCATTTCCTTTTATACCGGGTTATATATTTTACAACGCATTGTAAAGAGCATCTGTTGCATGGCTTTGGTAAAAGTATTTTACATGCAGCATACATACATACACACTTGCTGGCTTGCATAACAAGATATTTTTTTGCTGGTGTTGTTGTTGTTTTTTTTTAAGTATTATTTTCTATCAAAATTCTAAATTCTGGTCTTTATCTAAAAAAGTAAAACTATTATGGCTCCTTCTTTTAAATCTTATGGACCAGTGGTTGGTTGCTTGGTTTGGTTGTTTGGTTGTAAGGCAGTTGGATAAAGTGTTGCAGCAGCTATGATGAGTTTACATGCTTATGTGTATGCTCTCATACATATGAATTACTCAACACTTCCTGTTTTAGTTATAGCATGTTTTTTTTCGTAAAACCAGGAGGATAAAATTCATTTAAATATTACAACAACAATGCTTTACTTTTTCTTCTTTTCTTATGCAGGAAAATGTGGTTTAAATATTATGCCATGAGGAAAAAAATTTTTTTAATATTAAGGCGGCCAGCTTAAGCAAATTGAGATGGAAAACTTTGTGGCTCAGAGTGTTGGTACTCATGTTACCATATGAAGCAGGTTGAAATCTAAATAACTTTGTGTGTAAACTTTGTACGATCATTTTATCATGCAAGCAGGCTTCATTCATGTTGGAACTTTAGAAAAAAGAGAAGAAAAAATATACTGCAACTGTAGAAAGCATGGACATGTTAGGCATTTTTCGCATTTAATTTTATCAAAGTCTTCCCTTTCTTTTTCTTATAAATTTGGCCATGCTAAACATTTCTTCTGACTCTGGTTTTCAAAGTATTTATTCATCTTGCTAAAATTCAACTCTGCCGATGGAATACATTCAGTTGTAGAAAGAGTTAAAAGAGCTTTTCGATCTAGATTTTATTCAAATTCATATTGAGTGATTGTAACACTTTGCTTACTTTCTTTATGGGTCATTACAAAAGCTGATTCCATACTACAGATTTTTTCAGAAGCTTTTCATGAAGATGAATGTGTGCACTTCAGCCAGATCCCATTATAAAACTCAGGAAAACCCAAATGTCGACGATCAAAGGATTTAAAACTTTGAATAATCCCCTTTTCTATTCTATAGTATCCAACTCTTCCCTATTACAATATAGACCGGCTGGCATTCACCCCAGATTATTGACAGCAGCCTAATCACTCAATTCACTTTCGAAAACACACTCACCGGACTTTCGCTGGGAAGCTAAAGGGTTCCGGTTATGCAAACTCCGATTTATTCTCCCAGCATTTTAGTGCTTATTATAATCATCGTGAACGGGTGCCTTAGTACCGCTACAGCATAATCTATTTTAACCCAATAAAACTTTACAAATGTCCCCTATACTATGCCCTCTAAGCCTATTGCACATTCCGTACTGGACGCATTTATGCTCCACAGAGTTTATGTCCGTTAACCGATGATTC
The DNA here is from genome assembly GCA_936449025.2 of Sarcophaga subvicina. NCBI lineage: Eukaryota > Metazoa > Arthropoda > Insecta > Diptera > Sarcophagidae > Sarcophaga > Sarcophaga subvicina. The sequence continues at coordinate 14,548,614 of OW388083.2, read as the reverse complement.
ATTCTCATCGTCACAGAATTTATGCGTTGGCTGAAGACCACCCCCATTCTGAATAATTTTACCCTGAATCTACAATGCCTTATTAAAAGACTGGTTATCAACTTCAGGGTACTTTAGTTTCATGCATGACTTCCCCGTGTTGTAGCGGGAATATAATACTACCACAGTGATCACCATACTTGTCGTACAAGGCGACTAAGGATGCTGCTACCAGTCAGGAACTATTTGGGATTCAACTGGCAGCAGTCTGGTCTTACTTGGCTGCGAAGCCTGACCAGAGGTCTTAATCTTGTACCACGGGTGGCGGGAGCCCCAGGGACTTGTCACTGCCCAGCAATTGTGGCTGTTTAGACCCAAATCGCGGGAAGTGTGTCAGTACGGTGTAGCGTTACACTCTTAACGCATTGAATAGTTTAGATGGTCTCCGACCCTTATAGTATGGCTTCGAATTGCTACCTACATACAGGGTTGCAGCCAGTGTTTGCAGTATGTGGGGGTGTTGGTAGACGCATTGCATTTCACCCTATGCGAAGAGCACCGTGGGCTTAGGTCCCACGTAAAACCCACACATGGTTTCATGCATGACTCAGATATCCTCTTATTGTAGGTTCCTAACAAAAGTTTCAATTGCCCTAAAGCCATTTGGTTGAAGAAGTATCTTTTCCTCTCTTATTCTTCTCTTTCGTTGAGCATACCTTTCTACTACGCCCACTCTACAAAAGGCTCCTGGTCCCATGAGTGGCGTAGTAGCCTGTCTGCTTTCTACATGACCTGAGACCCAGCAGAGGCCCCTTTTTTCCCTATCCTGGCAATTTCGATACCTCGTCTAAAAATGTTCGATTCAACGAATTGAATGGCAAGTAGCATAATTTAGTAGGCAGTGTGTAGGCTTATTAGACGTAAGGCCGCCGTTCAAACTCCAGGTCAGACATCAAAACGAAACGTGAAAAAATATTTCTTCGGCGACTTCCTCTCAGCAGATTTCTGAGAGTAAATAAAATTGCCATGAAAAGTTTCTCAAAAATCTGTCGTTCGGAATCGACTTTAAACTGTAGGTCCCGCTACTCATACATAAAACTAACACACACAACATGAGTGGTGTGAGAAGCTAGGCCGTAACAGTGACTGAAGGGTTGTAATGGCGATTTATGTATGTATGTATGTATGCAGCAAATGTCGTACATTTTAATGATTTAAATAATACGTAACTGGTCTCATTATTTTGTAATTTTTCTTTAAATCCATAGCCGTCTATTACTAAGTGCTACATTGTGAATGTGTTTAAAATGTTTTCAATTCGTATGTTTTCTGAGACAGTTTTAAAACAAATCTTTTCCATTAAATTACCTCAAAACATTAATCCACTTGGCCAAGAAATGCATCCAGTTCACAATCTACATGATATTTATGGCAAGAATAGAGAAATACCTTTTATAGATGAAGTATTTCTTTTTTTGTTTTTTTTTTTAACAATCTTCACCATCATAAGTAAAGCTGGTGTACTTAGTTTAAGATAAAGTTTGTAAAACCCTGACGTGAATGCAAATGTGTGTTCTGATTTGCTTTTTAATTAGTATGAGTTGTAAAATTTGTAATCGTGCTAGCCCTCAGATCACAATTATAACTTGAACAACATAGCCCAATGGCAAGGAACTTTTTTCCACTGAAGTTTTACTCTTGAACTGATTAGAATTTCGCTTTGGATTCCAAATAAATATCTATGACAGGTTGTACATGCTTATGACTCATTCAATATAAGATATTTAAAAGAATTAAACGATTTGACATACATTCTAGGTTGGGTTAGGCTAGAGGATGTGTACTTGTCAATTAAGACAAGTACAGTACCCGGAGGTCGAATTAACCCAACGTCCTAGTTAGTAGTAGTGTGAGCACTTATGTTGTTTGTGTTAATTTTATACATGAACAGTGGGACCTACAGTTTAAAGTCGACTCCGAACGACAGATTTTTGAGAAACTTTTTCATGGCAATTTTTATTTACTCTCAGAGTTTTTGCCAGCTGAGAAGAAGTCGCCGAAGAAATACTTCTTGTATTTTGTCTTGATGTCTGGCCTGGGAAACTATGGCGACTTCCGACATACATTCTAAGCCTTTGCTAAATGCTATTGAACAACACTAAGAATTGAGGGGAACCTCTTGGAACCATAGCTCTTGCAGAAGGAATTGAAAGAGTTTTTCGATCTAGATTTTATGCAAATCCAATTGAGTGATTGTAACACTTTACTTACTTACTTTATAGGTCTGTATAACCCTTTTAGTCAGGATTACAATCTAGCTTCGCACACCACCCTTGCTGTGTGTGTTAATTTTATCCATTAGTGGCGTAATCTATAGTTTAAAGTCGGTTCAGAACGATAAGTTGTTCGAAACTTTTCATGGCAATTTTATGGCAGAGTTTTTGCCAATAGACTGTTGAGTGGAAGTCGCTGAAAGAAATATTTTTTCATTTTTCACTTTGTTTGAGATGTCTGAGTCAGTGGTTGAACCAGTTGAAAAAGAAGTATTGCATGCATTCTACCACAAAGCCTTTATAATTTTGCGAAAGGATTTAGGTGTGAAGCCTTTTAAAACACAGCTGGTGCAAGAATTGAAGCCGAACGACCTGCCGCCACGCAGAATTTTTGGTGAATGGGCTCTTGGAAAGTTGGCCGAAGATCCACTTCTTTATCGAAAAATTGTGTTCAGCGACGAAGCTCATTTTTGGCTCAATGGATACGTAAATAAGCAGAATTGTCGACTTTGGAGTGAAGATCAGCCAGAAGCATTGCAAAAGCTACCAATGCATCCAGAAAAAGTCACAGTTTGGTGCGGTTTATGGGCTGGTGGCATCATTGCACCGTACTTCTTCAAAGATGCTGCGAATCGTAACGTAACTGTGAATGATGAGCGCTACCGTGAGATGATATCCAATTTTTTTTTTTGCCCAAAATTCAAGAGCTTGACTTGCATGACATGTGGTTTCAACAAGACGGTGCCACATGCCACACAGCATGCGTAACAATGGACTTATCGAAAGGCGAGTTCGGTGAACATTTTATTTCACGTTCGGGATCAGTCAATTGGCCGCCTATATCGTGAGATTTAACGCCTTTAGACTATTTTTTGTGGGGCTATGTTAAAGCTCATGTCTATACAGACAAGCCCGCTTCAATTGACGCATTGGAAGACAACATTGAAGCATTTATTTATGAGATACCGGCCGAAATGTTGGAAAGAGTATGCCAAAATTGGACTAAGCGGATGGACCATTTGAGGCTCAGTCACGGTCAATAATTTGCATGAACTAATCTTTAAACATTAAATTAAATGGACCGTACTATCGACTCAAATAAAGATTTCATGCATTTTTCTGAATTTTATGAGTTTTTTTTTAAATATTTTTCTATAGCTCTTAAAAAATCACCCTTTAGTTAAGAATACACGCCAAAATAAAGTCTAATGGGGTCCAATCGCCAGTTCTAATGTAATTACATTGCAAGACCATGCTATTGAAACTACAAGTCGTTGGAGTCCAGCTCATACAATTGAGCCCCAAAGAAGCTGACAATCATTGGCCTCGCTGGTAGTTGACAGACGTTCTTAAAGAAATATGGACCAATAAAGCCATTTGCCTCAAATCCACATAAAACAGTGACTTTTTCGGACTGCTTTGAACGCTTTTGGACATCATATGAATCGTCACAAACTCAACACTTTTTTGGGCCTCATAATTGACTATGATGATTATGGCCAGTTTCCAATTGTTCCAAAGCCTATTAATTTTCATTTTCCTTCTGTTTCTGGGGCCGTTAATTTTTGTACAAGCCCAGGCCCAAGTTAGGATTGCAACCCATCGTTTCACGCCGCAACTTATCTTGTGTGTGTTAATTTTATACATGAGTGGCGGTACCTACAGTTCACAGCTGATTCCGAACGACAGATTTTTGAAGAATTCTTTCAAAGCAATTTTATTTATTTTCAGAGTTTTTGCCAGAAATCTGTTGAGAGGAAGTCGCCGAAAAAATATTTTTTCGTATTTCATTTTGTTGCAAATGTCTAAGCTGGGTTTTGAACCCTAAACCAACAACAACTAGACTACGATGACTTCCATACTTAAAGAAGCTTACATCATATTCTCTGGAATCACTTGAAAATTAGTTTTTCTAGGTTCCTATAGCGTATCCTGTGATTGGTCTTGACAAACTGAAACTTTCTAAATTTTTCTGCCTTTAAATTTCTGTTACAGTTTTCCTCTACGTTTAATGCCACAAGTTATTCTTACTGATTTGGAATTGTTTTTACCAGAGTTTGGCTGTTTGGTAATACGGTATACCTTTAGACAGACATACAGTTTCTATTGCTTGTGCTACCGATGCTGTTTGGAAACAAAGACGAGCAGAAAGAAGCAAAATAAAAACCAAAAAAATAAGATTGCAAAACTATTTCAAAGTTTGACCCAAATATGCCATAAAATTTTCTAAACATTAAATTTGTATTTATAAGACTGTGTGTGTGTGCTTTTTCTACTGCCTTAACTTCTATTTCAATTTCAACAGAATCTTAGACAAAATGCCCAAAAACAAAAAAACAAATCTGGACCACTTGCTGCATAATAAAAAAAAACTTACTTTTACCCACAGAGACGGAAACCAAACCAAGATTCAAAGTGTAATCTGAGCATAGCACAATTGCTAAGGCGTTTCAGATAGAACGAGAGTAAGATGGCAAGGTGGCAAGGTAAGGGTGGCATAAAAATAAAACTTTTCTAAACACAATCTAAGCAAAAAGCAGGGGGAACCATATAAAAATCACAGTTTTTTTTTCAATTCATGTAAAATTTTAACGCAAAACTCTTCAAGTCTAAGTATGACTAACTTTAACTCTCTTTTGTCTTATGTCCGTCCGACCGTCCGTCCATCCGTCCTGGTATTTGCCGACTTGCATTTATAATACGTTATACATACGAGTACATACTTTGGTATGCATGCAACAGCAATGTATGTAGTGGCAACAGCGTTATTTTACCATATTTGGGTACAAAAGTGTTTGGCAACAAAAAAAAAAAAGAAGAAAAGCTCCTGAGTATTTGTAGCTGAAATACCTTTTTATTCCACGTAAATATTTTGTTGTTGTTTTTCTTAGTTTTTTGCCAGCATTTCGTACAACAAGTACAAAAATCCAACATGTGGCATATTCAATGCATTCCACTTACTCATCTAGTATATGTAGGTATTGGATCTTCCTGCAGGTACTTTCGAAATTTAATAATTGTAGATTCAACTGCTCCAGCCTACATTCAGCGAACACAAGTCGCAGTCTATGACCGTCCATGATGATTTGGCAAAACAGGGTAAAGAAATGACAATTAATTTGGCAGTTGAAGGTACAACAGTTGCAGCTTGCTAGACCCTGGAACAATTGGCAACTGATCTAAATTTTCATCACAAACTCATCTTCAGTAATGAGGCCCATTTCTGACTGCAATTTTCATAGAAACATCGTCTTCAGCAGAAAGGCCGACTTCTATATGAAAGTGTACGTGCCCAAAAAAAAAATTGTCGAATTTTGAAGGACGCCAATCCACATTAGATCCAAGCGTATCATATGCACCCTGAAAAATTAATCGGGCCATATTTCTTCGAGAACGACATTGTCAATGCCATCATTATCAAATGCAGATCGATGATTATCAACTTCTTTTGGCCTGAATTGGATGATCTGAATACGAATGAAAAGAAATTAAGACGATGTGTTCGTGGAAATTGAGGTCAGAAATGGGCCTCATTGCTGAAGTCGAGTTTTTGATGAATATTAGGGTCAGTTGCCAATTGCTACATGTCGTTGGTACGACATGTGGTTTCAACAGAACAGTGCCATGTACCACACAGCTCATGACATATTGAATAAACCTCCATCTCACTTGGAGTTGAAGGTAATGTGGCCACCAAGATAGTACAATTGAAACTTTTTAGACTTTTTCTTGTGGGGTTTTCTGAAGTAAGAAACCACAGCGGTTCTCAAACAAAGTAAAACTAATGTCATCGATCAAATTCAGTTTGATTTATGATCCCGACTTTCTTTTTTATAGGTTGCCTGACCGCTGCTGTGTTTTCTAAGCAGAGATCAAAGCAATTTTGAAAGCGCTGCAATGCTTGTTGAATGGCGGGATTTTTCATGAAAATCGATTAATTTACTTGCACACCCAGGATGCAATTAAGTCCTAAACGAAAGTAGATTTTACGTCCATCATTGTCCATGTATGCCGGGGACTTCTCTAAGAAATTTCGAGTAATTCAAAGGCAAGTTTTATATGAGGTCCGGAACATAGGAATATCATTAGCAATTGCATTGTTGATGAGCTAGCCAGAACCGATACGGAGCTGGACATCTCCAACATGTTACATGGCACAGTTTATAAGGCATGATACATACATATATAATTGGTATTCAGTCAGAATTACTAGCTAGTTGTTGCACACCACTTGTGTGTGTTAATTTTGTACACGAGTGGCGGGACCTACAGTTTAAAGTCGACTCCGAACGACAGATTTTTCAGAAGCTTTTCATGACAATTTTTAATTACTCTCAGAGTTTTTGCCAGAAATCTGCTGAGAGGAAGTTGCCGAAGAAATATTTTTTCGAATTGGGGATGTTTAACCTGAGGTTTGAACCGTGGCATCACGTCTAATAAGCCAACACACTCTCTGCTAGATTACGGCGACTGACAGGGGATATTGTCCACACTTATTTATAGAGAAGCTCAATATCGTTTGCAGCAGAGTATACGTACAATATTGCTAAATTCTGCTGCAAACAAATGGATCAAGAGGACTGACTCACTTCTATGCTTAAATCGCATGGCCATCCTTCACACACTGGCGGTTCTTTCGAAACACTGTCCTTTTAGTAGGCATGCCGAAAGCCTCAGCATTCCGATAAAAGGTTGCTTGGTATTTAGGGAATGTTTGGACCGCGGGTAGAATTGATTGTGGCATCAAGATGGTTTTAAATGCTGCCCTGAGTGGAACCTCTTTAGTCAGGATTACAATTAAACTTCTTACAGCACCCCTATTGTGTGGATTGATTTTATTTAGGAGTGGGTTGACATACAGTTTGACGATCAATCCGAATCACTGATTTGATAGGTTTTCATGGCAATTGTATTTTAAGCTCAGAGTTTTTGCCGTAAGAAACATTTAGGGCCATTGCGACCTAAATGCGGGCCTAGGTAGGACCACTATCTATCCCTTCTGTGTGTGTTGATTTTGTCCACAGATTTGAGAAATTTTTCAAGGCAATTATTTTTCGCTCTCAGAATTTTATGGTCCTAAATTCTGGTATAACTGGGACAACTAAGCTTTTCTTCCTATCTATACTGTGTGTGTTAATTTTGTCCACAGAACTTTGTACACAAATTTTTCATGCCAATTTTTGCTGTGAACTCAGAATTTTTACCAGAGAATTGTAGGCTAAAAGGAAGACGCCGTAAGAAATATCACAATGATCCTAAAGATCATACACTACCCTTACTGTGCGTGTTGATTTTGTACATAATTTTGTCCACAGATTTGAGAAACTTTTCATGGCAATTTTAATCTACTCTCAGGGATTTTGCAGAGGACTGTTGAGAGGAAGACGCCGTAAGTAATTTAACGCTCCATTTTCTCCTGGTTGTGGAGCTGCTTGTGTTTGAGCCAAGGGCTCTGGACTAATAAACCAATAGACTATGGGTACCTACTAATTTTCAATTTAAAATAGGAAGCTTTTACTGACGGAGCCTATAATATTTCAGGCGTATATGTAAAGATTTTTACCACATTTTCATTTTTATGCACATTTTTTTTCATGCTACAGTTTGTAACTTGAAAATGTCTGCATACGTTTAAGCATAAAAATTCTGCTCGTATTCACAATTTGTTGCCAGCATTTAATTTTTATGAATATTTTTTGGTTGCATAAAAAAATTATGTTTAAATTTTACTTGATTGTTGTTGTTGTATTTTTTATAATTTTTGTTTCTGATTAGTTACGGTTTAGAAAATATTTGGAGTTCAACGGTTTTTTTATTTTTATTTTAATACCGGCTGTAAAATTAATACGAGCAGTTTGGTTGAAAGCTAGAAAACCTTTTTTATAGTTCAGTACCTAAAACGCTTATTTCCGTACGTATCATTTACGCACTCTAAAAACCTTCCCTTTTTTTATAATCTTAACCTTTCATCCTTCTAACAGTACATATACACTCCTCTTTATTAAGAAATTTTTTCTCTACGAATAGTTTCGTATTGTGTTACGCACTTTAAAAACTCTCCCATATTTGCTACGCCAGTAAAGAATAACAATAAAAATGTTTATGTGTTGCTGCCAATAACTACAATTACGGCGTTAATAAATTGTTGCTTGCAAAACTATAACACAGTAATAGTTATTGTTTTAACCTCATAAATGTTGCCGTGAAACTAAAGATTCTTTCTATGCATACCTAGCATTAGAAAGGCGATTTGTTACATATTAATACTCAACTCCACGTTATGCAATACCCGATAAGCGTGAGTCTATTTGGTTTTCGATATTGTTTGTTACCAGATTTTCTTTTTCCAACAAAACAAATTTGGATGATCGGGCAGCAATAGCCTACAGATCCTAGGGTATATGGAATGCCTGGAAATTAGGACCTCACTTCGGGAAAGACTGGCTTTACAGGAGTGTAGTTCAACCTCAATTAGATATGCTTCAAGAATGTAGTGAAAAACGATGAGCAGGAAATGCAATTCTTAGTTAAAAGAAAAATACGACAGCAATAGGAGGTGACACTTAAGACATATCGTCTCTAGTCTATCAGAAAATGTATCAAGCAGAGCATTATGGCACTTAAGGCATATCGTCCCAAGTCTATCAAATAATGCATCAATCAGAGCCACAAATCATACCATCAAAAAATAATTGGTACTCTTCGTGGATACTGATAAAAGGCAGAATAATTCAGCAGGATAACTATCACATCAAATCTGATACCTGCAGTATATCAGAGAATGCATTAACTAGAGCATTACAGCACTTAAGGGCTATCGTTTCCAGTTTATCAGAGAATACATCAACCTGAGCATTACTGCACTTAAAGCCCATCGTCTCCAGTCAATCGGAGAATGCAGCAACCAGAACATTACAGCACTTAAGGCCCATCGTCTCCAGTCTATCAGAGAATTCATCAACCCAAGCCACAAATCATATCTTCAGAGCATAACTGCTACTCCTCGTGTAAACCCATATAGCGTTGAATAATCTGGCAGGATGATTGACATATCAAATCTGATACGTACATGCTTAAATAATTGGTTATTACAACCCCTTAGTCAGGATTCTGACCTAGCTTCTCACATCATTTATGTTGTGTTTGTTCATTTTATATGTGAGTGGTGGGACCAACAGTTTAAACTCGACATCGGGCAACAGATTTTTTGAGAAACTTTTCATGGCAATTTTATTTTACGCCCTTATTCCTAATAAGCCAATGCACTATCAACTACAGTACGGAGACTTCAAATTTGATACGTAATCAATATTCACGGTCAATGCCTCTGTGGAATTGTTGCTACACGAAAGGCTCCAAAGATACCATGGGCTTGGGACAGGGCCTCTATATATGGCGTGCCTTTTATTACGCTCTACTTATTATATCAAACAAAACGTATGCGTGGGATGTCATAGAAATCTTTTTTCGTTTGAAAGACCTACTAATGCCATTATAAGCCAAGTATCCACCAGGGCTTCTATGGGTCGAGCACATCCATAATGTCCAAATTTTCCAAAATTCTGGCTTATAAATTAGGCAAATCGATGCTGATCTCATGATCAGTTAAGCAATCAAGCAATAAATTTAAATAAAGGGTTTAAGAACTATCAGGTGATATATAACCTTATGAATTAGCCCACCTAAGTTGATTTCAATCATAGGTTCACATAGCGTCGTCTTAGCATGGCAAGTAAATATACGCACTGTGCGTGGATATATTAACGACTACTAAGCGACAGTTAAAGGCATTGAAAATACTTTTCTCTGGCGATCATGATCGACCAGCCGGACAGGAGTTATGTTGGCTTTGAGTACTGCTGTGTGGTTGCTGGCATATTCGCATATAACACATGGGACTTAAGCAGATTCCGCAAAAAAAGTCTAACGTGGTCAAATTGCAGAATTTCGTGGGTCTGTTTATATTACTTTCAAGCGAGATGACCATGCAATCAAATTACTCGCAGATAGTATACATTGCGGCATGAACTGTGTAACCAGTGTAGCTGTATGAAATTAAGGGTTTTTTGGTGTAAAAAAAATCCGAATTTTTAACGGAAAGTATTAGCTACTTTGTGGATTCAACGCTAATAAAACTGTTCGTCATTTGAAGTAAACCAATAAGCCACCAATTTTCGATTTTCCTAGTAGGAGTCGAAGTGCTGCTCAGCCTATGAGTATCACACTGACGAACGAAGGAGCCAAGTCTGGTGAATAAGTCAAACCAAACCTAACTAACCTCATCGATCAAATTCAGTCTGATCTATGGCCCAGACTTTCTTTTTTTATAGGTTGCCTAACCGCTGTACAGTTTTCCAAGCAAAGATCGTGACAATTTTGAAAATGACAATAGACAAGACTGGTGAATACTGATGTAGGAGATCCCAGCCTAATGCTTTGATTTTATCCTGTAACTCGTTGTACTTTGTGTGCAGGTGCATTGTCATGTTGTGAAATTGCGTTGACGTGCCTTGCGGTGCATTCTGTTTGTTTTTCGTTCAATGAATTGTTTCAATTGGTCATGAGCTGTCGATAGCGATCTTTGCCTGGTTTTACTAGGTTTTAGAAGCTCGTAGTGCAGTACAACTTTCTGGTGCCACCAGACACACCAACCGAAACGAATCACGTGGTGCACCATAACTTTATTCTACATCTGAATTGTTGTCTTCCTACCGAATCGATATGGTTTTGCAGTCGAAGTTGATAGTTGCCTCGTAATAACCCACGATATTTTTCGTTTAGGATTTTGAAAATAAATCCATATCTGAAACAAAATTTTAGGAGTGGTTCTTCGGTTTTTCATGTGTCTGCCATGATTTGATCCGTTTAGGATCCTGAAAATAATTCCGTTGCTTTATCGCCAGTGACAGTTTGATGTATGTGATTCTTATCTCATGCTACTCTATTCTACAAGAATCTTGATTCTACAAGAATTTTGATTGTTATCTCATGCTACTCTATTCTACAAGAATTTTGATTCTTATCTCATGCTACTCTATTCTACAAGAATCTTGATTCTTATCTCATGCTACTGTATAAGAATCGTGACTCTTATCTCATGCTTCTGTATAAGAATGTTGATTCTTATCTCATGCTTCTGTATAAAAATGTTGATTCTTATTTCATGCTACTGTATAAGAATCTTGATTCTTATCTCGTGCTACTCTATTCTATAAGAATCTTGATTCTTATCTCATGCTACTCTATTCTATAAGAATCTGAATTCTTATCTCATGCTACTCTATTCTATGAGAATCTGAATTCTTATCTCATGCTACTGTATTCTATAAGAATCTCTCTGTTCGTCATTTAGTGGATCGGGGGAGTGATAGCAAATACAAATTAAAATGTTTAAATTCATTGAGGAAATAATGGTTTACAACAGCAAACTATGCATTCAGTCTGCTTTGACTATCTGTAGGATACTTTGTTTTTTACAGACAAAAGAAAAATTTCTCATTTTATTCTTGTGTTTCGTTAAGTACTTTTCCCTCGTTCTGTAAATTTCTATGCCAGTGTTAATAGTTTTTATGAATTATGAAAAATTATTACAAATAATTGTAAGCAACATTACATACGTCGTGTTTTTTCATTTTTTTTCATAATTTTACAACAATTTTTTATACCACTTTTGTTTACTATGGAACGAAAGATGTATTCCAGGTTAATGTCGAAAACAATAATTTATTATGGCATTTGAAAACAAAAATTATTAGTTTGAATACGTTAAACAGATTTACAAATTTATGAAAGTATGAGGTTCAGTTTCGCGAGAATGATTTGCAATGAGGCCACCCATAATGCTTAAAGGAATATTCGATGAATATACATACGTTACAGTAAAGGCTGTACAATCTATGCTGTGCTGCATTGAAGCTTGAAATATTATTTTGGTGCTAATATTTGAAGATTTGTTTTAATTGTAAAGTTGGAATGCAAAAAATTTCAGTTTAGTTCAGTTTACATACGTGTTAATAGAGGTACATTACACTTTACATTGATGCAAAGGTGTCGTAGTCTATTTCCTAGTGTGTTGACTTATTTGACAAGAAGCTGTGGTTCAAACCATGGCTCAGAAGTCTCGCACTACGCGAAATATGTAAAAAAGTAATTCTTTACGTGACTTCCTCTCAGCTTTGTGTTCTAGCAAAAACTCTGAGAGTAAAATAAAATTTGCCATGAAAAGTTTCTCAAGTCTGTTCTTCGGTTGGTCCCACCACACTCATGTTGAATGGTGTAAGAATGCTGTGTGGATGGTGTAAGAAGCTAGGTTTTGAACCCGACTAAATTATTGTAATAATCAATTAAGTCAGTAAGTTTAAACAAAATTTTGCCTACACATAAAAACCTGGATCTTGTTCTATTTCTTCCAGTTGCAGTACTTTTGGAGTACAATAACTCATGATTTCCATTAAATTGGTCTTACAATGGCTTGCCAAGGTCAATATTTTTTTTAATATTTACTGGAGCCTGTGGTTATGATTTATTAATATCGCCGATGTTGTAATAGAGAATTGAAGTTCCTGCTTTAAATTTTTATGACGAAATTTTTGAGTATCCTCGCATTCAACATAAAAACTTCAAATCGCACTTGATACTTTAAGTGAAAAACAACAAAAACACCTAAAAAAGTTCAATTTTATGGCATTTTTAAAATAAAAATAAAAAGTTCTGGTGGAATTACTTGTTCTTGCAACCAATAACATCAAGAAAAAAATATAACGTTCATGCAACATTCACAGCACATGAACGCAACAAAGTTTACGATGCAGTGTTGATACATTTTGCAACAGGACCAGACTAATTTTATTGCAATTCCATTGAACTTCTTTTTCTTTTTTTTTTACAACACCAATTAACAAGTAACAGAAAAAAATAAAGTGGAACAGAGTGGAGTTCAGCTGACAGCATTCAACAAATTCCTCTTTTCATTGGTTTTGAACTGTGTGTGTATATTCTACTACTAACAGCTTCCTGTAAAGTGTATTCTTTTATGGGCCTAAGAACTTGAATTGATAATCAGCAGACTGTATGATTTTGGAAAGTACTTTGGCAAGCAACTTAGCAACAAAATTGAATAGAAACATATGCAATGTTCGAAGTCTCTGAAGTCTAGTTACTAGTGCGCTGCGTTATTAGACGAAAGTCCGTAATTCAATTTACAACTTCAACAAGACGAAATATGAAAAAAACTCTGAGAATAAAATAAAGTGTCTCAACAATCTATCCTTCGGAGTCAACTTTAAACAGTGGTTCCAGCCACTCATGTATAAAATGAACACACACAACATGAGTGGTGTGCGAAACTAGGTTGTAATCCCGACTAAAAGGCTTATAATGACCATAGTTATTGATAACTCGATAAATTTATTGTTTTGGGTTTTGTTTGTGAATTTCTTGTTGGAAGGGAAGTAGTCTGGTGGGAAACACTGGCAAATTTCTATCTATTCTTGACGAATAGCTTCAGTTCATAGAATACGCTCGTATGAATCTTACAAACCTTATATGTGATAGGATAAGAAAGGGCACTTCTTCAGAACAGGACAGATGATACTTAAGTTGTATGGCCTTCTAACCATACTCTGTCAAGAAGCTGATGCATGCATCCTGATAGGTAATCACCCGGTTTAATAATAACTCAGCTAGCAGGCCATCCAAGATCTTGCTGTCGTAGCAATTTCATCATCTTTGACTGAGGTTGTTAGAATATTTCTTCACATGAAGGAATTGATATTGTCATCGTCTTGCCACTCATTATCATGAGTGGCGTGACCTTCAGTTTAAAGTCGATTCCGAATGACAAATTTTTGACAAACTTTTCATGGTAATTTTATTTCCTCTCAGAATTTTTGCCAGAAATTTGCTGGAAAGATGTCGCCGAAGAAATACTTTTTCAAATTTTATTTTGATGTCTGACCTGGTGTTTGAACCGCGGCCTTACGTCTAATAAGCCAACGCACTACCTACTGGACTATGGCGACTTCATCGTTTCTTATTATACCTGCATATTTTCACCACACATTTGTGAACTTGAAAGTTTGGTGAGATGCTTGAACGCTTTCTTAGATTTTTGAATTTCATGACACTTCTAGCAGAGACCACTCTCGTGCGACAAAACTAACACCTTCCGGTGCTTCTTTATGGCACAGAGGCCCTGTCATCGATTGGTGTGACCAACTGGCGCAGGCGAGCACGAAGCAGAGGCGCCTGGAAGGATGTGTTGCGGCAGGCCGAAATCCGTTAAACGCGTTGTTATGGCCAATTAATTCTATACAGTTCGGTTTGCTCGAGCTTTTGTCTGCTACTTCTTTCTATTTCTGTAAAGTTTTCTCATTTTCTTTCTCTCATGTCTTTAGCATTCAACAATGCCTAGCGTAATTAAAAAAATTTTCAATATGTACATACATTACAACCCTTCAGTTAGGATTACGATAAAACTCCTTACACCACTTATGTTGTGTGTTTTAATAGGCACGTCTAATAAGTAAACACACTACCTACTAGGCTATGGCGACATCTAAAATTGCAGTAAAAGGTAAACATTTGCTTGCGTATACAAAAATTCGTTTACCTTACCTCTGGTCACCTTTTTGATAAAAAAAAAAAAAAAACAGAAAAATTGCCGAAACTCCATTCAAAATCTATAAATTTATAACAAAATTTAACTTTACACCAATAAACACAACAACAACAACAATTTACAACCACAATCCAATGCCACAATCATAAGTTGTTTTGAGCCAAAAAAAATAGAAAAAAACACTCCACTTCGTACTTTCATTTCTAAGCAACAACAATTCAGGAATTTTAGTTTTTTTTTATTCCATTTTAATGCGCAGAAAAAAAACCAAGTCAATTACATTGAACTGCAAGTTTGACCCTTTTTAACAAAAGAAACAAAACAAAAACTAACAACAACACTAACACCACCACCAACAATAATGGCCAAGCTTGAACTGTATAATTAAAGGTAATGGCCAATAACACTTTCCTATTGGAAACAATCTAATAAACAACAAAACATTGAAGAAAACGGGCTAAGAAAAATGATTTAATGGCCGAATGGTAATAAAAACATTTACACGAAATAAAAAATAAAAGCAACAACAACAACAATACAGATAAAGGAAAGAAATAGTAAATGCTGGAAGATTGATTTATAATCATGAGGCAAAAATAAAAACGAAACAAAATAAAACTGAGATTCTTTTCTTCTTTTAAAAAGGCAAAAAGCCAAGAATTAAATTTATTCGATATTCAAGCTTTTTTATATAACATAACCCAGCAAACATTTTAGAAACAAATCAGTTGAAAACAGGTGGTCAGTGCCACCGATATCGACAACAATGACTTGAGTGTTGAAGACGTCAAACTCTGCTGGCATTTCTGTTCAGCCAAATGTGGCAAGTCTCCATTGATTATTAGACACTTGAACAATAACACCAAGGTCGGGGAAGTTACTTTTTACGATCAACATAGTCGGCCTATTGAGCCAGGAATTTGTGCAGTTATGGGTAGATTCAAAATCAAGAACGGGAAGTCTTGAGAGACACACCCAAAAGTCGTTTTGTCGTTTCGTCGTCGTTATCAACTTGTAGGCCCTTGTAGTTCGTCTACGTAGAAAATCATCAACGTGAAGTCTTGAAACACGCACACAGATGTGCCATCGTTCTCAACTTGTAGGCCTTTGTACTTCGACTACGTGAAAAAATATCATCGCCATCTAGGGAATCGTAGTCATTCTCAGCTTGTAGGCCTTTGTACTTCAACTACGAGGAAAAACATTAACAGGAAGTCTTGAAAGACACAACCAGAAGTCGATTCATCGTCGTTCTAAGATTTGATTCTTTGTACTTCGCCTACGTTGAAAATCATCATCGACATCTGGGGGTTTCTAGTCATTCTCAACTTGTAGGCTTTTGTACTTTGACTATGTGGAAAATTATCATCGACATCTAGGGATTTGTCGTCGTTATCAACTTGAAGGCCTTTGTACATCGACTACGTGGAAAATCATGAATGGGAGGCCTTAAAAGACACACCCAGATGTCGATTCATCGTCGTTCTAAGATTTTATCCTCTGTACTTCGCCTACGTTAAAAATCATCATCGACATATGGGGATTCGTAATCATTCTCAACTTGTAGGCCTTTGTACTTCGACTACGTGAAAAAACATCATTGCCGTCTAGGGATTCGTAGTCATTCTCAACTTGTAGGCCTTTGTACTTTGACTACGTGGTAAAACAAGAACATGAAATCTTGAAAGACACAACCAGATGTCGATTTGTCGTAGTCCTCAACTTGTAGGCCTTTGTACTTCAACTACGATTCGTTGTCCTTCTCAAATTGTAGTCCAAGTACTACGTGGACAATTTTATTGAAGCAGCTTGCAACTCGTAGAAGAGCGGACGTTAAACGTTAATCGTTTGTATTGCATTGTAGTCCTCATAAGCGAATTGACAAGATTATATCGAAACTTTGAAAAAATAGGGACTGACTAGTCCACCCTAGCTAGTCTTTGTAATTCTGGATTGTTTTCTTCGTATTTCAGTTCAGTTTGCATGTGACATGATCACAATATATTTGACACTATTGGACAAAGGAAGAGCTGCCCCAATTATATAGACCAAGGGGAAGAAATAGGGCTAGGAAATCGAGGAACTTTGAATACCATCTTGGTTGAATTGGTTCCATTTCCATAGTAATCTCTTATCAGATTCCAGAACATCTGAAAGTATTGTTGGATGTTTGCCAGGAGTTGTTACTACCAAGTAATCTATGAGTAGCAACCCTCTTTATGATAAGAAGTAGGGTTTTCGTGATGTAAAGGGGCCATAGCTACTCTATGAGTAGCAACCCTCCTTATAATAAGAAGTAGAGTTTTCCTGATGAGAAGTGGCCATAGCCTCGCAGATAGGGTGCTGACTTATTCGACAAGAACCTGTATCACAAATTTCTGCTCAGACATATAGAACAGACAACGAAATAGGGAGAAAAATTATATTTCTTTCGGCGACATCCTCTCAACAGATTTTGAGTAAAGAAAATTAAAAATTAGCATGAAAACATTTGTTAAAATAATTTGTCGTTAGGAGACGACCTTAAGCGTTAGGTGCCGCCACTCATGTATAGAAATTTACACACACAACGTAAGTGGTGTGAGAAACTAGATCGCAATCCTGACTGTATGTGATTGCTGAAAAGAAATCGCCGAAGAAATATTTGTTCATATTTCGGTTTTGCCTTGAGCTGGGGTTTCAGCCATGGGCTTGCATATGGCGACTTCAGCTAAAATAACTAAAACGGTTTGCTGTGTAGCATCGTACATACCAATTAATATCAAATTCCTGTTTGCTATGAATCAATTGAAGCATTTATAGCCTCAAGTCAATTTTCAATACACGACGAACAACGATGAGTATATTAAAGCGTAATAAAAACTATAAAACAAACCAAATGAAATCGGTAGAGAGCGAATGAATAAATGAAGAACAAAAAATAAAAACAACCCACGGTAGTTCATTAATTGAAATGTTTGACATTAATTGCCAAACTGCTACTCTAATGCTACTCACTAGCAGGCTTTTAACGAGAGAAAAAAATAGGCAGAGTCTGATGGAAAAAAGCAGCTAATAATTGATGCTTGACGAATGACGACCACAATGATGGCGAAAAGCTCACCATAAAACAATTAAAATCAATGGAAATCATGAAGATTTTTCATTCTAACAATGATGACGATGATGATGATTTACATCATCATGATGATGAATAAAATAATGACGTTGGTGTGATTATGAAGCTGTTGGAATTGTTTACCTCTAGTGAGTACGAGTCCCCTTACTTTTCTTGGTTTTTTTTATGATTTTTTGATTTTATCCATCAAAATCATCATCATGTATGTATTCTCCGTGTATATATGTATGTTGGTAACATCAATGTAGTTTTTGTTTTTGTTGGTATTCTTTTCTACTGGTTTTAATGCTGCTGTTATAGCAATCAATTGATGATGATGCATTATAATGTCCCATGAACATGTTTTTAATGAAATTCAATAACAATAACAATTGCAGTAATGAACACTATTACAACAATAACAATGTTTAATAATTCCAAGAATTGCCACCAACTAAATAACAACATTAACAGCAACGGCACCAATATTACCAATGTTTTGTTGTTCGTCCATTTAGAACCCACATTAAGTCAAACAGTTTCCATAAGAAAACCTATTTGGGTGTGTAGGCATACATACATACATACATACAAAATGAATGGGAAACACAATTTCCTGATCATGATAAATGAGCAAAGCTATTACAGTATGAGTACATACATTTTTTAGATATCAATAGGAGGCCTATTTCAGAGAAAAATGCCTCTTATAAAAGTTGACAATGTTAAGTGCTAGTGGGCATGGCTGTAATAAAAGAATGTTCAAGTATTTCGGTGAATAATTTTCGATCTCCAGTTTAAGATCTTTAGGAGGCAGATAGAATGAAAGGGACAAGGCTGAGGATCACATAATTATCGTCATACCCATTATATACATAATGATACTAGACATCAAGCCTCTGTACGTAATCTTTATACTGTAAATACTCCAATAACTTCTTCCACTTCACCGCTCTGCAATTAGTTATGTCCATCAAATATTGGGATTTTGAACTTACAAAGGCAAGGCAATGATACTAACGGGTGATTTTTTAGCTATTATCATTTTGGCAACACTGGTTTAAAAAGCTCACGCACGTTTCGTGTTTTGTTTCACTGTCAAACATCTTCAGTTTGGTCTATAATTTAACCATGAATCGTCTTACAAACGAACAACGCTTGCAAATCATTGAATTTTATTATCAAAATGCGTGCTCTGTTAAGAAAGTTCATCGCGCGCTTCTTCCATTTTATGGTCAGTTTAATCGACCCACTGAAGCGGCTATTCGGGCTACTATGACTAAATTTCTCACCAAATTTACTTTGTTGGACATTAAACCACCAACAACCTTAAGTAGAGTGCGAAATGAAGAAAATATCGCAGCTGTATTGGCCAGTGTTAATGATGACCTTCAATTATCGATTCGTCGCCGTTCGCAGCAATTGGGCCTCTGCTCTGCTACTCAACAACGTGGAAAATTTTGCGGAAGGATTTAGGTGTGAAGCCTTTCAAAATACAGCTGATGCAAGAATTGAAGCCGAACGACCTACCGCAACGCAGAATTTTTGGTGAGTGGGCTCTTGGAAAGTTGGCCGAAGATCCACTTCTTTATCGAAAAGTTGTGTTCAGCGACGAAGCTCATTATTGGCTCAATGGATACGTAAATAAGCAGAATTGTCGATTTTGGAGTTAAGATCAGCCAGAAGCATTGCAAAAGCTACCAATGCATCCAGAAAAAGTCACAGTTTGGTGTGGGTTATGGGCTGGTGGCATCATTGGACCGTACTTCTTCGAAGATGCTGCGAATCGTAACGTAACTGTGAATGGTGAGCGCTACCGTGACATGATATCCAACTTTTTTTTTGCCCAAAATGCAAGAGCTTGACTTGCATGACATGTGGTTTCAACAAGACGGTGCCACATGCCACACAGCACGCGTAACAATGGACTTATTGAGAGGCGAGTTCGGTGAACATTTTATTTCACGTTCGGGGCCGGTCAATTGGCCGCCTAGATCTTGCGATTTAACGCCTTTAGAATAGTTTTTGTGGGGCTGTGTTGAAGCTCATGTCTATACAGACAAGCCCAATTGACGCATTGGAAGACAACATTGAAGCATTTATTCGTGAGATACCGGCCGAAATGTTGGAAAGAGTATGCCAAAATTGGACTAAGCGGATGGACCATTTGAGGCGCAGTCGCGGTCAACATTTGCATGAAATAATCTTCAAACATTAAATTATATGGACCGTACTATCGATTTAAATAAAGATTTCATGCATTCTTCTGAATTTTATGTGTTTTTTTGAAAAATTTTCCTATAGCTCTTAAAAAATCACCCATTAGATGCAGTGCTATAAAGTGAGCATCGAGATCCAAATGCCTCCAAAGGAAACATTCATTGTGAACGAGCTTTAATTTTTTTTTGTGTTGGTGACGTCATTTGTCACATATATTCAGTTTACATGAGATCAATGATCCAACAAAAACAGATTTTTTCAATGTGTTAAAGATAGTTGTAGTAGTCACCGTAGTATAATAGACAGTATGTTGGCTTATTAGAAGTGAGGTCACGGTTCAAGCCCAGGCATATCCTCCAGACATTTCCAACAAAACGAAGTATGAAAAAAATATTTCTTCGACTATCTGCCGCTCAGCAGATTTCTGGCAAAAGCTCTAAGATTGCCATGAAAAGTTAATGAATAGGAGGCCTATCATTCATTGGATAAAATTAACACATACAACACGAGTGGTGTGAGAAACTAGGTTGTAGTCCTGACTAAAAGATCAATTAAGTAAGTAAGTAATGTTTTTTATTCAAAAGCATGTGCTTTATCTGGCACTGATAGGCAGTGGCAAACGTCTTTGGAGGCCCATAGTCTAACAACCACGCCTCTAAATGTTTGAAATTTAAAAGAACTCTCTTCCATACCATTAGGAACATTTCTCCATTCTTGCCTATTATGATTATAATGGGCTGTGTGCCACTTAGCACCATTCTGCTCCAGAGTCTATTTAGCGAGGCCACATTGTTGCCTGTGGTACGTGCTTTGGCAAAACAGACTGAATAAATCGCAAATAATTTCACAGATAAAGTTTTATCAAAATGTCTGTTATTATGATAACTGACAAAGTGTTTAAATCCTTATTGAAGGACCCTATATAAAGCCATATTTAGACTCTTAATTTAAATTCGAAATTCATTGGAAATGTAATTATTTTCCAAATGATGTTAATTATGCTATCCTCTCTCTCCAGCACTCTCTCATTGCTGCTGCTTAATCTCCTTTGTTCCCATACAGTGTGTAACAAAAGAAAGTCAAACAATGGAATTTGCAAAAGGCAAGTAAAGCATTAAGCACATCTGTCAACGCTATGGACAGGACTCAATTAATTACGGCGAATAGAATGTCTGAAGCATTAGAGTTTGTCATTGGTTTGGCATTTCATGTAACCAAACAACCGGCAAAATGATTTTCAAATGACATCACTGAGGCCAACAACAACAACAACTATACCATGGCTAATAACGTTTTCTTCATCATCTTTCAGAGGAACAGAGTGGAGAACATTCTTAAACTAACGAAAAATGTTTCTTTCTTTTTGTTTGTTAGTGGCGGCGTCAACGTCAACAACATTTCGTTGAACATATTTGTCAATAAAAAAAGGTAAGGAAAGGAAAGAAGAAGAACAGAAGAAATGCTTTAAGAAAATGGGAATAAAGGAAAGCTGAGATAAGACTTTATAGCATACTGCACTGTTAAGGCCGCCAACATCAATCTCGGCAAGCAACATTACACTGCTGCTGCTGCTGCTGCTCTATTGCATCATGTCAAAATGATAATGATAAAGTTGCCAATGATGATGATGACGATGAGCTAAAGTGGTGGCCTCT
Organism: Sarcophaga subvicina; assembly: GCA_936449025.2. Taxonomy (NCBI): domain Eukaryota; kingdom Metazoa; phylum Arthropoda; class Insecta; order Diptera; family Sarcophagidae; genus Sarcophaga; species Sarcophaga subvicina. The sequence continues at coordinate 14,526,771 of OW388083.2, read as the reverse complement.
GATGTTAAAAAAAAGAAAAAAAAGAAGAAAAACTATAAAAATGTGTGGCATTTTCATCAATCTTCTTTGTTACTTAAATTCTCTTTGTAGGGCTTACATACAAAGTCAATGGAAAAACATGAAAGCAATGTTTCCAAGACATGTTACTGAAGAAGATATTGATCGTAAAGACAAGACATTTAATTTAATTCTTAATTAAAAATTAAATGCATTTTTAATGGAAATAAAATGCATTTTCATTAAAGAATTAATGACGTTTTAAATGCAGCATGTAATTGATAAAAATTATATTTAATTTGTATTGCAGGGTATTGATTTAAACGATATTAGACGTGGAAACACCACACCTAATATCTCATATCAGCATAGGAATTTTACATGTTATTGATGTTGTAATAGGTCTTTCATTAAGCGTTTTCTATTTTCATAATGATGCCATTATAAGCCCAGTATCAATCACAGCTTCTCTGGGTCTAGCACATCCATAATGTCCAAATTTTCCATAACTCTGGCTTATAAGTCAGGCAATCTTTAACGGATGGTGATCTCATGATCGGGAAAGCAATCAAACAATAAATTTTAAAAAAGAGTTTTAGAACTATCAAGTGATGTATAACCTTATGAATTGGCCCACCTAAATTGGCTTCAATCATAGGTCCACATATCAAAGGCTTAGCAAAGCAAATAAATAAATGCACCATGTCGTGAAGATATTAAAGACAACAAAGCGACAGTTAAGGGCATTGGAAATAATTTTCTCTCGTCTCTCATGATCAACCAGTAGGATAGGGGTTATGTTGGCTGTTGAAATGACTATGGTTTGTCTATTATTCGTATATCACATGTGACTTAAGCAGAAGACGCCGTAGTCTAGTAGGTAGTGTGTTGGCTTATTAGACGTAAACCCAGGGTAAGAGCCCCGGGCCAGACATCAAGACAACATACAAAAAGTATTTCTTCGGCGACTTCCTCTCAGCAGATTTCTGGCTAAAACCCTGAGAGTAAAATAAAATTGCCATGAAAAAGTTTCTCAAAAATCTGTCGTTCAGAGTCGACTTTAAACTGTAAGTCCCATCACTCATGTATAAAATTTAACACACAACATAAGTGGTGTGAGAAACTAGGACGTTGTACAATGGGTCAATTCGACCTCCGGGTACTGTACTTGTCCTAATTGACAAGTACACGTCCTCTAACCTAACCTAACCTAACCTAACCTAAGCAGACCCCACAAGAAGAAGTCTAACGTGGTCTACTTAAACAATCTTGTTGATTAGTTCACATTACTTTCGAGTCAGACGACCTTGCACTCGAATTGCTCGCGGAGAGTGGCATGAACTGTGTACCCTGTGTAGCTGTATGAAATTTTAATGTAAAGTATTGGCTATCTTTCACTCAATTTGTGGATTCCACGCCAATAAAATTATTTTGAAGTAAGCCAATAACTCCCCCAATTTTCGACTTCATAGTAGCATTCGAAGTGTTTTTCAGCCTATGAGTGTGTCACATCGATGAAAACGAATGTAGTTGAAGGGAGCCAAGTCTTGTGTATAAAAGCTCTGATGTAAAAGTCATCAGCTTAATGCTTTGATTGCATGCTGTATTCGGTTTTGCTTTGTGTGCAGGTGCATTGTCATGCTGCGACACTATTTTCCTTCTTGCTTGTGCCACTTTTCGTTTAATGGATGGTTGAAATTGATCATTTTTGGGTCGGAAGCTCGGTGTTAACATTTTTGCCATGGTTTAGAAGCTCGTGATATGTCACATCAGACATACAGCTTTCTGTCTCCCCGTCGAATTGGTCTTTCCAGTCTTTGTTTATGGTTGTCTTGCATTAACCGTTGATGCTTTCCGCTTAGATTTTGAAAAGAAATATACTTTTTATCGCCAGCCACCAGACCCCTACAGGATGGTCTTCCTGCCGAATCGATCTCTGAACCGTTGAAACCATCTTCTGCATGTTGCTTCTGACTGAACATAATCACCATGTGCCTCGACAAGCATTCGATATTTATTTTTTTGTTGTGAAGTAAAATTGCTCCGGTTAAAAATGAAATATTATTTCATTCGACCGGACCAATTAGAGTGCATTTTTTTGAGTGTGTGGTATCGTATCTCGGCAATGGCATCACGAATGTTGGCTTTCAAATGCTCAATTGTCCCTGGTTTGTCGGCATAACACTTTTCTTTAATGACGCCCTACAAAAAATAGTCTAACGGTATCAAATCGTAGCTTCTTGGGAGCTAATTGGCGTCACCATTTCCATACGACATACAATATCTACTCGCCGTAGTCGAGTAGGTAGTGTGTTGGCTTATTAGACGTAAAGCCAGGGTTCGAGCCACAGGCCAGACATCAAAACAAAATACTAAAAGTATTTCTTCCGAGACTTCCTCTCAGGAGTAACTCTGAGAGTAAATAAAATTGCCATGAAAAGTTTCTCAAAAATCTGTCATTCGGAGTCGACTTTAAACTGTAGGTCCCGCCACTCATGTATAAAATTTAACACACACAACATAAGTGGTGTAAGAAACTAGGTCGTAATCCTAACTGAAGTATTGCAATAAGTCGATTGTGGCATGAAATGTGTGGCAAGTTGCACCATCCTGTTGAATCCAAACATCGTTCACATCAATACCATGAAGAGCGGGTACAGAAAGAATTTCTAGTCATGGTGCGATATGTGTCGTCAATGACAGTCCTTATTTTCGAAGAAATATGGTCCAATAATGTCTGCGTTCCACACTCCGAAACGTAAAGGGTGTATTGGCTTCTGTATGACCACATGTGGGTTTTCTAAGCCCCAAATGCATCATATTTGCTTATTTATGTGACCACCAAGATGAAAATGAGCTTCATCGCAAGAAATGCTTTTTTGGGCAAAATCAACATCATCGTGCAGTTTCTCGTTGGCCTTATAAAAATCCAACGTTACTCATGCGTAAAACGATTCATTACGTTCAGTGGAGAGAATATATTGAAGTTTGTGACAGAATAGAATGGCATACGTATTGCCAGATTCGAAATAAACTATGGTAGAAATTTAAACCGTTAGATCTCCCACCTAAGAGAAGCAGTTCATGGGTTTATGATACTTATCCTTGCAGAGGTAAATAACATTCAAAGCACAGTTCACCTCGGTTTAGAGTCGACATAAGAAATGTTTGCATCTTAATAGCCTTAACTAATGATTCATATAAAAAGTGAAAATATATTTAAATTACATCTAAAAACCGCAACGTGTTAGCAAATTAAAGAAAACTTTAAATTGCTAATTTTATAACCATTGCTTTAGGCATGGTAAACATCACGTTTACATACCACTTCGTATGTATATGACTAGAAAGCATTTACAATGAAATTAAAACGAAAAAGAAACGAAAAAAAAATTAAACACAAACGGTTTAATGTCTCCTAGTTGCAGTTGCCCTGAGCCAATGTGGCCAATGACCACTCTAAACATAAGTTATGAATTGCATAGGAAAACCTTTTTTCTTCCCCTTTTTGCTATTTCTCTTAAATGTATGTACCATACATACATATGTACGTACGTGTGGACTATTTGGATCAGCATATTGTAAATTCACTTTAATTATTTGCCATTATGAGTTGACCATAACCTTAATTATCATTTCAGAAAAAAAAAGAAAATTGTTGCATACATCAAACTATTGTTGCTTGGCATACTGCATGGTTTGCATGAAGCTTGAATAAATAAGAAAAAAAGGGAAAAAATCCCGGAAAGTAACAATAATGTACTCTCGTATATGTATGTGCGCCAATTTTCCATAATTGTAACTTTTCCCCGAATGATTTTTCGAAAACATTTTGCAGCAATCACCATCACTTTCTGACACAAACACATGCTTGCCATTCACTCTCCCTCTCTCTCTCTCTCATGCGGTATCCACTATCTTTTGTGGCCTTAGTTTAGAAAACTTGTTCGCTAATACCGACACCGGCAACAATGGCCACATTACGTGTCTGAAAGTTTTTCCTTTAGTCTTCTACTATTTTTTTGTTATTGTTGCCGTTATTGTTGTTTTTGTTAGAAAATGATTGTTCACATTTAATTATTATATACGAGGATGTACGAGGTAATATGAGGAAGGATTTCAAACAAACAAATTGTATGCCACAACATAACATCAAAAACTTTTAGGCAGTCAGCCAAACGTGGTATTAGAGGCAATAATGTGACCAACTTAGGTGTACGTGTACCATAATTTAAGGTGGCAGTAGATTGTTTTTCTGAAAGCAGTCTTGTTAACCGTAAATATGCTGAATGATAGGGATGAAGCAAATGGAGGTAACACAGATCACCAACATCAATCCACATATGATATAGCCACGATGATGATGCAAGAAGGATATGAGACAACTGGAGGTAATTAAACGGGTACAACACAGATATCGCCGAAGTCTAGTAGGTAGTGTGTTGGCTTATTAGACGTAAAGCCAGGGTTCGAGCCCCAGGTCAGACATCAAAACAAAATACCAAAAAGTATTTCTTCGGCGACTTCCTCTCAGGAGATTTCTGGCAAAAACTCTGAGAGTAAATAAAATTGCGTTGAAAAGTTTGTAAAAAATCTGTAGTTTGGAGTCGTCTTTATCTGTAGGGTCCGCCACTCATGTATAAAATTAACACACACAACATAATTGGTGTTGAGAAACTAGGTCGTAATCCTGACTGAAGGGTTGTAATGACGAATTATGTATGTATGTTTACAGACCAACAACATCAATCCTTATAATCTCAAGACGAATATTTGTAAGCGTTTTTCAAATTTTTTCCATCACAGATATTAAGCAGAGTCTACATAAACAGTTTAAGAGTGATTGTCATGCAAACTGTGTAATGGCAGACGCCACTGTATTAAACACTTCGAGAAAACGTTCGAAACGGCCATCAAACGTTTGACGCAATAAATCGTTTGGTGTCTCCATTGACTGTAATGTTGGCGCTGTCCTCATTTGCAAAGAAATATGGTCCAATAATGCCTGCGCTCCATAAGCCGCACCAAACGTGTGGGTTTTCTGAGCCCCAAATACGGCAATTTTGCTTATTAAAGTACCCAGCACTTTTCATTCGAAAAGATGATATTTTCTTTAGCACAAAGTGTTGGCTGTTTTACTGTAAAGCTAGCCACGGCAGCTCTTTGAATGAAATAATATTCCATTTTTAACCGGAGCAATTTTAGTTCATAACAGAACAGCTTGTCGAGGCATATGGTGATTATGTTCTATCAGAAGCAACATGCAGAATATGGTTTCAACGGTTCAGAGATCTATTCGGCAGGAAGACCATCCCGTATGTCTGGTTATTTTCAAAATCTAAGCGGAAAGCATCAACGGTTAATCCATGACAACCATAAACATCGGTTGGAAAGACCAATTCGGCTGGAAGACACAAAGCTGTATGTCTGATGCGGCCTCAAAGGTGTGTTATATCACGACCTTCTAAACCATGGCAAAAATGTTAACACAAACTGCTACCGACCCAAAAATGATAAATTTCAACCATTCATTAATCGAAAAGTGGCACAAGACACTGGAAAACAGTTTCGCAACATGACAATTCACGTGCACACAAAGCAAAACCGAATACAGCACGCAATCAAAGTATTACGCTGATGACTTTTACATCAGAGCTTTTATTCACAAGACTTGGCTCCCTTCAACTACATTCGTTTTCATCGATGTGACACACTCATAGGCTGAAAAACACTTCGATTCCTACTAGGAAGTCGAAAATTGGGGGACTTATTGGTTTACTTCAAATGGCGAACAGTTTTATTGGCGTGGAATTCACAAATTGCTTGAAAGATAGCCAATACTTTCCATTAAAATTTCGGGGTTTTTTTACACCAAAAAACTCCTAATCTCATACAGCTACACTTGGTACACAGTTCATGCCACAATGTATACTCCATGCGAGCAATTTGAGTGCGAGGTCATCTCACACGAAAGTTATGTGAACAGACGAACGAAATTCAGCAATTTGACCACGTTAGACTTTTTCTTGTGGGGTCTGCTTTAGTCACATGTGATATACGAATAACAGACAGACCATAGTCATTTCAACAGCCTAAGTTCCCCTAAATTGTCAGTAAACCTCATTCGGGCCGTATATGTTTACATACTTAATTGGTCGTTACCACCCCCTGGTCAAGACTACAACCAAGCTTCTCACATCACCCATTCGACAGTGGCATTGGTGTTTGTGCACTGTCCAGCAAACATGTAACCCGTAGAGCAAGATTGATTACTCCACGGCCCAATAGAGGTAGTGTTTGATGGTTGGTCGAGACCGTAGATCTTCCCTGTGGTCCTCTTGTAGGTATAGAGCGTTGTCGATCTCCTAACCCTACCAATAATATTGTCCTTCCATAAGAGTTTGGGTCAATAATGACTCCAGATATTTAACTCTCTCTGGGATAAGGAATTTATTAATTAAGAGGCTAAAACTTTTGCAACGATCTTCATAATAGGCTTGCTAACGTTGCGTTTATTAAGGGCCCTGAAAACAGCTTCTAAATGGTGATTTTTGAAGGCGTCTTCCACGGTCATTGAAAGCTGCAAGTGAGAAAACTTTGTATGCCTCACACAATGTTCCCCACCAAGCAGCTCATTACAGTCTCAGTGGACCTGTCTCTAATGAAGGCGTGTTGAGCACTACTGGCAAGTTGCTGAACCTTATCTCGAGGTCCAGAATCCTTTCCATTGTTTTGGGAATGAATGGGGTTAGATTGATAGGTCTGAGAGCTGATCTTCGACTTTCGTGTTATGCTTTTGAACTCGCGCAGCTTTTATGTGTTTTTTTTTTGCAGGAAGGAGGGAAAATGCTTTATGCATTCATGATGGTCGACACCAGACATGATATGTCGGACTCTCCCACTGGGTATACCGACTAAAAACCCGCCTTGTCTCCTCACCGGGGAATCATTCCACCTCGGGACCACGGTTGTATTATTTCAAGGTGGACCCGTTTTCTGGCATATGTTCCAGTTCCATCGTCGTCAGCCTGCATCCAGGCTCCGCTTTATTCTCAGTCTGCTGCATCTAGGTCAAATTTCTTGCTTCTCAGGACGTGCTCTGCAAAGTGTTTTACTGCTTTCCAGCTCTCTTTAATGTTTCAGCACGACGTTTGTAGGGCTAATGAGACCGGTTTCAGCTTCGAGTCACTGACGGCTTTCGGCCCATCAACAACAGCTGAAGAAATTGTGTTCGGAATCACCTAACGTTTCTTTCTCTTCATAGATACAGAATGGCGAGCGGCATTTCCCCATGCGCTGATCGGTCAGCGTCTGAGTTATGTAGTAGTCTACTTCGCCGTTTTTTCTGTTTTTCCAAACTTGCAAATCGGGAATCAGTTTATATTTCCACATTCCATGCTGTTCATTTTCCCAGCGAAATTGCTATTTTAGGGCACTTCGTGCTTTATCGCTTCTATGCTCTGTGGTTGAGTCGTACTTTGCCTGGCGTTGAAGATCTTCCGACGCTCATAAGCTTGTAGGTCTATGGGAACCTTTCCGGCTATAACTAGGACAGCTTGTGTCGATACTGTGCCATACTATGATGTCACTCTGTGTCGTCTGGTTAGAAGAAGCAGCACGGTTTTATGCATGGCCAGCTGTAGGCCGTAAGATTCTAACCAGTGCTTAGTCCGTATCATGACTTGTCGTAATCTGCGTTGGACTTCGTCTGTGTTTCTGCCCCTAATGACTGCTGCGATGTCGTCTGCGTATCCGACTAGGAAAATATCCTCCGGCATCTCTATTCTTAGGATTTCATCGTAAGTCGCGTTCGAGAGATCTGGTCCCAATATGGACCCGTGCGCCGCTCCGGAAGTGACCAGCCTTCTTCTTTTTAAGCTTTTATGTGTAGCCAGTCAAATTCTTCGTTACCTTAGCTTTTTTGTACAACGTCCTACATTCGCCCGTAATTCTGCAAATTTGAGGTTCCACCACTGGGATTTAGCTTTACGAAGGCTTTGCGATTACCATCGACTTCAAACGAAACTTTTCATGGCAATTTTATTTACTCCCAGAGTTTTCGCCGGCAGACTGTTGAGTAAAAGTGACACGACGACGGACTATCGGCTCTCGTCTAATAAGCGAACACACTGCCAACTATTTATGTCCGGTCACATTAAGCATATTTAACCTTCACTTCGTTATGCCTTTTGGGAAAGGAAACCGCTAAACACTACACTTGTGTTAAAAACAGAGATTGGAAAAATCGCCTAAAAGGAGAAAAAAATGAATGGAAAACCCCAACCAGCCAGCCAAAAACTTTGCAGCCATCCCAGAGATTTCAAAGCTGCCAGCAATGAACAGATTAAATATATGTATGGATTGTATGTGTGCTCTACTCTACATAAATATAAATTCTTAAGAAAAATGCACGTGTATTATACATGACGATGACGATGATGATGACGATAGTTGGTGTGCAAAAGCCAAAGTAGATGAAAACTCATGGAATATATACGAGACTGAGACGGTTTCGAAAGAACACACAAATATGCAGACAAACAACTCCATGCAACATGGAGTATGAGTACGAGTACGAGTACTAGTACTAGTACCAGTATTTTACTTAGAAAGCAGAATTTGTCTGTAAGGAAATCATCTTTCGTTGGTTTTGTAAACGTGATATATAAAGCTAAAGAACCTAGGAATTGTTTTTCTTCTTCTGTTTATTCTATTATTTTTGCATTTGAATGCATCTGTTAGATTGGCGTTCATCCAAAAGTTTTTTTTTTTTTTGCTCGAAATGCTGAATATTTGTTGAGTTTTAAAAGCAACCTGCTGTTGCTCTTTGTGGTTGCTTTATAACGTTTTTTTTTTGTGTTTTATTGCTGAGTTTCTAGGCAACCAAACAACCACCAACCATCATAATGTTTTGGCTACGATCACATTTTTTTTTGCTTTGCTGAAATGGAGTGCAACAACAAAGCCTGTTTGCAGGCTTAAGATTTTGAAGCTTTAGTTTTTGTATGTTTATTGTTGTTGTAGTTGTTTTTGAGACCATTCTTAAACACAGGTGTGTTTCTCACGATTTGTCATTTAGAGTTTGTGCACGATATTCACAAGACTTTAACTTTAAAAAGATTCTTAAAAACCCTACAGTCGGTAGGAATTATTTTTAAGTGCTTAGAAAAAAAATGTGTTGAGTAACTCCGAAAATTAGAGACTTGAGAGATTGGAACTCTCATATGCAAGATTCTAGCAATCATCATGCAGAGAAGATTGCATAGCAAGACAGAGGAAAAACTACGCGGCAAGCAGTCAGGTTTTTGGCCCAATAGGAGCTGCGTACACCAAGCCGTCACTCCACGCATTATAAAAGAACAATCTTTTGAATGGCATACTCGGCTCTATCTACTCTTCGTAGATTTCAAGAAAGCCTTCCATACCATCAAAATAAATGACATACGGAAAGAATTGAGAAGAAAACCAGTACCCCAGAAGATCATAAGAGTCATCAGAGCTACATATATACAAGGATGCAAAACTCTCAGTTCTTCACAACGGCACTAAAAGTCAACCATTCCTCACAAATGCTGAAGTAAAACGATCTATTCACCATCATACTGGATGATAAGTTGAACGCAGTCTGTTCTGAGAGAAGAGGAATAAGGAAGTGGACATTAATAATAATAATAACGTCCCTTTCAATGCTAAATTTAATCGTTATGAAATTCTAAGTTACGCCTTACGACAGAATTAGTCATAATTAAAATTTTTCGGGTACACCAAAGTGAAAACTAGCATCCGTCAGTATGCGTCAATATGCGTTCTCATATGCCAAGCTAAATTGTATCCAGAATATTCGATGAACGCTTGTTTAAAAGCCGTAAGAATGATAAATAAATATAAATTTTTCATGTAAACCAAAGTGAAAACCAACATGCGTCAATATCCGTCTTAATACGTCAATATGAGTTTTCATACGCCAAGGCATAAAAATGATATTTATGGTATGCTTGCATAAACTATTAAAATAAATCCGTAAATATACTTAAACCTTCTTAATAAAGGATTAAAGAAGTGAAGTATTCTTTCCGATGGATGTAAGGGATGCGTGACGAATGGCTGTCTCGTGTTCGTATTATAGAAATGTAACAGTCCACTGACACCTATTTAAGATTCATTTCCCAATATAAACTTTAACAATTTGTTTATACGGTATCTAGTATTCGTTTAAGACCAAATTTTTACTTTTAATTCAAGCTTAAGGTTCTTCGAATTACCTGCTTTAAGTTTACTTCGTTGTCATTTACTTAGAAAAGAGTTTTTTCTTCTTTTAAAATTTTAAAATATTTTTTATTTCGTTTTTGAGAGTTTTTATAATTAATTCTTGGCCGTGGTTTTTTTTTTTGCACAACGTTTTAATTAAATTAAAATTGTTTAAAAATTTAATGAAATTCTAATACTAAACAGAGACAAAACCAAAATGATACCGTCAAAGCTGCAAAGGTAGCAATTAAATCGTTTCGATATTACAGCAACGATTTCGATTTCTAAATAATAAGCGACGTTTGACATTTAAGGCGAGATAAATTCAATTAAAAATCTTAAAAAATAAAGCATAAGACGATTTAAAGATAAAGTACAGTACAAAGGGAACACAAAGTGAATACAATTCTCAAGCAAAACAAAGGCCCTTAATTTGATATCAAACGAGTTGCTAAAAGCAGATTACATTGAAGGTGTTTGACTCATATGTCTGACTATAAATGTATTACGTACATACATTTATATACATATGTTAATACATAATTGGTCATTACAACCCTGTCAATTTTATACATAAGTGGCGTGACCTACAGTTTAAAGTCAATTCCTAAGGATTTTTTTGAAATTTTAGAGAAACTTTTTCATGACAATTTAATTTACTCTCAGAGTTTTTGTTAGATGTCTGCTGAGAGACATTACGAGCTAAAATCTGGGATTCTTCAAAAGACATTGGCAGCCCGGCCTATCCAATCTGCATGATTCGCCGATTCTCTAGTGGGGAAAATAGATCTAGTGGGCTGGATAGCCATAGTATCAAGGATTCCAAAACAGATTTTCTTATGATCGAGGTTTACTTCGGAGATATACACAACGAAGCTAATTGTTTTCTTCAAATGCGCAACAAAGTCGAAATCGTATAAAAAATGGATCTGGTAGGGAAAATGGATCTAGTGGACTGGATAGCCATGGCATCAAGGAGTCCAAACCAGTTTTCATTATAATCGTGCATCACATTAGACCGGAGATATAGGCATCGAAGCTAATTGTTTTCCTTAAATGAGCAAGAGAGGCAAAATCGGATAAAAATGGACCTAGTGGGGAAATGAATAGAGTGGTCTGGACAGCCATAGTCTCATAGGTTTCAAAACAGGTTAAATTATCGTCGTGCGTTATGTGGGACCGGAGATATAGGCGTCGATGCTAATTGTTTTCTTTAAATGAGCAACAGAGTCAAAATCGGATATAAAATGGACCTGGTGGCAAAAATGGACCTAGTGGGCTGGATAGCCATAGTCTCAAGGATTCCAAAACAGGTTTCCTTATGTTCGGGCGTTACTACTGACCGGAGATATAGGCGTCGAAGCTAACTGATGTTTTCAATTGAGCAATAATGGCAAAATCGGGTAAGGAATGGACCTAGTAGGGGAAATGGACGTAGTGGGCTGTACATCTATAGTTTCAGGGATTCCAAAACCGGTTTCCTTATGTTCGGGCGTTACTTGTTACCAGAGATATAGGCGCCGAAACTAATTCAGGCTTTCAATTGACCAATAACGGCAAAATCGGGTAACAAATGGACCTAGTGGGTAAGTTGTACCTAGTGGGCTGGATAGTCATTGTCTCAAGGATTCCAAAACAGGTTTCTTTATAGTAGTGCGTTACGTGGAACCGGAGATATGATAAACTGCTCTATGTTTTTACGGATAAAAATAAAATTTGAGTTCATTGTTAATAATTCTCATTGAGTTCATATGCATTTATATGTATGTATATACAACAAAATGTCGTATTTTTCATAAGTTTCATTTCTTTGGTAGATTACTTGCAGTTTATTTTTGTAGATGACTTATATGGTTTTGCGTGAAGATTTGGATTTTTTTGGGTCGATGACCTGCATTTCTTGGGTCAATGACTTGCATTTTTCATCTATGATATGTATATTTGCTTCAGCGCCTATATTTACTTCGTCACCGATATCTCCGGTCATAAGTAATGCCTAACCGCAACAGAAACTGTTTTGGAATCCTTGATACCAAGGCTATCCAGCCCCAGTGTTGCAAAAATTAAATTTTGATGTGGTACTGAACTGAAACAGTACTTTTTTGCACAAAATGGTACTTTTGTAAGCACATACGTACATACTCTTACTTATTGGTCATTATAACCCTTCAATCAGGATTATGACCTTACTTCTCACACCACTTATTTTGTGTGTTTTAATTTTATACATGAGTGTTCTAAAAACGAGTATACCCGTCTGGGAATATCCCATTGCCATTTCTACGACGTACTAGAAAATAAAGAAGAAATTTTTAGGAATTGGAAAATGTTTCAAATTTTTAAAAAAAAAATTTTTTTCTCATTACAACCTGTTTTATAAGCTTTTTAAAACACACTTTCAAACACAATGCAAGTTTATTTACTTTTGTATTATTGTATATTTTATTAATTAAAAAAATTTTAATTTAAATTTAACAAAATAAAAATATTTTTAATTTTTTCAACTAATTTCCTGAGTCATAGAAAATGCTGCTAAGTAATATAGGCATACTCATTCAGCACAGGCAACAAATGGGCATTGTTTTGGAAAAGAACAGAAAAAGATAAAAAACAACCACCCTCAGCAACATCATCATTAACATGAACAACATTATTACGATATTACAACATGATTATGATAGGGAAACCCTTTACGATGTTAATTACTGTTAATGAAGATGCGTAAAACAAAACAGACATCAATAAACCCAAAGACTACATATGCAAATGGCAATAGTGAGAGAGAGAGAGAGTAGAGCGAGAGCGAGAGAGTTTATGAATGAGAAGAATTAAAGGCAAAAGTTATTTAAAAATAGAGAACCTAACAAAAGCATGAACAATCATGTTTATAGCAAACAGGGGAAAAAATAATCTAATTGTTGTTATTATAAAAAACTCATATATTTTGGGTACCTTAATAGTTATTAAAAACATTATAATTATAATGGCGTTAAAGTCTTACCTGTTTTCTGCTTCTTCTCCTTCTTCTTTGATGATTTTCTTTGATTTGATTGACTTTTGATTTTCTTCTTTAGCAATTTTCTTCTATAACACTTTTAGCGTACAAACAAACATACGCACTTACATTTAAATTGCCCTTATGAAATTTCATAATTTTTTTTTATTCAATAAATATTGAAAATATTTAACTTTTTATATAATTTTACACTTACACACACACACATTTATCACTTTCTATTTATTTTATTTCAATTATTTGATAAAAAAAAAATCTAAACGAATTTTAATACTTTCGCGACACTAATTACTTTCAACGCCACTCGAACAACTGAAGGGAGTTACGCTCTCTAACTCTCACTCTCTTAAGTGACAAACAAACAAACCAAGTAAACTTTAGTATTGCCATCTTCGGATTTGTTTAGTTGATACTCATATAGTAAAAAAAGGGACTACAATAACAGTTTACATATGTATGTAATTGGCATATGTATGTATATCCACTACCCAACATTAAAAAATGTACGAAAATTGCTGAGCATCCTAGTAAGTAGAGTAAATCGGTAACACTCTTTACGCACTCAATAGACATTGCAATTTGAGAATAGAGAGCCGTGAGTAAAACATAAAAATAAACAACAACAATGTAATTCTAATTGTATACGTCATTAAAAGAGCATGATATTGGTGAACTTGAACAAGTTTTTCTCCAATTTTTTTAAAGCAAGAACAACAACAACAACTGCATTATGCAAAATTTTTTATGTTGTACTTTGTTATTGTGCGTTGTAACTGTTATCAATAAAATGTTTTTGTTTTTTGATGACCTTTAAATGTACCACAGATGGAGTTGGTTTTAAGGCCTGGTTCACCCACAGGTTTCTGAAACATTTTTGGTTCGGACAAATTTTTTTTTATATGGAGTTTGACGTTTCTCTCAGAGAGCGAGAGAAATTATTTTGTGCGAACAACTCTCAGTGTGAATTAAATTAATTTTAAATTTGGTCCGAACCATTTTAGAAAAGGTTGCCACACCATATGAAATTTATACAATACACCAATATTTGCAGAAGTTCATCGAAAGTCCCAGGGTCCATGCGATGAAAATTTATAAATGAATCTACGTCATTTAAACGCATTTCGGAAACTAGCGAGTGAAAATACCCTTTGGCTTCTCTTTGTTTTAAAAGTGGTCTTACAGCCGTCCTCTTGTTTATCTTTGATTTTCGTTTTTCATAAATATATTTTGCAAGTAATTTTACTTTGGTCACTTCAATGGCGAACAAGAGTAGTAAATGATTTATATCCATCGCAGAACAAGATGTATTTATTCTTACCAAATAATTCACTACAAATACTGTTTATTTTTTGTTATAAATATTAATTTTTTATTTCTTTATTTTGACACAAATATAATTAACTTTCTTAAGTTCATGCATATATATATTTACCTTTCATATTTCAATTAAATATGGCAGCACTGTTTTTACGAACAAAGTTTCTGAAATGGGTGAATCATGCTGCAGAAAACTCTCAGTAAACAAGAAATTTCTCCGAACCAAAAATGTTTCAGAAACTTGTGGGTGAACCCGGCCTAAGAGTTCAATTTATGGCATGTTATGCCATTTTAAAGTGAGAAATTGGATACTGAATGTAGTAATAAAGGATTTAGACTTAGGCAAAGAGTTTTGTTAGACTATATATAATACTCTACGTACATAAAATTGAAGTCAAAATTTTTATGAATTTCCTTTCATATTTTAAAAATGTTAGTAAATAAGTAGTAAACATTTTTGTAGGCTTTCTAATGGATATTTTGGAGACCTGATCTGCCGTTAAATACAACAATTTCTCTCAAAAATATCGATATGGGGAAACAGTTTCAGGAATTAAGCACTTATTTTTAATTTATTTATTTATTTTTTTATTTGTATATGTACATATTTTATTTTTTTCATATTTCTTCTTTTAGGGGAGTTAAATTTTTTTAGAAATTTACAAATAATGGTTTTCACATGGCCTATGAACTTTAAAAACATTCAACATTTAGCATCATTTCACTATTAACATCTCTGGCCTTAGCTTATTTGAGAACTAACAGTGTTGCTCTTTTTAAATTATGTTTTTCATTCTCTTTCTATAGTCTCTGTAGCTTGTTGAACTCTATTTGCTCTATCTGCCCAGACAATGCCTCATAGGTCGTTATTGATCTGACCATCAAGCTGTACAACCTATGTATAATTCCTAGATTGCATGTCTAGGGTTAGCCTTTAAGGAGTCCACTGAAGATTTCTTCCTTGATATTCACTACCAATTGAAACCTTCAGCGTCAATGTAGAACAGGTTCTCATTGCATTTGTTATGCCAATGCAGGCTAGTCTCTGTAGCTTGGTCAACTCCATTTGTTTTATGTGCCCAGACAATTGTCGCATGGGTCACTATTAATCTGACCATGAAGGTGTACAACAGCAGCTTTCTTCCTGAGTTGCATGCCTAGGGTTAGCCTTTAAGGAGTCCAGTGAAGATTTCTTCCTTGGGCTTCACTACCAACTGAAGCCTCCAGCGCCGATGTAGAACATATTCTCATTGTCTTTGTTATGACAATGCACGCTAGCCTCTGTATCTTGTTCAACTGCATTTGAGTTATCTTCTGCCCTATAGGTTGCTATTGGTTTGACCATCATATGGTGAGTAATTCCTGGATTGCATGCCCAGGATTTGAAGATTCCTTCAATTTGCAGAATGCATTTGTAATCATAATTAATGTAAGGATTCTTGTATTCCTTTTAATTGCTTAACTTTGCCTTTAGAATTCTGGCAATTATTTACAAAATCAGGTCAAAAATTTTTTCTCCTTTTTGTAATTGTAATGGACGACGGCTTAATTTAGAAAAGTAACCACTTTTACATGCCCAACTGCTGCTCTTTTATGAGACTTAAAAAAATAAAAAAATTAAAACCAGGGTGGTTTTATTTGCCTGCATCCCACCTTGCCTCTATAAAGATTGAATAAAAAAAGGAAAGGAACCCTTATGTTTGTATGTACTATGTATGTATTTGTATGTACTTTGAGAAAAAATTTTTTTTGTTTTGAAACACTTTTGTTAACATCTTCATTAGGTTGTGTTAGACAAATGTTTAGAAAGAAGGAAAAAAATAATCAAGAAACCTCTTCACTTTTTTCATATAATTTCATCATGGAAATATTCCTACAGGTTGTATTTTGTTTTAGCTTAGCTTTGTTTCGCTTTCTCTTCCTTTACCCATGGGATCATGTCTACCACATCTGTGATGATTTTTTATTTCACTGAACTAAACTGGGTTGTCTTTGTTTTTTATTTGTGGGCACTTATGATTTAAGAGGGTAATGCGAGGCACAAAGCGAAATGTTTGTTATGAAATGGAAGAAAAATTTGAAATTACATTCGATTTGATATGGCTCAAGGATTATGCCATCAAACCATTGGGTTTGTGATAAATTGATAAATAATTTTCAATTAATACGCTTTGAAGTTAAGCGTGTGACATGTTTTATGGAAGGTAAAGATGGCTTTAATTTCAACTGTTGTGTTATAAGCGGAAGCATTTAACAATGTATTGTTGAATCTGTACATACGTAAAACGAGTCTTGTTCTTCATCCTGGGTAGACACTATAATGGGTAGAGTTTGCTTGTAGTGAACTTCCATCTCCTTCCAGTAACGTCCACTTGGCAGATGAGCATGTCAAACTGAAGTCGCCGTAATCTAGTAGATAGTGTGTTGGCTTATTAGACATAAGGCCCGGGTTCAAATCCCAGGTCAGACATCAAAACGAAAATATGAAAAAAATATTTCTTCGGTGACTTCCTCTCATCAGATTTCTGGTAAAAACTCTGAGTGTAAAATAAAAATTGCCATGAAAAATTTCTCAAAAATCTGTTTTAAACTGTAGATCCCGCCACCCATATATAAAATTAACAAACACAACATAAGTGGCGTAAGAAACTAGGTCCACAATCCTAACTGAAGGATTGTAATGACTAATTATGTATATGTATGTATGTATGTACGCATGTCAAACTGTTGGCTTTTCTATTCAGCAGGTTTTGGCTAGTCATTGGCAATAATTTGATGTAATAAATCTGATATTCATACATACATACATAATTGGTCACTACAACCCTTCACTCAGGATTACGACCTAGATTCTCACACCACTTATGTTGTGTGTGTTAATTTTATACATGAGTGGCGGGACCTACAGTTTAAAGTCGACTCCGAACGACAGATTTTTGAGAAACTTTTCGTTGCAATTTTATTTATTCTCAGAGTTTTTGCCAGAAATCTGCTGAGAGGAAGTCGCCTGTCGTACTTTCATTGTTTCAAATTTCGTTTTATCGGAGATGTCTGACATGGGGTTTGAACCGGGGCTTCACTACCTACTAGACTATCGCGACTTACTCTCCAAATCTGACAAATTTCAACCAGCAAGCCAACCATCTGGAATGCATTGAAATACCTTACAATTAACACGAATGTGTTTTTCGACAATTTACTCTCTTTGTCAGAAACTACAGGTAGAACTGGTGACCTTCCCCATTCCGTACAAATATACTTGGAGTCTACAGTGCACTGTCAAAAGACCGGTTATCAAACGCAGGCTATTCTTGGGCAGTCTAATGCTTGACTCAAAACGTCCAAAATCACTTATTTGATTGCTTTGAAAAGAGTCTTTACCTCTCTTTATAATTCCTTTCCATACATTCGCTTCCACTCATAGAAGAATTCTGGTCCCATTGGAGGCTCCCTTGCTCTTCAGCTCGTCTAGTTGTTCATTGGCAAAAATTCCCACTTGATCTGGTACCCGGAACAGGAACAGCTTAATTTCTCTACCCACCTGATTCAGTTCCCCAGACCGTCTCTTATTAACCTCGATTTAATCTCATATTAGTCGAATACTGGGATGGCAGTCCGATTGTACTGACTGACTCCTGTCTTTTCTACCTCCTATCCAAATCGAAATGAGTATATCTCTCAATGGCATAGACTTCCACTTGAAAGATACCAGAGAGTTTTGCCAAAGAATACCATGGTCACGTCCAATCTGTTGGATTCGTGAATATCTTCCGCATTCTAGAGATAACGTATGGCAACGCAGAAAGATGAGCAAATAACAGGCTCAACAAAAGCGACATTGGCTCACAATTGTCTTGATGAATCCTGATGCCTCTGCTTAAATTCGTCAAGTTTAAAATATTATAAAAGAAAGTCTAAAGATATTCATCAATAAGTAACTTAGAGTCATAGGCATGATATTCCGACCCAGAACCATCAGTAACACGAATCTATGGTACCTTAGTAGCAGGGTAACGTAAGGTAACGTAATACGGTAAAACATCCAACGTACTCTAGATGGTTCCGTCACACGATTAGGGAAGATATTACTATCACAAGAAAGTTGTTAAAGCCAAACCCTTAAGGCTAAAGGAGTAGAAGTCAACGAAAAAGAGCACTTTGCATGATATTCCAAAAGCTATGCTAATACGACCTTTTGTGGGAACACAGTGACATAACGTGTAAAATTGTTTCTAAGAAGGCTTTCGACCTTCTCTCAGCAGTCTTCTGGCAAAAACTCTGTGAGTAAAGAGAAAAACCATGAAAAATTTCTCTCGTATCTGTCGATTGGAGTTGACTTTAAACTGTAGGTCCCGCCACTCATGTATAAAATTAACACACATGGCACAAGCGGTGTCGCCGAAGAAATATTTTTTTAATATTTCGTTTTGTTGGAGAAATCTGACATGGGATTTGAACCGAGGCCTCACGTAGTCTAGTAACACTAACACTAACTACTAGACTACCGAGGCCTCATGTAGTCTAGTAGCACTAACACTAACTACTAGACTACATGTTACATGTGTTAGTATTACTAGGCTGAAGACTTACTAAAATCTAAGAAAATTGACTTGGATGAGAGAAGTAGAAGGGGCGTTTAAACACCTTCTCGGAATTCTTTAAGCAATCCGGAACGGATATGGATATGAAGGGTCCAAATGGGCAGACGGACTCCACTTCGAAGTAATACCACAGTAGTGCCGGAGTGGCCATAAGGAGCCCAAAAGAAGAGGGGGAGATTTAGTGGGTGAGGGCCCCACACACGGGGGATAGTGACGACTACCACTATGGTGCGGTTAGGTAAATTTACTCCTCAGCTTAAAAAGGAAAGTGTTACTAGATTACATGAGGCTTCGGTTCAAACCCCAGGTCAGACACTAACTACTAGACTACAGCTACTACGACTATTATGCATGTATTTCTCTTCCATCTGAACTGACTTGACTCATGATATCATCCAAAACGCTGGTGAGGAAGCCTAACTTTGCTTCAATCTAGCCTTGTTATGCTATGCTTAAGTGATGCTTCCATTGTAGTTCCTAATTCTCATTTTACGTCCCAGTTAAAACGAACACGTTTAAGGCGGTATACTATGGATTTTCGAGCGCACTTGTCAAACATCATGTGTATTTTGTGAAGTGGCCATGACCTAAACAATATCTTGGGGTTTTTCTTCGTATTTAAATTGCGCTGCAGAACGCTGCGAATAATGATGTTTATTTAGTAGATTTGCGAACAAAATATTTGCAAATACGGTTGAATTGCCAGTCATTTGTGTTTATTCAGTTGATTTGAAATTCTATTAATGAGAAGAGATGTGTGTACAGCAACTGTACAGTATACATATAAAATGAGACGAATAATTGTTTTCAAAGGCATTAGAATTGTCTTGCAATTCGAAGAAACAACATGAAAGTTTTTAATATTTTGCTGTTGGTGTTTGTAATTGGTTTGTGTTTATCAACACAAGCCAATGCTCAAGGCGGTGCTGGCGGTGGTACCGATCCCGGTGCAGGTGGTGGTACCGATCCTGGTGCAGGTGGTGGTACTGATCCCGGTGCAGGTGGTGGCACTGATCCCGGTGCAGGTGGTGGCACTGATCCAGGTGCAGATGGAGGCGTTGGTGGTAATACACCTGCCCAAAATGGTCCAAATCGAAAAAAATTCATCATAAAAAATTTGAAGCTTACAGTGAAACGTATTCCTGGAGGTGGCGCTAATGGTAATGCTGCCCGTCAGAAGAAGGTTGCCGCAAAGAAAAGGGTTGCTCCAAAGAAGAACGCTGGTCCAAAGAGAAATGTTAAGGCTAAGAAAAATGTAGCAGCAGGCAACCGTAAAGTTGTCGCCAAGAAAAATGTGGCCCGCACACGAAATGTAGCCGCCAACAGGAGAGTTATTCGTGTTTAAGGAAAACTTGAACTACGTTTTGGGCTTAAGAAATGGAAATCTTTAGAAATGTTCTGCAATGTCCATTCGTTTATGTTTTCAAATCTTCTCCAAATAAATTGCAAAAAAAAAATCTGAAAAGAAAGCAAAGTGAAGTTCATTATTTCTTTGAAAAGAGTAGAAGTTCTGTTGCGGATTGTGACTAATTTTTCATTCACACGAGTAAACTCAGAGACAAGGTGGCAAAGTCTCTTACCAACCAGAAACCTGCATCCACATTCATGCTTTTGCCCATGGCAGCAGTAAAATGCATTACATTTAGTGAATAGAAGCGAAGTTCGTTCTACATTGCATGAAAGCATCCGCCAGTTGGGCGGCCTTTTAAACGTTTGCATTGCTCCTCTCTTTTGAGGGGATCTTAATAGAGGCTAGAGTTGCAGTTTTCATGAAATAAAGTTTAAGTTCTTTAGGGTTTCAAGCTCTAAGCACAGCCAGAATTTAAAGTTGAGTCCACGAATTACTTAACAATCTACATACATAACATAATTGGTCATTATAACCCTTCAGTCAGGATTACGACCTAGTTTCTCACACAACTCATGTTGTGTGTTGCAAAAATGTCATTCAGGAAGAGCCTCTAGTAGACGGCTTACTCAGCGAAGGATTTGTGGACAGACAACAAATAGCTCAGCATAATTGATCTGCCGAACGAGGGCAAGAGGTTTATTAGGGAAATTGGAATTAACTTCTGCTGGATGCTGGGTTTATATAGAAATTCTTTGGATTGAGGAAAGAGACAAGCTTGCTCAAAGGGGAACTTCCATGCCATACGTGAAGGATATATGGAGTGCGGTCGAGTGTGGCTAACAACAACACACTGCCTAGTAGATTACGGCAACTTATAAATTGGATAAGAATGGTTTAATTATTGAAGCCGCCTTGGTCTATTAGTGCTAGCTATTCTCATTCGATTAATTTAAGGAATCAGTCAAGTATATTACCGCACTGTAATAGTAAAAGTCACCTTGACGTGAGGCCTCGATGCAAACCTCAGGTCAGGCAACTCCAACTAAACGAAATATGAAAAAATATTCCTTTGACGACTTCCTATAAGCAGATTTCTAGCAAAAACTCTGAGAGTTAATAAAAATTGCCATGAACAGTTTCTTACAAAAAATCTGTCGTTCGGATTCGACTTTAAACTGTAGGTCCCACCACTCATGTATAAAAATTAATGCACACAACATAAGTGGTGTGAGAAACTAGGTCGTAATCCTGGCTAAAGGGTTGCAATGACCAATTATGTAGTGTTTAATTATTGAATCGTAGACATATGTATACCTGTTACTGTATCTATTTTCAAGGATCATTTTGTACACGGATTTTATTGGCCAATATTTGTGTGTCTCTGGGTCGGCGCAAACAACTCTGGTTTGATTTAACTTTGCTCGACACTATAACAAAGCTATCATGCTTGATTAATACGAAACTGCCTCGACAGTGGACCAAAGGGGTCGAGATATTTTCCATGCACTTTAGAACTGAAGTCTGCATTCGAAATAGATACGATTACTGTTTGGATGGGTGCAACAGAGGATAGATACGTTTGACAACGTCCTTAGTATACAATTTCTAAGTCCTCTTGTGTGTTGCTTTCTTAGCCTGCTTTATGGTTTTATGCAACAGATCCCCAAAAGTTTTCATATGTCCAGCCACTATAATTAAATAATTGAACAACCTTTTGTCGTAAATATTAAAAAACTCTTCAAAAATCTAAAAAGAAAAAATTTTTAAAATATCAAAGAAAAGTGAACATACACTCTTGAAAACTTTGTTTGCAATCAATTACCGAATGTGTGATTATCGTACAATAGAGGTAGGAAACCAACCCTCTGAGGCTTTTAAAAAAATTGACCATTTTTTCTATTGAAAACAAAAAAAGAGCATCAAAATGGATTTTTTCTTTTCCTTTCTTTTGTGTTTTTTATGTCTTATTTGCTTTCAAATTTCTTTAAAGTTACGCTATTGAAATATGCGGGTTCCCATTCAACTCAAATAAATTCTCTGGGAAATAAAAAGGCACTTAAAATGTGTCAGTTATGTGGATGTGAATGGTGGTTGAATTAAATAAAGAAGCTGAGGCCTTGGATTATCATTATTATCGTTGCAATGATGAATGTAAAGATTAAGGCTAAAAGCACAGGAACAAGGGTTTGTTCCTGTTGTAACAAACAACAATTACTTGTAATGAGCGTGAAGACAAATTACGCATATGTTGGCATTTTCTATTATTTTTTAGGGGATATTGTGAAATATAAGGACGTGGAATCAAGATATTTTTAGCATTTGGCCACCACATTGTGAAAATATTTTAGTTGACTGTACTTCAACAGGCGCTTCACAAGCTAAAGCCTTTGTTGTTTAGCTTATGAAGTCGCCGTAGTCTAGTAGGTAGTGTGTTGGCTTATTATACGTAAAACAAGGTTTCGAGCCCCAGGCCAGACATCAAAACTGAAAACAAAAAATATTCCTTCGGCGACTTTCTCTCAGCAGATTCCTGGCAAAAATTCTGAGAGTGAATACAATTGCCATGAACAGTTTCTCAAAAAATCTGTCGTCCAGAATCGACTTTAAACTGTAGGTCCCGCCACTCATGTATAAAATTAACACACACAACATAAGTGATGTGAGAAACTAGGTCATAAGCCTGACTGAAGGATTGTAATGACCAATTGTGTATGTATGTGTTTGGCTTAGGATGCCGAACAACTGGATTTAACAGAGACATTTATTTTGACTATGCAATGCCCCTAAATCGTTGAGTAGAAATACCAGTTAAAATGACTTCTTACGTAGCAGGAAGCTGTTGGTTTACTAGACACAAACTCTTGAGTACAAGCCCTAACACTGACATCTCGAACAAAGCGAATTCTAAGAAAATATATCTTTAGGCCTCTGCCTTTCAGCAAACATTTGGCAAAAACTCTGAGAGCAAATAAAATTGCCATGAAAAGTCGGCCTGACTGTCGTTCGAAGTCGACGTTAAACTGCAAGTCTCGCCACTCATGAATAAAATTGAAAAACACAACATGACTGCTCGTACACCACCATCGTAGTCCTTTCTAAAGAATTATAATATCCAGCTTAGTAAGTAAATTGTCCTCTGCATTGAATTCATCAGGCGTTCGAATCTCTGTCTACGTAGTCCTGCACTAGACAGAGTGATGGAAAAAAGTTTATTTTTCATCTAAAAAATGGATAGGTAGGCTGTCAAATCAAGACGATGGAATAGAAGCACTGCATATCGCCTTTTTTGGCTTAATTTTGATGCCACCCAGAGCTTCTAATGAATCCACCTGGACTACTAATGTGATCTCCCATTGGAAAATTTAAACCGTCCGCACAGTAGGACATAGTTCGTGCAGCCCTTGCGCTGATCAATTTCTTTCTCTTCCCTGATTTTGGTGGAACTTGGTCAGTACAGGGACTGCGTTCACCCGTGGCATCACAACGGGCCGCTGCGTACTCGAATGAGCTTTGTGATATCAGAGCTACCACTCCGACCTAAACCTAAACATAAAGGACATAGTTCGGGGCATGTACAGCATAGAATAGTTCCGCTCCACGCTTATCTCTACGGCTGCGGTAGAAGTTGTTTATCATGTGTTCAAGATCAATTAATCTCACATGAGTATCCTCAATGCAATACCCAGTTAGGACTTCAACCATCATACTAAGCGTGCTGCTTTCCAATATGAGATGTCTTTCAGTGAGTCCTCTTTCAGACTTCGTCCTGCGTTCTCTTGCCCATTTGAAAATATCCATGTGCCTTGACAGAATCTGTCACATACATACATACAGTATGAGTCTTTACGACCTTAGAGTCAGGATTAAGACCTGGCTTCTCACACCACTTATATTGTGCGCGTTATTTTTATACATGATTGGAGGGACCTAAAGTTTACAGTCGACTCCAAACGATAGATTTTTTTGATGGCAGAATCCATTACAGAATTGTAAATTAGAACCTTTAAGGTCTTCAAAGTGGTCCGCCATTATAGAAAACTCAGTAGAAAGTCCTATGGTTATGCCATGTCTGGCCAGTACAAACGCTCCACTATGGTTCTGTTCCGACCTTATATGAATGTTTTGCTGCTTTGCCATCCCATCAAGAGATTTGCGACAACCATAAACCATCGTTGAGAACATTACGTTAAATCCTAGTGCTCTAACAATCCCCTTGGAATTTAAGCGTCTCAGATGAAGTCAGAATATTTCTTTCTAGTGGGCGGAAATATTTGAAAGGGTATGCTCAGCGAAAAGGATGGTAGGAAGAGGCAGAGATTCTTCTTAAACCAAATGGATTTGAGCCAATTTGAAACTTTTGTTCAGTAATTACATTAGGAGGAGACTTATGACATCTATTGGACTGTGGAGTCTTTCTGTCAGGGTGCTATAGATTCAAAAAATAATTGTTTAGGGTGAGGATCATCTCGTGCCTAATATGTAGAGTGTGCGATGATAAGTATGAATCATTAGTGCATACAGTTGGTACCATTTAAGTGAATATCAACAAGAAGTTTTACTTGTCGACACCGTGAAACATCTTTTAGTTTATCAGTGCAATGGGATTGAAAGAGACATTACATACATAATTGGTCATTACAACTCCTTTAGTCAGGATTACAACCTAGTTTCTCACACCACTTATGTTGTGTGCGTTAATTTTTTTACACATGAGTGGCGAGACCTACAGTTTAAAGTCGCCTACGAACGATAGATTTTTGGAAAATTTTTCATGGCAATTGTATTTTCTCTTTGAGTTTGAACCAGAAATCTGCTGAGAGCAAGTCGTCGAAGAGATACTGTTTTCACATTTTCGATTTGATGTCTGACTTGGGGTTTGAGCCGTGGCCTTACGTCTAATAAGCCGACATACTTCTAGACTACGACGACTTCGAAGAGATATTATCGGGATTTATATTGAGGACAAAGTAATAAAGCATCCTTACACGATACAGAGCAATGTAGGATAGAGCTGATAAAATTGTTACCACTGAGTCAAGTGAGATCCATGACTTTCCTAAGTCAGTGCATAAAAATCTGCAATAAAAATCTGTACACATGATATCACTCAAGAGTTGCTTGTAACTTTCATTTGAGCATGTCATTGATATTATGCTCTCTTGCTGCGGGCTCGGCCTATAAACTTATGGATGCTAAAAACAAATGCGAATAATTTGCCAAGAAAAAATTTTGATTTGAAAGTTAGCCGCAATGGGATGTCATTTGAAATATGAAACCTTTGTGGCGTCCTCCTTACTGTTCTAAGGCTTACAATACATTCCAATGTGCCTGCTTCAAATGTATCATGACAATTGCAATGCAGTTTACATGACTTTAAAAAGAAAAAAAAACATTTTTTTTAAAGTGCTTATCTGCATATGCACAGATAAGCATGATTTTTTTAAATTCTTTTCTGCTGTCATTTGATATCTTTTCAAGAAACGCTTGCGGCATATGGCTGTGCGAATGTGTCTGTCTGTCTCTCTGTCTGTCTGTCTGTATTTGTCAGTTATTCAGCCAACATGATTAAGCCGTTATTCAACGACATACATACACATTCTCTCTCTAAGCCATACAATCTTTACAAACGTCTGTCTCTTGTCGAAAACAGGTGCCACAACGCTTAACTGTTTACCAACTGTTATAATTTTTTGTTGTTGTTGTTGTTGTTTTTTATATGTTTATATGCACAGTTTGACTTGGATTTTGGAAATACGATATTTACGTATAGTTTGAGATACAAAACGGCTGGCAGATTTGGTTTTTATTGAATTTGTGGCTTATTTATCTTAATATTAAACGAAATGTTAATGACAATATGTCAGTTAATAAAAATAAATTTTTTTTAATCGGTATGCACCACATGTCACATGCAAAAAACATTGAAAAAAAACACTGAAATTGAGGCTTGGATTTCTTGCAAGTAATTGCTAAAGCTTGCCAAACAAAAAATGCAATGAAATAGTTTTTCTTTTGCTTCCGAAGCCCATTTAGAAACTTTAAAGTGACCTGAATATTCCATTAATTTTTTTATTTATTCAGCTGCTTTTGAAATATTTCGCTTTCATAACTCATGTGTATTCATTTACTTAAGAAACAGAAGAAGCATTTAATTGAAGGCCATGATACTTATTAGCATCAACATTTGATTCTTCTGATTAACCAAAGAAAATCTCAAAGAACATTATTCAATGTATACCGATCATGCAACAAAATCGAATGTGTAATCTTTTTAGAATAATTTGCACTTAGTTGTTCCGTTGGCAATATCTGATCAGTATCAGTAGTCCCTCGACTTACGTTGTCTCGATTTAGGTAAAGTTTGGTTAGGTTTTTATCTTTGCTCCGCCGTTACCACCAAAAATAATGTCAGTCTGGAGATCAAGCGCAGGATCACTCTTGCCAACAAGTGCTACAATGGTCTCAATAGGCAATTAAGTAGCAGAGAACTCTCTCGTACGACAAAACTAGTACTCTACAAGACGCTCATCCGCCCCGAGCGCATCCTCTTCATTGCACAGAGGCATGGACCCTATTAACACGTTGACTGCCGGCTACGAGATAACTCGTAGATTAGGGAACCAACTACGAGTTATCTCGTACTCCATAAACCTGACATTTTTGTGTAGCTACGAATAAAATCGTATTGTATCAGTGTTAGTATCGATAAATGGCTTCTGGGAAAAGAACAAAAGTCAATGCGTGGCCAGTTTTCTGAAAATTGCAGCGGCAGTCAACGTGTTAAGCACTGATCCAACAGCTTTGCTAGTATTCGAGAGAAAAGTCCTACGTAAGATCTTCGGTCCAGTGCGTGTTGGCGATGATTTGCGCACACGATCCAGCAGCATATTAATATCCAACGGCTGCGCTGGCTCTCCGTTCGAATGGGCGAGACGGGTATTTAATTGGGGGTTCTGCGAAAGTCGGCGTAGAGGACGACCTTGTTTGCGTTGGAAGGACCAAATCGAGAAAGCCCTGTCATCGATTGGTGTGACCAATTGGAGTAGGTTTGCAAGAAGCAGAGGCGCCTGGAAGGATGTGTTACGCCAGGCTGAAATCAAGTAAAGTATGTAAGCTGGTTAGGTTATGTATCCACCTTAGTCTAGTAGGTAGTATGTTATTGTTACTAGACGTGAGGCCACGGTTCAAACCCCAGATCAGACATCTACAACGAAACGGAAATATGAAAAAAATATTTCCTCGGCGACTGCCTCCCAATAGATTTCTGGCAAAAACTCTAAGAGTAAATAAAAATTGTCATGAAAAGTTACTCAAAAAAAATCTGTCGTTCGTAGTCGACTTTAAATTGTAGGTCCCACCTCTCAAATATACAATTAACACACACAGCATAAGTGATGTGAGAAGCTAGGTCGTAATCCTGACGGAAGGGTTGTAATAACCAATTATGTGTGTTCATAATCATTCTCCCTGGCTAACAGGATGTGCTTGTGAGCTATTTTTTACGAATCAACTGCATGCCATTGCCTATTAAACTTAGAATACAAAGAAGGTATTTATCCCGGATATATGTCATTGAAATTCCTGTTGTATTCCCATGAATTTTGTGTATAACAAGTCCTTGTTTTTATATTGATTTGTGTACCACCAAACTATTGTGTTTATTTGCTTGTGTGAACCGATGCGAGGCTGTGTGGCACAGTTTCTTACTTATTTAACCACCAGAAAGACTTGATAATTTTTCAATACAATTTTTGTTGTTGTTGTTGTTGTTTTTTGTCAATATTTTTATTGGTAGTTGTTGCATGTTTATTGTGAGCACTTGTGTGTGTGTTTATTTATCTCCATTGTTGTTGATTTTTCATTATTTTTGCAATTGCTGGGTACTGCATCGCTGCCATAGCTGCCAATGCTGTATCCATTTATTAAAATGGGAATGTTGTCTATAAAACTGTTTACATTTGTTCAAAAATATTTGGTCGATTCAATAGCTTTTTTTGCCAAATGCACCTGCAAAGTATTTCGTTGTTAAATAAAGGAAAAAAAATTCAGAGTTTTTTTTTATCGATTGGTTGGTTTGGTTTGGTCTTTGTTATAATGCAACAAATTCTGTTAACAATAAATTTTGTTAACAAAAATTTGAAAAGAAAAAAAAATAAAAACGAAACAATAAAATAAAAAAAAAATTAAATATTGTATGCAATTGGTTTTGATTGAAAATCAATACAAGTTGTTTTGTTAACGAACTATATTTGTTGAAAATGTTTTCCGATTTTTTGTATTGAAATAAAGAAATTGTAGGCTTCCATAGATTTTTAAATATAATAAATAAATAAAGATTACAATAAAATTCCTTCAAAGATTTAAAAAAAAGTATCAAACTTTGTTTCAAATTTTTTGTCTACTTTTTGTTCTAGAGCAACTACTTAACCGGCTGGTAACCGGTTGCATAAACATAGAATGGAAAAATTGGAATACATTCGTTAAAATTATTAAAATGGTCATATGTGTCATTTTGATAAGCAGCCCTTGAGCTGACCAAATTCTTCCTCTTCCCTGATTTTGGTGGAAATTGGTCAGTACAGAGATTGCGTTCACCCGTGGCATCACAACCGGCCGCTATGCGTGCGCAAGTGAGCTTTTTGATATCAGAGCCACCACTCCGACCTAACCGACCTAACCATATGTGTCGCCAAGTGAACTTGGCTGGGAACGGTTTTTTTTACGCCGAGGAGGGGTAAATGTACCTAACGCACCATAGAGGAAGTCGTCGCATCCTCCGTGTGTGGGGCCCTCACCCACTAAATCCCCCCCTCGTCTCGTGGACTTGTCGTGCCCACTCCGGAAACACGGTGGATTACTTGCGTGTCGAAAGTTGAAGAGACATTTAAGTGTCTCCAATATTCCCTTCGTCCAGGTCCCTGCTTCGAATTTCACTTGACACGCGTGTCAGTTTCATCTATTCCGGCGTGCACACATGTCCTCAATCCTCAAGATCCCTCTTCTTCAGTCTTAGAATGCTCTCCACGTAATTCGCCACTGAGGTCCAATTTTCTCTACTTGCAATCATAACCCCGACAATGTCACCGGCCGTGATCGTCCCAACTATCGACGTCAGTGCAGATCGATAGCTCTGCCAGCGTGCACACTCGAAAACAGTGTGCTCTGCGTCATAAATTATCTCCCGTTCCCCGTAAAGACAGTAAGGGGAGGTGGTCTTGCCCATTCTGTGCAGATATTTTCTAAAATATCCGTGACCCGATAGCATCTGTGTAACGTAGTAAATTATCTCTACAAATTTCCGGCCTTATGTCTGGAATAAGTCTCGCCGTCCATCTTCCTCTATCTTCCTCGTTCCATCGTTGTTGCCATTTTAAAATGGTGTTTTCCCTGAAGTAACCAGTTATGTGACTTCCAGCCGATTTCGCCCTATAAATCTCCATCCGCTCCGCTGCCAGCAGATCCACAGGGATAATACACGCTATCACCACTATGGCTGGAGCGGATACCGTACGATATGCCGACGCGATACGCAATGCAGCCGTTCCCTGTACCGATACCAGTGCGTTTGTCCGTTCCTTAACATCCAGTGTTTCGGCCCAAATTTCACTCCCATAAAGCATAATGCTGTTTCCAACCTCCATCAGGAGTCTCCGTCTCGCCGGTAGCGGGTCTCTTCTGGGCTGGCTGTGAACGGTAAGCTGTCATTACAACTTCCCACTTCACCAGAGACCGTCAGTTTAACGTCGAAATCAAACGACAAATTTCATGGCAATTTTTCTAATTCTCAGAGTTTTTGATACTCGTATGAAATATTTTTTTTTAAATTTTTTTCTACGAGGTGTCTGAACTAGAGTCTAATAAGTCAACACACTTATTACATGATTTTATTATTAATAGGAAGGAACAAACTTCTGGCTTATTATTACATAAAGTTCTAGTCATATATGAAGTCGTCGAAGTCTAGTAGGTAGTGTGTTGGCTTATTAGACATGAGCCCTCGGTTCAAACCACAGGTCACACGTCTCCAGCAAAACGAAATATGAAAGAAATATTTTTTCGAAGACTTCCTCTCAGCAGATTTCTGGCAAGAACTCTAAAAGTAAAAAAAAAATTGCCATGAAAAAGTGTTTTAAAAAATCGGTCATTCGGGGTGGACTTTAAACTGTTGCTGACACCAGTCACGTATGAAATTAACACACAATAACCAATTATGCATGTATCCAATTTCCTTTTATACTTTTTCCCATACCCAATAGTTATGCAACTTTTTTTTTATCCACTAACTAACCTACAGGTATTTTTGCTATTTTTAATCTCTTAATCAAATACTTATTTTTTGTACTCACCATGAGTAAGCGTGTGTGTGGAAAACAACTTACAAAACGCCTTGTAACTTAGTGACCTCTTAACAGCATTGCAGAAACACCTACGCAACATGTCTGCCTGGCTTGTCTTGAATAGATAACTTGGCTAAAAGTGAAACAGGTTTAGAGGCCGTATTTATAGCCGCAAAACACGTGTTGTATTCGATACCTTAACAACGGCTAATAGCAACATTAACAAACAAGCATTATGTTTGGCTGTGTCTCTAGCCATAATATTCGTGGTTATTTGTGTAGCCTGTTACTTTTGGTTTCGTTTACAACCATATCCGCATTATGTATTACGGATACATGTGATGTGAATGCAGCAAGAGTTTTGTTGTGCCGCAGCTGTTTATCTAACATTTTTCATAAAGTTTATTTGTTTTATTTCTTTGTTTAGAATGCCATGTCATTTATAAGCGTAACTAATGCGAAATTGTGTTGTAAGATTGATTGTAAAACAAAGTGAAATCACTTTAAAAAAAATATTATTTTTAAGTGGTAAAATGATATGTAACCCGTAGATAATTAAATTGAATTGTTTTGTTAAAGCCCATGACCAAGGCCAAAGATTTCTAATTACATTAAACCAAACTACAAAGCAATCAAAGTCTGAATCTCATACGTTATCAGAATCAAATAATGTAAAAAGTATCGAATAAAATTCACTTAAATTTAAGAAGATGCTGTTTTTGAACCTAGTCGGCTAGATAGCTATTGCACCAAGGATTCCGAAACAGTTCTTGCTACGGTCGGATAACTTTTGAGACCGCAGATATAGCCCACGAAGCAAACTTTTTTATCGGATAAATAATAAAATGGTGATGGAAACGTACCTAGTGGGCTGGACAGTGTTGAAAAATTCAGTACTTGGTACTTTTTTCAGTACTTTTTCATTTTAGTACACCCGCGAGGCTTTCAGTACTTTTTTATTATTACATATTTTATGTCTTGCGCTTTTTAACTATTAATACATTAACAACATGTATGTTCAACTTAATGCTAAAGGTGGAATTAGGCTTTAGCCCTGGATATCCAAACATCCACGGAACGTACATTCGTTTTTATAACATGAAAAGCAGTGAAATCGCTTGCCGAACCGAAATATAATTTTGGTAAGCGTTTGCATTGCTTTCATATGCTAAAAACGAACGTATGTTACATTGCTACGTGAGGAACACGAATAAGTCGTTAATTTTTCTGTTCGACTTCCTTCTGGCAAAAACTCTGAAACTAAATAAAATTACCATGTAAAGTTTTTCAAAAAATCTGTCGTGCCGAGTCGACTTTAAACTGTAGGTCCCGCCATTCATGTATAAAATTAACACACGCACAAAATAAGGGGTGTTAGCAACTAGGTCGTAATCCTCACTAAAGGATTGTAATGACCAATTATGCATGTATTTTTTGTAAATTTCTAAAAAAAATTAACTCCCCTAAAAGAAGAAATATGAAAAAAATAAAATATGTACATATACAAATAAAAAAATAAATAAATAAATTAAAAATAAGTGCTTAATTCCTGAAACTGTTTCCCCATATCGATATTTTTGAGAGAAATTGTTGTATTTAACGGCAGAGCAGGTCCCCAAAAAATCCATTAGAAAGCCTACAAAAATGTTTACTACTTATTTACTAACATTTTTAAAATATGAAAGGAAATTCATAAAAATTTTGACTTTAATTTTACGTACGTAGAGTATTATATATAGTCTAACAAAACTCTTTGCCTAAGTCTAAATCCTTTATTACTCTATTCAGTATCCAATTTCTCACTTTAAAATGGTATAACATGCCATAAATTCAACTCTTAAAACCAACTCCCATCTGTGGTACATTTGAAGGTCATCAAAAAACAAAAATATTTTATTGATAACAGTTACTACGCACAATAACAAAGTACAACACAAAAAATTTTGCATAATGCAGTTATTGTTGTTGTTGTTCTTGCTTTTCATAAAATTGGAGAAACACTTGTTCAAGTTCACCAATATCATGCTCTTTTAATGACGTATACAATTAGAATTACATTGTTGGTGTTTATTTTTATGATTTACTCACGGCTCTCTATTTTCCAATTGCAATGTCTATTGAGTGTGTAAACAGTGTTATCGATTTACCATACTTACTAAGATGCTCAGCAATTTTCGTACATTTTTTAATGTTGGGTAGTGGATATACAATACATACATACATATGTAAACAGTTATTGTAGTCCCTTTTTGTACTTTATGAGTATCAACTAAACAAATCAGAAGATGGCAATACTAAAGTTTACTTGGTTTGTCACTCAAGAGAGTGAGAGTTAGAGAGTGTAACTCCCTTCAGTTGTTCGAGTGTCGTTGAAAGTAATTAGTGTCGCGAAAGTATTAAAATTCGTTTAGATTTTTTTTTTATCAAATAATTGAAATAAAATAAATAGAAAGTGATAAATGTGTGTGTGTGTAAGTGTAAAATTATATAAAAAGTTAAATATTTTCAATATTTATTGAATAAAAAAAATGAAATTTCATAAGGGCAATTTAAATGTAAGTGCGTATGTTTGTTTGTGCACTAAAAGGTTATAGAAGAAAATTGCTAAAGAAGAAAATCAAAAGTCAATCAAATTAAAGAAAATCATCAAAGAAGAAGGAGAAGAAGCAGAAAACAGGTAAGACTTTAACGCCATTATAATTATAACGTTTTTAATAATTAAATATTAAGGCACCCAAAATATATGAGTTTTTTATAATAACAACAATTAGATTATTTTTTCCCCCCTGTTTGCTATAAACATAATTGTTCATGCTTTTGTTAGGCTCTCTATTTTTAAATAACTTTTGCCTTTAATTTCTCTCATTCATAAACTCTCTCGCTCTTACTCTCTCTCTCTCTCTCTCTCTCTCTCTCTCTCTCTCAGTATTGCCATTAGCATATGTACTCTCTGGGTTTATTGATGTCTGTTTTGTTTTACGCATCTTCATTAACAGTAATTATCGTCGTAAAGGGTTTCACTATCATAATCATGTTGTAAGATCGTAATAATGTTGTTCATGTTAATGATGATGTTGCTGAGGGTGGTTGTTTTATATCTTTTTCTTTTCTTTTTCAAAACAATGCCCATTTGTTGCCTGTGCTGAATGAGTATGCCTATATTACTTAACAGCATTTTCTATGACTCAGGAATTTAGTTGAAAAAATTAATAATATTTTTATTTTTTTAAATTTAAATGAAAATTGTTTTTAATTAATTAAATATACAATAATACAAACGTAAATAAACTTGCAATGTGTTTGAAAGTGTGTTTTGAAAAGCGTATAAAACAGGTTGTAACGAGAAAATTTTTTTTTTATAAATAATTGAAACATTTTCCAACTGCTAAAAATTTCTTCTTTCTTTCCTTTTACGTCGTAGAAATGGCAATGGGATATTCACAGACGGGTACACTCGTTTTTAGAACACGAGAAGCAATGAAAACGAAACGTAATGTAATTTCGTTTGGATTGCATTTCATATGCTAAAAGCGAACGTGTATATGTTACATTACTTTCCATCGACTTTTGACTAAACGGAGCTTTTACGTTTTATTACGTTCCGAATCAGCTGTTCTTGTCATGTGTGTGAGGACCACGAATAAGTCGTTAGTGTTTCTGTTCGCCCTCCTTCTGGCAAAAACCCTGAGAGTAAATAAAATTGCCTTGATAAAGTTTTCAGAAAAAGGTCCCGCCACTCATGTATAAAATTAACACACACAAAATAAGTGGTGTGAGACGTTAGATCATAATCCTGATTGAAGGGTTATAATGCCCAATAAGTACGAGTATGTACGTATGTGCTTACAAAAGTACCATTTGGTGCAAAAAAGTACTGTTTCAGTTATAGTTCAGTACCACTTCAAAATTTCAGTTTTGCAATACTGGTATGTATTGATTTAATTAAATTATGCATGTCTTTATATTTTGTCTTGACAAACATTAATTTGTTGTCTTAAATAAAAAATTATTTGTTTATATTTGAGAAGAAAAACACTTAAACACACATACGCTTATATCTATAAACTGTTAGCAATAACGGAATCATAAAATATGATATTAATATGACGAGGAAAAAAATAAAATCAAAAATTTATTAACATTTTAGGGTGTCCCTTAAAACTGACTTTCGAGAATTTAATTTTAAGCACGATGCTTCAAAATATTATTCAATTTCACTTTTGTTTTCTTGTATTTCAAGGGATATCCTTGCAATTCAACGAATTTATTATGATTTATATATGCAACATCAATTTTATGCGTATTTTCCTTTAGTAAGTGTATGTGTAATTTTCCATTTCCATTTTCCATTTGCTGTTTATCGTAATGCCTTGACTTTAGTACATATAGAATTAATTTTGATTCCACTTTATGAGGGGGAGAGATATTGTGTCTTATACTCTAACGCTTATACATGTTATTTACAAGCATATGATACGTATCTATATTTGTGGCAAGTGTAACATTTCTATGCTGGCTGCGCTTAACATACTCCATACAATGTATGAGTGTATGTGAGTACAAGTAAGTATCATTCATATGATATTTATGTGGGGATTTCAATCATTTTAAATGAAAATAATAAATGTGACAACTATCGTAATAAAACAAACTCGTTTGAAACGATAACAACAATAGCAGCAGCAACAACAATGTTAATAAAACAAATCAAATATTTATTTATTATTTATTTACATTATTTTTCATTTTGCTAAATCAGATATCAAAAGACACATACGCGAAATCATAACAAAATATTCGAGAGTTTTTTTTGTCGAGAGTTTTTTGCTTGTAACCATAGGAGAATGCAATTTCTTGAAGAAATAAAATAAAGATCGTTTAGAAGTTAAAAATGTGTTACACCCTTCAGTCAGGATTACGACCTAGTTTCTCACACCACTTATGTTGTGTGTGTTAATTTTATACATCAGTGGCGGGACCCACAGTTTTAAAGTCGACTACGAACGACAGATTTTTGAGAAACTTTTCATCGCAATTTTATTGTTCTCTCAGAGTTTTTGCCAGAAATCTGCTGTGAGAAAGTCGCCTAAGAAATACTTTTTGTATTTTGTTTTGTTGGCTGGGCTCGAACCCTGGCTTAACGTCTAATAAGCCAACACACTACGTACTAGACCACGGCAACTTCACTTATTTTAGGGAAATTTTGTTTGTTTTGTAATTTTGTATACTTCGTTCATCCATCGTTACCAGATGGTTCATGGTTCATGATGCTGTCCTCAACAGGGAGTTTATAATGGTAACATCCCTACCTAGTACTTAATAAGCATCTGAGTGCATCCTTTCTTGAATACATTAACGCCACACAAGTTCCCAATATGTGTTGTAGCGATTCGTTTTCCTCATGACAGTTTAACATTCTTTAAGTAAAGGGTCCGCCAAATAACTTTTTTTTTGAAAATGCTTAAAAAAAAACAACTGAATATTTTCTCAAATTTCTTTTTTTATTTGAAAGTACAATCCTTCCGGTTAATAATGGAAAATAATTTCATTCAAATGGCTGCCTCGGCTGGCCATGCAGTAGCCTACACCAGAAGATGCCGATTTTGGCAAAAAAATCATCTTTTCAAATGATCTTGGCGGGTATGTACACAAGCAATATTGTCGCATTTGGGGCCGACGCACCCAAAACGAGTCACTGTTTGGTGCGGATTTTGTTCCATAGGCATTTTCTTCGAAAATGAGCAAGCAGTGGCCGTTACAGTCAATGGCGATCGTTATGAATGAATTTTTGTTCACAAAAAATTGAAGAGAAGGATATTGGCAACATTTGGTTTCAACAGGACGGCGCTACGTGCCACACAGCCGAAGCTACACTCGATGTTTTGCGCCCTGTTTTTGAAGATCGCATTATCAGCCGCAGAGCTGATGTCGTTGGGCCACCTCGGAGCTGCGATTTGACACCGTTGGAATATTATTTGTGGGGTGCCGTCAAAGATAAGTGTTACGCCGACAAGCCAGAGACAATTGACGTTTTAAAGGACAATATTCGTAAAGCCATTGGTAAAATACATCTGCACACAATCGATAATGTGCTTAAAAATTGGACCGATCGTGTAGGCTACTGCATGGCCAGCCGAGGCAGCCATTTGAATGAAATTATTTTCCATTATTAACCGGAAGGATTGTACTTTCAAATAAAAAAAGAAATTTGAGAAAATATTCAGTAGTTTTTTTTTAAAGTATTTTCAAAAAAAAAGTTATTTGGCGGACGCTTTATAATAAACGCACCCTAATTACACATCAAAACTTTAGAATGTCCCAAACCCTTCTGGCCTGAGAAGAATCTCAGTTTTCCTTTACTTTGAATATATCTTTGCAAACTTATCTTTTCACTGCAAAGAATAATTTTCATTTCATCAGTTGTGGGGAAACTAAATGTAAATGTACTGCCTTAGCCATCTTGGCAGACTCTCCCGTTGTATAGCACAAAAGACAGCGATTACATATCGCTAATAATACCACTAACATCGGCGTAAGCATGAAACTGGACATATGCTTTTGTCTTTCCCCATATCACCGTCATAAATTAAGTTGAAAAGGTAGCATGATAAAGAGGCGAGAGGTCTGCTCTTATCTTGAGAAAAAGCATCAGCTTCTTCGAAATACTGAACTCAGATATTGTGACTTAAAGGCGATGTCTTATCGGCCTACCTTATAATCGGCAAAGATATGATGTAGTTTTTCGGGCCACGCGAGGTATATATTGTCGATAAATAGGGATGAGCGGCGTACTGACATATTATACTGCAGAAGATAGCAATACGTTTGAAGTTTACAAGGAATTTTCATCGTCTTACCGTTGCTAAGAAAAATGATATCAGTATGGAGATCAAGCGAAATACTAGGTGTTGCTATGATCGTAATAAACAGATAAGTAGCAAAGCTCTTGCGTGAGGAACTGAATGTTTTATAAGTAGCTCAGCTTAATCAAGTTTCTAGGTGCCGATACTGCTGTTTTAGAGAAAATTTGTATGCAAGTTCTTCGACTCTGTATGATTCCACTATGATTGGTGCATCTGAGTGAACAATAAAATAAACTCAACGGAATAGACATGGTGCAGCGCCTAAACAAAAAGCGGCTGTGCTACTTTGGTCATATCATTCAAATGGCAAAAGATGTTTCAGAGGACGAATGCAAAGGTCTGCAGACGTTGGAGTAGAGAACCATATTGTCTGCCGTGAAAGTATCCAGTGGAGAAAGCCATGTAATCGATTAATGCGACAAACTAATGTAGGAGTGCTTGAAGCAGAGGCACCTGGAAGATAGCAGCACTACTTGGTAGGTCGAAATATGCTGTTCTGTCACAGTGGCCTGTGGAAGCATTCATTTGACAAACATGTTGTATATCTAGCGCATAATCCTTGGATTATATTCCCAGGGTTTATGTCCATGCTATTTGCATATTATTATTACATGTCTGGCCTTTCCTGAAAAGTTTCATGACTAACAATTAATTTCAATATTAATTTACGAAAGTGCGTATAAATGATTGACGCGATTGATTCCTAGACTTGTTCATGACGTTCAAATTATTCTTCCCAACTCAATATGCTTCCCACCATTGAAGATAATGTCAAGACTGTAATGAAATGATTCTGTCCAAGGTATTAAACAGAGAGACAGTGGTAGTGCCTCCTGTCACTCATTTCAATTCCATATGTGAGTGAGTATTTGTAATACTGTCTGTAGGTGTGGGTACGTTTTGGTTGTATGCCCAAGTATTTGATGGCAAAACAAATTGTTGTAGTTTGCATATGTTCAGAAAAATCAGATAAAACTATGATTAACGATATTGCAGCATCAGTTTTTTGAAACAACTTTAAACAACAACGTAGAACGTCAACAGAAAACGTTTAAACCAAAAACAAAACACACAAACAACGACTAAAAACAGAATGTAACTGTAACTCTGTATCAACATTGGTAACAACAACAACAACAACAACAACACAAGCGTTAGCAACATCAGTGGTATCAAAAACAAATGTCTTTTATGACAGTCGTCATCAGTTAAAAACTGTTCTCTATTGATTTACATCTGAAATGCAGACATACGTACATACAACACATACCTATGTCCAAGGGTTCAACCCACCACTTGTGCGTCACAGCAAGTGTGTTACAATTTTTCGTGTTGTTAACTTAAATCTACACATGCAAGTGATAAGAACAGTAGAGGCTAATGGTTAAGGTACAGCATAGAACATAAATGACGATAAGCTTGACACAGTTCAGTTCGATGGCCTCTTAAGGTGTGCTAAGATTAAGCAATGATAACATGAGTTAAAGACAATGAAGTCAGTTACAGAAAAGTTTATGGTACTCCGAACAACTTTATTTACTTGCTTACCATTTGCCTTAACAATCCATTTAACAGACTTCGGCCTGCTAGGTACTGCTACTATGTTCCGTGTGTCTCTGCTACATGCACGCTTGGAAATATAACCCAAGGATTATGCACTAGATATACATGCACTAAATATACAGCATGTTAGAAGTCGCCGTAGCCTAGTAGGTAGTGTGTTGGCTTATTAGACGTAAAGCCAGAGTTCGAGCCCCAGGCCAGACATCAAAACAAGAATACAAAAAATATTTCTTCGGCGACTTCCTCTCAGCAGATTTCTGGCAAAAACTCTTAGAGTAAATAAAATTGCCATGAAAGTTTCTCAAAAATCTGGCGTTCGGAGTCGACTTTAAGCTGTAGGTCCCGCCACTCATGTATAAAATTAACTCACACAACATAAGTGGTGTGAGGAGCTAGGCCGTAATCCTGACTGAAGGATTGTAATGGCCAATTATGTATGTATGTATGTAGACAACATGTTAGTCGCACGAATGGTTATACAGGACACTGTGACAGAACAGGAGATTTCGACCTGCCAAGTAGTGCTGCTATCTTCCATGTGTGTCTGCTTCAAGCACGCCTGTAGTTTACCGCATTAAACGATGACTAGGCATTCTCCACTGGGTGCTTTCATGGCTGACAATATGGTTCTCTACTCAGACGTCCACAGATCTTTGCATTCGTCCTCTGAAACATTTTCTTCCATCTGAATGCTATGACCAAGCTAGCGTAGCCATTGGATGTGTATGCGCTGAACAATGCCTATGTCGTTGCGTTTATTGTTCGTTAAGACAAGCAAAGCATAACAATCGTACAGAATCGGAGGACCTGCATAAAATTTGTTTCTAAAGCAGCTGCATTTGTACCTAAAAGCTTGATTAAGATGAGCGACTTATAAAACATTCTCTTCGTCGCACGAGAGTTGTGCTACTTATCTGCCTATTGAACTTGATCTCAAGAGGACATCATTTTCGTCAGACCTCGGTAAGATCATGGAAAATAAATTCCCTGAAAATTCCGTACGTATTGTTATCAGTCGTAACATAAGATCTGATACGCCGTGGGACTCCGTTTATCGACAACACAAACTTCGTTTGGCTGTCATTTACTGCCACAGCCATCTTGGCAAACTCCCGTCCTATAGCACCAAAGACAGCGGTCACTCCTCGCTAATAACACCACTATCGTAGGCGTACCCATGAAACTGGATATAAGCTCCGGGCTTTCCCCAGACCACTGACAAAGACGAAGTTCGGAGAGATTGACTTCTATCTTGGCAAGCATTTCAGCTGCTTCGATATACCGCACTCATATATTGCGACTTAAAAGCGATGCATCGCGATGTGTTATCGGCCTACCTTATAATCCGCAAAAATATGGTGTAGTTTTCATGAGTCTTCTTAAGAATCAATGGTGGAAGGCTTATACCACTGTGGTTGGTGAATATCGTGGGTTCTCTGTTTTGCAGAGCAGGACAGAGTATACTGAAGTTGGGTATACTTTCTTCGAGAAATATTCTGCAAACAAGCTGATGCATGGACTCTACCAGCTTGCTACCTGCTGCGATATACAACACAACCGAATTGCGATTGTGCAGACTACTACTCAGGGCACAACCCTTCTGTTGGAATTGTCTGACTTTTACTTTCTTAATTGATCTTTAACAATCCTTTAGCCAGGATTACAACCTAGCCGCTCACCCACCCATGTCTACTAAGTAAACTATACCTTTTCTTTCCTAACGTCGGCGACAATTTAAAGAAAGTTTTCATGGCAATTTTACTTACTCTGAGAGTTTTTGCCTATTAACAGCTACTAAACTAAGGTAACCTCATATCGCCATATCCTCTGACAGTAACCCATTACCGGAAACATAACAAACTGCATGCTTCTCATTTCTGATAGCCATGACTGTTCTGATTTCTTTTTTCTTCTACTTCTCGACAAAATTTTTGTGCATTTTTAATGAAATAGTATTACTGTTATTGTTGCTGTTGTTGTTGTTGTAAAATAAAGTGCATTTATTTTAGTTAGTTTTGTTGCTGTTGTTGTAACTGCTTTATATGTAGATCCAGATACAGACTTTTGTTGTCATTTGTAGTCATTGATGTTGATGCTGGGTTTCAACTGAAAAAATGTCCAAAACTGACAACGGATGCTGTTATCGTGATAGCAGTGGTCGTTTAATTTTGTTTGAATCATTTGGAAGAATCTTTTTGTTTATCTTATTGCACTGCATATGCATGCCCTATGCAAATAAGTGAAGAATTTCTATAGTTTTTGGTGGTAATTCCATACGAAATAATGGAAAATAAAGGCAGGCGTTTTGAGAGGGTTTTACGGGTAACACTCGCTTTACAAAGCTTCTACTAACTGCCAATTCAAAAACTTAAATTCTTTTTAGAATGTATTTCACCTATAAATAGAACTCGTTCGGAATGGATCCATGGTCTCAATAATGGTTATCTAGCGACTAAACAGTTTAACAGTCAGTACTTGTGTATTATAATTTCGTTCTCAATTGGCTTAAGCTAGGTTAGGTTAGGGGGCAGCCTCCCCGTGCAGGACAAGTGAGTTTTTAGGGCTTCGCTTAGACTCATTGTGATGCTACAATTAATACTCAATGCCGAGAGCAAAAATTCCCCAGAGGAAATCAATATAAGTCCGGAATAACTTTTGCTATGGCAGCAGTCTTTAAATTAGAGAGCTTTCTCAAGGATGTCAGGAAATAAGACTTCAATAAATGTCCGTCTTTTTTGTGGCAAGAAAAGGGTACTGATCCATGAAAGCCTCCTCCTCCTCCTTAGATGCACAGCTGCAGCAGAATTCATTTGACGGAATACAAAATCTTTCGGCATACTTTTATTCAAAGACAGTTGCCATGAGAAACATTATTGTGCGATGGATGGTCATGT
Source organism: Sarcophaga subvicina (assembly GCA_936449025.2). Classification (NCBI taxonomy): domain Eukaryota; kingdom Metazoa; phylum Arthropoda; class Insecta; order Diptera; family Sarcophagidae; genus Sarcophaga; species Sarcophaga subvicina. Next base: position 14,484,584 of record OW388083.2, on the reverse strand, counting down.
GATTTAAGTCCTCTCCTTATCCAAGCGTGTCGTATAGAGCCTTGCAATAATGTACGTATCTTTCTATTGCCAACGTGGAAAGGAAACCGTCCAGTTTAATTGAGACAATCGGATTACCAGGTTGGCGTTACGTACCAGATTTATGGTACAATAGAAAAAGGCCTATCGAAAGAGACTTCATAGCCATGAAAGTAATCCTATATCATGATATATGTTGTCCAAAAGGCCAAAAGGAAGCACTGAAGAGGACGATCACATGGAAATTTTAATAACTAGAAGAGGTTAGGAAAACTGTCATCGTAAAGACGTACTTTTCAGCACGCTTTTCTGGATTCCAATTTTGCTTGGTAAGGATCTGTTGCTAACGATAACAGTTCAACATCTAAATACATAAAAATATATGGACACGTATAACGTATGGTCACGTATGGATCTCACGATCCATCTTCCAAAATAACTTCGGGCTAAATTTGCAGGAAATAAATCTTCATACGCAGGAGTTTCGATGTTTACATAGACGTTTTAAGGTGTTGAGGTATTCAAACAGGTAGGAAGCATCACGCATGTATACAAGTCTTCTTAGGCTGGCCGAGACAATTGCGAATGTCAATCGTAAAATATTTATTTCCAGAACTGAATCTCCTCATATAAAGTACACAGTCCAGTACTTATTCAGAGTAGGTGGCGGTCAGTTGGTATCCGTATTCTAGTAGGTAACGTGTTGGCTTATTAGACATGAGGCCACGGTTCAAACTCCTGGTCAAACCTCTGCTACAAAGCGAAATATGAACAATTATTTCCTGAGTGACTTCCTCTCTGCAGGTTTCTGGCAAGGACTCTGGGTGTAGAATAAAATTGCCATGAAAAAGTTGCTCGAAAATCTGTCTTTCGGAATCGACTTTAAACTGTAGGCCCCACACTCCCATGTATAATAGTAGTAGGTAATGTGTTGGCTTATTACACTTAGAGCCAGAGTTCGAGCCCCAGGCCAGACATCAAAATTCTTAGCGTAGAATAAAATTGCCATGAAAAAGTTGCTCTAAAATCTGTCATTCAAAGTCGACTTTAAACTGTAGGTCCCTTCCTATCATGTTTACAATTAAAACACGGGGTATGAGAAGCTAGGTTGTAATCCTGTCTAAAGGGTTGTAATGACCAATTATGTATGTATACATGTATGTACATATGTGGTATTCAGATGATGTTGATCAGTTTTGCAATTTCGAAACATTCAAGCTCGGCATACGGTTTGATTAAGATTTGTATGGAATTCCATATCACTTCCACAGCCGGTTAGGCTTAACATCTTTAACTCCTATCCTAATCAAGCTACTTTATGGATTTATGGATAAGAAACATGATCAGGTCAAGATATTCAAGAGATTTTGTGAAACAATATCTCTGAGGAATTCTGTAGGTTTTCCGGCCAATAGTAGCGGAGATGAAAATAGCAATCTATGGGGCCTACTTTCAGAAAATCTCAAGATGATGTGAAGACGAATACCGTAAAATGAAATGAATGTAGAAGGCAAGCGAAGAAAGGGATGTTCTACAGCTGCTGGGAAAAGACAACTTGAAGGAGAATGAAAAACAACTCCGTGGCAAATTTGTGGAGAGGTGAAAGCATTAGCTCAGAACAGGATAATTTCAAAGGATTTCTTTAATACCCATGCTTCTAACTGTGGTATAAATAAAACAATTATTTTGCTACATATAAGCCCTGTGATATTACAAAATTATTTGCATTATGTCCCACTGATATTGATGCCATAATGTAGCGCCACTTTAAATCTCCCTTGGCCTTAATTTAAAAAAAAACGAAAACATTTTTTTTTCATATAAACGCTCATAAAGTATTCATTTCGTTTTATTTAATGCTGAAGTTTTATTGTTAAACATTAATTTTGTACATGTTTATACTAAATGTGTGTGTTTTTCTGTTCTTTTTTTTATATTTTCTTACTTTTGATTTTCCATTAAACATTTCGATAAAAATTGGTTGGTCCCCTTGCTTTTGAAATCATTTGTTGTGCCACCATGGGATGTCCAGCGTTATCTGTTGGATGGATGGATTTATTATTGATTACACTTGTTTTTTGGTGTTGTTACTTTGTTGTTTTGATTTTTTAAATACTTTATTAGTAATCACTAGAGTTTCAACGTTTTTTTTCTTTCTTTCTTGTTATGACATGTTTTGAAAGAAATTTTATTCATTATTTTCACTAATTTCATATGCAATCAATAGAGGAAGTGATAAAAATGTTTGTGTTTTTCCCCTCTAGGCTGGTATCATATTGGATTATTGATTACAATGAAATGAAAAAATTTTTTATTAGAAGATTTAGATATATTGGTGAATTTTCTAAATTAGTTTTCTTTTTTTTAAGTGTCAGTTGATTGAATAGCTTTTGCTATTAAATTTTAAAATTAATGGAGAGCAATGTGAAGGAGTTTTAACAGAATATATCCTGTTGAAAAAATATCCTTTATTTCAGCCGCGATTGCACTAAACATACATATGCCTGGGCCATTCATGGTATGGCACGCTTCAATACTGCCTGGTGAAGAACCATATCACTCTGGTTTCATATACGACTTCATGGTACCAAAGACTGTTTTCGGGCGCACATACAAAGCTCCTACTTCCACACTGAAAGAATGAGTTGGAAAAGTTATCATTGATAACGGTGATATAACGATTTTCACCGAAGGCTCAAAAGTGGTATGTTGAACTGGATTTGAAGTTTATTCCGATAAGCTGTCACTGATCGATTCATTCAGATTACCTAACCAAGGCAGCTTATATCAGCCAGAGATTGTTGCTATTGAACATGCACTTGTGATTGAAACCAGAAACCTACCCTCTTCGAACTTGTTCATACGTGTGGGCAATCAAAGCGCTGTGATCCCACCTCATCAAATCAAAGGGCGTCAAGAGCAAATACTCTCTACACCGTATACGTCGATACAACATCCGCCTCTACTGCGTTCAGAGCCGCTGTGGCATAGAAGGAAAAGAAAAGTCGGATGAACTGGTACGGAAGGAATCGAAGATGTCTGAGGAGAAGACCATAGAGGGAAAATATGCGCCCCTACAAGAATACTTTTTCAAATTGAAGAAATCAACATGGTGGCAGGTGGCCCAACATACCTGAATTTAAAATTCGAATTTCAAAACTGCTGTGTGGAGCAGTGGACAGCAGGAAAACTAACGAATTAGACAAAAGAAGGGTTCGCATTCTAACAGGAATTCTAGCGTAACACTGCGCTGTTGCCAATATACTGACAAGTTCTGTCTGCCGCATCAGGATTACTACAGAAGCTGCCATGATGTGGAAGATAAGACAGACGTCATTGGTTTTTGGGTGACAGAACGTTTGAAGATCTAGGCATGGTAGCGAACGTGCCTCAAAGGAAACTGGTCGGTTTCACACGAAACTCAGAGTGGTTCAAACTCACCACCAGAACTCATACATCCATTTCGGACTGATTATAAATTCTATTATATCGAGCCTTATTGGATCCAAATGAGCTGTGCTTTAAGGTAGCCGCTAATTTAATCTAAACTTGCTGGTGCATAAATTTATTTAAACAGATTAAAAATAATCTTTTTCAAAGCATCCCAATACAACCGGTCAAGAAGTGGCTTGCCGTTCAGAGACAAGTATACTTGATGGCTAATATGGCCCAGTCATAATCCGTTCGTGATGGTTTTTAACCACCCCGAGCTCTTGATGAATCCGGCTACTTAACTTAATAGCACGTTCGCCACCATTTCCAGATTTTTAAACGTTTCGTCAGCCAAAAACCGATTACGTCTGTTAATGGCAGCTTTTGCAGTAATCCTGATGAGGCAGATCGAGCTTGTCAGCGAAACTTCCAATTGCGTAGTGTACCGTTAGAATTGCTGTTAGAGTACGTAACGTTCTCTTGGCCAAGAATCCAATCATTTTGAAATACTCTCTTCTAATGGAAAGAGTTCTGTAAAGATTGAAACAAAAGGTTGCCGAACGAACGATTATCATTTGCTTTGAATGCCGTTCTTTTAAGTTACACGCTCAACATTACTACACAGTGTTTTTTTTTTTTGATTTTATTACAATCTTAAACAAATATTTTATTGTTATCAAACGATAGTAAAATAGCATTTCATTTAATTCCAAATCAAAGAGGCCGCCGGTAGCTGCAGCTCCTTCAGGCAAACGATTAAACCAGATTTCAAATCTTTGAGGGAAAACAGCAGGTGTTTACAATGATTTTGAGTTCAAATTTAAAAATAAAATTTAAGAAATTTGTTTTTTAAAGATTAAAAACATTTTAATTTTATGTGTGTTGTTTTTGTTGGTTTTGTTTATCGAAAGTTATCGTCCAGCTTAATCTAAATGATCGATTAAAAAAGATTACAAAACTTAATTGTTTAATTTTATGCAAATTAATACGGTTTTTTTTTATTAATTTAGATTATGAATACATATTAGAAAAATTCACTTTACAACAACAACAACAGCAGAAAAAAATTATACAAAATAGTCATGTGAACTAAACAATTCATAATAATTTTTGGATGTTTTTCGTTTTGTTTTCATTTTGGTTTTTAATGAAATTCCACAGCCAACAGAAAAAAAGAAATAACTTTCCGCCTAAAGTTACAAAAAAAGAAAAAACAAAACAACAACAACAAACGAAATTATAATTCTAATAATAAATTGAATTGAATTGAAATGAAACCAAAAATACAGGAACTAAAAATAAAATATAAACGACCATCATAAACCATTATAATGAGAAATTCACATCAACAGATTCAAGATAATCACAAGTCATTAATCATGAACAGGGCCTACAAATGAATAACAACACGAAACAACAACAACACAAATTATACATTCTTTAACAATATAAAGGCAGCTTAAGTTTTATACATGTACGAGTATTCAGCAGGGCTGAATGAAAAATCTTCGTAAAGAATGTTGAAAGTTTTGCATTAATTTTGAGAAGACATTTATACCCACAGCAGACAAGAGCAGAGGAGATGGAAGTATATTGGCTAAGCCAATAAGCGGGTATTTTCAATAGAAATAAATGACAGGTATTTGGTTTTTAATACGACTAATCATGATATGAAATCAAACATTAATAATAACCACAATGACCACCAAACGTCTCAAAAGCAAAGGAGAAATATTTTTCAAATTCAAAGAAAAAGTGAAAATAATATTGGCAAAGACAAGCCATAAAGAAAGGAACATCAAATAAGCATTAGAAAATTAATATGAAAAACAAATTAGAAAATCTCAACGAATTTAGGGCAAACGAAATTGTTTATTAGATTGAAATCACAGATAATTTATAATGCGAACTATTTTAAACTAAATTTCTAATTTTATTTGCAAAGAATGCAATTGTAACAACAAAGCACGTCTACTTTACAGGCTGCAACTGCATTGCAAATCACAATTACGATCCTTTTAGCATAGGCATATCAACTCTAATACTTTAGTAAAACCCTTCCTTTAAAAGCTCTAAGAATAAACAAATTGCCTAGAATAACCTCTTAAAGGTGTCTTTTGTATGCGATGTAGCCCTATATGTCCGGATGTCATACTGTGGGTTAAATTATTGCAAGCAACATAGGTGGTGTGGGATAATAGGTCGCAATCCTGACCAAAGTATGATAATGGCCAAGAATGCATTAATGAAGGGTATATAGAACTTTTAAAGAATTCCGATCTTTAAATTTTAATACATACATACATAATTGGTCATTACAACCCTTTAGTCAGCATTACGACCTAGCTTCTCACACCATTTATGTTGTATGTTTTAATTTTATACTTGAGTGACAAAATGTAGTCGCCGTGATCTGGTGGGTAGTGTGTTGACTTATTAGACGAAAAGCCAGGGTTCGAGCCCCAGGCCAGCCATCAAAATAAAATACAAAAAGTATTTCTTCGACGACTTTCTCTCAGCAGATTTCTGGCAAAAACTCTGAGTGTAAATAAAATTGCCATGAAAAGTTTCTCAAAAATCTATCGTTCGGAGTCGACTTAAATTGTAGGTCCCGCCATTCATGTATAAAATTGACACACACAACATAAGTGGTGTGAGAAACTAGGTCGTAATCCTGACTGAAGGGTTGTAATGTCCAATTATGTATTATGTATGTATGTGTGTGAGATAACATTGAAATTTTTCATTCGTTCTATTCTTACCAGTTTTTGTGGAATATAACATCGTACGACTTAAGAAAACTCCACAAAAACAAAATCTAACGGGTGATGTCGTACGGTCTAGACGGCTAGTTCACCTCCATGTGAGATGATCAAGCCCTCAAATCCAGAATATTCAATGTAGAACCAACCTGTTGAAACCAGATGATGTTTGTGCAAAAACCATTCAATTCCCCTGCAAACAATAACTTTTTCAGTATGCATTGTCCCCATATGTGTAAAAGAGCCGGAAACTAAACTGGCCACCAGACCATAATACATGTTTCCAAGCGGAGGTACGTCTGATCTGAGAGCATATGATCGGGGCCACAGATAATTTAGTAAACTTTACATTACTTCAGTGATAGTCAAATCGCAACTAAAGCAATAGCATTCAGGGTTATGAGATCAAGGTCTTTATTTGACTATAAAAGGGTGATTTGGGGTTTCTTCTAACTGGTATAGGTGTGTTGAAAACCAGGCTACGAAAGTGGACTAAAGCAATAGCATTCAGTGTTATGAGATCAAGGTCTTTACTTGACTATAAAAGGGTGATTTGGGGTTTCTTCTAACTGGTATAGGTGTGTTGAAAATCAGGCTACGAAAGTGGACTAAAGCAATAGCATTCAGTGTTATGAGATCAAGGTCTTTACTTGACTATAAATGGTTGATTTGGGGTTTCTTTTAGCTGGTATAGGTGTATTGAATGTGTTGAAAAGCAGGCTACGAAAGTGTACTAAAACGTCATATTGACTATCCTGGAGGTTGATTAGATTCTCTGTGTCAATTCTGATGGAAACGTGGTATATAAGAAGACAACGAAATAATGGAACACGTTTCATTATATTTCCAACATTCGTAAACTTGAAGTTTCAATATTTTACGGTAAACAGACAACACTGTAAAAGAGACAACACTGTAAAAGAGAGAAGAGACATCTCAGAGAAGGAAACTAAATAGTATAGAATACAGATTTTGTGTTGAAAATATGATGGTGAACGCATAGTAAACCGGATTGATGGCTTAGGTGACAAGAAAAATGAGAGCTTGGCTGCTCTCCTTGCCTTCAATCTACCTACTTATGTGGAGCTAAGATTTGAAAGCGTTCAATGTAAACGATTTAAGAGTGAAGAAAACAATCAAACCAAGACCATTGTTATCCTTTTTTAATGAAGATTTGCAAATGGCCGATTAATTACCAATCAAATCTTCATTATGGTTTGATTGTATCGCCTTTTTAACTGGGATGCTCTAGATGTATAGATAACCTAGAGGAACCAAATCAAGCATGCCTTTGGGTAGTTTTAAAAGTTACATTTTTATTTTTTAGTTCCTAGATTTCATTACCCTAAAAAAAAAACACTTTCAATAGACGTTAGAAAAATATTTGCCCTGTTGAACTAAAAGTTTTTTCTTCATTTTTTTTATAACAAATTAGGACAACTATATGCAGATATAATGTAAATGAAAAAAAACTAAAATTCCAACATGAGACATAGATTTTTTGTAACAATCAATATCAATTAACGCATACAACTTTAGGCCCAATGCAACACCCATACACACATATTTATCCAAAGCCACTACGATTTATTTCACCCGGTAAATATTGGCTAGAGAGTCAGTATACCAATTAAGGTCAACAAATATGATTGACACTTTAGCCAAAAAACCAAAAGAAAAAAAAACATAGAAACATAGAAACATAAAATAATCGGCCATTTGTTAATGGCCAAAAGAAAACATAACCAAATTCCATTCAATATGTGAACACAGAGAAAGAAAACAAAACTTTTATGGAAATTTTCAGTAAAACAAAGAAAAACCCTTTAATGGACACATGCCACACACTTAACCTACCTGGCCAAATAGCCAAAAAGCGTATAAAAAACTAAAAAACAAACAGCCAAAGATAACAACTGCTAACCAAGCAACCAAAAAAGGGCCATAAATGCTGGTCTACTGACGTACAGCTAAACATCAGGCAATGTTGTGCGTGCCTTTTGTTAATTTTTATGGATATTTAGGGTTAGCCAAACAAAAAGCAACAGCAACAGCAACAACAACAGCTCAAAACATTTGAAATACATTTGAAATAAAAAATACCTTTACAGCAGCAACAACAACAACAACAGCAACAGCATAATAATTTGCATATTAATACACCTGAGAATATTATAAATTTTTTCTTGTTGTTGTTGTTGTTATTGTTGTATAGGTATTATTTTTACTCGTATTAATTAATTAATTAATTTGGTCATACAAGTGTAGCCCATTTTTCATATTCCACTACACTAATGATTGTGTAAGTGTACGAGTATGGGTGTGTATGGCTATTTTATGCGGTCACTGTTGCGGCATTCAAACAACTTATGGGCTTAGGACCGAACTTCATGGTGTCATAAATACACAAAAAAAAATATGTATGATTGCGTAGCATTGAAATGGAAGAAAGGAATTCCCTTTTTATTTGTAATAATTTATTTTGGAAACAAAAACAACAATTAAAACAACAACAACAAAAACACAAGCCGTAGAAAATTGCTAAACATACAAAATAAATGCCGAGAAATAAATAACTCAGCGGAAAATTGCTACAGTTTTCATCATAACGAATTACAATGGGGCTCTACATCGAATGGAAGAATTAGAGAGCAGTGGTTGCCTTCTATGAAGTCGCGGTAGTCTAGTAGTGTGTTGGCTTTTTAGACGTAAAACCACGGTTCGAACCAGGTCACACATCAAAACGAAAACATGAAAAAATATTTCATCAACGACTTCCTTTCAGCAGATTTCTGGCAAAAACTCTGAGAGTAAATAAAATTGCCATGAAAAGTTTCTCAAAAATCTGTCGTTCGGAATCGACTTTAAAGTGTAGGTCCCACCACTCATGTATAAATTTAACACACACAACACAAGTGGTGCGAGAAGCTAGGCCGTAATCCTGACTGAAGGGTTGGAATGGCCAATTATGTATGTATGGTTGCCTTCTACGTACCCAGGCAAAACCACAATAGTACCACGAACAAGATGAAGAGCACTTTCTAAATGGAAGAGTATTTGACTCCAGGGTGTTGTAATATCACAGAAAATGGTGGTGGAATGTAAAGGCATAACTTACTCACTTCCTTACTTACTTCACAGGCCATTAACAACACGTTTATTGGATTTGAAACTGCTTTTGCACAACCTTCCAGGCGCCTCTGCGTCATTCTGGGCACCTTTATCAGTTGGTCACTCCAATCTATGGCAAGAGTTCATCGATTTAGTTCTTCTACACCGACTGCTGCGAATCCTCCTATCAAATACCCTTCTCGCTGGATCATCCTTTTTCATTTGAAGGACATAGCCGAGCCAGCTTTGCCGCTGGATATTAATACGCTGCACAATGTCCATATTCTTGAGAAGCTCTTACAGTTCATTGTTGGATACGATGTCGGAATCATTGCCAATTTGCATTGGACCAATGCTCTCAAGGTTGCTGCATTGGTACTTAATAGCATTCATGCTTCTGCGCCATAGAGAAGGAGAAGATGAGCGAATTGTAGAGCATTAGTTTCATCATATGAGAGAGGTCACTTCTGTCGATTTGGTTCTTCTATACCGACTGCTGCTAATCCTCTTATCAAATACCCTTCTCGCGGGTCGTCTTTTTCTATGTGAACGACAAGGCCGAGCCATCACATCCGCTGGATATTAATACGCTCCACAATGTCCATATCCTTGAGAAGCTCTTACAGTTCATTATTGGATTGGATGCCGGAATCATAGCCAACTTGTATTGGACCAATGCTCTCAAGGCTGCTGCATTGGTACTTAATAACATCCATGCTTCTGCGCCATAGAGAAGGCGAAGATAAGCGTCTTGTAGAGTATTAGTTTTGTCGTACGAGAGAGGTCTTTGCTACTCAATTGCCTATTGAGACCATAATAGCACACCTGTTGGCAACAGTGATCCTACACTTGATCTCTGGACTAACATAATTTTTGTAACGGTAACGGCAGAGCCAAGTTAATAATTTCACTGACATTATATGCCGTAATCTGCAATACATGTCCCTACTTGTCGACAACATGTACTTTGTTTTGCCTGTTTTGCAGTTACTGCCAGACTCATCTTCATAGACTCCCTTTCTAGTCTAGTGCTAAAGGCAGCAGTAACATCTTGCCTGGTATGCCCTATCAATGTCGTCAGCGTTCGCAAGATCCGAAAATTTTTGTGAAAAATAGTGCCATTGCAACGTAATCCGACCTTCCTCAAATTACTCTCCAGGATGAGGTTGAAGAGGTCGGATGATAAGGGATAAAGTTGTTTGAAACGCCGAACGATATCAAAAGAAGCTCATTTTGATCTTCGCGGGTATGTAAACAAGCAAAATTGTCGCATTTGGGGCACAGAAAACCCGCACGCATACATTGAAAAGCCGACGCAGCCAAACCGAGTCACTATTTGGTGCGGATTTTTGTCCAGAGGCATAATTGGGCCACTTTTCTTCGAAAATGAGCAAGGAGTGGCCGTTACAGTCAATGGCGATCGTTATCGGACCATGTTGAACGAATTTTTGTTTACAAAAATTTAAGAGGAGGATATTGGCAACATTTGGTTTCAACAGGAAGGCACTACGTGCCACACAGCCGAAGCTACACTCGATGTTTTGCGCTCTGTTTTTGAAAATCGCATTATCAGCCGCAGAGCTGATGTCGTTTGGCCACCTTGGAGCTGCCATTTGACACCGTTGGACTATTATTTGTGGGGTGCCGTCAAAGATAAGTGTTACGCCGATAAGCCAGAGACAATTGACGCTTTAAAGGACAATATTCGTGAAGCCATTGGTGAAATACAGCTGCACACAATCGATAATGTGCTTAAAAATTGAACCGATCGTGTAGGCTACTGCATGGCCAGCCGGGGCAGCCATTATGAGGAGAACACATACATACATCGAACTTGTACGGCGTTAGAGCGTCTCAGAAGTAGGCATCGGGGTTTACATAAAGTTGTAAACAGGCAGTTATACTGACGCTAAAGATCATCCTGTAGTTTGCCAGCACAACAGTCTGGTATTTAAGACAAATTCCATAAAACGTTTCCTTCACCTAGCGTAGGGCATTTAGCAGACGAACAACTTAAAAATGAATTAATTTTTAACCACAAAATTATTTGTACAAAATTTCGATTTTATTTCTCCCCGTGTTTACAAGCAATATGGGTCGGTAGGCCTGTTCTATTTTTTGTATTCCTGAGTATCTAAGCATTTTCCCCGTTTATTTTTATGGGTAATTTTGAATACACCTTCCCTTTGAATGCATGGCTGTTTGGCTATGGTTTTCATGCATAAACATGAGAGTCATTTGAATAATTTGAATAATTATTTTAATATCTTAATTATGCATCGTTCAGAGAACACCTTGTTTTCATTTCTTTTTCCAAATTTTTCTAACAAATTTTTATTATTTTTTTTTCGTAAGGCTAAGGCGTTCTTTATTTTAAGTGACCTTTTTATTTCAAATAACTTTTTTTTGTTCATTTTGTATGTAACAAATTATGGCCATAAATATTATAAACGGGTTATGAAACACGTCTAATAAATTATATTTGCTGGTATGTAGACATTTATTTATATTTTTTTGTTGTTGTTGTTTTTGTAAATTTTTGTTTAAATAGTGGGAGGCAACACGAAAAATTTAAGGCAGATGTGTTAAGTATTGCGGCGAATGGGGGGAGGTTAAAAGTGTTCGGAATATGATACGCGTGCTATACTCCTTAGGATATCAATGCATTTTGTTTTCTCTGTGATAAGAGATAATTAGACAGCATATCCCGCAGTGGCTTTACACATTATCTTAATGCACAGCATGTAATATTTCATTCAAGGTTAACTTAAACGAAATAATTACGTTTTTCATATTTAATATACGAATATGGATGGGAATTTGTTTTGCAAGAAAATATTTAAGGTCCTGTTAATATTTCGAAACGCTTTAAAACAAAACATCGAACAACAATTAAAAATCCTTTTAAAATCGATGCCAAGTTATACGCTTGTTATGCTGTAGTTTCTAGCTAAATCAAGTCGTATTTTATTGTGGAGGTTAATTTATCAACAAGTATTCTGGGCAGGAAAATCGTATACCACATCTCTGCGTTTGTTTTGTAAGTTTCGTAGACAAGCACACATAGCAATGAGGCCAGATAGTTACTTTATTGGTCATTACAACCCTTTTAGTCAGGATTATAACCTAGCTTCTCACACCACCCATGTTATATGTGTTACAGTTTAAAGTCGACGTAAAATTGACAGATTTTTGAGAAACTTTTCATGGCACTTGCATTTATTCTCAGAAGACTGCAGAGAAAGAAAGAATAATTTCATTTTGACCGAGATATGCGAGCTGATATTCTAGTAGGTAGTGCATTGACTCATTAGACGTAAAGCCAGGGTTCGAGCCCTAGGCTAGACATCAAAAACGAAAATATGAAAAAATATTTCTTTGTCGAATTCTTCTGAGCAGATTTCTGGCAGAAACTCTGAGAGCAATAAAGTTGCCATGTAAAATTTCTCAAAAAAAATCTATCGTTCGGAGTCGACTTTAAACTATAGGTACCGCCACTCATGTATAAAAATTAACGCACACAACATAAGTGGTGTGAGAAACTAGGTCGTAATCCTGATTAAAGGGTTATAATGACCAATTGTGTATGTATGACTATTTAGTCAGGATTACAGCCTAGCTTCTCACACCACCAAGGTTGTGTGTATTAATTATATACATGAGTGGCGGAAGCTACAGTTTAAAGCCGACTTAGAGCGACAGGTTTTTTCCGAAACTTTTAATGCCGCTTGTATTTACTCTCAAGGCATTTGTCATTACATCTCATCTACTTACTTAACTGATTATTACTTATTTCGTCGTTACAACAATTTTAGTTAGGATTACAGCCAGTCGTATACATGATTAGCACGACCTACAGTTTTAAGTCGACTCCGATTGACAGGTTTTTGAGAAACATTTCATGGCATTTACTCTCAGAAGACTGCAGAGAGGATGTTGCCGAGAGAATTATTTCATTTTGATCGAATATAAATTTTAGATTCAATAGGATAACAGATTCCAGCATGTTCTATTATAGAAGAGGCATTAAAAACCTAAACCTCTGCAGCGTCGAAAGGTATGCTGTACGCGGTAATGAAGACCAGAGTCTAGGGTTAAAATAATGGGAAACAAATCTAACATAAAATTCATTCACCAGTCTCTTCATAATTTGTCAGCTGTACAGAACCAGTAGACTCCAAATATTTTGAGAAATATTTTGCATCGAGGTTTGGTAACGAAAATAATTGAAGTAATCTGCAGATTACATATTGTTTTACCATAGGAAGAAGAGTTTTTGGTGCCAGACTGAAATATTCCAAGCCTATGGCGACTATTTTCCTATATGCTCAATTCATCTTGGATGGGCGTTAAAAACACAAGACATAGCAATACCATCTGATAGTCAGGCTGCCATTTAAGCACCCAGTTCTTGTGAGTTTAAAACAAAGATAGTAGCAGCCTGTATGTGGGAACTGTATCAGCTAGTTAGGGGAAATATGGTCACAACATCTGCTGAATATCAGGTCATGTAAGAATGCACGGCAATGAACAGAATAAGGTCAGAATCTTTTTATGGAGAGACTGGAAATGTGTACTCAATAAAATGGAAGACAATGAGAGGCAAACACTCAACTTTTGATTCAACTTTTGATCTTGAACCCAATATGTAGATTCTGTGGTGAAGAGAAGGAATCATGGGAACACATTGTTGTAGACTAGGAGACATTAATGCATTCCAGAAGAGAACACCTGGTGCTAGGCAGAGAATTCTCATTTTTGATACCGGGTAGCATTCTGTAGTGTGTCAAGTAGATAGGCGCGAAGAATATCGGTGTCCCTATAATGCTTTGAGGGCAGTACATCTACAATAGATCATATTACAGCAGTGTGACACCTCTTCAACGCAATGCTAATAATACCCATACGTTAAGTACGCTATTTCTATTACGCTCATTTGAGCCTCAGCTATATCGATCAACTTCAGTTTACGTTAATCAAAAATTGTTTAGTGAAGTTTCTGATCTTTTTATCTGTAACATCCTCTTTGGGGCTCTAACTGCCAGCATTGTTCTCGTCGCTCATTTCGCCTGGTGTAAGTTCTACAAACCTCGTCTCCATGGTTGATTTTCCTGATGCAAAGTACGAATAATATTTTTCAAGCCATGTCTGGATACCAAAATAACTTTTTGGCTCCCTTTTTTTAAACTAAGAAATGATGATTCACACAAAATGGTCAATCCATCAGACTAATAAAGCGGCAGCTGTGAAATTTGTTTGCATTGAAGAAATTTGTTTGTGCCTCTTGACTTAAAATCATACGGATTAAGTACTATTAAAGCTAGCCTAAGAACTTTACAGTCCAACTGGTAGATTGCTTATCTTAGCTACTGTTTTCGACCTTCCTCTGGGTTTCTGTACCAAGACGACTATGCCTGAAACCAAACTGACTTTTATATTGCCGGCTAAACAGTCTGATGAATTCTGTTGAAGGTGAATGCCTTTGCCTTCTCCATAAATGTAAACATGTTGTTTACGTTATTGTTGTTTGTGTATTTTGTTTACGTTTGTCCTTGCAGTGTTGTTTTTGCCTGTTTGTTTGCTTGTTATGCCTTCTTTTTATGCTGATGTTGATACTATGTTGTTGTTTATTTGTTAATCATGTAAACAAGTCCATAATTTTTGTAGCTTTTGTTTATCACTTTAATGTTAAACGATGTAACACCATTTCCATTTTCGTAACAATATGAATTCCACTACATCTGCTCTTCATTCAGAGACTGTTCTTTATTTTATAGAATAAGTTGTTAATTTCAATTGAAGATGAGTTTTCATATTATCAATGCCGTTCTGTTAGAGTGGAATATAAAATGGAATATAAAATGCTTTCATATTTAATATTCTGAATATTTATATTTAATAGGACCTTAAAGTTCAAAGTTCACATTATCAGGTGATTGAATTTTTATTCAAATTTCATTGACGCAAGACAGCTGCTCGCCGATAATAAAAAAGCCTTTCGTTTTAATCTTTCTTTTCTTTTGTGTTTTAATTCAATTAAAGTAATGTTGTTATGTATGTATGTATGTACGTATGAAATCCCTTTTGTTAGGAGGCTTTTATGTAAATTTTTACAAGGTTATATTTAATTATGCTCATAATTTGTAATTTCTTTTTCCAGCAATTTTATCTTCTCTTTTTGTTTGTTTCAGTTTATATTACACGTTCGTTCTTTTAATAATGATGCCCCCAAAACGGCAATAAAACTTTAAATGATCCGTAACATGTCTGTCTATACTGTAAGCAACAATGTTCACAATGGGGTATATGCATGGCAATACAATTTGAGTGATTGTACGAGTACGTACATATAGTATATGTTAGCCTGGGTTATAACAATGTATTCAAATTCAGATGTATGAGTAAAGATTTTTGCACCTGCCTGGTATTTGCTGTATATGGATATTGCCGGATTGTTTGTTGTAACAATTTTAACCCACCAATCAACTATGGACGCATTAATGTATGTACGTACTGCAAGAAATACAACAACACAAAGCAGATTAAGCAGTAGGCAGAGCCTGCAAGAAATACATTCTTTATTTATTAGCAAAAACTAGATAAGCTTCTGTTAATTCTGTTGAAATTAAATACAGGAGGGCAAGAAGATCGTATTTAAAGTGTCTCTCTTCAAATACTGTCTTGTATCTTATCACTCTTTAACGCTTCTGAAACAATATAGTTGTTATGGGGTTCATTTGATTTCGTTATAAACACCTTTTGATATGCTTCCATTACAACCAAACCAAACCAAACCAAAAAATGTAACGAAATTGTTAATTTATACATCAGAGAACATATAAAAATAAATAATAATTTTATGGTCAATCACTTATAAGCCTATGGTACCCTACAGACGTCAGCTTAAACAGACTGGCTGTGGATGAAGAAATTACCAGCAGCTACACCGGACTGTAATGCGTATAGTGCAGCAAAATATCAAATTCGCTGTGTAATGCTTACGTACTTACTTAATTGGGTATTACATCCACTTAGTCAGTATTAATGTGTGTTAATTTTATTCATAAGGGAGTTGGGAGAGCCGACAGCTAACGATAGATTCGATAAACTTTTCAAAACAATTTTATTTACTTTCGTTGTCAAAAGAAATATGTATTCCATATTGTGTTCTAGATATCTGAGCGGAAATGTGAAACACGGGCTCTCATCTAGTAAACTAATGCACTTCCTGCTAGACAACATCTACTTCGTTGTAAAAATTTTTAGATATTGTTAGTGAAGCATAAAAACTCTTTCCACAAAGCAATTGTTACTCGCTCAGCAACGGTAGGTTGAGAAGGCTATCCACCCAAGAAGAGGCAACTTAAATGCGGGGTTTCCCATCAACTTAACCATGTACTCCAAAGCTTTGGTCTTCGCTAGAATGTGTAACGAATTCAAGTCCAACCTCCAGTGCCACTGAGTTGATATATTGTAGTACACAAGAGGGGTAGTCGGTAGTTAGACCCTATAAGTTAGCGTAGACACACATAGGCCATAAAAGATCCTTTGTGACAACAGAGTTAGCCATTTCCCTTTATCTCGGATCTAATTGAAGATCTAATGTAGCAATTTAGATTGGGAGTGTAATTCATTATCAAGAGATCGTATAAATCTCCTCCTTAGTAGGCATGAAGACGTTCTTTACATCTCCGACATAGTGCTGGTCATGTACCCGATTGGTGAAGAACAGTTTCCCGCTCTTTCACTTATCTACAGCTCCTGTGTCCAATACCCAAACATTTTGCAGATGGTCCTATAACACCACACATAATAATAACACACTGAATGTGCTCCTTTAGATTTTGAGCAGATTTTTCGAATGCCATCTCCCCAGCTGGTCTGGTCAAAGATTTCCTGCGTTATTATGCTCGTATGCCAAGTCGATCAGAATTCATGACTGTATTATCAAATATATGTTCACAGGTCTTCAAAGGAATTCCCAATATAGAGTACCCACCTGAGTGTGCTATGATTGTGCCGTGTATGGTGAGTTAATCCGATTTACAGTTACCTGCGAAGAACTGTTTCTTCTTATTGCTTGTATCCACTAATCTTATAACCAATACCAATACATCTGGAAAACCTCTACGTTCTCTTATCCACATGAAATGAAATGAATATACTACAGCTCCTCTATCGCATTGACAGACCAGCGACAGCCATAAACTGTCTTGGAGTCCTCTGCTGCCAGGCTATAAAGAAATATGTTTCACGAGGTATTTTTCAAGCTTTAGCTCAGCCTGCAAAGTCGAGACTTCGGCCTTCAAGATGATGTAGTGTCCTTAAGTAGCCACATCGACTACGAATATATTCCAACACCCACAGTTCGCACAGCAACACAATTTGACGGTGTCCTAACTCTAAATGTTCGATTTGAAATAATTGCTCTGGTGAATAAACTTCGCTTATGATATCATACCGGATGAATAATGAAAGTTTGTGATGATTTCAATCATCCTTGTTTTATCCCAGCATTGTCCTGAAATGCTTGTCTGATTATCTCGTTGTGCAGAGCTGCTACGCATGGCTACCCACAACTAGTAGTTGCTAAAGGCTCCCTTAAGCCACAAATAGATGTGCAACTCAAATCCATTTCATCAAACTGAGGCATTTAAGGACATCACCTGGTTCATGTTAGAGAATCTTTGATAAGTCGTGTGGGAACCAGTGAACAGCCAGTAGCAGTGATTTACTGAACAATTACCAACAAAGTGATTTGATTTTGTAAATTATTCCCTGTTGGGAGGTCACCGCAGGCTAGTCCGTGGAGTCTTTGCTGGTGAGATTAGAGCACGTGATTCAAACCTTAGGCTCAGACATACCGAACAAAAAATAATTCTTTCGGGACTCCTTCTGAGTAGCTTTTTGACGAAAATTTACTTACTTAATTGGCCATAAACAATCCGATTAACGGATTTTGGCCTACCTTAACACATCCTTCCAGGCGCCTCTGCTTCTTGAACGATTACGCCAGCTGGTCATACCAATCGATGACGAATACTCTGAGGGTAAATAAAATTGCCAAAAAGTTTCTCAGATTTGTCGTTCGGAATCAATTGATAAATATAAAACAGCCAGCATGGGTGGTGTGATAGATTGTAATCTCGACTACAGGGCGGTGATGACTAATTAAGTATGTAAGTAATACGATATGTATTGAAATAATTTCTCTGCAGTTGTTGCAAAATTTAAAGTCACCACTTTTCGTCAAATTCCACTGATGATCACTCAGGACTGATGATCACTCAGGACTGATGATCACTCAGGACTGACGATCACTCAGGACTGATGATCACTCAGGACTGATAATCAATCAGGACTGATGATCACTCAGCGCTGATGATCACTCAGTACTGATGATCACTCAGAGCTGATGATCACTCAGGATTGATGATCACTCAGGACTGATTATCACTCAGTACTGATGATCAGTCAGGACTGATGATCACCCAGTACTGAGGATCACTCAGAACTGATGGTCACTCAGGACGCTATGAGTACTGAAGCCATGCTGTTGAAGCTTAGCTAAGGTGCCCGTGAAGGATTGCATGGTAACCTGAAGTTATTTTCTATACATCAAGGACCATTTAATTTCGTTGCATTTCGTATAGCGAACCCACTTGACCCGCATATAGAGTGCATATGCATAAACTGTATAAATTTTTCTTTTCTCCAATAAATTGATTATATTTGCTTAAGCATTACAGGCTGCAGCTTTAAATCAATTTACCTCTCATGCCACCAATCAAAAGCAACAACAAAAAAATACGAATATGTTGCATAGCAAGTTGTTAATGTTTAATTTGAAATGTATTGAACAAAATAGAGAATAAAAATTCTCTCTTCTGGTAATTTAAACCATATCCGCCGTTATGGTTTTACACAATCAAAAAGAAGTTTCCTTTAATAAATTCAATAGACGGACGTACCTCGAAAAATTTAACTGGTTTTGTAAACGCTTTGGTTGTTGAATGCAACAAAAATCAACAGGAAATCATAACGAAAAAAAAAAGCGAAAATATTTTTCTTACGTGTTTAATAATGTAGGCATACATGCATGCATGAATTAAGTTTTTTTAAAATATTTTTTGATTTTTCCTGTTAAATTAAAAGTTTTTTTCCCCCAAAAAAGAAAGAAAAAAAATTTCTGTTCACATTAGATGAGAAATTAATCTCTCTTACTACCCATCAGTTACATCCAAAAGAAGATGAAAAAAAAATTGTTTGACTTGATTTTTTAATTAAAAATTCATTTGAATTAATAAAAAAATGAAATTGATTGTTTTTGTTGTTGTTGTTGTTGTTGTTAGTAAATGTATACCCAATTAATTTTGTATTAATTAATTATTTAAATTAATTTTAATCAATTTCGTTTTTTTCTCTTTCTCTCTCTCTCTGTATTTAGGTTTCCTTTGTTGTGTTTTTTGTTGTAAATATCATGTTAATTAGTTTACTTTTTTGTTGTTGTTTTACTCTCATTAATTGCTTATGATTAATTAGAGGGCGGTAAAAAACAAGGCAATTAAAAGATGTTAAATTGTTTGGAAATATTATACCCGCTGATCTATAAACTGCACAATTGGTTTGAAATAGTTTAACAAAAAATAAAAAAATGAAATATTTATACAAAATTTATGATTATAATTAATTAATAAAAGTTGAGATAAAGAAACCAATAATTTTATTACAATAAAATGTCACAATAAATAATTAAAAATTATTCTGTAGAAATACTTACTCTTTCGGAAATGAAATTAAAACGATGGCGCA
This sequence comes from Sarcophaga subvicina, assembly GCA_936449025.2. Lineage (NCBI taxonomy): Eukaryota > Metazoa > Arthropoda > Insecta > Diptera > Sarcophagidae > Sarcophaga > Sarcophaga subvicina. The sequence goes on along the minus strand of OW388083.2, from coordinate 14,464,449 downwards.
GAATATCATCCTAGATATCCTTTATCACGTCTACCCCTGACTCGGATATCTCGAACTTTAAAGGAAACATGAAAAAAAACATTGCTTTAGGCGGCTTCTGGCAAAAACTGTTAGAGTAAATCAAATTGCCATGAAAAGTTTCTTGAATTTGACGTTCACAGTCGACCCATTGCTCATGGATAAAATGAACAACTTGGGTGGTGTGAGAGGGTTGGCTTGTAATGACCAATTAAGTAAGTGTGTATGCCCTATAACGTCAATTTTTTTATGCATTTTAAAGGCATTTTGATATCAGTATGTGCGTAATATGGGTTAGGTTAGGTTAGTGTGGTAGCTTCATACCAAAAGCTCACTTGAGCACGCATAGCGGCCCGACCGCAGTTCCTGTACTGATCAAGTTCCCCCGAACCCAGGAGGGGAGGTCGGTCAGCGCAAGATCTACATCTCCAAAGCACGACTACCCCGCGCTGAAAAACCAGCCAGAAAGTTTGATAAACGAGGCTATGTCCTTGACATCAATGGACGATAGCTCCGTCAAGCTGGCAAGGTTTGGAGAGCCAAATAACCTATATCTGCATCAAGGAAAGAAATCTTGACAAATAAAGTAGATAACAGTCTCCTCTTCCTCAGCGGATTTACACCCACGCCAGAAGTCGTTAAATGGGAACCAAATAACCTATATCTGCACCTCGCAAGAGATGGGCATTGACAAAGAAAGTGGATAACACTCTCGTCCTTCTCAGCGGATCTGCACCCACGGCAGAAGTCATTAAATGAGAGTCGCATTCTCTCTGCGTGTCTACCCATAACACAGTGACCTGTAAGCATGGCCACTGTGATTGAGATGATGCCGCGAGTAACTGGTTGGTATGCCTTCTATCCATCCGGGGCCAGATGAGTCTAGCGGTAGAGCAGGACTCCTCGTTATTCAGGATAGGTTGGCGTCTCGAAAAAATTACGGCGAGATGGCCAGTTTGATCGAGGCAAGTGGCATTCCTAAGTCGATTGAACAGGATTCCGGGAGTAGTGTGCCAGCTCTGGCTAGCTCGCCGGCTCTGCAGTTTCCCGGAATGTCACAGTGTCCGGGGACCCAGACAAGTGTGACACTGAAGCGCCCAGAAAGAAGGTTGAGGCAACGGCGACATTCCCTGACGATCCTGGAATTATTCGCAATGTTCGACAGAGACTTTTTGGCAGCCTGGCTATCCGAAAAGATCGAGATGCGGGTGAAAGGAACACCGTATGCGAGGATCCATTGTGCGGTCCGGTAGATGGCCATTGCTTCCGACTGTGCGCAATATAACATTGTTCTAATGTCCACCATGGCTTCTCAGTTTGGAGCGTACCTGAAATATTAACGTTTCCATGGTTCTGGTATACATGTCGTCGAGCTTAATTTGATCTACTTTAAGAATCGCTTTAGTTCTTGGTCTATTCCCTTTTATCTGCGACATACGAAAACCTAACAAGACAATGTTTAACGTGGTCAAATCGCAAGATATTAGTGGCCAGTTCACATTACCTCCACTGGATATGAACGGGCCCTAAAATCCGTACATATGTATGTTTGGCCCGTAGCGCCGTGCTGTTGGAAACACATCACCCCTCTTGGAAGCATATGAGTTCTACAATACGCTTAAAAATTACACGACAAAAGCTATTAAACTATCGTATCCAACGTCTGTTTAGTCGATCACGGTTTCCTTCCTAACCCCTGGAGGAATACATTCTGTAGCCAGATTCGTGATACTGTGTGATTCTCCTTTGATGGTATTGTCGATCCATTTGAATTCTCTGCATTTGATTTGCTCGTCAGTTAAGTTTCGAGGGCCAAATTACTACTATTTCTTAGCCAGGATATGTATCATAGTACGCTAAGGCACTTATTGGAAAATGTCTGAATGCCGAATGCCTGATACCCGAAATTACCAATTTTCTATGAATTTGGCACATAAATTAGTTTGAATTTGATCGATAGCATGCGTTGCATTGAAGATCGCTGTAGTTTGTGGTTTATTCACCTGCAACTTAGGCAACCCGCAGCCAAACAGTGTCTTGCCGTCCTATCGAAACCACATGCCATTGGTGTTCAAATCATTCAGTTCAGAGCAAAAAAAGTTGGCAATCATCAATGTAATAGCCATTCAAATAGAACAACCAAAACCTAAACTATCTCTCCGGCTTCCGGACAATAATACAGTTCGTCAAGTGGAGATACGAGCAAGTAATCATTTGGTAAACTTGACGTATATGAATTTAAACGACAAACGTCAAACGACAGTAAAGGCAATAACATCCATTAATACGTGATCAATGATCGTCCTGATGTATAAAAAGGTGATTAACAATTACTACAGGCACGGAACGGTGCGCATTATATGGGTACCTAGTCATCATTAGCTTCTCAAAAATCTGTCGTTCAGAGTCGACTTTAAACTGTAGGTCCTGCCGCTCATGTATAAAATTAACACACCCACTTTAAGTGGTGTGAGAAGCTAGGTCGAAAACCTAGCTGAAGTGTTGTAATGACCAATTATGTATGTATGTAGTCATCATGAGGTGATTGGAAGCAAGAAAGCGAATATTCTGGTTAATAGTGCCAGAATACATACCATAAGCTTGGATAGCACATCTTTTTCAGTGCATTAAAGGCCATGCTGGAAAAGCGCGCGGAAACGTAGTATTGACTATTGTGGACTTTAATGAAACAACGGCAGAATTACAAAAATACTTAGGGGCTATCCTAATGAGGGGAGAACCATGAGTATTTTAAAAATAAATATGGGCGACTTGAGTACGCTAAAGAGCGCGCTTATAGGACACTTACGCCTTACGTGAACACATGAATTGGCGTGGCGGGAAATGCTGAATATACAGTATGTGATAAAGACATCGAAACGATCGAGCATTTTTTTGTGTCATTGCCTAGTTTTCGTAAACTCAAGACCACAGTATCTCTGGGGATTATAGTATGCCAGACATAACGCCTTAGAGTAGTGGACTGGAAGGAATTTAGGAAGTTTGTGCAAGACACAAACTTTCTATAGAAAGTAAGGTAATATTTCTTAATGGAGAGATTACAATAAGTTTACATGATGGCTTTGGTCGTTAGCTTTATGGTCAGCACACATAAGCCTACATCATGTATATCGGCAAACATGAGACTCTTGGTTGGTCTACTCTCCTTCACCCTACCTATGTAGCTACCTACCCTTTAAATACTCAATAGAAGCATATCTAATCATTTTAGAATTAATTTAGGATCTTTGAATTGCTAAGAATGCACGGTTTTATAAGCCAATAATAGTCCAAGAAAAGATCAACCATTCCCTCGAAATTATTGCATCGCCCTTCAATATGTTTTCGGCAAAAAGATCAAACTTTTGCATGAGTTTCGTCACAATGACACAAAAGACTTGCACTGAAGTTTTGATTTTTTCTCATTCCACTTCGTTGTATTCTTAAAAAGCGTAGAATGAAAAAGAAAAAGAAGAAAAAAACTGATGAAATTCTTATGTGAAGCTCTTAATGCTGATGATGGTCGGCGTGTTTGACAGGCGAACACGGACAAAGATTGATGGATTCATATTAAAGAGGCTCAAAAGTTCTTGTTTTTTTTTGCTTCAGATTTTGTCTTTCTTCATAATAATAGTAAATGATATTGTTGTTATTGTTGGTTTTTTATTGTCTGTTTTTTTAACGCCAGTGTTACCTTAATTTCATTTCGAGCCTGCCGTAAACGACAATGAGCCGCTGAAATCTTATGCAAAAAGACAGACAAGATGCTTTAATTTTTTGCACAAGATTTCTTACGTTTTTCGTTTTATTTTTGTTTTTTTTTTTGGTTGATTGTCTGTGAAGTGGAGGACTCTTCACTTTGATTGCTGATTACTTTGTTATCTTGGCTTGTATCATCGGCATTTATTCTGCGAATTTTGTTGGTTGTCTTTTGAATTGTAAATGTTGTGTGTAAAGAATGAATAAGAAAAAGTATTGAAAACTTTTTGGATACATTTTCAAACTCCCGCCTTTGTTGTTGTTGTTATTGTTTGTCATTTGTTTGTTATTGAGTGGATGGAGCCCAACTTCATGGCCATTGATTAAAAACGTTTTTATAAATGGGTGCTCACATTTCACATTGTTAAGACGAATTAATAAAAGGAAAAGAATTGTCAAAAAAAAGTAAAAAAAACAAACGAAATTGTCACATAATGAAACAAAAAATTGAAAGAAACACGTCATTAGTGAAAAATTCTTTGGTGCGTAACCATATTGCAAATATTTGGCAGAAGTCTTTAAGTCTTTAAAAGAAGAAGAATTTTTTTTCAATAATATTCTGAAAACAGCTTCAGGATTCATAAGAAATATTTTTTTCGATTTTTTTATTATCAAAAATCACTGGCTGAAGAAAAAAAGTAATTCAGGCGTAATCAACTGATATGTTGGGTATTGCAACATGGACTTCTCAAACCTTACAGTTTAAAACGACCAGCTTGTGCAAGCCTTTTCTGTCCATTCAAATAACTACAGACGGTCATACACTGAACAACATGTTCAAATAATAAAATTGTTTGCTCAAAATGGATGTTCTGTTCAGGCAATGGTACCGCTCATTTTATAGTCGTTATATAGTTGTCCTACTGACAAGGCTGTTGGTATGGTATTGGTGTACAAATGCGAGTCCACTCGATCAGTTTACCTGCGACAAACGAAAATCTAACAAGACAAAGTTTAACGTGGTCAAATCGCAGGATATCAGTGGCCAGTTTGCATTACCTCCACTGGATATGAATGTGCCCTAAGATCCGTACATATGTATGTATGTTTGGGCCGCAGCGCCGTGCTGTTTAAACCACATTATCCCTCTTGGAAGCATATGAGTTCTACAATGCGCCCTAAAATTACACGGCTAAAGCTATTAAAGTATCGTATCCAACGTCTGATTACTCGATCACGGTTTCTTCCCTAACCCATGAAGAATGCATTCTATAGCCAGACTCGTGATACTGTCTGATTCTCTTTTGATGGTATTTTAGGCTCATTCAATTTTCTGCATTTGATTTGCTTGTCAGTTAAGTTTCGAGGCCAAGGTACTTTTGGTCTTTAGCCAGGATATGTATCATAGTAGGCTAAGGCACTTACTACTATAAAAATTCGAGTCCACTCGATCAGTAAAAGATCGGCCACCGTTCATAAGGTTTGACGAAACCATCGCTACTGTCCGTGATAGTAAGCATGAGTATTCAAAGCAGTCGACATTGCATCACTTACAAGAACTCAGCCTTTCAAAGGCTACATTCATACATACATACATACTTGGTCATTACAACCCTTCCGTCAGTTTTACGGCCTAGGTTAGGTTAGTTCTGAGTGGTAGCTCTGATTGCACAAAGCTCACTTGAGCACGCATAGCGGCCCGTTGTGATGCCACGGATGAACGCAGTCCCTGTACTGACCAAGTTCCACCAAAATCGGGGATGAGGAAGAAGGTGGTCAGCTCAAGGACTGCACACTTATGTTGCTCTATAGCTCCACACTTATGTTGTGTATATTAATTTTGTACACGAGAGGCGGGACCTACAGCTTAAAGTCGACTCCGAACAACAGGTTTTTGAGAAACTTTTTCTTGACAATTTTTCTCCTCTTAGAGTTTTTGCCAGAAGTCTGCTGATAGGAAGGCGCCGAAGACATATTTTTTCATATTTCGTTTTGTTAGAGATGTCTGACCTGGGGTTTGAACCGTGGCCTTACGTCTAATAAGCCAACACTCTACCTCCAAGACTACAGCGACTTCAAGCTGAGCCCAAGTAAGCTCTTTAAGGCGCCTGCCTGTTTAACCTAACATAACCTAACATCTGCCAATTTATAATACACTTAAGGGTTATTCATAATAAAAACCGAATTAAATGTTGCATATTCAACCTCAATGGGATTACTTTTACTCCGCACAATTTAGCATATTCATATCCCTGCATTACGAGATTATAATTTATTTGTTGAAGCCTTTTATTAGAAAGTATATTTGGAAACTTTTTAATTTTAGCTTTCTTGTGGCATATCATTTCATAAGAATAAAAGAATTTTCAAACGAATCCACCACATTAAGTGTCTTCACAAAGCAGGTATCAATAAAATAATAAATGTTTCGTTTAAAAGGTAGTTTCATTCAGTTTTAATGCTTCATATATTATAAGGGGAATTAAATCAACGTTATGTGTGTCTTATCTCCCTAAACTCTTCGGCTCTTCATATAATATTTTAGCTTGAAAGATGAAAAAGGGTCGAATGCAACATTGAAAGGGTTTTGCAAAAAAAAACAAATTTGAGTTTTTATTATTTGCTTCGTTCTTCTCTGTATTTTTTTTTTTTACTAAAACGTTATAAAGTTTTTAATGAGGGTCCGTTTTCATAAAAAAAAATAAATAAAAATTAAATGAAATCATAAAACTTGTTAACCAGAAATCATACACAAGTTTTCTTTTGAAATTTGGTGTTTAATTTTTGTTTTTTCTTTATTCATTTAATATGATCTGAAGTATTTATAAAACTTAATAATCTTTCGTCACGCATTTTTAAATTAAAGCAAAAACTACAGTATTGGAGAACAGAACATCGCGGAGCATAAGTTCGTTCAGATGTCCGCCACAGCTTCTCTGGATGATGCACAAGAGGAAAGTACAATTTTCCATAATTTTGGACCATAAATTGGAATGAATTTGATCGATTATGTTTACTTTGGGGGTCACTATGGTTTGTGGCTTATTCTGCTACACCTTCGACCTAAGAAACCTCCACAGGAAAATATCCAACGGGATCAAACTGCACGATCTCGCTAGCCAGTTCACATCACCTTCATGTGAGATAAATGGGAGATAAGCACTCAAATCTCTCGAGTATATTTTATCCAATGTAGCACGCATCGGAGTCCTATTAAAACCGCAAGTCGTTGCTTTTACATACTCATACAGGCATACATAGTTGGTCATTACAACCCTTTAGTCAGGATCACGACCTAGTTTCTCACACCACCACTTATGTTGTGTGTGTTAATTTTATACATGAGTGGCAAAGAAAGTTTAAAGTCTACGCCGAACGACAGATTTTTAAGCAACTTTCCATGGCAATTTTATTTATTTTCACAGAGTTTTTGCCAGAAATCTGCTGAGAGGAAGTCTCCGAAGAAATTATTTTTGGAATTTTTTTTTTTTGAATTTGAGGTGTATGTAGACGAACAATATTTTTTTGTCTTTCAGAGGGCACATATTCTCGGACATACATATGTTTTAGCAGGCCAAAAATTTAAATCCTTTATTTTTTCAAAGTATTCGTCCGAAACTGTAATTTTAAAGGACGATATTGTTCTCGGCTGCGAATAAACAAATTTATGAATTGATAAATTACCTATTTTAGAGCGTATATATTATATTTCGTTTCGTTCGAAATGTAAGGGTTGGGGTTTGAATCGTAGCCTCTCATCTAATAAGCCAACACACTATCTACTAGATTACGGCAACTCCATAAGCTAAACACCACCTTTCGAATTCACTTTTGTTCCCGTATCAGATCACACAATATTGTCTGCTGCAAGGTGGACAAAAGAACTGCATCCACCCATGTTTTATTTTACTTCAAATGAAATATATTTTCTGTCCTACGTCCTACTAATTTAACATTTACAAAAATATTTTGCTAAAAACATTGCAACTTTTAAACAATAGTAGTCGTGGTTAAACTTTAGAGACAGACGTTCATGTAATTTATTTAGTCGGTTGTGCTAACAATTTTCTGTTTTCCCATTCAACTTTATGTTGCAGACATATTTTTTATTTTTTGTTTCTCGTTCTTTTGTTGCCGAAAAACTATTCACTTTTAATCAAATTATCTGTTTGAATTCATTTTTTTTTGTTGTTGTTGGCCAAATTTAAGCATTTGAAAGTGTAGTTTTGAAAATCTAATTACACGTTTAACAGTAATTTCTTGTTTCAATATGTTGGCAAGGGTTTTGAAATTTAGGCAACTGTGTGTGTGGTGGAAGCGGCTGGAAAATATGTATGAAGTACAGCAGCTTTGAATTGTTTTTAGGGCAAGATACAGGGTAGATAAAGCTTAAGATATAGAGCCCCCATTATAAACAAAATTACAAGCGGAAGCACGCTTGCACCGTATTAAACGCTGGCAGTCTTTATTGACATTGAAAGCGTTTTCAACAACGTTTCTGGCCAGCAAATAAACGATCTCACATGGACTCATTCGTAAAGCAAGGATAAACAAATGTTTCCAAACATACATAGAAAATACAATCCTGGCTTGTTATGGACATGTGAACGTCAGGATTTGGTTTAAATCTAGCTTGCTCATCTCAGGTCACTGGTGCTTGATATGCTACATCAACTTCTGTTTAATTTGTACGCTGAGAGTAAATAAAAGAAACCACTCAACACCTTCCATATCAAATTTTTAGGATTTGAGAAGCTTAGAGGGAAGAGCCAGTAGTCTTAGAGGTACTGTGTTGGCTTTTTAGACTTGAGGCTGTGGTTCAAACCTTAGTCTAGACTTCTCGAACAAAGCGAAATAATAAAAAGAGTATTTAATTGGTGGCTTCCTCTCAAAAGTCTTCTGGCAAAAACTGTGAACGTAAAAAAGTGACCCTGAAAAGTTTCTCCAAAATGTGTCGTCCAGAGTCGACTTTAAATTGTACGTCCTGCCAATCTTGAATAAAATTAACAAACACAATATGTGAGATGTTAGGTTGTAATCCTGACTAAAGGGTTGTAATGACCAACTATGTATGTCTGTATGAATATGTAACAGCAAGGACTTGCGGTTTCAACAACATAATATATTTTGGAGATTTGATTGCTTATCTCAAATGATGTGAACTGGCCAGCAAGATCGTGCAATTTGACCCCGTTAGACATTTTCGTCTGGAGGTTCCATAAGTCGTAGGTGTAGGACAATAAGCCACAAACCATAGTGACCCCAAAGTAAACATAATCGATCAAAGTCATACTGATTTATGGTCCAAAGTCATGGGAAATTGTACTTTACTCTTGTGCATCACCCAGGCATGGACACAATTAAGCTCTGATGCAACAGCCTTGAGAGTATTCGAGAAAAAAAGTCCTTCGTAAGATTTTCGGTCCAGAGCGAGTTGGCGATGATTTCTGCATCCGATCCAACAATGAGATGCATGAACTCCTCAACGACATGAACGTTGTGCAGCGTATTGACATTTAGAGACTGCACTGGCTCTACCGGTAATGATTTCCACATTCGATACAACAATGAGCTGTATGAACTCCCCAACGATATGAACGTTGTGCAGCGTAGTAACATCCGGCCATGCCGTTCGAATGGAGGACAATGCTCCGGCGAGACGGGTATTTGATGCGGTGATTTTCGGAAATAGGCGAAGAGAACGACCTTGTTTGCGTTGTAAGGACCTAATCGAGGAAGTCCTGTCATCGATTGGTGTGACCAACTGGCGAAAGCTCACAAGAAGCAGAGACGCCTGGAAGGATATGTTAAGGTTGGCCGAAATCGGTTATACGCATTGTAAATGGCCAATTAAGTAAAGTAAGTAAGTAAACATATAAGTCGCCGTAGTCTAGTAAGTAGCGTGTTGCCTTATTAGACGTAAGGCCACGGTTCAAACCGGTTCGGCGACTTCCTCTCAGCAGATTTCTGGCAAAAACTCTGAGAGTAAATAAAATTGCCATGAAAAGTTTTTCAAAAATCTGTCGTTCGGAGTTGACTGTAAATTGTAGGTCCCGCTACTCATGTATACAATTAACACACACAGCATGAGTGGTGTGAGAAGCTAGGCCGTAATCCTGACTGAACGGTTTTAATGGCCAATTATGTATGTATGTTATGTATGTAAATAATCCTGACGACATCTTCATCTATAGCCTTCGAACTTTTCAGCCTTACTGTTGTGCTTTGCTGCGACCATAAATTCTTTTAAAAGTTCACGTTTCTAATAGGACCCCTTATGATATTTATGTGGTTTTAATAGATAATCCTTGAATTCTTTTCCCATAAAATCCCCTATGATTTAAAGAAAAAAAACGTATTTTTAAGACGAAATAATTATTTTGTTTTGTATTTTATTTCATTTCATAACATTTCTAATTAAAATATTTTCTTAAATAATTGTTTTGTATTAAAAATATGTACATATAAAAAAACAATTGTTTAATGATTAAATAGAAGAGAAGAAAAAAACGAACTCAAACACCTTTTATTCAGAAGAAAAATATTTATTTTTGGATGAAGCACAAACAGAAAACCAAACATTACTTAACCGACATACATACCAAACAAAGTCTACTTCACATAATTATTTATAGACGACGGGCTTACCATTTGAACTTTTTAACACTTTTTAACACATGGTTTTAAAAACGCGACGACTAGCCAGCCACCATCATTAAAGAAGAAAGGAAAGGGGAAAAAAAGAACAGAAAAATTCACAGCCAACATTTTGCTTTGAAATGGAAAAGCAAACAATCAAATTAAAACGTACTAGCTCAACTTAAATGACTACAAAACGAAAAGCAAAAAAGAAGAAAAAAAATACATTTTTTAACTTTTTTTTAACATTTTTCTTTAGCTACACTCGTATAATTATAAAATGGTATTTAAAGTGGTTTTTCATTAGAGTGTAGAAAAATTCTTTTTTTTCTTCTATGTTTTCCTGCCCCAACAAAAATATTCGTAAAGAAGCAGCAGCAAGACACAGGAAAATTACTCGTACAGCAACAATATATAATTTTTCTCACACATTTTCCACTGCATTTTTGTAGAACAACATTTCGTTTTGGTTGGTTTTTTCGTTTTTTGCCCCTCAATTTTTCGTTCTGCAGTTGTGCAGCATTATTATCGCATCTTAGTTGTTCATATGCCACCGTACTATTGTTGCAATGTAATCGTTGTTATCATGAGGCAGATTCATGAATAGTTTTGTTTTTATAATTCTTTGCCCGTACTTTTTATATGGTATTGTATGTTAACAAAACTAATGAAGGCAACTACTTGTCGCTGTCAAAAGGTGGTAAGGGTGTACAGCTCATTACTACATATTCTAGGACTTCAATATCTTTAAATTTCTTTGGCCTCTCATTTGTTTCGACTTACTTACTTACTTAATTGGCCATTAACAACCCGATTAAAGGATTTCGGCGTGCCGCAACACGTCCTTCCAAGCGCCTCTGCTTCTTTCGCTAGTTGGTCACAGCAATCGATGACAGGGCTTCCTCGATTTGGTCCTTTCAACGCAAACAAGGTCGTCCCCTTCGCCGATTATTTCCGCAAATCCCCGCATCAAATACCCGTCTCACCGGAGCATCCTCCTCCATTCGAACGATATGGCCGAACCAGCACAACAGCTGGAAGTTACAACGGATGCGTAAATCGTCGCCAACTCGCACTGGACCGAAGATCTTACGTAGGACTTTTCTCTCGAACACTCTCAAGGCTGTTGCATTAGTGCTTAATAGGGTCCATGCCTCTGCGCCATAAAGAAGCACGGGTAGGATGAGCGTCTTGTAGAGTATTAGTTTTGTCGTACGAGAGAGGTCTCTGCTACTCAATTGCCTATTGAGACCACAGTAGCACCTGTTGGCAAGTGTGATCCCGCGCTTGATCTCCAGACTGACATCCTATCTGGTGGTAACGGCGGAGCCAAGATAAATAAATTCCTTGACTGTATCAAAAGTATAGTTATCGGCCGTAATCTGAGAATCAATACGACGCACGTCTCTACTTGTCGATAACATATACTTTGTTTCAACTTACAGTGGTGGCGTTATAATTAGAAACGATGTTTGGAACAGAGTTCTCTGGAGTAATGAATCTAGGGTTAATTTGCTCAATCTGATGGAAAAACGTATGTAAGACGTCCTCAGGTCCCAGGTACACAGTAAAAACTGTAAAACAAATTAACAAACATACATGTTGCTAAGTCGTTTCTAATTATAAGGCCAGCACTGTACTTATGCTTTAATTCATTTGATTTGAAAATTTTTATGACTTAAGTATTCATGGTTTTGGTAAGTGTTAAGGCCTTTAGGTTATATCGTCTGTACGAGCACCATTGATATCGATAATTATCGTTTGACAACTGAGAATAGCAAACTGTGTTGAACACTTCGCCTTACATGTGAACTTGAAACGTGTTGGGGAGGTGGAAAACGATGAATGCATCTCAATGTCATTGCTAAGCTTTCATAAGCTCGTGTTCTCAATGTAATGTTTCAGGGAAGATATCATCCCAGACATAAGGCATATCAGAGCATGGGATGGGAAGAAGCTAAGAAAGTTTGCACAATATACAGACGTGTCTTAATTGACAAGTACACGTCCTCTAACCTAACCTATCCTACAGACGTAACACAGTAAGTATGGCAAACAGCAAGCCTTGTTGGCTTAAGGATATGTCGATAAGCATGAGGTCTTGAAGCATATACACAAAGCTACTAAAGTGTACATACGGTTAACAAATTTTAGAAATTTTTTAACCTTGGCCCTCTACCCTTCAACCTACCTACCTATGGAGGAACAACTGCAAACACTTGTTAGAATCATCAATTCGTTTTTATTTTTATCCGGTTGTGGGTTCACGCTTCATTCACTTTGCGTAGAGCTTTCACGTGCCGAACGATAAGTCCAACACTTTGCTTTTTCTTGCTGAAGCCTAAGCTATTTCATTTCGCGGTCATCCAAAATTATTTTGTGGTTTTTTTATGTTTGTTGCAGTAACAGCCTCTCTGAGGCTTTCACTTCTAGAACACCTTAATGCCTCACAAGTTCCAAGAATATATTCCTGCGATTTATTCTCGCATCAAAGAATCTACTTGTAGGGGTCGATACAAACCTATTGTGAATGAATATACAGTGCCCTGCCAAATGCCGATTATCCTCATAATACTCTGATGCATGATTCAGTCCTCCTTTTACTACAATTTCATAAAAAAAAGTTTAGAACTCCTCAAACCCAACTGGCTTGAGAACAATGTTGGCCGCTGTTTATCTTTAAGCTGAGTATACCTTTTCATACATATGTATATACATAATTGGTCATTACAACCCTTTAGTCGGGACTACGGCTTAGCTTTTCACACCACTTATATTGATCGTGTTAATTTTTTATACATGAGTGGCGGGACTTACAGTTTAAAGTCGACTCCGAACGACACATTTTTTTTGAAACTTTTCATGGCAATTTTTATTAACTCTCAGATTTTTTGCTAGAAATCTGCTGGGAGGCAGTCGCCGAAGAATTATTTTTCATTCTTTGTTTTGTTGGAGATATCTGACCTGGGGTTTGAACCGTGGCCTCACCCAACTAGACTACGGCGACTATATTACTTCCCTTACGATATATTATTGTATTGGAGTTGTATGTAACAGATCGATGCTTTAGCGTAAGACCTTCTCAAGCATTAAATCAATTCAATTAAATGTGCCGCATGATTCGAATATAAAAAATGCAGACCGTAAGTATCATGCTCAAATTCTCTGGAACATACTGGCTCCAGAGAAATTTGAGTCTCTTCTGGGACTTAAGTTTGGTTTCAAATCTACCTTCCATATATGTTATAATTGTACTGTGTACTCCATTTTATTCTATTATTTTTCACTTAATTTTCTATGAAATACAATAGAGCGCCAATAATTAGATACCCACGTAGTTTGGCTAAAACTCAACCACAAAATGAGACATTTAAGCGAAAATCAACCACACAGATGAAGCGAGCAATACAAAATATTGCCTGAAACTATAAATTCTATTAAATTGCAAATGTTTACACACTCTAAAGTGCAAAACCGTATAAACAGTAAAGATTGCAGAAAAAAAGAAAGACAAAAATTATACACGGGAATATAGTAAACTAAACATAACCCAGCGAAAGTTTTTCGGGGTGCCATTGAAAAGATCGGAAAATAAAAATGTTTAAACGCTTATAACTCTGGACCCATTACACCTATTGAGATAAAAAGGGTGCCGTTGGAAAGATCGGAAATCGTACTTTCGGATCGTGCCAAAATAAAAACGATCAAGTCCAAGGCCAAATCCAGAAAGTCTAGAGTTTAATAGAAATTTTTAAACGCTTATAACTCTCGACCCATCCGACCTATTGAAATGAAAGGCGTGCCGTTGGAAATAACGGATCCTTTTGTTAAACACACTGAGCAAAATCGTACCGCTCAAGTCAAGTTAGATATTCTGTTTTAAAACATTTACTTGGTTTGTTGCTACAGAAAAAAGACCTTCGGGCGAAAAAATCCAACTAAATTAAGCGACATTTATAATCACAATTGCTGCCAAAAATTTACGCAATACGTAATAAAATAGTGTAAGAAAGAGAGAGAGAAAGAACGATACCATACTTCTATAAAATATTAACCCACTTCCCATTTAACCGAAAGGAAAAATGCGAACTTTAAACAGCAGGATGTCTTTATTCGCTTTAAACGCTTTTTTTTCTTATAAATTACAAAAAAAGGAACATTTAATGGCGTACAAAAATTGAACAGACTTTATTTTAGTTTAGGAAAATTTATTTCATTTTTTTTCTTATAAAGTCATACTCGTACATATATAATCAAAGAATTCGTAGCAATTTTTTCAATTTACAATTTACGAGCGTTACTCTGTGGGGAATTTGAAAAAGTTGCTGTACTTTTTTTTCCTTCCTTTTCTTTGGTTTTTTTGTTATATGACAGCATAAAATTGTATGCTGTGTGTAGTATTTTATGGTACAATTTTGTTCGTTCGTTCGGTTTTTTATGGTTATACAATGGCTAAATATTTTATTAATGTACACAAATAGAGACAGAGAATGCCAAAAGCTAAATACGCTGAGAAATTAAAAAATAAAATGATAACAATCAAGCAGTTTTTCAAAAGTTTGGACATCTAAAAATAGCAGGAAATTATTTTATTATATTGACAGGACCTACAGTTTAAAGGCAATTCCAAACGACAGATATTTGTCAAACTTTTCATGGCAATTTTATTTTACTCCCAGAGTTTTTGCCAGAAATCTGCTGAGAGGAAGTCGTTGAAGAAATATTTTTCATATTTCGTTTTGTTGGATAGGTCTGACCGGGTATTTTAATGGAGGGCTCACATCTAGTAAGCCGACACACTATCCACTAGACTACGGCGACTTCATATACATATGACTTGAACATGTTGTAATTTGGGGTTGCAGGTTTAGACGAGATTTACACACTCTGTGAGAAAAATATAAGGTGCTGAATACTATTCTTGTATTCACCATTCAATTCCTATGAATCCACAGCAACAATAACCGAAAATTGTTGGCTTTGGAATTAAGTAACACGCGTAAAAGACCCTTTTCTCACTGTAAGCATTGAATTTATGCTGAATTTTTTTCCATCTAGTTACAGATTTTTCATCACCAGCTCTCCGTTTCTAAATGGAATGGCTCGTTGGACACAACTCACTATTTTGTGACATTTCTACTGGCGACTTTTTGCGATAAGAATCCTAATCGTACGTTAAGGATGTAGTCAATATACTTGTGTGTAGTCCCTGTGTCCAACATGCATGATCATACATATTTATCTTTATTTGTATATGTACCTTTTTACTCTTATGTGCTTATACGTAATATTAAGTAACTATTGGGTAGGTTAGGTGAGGTTGGAGTACGTGACCTGCCCTAGAAGAGATAGAGAGGGTGGATAGTGAAGGAGATAGGGAAAATGGAAAAAGAGAGGAGGGTGGAAAGGGATGATATAAGAAACTGAAGGAAAAGGAAGGACCAACAACACACAAGAGATCGCGAATACAACCTTGATGCCCTAGAACTTCACAACCAGCTCACTCTATTTATGGAGAGGAGGCAGGAAAGAGAGGATATTAGAAACGGATCAGAAACACACAAGAAAGCGCCCTAGAACTTTTCAACCAGCACACTCTATTTACGAATCTGTGCAGACCCCTAATATCGGCTATCGACAAAGAATCCAAGCCTTCGAAGAAGCCCCTGCTTAGGGTCCTCCACCTACTAAGGGCTAGGCAGTTGCAGAGAAGATGTAAGATAGTCTCCAACTCCTTCTCATGGCAACATACCTTGTAATAGTCCAACTGGGATCTGTTCCATATTCTTGTCTATAATAATGTCAATAACTAATCACATACTGGTCTTATTCAAGTCCAGGAGCAGCCCTGTTCTATACATGTTAATAGCAGGCCATAGGCACCAAGATATAAAATCAGCCCTACTTTAGAATAAATATTGCTGTTGCAGCGATCTTTGTCGTGCCTTTGTTCAGTCATTATTAAAGACTTCCTCAGTAATCAGTTAGCTTGTTAGGAAGTATTTCCTGGGTGTCATATATGTTAGATTCCAAAGGAGCCAGAAGAACTCCAATTTGCAGATGTTCAAACGTCACTAGCATTACATTACGCTCATTACAAGATTCTACAGGAGGTGGAAGAAGCTAAACTTGAAGATGACCCATCCTAGCTTCCACGCTGTAATTTCGATGTACAGTTCACTATAATTTCGTGTACAGCCAGCTTGTTTCGTGTCACATTACTAAAGACTTTATCAGTATCCAGTTAAGCAATTGTCACACACGTTAGTGAATGAAGGCGGTATCAAAGGAAGTTCTCTTGGTGTGTGCTTGCTGTCTTTTGCATACAAGAATTCTATCGTATTTCCTGAGATAAATGATTGCCAATGAAACGCCAAAAAAAGATTAAAAACCTAGTGCCTCATTAAATAATGCTTTGTCAGTAGCCTAGCAGGTATCATACACGTTAGTGACTGAATGCGGCCTTAAAGGACCTTCTCTTAGTAAGTGCTTGTGGTCCTTTGGATACAAGAATTCTATCAAAGTTTTTGAGATAAATGGTGGCCAATGAAACGCCAAAACATGATCAAAAACTAAATGCCACATTACTGAAGGCTTTGTCAGTATCCAGTTAGTTACACGTTAGTGAATGAAGGCGGCCTTAAAATACTTCCTCTCAGTGAGAGCTTGTTAACCTTTGTATACAAGATTTCTATCGAAGTTCCTAAGGTAAATGATTGCCAGTGTAATGCCAAAACAAAATGTTTAAAGTTGCCGGGTGTTTAAAAAAGCGTTTTTTACGTTTTAAAAAAAACACTTCATTGCAACACTGTCTTGCCTTTACTTTTAATAGACGCCAAAGGAGAAAAAATTGCAACCCTTTGCAAAAAAAAAATAACAGGATAATGAAAATAATCGCAAATTATAACTGAAACCACTATGAAAAGGACTATTAACAGACCGACAAAACAACAGACAAAAAATTAAAAAGAATTCTGGAATCCGAAAATCACAACAATTATTATTATTAATAACACATACACATACATATACATATGCATAGAAAATATTTTCCATGAGCATGAGTTCATAATAACTGGGGTGTTTTGTGTTGCATTTCCTTTCGTATTAAAAACTCCTTAACCCCGATGTCTTTGTTTTGCGTTTCGCCAAAAAAAAGAGGAGGAAAAGGTACATTTATTTGCAAGTAACTGTAAACGTATATGAGTTTTAGCACCCTTTTATACCTTTTTTGTTTTTCTTTTTGTTTTTCTTTTCAATTTTTTGTGGGGTTTTTTTTTGAAAAGTGCAAGAGCGGTTTAAGGCCTGCTTACATTACCACGGTGCCACCTTTTTCCCTTTACCTTATATTTTTCCATTATTAAACGGTGGCATACATACATACATAGACTATAGTCGCGGAAAAATATTTTCGTTGTTATAGAAACAATACCGTTTTGGTTTCGTTATGCTTGGCTATGGTTGGGTATGTCAAAATAATCTGACAGCTTAATTATAAACGTTTGCCAAAATGAAAAGTATATTATAGTGTCTCTCTTATTCACAGCTATTTTTTTTATTGTTGTTGTTGTTTTTTTCTGTATTGTATTGTTTTGTTTTTAAGTTTTATTTTTATTTTACTTCAGCTACCATTTATAGTGTAACAGAGGTGTGTTAGAACTTGTCATACAGTTGGTTGCAACCATAAATTGTTGCACTTCATAAATTATTGGTTTGTAACCAATATTTGTTGTATAAATTTATAACAACAACTAGGATCTGGAATTTTATTAGTAAAGAACACAAACCTATTGGTTATATTCACTTATGCACCCATCGTTCACAAAGAAAAAATATTTGAATATTGAGTGTGGAGTTTAAAAAAATGTTGGAGTTGCAACAGATAAAGCATATTTAACAAGGAAATCATAATTCATGTAAAGTTTTGCTTCCCTTCAACATCTTGAAGTCACCGTAGTCTAGCAGGTAGTGTGTTGGTTTATTAGACGTAAAGCCAGGGTTCGATCCCCAGGCCAGACATCAAAACAAAATACAAAAAGTATTTCTTCGTCGACTTCCTCTCAGCAGATTTCTGGCAAAAACTCTGGAAGTAAAAAAATTGCCATGAAAAAGTTTCTCAAAAAAATCTGTCGTTCGGAGTCGACTTTAAATTGTAGCTCCCACCACTCATGTATAAAATTAACACACACAGCATAAGTGGTGTGAAAACCTAGGACGTTGTACAATGGCTCAATTCGACCTCCGGGTACTGTACTTGTCTTAATTGACAAGTGCACGTCCTCTATCCTAAACTATCATCTTGAAAGAAAGTGCTAATAAAGTATGGAGTCTTTAAGGTACTTGCAGGTGAATAAATCTTGAATGACATTGCACCACAGCTTCCAACTGTAGATTGCAACAACTGTGAACAGTTAAAACATCCTACGCTAGTGTCATTCGATTGCCTTTATAAAGTAACTATATCGACTAGGGCTGTCAGTAGGAAAACCTTAAGGACAAGAATAGATGCAGTATTTTGGAGATCTGCCCTTTGCCTTTCGCATATCGTCTAGATTGCCTATGTAAAGCCCCTATATCGACTAGGACTATCAGTACGAAAACCTTTATCAAATGCAGCCTTTTTGAGATCTGCCCTGATGGGACATTAGCCTTCGCCTATCATCTAGATTGCCTATGTAAAGCCCCTATATTGGAATAGATGCAGCCTTTTGGAGGTCTGCCCTAATAGGACTTTTGTCTTCCGCATATCGTCTAGATTGCCTATGTAAAGCCCCTTCATTGACTAGGGCTATCAGTAGGAAAAACTTAAGGACAGGAATAGATGCAGCCTTTTGGAGATCTGCCCTAATGGGACGTTCGTCTTCCGAATATCGTCTAGATTGCCTATATAAAGCCCCTACATTGACTAGGGCTATCAGTGGGAAAACATTAAAGGCAGGAATAGATGCAGCCTTTTTGAGATCTGCACTAATGGGACCTTTGGCTTTCGCATATCGTCTAGATTGCGTATGTAAATCCCCTATATCGACTAGGACTATCAGTAGGAAAATCTTTATCAGATGCAGCCTTTTTGAGATCTGCCCTGATGGGACATATGCCTTCGCATATCATCTAGGTTGCCTATGTAAAGCCTCTATATCGTAATAGATTCAATCTTTTTGTGATCTGCCCTAATAGGACCTTTGCCTTCCGCATATCGTCTAGATTGCCTATGTAAAGCCCCTAAGTTGACCAGGGCTATCAGTAGGAAAACCATAAGGACAGGAATAGATACATCCTTTAGATCTGTCCCATTGCAATGTTTGCCTCAGCACAACCTCTACAGAGGCAGCTTTAATAACTCCGGAAATGATGCTCCTATAGACAGTAATCGATTTAAAGGAGATGAATCATATTATAAAAAAAACCTGGCTAGTGCCCTCCAGTTATATTAAAGCCAACGCTGTGAATAGGTAGCAGCACGGCTGGACCACTGCCCAAAAGGGCCTACGAACGATCTGAACTCAAGCTGACATTAACTTTATGGGTTGAAAGGAAGCAAAGGAAAAGAACTTTC
The DNA here is from genome assembly GCA_936449025.2 of Sarcophaga subvicina. Classification (NCBI taxonomy): domain Eukaryota; kingdom Metazoa; phylum Arthropoda; class Insecta; order Diptera; family Sarcophagidae; genus Sarcophaga; species Sarcophaga subvicina. The sequence goes on along the minus strand of OW388083.2, from coordinate 14,444,537 downwards.
ATCTTGCACAGTTCAGAATTACATACATATGTACATAACATCATTGGTCTTTATAACCCTGCAGTCAGGATTACAACCTAGCTTCTCACACCACTTGTGAGTTATGTGTGTTAATTTTACACATCAGTGACGGAACTTACAGTTTAAATTCGATTCCGCAGGACATTCCCTCGAATGTTTTCTGTGAGAAATAGTCGGAAACTATCTTTTACCTCAAGTACCAGTATTGCCCTGTTCTTGTACGAAAAGGTGGAGATTCTTAATCTCTCTTTCAGCAGTAACAAGCTTCATTTTGAAGTCATGTTAGGTTTCTATAGAGAATGTTTAAACCCAGGGATGGATGAGATCTTGTTCTTCAAGGTGCTATCGGAAGTAGTGAGTATAAAAGCCGGCATAATATTATCCACTTAGCTTAACTGAAATTCGTCTTTAACAATAATTGTGTGGCGCAATTTAACTTGTTTATTTATTTGTTGTGTTTGTTTTTTTTTTTGGTTTTGTAAATGAACATTTAAAATACCATACATTGTGTACATACATACATATATGTATACAGACTTACATAGCATTCTTCTATACCGTATAACGTACGTAAATGCATAATTTAGTTTGAAATTATGGTTTCATTACAATTTAATAACAATATTCATGCATTACAATACAATTTTTCATTCATACATATATTCATTCATATATTCATAGAGACTGTAATGCGAGTACATTTCGTTTACTGTGTGGCGCGAATGCGAATTCAAATGCAAATGCAAATGCCAATGCTTTTAATTGAAATTCAACTTGAAATAATTTAAAATCCAATTAAAATCTTTTATTTCATTATTTATTTTTGTTTTGTTTTGATTTTATTAAAATTTATATTGTTGCTGCCAATTGTTTGCAGTTTAGCATGAAGACAAGTTTAAATGAAATTTTTATCAGGATTTTAAAGGATTTCTGGGAATGTTTTTTTAATAATTTTTTTTTTTATATACTTTTGCCAAGAAGTAAGAGAGAGGGGAAGGATTTTAGGAGGCGATGAAGATTATTAAACCATCACCAAAGTCTCTGTATGAGACAAACCGCTTACACCAAGAGTTATGAAACTGATATGGTCTTAACAAAGTCCCCTGAAATAAAACTTCAGGCAAATTTAATAAGCAAATGATTTTCCTTAAATTACCGCTAAAGATGAAAATAATGATCAGAGGGACTTATTTGCAATATTCAGAAAACTCACGAATAATAAACTCAATAAGCGTGTCCTTATTAAGGCCCCCTGCCTGCAAATATCAGTGGAACAGGAGCAGATAGATACCCTTCTGGTGTGTCTCAATGTGTTTCTACAGTCGATGCGATGATGATGATCTCTGCGGAAATTACAAAGGCATTTGGAATAACGAAACTAGAGGACACAGACATACATATATAATTGATCATTAACACCTTCAGTCAAGCTTACAACCTAGCTTCCAACACCACTTATTTTATATGTCTTAATCTTATATATGAGTGGCGGCACCCACAGTTTAATGTTGACTCCGAATGGCAGATATTTTGAGAAACTTTTCATAGCCATTTTTATTCATTCTCCGAGTTTTTGCTATAAATCTGCTGGGAGAAAATCGCCGAAAGAAATATTTTTTTAATATTTCGTTTCGGTCGTGATGTATTATTACCGCGGCCTCAAGTCTAACACACTACCTACTAAATTTCGGCGACTTCAACGGAATTAGAGGAAGAATAGAAATACAAAATTCGGAATCCTTTAAAAAACCTTAGGGCGTCTTACAAAGCGTACGAAGGCTGTGCCCAGTTCAACTCTGGCTTAATTTATAGAAAATATGATGTATCGATGTAGTCGCCGTAGTCTAGCAGGTAGTGTGTCGGCTTATTAGACGTAAGGCCACGGTTCAAATACAAGGTCAGACATGCAATCGAAAATATGAAAAAGTATTTCTTCGACGACTTCCTCTCAGCAGATTTCAGACGCAAAAACTCTGCGAGTAAATAAAATTGCCATGAAAAAGTTTCTCAAAAATCTGTCATTCGGAGTCGACTTTAAACTGTAGGTCCCACCACCCACTCATGTATAAAATTAACACACACAGCATAAGTGGTGTAAAAAACTAGGACGTTGTACAATGGGTCAATTCGACCTCCGGGTACTGTACTTGTCTTAATTGACAAGTACACGTCCTCTAACCTAACCTAACTCCAATAAGCATGTCCTTATTAAGGACAGGGGACTCTACAGTCGATGAGATGATAGCGGTCTTTGCGGAATATAACGGGTGATTTTTTTAGCTATTATCAGCTTACACACGTTTCGTGTTTTGTTTCACTATTAAACATCTTCAGTTTGGTGTATAATTTAACTATGAGTCGTCTTACAAACGAACAACGCTTGCAAATCATTGAATTTTATTATCAAAATGCGTGCTCTGTTAAGAAAGTTCATCGCGCGCTTCTTCCATTTTATGGTCAATTTAATCGACCCACTAAAGCGGCTACTCTGGCTATTGTGACTAAATTTCGCACCAAATTTACATTGTTGGACATTAAACCACCAACACGCTTACGTAGAGTGCGAACTGAAGAAAATATCGCAGCAGTATCGGCCATTGTTAATGATGACCATCAATTATCGATTCGTCGCCGTTCGCAGCAATTGGGCCTCTGTTACTCAACAACGTGGGAAGGATTTAGGTGTGAAGCCTTTCAAAATACAGCTGGTGCAAGAATTGAAGCCGAACGACCTACCGATGAAGCTCTTTTTTGGCTCAATGGATACGTAAATAAGCAGAATTGTCGATTTTGGAGTGAAGATCAAAAAGAAGCATTGCAAAAGCAACCACAAGTCACAGTTTGGTGCGGTTTATGGGCTGATGGCATCACTGGACCGTACTTCTACAAAGATGCTGCGAATCGTAGCGTAACTGTGAATGGTGAGCGCTAACGTGAGATGATATTCAACTTTTACGCCCGAAATGCAAGAGCTTGACTTGCATGAGATGTGGTTTCAACAAGACGGTGCCATATGCCACACAGCACGCGTAACAATGGACTTATTGAGAGTCGAGTTCGGTGAACATTTTATTTCACGGTCGGGACCGGTCAGTTGGCCGCCTAGATCATGCGATTTAACACCTTTAGACTATTTTTTGTGGGGCTATGTTAAAGCTCATGCCTATACAGACAAGCCCGCTTCAATTGACGCATTGGAAGACAACATTGAAGCATTTATTCGTGAGTTATCGGCCGAAATGTTGAAAAGTGTATGCTAAAATTGGATGGACCATTTGAGATTTCATGCATTTTTCAGAATTTTGTGTTTTTTTTTCTAAAAAATTTTCCTATAGCTCTTAAAAAATCACCCTTATATTTAGTCTAAGAAGAGCTTCTAATAATTCATATCGCATGTTATTTCGTATTTTTGTTTTGATAAGATTCATTATTGAAACAACGCGTTCAACGCAAGCGTTACTTGTTGGTACACAAAGTATATTTAAAACTAGTTCAGCAAGTTCCTTGAATAGTTTATAACCTGCAGAATCTTTGTAGCAATAAACACTACTCCAAACATACATTTAAATTTTGTCCAGACTCTTCTCTAAAACAATCGTTCCATTTTACAAATGACATTTTTCTCCATTGTTTTTCATATACAAAATCTAGTAAGTCTATTGGAATATTTGCCTTTAATATAGAATTTAATATTTTAGTAATAGAACATAAGGATAAGGAGAAAAATTCTTTGTATGTTTTAAAAAACATCATTTTTGTAGGAAAACATAGACTTGCAGGAGTAAAAATTCTATCACTTAAATATTTTTTATTATTATGCATTATATGTAAAAAATATCTATAGTTGTTATCCTTAAAAAATCCTTAGATCCCCAAACTGAAATTTTCATCCCCATTGGCTAAAAAAAATCCCCTATTTGGGGATAAATCCCCTAATCTGGCAGCAGTGCACTCACTTAACAGACAGTAATTGCAATTTGAAAAGAGAGAGAGCCATGAGAGAATCATAAAAATAAACAAATCAATGCAATTATAATTGCATACGTCATTAAAAGAAGTATTGGTGAACTTGTTTCTCCAATTTTAAGAAAACACAAGAACAACAACAACAAATGCTTTACACAAATTTTTTTTGAGTTGTTCTTTGTTATTGTACGTAGTAACTGTTATTAATATGTAAAAGACACACACAAAATTTACCACAGTTTATTTATAGAGTTTAACTTGCGTTCGTAGTTAGAGTGGCGACAATAATAATTAATTGTCGGGAAATAATAAAAATTCTTTTAAATGTTTATAAAATAATTTAAATAAAACAAGTGAAAAGTATAAAGCATGTGTGTGTTAAGTGTGAGTGGTAAATTATATAAAAATAGGCAATTATATTAAAAATTTTATTTCATAAAATAAATACCATAAATGCATAAGGGTAGCATACATACATAAGTGTAAATGCTTGCGTTTGTTTATATGATAAAAAAGTGTTATAGAATGTGTGCTTAAGCCTTAAGGAGAAAGTTGTTCATCAAAGCAGAAGGAGAAGAGAAAACAGGTAAAACAATAACTAAACTTAAATACATACCATTATAACTGTAACGTTTTGAATAACCAGTGCTATTTTTATATGTAAGTTCTACAAAATGTCAATTTTTTAAAACAACAACAATCAAAATATTTTAACCCCCTTAAGCTCTCTATTTTTAAATATATTTTGATTTTAATTTCTCTCATTCATAAACTCTTTCGCTCTCGCTCTTACTCTCTCACTATTGCCATTTGCCTATGTACTCTCTGGGTTTATTGATGTCTGTTTTGTTCTACGCATCGTTATTAATAGTAATTAACTGCGTAAAGGGTTTCTCTATCATAATCATGTTGTCAGATCGTAATAATGATGATTAGGTGTTGCTGATGGGTTTTTTTTATTTTCTTTTTTTGTTTTCTTTTTCAAAACAATGCCTATTTACTCGTATTGCCTGTGTTGAATGAGTATGCCTATTTTGTTTAGCAACATTTTCTATTGCTGACGAATTTAATTGAAAAAATTAAAAATATTTTTATTTTTTTAAATTTAATTTTTTTTTATTTATAAATACAAACGTAAATAAATTTGCAAAGCGTTTGAAAGTGTTTTTTAAAAAAATCTTATAAATCAGGTTCTAATTAGAAAAAGAAAAAAAATTAAAAAAAATATTTGAAACGTTTTCCAATTCCTTATAATTTTTATTTTTATGTCGTAGGATTGGCAATGGGAGTTTCACAGCCGTGTACATATATCGGTAGCGACTATTTATATGTATGTATGTACATACACATAGCCACAAAAGTATACATACGGCTAACAAATTTCAGAAATTTTTTAACCAATCCGTTTTTTTTAATATTTATAATTGTCTGACATCTTTTTTCGATTTTATGACGGTCTTTTGCCTTGGTTCAGAAATTTGTGAAATTTGAAAATCGGATGCATACCTTTGTGGGCCTGTGCAGGGCCACAATTCAGTTCAATTTCAAAAAATTTTTAACCAATGCAAGAGACCGTCTTAACATCAAGGAAACTATAAAGATTTTCAACGAAAACCGATTAGTTAAAAAATTTCGGCAATTTTTTAACCGTACGTATAATTTAGTAACTGTGTCTGTAGGGGGAATGAATAAGAAAATCTCTGTGAGTAAATAAAATTGCCATGAAAAGTTTCTCAAAAATTTGTCATTCGGAGTCGATTTTAAACTGTAGGTCCCGCCACTTATATATACAATTAACACACAACATAAGTGGTGTGAGAAGCTAGGTCGTAATGACAAATTATGTATGTATGTATGTATCAGGGCAATCAGCACACCTTAGAGCTTGCTAGGAGGGCCGTCAACACTTTTTAAGGAATGGGAAGCGTAGTTTGAAGGAAAAAGTTTGGTTCTAAGGGAGCCTATTCTTGCGTTTTATCATTTTCGTTTAGAGGTGTTATTGTAATACGATCATATGGTCTGTTATATGTTGATGATTCAGACTTCAATCTGAAGAAATTTTCTTTGAGTGAAAAGGACGGTTACTAGCCGCAGGCTGCTCTTAATAAATTTGATGCATGTCTCAAATCTCTTTACATTGTAATTACATAATTTTAAATTCTCCGAATATACTCCTCCAACAAAAAAGTTTCAGCACCATTAGCATCGTAGAAGTTGCCCTTATCTTAGCTCATTTGCTGCCTAATTTGTCAGAGCGAAATAATAGACGATCGTCACAAGGACTATGGTCGCAAGTAGGCAATGAAAGTTTCCTACATATTGTGCCAAATGATTCGAAATTTTAGAAGAACAGGAGTTTGAACCACAGCCTATAGTCTAACCTAAAAAGAAGATCTCTACGGAATTGGCAACGAAGATGGTTGTTTGTTTGTCGCCCTAACAATTTATTCTAGATATTGAGACACCGAAGAAGAAATAAGTTTAGGTGAACACTGATAGCTGTGCGAAAGAAGAGGAGATTTCCAAACCTATAGTAATCAGCCAAGAATAACAATGTTTGATCGCTGAATGGGCTCTGCAGCAGTTGCCAAACTATATGAGATCCAAGTCACAGGCGAACAGGCCATGAACCGCAGCGGTCCTCACAGGTCCACCTTCAGTTTGATTTTTGTGGAAAATTTTATAAAAAAAAGTGGACATTTCTGATGGGCTTCAACCAGAGAAGCCGTAGAGAACATTTAAACGATGTTATAGGGGTAGAACGCTTACCATTCAGTTGACAAAATCAGAGTCAAGTAGGTTTCTATGAGAGATATTGCCTTTTGCTTCGTTTGGAGAAGTAATTTTTTAGGGTATCAATCGAAACTTGACTGTACTGCCTATTTTAACTACTGTTCATTGCAATGAAGGAGTTTATCTTAGAACTCCCATTGTTTTTATTTGTATCACAATGATACAACAATCTTTTAATAGGATTTTGAAAGAATTTTTACCTTTCATACGCGCATAGTCATTAAGGACGTTATTAATTAATTCTTATACATTACAACTTACAAAATTCTAAAGGACAAAATAAGAAAAATGAAAAACCGATTTTAAAGTCCTTTCCATGCATTTTCCATTCAAACGCTTTTATCAAATTTCAAAATTCCATTTGAATGCGTCCAATTGGTCATTAATCTTTGATGGATTGATTATTTTCATGCACAATGGCCAAGCATCATTAACAGAAAATCCCTTCAAATTTCCGCTTCACTTAGTTTGCGGCATACCTTTGATTTCTTCTTCTTCTTTTTCTTTTAAAACTTTGCATGAGAAACTAAATCAAGTTTTTCCCTGGCCAGCAGGACATCATCATCTTAAGCTTAGTGAAACGTTAAAAATTTAAGAAAACTTAAGTAAAAAAAATTCATAAAAGAAATCCTTAATTTTCAAAATGCAAGTGCTTGTGAATAAGTATGATTCTCGTGTAATTCAAGCAGAAGTTAAAGAAAATTATTAAAAAAAAAAAAACCAAAAAAGCCGAAATGAAGAAGAGAGAAATCAAAAGTACGTACTTATTGGCTTTTATGGCAACTTTAACTGATTTTTGTTGAATTTTTTCCTTTTTTTCCCCTCTTTTTCTCATTTATAAATGAAGAACCACAATGACATCAGCTTCAGACAAATAAACCAAAAAAATAAGTCAAGGAAAGGACAAAAAAAAAGGATACCACCAGCCTCATTCAACGAAGAAGAAAGTATTAAAAAAAAGCCGTAGCAAGGACTTTAAATGTTTTCGGGTGTTTTTTTTTCGTACATACTTTATACGTTGTTTGTTTGTGCTGTGGAAATAATACTCATTAATGATGCAACCAGGCATAAATGTTCCAAATGAAAATTATAAAAAAAAACAACAACAACAACAAAAACAACAAAAATAATAATGAATAAAAGATAAAAGAAGAGAAATGAAGATGTTGGCAAAGAAGTAGGCTACGAATATAAACAAAAATATGAACAGATTTAATGAAACTCATGTAGGCTACAGCCAAAGTTTTCGAAAATTCTAGAATCTGCACGAAGAGTACAACGTATATCAACCCAATCAAACCACAATTAATGGTATTCACAAGGAAATAAAAAGTTCCTCAGTTTGCTATGCCATAGGGGCATTACAATCCAATCGCCTCGCTTAATTTGAATATTGTTCACTCGTTTTATGAGCACTCTCAATCTGGTTGTCAGCAGGAAGATACGTGTAATATTGCTAGACCCTGCTGGACACATATGGACAAGAAGAGGATTGACCCACTCCTGTCCTTAAATCACATTATCATTCATCGCACAATAACGATTTTTACGGGCCACTGTCCTGCATGCAATATAGTCAGACTCTATTGGACAAGTATATCCTTAATCGCATGGCCATCCATAACAAAATTACGATTCTTACGTGCCGTTTTCCTTTTGGTAGGCATGCCGAAAGTGTAGGCATTCTAACTAATAACTTTTGTAGGCGCTGTGTGTCTGACTGACTGACTGTCTTTCACCTCATGCCTCTGCACCCTGCTCTTGTCTTAAAAAGACGGAGATTCCTACCTGTCATCTTCTGACATCGTTAACTGAGCACTCGAATATAAAGACGGCTGCAATTTATTTTGTACTCAAGTTAGTTTATTCTAGGGAATGGTAGACCTGTGGGTAGAATTAATTCTGGTATCATAATAAGCCTAAATGCTGGCCTAAGTGGGGCCTTTTTTTCGGGGGGTCCGTCACATAACCTATCCAGCTCTCACTCCATCCAATAGCTTCAAAAATTAATTCACAATCCCGAACCGCTAAAGCGTTGAATGCTCTTTTGCTGTAGAGAGAGCCATACACCTAAACTGGGGTATGAACCCTAAAAATTTACACTGAAATTTTATGAAAACCGCTTTAGGGGCATGGTCAGGATGGTATGTACGAGAATAACAAGTGTTATTAGAAGTCCTTCTTCTAAGGATTTAACATAGACAAAATGGCTGTTAACTTGATAATGAGACTAAGCGCTACAAAAGCGTAGAAGCTTAAACCTATTGACTGCACAATATTTAAAGTTGCTTTTAATCTTGATTTTACAACAAAGATCCTTTTATTGGGTCCTTTAAAAAGCGGTTCTATTTAAAATGAAATAAGTGGTATATAAGGTCGTACAAATATCCGCCATGGCTTCTCTGGATAGAGCGCATCCAAGTTGTCTAATTTTTCATGGCTCTATCACTTAAATCATGCTGAATTTCAACGTTGGCAATTGGTTGTAATGTTAATGGTTTTTGACGCCACAACAAAGAGTCTAAAGGGGTCAAGTCACGCGATTATTTTTGTCGCGTGAGATGACCATGAATTTAAATACATCGTACAGAATATCCAAAATGTCATGAGCAATGTGGCAAGTAGCCCTATCACATGTCGTTGGTAGCTATATAATCCATTTCAGGCTTGAATAAGTTGAAAATTGTCGGCTTATAGTCCTCGCCAAGGACAGCGATGACCTGGCCAACATCGTTCTCAAAGAAGTATGAAGCGATACCGCCGCAAACTCTAAATCCATATCAAACATTGACTTTTTCAGAATGCATTAGGCGTTACGGGATCTTATGTAGACTTGTATCGTTCCAAACTGCTAATTGCCCCAGAGCCCATCCACCGAATACTCTTTGTTCTCAATGGTCGTTTACCTTCAGTTCCTGGGTGAGCTGAATTTTGTACGCTTGTGGACCCAAGTCACGACACAAAATTCTCCAAGTTGTGGCCTCTTCTTGTGAGCAAATTCCTGTGAGCGTTGCGATATCCTTGGCTCTGATTCTCCAGCACACTCTCACGGACAGCGTGACATGTTTACATCAAATCGTGTGTTTTGATCTTATATTGAACCTATCGACTTGAATTTATCGGCCACATTGTGAATAGTTTGTTCTCTCGTTAGAATAATTATGGAGATCGTAAAATGGGTGAAGGAAGCGGTGTATTTCCCGAGTGAAACACCCTTTAAGATAAAACAATTTTATTATATGCTAGTATTTTGAATGCTATAGCCGACCATTGTACTATGGCAAAACAGACTGAATAAATTACAGTTACTTTGAGAGATGAAGTCGTCGCAGTCTAGTGGCTAGTGTGTTGGTTTATTAAACGTAAGTCCGTGGTCCAAACTGCAACTTAGACATCTCGAACAAAATCTCTGAGAGTAAATAAAATTGCTACGAAGAGTTTCTAGAAAATCTTTCGTTGGGAGACACCTTTAAACTGTAGATATCGCCACTCAGGGGTAAAATTAATACACACAACGTGGATGTTGTGAGAAGCTACGTTAAAATCAGGACTAAAAGTTTTACTCATCATTTTATAGAGATTTTCGTGGCTCTTAGTGTTAAGAATTTAGGTCCATGACTTCTCGAAGTCATTTAACTTATTATGGCGACATTTGATTGTAGTGCGCAAAAGATGAAAAATAAAAAGAGTAACAAATACGCTGTAAATTTGACAAAAGCAAAAAGGAAAAACAAAATAAATTCGACTTTAATGGTCAACAAACTGTGGCAACCCAAAGTTATTTTTGTCCTTTTTTGCTGTTGGTTAACTGAATGCTGAATATCATGTCTTTTAAAGGATTTTAATGATGATGTTGGCGTTGTTGTTGATTTCTATGCAAATATGACAACAAATTAAATATTTTTTTTAAATACATTGCTTTTGTTTTTTAAGTATAAAATTTTATATGAAGAAACAAAAAAGAAAAGAAACGAATTATTCTGTGCGTTTGTTTATTTATTTAAGTAGACGTGACTGTGTTTCTGTTTAAATTTATAAATTATTTATGAAAGATTCTTAAGAAAAGAAAGAAACTTTTGTGGAAGGGACGAACAGAGGGTAAAAAGCAAAGTAAATATTATTTTCTTCAATGATTGTCCTTTTTATTTTGTTGGGTCTATTAATTTTTAATTGTAATGCGGGCATAAGACATAAAACGGGAATAAATAGCATTTCAAAGTTTATAATTCTCAACCTTCGAATGTACGAGACAGAGGGTTGTGTTTGTAATGTCTTAGTAACGTATACGAATCATTTCAGAAAAGAACAATTCAGCGTTTTTCATACTCCACAATAATTAGATGTCAACCAAGCATAATAAAGTGTAGAATTGAAATCATTCAATAGCATTACATATATAATTGCTCATTACAACTCTTCAGTAAGGATTACGAACTAGTTTCTCACACCACTTATGTTGTGTGCGTTTATTTTATACATGAGTGGCGGGACCTACAGTTTAAAGCCGACTCCGAACGACAGATTTTTGAAAAACTTTCCATGGCAATTTTTATTTTCTTTCAGACTTTTTGCCAGAAATCTGTTGAGAAAAAGTCACAGAAGAAATATTTTTCATATTTCGTTTTGATGTCTCCCCACGTCTCGAACCCTGGCTTTGCGTCTAATAAGCCAACACGCTACCTACTAGACTACGGCGACTTCAATATCATTACACTTCCACTTAATAAAAATCATTTTTCTTTCATCAATTACAAACGTTCAGTAGTAAGTATGTTTTACAGTAAATACTCATCTGCCATAGGCCATTTCTCTTTGAGTAAATGAGTCTTCCTATACTATCACAGAAACTTCCAACTTGTCTTCTTGTGCTGAATACAGTAAATCATATTTCAGTTATTGTATGTGTAAGCTTTAGTGACAACAAACCACAATTTCTAAAGCCTATATTAAGTTATGTAAGGTTAGCAGGCAGTTTGCTGTTCACAGGCAACTTCACTCGCCGGCCTATATGGCTCATTGTATTCTGAAGCCTAAAGTTCTGCAAATTGTCTAGCTGTACTGTACTCTTATATTCCCGCTACTGCACTAGTTCTCAAAGGGTTCATGAGTCTTCTATCAATGTGAGGCCTTATTGCCGATGTAGGAACTTATGTGGAGCCTTAACTTACCTTCTTAACTGACCTTCTACTATCTCCAGCTTTCATAGTATCGCATTGAAATATGAATTCTTAACGGAGCGTAGGCACGGCAAATCCAATCGCCAGGAACGGAAATTCCAAGTCATCGACGGTGGACATAATCGCAACCGTGGGGTAAAATCGATTCGAGAAAGTTGATCTTTGTAAGTTTCATTAGTGTTCTATTTCAAAGTTTAAATTAAAAATTAATTAATTTGAACGCTAGTTTCTTAAAAACGAATAAGAAAAGACATTTTGTCCGTTGTCCGCATAAAATTCTCATCAAATTTGTGGAAAGTACACCCCTTAGTTAGTCTACAGCTTCCTTGACAGTAAGAATTAACACCAGTTAAACACTGCAATAATCCAAAACCAACACCAGCATATTTTCTTCTATGAGAGAAAACGTCCAGGGCCTTAGCAGCTTACTAAGGGCAGTATCAGTAGCTACTAACCTGCGACAACAGATAAAACACGATCACAAGACCTCAGTCCCCAATTGACATCTCCTCCACATGAGATGACCATGCCCTAAAATCGTTTGTGTAGAGCTGTGTGGTCATACAATTTGAGCAAAAGAAGTTGAAAATCCTACATGCCTACCTACAGAGCTCGAAATGCATTGGATGGTCTTAGATCTCAAATTCAACAATTTTGTTTCATTACGTAACCCATTCCTCCAGAAATGGTACTCAACATTGAACATCATTTTTCCATTAGCTGCTCTAAAGCGCATTCAGCGAACACACGTCGTTGTGTATCATCGTTTGTCTTCAGATTCTAAGTCTGCTCAATTTTGTACAAATGCAGGACCAAATCATGACGCAAAATTTGCAAAGATATTGTTTGTTTATTGACAAGACGTGTCTATCGTGAATTGATTTAGAATCAATGTTGTCACAGAACTATCGGACCGGCTGAGATATGTTGGAAGTTATAATTTTGTGAGGGAATAGCTACGATTGCTGTTATAATTAAGGGCCGCCGTAGTCTAGTAGGTTGGCTTATTTGACTTGAGACCACGGTTCAAACCCCAGATCAGACATATCCAACAAAAGGAAATATGAAAAAGTATTTCTTCGGCGACTTATTTTCACCAGATTTCTGGAAAAAACTCAAAAATTTGTCCTTCGTCGCGTCGCCTTTAAACAGTAGGTCCCCTCATTCATGTATAAAATTAACACACATAAGTGGTAGCAGAAACTGGGTCGTAATCCTGACTGATGGATTGGGATGTGCAATCATGTATGTATTGTTTGCGAAAAAACAAGCTCTTGTGAGCGAGACGAAATTGACTGACTCGGGCTCTTCTAAACACTCTTACGGACAGCGGCGTTGATATCACATCTTGCGTTTCATCGCCTTACGGATGTTGGTTGATTATTTATTGAACTTATAGACCTGACTTTATTCCTTCGGTAGGATGATTGTGAAATGTGCAAAGTACACGGTACGTTGCCCGAACTGAACACCCGCTTTTATGAAACAATTTTATTATATAAACATTTGTTCAATCTGCATTTATTGAAGAAACTAAGGCAACTAATTTGACAGGTTGAGCTTCAGCAAGATGGTTATTATCAACTATCAAACTGAGAAAGTTACTGTTTGAAGACATAAAGGCTCTGCTATATGCATTCTATCAAAATTAAGAATATCATTCTCTTTATTCTACAATATTTTGAAGATTGAATCCTAGCTACCTATCTGTCGGCTGTAAAATAGGGGGTTCTTAAATTAAATCTTGCATCTTTTTCTTGTTGTATGTGCTTCAATTCCATTCACTTTAATGGCATTTGAAAAATTTTAATGTGTGCACCAAAATTAAATGCTACTCTTTCACTCAAACTACCAAACAAAAACAAAAAACAATTAAGGGTTGGCATTTGATAAACGAGCAATAAAAAAATCACAAAAATCTTATCAGCAATCTAAGCAAAAAAAAAAATTGAGAAAAATTGCAGCAGCAAGATAACGACAAGCCAATTAAAGAAAATTTTCTAAACTAAATATCCTTTTATTTAAGGATTTAACAACTGTAATGAGGAAAAACTATAAAGCCAGGCTAAAGAGGCAAAGAGGAAAGAATAAAAAAACTAACTCAAATCAAATGAAATAAAATCTTATCTTGTTATGACACACCACCAAACAGTTGTTCAAATTTTGGGTAAAACAGCAGCAGTTTAGAAAAGCCAACTAAATAGTTGATTGGTTCCCTGGATGGTTGGTTGCTTGGCTGGTTGTTCGTACAGTTGCCGTTTGGCACTTGATAGAGACACATACGTACGAGTAAAACACTGCTTTAGAAATTACGAGAGGACATACCAAACACACGACATTTTTCCATCAGCGTCGTCATCATCATCATGATATCGCAACAAGACAATCATCATCATTCATACATTCGTTGTGCTTCGCAAATCAAACTTATGGGAGATGCAAACGAAAAAAAAAATATTTTGAATACAACCAAGCATTGGCAATCAAACAGAATTCATCAACTACCACCATCACTACCACTTGTAGTTACAGCCTCTATCTACTCTGGGACACAAAGTCAAGCGAAGCGTTTATAATACTCCGGCATTGAATAAAGAATCAAACAAAAAACGAATCAAAATAACCAAAGAAATTAGTGTAAAACTTAAATCCGATTTTGAAAAACAATGGCTTCCATGCTATCAGCTAGAAATTGTTGTTCTTCGCTCCCAGGCTAGACGGCTGCTCATAGAATATTAACAAAAAAACAAAAAATAAAACAAAAACAAAAAGCTAAAACTCTGATACAGCTCGCTCGCAATTTATAAATGCAGTGGTTGCTTGGCTGGTCTGTTCTAGTCTGGTCTGGTATGGTTTTTGGTTCTGTTCTGGTACTTTTTGTTGGTTGCCAGCAAAACAAAAGCAAAAAAGAAAATAAAGAAATACCAGGACAATATATTGAAATAAAACTGCAAAATGATACTGATTCCTGTGGGAATTGTATCTATTGAATGGTTACTTTATTTTAAAAGGTTTTATTCCGTTCTGTTGCTGCTTTTGTTTAAAGATTTCCTGGTGGCAAGTTGTGGGTTAGAGAGGGGAGTTATCATTTTCCGTTTTTTTGTTTTGTTTTGGCAAATAATAGTTTCTGTTTTTTCTTTTTTATACAAGAGATAAAATAAAATAATTTTTTATTCTTTTAAGTTATAAAATAATTTCTTTTTTTGTTTCCCATGTACGCTACATGCGGTCTAAAGTAAGCTTGCCTAGCAAGATAATTTCAAATATAACAAACCTAATGCACGGAATTACTGCTAAGGTTAAGAGCAGGTTAGTAACCCTAGTTTTAAAATAAAGAAACCAGTCTGATTAGATATAGGCCACTAGCTACTTAATATATAGGCACTGGACTATTGACGGAACAGCAACTTACGAACAATTGATCACGGTAATCTTCTGGAAGCTAAATCTCTGTCAAATTAGAACGTCTATAAATAGGTAAAATACACCATAAAACATGTGACTCAAAAGTGGCCATTGATTCAGGTCTTATAGCCACATTACAGACGACTTTTTTAGAATAAAATTGAAGTGGACTATGAAATGAACAATACGTGAAGTCGTCGTAGTCTGGTAGATAGTGTATTGGTTTATTAGACATGAGGCCACGGTTCAAATCCCAGGTCAAACATCTCGAAATATCGAAAATATTGCTTCTGCACCCACCACTCAGCAGATTTCTGGCAAAAACTCTGCAAAAAAACTGTCCTTCCGAAACGACTTTAAACTGTAGGCCCACAAGTCATGTATACAATTAACACTCAGATAAAAGTATGTATTTTCGTAGGTAGTTCTGCTTATTTCAGATTCTAAGTATTGGGCTTGAAGCCGGCTTATCCTGAACAAGTGCTTTGTTGAACCTATGGTGGCCTTTCAAAATGCCAGTTCCTACTGTCAGGCCATAATCAATAATCAACTAGCAAAACTTTATATTGTGTCAAAACAGGTGAGGATTTTACGTCTCTCCATCATCTACTATGTCTCTCTTCCGTTCCACAGAAAGGTTCTGAAAGGTTCTAATTCCATCAGAGATTTGGAAGTTCATATGTCCCCTCATTGTTTGCATCTTATTTGGAATTCAGCCAAACATTACAATGTTTGAACTTCGAAATCGCTGATGGAATTAGAATCTTTCAGAATGTTTATTTGCTGCCCAGACAGTCAATTACTTATACGAGTCAACTCCATAGTAGGTAAATGAATGGTTGGCTGCCTGACTGTCAGATAGTATTGTAATTACTCACCCTTTGCACTCCATATACAAGATGAATTGGGTACCTTTTTCGATGGCGTAAACATCAGCTTAGATCTCACTTTGGAAAAAACACCTACGTTTCTGTCTAAGACCTCTCTTAACCCTTTCATGCTCGATGTTGCCCATAGGCAACATTGTACATTTTTGTTCATAAATTCCGTAATTTTTAATTTTTTTAAAAGATTTTTTTTTGCAAATAAGCTTGGTTAAAAACGTGTAAAACCAGAATACGTAGGATTCTGAATTTAATATCACTTCATATTTAGGCCATGACTAACAAACACATGTCCTTAAAAAAATTTTAGCTCTGGCCCAAAAAATTCGGGCATGGAATGGTTAAGCACTTGGTCCAGGCCTTTACATACATAAGCAATTGGTCATTACAATCATTCAGTCAGGATTACAACCTATCTTTTCACAGCACTTCTGTTATGTGTTCCATAAGTGGAGGCACCTACAGTCGTCTCCGAACGACAGATTCTTGAGACATACTTTCATGGAATTTTATACATTCTGAGAGTTTTTGCCATAAATCTGCTGAGAGTTAGGCGCCGAAGAAAAATGTTCTCATATTTCGTTTCGTTGGATATATCTGATCTGGGATTTGAATCGTGGCCTTACATCCAATAAGCCTGCACACTTACACACAGTTACTAAATTATACGTTGCCGAAATTTTTTATTTAATCCGTTTTCGTTGGAAATCTGTATAGTTTCCTTGATGTTAAGACGGTCTTTTGCATTGGTTAAAATATTTCTGAA
This sequence comes from Sarcophaga subvicina, assembly GCA_936449025.2. NCBI lineage: Eukaryota > Metazoa > Arthropoda > Insecta > Diptera > Sarcophagidae > Sarcophaga > Sarcophaga subvicina. The sequence continues at coordinate 14,427,525 of OW388083.2, read as the reverse complement.
ATTGAACTCAATTGTGGCCCTGCACAGGCCCACAAAGGTATGCATCCGATTTACAAATTTCACAAATTTCTGAACCAAAGCAAAAGACCGTCTTAAAATCGAAGAAAGATGTCACACAATTATTAATATTTTCAAAAAAAACGGATTAGTTAAAAAATTTCTGAAATTTGTTATCCGTATGTATACTTTTGTGGCTATGTGTACCTACTAGATTTCGGCAACTCTTAATTGTAACAACAATCTTAGCTATTCCCACCATATCTCATCCGGTCCGATAATTTTATGCCGCCCTGCGTTCTAAATCAATTCTCGATAGACATGTCTTGTCAATAAATTTTTTGAATGTCCAAGAACCGTACTGCTTAGATTACCAAGTGTTGGACGTTGACTGAGTAGATGTTCTGAGTATTTTAGTCTATGCCCGTTTCTGTTACACTATCTGTCCATACCACGGAATATTTGGTGTCTGTTTTAACACGTTCATCGCCATGTCAGTCATATGTGTCTGACGCTAAGAAGTTCTACATGAGCCATGTCAGACAAACTATTTATTTGACGTACGCGATTTGTAGTCCACACTATTTTGGAATTGTATTTTACAAATTTATTTTTGTAAAACACGAATTTTAAATAAATAAATACATACAAAAGTTTAAATATAGGGCCATGTCAGTCATATATAAAAAAAGTGTTTTTCCGGGAATTTTGGCAAAATTTTTTTTTGTGATACATTAAGTTTCCTTGATACATTTTTAACTAAATTATCTAATGAAGTTACCGTGGCCCATGTGAAAATTTTTCTGATATTATCGTGGCGATGAACGTGTTAAAAGAGTATGTAGTCTGGAAATTATTTTGAAATGAACCTCCTCAGGCTACCGTACCACCGAAGGACTTCAACGTAATTGAAGAAAATGTCCTCTTTAATATAAAAAAGTAAACGAACCTATACTTTATATTTTAAGAGTTTTACAATGCTGCCTACTTTTCTGCTGTATATTGCTATATATAGATTGATAGCCATTAATCAGTTATATTTAAAACAATTATTCAGAATTTTCTCTAGAGTCCCAGTAATTATTTTCAAAATCATTGTAATCCTATTCATCAACAATCACACTATATTGGAATTGCAGTCCAAAGGAATCCTAATAGAACTCAATCAGTGGTATATCATATAAAACCACCCACCATTCCTTTTACAGTTTCTTTTACTTATTCACAAGTGTAAATGGTTCCTTTGGACTACAATGTGTCCAAATATAGTGTGATGATGGTTAACCTAAGGATTGTGATTTAAATTTTTTTTACAAGTTTGAGGAATATTTGCTTCTAGCACTCGGCTCCTATGAGGTAAAGCCATCAGATCATTTACACTTTAGGTTCACGTAAGTTAAACGCTTGATTCTTAAGATATTTGCTTTTGTATGTATATTTAGTATCAGTAACTCAATTATATATTTACTTAGCATAGAAACACCCTTATTTGACTTCCGTTACATCATTAGGAATCTCCTCCCTTATAGGGTGCTTACAAGTATCAATCATGCTTACTTACAAGTTTACTTTTCCTTATTCCTGTTGTATTTATTTCGTTTAGTTTTCACCAAAAAAAAACGGAAAGAAAAACTGAAAAGGGTAGGAATGAAATCAATTTATGACTGTGGGATTTATGAGCGGTAGAGTAGTGGTAATTTGGTCACATGTGTATGAGTGTTTATTGTTAACTTTAATCCCCCTTTTATTTTTATGAGCAAAATTAATCTGTTCGATATCGATGTTGGGTGTTTGGTTTGGTAATGCAAGAATAGATTGCACAGATAAAGAAATTCTCAAAAAAAAGTGAAACAAGATAACAAAATTTTTCTATGGTGGCGTTTTGCTTTTGTATGCTGAAATAAAACTTTTTGCAATGGTCTGTTGCGTATATTTCGGTTATAGTGGAAATACTTCATGTACATATAGGTTTAACGATACATATAGAGTTTCGTCCTATTAACGCATAACCATCTGTTTTAAAATTCATTGAAGGTTTTTACAAAACACTGCTTCTGTTTTACATAACTGAACCATGTATTAAAAAATTTCAAGTGTTCCTCCCAGCGAATCTTTTCGCCAACTTCGAATGCCAGACATTGTCGAACGCCAAATGGAGAACATGTCTGTGAAACTCTAACAGCAAATAATGAAATGAAGGTGCTGACATTAGCCAGAAAGAATTATAACATCATAGACAAAGTCCATTGTAATAGCCAACCAATCACTGAATTTAGCCGAGGTAAGGGCATTATGATCACACCGTCTATTAGAGATATGGTAATTGAAGATCAGCTAAAATCCTACGAAGTAATAGTGTCCGGCAGTCGACTGGTCTGGTTTTAGTCGTTGAATATCTCTATAAATATTCTCTATGAAATGTGCGGTCTATAGAAAGTTCACAGCTCCTATACAAAATAAATATCGGGATCTAGAGTAGAAACTTCCTTGAGGCATTGAGAGTCAATAACGCCCATCTTGTTGATATTTCAGCTGCCAAATTACATACATACATACATAATTGGTCATTACACCCTTTAAGTCAGGACTACGACCTAACTTCTCACATCACTAACGTTGTGGTTGTCAATTTCATACATGAATAGCGGGGCCTACAGTTTAAGGTCGACTCCGAACGACAGATTTTTGACAAACTTTTCATGGCGATTTTATTTACTCTCAGAGTTTTTGCCAGAAATCTGCTGAGAGGCTGTCGCCGAAGTAATATTTTTTCACATTTGACCTGAGGTTTGAACCGTGGCTTCACGTTCAATAAGCCACCTCATTACCTACTAGACTAAGGCTACTGGTATCCTCAATGGAATGTGCGTTCTGCAGAAAGCTTACAGCCCCTATACAAAACCTATATCGGATTTTTCTGTAGGAACTTCCGGGCTATGAGAGTCATTAATGCCCGTTTATTCAGTCTGCTTTGACAAATCACTACGGCTTTCAACACATGCAAACAATTTGCAATGTGGTGCAGGAATTCGTATCCAGCGATTCAATATATGATCAATCGAAAGCCGTACGTCGTATAGATCCCATATCTGCAGAAAAAATAGCCCCTGCGTGTATGGGAGATTCCGAGGCAATCGATCTCGTGCCGCTCACAAGAAGTCAGCCTTTCGCAGACCACAACTTTGTGTATTTTGAGTGGTGACTTCAGCCTGCATCCGAGCAAAATCCTGACCTAAAAACTACAGGGAAAGGATCGTAGACTACGACGTGAGTTTATTGAATGGACTGTGAAGCAGTCACCGACAAATCATCTTCAGTGAAAAGATCCATGTTTGGACTTGAACAAGCAAAAGTGTCGAATTTAGGACGATATCAATCCGCATGAAAACCAAGATCGTTCTATGTACCCCCAAAAACACACTGTTTGTAGAGGATTTTGCGCTGGTGGCGTCTTCAATCCATATTTATTTGAGAACGACATTGGCCAGGTATTCTCTGTCAACGGTGAGAACTGTAGATCGATGATTACCTGTTTCTTTTGGCCTCAGTTTCATGATTCGATCACCAAAGACATGCGGTGTCTACAGAACGGCGCGACGTTCCATATAGCTCATGGCACATTGAATATTAAGCACGATCTGGTCTGGCCTTTGCAGACCAGATTTTGGTGAATTTTGCCTTGCGTGTTCGGCCTTACTCGTGCAAATTTCAACTGATCTTGTAACTGAAGTTAAACGACCATAGTCAACGATGTGTGTACACTAAATTGGCTCTGCAGCTGTCAGCAACTGGCCTCAATTTTCATCGAAAAATTATCTTTAGCGATGAGGCTCATTTCTGAACATATTCGTACGTGATCGAACAAAATTGTATGAATTTGGTATGACACTAATCGATATGATGATGAAATCCACGATACGTTACATAAACGCAATCAGTACAGTAAACTTAAATTCCACCTTGATTTCGACTGCATAATGACACATCCTGGCGTTATACTGGAGGAATATGATAATCAGAAGGGGACAGAAAATATTTCTAAAACAGAGCTTTATATTTGTAAGTGTCAATCTCATATTACTATACCAAGAGTTTCTCTTTGGTATTCCAGGACCACACGCTGAAGTCGCTGTAGCCTAGTAGGTAGTCTGACCCATAAAAGAAAAAAAATCCGTATAAAATCCATTTAAAGAGCCACTGAGGGAACTTTGTTTAATCATTCTTTCTTATATTTTGAATATTATTTTGATTCATAACTTTTTTTTTTTATCAGCCATTCAATGATTTCATATTTTCAAGCTTCATCAACTATAAGTTACCCGCGTTAATTTTTTCATTCTCACGAAATACAAAATTTCATTGGTAGTCACTTTATATTTCACTTTTAGTGTCTGTTATTATTATTTAGGATCAATAAATACTTTTAATGAGTATTAAAACTGTCAAAAGAAAACCTATCAAAAGACAAGAAACACTTTAAACATCTCAGCTGAATGACCAGCTTATCGGGAATCGGAATATTTACAATATCGACCCAAATAACCACTCGGCTCATAAACATTTAACGGCAACACACTTAAATCATCAATTAACGTTGCCATTAAATTGATTTGCACTGACGATTTTTTCTTTTGTTTTTTTCGCTTGAAAATACGAGGGTTGCTTGAGAAGTTTTCGAACAAAAGATTTGTATTGAAAATTTGTATTAAATTTCAAAGAGAATTCCCGACAATCGGGCTTGGTTTTGAAAGGAAGAGACTGGCAGCGAAATAGTGAAAGAATGTGACGAAAATCTGATTTTAATCAATGAACTTAGAAGATACAGGGAAAGCACAATATACTACGACATGTGTTTGCTGAATGGACTTTGCAGCAGCCATTTAAAAATCATCTTCAGCGAAGAGATCCATGTCTGGACGGACGTATGGTTACGTGAACACATATGTCAACGTCTATATTTACTATGATTAACTACTTCTTTTGGCTTGAATTGAATTATACGGGCACCAAAGACAATTGCTCTCAACAGGACGGATATTCTGCACGATGTAGCATGCGAAAGGCAAAATATTTCTTCGGCGACGGCGACTACCTCTCACAAGATTTCTGGCAAAAAAAAGTAATGAAAAGTTTCTCAAACAAAATCTGTCGTTCGGAGTCGACTTTAAACTGTAGATACCGCCATTCATGTATAAAATTAACACGCGCAACATTATTGGTTTGAGAAACTGGGTTGTAATCCTGGCTGTAGGGTTGCAATGACCAATTATGCATTCGTATGCAAGTATTCCCTTTTGCAGTAGGGCAGCACAAAATCCCTGCTGCTGTGTAGATGGAATGGAATCTTAATAGAATTAGTCTTCCAGATATTGCTGGAGAGTGCTGTTTTCCAGAGCTTGAGATTTGTTCAGAGAATGCTAAGCAGTCTGCTCCCCTTCCACTTAAACGTGTATGACGTTTCCTAGAAATGCCATGACGATTTTAGTGTCATACCCTTCTTATCAGTTTAACTAGTTTCAGATTTTCTAGGCCATAAGGACTTCGATATTTTACAGAATACGAGCGTCAACTTCGATTTCCCCTTGCATTAATAGCATTGGGTATTTTTGTGACGTGTGGGTGATATTTCCAGATCCAAGGTATTAAGACAATACACGCCTTCATACCCATCCAGTCACTTCGATGATCGGATGTATTTAGCCTGCGCTCTTGAGATAGAAAATTCTAAAGTCTTAATTGCTGTGACACTATACCCAACAGACTTAAGCAAATCATGTTCGTATGAACATGTAGCCGTAGTCTAGTGGGTAGTGAGTTGGCTTATTAGGCGTGAGTCCACGATTCAAAGCCCAGGTCAGAGATCTTCTACAAAACGAAATATAAAAAGAAAATAGTTCTTCGGTGACAGAATTGTGGCTCAAACTCTGAAAGTAAATAAAAATTGCCATGAGAGGTTTCTGAAAAATTTGTTTTTCGGAGTCGTCTTTAAACTATAGGGCCAGCCACTCATGTATAAAATAAACAAACACGGCATAAATGGTGTGGGAAGCTAGGCCGTAATCTTGATTGAAAGGGGGTAATGACCATATGACCATAAAAATTTTTCTTTTTTCTTTTGGAAAAATAATTGCCGTTCGAAAAATTGGCAAACAACCCACGGTTTTTTTTGCCAGTTTAACAAGAATGATGATAATTTTTTAACCGTAACAAACACAAAAATTCGAAATTAAAAACCCAAATGAATGGACCACATCATCAAACCACAATAAATGAATGAATAATTTACCGCGATGCTACTCCCAGCGAGTCATATGTACGTCGAGACATACACTCAGTCAAATAACCCAGTCACACAAATACACACAACACACACATACATACATTTTACTGGCAGAGACACACTTTAAAAGGCACTTCCACAAATGGTTGTCGGGATAAAAATGTTTGGAATGATGTTCGTTGGATGAAACGCGCTGTGATGTTCTAAAGCAAGTGAGTGTGGAAATGAATGAGTGCATGCATGCCTGATTGTAAGAATGGGGAAATGAATGTTTGTGTGTGTAAAAGAGTTAAAGTTATCGGGATTTGACAGTAATTGTTTACGAGTGTTGTATAGTATAGTATGCCAAGGCATTGTATTGTATTGAAATTTATTGAATTATTTTACGTTTCAGTTTCTTTTGTGTTTGTTTCGTTTTTTCTTTTTCTTTTCAATTACAAGCTGAAATCACGCTAAAAGTGTGAGTTGATTAAAGACGGACAAGAGTTGAAAGCCAAAAACAAAATAAAACAACAACGCGAGTATAAAATGCCAATATCAACGATTAACTGTCAACTGACACTTGGAAAAGTACGAGTATTTGTGTTAAATATTTGATTGTGTTGTACCATTACTGTTGCTGTTATTGTTGTTGTTGTTGTTAACAGTTAGCAGAAAACTTGGCTTAAAATGCGTTGACGCATTTTGTATTCATTATTTATTTTGTTTTTTACAATGATGGCCTATTGGCACTTTTCAATACAACAAAAACCATTCACGGCATTAAATAACCAAAGAACAGAAAGAAAGAAGAATCATTTCAAGCTGCTAAAGGTTTTGTTGTTTATTTTTCTGTTTTTTTTTTTAAATCGTAAATCGTTTTAACTCTTCAGAGCTAGTCATCAAGCCAGTCAACAAGTCATCAGCAAATATGTTTCATCAAGCGACCAGCCGCCAGACAGACACGCTGCATCAATTGACATGTGAATTTCTTGGAAGAGCTTAACGTATATTAAGTAAGATCTAGGTAAAGTAAGTTAAGTAGGAAATTAGTAACGCACTCTAGAGAATATTTATATTGGGCTGTGATATCTTTATTAAGGGGTTCTGATATTTCTTTTAGGCTGCCTGACCACTGCAGTGTTCTCCAAGCAGACGTCTTGATAGTCCTTGTTTAGTGGTTGAGTGATTTTCCCTAAAAATCTCTTGATTTACTTAAGCAACCAAGCTGCGCTTATTCTCTAATGAACGTAGTTTCAATTGAATTGAATCATTCTTATATGCCTTCCGAGGCAAAGGGATATCATTGCAATTTGCATTGCCGATGAGCCGGCCAGAGCCAGTACGACGTATGGTACAGGGCAGAGGTAATCCGATTGCTTGGATATTATCCAACGTACATGCAATGTTTCTAGACTTCTGGACTCGTATGGGTGGATAAGTAGATGCCACTTCTGTCCTAAACCGCGTCTACATTTATCACCCAATGACGATCCTTACAGGCCGCTGTGCCTTTGGTATGCATCTTGAAAGCCTTGGCATTAAGTCAAATGACTCCTGTAGGAGCTGTGCGATCCATCAGCAGGAAGAGACTGCCTTTTACCTCATGTGTTCGCTTATTTTCTAATATCTTTGACGCAGGTCCTTAACACATAGATTGCTGCCACAGCAAGATTTATTTTGAAATCGTTTTTTCTAGAGGATGTTTGAAACCCGGATAGAGTTGGTTGTGGTTTAGCAATGAGCATAAATGCTAACCTGAGTGGGACCACTTATTTTGAGGAAGTTCGCCATCTTACCCAAACTCCCTAACCTAATATCATAGCGAAGGAGTGGACACAACATGTTTCTTCAATTGAAGAATTCCGAAGGGTATAATTATAGAGTTTTTAAGGCGTGGCAATCGAAGGATCTGTATAGAATTTTTCCATACATTTCTCACAGACAGCAAAACAGTGGCAGTTATTCTTCGATAGTCTGATGCAAGATCCAAAATTCTGTTCATTTAACCTAAACTTTCTTGCAGTCTCTCTGATTGTCCCTGGAACTAGCAAAGGGTGATCCTATTGCCCCTGCCACAGCTTGGTCAGAGTGCACCCCATAAATGCAAAATTCCTAGATGTTGGCGTGATTGTCACGTAGTATTTTTATGTGCCATCGTATTTACTTTCTACCCATTTTAACACGTTGACTGCCGACTACGATATAATTCGTAGATTACGTAGATTACGAGTTATCTCGTACTCACTAAACCTGCCATTTTTGTGTAGCTACGAATAAAATCGTATTATATCAGTGCTAGTATCGATAAATGGTTTCTGGGAAAATAACAAAAAGTCAATGTCGGCGTGCGTGGCCAGTTTTCCGAAAATTGCCACGGCAGTAAAATGCGGCACATCTTTCTCACTTACTTACTTACTTTACTAATCATAACAACTTTTCAGTCAGGATTGCGACATAGCTTCTCACGCCACCTACGTAGTGTGTGTTAATTTTATACGCGAGTAGGGGGCCTACAATTTAAAGTCGACTCCGAACGACAAAATTTTTTTGAGAAACTTTTCTTGGCAATTTGATTTACACTCAGATTTTTTGATAGAAGGCTGCTGAGAGCAAACGAAGAGGTTTTGTTGGAGATGTCTGACCTGGTGTTTCAACCATGACCTCTCGTCTAAGAAGCCAACATACTACCTACTAGATTACGGCGACGAAAAAGTCACTCTTCTTCAAAGAATTCAATAGTTTATCCACAACTAGTCATCAGTATTTTAATGGTTAAAGAATTATTAGCAGGGGCTTTATTACAAGCTGAAGCAGATGTTTGCATAGCTCAAAAGGATACTTTCAAGGATACTTATACGTTTTTCAAGCGGAGATTTTCGCAATCTTGAGGGCTATTAAGGCCGTAGCTGGTGGCCCAGCTCCGGATTCGGAATCTTACACGATCTTCGTTGCCAGTCAGGCTGCTCTTAGGGCCATTGCGAGTGCAAGGAGTCGTTGAGGACTTTTGGACTGGACCGTATCCGTCTATGCTGGATTCCGGGTCATAGCGGAATACTGGACAATGAGACGGACGCCTTCGCTAGCTTAAGTTCGCTCTCTGGGGGCGATTTTATAGTTGGTCTTGACCCCCCAATCTGCACCTCTGCGGCCTCATCAATGGTTGGGTCATGGAGAAAGAGCAGAGGCGTTGGGGGAACGGATCGGGTTGTTTTGTTTCTAGATGTCTATGGCCTGCTGTGGACAGTAAGGGAACAGGTTGGCTGCTGGGCTTGGCTAAGGCCAGCTTAAGGTTGGTTGTCGGTTTTATCACGGGGCGAGATTAGGTCACTGACGGGTATGTGGAATAGATCCCAGCCAGACTATTGCAGGGCATGTTGCGATGAGGAGGAGTTAGAGACTATCGAAGACCTCCTCTATAACTGACCAGCCCTGTGTATGTTGAGGCTGAGGACCCTTGACAGGGCCTTCTTTTAGAGCTTGAATTCTGTGTTGATTCTCCACAGATTCATTAGTGGCATAGGCTATTCCCTTTATTATCCTTTCCTCTTTAAGGACGTTGTACAATGGGGTAATTCGGCCTTCGGGTACTGTACTTGTGTTAATTGACAAGTACACGTCCTCTAACCTAACCTAACGTTTTCAAAATATTATTTATTATGTGAGGTTATGACTCCTCTATGTGGGTTATCACTTACTTTTAAACGAGTTATTAAAAATTAATGCGAATTGTTCGTGGTCGTGGAAGGAGTTAAAGTGGTTGTGTTATAAAGTTTACAAAGCGCAAAAGTAGGAAAAATTCGTAGCTTTCAATGGAGCAGTACAATGAGTAACATTTGAAGCAGATTTTAAAATTCTTGTAGTGTTACCGAAAAGTCGTTATGACCTACCATTACCTTAATGGGTGATAAATCTCAAAGGTAAACAATAGCAAACCACATAGCATAGCACAGCAATGCCACTCATACCTTAATTCACACTCTCCAAATTGATGAATAAGTTTGAAGAGAAATCATCAAATATTCAACACTTGAATAACTTGATTTTGATTTTGATTTTGATTTTGATTTTGTCTTTGTCTTTGACTAACAATTCTTTTCTGTTTTTTTGTAATTTTTTTTCTTTCGCATCCAAAGCAATCTTTTAAATAAATACCTTTAGAGAGAGGTTGTGTCTTATATTTTATCTTTAAATTCTGTATTGTGTTGCCATCCATAAAAGGCATTAAAACACATTTTTCCCTGCGTCTTCTTCTTCGTCGTCATCGTTCATTATCTCTTATGGTAGGTAGGTAAGGAATTTATGAAGTAGATTCGAAATAATTGTTATTGTTTCTGTTGAATTTCATACACTTTAGATTTTGTGTCAAGTTTTGTTGGTTGTTTTTAATGAAAACTTTAATAAATTTTGGTTAGTTTACTACATTCGCTGTGTGTGAGTCATATTGTAGTTGAGTTTAGTTTGTATTTTTTTTTAAAGGTTTTTTAGTTTTTGTTTTTGTATTTGCGGAACTAAATAAGCAACTTTTAACGTTTTATTTTAGCATTAATTATGGTTATTGTGAACACCATTATATTGATGTTATTGAAGATGACGATAATTGGCTTATTAAATAATAAAAAGCAGAAAGCTGAGAAACAAACCGGACATGCCAAAGCTATGGGTATTTTGAAAAAAATAAGAAAAATTAAGATTTCTTAATAGAACTGAAAATTTGTATAAAAATCAAAAAAAAAAAAAAAATAATTTGTAACCGCATAGTCTACTTAATGCATGGACTGATGTATCAGCAATCTGGAAATGAGACTTCTTAAATGACTAAAGCTTAGGGAATATGAAGATCTTCCTGAAAACTACCAGATGACTTCAGAGCTGTTATAAACGGTATAAAACGGAAGTCGCCGTAGTCTAGTAGGTAGTTTGTTGGCTTATTAGACGCAAAGTCAGGGTTTGAGCCCCAGGCCAGACATCAAGACAAAATACAAAAAGTATTTCTTCGGCGACTTACTCTCAACAAATTTCTGGCAAAAACTCTGTGAGTAAATAAATTTGCCATGAAAAAGTTTCTCAAAAATCAGTCGTTCGGAGTCGACTTTAAACTGTAGGTCCTGCCACTCATGTATAAAATTAACACACACAATATAAGTGGTGTGAGAAACTAGGACGTTGTACAAGGGGTCAATTCGACCTCCGGGAACTGTGCTTGTCTTAATTGACAACCTCTAACCTAAGCTATAAACGGTTGGAGTTACATATAAAAAGGATTCAGTTCATCCAACGATATGGTAAAATATTAACTTGTCTTTGGACATTTGCATAGTATTTGTTAGCGGGAGACATGGTGTACGAATATCGAAACTTATTATTATCTAGAAGTCTTACCTACGCTGTCTGAGTAGAAAAGCTTGAAAGGCAGGCAGATTTCTTATCGTTTATGCTAACTATTCAGAAGTCCTAACATAAAGAATGTGACTACAAGAGAAATTCCTGAAAAAGAGAACTCATAACACTCCATACGTTAGAGAGAAGGGTATAAAGTCTATGATATTCAGAGGAATAGCAGACGCTCTACACTTGCGGATTGATTTGTAGAAACATACGCTAAGAATGAAAATTTAGAGTTGGTACATAACAGGATCCTATCGACAGGGTGGAGCAACAATAGTACCTTAAAAAATGAGAAAACTTCTCAAGTGAAGCAGTATTCGATTGGCAATATTACTGGATAGTGAATTGACCTGGAAGGCTTATGTAGAAGGTATTTCAGGAAAGTCCAGACATGCTATAATAGGACGCTGAAGGCTTGCCATAAAATTCTATGGATGCAAACCAGGAAGGAAGTAATCTGAAGATTACATTCTCTTTCAAAAGTGGGACTGTTTTATGGTATACAAATAGGTCCCAGTGGGAAACTTGCAAGTATTTTCCAAGCGGAAGCCTTTGCCTTCAATTCAACTTGGATAAGAAATACGAAAATGGGACCATTTGAGCACTCGGCTCATAAAAGTTTAAATTAGAGGCAGTAGAGACTGTAGGGAGATATTGAGTTAGCTAGGTGGGGGAAGTGGGATTATACTCAGCAGGGTTCCATTAATGTGCGAATTCTATGCATAAGGCAGACAGGTGATGTTGCAATGAACGCAGCTTTCATGCTTTTGATGGGGCCCAGGCCTTTCCACCTACATAACATAACATAATTGGCCATTACAACCCTTCAGTCCGGATTACGGCCTAGCTTCTCACAGCACTCATGTTGTGTGTGTTAATTTTATACATGAGTGGCGGGACCTACAGTTTAAAGTCGACTCCGAACGACAGATTTTTTGAGAAACTTTTAATGGCAATTTTATTTTACACTCAGAGTTTTTGCCAGAAATTTGCTGAGTGGAAGTCGCCAAAGAAATATTTTTTCATATTTCGTTTTGATGTATGACCTGGGTTTTGAAGTCTAATAAGCCAACACACTACTTACTAGGCTACGGCGACTTTCTTCCTTTTCCTTGCAAAAGGCTTTCAGGCAATCAAAATTTTTATTACAATAAGTAGAGATTTGAGTCATGCAACAGATTATTCAAGCATAGCTTGAGCTTAGTAACCGGTTCCTTGACAGGGCACTTTAGACTCAAAGTAAACTGGCTCAGACTCGGAATAGTTTCGCACCCAACATAAAGATTCTGTGATGATGAGACTGAATAGGTTTAGGTATAGGTCGGAGTGGCAGCTCTGATATCACAAAGCTCACTTGAGAACGCATAGCGGCCCATTGTGATGGGTGAACGCAGTCCCTGTACTGACCAAGATCCACCAAAAACAGAACACATTCTTAGAAGCTGTGCATTATTAATGCATACCAGAATGACAACCTGGTTTTATATCAGATGCTTGATAAAGTAGCAGACATCGAGCAGCATTCTGAATTTTGTCAGAGCAATAGGCATAAAAGAGACATTGTGAAGATACCCTATAACGTTTGAGAGGAATACAAAATTAAAAAATTAACAGAAAAACTAAAAGACGTCACAGATATCGAAAAAATAATAATTAAAGTCCATTTTCCATTCAAAATTGTAAGTATGTGGCTCCCAAAATAAAATTATTCTACGTTGTATTTCAAAGGTAGCCACAAGGACTTTACACATCTAATATCATGGCACTTGTCATTTCCTACAATTTGCTTATGGCCTTAACACCCATCCAAAAGACCTCTGTCCACCACAAATGTCTTGGTTTAATTACTCAAATTGCTTGCAAATGCTTGCATATGAAATATTTGCTAAAAATTAGTTTTTACCACACATAGCAAAAGAAAAATTCCATATTCATAATTGTTTTTGTTGTTTGAACAATTTAACATTGTGTTGCAAATAGAAAACATCTGTGTTTTGTTCCCTAATTGCACCTTTTGTTTGTTATAATGGTTTCCAACCACCTTTGTCAAGGCACTCTCTTGTCAGTATTAAAACACCCTGCAACCCACATGACTTCTTTGTGGCAACTCAAAAAGACAGCTGGACGTATAGGAAATAAACACCTGATTGTAATACAAAAACAAAAAATTGAAAAAGAAACAGAGAAAACTAAGTATTAATTATTTATAACGAAATTAAATTGAAACACATGAAAGTCATGCAACATAAAGTTGCAAAATAGTAAACAATGTTCACCAAAGTGGGTGAATTTTTCTATGTTGTAGTGGCAGAAGGGCACTTGTCCCAAACTAGCCAGGGGTTTATTAAACCAAATAAAAATGATTTTCAAGGGACATTGAACTTGTTATTGTTGTTACTGTCAACTTTGTTGTTTATTTGTCAACTAATGTGACCACATTAGCAACACATTTAACTGCATCAACAACTGAAATGGTGTTTACGCAATAGAAACAATTTTTTTCCCCAAAAAAAATTGCATTTTTACCCTCCAACTGCTTTGCAACAATTGCGAGTGACAGAGAGAGGGAGAGAGAGTAAAACTCATAATGACAAAATGTTGTGCAAATAAAAGGAAACATAATAAAATAATCGTTGGAGTTAAGTATTGAATTTATATGCTTGTAGTTCTTTTCTGAATTTATATTCTACTGTGGTGAATAAAACTGGAATATTCGGAGAAATCCGGATTGAAATCATATTTTGAACTTCAAGCATTTTTAAACTCATGCAGAGCACTTAGTTAGCATTTCTAGTGTAGTGCAGATGTCGATCTTTTTATTTAATTTCCAAACTAACCGCTTGAAGCTAGTCTGTCGAACTTACAATCCCAACCGACGCAGATCAGCACACTATCTACTAGACTTCCGTTGTCATTTTTTTTTTCTTGATTTCATCATTTACTTACTTACTCAACATATTTAATTGTTCATTAAAAACACTTTATTTAGGATTACAATCGAGCTTCTCAGGCCACCCAAGTTGTATGTGTTAATTGTACGCATAAATGACGGTGACCTACACGTTAAGGTCGATTCCGAACGACAGATTTGAGAAACTTGTCAAGGTAATTTTATTTTCTCTCAGAGTTCTTGCCAATCGAGTCATATTTCATGTTGTTCGAAATGTGTGAGCTGGGGTTTGAACCATGAACCATTATCCTCTGATAAGCCAACACACTGCCAACTAGACTACGGCAAATTTTTTAAACCCATTTATCAATCAGGCAGGCAATCTGTAGAATATTTTTAATAACTTCTCCCCCAATTTTGGTTTCAAATTGTTTTAAAACCAACAAAAACTATATTATTCAACCATAATTCATATGAGTATCTCTGGTTGGCCTGTACATGCATATATGTATACACCAGGGCAAGGCTCACGTACAACTGCTGGATCTATTTTGAATCCATGTGCTAGCGGCCTGTAAAGGCTTGGGACTTTTGTTAGTGGGAGCTTAAAATACTAGGAAATATATTCATTGCAAGATTCTCACATAGACAATTTTCGACAACCGATTAAATTCGATAACAGGTTCGATATGAGAGTATATTCACGATCCGAAGGGAATAGCTGCAATTCCATACAACGGCTTTGTTATACGGACAGTTCTATCGCATAGCCTAAGTATTTTTCAAGCAGGGATCCCTTAAAATAGCCTGCTGTCTACTACATCAGGTCGAAATGCATGAGTACATCTGTATCTGAGTCCACATCTAAGCAATCATTCTTACCCTTTTATCGTACATTACTTAGTTAATTATTCTGCATGTATGATGGGTGAGAGGGGCCGTATGCAAAATCAACTCGAAGCGCATGAACGCATCTATATTTGAGTTGCGCACCTATTCTTACCCTTCAATCGTACATTTATTCTGAATATGGCTGCCTTCCGTAATGTATCAATACAAAGTTTGTATGCAGTTCTACTACTGTATATAAACTATGTAGATATGCAAAGTAACCAAACAAAGCATCAACTATAAATCCGATGCCTGATTGCTTTTTGACTGCGTTAAAAATACACATTGACGACGTTTTAAAATAGAATACATTGTATGTATATTGTACAGCGGCATTATAAAACACCATACTTTGTTCAAACACAAAGCAACTAACATTTTGGAAGGCAGCCTATATAAGAGTCACTCTACGGTATCCAGATTGTTGGATGGATTTACCGGGCACGCACTGATTTAAATCATGTCCCATTTATAGATCTTAAAAACAACTACCTTAGCTGTGAAAATGACGAAATGGAGAAGAAGCCTTTAAGGCTGTTTAGCCTTAAAAAACCGCCAAGAGATTGTTAACATCACCGAAATATCATGTTTTGTTTCCAAAGGTCCTTCGAAACCAATCTAACGAGTTGCACGCATCATTTTTTATTTACAATTAATGTGGAGTCGTGGTTGTGGATCAAATTTTCTAAACGGAAATTGACTGCCAAGTTCATGCAGATAATATAGTTTGAATAGCAGAAGGTAATAAAATAGTAAATCGATAGTGCATGTTAGCGAAATTTAAATTTAGTACCATATAAAAGAACTTTTGTTCCTGGGTTACGGAGTTTTGCGGAAAATGGAGAGTAGTATTGAATAGAACATCAAAGAGGCTTGAAAGGAAATCTTGGTACTACAACACATGAATCATTGGATGCATACCAGAATAATCACGCTAATTATGCCAATGAGATGCCATTGTTTGGGCTGTAAGAATTTGGGCAGAGCAGTTAGTGTTGGAAAAGGTATACAGACTAGCATGAGTTGATATACACGCAGCAATGGCAACCGGTTTTATGACGGCGTTCGTGGCTCTATTAATTTTAAATTCGTTGCATATGGTAAAGGATACCAGATTCATGAGAAGTCGCCGTAGTCTAGTACGTAGACGCAAAGCCACGGTTCAAACCCCAGGTCAGGCATCAAAACAAAATATGAAAAAATATTTCTTCTGCGACTTCCTCTCAGCAGATTTCTGGCAAAAACTCTGAGAGAAAAATAAAAATTGCCATGAAAAGTTTCTCAAAAATCTGTTGTTCGGAGACGACTTTAAACTGTAGGTCCCGCCACTCATCTATAAAATTAACACACACAACATGAGTGGTGTGAGAAGCTACGCCGTAATCCTGAAATATTGTAATGGCCTATTATGTATATGTATACAGACTAACATGAGTTGGTACACATGCAGCAATGGCAGCCTGTTTTATGAAGGCGTTCGTGGTTCTATTGAATTCAAACACGTTGCATATGGCAAAGGATACCAAATGCATGAAGATCGAAGCTCCAGCATACATACTTGCAGCATATGTAAGAACTTTTTCAAGTTGTACTGACTGAAATGCTTAATTCGCTTAAAACTTATGTCACTCACTGTTATTATAAGTATAAAAACCAACTTCTATATTTATGCACTTGCAGCTGTGCTGTGTGTTTTGAATTGTAAAATTTTTTTGCAATACAATTGCAATTTCCTACTCTCTCGCTTTCTTACTCTCCTTGTTGCCATGATTTCTCCCTCGAGTCAACAATCTATAGTTTATGTTTTCTAATAAATATTGTGCTACAGTTGTTTTTGCTATTGTTGTTGCTATTTGTTATTATTGTTCGTTACAGGATTACAAGTCCTTTAATAAAAAATATTGTTGTTGTCGTTGTTATTTTATTATTCGCTTAACTAAACAATGTATTTGTATTTGTTTTTTTTTAGTTTATATTTTACTACCACTACCACTACTATTGTTTGTACAATGTATTGTTGTTCTTATTGTAAATTTGTTATAATAGCAACAACAACAACAACAATAACAACAGGCACAGGAAAACTATACTAAAAAGTAAATAAACAATAATGCCACTCGATGATAGTGTGTGTATGCATTAGAGTCATACCTTTGGACTCTATTTACGCTGTCGATGTAGTAGTGATATTACGAATGCAGTCCATGCATTTCAACTGCACTCTTGTGATAAATTGTTGTTGTATTACAGCGTTTAGCAGGCGTGTAAATATTGTGTTTTCACTGTAAATACTGCTGCCGAGTTAAATGAAGCACGCTGATGCTGATGATTTTAAAGATTGTGGAGTTTAGATCGTGTATATCGTGTCAATAACATGAAGGAAATGCGTATGGATTACTGAGAAAAATGTTATTGAAAATCAAATGTCGTTTGAAGAGATTTTTTTTCAACAAATATTGGGTAAATATTTTACCATTTAAAGCGTTGTATAAGTATTTTTCAAACAGCTAATAGCAATCTATTGTTTGTATCAATTTCATCGAGTTTTTACTCATACTTCATGGAATAAATGGACTGCCTATTGCGATAAAAAGAAAATAGTTTCAAAAGACTGTTTGTATTGAATTTCAAGTAGACATACTCGGGGTCATTACGGCTACTCCATATAAATATTTAAAACAATCACAAGTAAGTTGGTCTAACGGGTCAAATACCATGATCTCGATGGCCAGTCTACATCATCTACTCGATGATGATGAGCATGGTCTCGTGTAGAATATCTAATGTAGAATGTGTTGCGTAGAGCCATCCTATTAAAACCACATGTCGTTGGTGTTCATATCAAACACTTCAGGCAGTTAGTAGTAGTTTTCTCAGTTGACAGTGATGGCCAATGTCGTTCTCAAAGAAATATGGACTGAGAACTTTCAAAGTCCATACAAAACAGGAAACTTTTCAGGATGCATTGCCTGCTCTTCCATCTCGTGTGGATTGGCATCGTTCCTAATTCAAAATATGAACCGATAACGCCCAAAATCCGTAGCAAACAGGAAATTTTTCAGGCTGCTTTGGACGCTCTTCCATTTTATGTGGTTCGGTATCATTCCTAATTCGAAATATGGACCGATAATGCTCAACATCCATTCCACACAGGAACTTTTTAGGCTGTATTGTACGCTTTTGGATCTCATGTGGATTGGTATTCGACAATTTCGTTTGTTCACCTGCCCATTCATTTAGAAATAGGCGGTATCGCCAAATTTAATTTTTCAATGCAAATTAAGGTGAGTTCTCAACTGCCATTCAGCGAATGCATCTCGTTCCCTATGGTCGCTTCCCTTCATTTCCTAGGTCAGTTGAATTTTGTACGGGTACAGGTCCTAGACATACATACATGCATTACTGGTCATTGCAATCCTTGAGCCAGGATTACGACCTAGTTTCGCACACCACTTCTGCTTGGTGTGTTAATTTTATACATGACTGGTGGGACCTACAGTTTAAGGTCGACTACGAACAGTTTTAAGAAACTTTTCATGGCCATTTTATTTCACACTCAGAGTTTTTGAAATTCTTGCTTATACGTTAGAGCCCTTATATGGTCGTAAGGTAGGTTTAAAATCCATTGAAGCCACCTACAATTCCTTACTCTTCTTTTTGGATATAAAGAGATAACCAAGCTGTTTTTTTTAACGAAACGCAAAGCAGTTTGAAAGCCTTAGTTAATGGGAGACTTCTAAGCACGCTTGTCGCTGGTGATATTCTCCCATATCATAGTGGCCACAGCCAATGCTTAAACATCATGTTCGTTGCAGGTCAATTGTCTCTGTAGTTCACCGTTTTCTTGAAGCATGCGATGCGCCAGTGCATTTAGCATGCTTTGCATTCTATCTCGATAATGCAGAGTCTGCTCAAGACCCGTCTGGTGAACGGTTGGTAGGTAGATTGAAGTGTTTGCGTGGCCAAGAGTTTAAAGCTGTTGCCCAAACGTTTAAGTCGCTCATGCAATACGTACTTCGGTAAATCAGGCGCTCTGTAATATTCACTCTACTGTTTGGACCCATATTTGACTTTCTGCTAACTTCAAAGAGATCCATACACATACTCATACAATTCTCATATCTTGTAAATAAAGGCTCCGCCAAATAACTTTTTTTTTTGAAAATGCTTTAAAAAAAAATGCTGAATATTTTCTCAAATTTCTTTTTTTATTTGAAAGTACAGTCCTTCCGGTTAATAATGGAAAATAATTTCATTCAAATGTCTGCCTCGGCTGGCCATGCAGTAGCCTACACCAGAAGATGCCGATTGTGGCAAAAAAAAATCATCTTTTCAGATGAAGCTCATTTTGATCTTGGCGGGTATGTAAATAAGCAAAATTGTCGCATTTAGGGCACTGAAAACCCGTACGCATACATTGAAAAGCCGACGCACCCAAAACGAGTCATTGTTTGGTGCGGATTTTGGTCCAGAAGCATAAGTGGGCCATTTTTCTTCGAAAATGAGCAAGGAGTGGCCGTTACAGTCAATGTCGATCGTTATCGGGCCATGTTGAACGAATTTTTGTTCACTAAAATTGAAGAGGAGGATATTGGCAACATTTGGTTTCAACAGGACGGTGCTACGTGCCACGCAGCCAAAGCTAAACTCGATATTCTGCGCCCTGTTTTTGGAAGATCGCATTATCAGCCGCAGAGCTGATGTCGGCTGGCCACCTCGGAGCTGCGATTTAACACTGTTGGACTATTATTTGTGGGGTGCCATCAAAGATAAGTGTTACGCCGAAAAGCCAGAGACAATTGACGCTTTAAAGGACAATATTCGTGCAGCCATTGGTGAAATACAGCTGCACACAATCGATAATGTGCTTAAAAATTGGACCAATCGTGTAGGCTACTGCATGGCCAGCCGAGGCAGCCATTTGAATGAAATTATTTTCCATTATTAACAGGAAGGATTGTACTTTCAAATAAAAAAAGAAATTTGAGAAAATATTCAGTAGTTTTTTATAAAGCATTTTCAAAAAAAAAGTTATTTGGCGGACCCTTTATAAAGTGTGTAAAGCAATACGTGTAGTTCCAGCCCTGTATATTAAGCAATAATTCTGCTACATTTTTAGTAAAGCCACAAGAGAATGATCAAAAAACTTAATCCAAACTTATTATCTGAAAAACTAAAAAAAGAAATTCTCATTAAAAATCATAATGAGGGATTCATGCGAATGCAATAACAACTACAACAACGTATAGCAAATAAAATTAAAATTAATTATACAAGAACAAATGAAAAATTGAAAAACGAAACAAAATTTATTTATTAGAGAGAGAGAGTGTTAGAAAATAATGAATTTTCATCAAATTAAACTGCAAAAGAAAAAACCTCGACCACATCGAATCGCAGAAAAACCGAAATACATATTTAATGAAAGCAAAAAGTATAGAAAAGTGTACAGTTCTAGGGTAAAATATAATGCCGTATATAAAAACAACAAAAAAAGAGAAAAACTGGAAAAAAGAAATTTGTGTGTGAAAATCACTAATATTGTGCAAATGAGTGAAACAGAGAAAATTAATTAATTTTTCTTCTTTGAAAAGTAGTTTTTCCCCGTTGCAAAATAATTAGAGATGGAATATAAATCGATAAACAACTAAATATGGCAGTTGCAGTTGTAGTAGTTATGTGCGGGAGTTTGAGTTAAGGTGTCCGTACGAAAACGGGGGCTATAAAGATAATAATGCTGTGTGTTGGTGTTTTTGTTATTGTTCGAACACGTGCCATTATCGCAAATTTCCGTTTGTAACGTAACATGGTTGGTGAGAAAATAAAAAAATAAAACAAGAAATAGAAAAACAATACAAAATATAAACAGAAAATAGACAGACGGTAAAGTAATACAGCTATTAATGCAAGAATACTTGCTGCACTGAGCAAAATATGGGAGGGAATCTGTAGTCTTTAAATTTAAAAAAAATTTCCATACCAAACCGGAATTAATTTGCCAGCAAACCATCAGTCTACTAGCTTCCTCTACCCTCCGTTCTAAAATGATTTCTTCCTCCAGATATGCAACGTTTTGTCCACGAAGCTTTTATCTCAAAATGGTGTGATCTAAGTTTGGCAAATTCAGCTCGAAAAATTGATACAACAGCGGTTAATTCATAAGGTTTAACACTATCAAAGTCATTAAAAAGTATGCGACAGTCATAAGGAGTATAAACGTAAGAGATAGTCAGCCAACTTGGTACCTCTTGCATGAGTAATCTAGTCGCTGATGGAATAGAAAAGCCAGGCTTCAAGTTGTCTATCACACAGTTGGGTATTACAATTGATGTCCCTTTGTCCACAAAGTTACAGTTGTTTTGCAATTCAACCAGCGCTCTAGTAGTAGCGTAGTAGGTAGTGTATTGACTAATTAGACGTGAGGCCACGATTCAAACCCCAGCTCAG
This sequence comes from Sarcophaga subvicina, assembly GCA_936449025.2. Taxonomy (NCBI): domain Eukaryota; kingdom Metazoa; phylum Arthropoda; class Insecta; order Diptera; family Sarcophagidae; genus Sarcophaga; species Sarcophaga subvicina. Next base: position 14,405,653 of record OW388083.2, on the reverse strand, counting down.
AAATCTCCAACCAAAACGAAATATGATCAAATATTTCTTCGACGGCTGCCTCTCTGTTAACTTAAAATTCAATATAAAAATTAATACAACTTGCGTAAGAAACTTCACACACAATAAATCTGAGCATTTGGACTTTTGGACCGGACCGTATCCGTCTATGCTGGGTTCCGGGAAGTAGTATGTTTATGCCGCTTCAAGGGCACTTATTTCATACAAAATTTGGAGCATGCATAGCTGTAAAAGAGTAAGAACATTGCAGCATTGTGAAATGAATTGTGTGCGATCGGTCTTTAGGTTTGTAACATGTATTATGAAAAGGTATTGCTTTTTAATGTGTATGTGTGTGTGTTAAAATTTGGGAGAATGCATATCTGGAAAAGAATTAAATCATTTTAATTTTTAATTTTTCCATACAAATTTGGAATCATACCTGCTTTTTCTTGTTCATTTTATTTGTATTGCTTTTCAAACGAATGGTTGGACGGACAGAATGAGTGCGTGCACGTTTCCTCATCTACATCTCAGAGTATAGAAAGACTGTAATGTGAAAATTTATATACGTATGCATGAATGATTGGACGGACAGAATGAGTGTGTGCGTAACATGTAATGTGTATGATCGTTTTTTAATAGTAATTCTTACCACGTATTATCATACTCAATGCTGAAAAAATAGAAAAGGGATCTACACCTGTATAGTTGTTGTGTGTTTTTTATTTTTTTTGTATATTTAATTAGAAGGATCTTTAATTTTAAATGTGATAAGAAAGAGTAGGTGGGTTGTGCGGTTATTTTTTATTTTTTGTGTGATTTAATTAGAAGGATCTGTAATTTTAAGATGATCGTAAATTCTTGGCACGTGATCACAGGTAGAAGAAATAGAAATATAAACTAATAAGAAAGGGTAGGTTGGTTGTGCAGTTGTTTTTAATTTGATGAGAAAGAAATGTATAGTTGTGCCTGTGCGTTTTTTCACGTATAAGTATAAGTAATATCTGTTTTCACTAATTGAATTTACTGATTGATCTACAACACCCCAAAGTATAAATAGACTTGTTTTTAAGGATTTAGAATTTTTTAGTTTTACTGTTTTAAATAAATGAAATTATAGAATAAAGGGATTAATTAAAACAAATTAGTTTTTTATTTTTTGAAAATTTTATTACATATTTCTTTTTTTCAGATTTTTACAGATTCGAATTTAAAAATACGTTTATACAGATTAAATAACTTAAGTGTTAACAAATATTGTGTATAGAATGTTTGACATCGACAAATGTTGAAAGATTGTGAATAAGTATTTTCACAGTTAGATCTATGTATAATATTAATACATACAAATGGATTACTTATTTTACTAATGTTACATATTCTTAGTTATTTATAAGTTTCATAAATAAATCTATATGCTCTTTATCAATCTGATTACTATGTTTTGTTAATAAATAGTTCTTCCAATACAGCTGATGTTACCATTTTTGTTCCCCTTCTTTAAAAATTTAATAGTAGGTTGTGTTAGTGCGGGACGATGTACTCTGAATTATTTCATTTCAATTTATATTTATTGAATAAAAATTTTAAACACAAGTGCCCACAATTAAATGTATTAAATTTTTGTTTTCGTTCATAATTATATTCAATAGGAAATTTTAAGTAGTTGACAATCTCAAGTGGTGGTTGTAAGTTTCCAAAGCTATCAAAGTATTCTTTATAGTTGTGGTTTTTATAATATGCTACCCAATGTGTTCCCATACCATTTGAATCATCTAAATTAACAATGCCGCATTCTTGTTTGAATGGTTTTTCAGGTAAAGAATCACGCATGAAAACACCCCTAAAATGTTTGAGATGTCTTCCATATTTATTCAAATCCAAATCTGTTAATGGGCGATTGGGAAGGTTATCTAATAGTTTTTTGGAGCTGGACTATAGTAGAGACCATATCCAGTTTTATATGGTTTGAGGTACAACCCTTTACCCATTGCAATTGATTCCATATATCTATTATGACGGTTAGCTTCAGCCAATTGTTCTTTTCCATTTTTGATAGCATTTACTGCTTTGACAATAGCGGATCCTCCACTTGCCAAACCACCAAGCGCTGACAATGCTGTTAGTACGGGAATAAGTGGAAGAAATCCTCCAATTTTCGGTACAGGTATAACTCTCGGTATTATAATGTCTGCTCGCTTTTTCCCTTTAAAATTTGAATGAATAGCCTTTTGAGCTATTTTAACAGCATCATTTATATCAAGGGGTTTCTGTTCTTTCAATTGTTTTAAAGTTTTTCTCACAGTAGCTGTGAATAATTTCTTATTACACTTATTCATTTTTCCTTTTCTTTTCTTATGTCTCTGCTCCTTCAAACCTAATCCAAATTTCACTTTAGCTTTCATAGCGTTTGTCACAAACCACGCGTTAGCACGTTCTTTAATATCACTATCTTTAGATTTAACTCGTTGCCAGGCTTTTTCAGCTAATATTTGATCTGCTTGATGTCTTGTGTCTATATCTTTTGATTGTGAATATGCAATATCGTGCTCTCTACAAGCTGCGTCTAATAAATTTATACCCTTATCTCCTCTTGCTAAACGTTTTTCAAGTTTTGTACCAGGTCCACAAAACTGATAACCAGGTAGATGTAATTCAACAGGTACTTTATTTATTAAGTTGTTTACAAATCCTCTTCTCATCTTACACTGGCTGAGGTTTTGTTTTGACTGTAGATTATAACAAATTTTTTTTTTTCGTTACTTTTATACCTCTTCGCAAAAATAACTGAAATCAAGACGATCTCCTATATATACAGCAATTTATATGATTTCAGTATGTTAATTTTTTGATATTGATTTTGATCTGCTTTGTATCTGATCACGATCTACTTTACATCTGATCACGATCTGCTTTGTATCTGCTCACGATCTATTTTATATCTGATAACGATCTACTTTTTTGGTTTTGTCTATTTTATTTTAATTTTTTTTTTTTATTTTTTTTTTTGACATTACCATGTTTTAGGTATACATGTTCTACCTCAATGTTTAAATTGTTCATTTGATCAGCTAGATCATCATGTATTTGTGTTATATGTTTTTCGATTACGATATTTTTGTTTTTATGGTTATATTTATTAAAACCTTCTCCAAATTTATTAATATAAGACATTTCTTTCACTCTTCTAATAAATTATGTTAGCTTCTTTAAGTTCTTCGATAATAGAGATTATTTCGTTTTGATGATTGTTGTGACCAGAACCTTCCGATGAAAGAAGTAAACGTAGTCTGTCAACTAGTTCATTAGGATCATCCCAATGTATGTAATTTGATCTCAGATTATTTTGTAATTTTAGCATTAAACCACTGCCTTTTGTTAAAATGTTTGTTGTTGTTTCGAATAAACGTTTAATTATTCGTATATATTTGAAGGCTCGTGTTCCTTTCACTTGTTCATTAGGTTCATAGCGACGTTTATGTGCATTGGTATTAATTAAAATCTCTTTATATTTTTTCAAATCATTTTTAGAATAATGGAGAGGTTTTTTATGAAATACTAGTTCAAATAATCCAGGCGTCATTTTCAATTTCATATTCCCTATCTGCATAGTATTATCTCTATTAAATATTAATTTTTCCTTGCCATATCTCCAACTACCGTCTATATCTTGATTAAAACCATAAATTTTATCCAATTGCTTATTATTAATAAGTGTTTGTATATTTTCAAATAATGGAGAGCTTTTCGTCAGCTTTAAACATTGTTTTCTTTCCAAGTTCTTGATACATGTACTTGATACAGGTCTATTATGGTCATAGTTTTTTTCACCATCATTATCATCAGTTGAAATATTTTCATACTGAAAATCGTTATTATCACCGTTTACATCATCATAATCATCGTCATCATCAATAGTGTTGTCTATATCTTTATGCTTATCTTCAAGTTTTCCGATGATTTCATTATCACCATTTACGTCATAATAATCATCATCATCATCAATAGTGTTGTCTGTATCCGTATGCTTATGTTTATCTTCAAGTTTTCCAATGATTTCATTATCACCATTTACGTCATAATAATCTTCGTCATCATCTATAGTGTTGTCTACATCCTTATGCTTATATTCAAGTTTTGGGATGTTTTCATTATCATCATTTACATCATCATGATCATCGTCATCATTAATAGTGTTGTCTATATCCTTATATTTATCTTTAAGTTTTCCAATGATTTTTTTAAGTGGTTTTGTTATTGGTTGAAAGGTATCTTCTAATAAATTAACTCTATCTATTTGATTCAGTTTAATATTTTTTAACTTTTTCTTTAGAACAGCCCTTGTCTTTACAAGATCTTCCAACACTTTATTATGGTAATTTTTAGACATTATAATAATTTTTTTTTTATTGAATTTGATCTGGTTATGATCTGCTCGCTATCTGATTATGATCTGCTTTGTATCTGATTACGATCTGCTTTATATCTGATCACGAACTGCTTGCTATCTGGTCACGATCTGATTTATACCTGATCACGATCTGCTTGATGGCTTGTGTCTATATCCATTGATTTTGAGTACACTATATCGTGCTTTCTACAATCTACATCCAATAAATTATTCCTTTATTTCCTTTATTCTTGCTATTCGTTTTGAAGTTTTGTATCAGGTCCACAAAACTGATAAAAAGGTGGATGTAATTCAACATATAATTTGTTTATTAAGTTGTCTACAAATCTTCTTCCAATCTTACACTGATTAGGTGTTTTTCTTTTGACTGTAGTTTATAACCATTTTTTCATTACTTTCATACCTCTTCGCATGAAACACTACACCAGCTATACCTGCTATACCAGCTATACCAGCTATATCAGCTATACCAGCTATACTAGCAAGCTGTACAATCTGTACTAGCTATACTAGCAAGCTGTACAATCTGTACTAGCTATACTAGCAAGCTATACAATCTGTACTAGCTATACTAGCAAGCTGTACTAGCTATACTAGCAAGCTATACAATCTATACTAGCTATACTAGCAAGCTGTACTAGCTATACTAGCAAGCTATACAATCTGTACTAGCTATACTAGCAAGCTGTACAATCTGTACTAGCTATACTAGCAAGCTATACAATCTGTACTAGCTATACTAGCAAGCTGTACTAGCTATACTAGCAAGCTATACAATCTGTACTAGCTATACTAGCAAGCTGTACTAGCTATACTAGCAAGCTATACAATCTGTACTAGCTATACTAGCAAGCTGTACTAGCTATACTAGCAAGCTATACAATCTGTACTAGCTATACTAGCAAGCTATACAATCTGTACTAGCTATACTAGCAAGCTATACCTGCTATACCTGCTATACCAGCTATATCAGCTATACCAGCTGTACCAGCTGGTATAGCAGGTATAGCAGGTATAGCAGGTATAGCTGGTAGAGCTGGTATAGCTGATATAGCTGATATAGCTGATATAGCTGGTATAGCTGGTATAGCTGGTATAGCTGGAATAGCAGGTATAGCAGGTATAGCTGGTATAGCTGATATAGCTGGTATAGCTTGCTAGTATAGCTAGTACAGATTGTATAGCTTGCTAGTATAGCTAGTACAGATTGTATAGCTTGCTAGTATAGCTAGTACAGCTTGCTAGTATAGCTAGTATAGATTGTACAGCTTGCTAGTATAGCTAGTACAGCTTGCTAGTATAGCTAGTACAGATTGTATAGCTTGCTAGTATAGCTAGTACAGATTGTACAGCTTGCTAGTATAGCTAGTACAGATTGTATAGCTTGCTAGTATAGCTAGTACAGATTGTACAGCTTGCTAGTATAGCTAGTACAGATTGTACAGCTTGCTAGTATAGCTAGTACAGATTGTACAGCTTGCTAGTATAGCTAGTACAGATTGTACAGCTTGCTAGTATAGCTAGTATAGATTGTACAGCTTGCTAGTATAGCTAGTACAGCTTGCTAGTATAGCTAGTACAGATTGAACAGCTTGCTAGTATAGCTAGTACAGATTGTACAGCTTGCTAGTATAGCTAGTATAGATTGTACAGCTTGCTAGTATAGCTGGTATAGCTGATATAGCTGGTATAGCTGGTATAGCAGGTATAGCTGGTGTAGTGTTTCATGCGAAGAGGTATGAAAGTAATGAAAAAATGGTTATAAACTACAGTCAAAAGAAAAACACCTAATCAGTGTAAGATTGGAAGAAGATTTGTAGACAACTTAATAAACAAATTATATGTTGAATTACATCCACCTTTTTATCAGTTTTGTGGACCTGATACAAAACTTCAAAACGAATAGCAAGAATAAAGGAAATAAAGGAATAATTTATTGGATGTAGATTGTAGAAAGCACGATATAGTGTACTCAAAATCAATGGATATAGACACAAGCCATCAAGCAGATCGTGATCAGGTATAAATCAGATCGTGACCAGATAGCAAGCAGTTCGTGATCAGATATAAAGCAGATCGTAATCAGATACAAAGCAGATCATAATCAGATAGCGAGCAGATCATAACCAGATCAAATTCAATAAAAAAAAAATTATTATAATGTCTAAAAATTACCATAATAAAGTGTTGGAAGATCTTGTAAAGACAAGGGCTGTTCTAAAGAAAAAGTTAAAAAATATTAAACTGAATCAAATAGATAGAGTTAATTTATTAGAAGATACCTTTCAACCAATAACAAAACCACTTAAAAAAATCATTGGAAAACTTAAAGATAAATATAAGGATATAGACAACACTATTAATGATGACGATGATCATGATGATGTAAATGATGATAATGAAAACATCCCAAAACTTGAATATAAGCATAAGGATGTAGACAACACTATAGATGATGACGAAGATTATTATGACGTAAATGGTGATAATGAAATCATTGGAAAACTTGAAGATAAACATAAGCATACGGATACAGACAACACTATTGATGATGATGATGATTATTATGACGTAAATGGTGATAATGAAATCATCGGAAAACTTGAAGATAAGCATAAAGATATAGACAACACTATTGATGATGACGATGATTATGATGATGTAAACGGTGATAATAACGATTTTCAGTATGAAAATATTTCAACTGATGATAATGATGGTGAAAAAAACTATGACCATAATAGACCTGTATCAAGTACATGTATCAAGAACTTGGAAAGAAAACAATGTTTAAAGCTGACGAAAAGCTCTCCATTATTTGAAAATATACAAACACTTATTAATAATAAGCAATTGGATAAAATTTATGGTTTTAATCAAGATATAGACGGTAGTTGGAGATATGGCAAGGAAAAATTAATATTTAATAGAGATAATACTATGCAGATAGGGAATATGAAATTGAAAATGACGCCTGGATTATTTGAACTAGTATTTCATAAAAAACCTCTCCATTATTCTAAAAATGATTTGAAAAAATATAAAGAGATTTTAATTAATACCAATGCACATAAACGTCGCTATGAACCTAATGAACAAGTGAAAGGAACACGAGCCTTCAAATATATACGAATAATTAAACGTTTATTCGAAACAACAACAAACATTTTAACAAAAGGCAGTGGTTTAATGCTAAAATTACAAAATAATCTGAGATCAAATTACATACATTGGGATGATCCTAATGAACTAGTTGACAGACTACGTTTACTTCTTTCATCGGAAGGTTCTGGTCACAACAATCATCAAAACGAAATAATCTCTATTATCGAAGAACTTAAAGAAGCTAACATAATTTATTAGAAGAGTGAAAGAAATGTCTTATATTAATAAATTTGGAGAAGGTTTTAATAAATATAACCATAAAAACAAAAATATCGTAATCGAAAAACATATAACACAAATACATGATGATCTAGCTGATCAAATGAACAATTTAAACATTGAGGTAGAACATGTATACCTAAAACATGGTAATGTCAAAAAAAAAAATAAAAAAAAAAAATTAAAATAAAATAGACAAAACCAAAAAAGTAGATCGTTATCAGATATAAAATAGATCGTGAGCAGATACAAAGCAGATCGTGATCAGATGTAAAGTAGATCGTGATCAGATACAAAGCAGATCAAAATCAATATCAAAAAATTAACATACTGAAATCATATAAATTGCTGTATATATAGGAGATCGTCTTGATTTCAGTTATTTTTGCGAAGAGGTATAAAAGTAACGAAAAAAAAAAATTTGTTATAATCTACAGTCAAAACAAAACCTCAGCCAGTGTAAGATGAGAAGAGGATTTGTAAACAACTTAATAAATAAAGTACCTGTTGAATTACATCTACCTGGTTATCAGTTTTGTGGACCTGGTACAAAACTTGAAAAACGTTTAGCAAGAGGAGATAAGGGTATAAATTTATTAGACGCAGCTTGTAGAGAGCACGATATTGCATATTCACAATCAAAAGATATAGACACAAGACATCAAGCAGATCAAATATTAGCTGAAAAAGCCTGGCAACGAGTTAAATCTAAAGATAGTGATATTAAAGAACGTGCTAACGCGTGGTTTGTGACAAACGCTATGAAAGCTAAAGTGAAATTTGGATTAGGTTTGAAGGAGCAGAGACATAAGAAAAGAAAAGGAAAAATGAATAAGTGTAATAAGAAATTATTCACAGCTACTGTGAGAAAAACTTTAAAACAATTGAAAGAACAGAAACCCCTTGATATAAATGATGCTGTTAAAATAGCTCAAAAGGCTATTCATTCAAATTTTAAAGGGAAAAAGCGAGCAGACATTATAATACCGAGAGTTATACCTGTACCGAAAATTGGAGGATTTCTTCCACTTATTCCCGTACTAACAGCATTGTCAGCGCTTGGTGGTTTGGCAAGTGGAGGATCCGCTATTGTCAAAGCAGTAAATGCTATCAAAAATGGAAAAGAACAATTGGCTGAAGCTAACCGTCATAATAGATATATGGAATCAATTGCAATGGGTAAAGGGTTGTACCTCAAACCATATAAAACTGGATATGGTCTCTACTATAGTCCAGCTCCAAAAAACTATTAGATAACCTTCCCAATCGCCCATTAACAGATTTGGATTTGAATAAATATGGAAGACATCTCAAACATTTTAGGGGTGTTTTCATGCGTGATTCTTTACCTGAAAAACCATTCAAACAAGAATGCGGCATTGTTAATTTAGATGATTCAAATGGTATGGGAACACATTGGGTAGCATATTATAAAAACCACAACTATAAAGAATACTTTGATAGCTTTGGAAACTTACAACCACCACTTGAGATTGTCAACTACTTAAAATTTCCTATTGAATATAATTATGAACGAAAACAAAAATTTAATACATTTAATTGTGGGCACTTGTGTTTAAAATTTTTATTCAATAAATATAAATTGAAATGAAATAATTCAGAGTACATCGTCCCGCACTAACACAACCTACTATTAAATTTTTAAAGAAGGGGAACAAAAATGGTAACATCAGCTGTATTGGAAGAACTATTTATTAACAAAACATAGTAATCAGATTGATAAAGAGCATATAGATTTATTTATGAAACTTATAAATAACTAAGAATATGTAACATTAGTAAAATAAGTAATCCATTTGTATGTATTAATATTATACATAGATCTAACTGTGAAAATACTTATTCACAATCTTTCAACATTTGTCGATGTCAAACATTCTATACACAATATTTGTTAACACTTAAGTTATTTAATCTGTATAAACGTATTTTTAAATTCGAATCTGTAAAAATCTGAAAAAAAGAAATATGTAATAAAATTTTCAAAAAATAAAAAACTAATTTGTTTTAATTAATCCCTTTATTCTATAATTTCATTTATTTAAAACAGTAAAACTAAAAAATTCTAAATCCTTAAAAACAAGTCTATTTATACTTTGGGGTGTTGTAGATCAATCAGTAAATTCAATTAGTGAAAACAGATATTACTTATACTTATACGTGAAAAAACGCACAGGCACAACTATACATTTCTTTCTCATCAAATTAAAAACAACTGCACAACCAACCTACCCTTTCTTATTAGTTTATATTTCTATTTCTTCTACCTGTGATCACGTGCCAAGAATTTACGATCATCTTAAAATTACAGATCCTTCTAATTAAATCACACAAAAAATAAAAAATAACCGCACAACCCACCTACTCTTTCTTATCACATTTAAAATTAAAGATCCTTCTAATTAAATATACAAAAAAAATAAAAAACACACAACAACTATACAGGTGTAGATCCCTTTTCTATTTTTTCAGCATTGAGTATGATAATACGTGGTAAGAATTACTATTAAAAAACGATCATACACATTACATGTTACGCACACACTCATTCTGTCCGTCCAATCATTCATGCATACGTATATAAATTTTCACATTACAGTCTTTCTATACTCTGAGATGTAGATGAGGAAACGTGCACGCACTCATTCTGTCCGTCCAACCATTCGTTTGAAAAGCAATACAAATAAAATGAACAAGAAAAAGCAGGTATGATTCCAAATTTGTATGGAAAAATTAAAAATTAAAATGATTTAATTCTTTTCCAGATATGCATTCTCCCAAATTTTAACACACACACATACACATTAAAAAGCAATACCTTTTCATAATACATGTTACAAACCTAAAGACCGATCGCACACAATTCATTTCACAATGCTGCAATGTTCTTACTCTTTTACAGCTATGCATGCTCCAAATTTTGTATGAAATAAGTGCCCTTGAAGCGGCATAAACATACTACTCCGGGACATAGCGGAATACTGGGCAATGAGACGGCGGATGGCTTCACTAGGCTAAGTTTACATTCTGGGGGCGATTTGATGGTTGGTCCTGACCCCCCAGTCTGCCACCTCTATGGCCTCATCAATAGATGGGTCATGGAGAAAGAGCAGGGGCGTTGGGGGAACGCATCGGGTTGTTTGGTTTCTAGGTGTCTATGGACTGCTGTAGACAGTAAGAGAACAGGTTGGTTGCTGGGCTTGGATAAGGCCAGTTTAAGGTTGTTTGTCGGTTTTATCACGGGGAACTGCGAGATTAGGTCACTGACAGGGATCTGGAACAGATCCCAGCCGGACTATTGCACGGCGTGTTGCGATGAGGTGGAGTTGGAGACTATTAAACAGCTCATCTGTAACTGCCCAGCCCTTGACATTGAGGACCCTTGGCAAGGCCTTCTTTGGGAACTTAAATTCGGTGTCGAGAGCCGACATCAAGGCTCTCCACAGATTCATTAGTGTAGTCGCGCTCCCACCATTTTGTTGTGTCTGGTCTGTGTGATTCCTCCGCTTCCCACTCCCCCCTTTCCCATATACCCTCCTTTCATCCTATCCCCTATACTATCCTTCCCTCCTTTAGGACGTTGTACATTGGGTCAATTCGACCTCCGGGTACTGTACTTGTCTTGACTGACAGGTACACGTCCTCTAACCTAACCTAAATCTGAGCAACTAATTTTGTTTTGTTGGGCCCACTTAATAGAAATTTCGAAATGCACATTGACAATTATGAATTTAGGCTCCTGAATTTTACTTCCATCCAGTAATTCACCATCGTTTTGTTCATTTAAATTATTACTTATGTTCGTTATACCGCGAATAAATTAAAATTCTTGTTCGTCCTATGAGATACTCAGTAGACGTATGCATCTAAAATTATACCAATCAGCAACTTATTTCCAACATGCTGCGTCAACATTTTTCACTGGAAGTTATTGTGAACTTTGCTTACACTTTTCTACAACCATTGTAAGAGGTGTTATCAACATACAGCAGCAAAAATTGTATCAGTGAGTGTCTCTACTCATTGCTTATAAACAACATCAGCATTTGAAGAGAATTCATTAACATACTGCTTTAACATTTGCCGCAGTGAGTGTTTCTAAACATTGTTCATATTTAATGGGAACATGCTGCTTCAACATTTGTTTTGGTTTGTGTTTATAAACATTGTTTAGATATGAAAATATGTTTACTGTTAATAATAAGACTGAACATTTATTTTTTTGGAAATAGTAAGAAAAAGTAATTAAAACTGAAAAGGGCCTCACTAAATACTTACTTAAGGACGTAGCAGCCTTCAGAGTATTCGAAACAAAAGTCCTATGTACGATCTTCGGCTGATTTCTGGCAAAAATTCTGAGATTGAAATAAAATTGCCATGAAAAGTTTTTCAAAAAATCTGTCGTTCAGAGTCGACTTTAAACTGTAGGTCCATGTATAAAAATTAACACACACAACATAAGCGGTTCGAGAAGCTAGATCGTAATCTTGACTGAAGGGTTGTAATGACCAATTATGTATGTATGTACCAGGTTAAATGGATTCTATTATAATCACAGGAGTTTATCTGCATAAAGCAGTGTTCTTTGGAGCCACATATTCATGGTGATCAATGGTAATTGCCTTATTGAAGTCCTCGTGTGGAGTGAATAGGTCTTAAGCATACTGACTCTTACGGAGAATATAATAAAATGATCATTAAACTTGGCCCTGTATATCGTGTGGACATCAATATATTATATCTCGTGCCATGTATTATGTGGCACTGTTCACATGGCAATCAAGTCCTCTGCTCCATTGACTGTAACGTTGAGAATTTTTCTTTGTTGTTGTAGGAGTACGGTTGAATCACTCCGTCGGCTCATATGAATATCCAAGCAGGCAAACCAAGCTCAAACACCAAAATTACACTTTTAGCGTAGCTGTTGGAATAATTACTCATCACTTCATTCTGAGTATTCAAACGCAAAACGCATTGGTCTTGGCCGTACAGTAAATGGCTTTTGCAGGAGTTGCAGAAATGAAGAGGAGGGGCGTAACATTACGTTGAAGAAAGAAAAAGTATCTGGGCTTCTACTACTCACATAATCTCAGTGATGTGTCAAGAGTAGGCTTTAGAAGAAAAAATAGAAATCTTCGGTAGGTTCACTGTGGTATCACAATGGGTTATACTTCACCCAATTGGGAGTGGTCAGTTGAATAGGTTGTTTAGATGCTTTTCCATACACAAGACACATGTTATATGGTATTACTTATCTTAGTACAGTATGAGTTCAAACATGTATGTCACCCTGACCTGAATTATGCATCTACCATTCAGGTCCGAAGCGGCAGGTTCTCTTCCTAGTATATAGTGGAGAAAGGTTAGCCTCCCAGTATGACTTTTTTACAATGGGTTCACCCTCATTCATGCGAACATACATATATCCCGACATGTTGCGAAGGAGAGTTGAGTTCGATTAGATAGTTCTTCATATAAACAGATGGCGATTTAACAGAAATTCTTCCACAACATGAGGTTATATACTCTGACCTTTTTTACTTTTCTTTCTTTATGCAAGTGTCCAACTGATGTTTTCTTAATACATGTCCTAAGGGCAATTTCCACTAAAAATTTCCACTAATAAAATTCCTTTCACACGCATATCGTATAATCGATTACTACTAAACGGGAAATCTTCATAGTTTTTTATGTTATAATCGTTTTTGAACTACTTTGTAGCAAACGTACACCAAAAAATGTATTTCTTGCTTTGAAATTTCTCTAAGTGCACTACCATTACATCAACTCCAAGAGTGTAGACTTCCCAAGGCGTAGATGCCTTCTGTAAACGTGCATTGTTCCCATTGTTATCGTTGTTGTTCACGTTGTTCATATAAAATACGAGGTTCATTCATACTCTACAATATTAACGAACACCAAACAAAAGCCTGAAACGAAGTGTATCCCTGTGCATATGCATGAGTGTGAGTATGAGTTAAAATGCGTAATCATGTGTGCAAGTGTATGTGATTTTTTTCTTCTTTTTTTGCATTTGCAACGCCATTAATATTAACCATAACAAAACTATGTATGACCCAGCGAAGTGTGAGTACCGAATAGAGAAGAGCAAGAAAATTACATAAAAAGCTTGAAGGCATCGTTTGGGCGTTTGGCGGCAAAAACAAAAAAAAAAATTGCAGGAAATTGCAAGAATCCTGCCAGGATATACGTATAAAACAGACAAAGTAATGAAACAAAACGTGTTATATGTCATTAAATGTAGATATAACGGTAAAATAGAAATATGTATTGTTATTAAGAAAATATTAGAAAAGATAATGAGCGGGTTTTAATGGCAACAGTATCAATAAAAATATTTAATTAAACTCAAGTAAGGAAACTATTTTTACAGTTGCCACTCACTTAAGACATATGACAAATGCTATAACGATCGCTGTATATCGTACTTTTGCTCAAAACAAAGTTAAAAATATAAATATTTACTTGTGGTTGATGTAGGAACTATTTATTGATTTGTTTCTAAAGAATAGAATACTTAGAATGAAATGCCATGGTTTTTAACCATGATTCTTGAATCATATGAGCCTTATGGAACGGTAGCAAATCTTGTTGAAATGTTTATTGTTTACAATCGAAGTGAGTGGTAAATGTACCTAACCGCACCAAAGAGGAAGTCGCCACATCCTCCGTGTGTGGGGCCCTCACGCACTAAATCCTCCCCTCGTCTCCTGTGGACTTGTTCGTGCCCACTCCGGAACTACGGTGGTATTACTTCGGAGTGGAGTCCTTTTGGCTCTTTGGCCTCTCAATGTTTATATCCGCGTCCGGATTGCATATCGAAAGTTGAGGAGACATCTAAGCGTGTCCACTATTCCTTTCGTCTAAATCATCGTTTCGATTTGGCTTGGCACGTGTGACAGTATCACCTATGCCGACATGCTTACTTGTTCTGCAGCCTCAAGATCACTCTTTTTCCGTCTCAGAATACGTACGAGGTCCAATTTCCAATTCCAATACTCCCAATCATGATGCCGACAATGTTAGCAGCTGTGATCGTTCCATTGACGTCAGTACAGAGCGATAGCTCAGCCAGCGTGCACACTTGAAAACAGTGTGCTCTGCGCCATCAATTATCTCCCCTTCCTCGTAAAGACAGTAAGGGGAGGCGCTCTTGCCCATTCTGTGCAGATATTTCCTAAAATATCCGTGACCCGATAGCATCTGTGTAACGTAGTAGTTTATCTCTCCAAATTTCCGACCAATCCATGGCCTTATGTCCGAAATAAGTCTCGCCGTCCATCTTCCTCTATCTTCCTCGTTCCATCGTTGTTGCCATTTTGCAATGGTGCTTTCCCTGAAGTAACCGGTTATGTGATTTCCAGGCGATTTTGCCTTATAAATCTCCATCTGCTCCGCTGCCAGCAGATCCACAGGGATTATACCCGCTATCACCAGCACGGCTGGAGCGGACACTGTACGGTATGCCGACGCGATACTCAATGCAGCCGTTCTCCGTACCGATACAAGTGAAGTGCTTGCGTGGCCAGGATTCTAAAGTGGCTTCTAAAACATTTTAAGTCGTATTGATTTCAATACGCAGATCAAGGAAAACCAGTGGACAGAGTTGGAAAGGTGGTCCTTCATAGGTTCAAAAGTTCGTAACTACCTTCAGTTGAAAATATATGAACGAAACACTCAATAGAAAAATCTTTATTTATCAGATATCACAATACTTGGAAATTCGGCATGTTCTTGTAAGAGTGCGTGACAAATATTTTTTTTTTTGTTTTGATTTGGCGGTTTAAAGTCGACTCCGAACGTCAGGTTATTTTGGGAAACTTTCCATGGCAATTTTTATTTACTCTCTGAGTTTCTGACAGAAATCTGCTGAGGATCAGTCACCGAGACTTTGTCGGAGATGTCTGACCTGTGATTTGAACTGTGGCCTCGTGTCTAAAAAGGCTACACACTACCTAATAGACTACGGCGACCTCACCTACCTTTCACTTCATAGTCCACTTCTATTTTAGGCCAAAAAAGAGGTACTTATTCTGACTATAACACTTGAATTGATGGCCACTCTTTTGAGTCACACGTTTTGTAGTGTGTTGTTAACTATTCTTATATGTCCTTGAGTCCTGTTGCTAGAAATAAATATCACTTCATATGCAGCATGTCTGATAGTGTTATCAGTGCGATGTTTTTGAAACCAGTCAATCGATAACCCAATAGCATTTGCTGCGATCCTATTAAAACTAATTTATTTGGCAAAAAGAGAACACAATGTAAAGAAACCCAAAAAGAAAGGACATCATTTTTCAAAATGAAAAATTGTTTTAAATTTCGTTGTTAAAAAGGGTGGGCCATTTAAAAGTTTAAATTTAAAAATGCTATAAAACAAAAACGGTTTGAAATTTTGCCAAATTTATTCTTTTCTTGTAAAGTACAATTTTTCCGTTTAGAAATGAAATATTATTTCATTCACATGGCTGTCGCGGCTGGCCTCATGATACCTCATTCGTTCAGACTAATTTTCGTGCACTTTGTCAAGTGTATGGCAATGTATCTAGGCAATGGCATCATAAATGTTGATCTTCAAATACTTAATTGCCTGTGGTTTGTCGGAATAATACTTGTCTTTAACGGCGCGCCACAGAAAATAGTCCAACGGTGTCAAATCGGCCAATTAACAAGACCATTTCGGCTAACAGCCATCACATGTTTGACGCAATAAAGTGATTGTGGCACAAGATGTGTGGCAAATTTCCCCATCCTGTGGAAACCAGGACTACCAGCCGTATTTTTGTAGGTAGTCTATTGGCTTATTAGACGTAAAGCCAGGGTTTGATCCCCAGGCCAGACATCAAAACAAAATACAAAAAGTATTTCTTCGGCGACTTCCTCTCAGCAGATTTCTGACAAAAACTCTGAGAGTAAATAAAATTGCCATGAAAAAGTTTCTCAAAAATCTGTCGTTCAGAGACGACTTTAAACTGTAGGTCCCGCCACTCATGTATAAAATTAACACACACAATGTAAGTGGTGTGAGAAACTAGGTCGTAATCCTGACTGAAGGACTTTAATGACCAATTATGTATGCATGTATGTAGTTGTCGAGTGTATGGAGTCCTATCTCGACAATGGTATTACAAATGTTGGCCTTCAAATGTTCTCTGGTTTGTCGGCATAACACTTTTCTTTAACGGCACCCCACAGAAAATAGTCCCACGGTGGTCAAAACGCAGCTTCTTGGCTGTCAATTAACATCACAATTTCGCCTAATTAAGCGGCCATCAAACGTTTGACGCAATAAAGTGATTGTGATATGAGATGTGTGGCAAGTTGCACTATCCTGTTGAAACCAAATATCGTTCACATCATTACATTGAAGAGAGAGTACACAAAAATCGGTTATGATGGTGCGATAGGTGTTCTTGAAGTCACCGTAGTCTAGTAGGTAGTGTGTTGGCTTATTAGACGTAAAGCCAGGGTTCGAGCCCCAGGCCAAACTTCAAAAAAAAAATACAAAAAGTATTTCTTCGGCCAATTCCTCTAAGCAGATTTCTGGCAAAAACTCTCAAAAAAGTTTCTCAAAAAATCTGTCGTTCGGAGTCGACTTAAAACTATAGGTCCCGCCACTCATACATAAAATTAACACACACAACATAAGTGGTGTGAGAAACTAGGCCGTAATCCGGACTGAAGAGTTGTAATGACCAATGATGTATGTATTTATGTTGAAACCAAACATCGTTCACATCAATATCCTGAAGAGTGGGTACAAAAAAATTCGTTTATCATGGTGTGATAGGCGTTTTCGTTGTCCGTAATGGTTGCGTCGTTTTGATTTTCAAAGAAATATGGGCCAATGATGCCTCCACTCCACAAGCGCACACCAAACAGTCACTCGTAATGGGTGCATAAGCTTCTGTAAGACCACGTGTGTGTTTTCTGAGCCCCAAATACGAACAATTATGCTTACTAACGTACCCACCAAAATGAAAATGAGCTTCATTCGAAAAGATGATTTTTTTGTTAGCAAAATCGACATCATTGTGCAGTTTTTCGTTGACCCACTAAATCCTTACGTTGCTCAAACGTATATCGATTCATTAAGCTCCACTGAACTGAATTCTGTAACAGAATAGAATGACATAAGTATTGCCAGTTTGGAAATAACTGATGCTTCAAATTTAAACCAATATATGACCCACCCTATATATACCATCTAAAGCATTCGGTTTTATTCTTATTATTTTTGTGTTTAAATACATATCAAATTGATTACTTATTAGCTATTGTATGTATATTTGCCCCACACCACTGTATATAATCGTTCAAGGCATGGAATTTATTTCGTATATAAAACCATAACTTTATTGCCATTGATTTAAGGGAATTCATTTACAGGCACTTGAGTTTATTGTTACTTAAAACAACAAGCATGCTATGCTAAGTCATTACCTTAGATTTGTTTAAGAATAATAGCTTTAGAGTAGGTGCCTCCTACCAAGGCAAAAAAAATTTTTTTTTGTTATTATTTTCTATAAGTCACGTTCAAAAAGATTTGTGTTACTATTTTTACTGTTGTTGTTGCTGTTGTTGTTTTTTCTGCTTGTAATTTTCCATCAATTTTATCTCGTTAATAATCTTTAGCTTTCCTGCCAACGAATTATATGAGCAAAAACGGAAGAAAATAAACGTATACAAGGCAGTCATTATAATAATTCATAAAAATCGTTAAATAGCAAATAAACCATTAAACATTACATACATACATATGTATGTATGTTTATATATAATGTATATAATATAACATTTACATGCTTAGAAACCATATATCATTTTTTATTACACAACACACACTCTACTTTGCCTTCAGTTTTGGCTGATGTGACTACGTTGCTGTGTTTAGAAGTAAAGCTAAAGCCAAAGCAATTAATTTTGGCAGTCGTCTTCAGATATGAATTCTTGCAAGTTTTTTTTTAGGCTCTTAAACGTTTCTCCAGCCTTTGCCTTTTTGGTGTAATAAAGACTGTTTAACATATTTACCGCAAAACTCCTAAATATTGTTACTTAATGAAGCAAAAAAAAAAAAAAACAAGCAAAAAAAACTTGTGATAATAAATGAGAAAAACTGCCAGAAATTATGAAAAACAGAAACATGCGTTAACATTTAGAGATGAGACACCTTGATAAATGCGTGACTAATGGCAAAATAAAATAAATATGGTATAGCCCAGCCACTCACCCCCCCATAACGTATTATACAGCAAAGCAAAACCCAAGCCAGCCCAGCCATTCTAATGAAAAAATATCCCAAAAAATCTTTAACAAACTAAAAACATAAATTAATTGTGTATGAAAAACAAATTAAAACCACAAATTTTCACATTATTACTTGAATATTAGTTTTCTATTAAATGTAAATGAAAAAACCCAACAACAACAACAACACAACATAAATCCATCCATCAACAACCCCTCTGGGGGTATGGTTATTATTATATTGTGTGCTAGCAAAAGTAATATTGAAAAATCTTCACATATGTTGCCAGGGTTGGGAAACCCATGGTGATAATATGTTTTGTATTAAAAAAAAAAAAAAAAAATTTGTTTGTTTTAATTTCCAATTAAAAAAAATAAAAAATATTTCAATCAAACCACAAAAACCATTATATTTGACCAAAATGGTAGAAGAAAAAAAATATTTACAGATTATTTAATATGATAATCCTTTATTAAATAATGTTAATTGATTGCCAAAAAATAATTCATAAAAATCTTGAAGTACGCTTCATTAGGCAGTAGCAGAATATTTGGTTAAGGGGGAATTTAATTGCAACACAGTATTCCCTGGATAGAAGCACCCTGACTAAAGGGTCCGCCAAATAACTTTTTTTTGGAAAATGCTTTAAAAAAAAACTACTGAATATTTTCACAAATTTCTTTTTTTATTTGAAAGTGCAATCCTTCCGGTTAATAATGGAAAATAATTTCATTCAAATGGCTGCCTCGGCTGGCCATGCAGTAGCCTACACCAGAAGATGCCGATTTTGGCAAAATAAAAATCATCCTTTCAGATGATGCTCATTTTAATCTTGGCGGGTATGTAAACAAGCAAAATTGTCACATTTGGGGCACAGAAACCCGCACGCATGCATTGAAAAGCCGACGCCCCCTAAACGAGTCACTGTTTGGTGCGGATTTTGGTCCAGAGGCATAATTGGGTCATTTTTCTTGGAAAATGGGCAAGGAGTGGCCATTACAGTCAATGGCGATCGTTATCGGGCCATGTTGAACGAATTTTTGTTCACAAAAATTGAAGAGGAGGATATTGGCAACATTTGGTTTCAACAGGACAGCGCTACGTGCCACACAGCCGAAGCTACACTCGATGTTTTGCGCCCGGTTTTTGAAGATCGCATTATCAGCCGCAGAGCTGATGTCGTTTGACCACCTCGGATCTGCGATTTGACAACGTTGGACTATTATTTGTGGGGTGCCATCTAAGATAAGTGTTACGCCGGCAAGCCAGAGACAATTGACGCTTTAAAGGACAATATTTGTGAAGCCATTGG
The DNA here is from genome assembly GCA_936449025.2 of Sarcophaga subvicina. Classification (NCBI taxonomy): domain Eukaryota; kingdom Metazoa; phylum Arthropoda; class Insecta; order Diptera; family Sarcophagidae; genus Sarcophaga; species Sarcophaga subvicina. Next base: position 14,385,262 of record OW388083.2, on the reverse strand, counting down.
TGAAATACAGCTGCACACAATCGATAATGTGCTTAAAAATTGGACCGAACGTGTAGGCTACTGCATGGTCAGCCGAGGCAGCCATTTGAATGAAATTATTTTCCATTATTAACCGGAAGGATTGTACTTTCAAATAAAATAAGAGATTTGAGAAAATATTCGGTAGTTTTTTTTTAAGCATTTTCAAAAAAAAAAGTTTTTTGGCTTTAACCGTAGATCGAGCTTTGTATCAAAAGTGATACATTTCAGTTTTGGAGATGATATAACATTAATTCAGAAAAAGTTAAATGTCTGATATTTTTTGAATTCGTTAGTATTGTGATTGTCATTATTTTAAACCAAATAAAAAAAAGAAAATTTCAAACAGGGGTTACAAAATTCAAAAACTTCATAATTCTGGTTTGGTTGACTTTCCTAGAGATTTTTTGGCGTCGGGTATATAATTTTTTTAAGATTTCAAAGATTTTGTGAAGTTTTATCGTAAATAGCACATTATTTATGGTTTTTGAGAAAGAATTGAAAGTGGGACGAAAGTGAAAAGATTGAATTTTCTATTCATGATATGATCTTGATATTGATTGAAGTAGTCGTAGTCTAGTATGTAGCGTGTTACCTTATTGGACGTCAGACCAAGGTTCAAACCTCAGGTCAGACATTTCCAATTTATAACGAAAGGTTGTAATGACCGATTATATATTAATTATATACGTAATATTCCTGCTGCTAAAGACTTTGGAGAAGAAGAAAATAATGGATGATTTTTTAAGAGCTATAGGAAAATTTTTCAAAAAAAAAAAACACATAAAATTCAGAAAAATTCATGAAATCTTCATTTGAATCGATAGTACGGTCCATTTAATTTAATGTTTGAAGATTATTTCATGCAAATGTTGACTGCGCCTCAAATGGTCCATCCGCTTAGTCTAATTTTGGCATACTCTTTCCAACATTTCGACCGGTATCTCATGAATAAATGTTTGAATGTTGTCTTCCAATGAGTCAATTGAAGCGGGCTTGTCTGTATAGACATGAGCTTTAACTTAGCCCCACAAAAAATTGTCTAAATGTGTTAAATTGCACGATCTAGGCGGCCAATTGACCGGTCCCGAACGTGAAATAAAATGTTCACTGAACTCGCCTCTTAATAAGTCCATTGTTACGCGTGCTGTGTGGCATGTGGCACCGTCTTGTTGAAACCACATGTCATGCAAGTCAAGCTTTTGCATTTTCGACAAAAAAAAGTTAGATATCATCTCACGGTAGCGCTCGCCATTCACAGTTACGTTACGATTCGCAGCATCTTTGAAGAAGTACGGTCCAATGATGCTACCAGCCCATAAGCCGCACCAAATTGTGCCTTTTTCTGGATGCATTGGTAGCTTTTGCAATGCTTCTGGCTGATCTTCACTCCAAAATCGACAATTCTGCTTCTTTACGTATCCATTGAGCCAAAAATGAGCTTCGTCGCTGAACACAATTTTTCGATAAAGAAGTGAATCTTGGGTCAACTTTCCAAGAGTCCATTCACCAAAAATTCTGCATTGCGGTAGGTCGTTCGGCTTCCATTCTTGCACCAGCTGTATTTTGAAAGGCTTCACAACTAAATCCTTCCGCAAAATTTTCCACGTTGTTGAGTAACAGAGGCCCAATTGCTGCGAACGGCGACGAATTTGATAATTGATGGTCATCATTAACACTGGCCAATATTTTCTTCAGTTCGCACTCTACGTGAGCGTGTTGGTGGTTTAATGTCCAACAATGTAAATTTGGTGCGATAGCCCGAATAGCCGCTTCAGTGGGTCGATTAAACTGACCATAAAATGGAAGAAGCGCGCGATGAACTTTCTTAACAGAGCACGCATTTTGATAATAAAATTCAATGATTTGCAAGCGTTGTTCGTTTGTAAGACGATCCATGGTTAAATTATAGACCAAACTGATGATGTTTGACAGTGAAACAAAACACGAAACGTGTGTGAGCTGTTTAAACCAGTGTTGCCAAAAAGATAATAGCTAAAAAATTTCCCCTTTGAAGCTCGTCTTATGAACTAAAGAAAGTATTGGCAGCAACAAACATTACAACAGAATGTTTATCGCCAAAGATGGTACTAATTGGAACAGAACAAACTGCCTTTCATGCAGATTGCTAGTAGCTGTTTACTGAAATCTTGTAGAGTCTTTCCTACTGCTCTTCTCATATTTATCTCACGTGACAGAGAAACATTTGAAAAATGAAACATATGTTTTATTACAAATAATAATATTTCGGTCAACTACGCACGCACATATGAGATAACAGAATCATTCGCTTTGATAATGATATATTTACACCCATTACGCCTTTTCGAAAAATGAGCTGAAAGTCTTGCAGCCTTTAATAATCATGCTTTAAGCATTTTTTTAAATTCGAATGAAAAGTATGTTTTTTTCTGAAAAAAATATATGTATTTATCTTAATTTTTTGTTAGAAAATTTTAACCATTTTCATAAAACTTTTATCACACAACTTGTAGTTTTATGTAAGAAATAATACTGTATAAATAGTTTTGGATTAGCTATCATACTTTCAGAGTAGCCCCTATATCCTTTTTTTAAGATTTTTAAAAATTTAATTCTTTGTTCGCCTGAAAGGTATGAAAATTAAAGAAAATATATTTAAATAATGATGCTTATGTTTTTATGTTCCTTTTTGGTACATTTTCATCTCAAATTAAAGTTTTTTGGCAACAGAATTCAAAAACTTTTAAGTTTTATTGTGGAAAATGAAAATTACCTCCAGTGATTTCAATTGAAATTTGATACTTAATGATGGAATACTTACAGTGATTGTTAGGGAAATTAATTTAAGGATATTTATACAAATCAAGCTTCATAAAGAGATTTACGGGGTAATGCTTGCTTTTGCTTATTACCTTTTCAACTTATATTTAATTTTGTCGCTGTAGATTAGTAACTAATTGAATTTGATGGTCGTTATAAATAGACCTGGAATTGACCTGAATTATGTCAGCATAAATGAAGACGACAATATTCCATTAAGATAGCTTTAGGCCACATGTTGCAAGATCAATTAAAGCCAAGGCCAAAATCCAAAGAATTATAATACAGCCTATTTAGTAATATTTCCCATTGTCGTGAGACCTTGCGAGGTTCGAATGTCATTTGTGGGGACCACTGGAAAAGGCTTCAGTGCACAATCCAGTGAGTGAAATTTATTCCGATTCATTGTTGTTTATTAACTTAAAGCATTCCCCGTTTATTTCACTTTAAAAAAAATTCTTTTATATGCACCCGCTTTGTGGCAACTTTCTTTCCGAAATTGATTCTGTTCTATAGCTGCCTCGTTCGTACGTTTCAACATTTCTGGATTTTTTGAGCCATTGGAAGTCAACATTCACCATTATTTGGAAAAGGTAGTAAAAAAAATGTTCCTTATAGTTTCATTCTCCTTGAGGCAGAGGATGCACTCTGTCCCATCCAGAAGATATAACCAACTGAGGAAACGCCATCTCAGATGATTGATTCCTAATAGAAAACCCGCACCCATGTTCGCCTTCCCTAATTGGTAAAGGTCTTCTTCTACTAATCTGACCTGGTTCCAATGTTCGCCTTTCCTAATTGGTAAAGCTCTTCTTCTAAAAATCTGACCTGGTACAAGTCTCGGGCGAGTTAACGACCTGATTTTCTGCCTAGTTAATGCTACAATAGGACCCTTGACGACGTCTATAAATTCTGCTGCCGTTTCATCTCCTTCACGGGCACCCAGCAAATTACTTTAATCACCACAGCGAATTGCATAAGATGATCAAGGCCCTCTCGGACATGCTGGCATTCCTATGAGACAAATAGAATTCTATTTGCTTGAACGATACACGGCTACTTTACTTCAGATGCACCATTTCCATATAAAAATTCCCCGTTATTATGTCCTCCAAGCATTTTTGAAAGTGTTTATATCCGTGGAATACTGTAGTCCTTTCGAACACAGCTAGATAGCTGTGACACCATTAGAAAAGTTCTGGAGATTTTAAGTCAACGATGTATGATTCTGAGGATAAACATTGCCAAGACCACAATAATACTGGCAAGACACAATAACACAAGAAGAAGTAAATTTCTTAAATGGAAGAATATTTGGGTCCTGGGTGAGACAATATTACAGAAAAGAGTACAAAGAGTGTCTCAGAAAAGGTCAGATATGCGAGAATTATATGCACAAGAGAAATCCTGGGGATGCAACCCCGGAATTATACACTGGATGCATGCACATGAGGGCCAGACCAATACCAAACTATGGGGCAATTGTATGCCCAAATGGAACTAATTTGGAAACAGCTGAATACAGCTACTAGCGTGTGGTTTAATATAACAGGGCAGTGAAAACCTGTTCAATAGCGACACAGGAAGCTCTATTGGAGTCTACTGCACTTGGTAGTGAAGACCAAAGCTTTGGAGGTTATGGATAGGTTGTTGGGAGACAAGCTTATTATGAAGTTCATTACGTAATATAAGGAACTGTATGACTGACACCTCCTTAACCATCTGCCGCACAGAATCAAAATACTCTTTAACTTTGGAAATAACTTCGTAACGCAACTTAGTAGCAAAATTGAATGAAGTAATCTGGAAGCAACATACGTTTCTAAAAGATTCACTATTTTGTGGTAGACAGATGGTTAAACAACTGATCTAGGGATAGGATCGGTAGTTTTTGGTTCCAGTACTCAGAACCATTAGGTCATCCCAGAAAGTAGCAAGTGCTAGACAGGGAATTGTCATTGTTGACAACGAACATCATCCTGAAGTTTGTCAGGACAATAGACATAAAGGAGACATTATGGATCGGTAGTTTTTGGTTCCAGAATGAAGTACTCAGAACCTTTAGGGCATCCCAGAAAGTAGCAGATGCTAGACAGAGAATAGTCATTGTTAACATCGCACATCATCCTGAAGTTTGTCAGGGCAATAGACATGAAAGAGACATTATGGGGATTCCCCATAAAGTTTGATAAGAGTACAGAAGATTGTATGGTTGCAGTACTATGGTAGATCTTCATGCCAATAATAATATTCCCCTCTTCCTAAGAACCACATTTTTTGATTTTTATTAAGCCACTTAGAATCCAAATGAAAATTACAAACAAATCATTTGAAGCGTCTACGATCGTGTACACCTAGGTGCTTACTGCTGCTCCACACGGAGTTATTAGGAGAAGAACAGTTTCCTTCGATCTCTCTTTTCTATAGCTCCCGTTGTGTGTGTTAATTTTATACATGAGTTGCCGGACCTACAATTTAAAGTCGACTTCGAATGACAGATTTTTGAGAGACTTTTCCAGGATATTTCATTTACTCACAGAGTTTTTACCAGAAATCTGCTGAGAGGAAGTCGCCGCACATGTCTTTAAATTTCGTTTTGTTGGAGATGTCTGACCTGTGGCTTGAACCGTGGTCTCACGTCTAATAAGCCAACACACTAGACAACAGGGATTTTATCTATCCTTAGTGGGATCTACAAATCTACCCGTATGACTGACTATATGCAAATTTACAGCATTTGGTTTCTCTTTTGTAACGAAGTTATCTTTAATTGATATTAAATTGATCACTGAATTTGGTTTCAGCTTTTATGCAAAGCCACAATGCTTATTATAGCTGCCGGTTAATCAGTACCTAAGTGAGCCTTGAGAAACTCTTCATGGAAATTTTATTTGATCTCAGAGTTTTTGCAGAAATCTGCTGAGAGGCAGGCGCCAAAGAAATATTTGTTTCATATTTTCGTTTTGATGTCTGATCTAGGATTTGAACCGCGGCCTTACGTCTAAAAAGCCGACACACTACCTACTGGACTACGGCGACTAGTCTGGCTAGTCGCTAGAAGCTAGGTTGTAATGACCAATTATGTTTGTATGTATGTATGTAAGTGACTTGACTTTAATAACGTTACCACTCCCTATTAAAAAATTAGTCATTCGATTGTAATTCCATATACAGTGAACTCGCGATAACGTGAACTAATTTTTACCGAGGCAGTTCATATTTTCGAGTTTGTTCACGTTATCGAGTACCCAAATTTAAAACAAAAAAGACCCTATTTATTATGAAAAATGATATTTTAATAAGTAAAAATGCTAAACACTATTTTAAATTAATTTTTAATAACAAAAGTTTAAATTAAATATATATATATGTATATAACTCACTTTGCATTCGATAAATACCAAAAAAAAAAAATAATAATATAAAGTAAAGGATACAAAAAGTTCGTGTTAATTAACAAATACAACAAAAAATAAACTACCACTAATAGGAACATTTCTTCCGTTGGATAATTAAGTTAAATAAAGTTTAAAGGAAAAAATCAGTCATTTTTTTTGGGGAAGTTTTTCATTTAGCCAACTTTAGCAGAGTATATTCTTTAAGGTTTCTCAGCACTCTAATGTTACTTTGGTCTACCATCTTATTTTCAGCCCATATTAAAGCCTTATCAAAAGCTTCTACAGCATCCTTGGGTTTAACTTTAATTTCTGGGTGGAATATAAACGAATCGCCATAATCGTCGGTATTATCCTGAATTTCAATACTTCTACTTCTGTCTTATTTCTTAAAATTTTTTTAGTCAAGAACTCAGTAACCTAAAGCCAAAACTTATAACAAAGTTTTCAGTTTTAAATTTGTCAGTTGAAATCTTTCTCTTTAACAAAAGATTGATGAAATCAGTCATAAAAAATTTTACATGTCATCCATGCTGACTTGGAGAATTTGTAATTCACTGGACAAGTAAAGTTTTTGAACTTCGTAAATTTTAAGATTTTCCAATTACCAGTTAATTTTGTGAGTTCCCGACGCATTTAGAGTGAAAAACAGATTAAAAAACAAAAAAAGTGTTTTTGTTCACGTTTTAGAATACTCTGTGGAAAAATAAATTTGTTCACGTTTCTGAGATGTTCACACTTTCGAGTGTTCACATTTTCGAGAGTTCACTGTACTAAAATTAATCTGTCAGCATAAAATCTATTCCAAAGTCTCTAAATACAGTGAACATAAGTTCGAAATGAAAGTCCTTAAACCTAAGTCAACGTTATTTCCAGGAAAATTGTCGGTAATTGCATAAGGAACTTTAATAAATGCAATAGTGAAGCAATATTATCCATTATCCATTAGGCTTTGTTCCACATTTCATTTCACTTGACTAATGTTTTTTTTAATTATCAACTCTAGCAGGGTAAAGTAACAAAATGAAATCCATGCCAGTATTAAACGTCACTCTTTGACTAAAAAAAACTTTGAATAAAAGTTGCATTATTTTCATTCTCTCTAGTTTTCTTTTCTATTTGTTTTTTTTCTAATTGTAAACTTAATCCACAGGATATAAAGGAATAACAATAAATATGGCACAGAGTAAAAAGAAAAAAAATAAATAAAAAACCCAGGCAGGAGGAAGTTTAATGGCACGGACACACTTCAAATTAAGTTATTCAAATAGATGTGAAACATAAAAATAATATTTGTTTGCCGTTGAACCATTAACTCACTCACTGTATTGGTATTGTTACAACAACAACAACGGTAAATATAGAAAGCAAATGTTGCAAATGTTAGTAGCAACAACCCTCGACACTTGAAGTCTATATTGCAAGCAGTCAATACTTTGTTAAGCCTGCCTGCCCCGCCTGCCTAGCTTGCTTGTCAGTTGTCTGTCTGTCTGTCAGTTATCCAGAGAGAAACGTCGAGGGAATAAAAGAAAGAATAAAAGACCAGAGAATATAACATTCATGGTAGGAGAACTCCTTTATAATTTCCACTTGGACTAACTTTATAGTTCGTGACGTTTTCTTTTTTATTGTTGTTGTCGTTCTCCCTATACATTTTTTATTTAATTCGTTTGAGCTGCGCTATCGCGTGTTGCCAATTTGTCAGCGTTCATTGATTCATTGTAAGTTTTAAAACATGATGTATTTGTCAGGTTTTTTTGCCTTTGCCTTGCCTCTCCCTAACACAACCACGTTGTTGTTATAGGCAGACATTTCTTGCATTCATTCATTCACTCACTCGTTCATTCATTCATGCTTTCATTCATGCATAGCCTTTCCTTTGTGTGTGTTTTCCTGTTCTATGCTAGGCTGTTTGATGGTTTTCTGTTAATATTTGTTTTTTGAAACCAAATTTCGAGGCATAATTAAATGAAAACTGTTTACTTAAGGCTCACGTTTTGCGGCGTTCTGTGCCAGCAGTGTAAGCGAAAGTGTGCGAGTATACTTCTAGTTGCTGTTGTATGGCATACTTTGTGGCAAGTAATCATTGAAAATGTTTTTTTTTTCTTTTTTTCTTTTTGTTTTCTATAAATATATTGGAATAGAGTGTATAATTTGCCTCACTACCACGTTTCTCGCCACGTTCCGAGCCAATAAAAGTCTTTCTACCACCGCCGGCAATGTAAGCAAAGCAGGCATTCTCAATAGCAAACAATTGACATTCGAACGTGTTCTGCTGTTTTCTTAACTTCTCTTTAAGCACCTGAAAAACTAATTTTAAATCAAAATATTGTTTTTGAAAAGAAAACAGAAAAGCAAGTTTATTAAAATCTAATAAAGAAAGTAAATAACAAATGATTTTCCATAAGGCAGAGGATAACACTTGAATTTTTCCTTTGGTTACAGTAAAGGACAGCTAAGACCTTAACATGTACAAAAAAATACGTTCCTAGAGTAAAACAAAGTTCTTAACACACTTCAAACACAAACGTCTTCATAGAATTGGTAATATTGAGACATATCCTGGGGGACATATCCTGCCCCCACGTGACACGGTTATTACATCTGTGTGATAGTATATAACGTGACTGCATGGAGCTATTGAAGCCGCCACAGTCTAGTAGGTAGTATGTTGACTTATTAGACGTAAGGCTTCGGTTCAAACCCCATGTCACACATCAAAACGGAAATATGTACGAAAAAATTTCTTCGACGACTGCCTCTCATCAGATTTCTGGTAAAAACTCTGAAAGTAAATAAAAATTGCCATGAAAACTTTCTCGAAAACCTTTCGTTTGAAATCGACTTTAAACTGTTGGTGCCGCCACTCATTTATAAAACTAACACACACAACATCAGTGGTGTGAGAAGCTGGGGTTGTAATGCCCAATTACGTATGTATATTTGGAGCTATTAAAAAGTGAAACAAGAATTACGAACGTAATTCCAATAGCCTGTAACAGAACATGCTAACGATGCGCTACCTATCTAACCTAATCTAACAACCTACGCACCAATAAATTGTCATCATCATGACCACACTCTTCGTACGAATCCGGTAGCTAACGCTAGCTTGCTGTTCTTATTGTCTCTTACCAGTTCATGCTTTTTGATACTCACTTAATTAGTCACTACAACCGTTTAGTCAGTATTAAGGCCTAGTTTCTCACACCACTGATGTGTGTGTGTGTGTTAATTTTATATATAGATGGCAGGACCTACAGTTAAAAGTCGACCCTGAGCGTTAAATTTTTGAGAAACTTTTCATTGCAATTTTAATTTCACTTTCAGAGTTTTTGCCCAAAGACTACTGAGAGGAAGTCGTTGAAGAAATATTTGCATGCATTCGACTATCCAGTAATAACATGAGACTAGTAGAAGTGTTTTGAGAGGTAACGGCAGACCCAAAGTATACTCGTTTAGAATGGCTATCGTGTCGAAACCAAGCTAAAGATTATGTAATGACGAGAACGAGTTACCAGAACTCATACTTAGAACATACATACACAATTTGTTCATTACACCTCTTCAGTCAGGATTACGACCTAGTTTCTCACACCACCCATATTGTGTGTGTTAATTTTATCCATGCGTGGTGGAACCTACAGTTTGAAGTCGACTCCGAGCGTTAAATTTTTGAGAAACTTTTCATGGCAATTTTTTTATCCTCAGAGTTTTTGCCATAAATCGGCTGAGAGGAAGTCGCTGAAGAAATACTTGTTCAAATTTCGCTTTGTTCGAGATCTTTGGGTTAGGGTTTGACCAACGGCCTGGTGTTTAATAAGCCAACACCCTACCTACTTAACTACTGCGACTACCACTTAGTATGGCGTTCCTCTTACCACTCCCTTCCAGACAAGCTCATCTGCTTACACATTGTGTTAAACTTCCATGACATGACAGGAGATGCAGCCGAGGGCAACACGATTTTCCCTACCTAACTGAGTTAATTTACACAGACAATCCCATACTGCCTTCCTTAACCAAATAAGAGCATAGTGATCGTATGTCGGTCAAGCTCTCAAAAAATGTTGCTTTGTGGCCTTTCTCACTTACTGAACATCTTTCGATGGCACAGACTTCTACTTGCAAGAGGCCGCATGAACTTGGATTATTTCACTTTGTGATCAAAGCATGCTTCTTCTATTCCAACATAAGTTCTAAACCAATCCGTATGATACAGAATGGTTGCATTTTTAAAAGAGAATGTAATCTTCATTCTACTCCATTCACTTTTGTTGTTAAGTTTCATTGCAAAGCTTCTCTTAGAAGTAAAGTTTATTGCTTCTGTTTTGGGAGACAATTATGGAGGGAGTTATAAGTCTTTCGATATGTTGAGTCACAATGTCTAGAATCCTACTAGACATTACTCTCATTATCTTTGACTATATCTCCAGAGCTCTGATCTATGTATATAACGATCTTATACGGTGTTCAGATATGTACCTTTATTGCGTAAAGACGCAATAAACGCCATTATTGAGATCAATATTTCATATAAAGTTTCAATTAATTATTGCGCAATAAATATCCAAATTGTTATTATATTGAGTAAAACTTAAAATGCAGCACTGTCATAAGTAATGGTCACTGCACGTATCACAGTAATCCGAACACTTCCTGTTGATATTTGACAACTCAAATATCAACAACGAATATTGAATAAGTAGCTGAACTGCGTATATTACAATGTCTGAACACTTAAAATATTGTACTTAATAAATCGAATATTGACTCAATAAAAGTGCATATCTGAACATGGTTTATTATAAGCTCCAGCAAAGCTGCAAGACTGGAATTCATTGCCTTGGTTGTATATGACAAAACTAATCGGCATTATCCTAGACTAGATTTCCACAGCTCTGATCCATGTAATAGGCTATGTAATGGAAAATAAAGGCAGGCAAAAACTCTATTCAGACCAAATGGCTTTGAGATATTCAAAGAAGATAGGCTTGAGGCAATTTATGAAGAAATTTTAAATATTTCCTTCAAATAAATTTTTTTGTTTGAAATTTTGCAACAAAAAAAAAAAAAAAAAGTTCTACAGTTCTATGGTAGAACTTTCATCCCCCTTTTCAAAACAAAATGACAATCAATCATAGGAAAGCATTATTGTAAGCGTAATGCATCATCATTTTAATCATATTATTTTGAAATTTATTGGCATCAAATGAATATTTTCTTTAACTTTACGAATATGATTCCATTCACTCAATCGCTCACTCACTTACTCAGTCAGTGAAATGTTCACTAATGAAGTGTATATTTTCATAGGGAAGAGTAATAATAACAAACTAATGAGACCACATGTCAACGCTTGATCCGGAATCAAATAAAAAAAAAACATTGAAACGAACACCAACGAAATCAACATCAACCACTGCTTCTCTTAATTTTTTTTCTTTTTTTTTTTTTGTTGACTTTCGATTCAATTCTCATACCATTTGACACAAATTTTCATCTCTGCTATTGTCAAATTGACAGTTAAGAAAATAAACATCTCAACTGATTGTATGTGTATATGTACATGTGTATGTCTGTTTGTGAAAACAATCCATAGAGAATACATTCATGTTGTAGAGAAAATCCCTTTTGCATTTAATTTTTTTTTTTTTTCAAAGTTTTTGTTCTTCGTCTTGTGCCAAAAAGAGTTTTTAAAATAAAAATAAAAGAAGAAGAAGAAGCAGAGAAAAAAGTATATGACATTTGATTTGTATGTCAATTGTTGTTATTGTAATAGTTGTAAATCAAGCAAAATTATTTATTTTCAATATGCTTAGACAAGTACGAGTAATGAGAACGAATATGAAAATATTTATTTATTCATATCAACTACAAGATAACAGAGAGTACCATAACAGGGACGTATGCAGTTGAAGCTTCTGATGGGGTACAATTTTTAAATTTCTTTTAATTCCAAGAGGAAAATAATCTCTTTTTACCTTGAATCCGAATCTAATAATATTAAGTGATGATGACTGAAGTAGCCGTAGTCTAGCAGCTAGCGTGTTGGCTTATTAGACGGAAGGCCGAGGTTTAACTCCTGGCTCAAACGTCTCAAACATAACATGAAATACCAGCAGTCTTCTGTCAAAAACTCTGTCAGTAAAAACAATGCCATAAAAAGCTTTTCAAATCTGTTGTTCGGCCTCGACTTAAAATTGTAGGTCCCGTAATTCATAGATAAAAGTTAACGTACACAACATCAGTGGTATGAGAAGCTGGGTTGATATCCTGGTTGATATCCGTTTGTAATGACCAGTTAAGTAAGTACGAGGATGGTAGTAAACGAATGGAAGGAAAACTTACTTGCTACACAGGCAATTCAAATGAGTTCCCTACTATACAGTGCGCCTAGTTAACATAAGCTAAGGTACGAGGAACAGTCAGAAAATTAAAAATAAAGTTGACCATCTCACTTGCATTCAAAGGCATGATCCCACTGTTGCTATTGATAGGACGCAGCGAGCAGAACAAGAAGAGTAGAACTCTACAACAGCACTGTGCAAGCCAATAGCGTAGTTCGTTTTATTGGTCAACAATTTGCATAAAAATCGATCAGAAATATGATATCGGAAGGTGCTGCACTATATTCCCGATTCCCCTTCAAGCATACATATCCGGAATAAGCTGACTAAGCAACATATGGCATGTGCAGTGCATAATTGAAGAGAAAAACAAGGGTTATGCACTGGATGTATATCATGATAATAAGATCGCTAGTGATCTATTGCTTGGGTAGACAGAATGAAAATTAAAATGAACTTCAATAAAGCTGAACAAGATACAGAATCTAGCGTGTGTTAATACAACTGGTAGTAGTCGCCGTAGTCTAGTAGATAGTGTGTTGGCTTATTAGACGTAAAGCCAGGATTCGAGCTCTATGCCAGCTATCAAAACAAAATACAAAAAGTATTTCTTCGGTGACTTTCTCTCATCAGATTTCTGGCAAAAACTCTAAGAGTAAAATAAAATTGCCATGAACAAGTTTCTTAAAAATCTGTCGTTCGGAGTCGACTCTAAACTGTAGGTCCCGCCACTCATGTATAAAATTAATACACACAACATAAGTGGTGTGAGAAATTAGGTCGTAATCGTGACTGAAGGGTTGTAATGACCAATTATGTATGTATGTATGTATGTATGTTAAACCGTTACTTACTAACTTACTTACTTAATTAACCATTAACAACACATTCATCAGATTATGGACTGTTTTAACCAATCCTTTCAGACGCCTCTGCTTCTTGCGTCCCTTCTCCAGTTGGTTACATCAATTGATGACAGGGCTTCCTCGATTTAGTCCTTCTAACGCAAACAAGGTCGTTGTCTTCCCCACATCATATACCCGTTCTGCTGGAGCATCCTCCTTCATTTGAACGATATGGCCGAGACTGCTCAGCCGCTGGATGTTAATACCGCTGCACAAAGTCAATGTCGTTGAGGAGCTCATACAGTTCACTGTTGGATCGGATGCGGAAATCATTGTGAAGTCTTACTTGGATCTTACAAAGGACTTTTCTTTGTATGCTTTCAAGGCTGCTGCATCAGTACTTCATAGTGTCCAAGGATGATGCGGAAAGGATGAGCATCTTGGGGAGTATTTGTTTTGTCGCACGTGAGAGGTGTTTGCTACTCAATTGCCTATTGAGACCATGGTAGCACCCCTTGGTAAGAGTGATCCTACGCTTGATCTTCAGACTGACATCATTTTTGGTGGTAACGACGGAATCTTGAAAGTCATCTATTGTGGTAGGAGTATTACAACGATAAGTGAACCTTTAGACGGATTTACAAGTAAACTGGTAGAGGGTATTGCCTTTATTAACCCATAAAGTTCTTAAAAAATTTCTGCACGTATGGTAATCAAAATAATAGTTAAACGCCAAAATATTTAAATTATTTCGTAGGAAAATTATTGATTTTCAGGCTTTCCAAGTGAGAACGTTTCAAAAATCAACCCCCAAGTAAATCTATTTACGACAAAAGGGTCTTTTCACAACCCCCACCCACCTTAGTAAGGTTTAGAGAACCCCACTGCTCAGCCTCTTGAGGTTTACTAAATACACGTCTTTATGCCAGGCACACATATGGGTAATGAATGATTTAGTAATAGAACAGGAGTCAGAGACTAACATTCATTCATTTTTCTTTCTTTACATATCTTAAGGGTTGCTTCGTTTTCTTTTGCATGGCATGTTCCATTAAATTGGGAATTGTTTGGCTGATGTAATTGCGTCTACTTATCAAGCTTTTTTTAAAATGTGCAGTCAGTCATACGCAGCAGTAGAAGAACTAAAAATTCCTAACGAATTAGCAAAACCACTATTCCAAGCATGCTAGGCTGAGAGAGAGAGAGATAGAGAGAGGGTGTAACTCCATGCTATCTGTACACTTAACAATGAGACGATGTTTTACAATGAATTAATGTCAGTCTTGCCGTTTGTTTCCTTTGGAAGGAGGAATACTATAGAAAATGTTTGACAATCATTGTGTGTATGGCGGTATGAAGCAATTGCATGACAGCAACTAACAGTGGGGGAGTACAACAAGACACCACCACCACCACCATTCTTCGTCAAACGCAGAATACTTAAAATAAGTAAAGAAATGTTCGTCTTTATTCATTAACATGATTTAACATTCCCAAGAAATAATAGGATTTTCAATATTGATTCCAATGTACAGGGATTTTAAAATTATGCCCAAGGATTTGCTTTCCTTCTCTTATATACATATCTGTCTTGCCATAAAAGCAATTGAAATTTTGATGTCACACGGGATATGTTTATGGAATTCTGTGGAATAAGCTCTTGAATATTAAATATTTACATACGCTAAGCTTCAATGAAGTATGATTTAAATTTTTTCATTTTTTTTATTCTGAAATTTAAATCTAAATGCTGCAGAATTTGCCTTTGCTTTTAGCAATTTTTTTTTGTCTGTAAACTATCGTTCTCTTTATTGTTGCATTTGATTACTTTGCCAGGCAAACAGTTAAAATATTTTGTTCCCTATTTGTTAGGTTTTAATTTGAGCTTTACTTTGTTCATAACCTTGTACGGGGGTTTTTTCTATTTCGTGTTCATATTTCTAAAAAAAATAGAGAAACAGTACTCATCGAAAAGGGCTTTGCTTTTAGTTTTGAACAAATCTTTGTTAAATTGCCTTTATGCTGCAACTATGTTCCCTCTAAACGCTTTGTAAAAATGTTTTATTTGTTGTGAATTCCTTGTGCTCAAAATAGCAAATTTACAAAGTGGAATATTTGAATACATTTTTTTTGTGGTGTATTTGTTTGTGTAACAAATACTTGTTTGTGGCAAATATTTAGAAACAAAAAATCCTTCATCCAAATGTTATTGTAAGCTATTGTAAAAAAAATACAAAAAAGCATTTAAAATTGCTCATAACCTCTAGCATTTGAATAACTTTATACAGTCGCACAGAACATAAACCAAAAAAATGGCCCTGGCCTCCTATATGTGTCAAAAAATCGGACACTCCCTATATACGTACGTAATCGGTCATTACAACCCTTCAGTCAGGATCACGACCAAGTTTCTCACACCACTTATGTTGTGTGTGTTAATTTCATACATGAGTGGCGGAACCTACAGTTTAAAGTCGACTCCGAACGACAGATTTTTGAACCATTTTTCGTGGCAATTTTTTATTTACGATCAGATTTTTGCCAGAAATCTGCTGAGAAGAATTCGCCGAAGAAATACTTTTTGTATTTTATTTTGATGTCTGGCCTGGGTCTCGAACCCTGGCTTTTCGTCACACTCTACCTACTGGACCACAACGACTTACAATCCCTATATAACTTCATTAATATCTTGCCGCTATAGCCTTAAATATGTTAAGTTGCAGCAATCTAGCCGTTAGTGTATTGGTTTATTATAAGGCAGTCTGTGGTTCAAGCCCCAGTTCATACATCTCGAACAACACGAAATATAAAAAAATATATCTTGCGGTCCATCCCTGTCAGTAGGCTTCTGGCAAAACTCTGTGTGTAAATAAAATAAACATGAAAAGTTTCTCAAAAACCTGTCGTTCAGAGTCCATTTTAAATCATATGTCCTGTCACTCATGTATTAAATTAACAAACACAACGTGGTTGATGTGAGAAGCTAGGTTGCAGTCCTGAATAAATAATGACCGAGTAATTCTAGCCCTAAAGTAAACTTAAAGAAACTTGAAGTATAATAAAAAACATTTGTGTCTCAACTTGTTTGTAATACACCCAAACCTTTTTTTACACGGTAGATACGTTCCAGTGGATACCGTGTAAAAAAAATAACGCGTAAAAAAGACAAATATTATATATGTATGTAAGTGTATAAACAAACTGGAGAGATATACGTAGGATTGATGCAGCAGCCTACATATGCCTATAAAATTGAATAACTTTATAAAAACGCACAGATTTAGTTCAATAGTATACACAGAGTTTTTATTTTATTAAACGATTTTATGCCTATAAAAAGGAGCGACCAAAAAAAATGGTAAATATGTTAAAAAAAACCGTGTTATTTCAAATTCGCGTAAAAAAAACCGTGTAAAAACAGGTTTGCGTGTACTGGTAGAGATTCATATTCCATACAAAAGTTTATTAAACATATAGGGTCCGGTCAGGAGACCATGCTCAAGCTATTGCTGTACAGTCTGATGTAAAAGACAATTCTTACTCTCCTTTAATTGTCTAGCAAACGGTTCCCTTTTTCATCCATCATCCAGATCATGAAGAATCATCGTCTCTCTCCGCCCTCTTTCTTGCTAAGTATCCGTCTTCGTATTCAACACACATGACCTAGACTCATCAACAATGTTAGAGCTCTTTGTCCGGAGAGCTTGTATTGTCCGAATTCCCAGGTTATAACCTGGAATCCAAAGAAAGAATCAATCCATTTTAATTGCCTAGCTAATGCAGTTTCTCTAAGGATTTCTTTTTAAATTTAAAAACAAACTCACAGGATCAAACTACGATAATGGCGGTCATACCGGCTGATAGGATGGCTGTGTTAAAGTTGAAATATTCGTATCTTTTGGTAGGATAAACTTTCAGATCTAAAATAACCAGATTTTTTATCATGTGTTTTGAATATTCCATTTTGGACCGAATCATCGCCGTAGCTTTATCACTGCTAGTGTTTCGCCCTTACATTTGCTCTCTTAAGAGAATGCAGCTTCTTATTACTTAGCATGGTTGTAAATTCAGACTCTATGAATGAATGAATCTATGGTTTAGCTAAGGAAGTCAAGATGCCCTCTGATGAATACCTTCGTCAGTCCACTCCAATTATCCAAACCAGAGTACCAATTGTTCTGGTATTCACTTAACGATTTAAAGGCCTTAAATCCAACAGGACTTGAAGCTTAGCATGGGAACCAGTTGTGTCGATGCATAACAATCTCTGTATCTAATCCATGCCACCAGAGTTGGTTTCGACTTCATATTTCTTACATATGCAATGGTGGCTATGCCATAATTTGTTTGATCTTCATGGAATACATCCATTGCAACATCTTCGGGTTACATCCTCAATATTTTTCAATAAACCTTCAGCTTTATGTTACTGCATGTATACAAGCCCCCTAGATCAGTGTAGTATCCCAGATATTTTGACCCTATTTTCACTGAGATCACCTCTATTATCCTTCCATTTGGGAGGGATATTGCAATAAGAAATGGTGCAATTATGATTCTTCTCGTGTTAATTCTCAATCACGGTAACACACTTCATCGATTTACAATCTCAATTCCTTCTTGAATGATGTCATAAATAATCTCGTTATGCTTGCAACTGGCTATTAAAAATATCTCGACCGGATAGCCGTGAAAGTCAATGTCCACCAAAGTAAATTTTAGATGTGAAAGGAATCTTCTAGTGAGTAAACTATGGTCAACCTAAAACGTATTATTTCGTCCTCATACCGTAACTTGACATGTACATATATACATATGCATAGGACTACTATCAACCATTCTAAAGTCATATGGTCTGTTCTAACGTTAATGTTATGTTATGCTTTACATCCGAGCAGGTGAGGAGTGGTAAAACGTTCCATATATATCGACAAAAGTAAGAAATCCTCACGTGCTTGCCAAAAAAAGCTGAAGGAGAACTCGACTGAAGGGAGTGAACTATAGGTCGACGATTACCAATTTCTTTTGTGCTGAATAGGATGATCTCATCGACAGCGATATGTAGGTTCAACAGCGTATTGGTATGTGCCACACACCTCAAGCCACATAGGCCATCTTTCTAGAGCATGGTTGTCTTACGAAGTCCCCATAGTCTAGTAGGACGTGAGGCCACGATTCAAGCCCCAGGTCAAACATATAAAACAGCAGATTTCTGGCAAAAACTCTGAGAGTAAATAAAAACAACCCTTTAGTCAGGATTACGATCAAGCTTCTCTCACCACTTATGTTGTGTGTGTTAATTTTATACATAAGTGAGGGGACCTACGACAGATTATAGAATGCCAAAACATTTTTTAAATCTAATCTGGTAACTCTGGTAATAAAAGCGCACATTTTTTTCTTTAAAAGTTGATAAAGCCGTATAAGCCGTAACACTCCATGGTATTCGCTTTCCAATTTAAGAAAAACAAAAAAAAAAAAACAGAAAAGAAAGATGAAATTAAGTTCACTTTTATTCTTGAGTTTGTTTAAAAAAAAAATAAACTTTAATTGCATTTTAAATAGAAACAAGAAACTCGCATCTTCAAATAAAAAATAAAAAGAAAACCTATTAAATGTAAATCTCATCATAAATTATAGAGCAAGTGTCTTTCGTGTCTTTAAAGGCAATAAAAAAAACGCAGATAAATATGGAAGAAAATAATTATCAAGCACAGGCAAACTGTAAGATACCCTAATACACAATTTATGGGTTTTAACCGTAGCCTCAACAAGAATACTCATCCGTTGAATATTCTAAGCTTTTGTGTGAGCACCTCCATATGGGCTGTAGTCATTTGAATGCAGCTCTCGCTTTATTGAGCCTGTTGATTCCGTCTGTTGTCATCATTTGTTCTCAGTATACTGCCTATATAGCACAAGCTAGCTACGTATTCGACTGGTTGGCCTTGTAATATGATGTAGTCGGTGCTCACGTTGTTAATTCTCATGGCTTTGGTTTTCTTGATATTTTATCTCCAGTCCAACATTGTAGGCTATTCGTTCTAAGTTTTCTAGCTTTTATTGCATTTATCCGCATAATCCAAATCCTGAAGTTCAAGTTAGAGACTCCATGTTATTCCTCTTCTCTCAGAACAAACTTCGCTCATAATATCATCCACCACGATGGTGTATAGCTGAGGTGAAAAGGGCACCCTTGTTTTACTCCAGCATTTGTGTGAAATGATTGACTTATATTGCCGTTGTGAAGGACTAAGAGTTCAGCATCCTGGTACATAGCTACGATGATTCGTATTATCTTCTGGGGTACTCCTTTCCTTCTCAATGCTTTCCATATAACAGTTCGTCTGATGGTATCGAAGGCTGTCATTGAAGAGATTGTTCTATTAAAATGCGCAGAGTGTTGGCTTGGTCCTGTTTGGCCGGAATCCTGCCTGCATCCTACATTATATTTCGAAGCCTTCCCTTAAGGTTACATAGGAGAAATCAATGAAGAGGTAAGCCTGTGACCAACAATCTAAGCGTTTACCAGACCCAACTTGAGGAAATCATTCAAGGAACTCAGGAACTGAATTTATAAGGAACATTATACTTAAAGCAAACGGTTTGGAACTATTTCCTTAAGATCATATAAAAGCCAATACCCCACAGTGTAGGGTACAAATAAAATACAGAAATTGAAGCAAAAAAATAAAAACAAGTTCCACTAAACACGAATGAAAAACTTGGCTAGACTACGAATATTGAATTTTATTTTTTCTTTTCTTGATTTCTTTCTACTTCTGTTTTATTTTATGTTTTATTTTTTTTCAGTTTTTATTATTGTTGTTGGTATTTAGTATTTAAAAAAAAACATTTATTCATCTTACATTAAACCTGAGATTAATTTTATAGTCTATTGGAGGAGATATTTATGCTTGTCTCCTCCGATTCAATATGGCAAATGCAGTGTGCATTTTGAGAAATGTTCCACACAAATAAAGGAAAGTAGGTACTCCATGGTAAATATGGGAGTTTTTAAGTTTAAAATTCTATTGTTTTAGTAGAAAACATTTGATTATCAGAAGAACATCTATAAGGTCTTTTTAAGCGCTTCCTATTTTAAATTTAAATGAAAAAAGTGAGTGTAAGAGGTGTTCGAAGATTTTTGGTCGTTTGAAAGTCCTCTTGATGCCATTATATGTGGAAGATAACATCGTTCGAATATCCGCCACTGCTTCGCTAGGTAAAGGGCATCCCAAGTGTGCAATTTTCCACAGCTCTGACGCTTAAGTCAGGCTGAATCTGATCGTTAACATGGGTGATCCCTGACTTACCATACGCATACATATCTGAAACTGGGAAGCTGTGGTCATGTCAAAATCTTGGGTAAAGTTAATATGAGTATATTCATCGAATACATAATACCCGAACAGACTTTCAGTTCTAGTTTTATATCGAATACCAGAGAGAAATCGGTGTTGTCTAGTACGTAGTGTGTTGCCTTATTAGACGTGAGACAAAAGTTCAAATCCCAGGTCAGACATCTTCAACAAAATCTTGGGTACAGTTGATAAGAGTATGAGGTCCTGGTTTTATAACGAACACACCAAACAGATCCTTTGATGATATTTGTTTACACCAAATTACGCGGCAAAGTCGAATGTAAAATCTTTTCCGAACGATTGAATCTTCGATTATCAGTTGCACTACCTGATTATTGTATTACTATCCAGTCTGAAGCAGTTCAGGTAACATAGAAATCCGTTGTAAGAGTATGTTGAATGGAGATATGTATATCTTTACCAACGGTAAAGAGGCAATTAAGGTCGCCGCAATTTAGTAGGTAGTACGTTGGGTGATCAGACATGAGCCCAGGGGTTCTCGATCAAAACGAAATATGAAAAAATATTTCTTCGACCACTTCCTTTCAACAGATTTCTGGCACAACTCTGTGAAAGTAAATAAAAATTGCCATGAAAATTTTCTCAGTCGTTTGCGGCGGTTCCCCGCCACTCATGTATAAAATTAACACACACATGAGAGGCTAGATCGTAATCCTAACTGGAAGGATCGTAATAACCTATTACGTGTGTAAAGCGGCCATTACATCTCTGGAAAATATGTTCTAGTTATGGTGTCAAGATTGCAAGTAAATGCCGGGAGATTCTCTAAAGGAGATAGCGAGACATTCGACGTCTATCCTGATATGAGTTCCTGGACACGGGGACATTGAAGTCCCGACACGATTGCAAAAGCTAGTACAGTGGAAAAAATTCAATTGAATTCATACTTTAGATTGGCGTTTCTCTATATAAGGAACTAACAAATGATTTCACACAAATTTCATTCATTTGAAAAAGAAGTGTGGGATAATGAACTTTCATGCAGAGAAAACAAACTGATCTGGATATATGCATAACTAATGTTGCTCTTAACCTGAACAGATTTCATCTTAGGAACCTCAGAGCAGTTATAACAGGATACTGGTTTCTGACTGCATAGATACATATGTCTTCTGAAAAAGAAGCTAAAACGACGAGAAAGAAGAGGAACATCTTCTCTGTCTTTGTCCTAAAAAGAAGGATTTTTGGGCATTCGGAACATTTATAGTAAAAGGTCGAGCTAATAAAATTCAAGCGTTTATAAAGTCCTTGGTATAGTTAGTAGATGTTAACCCGGGGTTATAATTAATTGATGGAGTACATTGTAGTATGAGTGTTACAAGCTGATGCAAGCGAGTTATTCCACTGAGACGGATGTTGATTAAAGTTAAAGTTTCGTAACTTGTGCATAACAGGCATAGGTAGGTAGGTGGAAGTGGCTGTCCCCTCGATGGAGACATGAACGGACACACTTAGGCCGCACACAGGGCCAATTTTGATACCACAGTTTCACATGCTCCCCTATTCTCGGAGCTTCCGATGAAGCGACTCAGACTGCAAATATCCACGCATGAGAGTTCATCTAGATCCTCCATGTAGTAGGCACTCAGATGCCTCTTTCTCCTCCTCCAACGAAGTGCCAATCATGTGCACAGTAGGTGAAGAATAGCCTCATCTTCCTCCTCATCTCCACAGCTTCTGCAGAAGTCATTTGCAAGATGTCAAAGACCAATACGCCACACATGCGTTCCTATAATACAATAGCTCCTAATAACCCCGATAACAGTGCTGAGCCTACTTCTTTGAAGTTTAAGCAGAGTCGTCGTGCGTCTCCTATCCAGTCTTGGCTAGATTTTTTGCGTTCTGTCCTTGTCCGAAGCTGACCACCAATTGTCCAGGCATAATGGACCAGGAAATGTTTGCACAAAAAGAATCGCTTAAAGGCGAGTGTGTTCTCGTCATTTACCAAAATTTATACTTGAATACCACGCAGTGGTTATGCACTTCAGTAGGAAATACTTGGAGGTTTAACGAGCACAACTTAAGTAAGTTATTCCAATTGTAATGTCACTGCCCTTTGAGGTTCTTTAGGACAAAAGGGACATCTTATATATGTGGGGGATAGTACAATAAATATATCTTTTGGTTACAGTACTTTAGTATTTGTACATCCTCCGTTTTCTCAGAGATCTTCTTACGGCTTTATTTTAGGATATTTAGATTTTCTTGCAGCAGATTGCAAAACTTGAATATCCTTTGGCTCAGTAACTATGAATATAACTATTGCCAACACATTTATGGTGCTATGTCTAGTAAAAATTCTTCAGCATTTTTTTTCTAATGATAACATATGCTCCTTGAAGTAGTCATAGTCTAGTAGGTAGTGTGTTGGCTTATTAGACATGAGACAAAGGTTCAAACCCCAGGTCAGACATATCCAACAAAAGGAAATAAAAAAAATAATATTTCTTTGGCGACTTATTCTCAACAGATTTCGGGCAAAAGCTCTGAGAGTAAATACAAAATTGTTATGAAAAGTTTCTCAAAAAAAAAAATCTGTCGTTCGGAATTGACTTTAAATTGTAGGTTCCGTTACTCCACATAAGTGGTGTAAGAAGGATGTAGGATGTACTTCCAAAGACCAATTATGTGTGTATATGTATACGAAAAAATATTTCTTTCCGGGCCTTCCTCTCAGCTGCCTTCTGTTTAAGCTTGTAGTTGTTTAAGCACGAACATACTTTTTTTTATTCGAGCTGAGGTTTGAGCTCATAAGCTTGGGGGGTTCTACTTGCGATGGTAAGGCATCCCTTTATTGTAGCTTAGTGTAGGGTATTTTACATAATGACTGAATGAACCAATAATAGTTTTGTTTTTATTGTAATATTTTTGTTGTAAACTTCCATAGATCTGTCACTTTCAATATTTATGGCAGCTACTTGAGTTTTTCTGACATTAATCCCCAACATACTCAAGTAACAACGTTTGAATGAAAGAAAAAAAAAACGTGTGTGTAATAAAATGCAGGCAACAAGATATCAAAACCGTAAAACACTAGACAGACAAGACAGACCAATACCTACGCCACTTACAAAGTCCCTATAAACAGGGAGCCCTTTTTAGACATCAAGATCTGCTCTTTTCATTAGTAAACATCCATGCATACCACGTATGAGTGTTTGATTATGTAGTGTAAGTGGCATGTAGATTTATCAACAAAATATGTATGTATGTACGTATGTATTTACAATTTTTCAAAAACAGATTTATTTCTACAACGACTTTAATCGTAAAACATTTGTTTGGTTATTAATTTTTTGTGTTGTGTTGTATTTGGGATTTTCTATTTTTCTCCCTCTTTCTGTATCTCTCGCCCCTCTCTCCCTCTTTTCATTTTATTATTTATTATTGTTATGTTTTGTGTATATGTCTGTCTGTCTGTCCATACAACTGTCTATTTGCCATCTTTTCGTTAGCAATACTCATACAGCATACAGTAGCTGTGGTTGCAACCACTTATTTGCCCAGCCATCCCAAGCCAACTAGTTAGTCATCCATCTGTGTATCTGGTATCTGCATTTGTATCTAAACAAACAACCAAATTGTATTGCTGTTGTTGTATTTACATTTTTACACATGTACCTATAGATTACAGTAGTGTTGTTGTAAGTGGCAATAGTTAATCAGATCTTAAATATTGATAAGTGTTGGCTTATGGTATCATGACAAGAGATTATGTTGTAATGGCATGTGCAACATTATTTTCTTTTTTTAATACCCTTTTCTAGTCATGATTTTTCCATATTTTTTTCTTCTCTATTTTTCATTAATTTTATGTTTTTGTTGTTGCTAGTATTGCTTTGTTTTTTTGTAAATACCAAACACCATACACAATTGAAATTTAAAATGAAATTGAAAATCAAAACAGCTTAGCTTGGCATTAAAATAACTCGAGAGATTTCCTTAATAAATATTCAATTAATTACAAAATATTTAAACAAAATTAAATGAAAGCAGATACATTTAAATACATACATCTTTAAGATTTAATTCTAAATGAAATGAAATTAAAGTTTCATTAAATTGTGTAAGAAAGAAAATTTAAAATTCATAAATTTAATACCAATTAAGGTTTAAGACAGTCTACACAAACAGCAGGTCGATACTGATATCTGATATATTATATGATATAATCTTAGTGGGCATTGGAAAGAAAGAATCTTGCGGCCAAAGTCTGCGTCTGTACTGTCGAGAACTTCTGCGAAGTAATTCTAAACAGCGAGGAGAATTGGAACAGCATAGCCAGTTACACTGAGGCCTTACTGAAATCAAAGAAGATTGACTTGGATGAGAGAATTAGAATGGATGTTTACGCACCTTCTCGGATTTTGTTGCGCAATCCGGACTTGGATATGGATATAAAGGGGCCAAATGGCCAGACGGACTCCACTTCGATCTAATACCACGGTAGTTCTGGAGTGGGCACCAAGGATCCAAAAGAGGAGGGGGAGATTTAGTGGGTGAAGGCCCCACACATGGGGGATAGTGACGACTTCCCCTATGATGCGGTTAGGTACATTTACTCCTCCTCAGCGTAAGGAAAAAAATGGACATGTTACACACATACATACATACATAATTGGTCATTACAATCCTTCACTCGGGATTATAACCTAGCTTCTCATACTACGTGTGGGACCTTTATTTTAAAGTCATTTCCGAACGACAGATTCTTGAGAAACTTTTCATGTCAATTTTATTTTATTTCCGAGTTTTTGTCAGAAATCTGCTGAAAGGCAATCGCCGGAGAAATATTTGTTTATTTCGTTTTGTTGGACATGTCTGACTTAGGGTTTGAATCCTGGCCTCACGTCTAATGAGCAAACACACTACCGTATTAGACTATGGCGACTTCAATGGACACATAGGAATTTCTTATTATTATTGTCCTGAGAAGGAGTCCTCTACTTTATAGGGTATCCTCATAATATCTCCTCTGAACTTATTGCCCTAAAAAAGTTCAACATGCCGGTCGTTGCCAACAATCACAATTTCCTGCCTAGCAGATGATATGCACCCTAATGTGCCCTTTTGGAATGTATTAATATCCCACAGGTCCCCAGAATTTGTTCTAATTATTCTTGCTTATCGTCCTAGAACTTAAATGTTGGACTCGAAACAGTCTACTGTGCCCTACCAAAAAACGTATTACCAACTTCTTAAGATTCCTGGATAGTCTGATGTATGACACAAGTCTTTTCTTGTTTATCTTCCCTTTCGTTGGAACACTCCACAGACAGAAGGGATCTGGCATCGTAAATGGTGTGGAAGCTCCTCTCTGCAACCGTATCTGCTTACTCATTATCTAGAATTCCCATATGACCTGGTAACCAGCAGTGGTTAACCCTGTTTTCCCTATCTAGCCGATTCTGCTTCTCCAGACAGTCTCATACTATCTTCGATTTAACTCCTGACTGACTCATAATATTGATTTGATCTGTCTTTTGTACCTCTTATCCAGGTTGAGTTGATTGCATCTCTCGATGGCATAGAGTGCGGCTTAGAAGATACCCGTGGGCTAAAACCTTTTGCTCTGTCCCTAAATCCGTTTATTATCTGCTTCCACATTAGTCCTTTTAATTTTTGTTACTAAGTCTTGTTGCAAAAGACTCTCCAAAATCATAGATTCTACTGGTTCTGCGCAGAGTCAGTTAATAAAAGAGCTGTCAGCCAATCGATTCCGTAGGTCGAAAAATCCCGTCTGATCTTCTTACTGTTTAAACCACTAATATATGCCCAAAATTGGAATGCAAGTCGTATGTATGAGCCGTTGTCTCAAAAATCTATTTTAAGATTTCTTGACTCTATAGATTTATTAGAGCATAGTCGCAATGTATGCTGTGTTTCGATGTTATCCAATACTACAATAGAATGTACTCTTTGGCTATAAAGGACACTGTTCCCGAAAGTCGTACACGGCTGGCACGTAGAGTACATCCCTTTGCTGTCGATTGGCCAGTGGATCCTGATTTATAATACAAAGAGATTCAAAACAAATATTCATAAACACTACTCCCTTTTTCCTTCTTCCCAAAAGCTATGCATGTTTCCAGTTCCAACAAAATGCACTGCATGAACAGGAGACATTTTTATATTTTCACCTTTGGAAGCAAATCCAATATATTTCAGAAAAATAAAACTGCCAACTACTGACTGATGCAGTCAGCCGATGATAGCTTAACCGATTGTTATTAATGCTATTAACATCCTCAGCATTTATTGGCAATAAAGCGATTGATTTGAAAAATTATGTTTTTTTTTGTGTAAAACTGATGCAGCATTTGCACCTAACACAGATGCTAAGCAGCTGTTGCAAGTAAATGTTTTGAATGCTTAAGTATTAGAAAAAAAGTTGCAACATCATTGCATTGCATCCCTATGAACAACATCTTCTTAGGGAAGGAAGTTCGTTTCTATACTCATGCTGCAGATGATGGTGATGATGAAGATGTTGTAGTTAAGACGAGAATCAATTTATTGATGATAAATTACTTCCACATTTAATGCAACAGAAATTGTTACAACACTATGTACATCTTAGAAGGTGGTAAAATAAACTGTTTTGGACTTAATTGAGATTTTTTTGTTGTTATTTGTTTTTGAAGTGTAGAAAGCAGTTTTGAAAGAAGTAAACTTTTATACTTTCCAGCTATAATGATTTTTAAAAATCCTTGAATACATTTCCTTTAAAATTTTCCAACTCAAATTGCTGTTTTGTGTGTGAAGAGAATAAAGAAGAGAGAAACGAATCAAAAAAATTTCCATATACTGGCCTATATTTCCTTCTTGTGCCATGTATAATAAGCTTATGGCTTGCCTTTGTGTCTGTTTTATAAAATTTTTATGCTTGAAATTACATTTTCCATATTATGTGGTACGGCAATGGTCATCTTATGCAAAAATATTTTCTCTTTCATTTCCTTTTCAACCACAAACACAAACGATTTTAAACATTTAAGGTGCCAAGTATTTGCAGGTGTTATGCTGATATGCAATGCTTGTGTATTTCAAATGGAAAATTAACATGAAAAGAAAACAACAAAAAAAAGAAAACAATTTTGCAACAAATGCAATTTACTCGTAAGTATGTACACGTAGTTGCGAATAACATTCCAATACGAAGACACATCCAAGAAACTAAAATTGATGCCATCAAGTCTGATGCTGCAATTTAGTTTCTTAAAATTATTTAACGCAACTAGATCAGGCAAGCTCTATGGACTGATGATAACCAACTTCTTTTGGCCTCAATTGAGTAATCTGGACACCAACGGCATGTGGTTTCAACAAGTCTGTTCTACGTGTCACACAGTTTGCGTTATACACGAGAGCCTAATATATGCATATGGCTGGAGAAGGTATATGGATAGCTACGCCAACCATATTCACACAGTGTTTCTGGCCGATGTCACAGCAAAACTAGGAAATATATTTCCTTTAAGCCTATTACCGATAAGAATTGTCTCCATGAGAGTTAATCGGTATGAAGCTGATATACTTTGTAGCTATGCAGACTAAGATACCATAGTTATCAGCACCAGGTTTACTCATCTTAAAATCCATAAGGCATTATGGCCATTCACTGATCCAACGAACAAGATCGAAGTGGTTTTAGTCGTTAAAAGACACTCCTGAAGAGATAGTCGGCAAGAGACCCTCCGCATGTTTAATGCATAAAGCAAATATGAATTCCCTCCACTAAACTGTTGCAGTCAAGCTGACAACATGTTTAGGTGTGGAGCAATATGCTATGACCGAAACACAAGTAAAATTTTATCGCAAGGTCATTACAATCGTCAGGATTACGACCTAGCTTCTCCCACCACTTAAGTTGTGTATATTAATTTTATACATGAGATAGTGGCAGCGTATTCCACACTCATCACCCAATTGTTTACAGAAAGCATAAGGACTGCACAGTGACTCTACTTAAAAATTACTACCAAGATCGTTGTTAAGTTTGAAACAATTCTCCGAAAGAAGTTACGGTACGACAATGACTGTCGGAGTGGTATTGCATTCTTCCAGGCAGACTTATGGTTGACAATGTCGGAGAGCATCCGTGAGAGAAAAGGAATGTGTATTACAATGTAAGAAAAAACAAAAAAAAAGATATACAACAACGAAAAGAAGCATACCAAGCGAATGGACATGGTAAAAGTAAAACCTGCTGGCAGATACGAAACGATTATTAAGAATAAGGAAAGGCTGTTTTTCACAATGCTGTTAGCAGATGAGAGCTGTCTAGCATTTTCCCAATTTCTTGTATTTGATTTGATTGTGAACAGCAGTAAGCTTAGCTTCTTTGTAGCTCTCAGAGCATATTGAGTTATCGAACAAGTATCTTCATAGTTTCTCAGTTAATAACTGCCTTCTTGGGTGTCTGTTTTGGCAAACAAAAATGGAAAATTGTAGACAATGACATATCTTTACTGGACTTAATTTTCATCGAAAATCGTCTTTAGCGATGATGACTACAAACCTCCATGATGAACGTTTAGGAACCCATATAATGTATGTATACTCTACCATGCCTGGAATAATAGTTAATGGGCTTTTTACACTCTAGAACGAGATTTAATTCCGTATTCCGACATAGGAATGGGTATACCTGAACAAAAAAATTGTCGAATTTGGCCACCAAACAAGAGTGTCAATGCATCTCGAAAAACTCATTGTTTGATGTGGAGTTCGGGCTATTTTACTATGTGAAGGACGTTGGCTAGGCCATATTGTTCAATAGCGCGTTCTATAGGTCTATGTTTACCTACTTCTTTTGGCCTCAATTGCTTAAACTGGGCACCGAAGACTATGACTTCGAGTGAGCTGCCTACCTATCACACAGCTCATGTCACATTTGATATTCTGCACAAGCGATTTGAGAGCATGGTGACCTCATATGGAGGTGATGTAAAGTAGCCATTGAGATTATGCGATTTGCCCTCGTTAGACTTTTTCTTGCAAAAAGCCACAATAATAAAATATATATAATATATGCCAGAGTTATGAAAAATTGGGCATTTCTAATGCAGTCCACTCAGAGAAATCGTGGCGTATATTTGAATAATGTCATCTCCCCCAGATAATGGCATCAAAAGGTCTATCAAGTTCGTGGCCTAGTAGGTAGTGTGTTCACTTGTCAGATGTGAGTCTGTGGTGTGTTGGCTTATTAGACGTAAAGCCATGGTTAGAGCCCCAGGCCAGACATCAAAACAAAATACAAAAAGTATTTCTTCGGCGACTTCCTCTCAGCATATTTCTGGCAAAAACGCTCAGGGTAAATAAAAAATTGCCATGAAAAGTTTCTCCAAAATCTGTCGTTCGGAGTCCACCTTAAACTGTAGGTCCCACTACTCACATATAAAATTAACACACACAACATAAGTGGTGTGAGAAACTAGGTCGTAACCTGACTGAGGGGTTGTAATAACCAATTATATATGTATGTATGCATGTATGTATGTCATCTTCCACACATAAAGGCATCAAAAGGTCTTTCATGATCGTGGCCTAGTAAGTAGTGTGCTCACTTGTTAGACGAGAGTCTGTGCTTCAAATCCCAACTCAGACATCGAACAAAACGAATTTTGAAAAATAAATATTTCTTTACACGACTTCCTTTCAGTAAGTAGTCGTATGCTAAAAACTCTGGGAGTTATTAAAACGGCCTTGAAAATCTTTCGTTCGAGATCGACATTATATTGTAGGCCCTTCCACCTATGGATAAAATCTACTTCCAACATAAAGGGTTGAAGCCGCCGTAGTCTAGTAGGTAGGTAGAGTGTTGGCTTATTAGACGTAAAGCCAGGGTTCGAGCCCCAGGCCAGACATCAAAACAAAATACAAAAAGTATTTCTTCGGCGACTTTCTCTCAGCAGATTTCTGGCATAAACTCAGAGCGTAAAATAAAATTGCCATGAAAAAGTTTATCAAAAAAAATCTGTCGTTCGGAGTCGACTTTAAACTGTAGGTCCCACCACTCAGGTATAAAATTAACACATACAACATAAGTGGTATGAGAAACTAGGACGTTGTACAATGGGTCAATTCGACCTCCGGGTTCTGTACTTGTCTTAATTGACAAGTACACGCCCTCTAACTTAACCTAACCTAACCTAGAGGGTGTGACAGGCTAGGTTGCAATCCTAATTAAAGTGTTTTAATGGCCTATACACGACAAGGCGTTCCTATCATACAATGAAGGGTAATCGCTAGCCTTAAGGAGCCTGGTTGAATAACAATCTATGGCCGGGTAACATGGTTATTTGGAAAGGGAAAGGCTAAGACTTGCTGTATTCCTTTATCATATTGAGATTATTGCTCCATTCGATTAAGAAAAATTAAATACGTTTTCTTGTAATTGTTGCCGAATGCCTAAATCAATAACTTTTTTTGCCACCAACTGTATACGAATGCGTTTACAGTTTTTCGAAATGAAGAAATGTAGTTTCCAATATAATTTACATACAGTATGTTTGAAAATAATTGAAAATTTTTGTATATTTTCAATAGATTCTTATCCATACAACAGATGGGTAAAATAATGCAACCATACATAGGCCTCTACTCAATAGATGCATACATACGTTCTCGTTCATATAGAACGTAATGGAAGAAAAAAAATTGCTCTGAAAAAGATTTTTTTTTAAAATAGAAAGGCTGGCCTTATTTAAATATGAAAATGCAATGATAACAAGGACGTGTTCAGGCATGCTAAATGAACAAAAAAAAAAACAGAAAAAAGAAAAAAAAATGAAAGCTTAATTGTGGTAGAAATTATTTAATGATAGAAAATGAAAACTAATACTGGAAATTGTATTAAATTCTGATAGAAAAAGAAAAAAATCCCCAGAAAAAAGTATGACTGGAACAATAGAATTTGAAAAATTTTTTAACAAAGTTTCTAAAAATTTATCTTTGCTTTTTATTTAAATATCCTTTTATTTATATAGTTTTAATTGATATTCTTTAAATTAAATATTTTAGTTTATATTTCATTCCTTTCTTTCCCCATTTTTCCTTATAAAAGGCTCTTCAGTAAAATATTTTAAAATTTGTGAGTGCAAGCAAGTAAGTAAATTTTGTTGAAAATATTTTTGCAATTCTATGCCAAGATTAATTTGAATATTTAATAGAAAATAAATAAAAATTTTATTATTCTTTGCGTAATTGATTTAGTGCAATACGAAGATGCCACAAAATTATTTGAAATGTAAAAAAGACTCTTGCAAGAAACCCCCAGTAGAGAATGCATACATAACATAGTTAGTCAGGATCACAATGCACATTTTCAACATTATTTTGTACCAAAAGTGATCACAATTAAGCTTAGCTTAGGGTACCCTCCTTGGTGGAAGAGACGCTGAGGGGCTTGTATTTACGTCCTTTGTATACCACAATACATACCAAACCTAGGAATCCAACATTCTCCAGAGGACATCAATGCGAATCCAAAGTAAATCTTCCCATTGCAGCAATCTTTATATTAAAGAGCACGGGGTCAAAACCTCCGTTTTTCATGATAAGAGCAGGACACTGACATATGAAGAGAAAAACAATCTCTTATTTCTTCTGAGGCCCACAGCTTCTGCAAAGTCAGTATGTCTACCAAACGACCTGTAAAAATCGCTATTGTAAGATGGATGGCAATGACATCTAAAAGCAGAAGTGAGTGAGTCCCCTTTTTAGAAGTCGCCGTGGTCTAGTAGGTGGTGTGTTGGCTTATTAGACGTAAAGCCAGGGTTCGAGCCCCAGGCCAGACATCAAAACAAAATACAAAAAGTATTTCCTCGGCGACTTTCTCTCAGCAGTTTTCTGGCAAAAACTCTGAGAGTAAATAAAATTGCCATGAAAAGTTTCTCAAAAATCTGTCGTTCGGAGTCGACTTTAAATTGTAGGTCTCACCACTCAGGTATAAAATTAACACACACAACATAAGTGGTGTGAGAAACTAGTTCGTAATCCTGACTGAAGGGTTGTAATGACCAATTATGTATGTTTGAACATACGTTCGTTAGGAACTTTACCGCAGCCTTGGCTGTCGAAGAGAAAAACTAAAGATTTTTAAGCAAGCTTATTATCAGAATCTTTAATAGATTTACCACACACTATTATGAACCCTACGGAGATTCTGATGAAGGGACTTAGACTGTTAATGTCAGTGAGTGACATTTCCTTTATATTACGGATGCAGTAGGCACCAAATTTCATTTTTATTCTCCAACATAAAGCTGGGCATGTACCCAATAAATGAGGAACAGTCTTCTACACTTCTCATCTCTACAGCTTCTGTAGAAATTCTTAGAATTCCGTAATGACTGCAACAGCCATACTGAACGTGATTCTTTGCTATTTAAGCACACATTTTGTGCGGGCTCTATGCACTTTTGGTCTGAAATTCTACGCCAGTCTGTAATCAATGTCAGTATCGCGAAATTGATACAATCCATTAATGTGTTGTCAATTATAAGCTCGCAGATCTTTAGAGGGATAACCAAAGTTAAGAATACATTGAAGAGTTCAATGATATGAACAGGTCATCTGCTTTATAGTTACATGGAATGTCACTGTGTCCTGGTACCCATATTATGTGGTCAAAATATCGTTTCTCTATTTCGTTAAGATGTCTTCAAAAGCTATTCATCATCGTGGAGTTCATTACATTTGAATTTAGTACTTTCCGCCTAGTTACTAGAAATTTTAGAGACAATCGCATCCTTAATAATTTTCCCCGCAACCAGTGGACTGAGCTATACCAATCGATTCCGAAAAAAATCAGTCCTCCATAGTTCCACTCAGTTTGAGGTCTTCATCGATCTTAATGATCAATTCGCTATTGCTGGATCCCACTTTAATAAGACTGTTTGTCCCTTGAAGCAAACCAATTGGCCTCCCAATTTTCCACTTCCTCGTAGGAATCAAAGGAAGTCGCCGTGGTCTAGTAGGCAGTGTGTTGGCATATTAGACGAAAAGCCAGGGTTCGAGCCCCAGGCCAGACATCAAAATAAAATACAAAAAGTATTTCTTCGGCGACTTCCTCTCAGCAGATTTCTGGCAAAAACTCTGAGAGTAAATAAAATTGCCATGAAAAGTTTCTCAAAAATCTGTCGTTCGGAGTCGACTTTAAACTGTAGGTCCCGCCACTCATGTATAAAACGTATGTATGTATGTAGGAATCAAAGTACTGCTTAATGCCTAATACGTGTTCCATCGATGAAAACAAATGGTGGTCGCAAGGAGTCAAGTGTGATGAATACGGCGGGTAGGGTACTAGCTACCAGTCTAATGCTTTGATTGTATCCTGAACTAGTATTGCTTAGTAAGCAGAGGCATATCAATGCATAGTTCAAATATACATACATACACACATAATTGGTCATTACAACCCTTCAGTCAGGATTACGACCTAGTTTCTCACACCACTTATGTTGTGTGTGTTAATTTTATACATGAGCGGCGGTAGCTACAGTTCAAAGTCGACTCCGAACGATAGATTTTTGAGAAACTTTTTCATGGAAATTTTTATTTACTCTCAGAGTTTTTGCCAGAAATCTGCTGAGAAGAAATATTTTTTCATATTTTCGTTTTGATGCCTAAGCTAGGGTTTGAAACCTGGCCTTATGTCTAATAAGCCAACACACTACCTACTAGACTACGGCGACCTCAATATCAATTCAATTTGATAGCGATCTGTATTAACGAATTCACCAGGTTTTAGGAGCTCTTAGTACGCCACACATTTCAGGACCCAAACGACATTCTCTTCCTGTCGCATCGATCTGGTTGCCACGGATTATCCAAGACATTAGAATACACGTACGCAGTATTAATAAGCATGGGAGAAGTTTAGTTCGAAGTCGCCGTAGTCTAGTAGGCAGTGCGTTGGCTTATTAGACGTAAGGCCGAGGTTCAAACCCTCATCAGACATCAAAACGAAATCTGAAAAAAATATCTCTTCGACGACTTCCTCTCAGCAGATTTCTGGCAAAAACTCTGAGTGTAAAACAAAAATTGCCACGAAATCTGTCCTTCGGAGTCGACTTTAAAACTGTAGGTCCCACACCTCACGTATAAAATTAACACACACAACATTAGTGGAGTGAGATGCGTAATCCTGACTGAAGGGTTGTAATGGTAGGTATGTATGTGAAATTTAGTTCTGCGTTTCTTGTTAGTCATTGTGACCGTTGTCGAACAGAATAGCTTCGTACGGTCAGGCTGCATATATAATTTGTAAATATCGTCCAATTGCAATAATAATGCCAATTAAATATGCAAAAAAATTGTATAAATTTTTTAGACAAATAAAATAAAATTTCCATTTAGGTTTTCATTTTTGCTCTCATGCTTGTTGATGTTGTTTTATTTTGATTTCATTTGAAATATTTGCATTTCATATACAATTTCATGTCTATGAAATGAAAAATCAACAAAATTTTTGATTTATATGTATGTACGTGTATAATGTTGTGGATTCTTCCTTTTTTATAAAAACCTAAATAAACCAAAAAAAAAATTATTTAAAATATTTGGTTTATGATAACATACGGGCATAAAGTACCAGCATAAATAACAAAGTCTTCTCCTTTCTTCTGTTCTTTTTTTGCAATTTAGGAGGCAAATTTTTGTAAATTTACTTTTCGTAATCAATGATACACAAATAAAAAAATAAAATAATCATCCAATCCAAATACTATACATTATACATGTGGTCGAATATAATAAAATAATACTAAATGCCAAATAAAGTCCACAAGGATTGAAAAGTCTAAGGACTCTTTCTTACAGCAGAACAATGCAATTGCACTTTTTCTCTTCAAATTTAAAGCAACTTCAAAATCGGATAAAAATGGACTTATGGGGCTAGATAGCCATGGTATCAAGGATTCCAAAACAGTTTTCCTTACGATCGAGCTTGACTTGGGACTGAAGATATAGGCATTGATGCTAATTAAGTTTTTCAAATGAGGAACAAAGGCAAAATAGTGTGGAAAATGGAACTAGTGGGCTCAATAACCATAGCCTCAAGGATTAGTTTTTCTTATAATCGAGCGTTACTTGGGACCGGAGATATAGGCGACGTAGCCAATTAATTTCTTGGAATGAGCAACAAAGTCAAAATCGGATATAAAATGGACCTGGTAGTTAAAATGGATATAGTCGGCTGAATGGCCATAGTCTCAAGAATTCCAAAGCAGTTTTCCTTACGGTAGATATAGGCGACGAAGCTAATAGTTTACTTCAAATGCGCAACCAAGGTAAAATTGGGTAAAAATGGACCTGGTATTAAAAATGGAACTAACGGACTGTATAATCATAGTATCAAGGATTCCGAAACAGTTTTCCTTACGATCGAGTTTTACTTGGGAATGGAGATATAGGTGACGAAAGTAATTGTTTAATTCAAATGAGCAACAACGGCAAAATCGAGTAAAAAATGGATCTAGTGGGAAAGCTGGACCTAGTGTG
The DNA here is from genome assembly GCA_936449025.2 of Sarcophaga subvicina. Classification (NCBI taxonomy): domain Eukaryota; kingdom Metazoa; phylum Arthropoda; class Insecta; order Diptera; family Sarcophagidae; genus Sarcophaga; species Sarcophaga subvicina. The sequence goes on along the minus strand of OW388083.2, from coordinate 14,348,960 downwards.
CTGGATAACCATATTCTCAAGGATTCCAAAACAGGTTTCCTTATAGTCGAGCTTTACTTGGGACTGGAGATATAGGCGACGAAGCCAATTAATTTCTTGGAATAAGAAACAATGACAAAATCGAGTAAAAAATGGACCTGGTAGGGAAAATGGACCTAGTTGACTGGATAACAATAGTCTCAAGAATTCCAAAGCAGTTTTCCCTACAGTAGAGCTTTAATTGGGACCGGAGTTATAGGTGGCGAAGCTAATTGTTTTCTTCAAATGCGCAACCAAAGTAAAATCGGATAAAAATGGGCCCGGTAGGAAAAAGGGACCTAGTGGGCCGGATGGCCATATTCTCAAGGGTTCCAAAACAGGTTTCCTTATGGTCATGCGTTACGTGGGACCGGAGATGTGATAAAGTGCATACAGATAAAATTGAAATTTTATTTCATTCGAGTTCAAAATGTTAATAATTCTCATTAAGTTCATATGCATATATATGTATATATAAAACCAAATGTAAAATTTTTTTCAAGTAAAATTTTTTTGGTAGATGACTTGCATTTTTTTGACTTGCATTTTTTGGTGGATGACTTGTATTTTTTGAGGCAATGATTTGCATTTTTGGTCGATGACTTGCATTTTTGCTGATGACGTGCATTTTGGCAATCACTTGCATATATTGGTTGACGACTTGAATTTTCTAAATACCGCCCGACCGTAATGAAACCCGGTTTGGATGCGTGGATACCATGGCTACTGGCTATATTTCCCCCCACAGGTCCATTTTGTATCCGATTTAGCCAAATTAATATATCTTTTTGCTTCACATTTGAAGAAAACGATTAGCTTTGTCGGCCGATTGTAAGGCAACCAACTGGAATGAAAACTGGCTTGAAATCCTTAATCGAATGACACCATACTACATACACACCAGGTTTAAAAATGACTAAGTGGAAACACATTAGTTTTTATAGTTTACATTTAGAAAACAGCTTTTATTCAAAGTGTGATCAGTTTTTTTTAACAAAAATCGTGATTTTAAAAGAAATAATCGTGTTTTTGATACATAAAAACGTCAAGTCGACGAATTATAAGAGGTTTTCTCTTTTTTTTATAGATTTAAGAGCTAAAGGCTGGGAATCTTTAAAAGGCATTGGTATTCCGGCCTACCCAATGTGCATGATTCGCTGCAAGATTTACTCCCGGATGCTGAGCGCCTACATGCTAAACCCAACCTCGTTCGTCACACTTCCAACCAGTCGCCCCCCGGGACCACAATGAAGTATTTCTTCGAGGGGGTGGAGATTCAGCAAGTGCTGCCTTCCAATTCTGCTGACCTTGCTCTCTCAACCAATGTTTGCTGCATCAATAACTTCCTTGCGAACAATTAATCCAATATGAGAGATCCTGTGGTAATGCTCGGCATTGAGTAAGCAGATCAACTTACAAGAAGCTGAAGAAGCTTTTCTTAATTGACAACCAAAACTCAGTAGATGGCTCATTCTCATGTAAGTGTTATACATTGTGTTGTAATTAGGAAAATAGCTTGTGGTAGGGAATGATATTTGATTTGATTCTCTTTTTATTACAGGAGGCAGGAAAGACCTCCTGGGATCGATCGATTAAGCAATCATCGACTGACGACACAGACAGTAGTTGGCAGTTTTATTTTTTTTTTTTTGAAATTTTTCTGGATTTGCTGCCAGAGAGGAAAATATAAACATGTCCTCTGCTCATGCAGTGCACTATATTGGAACTGGGAACATAGTTTGTGGAAAGGAGGAAAGAAGGTGTAGTGTTCGTGTATATTAGAATTGAATCTCTTTATATTATAAGGGATCCAAAAGGCCTATGCAGGAAGGGAGTTCCTTTTACTGATAGTTCAGCTAAATAGTGAATTTTATCCGTAGTGCATTGTGCCTATCAACTGGCCAATCTACAACGAATGGTTGTGCTCTACGTGACAGTCAAGTAGTGGTAAAACAGCGAAGATTGGGTTAAGTGGTGGATCCCCTCGACGGAAGAGCTCCCATTTCGCCTCATTGCGGTACTATAATTAAAGCTACCGGTTGTTCAACTATTCCCTAGAAAAAACCATCCCGAGTCCAAAATAAATCTTGCTATTACAGGCCAGGGACCTCTGCTTCCTTATGCCATGATACATGAGATGGAAAACATTCTCTTCCTCCTCCTCACACCCATAGCTCTGCAAAAATCAATAGTCGAAATACCGAGTCTATCGGCTTGCCTACCAAGAGGACGTGCCGGTAAGAATCGCTATTGTGCGATGGATAGCCATACGATTTAAGGACAAAAGTGAGTCGGTCTTTTTCTTATACAAACGTGTCTAGCAGAGTCTAGAAATATTGCTCGCATCCTTTTGCTGCGAGATTGATGTCCCCAACAGCAAGTGTGCGTAGCAGAGGTTTTAAGCGACATGTAAGTAAAATGGAGAACAGCACAGATGACCTACACTGGATATACACAGATATCAGGGATGGCGGTGAGTCAGTCCATTTTCTTGTTATTAAGAGTCCAGCTGGCAATCTGGCAATATTGCCGTACCTTCCAGATGACCAACGACATTGTACCTCCTAGCAAAATGCTTGAACAATATCTAAATTAACCGAGACATTGGAAATACTTACGCCCTGTAACATGTCGAAGATTACCAGCCCAACCAAATTCCTGTGTCCCGGAGCCCATGTAAGAATTACCTTTGAAGGATCCGAAATTTCTCTGAGAAATCCTCGGCATTCATGGACAAGGACGGACGTGGAAATTACGTTCACTAGGGACTTAATTGTAACTTGACTATCCGAGTAAATCAGGAGATTTTCAGTGAAAGTCCCACCACTCAACAAGCATTGTGTAGCCTTCCAAATTGTTATGACCTCTACTTAAAAAACAGAGCAGTGATCAGGAGGCCCATAAGAAAGTTTAATATCAGGACTCTTAGTAAAGATACCAAACCCCATCATATCGCTCATCTTTGAGCCACCAGTGTAAAAACTTCAATTCTCCAATAGGGAACCTGCGGATCCTCAGACCAAACTCCCCAGTTGAATTCTAAAATCGAATTTCTATTCAGAAAATTATAAAAAACATATAATTGACCCTAGTGTGTCTATGTCTTCCCAGAATAGCAGAATGTCTTTAGTCCAGATTGGGCCTGAATATAACTGAATTGAGTTTTACTGCCACTAACTCTGCCTTCTGCCTTAATAGGAGATCACAGGGAAGCCACTAATGTAAAGCAAGTAATGCCTTGTTTAGAGTAGAACAGAGGGTACTGGTAATCAGAACAGCTGGTCGCCTGCGTACATAAGGCACTAATGCAATCCAAAGGGAAACATCTTGGTATGTATCTGGTGCTGGGCAGGCAATTGTCTTTGTTGACACTGAAGTTCATCAGGGCATATATGGGCATATCCTGGCACAACCACACTAATAACAATAAATCATTAGAATCAAAACTTTTAAATTTTATTCCCCAATTGATTTTAAACTCATTTATCAATTGAATGTACCTTCGGCAACATCTCTAGGCAGTATTAGAAATTATATCATATAGCCTTAGGACTGGATTACATATCTATTCATCTGTTTTGGTTTTATTCTCCTCTTTTTTTAAATAAAATTTAAAATTTTTTTGTTTTTTTTTGCTTGTTTTGCCAGAATAATTTAAACATTTTATTTCATACATATTTATCACCATTGGCAATGTATGCTGTAAACAATTGGTCATAGGACAACGTAATGTTGTAGATTTTCTAGCCTTAAGAGAAATATTTAAAATAAATTCGACTACAGCCTTAAATGCAAATGGATAGAAAGAATTTACATGGACCAGCACAGATATGCTGATAAATATAGCAGAAGATTTCTAAAATCATAAAAATTAAAGCGATTGGATATTGCTTTTACCAACAAAGGGTTTTTTCTTCATGGAAAGAAAGTGCCAGGATATAACACGTGATGTAAGCACTTGGAGCATTGTATCCAAAGGATTTTTAGTCGATAATGGGTACTTTCTTGAGCTTTCAGGATTACATTCTGACACAAAACTTATGTTAATGTTTGATTCTCTTCTGATTGCATTATTGGTATATTTCAATTTCTATGTTACTGATGCTTCTTAGCTAGAATATATATCATAGTAAGCTGTGGCACTTATTGATGAATGTCTGAAAGATACGTTGACTTTTTTACGAGTCTAGCACATCAAGTTTGACCGACAATATTATCTGTTGTTTTGGTTTTGACGAATACTGTGGTTTATGACTAAAAAATCGAAAAAGAAAAAGTCTAACACGGCCCAATTGCACGATCTCAGTGGCGAGTTCACATCACATGACCATGCCCTCAAATCGCCTGTGCAGAATATCCAATGTGGCATGAACTGTGGAAACAACATGTCCTTTATGAAAACATCATGCAATTCAGGCCAAATTATTTTTTCTACTCATTTGCCTCTCTTCGAAAGAAATACGCATGTTTGGGGTGATTATATGGCTTCTACTAACTTTCTAAATAAATTCTGGTATTAAATTTCCGTATAGGCTGCCTAGCAACTGCAGTCCTTTCCAGGCGGGGCAGTGATCAGTTTTCCTTGCGATCTCGAGCAAGATTTATTTTGACACTGGGTTGAAGTCTTCGTAGTCTAGTAAGTAGAGTGTTGGCTTATTAGGCTCTCAGATTGGCATGTAAATTTACTCAAATCTATTGATCGTATTCGACGCTAAACTGTAGGCCTCGTCAGTCATGGACAAAACTAACACACAACATCATAGATGGTGTGAAAAGCTAGATTTGTAATATCTGTAGAGTGCTGTAGTGTTTTCCAGGTGGATATAATAACAATTTTTTTTGGAATTTTTACTTGACTAATTGATTGAGTTTGCTTGCAATACCAAAATTTATTTTGGCCATGATTTAAAGTCTTCGTAGTCTAGTGGGTAGTGTGTTGGCTTGTTAGAGTGCATGTTTCAAACACCAGCGCCGATATCTTGAACAGAACGAACAGAAATTTGGAAAAAATATTCCTTTCGGCAGCTTCCTCTCAGAAGATTTCTGGCAAAAACTCTGAAAGTAAATAAAACTGCCACTATTTAGTTGGTCTTATTTGTTTTACGAGGAGTTTATTTGTAATAAAATTTTAAAATTTATAAAACAATGTCTCCATGTAATAATATTTGCCAATAATAATACAAATAATAATAAAGCCCCCAAAAAGAAAATAAAATTCAAAATTATTATTTATTATTGACTATGGTAATAACTTGTAAATTATAATAAAAAGCCAAAATTATGTGTTAATACGGCCACAGTATGTGTATGATATATGTATGTAAAGAATGAATAAATTAAATTTTATTAAACATTTCTGAACATAGCTGACTAACTGACTGACTGGCTGTATTAATTCTTGTATCAAAATTCAAACAAAATACGCTTGAATGATTATTAACATTCATTATCGATAAATGCAAAACGTTAATGTGTGAGTTCGATATGCAATTGGTATGAGCATTCAAATATTTTTAAGGGTCTTTTCACTACCACTCACTGGAAGACATTCGAGGCAAAATTTTGAGTAAAGAATGCAAAAAATTAACAGGAGGATAACTTTTGTACTCGTCTGATGCATGGTTTGCAAACACCAATACTACTGCCAACTGATAGACAGAGTTCACAGGCAGTAAGCTGTTCTAATCACCAGTGCCTTCTGTTCCACTCCAACCAAGGTTTTATTTGCTATCAATTGGTTCTCATCTAACTTTGTATTAAGGCAGATGGCTAAGTTGATGACAGTTAGACTCAAAGCAGTTAAGTCCTGGCCCACTATGGGAAGACATAGAAACTTTAGTGTCGTTTATATCATTCCTTACAATTTTCTGGCTACAACATTCAATTTTCGAACTCCAACTAGGGAATACTGGACTAAAGATCCGAAGGTTCCCAGTAAGACTCTTGAAGTAACACTGTTGGCTTTAAGATGAGTGACAGTGTTGGCTGTGGCATCTTTATTAAGAGTCCTGATATTAAACTTTCTTATAGGCTGCATAGACACGGTATAGGTTTGCAGACATAGGTCATGGCTGTTGCTTAAGGGTTTGAAGATGTTCCACCATAAAATCGGGAATTTATTGATTGGTACGTGACAACAAATGAACCATGGCTTCAGATCGCCTTCTGAGTGGAGTGCATATGGTGAAGCAAAAGTATTTTCGGGTGCCCAAGGTAGACTATTTAAGTGACAGGGTGCTGATAGTAAACTTTCTTGCAGCCTGCCTGACCCCAGAAAACGACTTAATGCTATTTGGGTGATGGGATTTTCCCTTCAAATCTCATGATTTACTCGAACAGGCAAGCTCCTTAAAGAAAGTATTTTCAACGTCCGTCCGTGTCCATGTATGGTGAAAATTTCTCATCGAAATTTGGAATAATTCAAAGATAGCTTTTATTAAGTTCCGGGACATAACGATATGGTTGGAAATTGCATTGCTGATGAGCTCACCACAGCCGGTACGGAGCTCGCAATATTACAGGGCACAGTTATTTCAATCGCCTCAATTTATTTGGATATTATTACAGGGATGGTACAATGGGTCAATTCGACCTCCGGGTACTGTACTTGTCTTAATTGACACGTACACGTCCTCTAATCTATTACAGGGAACCACAATCTCGTTGGCAGCAGGAGGGTACGTGCAATATTGCTAGGCCCTGCTAGACATTTACGGAGAAGAAGAGGGCCGACTCACTTTTGTCTTTAAATGGCATGGCCATCCAACGCACAATAGCAATTATTATGGGCCACTGTCCTCTTGGTAGGCATGCCGAAGGACTTGGCATTTCGGCAAATCTCTTCTGCAGGAGCTGTTAGCCTAAGGAGTAGGAAGAAACTGTTTTCCACCTCATGAGTCAGTGCCCTGCTCTTGTCAGTGGAGGTTTTTAACTTCTTCTTTTCTGGCTTCTTTGACTGTGCTCTCTAATATAAAATGATTTTGGAGTCGTTTTCCTTTTTCTTAGGAAATGTTTGATCCCCGGTTAGAATTGATTGTAAAATTGCTGGCCTAAGTGGCAGACCTCTAGTCTTTCATAAAGGGCAACTGAATTAAAAATCCAAATTAATGTCTAACACTTTCCTATCATACCTCGCATTATGCATGAATGCGTACAATTGGCATGTTTATATTCATATTTAGTGCCTTGCAATACCAATAAAATCAAAAATACAAAAAAGCATATACAAGTATATATTAATGCTGAATGTAATGAAGAATACCTTCCAGGTATTTTAAATATTTAATTTCTAATTGACTTTGTAATTTCATTACTCATACAAATATTTGATAAGGTTTTCATTAAAATTGTTCAGAGCTTGTGAGTGTATGCTCTTGTACAGTGTATGAACTCTGTGGACCCCTTAAACGCTATTGATTGATTTTATGGCCATATGGCCAGGGCCTTTTTGTTTATTGGTATTGTTGTTATTATTATTGTTGTAATGTGTAGTTACAATTGATTGTTTGACCAAAAGTCATTGATAAATGCATGTAATGAATATTTGTGAAAATGAAAAATCAGTTTAAATGCTTAGACAATATTATATTAAAATATGAAATTAATTTATAATTGTTTGTGTATTAAAAGAATGGAAGCCTAGGATGTGAAGTTAAGAAAGGACAATATTTTGATGGGATTATGGAGAAATAAATACTCGAATATATTGTTAAGTTTTTACTCTTTAAAAACGTTTAAAATATGAGCTTGTAGATTGCAAATAAAATAAAAAGAAATTTGTTTTTAGTTTTTATTAAATTCTTTATTGCTCGCACAATTCTGTGTGCCACTGTTCATAACTTCATGTAAACAACAACAATTGCTTTGTTTGTTATTCACATTTGTACTCTTTTGCATAAACAATAACAATCACTAGAAAATTGATCGACAGATCTTCAAACCAGAGTAATCGTGGTTCAAACGCACCGCGTCTTCACACAAGACTGACTGAACTTTGCAACGTAACAGTTTGATCCGAATGTTCGTGGCTTCGCCTTCTCGAGATCTCTATAAATGTAAACATCGTTGTTTCATTATTGTTGTTTGTGTATCTTGTTTACATTCACTCTTGTAGTGAGTGTTTGTTGGTATATTTTTGTTTACTTGTTTACCATTTTTTAATGCTGGTGTTATGTTTTTGAAGTTTATGTTTATAATTTTAATATTAAGCGATGTAAAACCAAAACACCAGTATCTAGATTTTTTCATTTTCGTAACAATATTTTCCATATATTAAGTGGGGGACCCCCTCGAATAAAGAGGTCAAACTTAGGCCAGCATTTAAGCCCACTTTGGGAAATATCCTGTGTTTTCAGTTAAAGTCCACGACAAAACTCTTTGGCATGAAAAATTGTTAAAATCTATTTAAAATTTTGTATTCAGAACTGAATTCCGGCAAATTAAAAATAAAAAAAAATTATTTTCGAATTTAAATTTAAAAACAAATACAAGAAAATCGTGATCCTACTGGAGGCCAGGATGAACTTATCATTAGGCGCTAATTGATTTCATAATATTACATCTAACTCGATAGAAAACAACTAAATGGTCTTTCCATAAGCACTTGCTATCTTTAAGTTGAAAACAAAAATTGTCTGGTATCGTCATCGTATTTTTTTGTGTGTCTGGAAGACCTATTGATGGCATTATGTGTAGTACCTTGTCCAAATGCCCATCACGGCTTCTTTGACTAGATCTTAGTCGAAATGTCCCAATCTATATGACTCGCAAGCATAAATAAGGCTGAAATCGCCCTGTTAGCGTCATAAACTCCATGTAAGATGACTATGCTCTCAAATCGTCCATGCATAATATCCAATATGACACGAGCTGTGTGGCACGTAGCGCTGCACTGTTGTAACCACATGTCGTTGTTGTCCAGGTCATCCAATTCAGACCGAAAAAAGTTAGAAATATTAATAAAATGGTGTGTTATCACTGGAAATATTTTTTTCTTTGTTTGAAAGACCTATTGATGGCATTATGTATGGAATACAACATCCTTCAAATGTGTGCCACGGCTACTCTGGCATGAGCGCATTTGAAATAGCCAAATTTCCATGCCTCGGGTGCATAAATAAGGATGAAACTTATGGCTTATGTGACTTTTGAGGACCGCTATAGTTTGTGGCATACGACGGCGACTTAAAGAAGCCCGTAAAAAATTCTAACGCGTTCAAATCGCACAATCTCTCCGTGAAATGACAATTCTCACAAATCGTTCGTGCAGAATATCTAGAAGTTAAGTTGCAAATCCTGACTGTGAAGTGTTGTAATAACCAATTATGTACGTTTGTATGTAATGTTTTAAATCACTTTTCCAAATATGAATCCAGATTTCATTTCATTAACCACTTCATTATATTCTTCTCGTGTGGTTTATAAGGCTACTGCGGCAAGTGTTGGGCATAATGTGTGCATTATTGTTGCATTAATTAGAATAAAAGTTTTCTTATAAAATTAAATCATATTAAATACATAGACAATGTTGTTGTTTTTATTTTGATATTATTCTTAAATACATACATACATAAATTGATAATTAATATGTAAATAATTATTATTATTATTATTATTATCTTTATTAGAAGTATTTATAATACTTTTAAAATACAATTCATTTTAATTACAAATATCAATTAGGTAAACCCTGATCAAAATAAACATGTTTTATAAAATTTACTATTTTCTTTCTAAAAATATTCATGTTTGCTTCATTTTTCACATCAGCCGGCATCATGTTATATAGATTCAATCCTTTACAGAATAACGATCTCTGCATTACACTTGTGTCTGCTCTTGGTGGTCTAAAATCTAAAGCATTCCGTAGGTTGTAGGGTTGAACTTCTCCAACATATCTTATTTGTTCGGTTAGGTATTCTGGTGCACATCCCATTTTCATTTTCTTGATAAAAAGTATTGTGTTTAGCTGCAATCTTTGTTTTATATTTAACCATTTCAATGTGTCTAACATATATTTAATCGATGTAAACCGGTTACATTTTAAAATTGAGCGCATAGCCTTATTTTGTAATTTTTGTAGCCTATTTATTTGATGGTCTGAACAGCAGGTGAATAATATAGTTGAACCATACTCAAAGTGTGGTTTTATCATTGTGTTGTAAATGTTAATTGCAGTTAATATTGACACTTTATTTCTTATTCTTTTAAAAAACCCAATTTTTTTACCAATTTTTCTGCAAATATATTCAATGTGTTCCTTAAAATTTAAACATTTATCTATTAAGAAACCCAGATATTTAATTGTATTTACTTTCTCTATAATAACGTTATTTATCTTGATTAATTTGTCAGTCTTCATATTAATTTCCATTAATTTTGTCTTGCTTTCATTCAATTTTAATTTGTTCATTTTTAGCCATTTATTTATATTATCGATATCTTTATCTAAGTTTTCATAACACAATTCTTCTGTCACCGCTTTAGTAAAAATCAACGTATCATCAGCATATAGGACTATCTCACAATTCTCCAAGACTCCTTCAATGTCATTAATATATATTATAAAAAGAAGAGCTCCCAATACAGAACCCTGTGGTACTCCGAAATCGTTTACAATTGGATCAGATATTATTTTGTTGACATTAGTATATTGTCTGCGATTCGTTAGATATGATTTAAACCATTTTAGCTCCGTATCTTTAATTCCATATTTATATAGTTTTTTTAACAATATATCTCTGTCTATAGTTTCAAAAGCTCTTTTGAAATCGAGGAAAATCGCTAATACTTTGTTATTCTTTTGTCTACTCTTAAATCTATTTACAACATAATTTACAGCAGTTTCGCATGAAAAGCGCTTTCTGAATCCTGATTGATATTTAGATAGGAAACCATGTTGTTCTATATAATCTTCAAGCTGATTTTTCACTATTATTTCTAAGACTTTCTCACATGTTTTCAAAGTATTAATCGGTCGGTACTCCTCACATTTCACCGTATTTTTTACTTTTTCGATTGGGATTATCATCGACTCTTTCCAATTACTTGGAAATACTCCAGTTATTAATGATTTGTTTATGAAACTTAATAAAATATTGCCTAGTATACCCCAATTGTCAAGAATTATTCTGCTTGATGTTTTTGTATAATCTGGTTTCTTCTTAATACTTTTAAAAACAGTTTTCAGCTCTTGTAAAGTTATTGCACGAAATTTAAAATTAGAATTTATCACAGATATTTGATTTTCATATTGCACATCATCAATGGAAGATCTAATTTCCTTAATACTATTTACAAAATACTTGTTAAAAATAACGGCTATTTGTGCATTTTCTTTATATTCTATATTTTCATGTATAACAGTTTTTATCACATTTTTTGGTTTCCTTAAGACTAGTTCCTTGATCTTGTACCACATTTCCTTCTGGTTATATGCATTATTTATTTTATTATTAATGTATCTATTTTTTTCACGTTCAATTTTAACTTTATATATATTTCTTATTGCCTTATAATTATTCCATGCTTCATTCGTGTTCTCATTTATTGCACTTTGATATCTATAAACTTTTTCTCTTTTTAATAATCTGAGTTCATTATTGAACCATAGTTTATATTTTCTTTCATTTATTTTCTTTTTGAATGTGAATTTCTCTATCACGCTTTCCAAGCATCGGTCAAAATTTAACACATCCAAATTGAGATCATCTGTTTCACTATTATTTAATATTGCACTTATTTCATTTTTGAAGCTGTTTTTATTATATATAAAAATGTCCTTTTCCTTAATACGATTTTCTTTAGCATCACAAATATTCTCAATAAAAATGTCTATAGATTCATGATCAGAAATTTTATTATTTACATTATTTATCGCCTTAATCGTTCTATTATTTGTTATTATATAGTCAATTAGAGTTTTTGAGTTTTGTGTTATTCTTGTGTATTCGTTCATTATATGTTTTAGTCCATTATCGTTAATTATACTTTCCAGTTTACTGGCGTAGAAGTCGTTTTTCCGGTCAATATTAAAATCTCCAACAATTAAAATATCACTATTCCTTTCACATATTTCTTCTATAATATCTTGAAAATTATCACAAAATTCAGATTTTGAACCACTTGGTGATCTATATACTGCCATAATTACAAGAGATGTTTTTTCAAATTTCGCCATATATACACTAATCCAATGTTTATTGTCTTTAATATTTTCTTTAATTTTTTTCACTCTCCAATGTTTTTTAAAATAAATTATTATACCTCCTGTCCTAGAGGAATTTGACAAAGAATAATAATGGTCATATTTTTCTATTTGAATTTCACTTTCATCTATTTCTTCCGTTTGATGTGTTTCAGATAGTATTATGAACTCAGGTTTATCAATTTCTGCTATAATTTCGATTTGACTGAAGTTATTTATTAAGCCTTGTATGTTGGTATATATTCCACGTAGTTGCGATGGTTGTTAGGTTGATAGACCTATTCTTCTCTTTTTAAGATTTAATTTGTTCTGATACACCGGACATGCACGACTATTAGTTACGTGATTTTCATCTAGTCCTAAATTTAGTCTTTTATTTTCCTTAACACAATTAACACATTTCAACAAGATTTCTTTATTACATTCTTTACTATCGTGATTTCCATGACATTTGAAGCACACTCTTTCATTCTTGCATTCAGACGATTTATGATTGTAACCTCGACATTTAAAACATTGCATAATATATGTACCGTCAAAAACCCTACATCTCTCCCATCCAACATTAAGTTTCTGTCCTGTTAACACTTTTGTGTAGGACTCAAAGTCTATTTTCAAATTTGCATTAAAAATTGATCTATTATTTCTTTTCGTTTCAAAAATTTTCACAACATCTATATCACTGTTTTTTAATATTTCATTTTGTTTTTTTAATTTTTCAACCAGTTCTTTGTTAGATACTTTGAAGCTCATATCTGTTATCAAAATGTGCATATTTATATCCTTAGGAATTTTTACTTCATATTCATTACTAATTTCACTTTGAATTGCATCTTTTATTTTTTCGCGTTCGTTAACATTTTCACTCTGAATCACAAGTGTACCATTTTTTCTATTTTCTACATTAATAATCTTAAAATTAATTGGATCGACTTTTTTATTTAAATCAGCTTTGGTTTTTTCTACACTTTGTCTCTCCCTGGGTTTAATAATTAAGGGGACATTTTTTGAAAGATCTGGCATCACATTATTTTTTAAGGTTTGTGCATATGATATTTTTGTTGTTTTTTCGTTTGTGTTTTTTATAACCTTTCTTATTTCATCACATACTTTAACATTGCTCTTTTCAATTGTATCACAGATATCTTTGTTTTTGCTCTCAATTTGGTTAATGTTTCCATACAAATTTTTCACTTCTTGTACATTTTTCTCACAAAGTTTTTGTATAATATCTATTTTCTGGAATCTTTCATCGTAACGTTTTTCTATAGCTTCCAATAAGGCCTTAATTTCATATTCATTTTGTTTCAGTGATCTTTCGAATTCATGCTTGTAGTCTAATAATGATTGTTTGTTTTTATCAACACTTTCTTGTATTTCTCTTATAACAAGATCTACATTTTGAATATATAGCATACAATCATTACATATATATCTCACAAAATTGTCCTCATCTATAATATTTGCCGAGTATTGGTCAATACCGGCACATTTTTTTGTATCGTGATAAATTTTTCCACATATACCATTGCAACGAATGCCACTTTCACCTCTTATTGCTGACTTGCATTTACTGCATTCAGCCATATTACTTTTTATTTCTTTTTTTTAAGTTTGAATAAAAAAAAAACACTTTTTATTAAGTATTTTATTTTTATATGATAAAATCATATATATTTTATGTTTTTAATAGTCACTATCTATTTTTAAAGCACTTTATTTTATTTATTTATTTATTTAATCAGGGCTTTGATATTTTCCTTGTATAAAAAAATAAAAAAAAATATAAACATGCTGCTCAAGTGATTATCTTGGCCACAATACTACTACCATGGAGTGATCATATTCTTTTTATTTTTCATTTGCCTGCAGTATTTAGATTTACGGTAGTTTAAAGGATTTTTGATTTTATTGCAATGGAGAATGTAATTTACCGTTATTAGATACAGTAACTTGCAGATAAATTTCTATGAAATTATCTAATGAAAGTAGAAGAAGGAAAGAGTCAATAATAACAGAAGTATACAACAATGAGCGATTAGCACAGTGGTTTATAGTACACGTAGGGTGTTGGCTTATTACACAATAACCATGAGGTTCATGTCCCGGCTTGAACATATCAGCAGTTCTTCTGGCAAAAACTTTGAGTGTAAAAATATAAATCTTTTCGTGAAGTTCGTGAGCTAGAAATTCATTGAAGTTGTCGATTGTTTTCGTGCTAATTTTACTCTTCTCGGCATAAGCTGCTCCTTAAGTGTTTGAAGATTTCTTTTGAACATTTTTTTTTGTCAAATACCAGGCCAACAGAATCATACGCAAATTTCTTTTGCACATTTGAGGACATTTGCTTGCTGTATGATTCTGTTGGCCTGGTATTTGACAAAAAAAATTTCCAAAAGAAATTTGAATAGAAAAACTGTTTGTGTGGGTGGGTGAACATGGGTGGCCATGGTCCTTAAAGTACGACTTCCGATCTTTCCAATGGCACCCCTTTCATTCTAATAGGTCCAATGGATCCAGAGTTATAAGCGTTTGAAGATTCCTATTAACCTCTGGTCTTTCTGGACTTGGACTTGAACCTGCTCGATTTTATTTTGGCACTATCCTAAAGTACGACCTCAGACCTTTCAAATGGCACCCATTTCATTCCAATAGGTACAATGGATGCAGAGTTATAAGCGTTTAAAAATTCCTATTAATCGGCATTTGCTTGCAGTATGTTTCTGTTGGCCTGGTATTTGAAAAAAAAAAAAACGGTCACAAGAAATTTGAACAGAAAAACCGTTACTGTGTGTGTGTTAGTGATGAAGGCCTCGTTTAAACTTTCAAAAGTTAAACTTTACCGCCTCGGACTTGGACCTGCTCGATTTTATTTTGGCACTATCTTAAAGTACGACATCAGACCTTTCCAATGGCAGCCATTTTATTACAATAGGTCCAATGGATCCAGAGTTATAAGCGTTTGAAGATTCCTATTAACCTCTGGTCATTCTGGACTTGGACTTGGACCTCCTCGATTTTATTTTGGCACTATCGGAAAGTACGACTTCAGGAGTTTCCAATGGCACCCATTTCATTCCAATAGGTCCAATGGATCCAGAGTTATAAGCGATTAAAAATTCCTATTAATCGACATTTGCTTGCTGTATGTTTCTGTTGGCCTGGTATTTGAAAAAAAAAACGGCCACAAGAAATTTGAACAGAAAAACCGTTACTGTGTGTGTGTTAGTGATGAAGGCCTCGTTTACACTTTCAAAAGTTAAATTTTATCGCATCGGACTTGGACCTGCTCGATTTTATTTAGGTACTATCTTAAAGTACGACCTCAGACCTTTCCAATGGCAGCCCTTTTATTCTAATAGGTCCAATGGATCCAGAGTTATAAGCGTTTGAAGATTCCTATTAACCTCTGGTCTTTCTGGACTTGGACTTGGACCTGCTCGATTTTATTTTGGCACTATCCTAAAGTACGACCTCAGACCTTTCCAATGGCAGCCATTTTATTACAATAGGTCTAATGGATCCAGAGTTATAAGCGTTTAAAAATTCCTATTAATCGGCATTTGCTTGCTGTATGTTTCTGTTGGCCTGGTATTTGAAAAAAAAAACGGCCACAAGAAATTTGAACAGAAAAACCGTTACTGTGTGTGTGTTAGTGATGAAGGTCTCGTTTACACTTTCAAAAGTTAAACTTTATCGCCTCGGACTTGGACCTGCTCGATTTTATTTAGGTACTATCTTAAAGTACGACCTCAGACCTTTCCAATGGCACCCATTTCATTCTACTAGGTCCAATGGATCCAGAGTTATAAGCGTTTGAAGATTCCTATTAACCTCTGGTCTTTCTGGACTTGGACTTGGACCTGCTCGATTTTATTTTGGCACTATCCTAAAGTACGAACTCAGACCTTTCCAATGGCAGCCATTTTATTACAATAGGTCCAATGGATCCAGAGTTATAAGCGATTAAAAATTCCTATTAATAGACATTTGCTTGCTGTATGTTTCTGTTGGCCTGGTATTTGAAAAAAAACGGTCACAAGAAATTTGAACAGAAAAACCGTTACTATGTGTGTGTTAGTGATGAAGGCCTCGTTTACACTTTCAAAAGTTAAACTTTATCGCCTCGGACTTGGACCTGCTCGATTTTATTTAGGTACTATCTTAAAGTACGACCTCAGACCTTTCCAATGGCAGCCCTTTCATTCTAATAGGTCCAATGGATCCAGAGTTATAAGCGTTTGAAGATTCCTATTAACCTCTGGTCTTTCTGGACTTGGAATTGGACCTGCTCGATTTTATTTTGGCACTATCCTAAAGTACGACCTCAGACCTTTCCAATGGCAGCCATTTTATTACAATAGGTCTAATGGATCCAGAGTTATAAGCGTTTAAAAATTCCTATTAATCGGCATTTGCTTGCTGTATGTTTCTGTTGGCCTGGTATTTGAAAAAAAAACGGTCACAAGAAATTTGAACAGAAAAACCGTTACTGTGTGTGTGTTAGTGATGAAGGTCTCGTTTACACTTTCAAAAGTTAAACTTTATCGCATTGGACTTGGACCTGCTCGATTTTATTTTGGTACTATCTTAAAGTACGACCTCAGACCTTTCCACTGGCAGCCCTTTCATTCTAATAGGTCCAATGGATCCAGAGTTATAAGCGTTTGAAGATTCCTATTAACCTCTGGTCTTTCTGGACTTGGACTTGGACCTGCTCGATTTTATTTTGGCACTATCGTAAAGTACGACCTCAGACCTTTCCAATGGCTGCCATTTTATTACAATAGGTCTAATGGATCCAGAGTTATAAGCGTTTAAAAATTCCTATTAATCGGCATTTGCTTGCTGTATGTTTCTGTTGGCCTGGTATTTGAAAAAAAAAACGGCCACAAGAAATTTGAACAGAAAAACCGTTACTGTGTGTGTGTTAGTGATGAACGCCTCGTTTACACTTTCAAAAGTTAAACTTTATCGCCTAGGACTTGGACCTGCTCGATTTTATTTTGGTACTATCTTAAAGTACGACCTCAGACCTTTCCAATGGCAGCCCTTTCATTCTAATAGGTCCAATGGATCCAGAGTTATAAGCGTTTGAAGATTCCTATTAACCTCTGGTCTTTCTGGACTTGGACTTGGACCTGCTCGATTTTATTTTGGCACTATCCTAAAGTACGACCTCAGACCTTTCCAATGGCAGTCATTTTATTACAATAGGTCTAATGGATCCAGAGTTATAAGCGTTTAAAAATTCTCATTAATCGGCATTTGCTTGCTGTATGTTTCTGTTGGCCTGGTATTTGAAAAAAAAAACGGCCACAAGAAATTTGAACAGAAAAACCGTTACTGTGTGTGTGTTAGTGATGAAGGCCTCGTTTACACTTTCAAAAGTTAAACTTTATCGCCTCGGACTTGGACCTGCTCGATTTTATTTAGGTACTATCTTAAAGTACGACCTCAGACCTTTCCAATGGCACCCATTTCATTCTACTAGGTCCAATGGATCCAGAGTTATAAGCGTTTGAAGATTCCTATTAACCTCTGGTCTTTCTGGACTTGGACTTGGACCTGCTCGATTTTATTTTGGCACTATCCTAAAGTACGAACTCAGACCTTTCCAATGGCAGCCATTTTATTACAATAGGTCTAATGGATCCAGAGTTATAAGCGTTTAAAAATTCCTATTAATCGGCATTTGCTTGCTGTATGTTTCTGTTGGCCTGGTATTTGAAAAAAAAAACGGCCACAAGAAATTTGAACAGAAAAACCGTTACTGTGTGTGTGTTAGTGATGAAGGCCTCGTTTACACTTTCAAAAGTTAAACTTTATCGCCTCGGACTTGGACCTGCTCGATTTTATTTAGGTACTATCTTAAAGTACGACCTCAGACCTTTCCAATGGCAGCCCTTTCATTCTAATAGGTCCAATGGATCCAGAGTTATAAGCGTTTGAAGATTCCTATTAACCTCTGGTCTTTCTGGACTTGGACTTGGACCTGCTCGATTTTATTTTGGCACTATCCTAAAGTACGACCTCAGACCTTTCCAATGGCAGTCATTTTATTACAATAGGTCTAATGGATCCAGAGTTATAAGCGTTTAAAAATTCTTATTAATCGGCATTTGCTTGCTGTATGTTTCTGTTGGCCTGGTATTTGAAAAAAAAACGGCCACAAGAAATTTGAACAGAAAAACCGTTACTGTGTGTGTGTTAGTGATGAAGGCCTCGTTTACACTTTCAAAAGTTAAACTTTATCGCCTCGGACTTGGACCTGCTCGATTTTATTTAGGTACTATCTTAAAGTACGACCTCAGACCTTTCCAATGGCAGCCCTTTCATTCTAATAGGTCCAATGGATCCAGAGTTATAAGCGTTTGAAGATTCCTATTAACCTCTGGTCTTTCTGGACTTGGACTTGGACCTGCTCGATTTTATTTTGGCACTATCCTAAAGTACGAACTCAGACCTTTCCAATGGCAGCCATTTTATTACAATAGGTCTAATGGATCCAGAGTTATAAGCGTTTAAAAATTCCTATTAATCGGCATTTGCTTGCTGTATGTTTCTGTTGGCCTGGTATTTGAAAAAAAAACGGTCACAAGAAATTTGAACAGAAAAACCGTTACTGTGTGTGTGTTAGTGATGAAGGCCTCGTTTACACTTTCAAAAGTTAAACTTTATCGCCTCGGACTTGGACCTGCTCGATTTTATTTTGGTACTATCTTAAAGTACGACCTCAGACCATTCCAATGGCAGCCCTTTCATTCTAATAGGTCCAATGGATCCAGAGTTATAAGCGTTTGAAGATTCCTATTAACCTCTGGTCATTCTGGACTTGGACTTGGACCTCCTCGATTTTATTTTGGCACTATCGGAAAGTACGACTTCAGGAGTTTCCAATGGCACCCATTTCATTCCAATAGGTCCAATGGATCCAGAGTTATAAGCGATTAAAAATTCCTATTAATCGACATTTGCTTGCTGTATGTTTCTGTTGGCCTGGTATTTGAAAAAAAAACGGTCACAAGAAATTTGAACAGAAAAACCGTTACTGTGTGTGTGTTAGTGATGAAGGCCTCGTTTACACTTTCAAAAGTTAAATTTTATCGCATCGGACTTGGACCTGCTCGATTTTATTTAGGTACTATCTTAAAGTACGACCTCAGACCTTTCCAATGGCAGCCCTTTCATTCTAATAGGTCCAATGGATCCAGAGTTATAAGCGTTTGAAGATTCCTATTAACCTCTGGTCTTTCTGGACTTGGACTTGGACCTGCTCGATTTTATTTTGGCACTATCCTAAAGTACGAACTCAGACCTTTCCAATGGCAGCCATTTTATTACAATAGGTCTAATGGATCCAGAGTTATAAGCGTTTAAAAATTCCTATTAATCGGCATTTGCTTGCTGTATGTTTCTGTTGGCCTGGTATTTGAAAAAAAAACGGTCACAAGAAATTTGAACAGAAAAACCGTTACTGTGTGTGTGTTAGTGATGAAGGCCTCGTTTACACTTTCAAAAGTTAAACTTTATCGCCTCGGACTTGGACCTGCTCGATTTTATTTTGGTACTATCTTAAAGTACGACCTCAGACCTTTCCAATGGCAGCCCTTTCATTCTAATAGGTCCAATGGATCCAGAGTTATAAGCGTTTGAAGATTCCTATTAACCTCTGGTCATTCTGGACTTGGACTTGGACCTCCTCGATTTTATTTTGGCACTATCGGAAAGTACGACTTCAGGAGTTTCCAATGGCACCCATTTCATTCCAATAGGTCCAATGGATCCAGAGTTATAAGCGATTAAAAATTCCTATTAATCGACATTTGCTTGCTGTATGTTTCTGTTGGCCTGGTATTTGAAAAAAAAACGGTCACAAGAAATTTGAACAGAAAAACCGTTACTGTGTGTGTGTTAGTGATGAAGGCCTCGTTTACACTTTCAAAAGTTAAATTTTATCGCATCGGACTTGGACCTGCTCGATTTTATTTAGGTACTATCTTAAAGTACGACCTCAGACCTTTCCAATGGCAGCCCTTTCATTCTAATAGGTCCAATGGATCCAGAGTTATAAGCGTTTGAAGATTCCTATTAACCTCTGGTCTTTCTGGACTTGGACTTGGACCTGCTCGATTTTATTTTGGCACTATCCTAAAGTACGACCTCAGACCTTTCCAATGGCAGCCATTTTATTACAATAGGTCTAATGGATCCAGAGTTATAAGCGTTTAAAAATTCCTATTAATCGGCATTTGCTTGCTGTATGTTTCTGTTGGCCTGGTATTTGAAAAAAAAAACGGCCACAAGAAATTTGAACAGAAAAACCGTTACTGTGTGTGTGTTAGTGATGAAGGCCTCGTTTGCACTTTCAAAAGTTAAACTTTATCGCCTCGGACTTGGACCTGCTCGATTTTATTTTGGTACTATCTTAAAGTACGACCTCAGACCTTGCCAATGGCAGCCCTTTCATTCTAATAGGTCCAATGGATCCAGAGTTATAAGCGTTTGAAGATTCCTATTAACCTCTGGTCTTTCTGGACTTGGACTTGGACCTGCTCGATTTTATTTTGGCACTATCCTAAAGTACGACCTCAGACCTTTCCAATGGCAGCCATTTTATTACAATAGGTCTAATGGATCCAGAGTTATAAGCGTTTAAAAATTCCTATTAATCGGCATTTGCTTGCTGTATGTTTCTGTTGGCCTGGTATTTGAAAAAAAAAACGGCCACAAGAAATTTGAACAGAAAAACCGTTACTGTGTGTGTGTTAGTGATGAAGGCCTCGTTTACACTTTCAAAAGTTAAACTTTATCGCCTCGGACTTGGACCTGCTCGATTTTATTTTGGTGCTATCTTAAAGTACGACCTCAGACCTTTCCAATGGCAGCCCTTTCATGCTAATAGGTCCAATGGATCCAGAGTTATAAGCGTTTGAAGATTCCTATTAACCTCTGGTCTTTCTGGACTTGGACTTGGACCTGCTCGATTTTATTTTGGCACTATCCTAAAGTACGACCTCAGACCTTTCCAATGGCAGTCATTTTATTACAATAGGTCTAATGGATCCAGAGTTATAAGCGTTTAAAAATTCTTATTAATCGGCATTTGCTTGCTGTATGTTTCTGTTGGCCTGGTATTTGAAAAAAAAACGGCCACAAGAAATTTGAACAGAAAAACCGTTACTGTGTGTGTGTTAGTGATGAAGGCCTCGTTTACACTTTCAAAAGTTAAACTTTATCGCCTCGGACTTGGACCTGCTCGATTTTATTTAGGTACTATCTTAAAGTACGACCTCAGACCTTTCCAATGGCACCCATTTCATTCTACTAGGTCCAATGGATCCAGAGTTATAAGCGTTTGAAGATTCCTATTAACCTCTGGTCTTTCTGGACTTGGACTTGGACCTGCTCGATTTTATTTTGGCACTATCCTAAAGTACGAACTCAGACCTTTCCAATGGCAGCCATTTTATTACAATAGGTCCAATGGATCCAGAGTTATAAGCGATTAAAAATTCCTATTAATAGACATTTGCTTGCTGTATGTTTCTGTTGGCCTGGTATTTGAAAAAAAACGGTCACAAGAAATTTGAACAGAAAAACCGTTACTATGTGTGTGTTAGTGATGAAGGCCTCGTTTACACTTTCAAAAGTTAAACTTTATCGCCTCGGACTTGGACCTGCTCGATTTTATTTAGGTACTATCTTAAAGTACGACCTCAGACCTTTCCAATGGCAGCCCTTTCATTCTAATAGGTCCAATGGATCCAGAGTTATAAGCGTTTGAAGATTCCTATTAACCTCTGGTCATTCTGGACTTGGACTTGGACCTCCTCGATTTTATTTTGGCACTATCGGAAAGTACGACTTCAGGAGTTTCCAATGGCACCCATTTCATTCCAATAGGTCCAATGGATCCAGAGTTATAAGCGATTAAAAATTCCTATTAATCGACATTTGCTTGCTGTATGTTTCTGTTGGCCTGGTATTTGAAAAAAAAACGGTCACAAGAAATTTGAACAGAAAAACCGTTACTGTGTGTGTGTTAGTGATGAAGGCCTCGTTTACACTTTCAAAAGTTAAATTTTATCGCATCGGACTTGGACCTGCTCGATTTTATTTAGGTACTATCTTAAAGTACGACCTCAGACCTTTCCAATGGCAGCCCTTTCATTCTAATAGGTCCAATGGATCCAGAGTTATAAGCGTTTGAAGATTCCTATTAACCTCTGGTCTTTCTGGACTTGGACTTGGACCTGCTCGATTTTATTTTGGCACTATCCTAAAGTACGACCTCAGACCTTTCCAATGGCAGTCATTTTATTACAATAGGTCTAATGGATCCAGAGTTATAAGCGTTTAAAAATTCCTATTAATCGGCATTTGCTTGCTGTATGTTTCTGTTGGCCTGGTATTTGAAAAAAAAAACGGCCACAAGAAATTTGAACAGAAAAACCGTTACTGTGTGTGTGTTAGTGATGAAGGCCTCGTTTACACTTTCAAAAGTTAAATTTTATCGCATCGGACTTGGACCTGCTCGATTTTATTTAGGTACTATCTTAAAGTACGACCTCAGACCTTTCCAATGGCAGCCCTTTCATTCTAATAGGTCCAATGGATCCAGAGTTATAAGCGTTTGAAGATTCCTATTAACCTCTGGTCTTTCTGGACTTGGACTTGGACCTGCTCGATTTTATTTTGGCACTATCCTAAAGTACGACCTCAGACCTTTCCAACGGCAGCCATTTTATTACAATATGTCTAATGGATCCAGAGTTATAAGCGTTTAAAAATTCCTATTAATCGACATTTGCTTGCTGTATGTTTCTGTTAGCCTGGTATTTGAAAAAAAACGGTCACAAGAAATTTGAACAGAAAAACCGTTACTGTCTGTGTGTTAGTGATGAAGGCCTCGTTTACACTTTCAAAAGTTAAATTTTATCGCATCGGACTTGGACCTGCTCGATTTTATTTAGGTACTATCTTAAAGTACGACCTCAGACCTTGCCAATGGCAGCCCTTTCATTCTAATAGGTCCAATGGATCCAGAGTTATAAGCGTTTGAAGATTCCTATTAACCTCTGGTCTTTCTGGACTTGGACTTGGACCTGCTCGATTTTATTTTGGCACTATCCTAAAGTACGACCTCAGACCTTTCCAATGGCAGCCATTTTATTACAATAGGTCTAATGGATCCAGAGTTATAAGAGTTTAAAAATTCCTATTAATCGGCATTTGCTTGCTGTATGTTTCTGTTGGCCTGGTATTTGAAAAAAAACGGCCACAAGAAATTTGAACAGAAAAACCGTTACTGTGTGTGTGTTAGTGATGAAGGCCTCGTTTACACTTTCAAAAGTTAAATTTTATCGCATCGGACTTGGACCTGCTCGATTTTATTTAGGTACTATCTTAAAGTACGACCTCAGACCTTTCCAATGGCAGCCCTTTCATTCTAATAGGTCCAATGGATCCAGAGTTATAAGCGTTTGAAGATTCCTATTAACCTCTGGTCTTTCTGGACTTGGACTTGGACCTGCTCGATTTTATTTTGGCACTATCCTAAAGTACGACCTCAGACCTTTCCAATGGCAGTCATTTTATTACAATAGGTCTAATGGATCCAGAGTTATAAGCGTTTAAAAATTCCTATTAATCGGCATTTGCTTGCTGTATGTTTCTGTTGGCCTGGTATTTGAAAAAAAACGGCCACAAGAAATTTGAACAGAAAAACCGTTACTGTGTGTGTGTTAGTGATGAAGGCCTCGTTTACACTTTCAAAAGTTAAATTTTATCGCATCGGACTTGGACCTGCTCGATTTTATTTAGGTACTATCTTAAAGCACGACCTCAGACCTTTCCAATGGCAGCCCTTTCATTCTAATAGGTCCAATGGATCCAGAGTTATAAGCGTTTGAAGATTCCTATTAACCTCTGGTCTTTCTGGACTTGGACTTGGACCTGCTCGATTTTATTTTGGCACTATCCTAAAGTACGACCTCAGACCTTTCCAATGGCAGCCATTTTATTACAATATGTCTAATGGATCCAGAGTTATAAGCGTTTAAAAATTCCTATTAATCGACATTTGCTTGCTGTATGTTTCTGTTAGCCTGGTATTTGAAAAAAAAACGGTCACAAGAAATTTGAACAGAAAAACCGTTACTGTCTGTGTGTTAGTGATGAAGGCCTCGTTTACACTTTCAAAAGTTAAATTTTATCGCATCGGACTTGGACCTGCTCGATTTTATTTAGGTACTATCTTAAAGTACGACCTCAGACCTTTCCAATGGCAGCCCTTTTATTCTAATAGGTCCAATGGATCCAGAGTTATAAGCGTTTGAAGATTCCTATTAACCTCTGGTCTTTCTGGACTTGGACTTGGACCTGCTCGATTTTATTTTGGCACTATCCTAAAGTACGACCTCAGACCTTTCCAATGGCAGCCATTTTATTACAATAGGTCTAATGGATCCAGAGTTATAAGCGTTTAAAAATTCCTATTAATCGGCATTTGCTTGCTGTATGTTTCTGTTGGCCTGGTATTTGAAAAAAAAAACGGCCACAAGAAATTTGAACAGAAAAACCGTTACTGTGTGTGTGTTAGTGATGAAGGCCTCGTTTGCACTTTCAAAAGTTAAACTTTATCGCCTCGGACTTGGACCTGCTCGATTTTATTTTGGTACTATCTTAAAGTACGACCTCAGACCTTGCCAATGGCAGCCCTTTCATTCTAATAGGTCCAATGGATCCAGAGTTATAAGCGTTTGAAGATTCCTATTAACCTCTGGTCTTTCTGGACTTGGACTTGGACCTGCTCGATTTTATTTTGGCACTATCCTAAAGTACGACCTCAGACCTTTCCAATGGCAGCCATTTTATTACAATAGGTCTAATGGATCCAGAGTTATAAGCGTTTAAAAATTCCTATTAATCGGCATTTGCTTGCTGTATGTTTCTGTTGGCCTGGTATTTGAAAAAAAAAACGGCCACAAGAAATTTGAACAGAAAAACCGTTACTGTGTGTGTGTTAGTGATGAAGGCCTCGTTTACACTTTCAAAAGTTAAACTTTATCGCCTCGGACTTGGACCTGCTCGATTTTATTTTGGTGCTATCTTAAAGTACGACCTCAGACCTTTCCAATGGCAGCCCTTTCATGCTAATAGGTCCAATGGATCCAGAGTTATAAGCGTTTGAAGATTCCTATTAACCTCTGGTCTTTCTGGACTTGGACTTGGACCTGCTCGATTTTATTTTGGCACTATCCTAAAGTACGACCTCAGACCTTTCCAATGGCAGTCATTTTATTACAATAGGTCTAATGGATCCAGAGTTATAAGCGTTTAAAAATTCTTATTAATCGGCATTTGCTTGCTGTATGTTTCTGTTGGCCTGGTATTTGAAAAAAAAACGGCCACAAGAAATTTGAACAGAAAAACCGTTACTGTGTGTGTGTTAGTGATGAAGGCCTCGTTTACACTTTCAAAAGTTAAACTTTATCGCCTCGGACTTGGACCTGCTCGATTTTATTTAGGTACTATCTTAAAGTACGACCTCAGACCTTTCCAATGGCACCCATTTCATTCTACTAGGTCCAATGGATCCAGAGTTATAAGCGTTTGAAGATTCCTATTAACCTCTGGTCTTTCTGGACTTGGACTTGGACCTGCTCGATTTTATTTTGGCACTATCCTAAAGTACGAACTCAGACCTTTCCAATGGCAGCAATTTTATTACAATAGGTCCAATGGATCCAGAGTTATAAGCGATTAAAAATTCCTATTAATAGACATTTGCTTGCTGTATGTTTCTGTTGGCCTGGTATTTGAAAAAAAACGGTCACAAGAAATTTGAACAGAAAAACCGTTACTATGTGTGTGTTAGTGATGAAGGCCTCGTTTACACTTTCAAAAGTTAAACTTTATCGCCTCGGACTTGGACCTGCTCGATTTTATTTAGGTACTATCTTAAAGTACGACCTCAGACCTTTCCAATGGCAGCCCTTTCATTCTAATAGGTCCAATGGATCCAGAGTTATAAGCGTTTGAAGATTCCTATTAACCTCTGGTCATTCTGGACTTGGACTTGGACCTCCTCGATTTTATTTTGGCACTATCGGAAAGTACGACTTCAGGAGTTTCCAATGGCACCCATTTCATTCCAATAGGTCCAATGGATCCAGAGTTATAAGCGATTAAAAATTCCTATTAATCGACATTTGCTTGCTGTATGTTTCTGTTGGCCTGGTATTTGAAAAAAAAACGGTCACAAGAAATTTGAACAGAAAAACCGTTACTGTGTGTGTGTTAGTGATGAAGGCCTCGTTTACACTTTCAAAAGTTAAATTTTATCGCATCGGACTTGGACCTGCTCGATTTTATTTAGGTACTATCTTAAAGTACGACCTCAGACCTTTCCAATGGCAGCCCTTTCATTCTAATAGGTCCAATGGATCCAGAGTTATAAGCGTTTGAAGATTCCTATTAACCTCTGGTCTTTCTGGACTTGGACTTGGACCTGCTCGATTTTATTTTGGCACTATCCTAAAGTACGACCTCAGACCTTTCCAATGGCAGTCATTTTATTACAATAGGTCTAATGGATCCAGAGTTATAAGCGTTTAAAAATTCCTATTAATCGGCATTTGCTTGCTGTATGTTTCTGTTGGCCTGGTATTTGAAAAAAAAAACGGCCACAAGAAATTTGAACAGAAAAACCGTTACTGTGTGTGTGTTAGTGATGAAGGCCTCGTTTACACTTTCAAAAGTTAAATTTTATCGCATCGGACTTGGACCTGCTCGATTTTATTTAGGTACTATCTTAAAGTACGACCTCAGACCTTTCCAATGGCAGCCCTTTCATTCTAATAGGTCCAATGGATCCAGAGTTATAAGCGTTTGAAGATTCCTATTAACCTCTGGTCATTCTGGACTTGGACTTGGACCTCCTCGATTTTATTTTGGCACTATCGGAAAGTACGACTTCAGGAGTTTCCAATGGCACCCATTTCATTCCAATAGGTCCAATGGATCCAGAGTTATAAGCGATTAAAAATTCCTATTAATCGACATTTGCTTGCTGTATGTTTCTGTTGGCCTGGTATTTGAAAAAAAAACGGTCACAAGAAATTTGAACAGAAAAACCGTTACTGTGTGTGTGTTAGTGATGAAGGCCTCGTTTACACTTTCAAAAGTTAAATTTTATCGCATCGGACTTGGACCTGCTCGATTTTATTTAGGTACTATCTTAAAGTACGACCTCAGACCTTTCCAATGGCAGCCCTTTCATTCTAATAGGTCCAATGGATCCAGAGTTATAAGCGTTTGAAGATTCCTATTAACCTCTGGTCTTTCTGGACTTGGACTTGGACCTGCTCGATTTTATTTTGGCACTATCCTAAAGTACGACCTCAGACCTTTCCAACGGCAGCCATTTTATTACAATATGTCTAATGGATCCAGAGTTATAAGCGTTTAAAAATTCCTATTAATCGACATTTGCTTGCTGTATGTTTCTGTTAGCCTGGTATTTGAAAAAAAAACGGTCACAAGAAATTTGAACAGAAAAACCGTTACTGTCTGTGTGTTAGTGATGAAGGCCTCGTTTACACTTTCAAAAGTTAAATTTTATCGCATCGGACTTGGACCTGCTCGATTTTATTTAGGTACTATCTTAAAGTACGACCTCAGACCTTGCCAATGGCAGCCCTTTCATTCTAATAGGTCCAATGGATCCAGAGTTATAAGCGTTTGAAGATTCCTATTAACCTCTGGTCTTTCTGGACTTGGACTTGGACCTGCTCGATTTTATTTTGGCACTATCCTAAAGTACGACCTCAGACCTTTCCAATGGCAGCCATTTTATTACAATAGGTCTAATGGATCCAGAGTTATAAGAGTTTAAAAATTCCTATTAATCGGCATTTGCTTGCTGTATGTTTCTGTTGGCCTGGTATTTGAAAAAAAACGGCCACAAGAAATTTGAACAGAAAAACCGTTACTGTGTGTGTGTTAGTGATGAAGGCCTCGTTTACACTTTCAAAAGTTAAACTTTATCGCCTCGGACTTGGACCTGCTCGATTTTATTTAGGTACTATCTTAAAGTACGACCTCAGACCTTTCCAATGGCAGCCCTTTCATTCTAATAGGTTCAATGGATCCAGAGTTATAAGCGTTTGAAGATTCCTATTAACCTCTGGTCTTTCTGGACTTGGACTTGGACCTGCTCGATTTTATTTAGGTACTATCTTAAAGTACGACCTCAGACCTTTCCAATGGCAGCCCTTTCATTCTAATAGGTCCAATGGATCCAGAGTTATAAGCGTTTGAAGATTCCTATTAACCTCTGGTCTTTCTGGACTTGGACTTGGACCTGCTCGATTTTATTTTGGCACTATCCTAAAGTACGACCTCAGACCTTTCCAATGGCAGTCATTTTATTACAATAGGTCTAATGGATCCAGAGTTATAAGCGTTTAAAAATTCCTATTAATCGGCATTTGCTTGCTGTATGTTTCTGTTGGCCTGGTATTTGAAAAAAAAACGGTCACAAGAAATTTGAACAGAAAAACCGTTACTGTCTGTGTGTTAGTGATGAAGGCCTCGTTTACACTTTCAAAAGTTAAATTTTATCGCATCGGACTTGGACCTGCTCGATTTTATTTAGGTACTATCTTAAAGTACGACCTCAGACCTTTCCAATGGCAGCCCTTTCATTCTAATAGGTCCAATGGATCCAGAGTTATAAGCGTTTGAAGATTCCTATTAACCTCTGGTCTTTCTGGACTTGGACTTGGACCTGCTCGATTTTATTTTGGCACTATCCTAAAGTACGACCTCAGACCTTTCCAACGGCAGCCATTTTATTACAATAGGTCTAATGGATCCAGAGTTATAAGCGTTTAAAAATTCCTATTAATCGACATTTGCTTGCTGTATGTTTCTGTTAGCCTGGTATTTGAAAAAAAAACGGTCACAAGAAATTTGAACAGAAAAACCGTTACTGTCTGTGTGTTAGTGATGAAGGCCTCGTTTACACTTTCAAAAGTTAAATTTTATCGCATCGGACTTGGACCTGCTCGATTTTATTTAGGTACTATCTTAAAGTACGACCTCAGACCTTTCCAATGGCAGCCCTTTTATTCTAATAGGTCCAATGGATCCAGAGTTATAAGCGTTTGAAGATTCCTATTAACCTCTGGTCTTTCTGGACTTGGACTTGGACCTGCTCGATTTTATTTTGGCACTATCCTAAAGTACGACCTCAGACCTTTCCAATGGCAGCCATTTTATTACAATAGGTCTAATGGATCCAGAGTTATAAGCGTTTAAAAATTCCTATTAATCGGCATTTGCTTGCTGTATGTTTCTGTTGGCCTGGTATTTGAAAAAAAAAAACGGCCACAAGAAATTTGAACAGAAAAACCGTTACTGTGTGTGTGTTAGTGATGAAGGCCTCGTTTGCACTTTCAAAAGTTAAACTTTATCGCCTCGGACTTGGACCTGCTCGATTTTATTTTGGTACTATCTTAAAGTACGACCTCAGACCTTGCCAATGGCAGCCCTTTCATTCTAATAGGTCCAATGGATCCAGAGTTATAAGCGTTTGAAGATTCCTATTAACCTCTGGTCTTTCTGGACTTGGACTTGGACCTGCTCGATTTTATTTTGGCACTATCCTAAAGTACGACCTCAGACCTTTCCAATGGCAGCCATTTTATTACAATAGGTCTAATGGATCCAGAGTTATAAGCGCTTAAAAATTCCTATTAATCGGCATTTGCTTGCTGTATGTTTCTGTTGGCCTGGTATTTGAAAAAAAAACGGTCACAAGAAATTTGAACAGAAAAACCGTTACTGTGTGTGTGTTAGTGATGAAGGCCTCGTTTACACTTTCAAAAGTTAAATTTTATCGCATCGGACTTGGACCTGCTCGATTTTATTTAGGTACTATCTTAAAGTACGACCTCAGACCTTTCCAATGGAAGCCCTTTCATTCTAATAGGTCCAATGGATCCAGAGTTATAAGCGTTTGAAGATTCCTATTAACCTCTGGTCTTTCTGGACTTGGACTTGGACCTGCTCAATTTTATTTTGGCACTATCCTAAAGTACGACCTCAGACCTTTCCAATGGCAGCCATTTTATTACAATAGGTCTAATGGATCCAGAGTTATAAGCGTTTAAAAATTCCTATTAATCGGCATTTGCTTGCTGTATGTTTCTGTTGGCCTGGTATTTGAAAAAAAAACGGCCACAAGAAATTTGAACAGAAAAACCGTTACTGTGTGTGTGTTAGTGATGAAGGCCTCGTTTACACTTTCAAAAGTTAAACTTTATCGCCTCGGACTTGGACCTGCTCGATTTTATTTAGGTACTATCTTAAAGTACGACCTCAGACCTTTCCAATGGCAGCCCTTTCATTCTAATAGGTCCAATGGATCCAGAGTTATAAGCGTTTGAAGATTCCTATTAACCTCTGGTCTTTCTGGACTTGGACTTGGACCTGCTCGATTTTATTTTGGCACTATCCTAAAGTACGACCTCAGACCTTTCCAATGGCAGCCATGTTATTACAATAGGTCTAATGGATCCAGAGTTATAAGCGTTTAAAAATTCCTATTAATCGGCATTTGCTTGCTGTATGTTTCTGTTGGCCTGGTATTTGAAAAAAAACGGCCACAAGAAATTTGAACAGAAAAACCGTTACTGTGTGTGTGTTAGTGATGAAGGCCTCGTTTACACTTTCAAAAGTTAAACTTTATCGCCTCGGACTTGGACCTGCTCGATTTTATTTTGGTACTATCCTAAAGTACGACCTCAGACCTTTCCAATGGCAGCCATTTTATTACAATAGGTCTAATGGATCCAGAGTTATAAGCGTTTGAAGATTCCTATTAACCTCTGGTCTTTCTGGACTTGGACTTGGACCTGCTCGATTTTATTTTGGCACTATCCTAAAGTACGACCTCAGACCTTTCCAATGGCAGCCATTTTATTACAATAGGTCTAATGGATCCAGAGTTATAAGCGTTTAAAAATTCCTATTAATCGGCATTTGCTTGCTGTATGTTTCTGTTGGCCTGGTATTTGAAAAAAAAACGGTCACAAGAAATTTGAACAGAAAAACCGTTACTGTGTGTGTGTTAGTGATGAAGGCCTCGTTTACACTTTCAAAAGTTAAATTTTATCGCATCGGACTTGGACCTGCTCGATTTTATTTAGGTACTATCTTAAAGTACGACCTCAGACCTTTCCAATGGAAGCCCTTTCATTCTAATAGGTCCAATGGATCCAGAGTTATAAGCGTTTGAAGATTCCTATTAATCGGCATTTGCTTGCTGTATGTTTCTGTTGGCCTGGTATTTGAAAAAAAAAACGGCCACAAGAAATTTGAACAGAAAAACCGTTACTGTGTGTGTGTTAGTGATGAAGGCCTCGTTTGCACTTTCAAAAGTTAAACTTTATCGCCTCGGACTTGGACCTGCTCGATTTTATTTTGGTACTATCTTAAAGTACGACCTCAGACCTTGCCAATGGCAGCCCTTTCATTCTAATAGGTCCAATGGATCCAGAGTTATAAGCGTTTGAAGATTCCTCTTAACCTCTGGTCTTTCTGGACTTGGACTTGGACCTGCTCGATTTTATTTTGGCACTATCCTAAAGTACGACCTCAGACCTTTCCAATGGCAGCCATTTTATTACAATAGGTCTAATGGATCCAGAGTTATAAGCGTTTAAAAATTCCTATTAATCGGCATTTGCTTGCTGTATGTTTCTGTTGGCCTGGTATTTGAAAAAAAAACGGTCACAAGAAATTTGAACAGAAAAACCGTTACTGTGTGTGTGTTAGTGATGAAGGCCTCGTTTACACTTTCAAAAGTTAAACTTTATCGCCTCGGACTTGGACCTGCTCGATTTTATTTTGGTACTATCTTAAAGTACGACCTCAGACCTTTCCAATGGCAGCCCTTTCATTCTAATAGGTCCAATGGATCCAGAGTTATAAGCGTTTGAAGATTCCTATTAACCTCTGGTCATTCTGGACTTGGACTTGGACCTCCTCGATTTTATTTTGGCACTATCGGAAAGTACGACTTCAGGAGTTTCCAATGGCACCCATTTCATTCCAATAGGTCCAATGGATCCAGAGTTATAAGCGTTTAAAAATTCCTATTAATCGGCATTTGCTTGCTGTATGTTTCTGTTGGCCTGGTATTTGAAAAAAAAAAACGGCCACAAGAAATTTGAACAGAAAAACCGTTACTGTGTGTGTGTTAGTGATGAAGGCCTCGTTTACACTTTCAAAAGTTAAACTTTATCGCCTCGGACTTGGACCTGCTCGATTTTATTTAGGTACTATCTTAAAGTACGACCTCAGACCTTTCCAATGGCAGCCCTTTCATTCTAATAGGTCCAATGGATCCAGAGTTATAAGCGTTTGAAGATTCCTATTAACCTCTGGTCTTTCTGGACTTGGACTTGGACCTGCTCGATTTTATTTTGGCACTATCCTAAAGTACGACCTCAGACCTTTCCAATGGCAGCCATGTTATTACAATAGGTCTAATGGATCCAGAGTTATAAGCGTTTAAAAATTCCTATTAATCGGCATTTGCTTGCTGTATGTTTCTGTTGGCCTGGTATTTGAAAAAAAACGGCCACAAGAAATTTGAACAGAAAAACCGTTACTGTGTGTGTGTTAGTGATGAAGGCCTCGTTTACACTTTCAAAAGTTAAACTTTATAGCCTCGGACTTGGACCTGCTCGATTTTATTTTGGTACTATCTTAAAGTACGACCTCAGACCTTTCCAATGGCAGCCCTTTCATTCTAATAGGTCCAATGGATCCAGAGTTATAAGCGTTTAAAAATTCCTATTAATCGGCATTTGCTTGCTGTATGTTTCTGTTGGCCTGGTATTTGAAAAAAAAAACGGCCACAAGAAATTTGAACAGAAAAACCGTTACTGTGTGTGTGTTAGTGATGAAGGCCTCGTTTACACTTTCAAAAGTTAAACTTTATCGCATCGGACTTGGACCTGCTCGATTTTATTTTGGTACTATCTTAAAGTACGACCTCAGACCTTGCCAATGGCAGCCCTTTCATTCTAATAGGTCCAATGGATCCAGAGTTATAAGCGTTTGAAGATTCCTATTAACCTCTGGTCTTTCTGGAC
Organism: Sarcophaga subvicina; assembly: GCA_936449025.2. NCBI lineage: Eukaryota > Metazoa > Arthropoda > Insecta > Diptera > Sarcophagidae > Sarcophaga > Sarcophaga subvicina. The sequence goes on along the minus strand of OW388083.2, from coordinate 14,315,564 downwards.
TTGGACTTGGACCTGCTCGATTTTATTTTGGCACTATCCTAAAGTACGACCTCAGACCTTTCTAATGGCAGCCATTTTATTACAATAGGTCTAATGGATCCAGAGTTATAAGCGTTTAAAAATTCCTATTAATCGACATTTGCTTGCTGTATGTTTCTGTTAGCCTGGTATTTGAAAAAAAAACGGTCACAAGAAATTTGAACAGAAAAACCGTTACTGTCTGTGTGTTAGTGATGAAGGCCTCGTTTACACTATCAAAAGTTAAATTTTATCGCATCGGACTTGGACCTGCTCGATTTTATTTAGGTACTATCTTAAAGTACGACCTCAGACCTTTCCAATGGCAGCCCTTTCATTCTAATAGGTCCAATGGATCCAGAGTTATAAGCGTTTGAAGATTCCTATTAACCTCTGGTCTTTCTGGACTTGGACTTGGACCTGCTCGATTTTATTTTGGCACTATCCTAAAGTACGACCTCAGACCTTTCCAATGGCAGCCATTTTATTACAATAGGTCTAATGGATCCAGAGTTATAAGCGTTTAAAAATTCCTATTAATCGGCATTTGCTTGCTGTATGTTTCTGTTGGCCTGGTATTTGAAAAAAAAACGGTCACAAGAAATTTGAACAGAAAAACCGTTACTGTGTGTGTGTTAGTGATGAAGGCCTCGTTTACACTTTCAAAAGTTAAATTTTATCGCATCGGACTTGGACCTGCTCGATTTTATTTAGGTACTATCTTAAAGTACGACCTCAGACCTTTCCAATGGAAGCCCTTTCATTCTAATAGGTCCAATGGATCCAGAGTTATAAGCGTTTGAAGATTCCTATTAACCTCTGGTCTTTCTGGACTTGGACTTGGACCTGCTCGATTTTATTTTGGCACTATCCTAAAGTACGACCTCAGACCTTTCCAATGGCAGCCATTTTATTACAATAGGTCTAATGGATCCAGAGTTATAAGCGTTTAAAAATTCCTATTAATCGGCATTTGCTTGCTGTATGTTTCTGTTGGCCTGGTATTTGAAAAAAAACGGCCACAAGAAATTTGAACAGAAAAACCGTTACTGTGTGTGTGTTAGTGATGAAGGCCTCGTTTACACTTTCAAAAGTTAAACTTTATCGCCTCGGACTTGGACCTGCTCGATTTTATTTAGGTACTATCTTAAAGTACGACCTCAGACCTTTCCAATGGCAGCCCTTTCATTCTAATAGGTCCAATGGATCCAGAGTTATAAGCGTTTGAAGATTCCTATTAACCTCTGGTCTTTCTGGACTTGGACTTGGACCTGCTCGATTTTATTTCGGCACTATCCTAAAGTACGACCTCAGACCTTTCCAATGGCAGCCATGTTATTACAATAGGTCTAATGGATCCAGAGTTATAAGCGTTTAAAAATTCCTATTAATCGGCATTTGCTTGCTGTATGTTTCTGTTGGCCTGGTATTTGAAAAAAAACGGCCACAAGAAATTTGAACAGAAAAACCGTTACTGTGTGTGTGTTAGTGATGAAGGCCTCGTTTACACTTTCAAAAGTTAAACTTTATCGCCTCGGACTTGGACCTGCTCGATTTTATTTTGGTACTATCTTAAAGTACGACCTCAGACCTTTCCAATGGCAGCCCTTTCATTCTAATAGGTCCAATGGATCCAGAGTTATAAGCTTTTGAAGATTCCTATTAACCTCTGGTCTTTCTGGACTTGGACTTGGACCTGCTCGATTTTATTTTGGCACTATCTTAAAGTACGACCTCAGACCTTTCCAATGGCAGCCATTTTATTACAATAGGTCTAATGGATCCAGAGTTATAAGCGTTTAAAAATTCCTATTAATCGGCATTTGCTTGCTGTATGTTTCTGTTGGCCTGGTATTTGAAAAAAAAACGGCCACAAGAAATTTGAACAGAAAAACCGTTACTGTGTGTGTGTTAGTGATGAAGGCCTCGTTTACACTTTCAAAAGTTAAACTTTATCGCCTCGGACTTGGACCTGCTCGATTTTATTTAGGTACTATCTTAAAGTACGACCTCAGACCTTTCCAATGGCAGCCCTTTCATTCTAATAGGTCCAATGGATCCAGAGTTATAAGCGTTTGAAGATTCCTATTAACCTCTGGTCTTTCTGGACTTGGACTTGGACCTGCTCGATTTTATTTTGGCACTATCCTAAAGTACGACCTCAGACCTTTCCAATGGCAGCCATGTTATTACAATAGGTCTAATGGATCCAGAGTTATAAGCGTTTAAAAATTCCTATTAATCGGCATTTGCTTGCTGTATGTTTCTGTTGGCCTGGTATTTGAAAAAAAACGGCCACAAGAAATTTGAACAGAAAAACCGTTACTGTGTGTGTGTTAGTGATGAAGGCCTCGTTTACACTTTCAAAAGTTAAACTTTATCGCCTCGGACTTGGACCTGCTCGATTTTATTTTGGTACTATCTTAAAGTACGACCTCAGACCTTTCCAATGGCAGCCCTTTCATTCTAATAGGTCCAATGGATCCAGAGTTATAAGCTTTTGAAGATTCCTATTAACCTCTGGTCTTTCTGGACTTGGACTTGGACCTGCTCGATTTTATTTTGGCACTATCTTAAAGTACGACCTCAGACCTTTCCAATGGCAGCCATTTTATTACAATAGGTCTAATGGATCCAGAGTTATAAGCGTTTAAAAATTCCTATTAATCGGCATTTGCTTGCTGTATGTTTCTGTTGGCCTGGTATTTGAAAAAAAAACGGCCACAAGAAATTTGAACAGAAAAACCGTTACTGTGTGTGTGTTAGTGATGAAGGCCTCGTTTACACTTTCAAAAGTTAAACTTTATCGCCTCGGACTTGGACCTGCTCGATTTTATTTAGGTACTATCTTAAAGTACGACCTCAGACCTTTCCAATGGCAGCCCTTTCATTCTAATAGGTCCAATGGATCCAGAGTTATAAGCGTTTGAAGATTCCTATTAACCTCTGGTCTTTCTGGACTTGGACTTGGACCTGCTCGATTTTATTTTGGCACTATCCTAAAGTACGACCTCAGACCTTTCCAATGGCAGCCATGTTATTACAATAGGTCTAATGGATCCAGAGTTATAAGCGTTTAAAAATTCCTATTAATCGGCATTTGCTTGCTGTATGTTTCTGTTGGCCTGGTATTTGAAAAAAAACGGCCACAAGAAATTTGAACAGAAAAACCGTTACTGTGTGTGTGTTAGTGATGAAGGCCTCGTTTACACTTTCAAAAGTTAAACTTTATCGCCTCGGACTTGGACCTGCTCGATTTTATTTTGGTACTATCTTAAAGTACGACCTCAGACCTTTCCAATGGCAGCCCTTTCATTCTAATAGGTCCAATGGATCCAGAGTTATAAGCTTTTGAAGATTCCTATTAACCTCTGGTCTTTCTGGACTTGGACTTGGACCTGCTCGATTTTATTTTGGCACTATCTTAAAGTACGACCTCAGACCTTTCCAATGGCAGCCATTTTATTACAATAGGTCTAATGGATCCAGAGTTATAAGCGTTTAAAAATTCCTATTAATCGGCATTTGCTTGCTGTATGTTTCTGTTGGCCTGGTATTTGAAAAAAAAACGGCCACAAGAAATTTGAACAGAAAAAACGTTACTGTGTGTGTGTTAGTGATGAAGGCCTCGTTTACACTTTCAAAAGTTAAACTTTCTCGCCTCGGACTTGGACCTGCTCGATTATTTTTTAGGTACTATCTTAAAGTACGACCTCAGACCTTTCCAATGGCAGCCCTTTCATTCTAATAGGTCCAATGTATCCAGAGTTATAAGCGTTTGAAGATTCCTATTAACCTCTGGTCTTTCTGGACTTGGACTTGGACCTGCTCGATTTTATTTTGGCACTATCCTAAAGTACGACCTCAGACCTTTCCAATGGCAGCCATTTTATTACAATAGGTCTAATGGATCCAGAGTTATAAGCGTTTAAAAATTCCTATTAATCGGCATTTGCTTGCTGTATGTTTCTGTTGGCCTGGTATTTGAAAAAAAAACGGCCACAAGAAATTTGAACAGAAAAACCGTTACTGTGTGTGTGTTAGTGATGAAGGCCTCGTTTACACTTTCAAAAGTTAAACTTTATCGCCTCGGACTTGGACCTGCTCGATTTTATTTAGGTACTATCTTAAAGTACGACCTCAGACCTTTCCAATGGCAGCCCTTTCATTCTAATAGGTCCAATGGATCCAGAGTTATAAGCTTTTGAAGATTCCTATTAACCTCTGGTCTTTCTGGACTTGGACTTGGACCTGCTCGATTTTATTTTGGCACTATCTTAAAGTACGACCTCAGACCTTTCCAATGGCAGCCATTTTATTACAATAGGTCTAATGGATCCAGAGTTATAAGCGTTTAAAAATTCTTATTAATCGGCATTTGCTTGCTGTATGTTTCTGTTGGCCTGGTATTTGAAAAAAAAAACGGCCACAAGAAATTTGAACAGAAAAACCGTTACTGTGTGTGTGTTAGTGATGAAGGCCTCGTTTACACTTTCAAAAGTTAAACTTTATCGCCTCGGACTTGGACCTGCTCGATTTTATTTAGGTACTATCTTAAAGTACGACCTCAGACCTTTCCAATAGCAGCCCTTTCATTCTAATAGGTCCAATGGATCCAGAGTTATAAGCCTTTGAAGATTCCTATTAACCTCTGGTCTTTCTGGACTTGGACTTGGACCTGCTCGATTTTATTTTGGCACTATCCTAAAGTACGACCTCAGACCTTTCCAATGGCAGCCATTTCATTCCAATAGGTCCAATGGATCCAGAGTTATAAGCGATTAAAAATTCCTATTAATCGGCATTTGCTTGCTGTATGTTTCTGTTGGCCTGGTATTTGAAAAAAAAAAAACGGCCACAAGAAATTTGAACAGAAAAACCGTTACTGTGTGTGTGTTAGTGATGAAGGCCTCGTTTACACTTTCAAAAGTTAAACTTTATCGCCTCGGACTTGGACCTGCTCGATTTTATTTTGGTACTATCTTAAAGTACGACCTCAGACCTTTCCAATGGCAGCCCTTTCATTCTAATAGGTCCAATGGATCCAGAGTTATAAGCGTTTGAAGATTCCTATTAACCTCTGGTCTTTCTGGACTTGGACTTGGACCTGCTCGATTTTATTTTGGCACTATCCTAAAGTACGACCTCAGACCTTTCTAATGGCAGCCATTTTATTACAATAGGTCTAATGGATCCAGAGTTATAAGCGTTTAAAAATTCCTATTAATCGGCATTTGCTTGCTGTATGTTTCTGTTGGCCTGGTATTTGAAAAAAAACGGCCACAAGAAATTTGAACAGAAAAACCGTTACTGTGTGTGTGTTAGTGATGAAGGCCTCGTTTACACTTTCAAAAGTTAAACTTTATCGCCTCGGACTTGGACCTGCTCGATTTTATTTAGGTACTATCTTAAAGTACGACCTCAGACCTTTCCAATGGCAGCCCTTTCATTCTAATAGGTCCAATGGATCCAGAGTTATAAGCGTTTGAAGATTCCTATTAACCTCTGGTCTTTCTGGACTTGGACTTGGATCTGCTCGATTTTATTTTGCCACTATCCTAAAGTACGACCTCAGACCTTTCCAATGGCAGCCATTTTATTACAATAGGTCTAATGGATCCAGAGTTATAAGCGTTTAAAAATTCCTATTAATAGACATTTGCTTGCTGTATGTTTCTGTTGGCCTGGTATTTGAAAAAAAAACGGTCACAAGAAATTTGAACAGAAAAACCGTTACTGTGTGTGTGTTAGTGATGAAGGCCTCGTTTACACTTTCAAAAGTTAAGCTTTATCGCATCGGACTTGGACCTGCTCGATTTTATTTAGGTACTATCTTAAAGTACGACCTCAGACCTTTCCAATGGCAGCCCTTTCATTCTAATAGGTCCAATGGATCCAGAGTTATAAGCGTTTGAAGATTCCTATTAACCTCTGGTCTTTCTGGACTTGGACTTGGACCTGCTCGATTTTATTTTGGCACTATCCTAAAGTACGACCTCAGACCTTTCCAATGGCAGCCATTTTATTACAATAGGTCTAATGGATCCAGAGTTATAAGCGTTTAAAAATTCCTATTAATCGGCATTTGCTTGCTGTATGTTTCTGTTGGCCTGGTATTTGAAAAAAAACGGTCACAAGAAATTTGAACAGAAAAACCGTTACTGTGTGTGTGTTAGTGATGAAGGCCTCGTTTACACTTTCAAAAGTTAAACTTTATCGCCTCGGACTTGGACCTGCTCGATTTTATTTAGGTACTATCTTAAAGTACGACCTCAGACCTTTCCAATGGCAGCCCTTTCATTCTAATAGGTCCAATGGATCCAGAGTTATAAGCGTTTGAAGATTCCTATTAACCTCTGGTGTTTCTGGACTTGGACTTGGACCTGCTCGATTTTATTTTGGCACTATCCTAAAGTACGACCTCAGACCTTTCCAATGGCAGCCATTTTATTACAATAGGTCTAATGGATCCAGAGTTATAAGCGATTAAAAATTCATATTAATCGGCATTTGCTTGCTGTATGTTTCTGTTGGCCTGGTATTTGAAAAAAAAAACGGTCGCAAGAAATTTGAACAGAAAAACCGTTACTGTGTGTGTGTTAGTGATGAAGGTCTCGTTTACACTTTCAAAAGTTAAACTTTATCGCCTCGGACTTGGACCTGCTCGATTTTATTTTGGTACTATCTTAAAGTACGACCTCAGACCTTTCCAATGGCAGCCCTTTCATTCTAATAGGTCCAATGGATCCAGAGTTATAAGCGTTTGAAGATTCCTATTAACCTCTGGTCTTTCTGGACTTGGACTTGGACCTGCTCGATTTTATTTTGGCACTATCCTCAGACCTTTCCAATGGCAGCCATTTCATTCCAATAGGTCCAATGGATCCAGAGTTATAATCGTTTAAAAGTTTCTATTAAAATCTGGACTTTCTGAACTTGAAAATGATGAAGTCCACATTTTTATTTTAGCACGATCTAAAAGTATGACCTCAGGCCTTTCGAATGGCACCCCTTTAATTTTAATAGGTCGGATGGATCCAGAGTTATAGGCGTTTCAAAATTTTTATTTACCGACATTTGCTTGCTGTATGATTCTGTTGGCCTGGTATTTGACAAAAAAAAAATGGCGCCAGGTTACAATCTGTTTGGAATTTTGTTGCCAATGGTGTGTGATAACGCTCTCGAAATATTTTTTCTTTCTTCAAATGTGTGCCACGGCTACTCTGGCAAGAGCTCATTTTAAATAACCAAATTTCCATGACTCGGGTGCATAAATAAGCCTGAAACTTACCGCTTATATGATTTTGGGACCGCTATAGTTTGTGGCATACGCCGGCGAGGTAAAGAATACAGCAGAAAAATTCTAACGTATTCAAATCGCACAATCTCCCATTGAGATGATAATTCTCAAAAATCGTTCGTGGAGAATATCCAATGTCGCAAGAACTGTTCACATCACTTGTTGTTGATATCCAGATCACCAATTTCAGACCAAAAGTTCTGAAATCATTAATCATTGAACTACAGTGCCGACAATGATGGCTTGGTCAACATCTTTCTCAAAGTAAACATAAAATCGGCAACAAACGGAGACTTTTTCGGGAAATTTCAAGAATATCAAGAGAACCCATTCTATGACATTTTAGACTTTTTCTAAGTCGTTTCATGCACTCTTCAAATCCGTTTATTTACTGAAGTATTCTGTGAAGTCGCTGTAGTCTAGTAGCCTGACTAGACGTAAGACCACGGTTCAAACCCCAGGTCGTAAATATGAAAAAACATTTCTTCGGCCACTTCCTTTCAATAGCGTATCTGGAAAAAACTCTGACAGTAAATAACATTCCCATGAAAAAGTTTCTCAAACAAAATCTGTCGTTCAGAGTCGTTTTAAACAAGTAGGTCCCGCCATTCATACATAGAAATTAACACACACAACATAAGTGGTGCAAGAAGTTAGGTCGCAAATACTGACTGTGAAGGCACGTAATGACCAGTTATGTACGTATTAATACAAATCCAGATTTCATTTCATTAACCACTTCATTATATTCTTCTCGTGTGGTTTATAAGGCTACTGCGGCAAGTGTTGGGCATAATGTGTGCATTATTGTTGCATTAATTAGAATAAAAGTTTTCTTATAAAATTAAATCATATTAAATACATAGACAATGCTGTTGTTTTTATTTTGATTTTATTCTTAAATACATACATACATAAATTGATAATTAATCTGTAAATAATTAAAATATAAACATGCTGCTCAAGTGATTATCTTGGCCACAATACTACTACCATGGAGTGATCATATTCTTTTTATTTTTCATTTGCCTGCAGTATTTAGATTTACGGTAGTTTAAAGGATTTTTGATTTTATTGCAATGGAGAATGTAATTTACCGTTATTAGATACAGTAACTTGCAGATAAATTTCTATAAAATTATCTAATAAAACTAGAAGAAGGAAAGAGTCAATAATAACAGAAGTATAAAACAATGAGTGATTAGCACAGTAGTTTACAGCACTAAACCTAGTCGAATATGACTTCTAATACATGTAGTGTGTGTGTAGTATTACACGATAACCATGTGGTTCAAGTCCCGGCTTAGGCATATCGAACCAAACAAACTTTCTTTCTCCAACTTGATCTCACCAGTTCTTCTGGCAAAAACTCTGAGTGTAAAAATACGAATCTGTTCGTGAAAAAAATGGACTTCTACAGGAGCAGTTGTTCTGAGGAGGTGGAAGAAACTGTCTTCCACTTAATGTGACAGAGCCTTGCTCTTGTTGTAAAGAATCGGAGATTGTTGATCTCTCATTTTCAGACATCTTTGGTCGATCTCTCTATCCTAAGGATTGCTACCATAGCAAGATTGATTTTGAACTCGTTTAGGTTTTCCTTTGTTTGTTTAAAGTCGCCGTGGTCTAGTAGGTAGTGTGTTGGCTTATCGGAGATATGAAAAAATATTTCTTCGTCGACTTCCTCTCAGCAGATTTCTGGCAAAAACTCTGAAAGTAAATAAAAAATTGCCATGAAAGAAGTCGCCGTAGTCTAGTAGGTAGCTTAGGTTAGGTTAGTTTAGGTTAGAGGACGTGTACTTGTCAATTAGGACAAGTACAGTACCCGGAGGTCGAATTGACCCATTGTACAACGCCTTAGTTTCTCACACCACATATGTTGTGTGTGTTAATTTTATACATGAGTGGTGGGACCTACAGTTTAAAGTCGACTCCGAACGACAGATTTTTATTTATTGAGAAACTTTTCATGGCAAATTTTTATTTACTCTAAGAGCTTTTGCCAGAAATCTACTGAGAGGAAGTTGCCGAAAAATACTTTTTTGTATTTTGTCTTTGATGCCTGGCCTGGGGCTCGAACCCAGGCTTTTGCGTCTAATAAGCCAACACACTACCTACTAGACTACGGCGACTTCTAGTAGGTAGCTTATTAGACGTAAAGCGAGAGTTCGAGCCCCAGGCCAGACATCACAGCAAAATACAAAAAATATTTCTACGTCGACTTCTGCTCAGCAGATTTCTGGCAAAAGCTCTGAGAGTAAAAATAAAATTGCCACGAAAGGTTTCTCAAAAATCCGTCGTTCGGAGTCGACTTTAAACTGTAGGGGTCCCGCCACTCATGTATAAATATTAACGCACGCAGCAAAAGTGGTGTGAGAAACTAAGTCGTAATCCTGACTAAAGGGTTGTAATAACCAATTATGTATGTTAAGGGCTATCCGTTTCGTGGTTTCAAAAGTATAGGACTGGAATTCGGCATCTGTCAAACTAAGTTTTGAAACCAATTTTTTTCTTTTCAGTTGCAAGTCTGACATTGACAAAAATGGATCGCTTAACTATCACACAACGCATAAAAATTATCAAAATCTACTACAAAAATGGTGATTCTGCCACAGCCACGTATCGTGCTTGGTATGAACATATTTTCTTCAGCGATGAAGCACATTTCACACTCGGTGGGTATGTTAATAAACAAAATTGTCGTATTTGGGGTTCTGAGAATCCTCAATTAATTGAAGAGAGGCCATTACATCCAGAAAAAGTCACTGTTTGGTCCGAATTCGAATAATTCGGAGCGTTATGGTAATATGATAACCGACTTTTTTTTTGCCTGCTATTGAAGAATACGACTTGGAGAATATGTGCCACGTGCCACACAACTCGAACGAATATGGCTTTATTGCAAGAGACATATAATTTCTCGTCGTGGCAATATCAACTGGCCACCAAGATCATGCGATTTGACACCATTAGACTCTTTTTTGTGGGTCTACGCGAAAGACCGTGTTTATGCAGATAAACCTTCAACTCTTGAGCACTTAAAAGCCAACATTCGTCAAGTTATGGCTGAGATACCGCCCAATATGTGTCAAAAAGTGGTCGAAAATTACCTCAAAAGAATCAATGCTTGCAACACTTCGCGTGGAGGTCATTTAAATGATGTAGTATTTCACACATAATGTCAACGTTCGGACTTTACAATAAAAAAGAAATATCATGAAAAAATATTTTATATGTGTTTTATTTGCGTTTACTTTTGAAACCACGAAATGGATAACCCGTTATATATGTAAAGTACAATAAATTCTTCACCAATATTTACTTGAATTTTGCAATGTATTTCTTTAAGTGTGTATTTGAAAACCAAATTTACATAAATATTCATCATTTATATTATAATTCGTTTGAATGAGTATTGGTTTGCTATCGGTTAACTTTACATCAACATTAGAAAAGGGCCAAGAAAGCAAGAGTTTCAATTTTCTTCTCCAAATCCGATAAATGCTATCGGCTATCGTATATGATGGTACTGGGGGGGTGGTTGTAAAATATAAATATTTATTGTAAATTGTCTAAATTATGTCGTTCCATAATAATATAGAGAGAGAGATGCATGGTTAATTAGTATGCTGCCTGCATGCATGCATACATGCATGATAGATTGCATTACATTAAATAGAGATCAGAAATATGATTACATTTACATTTCGTATATATGCAACTACTTATGCTGTTAGTTTAATGCAATTAATTCGATACTAAATTCAGTTGCTTGGGAGTCATGCATGAATATTAACAACAAGTAAGACAGTTAAGATTAAGTGTGTAATATACCATGGAATACAATTTGAAGTAATCAGGTTTTAGGACTGACATTTATTGATCATCATATCGATATTTTCATTGTGGACAGATTTTTCTTTTTGGAAACGCTTAAATACTTAGTTTTTTCCAACAATACCTATGCAAAGTTGCTAAATTGTATCTCGAAACTCTGTAAAACAAAGTGAAAGTGATCCTGTCATTGATAGAGGATTAAATTATTTTTACGTTTTTACACCTTCTAAAAACGTTTAAAATATGAGTTCATAGCTTGCAAATAAAATAAAAATAAATTTATGTTTTAATTTTAAACCAATTCTTCCAATTGTTCCCACAATTCTCTAAGCCACCTTTGGCAACTTGACTTTGAACAACAACAATTTACTTTAATTGTTATTCTTATTTACACTCGTTCGTTAGATCTTAGTAACGGAGATCTTCAAACCAGGATTATTCTCTTCACACGTCAGACACGTTGCACACAAGTCTGACTGAATTCTTTCTCATTCCGTTGCCTGCTTTGTCTTGCCTGTTATATCGCTGGACAAACAGTCTGATAAATGCTCTTGTAGGAGAATGACGTTGCCTTCCTGAAATCTCTATAAATGTAAACATGTTGTTTACTTTATTGTTGTTTGTGTATTTTGTTTACGTTTGTCCTTGCAGTGTTGTTGTTGCCTGTTTGTTTACTTGTTTATCCCTTTTTTTGTACTGATGTTGTTGCTATATTTTTGTTTATTTGTTGATCATGTAAACAAGTCCGTTGTTTGTGTAGCCTTTGTTTATTATTTTAATGTTAAACGATGTAACACCGTTTCCATTTTCGTAACAATATCAATATCGAACATGAAGCCACTGTAAATTCCGCCGTAATTGGCAATGTAATTGTCGCTATTGCCACTGTAATTGCCACTATAACTCCCTATAAACTCCGCTGTAATTCCCGCTGCATTAATCGCTGTAATTCCAGCCGTAATTCCCGCTGTAATTCCCACTGTAATTCCTGCTGTATTTACCGCTTTAATTCCAGCTGTAATTGCCTCTGTAATTCCCACTGCAATTGCCGCTGTAATTGCCACTGTAATTCGCCCTGTAATTCTCGCTGTTGCCACTATAATTGCCCCTGTTTCCGATGTAATTACGGCTGTAATTTCCTCTATAATTCCCACTGTTGCTACTGTAATTGCCGCTGTAATTTCCACTATATTTCCCACCGAAATCCCACTGTAATTCCAGCTGCAATAGTCTCTGTAATTCCGTTGTATTTACCACTGTAATTCCAGCTGTATTTACCACTGTAATTCCAGCAGTAATTCCCACTATAATTGCCGCTGTCAGTTCCACTGTAATTCCCGCTGTTGCCACTTTAAGTGCCACTGTTGCCGATGTAATTCCAACTGTAATTGCCTCTGTAGTTTCCTCTATAATTCCCGCTGTTGCCACTGTAATAGCCGCTGTAATTTCATCTGTATTTTCCGCCGAAACCCTGTAATTCCCGCTGTAATTTGTGCTATTGCCGCCGCTTCTACATTTCACATGAGTAGCTCGTTAGGTAGAAAGAGGGACCCAAAACTCCTTACTCATGGGCATACTTCTATGCCATCAATTAGGCTTGCGCACTCACCATTAGGGGTATGGTCGGTGCCCTTGTTTTCTGTATAATGTCATGGAGGCTGGATTTTGTAAAAAAAAAAACAATCAACGTCAATCGGTACTGTACTTATAGTACAGTAATCCTTCGATTTACGTCGCCTCGATTAATGTTGTTTCGATTTAGGTAGTCAAATTTCTTGTTCTCTCTAACTTCAATTTGCGTCGTCTTTCGATTTACGTCGCCTTTTTTTGGAACCAACTGCGACGTTAATCGAGGGATTACTGTAACTTTTTTAAGTTCCTTGTTAAAAACATACTACTTTGTAGCATGAGCAATATGAAATTCGATTTACGTCGTTTCGATTTGAGGCGCTGTTTTTGGAACCAACTGCGACGTAAATCGAGGGATTACTGTACAAAAAAGATGTTGTTTCCTGAAGACAATGCACCAGCTTACACGCTCCCAATTGTCATGAACACAATCTATAGATTAATGGTTCCCACTTCGACCGTGTAAGTCCATTGTGATGGCACAATTAATATCTAACCCAGGGCAAGCACATTGCTTTAAGTGGTCCGGCAGGAATTATTCATACATACATAACTGGCCATTACAACCCTTCAGTCAGAATTACGGCCTAGCTTCACACATCACTCATGTTGTGTGTGTTAATTTTATACATGATTGGCCGGACCTACAGTTTAAAGTCGATTCCGAACGACAGATTTTTTTGAGAAACTTTTCATGACAATTTTATTTACTCTCAGAGTTTTTGCCAGAAATCTGCTGAGAGGAAGTTGCCGAAGAAATATTTTGTGTATTTTGTTTTGATGTCTGACCTGGGGTTTGAATCGTGGCCTGACGTCTAATAAGCCAACAGACTACCTACTAGACTACGGCGACTTCATTGTCACCATTGCCATGAACAAAATCAATAGTTTAAGGGATCTCACTCCGATCGTGGAAGCCCATTGTTATACCACATTGTTATATCTAACCCAGGGCCTGCACATTTCTTTAAGTGGTGCAGCAGCAATTTTTATATTGGAGAGCTCAGTCAATAACGACAGGAAAGGAAGGGTTATGAACCTCTGCATATTCATGGAAAACTTGGGAAACTAATAAATGAGATGAAATGTAATTTCTTCTTCGTTGGACCTACACACAGTTCAAAAATTTTTTAACCATTCCGTTTTCGTTGAAAATCTTTATAGTTTTCTTGATTTTAAGACGGTCTTTTGCAAAAAAAAAGAAAGAAAATTTCTGAAATTGAACTGAATTGTGGCCTTGCACAGGTCCACAAAAGTACAAATCCGATTAACAAATTTCACAAATTTCTGAACCAATGCAAATGACCGTCTTAAAATCGAAGAAAGATGTCAGGCAATTATAAATATCCTTATCGAAAACGGATTGATAGATACGGATTGAGATACTTTTGTGGCTGAGTGTATGTATAACTACTGTAGGAGTCAATCGACAGATGATAATTTACACATCCAACATGGGTTGTGTGAGAAAATAGGTTGGAATCCTGACTAATGGGTTGTACAAGCCTTTTAAATGAGTAAACCAGAAGAACTAGTTTCTTTGTTAGTTTAACTAAGAATTTGGGCCGCTCTCGTACACTATGTTATCGCTCTGTATGTTTTAATTTTCGTAGAACGAAAATAGCTTTCCCGATTCAATGCAACTCCTGCTGTTTTTATCACAACATTTAATCAAGCTCATGTACAATGATAATTATCTGCCATGTTGCAATCACCCAGTTATTCCAGTATATCTTGCTATGTGTTCTGTGTGTAGCATCTAATAAAAATTCAATGAATAAATTTGTAACAGCAAATTATATTTTCAAATAATAAAAACAACAAAAAAGAATTAAAATATTTTACGTTAAAAATTTGTTTGGTTTTCGTTTTATTTATTTTGCAACCGAAAGTATGATGAAGAAAGAAAAAAACATCTACAAAAAGTTTATTTATACCCTGTGGTCCTCTTAGTGCTACTGTCAGCTGTGCTGTGCTACTACTACGTTGTGGGTTTTATTTCATTTTCAAGTCAGCTGGAGCAATAAAAAGATTTTCGTTTTTTGCTTCTGGTTTTTTAACAAGCAAATGTTGAAATATGCAAAAACAGAAGAAGAAAAAAAATATTTTTTAAAATGAACAACATCAGTAACAGCAATAATAAACAACAATCACCAACATCATCATCATCAGCATCAGCATCATTGTCATATTCAGCAATGACAGTGGCAAGAACGTTCACAGCAACGACCAACAACATGAGCTGACGATGATGTTAAGCAAATAAACAAAAACCTCCTGACCATTTGAATTTTGTGGGATTTTCCAGGAGCTGCTCTTTTGGGTTTAATCTTGCTGTGGCTGGTTTTTCAAACTGATAACACTAAGACATGGTCTCAGAGCTTGCTAAGACCACACCCCCCCCCCCCCCCCCTCCGTTCTTGTTGTATTTGCCTTTGCATTGGGATTACTTTTCATGCCATCTTGCTAGGATTCTTGTCAATTTCTTCAATTTTCATTCGATTTAGAATCAACAACAAACTAACACAACACAACTGAATGTTGATTTTCATTTTCTTAAAACAAACCCAGAAAATGATGCTGAGTATAAGGAACAGCAAAGAAATGTTGCTGCTTTATTTTTGACACTGTTCTTATGATTGCCAATATGGCTGGTTGTTGCTAGTTGTCATTGTTAACTGTTGCAGCTATTGCTCGTGGTGCAGCTACTATTTGTAAATGTTATTTCATTTATAGCTGCTGTTGACTGTCTGGTTTCACAGCAACATCACCAGCAATCGTTAAAGTTTCTTGTCTTTGTCTCTGTCTCTGGCTGTGGTGTAACCCTGAGAATACTTGGCAAAATCCAAAATCCATTGCATTTGAAAATCTTATCCAATATGCTTCTTGCTACTCTGGCTTGCTGGTGGTGGTAGTGTTTGTTTACTTCCAAGATTGTATGTTTGATTTTGTTAGAAAATACCGTTGTTGTTATTGTTGTTTCTGTTGTTATGTGTGGTGTTTTGGTCTCTTGTTGTTCTTGTGTCTTTTTTGGGGAGAGCATCTTGGTGTTTGTGGCTGGTTGTCTTGTCTTATAGCAGAACATGAGGCTCCTACCGTTGTTGTGATTTTTATCCCAGCGTGAATATGCAAATTGTGGTCCATACACTAACTAACAAGATTTAACATATGCGAGGGTTGTACGTTTTTAAGAAGCAATGGTAGCGTAAGTACTTAGATTCCTAAAACAATTGTTACGTTTAGTTATGGAATATTATTTCATTCATATGGCTGCCACGGCTGGCCTAACAGTAACTGATTCAATCGGACCAATTTTCAAAAACTTTTTCGAGTCGTATTCTTGGCAACGGCATTACGAATGTTGGCCTTCAAATGCTCAATTGTCTCTGGTTTGGCAGAATAACACTTTTTTTAACGGATTCCCCCGAGAAAATAGCTTCTTTAGTGGCCAATGGATATCGGCATTTCGGCTAATTAAACGGCCAACAAACGTTTGCGGCGATAATTCGATTGTGGCATGAGATGTGTGGCAAGTTGCACCATCCTGTTGAAACCAAACATCATTCACATCAAAGCCATGAAGAGCGGTAAAAACAAATTCGTTATCATGGTGCGAAATCATCTAATATATCGAGCCGCACCAAAATTAAAATTTTCTACTCCAATGTCAAATCCACATTACGGTTGCGAAACATGGAATATGGCACCCCGAGATTCCCAGTCTATTCAGGTATATGTTAACAAATGCCTGCGTAGAATCATGTGTGTTTACTGGCCCTCCATAATGCCCAACTCTGGTCAGATACAAACCAGCAACCAATAGAGATGGAAATAAGAAGATGCAAGTGGGGCTGGCTTGTTCACACTCTTCTCAAGCCATTAGATGACATCACAAGGAAAGCCATATATTGGAACCCCCAGGGAAGCAGGCGCATCGGATGACCATCACACTCCTAGAAACGCCAAATCACAATCGAATTATCCAAACTACGTCTACAGTGGAACGAAGTCAAACACCGCGCTGTCGATCGAGCTCATTGGAACCAACTTGTTGCGATCCTATGCTCCCTAGAGGAGTAAGAGGAACATATATATATCATGGTGCGATAGGAGTCTCCATTGACCGTAATGGTTATGTCGTCTTGATTTTGAAAGAAATATGGACCAATGATGCCTCTGCTTCATAAGACGCACGAAACAGTCACACGTAATGGGGGCATTGACTTCTGTAAGACCACGTGTGTGGTTTCTGAGTCCCATATACGGGAATTTTGGTTATTAACATACCCATCAAGAGCCACATCAAGATATGACCCCCTAGTGGCGCATTTGTTAGCAGCACGTAAAACAGCATCACGTATCATATTCGTAGAACTATTGGTACAGTGGTTCCTCATACATACATACATAATTGGCCATTACAACCCTTCAATCAAGATTACGGCCTAGCTTCTCACACCACTCATGTTGTGTGCCTTAATTTTATACGTGAGCGGCTGGACCTACAGTTTAACGTCGATCCGAACGACAATTTTTGAGAAACTTTTTCATGACAATTTTATTTACTCTCAGAGTTTTTGCCAGAAATCTGCTGAGAGGAAGTTGCCGAAGAAATATTTCAGTTTGATGTCTGACCTGGGGTTTGAACCTGGGCTTTACGTCTAATAAGAGAACACACTACCTACTAGGCTACGGCGACTTCAATATGATTCTGACTATTCTAATAATTTACTTGAGAACATTCAAAGTCCATTCTAAGGTCGCTCCCTAATGAGGTATGTTAGTTTAGTAGAGTTTTTGCTAGAAGACTGCTGAGAGGAAGTCCCAGCAGACATATTTTCTTTATGTTTCCTTTTGTTCGAGTTGTCTGTGCCAGGGGTTGAAGCTGCTCTTACCGTCTTTTTAAATTGCAAGCATGCCAGTCAATAAAAATTACAAGTTTTAAGTAACGCATTAGAAAACGGAACGAATTTGAAGTAGTTTTTCTACGACACTGTATGGCTTCATTTCCTATTTTTAATAAAAAAAAGGCTTCAGAAGAACTAAGACTCTCAACTGTTATAAGCACTAGAAATCTGTTGAATAATTTTTTTCTTTTTGGTGGAATAACAACAACCCTCGTAACTGAAGAAATAGTAGCAGCAATAGTAATCAAGTCAAGAGTTGATGTTACAAAATATTTATGCAAAAACGTACTTCTTGATTCGTTTTGACTATAAACAAATGTATGACTGTCTGTTTGTCTGTCTATTCGTTTGTCTAACGTTGTACATACGTTTTGTATACGTTGATGATGATGATGATGATGATGATGACTACGAATGGTAATGGTATTTAAAAAAGTAAACGACAATCAAAAAATCAACAAACTTAGGACAACATTCACAACATAAATGTAGCAACGCTATGTAACCAGCCACATACACCAAAAGACGTTGCACGTAGCAACATCTAATAGAAAGGAATGCAAAAAAGAACAACATTGAGTGTCTTGAATTAAAGTCGTAGTGTTTTTAGCCTCTTATACTATGTGTTTTGTGGCAAGCAAAACAACAACGGCTGCATGCCGTAGCATGTACGGAGTTTGATCATTTGTTTGCTTTGTAGCTGTTGTGTTGAGGTGTTGCAAAAAATGATAAGCCTTTTAAGAATTTATGCTTTTAAATATCTGTTTTGCATATATTCACTTTGTTCTTTTGTTTATTCATTCATTTTTTTGTTTGGAAATTTTAATTCAGTATCCATCATCAACAGCAAAAGCTGTAGCAAAAGCTGTAGCAATAGCTTGAAACACGATTTTTCTTGGCAATTGTATTGCCAATGCAATTGCTACTCCATTGTTATTTGTTATAGTAGGTCTTCCCTAGTTTTTAAACGTAGACGAGTTGCAAAGGAATTTAAATTTGCATATCCATGCCATGTCGGTTATTATATCAGATGTTTCAGTTTTTTTTTTTTGTTTTTTTTTGTTTTGCCACTCTTCCCAGTTCTGTGAGAAATTCTGCACCAGATATTTTAAAATTTATTTCATTATAATACAATATTTATATGGGTGTTTTCATATTAAAGGTATTCATGAAAAGGATTTCTTTAAAAAGCTGCCTTCCTTATGCTCTGAATGCTTTGCTTGATAATAGAGGATGATTTTAATAACATTAAACCGAATTACCGGCAACCGAAGTCGCCGTAGTCTATTAGGTAGTGTGTTGGCTTATCAAATCTAAAGCCAGGGTTCGAGCTCCAGGCCAGACATCAAAACAAAATACAAAAAGTGTTTCTCCGGAGACTTCCTCTCAGCAAATTTCTGGCAGAAACTCTGAGAGTAAATAAAATTGCCATGAAACAGTTACTCAAAAAATTTGTCTTTCGGAGTCGACTTTAAAATGTAAGTCCTACCACTCATGTATAAAATTAACACACACAACATAAGTGGTGTGATAAACTAGGTCCTAATCCTGACGGAAGGGTTGTTATGACAAATTAAGTATGTATGTACGTAAACCGAATTCCATAAGACAACTGGATACTGATCCTATGGTTATTAATTTTATTGAAAAGTCTGCAGCATCGTAGTCTGAGTCGTCGTAGTCTAATAGGTTGTGTCTTGGCTTGATACAAGCGATGCTACAGTTCAAACCCCAAGTCACACGTCTGCAACAAAACAAAATATTAAAAAATATTTCTTGTTCCACTGCCTCTCAGCAGATTTTTGGCATAACTCCGAGCGTAAATAAAAATTCAATGAAAATTTTTCTCAAAAATCTGTCGTTCTAGCCAAACACTATCAGCAATATACTGTTCTGTTCTCAAGACTCGTAAACAGAAGTTGAAATGGATTGAGAAAGTTTTGTGCAGATAATTACACAATACCACCAGGAATACAATTGGTTTGAGGCCACAGTACTGCCTAAGAAGGGGATGCTACAGACATACATACATAGTTAGATATTACAACACTTCAGTCAGGATTGCAACCTAGCTCCTCATGCCATTTATGTTGTGTGTGTTAATTTTATACATCAGTGGTGAGACCTACAGTTTAAAGTCGACACAGAACGACAGATTTTTGCGAAATTTTTCATGACAATTCTTATTTATTCTAAGAGTTTTCGCCAGAAATCTGCTGAGAGGAAGTCGCCGAAGAAATATGTTTCCATATTTCGTTTTGTTCGAGATGTCTGACCTGGGTTTTGAATCGTGACCTCACGTCTAATAAGCCAACATACTACCTTCTAGACTCCGGCGATTTCAATCGAATTATACGTCTCCGTTTTTTTTTGTTGAATCAAAAAAAAAACATTTCAATTTCTATCCGATTATGTTCCATCTGACATAATTTAATTATTTTTTTTAAAATAAAAACAAAATTTTCAAATTTCAAGCACATTTCCGCTCGTTTATTTAACACTGTCATGTACCCTAAACTCATGCACATTATTGTTCCGTAGATAACTTTCCAATGGCAAAGTGAAAAGTGATTTTCATAGAAATTTTCCCCAAAAGTTGCTTTTCAGAATTTTAAGTCGTTTCCTATTACCGCCAACCACCCCTGCCCCCACCCTTGTCAAAGCGGAAATTGTAGCATAGCATCGAAGTTAAATTGCGACACGCGTTCTTTAAGAAGTTTTAATGTCATTATTTCAATATTTCTTATTGTTTTTGTTATAAATTATGAAAATCAATAGCAAAAGCGTTTAGTGCCCATATTAAATACAGCGCTGGTGGTTTTGTGTAACATCATGAACCCCAGCTGTATGTTAATGCTGTAACATAAAGCAGGGTTGTTGGGTTTGTTTTGCCTTTTCCAAAGCAATTTTAATGCTTGAATGCTAGCCCTTGTTCAAATTTTCATTTCATTTATAATAACCTTATAAATTATGAGCAACACAGCTACCAAAAGCATTTGACTGCAAAAGATTAACAAGTTTTTCTTTTTTTTTACTCTTCTTTTATGAATGCCATGGTTTAAGTCGATGACATTTTCGATTATTATGATTATTATTACAGAACTTGTGTCTGTCTTATTGTCAGAGCTCATCACTTGGTTAAAAGTAAACGTGAAGTATGCATTAAGCTGACCATTTCTCACAGACAGGGTGTAAATATCTTGCAAAGGATTTACTTTCACTCATTATTGTTATGGTTTTAGTTACATTGGGGTTGGTATTTATAAAATATTTAAACTCAGTTAACAGGGTGAAGGCAAATAAATGTGGACGAAATGTATTTAGTTAGGATTACGACCTTGCTTCTCACACCACTTACGCTGCGTGTGTTAATTTTATTCAACAATGGCGGGACTACAGTTTAAAGTCAACTCCGAACGACAGATTTTTGAGAAACTTTTCATGGCAATTTTTATTTACTCTCAGAGTTTTTGCCAGAAATCTGCTGAGAGGAAGTCGCCTTTGAAATATTGTTGTTCTCATAGAAATGTGGATCGATGACTTCGCAAGCACAAAATCCCCGCCAAACAGAGGCCTTGGGCGGATGCATAGAATCTCATGTGGACTGAATTTATTCACCAATTTTGTTCGATCATTTAGAAATGTTGCCTCAGCGGTAAAGATAATTTCTCGTTGAAAATTATAGGCGGGTTCCAACTGTTCCCGAGTCCATTCAGTGAACACATGTCATTGTCTAATGTCGTACACCTTCAGATTCTTGGTCAGTGGAGTTTTTTTTTTATAAAACCAACACTGAGGGGATGGCTTCTCATACAGTGCATTGTGTTGGATTTAGAAACATGGGCTATGGTGACGAGAACAAAGGCAAATGGTGTTTGTGGACATCTTTTTTCATTATAACTGCATAAACCTCTGCAGGTAGAGAGTTCCACATACAAATAGTCTGGCTACAGAACCAATACTGTCTGTAATGCTGTGCGCGATCCACTGGCCAGTCGACCACAAACAGATATGCCGTGCGAGGAAGACAGATGCTACTTAAGAACATATAGTTTTCAAGAACTAGTCCTCTTATCTCGCACGAGCAAAAGCCGTTGTTGTAGCAAAAGCCGTTGTTGCAACTCTGCTCCAGTCAAGGACAAGGAATCAATAGAGTTGGATACACTACATTAATGAGCATCTTCGCGGCCGGGAAGCCTCAAAATAAACTTTGAGGCACCGGCCCATGCATGAGAGCTGTGTTCCATTCCTGTGTTGATGCCCTACCGTCATTAATGTGCACTTTCGCGGTCGAGAAGCCTCAAAAGTAGACTTTGAGACGCCGGTCCATACATTGGAGTTGTATTCCATTCTCGGTTGGATATAAGTGGTGTAAGTAATAAAGAGATCGGATGAAGTGAAGTTTTGTACGGGTGCAGATTCAAGTCACGATGCACAATTGATAATCAATGGCCTATAGTGCTCGCTGTTGACAGTGATGGCATTCTGAAAGTAATATGGACTGATGCCTTCGCCAGCAGAAACTTTTTGGAATATGTAAGACTCTCTTAAGTCTCATGTGGAATGGTGTAGTCCCAAGCTCGCACATCCGTTTATACAGATATGGGTCTCTTCGCTGAGTATGATATTTCGATGAAACTACTCCAGAGTCCATTCAACAAACACATGTCTTTGTCTATAGGCGTTCATGGTGATTTAGACTGAATAAATGGCAACGAAGTCGCCGTAGTCTAGTAGGCAGTGTGTTGGCTTATAAGACGTAAAGCCAGGGTTCGAGCCACAGGCCAGACATCAAAACAAAATGCAAAAAGTATTTCTTCGGCGACTTCCTCTCAGCAATAAATGGTAATGACCAATTATGTATGTAAATGGCAACGAAAATGGACGCTATCAGCTGTCAAAGTTTGAAAGTTCCTGTTGGAAGACTCAATACTTTTAACTACCATTTGGGTCCATATTACACCGACCTCTTCCTTTATATTAACGAAAATGGAAAGAGGGTTGCAATTTTAATGCATTTCTTTAATCTCTTTACCATTCCTTTTGTCCGCTTTTATCCTTGTTAATCCTAATGGCATGTAATTCCTTTCACTCTCATTCTCGTACTCATCATAATCATTTTCAAAATATTATTCCAAAGCTATTGATACCAACTGGAATGCATTTATGCCACACAAATAATTAATATGTAAGGGACGACGTTTAGAAGTTTCTCAAAAACAAAGAAAAAAAGGAAAAAAACCAAAAAAAAACTTTTGTTTTATGCTACACTCTGGTGTTGCCCACACTGCCAACAATATGTTGCCATATGTCCCATGTGTTTATTACTTCATAAACATAATTGCTCCATAAATCATGGATAATTGCAAGGGAATAATTTCTTTCAGTCTTTTCTTTTCAGGCTTTCAAACGAATTTCGTTCTTTTCACTTTTCCTTTTTTACCACAGCACCATAGATGATGACGTTGGCGTAAATTACGAAGTTTTCTTCTTCGATTTTCAATATAATGTACACTATGTATGTAAGTATGTATGTTATATATATAGTGTTGCTGTGTCTTTATGGTTTGGCTTGCTTGGTTTTGTTTCCTTACGTGGTAATATTTAATGATTAATTTTGCAGTTTTTGTTCAAAATGTTATAATTTGTTGGCTCTCAAGTTTGAAAATATTTATGCTGTGAAGATGTTCCCTGCACAGCCATAGAAGCCCATAGTTTGTAGTCTTCTGTTCTGTTGAAATATTAAATTGATTTATAATTTGCTGAAGGCGGTAAAAAATTTATGGATTTTTAATAACGACTAGTGATTTGCTAAGTAAACACTATTTTTAATAATAATTTAAGGCTACTAGAGAGCAGATGTTATTGCGTTGATAATATGCTAATGGCAGAAATATTTACGTAAGTTTGCAGTTGAGAAATAAGATTTAACAACAAAACTTAATTAAATACAAAGTAAAGCAGGGAACATATACACGATATATGTTGTCCAAGTTAGGTTAGGTTAAATAGGACTCCGCCTTCAAAAGCATAGCTTACTTGGATCCTTATAAGATCCTGTTATAATACCAATAGTGGCTATTCGGTCATTTAACTATAACTCTTGGCTGTAGCTAAAGAATCGTTCTTTCCCAGCAATGACAGAAAATATATTTATTTTCTTCCTTTTCATTGCAGCTTAGGCAGAAGTTATACGACATGTGTCCAACACCAATACGATTTGAATCATAACCACAATGTAATGTCCTGTAATTAATCCAATAACCGTACTAAACATACTTCTTTGGAGTATAAACAAACTTTTCGTACGCCATCCATTTAGCTATGATCAGATTTACTGTACCATTCTGCCCATATCCCCAACGGCTTACACCTACCGTCGTCATACTTACACATCATCGTCATACTTCATTCTCGTTATATTCATTTATCATCATCACAGTCATATGTACATCATCGTGGTACTCGAACATCCTCATCATACTCATGCAACATCACCATACTCTTATATCATGCACTGTCAAATATTAGCTCGCACGTCTTTAACCTTACGGTTAAATCCATCATTCTCGACAGCCATAAACCGTGTTGAATTTCGTTACTTTAGAGTAGTCTGATCCTTTCTACTAGCATTTGTATCCTTAATAACCCTTAGAGCAGCCTGTATAGCCAACACTTTGGCTTTGAAAATGCTACAGTAATGCGATAGCTGTATTGAGCGATTCCAATTCCATTTACTTTCGAACCATTAGTGAAAATCTGTCGTTAATGCAGTGTATTACATCATGTTCCAAAGCTGCTCTTTCCGATATGGATAAACTTGCTTTAGCAATCATCATGTGATCAACACTCTTGGGAATACCAAATTCTATTAGTATTCGAGTCATTGTCTGGCATTATATTGCTCATCAACAGAGCACAACATGTTTACAGCGCATACGTGTTTCGACAGCCTCAGTTAAACTTAGTATTCTATGTAGTATTCTATGTAGTATTCTATGTAGTATGATCTCCGCTTTGCAGTGAGGCTGGACATCGTGCAATATTTCTAAGCTTTGCTGGACTTGTATGGATAAACAAGATGAGGGGTTGTCGCCTCTGTTTTTAAATCACATGGCCTTCCCTCGCACAATTAGGCTTGCCCAGGACACTGTGCAATTGGAAGGCATATAAATAGACCTTGCAATTGACTTCTGCAGGAGCTGTAGACCTGAGGGAGAGTACGAGCCTATCCTGCAACTAATATGTCAGGTCACTGCTCTTCTGATAAATTGGCCTGTGTACTTAATCTCTCATTACCTTGGCTAACTTGAGAGTAAATGCCCTTATGATTTAAAAGTGTTTAATTTTTAATCCGTGCCATCCGTCCAGTCGTATAGAGAAGCCGACTAATGTTTGATGCTAACATCATACAAGAAGGATCAAACGGAAAGAGCAATAATATTCGTTATATTACTGAAGTACGCAAGACACCGCTAATAATAAGACAGGCGCTAATAATATAAGGTATCCGCAATAGATTACGATTTGTCTGACCACTTCTGTATAGAGCCATGAGTCATCCTAAATTCGCAAGACTTTGTTACAAGCATGAAAGACAATGGAGGCATTTTTCACACTGTTGAGTATGTTTGATTTCCAGGACAGTTTTCATTTGTGTTCAGAGCCTACTCTATAGGATCTCCATGAACGTACTTTCCATTCAAATGAAAAGCACCACCTCCAACAGGTTTTTCCCAGCGGTGAAATAAGGTTCATAGTCGTTGTAGTCTAGTAGGTATTGTGTTGGCTTATTAGATGTAAAGCCAGGGTTCGAGCCCCAGGCGAGACATCAAGACAAAATACAAAAAGTATTTCTTCGGCGACTTCCTCTCAGCAGATTTCTGGCAAAAACTCTGAGAGTAAATAAAATCGCCATGAAAAGTTTCTCAAAAATATGTCGTTCGGAGTCGACTTTAAACTGTTGGTTGTAATCCTGACTGAATATTGTGTTGGCTTATTGGGCGAGAGCCTATGATTCAAACCACAGCCTAGACATCTCGAATAAAACGGAACAAGAAAAAAATATTTCTTTCGGCGAAAGCCGATAGATAGCCGAAAGCTTCTCAGGTCTATCGTTCGGGTTTGCAGTTCAACTGTAGTAACGGCATTAACCACACACCTTGGGTGGTGTGAGAAGCTAGGTTGTAATGCTCACTAAATGATTGTAATGACCAATTAAGGTTAAATAGAAAGAAGTTTTGTATTTTTATTTATTTTAGAAGTATGGAAGTGGGGTTGACTGCAAATGGGGTTTTGATTGTGTCCATGCCATCTGCTCCCGCTGATTTCCTTTTTTTTTTGTAAAATAGTTCACATATGTTATTTAATTTTTAATAGCCATTAAAATAAATTATTTCTGCTATCATTTCAACAATTTAAAACTTGAATCATTTTTAATTTCTTTTTTTTTTACTGACATATGGAGTTGACATGATTTTCTTCGAGTTTAGAAACTTTTCCTAAACTCATGTATATATGCTTGACTGGGTTTTTCCCTTAACTTAATTGTTTCTAATTCTTTAAACAATTTACAGAATTGCAGAATAAATGCTTGGAAGTAAATTAAATTCAAAATACGGTGGGGGTTTCTCTTAATTGCACTTTCCAAGCGTACACAAGCAAACAACAGCTGCCGTTTAAATTTTCAGAAAATATTTGTCACCCACTCTACTAATTAACCCTTTAGTTGCTAGAAATTTATTGAATGAACTGTAGAGAAAAAAAGAAACGTAACCATTAAATAAATTTAATGTTTAAAGTTTTATTTTATTTCTCTCTTTCTCTCCCCCCTCGCTCTCTCTCTCTCATTTTGTATATGGTATGGTAGACACATTAATTTTTTAATGAAATTTTACTGACCACATGATGTTGTAACATTTAACAACAACACCAACAACAACACCAACAACAACACCAACAACAACAACAAAAGGACTTAAAAAGGGAATAAAATTCTCTTGACTGGCTTTTGAACCAAAATAAGTTTTTACAGCTCACCATACATCCTCCTTCCCTCCTACTACTACTACTCTTGCCACAGTTTTGTTACGAGTAATTTTCTCATTTGCACTGGCATCGAGTTGAAACTTAAAATGTGCCGATGTAAGTTAACTATTTTTTTTTTTTTTTGTTTTTTTGTTTAAGTAATGCTCTTAGTTTTTATTTTATGACACATAAAAAACCAACAACAACAACCACAACTAAAAAAATTGGAAAATTTATGGGAAATTATCCTTTTTACTGGTGAATTGACAAAATACACGCGTTCACATACTGTTTTAAATCGAGTTTGTAAGCCCCATGTATTGTGATACATATGTATGTACATATGTATGTATGGTATATAGACACATAAAAATATATGTATATTTTATGTAAATATTTAGATTAATGTGTGTATCTATCATAACTGGGTGTCTGCGGTTTATGGCTTTTAATAATATTTCGAAAACAAAACAAAATAAAATGAAATACCAAAATACTCGTATGTAAGCAAAGTTTAGTGTTTTGATATCAAAAATAATCGATTATTTGCTGATACATGGTGTACTGCCACTGCATCAATGCAGCTGATTATCATCAATGGCGCGGAAGGTCCTTGCAAGAAGCTTTACTTGCTTATTTCTAAGAAATTCAACATAGCCTGGAACCCAGCAGAGAGTAACTTTATTCTCTCTGCTCAGCTAATGCAACCTCATAAAAGCCGAGTGCTCAAATGGCATTGTGACTGTCCGATAGTATTGCTATGTCCTGCCTTTACATATATACATACATAATTGGTCATTACAACCCAGTCAGGATTACGACCTAGTTTCTCACACCACTTATGTTGCGTGTGTTAATTTTATACATAAGTGGAGGGACCTACAGTTTAAAGTCGACTCCGAACGACAAATTTTTGAGAAAATTTACATGCCAATTTTTTATTTTACCCACAGATTTTTGCCAGAAATCTGCTGAGTGGAAGTCGCCGAAGAAATACTTTTTGTATTTCCGTTTTGATGTCTGTCCTGCGGTTCGAATCCTGGCTTTACGTCTAATAAGCCTACCTACCTACCTACTAGACTACGGCGACTTCCTGTCTTTTCTTTCATTTATTCAAGTTGAACTTGGCCCATCTTTTGCTGACATAAACTTCCGCTTGGCATATGCCCGCGAGTTTTCCAATGGGTTTAGAGTATTTCATTCTGGGGTCAAAAATTCTGTTCCAGAAAATAGTCTCTCTTTTAGGATAGTATGCAGCTTGCGGACAAATATGCTGGAGTACGTTTATGTTACAAAATTTCATTGCGAAGCACTTCCAAAAGCCATAGAGTCTGTCCAGGGAATAACTAAAGAGGTAGCTAGCTGACTGCCATTCGATTCCTTATATTCCTTTCATATTCGACTTGTCTACCATCAACCTAAGCATAGCCTTCAAATCTTTTTTTCATCTTCAATCTTGTTTTCAGTACCATATCCATTTTTAGCGGCTTTCAGAGCCGCTGTAGGACATGTTCTCATTGCCCTTATTAAGCCAACACAAGCTAGCCTTTGTTTTGTGTTCAACTATATTTGAGCTCTTTTTAAATTCTTACTGTCTGTCCAGACAATTGCCTCATAGGTTACATCCTGGTCTTACAATCCTGGTCTACATTCAGTTTTTAGTCAAGCATACATACATACATAATTGGCCATTACAACCCTTCAGTCAGGATTACGGCCTAGCTTCTCACACCACTCATGTTGTGTGCGTTAATTTTATACATGAGTGGCGGGACCTACAGTTTAACGTCGACTCCGAACGACAGAATTTTGAGAAACTTTTTCATGGCAGTTTATTTTACTCTCAGAGTTTTTGCCAGAAATCTGCTGAGAGGAAGTCGCCGAAGAAATATTTTTTTTTTTCATATTTCATTTTTGATGTCTGACCTGGGATACGAACCCGGGCTTTTACGAATAGTAAGCCAACACACTACCTACTACACCACGGCGACTTCAAGCGCTCTGCATATTAACAAGGCATGACTGGATTTTCTGTGATGCACTCCATATTAAGTAGTAACTTAAGTTGCATTCCTAGATTTATTATCTCCATTTTCTATGATTTTGCCTGACTATGTGTGATATTGTCTGATCTTCTATTGAAGCAAAGAGCTGAGCTTGCACTTCTATAAAGATCACCTTGACCTTGTAATTTGTTGAATGTCATCTTTGTTTATAGCATTTCAATAAGGAACTTCTGGTTTGAAGTTATGCAGGTTTCCGGTGGGCCCCTTGAGACTTGTACCAATGACTCAAAAATGCTCGATATAATATGAGTATCAATCTGTTTTGTATGATGAAAAATCTCTGAAATAAATTAGCAGTTATGCTCTTAACGAATGGAACCTTCACGTACGTCATCGTCCACAGGCGTTTTTATGAATACAGGAAGGGAGATACGTGTATCATCTTTTATTTGCAGAGAAACTTTTCAGAACTCGCGTTGTTTAATGCTAAAGACGACCCCGAAGGACAGATTTTTGCGAAACTGTTCATGGCAATTTTATTTACTCCCAGAGTTCTTGCCAGAAATCAGCTGAGAGGAAATAGTCGCGGTAATATTTGTCCATACTTCGTTTTGTTGCAGATATCTGACCTGAGGTTTGGACCGTGGTGCCACGTCTAATAAGCCAACACACTACATACCTACTGGACTAAGGCGACTAAAACGTTGTGTGGACGATTCAATTTAAATTTTGAAAATTACTTAAAGGTAATCGATTACTTTAAAATATAGAATCTCCTATAGATGGCCACACTATTTAACAATTCCTATAACTATTGAATGAATTTTTAATGACCAACTTCTCATGTTGGTTTTTTGCCGGTGTTTAACTCGAGTTAAAAAAAATTAATACGAAAAACTTGAATATTAACTAAAATTAGGTTAAAGTCATTATTGACACAGTTGGTTATAGAATATTTACATATTCATACACACACATACACGTACAAACACACATTATTTCATTGCATATAAACATTTTACAAATGGCCTGTTAATGGCAGTAAATGGTGTTCGTCGTTCGAATATTTTTGCTAAAAACAACCAAGTACCTAGTGACCCATAAAACAAATACATACACTGGGGACGTTGACATATTTTATTGAAATTAAAAGGGGATAATAACCAGCAGTGTACATTAGAATAAGGTTTGGCTATAAATAATACGAGTTAAAATTTACAGTTATTGGATAATTTAAACTTTTTAGGTGGGGGAAAAAATGAAAACTCATAAAAATATATTATTCAAGAAGGATTATCTTTAAGCTTTGATTTCTGGTATTAAGACAGAGGGGTTTAGTTGCTGTACAGGTAGCCATTTTCCTCTACGATTAAAGTAAGCAACGATACAGCAGGTTGGATCACCCGTGCCAGGGATAAGCCTGGCTACAGGCCTCTTTAAAAAAATAGTTATGGTCGTAATTTGTCCACCCAGGCAGTCACCTGTGTTGGTCCCCAGTGTACTGTGACCCATTCCAACTGACATATTAATTGCTATACTTAACTGTCCCCCCCTATAGCCAATTATTGAAGCTGAGGGCAGAACTGGTGGCAGTAAGACTCAATGCAGTCAATTCCCAACCCAATCTGAGTTATGGAAATGCTGCAATTCTGGCAAAACATAGACACCCTAAGGTCGATTGAATAATTCTTTGATAATTCTCATTCAATTTTAGAATTCCAATCAGGAAGTTTTGGTCTGAGGAATCCCAAATTCCCAATGGAACCCTTGAAGTTTACACTGCTGGCTCAAAAATGAGTGACAGGGTCCTGATATTAAATTTTCCAATCAGGGAGTTTTGGCCTGAGGAACCGCAAATTCCCAATTGAACCCCTGAAATTTGCACTGACGGCTCAAAGATGAGCGACAGGGTTATTAAGGGTCCTGATATTAAATTTTCTTATAGGCGTTGAGATCACTGTAGTGTTTTCCCAGGCCGAGATCATGGCAATTTTGAAGGCTTGTTGAGTGCCAATTGTTTCCCTGAAAGTCTCTTGATTTCATTGGATAGCCAGGCTGTAATTAAGGCTCTACCGAAAATTGTTTCAACGTTCGTCCTTGTCCATGATTGCCGTGGTGTTCCCAGTGAGATTTCGTATGATTCAAAGATAACTCTTATATGAGTTCCTGGACACAGGGATATTATTCGAAATTGCACTGCTGATGAGCTAGACAGGGCCGAAATACATATGTATTCCCATTGCCTCGGTTAATTTTGATATTTTATGGGAAGGCTTAATCTCGTTGGCAGAAGGAAGGTACGTGTAATATGGCCACACTCTGTCGGACACCTATGAACAAAAAGAGGGCTGACTCGCTTATATCGCATAGCCATCGATCGCACAATAGCAATTTTTAGGGGTCACTGTCCTTTTGGAAGTAGCCGTAGTCTAGTAGGTAGTGTGTTGGCTTATTAGATGAAAAGCCAGTGTTCGAGCCCAAGGTCAGACATCAAAATAAAATACAAAAAATATTTCTTCGGCGACTTCCTCTCAGCAGATTTCTGGCAAAAACTCTGAGAGTAAATAAAATTGACATGAAAAGTTTCTCAAAAATCTGTCGTTCGGAGTCGACTTTAAACTGTAGGTCCCGGCACTCATGTATAAAATTAACACACACAACATAAGTGGTGTGAGAAACTAGGTCGTAATCCTGACTGAAAGGTTGTAATGACCAATTATGTATGTATGTATGTATGTATAGGTATTCTCATTGCCTCGGTTAATGTGGATATTATCCGCACGTTTTGTGGGGAGACTAAATCTCGTTGGCTGCAGGAAAGTACGTGCAATATTGGATTGACTCGCGACTAGCAATTCTTACGGGCCATTGTCCTTTTGGTAGGCATGCCGAACGACTCGGCATAATCACTTCGTTGTTAGCACGAGGGTACGTGCAATATTGCTACTAATGTTGCTATTGCTACTGGACATGTCTTGATAAAAAGATGACTTACTCTCTTCTATCCTTAAACTGCATGGCCGCATATCGATTATTACCGGCCATTGACCTTTTGGCAGGCATAACGAAAAATGCGGCATTCCAACTAATAACTTCTGTAAGTGCTAGGGGTCTGAAGATAAGGAATGGACTATTTCTCACCTAAATGTATCAGTGCCCTGCTCGTGTCATAAAGAGACGGACCTCTCATTTTCTGACCAAGCTCTTTTATATAAAGATTGCTACAATAACAGGAATTGTTTTAGATTCGGGATGGTTTCTATAGGGTATGGTTGACCTCCGAGTAGTATTAATTGTGGTATCATTCTGAGCCTTAATGCTAGCCTAAGTCGGACCTCTTCCTTCGAATTGAATTGAATTGAATCTAATTTATCTCTTAACACATTCAGAATTTAATTCCATTTCCAAAAGAGAACTTTTACAAACATGTTAATTTATTATTCCTTTAAGCTGCCTTTCTATAACTTGATTGTCTAATCCATTTCAATTCCTTTCTCTTTTTTTCATTTTTCTTTCTCTGTGTTTGTTTATAAAGCTGTGTGTAGAACAGCTTAAGTAATCACACACAACTTCTATGAACTTCTTAGCAGCAATTACAGCATCGAACATGAAAATGGACATGAGTTTGTGTTGGACATGAATAAGAAATTTAATGCCTCGACAAATCTAAAGCAATAAAATCTGTTGCTCAATCCCAACAACAACAACAACGAGAACAAGAACAATAACAAAAAAATAATTGAAATGGACATTTCGAAATCTAAAATACAAATAAATAATCCATCATGGACAAATGTTAACAAGCAATTTATGTTTCCAAAAGGACTATTATTGTAAGCATAAATACTAGGAATTACTTGGGAATTTTTGTTTTTTTTTTTCGTGTTCAAGTTCTGCCAATCACCATTCACTTCTATGCAGGCAGGGAGTTGCTTTTCTACAAGAATATTGAAGATTTTTTCTCATTTATTTTGAGAAGTGAAACAAAACGTTTGTTTGCATTGGGTATTGTCCTATTGGGTGTATTCATTAATTTTATCCTGTTAAACTAAATAACACATCTTTGTCCCCTTTTTCAGCACAACATATGAGGAACACTTACATTACACTTACAAGCCATTAGTCAGGATTACAACCCAGCTTCTTCCATCACCTATTTGTGAGTGGCGGGACCTACAGTGTAATAATGGTTCAGATTGGAGAAACTTTCATTTACTCAGAGTTTTTGCCAAAGTATTTCTCAGAGGAAGCCGCAGAAAGAAATATTTTTGTTTCATATTTCGCTAGGGATCTCTGACATTAGGTTTGAAGTACATGCTCTGGACTTACAAGCCAACACCCTACTACTAAACTACACTGACTTCCACATAACATCCATCTATTGAGCAAAGTGTCACAATATTTTTCCATGAATACTATTCAACGCTAATGCTTCAATCTTGCTCAAGTTGCTTGCCTCACTGCTCGCTTCTGTACCAATTTGAATGAACGCTTTTTTTGATACATTGGAAATTTCTCCCAATAGCTACTCTTGTTGTATAATTCGTAAGCCTTCTTAAAACGTGAACAATCTAGTGACACTTCTTCTGCAGGATTGGCACTCTCATTAAATGTTGCCTTGTCTGCCTCCAAGTCGGGGCCACCATTATTGTGCTCAAGTCCAGTATTTCTTAGAATATCTCACCTAACCCCTTATCTAAAGTTACAACATGGGCGAGGACTCGTTTCGTTTCTTAGGATCTGCATTATCTCACGGTTAAAGAATGCAACGATGCAGGCGGTTGAATCATGACTAGAGATCATCTTGAAAAATTAGCTCAGTAAAGTACGAGGCTTGAATGGCAACAGGCCATTACCTTAAATAATTTTTGTCCAGGCAGGCAGTCACTTGTGGTGGTTCCCAGTGTATTCTGATCGATTGCAACCTTAGTTAAACTTAACTGGATCCCTTATTGCCTGTTATTGATGCCTCTGACCTGAAGGTCCGAAGCTTTTCATTGGGATACTGCAAATATTTGGCGCTTGCTGTGGTATATATATCAACTTTCATCAATTGCAGTTTTTCCAGCAGAAAGTCATGGCTATTTTGAAAAAAATCTTACATTTTGATGGTAGGATTTTCCCTGAAGATATCTTAATTTACTCGGACATCCAGGCTGCAGTTGAATCCCTTGACTTATGCCGTCGTTCATGTAGGCTGGCGATTTCCCAAGCGAAATTTCGAATAAGGGCCGGTAAGGAGCTCACAATCTCCACTATTCTAAAAGGCAGAAGTGTTCCTTTAATTGACCATTATGAGCATTTAGTCAGGATCACAACCTAGTTTCTCACACCACCTATGTTGTGTGTGTTAATTTTATCTATGAGTGGCGGTACTTACAGTTTAATGTCGGTTTCGAACCTCATGGTCATTTTATTCACTCTTATTTTTGCCAAAAGACTGTTATAGGGAACTAGCGAAAGAAATATTCTTCATAATTCGTTTTGTTCGAAATGTTTGAGCTGAGGTTTGAACAACAGCTACTACTTAACTACTAGACTACGGCGACCGATTGTCTCAGTTCAAATAGGTATTCTAAACTCATTTTACAGAGACGGTGAACTTCATTGGAAACAAGATGGTACGTGTAATATTGCCAGACTATTCTAGAGTATGCTGGTATGAACGGATTGCCTTCTGTCAGTGAATGACATGTCAAGCCATTGACATTCTCTTAAATGACTTCTGTAGAACTTGTTGATCTAAGGAGGTACCTTTTAAACTTTTGTGACAATACCCTGCTCTTGCTACACCATTTTCCTTTATACTTGACTGAACTCCCCAATATAAAGATTGCTGTGTTGGAGATGTTTGATCCTTTTCCTAATGTTTGATCGCCAAGTTTGGATATTAATTGTGATATCACAATCGTACTAACGACCTTAATGCTCTCCAACACTATGCTTGATTTTGAAAAAAGTTTTGTTTTGAATTTTTTTTTATTCCCACATTAGCACATAGAACAGCCCTCGTAACTAATTTAAAAATATATTGAAAAAATTTTGAATTTTATTTTCTCTTTCCAATCCTGCATGTCAATTCATTCTCAAACATAGCATTCCAGCTAACAGCTGTAGATTACAGGCTGTAATAGTCATCGCTTTGGCTCAGTGGCATTAAGACGTGTTGACAAAGTAAACAGGACCTATAAGGCAACAATAACAATCCAGTCAAAAAGAAAGAAAACAAAATTATTTATTGTATGTTTGTAAACACTTTGGCTGGCCAATGCCAATATAACGTTGAAGAAAATACTGGAAGAAAAATTATAGAAAAAAAAACAACAAAAACAACAAAAATATGTATGAAACTAAACTGAAAACGTACTAAATTGGATTAGTAGTTGACATTTTGGTAATTAATGAAAGCTAGAGCGCGTGTTGACAAATTAATGCTTCTGCCTCAAGATATTTTTTCGTTATTTTTTTTTTTTGATTTTTTCTCCTTTTGTCTGACATCCTCTAAATTGCACGTTAATTTTTTCAGCTTTACTTTGCTTAATTTCATGGTTTTTTCCATCTTCTTCTTCTAATTTTTTTGTTCCTTCTGGGAATACCATAAATGAAGGACTCTGAATGAAAGGCTGTTTTCGTTTTGGCTTGTTGTGTTTAAAGAGCGAAAATGGACATGACATCCTTTAGTCTTTGAAAATGTTTTTTTTTCTGTTTTCTTTGTCGTTCTTTGCTACTCTTGTCATCGTCATAGACAATTGTAAGCATGGCAGAGCAGCAATTCTACTATCGGTTATAGGAACACAGTGGTTTGGTGGGAATAAAAAGATGAAAAAAATTTTTTCGGACTTGTATGCCCGTCATTAAAGCATTTTCATCTCAAATGGTTGGCTTTTGCCAATTCTGCGACTTCTTATGAAAGATAGCTCTCTAATAGAGATTTAGAAGAGTTCCCTAGTCAACCAAGGCGTTCTAACATTTGAGGCTTGTATTCCAACCTCCTATTTATAAAACTATCAAGCTTTCTGCTGATGTTACTGCACCTAAGTGTGAGTTGGTTGGTTAAGTTCTCAAAAACTGTGCTGCTGACTGTATTGTTTAAACCTGAGTATGATTCTGAAATACTTGTTAATGAATACCTTCAGTTCGAGCATAAATTCCCGATAATAGAGCTGAATGTGTTCATATTCTAAATATTGTAAGCTTGATTTGACTCGATATGTGTAAGCTTCACTATACTGCTTTCAGCTGTCTGCACAACGCTCATGCTTTGTTGAGCCTGTTGTTGCGTATGTCTCCTAGTATTTATTGCGCGAAACTCAAATTCAATCATTAATTTGGGTTTACAGACTCCAGTCTCTGAGCAGACTCTGCTCATTCTCATCATTTGGCAGGATGTTGAAAAGTTAAAGAGTAAGAGAACATTTGGTTATACTCCAGCTCCAGGTAGCTTTGATAATTCAGATCCGATTTCAGATTTTCCAAGATTCTTCCTAAATTACGAAGATTATTTTACTCCAGAGTAGCATGGCCTAGTAGATAGTGTGTTGACTTATTAAACATGAGGCCTGGGTTCAAACCACAGCTCACATATCTCACAAAACACAAAATATGAAAAAAATATTTCTTTTAGCCGACTACCCAATAGCAGTTATTTGACAAAAATTCTGAGAGTAAATAAAACGACGTGAAAAAGTTCTCAAAAAAAAACTGTCGTTCGAAGTCGACTTTAAGCTGAGGGTTCCACCACTCATGTAGAAAAATAATGCACACAACATAGTCCAGCAATATTTAACCCTTTCATGCCCTATGTTGCCTATAGGCAACATTGTACATTTTTGTTCATAAATTCCGTAATTTTTAATTTTTTTAAAAGATTTTTTTTTTGCAAACAAGCTTGGTTAAAAACGTGTAAAACCAGAATACGTAGGAGTCTGAATTTAATATCACTTCATATTTAGGCCATGACTAACAAACACATGTCCTTAAAAAAAATTTAGCTCTGGCCCAAAAAATTCGAGCATGAAAGGGTTAACGTAATTTCTAGTTGCCAATGAAGTTGAGCCTCCCTGTAAAAAGGCTACTAGAATATCTACCTTAACTAAGGCAAAAACGATTTTCGAATACTTCGTTTCAGTGTTTCAGCAAAAACTCTGGGTGTAATTAAAATTGTCATGAAAAGTATCTGAAATCACAAGTTCGGAGCCAATGTTAAACTGCAGATGCTGCCACTCATGTATAAAATTAACACACACAACATGGGTGGTGAGAGAAGCTAGGTTGTAATTTAGGCTAAATAGTCGCAGCGACAAATTAAGTGAGTAACTATCACCACAATGTTTGTCCACGTCCATGAATGCTTTGGCTTTTTAAGTGAATTTTCGAATCATTCACAAGAAAACCTTACATGGGTTCCAGTATAAAGGATGTCATCAAAAACTGTATTCCTAATGAACTAGAAAGGATGAGTAAGTAGGCGCGTCCGACGTGTTACAGAACATGGAAGATTTGATGGCAAAATAGTGCTGGCTTGATGTGAATAAAGGGAAGACTGTTTATCTTCTGTCACTAAATCACATGGCTATCCATCGCAGTATGTTGCATCCTCCAAACAT
Organism: Sarcophaga subvicina; assembly: GCA_936449025.2. Classification (NCBI taxonomy): domain Eukaryota; kingdom Metazoa; phylum Arthropoda; class Insecta; order Diptera; family Sarcophagidae; genus Sarcophaga; species Sarcophaga subvicina. The sequence goes on along the minus strand of OW388083.2, from coordinate 14,278,237 downwards.
ACATAATTTTTTTAATTACAACCCTACAGTTAGGATTACAACCTAGTTTCTCACACCACTTATGTTGTGTGTGTTAATTTTTTATACATGAGTGCTGGGACCTACAATTTAAAGTCGACTCCGAACTACAGCTTTTTGAGAAAATTTTCCTGGAAATCCTATTTACTCTCAGAGTTTTTGCCATAAATCTGCTGAGATGAACACGCCAAAGAAATATTTTTTCCTATTTTTTTTGTTGGAGGTGACTGACCTGGGGTTTGAAATGTGGCCTCTTATCTAATAAGCTAACAGACTTCGTACTAAACTATGACTATTTCATGGAAGTTCCTATAGGCCACTGAACCATTGAAAACATTTATATTCTTGTCATTCCCTCTAATAACTTTTGCAGAAGGTAAGAGTCTGAAGTTGAGGAAAAGATTATTGGTCAGTGTTCGTCTTTACATTGAAAATGCTTCTGGTTTTCTTAAAATAAATCAATGTCTTCTTGGATACTTTGCTTCTCTTTTTTCTTAAAATTTTTTTTTGGCATCCAAAACCACTGTACGACAGCATAAATTCACTCTACACGGAAATGGGTAATTTAGCAATTTTTCGATTAAAATCAAATAATAAATGGCCATGAAATGGTGAAAATTGCTTTATACGAGAAACAAAATGAAAAACGACACAAACTTCACTAAAACTGTGAACAACACAAACCATAAAAGCCTAAAGAGACACAAAAAAAAACAAAAACAAAAAAAAACACAAAAAAACAACAAAAGAAGCTTAAACATCCTTTAAAGGATGACAGTAAATTGGAAAAATACGAAAATGTCATTTGCCTTTAGTTTATGGTCAACTTGAAAATGTTTTTTTTTCCTTTCGATTTTTGCAACGAACAATAACTTGGAATATACGATTATAAAGGAGTGTTGAATTTGGTAAAACTTAAAACGTTTAGAAATGAAACGAAACGTGAAAATGTTATTTTAACATTAACAAACCTTTTATTATTTAATTAAATTATTAAGGAAATGGGTAACCAAATGGACATTCATATATACACTCGTTTAAAGTCGAGAGTGTAGGAAAATAGAATGACAAAAACAAACACTCTGGTAGTACACGTTTAGCTTCACCCAAAAATATAAGCGAAAGTACAAAAGAAAGGAAGAATATTTAAAAAAAAAAAGTGAAAATTGCCCTCTCTAACCTGTAGTTTTTATTTTAGACATTACCACAGATGCCACAGAAATTTAAGGGGAAATATAAAAAATTTTCAGGGAAACTTTACAACGTCAAATATTAGCCATGAAAAATGTGATTCGATGTTATCCGAGCATCGTTTGATTTTTGTAACAAAACGGAAGAGGAAAAAAAACACAATGCACTGAAGTACTTCCGTACCTGACCAAGTGATTTGTTGCACCACTCTCGACCTACATTGCTCCCAAATCCTCTTCAGCATACTTTGTTCGCTGTTAGCAAACATAACTTCCTTGCTTTTTACTTGACAAACGCCAAGTTATTTCCCTTCTGACATGCAATTACTTCGCATAAGTTCCAAGTGCTTGCTCTATGAGCCTCTCTTCTCATTATGGAATCTGAATATTTAGCTAAAAATCGATTCCTATTTGTTCTGTGAGTATTCTATGGTGGTTGATATTACGATCTTATTAAAAATAAAATGTGGAACTGGATCTACGGTCTATTTTAATTAGCTGGTACTGAACGTGCATACAGATGACCAGCCTATTTCAGGAGGAGATTTTTGGTATTGAACAAGCAGCACTTATGGATGAAACCTTCATCAAACTCGACCATATATGTACATACATACATACATAATTGAGAATGACCATCCTGTTTAAGCTACGTCTGCAAAATTAAATACCGACGTTTCAATCAGGATTACCACCCACAGCTTCTCTCACCACCTGTACATACATACATACATACATAATTGATCATTACAACCCTTCAGTCAGGATTACGACCTAATTTCTCACACCACATGAGTGCTGGGACCTACAGTTTAAAGTCGATTCCGAACGATAGATTTTTGAGAAACTTTTCATGGCAATTTTATTTGAGAGATAGTCGCCGAATAAATACTTTTTGTATTTTGTTTTTGATGTCTGGCCTAGGGCTCGAACCCTGCCTTTACGTCTAATAAGCCAACACACTACGTACTAGACTACGGCGACTTCAACCATATATGTGGAGACAGTCAATAAGAAACCTAAGTGCTGGGATCCCATCTCATCAAACCAAATGGCGTTAGGTGTTGCATGGACTCTCTACACCCTCTACGTCGATACAACACTCGTCTCTACTGTGTTCCAGATCACTGTGGCTTAGAGGGAAACGCAAAGGCGAACGAACTGGCGCGCAAGAGATTTGTGATGTCTAAGCTGAGGACAATAGAGAGGATATATGCGCCTCTAAAAGATTACTTTTTTTCAAATTGGAAAAAGCAGCATGGAATTCAACAAACCGTGGATGGTCCGACATACCTAGTTGCCGAATTTCAAAACTGCTATCTCCAGCAGTGGACAGCTCCAGAACCAACGAACTACTTGAGTTCGACAAGAGAACGCTTCGCCTTCTAACAGCAATTCTAAAGGGACACTGCGCTATTGTCAGTTTCGCTGAAAAACTCGGTCTAACATATCAGGACTACTGCAGAAGCTGCCATGATGTAGAGGAAAAGGAATCTGTGGAATACTGTGTGGACATGTTGGCGAATGTGCCACAAAGGGACCTGGCGGGCTTCATCCATAGCTCGGGGCGGCTCAAACCCACCACTAATGGGCCATTTTAAGGAGGCTTACGTCACACTTAGTGACACAACGGGCTATATAAGCCATCGAGTGAACTTGCCTGTGAACGACAAGCTATCCGCTAACCTAACCGAACCTATGCTATTCTGGTTACAATTTTTAGACTACATCTCAATAGTCTAATGCAGAATTCGTAGTTATCCAACCAAAGTTAAAATTGCCTTATTGCCTGTCTTTATCTTTCCTTGCGCTGAGTTCTACCTTTCAAATTTCTTATCCTGCTCTGCGGATCCATTAATCCGGCAACATTTTGGTAACATTTCGAAAAGAATACACACCCATTTCACTTAAAAAAATTATTCCAAATGGTGTGAGAAGAGTGACCTTAAAAAAGGCAACACACTTTAACATAAACGTCCTTTTACTTTAACAGCCAGGTTTTGTTAGCTGTTGGTTAAACTCCAGTACATCTACTTTGTCACATGCTGACTGCAAACTGTTTTTAAAACATTTGAAATATTTTTTGTTGCCTTACTTTCCCTTTTCAGCCCGTTCCCATATATAAACGAAACCTAAAATAGTTTTTCATTTTGAAAAAAAAAAAGAAATCTCCTTTCTTTTTGGGTCTCTCTCTTTATATTGTGTTCTCTCGTTTTGCCAAATAAATTAGTTTAAATATGACATTTTTTTATTTTTTTGTTATTGTTTTGTTGTTGTTTTGTTATATTTTATTATTTTTTCTTTTATTTCTTTATTTAAAATATAAAATGTTTAATTTTTCGTATTGTTTTGTTTCCTGAAAAAAAAAAATAACCAAGAACTTAATGTAACCTAATTTGCCTCAGAGTGTAACAGTTGCAATAGTATGAAGTACACTGAGAGAAAAAAAACTGGCTTTAATTTCAAAGAGAATTCAATATCTAACTGCAATAGGCTAGCTAAAGAGAATGTTTTAAATAGTTATGTTAGGGTAGGATTGTGGCCGTAGTTTAGTAGGTAGTGTATTGGCTTGATAGAAATGAGACCACGGTAAGAACTTCAGCTCAGACACCTCCAAGAAAATGAAATCTGAGAAAATATTACTTTGGCGACTTGATCTCTCAGCAGATTTCTGGCAAAAACTCTGAGGGTAAATAAAATTGCCAAGAAAAAGTTTCTCAAAAGTCTGTCGTACGGAGTCGACTTTAAACTGAAGGTCCCTATCACTGTAAGAAGTTGGGTCGTAATCCTGACTGATGGTCATAACCAAATTATGCATGTATGTGTGTATTTAAATATCTTCACTGAGAGTTAAAGGACTATAAGACCAACACAATATGGGTTGAACAAATGTACTTAGCTCTTCACTTATGAAACACTACCCACTAACTAGTCATCAAGCTGTTATCCGAAATGAGAAAGCAAATAAAGTAGCCTATAGAGCTAGAGAATTATGGAACATGCACTTGGGTAACCCAATACCTTTTAATACATTGCTAAACAGGCTACCAAAGTAGGCAAAATATATTGAAAAAACAAAATATTGCAGCGTTCAGAAGAAAACTACGACTATATTCATTTGACTTAAGTACACTTAAGCACTTAAGCATCCTTAAATGATACTGAACTGCTCAGGTGGCGTGCAGAAAGGAGAAAATCGCAACGATGCAACATTTCTTATGTCATTGCTTGGCTTGTCAATATTTTAAGGCAGGATACAGCACAAGACATAATTCAATTTAATTGCAAGGGCATAGCAAGCCGATAAGATAGTTAAGGCCGGTAGATATAAAAACTTGAAAACCTATTGTTGCCCTTCTTTTCCCTTTCAACCTCTTCTTTTCACAGAAATTAGTCTGACGTAAATTTCTTTAAATGCATGATTCGAAGTCGACGTTAAACTATATATCACTCCACTCATGGATAACATTATTGCACACAACGTGTGTGGTGTGAAGAGCTAGGTTGTAATACTGACTAAAGACTTGTAATGATCACTTGAGTAAGTAAGTTCGGAAGCAATCTCCGCAATCTCCGTACGTGTAGTAAATAGTCCTCATGAGCAGCTCTTAACACGAAAGTTTATATAACGAAATCTTAATTTCTTCATCATTTCCGATGCAACATTAACTTTTAAATCATGTTTGCAATACTAAAAAATATCACAAACATAAAACAATTAGAATTAGTGAATTGGAGATCGGGTTTTCACAGATTACGCTAGATTTGCTGTACTGTCTTGACCTTATTCGAAACTGTCCACTTACGGTTAATGAAGTACATTATCTTATTGTCAAACCTAAAACTGCTCAGGCTGTTATTGTAATATGACACCCATATAATGTGAATGCAATACTACTACACGTTTCGTTGTTATGAGGTCTTCCTTCCTTCTTTTCTATTGCTTTTATCATTGCCTGGTTATCAGAAAGTATGTTACTATCTCTCCGTAGTCTAGTAGGTAGTGTGTTTGCTTATTAGAGACAAAGGTAACCAAACGACATATGAAAGAAAATTTCTTCGGCAGACTTCTGGCAAAAACTCTGAGAGCACAGTAGAGTGCCATGAAAAACTTTCTCAAAAATCTCCAAGACAGTGTACAACTATCGCAGATATCTCAATGAGGTGGCGAACCGATATGATGTTTGTATCACATGGGTACGGGGATATAATGATATTCCTGGCAACTGCAGAGCGGATGAACTGGCCAGAAGGGGCACGACCATCGAACTCTCTGATGAATTCTCTACATTGGGGATCCCTTTGGGGATAATATTATAATTGACCATGCAACCGTAGATCTCGTCAACACAATGTGGGCAATTTCGGATAAGGGCAGAGCGGTGCAAAAGATCTGGCCGAGGCTGGATAGGACGCGCACGGCGACTCTGCTTAAACTCCAAAGAAATAGGCTCAGCACTGTTATTAGAGTTATTACGGGGCATTGTATTATAGCAGCGCTTTCGAGTCGTATTGGTTTTGGACACCTTGCAAATGATTTCTGCAGAAGCTGTGGAGATGAAGAGGAAGATGAGACTATTCTTCACCTATTGCGCACATGTCCGGCACTTGGTCGGAGGAGCAAGAGGTACCCGGGAGCCTACTACACGGAGGATATGGATGAACTGTCGTGTATGGATATTGGCAGCCTGAGTCGCTTCATCGGAAGCTCCGAATGGTTCGTGGAATAGGGAAAATGAGGAACTGTGGCATCACAATGGGCCCTGTGTGCGGCCTAAGTGTGTCCGCTCACGACTCCATCGAGGGGACAGTCACTTCTACCTACCTACCTACCTAGGTAAACTTCTCAAGCAAGTTACAACTGCTGTCTAGGAAAAGATATCCGATATCTTTCATTTGAATTAGAAATAATGTGGACTCGGTTAATGTTACTTCACATTTTTTCTTCAAAATATATGCCATTTTTTTGAATGCTTTTAATGCATATTCTTTTTTTCTTCAAGTGCATATATTTTGTTAAACTTTACAACTATGAAATGCACGAAGAGAAAAAATGAAAAACAACAATTTAATGTGAATAAAACTCTAGAACGGTGAGTTGAAAATTTGCCAAAAAAAAAAAGTAACAACAAAAAACAAAGTGAACAAAAATGTTGAACAGTGAAAATAATTTAAATAAAATATGACATTATAATAAAGAGAGAGAGACTAGAGTGCATAACAAAAAATTTGTGGTTTAGAAAATTATATGTTGTTATATTGTTGTTGTTATTTTATATTCTTATTATACAGAGTAAAAGAATAAACATTACAAAAATCATAATAAAAGAGAGAAATTTAATGTTGGAACGTTACATACTGGAAATATGTGCCAAAAGCTATTACAAAACGGTGTCCCTAATCTGGCAGCTAAACACTAAATTATGAAACAACAAAGACTGAACATTAACTTTTTATTTTTAAATACATTTATTTGGGTGATTTTGGGTTAAAGATTAAATTTAGAGAAAATTCAATGTAAACTTTTGTCGTCTCCCTAAATTTTGGTGAATAAAAGAGGTGTTCTAGAGAGAGAAATGAATGAATCGAAGAGCTTCTCAGTCAATAAGGGATCCATGGATGAAAATATATAGTAATCGGCAGTGGGTGGAGTAGCAACAGCTCCCAACCTAATGCTGATTATGAGATATTTGCGTCTCAGACTAGACTGTAGACTTAACTACTGGGCCCAAATACAGCATGTAGCTACCAAGGCAGCAAAACAAATGGGCATGTTGAGCAGATTGATGGCAAATATCGGCGGACCAACGCAGTCCAAACGCAAATTGATTATGGCAACGACTAACTCGATACTGCTTTATGGCAGCGAGATATGGGGAGATGCGTTGGAGTTTAAAATCAAGCGGAAAATAGTAGTAGCAGTGCAACGAACAGCGGCGCTAAGGGTCGCTTCGGCCTATCGCAAGGTTTCGGGCGCCGCAGTCCTCGTGATCACCGGTGAGACACCTATCGACTTGCTGGCATTCGAGCGAAGAAGATTATGGAAAGCGAAGAGGGTAAACCTCGCCATTAGTACCGTAGATATCAGATCTCAAACTATACAGCGATGGCAAAGTAGATGGAGTGATGAAACAAGTGGAAGATGGACTGCTAGACTTATTCCATCTATAGAAGCATGTACACAGAGAAATTTTGGGGAAATTAACTACTTCCTGACCCAGTTTCTTTCGGGTCATGGTTATTTCCGACAATATCTACACCGCATGGGCAAGGTGAATGATCCCGGCTGCATTTATTGCGAGGAAGTGAGTGACGACGCTGAACACACATTCTTCCATTGCATCAAATGGCAAGACGAGAAGAATGTGTTGATGGAACAGACTGGCGAATTCACACCCGACAACATTGTTGGCGCAATGCTCGAAAGCGAGACGAAGTGGATCGCTGTGAGAAGATACGTGGAAAGTGTACTCCGCAGGAAGAAGGTCGACCATGATACAGTACGACAGAATGATATATGAGAAGACGAGCCAATAGCTTCAAATATGGCGTACCCAGACGTCGTTCTGGACCCTTCCCGAAGTAATGCAGATAGCCGTCCAGGGAAGGGAGTATCTCCAGAAGAGGAGGAGGGATTGTTTTAGTGGAAACCCCACTCGACGCAGCTGACGACGGTCACTGTAAGTGCGAAGGCATTTTAAACCCTACCTCACACGCCAAAAAAAAAAACAGCACTTTTCTTCAAGTGAAAACGAAAAAATTTTGGTTGCGGCAATGGAGTGCTTACTGAGGCCAGGTTATCAGAACCCATATTGGAAGCGGCCACGTTGCTAGCTACTATGTTGCTGTTGGCCATGTAGCAAGTGGCGATGTTGCTAATGGCCATACTGCCAGCAGCCAAGATACTATGTAGCTGAGGCCATGTTGCAAGACGCAATATTGCCACAGAAGCCACGTTGCTAGAGGCCATATTGCTAATTGCTAAAAAATTGGATATTTTTTTAGTACACGATTATCTCACGTAGAAATAATATGAACTGGCCATCGAAATGGTGCCATTTGACTCCATTAGGAGTTTCGGCAATACAGTACTCAGATATAAAAATATATATGGCAACTGTGTGTGTACGTTTGTGGCCCAAAATTTGTTTTAAAAATAGTTAATATTGGCATAAAATAAATATTGAATAAAAAAAATGTTGCAATATTCAATAGCAATTCATGTTAACAATTCATTCTGGAAAAAATCTTAACAAGAATGTACATGCACTTCTGAAGGATACTCTGCATATATGAAAATTACATTCAGAAATGCTACGTAAAAGAATTTTCAATTAAATTCATTTATGGTCTCTCTCTCTGATAAACGACCATCACTTTAACAGAACGAAAAAAAAAATATACTCTGATGGAAAGAAAGCATAAAATTTTTATCAATTTTACAAGGATTTTTCTGTCTCTTGTTCTCTTCATATTACTGAGAATTTGTTATAAAATTCTAAGTAGAGAGAAGAGGCAAGTAAATGTATAAAAAAAAGTCTGAACAGATACACATATTTATGTATTGATTTTAAAGTATTTTATAATTTATTATCCTTGTTCCTGCACTAACAAAACACAACGGCACATATTTACGTGCACAGGTATGCACATTTAAATAACTATACAGTATAATATTTGTACTTTTACTAGGGTCAGAATGCCATACTAATAACACAAACAAGGCCATCACTGCCTTAGCCACCAACGACCATCACTAGTTTTACCAACTTTACCACCGCCAGCACCACCACCACTACCATTACAAACCAATAATGCAGCAACAACCAGTTCGTTGTATTGACGATTATGAAAACGTAATTGATTTAAAATCATTTCAGGTACATGGACCCCTCACACCACTGTGCATATGGCATCAACTGATATCCTTGTATGTCACAAGGTAAGAGAGAGTTTACATTTAAAACCTGCTATATAGGGCTGGTGTTGTGTTAGTGGTAAATGTCCATTCATTCATGTATTGACTGCATGTGCTAGAGTGTGTTTGTATGCATGTGTATTGGTTCCATTGGAAACCACAAAACGATTGATTGAAAATTCTCGGTCAATAAATTTTGATTGCAGAACTAGAAAAGTACCACAGAGATTACAAAAAAAAATTATAAAAAAAACTAGGGAAGGTGAACAGAATAAACAACAACAACAACAACAGCACCAAAACCAATGAATACATATTAAAGAGTGCACATGTCTACATCCACCCAACACTGATATACATACATACATATGTGTGGTAGACTCTCGTTTACCTAACCAGAGTGTTAAAGTGCAAATACACAACAGGCCAAAGAGTTGGTGTGCGTTGTTGTAGTTCATTTAACGTATTTTGTTTATATCTGGGCACAGTTGTATGCATAACCATTGCCATTATCTACTACAAGGCTAAAACAGGATGTAAAAGGTGGTATAAGAAGGGTTTGAAATAAAAGTCTTTCAAATATTTCTCTTTGTAATGTAAGTGCAACTCAATTTTTTTTAATGAAATATTGCAGTAAATCCGTAGTCTAGTAGGTAGTGTGTTGACTTATTAGACATGAGGCCACGGTTCAAACATCAGGTCAGATATCTCAACAAAACGAAATATGAAAAAATATTTCCTCGGCAACTTTCTCTCAGCAGATTTCGGGCAAAAACCCTGCAAGAGTAAATAAAATTGCCATGAAAAGTTTCTCAAAAATCTGTCGTTCGGAATCGACTTTAAACTGTAGTTCCCTCTCACTCATGTATAAAATTAACACACACAACATCAGTGGTGTGAGAAGCAAGGTCGTAATCCTGAATAAAGGGTTGTAATGACCAATTATGTATGTATTGCAGTAATGCCATTGGAACCATGTAAAACAGAAATCAATCCAATGTTACTTACTTACTTAATTCACCATCAACAACCCGATTAACGTATTTAGGCCTGCCTTAACACATCCTTCCAGAAGCCAATGCTTCTTGCGCGCCTTAGCCAGTTGGTCACACCAATCGATGACAGGGCTTCCTCGATTTGGTCCTTCCAACATAAATAAGGTCGTGCTCTTCGCCAAGTTCCTTAAATCCCCGCCGGAGCATCATCCATCATACGAACGAAATGACCGGGCCAGCGCAACCGCTGGATGTTAATTGGCTGCAAAACGTCCATGTCGTTCAGGAGCTCATACAGCTGATATTTGGATCGCATGCGGAAATCATCGCCAACTCTCTCAAATACTCTCAAGGCTGCTGCATTAGTGCTAAATAGTGTCCATTAACTCCCCCTATCAAATACCAGTGTCGCCGAAGCATACTGGATGTTTATAAGTTGCACAACGTCCATGACGTTGAAGAGCTCGTACAGCTCACTGTTGGATCGGATGCGGAAATAATCGCCAACTCGCATTGGACCGAAAATCTTACGTCGGACTTTTCTCTCAAATACTCTCAAGGCTGCTGCATTAGTGCTTAATAGGGTCCATAACTCTGTGCCACAAAGAAGCACTGAGCGTCTTGTAGTGTACTAGTTTTGTCGTACGACAGCGGTCTCTGCTGTATTCCAATTTTAAAGCTCATAAATAATTTTTAAGCATTTAAGAACATCCAATAAATATTCTGAAATTCTCGAAATCAAGACCAATCTCTATACAAATAGTTTAGTTTCCTCCAGAGCTGTCTGTTTGCATAGAATATGCCATGGCAAGGGTTGGGTTATGCTAGTGTAAGTTATTCCACAGGTTTTCTAGCTAGTCAGGTTCCCTCTATGAATTCTGGGTGACCAAGAATCCAAAGAATTTAAAGGAAAAATGGAAATCCTTTGGAAATAAGCAAAATTTATGGGAGATCGTTAGCTGCGCCCCTCTGCAAAAGAACACCAATATCACGCATTAATTAGTTTGAATTGCAAGCTTCAACAAGTGCTTCAGATATGCTTTTACCTTCAATGTCCACAAAACTTTTATGAGGGTGTACCGTCCAACGTCCTGCTATTAATTTCAGAAATACCTGGCACGCCTGGATAATCTAAGCGGCGTTGTACGCACTCTATAGTAATCCAATGGCCGGTTTATTGCCAGTAAGTAAGCCAACAGATCGACTTATGAAAGGACCGTTGGTTCCAAATTAATTCTGCAATCAATTGGTTGTTCTTATAAAAACTGAGCCGCAATATCCGGAGTTGGAAAATTTTGCCTAGTTGGTGCAGCCTTCGCTGAGTTGGCTATCGTTGGCCGAATTGAATTTGGGTCATTCCGTTGCGTAGATCCGATTGAGAATGATTGCGATCAATCGGTTGTTAAGCGCGCTGTAGCATCTTGTGCACCATCTTATTGGAATTCAGTCAATACGGCTTGGTAGTGCTTGTCATTGCCCGTAATGCCAGCTTGTTGCTCATTTCGAAAGATTTATGGACCGAATTTTTTTGGTGTACCAGTGGTCCTGTAGCGGCTTTACAATGGTGTTCGCTTCAAATACGGCAATTTTGCTTATTTGCGTAGTTATTTAATATGAAACGAACTTCCTCGCTAAACACAGTTCTATGATAAAAATTCAGTTCCAAACAAGTCCAATCAGTAAGAATACGTACGTACTTACTTAATTGATCATTACTACCCTTTAGTTAGGATTCCAACCTAGCTTTTCACACCACCCACCATATTACAATTTGAAAGAGAGAGTATCCTCTCACTCATATAAGAGACCAGAGCATTTATAGACTCTATTTAAATACAACGAGACTTTTTGTTGATTTTAAAGAACCTTATTGGAGTTCATTTACACATTCAAGTATATTAAGATGGAATGATGCCGATGGGCGACAATGATATACACCCAGCCAGCCATATACTCCATAAAAATGAATGGTAGACGCGTGTGCATTCACTTAAAAATTCACAAAAAAATAAACAAAAAATAAACTCAACTGAACGCATTTCCAAGCGTTTTAAATATACTTACGGCTGCTATGACAAGTACGGCAAAGTAAGTGAACGAGTGGATGAGTGCTTTTATGTGTATATTTTTATTTTAAAGTACTTGATATGTACTCGTATATGTATGTACTCATACAATACAGCGTAGTACAGTAGAGTATGTTTAAATATTCAAACAATTCCATTCCTTTTCCTATTTTAAGTGTTTTATGGCATTTAAATAAGGGAACAGCTGAGCCAGCAAGGATAGCTGTGCTGCGTGATTGCAGTATTTAATACGGGGGTTTGGGGGTGGTTTGTGCTATCCACACGTATGTGTATATCCTCACATATTATGCAAAGACCTTGATCCAGTTTTATTTGGATTTTTATAGACCATCATTTCCATATGGAGTATTCAAATACAAATAAAAACATCAGTTATTTAACTGCATTCATACATATAAGAAAAGATAACCCAACAAGCATTTTTTAGCAGAGAATGAAATAAATAACAATTTCGCATCAAAAATAAGGAAGGTTAGAGGACGTGTACTTGTCAATTAAGACAAGTACAGTACCCGGAGGTCGAATTGACCCATTGCACAACGTCCTAGTTTCTCACACCACTTATGTTGTGTGTGTTAATTTTATACATGAGTGGTGGGACTTACAGTTTAAAGTCGACTACGAACGACAGATTTTTGAGAAACTTTTTCAATTTTATTTACTCTCAGAGTTTTTGCCAGTAATCTGCTGAGACGAAGTCGTCGAAGAAATACTTTTTGTATTTGGTCTTGATGTCTGGCCTGGGGCTCGAACCCTGGCTTTACATCTAATAAGATAACACATTACCTACTGGACCACGGCGACTTCAGACAAAATAAGGTATTCAAATACGAATTTTAAAATGAAGAGGATTAATGGTCTTACCAGGTGCACCGGGAATATTTATTTTAAACGAGCCTTAATTGAATGGTTGTGACATTTACACATATACATACATATGTACGTAATTGCTCGTTACAGCCCTTCAGTTTAGATTACGACCTAGCTTCACACGCCACTAATGTTGTGTACGTTAATTTGGTACATGAGTGGCTGGGGCAACAGTTTAAAGTCGATTCCGAACGATTGATTTTTGAGAAAATTTTTCATGGCAATTTTATTTTACGCTCAGAGTTTTTGCCAGAAATCTGCTGAGAGGAAGTCGCCGAAGAAATATTTTATTCATATTTCGTTTAGTTGGAGATGTCTGACCTCAGGTTTGAACCGTGGCCTTACGTCTAACAAGCTAAGACACTACCTACATAACTACGGCGACTCCTTGCACTCACAATAAAATTGCCTTGAAAAAGTTTCTCAAAAATCAATCCTTCGTAGTCGACTTTAAACTGTAGGTCCCTACAGTGATGTAAAGTGTCCGCCAAATAACATTTTTTTTGAAAACACTTAAAAAAACTACTGAGTATTTTCTCAAAATTTCTTTTTTTATTTGAAAGTACAATCCTTCCGGTTAATAATAGAAAATAATTTCATTCAAATGGCTGCCTAGGCTGGCCATGCAGTAGCCTACACCAGAAGATGCCGATTTCGGCAAAAAAAATTATCTTTTCAGATGGGTATGTAAACAAACAAAATTGTCGCATTTGGGGCACAGAAAACCCGCATGGATACATTGAAAAGCCGACGCACCCAAAGCGAGTCACTGAGCCATTTTTCTTCGAAAATCAGCAAGGAGTAGCCGTTACAGTCAATGGCGATCGTTATCGGGCCATGTTGAACGAATTTTTGTTCACAAAAATTGAAGAGGAGAATATTGGCAACATTTGGTTTCAACAGGACGGTGCAACGTGCCATACAGCCGAAGCTACACTCGGTGTTTTACGCCCTGTTTTTAAAGATCGCATTATCAGCCGCAGAGCTGATGTCGATGGCCACCTCGGCGATTTGACACCGTTGGACTATTATTTGTGAGGTGCCGTCAAAGATAAGTGTTATGCCGACAAGCCAGAGACAATTGACGCTTTAAAGGACAATATTCGTGAAGCCATTGGTGAAACACCGCTGCACACAATCGATAATGTGCTTACAAATTGGACCGACCGTGTAGACTACTGCATGGCCAGCCGAGGCAGCCATTTGAATGAAATTATTTTCCATTATTAACCGGAAGTATTGTACTTTCAAATAAAAAAAGAAATTTGAGAAAATATTCAGTAGTTTTTTTTAAAGTTAGAGAAAGTGAGAAGTTAGGTCGTAATCCTGACTAAAGGGTTGTATGTAGGGGTTGTATTTGAATGATGAAAGAGGTATAAACGACTTATGAAAACCCTTGTAAGCTAACCCTTTTAAGGTGGCTAGCCTAGCATAGATCCATATTTCACGCTCTACATCCCACGAAAGTGCATCGCACTATTATGGAAATAACATTCAATCACCAATGTTACTAATGCTTACTACCACTGTTTGCTGGGTTCGGTTATAATTGAAAATTGTCGTAAACGTTTAAGATCCTTTAGGGAGAGAAAAATATTCCACTTTCACTTTGTTTTCTTATTTCACGGTTATTTAAATGAATTTCTTATTGGATTCTTTTCTATTTTTCTTTTTTTCTTGCCACTGGTGGTATATTATTTTTATTGTTGTTGTTGTTGTTGTTTTCTTTTTCTTTCGACTTTTGTAATAATATTGAACAACAAACACTTTTAGTGTTTGAAATGACATTTTCGCTCTCTTTATGAATATATCGACGCCAGTCATTGGCACGTGACTATAGTTGTAGCACCAGCATCAGTGACAAAAACTCTTCTGGTGCTGTTTTAAATGGCTCGGTGCGGCTGCTACTGCTGCCGTTAATGCTACTTACTGCTGCTGTTTTTAAGTGGTGCGTTACGATGCATTTGGTATGTAAAAATTTCATAAGTCAACATCACTTAAATTCGAGGTAATTTAAGACGTTGTTACTTGGAATTGTTATAAACGTGTTATGGGGATAATTAAAATCACCTTGTAAAGCCGGGTGGGAAGAATACAATGTAGAAAAAGGGAAAAGGGGATGTAAATTACAATTTCTAAATGAAGTTTCAATTTCACGTCTAATTAGTCATGTGCAGTAAATGCAGGATTTTGTTTTTCGAGAACTTCTAGAGGGTATTGTTCTTGCCTATTAAAGCCGGATGAACAAATGTTGTAAATTTAACAGAGAAGAGGATTTTTTTTCACTTAAAAGATATTAAAAAATTAGCTGAGCTTAAACCGAATAATTAAAAAGAATTTTTTTAATCTCATGGTATTAAAATAAAAGGATTTTTAACTTGCTATTCGCATACCTACTAATTTCTTCTTACATAGAATGCTTAATGGTGTCAAAGTCAGTCTATGTTGGTCTTATTGTTGCAGTTCATACCAGACTCTGGTATGAATCTGGCACATAAATCATGCTGAATTTGATCGATGGCATGGTAAGTTTGTGGGTATTTCCATATATTAGCCTTTTAAGAAAACCCCTCAGAAGAAGTCTAACGGATTTAAATCGCTCGATTTCGATGGCCAGTTCATATTATTTCTGAGTGAGATAACCGTGTACTAAAAGAACTTCCAATTGGAAAAAAAAACATTATTATTCACAATTTTTGTTGAATGGCAATTAGCAACATGGCCACTTGCTAGATGACCAATAGCAACATAGTACCTAGCAACATGGCCGCTATCAACATGGCCTCTATCAATATGGTCGCTAGCAATATGGCTTCTAACAATAAGTTCTACAGAAATAAGGTCTCTAGCAACATGGCCTCAGCTACATAGTATCATGGCTGCTAGCGGTATGGCCGTTAGGAACATGGCCACTTGCTAGATGACGAATAGCAAAAAAGTAGCTAGCAACGTGGTGCTAGCAACATGGCCTCTAGCAATGTGATCGCTAGCAATATTGCTTCTAACAATATGGGCTCTAGAAACGTGGCCTCAGCAACGTGGCCTCAGCTACATAGTATCATGGTTGCTAGCAGTATGGCCATTATCAACATGGCCACTTGCTAAATAGCCAATAGCAACATGGTCGCTAGCAATATGGCCTCTAGCAATATAGTCGCTAGCAATATGGCTTCTAGCAATATGGGCTCTAGAAACATGGCCTCAGCAACGTCGCCATTAGCAATGTGACCGCTAGCAGTATGGCCGTTAGCAACAAGCCCACTTGCTAGATGACCAACAGCAACATAGTAGCTAGCAACGTCCGGGCTCTAGTAACCTGGCCTCAGCAGCATGGCCATTAGCAACGTCCCCGCTAGCAGAATGACCGCTAGCAATATGGCTTCTAGCAGTATAGCCTCTAGCAATATTTCTGTTAGCAACGTGGCCGCTAGCCGTATGGCCTCTACCAATATGGCCTCTAGCAATATGGCTACTAGAAATAAGTTCTATAACAATATAGCCCTAGCAATATGGCTTCCAGCAATATGGCCTCGAGCAATAGGGCCGCTAGTAACATGGCCGCTAGCAATGCGACTAAACCAAGCCTTAAAGGATTTGAAATATTTTTTAACTTAAAGTTTGCAAACAGGTCCATGTTTTATTAATGAAAATGAGAAGGTCCTACGTTGTCTTGGGAAAACTGCATGTGTCTGCCACAAACTTTCCATTATTAAAGCAACTAATTTTCCATAACTTTTCATGTCCTAAACATTTCAAACTAATTCTGTCATGTTGGCTAAAAAGGTTATTTAAGCGGGTCTTTAGTTTGCTGTTGATAAACAGTAAATTTTTAATTGTCATCATGTTTTTTTCTTAAAACACTCAACACATAAAGTGGTCATGCAGTAAATTGCATTCCAAAGGACAGTCTACTAAGCGTATTCAGCCATCATCACTCTCAATGTCGTTGACATTGTGGTTGCACGTTGTAAATAATTTTTTGTTATTTTTTGTTTTCTAACTCCTGGTTATTTTATTTACCAATAAAAACAAACAAAACAGCCAAACCAAAAATTATTTTATGAAACGTTTACACACAAACATACATACATACATATTTTTCCTAAAATGTTTTTGGCTTCCTTTTTATTTTTATTTTTCGTCAAATCGAAATGTTTATTTTGAGCCTACAAATAAACGAAATGGAAAAAGAAGAAGAAGATGATGAAAAAGATCTCTATTTAAGTGGCATTATAAAATTGCCGTGAATGCCATATGTTTCCCTCAGGGCTGAAAACATTATTTAAACATGCAACTGGACGTACATAAAAATATTTCATTCTGTAAACCGATTCGGTAGATAGAGCCTCTAGTATAATAGTATGTAGCTGCTGCTGTTGCTGCCTTTATGCCCATTTTTATGTCGTTGACATTAAAATTGTATATTTATGTTGATCGGTATCATCATTGCTACATGCATACATATATATATGTGGCAGCGGCAATGTGTGTTGATAGGCATGGGAGGGGGAAGAGAGAGTTTTGTAAGAGATGTGTTTAAATAAAGTAAATGATTTTTTAAATTTTTTATTAACACAGCATACTTACATAAATATTATACACACGTTTACATGTGTTTTCGGTTGTATGACTATAAAAATATTTTTGTTTTATATTTTCCATCATAAATATACATGAATACAGGGTAACAAAGAATCAATACAACAGTGGGAAAGAAGTAAACTGAGAAGTTCGAATTGAGGTTAGTTTAGTGGGTATCTTGCCGTTCACAGGCAAGTACACTCGCTGGCCAGGGGACTCATTGTGTTATCCAATGTGAAGTAAGCCCCCATTGTCATGATCCGTTGGTTGTGGGCTCCGTATCAAACCGGCCAGTTCCCTTTGCGGCACTTTCATTACCATACCCAGATCTTCAAACGTTCTGTCACCCAAAAAGCAAATGACGTCTGTCCTAAAGTACAGAGCACTCGCATAAAAGTTGTTGCAGCGATCCTGTTACCTCGACATCATCGCAATTTCTGCAGTAATCCTGCAGGCGGCAGGCCGAGCTTGTCAGCGAAACTACCAATGCTACTTACTTAATTGGCCATTAACAACCCGATTAACGTATTTCGACCTGCCTTAACACATCCTTCCAGAAGCCACTGTTTCTTGCGCGCCTTCGCCAGTTGGGCATACCAATCGATGACAGGGCTTTCTCGATTCAGTCCTCCCAACGCAAACAAGGTCGCCCTTTTCGCCGAGTTCCTCAAATCCTCGCCGGAACATAATATGAACGAAATGGCCGAGCCATTTAGAATTACTGTTGGAATGTGAACCTGGCTTTCCACTGCTGGACACAATAGTTTTGAAATTCGGAATTCAGGTATATCAGACTACCCACGGTTTGTTTAATTCCATGTTGTTTTATTCCATTTTGGAAAAGTATTCTTGTAGGAGTTCATATATCGCCCCTATTGTCTCCTCCTCAGACAACTTCGATCCCTTCCGTGCCAGTTCGTTCGCCTTTTCGTTTCCCTCTAGCCCACAGTGAACCGAAAACCCAGTTGAGGCGGGTGTTGTTTCGACGTATAGGGTGTACAGAGTCCATGCAAATCCTGGCGAATTAAGTAGGTTAGCTTACACACAATAGTCACATGCTTTACTAATGATTTCGCTTGGAGGCCCTATGACCTATTGAGGTACCACAAAAATGCCACTTTGAGTAGCAGAAGGTACTCCTTACATGCCCTATCGGATTCTCCATGGATACGTTTCTGCTGCAGCCTTATTCCTGAAAACAATCTGTGCCGTCGTGCTTCCACTTCCATGGTGCAGGAGATTTACGCAGAAAGTGTTGTTGCGTTTCTTTTCCATCCTCATTCAAAATTCTCTATGTGGATGGAAGTTAAGCGTAGATATATGTACGTCCCATCTTACAGCATCTAATAGTACCCCCCCCCTAACAGTCTTCTGTCAAGGCATTGGATTTCAGTGTGATAAACTCCAAGATGGTGTACAACTAATGATATTCCTGGCAACTGCAGAGCGGATGAACTGGCCAGAAGGGCTATCGAACTCTCTGATGAATTCTCTACGTTGGGGATCCCTTTGGGGGCCTGAAACTTATAATTGACAGAGCGGCACATAAGATCTGACCGAGGCTGGGTAGGACGCGCACGGCGACTCTGCTTAAACTCCAAAGAAGTAGGCTCAGCACTGTTATTGGGGTTATTACGGGGCATTGCATTATAGGATCGCATATGAGGCGTATTGGTCTTAGACACCTTGCAAATGATTTCTGCAGGAGCTGTGGAGATGAAGAGGAAGATGAGACTTTTCTTCACCTATTGTGCACATGTCCGGCACTTGGTCGGAGGAGCAAAAGGCACGTGGGTGCCTACTACATGGAGAATATGGATGAACTGTCATGTATGGATATTGGCAGCCTGAGTCGCTTCATCGGAAGCTCCGAATTGTTCCAAGAGTAGGACGAAATGAGGAACTGTGGTATCACAATGGGCCCTGTGGACGGCCTAAGTGTGTCCGCTCATGACTCCATCGAGGGGACAGCCACGTCTACCTACCTATCTAACAGTCTCTAGGCAAAAACCCTGAGTGTAAAATAAAATTGCCATGAAGAGTTTCTCAAAAAAAATTTCACACATGGATAACAAAATGAGTAGAGTGAGAAACTAGAAACTTAGTAATCCTTACTAAAAGGTTGTAATGATCAACTAAGTTCGTAGAATTGTTATCATCAATCGACTTGTACAATAAGAAATTGCATATTCATTGTGTACCACAATATTTTTGTCACACTGTCTATTAAACTCGAAATATGAAATTGAAATGTTTGCATTTTATGCATAAATAATAAATTCATTTTTTTTATTTTTTATTTATTTTCGATATTTCATGTGGGATTATTTATAAATATTGTAAATTGTGCTAAATATTGCAAATGTATTGATAAAAATGAACAGAAACAGAAAAAAAACTATCGAATATTATATTTACTCGTATGATATTTTAAAAATGTAAAAGAAACTGAGAAACAATTCGTCAATAAAAATAAATACTTTACAAAAATAATCTCTTAAATAATCATGTATAATTGAAATAATTTATAAAAGAAGAAAATAAAAAAAAAACTTTTTAAAATATTTACATGACAGAAAAACGACTGGAGGGCTGGGGAAACATTATTTCATTTTGAGTCTTTGTCAGGAAGTGAATTCTATCAAGGTAGACCACTTAGTTCAGAAAGATGTTTAAAATTTGTCCCTGGATAGCATACTGAGTATGACAATGATTTCAAAACATTTCTTTTATCTGAAGTGTACTTTGAAATTGATACTCCACATCAAACAATGCACCACATTTTTTATCTCCTTAAAAATTTTTTGTTGTTTTTCATTTATTAGTGTTGGCAACTACATTTTAAAGTTGACTCCCATCCACAGATTTTTGATAAACTTTTTATAGCAATTGTATTCACTCTCAGAGCTTTTGTCAGAAGAAAACTACTGAGGGTAAGTCACCCTGAAAATACTTTTCTATATTTTTTACGACATATTTAAGCTGGGGTTTTAACCACGGCCTCTAATCTTATTGGCTAACATAGCCGATAGCAGTATGGCCGCTAGTAATATGGCCGCTAGCAATATGGCCTCTAGCAACATGGCCTCTAGCAACATGGTCGCTAGCAACATGGCGACTACGGCTACTTCAAATCATTAAAATTTATTATCGGAATTAAGTGCTGGTTGAAGCTTATGTTTTTATAGAAAAATTCAGCGACAAATCTCTCATTTGCAATACAATCGGGTCTTTCATTAAGCGCTTTCATTATTTAATTTAAATAAAAGAGGGTGTCTGAAATATGATCAACATTTTTCCTTCGTTTGTAAGACCTGTTGATGTCATTATATGTGGAATATAACATCGTTCAAAGGAAAATCCTCGATTTCTCTAGATGAAGTGCATCCAATGTTTCAAATATTTCATGACTCTCGCGCATAAAACAGGTCAATGGCATGGTAAGTTTGTGGCTTATTTAAATACACTTGCGTCTTAAGAAAACACCTCAAAACATGAGGTAATAAAATTGAAGTGTAACAGGCAGTAGTATGTTGGCTCATTAGACGAGAGCCCGTGTTACAAACAACTGCTCATGCACCTCTAACAAAAGGAAATACAAACAATACGGCTTCCAGTCGACTAGTCTTCAAGCAAAAGCTCTGAGAATAAATAAAATTGCCGTGAAATGTTTATCAAAAACGTATTTGCTCGGAGTCGATATTAAATTGTAGTTCTCGCTACACATGAATAAAATTAATGCACACAACATGGGTGATATCAGCTTTGGAATCAAATGCCTTGTCACTGAGGCATTCCTTTCGGTTTGGAATCAAGATATGCTAATAAATCAGGACAATATAACACATGAGAAAGCAATTCATAGCCTAAATTATGGATTTTTGCTATAAAAACTTCACATGACAGTTTTCATTGCCTTGCTGTGGCCTTCACGTTTTGTTCACAGTAACAAAATGGGACAAGATCACCTCCTCATTGTGGTTAAGCAAAAAAAAAAAAATACTCATACAAAATTGTGAATGATTTTGTTTACGTTCAATTGCAAGCAAATAGGACATCGATGTTGCGGAAAGTTTCCTAACTTATCGTACCCACCAAACGCTCGTGCAAAATATCCAATTTGGCATGAGGCTGTAGGGCATGTAGCACCATCCTCTTGAAACCACAGACTAAAAGAAGTTGATAATCACGGAATTATAGTGGTCGCAGTAGATAGCAATTGCGTGGTCAACATCGTTCTCAAAAAAATAGGGGCCAATGACGCAGTCAACACAAAGTGAACTGCTGAGGGAAGCAGCGGCCAAATAACTATCACCACAATATTTGTCCACGTCCATGAATGCTGGGGGGCTTTTTAAGTGAAATTTCGAATCATTCACAAGAAAACCTCATATGGGTTCCAGTATATAGGGATGTCATCAAAACCTGTATTGCTAATGAACTAGAAAGGATCAGTATGAAGGTCAAATCCTCCGACGTGTAACAGAATATGGAAGAACTTTGATGGCTAAATAGTGCTGGACTGATGTGGATGAAGCGAAAACTATTTGTTTTCTGTCACTAAATCACATGGCTGTCCATCACAGTATGTTGCTTCCTCCAAACATACATAATTTTTCAATTACAATCCTACAGTCAGGATTACAACCTAGTTTCTCACACATCACTTACGTTGTGTGTGTTAAGTTTTATACACGAACGACAGATTTTCGAAGATCTTTTTCATGGCACTTTTATTAATTTCCAAAGCTTTTATCGGAAATTTGCAGAGAGAAGGCCACCGTACAAATATTTTTTCAGAGTTTTTTTGTTGGAGATGTCCATTTGAACCTTGGCCTCACGTCTAATAAGCAGACATACTGCCTACTAGACTACGATGAGCTTACAGCCATATATACATAAATGGTCATTACCGCCCTAGGGTTACAAACTAACTTCTTACACCACCCATGTTGCGTGTGTTAATTTTTATGCATGAGTGGCGGTATCTACAGTTTAAAATCGAGACCTTTCATGACAATTTTATTTACTCCGTGAATTTATAACCCGATAAATAATTTAAATTGTTAAATATTTCATCTAATCATATCTGGCTATATGATATCAGTGGTGGTTTAAATATTTCCCTATAATGTTTCAAGACTTTTTTTCGAATGTCCCCGGCCTCACACTAACCCACCCTCACCCGACAAGCGGAGGGCTCGTCCCCATTACGTAGGGACACGTACACACTACAGTCCGGACTCTAGCGGGTAAGGGAAAAGTAATGGCAACGAGAACATAAATCACCTACAGAACTTAATCACAAGCTGAATAAAGTTAACAATAAACAGGAACTACCTATGACAAGAACGAAGATACATTTGTATATAATAATTTACAAATTAATGCCAGCATATAAGCTACGTTTTATATTACAAACACTACAGTTAAAATCAATAAAATCATAATATAAGTTAAAATCATTACATAATCTACGAAAAGGAAAATTACATCCATAGTTCGTGCTATAAAAATCTAAAGACTGTGGACGCTAGTGCCGTGAAAATCTTGCTGGAATACTGAAATTCAGGTTACAAAGCAAAAACTCAAAATTGATATCACCTTTAACCAGATTAAAAACAAAACAAACCCCTAAAACAGCCCTTCTACGTTCTAAAGTTGGAAGTTTTATCAAACCTAATCTAGCCTCATATGACGGAAACCCATTGGCACAATCCCATCCTAAGCCACGTAAACAGAATTATAAAAACTGCCTCTGCACAGACTCTATTGAATCACTATGACAACGATAGCATGGATTCCAAATAATAGACGCATGCTCCAAAATAGGTCTAACAAATGAATTGTATAGCAGTCTTGTTATACAAGGATCAATGAATTCTGTAGCCCATCTTTTCACAAAACCAAGAACAGCCCGATCCTTGCCAATCATCATACTAATATGATCAATAAAAGACAGTTTCTTATCCCATATAATACTCCCAAATCAAGAAATGTAGTCACAGTTTTCAAAGGGCAAGAATTAATCACATAAGTGGACGAAATTATGCCCCCGCGAGAGAAAACCATGCATTTACATTTCTTCAAGTTAAGATCGATTGAATTAATTCTACACCAAGTTACAAACAACAAATCAATATTTCGCTGAAGAACAGCCTGACCATGATCATCATCAAAACAACAACAACAACACTTGCCATCAAGTGTTTTATAATTGAGAACATTATAAGGTGAATACAATATCGTTCAAATGTCTTATACGGTTTCTCTAAGAAGAGCGCATCCGAAATGGCTAATTGTCTTCTAGGACCCTCAGCAAAAAATCTACAGTAACCACTGACTATTTCGTATGCATTAAATGCACTCGATGCTCACGTGAATTGGTATTTACACAATTTCAATAAGTTTGTTCAGTCCTCATGGCTGAAGATGATTTTTCGTGTTGAAAATAAAGGCCAGTTAGTAACTGCATCAGACCGTCCATGGGGGCATGGTCTTCTTGTTAGTACGACTCCATATGTATTAAGAAAGAAATAAATATGAACTATACCGCTAATTGTTAAATGGCGGCTTGCTATTCTTTTACTAATCAACTATTGGCTATTTTTCGAACCAATGGCTGCTTGATGTAGAATCAATGGCGGTTTGCTATTCTTCTTTACAGCTGTAAACTATTGGTTTATTTTTTCAGATTAATGGCTGCTCGATTGCGAATCAATGGCGGCTTGCTATGTTTGTTACTACGAAACGGATTTACAGTTTGAAGTGACTCTGAATGACAGATTTTTTGAGAAACTTTTCAAAGCAATTTTATTTATTCTCAGAGTTCTTGCCAGACATGGACCCTATTAAGAACTGATGCAGCGGCCTTGAGGGTGTTCGAGAGAAAAGTCCTAAGTAAGATCTTCGGTCCAATGCGAGTTGGCGATGATTTCAGTATCCGATCCAACAGTGAGCTGTATGAGCTCCTCAACGACATTGACGTTGTTCAGCGTATTAATATCCATCGAGTATTAATATATATCGAGGCTGCGCTGCCTCGGCCATGTCGTTCGAATGGAGGAGGATGCTCCGGCGAGACGGGTATTTGATGCGGGTGTCTGCTGAAGTCGGCTAAGAGGACGACCTTGTATCCGTTGGAAGGACCAAATCGAGGAAGCACTGTCATCGATTGGTATGACCAACTGGCGTAGGAGCGCAAGGAGCAGAGACGCCTGGAAGGATGTGTTGCGGCAGGCCGAAATCCGTTAAACGGGATGTTATGGCCAATTAAGTAAGTAAGTAAGTTCTTGCCAGAAATCTGCTGAGAGGCAGTCGCCGAAGAAATATTTTTTCAGATTTCGTTCTGTTCGAGATACCTGAACTGGTGTTTTAACCGTGGCCTTTCGTCTAATAAGCCAACACACTATCTATTAGGCTACGGCGACTTCTGAATAAATGGCAACGGATTTAGCAGATGTATCTTCAACAAGAAGATATTTAAGTCTCCGTAGTCTAGTAGGTAGTGTGTTAGCCAGGCCAGACATCAAAACAAAATACAACGGCTACTTCCTCTCAGCACATTTCTGGCAAAAACTCCATGAAAGTAAATAAAATTGCCATGAAAAGTTTCTCAAAGAATCTGTCGTTCCGAGTCGACTTTAAAAACTGTAGGTCCTACCACTCATGTATAAAATTAAAACACAAAGAATATAAGTGGTGTGAGAAACTAGGTCGTAATCCTGACTGAAGGGTTGTAATGACCAATTATGTATGTGTATATGTATGTATCTTCAACAAGATGGTAGCTATCAACTGTTTTTTTCTGAAGTCTCTGTTTAAAGACCTATTAGTAACGCTATTCTCTGGAAAATAGTTTTCAAAATACCTTATGGCGGCATACGTCCTTAACAAGGATAATGCGCCTGTAACGTCTTTCAAAAATATCCTAAAACTCTAATATATTTCCAGTCTAGTGTGTAAAGTGTGAAAAATTGATCTTTTTAAAGAGCAAATCAATAATTATTTAAAATATTTGTGAATTTATTTTCCTTCCTTAAATATTTAAAGCCTTTAATGTACATTAGCACTCCTAATAGCAACATTCCTTCAACCTTCATATTTACCTTGAGGCCTTTTACCACAAAACTTTCTTTGGATATCAAAAACCATTTCAGATTAAATTAATGGATTTGTGTTGAGAATTATTTTCCATCTAACCTGCGGCATTATAATACATTAAATACTGTATTCACATTGACTGTCTTAACTTAAATGTTTTCAATATTTTTGTGTTCATGTCATGACTCGTTTCGGTAATTAATTCGATTATTTTTCGTTGATTTCAGCATAAACCAGACGAAACTGGAGAAAAGAAAAGAACACAACAAAAATTAATTGAATTTCAGTCCAATTTTTTTTTATTTTCTTCTAAGTTCTGAGTTTTCCTTTTTTTGTCTGTAAAAACGTGTAAATCATCGCTTTCAATATTAATGGCCAAGCAGTATGAAAATGAAAGGAAACTTTGTTGCATTAGGTGGTGAATTGTGTATTGTACGAGGGAAATGAGAGTTTAAGGGCAAAGACATCCAGTCACTAATGAAAAAACGTTAATAAATTTTGAATTTTGTTTCGCTTTTTTTTTTGTATGGAAGGACTTTAAGGATTTTAAGCAGAAGACTTATATTGGAAAACGCAAAGGTTAAACTGCCACTCTAAAATGGTCGACTTATTACATCGTTCGTTAGGAATAGGCAATCAAAGGCTTTGGCATAGAAACTAAAACGTTTTTTTATTTTTTAATAAAGTTAGCATTAGGGGGCCCAGGTATATCTTGAAAAGGAGATAACCCATCATCTCTACCACACCTCTTAGTCTCCATATAATGTTTAAAAGCCAAGACGAGAATAAAATTATACGTATTTATTACATGATTATTTTTCCAGTATAAAAATAAAATCGTGACCTGTGGCAATGTTCATAATGCTCAGTAAAGTTTGCCATTTCACCATGTATAGGTTTTTGATAAACTTTTCATAGCAATTACATATATTCCCTCTCAGACATATTTAAGCTGTGGTTTTATTCACGGCCTCTGATTGGCTAAAATAGCCGCTCGCAATATGGCCGATAGCAACATGGCCGGTATTAATATTGCCTCTAGCAACATGGCCGCTAGCAACATGGAGACTACGGCGAAATCAGTAAAATTTATTATCGAAATTAGTGCTGCTTGAAGGTTATATTTTTATAAAAAAAATTCAGGGACAAACCTCTCATTTGCAACAGTCGGGGCTTTCATTAAGCGCTTCCAGTACGAAATTTAAATAAAAAAGTCTGTCTGAAATATGATCAACATCTTTCCTTAGTTTGTAAGACCTATTGATGCCATTATATGTGAAATACAACATCGTTCAAAAGAATTCTTCGATTTCTCTATATAAATTGCATCCAATATTTCAAATATTCTATGACTCTGGCGCATACAACAGGCCTAAATTAATCAACGGCACTATAATTTTTTGTGGCTTCTATCCATACATTCGCGTCTTAAGAAAACACCTGAAAAGAGTCTCACGGAGACAAATCCCACGTGGCCTCTAGCAACATGCTCGCTGGCTACATAGCCAATAGCGACATAATCCCTAGCAATATGGCCTTTAGCATTATGTCCCCTAGAAATATGGCCTCAGCGACGTGCTCGCGAGCTATATAGCCAATAGCAACATATCCCCTAGCGATACGACCTTTCGCAGTATATGATCTAGCATCATTGCCGCTGTCTACATGGCCTCTATCAATATGATCTCTATAAATATGGGCTCTAGCAATATGGCCTCTAGCATATTAGCCGCATACTACATAGCCAATAGCAACATAGCCAATAGCAACACAGCTCCTAGCAACATGGCCTTTAGCAGTATGGCCTCCAGCATCATGGCCGCTGGCTACATAGCCAATGGCAACATAGCCAATAGCAACACAGGCCCTAGCAATATGGCCTTTAGGAGAAGGATCTCTAGCAATATGATCTCTATAAATATGGGCTCTAACGACATGACCTCTAGCATCATGGCCGCTGGCTACATAGCCAATAGCAACATAGCCAATAGCAACATAGCCCCTAGCAATGTGGTTTTTGGCAGTATGGCCTCTATAAATATGGGCTCTAGCAGTATGGCCATTAGCAACATGGCCGCTGCCTACGTAGCCAATAGCAACATAGCCAATAGCAACAAAGCCCATAGCAACATGGTCTTTAGCAGTACGGCCTTTAGCAATATGGTCTTTAGCAGTATGGCCTCTAGCAATATGACTTCTATAATTATGGGCGCTAGCAATATGGCCTTTAGCATCATGGCCGCTGGCTACATAGCCAATAGTAACATAGTCCCTAGCAATAAGGCCTTTACAGATATGGCCTCTAGCAATATGGCCGCTGGTTACATGGCCATTAGGAACATAGCCCATAGCGATATGGGTTCTATAAATATGTAATTTAGTAATATGGCCTCCAGCAATAAGACCACTAGCAATATGGGCTCTACTAACCTGGCCTCAGCAACATGGCTACTACCAACGTGGCCGCTAGCAGTATGGCTGTTAGCAATATGACCTCGAGCAACATACCCCCAACAATATGGCCTCTAGCAATATGGCCAAAGTTGCAGCTAGCAACATGGCCAAGCAGTTCATGAGCCGTCAAACTATTCTAACTGAAGCATTTTTTATTTCTCTGTTCCAATAAAGGCCAATGAAAACCACACGATTACAGTCAATGGAACCAGGATTTTCTTAGTAATTGAACATTACAAGATCCTTCAATGATGCCTGTAGGGTGTGATTACTTTTGCTTTCATGCAGTATAGTCAGTCGGTGGCATCTCTAAGTATGAGTTTAAAAAAGAAATCATTTATAAAAATAACGATGGATTTTTTTATGTCAAAGCATTTAAATTAAGAAAGTTTTTCATTTTCAAACGTTTTTTTTTTCTTTCTTATTATTTTCAAAAAGGAAATCTAAGTGGACAAAAAAATATGATTTAGATGCTGATAAGTGAAAAGCAACAACAACAACAACAACAACAAACAGCAAAACATTAAAACAAGAATAAGCAATAAATAAATAGTTGGGCATGGTCGAAATTGTAATACCTTTCATCCTAATATGCTTACCTTATGGCCATAACTAGGCGAACTACAAAGGCTTTACTTAGTATGAGCAAAACGAATAGGTTGGGTCTTCAAACAGAGCCTCAGCCTCAACTACAAAATACCACCATCATTACTTACAATGGTTGTACGGTGGCATGGTAATATCAAAACAAAACTGAGTGTCCTTTTTTCACTATACACATACGCTTTAAGGCTGTTTTGGTTTGGCTAAAGCATAGAATGGCTTGAAACCATTTAAATTCTGTTTCCATTGTAGCCTGTAGGTTAAGAGCAACAACAATAACGCAAAAATAAAAACAAAAACAACATTTTTCCAAAGAAAAAAAGAAAGTAGAAAAATATAAAAATGACTGAAATAGGAAAAAACAATTCATGGTCGCGTCTGTCAAAATCAGCACAAAAACATTTTTTATGCTTTTATTATGGCTATTTCAGTACATACTTCAACAATTCGTTCGGGGTTTTTTTGTTTTTGTTTTTATTTTGGTTAAACCATAGTTACTGTTGTTGTTGTTTGCATTTTTGACAATGATTAATATTGTTTTTTTTCTTTGTTTTGTTTTATTTATTTCTGTTTTGTACATTGTTTTGTAAACAACAAAAATAACAGTAACAACAACAACAAAAATACTAAAAATATTAATGTTTATTTCCGTTTCCTTTTTCTACGACAACAAACAAAAGAAAGAAAACAAAACAAACATTATTAAAAATGTATGACAAAAACATCAACAACAACAAGAAGAAGAAATATTTCGAAAATATTTTCAATGCGTCTTGATAATAGCCCCCCCTACTCCTCTTATGAAAGAATGCGATTTAATTTATTTAAAAAATTTATAAATTTTTTTTAGCTTTTTTGCTGATTTCGAAATGATAAATGTCAACTTAACAGGGATAATGTATCACTTCAGCAACAAAAAATCAAAAACAACAAAAAAAGGAAATCATTTAAAACTTATTACACGGAATATTTTATTATAACAAGGAAGAATGAACAGAAACATGCAAACACGTTCTCCCTTCTAATGAATATTAAATGCGACATACTTTACATCTTTAATATCTTATATGGCCTTACTTTTAGGACTTACTCCCCCTAAGTTATTGAACAGAATAGTGGGGATAGCAAAGAAGCTACAAAATTTTTGGAATTTTATACCAAAAACTTATCACTCACTTACTTAATTGGCCATTAGCAACCCGATTAATGGATTTCGGCCCGCTTTAATACATCGAAGTCGCCGTAGTCTAGTAGGTAGTGTGTTGGCTTATTAGACGTCAAAACTCAAGGTATTCATCAAAACAAAAATGTGAAAAAATACTTCGTTGGCGACTTCCTTTTAGCAGATTTCTGGCAAAAACTCTGAGAATAAATAAACCTGCCATGAAATTTTTTTCAAAAATCTGTTGTTCGGAGTCGACGTTAAACTGTAGGTCCCACCGCTCATGCATAAAATTAACACACACAACATCAGTGGAGTGAGAAGCTAGGCCGTAATCCTGACAGAAGGGTGGTAATGGCCAATTATGTATGTATTTATGTTAACACATCCTTCTAGACGCCTCTGTTGCTTGCGCGCCTTAGCCTGTTGGTCACTCCAATCGATGACAGGTCTTCCTCGATTTAGTCCTTCAGACGCAAACAAGGTTGTTTTCTTCCATGCATCAAATACCCGCCTTGTCGAGGCATTCTTTTAAATTCGAAACACATGGCACAGTCGCTAAATGTTAATACGCTGCACAACGTCCATGTCATTAAGGAGCTTATACAGCTCATTGTTGAATCGAATGCAGAAATCATCCCCAACTCGTACTGGACTGAAGATCTTACATACATACATAATTAGCCATTACAACCCTTCTAGCTTCTCAACACCGCTCATGTTGTGTGTGTTAATTTTTATACATAAGTGGCGGGACCGACAGTTTAAAGTTGACACCGAACGACAGGTTTTTGAGAAACTTTTCATGGCAGGTTTATATACTCGTAGAGTTTTTTGCCAGAAGACTGCAGAAGATCTTACTTACGACTTTTCTCTCGAATACTCTCATTGCTGCTATATGCTTAAGTAAGTATTTAGTGAGGCCCTTTCAGTTTTAATTAATCTTTCTTATTATTATTAAACAAAAGAAAGTAAAAGTTCAGTCTTATAGTAGCAGTAAACATATTTTCATTTTTAAACAATGTTTATAAACACAAACAAAAACAAATGTTGAAGCAGCATGTCCCACGAAATAAAAACAATGTTTGAAAACATTCACTGCGGCAAATGTTAAAGAAGTATGTTGTTGAATTCTCTTCAAATGATGCTGATGTTGTTTATAAGCAATGAGTAGAGACACTCAATGATACAAACTTTGCTGCTGTAAGTTGTAGAAAAGTGTAAGCAAAGTTCACAAGAACTTCCAGTGAAAAATGTTGACGCAGCATGTTGGAAATGGATCTTTTTCTTATTGTTGCTGATTGCTATAATTTTAGATACATATGTCTACTGAGTATCTCATAGGACGAACAAGAATTTTAATGAACAAAACGATGGTAAATTACTGGATGGAAGTAAAATTCAGGAGCCTAAATTCATACACGGAGATGTCATGAACATTTTGTATCCTATTTAGCCCGATTAATACATCTTTATGCTTCAGGTTTTTCAAGCACATTTAAAGAAAACAATTAGCTTTCGGCCGACAAAGCTCTGGAGTTAATAATTCATGTTATTATTATTGAATAAATTGAAAATATTGAAGATTGAAATTTGTTGAAAAACTAGTTTCGCTAGAAAACAAATTTAATGAAACCTTTTTTCATCACGAAAAACTTAAAAAAAAGGATATAAAGTCCACTCCGAACCACAAATTTTTTTGAGAAACTTTACTAAGAGGAAGCCACCGAAGAAATTGTTTCATATTTCTCTTTGTTTAATAACTGAGCTGGGATTTGAACCACGGCCTAACATCTAATAAGCCAACATACTACCTACTAGACTACGGCGTCTAAAAAATAAAAAAATAATATTAAAGCTAAAAATATGTTCTTTTGTACTTTTTTATTCGAAAGTAAATGATAATTTACTACAATTCAAAAAGTACTTTAGTACTTTTTCTAGATTTTTTTGTACTTTTGTTAGTACTGAATTAATTGCCGCAGATTTTTAAATGTAAATCTGGTACTTTTTTGTACCTTTTAAAAAGTACTTCTATAACTTTTTTCTTGTACTTTTGATAGCGCTTTTTTAAAGTCATGGTTATTACAATTATTATTAGGGATTTAATTTACTCTCTAGTACAAACAGAGGAATCTTCAGCCTGGAGGATACCGTGCTCCTCTTTTAGTCGGAAATTAATTTTCTTATTCATTCCCCTTACATATGTATATATATAGGTATAAATAGTCGCTACCGATATATGTACACGTCTGCGGATATCCCAATGCCAATCCTACGACATAAAAAAAATTATTAGGAATTGGAAAACGTTTCAAATATTCTTTTTATTTTTTATCTTTTTCTAATTAGAAGTTGATTTATAAGTTTTTTTTACAAAACACTTTCAAACACTTTGCAAATTTACGTTTTTAAGTTTGTATTTATAAATAAAAAAAATTAAATTTTTAAAAAAATAAAAATATTTTTAATTTTTTCAATTAAATTCCTCAGTAATAGAAAATGTTGCTAAACAAAATAGGCAACACAACAACAATATGTAGGCATTGTTTTGAAAATGAAAGCAAAAAATAAAACTAAAAAAACCCATCAGCAACAGCTAAACATCATTATTACGATCTGACAACATGATTATGATAAAGAAACCCTTTACGCAGTTAATTATTATTAATAAAGAAACGTAGAACAAAACAGACATCAATAAACACAGAGAGTACATAGGCAAATGGCAATAGTGAGAGAGTAAGAGCGAGAGCGAGAGAGTTTATGAATGAGAGAAATTAAAATAAAAATATATTTAAACTTAGAGAGCGTAAGGAAAGGGGGTTAAAATATTTTGATTGTTGTTGTTTTAAAAATTCACATATTTTGTAGGACTTACATATAAAAATAGCACTGGTTATTAAAAACGTTGCAGTTATAATGGTATTTAAGTTTAGTTACATATAGGTTTACCTCTTCTCCTCTCCTTCTTCTGCTTTGATGAACAACTTTTTCCTTAAGGCTTAAGCACACATTTTATAACACTTTTTATCATATAAACAAAAGCAAGCATTTACACTTATGTATGTATACTACCCTTATGCATTTATGGTATTTATTTTATGAAATAAATTTTGAATATATTTGACTATTTTTATATAATTTTCCACTCACACTTAACACACACATTCTTTATACTTTTCAGTTGTTTTATTTAAATTATTATATAAACATTTAAAATAATTTTTTATTATTTACCGACAATTAATTATTTTTGACGCCACTCTAACTACGAACGCAAGTTAAACTCTATAAGTAAACTGTGGTAAATTTTGTGTGTGTCTTTTACATATTGATAAACAGTTACTGTGTACAATAACAAAGTACAACTCAAAAAAAATTTTGCGTAAAGCATTTGTTGTTGTCGTTCTTGTGTTTTCTTAAAATTGGAGAAACAAGTTCACCAATACGAATATCATACTCTTTTAATGACGTATGCAATTATAATTGCATTGTTGTTATTTATTTTTATGATTCTCTCATGGCTCTCTCTTTTCAAATTGCAATGTCTGTTAAGTGAGTGCGCTGCTGCCAGATTAGGGGATTTATACGCAAATTAGGGATTTTTTTTAGCCAATGGGGATGAAAATTTCAGTTTGGGGGTCTAAGAATTTTTTTGGGGATGTTACCAACACTGCTGGGGAGTTTTTGAGGATAAAAAATATAGTTTTTTTTTAAATATAAAAGTAACGATTTAGTAACATAAAGGATAATAATAAAAAATATTTAAGTGATAGAATTTTTAATCTGTCAACTCTATTGTTTTCCAAAAAAATTATGTTTTTTAAAACATACAAACAATTTTCTCCAAGTATATGCTGTAATTCAATGGACCAACCAAATTTTTGTTCTACTACTAAAATATTAAATCCTGTATTAAAAGCAAATATCCCAATAGACTTAAATATATGAAAAACAATGAAGAAAAATGCCATTTGTAAAATGGAACGATTGTTTTAGAGAAGAGTCTGGACAATATTTAAATGTATGTTTGGAGTAATGTTTATTGCTACAAAGATTCTGCAGGTTATAAAACATTCAAGGAACTTGCTGAACTAGTTTTAAATATTCTTTGTGTACCAACAAGTAACGCTTTCGTTGGTATTTTTTTTTGGATAAAATAATGGATTTAGGGATTTTTGGCAAGTGTGGGAAAGTGTTTGGACCTTATCTCGAAGTCCATAAACCTTTCCATTGTTTAGAGAAGGAATGAGGTTACACTGATAGGTGAATATCGATGTAGATGTTGTAGTGAATGGATGGTCTGCCATCTTTAGAAATGAACACAATCTTTGCCTCTCTCCACTGAGCAGGTATATAGTATATGAGTACTTGAGACTGAGAGAATCACCATATCAGATGTTACATTCATGCATACATAATTGGTCATAACAATCCTTCAGTCAGGATTGTGATCTAGTTTTTCAAATTTTAAGTTAGGTTAGCGAGTAACTTAACATAATGAAGCTTCTCAACATCAGTCCTCTTGTAGTCTGCTATTTATTATAGACAATCTTCAAACTCTCTGAACTAACCTCGTATCTTAATTCCTATCTGAAGTTCTTTACTTTATTTTTCCAAAGACCTTTAACTATAAGCAGCTTCTATTACTCAAATGCAATTTTTCTTTAAGCTCCCCTTAAGAATTTCTTTTGTTATCAGCTGCATTACGTACCCAGCAGTAATTACACTTCCCCACCCTGTAAACTTGTAAAATTCCTAGCACTTGCATTCATCCTCATGGCAAATATTTGTCATGTAATTTGAAATTTAATGCAACTTTTACGTAATGGCTGTTGCCAACAACTACCGAAAAACTTTTTTGCCAACTGCTAAGCAAAGGCTAATAAAACGAGTACACAAATCTGTGTTTAGCCATAAACTACTTGGAATTCAAAATTTAACAATGAAATGCCAGTGAAATTACCTTCAATCCACAGTTATAACCATAATAGCCTTTAATAACCAACTAAAAGTTGAAACTCGTCATTTAACATCTTCTTTTAATAGCCCAAACCAAACAATACAGACGAAGGAGAATTACTGGCAAGAAACAATGGCCACTGGGGAATGTATCCTAAGTAGGAAACATTAGTGAGAAATGAAATTAAAGGGAAAAAAATGGAGAAGACAACTAAAAATGGACAAATGTGCTACGAATTTGTTTTAATCGAGATGTTGCCTGGAGGTATCCTTCCCAGTGTACCCACCACCATTTCCATTATTCCTGCTGTATGAATATAACATTTTATGGATCCTTTTCAATACCCTTAAGTGATAAACAAAAACTCAAACTATTTTTCGAATTTTCTGTTTTTTTTTTTTTTAAGTTGAATACAAATATAACGAGAGGGTTTGACCATACCTTAGAGGTTAAAATAATAACTCCTTCAAAAACTACTTAACGAAAGTTGTGGAGCAACGAAAATAGAAAATAAAACGAAGAAAATAAACCAAGTAAACAGAGAGGTGTTACAAGAGTACCCATGGGGTGTAGTTCATGAATTAGAATAAAAAAAATTAAAATAAAAATAAAAAAGTAGATCAGCTTAGGCTAGGAAGGATATTGTGCAACTGAATTAACATCAGCACGACTTCACAAGGAGATCCAGTCAGCTCACTGTGAAAAACTCTTTAACAAGAAAAACATAAAAAACAGAGAAAATATAAAAAAAAATTCATCAAAAGAAACAGGGAGAAGAGAATGAAGAAGTAAATGAATTAAAGAAAAGGGAAGGAAGATGTATCCTACGCATTAAGTTTAGATGTTAAAGGTTTGGTAGATGCCCACTTTACTACTGCTTTTCCTGGATCCAATCACTTCCATTCACAAATCTTATAAAACCCTGAAGTAATCTGAGAACCTTCAGTTCTACCAGTTATCCAACCAACATACTCTTTAGCTAGGCAAAACAGGGCTCCTGTTTTTGCTGCTTCTTCACTCATGTATGTATGTATGTATGTATAATTTACATGAGATCCCAGAGCCTCCAATATATCCCAAAAGAAGACACTGTTTGGTAAGAATTTTCGGGATGGCCACCTAATCAATCCATATTTCTTGGAGAAGGATATTTGCCAGGTCATTACTATCAACAGTGAGCACTATAAAGCAATGATTACCAACTTACTGTTGTCGTAATCCTGACTGAAGGATTGTAATGTCCAACTAAGTAAGTAAAGTACGAATAAAGTTAATAAAGCCAAGCTTTAGATGCAATACATTGAATTGTAATTAACTTAACTAAGGTCACCTTCTTTTTATTGATCTGTTGAAAAAGCATTTTTTTTTATTCAAAAATTTCCTTTTTAAAGTTGTTAACATTTCCATCTCTGCCTTACATTTCTACCTAACAATGAACATTTTCACTTAGGCTTCCGATATGCGATCTAAATTAAGTTTAAAAGAAGACTACTTGTTCAGTTAAGAAAATGTTTTTCATTCTTTTTCTTCGGACGTTTGCCATGTTAAGCGCTTGTAATAATAGCTGGGCTGTAGCTCTTTGTGTTAAACGTATAATTCTTTAACAGATGGACAGACAACCAAAAAAAAAACATGCTAATAAGTGTACATCCGTTACAATGCATAATAAATGGCTATTTAGACTACAGAAAGCATACAGTTAAACGCAATAACCATGGCTAACTAACAGTTTAGTTGAGCTCTGAATTTAAAAACAGTTTCTAATATTACGGTTTAGTTTG
Organism: Sarcophaga subvicina; assembly: GCA_936449025.2. Classification (NCBI taxonomy): domain Eukaryota; kingdom Metazoa; phylum Arthropoda; class Insecta; order Diptera; family Sarcophagidae; genus Sarcophaga; species Sarcophaga subvicina. The sequence continues at coordinate 14,241,509 of OW388083.2, read as the reverse complement.
GAGGCAAGTTGAATGGGTGTGGACACCCCTTTAAGCATGTAACACCCCTTAAATACTGAAATACTTGCAGAAGAATAGAAAAAGAAATTGACTTCAGTACTTAAGAAAATAGATCAGGTTGCAGTTTTGCTTTGAAGGCGTTTACACTGGTTTGTTGGAATTTTTTTCTTTTTTTTCCTTCTTGTAACAATTTTGTTTTTCTCTTTCTTTTTTTTTGTTGTTGTTGTAATCTGTTATATTTTTGTAAATTGTTTCAATTTAGCAGAGAAACAGGGGCTAAATATCTGTTATCATTTATTCTGAAGATGGTTAAGAAATTTTTGTTAAATTATTTTGTAAATGGTACGTGCATTTATGGGTTTGAATATTGAAGATATGCTTATTGAGAAGAAGACGAAGAAGAAGAAGAAAGGAAGGCAATAGGAAATGTAGTGACATTGCTACTGAAATAAAGGGAATGTTAAACGTTTACTACTCTTGAACTAAAAAAAAACTTTTGTCGATTATATTTTTTCCTAGAAAATATATTCCAAAATAAAGGTTTAAGTCCCTTTCCCTCCAGAGCTGTTCCAAATGTTCCAAAAGTATGGATTTTGTGTTAAAATTTCTTGACTCCTTAGTAGTAATTTATTTTCCCTATCAACGAAACTATTTATATATTGACTTTGAAGAAATTCCTGCTCTGACCACGTGATATTAGATTCTGGAGTGCAGTACCGGATCCGTAGACCAGCTATTATCCTTAGGCTTCTTCTGAATTGCCTGAATCCTAACTCCAATGTCTTCCTATTGTAATTACCCATTAAAAGCTTAGATTCTATTAAATCTTTAGCTTAACAGAAGTCTTTGCTTCTTTCCATCTTCCCTTTTGTTAGGTATACATACAAATTAGTCAAGGATTGCGACTAAGCTTCTCACACCACTTATGTTGTGTGGGTTAATTTTTATACATGAGTGTTGGGACCTACAGTTTAAATACGACAGATTTTTGAAAAACTTTTCATGGCAATTTTATTTAGTTTTTGCCAGAAATCTGCTGAATGAAAGTCTCGTTAGGTATACTGTTCCATAATTCGCTTTTAACTCCACAGAAAAATTGAAGTACCATCAGCAGTGTGGCAGCTCCCCCTGTTGCAGACTCATATACCCCTTTATTCCAATGATGTGACGTGTGCTGCAATAAGGATGATCTTATTCCAAGTGCCTGTCTTTCCCTTCCTAATTTAGCTTACTCTTCCCAAGTGTATGCCGTACCAGCCGAGTGCCCGTCTGTCAAATAGTATTGCTCTGCCCGCTCATGTATTCTTCCAAGCTGAATTGAGCATACCTTTCGATGCCACAGAATTCAACTTGGAATTGAAAAATTGAAGCACCATCAGCAGTGTGGCAGCTCCTCCTCTTACAGACTGACATATCCGTTTATTCCAATGGTATGGCCTGGGCTGCAATAAGGATGATCATATTCCAAGTGCCTGTCTTTCTCTGCCTGATTTAAATTGTTCAGACAGTCTTATACTCTTCTCGAGTGTATGCCGCACAACCCGACTGCCAGTCTGTCGAATAGTATTGCTTTGCCCCTCATGTATTCTTCCAAGTTGAATTGAGCATACCGTTCGATAACATAGAATTCAACTTGGAATATATCCTCGTGCTTCCCCATATATACATACATACATAATTGGTCATTACAACCCTTCAGTCACGATTATGACCGAGATTCTCACGCCACTGATGTTGTGTGCGTTAATTTCTATACATGAGTGAGGGTACCTGCAATTTAAAGTCGACTCGGAATGGCAGGCTTTTGAAAAACATTTTCATGGCAATTTAATGCCACTCAGTAATCTCTGGCTATTCCAACTCTTACCATTTTGCTGCCTACGCTGTTTCTGTAGATCACTAGAACTTCTGTCATCCATCCGGCTAATGGGGGTGCTATAGTTCTACTATTCAATGCCGTATCTATGACTTCATGGGGAGTATAATTAAATGCAAAAAGAGGAAATTGACACCACCTAGACAGCTAGAGTCCAATAACCTTTGAATGGCTTACACTAAATTCACAAGAGTTGTTTGTACATCTCCTGATGTGTTGAGAGTTGAGTTGTATGAGATACAGGGACATCATTTTAAGTACCATAGCTTCTCAAGCTCTGCTTTAAACTCCAAAACAAATACTTAAAACATTACTCTTCAATCATAACTGCTTATGATACTTCCCTTTCCTATTGGGTCTTCTATATCTTAGAAAATTTCTTAAATTTTTGGCTTTTCCTTCTGCTTACAGGAGTATTCGTTTTTTTTTTCTGTTGGTCTATGCTCTGTTAAGGATGCTCTGAATAATAGTTTGAGTGCAAGTTTTTGCTTCAAACTTAAGGGCATTCAAATTTTTGATCTCATAAATTTCAAATAAGATAATTTGAAAAACTTCTATTCTCATGACGAGCACACATATACATAGATACAGACACATACAGACACAAATACATACATGCATACATATACCATCTATATAACCATACATGCATAACATTATTTAAATGTATTCGTAAATGTGTCTGAATTTGTTCCGTTTGCAAAGAAGATTTTTGTTGTTGTTGTTTGTTTAATATTGCAGCAGGTATAAAAAGATTCTTGGCTTTTACTCTTGCAAAATATTTTAAGTTCTCCTTAAAATATTTATTTGAAACGGACAATCAGATAGTGATGTAAGAGAATCGAGTTATTCGGAATCGCCTTATTTGTGCTCACGCCACGACGGAAGAATAGGACGATGTGGTTAAAGATGACATGTCCGCTAAGCTCGAAGATGTATATGATTAGTGCCCGGCCCATGACCCCAAAATCCTCCTCGGAGATTTTAATGCGAAGGTCGGGCGGAAAGGTATCTTTGGTACCACTGTTGGTCAGTTTTGCCTCCATACGACCACTACCTCCAATGGTATGAGGCAGATCGATTTCACTGCGGCACCAAGTTTCAGCACCTCGACATTCATAAGGCCACTTGGATGTCCCCTGATCGATTAACATGCAACCATTGTGATTGACGTAAATCACGTCTCCAATGTACTAGATGTGCGCATACACAGAGGTCTGAAAATCGACTCGGACAATTACGAGCGGCTCGAGGTCTACCCGTTCTAGTATATTGCGAAAGCGCTATCGCAAAGGACTGCTGAGACGTTCTCCTCTCAACACTCGGATAAGCTCCGTCGTTCCCCATCTAATATAAACGATATTGCTGTACTGCGGGCTACCATCTCCCACTCCCTGTGCACCACTGCAAGGAACAGTCCTTGCTTTTTAGCGCCCACCCCAACTAAATCAATGGTACGAAGAGGAGTGTCGCGAGGCAGCTGCAGCGAGAAACGCCGTTTACAGGAAAACCTTGCAGTCCATCGCTACGCGAGGAATTGTCGAGGACTATAGAGAGAGGATTTCAGATACAAGAAGAGGAAGCAGTAAAGACGAGAGCGAAAGGAAGACGAAATGTACAGATGTAGGAATGACGCATGAAAATTATATCAAAGTGCTTAGCGTCTAACCAAAGATTTTAAGCCCGGAGCGTCTTCCTGCAAAGATGCGAATAAAAACCTGCTGACAGGTTCGAAGGGGTGCGATCGATGATGATGGTGTGAAGATTCCGCCACCTGGCCATGAAGAGGTCAAAGTTGCGATAATGCGTGTCCTGCTGCCCCCTGCTATATTGTTTAAGACCGGAAGTAGTGAGTTTGTAGGACGCATGCACCAGTTTATTTAAAAAAGATATGACTACAGGAAAGTATGCCCAACGATTGGAACATCGCTGTTTTGTGTCCTGTCCTGAAAAAGGGAGACCATACGATATGCGTCAACCACAGGGGGATATGCACCTTCTCCGTATCTCATGTAAGGTTCTTACGGGCGTATTGAGTGAACGACTGAAGCCACTCGTCAAAAGGCTAATTGGACCTTATCAGTGCAGTCGACCAGCGAGCATTCTATGATAATGTGAATGAATCACAACAGAACGCATACTTGAAACCAACAGAAGGCATTAAACAGAAAAGGAAATGAGCAGGAAATGTTGTTGTTGACACTGAGCAACATTCCAAAAAATGTGAATGAATCATCAGAACACATGCTTGGAACTCCCGTAAGGCATTAAACGGAGAAGGATATTACTGGTCAATGGGGCAGGCATTATTCTTCTTGACACTGAGCAGCATTCTGTGATGATGTGCATAAACCAGCAGAAGGCATTAAACGGAGAAGGATATTACTGGTCAATCTTTGTTCTTATGGATACTGAGCAGTATTCCGTGATGAAGAACACATGCTTGGAACGCCTATAACGCATTAAAAAGAGAAGGAAATTACTAGGCAGGAATTTTTCTCGCGGACACTGAGCAACATTATGGAATTTGTTTGGGAAGTAGTTTTAGAGGAGATATGGTAGAGATACCCTGTATAGATTGATACACATGTACGTACTATGGCATCTCTACACTACAGTAATGACAGTGAAACTCTATACTAAAAATTTCTCTTCTCGCTCCTTTGCAGAAGTTGACAGGATTATTATGATAAAATTTGTAATTCGATTATTATGTCCTTTAACGTATCTACTGAATACCGAATACTTCTTGTTGGGTTTTTCAGAAATTCAACCTCTGTAATGTGATGTATCTGCTAGCCAAAGTAGTAACATTAGAAGTTTATAACATAAATTTTATTCTACGTACGCACGCATACATTTATATATGCAAATCTAAGTATGTACGTTTGAACAAGTGTTTTAATATCATACAGCTCTCTGCGTATGTGTGTATGTTTGCATGTGTATGTGTATTTAAATGTTTATTTTGCAAACATTTTCTAATATTTATGACTTCTTTTATGATATACAACGTAAAACGCACTCTGAGCATAATGTATTTCATTTTATTTTCCTCTTCTCTTTTCTTTTTTCCGTTTTTTCTGCTTTTTGTTCTTTTTTGATTTACTTTAACACACCTACATACATGCATAGACAGTGATGGCTGTTAGTGCAAAGGAAACATATACAATTTCCTTTAGAATATGTTTTTAAAACTAAAAATCATGTGTAATACGAGTGGAAGGTGTGTATTTTAATAAAAACATTCAAACCTTTTTACCTTTTTATTTTGCATATTTGTGTGGATATATTTGCTTAGGTACTTTTACCTTATCATGTAAACATTACTGCATACATGTGTACATATGTGTATGTGCGTAAATGTATACATCTAATAATTTATATATTTAGATACACTCTTACACATCTATTAGTAGAACCTTTTTGCATATACTCGTATGTATGTATGTATAGTCGGTGTATTCTGTACGCAGCATACACATTAACATTGAAAATATTTCATAGATTGTCTTGTCTACCTCTCTGCGTTATTTGTTTTTCTTTTAAAGGATAATTTTTTGAAAGTTTAATTTGCCATGATGGTGTGTACATAAGAGAGCTATTTGAACTAATGCTCGCTACACTATCATGTGGAGTAGTTTTGGATTGTGACATATTCGAACAGACGCTTCCGAACTTTTGCAGTTGACAGTCAAATTACATACACACATAATTGGTCATTACAACCTTTCAGTCAGGCTTACGACCTAGCTTCTCACACCACTTATGTTATGTGCGTTAATTTTATACATGAGTGTAGGGACCTGTCGACTGCGAACGACAGATTTTTTGAGAAACTTTTCATGGCAATTTTACTTGCAGTCAGAGTTTTTACCGGAAATCTGCTGAGAGGAAGTCGACGGAGAAATATTTTCATATTTTCGTTTTGATGTCTGAGCTGGGTTTGAACCGTGGCCATACGTCTAATAAGCCAACACACTACCTACTAGACTACTACAAATTAGTTGTCATTTATTCAATCAGTTTTTTCAAATCACCATGGACGACTATAAACAACGACATGCGCTCCCTAATTAGGATTTGGCGACTGATCCTTATTTTCACCGAAAAATCATTCTCAGCGGTGAGGCCCATTTCTGAATGAATTGGTACGTGAACAAATAAAGTTGGCAGTCCAAGAGCGTTCAAAGGAAAAAAGTCACTGTTTGGTGTGGATTTTGGTCTGGCGGCGTCATAGCTACACATTTCTTCAACTGATATTGACCAGGCCATCAATATCGACAGCGAGAACTAAAGGTCGAGGATTGCGAACTTTTCTTGAACCTTTTGAAACCATGAAATGTTTCAGGCAAGGCAATCCCTTATCAAGAGACCTCTTCAACTTCGTCATGTACATTATTTTGCGAAAGGCGAGAGTACATCGCAATGGCACTATTTTCCAAAAAGTGTCCAGTTTCTTGCGTACGCCGACGACAGTGCCGTCATAGGACCTACCAAGCGAGATGCTACTGCTGCCTTTAGTGCTATTGAACGAGAGCCTATTAAAATGGATCTGACAGTAAATAAGGGCAAAACTGTGTATATGTTGCGGACAAGTAGAGACATGCAGCGTATTGGATCCCGATAACTAATTTTTCGATGCATTCAAGGAATTTGTTTATCTTGTCTCCACCGTTACCATCAAAAATGAAGTCAGTCTGGAGATCGAGCAAAGGATCACTCTTGAAAAAATGTACTACTATGCTGTCAATAGGCAATTGTGTAGGAGAAACCACTCTCGTGCGAAAAAACTTATACTTATAAAATCTGTCTTCTAGAGTCTACGTTAAACTGCACGCCTCGCCACTGATGGATACAATTAACGCCTACAACATGGTTTTTATGACATGGACTCTATTAAGCACATATGTAGTAGCCTTGAGAGTATTCGAGTGAAAATTCCTACGAAAGATCTTCGCTCTAATGCAAGTTGGCGATGATTTCCGCATATAATCCCACAATGAGCTGTATGAGCTCCTCAACGACATGGACGTTGTGCAGTGTCTTAACAATCAGTGGCTACGCTGGCTCCGCCGCCACGTTCGAATGGTGGAAGATGCTCCGGCGAAAGGGTTTTTTTGATGTGGGCATTTGCGAAAGTCGGTGAAGAGGACAATCCTGTTTGCATTGAAAGGACCAAATGGAGGAAGCCCTGTCATATATTGGTATGGCCAACTGGCAAAGGCGTGTAAGTAGCAGAGGCGCCTGGAAGGATGTGTTAAGGGAGGCCGAAATCAGTTAATCGGGTTGGTAATGGCCAATTAAGTACTTAAGTTGACACAGGGATTAGGTATTACAATACCTTTAGTTAAGCTGTTCGTTCGTTGTGTAGTCAGGCTCTACATGGAAGGATGTGTTAAGGAAGGCCAAAATTCGTTAATCGGGCCAATTAAGTATGTAAGTTGACAGAGATAGATAGGTATTAAAATACCTTTAGTTAAACTAGTTATTCGTTGGCCGTTCTGTAGACAGGCTCTACCCCGTGGGCACCATGAGATCGCTCGCAGTAGTAATCTGGATAAGAAGAGAACTGCCACCTTTCTTTGAATTGCATGGCCGTCCATTATGCTCCACTGAATGTTAAAAAAAAGAAGAATCATTGCAAATTACTTAATTGGTCATTACAACCATTTCGTCAGGATTACAACCTAGCTTCTCACAACACCCATAAGAGGCGAGACCTACAGTTTCACGTCGAATCTAGAAGACTGATTTTTGAAAAAGTCACCTTTAAAAGTGAAAAACTATGTTCTAAAGTAGGGTACTTTGAAAAGGTTTGAACGACTGCAACTCCTTTTTTGTATTTTGAAATTATTCTGTAGTTTTACCTCTTGTCTAACAAAACTATTTACAGAACTATTTTGTTATGTTCCTGATGTTGTTTAAGAGTTTTTCGTTAGAAAATCCATGTTTTCTACATTTTGTTTTTTTGTTTTTGTTTTTGTTCTTTTGCTGTACAGTACAGTCATACTAGACCACTTGGTATTTCTGTTGCTTGAATGCCAGTAGTCTACAACAGCCACAAAAACAATATGAAAAAAAGAAACTAAAATCTAAAAAATATTTTTGTTGTAAATTTGAAAATTTCTGTAATCAAGAGAATTATTTTTCTTTTTCTGTAATTTTTTAATACTAAAATAGTTTAAATAGTTTCAAGTTTATATTTTGAGTTTGTCAGACAGTTTCGGAGATACTCGCCTAAGAATGCTAAAACTTAAGGTAAATTATTCATAATTTCCCTTATCCAGTTGCTGTACAGTTGTTCTACAGTTGCTCTCCTGTTCTAGTAGAACAAAAGGAGAACAAATAAAAATTAATGCCGTAAATCAAAATAAGTTTGAAATTCTCTGGGTTTCAGTGTGTGTGTGTTTTTTTTAATTTTTAAAATTTATCTTCGAATATGAACTCAATACGAAAAGGGGGCAGGGAACTAAATAAATATAAAATATTTGTGGCCAACAATAGAAAATCTTCCAACATTATTGTTTTTCTTGTTGATTAAAATTCAATATTCTTCAAATATATGTGAAAATAAATTGTTGTTGTCAATTCGATAATTGAACAAATATGGCCTCTTTTGGGGCAGAAATATCTGAGTTTTGAAAATGGAAAAAAAATTCAATAAAATTTTTAATTTTTATGGTACAAGAAATGTTCAAAATAGGTTTACCAATAAGGACACCTTTATATTGAAATAATAATTCCTTACAACTTTCTTTCATCCAAAGATTCGCAAAGAGAAATTCGAGGTTGAAAACGATGGTTCCATAGTACTGGATAAAGTGGACTGCAGTTTCGAGTCCTTCAAAAAGGACTTACAAATATGACAGTTGATATAGTGAACTGATTTGCGTGAAATGTAAACTTATTGCCTTCTTTCCTTGCATCGTAAGGCCCCCTTATGGGTTTCTAACAGAGCATAATACGAATATCATCGGTGAACTGATTTTTGAGAAACTTTTCATGGCAATTTTATTTACTCTCAGAGTTTTTGCCAGAAATCTACTGAGAAGATATTGCCGAAGGAATATTTTTCATATTTCGTTTTTAAGTCTGACCTGGGGTTTGGACAGTGGCCTAACGTCTAATAGGCCAACACACTACCTACTAGACTACGACGACTACCAGAATAAATACATAAATTACCACACACTGTGTGTGTTAATTTTATACACGAATGGTGCGATCTACTGTTTAACGTTGACTCCGAAAGACAGATTTTTGGGAAACTCACAGAGTTTTTGCCAGAAATATTTTCAGAGGCAGTCAACGTTAAACTGCAGAAGCGTGGCCTTATGTCTAATAGGTCAACACAATACCAGCTAGACTACGGCGACTATACGAAAGCGGACGTCTACCACATTTAACAGCACGTGCAAATAATGTAAACGATACGGAAAATTTTGCAGGCTACAACTGTATAAAACTCAACTGAGCCAGAAACTGTAGATACTCGATCACAGACAACGATGTGATTTGGCGACTGACCCCAATTTCCAACGAAAAATAATCTTTAGTGATGAGACCCATTTCAGGATGAATGTGCATGAGATCAGACCACGTGAGATCCAAGAGTTACTGTTGGGTGTGGATTATGGAGCCGGAGGCAGCAATCGATCCATATTTCTTTAAGGACGACAATGGACAGGCCATCAGTATGAATGGCGAACACTACGTATATGTCGATGAATATCAACTTCTTTTCGCCTGAATTGGACGATATGGTTACCAATGATATGAGGTTTCAACATTATGGCCTATTACCGAGAGCGTCGTTCACAATGTGGTGGATAAATTCGAGTTTAAAGCAGTTCAGTAAACGATCGATCAACTCAGAATGAAAGGCAAGAACTAGTAAAAATATCTCAACTGTCCGTGGGAATGTCCAGGAGAATTTAAAGCATTTTTTCTTAGACCACAACGTGGGGAATTTTGCGTCCTTACTTAAGCCTGCATCCGTACAAAATTCAACTGATACCGAAACTGAAGGTTAACGACCATAAACAACGTCGTGGGTTATCTGAATTGTATCAAAAGCAGTTAAACACTGACCATAATTTTCAGCGAAAAATTAATTCGTACCTACACAAATGTAATTATTAAACTTGATATGATCCTAAAGCAAATGAGTGCCACGATTATACAATGCATCGCGAAGAATTCATTGCTTGGTGTGGATTTTAGTCCGCCAGTGTAATCGGTCGCCGTTGTCTAGCAGACAGTGTGTTGGCTTATTAGATTTCAAAACGAAAATGTATTTCTTCGACGATTCCCTCTCAGCAGATTTCTGGCAAAGTCTCAAAGAAAATAAAATTTCTATGAAAAATTTCTCACAAATTTGTCGTTCGGAGTCGACTTTAAACTGTAGGTTCAGCCACTTATGTATGAAATGAACACACACAACATAAGTTGTGTAAGAAGCTAGGTCTTAATGCTGACTGAAGGGTTGTAATGATCAATTATGTATGCTGCTGACAGAGAGCCGTTGAAATAAATATTTTTCTAAACTTTTTATCTTCAAGAAGTCAGAGTTGAAATTAGAAACTCGAAGCCAACCCCCTGTCCACTAGACTATGGCAATAACGTGTTCTTTAATTCAAAACAGTGGTCAGCGTGTTGTATCAGTTGTCTTTCATCTCAACGCGAGATATCACAGATTAATTTGCTGATCTAAAATCTTTTGATTTGATATTGAAACGTAAATTTTTTATGCCTGTTGTCGCGTAATACATTAGTCTTCACCAGCCACCACATGATATCTTCAATGTTAAACACTTGTCGTCGCTCCATTAGCTACTCCAGATAGAGGTAGTTTCTTGGGTGATATCATGTTTAAATTTCTTCTCGAATTCATCATCATATTTCTTTAATGTCCAAATATCAACACCAGTTCCAGTTTTAGTACGTTCTCGTTAATATATTTACCCAACAACTCGGAATAAAGCCGAAGCCTCCAGCAACATATTCCCTTAAGAACGACGTTCATCAGCACAATATCAGATTGATGATTACCAATGTTTTTTTTTTGTCCTAAATTCTATGATCAACATTTGGTTTCGCAAATATTCTATACGAACGCTTTGAGTTCATGCTCATATCACGTGGAGTGCATATACTTTGGCCATCATAATTGTTCGATTTGAGTTCTTTAGAATTATTCTTGTGGGCTTTTCTTAAGTCTGAGGTTTATGAGCCCCACCCAACGAAATCATGGCAGATATTTCAACGATTTTACATTCAGTACATAAGGCATCAATAGGTCCTTCAAAGGAATAGAATATTTCGATGATATCCTTCACAATTTAAATTTAAGAGCCAGAAGCGCGTAATGAAAGACCCTATATTTTAAATACTTTACGTTTTGTTTGAATGAATGAAGATTTTTTGATTTTAAATTTTATAATTGGTAGCAGCCGACCACAATGCCTGTGTTTCGCAGTTAAATTTTAAACTTTCATCACAATTATGAATCATAAATAAACATGTGAATATCCTGTTTAATAAATTAATTAATTTTTATTTATTTATTTCGTTTGCTTGTTTTTTTTTGTACTTTTGTTTGATTGCATTAAACATCATCATCATAATAATTTATTTAAAAATCATTCAAATGCGAACATAAATTTCATATTTATTACGATTCATAACAGCCAGCAATAAAATATCAAACGGAAAACAATTTAATTTTATTTGATGACTACGAAATAAAATGAATTGTTATTGTTATTATGAATGTAATTTCATTATAAATAATGAAAAAAAAAATAAATAAAATGGACAGACATTCTTTTTATGCCTGCATGTATAGTACGTACGTTATATAAACACTTTGTGCAGGTGGTAAAATAATATGGCATGTCATATGACACCAATAAATCGCTTCATTTGCTCTTTGAACTGCAGCAGCAAAAAAAAAACGAACGAAAAAAATATTCGAAAACAAAATAAAACAAAAAACGAACTGAAAGCAAATGGGGCGCTTTAAGCAGATACAAACTAGGAAATGTTGGTAAATAATAATCGTACAAAAACAAAACAAACAAAAAAATCTATTGCCCTAAATGAAGTATAAATTACAATAACAACACAACAATAACAATATATTTACGAGTTCAAACCTGTGCATGGTACGGTATTCTAGTAGATGTGCAAATGAGTTTGTTGAGGCCACTACTGCATTGGACGAACAATTATTTTTTTTGTTTTTTTTTTGTGTAATTACTGAACCGGAAGTAATCTTGATGTGTGCCCACACTTGTCTACACAAACATACGTATGTACGTACATACATACTTACATTCGTGTTGGGCCAAACGCAGGCATATGTTACTGGACAAGCACAATACAAATCGTTAAATATACTAAGGCCTAGAGAGAAGGACATTGTGAAAGTTATTAAAGCGATGATAACAATGTGTCCTGATGAAATGTTATTCTTAGCACTGCTCCGCCTTAAATTTCTAACCTAAAGACCTTTTCCATAATGCCTTGAAAATTCCTTAGGATATTAACACAATATATAGTACGCTTGATCTTCCGATGGAGGTCGCCATAGTATAGTAGGTAGTGTGTTGGCTTATTAGACGTAAGCCACGGTTCAAACGAAACTATGAAAAAATATTTATTTGGAAACTTCCTCTCAGCAGATTTCTGGCAAAAATTATGAGAGCAAATAAAATTGCCATGAAAAGTTTCTCAAAAATCTGTTGTTCGGAGTCGACTTTAAACTGTAGGTCCCTGCCACTCATGTATAAAATTAACACACACAACATAAGTGGTTTGAGAAGCTGGGTCGTCATCCTGACTGAACGATTGTAATAAACAATTATGAATGTTGATCCTCCGATTTCCACAGGACAAATATAATTAGCGTAAAGAGAACCTATCCTATGACAGCGCTAATGGCCGTTACTTATGGTATGAAAACTAAAGCCATTCATACTAAAAAAAAACGGTAAGAGAAGCTAAGTCTATCATGACTTCTTCAGCGAGCATCCTAATCTACAATATCGTGCTGTTGACAGTCTTTAAAATAATGCAATGTCTCCGGAATTATCTGCCACTAGGAACAACCAAAGAGAAGGTATTTACCACTTTTGTAATCCGAGAGGATAATTTCGATCTTACCATGTCGATTTAAAAAAATGGACAATTCCATAGAGTTACTTTCAAACGAGTCACCATCTCCTTCAGAATGCTCAAATATGAATGGCAAGTCAATCCTGTTGTAATGGTTGCATGAATCGCAACCCCTCGTAATATGCAAAAGGTCCAAGTGTTTGTAAATTGCTAGCTTTGCAAGAGCTTTCGAATATTCAGTAATAATGCTATAAGTAGGCTTAACCAGAGTGGGCAAAGCCTAGCTCTTTTCTGGAGAAGACAAATTGACGCAGAACTGGAGATTACTTAAAGCTAAACGAAAAAGAGAAGGTAGGCACAGGAGTATGGTTAAAAAATTTATTGCGGTCTTATGTCTTTTTTTACTTGGTCTGAAACGGAGTGGGGACATTTGTGGAGATACTTATGTTTTATCATAAATGTACATGATTTACCAACCTACCTACCCCCTATATATTCTGCAATTATTCTCCCTCCACGACACTGTCTTTAGCCATTATTTCGCAGAGTGCTGGTTAGCTTTGAAATTCTGCCTCTGCATCCTCAATCCTCGGAGTTCCAATAAAACTTCAGCCATATGCTGACACGGTACTGATGCCATAGAATTTTCGTATTCAACATCCCACTTATATGTTGATTTGGCCTGGAATTTATTTTCATAGGCCGCGTAAATCTCGTGGAGAGGAATTATGTCCAAATCTGTACAAGTACTTACTGAAGCACGCATGACTAATCAGGAACTAAGTCACGTAAAAGTTCAGCTCACAATATTTAATCTCCAGCCAAGCTTTATTTCAGTATTAAAGAGAAATGTCCACATTCCCTTCAAACTATCCTCCCATCGTGGCTGTCATTTGCAACAAGCTGAAGTAATCATGACTAATCTAAGAAAGAAGTCACGTAGAAGTTCAGCTCACAGTATTTAATCTCCAACCAAATGTTATTTTAGAGTTAAAGTGTATTTTCCATCGTACTTTCAAACTATTCTTCCATAGTGGCTGTCATTTGGCCACAGAAATTCTTGGTTTTTCAGTTCTGATAGCTGTATAGCGGGGAAAGTATGCAGGTCAATTGCATTCTGAAACCATTTACCAATTTAAATGCACTTAGGCAATACATTGAGAGTAATTTTGTCCTTTTCATCTTCATAGAGTGGGAAGCCAAGCATTAGGACACACGAATTTCATCGATTTTGATCCTCCAAAATTTCGCGTGGTCTTCGCGAGTGTTCTCTGAGTAGGTGATAGTTTTTTTTTGTAGATGAATTTCACGTGGTCGTTCAGTTCAAACTATCATCGATAACCTCTCCCAATGTTGTATGGGGAATATGTTGTATTCGATTATATTTTAGTATCTTAAACAGTCGCTTCCAACTTTTTCACAATTTTTCGACTACTTTTTCAGACGATTTCTGTCTTATATATAAACATACATACGTAATTGGTCATTACAACCCTTTAGTCACGTTTACAACCAAGCTTTCACACCACTTACATTGTGGGTATTAATTTTATACATGAGAGCCTAGGCCTACAATTTAAAGTCGATTTCGTAGGACAAGATTTTTGAGAATCTTTTAATGGCAATTTCTTATTTGACACTCACAGTCTTTGCCAGAAATCTGCTGAGAGGAAGTCGTTTTGTTGGATGTGTCGGACCTGGGGTTTCAACTGCGGCCTCACGTCTAATAAGCCAACACCGTACTTACTAGACTACGGCCAAATCAGTTGTCAGTTATTCGGTTTGTTTTGTTAAATCACAATGAGCTGTTATAAACAACGACGTGTGTCGACTGTCTTATGTGCAGCAAGTGTCTTATGTGTAGCAAGTGTTTTATGTGCAGCAAGAGTCAATCCAAAACGGGGTATGCTCCAAGTATTTGAACCACGGCGTTCTACACTATCTCTACTATTTCCCTTATCGCCTTAGTGATTAAGACGATGGCAATGCCTTCCGCAAAATCTAAAATTATGGTTTCGTTCGTTAATTGTAGAAGAAGTACTTCAGCGTACAGCATATTCCATAGTAGGACTTAAGACTCTCATGGGATTAATAGCTTATGCCGTTTAGGTGGCTTTAGTTGTATAATTCGTTTCTACAAATGGCCGTATATCAAGTGTTAAATGTATGCTTTCACACTGATAGAGCCACTTACTAAATATAACCCCTCTATTTATAATAAATAAACTAAACGACCATGTATGTATGTTTACATACATATGTATGTAGATATGTATGTGCTTACATATTCGATTACTATAATGTTGATTATATGCCCAGGTATAAGGTAGTATACAGGTGATTAATTTAGGTTATTTTACTTTAAATTAAACTCATAATGAGTTGAGCTCTCCTAATACAACATACATACATAATGAACAGAAAGAGAAACAACAACAGCAAAAACAAAAACTATTCTAAAGGACATGTGATACTTCTCTATACCCCTGCTCTTAATTTTCTACTTGTTTACCTTCAGCGTTAGCAGTAATTTGAGAGGATTTAAAACTAATTTGAATACCCTGTCAAGATAGGTTTTTTTTGTTGCTACTGCTCATCGCTGTTATTTATTTAGTAGCAGTATAGGACGTAGCAGTTGTAGTACAAATAAAACAAAAAATTTACCAGGTTGTTATAGAAAATTTCGATTTCATGAGTGGCTATTTGAGAGAAAGTGATTTTCTTTTTTTTTTCGTTTTCATTTTCATTAAAACTAGGCCAGACATGGCAATTCATTAAATATTAAACAACTTTAAAAAGAAGGTCATTTGTTTAGAACTTAATTAAAAGTGATATTTGTGTAAGTGCTTAATTAATTACGAAATTAAATTTCAAGTGGCCAATGGAATATTTGAAAGAATATTTTTAAATTTTAAATGAAATTGTGGTTTTGGTCTTTAACGACATCAGAAGGAAGAAATGCTGATTGAATGCAGTTCTCATTGTATTTTTAAGTACGCAAACGGAGCTGAAGGTTACAGAGTCCCTTCTTTATTAAGGAATTGCCAGGAGATTTAAATGGAATGTAAGGACCTTTACAGATAACAGATTGAGCACAGAAGTCGGTTCAAACCTCAGGTCAGACATCGAAAAAACGAAATATGAAAGAATATTTTTCTAGCGACTTCCTCTCAGCAGTCTTCTGCCAAAAGCTCTGAGAGTAAATAATACTGCGATGAGAAGTTTCTTAAAAATCTGTCATTCGGAGTCGACTTTTGAATTGTAAGTCCTGCAATTCATGGATAAAATTAAACATACACGCTACTGTTGCCATAGAATTTTCGAATTCAACATCTCAGTTATTAGCTGGGAAGTCGCCAAGGAAATATTTCAGATTTCGTTTTGTTGTAGATATCTGAGCTGAGGTCTCATGTCTATGAAACCAACACTCTACCTACTAGACTACGGCGACAGGTAAATGAATCGCTTACATAGTAGGCAGTTTAACAAATTGTATACTACAAAGCATACTGGCCAGCTCAATTAATTTTTGGAACTAAAATATAAGGAATATACTTTTTCCTAAAGCCAATACGATTTTAGAAACAAAACAAAATTTGATCATATTAAACACCTCTCTCATTATAGGCATTAAAATTGTATTTTTCTTCAAAAAACACTCTTTTTAAATTTATTGTCTCCATTTCATTTCATTTTACTTCCCCACTTTTTTGTTTGTTTTCAGTTCAATGTCATTGCCATTGTCTAAAAGGCGTCCATCCAAGAGTACGTCTGTCAGCATTACGAACAACTGCATGCGTTTTAAGAGACACAGATAGCAGATACAACGGAAATTTCTAGTTTTCATAGACCATTATTATCAATTCCCTTGATTTTTAAAACAAAAATGTTTTAATTTTTCTCTTTTCGCTCCCCACATATTGCCGGATACTCTGCATTTAAAATCAAAGCAATTGGAAGATTATGTTGTTTTTATATGACATTTTAATGTTTTCGTTTAAAAAGAAATTTTTATTTTCTTGTTGTTCTTATTATTTTAGTTATCCTATACATTAAATAATTGTATTGTTGTTGTTGTTGTATTTTTAATAATAAACATTTAATGTTCTTAATATGCCACTTAATTATAATGCCATTTTTATGACATTTTAAATCGATACAAATATGATGTTCTTCTTCGTCTTTCACTCCAATTTGTATTACACGATGGTGGTTAGGAATTCCAAGTCACAAAACGAGGAATAAAATTTTACAGGAAATATTTTTGAATCATAAAAAATTATAATCACAGCTGTTTTTTAATTAAAACAAGCAATATTTGCCTTTGCAGGAAAACATTAAAAAATAAATGCTTTTCTGTTGAATATGAACAAAAAAACTCATTAAAAATTATTGAAATTTTAAGGGAGAGAAAATGACAGTAAAAGACTGAAGCTTGGTGGATGTTAACTTGAATGGGAAATTGATATGAAGACAAAATCTATCGGGTCATTCAACAAAAAATTTCGCACTTCGCCAGTTCATAACGATCATGTGATAGAAGCTACTCTTGTAAAATTTGTTGTCTTTTATTAGGTCTGTTCTGTCAAATCGCCAAATTGTTTAATTAAATTGGGTATTCTATTCAGGAAACATAACGCGCACTTTGCCCATTTTACGAGAGGAACATCAGCAATATCAGTAAACGATCAATGAATATACGTATCTATTTCAGAGAAGCTTAAGGTTTCCCAAAAACATCGAAGCCGTCTGTGAGAGTTTGTAGGAGAATGAGAGACAGTCGACCACGATATGATGCATAAATTCAAGTCCACTGGTTCAGTAAACGATGGATGAACATCCGTACATCCGTTGCAGGAGAATGCAAGGCAGTCCATTTGCATCACTCGTAAGAACACAATGTGGTTGATAAATTCAAGTTCACTGGTTCAGTGAATGATCAATGAACATCCGTACATAGACGCAGTAAAAGATCTACCAAAAACATCGAAGACATCCGTGACAATTTGCAGGAGAATGCTGCGCAGTCGATTTGCGTCGCTCAGAAGACCTCAATATGGTGGATAAATTCAAGTCCACTGGCTCAGTAAACTATCAATGAACATCAGTACGTGGGCAAAACGAAATATATACCAAAAACATCGTAGCCGTCCGTGACACTTTGCTGGGGAATGCACAGCAGTCGATTTGCATCGCTCATAAGACCACAAAGTAGTGGATAAATTCAAGTCCTCTGGCTCAGTAAACGATAGATGAACATCCGTACACACAACATTGATGGTGTGTGAAGCTAGGTCGTAATGCTGACTAAGGGCTTGTAATAATTAATTAAGTAAGTAAGTAAGTAAGAATACCAGCTCTCAGTGCCAAGAGACAATTTCATTTAATGATGCAACGAATGTTGCACCTTTAAACAGTGAAGCCTTTTAAAGTCAATGGTTTATAGAAGGGCTTTGAACATAATCCTACAAGCGGGGTATCAATACAAAAGTTTCGATCTAAAAAAGCATCGAGCTGGAAGGAAATTTGTTGTGTAAGCGAAAGAAATTATCATCTGCTCAATGTGACGCTATAATGCATCAAGAGCATCAATGCGAGACTGTAGTTTTATAGTTCCCTACGTCCAATAACCAAATATTTTATTTCCCTTTATTGTGGCATTGAAACGCATTAATTTTTGTACTTAAAATTGTTGTCATGCATTGTTTCTTGTGTATATTCTTTATAATTTACAATCTACAGTCCACTACAAAAGTTTAAACATACCTTAACAATTTTGTAAAGGGTCCGCCAAATAACTTTTTTTTTGAAAATGCTTTAAAAAAAGCTACTGAATATTTTCTCAAATTTCTTTTTTTATTTGAAAGTACAATCCTTGCGGTTAATAATGGAAAATAATTTCATTCAAATGGCTGCCTCGGCTGGCCATGCAGTAGCCTACACCAGAAGATGCCGGTTTTGGCAAAAAAAAATCATCTTTTCCGCTCATTTTGATCTTGGCAGGTATGTAAACAAGCAAAATTGTCGCATTTGGGACACAGAAAACTCGCACGTATACATTGAAAAGCCGACGCACCCAAAACGAGTCATTGTTTGGTGCGGATTTTGGTCCAGAGGCATAATTGGGCCATTTTTCTTCGAAAATGAGCAAGGAGTGGCCGTTACAGTCAATGGCGATCGTTATCGGGCCAAGTTGAACGAATTTTTGTTTACAAAAATTGGTTCAACAGGACATTGGTTTCAACAGGACGGCGCTGCATGCCACACAGCCGAAGCTACACTCGATGTTTTGCGCCCTGTTTTTGAAGAGCGCATTATCAACCTTAGAGCTGATGTCGTTTGGCCGTCAAAGATAAGTGTTACGCCGACAAGCCAGAGACAATTGACGCTTTAAAGGACAATATTCGTGAAGCCATTGGTGAAATACAGCTGCACACAATCGATAATGTGCTTAAAAATTGGACCGATCGTGTAGGCTACTGCATGGCCAGCCGAGGCAGCCATTTGAATGAAATTATTTTCCATGATTAACCGGAAGGATTGTACTTTCAAATAAAAAAATGAATCTGAGAAAATATTCAGTAGTTCATTTTGTAAACCATTTTCAAAAAAAAAGAAGTTATTTGGCGGACCTTTTATAACTTTAAATGATTTTCTATATTTTGCATTTTACGGAATACAGTGGGCATTGTTTGGAAGCAGTAGAACAGACAATTTGTCCCCCGGGCTTAAATGGCATTTTATTAGCCCTGTTAAGGACCAAATTCTTTCTATCCTAGTGTTTACTTATCTCTCAATGCGAGTGGCGAGCACCATATACAGTTACCAGAGGGCAAACATTTGTTATTACTGTCGAATTAATGCTTTAAGCCGGGTTTTGTGTAGTTTGAAAGACCCTATTGATGCCATTAAAAGTGGAATGTAGAGCTCTGGGTAGAGCTTATTAGAATTGTTTAATTTTCCATGAGTCTGGCGCACAAATCAGACTGAATTGGAGCGATGACTTGAGTTATGTTGGCTTTAAGGTACGCTGTGGTTAGTGACTTGAGAAAACTCTTCAAGAGAGGGTCCAACAAGTTCAAATTGCACAATCTCCCTGGGCAGTTAATATCTCCTTCACTTTAGAGGACCCCACTCTTAAATAAAATCGAAATTTCATCCATTTCAGGCCAAAGTAAGTCGCAAATCATCGACATATAGTGCTCACCGCTGATAGTGATGGCCTGGCCAATGTTGTTCTCAAAGGAATATGTACCGATGACGCCTCCAGCCCAAAATCCATACCAAAATGTTAATTTTTTCGCGATGCATTGTATGCTGTCGGATTTGAACTGGTATCATAAAAAACGCTACATCAACACACCTTCAGCCAATGATCATGCCTTGCATACAGTGGTGGCCTTATAATTAGAAACGACTTAGCAACATGTATATTTGTTTATTTGTTTTACAGTTTTCACTCTGTACCTGGGATCAAAGGCTTTGTTTGGAGGACGTCTTACACACGTTTTTCCATCAGATTGGGACAAATTAAACTTAGATTCGTCACTCCAGAGAACTCTGTTGCAGAAAAATCGTTTCTAATTATAAGGCCACTTCTGTATATGACTACTTAAAATTATGGATCAATTTGATGTTTTTCTTGGCATATCGGGTGACATGCTTTGAACATCCCCCACCTAATATTTCATGGTCCAAATTGGACCAACGCAGGTTATCACTTTCTTGTTCCTATCTCTAGCTCAAATCAGCTAATTTTTGGTGCCGTCTTCAGAGAGTCAAAAAATTTTAAAAGTTGAAAATTTTTCTATGAGCATACTTTCGTTACACACTGTATGAAGCATGTGAAAACTCTTGGAAGCACAACAACTTCAAAAGCAATAACAACCACGACAACAACAGTACAGTAAACATACAATTAAGAATTTTGTTATTGTAGACATGTATTCAGGAGCATTTTGCCTCGTTATGCTAAGCGTTGACATGAACAGCACAAACATTATCATTAACAGTGTCACATGTGACATAATGAGACACGTTGATGGTAACTCAATGGTTGCCAGTGTTGCTTGCTTGCTTGTTTGGCCGCTTGTTTGTTTTATTTTGTTATGTTAGGCTCAGCCAGTACGCCTTCTTCTTTGGATGGCTGGCTGGCTAGCTGGCTATGCGGCTATAACAAGATGATGCCTGTGGCTGAATATTTAAGCCGTTGGAAATAGTAAAATATGATAGTAGAGTTAGAAGAGTTGTTGTTGTTCTTTGCTTGTTGTTGGTTAAACTAAAGTGTACAGGTACATATGTACACATATAAGGAGTGAGTTGCTTGCATGCTTAAGTAGTTTCCCCATTTAGATTACAAATGCTAGAGTCCTATAAAAGGAAATGCGTTGTTGTATTTATTTTTTTTTTAGGATGTTAGAAAAGGGCACTAAGGTTAGCCTATGTTATGTGCTTTACATGCTGTTGCAGTTAAACTACAAGAATTGATTTCATTACACAGCTGACATGCAGTAGAGCGCCTATGGTGCATAGCTCTTGTGTTAGTCGGTGTGTATTTGGAAATTTTCTTTTCTTGGTTTTTATTTAAAATAATTTCATCTTTTATAGTCTCATTTTCCTGTGGAGGAAAAAACATTGAAAATAATGTGTCAACGTAGAGCACATCCAACAATGCGCTCATCATCATCAGCATCATTATCATCAGCACAAACCATTTTCATCACATGTTGTAAATTTCCTTTTAGTATGGTTTTCCCACTTTAAATCCATGCTAGTAGAGGAGTTTGTTAAGGTATACCAAACAAAACGAAATCAGATTTTTGCTGTCCCTTAAGGTTATAACGTGCTGGTTCGTTCAGTTTCATCTTCAAAAAAGTGGGGTTAACATGAGTATTTTCAAAATCATTTCAAAAATATGTCACATTTTACACTCAAACTATCATACAGATGAGCATACACACTTACACCATTTCATTTCTTTCGTTTATTTTTAATACAAAACTTTATAAAAATACTTCATTCATCGTCTAATTTGTGTTGGAATTCCGTTTGTAAACAGGGTGTGATAAGATTGCTCGCCTCTTCTCATAGATTTGTAATGATATTGCTGAAGTGGCGTTAGTGTTAGTATTGTTGTTTAATTAGAAAAAGAAAGAATGAAAGTATTTTTAGTTTTTATGAAATATTATTATTCCTGTTGCTATTGTTGTTGTTTTCTACAAAAACATATTCAAGGTTAACGACATTTTAATAGGCCTTCGCCAATGCAACACGGAAGTAAAAGTTATTCTCGAATTTTTAAGGGCAGGCGTTCTTATATTAAATATTGTTGTTTCAATACAAAGACAAATATTTCCTATTAAAATAAAGAGCAAATACGAGGGGCGTTATTATTATACTTGGCCAGTAAATTGAGAACCTCGTAGAGACATTATCTTTTTCGTTATTGTGATATAAGAACCTCCGTAATACTTATTAAGCAGTTGAATGGTACATTCTAATTGCGTGATTAAATTTATGACATCGGCCCCCTAACGTAAGTAAACCGGTACTATCGGGTCTTCCATTAGTTGTCATTTATTCCGGCTGTTTTGCTAGGTCACAAAGGACGAGTACGGCATTCAACCAAACGTACAAATAAGAGAATTATTGTATCAAAATAGGTGTTGTAATCGAACAAAATACCGTGCTCGTTGTCCATTTTTTTATTGCCATAATCGTCCTATCAAGAGGACTATTCGTAGTACAGAGGATGAACTCAATCCATGACCGCCGATGTCTGTAAGAGTATGGACAACAATCCGAGAAACTCTGCATTTTGCAGATCACAATTTGGCAAATTTTATATGGTGACTTGGGTCTGCACCCATACAAAATACAATTGACCCAGCAACTATGGGCAAACGACCACAGATACCGACTTATGTTTGCTGAATAAGCATTGGAGCAGTTGGTGAAAAATCATTTTTATTGAAGAGACCATTTCGGGATGAATGGGCACATGAACAAACAAAATTTGACGAATTTGGGCGGATAATAATTCACATGAGATCCAAGAGCATCCAATGCAGCCTCAAAAGTCACTGTTTGGTGTGAATTTTGGGGCTGGCGTCGTCATTGATCCGTATTTCTTTGTGAACAAAATTGGCCATGCCAACCCTGTCAATGGTGAGGACTATAAAGCAATGATTACCAACTTATTATGGCTTGAATTTGATAATAAGGACACCAACCACCTCTGCCTCAGTATTTGAGACGATGCCAGTCCACATGAGATCCGAAAGCATTCCATGAATCTCACAAGGGTTTCTCTGAAGTGAATTTTGCAATGGCTGCTCCAAAGACCCTTAGCATAGGTTAGGGTAGGTTAGTTTGAATTGCCAACCGTCTGAATGGTATATCTGACTTGTAACCCATAAATACTTTTAGTAACACCAATATTAACTATTCCATCATATAATATCAACTCCTGGTTGACATATCTCAGCCATCCTTAGAGTTTTATGAAGATGGGAATTTTACTGAAATCGCTTTTGACTTGACATGTTTTGTTCAATAAATTCCAAGTGCTCAAGGACCCATAGCCTCAGGTTCTATAGTACCGGAAAAGGAGAGAGAAAATGTTCTATAGTTTTCTCTGTTTTCCTCATCATTACAACTACTGCAGAAGTCGTTAGCTTCTCACATCACCTAGCGGGACCTATAGTTTAAAGTCGATTCCGAACGACAGATTAGATTTTTTGAGAAACTTTTCATGGCGAATTTTGTTTTACGCTGAGACTTTTTGCTAGAAATCTGCTGAGAGGATAGGTTAGGTTGGGTTAGAGTGGTAGCTTTGATACCAAAAGCTCACTTGAGCACGCATAGCGGCCCGTTCTGACTCCACAGGTGAACTTAGTCACTGTACTGACCAAGTTCCTCCAAACCAAGGAATAATAAGCTGGTCAGCGCCAGCGCTGCACTGCTGAGAGGAAGTCACCGAAGGAATATTTGTTTATATTTCATTTTGTTGAAGATATGTGGACTGGAGTTTGAACCCTGGCCTTACACCTAATAAGTCAACACACTACCTACAAGACTACTTCGATTGTGTTTCTCTTCATCTACACAGTAGAGGCAATAGTAACTGTCGTGTATGATAAGGACAGACACATCGCACCTATTCATTCCCTTTTTAAATAATCTGTGCTTCTGTTACAACTTTCATGACTATTCTGCAGTTATTCTGAGCTGCAATCTAGGCTTCTGTTCTCCTACTTTGGCACACAGAAGTTCGACTTCAAAATAGATCATCATATTCGAAATCTGATGTAACATTTAAGGTATCTCCAGTTCTACCCCTGTATGCTCCAACACCAATATGTCTAGTTCAGCTATTTAATTGAAATATGAGCACATATAGCGAAGAGTTTCATGGTGTTAATGGTGCAGTGGCTGACTTGTCCTAGCCAGCTAATACCCTACTTTATCTGAAGGATTTTTGCCCGAAAAACGCGGCAATGATATGCGCTTAATTTAAGCTTCCATGATAATATTTCAAATCCAGAACTAGCAAGCGTTTTAGATGAATTTTTGTAAAGATTAACACTTTTTTTAACCATTCTCCAGGACCCTAGCTTGGAATCAGCGTATTATAAAGGCGATAATATAAGACAACTACAATCCATTATGAAGTATTAATCGGGTGAGTGACTAGGTACACAACCATTCCTTACTTTCTATACCTAAATGTACGTAAAGAACTGATAGGTAGGAAGGTAGGTATAAGTGGACGTCCCCCCAAATGAATTTGATGGACGCACTTAGGCCCCATGGAGCCAATTGTGATACCATAGTACGCTTTAACCACCCCCTGTCCTGGAACCACCTAGAGCTTACAATGAAGCAACTCAAACTGCCGACGTTAATGCTCGACAAATCACTCAGATCATCAATGTCTCTTTCTCCTTTGACATAGTGTCGGGCATGTTCCCATTAGATGAAGAACCGTCTCTTCTTCCTCTTCGTCCCTGCAGCTTCTACAGAAATCGGTCGCTAAGTGTCCCTGACCAATGCGCCTCGCATGGACACCCATAATGCAATGATCCGTCACGACTTCAATAACTGCACTGACTACTCCTCTTTGGAGTTTTAGCAGCCTTGCAGTCCGCCTTCTATATAGCATCGGTCAGATTATGAGCGCCACTTTGCCCTTATCCGAAGCTGCCCGCATGCGGTTTACAGAGTCCGTGATCTCGTCGTCAATAATGAGCCTGCAGGACTGCAAAGGGACTCCAATACTTATGAATTGGTCGTGCCGCGTCTGACCAGTTCATCTGCTCTGCAGCTGCTCGGGATATCATTGTGTTTCGGAACCCTACTGAAACCATTCTCGATACTTTACTTAACTCCGGTATATCCTTCTTTCAGGCACACCATAGAAGAATTGAACGTCTAGCAGAGTAATACGGCTACATCGTTATATATTCCTTGAATAGCCAATGGCCCTTCTGCAGAAATAAAAGAGACTTGATCTGCTCTACGAATTTCAAAGCTCTGATTATTGTTGAAGATAACACTGGATGTAGCTGGTATTCCCACTAATAATGTAGATTTGAATCAGGAGCATCTGGAGAGGTACTTAACTGATTGTAGTTATTAAACCTAACATAACCTGACCTAACGTCAGCTGAAAATGATAGTTGCACAGACCAGGCAAAGAAAATATGAACTTCCTTCCCTTGTTTTAGGGTTCTGCTAAAAACATGTTTCTTGGATGTTTTTTTGTATCAACCTTTCACTAAATACTGTTGCTTGAAGCTCCAATGTATGCATTACAACGATTAAACGCGTATAATAATCTGCGTTTAGTTTAATAACTTCACATATTTTCCTCGTCATATAATTCTTAGAAAACAATTCTCAACACATTATCTTATTTAACTATTCACTGACTTTAATAGCCATTTCGTGCGTTAATTTTCCCACACACACACACATACACACACCGCTGCCAATAAATGTGAACAGAAATTTTGCACCCATCCACCCATTCAATCATGCGATTAAAAATGTGCATCAGGGTGTTTTCGGTGTCCTTTTGTTTTCGACAAATACAATAGAAAACCCAAAGATAAGAAATATGGAAATACGAATTAAAATGTTGTAGTCACTACGAGTCGACAGTAGGATACTCTACAACATAATATGTTATATTTTTCAGGATATGTTTTCTTATTGAGTTGGACTATAAGGAATTTATTTATGACTCAAGAATACTCAAGAATACTACGAAGAAATAAAAGAGGGTTCCACAGTTTTGATGTTCTCTCTAAATGTCCTGCATTATCTAACAAGCCTCAGATGAACGTGTAAGGTACCTATCAGGGTGCTGCAATTGCATTCGCCTTAAGCGAGTATCCGTTCAGTGTAATAATTATATTCAGATGATACGATTTGTGGCTCAACCTGAAGACTATGCACCATAAGTGCCATCTCAAATCGAATCTGTATGCCAATCGCTTGGATGGAGACTACTTGTTGCCCTTGTAGCTGCTGTCAGCATCACGCCACTCACCTTCCTTAAAGTTTTTAATGCGTTAAAAGGCGTATTGATGTCATTATATGGGGAATATAACATGATTCAAATATCCTCCACGGCTTCTCTGAGTAGAGCAGAGCGCATCTAAAATTTTCAGTAAAAACCCCCCGCAATCAAAGGTCTAACATGGTCAAATCATACGATATCCACAGTATCTCCATGTCAGATGAGAATATCCAATGTGGCATGAGTTTCGAAGTGCCGTCAGTCTTAAGGAACATGTTGGATGATCTGCGTACCAAGGTGTCCTCAAAGAAATACGAACCGGGCCAAAAAGTAATATTTTCGGCATGAGTTAGATGCTCTGGGATCTTATGTGGATTGGTATCGTGTTACGTACCCATTTATATAGAAATGAGACTCATTGCTGAAGATTATTTTGCTGCTTCAAAGCCTTGATCATGATTTAGTAAAACAGACTCAATAAATGACATAAAGTTTGATGGATGTGACTTCAACCAGATGGCTGTTATCAACTGTCCGATTTCGGAAAAGCACGAATCGTAAAATCTTGGTATTACTGTCGGGTGTTGTAGGTTTTTATTAATATGTGAGTGTACACTGTGAAGTCATTGAAGTCGCCGTAGTCTAGTAGGTAGTGTGTTGGCTTATTAGACGTAAAGCCAGGGTTCGTGCCCCAGGCCAGCTATCAAAACAAAATACAAAAAGTATTACTTCGGCGACTTCCTCTCAGCAGATTTCTGGCAAAAACTCTGAGAGTAAATAAAATTGCCATGAAAAGTTTCTCAAAAATCTGTCGTTCGGAGTCGACTTCAAACTGTAAGTCCCACCACTCATGTATGAAATTAACACACACAACATAAGTGGTGTGAGAAACTAGGTCGTAATCCTGACTGAAGGGTTGTAATGACCAATTACGTATGTATGTACACTGTGAAATAAATCAAAAGACACATTGTAACTGTTCTCAAAGTAAGATGCTTAAGGATTCGTAGTCCATATTTAACAATATTTTCAGAAAAGGCTAAGATCGTGTTTATCCTAGTAAAAGAACTCTCTAAACTATAACAATTCTCTGGGAGCTAAGGCAAACTGAGTAGGCAGAAAGAGAGTCTGTTCAGAATAAAAAAGAATGCCAAGAGTTTCAGCTTGTTAATAGCATAACCAAGGCTTTTACCTTCTGAACGAATATAAGTAAGATTGACTGCAAGAAAATATAGAGAGGACTGTGGCAGGGACTTAGTAGGTTTTAAGAACTGCAATTATTATTATTATAAGTCGCCGTAGTCTAGTAGGTAGAGTTGTGACTTATTGGACATGAGGCCTCGGGTCAGACCCCAGGTCAGGCAACTCCAACAAAATGAAATACAAAAGAAATATTTCTTGATCGACTTCCTCTCTGCAGATATCTGGCAAAAACTCTGAGAATAAATAAAATTGCCATGAAAAGTTTCTCAAGAATCTGTCGTTCGGAGTCGACATAAAACTGTAGGTCCCACCACTCATGTATAAAATTAACACACACAACATACTAGGTCGTAGTCTTTACTGATGGATTGTTGATACCAACTTAAGTAAGTATGTCAGTAAGTAGTAATGTTAAGTATGTATAAGGAATCTACTAATTATGAATCTGACTAATTATGTATGTATGAACGCATCTATGTAAGGTTGTTTGCAAGACTAATAATAATAATATAAAGAATACAGTGGGACAATGTGGGTTTTAGGGACTGCAGTTATTATTATCGATGGAAAGTCAATCCGGGAATAAAAAGGACAATATTCAAATCCTATTTCAATATCAATAGGGTTTATCCAGCCAGTATTACATGATCTTACATGCCACATCCTTTACAAAATGTATTGTGCCCAACACCTATAGTAGCGCATGTTATGACAAAGAAAAAACAAAAAGAAAGAAAGAGAGAGAGAAAAAAAGGGAAAAAGCATAAAAAAAAAATCCTATCATATCCTTATTATAATTTAATATCATTTATTATGTATGAGTTTTACATTACATTACCCCCGAGATCATTAAGTGACGTTACAATTCTTTTCTGCACTACATTGACGACAACAACCAACCACTGCTGCCGTCAGTATATGTCTGTCTGACGGCTTTCGGATTTTTTCCTCTTTCCCTGTCGTTGTATGTCAATCTGCTATTATGTAAATACAGTTGTTGTTGTTGCAGTTGTTGTTGTTGCAGTTGTTGTTGTTGCAGTTGTTGTCGTTTGCTGGCAATTAAAGAACATCAATTACATGATTTTCCATATCACAATCCCAATGAAAACGTACGACAACATCATGATGAATTTAATGCAAAAAAAAGTAAATTTTAATGTTTAAGCGGATATGAATTAAATAATAACAACAACAACAACAACTACAACTGCAACAATAATACAACAACAATGGAGTAAAAGAAAAATTATTATTAAAATAAAAGAAAATTTAACTTGTCATGGTTGCCGTCTGTCATTTCTCGTTATTTTAATAAAAGAGAGAAGAAAGAAAATCCAAAATGAAACAAACGCAACAACAACATACAGAAATTATTTTCCAAAACGAACCCAAAAGAAATACAAAAATTTCTGGGGTTGAGTGAACATTTTAAATGTGACATGTACTCGTGTACTGTATAAATAGAAGGTGTAGTAAGAAGAAATCTAATATTCATAGAAATCCTCATCCCTACTTGGCCCAAAAACATTTTCAACAGTTTCTGTTGAGTTTTTCTGTCAGAATTTCGGATGTAGACAACATCAGATGCTGACAGAATTGCTAAATTAACGTGACTATTGCCGGATTAGTGTTCTAACCTCGTGTTAAAACAATTCGTCTTCCAACGCTCGTAATGACGCATTTGGTAATCCTCATGGGCCTATTCGAAGTCATACATTTTTATGAAACTCCTCCCTTTGCACGGAGGTCGGAGACTATCCAAACTTCTATCATTCTAGGTCATGAAATATGTTTTTTTTCTAAAGTTGCAGTTGTATGTGAATAGCTATCCTGATCCAAAAAATGCCTGGAGACGTACGATAAACTTCTATCATTCTATGGGTCGCGACACCCGGTTAGTTAATCAATCCCACCACATTACTCCTCAGGGCTCTCAAAATAGCTGGTCAGAGATAAACACTTTATGGCGGGCAAGAACCATGGTACCAGAAATAATCTTCCGGTTGGTACCAGAAATAATCTTCGCAATAAAGGCAACATATATCGGCAGAGAACCCATGAAAATTGAAGCCGAAATGTTAACGCTATGATATCGTACATCCATACAGACATATTGGGTCGTCAGTCAGGATTATGATCTAGCTTCCTACGCCACTTATGTTGTGTGTGTTAATTTCCATACAGGAGTGGCGGGACCTACAATTTAAAGTCGCCTCCCAAAGACAGATTTTTTTTAAGAAACTTTTCATAGCAATTTTTTATTTACTCTCAGAGTTTTTGCCAGAAAACTGCTCTCTATCTCTATAATATCATTTCTTGGAAATCTTTAAAGTCCCACCCAATATGCACGACTGCATATAACAAGGTGTGTGCGCCAAATGGGCTCTGAAGCAGTTGGCAACTGACCCCAGTGTGTATTAGAAAATTATCTTCAGCGATGAAAATCATTTCAGGAGGAATGGAATGAATTGTTAAGTTTTAAACGATTCAAGTCCACATTAAAAGCAAAAGCACTCAAAGGATCCTGAAAAATTCAGTGTTTGGTGCAGATTTTGGACTGCCTCCTTCATTTTTAACGATATTGGCCAGGTCATCAGTTTCAACTGAGAGTTCGATGATTTGGCTCGAATTGGATGATCTGGACGCTAAAGAAATGTGATTTTAACAAGCCGACGCTGTGTGTCACACAGTTCATGCCACAGTGGATGTTATCCACGAGCGATTTGAGGGCATCTTACGTGAAAGTGGGGACTACCACCGAGATCATGCGATATGACCCGGTTAGATTTTTTCTAAAGTTGCAGGTGTATATGAATAGACATGGTGAGCCATATTGTGCAAAAAAATATCTGAAGACATATGATACCCAAGAGCTAGGACAAGGCAATCTTACATAGAAAGACGCGAAAATATCAGCAGCGAAGCGTATAAAATGGAGATGCTTTGTGGAAGCCATACCCTAATGAGTAATGGTAACAAAATGTCGAGATCTTGCGATTGGATCCCGTTAGATCGTGCGTTTTTCTAAAGTTGCAGGTGTATGCGAATAGATATGGTGAGCCATGTTGGGCAAAGAAACACCTGGAGACGTGGGATTCTCAAGAGATGGACAGGGCATTTGCATATGCGAAGACCCGAAAATTATAAGAGAGAAGCGTGTAAGATGGAGATGATTTGTGGAAACCATACCCTAATAGGTAATGGCAACAAAATTTGCTTGCTTGTCCATACATCCATCAGCTTAGCTTTTATAAAAGCCTTCTTCGGCTTAAAGGGATAAAATCCCTAAATACTGTTCACCTTATCAGCTTAGTTTTTGCCATTACGCAGTAAATCTGTGGAATGAGCCACATTTTCCTCATCCTATTGTGCATTTTCCTAACTCGGTATGAAATGGTTTACTTCTAACGCCATTGAGCAATCAATTTTGGTATCCTTTTTACTACCTCTCCAGTACATTGTAAGCGTAAATGCGAATGCATGTGTACGAGTAAATTCTGTAAATAAGCAAAAACTGCATTTGTGTGGTATGTATGTACATGCATGCATACACACACGTATAGAGAGTATGTTGTTGCTTTTGGTTGTTAAGATACAATTTTACTTTTAACATGTCATTTAAGCGTTTGTTCAGTCATTCTTTCATTTCTGGCTTTTCTTTCATTTCTTTTGCCTGTGTAATCGTTTGTGCAGCATATTTTATTCTTTTTCTTTCACTTCTGCTTGTATTAGTGGTGGCGGGCTTTTAAATGCGGGAGAATTTTAAAGTAAAATGTAATATTTTGTGTACATACACACACAGAGTGAGTGATGTATTGGGAACCAGACCATACCGTACCAATCATAATAGCGCACATCAATTAAAGCATTACAATGTCATAATCAAAATGACAAATAAAATTATATTTGATGAGAATTTGACAGCCGTTTTTCCAACATTTTTTTCTTCTGTATTTTGCCTGTGGACATACTGTGTTTCCATTATTTTGTATGTAATAATCAGGCGTTTGCGTAAAGGCCTGCTATACGTTTGACAGCCCGCGGCATATTTCACAAAAATTTTATATCATTGTAAAGGGTAGGCTTTAACTGTCAACCTGATAGGTTTAATAACCTGTTTACACTCGGCAATAAAGTGTAAAGTGTAACACAGCCAAAAAAAGAAAATAATTGGTAAAGGAACTCAATAAGTAACCATCTGGTTGTCAGAAAGTGTTCTAATCGTTATTAGTAGTCATCACCGAGCCTGTTCAGTCGAAACTTCCTTTTGATAGACGCTGTAATAGTTTGTTAGCCTTATCAAGTAAGCTGTACGTACCTACCACCTCCCAAGAGTTGCAGCTGCCTTCAGTCTCAAACCATACGTGAAAATATGTATGCGTACAATTGCTCATTCCTAGTCTAGAGGCACTAACTACTAATAGCTACTCAGCCCATACAATAAAGGCACAATGGAACGATATTTAGAACTATCGTCAATGCCAACTTAGATGTAGTATACATACATACATATATAATTGGACATTACAACTC
Source organism: Sarcophaga subvicina (assembly GCA_936449025.2). NCBI lineage: Eukaryota > Metazoa > Arthropoda > Insecta > Diptera > Sarcophagidae > Sarcophaga > Sarcophaga subvicina. The sequence continues at coordinate 14,209,251 of OW388083.2, read as the reverse complement.
TTCAGTCAGGCTTACCACCTAGCTTCTCGCACCACTTATATTGTGTGTGCTAATTTTATATACGAACGACAGATTTCTGAGAAGCATTTCATGGCAGTTTTATTTACTCCCAGAGTATTTGCCATAAATCTGCTGAGAAAAAGTCGTCGAAGAAATATTTGTCTTCATATTTCGTGTCAGTGGAGATGTCTGACCTGGGTTTTGAATCGTGGACTCACGACTAATAATCCAACACGCTATCTGCTTGACTACGACGACTTTAGTAGACAAATATACCTCGGTAATAATGCCTCACGCAAATCTTTCCATCAGCCCTATAAAGTTGAGGGGAGTTGAGAGTTGAGGCATTGTGGCAAAGTACCCTACCATACGATATTCATATATAACAGCTGCTATGTAAATCCAAATTGCCATGATGTCCTATTTTCTTTCTAATACTTTTTCTTACCACAGAAAGCAATGAAAGAATATTTCATTCAGTTGAGTGTATTGGATTTCCAGGATAGTTTCCAATTCAAAATAAGCCATAAGATGGGACCCTAACACCTACATCCAAGATCGGATTCACATAGCTTCAATTGGAAGAACATTTTTCGGTTTATACCTCCTACTATACGACCTCAATTTTTATAGGTTTTATATGCAAGTCATGATATAATATTATAATTTAACACAACCCATTGCAACTTCCATTCTGTCCTCTATAGGATCCACAAATCTGCACGAAATTGTAAGAACTCCATCCTATTTACTTAATTGGACATTACAACTCTTAAATCAAGATCACAACCTAGCTTCTCACACCACACATTGTTGTGGGTGTTAATTTTATACAAGAGAGGCGGGACCTACAGTTTAAAGTCGTCTCCGATTAGAGGTTCTTGAGAAGCTTTTGCATGGCAATTTTATTTACTATCAGAATTTTTCCCAGAAATCAGTTGAGAGGCGATAACCGAAGAAATATTTCGTTTCGTTGGAGATGTCTGACTTGGGGTTTGAATCGTTGCCTCACGACTAATAAGCCAACACACTACCTACTAGACCACAGCAACTACCATCTAGTAATATGCAAGAGAAAAAATCTACAGAAGATCTTTGCGGTTATCGAGATTTTAGGAAGATCAGCGGCTGTATGAGCTCATCAACTACGTGGATGTTGTTCAGTGTGTTAACATCCACCGGCTACATTGTCCCAGTCACTTTGCTTGAATTGAACAGGATATTCTAGTGAGGCGAACAATTTTAATTATTATTAGCGGATGTCGACAAAGAGAATGATCATTGTAAAGGCCATGTTGAGGAATCTGTTTCACCGTTTCATGTAGTCAACTGGCGAAGAAGCGCGAATCACAGTTGCTTAGAAGGAAGTGGTCAGATAAGCAGAAATATAGGGTGGGGAATTTCAAAGTTTTAAATTAAAAATGCAATAAAACGAAAACGGTTTGAAATTTTGCCAAATTTATTTTTTTTTTGCTATAAAGCGCAATTGTGCCGGTCAGGATTGGAATGTAATTTCATTCATATGACTGCCGTGGCTAACCTCACAGAACCCCATGCGATCAGGCCGTATTTCCTTCACTTTTTGAGTGTATGGAGACGTGTCTCGGCAATGGTATCACCAATGTTGGCCTTCAAATGCTCAATGGTCTCTAGTTTGTCGGCATAACACTTTTCTTTAACGGTGTTTCACAGAAAATAGTCCAATGGTGTCAAATCGGAGCTTATTGGCGGCCAATTAAACGACCATCAAAATTTGATTTAATAAATCGATTGTGGCATGAGATATCTGGCAAGTTGTACCATCCTGTTGAAACCAAATAACCTTCACATTAATACCATGAAGGCTGGGTACAAAAACAAAATCGGTTACCATGGTGCGATAGGTATCTGCACTGACCGTAGTGGTTGCGTCATTCTCATTTTCAAAGAAATATGGGCCAATGATGCCTGCGCTCCACAAACGGCACCAAACAGTAACTCTAAGTGAGTGCATTGGCTTCTATAAGACCACGCGTTGCTCTTCTGAGCCATAAATACGGCAATAGTGCTTACTAACGCACCCACCAAGATGAAAATGAGCTTCATTCGAAAATATGAGTTTTTTGTAGCAAAATCAACATCATCATGCAGTTTCTCATTGACCCATTAGGTAGGTAGGTAGAGGTGGCTGCCCATTCATGAAAAATTCTTGGATGGACTCACTTAGGCCGCATTGTGCTACCACAGTTATCCGCTATCGTTGGATCATTAAATGCCCAAGAACGATTTATTACGCTCAGTGGAGATAATACACTGAATTCTGTGACAGAATAAGTCTTGCCAGATTCAGAATAACCGATGGTTCAAATTTAAAGCTATCCTATACAACAGACAGCTAAAGAATTATGTAAGTAAGAGTGCCCTTATTGATTCTGAATGATTTGACTGATTGGACATATGGTGGTTAAATAAAATTCCATTTTCTGCTAATGCACGACAGTAGTCATACATGGACTTACAATTTTACGTTATATTGCGCTTAAACTAAATTCCTGTTTTTTAAATTTCGTAATTTTTAATTTTCGTATTTAAAAACAAGTGTCAAATGTAAACACATGAATATATTCACATCCTTGAGCTAAATTTCCACCCTAAAACCTTTCATTTTCATTATCATAATTATTATGGCGCTATTTCTTTCGTTTCTTTTTTTTAATTTTCATAAAATCGCATTTTGCGTGTTGTAATCCATCGTTAGTTTTACAATACAATTGAAAAAAAAGAAGTAGAAAAAAAAGCCCAACAGCAAAAAGGGAAATCATGCCAATATCCCCGCGTATATGTATTTCATTTCAACATTAAATTGTACAACAGCCGACACATAATTTCACTTAAAAAGGATTTGGAAACAGAGGTGAAAATGTAAGTGTAGATTTGATGATGACAAAACAAAAACTTTTTAATGCGTTCGTTTGATTTAAGGGTTGCTGGTTTCCACATGCTCACCCTTTTGTCTGCCAGTGGCAAAGGTGAAACTGGGGATGTTTCAGCAATGTTTAGCAAGATACAAATATTGGGCATATTTTATACGAAAACAATCATTTATGATGTGGGTGTCAGGTCTAACCAGTACCCTAAAAAATAAAAAAATAAGAAATAATGGAATAAAAATAAAAAGGGGTGTCAAAATGCCAGAAAACAAACCGTTTGAGGTCTACATACCACTAAATGTATTGTATTTGGGAACCTTTGGACTACAATTCTCATACAGCTTGACCTCTTCCACCACATTTCAATCTTCAACAATTGTCTAGCATGTTCTCTAGAGCCCTAGTAATTATTTTCAAAATCATTGGAATAGTTTTAACGAATATATCTAACACTACAACGTTAGAGGGGATAGCTTTCTTGTAGTGGGTCACACCGACCATCCATTGACCGATTTTTCTTTGGACTACAATTCCAATATAGTGTGATGATGGTTAATGCGAGAATTACAATGCTTTTGCAAACTAATTACTAGGACTCTAGAGAAGATGCTCTGGATAATTGTAGAATATTGAGAGGATGTGGTGTAGAAATCAAGCTATATAAGAATTATAGTACAAAGGCTTAAAATCCATTTAGTGGTGTGTTCTCACACAAACCCACCCACTTACCCTTTTACAATTTATTTTATTTATTCATAAATGTAAATAAACTACATGGGAATTACTTTTGCTATCAGTTATCTGTAATACAAGACACAGTAGAGTTTTATGTAAAGGAAACAACAATTCGAATTTTAATCATTTTATATACACACTGACCAACAACAATATACAGTCAACCCTCCATAACGCGGTGAGTGCGTACCGCGTTATATGTAAACCGCGCTATAAGAATTTGCGCAAATTAAGCTAATTTGTAGCGCGTTGTATGGAAACCGTCTACTGCGTTGTATGGAAACCGCTCTATAAGAAACTCGGAATTAGTACAAATCACATCATTCGTACCGCATTATATGGAGACCAAGACAAGATAAATTATAAACTATTTCTATTGAATTAAAGAGTTCATATAAAGATTGGTAAAAAAAAATTAAACAAAATTAAACTAAAAGACTGTTTTTCCAACAAAAATAAGAAAGACTTTTGTAAACTTAAATAATTTTTGAACATTCATCCTCACTGTCAGATATGAGTTGCAGCAAAATTTTTGGAAAGACTTGGTCACCAACAAAACGTATGTACTGTGAGAGAGCTCTGAGATGAATGAAACCGATGTCGTAGACGGCTATGAGATAAGCTGGCATGTTTATATAAACATGTTGTTAATATATCTCGGCTGTGCTTTTGCGTCGAAAATAAAGCTGATATTAAACCCTTTTACAATATCTAGTTACTAGAGTCATTAGGCTGTGCGGAAGGAACTTATGGGATGTTATTGAACGGAAACCGTGCTGTAAGAGGACCGCATTATAAGAGGGCTGCCGCAATTTCAGCTCCGCCTTATGTGGAAACCGTGTTATATGGAAACCGCGTTCTGAGAGTACCGCGTTATAGGAGGGTTGACTGTACAGCAATGTAGTCAGTAATGAAGGATTTTTAAAATATAAAGTCTTGACTTCTTTTTTTAATAAATTTATTCAAACAAATTAAATTATATGTTAGAGAGGAAATTTGTTTGTTTATAAAAATTTATTTTCTTAATTATGATGCGGTGTCTGGAAGCAGAAAGCATTCGAAATGGATTCTTGTAAAATATGCTGCTGGTTATATAGCCTGAGTAAAAATAAATTCACATTATTTTAGCATGGTCGTGAAAGTTTTGCCTCCTGGACAGAATCATAATAAATTGTGTAGTTTTAAGTAATGCTTCGCAACGAGGACTATTCCGTGGTATGCAGATGACTTAAGGAACAGAAACTGGGATGAAATATCAGCCCAGACAAAAATATTCAAAATATATTCTCAGTCTTGGGAATCTAAGCGGAGGATCGTTCTTATTGTAAATTTATTGACAAGTCGTGTCTATCCAGAATTGGTTTAGAATCCATGTCTTCATAAAACTATCATATCGGCTGAGATATGGGATTGGAAGTAATAATTGTGTGAGGGAATAGCTACGATTGAATACAGTACAGTGCAATCATAACATATCAAGAAGGCAGATTTGAAACCTACCTTAGGTCCCAGAAGAGACTCGAAGAAATAGAGAAATTTCTCTAGACCCAGTATGTTCCAGTGAAGTTGAGTATGATAATTACGGTTCGCATTTTCTGTATTCGAATCATATATTGTTAAACGACCAGCGACCATACGGCATACATACCTAATTGAATTGATTTAATGCTTGAGAAGGTCTTACACTAAAGCATCGCTACGTTACATACAACTCTAATATAATAATATATCGTAAGAGAAGAGTGTTGGCTGATTAGGCGTGAGGGCACGATTCAAACCCCAGGTTAGACATCTACAACAAAACGAAATATGAAGAAAATATTTCTTTGTTGCAAAAACTCTGTCTCAAAAACAAAATCTGTCAACTGTGTAGGTTGCGTCACTCGTGTATAAAATAAACACACAACGTAAGTGGTGAGTCGCCGTAGTCTAGTAGGTAGTGTGTTGGCTTTTTAGACGTAAAACCATGGTTCGAGCCCCAGGCCAGACATCAAAACAAAATACAAAAAGTATTTTTTCGGCGACTTCCTCTCAACAGATTTCTGGCAAAAACTCTGGGAGTAAATAAAAATTGCCATGAAAAGTTTCTCAAAAGTCTGTCGTTCGGAGTCGACTTTAAACTGTAGGTCCCACCACTCATGTATAAACTTAACACACACAACATAAGTGGTGTGAGAAACTAGGTCGTAATCCTGACTGAAGGGTTTTAATGACCAATTATGTATGTATGTATGTATGTATGTATGTATGTATGTATAAGTGGTGAGAGAAGCTGTGGGTGGTAATCCTTATTAAAACGTTATAATGACCAATTATACAGTGAGCGCCGAAGTGAGTAAGCACCACTGAAGTAAGTAATTTTCTTAGGATAGCGAGAACAGTAAATGAGAATAGTCGAATAAGTTTCCAAAAATAAAAACGTTTATTTATTGCTTGTAAATGTTAAAACAAAAACAACAATTCATGATAAAGGAACTATTTTATACTTAAGAACAAAACTGTTTTATACTTAAGAACAAAGGTGTTGACTCACTTATGGCACTCAGTGTATGTTTGTGTTAAATGTTGAAGACGTAGCTTAAACAGAATGGTCATTCTTTACTCTCAAGTTTGGGAAATACCACAGATCAGGGGCTTTTTGCGAATGAATGTTTTTCTTTTTTCGAATTTGAATATTTACTTGAAAATTAAATTAAATTTTATTAAAGATTTTCAATAAACTTGAAAGTGTTGTCAAACTGACAGCTGCCATATTGACAGGTGAAAAATTGTTTTTCAAAGTTAGAAACATTTCAACCCCTTATTCTGTTGTTCTTTCAACAACTATTTCGGTATTTCATATTGTTTGTTATGGTTTAAGAGGAAAAAGAAAAAGTTTGATTTAATCAATTATTTCCATTGTTTTTGCTTGATTATGTCATTTATCAAATTTAAAGCAGAGAAAATTCTTCTTCTTTTAGAAAACATTACAAAAGGATATTTAACCCCTTAATGGTAATGTTTATAAAAGAAAAATATTTTTGAAAAAGGAAATACGATAAAAGAAATAAAACTAATGAAACAAAATATTTCATTTTTAGGCCATAACAAATTATATTTATTCATTAAGATAAAAAACAACAACAACAACAAAAATAGAAGTTAAAAAAATTCCATTCCAATTAATCAATCCTGATATCTGTGCTAAGGAAAACAACCACCACCTTCAGCAGCCGACCATTGTAATAATAACGTTTTAGTGTTGGTTAAACCTTTTGATGACAGCGTTTGATAAGCTCAAATCCAAAAAAAAGGAGAAAAAATATTCCTTTTTGAAAATAAAAATTATGATGAGATAATTTCGAAACTAAACTAAACTTTTATAAGAGAATGATAACACCCCAGAGGCAAAACAAGTGGATGGAATTTAAAGAACAAAAAATTTGATGATGCCATGATGCCATGATGCCATGGATACTTGAATAGAAAAGGACAGGCAGTTAAAATTTAAAAAATTAATGTGTAGCAGTTACAAAATGATTTCAAACAATTTAATTTGTACTTTTGGTTCGAAGTTTAAAAACAAAAACAGAAGTTAGCGTTGTAAGGACATTATAGCTGTTTAAACATGAAATATTGGCTAAGGATTCTCTACGATTGTAGTAATAAATTAAAGCAAGATCGGTGCAGTAGGATGTTTACCTAAACTCAAAATGCTATTTGATTATCGAATTATCGGTAACGCAGGAACGAAGCATCCTGTAACTGACGAGCATGCGCAAAGCTAACATTGAATTGACGCCGCTGTCTCGATCTTCTTTCCAAGAGCTTCATAGTCTCACTTGTCTGCGTTTCTGGTCACAGTCACATTCCGGGAAACTGCACAGCCGACGAGCCTGTTGGTGCACTCCTTTCGCAATCCTTGTCAATCGCCTTGGGTACGCCACTTACCTCGCTTTAATTGGCCATTGTGCAGAAACCCTTTCGGAATGCCAACCTATTCTGGGTCAATGAGGAGTTCTGCTCCATTGCTAGACTCTCTTGGCCCTCGATGGATAGAAGGCGTACCAAGTTACTCGATAATGTCATCTCGATCACAGTGGCCATACCTACAGGGCATTGTGTTATGAGAAGGCACGTGGATAGTATGAAGCTCCCATCAAAAGACTTCTGTCGTGGCCATGCTTACAGGTCATTGTGTTATGAGAAGGCACTCGGAAATAATGCAGCTCCCATCTAACGACTTCTGGCGTGGGTACAGATCTGCTTAGGAAGAGGAGACTGTTATCCATTTTCTTAGTCAATGCCTCTTGCGAGGTGCAGATATAGGTTATTTAGTTATCCAATCCTTGTCAGCTTGACGAAGCTATCATCCATTAATGCCATGGATATAGCTTCGTTTATCAAACTTTCAGGCTGGTTTTTCAGCTTAGGGTAGGTGTGCTTTTAATGTGCAACCTTGGGCTAACCAACTCCTCCCCTAGTTTGTCGGTACTCGGTCAGTACAGGGAACGTGTTTACCCGTGGCATTACAACGGGCCGCTATGCGTGCTCAAGTGAGCTTTTGGTATCAAAGCTACGACTCCAACCTCTCTATCTACCTACCTAACATTGGGCGGGATCATTTTGCAGAGAAGTTTCTCTCTTTCTCGAAAAAATCTGTTGTTCAGAATCGATTTTAAACTGTAGGTTCCGCTACTCATGGATAAAATTAGCACACACATCATTGGTGGTGTGAGAAACTAGGTTATAAACCTGACTAAATGGTTGTAATGAGCAATTAAGTAAGACTACAGTGTTATTACACACCGCCCAGTAAAGTAAAGTTGGTTCTACCACGGCTTGATAGAGTCTCATGGCTCGCCTAAGGTGCCATGTTTAATTTTCAATAAATTTCTTTTAAAACTTAATTTTCACTAAAATTTTTTGAAATTTTTTAAATAAATTTAATTCGTTACCAGGCTTTTATTAGCTGCCAATAATAGAAAATTAATTTTCCTTATTTCTACTTCCCTTTTAATATTTTTTTGCTTTTGGGGAAAATATTTTCTATCCAAAAAACTTTAAATTAAAGCCTTACAGTAGAGAAACTAAACTACAAAAAGGGGGATTTTCAGTAGAAAATCAATTAAATTCTTCGACTGGCAGGCCACACACATAACAACTTGCGGTAACAGTTTGTTTAACAATATTTTGTAATAAATTTTCTATTTTGTTGTTGTGGGTTTCCTGTAACATTTTCCATGGCCTACGGGGTTTAAAATGTTTCATTCAATTCATGAAAGTCGTATGCAAAACTCCAAAACATTATAAATTAAGTCTAGGCAATGTAAACGAATGAACGAACGAATGAAGGAACTAACGAAAAAAAATTGCTTAAATGGCATGAATAAAATATGGAGGCACACAAAGAAGTTAAAAAACATAAAGAAAATCTAGGAAAACTACTCAATCTCCGCAAAATAGACGTGTAACGCCCTTAACTTGTATTGGCATAAATGATGTATGAATTCAGTTTCTTTTTTCTCTCTTCTTATTACTGGCCTTTGCCTGCCAGTAAATAAAGTCAGTCGCTGCTATGCCTCTACCCCTATTGCTCCTAAAATGAATCCAAAAAAAGAAGAAAGGAATTAAAGTGTCTGTGCGTAAATGGGTGAGCGAGCGTTTGTTTTGTTTCTTTTTTTTTTGTGTCTCTACCGCTTTGGCACCTCCTTTGTTAAGTGACCCGTGCTTAACAAAAGCAAATAAAAGGCAAACTTTAAAGACCAGCATGAAAATCATATTTTTTTGCCTTCAACTGATGTGGGTTGCCTTTAACAAACGTAAGGAAAATATTTAGAAAATAATACCAGGAAGTGTGGATTTTTCTTTCTTCTCTCTTTATCAAGAGACTCTAGGAAGGAACACGGGGTGTAGTAAAAATTTGGTTTACTGATGTGCGACAACATTCATCAACATTGTTCAAGAAATGAAAATTTTTGCTTATTTTGGAGAAAAATAAACAAGAAATTGGACAAGAATTTTTGAGAAACACCATGGACGCTTACATATTACCTTACAATGCAAATTAATTGTTACACTGGCCAGTGAAGAAGTTAGTTTTATTGGTTCTGTTGTCAACAGGTATTAAACAGGCTAGATTCTGTGTAAGATTCTGTAAAGGCCAACATAACTCATGTAATCATTTAAATTCAATCTGATTTATTCACCAGAAGCATGGAAAATTTGATATTTCTCCTACGCTCCTGCAAGAGGCTAAAGATTCCATGTGTTGCTTTAGTTTAGCATTTTTTGTTTCCTTTCTTTCTGAGTCCATTTATCAGTCATATGTAATGTACCCGCCATAAGGATCTATTCCATCGCGTGACAATCCATGTCTAACACACGTGTTGTCCACTGCACTATTATGAGAAGGTTTCCGCTTCTGCATATATTCTGTTTGTTTGCTGTACTCGTCCTCATTCTGTATGAGGTTTCTCTTTAATGTCTCCCATAACTTTGTTGCCGAGCAATTGCCGGGTTCACTTATCCAAATTCTTCTTTCCAGTCTACATATGAACAGTTAGATGGGTTAGAACCTTGAATTTCCACATGGCATGGGATATAGCAGAGGTTGTGTCTATTACCTCTGGCTATATAACTCACTTCGACTAAACAGTCCAATTCTAATCTCGCCTAAACCCCATTGAAGACATCCTACTATCGCAAGAAAGATATTCGCGAGATCCTTCATGGGTTCCCGATATTTTACTCAGGCAATGGACACCCACACTTCTATCTACCAATCTCCTTTTAACCTATTGGATCCTAACCCATTGGACACAACTTGTTATGGCGTCAACTTTCGCTTGAGAGATATTCGCGAGTTTCTTCATGGGTTTTTGATATTTTACTCAGGCAACGGATTTAGGTTTAGGTTAGAGGACGTGTACTTGTCAAATGAGACAATGAAGCCCTTAACTCCTAACCTCCTTAACCAGTTCAAGCCTCTAATGAATCTGCTCTCATTGATGTCGGCAGAATTCAAACCCTCAAAGAAGCCCCTGCCAATTGTCCTCAACCTCAACCTACTAAGAGGGCTGGGCAGTTACAGTGTAGGTGCTCGATAGTCTCCAACTCCTCCTCAGCGCAACATACCCTGCAATAGTCTGGCTGGGATCTTTTCCAGATCCTTGTCAGCCTCCTATCCTCGCAGTGCCCCGTAATAAACCCGATAACTAACCTTAAACTTGTTGTTACATCTATATCTATAGCATGCCATAGACACCTAGAAATATAACAATCCGATCCATTCCCTCAATGCCTCTGCTCTTTCCTCTGACCCACCTATTTATGAGGCAGTAGAGGTGGCAGGCTGGGTGATCAGGATCAACTATTAAATCGATAACTGATACTCACTCTTCTGTTGCACTACCTCTCCGTTTCTCTCTCTCTTTGACACATTTTTTCCGCATTTTCTCTCAAAAGAGTTTATAATTTAATGTCTTTTAAAGGCTCTTCCAAAATCATAGTTTGCTCTTTCTATTAAGGGAATCGTAAACGAGGGATTTGTCAGTCTCTTGATCTGTCAGGGTACGCTGCTCTCTTTAAATCTCCTGTTGTCTTCCTTTTTCTTCACCAATGTCTAAATGGCTTGGGGCTTCATTACCATGTGCCATGAGTTAACACCCTAAATGGCCTCTAGTGCCTTCATACGACGAGATCTCTCTATTTTACTCACATTCTTCTGTTCTGAATTTTCCTCAAAGCCTACTGCATATTATTATGGTGTACTTGCCCTCATTGAAATGTTCTCAATGTAAGCCCCTATCCGCCTTATCAGAATTTTTCTTGATATCACCTCACCCTGGGGCTAGACCAAGTGTGTGTGAGATGTCATTGAAATTTTTTGTTCGATTGAAAGACCTATTAATGCCGTGATGAGTGGAGAGTAATGTCCTTCAAATGTTCGCCGCAGTTTCTTTGGGTGGAGCTCATAAAAAATGTCTAATTTTTAATGACCCTCCAATTTCTCCCAAATCGCACGGTCTCGTTGAGATTTACAGTATTTCCACGTGAGATAACCATGTCCTCAAATCGCTTGAACAGAATATACAATCTGGCATGATATGTGTGGCACGTAGTGTCATTCTGTTGAAACTACACGTCGTCGTTGACGAGATCATTTACATCAGGCCAAAAGAAGTTGGTAATTATAGACCAATAGTGCTTGCGCTTGACTATAATGTCCTGGCCATCGTTGGGCTCATAGGTTTATGGACTAAGACACCAGCAACCCAAAATCAATACTGAATATGGAAATTTTCGTGATCCATTTTGCTGATAATAAGTTAACAAACAAGGGCCATCCTCTGCAGTCAATAATTTTAAGTGTCGCAAATGAAATACACAAGAATTAAGGACTTGTGGTGTAAAACAAACTGAAGAGTTTCAAAAGGTATCACAAACATACAATGCTATCATTTGTAATGTACCGTACAATAGAAACTTTTCTTGCTTGACTTATGCAAATCCTTACGTATTACCAGTCTAAACCGCATGATTGATTATTCGATACTTTATCCTTCATCTAAGTCTCCAAATAATAACACACCACCATGTTTCTTGGCCTTAACTTTGTTCAGCATTGTTGTTCTTTTCCCCACAAATTTTGCTGGGTTATTAATATTACCCCTTCAAATAAATAAACAATTTTAATGATTGCCGAAAATAAAATCCCTACACACCAACAACTTGTTTTATGGAAAATTTTTGGTTAAATAATAGGAGTTTGGATTCAGTATTTGCATATGCGGTCGACGTTTTTAGAGTCTTAAATTAAAGTGACCATAAACGAAAAGGACCATGAGTCCTAATTACAATGAAAATTTGACAGGGTCGACACTGAAAGTGTGCTAAGAGGAGAGTAATGTTTAGGAGTGTCCAGAGTAATCCTGGTTGGGCAGACCAAGCTTGCCTGCCAAACCAATAGCGCTATGTCCCTTTAGAATTCCTGTTAGAGCGTAAACAGCACCTTAGTTTATCTGCTGCCCACCGCTGGACATAGCAGTTCTTAAATTCGGCAACCAGGCATGTTGGAACACCTATGGTTTGTTCAATTCCATGCTGCTTCTTCCAATTTAAAAAACTATTTTAGTAATTCCATTCCATTCGGTGATAGTTAGTCTGCTTTTTCCTTTCCCTCTACACTGAGAGTAGCGTACTTTAGAAGAAAGAAAAACACCTGAAACATCATGACCTGACAAATTCTTAAAACATCAATTCAGTTTTTTTTTATAAGCATAACAAATTTTCTCAACCACAACTCTATGGTTAACAGCTGAAACAGTAAAAGCTTTATAAGAGGGATAATGTTATGAAGCCAAAGGATACTTTTTTTGGAAGCTCCATATCATTAGCAACAGCTACCCTGTGTCCCAAATGCACTACCAAAGCTGACTACCGCCTAAGGAGGAAAAACTACATTTGTGGTAGGGTTTAGAAGGCGATATAATATGACCGGTGATGGTGAAGATTTCGTATTACTAAAGTAAAATCTCCGTAGTCTAGTAGGTAGTGTATTGGCTCATTAGACGAAAGAATAATATTTCTTCGGTGACTGCATCTCAGCAGATTTCTGGCAAAAACTCTGAGAGTAAATAAAATTGCCATGAAAAGTTTCTCAAAAATCTGTCGTTTGGAGTCGGCTTGAAACTGTAGGTCCCGCCGCTCATGTATAAAATTAAAACACTCATCATGAGTGGTGTGAGAAGCTAGGCCGTAATCCTTTCTGAAGGGTTGTAATGGCCAATTATGCATGTAAAGTGAAATCAGGAGGGAAATGCCCTTAGCTCAGTATTACAATTTGTTCATGAAATGGTTCATGCAATTTTGATATCAGCGCTAATAGGCGGGCAGCCCAGATCAAGAGTATTAATAATTCTGTATAGAAGTAACTTAGTACTGCAACTATACGATCTATTGTGCTCCACTCAATCTTTATAGGATATCCCTGCAGTGTCTCATTCCAGCCTATGCATGTGAAAAATTTCAGGATGCTGCTCAGGTTCAATTCTGGCGAAGATGACAAAATATTAGCAGTTGAAATAGATAAAAAGAAAGATAGTCTCTTCCTCGTAATCAGTCAGACAGCTCTTGCAATAGCAATGCGAAAGAAAACTTTTGGAGAGCCTTCCACAACAGTAGAGCTCCATAGGACACGCATTTGTGCTGTGCATGGCTATGCGATGGACAGAAGACTTAGAAGTCCAAGAAAATCCAATAATATTGCATGTATCAACTAGATTCAATAAAAAAAATTGAAATACCTTAGCTCCGTAACATATCGGAGATTGTGAACTCCGTACGTGCCTGGTCTCTATATTTTATTCGGAGAGATTCCAAACATACATGGACGAAGACGGATATCGGGGTGACAATTATTATGGATGTAATGCCGGCGCTGCTTTCCCAGTAAATTAACACGTTTTAACGAAAACTTCCATTACTCTATAAGCATTGCGAAGTTTTCAAAATGGTCATAACCTCCACCTGGTAAACACTGCAGGCAACCTGTACTAGGTTGCCTTACCTAGCCATCTACCTGGCCATCTTGAAGCCAACGCTAGAAGTCTCTTGGAACACAAAGTTGAATTGAATTGAGTTTTGAAAATAATGCCGGAACAAAGTTTACTCAGGATCAGGAAAGCTAACTGCCTGCATACGCTGTCTATCAGTTTGTAATGACTTTGGTGTTCAAACCTGAACACCATGAAGCAATTTTGACTTCACCATGGCTCGATAGAGCCACCACCGCCAAATGGTGAATTTGAAACTGATTTATAGGCATAAAGTGCTATGGTTGTTCTGTTCATTCTCTCAATTAAGTTTTTCTACAGGAGAATTTGGTGTCGAGAATAATCTCCGAATAGTTTACCCTCTTGGATAGCTGAGGAAGAGGAGACTGTTATCTACTTTCTTTGTCAGTTCCCGCCTCTTGCTAGGTGTAGATATACGTTATTTGGCTCCCCATTTGTTGTCAGCTTGACGGAGCTATCATCTGTTGATATCAAGGATATAGCTTCGTTCATCAAACTTTCTGGCTGGTTTTCCAGTGTAGGGTAGTCGTGCTTTTGATGTGTAGCCCTTGCGCTGACCAACTTCTTCCTCTTCCCTGATTTTGGTGGTACAGGCACTGCGTTCACCCGTGGCATCACAACAGGCCGCTATGTATGCTCAAGTGAGCTTTGTGATATCAGAGCTACCACTCTGACCTAAACCTAATTCTTGTATCCTCTACCGAGAAGCATCAATTCTGTTTTGCATTGATTGAAGCCTAAACCAATCGATGAGCATTATTCTGTTATAAAATTTAAAGCTCGTTTTCACCACAAAGAAAGGGTGTGTGGATCAAAACCTTTTACAGTAAAGGCCAATTTATCCACATAACAAAACACCTTAGATTCTCATTGTTGGATCCCATCCAACTGGTCTTCAGCAATGATATTCCAAGTTATACCTCCTCCTTTGCCATATGGTCCTCCGACATTATGGCTGTTAAACCCGTATTCGATATGAGATTTTTTTAAAAGAAATATGCGGAGACAAAAGTATGTTTAACACTACTTTCCAAAGATTTAAAGCCTGTTTTCATCGCAAAGAGAGGTACAGTAAAGGCTAATTCATACGCATAACAAAACTCCTTGGCCGACATCGTTGCGTCTCAACCTACAGGCCTTCGTCAACGTTATGCCACAGAAATAATGATAAGATTTTTTACAGAGATTATACGAAAAGAAAGGACACAACAACTCTTTAGTTATTGTGATCCTTCTTAGGACAACTAACCTCAACCTCTACACCTCTACAAAGCCATCGTTTATATGTGGTGTGATGTGTTGGATATCAGATCAATTAAAAGGCTCTTTAAACTGTGACCATCCAGACTTTTTTTCTTCAATCTCATTACTAAACCTTTCACTGTATATTCCATTCAACCTACATGCCTACCAACCTACAACCATTTTTGTTATCCTTCTTTTTTTTTGTTTTTCTTTTACCTTCTCAAACTTGTAAATTTTCTAATTTGCTTAGCAAGGACGTTAAATTGCAAATATTTATTGAAGAGTAAAACTATACAACAAAAAACTACAAAAAAAAGAAAGAAAAAAAATAAATCATGTTACAAAAACAAAAACAAAAACAACAAAAACCGACTTTAACAATGTATGGGAACATCAGCAAGGATATGGAACAAAGACTGATTACGTCCTTCATGCAACAATATAGCCAGCGAAAGAAGTAAAAACGAAAAAAAAGAAAATAAAAAGAAACTGAAACGAATAAACGAAAAATGGTCTTGTGGTTGATAAAGGTTTCTTTTATTTAGATTTTGTAGTCGGGGAAAAAAAAGAAAAAAAAGAAAACCTGAAACAAGCGTAGTGGCTATACAATGTTGCAGAGAGGAGGAGGAAGAGATATTGATGTTTTGATGTAAATTGGAGCAAAAATAAATTGGTGTCCATACTAACATAGTTTCTAAGGAACAGAAAAGATTAAAAGAGTTGAAAAAATTGGCCAGCAAAGGGCCTCTATGGATAGAGAGAAAAATAATTCAAGCTCTTAAACGATCGTAGTGAAACTGGAAATCATTCGATGGTCGTTTAGGAGTATTTGTGTTAACCTGCTCGAGATATCCATACGTTCCACGGAAAATAGTGTCATAAAGCCCTTCTTAAGGCCTCTACTTTGCCTGCTGCCACATTGTTTTCACCTTCTCATATATTTTTATTCGTTTCTTTTTTTATTATCTTCCTCTTCTCTTGTTCATGCATTTCTATGGGCTTTGCTTGTCCATTTTACCTATCCTTGTATTAACTATTTTGTTTACTTTCCTATTCAGCTTTCATTTACTTTCTGCCTTTTGCCTCTTTCATCCACTTTTTTCTATTTTCTTCTCCTCCCCTATAACGCCGCCTCCAAATATTCTTCTTTTGAACAAGATTTACTACCACTATACCTTGGTAAAGGTAATCGTAGTGGCCATAGCTTCAGTGTTCATTCGTTTTATACTCCTGTTTTGTTGCTCGTATTTTATGTTTAGAAAAGTGACTGCGGTCGGTCATATTATTTAAAATATATTTTGAAGTGTGCTCTATGACCTCTTTAAATGGGCATTTTTCTTGGGCTTTTTTCTTTTTCTGTTTTCATTTTGTTTTTCTACTTTTTTCCTGCTCTATTGCATACTCCATCACTCCGTTAAAAGATTTTTATTTTTAATGCATGGCACAGTGGTGGTGGTTGGTTGATTGGTTGGATGGTCAAGAACTTAAGCAACCGCAAAAGATTTCGTAGTTTGTTTTAAAAGGGCAGAAAGAAACAAAAAATAATAACGTAATTTAGGGCTTAGACAAAATGTAGTTAAGTAACGATTTAGTAATTTTACTTTAGCCATTCATCAAGACCTGAGACCAAGAAAAGTGAAATACGAGACAAAAATCAGAGTGGCCAAGAAGATGACTCTGCTCTGAAAATTATTTCTGGTCTCGATCTCATTAACTACTGGTACTAGACTTCAGGAATGTGGACTCATCTTTCTAACTGAATTGATCAAAATAAATCTTTAAACGCAGATCGCCGTAGCCTATTAGGTAGTGTGTTGGCTTATTAGACGAAAAGCCAGGGTTCGAGCCCCAGGCCAGACATCAAAACAGAATACAAGAAGTATTTCTTTGGCGACTTCCTCTCAGCAGATTTCTGGCAAAAACTCTGAGAGTAAATAAAAATTGCCATGAAAAAGTTTCTCAAAATTCTGTCGTTCGGAGTTGATTTTAAACTGTATGTCCCGCCACTCATGTATAAAATTAACACACACAACATAAGTGGTGTGAGAAACTAGGTCGTAATGACTGACTGAAGGGTTGTAATGACAAATTATGTATGTATCAGGCTTGCAAATCAGAGCTTCTCTCACCACCCATGCTGTTTATGTCTATTTTATTCGTGAGTATCAAAATCTACTTTTCGCGACAGATTTAAGATTCTTTTCATGGCAATTTTATTTACCCTCATCCGGAGCCTGTGGTGGTTCAAACCCACTACTAACGGATCATAACAAGGGGGCTTACCTCACAGTGGGTGACACAATTGGCCATATGGGAAACTAAGTGTACTTGCCTGTGAACGACAAGCTACCCGTTAACCTAACCTAACCAAACCAAATATATTTATCCTCAGAAGACTGCTAAGAGAAAGTCGCCGAAATTTATTCATTTTCTATTCCCCACAGCTGTTGTATGAACATTTTCCAACACCACCAAGTCTTCGACTTCGAACAATTGCGCCGGCTTATGTCGCTGGTCGAAATATTTCGAGTTTTACAATTGAGCCGTTTTTATTGTATCCAAAGCCTCATTCCTTTAATCATCCATTATAACGTTTTCCCTAAAGTAGTTCTACTGTAAGTGTACAGTCAATTCGTAGATCTGTTCGCATCTTTGATTAACGCCAAAAAGGCATCCTACATCGGTAACTGCTTCAGCGTGCAGTGAGTTGTATTATTTATAGCGAACTCAACTTGTCTCAATTTATCAGCCCAATCATGCCAAATTTGCCAGCATGGCCCTCATGTATTTATTCACCCTCTCGACCTGCTGGTTAGACTGTCTAGACCCTACGGAATTTTTAATGTATACGATATTTCCTTCCAATAGTGTCTAGAAGTCGTATTAGAATGCGAACCCATGTTGTCGAACTCAAGTAGTTCCCTGATTCTTTCGCATCCTTCTGCAACTTCTGCAGTAATCGTGGCGGTGTAGGCCGAGCTAGTCAGCGAAACTGCCAATCACATCTCCAATCCATCCAATCCCCACCGAATCACACGGCACACAACCAACAGAACATATAAACTAAAATTACTAATCCATCTTTATCTTATATACAGGGAAAAGCTTCCGGATCCAACAGCCGAACTGTTACAACAACAATATAGCGCAGTGTCCTGTAAGAATTCCTGTTACAACATCACAACACATTTTTAGCGTGTGGAAGTGTGCTTTTTGTATGTGACTCCGAAAACAGTCTCTTGGTACAATGTCGTCACAACTAAAACCCGGGTGATTCGATTATACTTCATGCAGTATTGAAGGTCCTTAATTGGTCCTTACAACCCTTCAGTCAGGATTTCAAACTAGTTTCTCACATCACTAATGTTGTGTGTGTTAATTTTATACATGAATGGCGGGACCTAAAGTTTAAAGTCGACTCTGAACGACGGATTTTCTTTGAGAAACTTTTTCATGGCAATTTTATATATTCTCAAAGTTTTTGGCATCAACCTGCTGAGAGGAAGTCGCCGAGGAAATATTTTCTTTATAATTTCTTTTTGATATCTGACCTGGGATTTGAAACGAAGGTTTACGTCTAATAAGCCAACATACTACCTACTAGACTGCGGAGACGTCAAGGGAATATTATGGATTTCCTGTTCAGTCAGCGTTCTAAGCACTTCGCCCATTTTACGATCGCTATAATCATCCTACAGAGAGGGCTATTCGCTATGAGGTGGATACATTTGAGTCCTCTGATTCAATAAACAATCGACCAACATTTGTGTGTCGATGAACCACAAAATATGACGAATACATAGTTTTTGTCCATGAAAGTGTGCAAGCGAATACGAGGCATCCGATTTCGAGTTACTTATCAGAACCTGGTCTTTTATAGACCAAATAAATCTCTGACGTCTGTGAAAATGTGCAAGAGAATCCGAGGCAGCCGATTTCGAGTCATTTATCAAAATTTGGCCTTTCGTAGACCAATTTCTGCGAATTTTGCACCGTAACTTGGGCCTGCATAATATACCGCTGACTCAAGAATTGAAGATAAATGACCGTAGACAATATAGCGTTTCTGCTGAAAAGGCTCTGGAGCTGTTGGGCATGAAATATCATCTTCTACAAGTCGCTCATCCTAGACGTGTTTCTTTATGGTGCAGAAGCATGGGCACTATCAAGTGCCGATGCAGCAGCCATGAGAGTATTCGAGAGAAAAGTCCTAGCTCTCCTATCTAATATCATAACCACTGTTCACATTCTTTGTAAATATACATACACGTACACACATGCATAGTTTATAAAAATCAATAGGAAACTCAATTTCTGTACTCGTACCAATGCCCCAATGTATACCTTCTCCCATAAACAAGGCCATTAAATTGTTATGGCGAACACCAAACCAAAGTAAAGCAAAAAGATGTTGTTGGCTCTCATAATAATGGCCAAATACATTGAGTATATCAAACTACATATAAACATACATACAAAGAATTCTCTACTATTGTGCGCTTGACATGATCTAGTTTAAACGATAAATAATTGCTAAGATCAACAATTTCTTTTCATTCATAGTATATTTCTGTTCGTTTTCTTCATCTATTGACCCAAAGGAAATTGTGTTGTAAATCTCGGAAAAGCAAAGAAAGAAAAAAAAAAACAAAAACCATACATAGGACACATACTTTCAATTGAAATACAATGACAAAAGAGGAAAATATTTTGAAAATTGAAAAATAAAGGAGACCAATAGGTGGTGACATTACAAAGGACCAAGAACAACGTAAAGGATTGATTTGTACAAAGAATCTGGGTAAAAATATTTAAGAAAGAAATAGACAAGCCAAGTAAGACTATGATGAGACCCTATAATACAGAAGACTTACCGTCACTAAGCGAGAATAACTAAACGGGGACAATGGTTTCCTTTTATTAACAGGAACAGACAGGAAGTCCTGCCTTTCTGCATTCTTTTTTAGTGCTGAACGTGATTGGAAAAAAGACGAACTTTCCGTCCCACACCGGAGATATACTGAATTTAATTTGAACGCAGAGATACTAGTTAAGACGATTCCCAGGGCAATCCAATGCAGATTAATTGGCACCTTTGTAGGTCCATATTCGCAAGAAATATTTTTTAAGGCCAACACTTAGGAAATGATCTCTATTCATGCAATGCATTGTGTTGAAATACAGTAAAGATAACTTATAGGAGAAAGAAAATAGGGATAAGTGTGCTAAAACTTTGACGACATCTGATTTGTACCTTCTAAGTAAACTTGGTTAACTTCCTTTACTGTAGTGATGCTCTACCCTGCCTACCATTGATAAACTCTCTCGCGTGAATGTCTGTGGGCGTATTCCCGGGACAGCTCACAATCTATTAGAAAAAGGCAGCGCATGTAGGAGCCACATCATAACGTAGACATACGCTCTTATACGTGGAAATGTATTACAACACCACATATAGCCACAAGCCCCAGTGGATCCTACTAGTCACGGATATTTTCGACAATGTTTGCAATATTTTAAGGATAACAGAAAGACCTCTGTGTCCAAAATAAACCGGATGGACTAGAAACTGTTGAACACAAACGTTCGGAAGAACGTTGTGGATTAGAAAAGGTATTTGACTGAATACCAATGGTCGAGTCACAAGTGGCAAATGCTAGCAACTGTTCGCCAGTCCAGTTCTGCTCAGACTTGTCATAATCGAGAGGGAATTTAGAGCTTTTCAGCATAAAGACCTATTGATGACGTTATGTGTGCAATTTTCCAGGATTCCAGCCTCATAAATGAGCGTTAATTTGACGGAAGGTAAGAATTGTGTTGGTTTTACAGACCGCTGTGGATTATAGCATATTCGCAGAATAGCTAATGTGTCACGATCTAATGTATGGCACGTAATGTTGTCCTTTTCGTCCAATTCGAGGCAAAAGAAAGTGGTAGTCAGTGACCTAAAGTGCTCGCCTCCGACAGTGATGGGCTGTGGATGATCGTTCTCAAAGAAGAGGAGCATTGACGGTGCCAACTGAAAATCTACACCAAACAGTGATCTCATGTGGATTGATATCGTTCCAAATCCAGCAATTTGTTTGTTTACATATCCATTCAACCAGAAATGGACCTGATTGCTGAAGATTATGGGTACTTGCATACTTAATTGGTCATTAACAACCCGATTATCAGATTTCGATCAGCTTTAACACATCGATGACCAGTTGGTCACACCAATCAATGACAGAATTTCCTCAATTTCGTCCTTCATCCTTCCAACTTCCGAAAATCACCACATCAAATACACGTCCATGTTGTTGAGGAGCTCATACAGCCTGGACCGAAGAGGTCGCTCTCGACCGTAGAGCTCATACATAGGACTTTTCTCTCGAATACTATCAAGACTTCTGCATCGGCACTTGTTAGTATCCATGCTTCTGTACCATAAAGAATTACGAGGAGGATGAGTGACTTGTAGAAGATGATGTTTCGATGAAAATTAGGGTTCATGCCCAAATGCTCCAGAGCCTATTCAGCAGAAACTCGTTATTGTCTACTGTCGTTTATCTTCAATTCTTGAGTCAGCAGTACATTATGCAAGCCCAAGTTACGATGCAAAATTCGCCAAAATTGGTCTACGAAAGGTCGAGTTCTAGTAAGCGACTCGAAATCGGCTGCCACGGATTCTCTTGCACACTTTCACAGACAGCAGCGATTTATTTGGCCTGCAAAAGACCGGGTTCTGCTAAGTGACTCGAAATCGGATGCCTTGTATTCGCTTGCGCACTTTCATGGACAACGGCTTTGTTTTCGTTATATTTAGTGGTTCATCGGCACGCAAATGTTGATCGATTGTTTATTGAATCAGAGGACTGAAATGTATCCACCGCATAGCGAATAGCCCTCTCTGTAGGACGATTATGGCGATCATAAAATGGGCGAAGTACTTGGAACGCTGATTGAAGAGGAAAGCCATGATATTCTTTTGAAGTCACCGTAGTCTAGTAGGCTTATTAGACGAAAGGATTATTAGAAACCCCAACTCAGATATCTCCAGCAAAACGAAATATTAAAGAAATATTTCTTTGGCAAATTGCTGTCAGCAGGTCTTTGGCATAGACTCTGAGAGTAAATAAAAATTGCCATGAAAAGTTTCTCAAAAATTTGTCATTCGGAACCGACTTTACACTGTAGGTCCCGCCACTCATATCTAAAAATTAACACACACAACGTTAGTGATGTGAGAAGCTAGGTCGTAATCCTGACTGAAGGGTTGTAATAAACAATTATGTATGTATGTATGTATGATAATCATATACATGGTCTTCAAACTATTGTTTGAATTACAACCTGCCTTGCTTCTAATTTCTCCTTTACAAACATAGTCACATGAACACATTATACCACCACAGAGCATGGTAGGGTACAGAGAAATACTTTTGTCGGGTATTGTAAACAGATTGGAAATTAAAATTAAATTTTAAATATTTGTTCAACTCCTCACAAAGAATGAAATACTGGCTAAGGCATGTTCTAAGGGTTGTAATCGTGGTGGTTTGACAACAAAATTGCCAACTTAGTTTACGTTGACCAGGTCAGTATATGAACTTTTACTTCTAAAACGTTATTGCAATAGAATTTTTATTGTTTGTTGCATACAAAATACACACAATAAAATAATTAAGAATGCATTTTCTACCCCAAATAGATGTTTTGTATACCCTGTATGGTATATGGGTAGTATGAGGCTAACAAACATAACAATGGCAACAGCAACAGCAACAGCACCAGCAGCATTTGCATTGGCAAGCATTTGCAGCAATACACTAGCAGAAGGTACTGGAGCAGCAACATTATTTTTGTACAAAAAGATTCACGTAGAAAATTCAATTTTCCTCATATTTTGTCTTTCATGCCAACGGCTGAACGAACAATCAACGTTTAAGGAAATTACAAAAATAACAACAACAGTTTGGCAGCATTTTGGTAGCAACAGCAGACATTTCATTTGGAGCATAAAGCAAACATTTTATGTTGAATAGGGAGGATGAAACACGCTCATGTTGCACTGTTGCTGGCAACAAAAATGAGGAATAGAAGTCATTCGATTGGGTTCAACAAAAATGTGAATTTCAGGAAGCTTGTCTACTGGGCACGCTTTGTGCCCCTTTTGATGAGATTCCATAAAAATCTGAAACTGATTTCCAGCAGATTTAAAGGTCTATTCCAACTACAGAAGTACCAAGAAAAATGGCATATCGATGTTCGGCATATAGAAGCTGCTAGGATCACCATTTGTCATGTGCAGCCCCTGCGCAAACCAAGTTCCTCGAAGAGTTTGGTATAATTCGGTCAGTACACAGACTGCGCTTATCTGTGACGTCACAACGGGCAGCTGTGCATGTTCAAGTGGGCTATGCATGCTACAGTGGGCTAAGCATGCTCCAGTGGGCTAGGCATGCTCAAGTGGGCCACCACCTCGACCTTGCCTAACCATTTGGCAGCATTCAAGTGTGTTCCCTCGTAGGTTTCGTAGAAACCTAAAGCTGATTCTCTATAGATAGTCATACCTCACCAGTATTTTTCAATTTTGCCAGTAGCTTACTAACGTAATGTCAATCACTTAGATGGGCGTGGCTAATAATCCTTATTAATTGTATTATTAATTTTGTATTACAATGCCAGCCAATTTTACTCGAAACTGTGCACTAACCCAACACATTTGTTTGTCTCAGTTTTTTTAAATTCATTACAGGATATGCAGCAAGGGCAGGGAAAAAGCATTCAAAGACGTGCCACAAGCCATAGAACTACCAATGAAAATAAACTATTAAGCCAGACTGAATACGTATAGACAATAGCATAGGGTCAGCCATTGAGAGTGTTTTTTTCTTCACAGTTTTTATGATAACCAACAAAACAAAAGCGTTGAATTTAAGACGATACTAACCCACTTGAGATCCAAGAGCTTTCAATTTATTCCGAAAAAGTTAATGTTTGGTTGCAATTTGGATTGGCGGCGTAATCAGTCCAGATGCTTTCAACAGGACGACATTACGTACCACACAGCTCATTTGGATAGCCATTGCATCAAGGGTTCCAGAACAGTTTTCCTTATGTCCGAGTTTTACTAATGACCGGAAATATAGGCGACGAAGCTAATTGATTTCTTCAACTGGGCAACAATGGCAAAATCGGGTAAAAAAAGGGACCTAGTGGGGAAAATGGACCTAGTGGGCTGGATAGCCATTGTCTCAGGTATTCCAAAAGAGGTTTCTTTATAGCCCTACGTTACGTAGAACCGGAGATATGATAAAGAGCTCTTTGTTTTTACGGATAAAAATGAAATTTTAGTTCATTGTTAATAATTCTCATTAAGTTCATATGCGTTTATATGTATATATACAACCAAATGTCGTATTTTCGAAAGTTGTATTTTTTTGGTGTATGACTTGCATATTTTTTGGTAAGTGGCTTATATGATTTTGGTTGATTACTTGCCTTTTTTTTGACTTGAATATTTTAGGTATTGCTTAAAACAGAAAGTAAAAGTCATCTTATAGTGACCATAAACCAAAAAACTTCGTAGGCGTTATGACAGCCAAAGCTTAATAATGCCCGTCCAGAAATATTGTGTCGAATAAGAAATGCTGATAGAAATTTTGTTAACACGGCTTGAAATTATGTTACGAGAGTGGTACAAATGCCGAGTGGTTGTCGATATTAAGGATTCCAAAACACAGCTTATTGGATATTCTGTACGAGCGATTTAAGATGTGATGGTGGAGGTGATATAATGAGAGATTATGCAACTCTTTTATGGAGTTTTCTTAAGTCACTGATTTATGTATACCACTATAAGTACACCACCATATGTTTCACCCTGTATAACTGAAATCAATTCTCCAGTTGTAGTGGTAGTCAACAGCAACAATTTTACGACAAAACAAAACAAAACAAAAAAACGGTGAGCAAACCAATCTACACATACAAATACCGCGAGAATTGCTAGAAATAATGAAACAAGACAATAAAAAAATAGAAAGGAAAACAAAATACAACAACAGCAACAATAATAACAATAACAATAAAAAAATGAAGGAAATTTTCTCTACGCACGAACAAACATTAGAGGTGTTTTGTAAATTCAGTTTAAACTATTCAGATGTACACGAAACTATCCGAATATTTCAGCTGCCACTGAACTCAACTGAACTGAACAGAACTAAAGTTTTGTTAATATTGTTGCAGCAACCAGCCAGCCAGCCAGCCAGTCATCTAGTCAGCCAACTAGCAAGTGCTGACAAACAATTTGCATTTTTAGTGCTTGACACGAGCTCAACGCGGCCGTATTTCAAATATGCACTCAGGTGTTACGTACGTTGGTTACTTGACGCTACATTTGTCGCGCTCATAAAAAATTGAAACAACGGCAGAGAAGAGGGAAAGAAAAACGCAACATTCAACACGAATTCAACTTCGACAATGATGACGATAACAACGAACAATGACAACAAAGTATTTTGCATATTCATTCATTCATTCCCTCACTCACTTACTCACTAACTCACTCACTCGCATGTTCACATTCACGTTCACCTGTGCCTGTAACATTAAAAAAATAAACACATGCAAAGAAGGCTATGCTTAAGGTGCCTGTAAATATTGCTTTGTGGCAACATCATCATATTGTTTGTGTTGTATGTTGTTTGTTGCATGTTTAGATTGTAAGCTGGCTGGCATTGTTAGAAAAATTCGTGAAAATTACCTCAACAAACTTTTTGAATACGTGGATTTTCTTCTTTTCATTACTGTTTTTCAATTTTTTCGGATTTCATTTGGATTTCGTTTTCATGTCTCTTAATTTCATTTTCTTTGCGTTTGTTTTGAATGCGAATTTTTTAATTCGGGAAATTGCCTTCAAAATTCGAACTAATCAGGAATGCTTTGTAGCAAAGCATTACATAAAAGGTAATAATCAGTTACGGAAATATGTCAGAATGTGAAACGTCAAAATCCTTCATCTCTTTATGTTAAGATCAAGGCACTGACACATGAAGTGAAGGACGATCTCTTCCTCCCTATGAGATTCACAGCTCCTGCAAAAGTCATGCCTACCAAAGGGATAGTGGCCCGTGAGAATCAGGTTTGTTAGATGGGAGCCATGCGATTTAAGGACAGAAGTGAGCCGGTCCTGTTTAGTCCATACATGTCTTACTGAGTTAAGCAGCATTGCACGTACCCTCCTGCTGCCAATATGATTAAGCTTCCCTGTGAATCGCATAGGGTAGGGTTTAAAATGCCTTCGCACTTATAGTGACCGTCGTCAGCTGCGTCGAGTGGGACTTCCACTAAAACAATCCCTCCTCCTCTTCTGGAGATACTCCCTTCCCTGGAAGGCTATCTGCATTACTTCGATAAGGGTCCAGAACGACGTCTGGGTACGCCATATTTGAAGCCAGCTTCATGCTATTGGCTCGTCTTCTCATGTATCATTCTGTCGCACTGTATCAAGGTCGACCTTCTTCCTGCGGAGTACAAATTCTACGTATCTTCTCACAGCGCTCCACTTCGTCTCGCTTTCGAGCATTGCGTCCACAATGTTGTCGAGTGTGAATTCGCCAATCTGTTCCATCAACACATTCTTCTCGTAATGCCATTTGATGCAATGGAAGAATGTGTGTTCAGCGTCGTCACTCATTTCCTCGCAATAAATGCAGCCAGGATCATTCACCTTGCACATGCGGTGTAGATATTATCGGAAATAATCATGACCCGAAAGAAACTGGGTCGGGAAGTAGTTAATTTCCCCAAAATTCTCTGTGTCCATGCTTCTATAGAAGGGATAAGTCTAGCAGTCCATCTTCCACTTGTTTCATCGCTCCATCCACTTTGCCATCGCCGTATTGTTTGAGATCTGACATCTGCGGTACTAATGGCTCGCCTCTTCGCTTTCCATAATCTTCTTCGCTCGAATGCCATCAAGTCGATAGGTGTCTCACCGGTGATCACGAGGATTGCGGCGCCCGAGGCCGTGCGATAGGGCGAAGCGACTCTTAGTGCCGTTGTTCGTTGCACCGCTGCTAAAACGAAACGCATGGATAATAAACAAAATAACTGAGGCAATCGGTTTACCTGTGCCTTGTAACATGTCGAAGATTTCCAGCTACTTATCGGCTCTGGTCAGGTTATCAGCAATGCAATTACGAAGGATTTCCTTATGACCCGGAAGCCATATGAAAAAAATGAAATTTCTCTAGAAAATCCTTAGCATTCTCGAACAAGAATGCTCATTGAGACTACGTTCTTTTGAGGCTTAATCCCAGTCTGACTGTACGGAGTAAATCCAGAGATTTTTGGGGAAAATCATGCTACTCAAAAAGCATTGCGTTGCTTTTAAAATTGCCATGAGCTCTGCTGGTAAAACACTGCAGTGAGCAGTCAGCCTATAAGAAAAATTAAGATAAGGGTCCTTAATAAATATAGCACAGCCTGTCACACTTCTTTGAGCCATCAGTGTAAATATGAAGGGTCTCGTTGGAAACCTACGGATCTTTAGGTCAGAAGCCCCTAAATACATATATACATACATACATAATTGGTCATTACAACCCTTCAGTCAGGATTACAATTTAGCTTCTAACACCACTTATTTTGCGTGTGTTAATTTTATACATGAGTGGCGGGAGAGAAAACTCTTCATGGCAGTTTTTATTTACTGCCTAGAGTTGTTGCTAAAAATCTGATGAGAAGTCGACAGATTTTTGAGAAACTCTTTCATGGCAATTTTATTTTATTTATTCTCAGAGTTTTTGCTAGAAACCTGCTGAGAGGAAGCGGCCGAAGAAATATTTTCTTCATATTTTCGTTTTCTTGGAGATGTCTGACCTGGAGTTTGAACCGTGACCTTAGGACTAGTAAGCCAACAGACTACCGAATAGACTACGGCGAGCTTTAAGTCCCTAATGGGAATTCTAAACTCAAAATCATGTACTTTATATCAGTCTGCCCCTCAATTAACCTGACACTTGTGTCTCAGCATAAAAAATTCTTCCGTCCACTTTAAGCCGACTACAGCCTTTATGGGTTTCAGCGATATTTTTTGTTTTTATTTTTGTTTTAATTTTGTTTCTTTTGCAAATCCCTTGTTGCACCTTTGCCTTTGAGTAAACTTTTTGGCTTTTTACAATTTATTTAAACGCTCTGCTCACCCTTGAAGTGAAGCTTAATAATTTAATGAACTCTTTCGTCTGCTGGCTCTCTCCTTTGTTGCATACATTTTATCTCTCTCTCTCTTTTTTTTCGTTGTTGCTTTGCTTTTGCCAGTTGTTATACTTTTTCGCTGGCGACATTTGACAACAATATTACAACAATGCTGCTGTTGTTGATGATAATGTTGACGACGATGATGATGACAGTGGCGGTGATGGTTATGGCTTTTTTGTATGTGTATGTATGTGAGAACATTGTAAAAACAATTTGCTCCATTAAATTGTTGTTAACAAAGACAAGCTAAAAAAACAAAAAACAGAGCGCAACACAGCAACATACAACAACATTACAAGTTTGTAACTTTTTATGTTGTTTGTTTTTGTTTTTGTTTTCATTTTACAACGTTTTTTTCCGCAACCAAAAAAAATGAACGAAAAAATAACAGAGGGCGCCTAAATTCATAACAGTGTTAAAATGACAAGCATGTCACCATCAAAAATAATATAAAAAAATACAACAACAACAAAAACAACAACAGAAGAACATATTCAAAAATATGCTGTTTATTTATGTAACGACAGCAGCAGCAGCAACAACAACAACGTCGAAAAAAATATACAAGAACCACCTAAAAAAATATCTTCTGGTTGACGACATCAAAATGGTTCTGAGAAAAACCTCTTTTGGTGAACCACTTTATTCAGTAGCATAAAATGAGCATCATTATGAAGGCAAATAGAGCAGAACTTAACTGGCTGGAGGAGTGGAATAAATTTGGAAGAAAACAAACAAAACAAAACAAATTTGAAAACATTTTTGAATTCAAAGGAAGTGATAGGTAGTGTTGGTTGAATACAATTTTCAAAATTTTTACACTTAGTAAATAGGCCCTTAATTAAGAAAATTGTTAAACTCTTTCGCCATTCCTTGGATTTTAATGAAATTTTTACTTCTTTCCTCAGATATGAAGTTCAGCAAACTAAAAAAAAAAGTTTAATCAGGGCTTATAACATATTCGAGACTGAATAAGTTTGTCTGAACAAATTGCAAATACTATCCTGGCTTGTTATTACTGCATGCATGAGTTGCATATATTAGGCTAGTCTGAGGACAATGTTAGAGTGACCACTCGTATATGTCCTTGTTAAAATTTGCGGTTGGGAGACAGATGATGTCGCCAAAGTCTAATAGGTAGTGTGCTGGTTTATTACACGTAAACCCACGATTCAAACCCCAGGTCAGACATCTCCAACGAAACACAATTTGAACAAATATTTCTTCTGCAACTTCCTCTCAGAAGATTTCTGGGAAAAACTCAGAGAACAAATAAAATTGCCAAGAAAAGTTTATCAAAAGTCTTTAAACTCTAGGTCCCGCCACTCATGTATAAAATTAACGCACACAACATAAGTAGTGTGAGAAGCCAGGTCGTAATACTAACTGATACACTTCAGTTGTATGTGTGTAGTCAGATAGTTAGAACGACTGAGGCACTTTCGAATCAATTACAACACCATCCTACGAGAAATAGAAGGAACGATCTTAAGGTGTAGGGTGGCTTATTATTTTATTTACTAACAGCGAAGCTATTAGAAGAAACTCGATGGTACTTTTCAGGTACTGTTGAGAGGCGAAATATTGGGACGGAAATCTTCGGCCTTTCTCAGATTGTTCAACGACTATATTGTTTTCCGTTCGATGATTTAATTCACTAACACGGTAGCGATTAGAAGAACAGCTATTGTGAAAGTCGGTAGTACTTTTCAGGTACTATTGATAGGCAAAATCTTGGGACAGAAAACCTTCGAACTTTCTGAGATTGTCCGACAACTGCATTGTTTTCCGGTTGATGATTTAATCCTCTAACAGATGAGCTATTAGAAGAAAAGCTACTCCGATAGTCGGTATTACTTTCCAGGCACCATTCAGAGGCAAAATCTTGGGACAGAAAACCTGTGGACTTTCTCAGATTGTCCGACAACTGCATTGTTTTCCAGTCGATGATTTAATCCTCTAACAGATGAGCTATTAGAAGAAAAGCTACTCCGATAGTCGGTATTACTTTCCAGGCACCATTCAGAGGCAAAATCTTGGGACAGAAAACCTGTGGACTTTCTCAGATTGTCCGACAACTGTATTGTTTTCCGGTCGATGATTTAATTCTCTAACAGAGGAGCTATTAGAAGACCAGCTAATCTGAACGCCGATAGTACTTTCTAGGCACTTTTGAGAGGGGATATCTCGAATCGGAAACCTTTCGAAATTTCTTAAATGGTCTGACAATTTTAATTTAAATCCCTAACAGAGTGGCTCTTAGAAGAATAGAGTACCTACTAGAATAACAGCTACTCTGAACGCTAGTAGTACTTTCCTGGTACTATTGAGAGGCAAAATCTTTGATAGGAAGCCTTTGGAGTTTCTCAGATTGTCCGGCATTTGTATTGTTTTCCTGTCGACCATTTAATCCCTTAACACAGGATCTATTAGAAGAATAGCTACTCCGAACGTCAGTTGTAGTACTTTCCATCTATTGGGAGAGCATATCTCTGATCGGAAACGTTTAGGAACCTTCCCAGGTCGTCGAGCGACTGTATTGGATTCCGGTCGACGATTTAGGGTATGTACATGCGATTATAAATTTTTTAAGTGTTAATAGGGTCCTTCTACAGCCATTTTCGAGCTTTGGCAGTTGATAACGGCCATCTTGTTAAAGCTGCTTTAGCTGTCATTTACTCACACTGTTTCATTTAATCATCATGGACGGATATTGCATACAACAACAACATATGTTTCAACAAAATTCGTGCTCTGCTGGGGTAACAAATATTCGAATATTCATTTTCAGCGATGCGATGATCCGTTCTAGAACCATCTTTATATCACAGAATAGTTTCTCTTTTAAAAAAGCATGTAGTTTCCAGATTACAGTATCATTGAGAAGCTCTTCCCAAAATCATAGCCTAGTGGTTCTGGCCATAGCTTTGGTCTTCGTTACACTGTGTAGCGAAGCTAAATCGAACAGAGTGTCATTGCCCTGTTTCATCAAAACACACGCTAGTCTATGTCTTATCCAACGCCACTTGAGCAACTGGCCCATAAGTCACTACTGATCTGATGATAATGTGCATAATTCCTGGGTTATAACGAAAAGATTTTTTGCAATCCTTCTGCAGACCATTACGTCGTGTTTTACCTTTCTTGAGATGCCTTCCAAATGAGTCTTTCATGTCATTTTAATATCCTCAGACCCACTGGCCTGCTGACTAACAATCTCAAGATGTTT
This sequence comes from Sarcophaga subvicina, assembly GCA_936449025.2. NCBI lineage: Eukaryota > Metazoa > Arthropoda > Insecta > Diptera > Sarcophagidae > Sarcophaga > Sarcophaga subvicina. The sequence goes on along the minus strand of OW388083.2, from coordinate 14,177,326 downwards.
TTGAATGATAACGCAGAGAGACTTTGTAAATTTGCCTTTAGCCTGCGAACACAATGACAAACTCTTGCAGTTAAGATTGTAGCAGCTCTTGCTTGTTTTACTTCCTCTTTACCTTCTCACACAATTAAAGTTTTCTTAAGAATATCCTTTTAAAATAAAGTCATACGCCTAATAAACTGGAAATCCTTAACATTTTACTCGTTATTAAATGCTTTAAAATGAAATAAAAGAGATTTAAGAAATTGAAATGTGCCTCGAATAAGGTTGAAAGCGCCCTCATTAAATTAAACACTTTTATGCTTGCAAAAGTTAAACAATAAAAGTAACAAACCAGCAACATTTCATTCATTATTTCCATCAGCTTTAAAATACTTTCACGTAAAACTCAGTCACAGATAAAAAGAAAATTATTGAGAACAGAAATACGGCAAAAAAATTAAAAAACTTCCCAAAAAAGTTTTTCATTTTTCATTTTATTTTTTTGGGGCCCCAAAAGTAGAACACCAAGTAAAATATTTGCTTAAAAATCTGCTTAAAAAACTTGGTTTCTGTATACGTTGTTCTCTTATCATTTGCACCAGAAACAGTAGTCTTCCGCACGAAGTGTATCACACACACACATACTTTTCATACTCGTCTTCGATAGACTTGAGTTTTACTGACAGTATGGAATGGAATGGAATTTTTTCCAATTGAACTTTCTTTCTTTTCATATGCTTTTCGATGCAGTGAAGTAGTGAATTTGATTGCCATTCAAAGTGGCCTTTATTGACAAACTTTTCTCAATGCGATGCGTTTGCTTTGCTCGTTACTGGCAAAAAGTAGCTGCTTCAGCAAAAGCTTGATGGCAGTAGCAGCAGCTACTTTTCGTTTCTTGAAGGGGGTGATTGAATATTTGCAAGGTGAAGTAATATATCGGTTATATACACTGAAAGAAAAAAAACCGTGGTAAGGCTCTTATGTCGCCGTAGTGTAGTACGTAATGTGTTGGCCGTGGTTTAAAAAACAGCTTAGATATCTCAAGCTAAACAAAATGTGAAACAGAAATCTCTTCCAGCAACCTCCTCTCGGCAGTCTTCTGACAAAAATTGTGAGAGCAAATGAAGATGCCATGACAAGTTGCTCGAATCTGGCTTTGGGAGTCGGAGTTAGACTGTAAGTACCGACATTCATGGATAAAATTATAACACATTGGTTGTAAAGCTGACTAAAGATTTGACCAATTAAGTAAGTACTCTTTTTAATATATGCGCTTCTGGTACATTGCCCGAAGAAGAATTGCTTTCCCATAGACACGTACAGCTCCTTGTTGTGATAGGAGCATTTGCCAAATGTCTGTGTCTGTCCCTCCAGGGAAATTTAAAAACTGTTATCCTGTATTATACATATGGATTCTGGTGCTTTCTGTCACAATCCACAAAACGTTTAAAGAGGGCAGCTGACATTCCTGTTACGAGCAAGCACAAGCATAGAGGTTGACCTCTAATATGCATACAAACATAATTGGCCATTACAACCCTTCAGTGAGGATTACGGTCTAGCTCCTCAACATCACTCATGTTGTGTTTGTTAATCTTATGCATGAGTGGCGCAACCTACTGTTTAAAGTCGACTCCGAACGACAGATTTTTTTGAGAAACTTTTCATGGCAATTTTATTTACTTTCAGAATTTTTGTTGGAAGACTGCTGAGGGCAAGTCGTCGAAGGAACTTGCTTCATACTTCGTTTTGATGCCTGACCGGGGATTTGAACCGTGGCTTTGCGTCTAATAAGCCAACACACTGCCCACTAGGCTATGGCGAGTTCGAAGATGACTTAATGATGCAATGGGGCATCAATTCATCCATAGCCGCGCTTGGGATTTATTGAATTCATTTTGAGTATATTCAGAGCCTAATGCTGAACCCACTCACACTAACTTGGACCCACGTATGCTACACAATTTCTAATTTAGCTGATAGTTTGCGGTTTAAAGAAGTTGCCGTAGTCTAGTGGGTAGTGTGTTGGCTTATTAGACGTAGAGTCAGGGTTCGAGCCCCAGGCCAGACATCAAAACAACATACAAAAAGTATTTCTTCGGCGACTTCCTCTCAGCAGTCTTCTGGCAAAAAACTCTACGAGTAAATAAAATTGCCATGAAAAGTTTCTCAAAAATCTGTCGTTCGGAGTCGACTTTAAAATGTAAGTCCTACCACTCATGTATAAAATTAACACACACAACATAAGTGGTGTGAGAAACTAGGTCGTAATCCTGACTGAAGGGTTGTAATGACCTATTCTGTTATGTATGTATGTATGTTTGTGGTTTAAACTCCCATTAGTGTTTCAAAGTAGAGACCCAAATGTGTCACAAGTGATTAAATCACTGTGATTTTGGTGCCCAGTTTACATCAGCCACACGTAAGATAACCATGCCCTCAAAATTGCCAGTACAGAATGTCTTACGTGGCATGAATAGCACGGTACAGCGGTATATAGCAGCCTTACGTTGTAGTTGGTATCCACTTCAACGAATTTAAGCGCAAAAAAGTTCGTAATCATCCATACATTGTGCTTGTCTTTTACAGGAAAACATGGCTAACCACGTTTCCACAAAATTATGCCCAACTTTCTTTTTTCACGTAACCATTCATCCAAATATGGAACTAACCGCTGAAGTTGATTTTTTGATAAAATTTAGAGTCGGTTGCCTACTGCTCCAAAACGCATTCAGCGAACACAAGTTGTTTCCTATCATCTTCCTGATTTGATAGAGGTAGCAACAATATGATAGTGGTAGTGGATAGTGGGTTGGCTTATAAGACGTGTGGCCACAGGTTCATACCACAGGTCATTTCTATATGTAGTGGACAGGGAAAAAAGTTGTGACACCGGGCATCATCTACATGCCAAAAATTTAAAAAAAAAACAAAAATAAACACATTTTTTCGGCTTGTGTACCATTCAAGAATTTCATTGAAAAAAGACTCATTCTGTGATGATTTTAAAATATGAGTCAGTCAGTGTGTTTTATACTTATACCCTTTAAGTAATCAATACTTTATGATGCAGAAAAACAAAAATTCAATTGTTATTTTTGTTACCAATATTACTTTAGTTTTTCGATTGAATTAGGAAGAGTAAGTGCCATCGTCAACAATCTCTCGTTACATACATATGTATTCCATAGAAACATTCTATCCATATGCTTAAATTATTTTGAATTTCAATTTGTATGTTTTTTAAACTCTCATAGAACTTTTTGAGTTCATGTAACACTAGATAGTCCAATTCGCGATGAAAGTCCTATGCCTATGGAATTTTTATTTGGTTTTCATTAAGACTACTGACTTTATTGGTCATTACAATACTTAACCGTAGATCGAGCCTTAAAAAACTTCATAATTCTAGCATGGAATTGCCACGATTATTCATAGATTTTGCTAAAAAAAAAATGTCTTACCTTTTAGGCGAACAAAAAATTAAATTTTTAAAAACCTTAAAAAAGGATATATGGGCTGATCTGAAAGTATGTTAGCTAGTCCCAAACTATTTATATAGTATTATTTCTTACATAAAACTACAAGTTGTGTCATAAAAGTTTTATGAAAATGGTTAAAATTTTCTAACAAAAAATTATGTTAAAATTGTTTTTTTTTTTAGAAAAAAAATCCTTTTCATTCGAATTTCAAAAAAAGGCTTTAAACAGGATTATTAAAGGCTGCAAGACTTTCAGCTCATTTATCGAAAAGGCATATGTACGTACGTATTTAAATGAAATATTATCATCTGTAATAAAACATGGGACGAAACACATTTTTCTATAGTTTGTCTGTCACGTGAGATAAATATGAGAAGAGCAGTAAGAAATTACTAGATTTTTTCATCCCAGACTACTAAAGGCAGTTTGTTCTGTTCCAAGTAGTAACATCTTTGGCAATAAACATCCTGTTGTCATGTTTGTTGCTGCCAAGACTTTCTCCAGTTCAAAAGACGAGCTTCTATTTTCTTTTTTCTTTTCGCCCATTTTATGATTATTAAGGTTATGGCAATCATACTCCTCTCCAACCAAGAGGAGTATTCGGAATGTCGTAGATAAGATGTAATGTAGATGTAATATTAAGTAAGCAATCGACCAAAACACGTATGTGTGTTGACGAAGTAAAAATTATGCCGAAAACAACACCGTTGTCCTAAACAGTCTATTTTGCATTGCTCACAAAAACTTATCATTTTGCCGATCACAACTTTATGTATTTTGCGTCGTGACTTGAATCAGAATGCGCAGATTGTTATTTTCATTATGTTAGGATTTTATTAACAAAATTACTGAAAACATGTAATTTTTATACGCAACTTAGCTTAGCTGTTAACTCGTTACTTAAAATATAAATTTAGAAACAACTCCTTAAAGACATATTTAATTTTTAACAAAACAATACCATCCTTCCATCAGCCATTTAGATTCACAAAATTTAGCAAAAAAGAATATCTTTTTCCAACTGCATTATTGACAGATTTATGAAAACTATTGTAAACTTTTCATTTTGTCGTTTCAATTGTTTCATACCCTTTTGCCTGCTGTACCAGAAAAAACTCTTCTTCTAAATTTTTTTTGGAAAAAATAAATTTCCATCGTTATGCATAACAATTCAAATAGAAAATTTATAAATTTTTTATTTTCATTTTTATTTTCAATTCAATGATAACTTTTTTCTTGTCTTCTCCTACAAATTGTTATGAAAAGAATGTCAAGGAAAAGTAAATTTTTAAGAACGAAGAAAAAAAAACCAAAAAGAAAAGAAAATTTTAAAATTATTACTAGTGCTCCAAAAAAGAGAAGAAGAAAATTCTTATAATGAAAAGAAATTGAAAGAAAATGGAAAAGTTTAAGCAAAAATCAAATGTCATTTACAGTAAATGACAAGATTCTTATATTTTTTATTCTTCTTCTCTTCTGCTTTCTCAACACTTCTGCATGAAAGGGTTAAAAAGTTGTATTGGGAATTGAAGACAATAATTTTTTAAAACATACCAATAAACTGCTACTGGTAACTGGTTACAACAGCAAATTGTTTAAAATGAAAACAATTTGTGAAATTTAAGTGTTTCTTAGAAACCAAAATTCTATTTGTTTGAAATTTTTATTTTCTATTCACATATTTACTATGAAAGATGACTCAACAAATTGTTTGTTAAGTGAATAAACTAACACAGTAAAATACTTTAATTTTTATTTACGGTTATTACAATAGGGAGCCACATATGGACTTAAGTGATCATTGATCATTACAACATCATTTTAACACTACCCAGAACCTACAGAACCTACAGTCTAAAGCTGACTCCAAAGGACACAACGATTTCATGGGAATTTTTTTTTTCTCTCAGAGGTCTTTGCCAGAGGACTGCTGAGAGGAAGTAGTCGAAGAAACATTTTTCATAATTCGTATTGCTCGAGTTGTATTAGTCGGTTGTTGAACCACAGACTCTTAGCTAATAAGCCAACACACTGCCTACTAGACTATCGTGTCTTCAGGCTAAAAAGGATTCCATATTTATGAATCAATGAGGGGCTTTTACGTAGAGGAACTGATTGTGGAAAGCAGTACTCTTCATGCACAAGTATAAAGTAAAGTGGATGAAGTAAAGTGATCAAGGCTTACGATGCACGAAGCTAGGCTATCCAGCTTCAACGAAAATGGATGACATCTGCTTGACGTTCAATGCTTTCCTTTAACGAGATACGATGATATTTTGTTTTTATATCAATCGGGATCCAACGACACACAGTCACTGAAGATAATCTATTTGGCGATGGATTAGCAAAGACAAAATTGCCGTAGTCTGGTAGGTAGTGTGTTGGCTTATTAGACATAAGGCCACGGCAAAATTTATAAGCGTAAGATTAAATTGCCATGAAAAAGTTTCTCAAAAAAAATCTGTCGTTCGGAGTTGACTTAAAACTGTAGGTAGGTGCCACTCATGTATAATTCGCCGTAGTCTAGTAGGTAGTGTATTGGCTTATCAGACGTAAAGCCAGATTTCGAGCCACAGGCCAGACATCAAATAAAATACAAAAAGTATTTCTTCGGCGACATCCTCCCAGCAGATTTCTGTTAAAAACTCTGAGAGTAAATAAAAATTGCCATTAAAAGTTTCTCAAAAAAATCTGTCGTTCGGAGTCGACTTTAGGTAGGTCCCACCACTTATGTATAAAATGAACACACACAACATAAGTGGTGTGAGAAACTAGGTCGTAATCCTGACTGAAGGATTGTAATGACCAATTATGTATGTATAGGTGCCACTCATCTATAAGAATTAACACACACACAACATGAGTTGCGTGAAAAGCTAGGTTGTAATTCTGACTATATGGTTGTAATGACCAATTATGTATCAATGCGTGTATCAGGGATGATAGGTAGCGGTATTCATAAATGCAAGTTGTTGTGAAAAGAACATTGAAACGACTTTCATTGTTAATGCCGAGAGTTTTATGCAATAAAATTCAAGAATTTTATGATTAATTTCTTACCAGGCACTATGCTGATCTAAGAGGAATTTAACTCGAAAAAAATGGGGGAATTAGGTCAACAATATAAGTTTTACGTGGTTCTAATATCTCTGTGGTTAGTGACAAATAGGCCTATGCTATGAAAAGGTTTTGAAATAATTCACGTATCCACTATAAAGGGTCCGCCAAATAACTTTAACTTTAACAAAACCAATGAATATTTTCTCAAAATTTCTTTTTTTATTTGAAAGTACAATCCTTCCGGTTAATAATGGAAAATAATTTCATTAAAGCCTACACCAGAAGATGCCGATTTTGGCAAGAAAATCATCTTTTCAGATGAAGCTCATTGTGATCTTGGCGGGTATGTAAACAAGCAAAATTGTCGAATTTGGGGCACAGAAAAACCGCACGCATACATTGAAAAGCCGACGACCCCTAAACGAGTCACTCTTTGGTGCGGATTTTGGTCCAGAGGCATAATTGGGCCATTTTTCTTCGAAAAGGAGTGGCCGTTACAGCCAATGGCGATCGTTATCGGGCCATATTGAACGAATTTTTGTTCACAAGAGGTGAAGAGGAGGATATTGGCAACATTTGGTTTCAACAGGACGGCGCTACGTGCCATACAGCCGAAGCTAAACTCGATGTTTTGCGCCCTGTTTTTGAAGATCGCATTATCAGCCGCAGAGTTGATGTCGTTTGGCCACCTCGGAGCTGCGATTTGACACCGTTGGACTATTATTTGTGGGGTGCCGTCAAAGATAAGTGTTACACCGACAAGCCAGAGACAATTGACGCTTTAAAGGACGTGAAGCCATTGGTGAAATACAGCTGCACACAATCGAGAATGTGCTTAAAAATTGGACCGATCGTGTAGGCTACTGCATGGCCAGCCGAGGCAGCCATTTGAATGAAATTATTTTCCATTATTAACCGGAAGGATTGTACTTTCAAATAAAAAAAGAAATTTGAGAAAATATTCAGTAGTTTTTTTCTAAAGCATTTAAAAAAAAATTATTTGGCGGACCCTTTATTTACTTTGACCACAAATATTCACCAGCATAAACAATTTAAACTGATTTGAGGAAAATCCAAAATTTTTTTCTTCAGATTTTTTTTTTTGTTCTTTGTTAAACAGAATGTAATTATTCAAATTGTGAATGGAGATAAATTTAAAATAAATACAATTTCCATTAAGTCAATGCTAATTTTATGGCAGATAAGGTCCATTCTATTTGAATAGCATTTGCTATTACAGGCAAATATAACTTCACTTATAAGAAAAATAAAAGAAAACAATCCCTAGACAAATAAAGGAAAGGAATTGAATTGAAATTTGGTAAGCAATTTGATGAGACTTTTTTCTTCTTAATTTGATATATATTTTAGTTATTGTTGCCTTTATTGTTGTTGTTGTCGTTGTTGTTCATTTGTATTATTATATAAAAAAAATATATTTTTTTAAAAACAACATTAAACATTACGCCACATCTCATTTAGAATGCAATCAACGTTAGTGCCCTTCTTTTTTTAATGTTGCTCTTCTGTACTGTTCAGTTCAGTTCTATTCTTGGCTGCCATTTCTGTTTATGCTTCTGTTCTGTACATTTAATTTTATTTTCGACAAAAACAAAAACAAAAAAAATCTCATTGTATTGTGTCCTGTTATCTGTTATCAATACAATCTATCGATGTTTTATTTCGCATAAAGAGAAACAAACGACGACGACAACAACAATGACAACGACGACTGCTAAAGAATGGAGAAACACATTCGTTCATGACATCAAGCATGGAAGCATATTGAAGACAAGACATTTTCTTCAAAATCACAAGACGAACGAAAAAACGACTTGCGCTGCTGCTGATGAACATATTCCAGTTGTTCACCAAGCCGACAGAATTGAAATCATGTATTCGGTAGTCTTATTTGAACAGATAACTGAGAGAATGAAAGGAGAGAAAAAAAGACACAAAATGTGTAGTGATCTAAATAAATATAAACTTGAATAGAACGGCTTATAATTGAAGCACATGTTAAGAATTTCATTAAAATTGTATGCTCAAGTTAGACTCACAGAAAAGCGGTTTTCAATGTAGAAGACTTAAGGGAGAGTTCATTGCTTTGCCACTTTGGGCCAGTTTATCTGATATATAGTTGCGTGGAGTATCACTATTTCCAGGTATCCAAATAATATGAATGTCCTACTAAAGGAAAAACCTATGACAGTTACAAAAAACATTCTGGAATTCGTTGCATTAGCACCCACTGCTTTGATAAGCGCCTGGATATCATAAAGTACAATAATATCCCCCTAACAATCTTTAAATCAACCTGTATTGTCGACACTTCCAGCTAAAACACGTTTGGTAGTAGGAAGATTGCATTTGTTCATCTTACAACGTTTTTCTTCTCTGAAATGCGATTTTTTCGCTTCCTGGCATTTTATTTTAATTGCATCAACAGTGTTTAACCCTTTACGTTAAGCTCACCTCCTATAACAGGACCGAAGGTACTTATCATCTGCATAAATACTATACAATGTGTCTTGCTGCTATAAGTCTCCCTCTTGATTAAAAACTCGGTAGTCTTGTCGGCTGTGGTATACAGAATTCTTCTGATTATTCATTACTTGGTGGAGTTGGCTCTTTCTTTAATAATTTTTGAGTTAAAGTTATGCCTAAAAACGTTTTTATGCTATGTCTTCCATGCCGCAGAGCTCTCTGAACATAAATTACAATTGGGCACGAGCAAGGGGTCTGAAGGTGAACCCGGATGAAATCGAAAAATATATGTTTGCAAGAGAGACTAAGATCGGTCGATAGTCCTTGCTTTCTTAACAAAAAGATTAGCATATACAACTGAGTGAAATATTAGAGTTTTATCCGTGAAATGGAGACAGCATCTGCAAGATAAGGCAGCAAAATCCCATATGTATTGGTCAATATATAGTAGGACCATAAATTCGAAATGGGGTCTCACTCTAAGAATGACACACTGGCTCTACAGGAACGTAGTTAGGCCTATTCTAACTAATGCTTCGATGAAAAGAAAGTGCAACATTACAATAATAATTCAAAAGAATAAACGAATGTGTTGTTTACTTGGCAAGACAAGTGGTGTGATGTTACCATCATCCACAAGAGTGTTGGAAACAATACTCTTCATCCAACCGATATACTTGCGGGTTCGATGTGAGACGGCTGTTACGACGTATCGTTTTCAGGCATTAGGGGGCGATACTGTTGAGTATTTTAAAACTAAATAAGAGCGACCTGAGCAAATGTACACTTGAATTGTATTGGCGAGGTGTATAATTATGAGTGCAGGGCATGCATTGAAGACATCCAAACGATGGAGCACTTTTTGTGTCATTGCCCAGCTTATGTAAGCTCGTGATCACATTATTTTAGGTATAAAAGTACAATTCGTCTCAGAGGAGAGGACTGGTAGAAGTTATACAAGTTTGTGCAAGTTACAGACATTCAATAGAAAGTAAGGTAGTTGCGAGCGTACAACAAGGCTACATGATGACTTAGATGTATGTCAATAGGCATGAGACCTTTCAAAGTGACTACTTAACATGTCTTCACCCAGTACTGGGTTACTTGATTACGTAACCCACAGTACTGTTTGCAGTAGGAGAGTATATGCAATATTGGTAGACTCTAATGGACACGTATGGATAAGATGAGGTAAGACTCATTTCTGTCCTTAAATCACATGACCGTTCATCGCATAATAACGAATCTTATGGGCTACAGCTCTTTTGGTAGGTATGCCGAAAGACCAGGTAATACGGCCATAAAATAGAAATTTTTACAGAACACAAACATTTTGGTAGTTATGTCGAAATCCTTGGCAAATCCAAAGTCAAATGACTCCTGTAAAAGCTGTGGTTCTTAGGAGTAGGAAGTGACTGTCTTTCACCTCATGTGTTAGTGTCCTGCTCTTCTCATAAAGTGATTGAGATTTTCTTTTTGTTATAAAGATTGCTAGTAAAATAAGATATATGTTGAACTCGGATTGGTTTTCTCTAGGGAATGTTTGATCTCCGGGTTGAATTGATTGTGCTCTAAATGGAATCGCTTCCTTCGAGGGTAGTCTGCCTAAGCTAACCTACTTACTTAATACAAAATATTTACGTTTCAGACTGGTGTCATCATGGTTTCGTTTGCAATAGTAAGATTTATTTTGGACTAGGATTGGTTTTCTGCGGGTAGCGTTGAATGTGATAATACAATGGGCCTAAATGCTGGACCTTAAGTGGAACATCTTCCTTTAAGGGGATTCCGCCTACTACTACTAATTACTACTAGCCTACTAATCTACTTATTTGAATCAAAATGAAGCAAATCCGAGCTCAAACTGAAGTCATAATTTACTTATTCGTTTCGTTTTTCGTTTCATTTGCAATAGCGAAGTTTATTTTGGAATCGGGATGGTTTTGTCTAGGGAATGTTTGATCTCTGAGTAGAACTGATTGTCGTGTCACAATGAGTTTAAATGCTGGCTTAAGTGAAACGTCTTACTTTAAGGGGAGTCTGCCTAACCTACTTACTTGAAACAAAATATTTGCGTTCCATGAAACATATTCGAGGCCAGAAAGGAGTCATCATTTACGTATTCGTTTCTCGTATCAAAGCCTTGTAATCGGATACAGGACGGGCCACTGAAAGGGGAGATTGACAATAAATTTGTAGGAGGCTTTATGTTGTGCATTGTAAGCTATTGACCGCCATTTCTACTAATACGTTCTAAATAAAAAAAAAAATAGTTGTGCTATTTCTTTCACCCAAACTGTTTATTAATTTAAAACATATAGACCATGTATAACATGTCTTCTAGATACTTCACATAATTTTTTTCATTCTTTCTGTTGCATGATTATATTGGTTTGACTCTATTGTAACTCAGGGAGTAAATTTTTGTTGTTTTTTTTTTGCTTTTCTTGTTATTGTATTATATAGTCATGTGCTATGTATGTACATACATATATAAGTACGAATATATTTATTTTAACTTGAATATAATTTTTTGTGCCTTCACATGCTTTTGTTGTTGTTATTGCAGTTGCTTTAAATGTTATTATCAAATACAGAAGTTTCTGAAGAGAAGAAAAATCACCAACCACTGGCTGATGACAAAAGGACATGAACTTTTTTTTTTTCTTCATATTCAGTTCTATTTTTTTTTTGTTTTATTGTTTTTGTTGTTGCTTTTATACTGTTTGCATTTGAAATCCAAACGAACTGAAAACTAAATATTGTCGAAAGAAAGAAAAAAAGGGAAAAACTCTAAAGGAGTACATTTTTAAGTACATCATGTGCATCATGAATGGGTTTTCATATGAAAAGAAGTCCTAAAAACTAAAGAATTTTATACACACACACCCCGATAGCATACGGCTACAGCTACATTCATGTATTCATGCTAGGCTCCTGCGAAAATTTAACTCGAAACTCGTACATCACTTTTGTTCAATAGTTTGGCTTGCAGTTCTTTAAACAATCGTTTTGTTGTTTGCAAAAGGCACAACAACAACAACAAAAAATAGACATAAACCAGGCAGTAAATAGGTTGAAATGGTTTAAACGAATGGCTTATACTTTTGTTAAAGGACAGTTTTCGACTGATAGAGAGTGAGGATGAGGATGAAGGTGAGGGTGTGCCCAGTGTTGAGCATTTTAGCTATTTTTCTAAAGTTTTTGCTTCTAAAGTTCAAATGCATTCATTCATTTGTAATTTATTTCCTTTAACGAGTATGAAAACAACTGACTGGTCGTGTTTTATGTTAAGATCAGTGCTTGCTGTTGCTTATGCTTTAGCTGTTTCTGTTGCTGTTGCCACTGCTACTGCTGCTGATGCTGATGATGAGAAATGTTTGGAAAACATTATGCAATTCTCAACCTATTAGAACGAGAGTGGTATTGTTACTACAATGAGGGGGAGATATCTGAAAAACAGTGCTTCATTGCAATCAAAAGCAGAGGTTTGATAAGGCTCTGGCTGGTATCCTTGATGTACTGATGTAATCGTCATGAGAAAAATTGATACTAATCCTACAAAGATTGCTTTTGTTGAAAATCTGCCAGGGCATAGGCGTATTGAATCTAATCTCAGTGTCTTAATTGTTCGAGGAATACCAGGAATACCCTCAGAAACTTAGAACTTAAAAATTAGTCTTAACATTGGTTAGGTTAGGTCGGACTGGTAGCATTGATGATGCCAAAAGCTCACTTGAGCGCGCATAGCGGCCCGTTGTGACGCCACAGGTGTACGCAGTCTCTGTTCTGATCAAGTTCCTCCAAATCAGGAAAGAAGAAATTGGTCAGCGAAAGGGCCGCACTAGTCTTAAAATACATACATACAAAATTGATCATTACAATCCTGCAGTCAGTATTACGACCTAGCTTCTCACACCTAGCTTATGTTGCGTGTATTAATTTTATACATGAGTGGCGGAACCCACAGTTTGAAGTCGTCTCCGAACGACAGATTTTTAAGAAACTTTTCATGGCAATTTTTATTTTACACTCAGAAATAATGCTAGAAATGTGCTGAGAGGAAATCGCCTAAAAAATATTTAAGTTTCGTTTGGTTGGAGATGTCTGACCAGGGGATTAAACTGCGCCCTCACCTGTAATAAGCCAAAACACTGCCTATTAGACTACGGCAACAACCAAATTAATCTTAGCACTCTACTTAAAGTCATGTAAAGACGATACTGCATGATTATCGCTTAAGCAGACGGCCTTAACCCATTAATCAGACTTACAACCTAACTTCATACACCATCTTTGTTGTGTGTCTTAATTTTATGCATGAGTAGCGGGACTTACTGTCGTCTTCCAAGTTTTCATGGCAATTTTATTTTATTTTCAGATTTTTTCCACAAGACTACTGAGAAGAAGTCGCCGAAGGAAATATTTTTTTCCATATTTCGTTATAGGGTTTGAACAACGGCTTCGTTTGTAATAAGCGAATAGAGCCATGGCTCCTCTGCATGGAGCACCTAGGGAATATCTAATTTTCCATGACCGTGGCGCATAAATCAGGCTAAATTTGATCGATGGCATGTGTTATGCTGTCTTTGAGGACCTGTTGTGGTTTGCAACTTAAAAAAGTCCCACAAGAAAACATCTAACGGAGTGAGATGACCGCACAATCGCGGTGGCGAGTTCACATTCAACCTCACCTGAGAGTACCATGTCTTCAAATCTCTCGAATGTACAATGTGGCAGGAGCAATGTGATTGACGGAAACAAGGTGTACCATTCGAGCCACATATCCAACCCAGTATAATCGCTGTAAAGTTAATGCTCTCAACAACGTCCATATGGTTGAACAGCTTATACGACTACTTTGTAGGCCGCATGCGCAAATCATCGCCAATGCACACTGGACAGCAAACCTTTCAAGGAAATTTTTCTCTTTAACACTCGCAGGGCTGCAGTAGGGGTACATAACACCTTTCATTGTTTCTTGTAATAGAGAAACACGGGTAAGGTGAGTGACTTATACGACAACGCAAATTAAAATTTCGTACTTAAAATTGAGGCCTTGAGGATCGATGTGGTTATTCGCATACACTTGTGACTTTAGAAAACCCGACAACAAAATGTCTAAATGGCTCTCATTGCACGGTGTCTGTAGCCAGTTAATATCACCGCCGCGTGAGATGCCTATGAAATCAAATCGCTTGTGCACAACATGCACTGCGACATGAGCTGTGTGGCACGTAGCACCGTCCTGTTGAAATCACATGTCTTTGATGTCGAGGTTACTTAATTCAGAGTAAAATAAAGTCTTAATCAACGACCTATAGTGGTCCACATTGATAGTGACGATCTAGCCAATATTGCTCTCAAAGAAATATGGACCAATGTCGCTGCCACTCAAAATTCCAAGCTAAATAGTGAGTGACCAAACTAAAAATATGAGCTCCACAACGACATGGACCTGGCGAAGTGTATTAGCTTTCAGCGACTGCGCTGGCTCGGCTGCCATTTCATTCAATTGGAGGAGGATGCTCCGGCGAGACGGGTATATGACGCGGGGATTTGCGAAAGTCGACGACCTTGTTTGCGTTGCAGGGGCCAAATCGAGGAAACCCTGTCATCGATTGGTATGACCAACCGGCGTAAGCTCGCAAGAAGCAGAGGTGCCTGGAAGAATGAGTTAAGGCAGGCCGAAATCGGTTAATCGGGTTGTTAATGGCCAAGTAAGAAAGTAAGTAGATAAAGAGGGATTTTGTCGGAATATATCGGACGCTTCTGACTCTTATATGCATTGGCAGTTCATTCAGAAATGGGTCTCATCGCTGAATATGATTTTTAAATGGAATTTGGGGATAGTTTCCGTGGTTGCTTCATTGGGCATAAAGGTTGTTATCAACTGACAAAGTTCGTAAGTTCCTGCTTGATTTTTCACTTACTCTTGTTGCCTTTTCATTCTATATTGTATATGGCATGCCACGTACTTGAGGCCCTGCTAATTTCTTTGACCATTTTGGGGGAAACAAATTCTGGCCCTTATTGTTGCTTAAATTCTTTGAGGTTGTTGTAGATTCTTGTTGGTGTAACTACAAGAACAGATTTTTTCTGCTTTTGTTATGCATGGTCGCATATGCCACACAATACAAAAAAAAATTAAAAAATAAATTCTATTTTAACTGAGCAAACCTTTGGGAGAAATGCTTACAGAAATGAAAAATAAATTTCAAATTGTATTAAAACGAAACTGGCATGTGTAGTATTGTTTGTTATGTTCTGCTATCTCTTGGTATTTCTCTTTTTGATTTTCTATTTAAAATCAAGAGAAATAAAATAAAAATAAGTTGCAAAAAAAAGCTGAAATTCAAACTGATTGCAGCAATAATGTTCTTTTGTTTTAAACACAGTTGCATGCCTCATTTTCCAATACATTGCATTGCTGCAGCACAACACAAGTCACCATCAATATTTTGCCAGCCAAACCAGCAAGCCAGCCAATGGAAAAATATATTCCAACTGATATCAATCGATTTGCTTTAGGAACAAAGCTGGCAACAGGCAGAAATAAAATTAAAAAAACAGACAGAAAAACGAGCAACAAAAGAAACAACACAATGTCTTCGTGATCTTATCATTTTTGATCCATTCAATGTGATTCGAATTTATTTTCTAAAAAAAATATTTATTTTTCTATAATAAAAATTTAAATAAAATTTAAAAAATACAACAACAAAAACGAAAAAAAATATTTCCTAAGTACGCCATAAAACAAGTTCAATTTTATTTCCCTTAACCAAACAACAATTGATTGGCAACAATTGCATTCGATTTTTCGAATGTTGTTCTCATTATTATTTTTTGGTTTCTTTCAAGATCTCTTCCACTGATTTCAGTTGATATTTAATGCCTAATTAGAGTAATTTGTTTAAATAAATGCCATGATATACAAACGATACAAAGAAAGAGGGCCGTTTCTTGTATCTGCAATAATGGTGATGAATGATATTTGCTTCTTTGCTATTTATTTTCTATAAGAAAAGCTAGATTCACAAAGATTAGGTATCCATCCCATCTTTAGTCATTTATATTATTACACTTTAAGGGAAATATATTTGCCATTTAGTCTCTTCTATTTTAGCGTGAAGTCGTTGTGGTCTAGACATGAGACCGTGATTCAACCACTTAGCTCGGACTTGTCGCTCGGATGGTAGACCTTCTTTCGGTCAGTCACACAGCTCCTGGGACATTGTACATTCTGCGCGAGGAAATTGAGAGTATGATAATCTCACGTGAGGGTGAATGTGAACTCGCCACTGCGATTTAACTCCGGTAGATGTTTCTTGTCCTTTAAAAGTTTGCCGTGATCGTCAACTTTAGAGGGGCTCTTTATAGAGGCTTGTGTATTGGTTTTATGTGATTTCGCTGCACGCATTGGTTAACATCTAGCGGGTGCTAGAATACCATCCAGGAGGGGCCACGAAGAGGCTGCGTGTTAACTTGAATACAGAAAAACAAGGATCGTCCTGGTGGTCGCCAAGTTGACCACAGTCAGAAACTTTACGTTGTTTGCATAAGCAGAGGCGCCTGGATGGATGTGTTGCGGCAGGCCGAAATCCATTAATCGGGTTGTTAATGGCCAAACTAAGATGTTTCTTGTTGGTTTTTTTTTTTACAGTTGTAGCGGATTAAGCCACAAACCACAGCAGCCGTCAAACGCAACATAACACACGTCATAGATCGAATTAAGTCTGATTTATGTGACAAAATCAATGACAAGTTGCTTTAACCGGAGAAGTTGTGGCTGTGTTGGCTTATTAAAGGCGAGGTCGTTCTTCAAACCCCACAACGAAATATGAAAAAAATACATTTCCTTGGGCGACTTCCTCTGAGTAGTCTTAAAAAATTATCATGTAAAGTTCCCTAAATCAGTCGTTCGTAGTCAATTTAAACTTTAGGGTCCCGACTCTCATGTATAAAATTAACACACACAACATGAATGGTGTAAGAAGCTAGGTTGTAATCCTGACTAAAGGATTGTTGTGGCCTGGTATATTCAATTAAAATGTGCGACTAAAAACCCAAGCATTCCAAGTTCAGAAGGTTAAAGTATGTTTTCGAATTTCGGAAATTGAGAGGCTGAAATCGCCGTGGTCTAGTAGGTAGTGTGCTGGCTTATTAGACTTGACGCTATAGTTCAAATCCCATGTCAGACATCCCCAAAAAATTTGAATATTTCTTTGGTGACTTCCTTTCAATAGTCCTCTGGCAAAAACTCTGAGAGTAAATAAAAAATTCCGATGAAAATTATCTTCCAAATCTGTCGTTGAAAGTCGACATTAACCATCATCATTGGGTTCCTCTACTCAAGAATAAAATTAACAAGAAACTAGATTGCATCACCACTGTCCTCGAGAATGGCCATGAGAATACCCAGGCAGGCTGGGCACAAGAATATTGCCATTCGTAGTCGGTAATTTGACAAGTCTTATGTCGCGCTTGAGCCTGCAACTGGCCGAGAAAATCAAGGACATGTGTTCGCTGAATGTAAGCTGAAGCAGTTGAAAAAAGTCATGTTCACTAATGAGGGCCATATCCCATCATGTCCCGTTCGATATCAATTCACATGAGATCAAATAGCGCCCAATGCATCGGATAGTGTTGATTTTGGGCTGGTGTTGTCATCGAAGGATAATTCCTTGATGACAAAGTTGTTCAGGCCATCACGCCAACTTCTTTTCGATGAGCTAGACATCAACAGAACTGCGCTACGTGCCACATAACTTACGTTATAATGCATATTCTGCATGAGGGATTTGCTCATATCATGAGCAGATAATGCCACCGACGTCGTGTGGTTTAACTCCACAAGACTTTTTCGCTTGAGATTTTCTTAAGTCATAAGTCTATACGAATACAACAAAAACCACAGCGGTTTTAAAAGCCAACATAATCCATGGCATCGGTCAAATTCAACCAGATTTATGTACGAATATGCCAGGGTCATGGAAAATTAAAAATTTCGTATGGCCTCGATTTACACCACACTACTGAAACATAAGTTAGTACAGCTCAAATCACGCTGCTTTAAAGCCAGTGTATTATTTTTGTAGTGAAATCTCTTTTAGAATCTATGGAAGGGGCCCTAACTTCCAGTTCTTGTTTGCATTTCAATTTCATATCCACGATAGCATTCAAGTACAGGGTTGGGTATCATAATCTTCTTCTTCAGAAGGCGAGGACTGTCACAATGACTGAATGAAGCATTGCAATGCCCAGAGGTCAAATGGCCCATTAAACATCTCAAAAAAGGTAGAAAGAAATAAACGGAGGGAAAAAGATAATAAAAAATGAGAAGGAAGATTGAGAAAAGAGTGTACAAAGGCATAAAAAAGAGCACCGAATGAACTATCGCCATAATGTTCTCGCACCTCTCAAACAGCTTAAACCCACTACAAATATCAGGAGGACCTGAATGTCGGCAATCTAACAAAAAATTTAAAACATCAAAGAAACCCCTACCAAGGGTCCTCATCCTATTAAGGGCTGGGGAGTTGCAGAATAACAAGAAGACTATCAAACGAAAGAAACGTAAGAAACGTTGAAATCAATATCCAGCCAGCTTTATCAATGTGCGGCACCAAGTCTGTTTCAACACTGTCTAGTGAAGCCGATACATCCCGATACCATTTCTATTCCTTCTCCCTGATGGGGATTATTAAGCTCTTGTCTTCTTCCTGGGTATCTACATAGCTAAGTTCCAAAATCAAGGAAAGGAAAATCCGATATGTTCCAAAGGTTCTTAAAGGCTCTTTATAATCACGAACCATTCGTGATTTACACCAGGCCAACGCAATGGCTTTTAAAGCAGCCTGACTATCAACGAAGACCACAAGCGATATTGAGCTTGAAGTAGCTACGCCAAAGACGGCTTCTCCGCTTGAAAGATTTGTATTTTGTATTGTATTTCGTTTATTTTATTTTTAATTTATAAATGATTTGTACTTTATTGCAAAACCTTTATAAATTCCTTGCCTTCAAGATAATCTACAATATTTTTTTCAATTCAAATGCAAGATTTATGAGCTTTTAAGTCATAATTTAAATTCATTTCAGCATGTGGGTTTTATTTGGCTTCCAGCTTTGCCAACCTTTAAAGTCTAATCATTGTAATCAGCATAAATTATTGAAAAACTAATATTACTGGGGCAAAATTTATGCTGAATTGAAAGAAGGAAAAAAAAATACAAAATTTAAGCAACAACAAAAAAATGTCAATAAAAACAGAAATTGTTGGTGTTTAGCAAACATTACAGAAATTGATATTTAATCTGCATCTTTGATTATCTGGTAAATAAATTTCGGAAAATAAAATTCAATTTATGAAGTAAAATTTAATTTGCAATGCGAGTTTAACATTTGGAGGGAGGCAGCAGCATAAAACTCATGCATATTTAACTAAGAACCTACAAAAGCAACAAATAAATATTCTAACGGCTCTGTTAATACATGGTGGGGTAAGGTATTCCTAACATTCAATTTACAATATCAATACAAACAATTTTGTTTAACCCTGTAACAAAGGTAAGAACAAATTTACCCACATCCCACATCATCATGAACAGATAGATGGTGGTGGTGTTGGTGGTGATGGTGGCACCAAAATTTAGGGCATTCTCTTATAGATTATATAGAGAATAAGCCGTTGTCATAGGGGGTATATTGGAGTACCTAAAAATGTAAAACAATTGTCATTTCGTGATAAAGTCTTTACATTTATGCGCTGTTGTTTCCAAAACTGAACGATTAATTAAATTTAGCGAGAAGAAGAAGAAAAAGTAGAAACAAAAATCCAATTTAGATAAAACGTACAAATTTAAAAGCCTTAGAGTTTTTGCTACAAACGGTAAATCTAAAGGAAAAAATTTCGTTTTATGGTCGTTTTGCCAAAAATAATTTTTTCACAGCCATACCTACAGGTCTTGTTGCTACAAATAAGTTTTTTTCCACCAGCCTTTTAAACTTTAAACAAACATTCGGGAAAAAACATCAAACTCATCTTTGTCGTCATCCTCATCTTCATCTTCTGTAACAGTTCCCCAGCACTATTAGCAGCAGCATTAGCTTAGCTGTGGCATTGGCTTCATTTAGTTATTGCTCCAGTAGTTGTTACAACTGCAACATGTAAAATGTTTCAAAAAAGAAAAAAAATGTAAAACGAAACCAAAAGATTTCTTTTCTAATGTTTTCGAAATGAGCAAGAGGAGACATTTCGTAAATCAGCTAAGAATACATAGAGAAAAGTTAGATTTTTTTGGGGCGATGAAAAAAACCAAAAACATTAGAAATGTGAACTGAAAAACAGAAAGTCGTTCACAAGAGCGAAACTATACTTGGCTAAATGGACAGTGGTAAAGGAAATCTTCAAATCGCCGTAATCTAGAAGGTAGTGTCTTGGCTTATTGGACGTGAGGCCTCGGTTCAAACCCCAGGGCAGACATCAAAACGAAAATATAAAAAAATACTTCGTCGGCGACTTCCTATCAGCAGATTTCTGGCTTAAACTCTGAGAGTAAATAAAATTGCCATGAAAAGTTTCTCAAAAGTCTGTCAATCGGAGTCGATTTTAAACTTACATGACAATTTTATTTACTCTCAGAGTTTTTGCCAAAAATCTGCTGAGAGAAAGTCGCCGAAGAAATATTTTTTTATATTTCGTTTTGATGTCTGAACGGGGGTTTGAACCGTTACTTCGCGTCTAATAAGTCAACACACTACCTACTAGACTACGGTGGCTATAGAAGCTATGATCATGCGAAAATCTTGGTAATAGTTGATTTTGATAAACCCATTGACTACACGATGCCTGAACAGTCTTTGGACCCTGTTCAATGACTTACATCTACCGCAGAACATCATCAAAATATTCATTGGCGAATTGAGATCACGTTAGAAGGTCGAATGTGCAATCTTTTTAGACCAATTGATTCTAAGGTTGTTTCTTTCACTACAAAATTACTACAGAAATAATGGCCGTACAGACTGTCATTGTTGGCATCAACTCAACTCAACTGGAGTTCGGTTATCATTCATAATCGAATCGTTGGTTTTAACATTACGACATACTTTGCAATAATACATCGCTCTTAACAATCGTTTTATTGCAAAATTAATTTGTTGACAATTTTCTTTCCAGTGGTTTTTGTCCTGTACACTGTACACTGAGTTTGTTTTTCATCTGATTCGGAATTACTTTTTTATCGGGCTATGGGAACTCTTGCAGCCAATATTCAAGCTACCATTAACGCCATATAACCAGGTTTATTTGAAAAATTTGTTTAAAAAAATGGACTGATCGAATGGCGCTTTTAACTACTAGTTATTGTGAATGTGTGCCGAAAATTTTCTACCAAATTCTATTAAAAAAATATTCATTCCAACAATAATTCTCTTTTGTAAGTTCTCAGCCGCGTAAAATAAATACCCTCTAGTGTACTCTGTTCAATATTTTGTAGCCGGTGGTATTGATCTCACCGGGTTTTGCCTCAACCGGGTTAACAAAACCAAAATTTCCTAGTTGGGATCATAGAAGAAAAAATAACTAAGGAAGCACTCAGTCAACAAGTTTACTATAGAAAATGCAAGTTATCGATTTACTATAATATAAAATGCAAGTCGTCGACTTACTATAGTATAAAATGGAAGTCATAGACTTGCTATAGTGAAAAATGCAAGTCACGTATTTACTATGGGAGAAAATGCAAGTTATCGATTTACTATAGTAGAAAATGCAAGTCATCGACTTATTATAGTATAAAATGCAAGTCTACGATTTACTATAGTAGGAAATGCAAAACATCGATTTACTCTAGAAATGCAAAAACTCATTTTTTTATATGAAATGCAATTCATTGACAAATGATAGTGTGTCATAGATTTACTATAGTATAAAAAAGTCATCGATTTACTACAGTAGAAAATGCAACTTAACGATTTACTATAGAGGAAAATACAAGTCAATGATTTACTACAGTAAAAAATTCAATTCATCGATTTGCTATAGTAGAAAAGGCAAGTTATCGATCTACTCGAGAAAATACAAGGACGAATTTTTGTGTATAAAATGCAAGTCATCGACAAATGATAGTCTGACTTATCAGTATTGAAAAATGTTCATAGTTCAGGTTGAGTTAGAAATTAAGGACATCATTGCCTTCAACTGAGCCCTTATACCTTCATATATACAGTGGTGGCCTTATAATTAGAATCGACTTAGCAATATATATGTTTGTTAATTTGTTTTACAGTTTTCACTGTGTACCTGGGATCAGAGGCTTTGTTTGGAGGACGTATTATATACGTTTTTCTATCAGATTGGGACAAATTAAACTTAGACTCATCACTCCAGAGAACTCTGTTCCAGAAACAACGTTTCTAATTATAAGGCCACCACTGTATATATGAAGGTATAAGGGAAGAATATTTGTATATAAAATGCAAGTTATCGACAAATGATAATGTGGTTTCTTAGTACTGACAAATGTTCATAGTCCAGGTTGAGTTAGAAATTAATGACATTATTGCCTTTAACTGAGCCCTCTGCTTGAAGAGGAGATTAGAGAGAAACCATCTAAGTATATATGAAGGTATAAGGAAAGAATTTTTGTATATAAAATGCAAGTTATCGACAAATGATAATGTGGCTTCTTAGTACTGACAAATGTTCATAGTCCAGGTTGGGTTAGAAATTAACGACATTAATTCGTTCAACTGAGCCCTTTGCTTGATGAAAAGATTAAAGAGTAGCCATCTAAATATATAAGAAGGTATAACATTTGTAATATAAGACTATTGTCCGCTAATTTGTAGACATTTTTCGCTAGCGAATACCACTGTGTGCTGCTGTGTGTAAAATTACACCATAAGTTTAGTAAACGTAACAGACAATTACAACTTTTGGAAAGTTTTCCACACCAGCTTTGAAAGTCAGATTAGAATGGTGCTTTCGTTAGTAGTTATTGTTTTGTTTTTATTTCAATTTTTGTTGTTGTTGTTGCTTGACAGAGTATTGCTAAACGCTGAACACTAGAAGTGCTATACCATGAATATACTCGTACGTTTATCAGCCAAACGAGAGGACATACAACATTGAGGGAATATATGGCAGGGATATGGATGGAGGCAATAGAAAGATTTTTATCGAATATTTTGTACTTATGCTACGACATTTGGCTAGCAAGTATTAGAACTGGGTCTGCAATGGGTAACAACAGAGTAACACTAGAATATCGACCTTAACATTTACAAAACAGGGTGACTTCAATTCACCTTCAAGTAGAGGATATTTTGTTTCATTTCATTTCGTTTTTTTTTTGTTTCATTAACTTTTGCAATTTCTATGCTTTAAAGCAAGTATAACTGCCAGTAAGTTGTGATTGTTGTTGGAGATTTGAGAGAGCAGCATGTAATAGAAGAACCAAGCAACTGCGATCCAATTTTTCAGTTTTTTTTTCTAAAACCTTACTTCAGTACCTCCTGCCTGCCTAGTTTACAGTTAAGCGAGAACTTACAACACAAAGATGGAAATTCATTTTTAATTTTTTATATCACCCCTCTACCTCCTTAGTACCGTACCAAAACCAGCCTGTTTGCTGGGCTGTAAGTTTCGTTATTGAACGAATGTTTGTTTGTTTGCTTGTAACTTAACTGTGGTGATGGTTTTTTGCATTTAAATTGAAATGGGATGTTGAGGAATATCAAACGAAATTTTTTAACTTGAGGGCACAAAACGATACCATCAGATTAACATCGGTTTAAATTGATTGGTCGTGAAGTGCGGTGACGTTAAGAGCCATTCTACTCCAATCTACTCTACATTTTTTTCTTTCACCTTCACTCTGTGCTCTGTGCTTTGCCGTATTGTGGCCTAAGCCATCCCAATGAATTGTTACTGCTGCTGCTACAGTATATTGTGTTGTTGTTTACTTGATTCTATGGAAAGTTTTACTTTTTTGTTTTGCTTCTTCTCCAACTACCTCTTCTTTCTCTGATTGAAGATATCGATGAGTGTCGTTTTTGTGGTGTTGGTACCATAGTGCTGGTGCTATTGCTGGTGGTGGTGTTGGTGTTGGTAGTGTTAAAGGTAACCTGATATATGAAATATTCTTGCAGCATGTGTAAATTCAAGCATAAACTTTTGCACACACATTTTTCGATGGTAATTGGGTTTTTAGTTCTCTTTTCTTATGAATTTGCCATAAAAAAAGTAACACAGAGAATGAAATGAAACCGAATTTGAAAACAAATTTGCACAATTTAAAGGCAAACTAAGAAGCAATTAATAACACAAGTAGATTTTTGCTAAACCTATTTGTTTATCGGTATTAAATTACAACACCAAAAAATAAAATTAAAAAGAATATGAACACTTGATAAGAACTAAAGCAGTAGTTTAGAGCTTTAATAACATAAAAAAACTACTTGTCTTGAAATGGATTATGAGATAAAAAAATTTAAAAGTTTCCAACTAAGCAGGAAAGCCTGTTGGACTGACGAACCTCTGGAAGCTGTCAAGTCTTAGTAAGAATAACTTTCTGCCTAGTGCTTAATAAATACGTAGTTATTGTATTCTACAGGATTTAAGTATCCGCTTTGGGGATTTGGATTGAACCATACGGATTATTCAAGATCTCCTTTCACTAACGCTATTCTTTTTCTAACTTCTAATCCTATCTACTCCTTCAGAGAAGACAACAATATTTGCCATTCATATTCTTTTAATGGTAGGCCGTGCCAATTGGTAATTTAAGAGAAAAGGCTTAATATGTATGACACTCTCACAACCGAACTACAATCAATCTCCATATGGTGTCGCAGGTTTGGTTAGGTTAGTTCGGAGTTGTAGCTCTGATATCACAGAGCTCACTTGAGCACGCATAGCGACCCATTGTGATGCCACGGGTGAACGCAGTCCCTGTACTAACTAAGTTCCACCAAAATCAGGGAAAAGGAAGAAGTTGGTCAGCGCAAGGGCTGCACAACAAAAGCATGACTACCCCGCACTGGAAAACCAGCCAGAAAGTTTGATGAACGAAGCTATATCCTTGATATCAACAGATGATAGCTCCGTCAAGCTAACAAGAAACGGGGAGCCAAATAACCTATATCTACACCTAGAAAGAGACGGGCACTGGCAAAGAAAGTAAACAACAGTCTCCTCTTCCTCAGTGGACCTGCATCCACGGCAGAAGTCGTTGAAAGGGAGCCTCATTCTTTCCGCGTGGCTACCCATGACGCAATGACCTGTAAGCACGGCCACTGTGGTCGAGATGACATCACGACCAAGACCAAGTAATTGGTTGGTACGCCTTCTATCCATCTTGGGCCGGGTGAGTCTAGCGGTGGAGCAGGACTCCTCATTGACCCAGGATAGGTTGGCGTCCCGAAAGAACCTCCGCGCAATGGTCAACTTGACCGCGGCAAGTGGCATACCCAATTCAACAGAAGAGAATTCCGGAAGGAGCGCATCAGCTCTGGCGAGCTCGTCGGCCCTACAGTTTCCCGGAATTTCACTGCGCCCGGGGACCCACACCAGAGAGACACTGGTGAAGCGCCCCGAGAGAAGGTCGAGACAGCGGCGACGTTCCCTAACGATCCTAGAGTTAATCACGAAACCCAATAGAGATCTTATCGCGGCCTGGCTATCAGAAAAGATCGAGACGCGAGTGAAAGGAGCATCGTTGACGAGGATCCATTGAGCGGCCCGGTAAATTGCCATCACCTCCGCCTGAAACACACTCAGACGGAGAGAAATATTTAGGTCCAGTTTCCCAGAGTAGACACCGCTTCCAATACCATTATCGAGTTTAGAGCCGTCGGTATATATATCCAGGACTTCCGGGGGGACGACCGTATTAGGATTCCAGTCATCCCTGCTTGGAATCAGATGGTGTCGCAGGAATAGAATTGATTTCAACGTGCGAAAGACCCAATGTTGTTTATTGATACACACGCCCAGCAATAATATTGGCTGATCTGTAGTTATGGGTGCCATTAAGGAGTTAGAAGGTCTTGATGTTCTGGGAATGCAAACTCAGTATAATGTTCCCTGGAACCAGCATGTTTTTCAAGTGTCCTAAGAAGCAGTCAAGTGTCTTGATTGCTTTACACGATGTAAATAACACTTCTCTACATCTGATCTCCTTACCATTTACACCAATCGCAGGGAGAGTAGAATATTGCCTTCATGTAAGGGCCAATGGTGACTCAAAGTCTGTTTTCAATCTTCTAAATCCCGTAAAGATGACGGTAGGGTATACAAATCTATGGATTTATTGGAGCAACGTCGCAATGTGGATTGTGTTTCACTCTTGTATCGCTACTGCAACGTAATCTAACGAGATAGAGGGACTTGTACCCTAAAATCGTATATTCTTACGTTGCGCTCGCCTATATCGCAGAGCACATCCGTTTGTTGTCAATTGGTTACAGACAGCCTCTGCTGTTTTGCCAAACTATCAGTATGTGGAACTCCCTTTCTGCAGAAGTCTTTCCTATCACTTATAATTGACATCTACTGACCATAAACACTACTCTCTCTTTCCTCTTTCCTAACCTTGCTTTGCTAACTCCTTCAGAAACCCATCATATTCTTGGACGATCTTAGAAGTGGTATACACAATTTTTGGCAATCCAATGACCGATTAATTGTCAATAATTATGCGTATATCTCCATACGATGTACTCTTATATGTAATTTGCGCTACGACACTTTCAATAATCATTATTGAAGACTGAAATCAACGTAGTCTAGTAGGTAGTGTGTTGGCCTATTAGACGTGAGGCCAAGATAGGTTTGACAACTCCAACCAAACGAAATATGAAACAAAGATTTCCTCGGCATTTTTCTCTCAGCAGATTTCAGGCAAACACTGTGAGCGTAAAATAAAATTGCCATGAAATATTTTCTCAAAAATCAATCGTTCGAAATCGACTTCAAACTGTAGGTTCCGCCACTCATGTATAAAAATTAACAAACACAACATGGGTGATGTGAGAAGCTAGGTCGTAATCCTGACTAAAGGTAATTAATTAAGTAAGTGGAGAGTCGTTCTAGTGCTTCTGGATTGTGTATTAATATTCCAGTTTAGTTTGCTGACCAATTGATCATACATACACAATTGGCCATTACAACCCTTCAGTCAGGATTACGGCGTAGCTTCTCACACCACTCATGTTGTGTGTTTTAATTTTATATATGAGTGGCGTTTGACCAATTGATCGTTTTCTTTAATAAGTGGATATTCAAAACCAATAGTTTAAAGCAAAGCAGGGTTTTGTTCTTTAAAAGTCCTCTCCATCTTTTATGATTTTGAGAGTCTAATTTGTAAGAGTCTTTGATCTCGTGTCGTGTGTTATTAATCACAGTTGTTTGTTAATTGTATTGTAATCAAAATGATACGGAATTTATCAATTCAATTTATTTTTTTAAAAAGAAAAAAATGTTTAAAATCCATGACATAGTCAAAGCCAATTATTAGAACTTTTTTATCGAAATGAGAAACTCATTTAAGAACAGCTGTGATAATTGTTGGCTTGGCTTGTCAATTTTCTGTGATAAATTCGAAATTAATTTGGAAAAAACTCGATTAAATATTCATTCATTGATTGAACAGATTTTTACACTCTTATTTTGTCTTGTCTTAGACACACATACTCTATGTTGGTTTAATTAATCTCAATTTAATTTTCTTCATTACTTTTAAATACTTTGGGTGTCTTTTTAAAGTTTTCCCACTAACTGCCTGCCTGCACGCCTTTTTCTTTTTATAACAAGAAAACTCAATCGAACTTTTCTATGCCCCGTTCGTTAACGTTATGGTCTCTGACATTTGAAATAAATGGCTGGCTGGCTGGCTGGCTGTCTGACTAGCTGGCTGGCTGGCTGGCAATGTGAAAGGATGGAAACAAAACCACACACTGAAAAGCGTAGAAAATGAGAAACCTTAAGAACTTTTTGACTTTTAAATTAATTTCCAGCATTTAATAGTTTACGTTACTCGCCACTCAACACCATTATGGTATAAGAAATACAAAAAAAAACGAAAAAACGAAACGAGAAATAAGTTTGTAAATAAGCGAATGAGTAGTGGAACGTTGCAGCATGCATACATGCGGCAGCAAAGCATTAGATTGTCTGCTGCTGACTTGGTTTTTCTAGCACTAAGGTTTCGATACTAAAAATTAAAAAAAAGAAAAGAAAAATAGGCACCAGCATTCTGGTAAACATACAAATAAATCTCAATGCCAAGAAACAATCTGGGCAATTTATCATTTTCTAACAGAAAAATACAGCACGCAGCGTCTAACAGGTTGCAGGCAACCCAAGCATGCTGCAACTGGTTCATGAAATCATGGCATCAAAAGCAAACAATTAGAAAGAGACCAAGAAAATGTTGGGGCAAGAGAGACACTTTAACCGCCATGCCTGCCATATGATATAGAAACGTAAGAGAAAAAACAAAAAAACCAAAGTAATGAAAGTCCAAAACGTAAGAAACTTTGTAAAGAAAGTAACAGTCTTTACATCATGAAACTAAAAAGGGAAAGAATCGAAAGGCGAAAGCGTAAAATATTTACACATTAAATATGGTGTTGACTTCTTAGAAAGAAAGCATTTAAATGGAGCACAAAGGCATTAAACCATTAAACCAAATAAAACATCCATCATTATCATTAGCAGCAAATGCACTTGGCCAGCAAACATTACATGCAGCCAGCATTCAGGCCACCGCCACCAAACAAAAATTATCATTTTTGCTAAGCTACAGTTCAGTCTCTAAACAATTGTTGCATGACATGATTTTATTGCTGGCACACACAAAGCCAGAAACACTCACACCCTCTACTGTCTTCAACGAAAAATCCTTGCAACACTGCAAACAAGCAAAACAAAAAAAATGGGATTTCATTTCTTAAAGTTTTCCAAGCAAAAGTGCAACAAACATGCTGAAATAAAAAAATCTTTTTTTCGTTTAATTTCATTAAAAAACTTTTTCTCAGAGTCTCACAAAAAAAAACCCAAGAACAACAACAACAATAACAACCTCGAATGACACTTAAAGAATGTAATGAAACACTGGGCACGAATGATTCTTAAGAAATTTGAATGCCCTTCCTAGTATATGGTGCACCAGCAGCAGCCAACTGGGCTAAAACTAAAGAAGAATGAAAAAAAACGAAATGAGACTGAAATTTTTAACGACGAAAACGGCATGGAAAAGCTTATTTTGTTTTGTTTTTGTGCATACTTATTAGAGCAGCATTAAAAATGAAAATTAATTTCTTTAAGGAAATACGAATTCGGAATGCCCTACCAAAACACATGACATGAGTTATGAAAAGTGGAACATTTCGGAGGCGCTCCAAGCAGAAGCGAGTCCGTGGTTCAAATGCCAGCTCAAACATTTCGCTAAAAACTGTACATAATAAAAATTTCTTTCATCGACTTTCTTCAGTAGTCTTCCGACAAAAAATCAGAGAGTAAATAGAATTGGCATGACAAGTTCCTCAAATCTGTTGTTCGGAGTCGACAATTACCAACCACTCACACAATAAAGGCTTGTAATGTAAGTAAAGAGTTGTAATAACCAATTAGAGTTAGGTTAGAGGACGTGTACTTGTCAATTAAGACAACTACAGTACCCGGAGGTCGAATTGACCCATTGTACAACGTCCTAGTTTCCCACACCACTTATGTTGTGTGTGTTAATCTTTATACATGAGTGGTGGGACCTACAGTTGAAAGTCGACTCCGAACGACAGATTTTTGAGAAACTTTTTTCATGGCAATTTTTATTTATTCTCAGAGTTTTTGCCAGAAATCTGCTGAGAGGAAGTCGCCGAAGAAATACTTTTTGTATTTTGTATTTGATGTCTGGCCTGGGTCTAGAACACTGGGCTTACGTCTAATAAGCCAACATACTACCTACTAGACTACGGCGACTTCACTTAAGTATGTAAGTTCTCAATACCTTAACACTTTTTAGACGTTCACTAGCCGGTCCTTAGTGGGACTCAATTATCACTGTCCAAGATGGTAAAGTATCTCGACGTTATTCTGCACCTTAAACTCCCATGGAGGGATAACGTAATTCAGAGTGTGAAGAGAACGGCCATAGCGCTTCATACCTTTACAATGGTAGTGAATAAGATTTGTGATCTTAGACCCGCCATCACACATTGTCTTTGTCGAGCAGTGATGGAACCAACTTTGGCTTCCGGTGCTCACTTTTTGTTAGCGCTGTGTGAACAGCAATGCCACTGCAAATTGGTAGACAGAGTATGCTGGTTGTCAGTTGCTCTGGTCACCAGTGCACTCAGTTGTACTCCAACTAAAGCATTATCTGATATACTCAATTGGCTTCTAAAGCTCTAAATTTTTCTCTGAAGCAGAACGATAAACTGGTGCCAGTAAACCTGAATGCAGCTGTATCCTGCCCTATGGACATTCTGCATTTTTGAGCAGACAAGGACACATCCAGGTCGATTTCATATAACTTTCTGAATAGGATTTTCGATGTTAGATTTCCACTAGGTTCTTGTGATCAAAATCTTTTCATTTACTCGAACAGCAGCTTCCTGACGAAAGTTACTACAACGTTCATTTTCGTTCATAAATACCCGGCATTTCTCAGGGAAATTTTGAATCATTCAAAGGTAGCCCTTACATGGACACTAGGATAGCGACATATTGCCTATTGGGTGGTTAGTTTTCCCTGAAAATATCTTCATTTCCTCGAACAGCATAGCGGCGAATAAGTCCCTAATGAAAGTCAACGTACAACGGACGTTTTCACCTATGAATGCAGGGGATTTCTTAGAGAAATTTTGAATCATTCAAAGGTAACCCTTATATGGACACTAGGATAGCGACACATTGCCTATTGGGGTGGTTAATTTTCCCTGCAAATCTCTTCGTTTACCCAAACAGCCAAGGTAAGAATAAGCTCCTAATGAAAGTCAATACAACGCCTATGAATGCAGTGGATTTCTTAGAGAAATTTTGAATCATTCAAAGGTAACTCTTATATGGATACAAGGGCACTGGGACATCATTGAAAATTGCATTGTTAAGGAACTGGCTAAAGCTAGTACGGAGGCCATAATCGGCAACATATAATCCGGCATAGGAATCCGACTGCCACAGTTAAACTAGGTATTTCTGCTAGCTCTTCCGGGGAGAGTTTGTTGGACATACAATTTGTAAGGAGCCTCCATGAAAGTCCGATAGATAAGAAGAGGACAGTTTGTTGTCTGTCCTTAAATCTTAAGGTTATCCATTGCATGACTATTGAAAGGCAAACTGATAGATATTCCCCTAAACGATTTCTGCTGCAGCTGTGAGTAATAATATAAGGAAGAAATTATCTTCTCCCTCACGTGTCAATGCCTTGCTTATGTTATGAAGAAGTGGAGCTTAAAAACCTCTCATTTTCCGACATCCTTAACTGAACATAAAAGCATCAATTCATTGCTAAATCTTGTCACTTAAGCGACATTTACTTGTCCATACTCGACTAGCCGTGTACGGTACGCCTAATGCGTTCTTTTCATATCTTAGGAGACTTTGCTGTTCTTCAAAATTATTTTGTAGACTTGTTTGATGATTTTACTTACTATAAGCTAGATCGTAATACTGGCTGAAGGGTTGTAATGACCAACTATGTTATGTTATGTATAATTTCATAAGTAAAGTCTTTTCAGAAAGGAGACGAAATGCATGGAGTCCCTTTGGCAAACTTAAGAATATTGCTTATGCGAACGATATTTATTTACTCTCGCACATGATCTGCCTTATGCGAGGAAAACCAGAGGACTTGAAGAGATTTGCAAGCAATGTTGCACTGGAGGTAGATATCAGATCAAATCAATGTCATGAGAAATAACAACGTAAGCATCGACGCTCCCATGACAATCGGATCTTCGCTCCGTAACCACCCGACTCATCATCGGCCAAGGATTGACAACCCAGCGAAAGTTGTATCAACCGGAATTCGGAGTCATGATTGCGAGTAGTGGAAATTGGACGTCGGTGGTTAATTACGTAGAGCGCATTCTAAGGCAGAAACAGAGAGTTCTTGAGGCTGCAGAACGAGTAAGCATGCCCGCCAAGCGGAATCCAAAATGATGATTTAGGCGAAAGGAATAGTGGAGAAGCTTAAATGTCTCCTCAACTTTAGATACGCAATCCGAAAGCGGATATGCACAGTGAGAGGCCAAAGGGCCAAAAGGATTCCACTCCGAAGTAATACCACCGTAATTCCGGAGTGGGCACAAACAAGTCCACAGGAGCCGAGGGAGGGATTTAGTGGGTGAGAGATACTTCCGAAGACAACAGCAGAACTGTTACAATAACAACAACGTTAGCATCGATAACATCACGCAACAGGGTCTACATCATGCAACAGGACTAGCTGCTGTTATCTAGAAAAGCAAGTGGCAAAGAATAAGAGGCTCAGTAACAGCGACAGTAACATCTGCATGATTACAATTAGTATCGGGAAATATAATAGAATATCCAAGTGAATCAAGCGTAGAGTGAATGTGAGGACATAGGTAATCTGGTTGCCTCAGTGATACACTCGTTTTACAGGGAGGCTCAAATCTCGAAGGCAGCTGGAGGGTATGTGTAATATTGTTCGGCTCCGCTGGACACGTATGGAACTTAGAACTCCTTTAATAAGACATCTTGGCTTCAACCGTATTTTTTTTCTTTTTTCTCAAACAAAATTTCATACAAATCCTATGAGGTTCTGAAGGATTTATCACTTCCAAACTCTACATCATTGAACAGATGGAACTATCAATGGTAAGTCAACCAACCTATCTGCTTTAGAAGTCGCCGTAGTCTAGTAGGTAGTGTGTTGGCTTATTAGACGCAAAGCCAGGGTTCGAGCCCCAGGCCAGACATCAAAGACAAAATACAAAAAGTATTTCTTCGGCGACTTCCTCTCAGCAGATTTCTGGCAAAAACTCCGAGAGTAAATAAAAATTGCCATGAAAAAGTTTCTCAAAAATCTGTCGTTCGGAGTCGACTTTAAACTGTAGGTCCCGCCACTCATGTATGACATTAACACACACAACATAAGTGGTGTGAGAGACTAGGATGTTGTACAATGGGTCAATTCGACCTCCGGGTACTGTACTTGTCTTAATTGACAAGTACACGTCCTCTAACCTAACCTAAACTAACCTATCTTCTGGAGTTGTTATCATATCACCTACAAGACAATGTGAAGTTATTCTGAATTTATGCCAGAGAGTCGTGTCCTGTTGCAAACTAAATCGCAAAACCAAACATATTTTCAATTAAGACGTGATATTTTTCCCAAAAAAAAACAAACTACAAATCAAACAAACTCCCAAGAATACATAGTTTTTTGCTCCAAATGGCGTCTCATGCAACTTTGGAAGTTTTGTTTTTCAAGCACGACAACCAAAAATTGTTTTGAAGTTCTTCGTTTTATTGTTTAAGTATCGCCTTTGCATTTTAGCCTCTGTTGTTCGTTGTTTGTTGCATGTAAAGCTGTTGGCTTCAAGTAAGAACAGCAGCAACAACAAGAACAACAAGCAACAAAATAAAAGTTAAACAAAAACAACAACAAAAAATTGGTTCAAAACAATAGCAACACACGAAACCTATAAAGTTTTTTCTTCTTTTCAGTTTAGTGTGGTATCATTACAACAACAACAGCAGTATGAGTATGAGCAACAAAGGCAAAGAAAGGCAATGGCAACTGGCAACAAGTAGAACAGGACAGGACAGACACCACAACCATAGGTGGTTAATCACCAATTAAATTCAACATTGAAAAAATTTGTAAAATTCAAATTTAAAATCATTCCGTTTTAAACTCTTTTCGTGTTTTTCTTATTTGTCACTTGTTACTCAGACAGACTATGGCGCAGGCAACACTTGGACCCAAGAAATAAACAAACAAAAAAAAACCGAAAAACATTTTCGTTTGTGGCACAGTACATGACACTCATTTGGTGGAGCGAGTGAAAAATCAACGTAATTTGTTATTCAAATTATTTTAAATGATCTTAAGCTGCAGATACAACAGATCATTAATTCAATGTCGACTAATAAATCTCTTTTGAAATAAGAAAAGAAAGAAAAATTAAAAGGAAATCCAAACCAACAAGGATTTAAAGATTATTTTGGGGATTTAAATGATTTTACAAAAGAGCACAATTAGAAGAGTGCTTAATATTTACATGAGAATATGGACTACAGATTATGGACTACAGATTAGTATTAACAATTATACTACGATGAAAAAAGGACTCCTTCTAGACCCACTCCGCCTAAGCAAATTAAGTTCATCAGGGTCCTGGCTGAAGACTTCAAACACAATCGAAAAATTTATCACAAAAAGGACTGCAGGATAACTAAGAACACAAAAGTTGAAAAATACGACTTTATAGGGTCAAGCATAGGGTCTTTCATTAAGTGCTTTTTATCTTTAAATATCAATAAAATGTCTGAGATGTTCACACTCTCCGTGGTCTAGTATATAATGTGTTGAGGTCACTGCTCAAACCCGAGGTCAGATATATTCAACAAAAAGAAATATTACTTCGGCGACTTCCTTCCTCTCAGCAGAGTAAAAAGTTTCTCAAAAAACTGTCGTTCGAAGTCGACTCTACGCTCGCGTATAAAATGAACACACACAACATAAGTGGTGTGCAAAGCTATGTCGTAATACTGACTGAAGGGTTGTCATGACCAATTTATTTTTTTATAACTTTACGAGCATTAGGCTGGGAATCTTCAAAAGAAATTGGCAGCCCAGCCTACCCAATGTGCACGATTCGCCTATTCTCTAGTGGACTGGATAACCATACATATGTGCATACATACATACATAATTGGCCATTAAAACCCTTCCTATCTTCTCACACCACTTATTTTGTGTGTGTTAATTCTATGCATGAGTGGCGGGACCTTTTTTTGGTAAACTTTATCAAGGAAATTTTATTTACTCTCAGGGTTTTTGCCACAAGGAGGGAGAACAGAAAAACAAACGATTTTTTCGTCGTAGGACTCTTCAGCCTGTGCTCTTCTTTTAGCCGAAAACTAATGTTCTTATTCATTTCCCTTACCTATGTACATACATACATAGAAATAGTCGCTACCGATATATGTACATATGCATGTACCCTTCTGTGAATATCCCATTGCCATTTCTACGACGTAAAAGAAAAGAAAGAAGAAATTTTTAGGAATTGGAAAATGTTTCAAATATTTAAAAAACTAATTTGTTTCTCATTACAACCTGTTTTATAAGCCATTGAAAACACACTTGCAAACACATTGCAAGTTTATTTACGTTTGTATTATTGTATACACCCAAACCGTGTAAAAAAAAACACGTAAAAAAAGACAAATATTATGTATGTATGTAAGCGTATAAACAAACTGAAAAGATATACATAGGATTGATGCAGCAGCCTACATATGCCTATAAAATTGAATAACTTTATAAAAACGCACAGATTTAGTTCAATAGTATACACAGAGTTTTTATTTTATTAAACAATTTTATCCGTATAAAAAGGAGCGAACAAAAAAAATGGTAAATTGTTAAAAAAAAAAGTGTTATTTCAAATTCGCGTAAAAAAATCGTGTAAAAACAGGGTGTATTTTATTATTTAAAAAAAATTATAATTTAAATTAAAAAAAATATAACTATTTTTAATTTTTTCAACTAAAGTTCTGAGTCATAGAAAATGTTGTTAAGTAATATAGGCATACTCATTCAGCACAGGCAACAAATAGGCATTGTTTTGATAATGAAAAGAAAAGGATAAAAAACAACCACCCTCAGCAACATCATCATTAACATGAACATCATTATTACGATCTCACAACATGATTACGATAGAGAAACCCTTTACGACGCTAATGACTGTTAATGAAGATGCGTAAAACAAAACAGACAACAATAAACCCAGAGAGTACATATGCAAATGGCAATAGTGTGAGAGAGAGTAAGAGCGAGAGCGAGAGAGTTTATTAATAAGAGAAATTAAAGGCAAAAGTTATTTAAAAATAAAGAGTCTAACATAACAAAAGCAACAATCATGTTTATAGTACACAGGGGAAAAATATAGTCTAATTGTTGTTGTTATAAAAAACACATATGTATTTTGGGTGCCTTAATAGTTGTTAAAAACGTTATAATTATAATGGCGTTAAAGTTTTACCTGTTTTCTGCTTCTTCTCCTTCTTCTTTGATGATTTTCTTTGATTTGATTGACTTTTGATTTTCTTTTTTAGCAATTTTCTTCTATAACACTTTGAGCGCACAAACAAACATACGCACTTACATTTAAATTGCCCTTATGAAATTTCATAATTTTTTTATTCAATAAATATTGAAAATACATATTTAACTTTTTTATATTATTTTACACTTACTCTTACACACACACACACACATTTATCACTTTCTATTTATTTTATTTCAATTATTTGATAAAAAAAATGTAAACGAATTTTAATACTTTCGCGACACTAATTACTTTCGACGCCACTCGAACAACTGAAATTACACTCTCTATGTAAACGATTGAGTGACAAACAAACAAACCAAGTAAACTTTAGTATTGCCATCTTCCGATTTGTTTAGTTGATACTCATATAGTACAAAAAGGGACAATTTAATTTAAAAGTACAATAACACTTTACATGTGTAATTGACCTATATCCACTAACATTAAAAAATGTACGAAAATTGCTGAGCATCTTAGTAAGTATGGTAAATAGGTAACACTCTTTACACACTCAATAGACATTGCAATTTGAGAATAGAGAGCCGTGAGTAAATCATAAAAATAAACAACAACAATGTAATTATAATTGTATACGTCATTAAAAGAGCATGATATTGGTGAACTTGAACAAGTGTTTCTCCAATTTTATGAAAAGCAAGAACAACAACAACAACTGCATTATGCAAAATTTTTTGTGTTGTACTTTGTTATTGTGCGTTGTAACTGTTATCAATATAATATTTTTGTTTTTTGGTGACCTTAAAATGTACTACAGATGGGAGTTGGTTTTAAGAGTTCAATTTATGGCATGTGATTTTAAAAGAATATGTCGTGTTTTTGATATATGAAATCTTCAAGTCGACGATCAATCGTTAGATCTTGCATTATTGATTATAACATGAGTATTTAGGTAATGTAAGCATAAGAGTTTTTTTTATTTTTTTTTATAGTTTTACGAGCTAAATGCTGGGAATCTGCAAAAGGCAGACCAAATTTTACCTAAGATCTGATCTCCTGTAGACCGCTTCTATTCCTGTTTTGGGGCCCCCTAGATTATTCAGGCAAGTGCATATGTTACTGCTTACAAGTAGAACATCCATTTTGTGTTTACCAAGTTTGAGACCTCTTCCTGTTATTCAGCTTCTGACCTTGCAAAACGCAGTGTCCATGGTATAGGGCCATACCGCCGTGTGGTAGCGGATTAGAATTCTACCTCAGCGGTTTCCTGCTTGTCGTAAAAGGCGAACAAATGAGAGGATAGAGGTAGAGGGTCCGGATGAAAAGCCTGGCAAATGCAACCAAGGACTACAATAAGGGTAACTACACAATGAATGTAGTTGGGACCATTGGGCCTATTTTAACACGAGTATTTTGTTATGTAAGCATAAGAGTTTTTCTATTTTTTATGGCTTTACGAGCCAAAGGCTGGGAATCTTCAAAAGAAATTGGTAGCCTGGCCTAGCCAATGTGCGTGTTTGTCGACAGCATCCGGTTCACCTCTACAGAGAAGGCAGTGAGGGCCATGGCCACAAGGCTTGGCCACAAGACTTTCCCCCCATACTTGAAGCAGTATTTGGACCAGTCGCTATTACTGCGACACTTTCCCGCTACATGCCCGATATCTAAGCACTTGTAACATTTCCTTGCGGTCACCTATCTCAATAAGCGGCAAAATTACCACAATACACGCAGTTTGCCATGTTCCTTGGCTCTGCAGGCCAGCTTCATAGGGATTGCCCTCGTCCTAGTACCTCCTGGAACGTATGTACGTATGTATATGTGTGTTTGTGATATTATCGAAATTTGTAATTCGTTTGAAAGACCTATTGATGCCCCTAAAAGTGGAATATAGCTTTGCCCAAATCTCTTTTGCTCTAGTACATAAATCAAGTCGTATTTGATTGCAACATTGCTAATGTTGGCTTTGATTATCGTTGCGTATTAAGGATAGATGCGTCTAGCGGGAGATGTCTGACCTAGGGATTGAACCGAGGCCTCACGTCTTATAAGTTAGGTTAGATCGAAGTGGTAGCTTTGATTATCTAAGTTCATTTGGGCATGCATAGGTAAGCGCAGTCCCTGTACTTATGGAATTCTACCAAACTAGGAAAGACAAGGGCTGCATACTACCTACTAGACTTAGGCGACTTCGTCACCCAGCACAATAATGAATAGCTGAGTCGATAGCAGGCATCCTTATTCACTCCAGCATTTTGTATTGCCTTTCTTTCATAATGCTTTCAGTGTGACAGTACGTTCAAGGGTATCGAAGAATTTCTAGAAATCTACGAATAGTAAGTACGAACAGAAGTACTTTATTCTATGGATTGTTTCATTACAATGTGAGCATTAGCCTAGTCTATGCAGCTCCATTTTGACAAGAAACCTTTCTGGTTTTCTTGTGGATTTTTCTCTGTTTTAGGTATGTTAATAACTTGAATTTGTTGTTATGCAGGGAAAGGATACCGCCTGCTTTCCAAGTTATTTTTGATTAGCTTTCCTGCATTGCCAATTTATTCATTCTCTATGTGCTGTGTTAAGATTGCCAGCATATTTGACTAAATTATTGCATCAATTTCAATTTATTTTTTTTTGTTACTCCTCCTGCTAATAATTGAATTAATTCTAGTTTGCATGGTGTTGTTCTGTAATTTAGAGTTGTCTATCAAATGTTGCCATATTTTATACAGAAATCATGTTATCGAATATCATTTCCATATTTAGTGATTTCAAAACCCAAAAACTCGTATCAAACTCGTATAAAAAAAGAGTAGAAACTTTATTTGTGTAATATTTGTTCTAACAAACTCCGTTAGTCATGCAATGCAACATACAACGCAATTTCGCAATTTCAGAACTGCAACAACTTTTCTTTTCTAACCTTACCCTCCCCACTTCCATTTGATAACAACTGCAGGGTTTTTTTTTTGCAATTAAAATACAACATGGAGGAGGAAACTTTTTTTTTGGGGGGAAAAAAGAAAACGAATCGTTATGCAAAATTATTGCCAACTATTCGTTGGTTGTGTCAGGCAGGCATAGCGGGGTCCACAAACAATTTTTGGTTGTTGGTTGGTTGGTTCGTTTTGCCAACGAATATTTTATTTCTGAATGCAATTTGTAATGAAAAACTGTACGGAACTGCATGAAAGTAAATTATAAAGCAGCCAAGAGGAGAGGGACGAGGGTTTGGCAAAATACCATAAATAAAAGCATGGATGGATAGCTGAATGGATGTATAGATGGATGTATGAATGTCTAAATGAATTGCATGCATAACTGTAAGTCTGTATGTTTGAATGACTTAAAAGGACATATGCAAACATGCATGCATGCCTGCTTGATGTATGAAAACTAAATTGGTTACAGGACCAACTTATATTACAATTCCTCTTAAAAACCCCATGCATATTATGCCTGTGTGTTTCCGTCCAAAAATAAAAAAAAAAATAAAAACAAAAAAGCTTGCTTTTCATTAAATTACTGGAATGAAAATGCAAAATAAGATGCAAAAAATATAACAACAACACAATCTACAATTGAATTTGTGACTGGCTGGCTGGCGTGTATGGAAATAACGTTCAAATTATTGAAATTTTTCAGCTTGACGCCAAAAATTCTTTTTGTATTTTGTTGCAACCGATCACATTGCATTTTATGTTGCTTTTGTTCTCAAATAAAAATTAGCATTAAACAGTTTACACTCCCCTCCTAATATCAAATTCATTAAATATTTGCATGTTGGAAAGAAAAAATAGGAAACTGTTTCAGAAGGCAACGGTCAAATATGTTCAGGAAAAAACATGAAGACTTTCTTATCAAAATTAACTCAAATCCTTGACATGTGGCAATACAAAAGGCAAATTGTAACAGTATATGTTACATTCGATTGAAAGAGGTTTTGATGCCAGTCCAAGTGTCCTTCATAGCTTTTCTAGGTGGAGTACAATTTAAATCGAAAATTTTCAATAATTTTAGGGCCCATTATGATACCACAGTTTCACATTCTCCCCTATTTCGGGAACCACTCGGAGCTTCCGATGAAGCGACTCAGACTGCTAATATCCATGCATGACAGTTCATCTAGGTCCTCCATGTAGTAGGCACCCAGGTATCTCTTTCTCTTCTTTGGATTTTAAGCAGAGTCGCCGTACGCCTCCTATCCAGCCTTGGCCAGATTTTTCGCGCCGTTCTGCCCTTATCCGAAGCCGCTCACCTATTGTTGACAAGGTCCACGATTGCATTGTCAATTATAAGCCTGCAGGTATCCAAAGGGATCCCCAATGTAAAGAATTCATCAGAGAGTTCGATGGTAGTGCCCCTCTGGCCAAATCATCCGCT
Organism: Sarcophaga subvicina; assembly: GCA_936449025.2. Taxonomy (NCBI): domain Eukaryota; kingdom Metazoa; phylum Arthropoda; class Insecta; order Diptera; family Sarcophagidae; genus Sarcophaga; species Sarcophaga subvicina. The sequence goes on along the minus strand of OW388083.2, from coordinate 14,136,647 downwards.
CTGCAGTTGCCAGGAATATCTCTACGTCCCGGTACCAATGTGATACAAACATCATATCGGTTCGCCATCTCATTGAGACATCTGCGACAGTCGTACACCGTCTTGGAGTTTATTACACTAGAATCCAATGCTTTGATGGCCGCCTGGCTATCGGAAAGTATGGTGATTTTTTGCCTGTGAACATTTTTGTCCAAAATAATTTTCACCGCAGCCTGAATTGATGACACTTCCGCCTGATAGACGCTGCAGTGGTCTGGTAGTGCATAAATCAGCCAGAATTTGACCGATGCCGTGGGTTATATTGGTTTTAGGAACCTTTGTGGAATGCAACTAACTTGCAACTTAATAAAACCCCCACAAGAAAAACGCCAATGGGGTTAAATCGCACTATCCTGGATGGCTCGTTCACCTCACCCCCACGTTAGATGACTATGAACTCAAATCGTTTGTGCAATCCAATATATCCTGTTGAACCATATGTCGTTGGTATTCCGATTATTCAATTTCGGTCTAAAGAAGTTGGTAAACATCGACCTTTTGTGCTCGTCGTTGACTGTGAAGGCCTGGCCTGGTCGCTCTTAAAGAAAAATGAACTGATGATCCTGCCACTCAAAAGCCATAGCAAACAGTGAATTTTCCGGAATGCCCAGGACACTCGGAGATTATTATATGTATGGTCATTGTCCCTAATTCAATAATTTCGTTTCTTCACATACCCATTCATCTGAAAAGGGGTCTTAAGGCTTCAGATGAAAAGCTTAAGCGGTACAATTTTATTATTTGTATGCGTAGTGATGATTTGGCAAAACACATTGAATAAATTTCAACTAAGTTCACAGATAAAGTTTTCTGGTCGTTATCACCGGTCAAAGTCAGAAAGCCTCTGTTGGAACACACTGTACAAATAAAATGAAGGAAAAGAATTTGGATCGTTGCTATTAGAAAGAATCCTTATGGTAGGTAGGTAGTAGTAGTCGCCATGTCTAGTCACCGTTGTCTAGTAGGTAGTGTGTTGGCTTATTAGACGTGAAGCCACATTTCAAATCTCCGGTCAGACATCAAAACAAAAATATTAAAAAATATTTCTCCGGCAACTTCCGCTCAGCAGATTTCTGGCAAAAACTCTGAGAATAAATAAAAAATTGCCATGAAAAGTTTCGCAAAAATCTGTCGTTCGGAGTCGACTTTAAACTGTAGGTAAAAATAAACACACTCAAAAAATGACTGGTGTTGAGAAGCTAGGTCGTAATCCTTACTAAATGGTTGTAATGGCCAATTATGTTATGTATGTAGGTAGGTAGGTAGGTAAATAGAGGTGGCTATCCATTAAAGGAATTTGAATAAACACACTTAGGCCACATAGGGACCAATGTGATACCACAGTGTATGCTATCCTTTAAGCCAGAAACCATTCGGAGTTTCTGGTGAAGCAGCTCCTGCGCTAACCAAATTCTTATATTAGTTTATAGGTATTCTGTTAGTACAGGGACTGCGCTTACCTGTAACATCAGAACGAGTCGCTATGTGTGCTAAAGTGAGCTCTGGTAATCAAATGTACCACTCCAATCTACCTACCTTCCGATGACGCAACTCACGACAACTCGTGACAGTTTCTACGGATCATTTATATCATAAGCACCAAGGTGCCTATTTCTCCTTTAACACAGTGTCAGGAATGATTTGCCAGTAGATGAAGAACAGTCTCTTCATCTTCCTTTTCACTGCAGCTTCTAAAGAAGCTTGTCTTAAACCAATGCGCCTCGCATGTATACCCATAATGCAATGCCTCATAATGACCCCGGCGACAACCATATTAAGTTAGCCCCTCTAGAGTTTAAGTAGACTTGGTGAGAGTAAGCACCAAAATGCCTCTTTCTCCTTTAAGATGTTCCCTGTAGATAAAGAACAGTCTCTTCTTTTTCCTCATACCTGCAGCTACTGCACAAATCATTAGTGAGCGCCCTTCATTCAGCTGTGGCCAGATTTTCTGCGCCATTCTACTTTTATCCTAGGCCGCCTATTTACCTTTGATGGAATTGATGACCGCAATCCTTATAGTAAAACGTGGAATGCAATCCTCAAGGAACAGAAGCCAAGGCCATTTAAAAAACAAGTGGAGACATACTATACAATATCCGAAGACTTTACATAACACAACATCAGTCAGGACTACAACCTAGCTTCTCACAGCACTTATGTTGTGTGTGTTAATTTTATACATAAGCGGCGGAACCTACAGTTTAAATTCGACTCCGGACGACAGAGTATTGAGAAACTTTTCATAGTAATTAGTATATATGTACGAGTACTCCCAGAGTTTTTGCCAGATATCTGCTGAGAGGCAGTCGCCGAAGAAATATTTTGTTGGATTATGAATTATGGCCCCACGTCTAATACCTACTAGACTACGGTGACATACAATATTTAATATTCAATAGATTTAATTACGCATTCAAGCCTCCACTTCAATATTAAAAATTTGAAAAAAAGAGAAATTGAATGAGAAAAACTTTTTGAATTTGTTATGTTTAAATAATCATCCTGTATGAATATGTAATGTAGCGTGGTATTCATGTTAAGCCTTTCTTTGCCAGCAACTAAAAATCATTACCAAACACACATTTACTAAATAGCCTTTAAATGGTCTATTTTAAGATAAAATCTAAAATGCTAATAATAATCCATATTCAAAAATACCGATTTTTATTTTATTCTGCATTTACATATAATTTAATATTCAAAATACGAGGATATTAGATATCCTCTCTCTATCTCTCTATCTCTGTATCTCTGACTCTATTGGCAAAGTTTTATGTAAATTTTATATTTCGAAAAGAATAATAAAATACACAGACACACACACACTACCATTTAAGCCATTTATTTGTCAAAAATATAAAAACACAACAACAAAATGTAGAAAAAAATTTTAGCCACAATTCTGAAAGTCTAAATAAAATATTTTAGAATCTACAAACACATATGGTGGTACAAACGTACTGACATCTGCTGTATGTATTTAAATGGATGGGTTATACCAAGTGTACCGGCATGAAGTGAGCTTATCTTCATGAGAAACATTTCATTCAATGTATTGGCCATTGCTGGCTACATATTTTTTTTCAATCCTTCAAGCAATTTTTGAATTCCAAGGCAATAAAACTGTACGTCTTTCGAAGCAAACCAACTGGACAGCTAATTTTCCACTTCCTCGTAGGAGTCGAAGCGCTGATCAGTGAATGCGTGGCCTAAGCATGAAAAGAAAGAGTAATCGCATGGTGATGAATCTGATAAACACGGCGAATGGGGAGACAGTTCCCAGCCTAATTCTCTGAATGGATCCTGAATCGGTTTTGTTTTGTGTGCAGATGCATATGACATGTTGTGTGCATTGCGGCGTCTTGTGGTTCATTCTAGTCGTTCTTACATCAATACATACATACATATATGTATACATAATTAGTCATTATAACCCTTAAGTCAGGATTACAAACTAATTTTTCTCATACCACCTAAGTCGTGTGTGATAAAGTTTTGATTGTATTCCGTCCTTTGATTGCATTCTGTTCTAGCATGTTGTGTGCACTACATTGCCGTGTCTTGTGGCCTATTCTGCTAGATTTTCAATCAATACAAACCTACAACCCTTTAGTCAGTATTACAATCAAGCTTCTTATACCACTTACGTTGCGTGTGAGCTATAGTTTAACGTCAACTCAGAACAACAGATTTTTTGAGAAACTTTTTTTGGCACTTTTATTTATTCTCAAAAATCTGCTGAGAGAAAGTCGCCAAAGAAATATTTTTTTTGCATATTTCGTTTGTCTGTCTGTCATTCAATTCATGTGGCAACCATTACTCAAAATTTTGTAGCATTTGCCATTGTTTTTAAACGTTCAAACATTGTTTGTTGTGCAACATTTAACATCTCTGCAACATTTGTTTCTGATACAAAGTGTTTTTGTCGTTGTCATTGTTTGTTGCGCAACATTTAACATCTTTGCCACATTTGTTTCTGATACAAAGTGACATCTTCATGCAATATTGTTTCCAATTCACTGTCTTTAAACATTTTTGATGGTCTTCCGTGTTATTCATTTGCCACATCAAAATCGTTATCTCTGAACTGTTGAAAGTTTGTATCTTGACGCTCACATCATACCAGTACACTTGGTAGATGAATGGAACATACATATATGTATATGTATTGAATTAAATACCTAAAAACTATTGCAATTTAAATAAAGTTCATTACATTGACGACTGCAATGTTGACGTCGACGTCGACGGCGACGATGACTATGCTAATGAAAATGCATTTAAAATACAATATTTTAGTCAGCCAGACAATCGTCATAATTTAAGGCATTTAGATAAAGTGAGGATTTTGTTTTCCTTTAGTAGATAAACAAAGGCATGTTAGAGGGATTTATAAGCAAAAGTTCAGAAAATTATTAAAAAAAATATGGTTTTTTGCCTAGCCTATCATCTACTGATGTCGTTCAACTTTTTGGTGTACAGCACTTAGGGTATGACATTCTTAAGCATAAGTAGACAGAATATTAAAAGTAATGTAAACGTTGGTCTAGGTTTCATTAAATTATACAGTCTAATTTGCCAAGTCACCTTGGATGACCATAAGGCTCTGGGGTAATTGGCAAATGACCGTAATTTTCATCAAAAAAATTCTCTTTAGCGATGAGGCGGCAAATAACAGTCCATATTTCATTGGGAATGACAGTGGATAGGTCATCCCTCGCAACTACGAGCACTATTATAGGTCCATGGGTGCCTAAATTGGATCTTATGAACACCAGCGACATGTAGTTTCAACAAGACTACTCTACGAGCTACACACCTAATGCCACATTGCATATTCTGCACGAGTAATTTAGGGAAAGGGTTATCTCACGTCGAGCCAATAAGATCGTGTGAATTGCTCCGATTAGATCTTTTCCTATGAAATATTCTTAAGTCGTACGTACATGCGAATTAGTTGCAAACCATAGCGGTTCGCAAAGCCAACATAACCCAGGCCGAGTATTATCAAATTGGACAATTCGAATGCAGTCCACCCAGTGAAGCCATGATAGGCCTTTGAACAATGTTATATTTCATACCTCTGGAACAGCAATAGATAAACGAAACGGAAACAAGGCAGAATAACAACCAAACGGAAATTATGGAAACAACAGCAACTAACAGGGCAAGATACCATATGCTCCCAAGAGGGGTAAAGAAAAAACGAAATATTTCACTCAGTAGTTGACGTCGACTAGCAGATAGTGTGTTGACTTATTAGACATGAAGCTGTAATTCAAACCCCAGCCCAAATATCTCGATCAAAATGAAATATAAAAAAAATATTTCTGTCGGAGACTTCCTCTCAGCAGTTTTATGGCAAAAAAAAAAACAAATCCTGTGAATAAATAAAATTGCCGTGAAAAGTTTCTCAAAAATTTGCCCTTCGTAGTCGATTTAAATCTGTGGATCCCACAACTCATGTATAAAATTAACACACACAACTTTAGGGTCATTACAACACTTCAATCAGGATTACGACCTAGCTTATCAGACCACTTATGTTCGATGTGATAATCTTATGTGGCGTGACCTACAGTTTAAAGTCGAGTTAAGAACGACAGATTTTTGGGAAACTTTTCATGGCAATTTTTGTTTACTCTCAGATATTTTGCCTGAAATCTGATGAGAGGAAGTCCTGGAATAATTATTTGTTTTATATTTTGTTTTGATGGAGATGTCTGTCTTGGGTTGTGAACCGTGGCCTCAGGTTTAATAAGCCAGCACGCTACCTAGTAGACTACAACGACTTCAGCATGAAGACAACAGCCATATTTATGCCTGTTATGCATGAGGAATAAATAGACTTCCTTATATTTAATATTCTATTGCTTATTATCCTTTCTAAAAGCATATGTTTTAACATTAATAAACTAAATGAGGGCCATAAGAAAACTACCATTCTAAATACACTAATGCATGAATATTATTAACAATTTGATTCCAATAATTTTATGCCATAGTCTGAGTATGAGAGTAAGAGAGGCGTGAAAAAAATTACAACAACAAAAAACTTATGCCTGACTTCATGCAGCTGCACTTGGTAAATGTTATTTTAAATTCCGTATATAATTTCTACGAACTCATTATCCTCTGTAATTGTAACAAAAGAAGAAAAGGAGAAAGAAAGAAATAAAACAAAATCATCATTTCCTTTAATAAAACAAAAAACCAAAAAAGAAAAGAAAAAATAATTGTAATCACCTTCAGTAATAAAGTTTTAATATGAAATTCATAGCCACGATGTTATAAAGTACAATTGGATCATTAAATTAAAAATCACGTTTAGAAATAATTTAAATTACATGGCCATTGAAAATGAAGTGTTAAAAATATTGTATAATTACTTCAATTATAATACTCTACTACTAACAACAATAATAACAACAACAGCAACAACAACAGCAACAACAATGCTTAGCTACATTTAAAAAAAAGTAACCACACAGTACACTGAACTGTACTGGACTGTACTGAACTGAATGAATTTGAAATCAAATCAAAACGATACAATAAAACAACAAAAAAAACTAAATAAATAATCCCATTTCTACTCTTTTTAAATAAATAATTAGAATTTGATAATTACACAACTAAACCATGCTTAACAATGAAACGCAAAAGTAAAAGAGGAAACAACAAGAATAAAAAAACCCGGCTTAAATAATACCTTAGAAGTGGTTACCTTAGAACAGGAAAGAAACATTGAAAAAAACAGTTTTTTTTCTGTTTTTCGGTAAACTTTGAAAACCAAGTGAAACCATTAAATTGGAATAATCATGACCCTTCCTCAATGACTACCAATAATCGTTATACACCACAGCCATAGCTACAGCCATAGCCACAGCTACAGCCACAGCAACAGCCACAGCATTGAATGACTACGTGAGTAGAAGTATTCACGCATTTAATTGAAGTTTGGCTTTAAGAGATCAAATCGTTTTTAACGTGGTTTTTTCATTGTCAATAAGATGCTGGTTAATAATAAAGATTTCAAGTTATACGTACGTCTTGGCTGACGTACTGACTGACTGCCTATATGGCCAACAAAGTTTTACTGCTTTTGTGTATCAGTTCGTCTGTCTTCTTAGTTAAATAATGTTAATAATCGTTGAGTTACGCTAAAGTCAAAAACAAATGATGTTCATCACATGTTAAGGAAGTAAATAACAGTGGAGCAATTTTAGGAAAAAATTCTGAAATTATTAGAGGGTGTTGCCTGGACTCCCTACACCGTATAATTCGACACAACATCCCCCTGTACTGAGTTCTAGGTCACTGTGACGTAAAGCACAGCGATAAGGAGGACCAACTGGCCCAGAAGGGATTGGAGATGTCTGATCAAGAGACGATAGAGAGGATATGTACGCCTCTACAATACATACATACATAATTGGTCATTACAACCCTTCAGTTCAGGATAACGACCTAGTTTCTCACACCACTTAGTTGGTGTGTGTTAATTTTATACATGACAGAGTGGGATCTACGGTTTAAAATCGATTCTCAACCACAGAATTTTAAAAAACTTTTCATGGCAATTTTTATTTACTCCCAGAATTTTTGACAAACATTTGCTGAGGGAAAGTCGTCGGAAAAATAGTTTTTCCTATTTTTGACCAGGGGTTTGAACCGAGGCCTCACGTCTAAAAAGTCTACACACTGCCTACTAGACTACTGCCACATCCTACAGGAATACTTTTCCAGATTGAACAAACCAGCATACCTGGATGCCAAATATCGGGCCGTATGGGCCGCCGAGTGAACATGCCTGTAAACGACAAGCTACCCGCTAACCTAACTCAATCAAGTTGTAGTCAATAAAGGGCGAAATAAGATACTCTATGGTTCCACAGTCACCGTGGTCTAGTAGGTATTGTGTTGGCTGATTAAACGTGAGGCCTCAGTTCAAATCCCAGGTCACGTATCTCCAACTAAACGAAATATAACGGCGACCGATCAGCAGATTTCTGGCAATAACTCTGTGAAAGTAAATAAAATTGCCATGAAAAGTTTTTCAAAAATCTCTCGTACGGAATTGACTTTAAACCGTAGGTCCCACTACTCATGTATAAAATTAACGCACACAACATAAGTGGTGTGTAAGAAACTAGGTCGTAATCCTGACTAAAGGGTTGTAATGACCAATTATGTATGTATGTATGGATGTATATATGGTTGCTCAGAAATCGAGAAGTGTAAACGAAAATCGAAGATTCAACTGTTGAGGACAGATTCCACAACCGATTTCGTTGCTTAATCTGTAGACGTCAATGAATATTTGGATAATGTTCTCTGGAAGGTCGCAAGCAGTATGTGGTGTTTTCATTCCAATACCATGATCTAAAACGGTTTAAGGCATTGTGTGGTCAAATGGGAGCTCACAGTACCTATACTTTTATTCTCTTAAAGCACTTAGCCTTATTAACGCATTGTTAGCCTTTTGTTTTGCCAACATATCTGGTTAAAGTCATTGCAGCTCCCGCGCTTTGGTCCTACTTAGGCCACCATTTAGGTCTATTTTGATGCCGAAATCAAATTTACTCGGGGGTTAAACTTTCCCTAGTGATGACCATACCGAGTCGAAAATAAATCAATATTTATATTAGAGAGCTCGATCAACAATGTAAAAAAATGAGAGGTAAAAAGCCTCTGTCTTTAACAGGAGCAGGACACTGGAACATGAGGAGAAAGACAGTGTTTTTTTCCTTTTCGGACCCATAGAACTTGTAGAAGTCATCTGCCGGAATGCCAAGTATTTCGGCGCCTTTATCAAAAGGACAGTAGCCCGTAGGAAATGCTATTATGTGATGGTGGACCATGCAGTTTAACGTACAAAATACGGTATTCTTTTGATATTCCTCATAATAAGTGTGGATAACGACCAAGTCAACTGAAGACATTGGAATACCAACAATGTCCTGTAATACGATGAAGATTACCACGGCATTAGCAATGCAATGAAGTCATTTCAAATCCCAGGTCAGACATCAAAACGAAATATGAAAAAATATTTCTTCGGCGACTTCCTCTGAGCAGTTTTCTGGCAAAAACTCTGAGAGTAAATAAAATTGCTTTGAAAAGTTTCTCAAAAAATCTGTGGTTTAGAGTCGAGTTTAAACTGTAGGTCCCGCCACTCAAGTATAAAATTAACACACACAACATAAGTGGTGTGAGAAGCTAAGTCGTAATCCTGACTGCAGGGTTGTAATGACCAATTATGTATGTATGTATGCATTAGCAATGCAATTTCTAAGAATATCCTTATGTCCTGGAACTCATACAGCTTATCAAGGTATCCATTGTATTCTTTATCCAAATTGAATTGAGCACATCTTTCGAAGGAATACACTGCTGCATGAAAGATATCGCCAAGTTTCTATGTGGATTGGTTCGATTCAAAATTATGGTGCGAGACGTCGGCCACTTTGTTGGATTTTTGTCTAATCAAAGCCTCAAAAGCCATGTGTGATAGATTCAAATCGAATTAAACCTCCTATGCCGCTGTAGAACGGATTCTTATTACTGTGGTTATAGCAACGTACGCTAGTCTGTGTACCCTGTCGATATCCTCCTGAATTGTTTTTAGGGTGAATCTAGGCGGGAATAATTTTAACATAATAAATTAGAAATATCGGATATAATCCAACGAATTTTGTTACTTATGACTTAATTGGTCATTATAATCATTTAGTCAGGACTACAACCTAGTTTCTCACACCACTTGTGTTGTGCGTGTTAATTTTATATATGAGTGGTGGTACCTACAGTTTAAAGTCGACGCCGAAAGGTAAATTTTTAAAAATCTGTTCATGGATTCCATCCCACTGTACCACTTACACATTTACTTACTTACTTACTGACTTTGTACTCCGCTTTGGAACAATTAAATATCGTTATAATTGTTGCCTTCAACTTTATGCGTTCTCTTCCTCTTTCTTCTCTAGTAATTCTTTATTCTTCGTTTCTTTTTTTTAAATTATTTTAAGATTCATCCATTAAATTACAGTCAATACGAAATACAATACGAAATAATGGAAAAAGAATTAAAAACAAAAATTATTTGAAGTAGAAAATCTACAAAAGTGTGTTAAAGTTCATGTAATGAATGAAGAAGCCCAAGCATTATTTAGAACTCTGGAAGAGGAACAAAAAAAATCAAGTTCTTTTGGGTAAGGGGAAGAAGCATCATCATTATCTTTTGTCAGTAGCTGTGAATTGAAGTTAAATTATAATGATTATAAATCATTATTTTATTGTTGTTGTTGTTGTTGTTGTTGTTTTTTTTTTTGCTTTTTTTTTTTCTTCATTGTTTGCCTATACGTACAATATTATGATAAAAATCAAAGAAACAAAGCTACAAAGATAAACAACAGATACAGTGGCGAATGAAGGCTAATGTCTATACTGTGAATGAATGGAAAGATCATAGAAAATAGTCCGGAGATTGGAATCTTAGAGAGGGTACGTACACTGAAAAAAAAATGAATACTTCTTGGCTGTATATGTCACACTAAACAGGCTATCACCACACTTGAGTGGAAAAGCAGCAACGAAATTATATCCCTACAACAGAGGTCTCTATCCAACAATCTAATAAGATCGCCGTAGTCTAGTAGGTAGTGTGTTGGCTTGTTAGACATGAGGCCACCCCTTGTCAGGAATTTTCTAACAAAACAAAGTATGAAAAACAATATTTTTTCGCCGACTTCTTATCAGCAGATTTCTGGCAAAAACTCTGAGAATAAACAACAAATTTCACATGAAAAGTTTCCCAAAAAAATCTGTCGTTCGGAATCGACTTTAAACTGTAGTTCCCACTACTCATCTATAAAATTAACACACACAACATAAGTGATGTGAGAAACTAGGTCGGTCGTAAACCTGCCTAAAGGATTGTAATAAACAATTATGTATGAACGATTATGTATCACCTCTTCCTCAAATTCATTGTTGATTCATACGGGAAGAAAGTCATCGTATTCTATACGTCCTTGTCCTGATGATTTCTTATACAAAAGATTCTAACGTGCCTTACCATCTGAAAATTAAGAAATTTGATTAGTTGCTGCTCGAATTTCTCTAAAAAATGATCCTTGAACGAGAATAATAATAATGCTCGGTGTTATCAGATACTAATGGATTCAAATACCCAGCACTTGTAACATCAAAGTCAACAGGACACCTTAACCCATCTTTGGAAACTGGAAGAAGTTTCTGAGGAGTTAATTTCTGTGCTCATGATTGTTGAATAAAGGTAGGCAATCAATCATCAACCAATCATCAATCAATCATATATCGTAATGGAAATACTTAAATTTTTTTCACAATTTTGGAAGTCCTTGGCTCCTTACAGATTACAATACAAGCTTCTGTTGCATCATACTGTCTCTGAAAGAAAGTTGACGAGGAAACATTTGTTTTTTTTTTGGTTCATATTTCGTATTGTTTGAGCTTTCTGAGCGGGAGTTTGCACCACAGCCTTGCACATAATAAGCCAATATTGGTTAACCAATTGCATGTTAAATTTGAGGAAGTCTATAGTTTCGTGTAAAATGTTTGCTTGTTCTTGGCTGATATGTTCTGTTCAATACATAAGGCGAAGTTCTTTCGGTCGTATAGCATTAAACTGTGCTAACATTCAAGACATGCGATTTCACGTCCGCTGCAAGAATCCTTTCTTTCGTAGACAACAACATGGAGCATTTTGTGTCGTGATTTGCGCCCTCACTTGTATTCAACTGGCCCAGAAACTGAAGGTAAACGACCATAGAAAACGGTGTGTGTAAATAGGCATTTTAGTAGTTAGTAATTGAAGCTAATTTTCATCAAAAAATATATTTGGATATTAAGGCCATTTCTGGATGAGTGATTACGTATTTGCTGAATGGGCTCTGCAACAGTTGGCAACAGAAACTGAAATTTTCATTAAAAAATATACTTCAGTGATGAGTCCTATTTCCAGATGAATGGGTATGTAAACATACAAAATTCTCGAATTTGGGGCAATTGAAATCCACATGAGAGCTAAAAGCGTCAAATGACTACCGAAAAAGTCATTGTTTTTCGAGGATTTTGGGCTGGCGGCTTTGTCGATCCATATTTCTTTAAAAACGACGTTGACCGTCAACGGCCAGCACTATAGATTGATGATTATCAACTTCTCTTGGCGTGAATTAATTATGGACATTAACTACATGCGGTATAAACGGAAGGGCGCTACAGGCCACGCCCCTTATGCCACATTGCATCTTCTTCACGAGTGATTTGAGTTCATAGTCATCTCGAGTGGCAGTGATATGAACTGGCCACCGAGATCTTTCAATATGACCTCGTTATACCCTGTCTTGTGGGGTTTTCTTAAGTCGTAAGTATGTGCGAATAAACCACAGCTACCCTCAAAACCAGCATAGCTCATGCCATCAGATCAATCGAACCTTATTTAAGCACCAGAGTCAAAATAGGCATTTTGTATGTGTTCTGTTAACAGAAGCCGTGGAGGATATTTGTAGGACGTTATATTCCACACGTAAATGCATCGCTAGGTCTTACAAATGAATAAAAAAAATTCAACTCACTTTATTTAATTTCTTAATGAAACCCCCTATACTTCATTAATTTTCTGATAACTTCTGGAAAATTAATGTTGATTTGTTGTTGTAATTCATTTCCATTTGTAACTTTCATGGTCTTTATTACTATTTTTGTTATTCGATTCCGATTCGATAAGTCTTATTAATCTCTCTCAGTGCATTACTTAGCTCCACATTATTTAATAAGAATCTTTTTTTTTTCTACATTCTTTGCTTCTACAATATTTCAAAATAAATCCAATCATGAAGATCATCAACTTGACTGTAATCGACATTTGATGAGTTCGTCTACTTCTACTTCTTCAAGAAAGATCTTCAGATCAGCTTCATTTCTTTTATTGGCATCTACAGATGCTTTGAAGCGAAGGTGGCTAGAACAGAAAAACTAGATCACTGTGCTTCCTATTAACCATCTAACGGTCTCTAATGCGGTCCTGCATTGTTTGTAAACCTCAAAGAAATGTTTGGAAAATAAATCTTCAATCTTCAGTTTGTATGCCAAGCGATCATTTTTCTGTGGTCGTCGTTTGTTAATTACAAACAGACAGACAACAGCGGGTACGATTGTATGTGTAGTTGGAGAAAATACTGGAAATAATTTTTTTAAAAATTATAATTTTATATAAAACATTGTCTACATACGTACATGCTTATAATTTCTCTCTCTCTCTCTCTTGAACAACAATTTCTTTAGTTAAATAGAGCACTAAAGACCGACATTCTGATCTAATTGTTCATGGTTTGTTAGACAGGAAATACAATTTTCTTCTGGTATGGCCAGTCAGTCAGTCAGTCAGTGTCGGTATTTGTTTGTGGCTGTTGCATATGTATGTACATACGTACACCCATTTGAAAATGCATTTCACTGATGGTGTTGGTTTTATTAGACTTTCGCGGTTTCAAGATCAATTATGAAAAAAACAACCGAAATGTTTAATGAAACTTTTACTTCAATTAATTGGAAATACCGTGAGTAAGTGAAAGAGTTCATGAATTAAAGAATAATTAAACCGCAACACTGTATTTTATTTTTACTTTTTATTAAAGAAAATTTGATTGAAGCATGGGAACTATAATACAAGACCGAAGTCTTATTGAAATGAATTTTTTTTTGTTTTAATCTGTTAGGTAACTTCATGGCATTTAATTTTTAAATATGATTTCAGGTATATAACCCCGTTTCTACCATCCAATATTTGACTTTCTTTTTCCCAAATATATAGCCATATAGCATCAACGACGACATCAATATTGGCTTCAAGAATTGCCGCTCTGTCAGCATAAACCAATTACATAACATTGCCACTTACTTACATTCATACTTCAGTTGGTATGTATAATCCTTCAGTCAGGATTACGACCTAGCTTCCCACAGCACTTATGTTGTGTGTGTTAATTTTATACATGAGTGACGCGACCTACAGTTTAAAGTCGATTCCGTACGACAGATTTTTGAGAAACTTTTTTTTGTCAGAAATCTGCTGAGATATAAATGCCGAAGAAATATTTTTTCGTATTTCGTTTCGATGTCTGACTTGGGGTTTGAAATGTGGCCTCACGTCTAATACGTCAACACACTACCTACTAGACTACGGCAACTTTAATTAACATTACCACATGTATGTAAACCAGGGTACGTGTATGTAAACCAGAGATCATATGGTGCTTGAAGAAACTAGATCGATAAATAATTGGGATCCGAAAAAAATAACTGTTTGGTGAGCATTATAAAGGGTGTTTTTTTATAGAGGTATAGAACTTTAAGTTGCAATAAAACAACGATGGATTATTCGATTGACATGAATTTTATTTATCTGAAAGATAATCTTGTGGCATTACATTTTAAATATGATTTCTGGCATATGACCGCCACGGCTGGCGCGGATGTAGTCCAATCTGGACGTAAATTTTCGATGACTTTTTCCATCATTTGTGGCCGTATATCGGCGATAATACGGCGAATGTTGTCTTCCAAATGGTCAAGCGTTTGTGGCATTACCGCATAGACCAATGACTTTACATAGCCCCACAGAAAGTAGTCTAGCGGTGTTAAATCACAAGATCTTGGAGGCCAATTCACAGGTCCAAAACGTGAAATTAGGCGGTCACCAAACGTGTCTTTCAATAAATCTATTGTGGCACGAGCTGTGTGACATGTTGCGCCGTCTTGTTGAAACCACATCTCCTGGACATCATGGTTATTCAATTCAGGAATGAAAAAGTTAGTAATCATGGCTCTATACCGATCACCATTGACTGTAACGTTCTGGCCACCATCGTTTTTGAAAAAGTACGGACCAATGATTCCACCAGCCCATAAAGCGCACCAAACAGTCAGTTTTTCTGGATGTAACGGTGTTTCCACGTACACTTGAGGATTACCTTCACTCCAAATGCGGCAGTTTTGTTTGTTGACGTAGCCATTCAACCAGAAGTGCGCTTCATCGCTAAACAAAATTCGCTTATGAAAATCGGGAACAACGGTAATCACGTTTGGGGCCCATTCGACGAATCTGCGCCTTACTTGATGATCGTTTGGCTTCAAATCTTGCACGAGTTGGATTTTGTAAGCACGCAAACCAAGATCCTTCCGCAAAATCTTCCATAAAGTGGATGGACACAGATCCAATTCCTGTGCTCGACGGCGGATGGACTCATTCGGATCTTCCTCAATGCTACGCTCTACAGCAGCAATAGCTTCTTCTGTACGCACCGTACAGCGTCTCTGGGGATGCGAGTTATCAATAAGAGTAAACGTGTTGCGAAAACGTTCCATGGTTAATCGAATTAACTGCTTTGATGGACGATTTTGTCGACGATAAAATGGCGTGAGTCTATTCGTGATGAATTGCCAAACCAAACTGAGAATAAATCACTTGACAGCTGTTAAATCGGTCGACATCTTGAAAAGTAATGCCAACTTAAAGTTCTATACCTCTATAAAAAACACCCTTTAGATAATATTTTTTAGAAATAGAATCCTGGTAGAATCGTTAGAAATAATTCAGTGCACTGACTTCTTTTGACCTGCAATAGAACTGGGCGGTTGATGATTTCAACAACTTGAGCTTGAGAATTTTCCAAAAAAAAGAAATTTCACCATTTGATGACGTTAATTGACCACCCCAGCCATTTAAATTTTTTTTGTAGAGCAACATCGAATTCTTCCAGCGATGAAGCATTTGGATACCACCATTCGTCAAATATTCCCTGAAATACCACCAGAGATTCCTGGGTTTGTAAACATTCGGAAGTATATGATGTCTTTTTAAATGTAGTGCATATAAGCAGCATATATCCTGTATATATTCAAATGTTTGTGAGTATAAACTCCTCTGCGTGAATGAGAACAGCCTGTGTTCAGCGAAAACATGCATTTGAACGGAAATTATTTTAAAAATTATTTTACAGGTTAAAATAATATTTATTTTAATTAAAAAATAAACAGAATTTCTTAAAAGAATATATTAAAAAACCATACACACGCGTGCATACACTTAACCATACACTTACCCATACATTTATAACAATTGCTGGTAAAAACATTTTATTGACTCTGTTGTCATTGGGCGTTTCTTCATCTGTGATTTAATGCGAAATTTTATTTTTCTGTTTACGATTTTTATTTAAATTTTTCTTTTTTTTTTGTAATGAGCTGGCGTGGCTTTTGCTGTTGCTGCCACTCTGTTCTGTCAATAGCAATAATTTTCAGAAAATTTTAGCAGAAAATTTAATTTAAATTCAATCATTATCATTAACATTGTTAAATTCAAATTAAATTTGTACGAATTCGGAATTGTGAAACATATATAGGATAAGGCCACCATAATGTCCAGTATATGGGACTAGTACTCGTAGTGTTGATAGAAGCAAGTTCCTAGAATACTTTCGAATTGCTAACAGAAAGTTCCTCAGATAATTTATTTAACAAGTAATTCAGTTACAATATTGCATGGCATCGTGAGATGGTTTTGTTTAGTAAAATTTCTAAAATAATTTAAAAAAAATTTATTTTCAAGAATTGATTGGCAGAAGTTAATTAATGGAGTGACAAAGGAATATAATTATGGAAATTTTGGAAATTTTAAAAGCATAAATCAGGTTGAATTGGACTGAGGGCATGGTTTACGTGTTGGCTTTAAGTGCCTTTGTGGTTTGTGGTTTATTCGCAGGCACCTGGGACTTACAAGAAACCCACACGAAAAAGCATTAAGGGATCAAATCTCTTGGCCAGTTTTTATCAACAACCACAATTCACTCGTGCAGGGTATCTAATGTGGCATTAGAGGTGTTCCACGTAGCGCCATTCTGTTGAAACCACATGTCCATGGGATCCAGATCATCGAATTTAAGCCAAAAAAGTTAGCCATCAACAATGACTTTTTCGCTTACATACATCCATACATAGATGCGTACATAATTGGTCATTACAACCCTTCAGTAAGGATTACGACCTTGTTTCTCACACCACTTATGTTGTGTGCGTTAATTATTATACATGAGTGGTGGGACCTACGGTTTAAAGTCGATTCCGAACGACAAATTTTTGGCAAACTTTTCATGGGAATTTTATTTTATGCTCAGAGTTTTTGCCAGAAATCTGCTGAGAGTCAGAAAGTCCTCAAAGCCTTCATAATCCATGTTATCGTTCAAATTCTGCCTGTTTTATGCCTGATTTATGGAACATTGAACATTTTGGATGCACTCCAGCCAGAGTAGCTGTGGTGGATGATGTTATATTCCACATAGCATGGCATCAATAGGTCTTTAGGTAGGTAGGTAGACGTGGCTGCCAATCTAAGTAAATTGGATGGACAAACTTAGGCCGCATTGGGCCAATGGTGTTACCACAGTTATGTGTTATTCCCTAGTCTCGAAACCACTCGGTGCTCCTGATGAAGCGACTTAAGCTGCCAATGTCAATCCCTGACAGTTCCTCCAGATCATCCATGTATTAAGCACCCAAGTACTTCTATCTCCTTTGGCAAAGAGCCGGTGAAGGACAGTCTCTTTCTCATCTCTGCAGCTTCTGCAGAAATCGTTAGCAAGATGTCCAAAACCAATGCGCTTGGCATGCGTACCTATAATGCAATGCCCCGTAGTGACACCGATGACCACACTGAGCGCGCCACTCATCTAGCCTTGGCCGTTCTACCCGTGTCCGAGGCCGCCTACAAGTCGTTGACGGAATAGACGATCGCATTATCAATTATGAGCCTGCAGGTCCTCACAGGGATGCCTAGAGTCGACAATTCATAGGAGAGTTCGATGGTCGTGTTCCGCCTGGCAAGTTCATCAGCTCTGCAGTTACCCCGAAATACCACTGTGCCCTGGTACCCATACGATATGTTTATAATAATATGTCTTTCAAACGATATCTATGATATCTGATACACAGTGTGTTGTATTAAAATTTCAAGTTAGGAAGCAATTTGACAGGATCAGTAAATTGCTTTAAAGATCTGCAGATTCTTTCTTTT
The DNA here is from genome assembly GCA_936449025.2 of Sarcophaga subvicina. NCBI lineage: Eukaryota > Metazoa > Arthropoda > Insecta > Diptera > Sarcophagidae > Sarcophaga > Sarcophaga subvicina. The sequence continues at coordinate 14,118,493 of OW388083.2, read as the reverse complement.
TATTCTTATTTGCTTAGATGTTGTGTACACATGCTTAGTGGTTTCTAAAAATTAAACAAAAAAAGTAATTTTCCAATCCTATATGACTCATCTATATTGGCGTGGAATGACCCATATTTTTGAAATAATCCAATACATGAGATCCTTATAAGTTGACAGGTGTTTTAACATTGAAATTCTCATGCAGTTTAAATAAACAAATCGAAATGCAAAAGAAATCTGTTGCCACAAATAAGATTCATTTCGTCCTTGTTTAAGACATCTAATCAGACTTTCTTATCAGATTCCCATTTTAAAAGGATTTTAAAAACAGTTTGCGAAGAAAAAGAAATTCAAACACATAATGCCCTCTTAAAGACAACAACTTAACGCTTTACAACACACACTAATTTAATATCCTTTTAACAACAGATGGCGTCTACTTGAATTGTTTCTTCTCTCTTTCTCTCTTCTAATGTTTCAATTTCAAGCAAAGAAAATCGAAGCTGCAGAGACCCAGAGCAGAGCATATGGCTGCTGCAGCAGCATCCTTTTGTTGTTGAACCTAATCAACACTTTTGTTAATGCTCTCTCCGTCTTAACTGCAGTTAAATGTGTCTGTGAATGAGAATAGAAAACTTGTTAAGAAAAAGGAAAATCTCCTGAAACGTATAGAATTAAAAAAATAAAATGAAACAAAAGCGAAAGAAGAAGAAGGTGAATATATGTATGTATGAAAACAGGTAAATGACTTTATTGCACTTTGTGTGTCTTGTGTACGTTTCTAAAGGTATTTTAGTGTCATAGAATTGTGTGCGTGTGTTTGGATTTAAGTTTTCTATTACATTCTAAATGACAATAACTAAATATGTCCTGACAGACAAGGCTATAAAGAAATAATAGAAGGAAAAAAAAACAAAAGGCGTGAATAGCACAAGAAACTGCCAAGGTTATGCGTGCAGCAATAGAAGGTAAAGGACAATATTGTATGATACCCTATGGCTAGGCTTTTTGGAAAGCAACGTTTAGATTTGTACGTTTGAAATGATAATCCAATCAGTCAGAATACATAGCTACTATTAGCTAGATTCTCTAAAATTGTATGAGAACAGGGTTATGCAAAAATACACAAGAAATTCTCCGCTTACGTTCCCAATAACATGGGATATATACCGTGATCTCCTCTTTTTACTTGTCCTTACAGTTTCTATTATGGGGTTTCAGTAGTCATTATGAGTTATTCCCGCAGGAGGCCATTATGCCTACATAACTGCTATAATATTCCTAAGATAGATTCAAGCAGGGTTAATCCAAATTTTTATGCACATAGTCATGCCGATCCAGATCTGTTTCATCTCTCTGCAAGTGGGTTCATTACCCCATCTTCCTATTGCAAATCATTACTCTTCTGTAGGGGAATGCCCACTTAAAATTCACTTGAATTCTCTGTTATACCAGCCTAGTGTCGGCTATATTGTTGTCTTCAATATCCCTGGGGTCCTGAAATCCATATGAGAGTAAATGTCGAATAGAAGATAGAATAATCTCCTGCAGAGGCCCCTCGCAGTCCTAGGCAATCTTGAATGTAATGTAAACGCTCTCTGAAGGTCTAATGACCGCTTTATTGTCGATAAATATAAGTACGTGTATGTCCATGCGATATACTCGAATACCGGATTCACACAGCAATACTCATAGTCATTATTTCAGTCTGCATAGTACTACAGTAATGGAATTGTTCAAGGGGCACTCTGAAATTATTTCCTGAAAATATTCTACATCCAACATTATTGTTTAATCAGAATCCATCAGTACAAACTTGGATGTGTGAACCTTGGGAGGTGTGGACCTATTATCATCAAAAGATCTCTTCGTTATTCGGTGCAGTCAGTAGGTATATAGAGTTCAACTACCTGTACCTAAAACTTTGAAATAATCACAGCTTCATCATTAAATCTGTACATCTGGTCCCAGGATAGTGCTATAACTGCCTAATTCGCCGCCAGTCATTCCGAATAACAGTTCTTCTTTTCAGGAACGAGACTTTCAAGGTTTGAGCGATGAATTCGCTATACCTCTAGGATTTCTATGCCGTAAGTACTCCAATGATACAGAAGCCTCCAACACAGACAACTTTACGCATTTTCAATTTCTTCATCTGCATTTTAAACATGAAATATTTCTTTCTACAACATCTGAATAACCTTAGAGGGACACTACACACCAATGCTCAGGAGAATTTCATTCCATCCGAAAGGTACAGATTAAAAGCAGTCTGCATACTGCAAAATTGTCTCTTCCTTATTGAAAACCATTGGACGGACCTATTTATAACAGCCTATGTCAGAACTTGAATGATAATACCCTATCCAAAGGAAAATTTACAACAAAGATGAGTCCATTGAGGCTACATTACGTAACCTAACCTACACGATAACGTCGCTGGCATAACGGGAATATATCTTGGTTAACTTCTTGGGTATAGAACGGGATTTTAATAATGCTTAACTAGAAAACATTCTGGACTCCCGGACTCGATTGTGTGTAAAGGATTCTATTTTAAACTGTTTAGGAAAGGACAATCTTCCCTTCAATCTCATACACCATTATAGATAGGCAGGGAAACCCCACAAAAAAAATGATCTGCCCTCCCCTATGGAAACCTGTAACAAGAGAGAATTTGCAAGCTTAGGATAGACAATGTGGTGTTAGATTCCATCAACGTTTATGGGCAGCATATTATATTCGTAAGATAGGATAGCAAACCTTTCCATACGTAATTGGCCGTTACAACCATTCAGTCAGGATTACGGCCTGGCTTCTCACGCCACTCATGTTGTGTGTGTTAATGTTTAATTTGAGTGGCGGGCCCTACAGTTTTAAATCGAATCCGAACGACAGATTTTTTGAGAAATTTTACATGGCAATTTTATTTCCTCTCAGAGTTTTTGCCAGAAATCTGCTGAGAGGAAGTCGCCGAAGAAATATTTTTTCATATTTTCATTCTGATGTCTAACCTGGGAAATGAACCGTGTACTCACGTCTAATCAGCCAACACACTACCTACTAGACTAGGGCGACTTGTATAGCAAATCTTGTCAAAACTATATAAGAGATGAACAGGAAGTCTGCTTATATTTCAAAGCAGTACGCGGAGCATTGCTGTTGGAATCACTACTAGACATTGTATTTTGGTCATGATCATACTGGAAGCATTAGTGTTGGCCATCCATGATTCTTCACCTACTGAGTACATGTCCACCGTGATTTTGAGAAGCAGTTAAGCTTTTACGAGAAATGGACGTCACTAATCTGACAACGGACAATGGAAAACCAAGTGGGTTATCTGGAATAAAGGGAAAAACTTCATTGTGGTATCACATTGGACCACACTGGACAACGTATGTCTATCCTTTTTGGGCGTACAGCTTTGGTCAGCTTAGTTCCCAATAATGCTGCTGCCTACTTATTGTTGCTTGCTAAAGCTTTTGATCTAAAAGAGCATCTTAATTGTGGATTCGGTCCTCTTGTTTTCCCCTCTATTTACTATCCTAAAAACAGTCCTTTGAATATGCAAGGATAGGTGGCAAGTTTAACTGCAGCGTAGCTAAAGGATATTAAGTCCGTAAAAAATATTTGTCAGGAGGTTTTTGGGGATTTGAGAAAGGTTTAGTGCCAGAGTGTTTTAAAAGGAATGGAACGCTTACGAGGGGGCAATTTTTTTTTAATTTTTTAAAAGGCCTTCGCTGTTGTTAAAACCCATTTTCGAAAGGCCTGCCATTTCTACTATGAATTGTTTTTACCCCATATCTTGTCCGTTCTTTTTTCTTCAAACCTTGCCTATTGTAGGCTTTGCATCAAGTCGCTGTAGGCTTATGCCAGTCTCTCTAGCAATCTAATGTTTGTATGAAACTTGCTACTTTTCTTAGAATGACTATAAAAGAAAAACATTAGAAAGGCGAACGAGAAAAGATACAATAAAAGTAGAAAAAAAGGACATACAATAACAAAATTTCATTTCATTCTTTTCTAGTGTCCTGGCTCAATACAAACCTTAGTGTACTTGGCTGTTAAGAAAATTCCATATTGTTTACAAAACTCCCCGCCCTTTTATTTTTGTAAAGGAAGCGGGTACAAGAAAACAAAAACAAATATTTTTAAACGCACATTATGATTACAATAAAGGCTACATAGAGCATCACGATGATGATGATGCTGATGCTGATGATGACAATGATGATGTTGGGTGTCATGCTGTGGTAAAATTGTGTGAAATTGCCAAACCATTAATATCTCATCATTATATTGTGTATGCACTAGTCTATGATGAGGACGATTATGAATTTGTTAAAAATCTTCTTCTTTTTTTCTTTCATTCTTTCTATCATCCTTTTTGATTTTTAGGAAACATGCACCCTATGTGTCTTGCTTAAAATCTCTTGCTGTGCAGTAATAGTGAAGATAAATGAAAATAAAAAAAAATTGTTTTTTTGCAAAAAGGCTGTGTTATGTGAGGAATACTCACATTCTTAGGTATTTAATTTCCAGGTTCATTTATTGTTTCCTACATTGCAGTTTAACGCTTAACCATTATCAATTGGAATTCCAATTTCTATTCCCATCCACCAAGGCCTTTAACTGTGTTAATAGTTGCTCGTTTGCTTGCTTGTTTGCATGGCTGGCTGGCTAGTGGTGTTGTTTTTCATTTCCATTTCCATTTTTTCCTTCGCCATTTCAAGGATAATTGTATTAACCAGTAAAAGTAATAAAGAGAGGATATAATTGTTAACGAATTTCCTTTAAGGATTTGTGCTAAATCGGTATGTAATTTTTATTTAAAATTAAATTGCAAATTGCTTTCGTACTGTGTTTCATGCCAATACAGTCGTTTTCAAATGGGTAGGAAGCAGCTGTAAATGGAAAAAAAATTAAAATTTAATTCGATTATGTCCTCTCAGTTTTCTTCATTACGTCTCCTTACATTTTAGGGGTTGCTTAATGGTTATTACGGTTTAAATTGTTCTTTAAACTTTAAAAATATTTTTCTAAAACTCTATTAAAGTGAAATAATAATATTAATCGATGGAAATGTCGAAATACGGAAAACCAACATAGGTAGGCTGGTTCCTATCTTACTTGAGCTGACATCTTAGGCCTACATAGGTAATCACCTAACCTCACTAAACTAATCAAAAAAGTGGACTGCACACTAAAGTAAGACTACTCTTTGCTGAAAACCAGCCTGAAACTCTAATAAACAAAACTGTATCCCCGGTAGCTTGCTAGATGGGAAGGTGGGTAGTATAGCTGGGTAGCTTGGTAGATGGCTGGTACAGCTGGCGAGCTGTCAGCTATCCAGGCAGCCAGCTACCCAGATATACTACCCAGCTCGCCAGCTACCCATCCTTTCAGCTTCCCAGCTATACTACACAGCTCGCCGGCTTTACCAGCCAGCTACCCAGCTAGCCAGGAACCCAGGTACCCAGCTACCCAGCTCGCCTGCTACCCAGCTAGGAAAACCCGACTAGCAAACTACCCAGCCAGCCAGGTACACAGCTATACTACCCAGCTACCCAGCTAGCCATCTACCTAGCCAGCATATACCCAGCCATACTACCCAGCTATCCATCTAGTCAGCTACCCAGCTAGTCAGCTACCCAGCTAGTCAGCCACCCAGCTAGCCAGCTACCCATCTATCCAGCCACCCAGCTAGCCAGCTACCCATCTAGCCAGGTACCCAGCTATCCAGCTCGCAGGCTACCCAGCTAGGAGCAACCCGGTTAGCAAGCTACCCAGGCAGCCAGCCAGCCTGGCTGGTACAGCTGGCGACCTGTGTAGCTTGCTAGGCAGCTGGCTGGGTAGATAGCTACCAGGATAGCTTGGTACCTAGATAGTTGGGTAACTGGCTAGTACAGCTGGCGAGCTGGGTGGTATAGCTGGTTAGCTGGCTAGATGGGTTGCTTGCTTAGTGGCTGGGTAGCTGGCTAGTAAAGCTGGTGAGCTGGCAGCCTGTGTGGCTATCTAGCTGGATAGCTGGGTAATATAGCTGGGTTCCTGGCTGGCTGGGTAAATAGTTAGGCGACTTCCTCTCAACAGACTTCAGGCACAAACTCGGATAGAAAAATAAAATTGCCATGAAAAGTTTCCCAAAAAAACCTGCATCGGAAGTCGACTTTAAACTGTAGCTACCGCCACTCATGTATAATATTAAGTCATGGTAGACAGTGACTTATTCAAGACGCATTCGATTTCATATGTAATGGTTTCGCCATAAAATTCGAAAATTTTGTTTCTTCTCTTACTTATTCATCCAGAAATAGGTCTCATTGCTGAGTATCATTTTACAATGAAAATTAGGGTCAATTTCCCAGCTGCTCCAAAGGCCATTCAGTGAACATAAATGGTTGTTTATGTTCGTGCTTACCTTCAGTTTCTGGATCAGGTAAGTTAGCACGGCAGCAAGCCCAATTCACAACTCAAAATCCGCGAAATCGACTGCCTCGAAGTATCCTGCATAGTCTTACGGACAGCGCCGTTTCATCGACGTATCGGTGTTGGTCGATTCAATCCAATCCAATTTATTCACTTCATTGTGAATAGTCCTCTCAGTAGGACGACGTCAACATATGGGCATTGGTCGATTGTTTTCTGTGGAATCCAAATTATTCACTTCATTGTGAACAGTCCTCTCAGTAGGACTATAATGGAAATTGTAAAATGAGCTGTATGTTGCCCTAACAGAAGACTCATTCTGATAAAATGTTTAGGGCACATGTTGTTGAATGCTGTTCATAAATTTCGGAAATGATCTTCAACATGACAGTTTGTTCCGGGGTCATATCATGCCTCTCAAATATAATAAAAGGCATCTAAGAAAGCATCTGGACAAGATACCGAGACACTAGCTTGTGTTGGCATGAGTGAAATGAAATGAAAACCTGTCTTAAACAAGCAGTGAACGCTCTATTGGATTTGAAGTCGTTGTGAGTGATAGTGAAAACAAGAGCTTTAGAGCTTAAATAAATTCTCTCGAATTTCAAAACCATTTGGTATATGGGACACAAATTTGTGTCTGGCCTACTATCCAATACTACCAACCTTGGTGCAAATTTCATCCAAATCGGAAGACATCGATTTTAAAAATTGGGTCACTTGACACGAAATTGCCCATATATCACTAATTGGTTTGTATTACAGTGCACTTGGACTACAGTAGCTTGATACTTCCACCACATTCCAATCGTCTACAAATATTCAGCATTTTCTCTACAGTGTATTGGAATAATTTTTACCGAACCTATATACTACTGCAACGTTTTGGAGAATAGCTTTCTTGTAGTGGGTCGCAACGAACATTCATCCATCAATTTCTAATATTTAGGTAATGTAAGTAACATGATCATATGTATACTGTGTGTATTCTGTTAAACACATAACATTACTCTGTTCATATTAATATTGGAGATTTTGTTAAATGTGTTTATGTGTATGTGTAACATTGCTCTGTTCATATTAACATTGGAGATTTTTGTCGAATTCTTCTTCACACACTTTCTAGCTACAATTGTTTGTGTACTTAATCGTTCGCACAAATAATAAAGTAATTGATATTGAAAGTAATTCCCATTTAGTTTATTTCCATTTATGAATAAGTAAAAGCAATTGTAAAAGGGATGGTGGGTGGGCTTATGTGATAATATGAGATATACCACCAATTGGGCTCTATTAGAGTTCCTTTGGACAACAGCTCCAATACAGTGTGATTGATGATGAATAGGATTACAATGATTTTGAAAATAATTACTAAGACTAGAGAAGATTCTGAATAATTGTAGGAGATTAATATGTGTGGTAGAAGTATATCGAGCTGTATTAGAATTGTGGTCTAAAGGCTTCCCAAATACAATCTACTTAGTGGCGCATCCTTACACTGATCTTCTGTATCTAAAGTGGCTCTAATTAGTGGTATCGCTCTTATTATCACATAAACCCACCCACCATCCCTTCTATAATGTTTTTTACTTATTCAGAAATGTAAATGAACTAAATGGGAATTACTTTTGCTATCAATTATATGTAATACAAAACACAGTAAAGTTTTACAAGTATAGGAAATATCAATTCAAATTTGAATACCATTTTAAATCTACACTGACTAAAACAACATACAGCAATGGTAGTCAGCTATGTAAGATTTTTAAAATATGAATATTTGTATACTTTCTATGGTTATTTTTCATTTTTTTATTTTAAATAAATTTATATAAGCAAATTAAAGTTTTTATATGTTAAAGAGGATATTTGATTGTTTATTTTCTCAATTATTTACAATTATGGTGAAGTGTGCTGCGGTGGTAAGGTAGCCTAAAGAGGATCATCTTAAAATCTGGCGACCATGATCTGAAGAGTTAAGGAGTGTCCAAAAGCATTCGAAATGGATTCTTTGAAAACATGCAACTGTTTATATAGCCTGAACTAGAATATTTAGAAAATGTTAAAAAAAATAAATTGCAATATAGTCACAGAAAAAAGTGTACATACACCCTATAAGTAGAATTTTTGCAGCTATTTTTTGTGTGTGTTTTTTCCAATAATTTCTAAGTTATATTCATTTAGAAATGGACCACATCATTAAAAATGATTCTTCAACGGAAGCTAGGGTAACTTGTCAACTGGTCCTGAAGCCACACGGACACACGTTGTTGTCTATGAATGTTTACACTCAGTTCCTGCGTCAATTGTATTTTGTGCGGGTGCAGGCCCAAGATACCACACAAAAACGCGAGAAGTAGTGGTTTGCGAAAGGGTCGACATACGAATCAATCTTTTACTGAACCAGTGGACTAGAATTTATCCGAATGCGAATGGTAATCTCGCTAGGGATATTATGGCGATAGTAAAATGAATTAATTGCGTGATATGTCGACCGAAAAAACACCGATTTTGATACAAAAAAATTTTAAATTTGCTTGTGTTGCTGAATGCTGTATCCATTCATGGTGAATTGTTAAAACAAACAGAATAAATGGCAAGTAATTTGACAGATGTAGCTTCAAAAAGTTGGCCGTTATCAACTGTAAATGTTTAGAAATTTGTGTTGGATGTACCGATATATGATTTGTGTAGGTTAGGTTAGGTTAGAGGGCGTGTACTTGTCAACTAAGACAAGTACAGTACCCGGAGGTCGAATTGACCCATTGTACAACGTCATAGTTTCTCACACCACTTATAAAAATGATTTGTGTAACTAACTTTACATTTAATCTTGTTTTTGTTTAATTTTTCCACACAAAAGCTCTGCTTCTAATTTTTCTCTAACATGAAAACAAAAACCAGAAAAAAAATTCCATGAAAATTTTCAAATAAAAATTTCCCACTGCATTGATTGAATTTCATTATACAACATCAAAACCACAGAGAAACAATTGTAGCCATTTTTTTAAAAGGCATTTAATCATGACTTTTAAGGTTTCAACCATAACTTTGAAAACTATGTTTTAATATTATTCGCCAATTTCTCATACACATGAAAAACAAACTAAACCGACCGACAAGAATTTAACTGAAGCAACGAGCCAAACAAACCAAAATTTTCTAACCAAAATATTTTGTAAAACAAAAGCCACATCATACAACAACAATAACAATGAATCTGTAGATCTTTGCCAGCTGAAATGAAAACTAAAAATTATTTCAATTTTTATTTTTAAAATGAATAACAAACACTACAAACAAATAGACAAACAAATAAACAATTAATACAGGGCACCCAGTAAACACGCAATACCCATACGCGTCATCGTCGTCATTGTTACAAACAAGCGAATAAATAAAGCATCAGGCAACCAAACGAACCCAATCCAACCAACTACAGCAATTCAACCAGCCAGACCAACCATCCGTGCGTATTATTAAGCCTGCAACAAAGCATACGTACGAGTATAAACTGCCTGCCACTGCCCTGCACTGTTTGCAATACCACTTGCTTTTGCTGGTTTTTCGCGCTACCCACTGACATTAAAATTAAAAAAATAGAATGTTACTGACCATAATACAAACACACGATGCCTCGTGTAGAACATCATCGACAGCAGCATGTTTACGTACATGAGGAATTGAAAGCCTGGCAGCTTTAGTCGTTCAATGCGTTTATTCTGTTTGACAGATTTTTCCTCCGTGGCATTATGCCAATATGTGAGTGTGTGTGTGACAAAATTAAAACTTACCTGGCAGGCTTAGAAATATAGAAATAATGCGCACAACGGGAACTATATCAAGTCCACGGAAATACTATAATACTGGCCACTCTACCGCCATATTTAGGGGACTGTCAACGCTAAATAAAATTGCCATGAAAAGTTTTTTAAAAATCTGTCGTTCTGAGTCGTCTTTAAACTGTAGCTTTCACCACTCATGTATAAAATTAACAAACACAACATAAGTGGTGTGAGAAATTAGGTCGTAATCCTGACTGAAGGGTTGTAATGACCAATTATGTATGTATGTCAACGCTTTTATAGAAGTTTTGATAGTTTGAGTCTTTTCGATGATTTGTTTTCACACAGCAAATTCTGTAAAGCTCAGCGTAACGATCAAAAGATGTGTGTCTTGATAAACTTCAGGATGTTGGTCAACAAGGAGGACTGCTTCTATGGTCTTATGTGGCCTAAGTGTGTCCATCCAACTTCTTTGATTGGACAGCCTCCTCTACCTACCTACCTACCTACCTACCTACCTACCATTTATTCCCTGTCAGAAAACTGGTCACCATTCTTAGGCTATTCGTACATATTATTAGGCAAGACTTAAATCTCTTTCCACTAGAATTACCTACGAAAAGTTTAGATTATCTGTAAGATATCTGGAGTCGGAAGTCTCTCCCCCTCTCTATACCTTCTCACTCACCATTTACTTCTCTTTCCACTCTACAAAAAGGGTTTTATTCCATCACTGCTGGCAGGCTTGTTGCTCTGAATTCACATGACTTGGGATCCAGCAAAGGATGACTCCATTCTGCCTGCCAAAATGTTTAGATTATCTCTAAGCTATCTGAACTCACATGTGTCTCTGCCTCTCCCTGCCTTCCATTTCACCATCTACTTCTCTGGCAAGCTTGTTCGTCTGAATTTACATGACTTGGAATCCAGCACAGGATGACTATATTCTTCCTGCCAAAAAGTTTAGATTATCTCTAAGCCATCTAGACTCAGAAGCGTCTCTGCCTCTCCTTACCTTTCATTTCACCATTTACTTTTCTGGCAAGATCGGTGCCCTAAATTCACATGGTTTGTGATCCAGCAAAGTATGACTTTGTTCTCGCTGCCTAAAGTTCCATCTCAGGCATGAGCGTATATAGTATTGCTACGTCCCGCCTTCGGTACTTTCTATTCATGTTCATCTCTCGAAGATAAAAAATCTACGGGTATTACGACAACCTATCCTAGGTCAATGAAGAATCCTGCTCTACTGCCAGACTCACTTGAACCTCGATGGATAGACAACCGCAACAACCAGCTACTCGGACTTGATCTTAATGTCATCTCGATCACAGTGGCCATGTTTACAGGTCATTGCGTTGTGGGTATACACGCAGAACGGCTGCACTTCTGCCGTGGATATAGATATGCTGAAAAAGATGAAACTGTTATCAACTTTCTTTTTCAATGTCCATCTCTTACGAGGTGCAGATTTAGGTTATTTGGATCTCCATTTCTTGTCACCTTAACGGAGCTAGCATCCATTGACCTAGTTCTTCCCTAGTTTGGTGGAATTCGGTCAGTACAGGGACTGCGCTTTCGTGTGGCGTCAAAACGGGCAGATATGAATACTCAAGTGAGTAATCGAAGCTACCACTCCGACGTAACCTAACCTAACCCACGGGTATTCCATTTAGTTATCGAAAATCCTACAAAAATTACTGCATGGTGCGTAGTATTACGTGGGAGCATCCGAGTTGGATGTCCTGTTTAAATTGACTTCGAACAACAGATTTGAGAAGCGTTTCTTGGCGATTTTCTTTCATCTACAGAAGAGGTTTTTTATTCGAGTTGCCAGAGCAAGGTGTTGAACCTCGGGCTCTTGTCTAATAAGCCAAGACACTGGCTACTAGACTACGGCGACTATTATCCTAAGGCTGCTGCCTCTATTAGATTATGAGGAATACTGTCCTAACATTGCCTCTTAATAGTTCTAAAAAAATTGTCACAGTTATTTGAACTTTACAAGACGATATGAATTATAATTCCAACAAACCGCGCACTCACCAAAACGAATACAAACCCCTCGTTAAGCTAATCATACTGGCTTTCAAAGAGTAGCTCTGTCAACTGGACAAAAAAAGAACAAGCATCATACACACATCCCCTTCAATTTATGGGGAAATTGTTAACATATTAAAATTAAAAATAACAAATAAAAACGGTTGTTTTTTCTTTTTTTCTTTTGAATATAAAGCAGAAAAAAAGACGCTCAGAATCATGAAAAAGAAATTTCATGCTGCAATGAATTAAAATACAAGCACAAGTAAATTTAATATCGACAACCTCGACCACTATTGCTGAAGTAGCAAACATACACAAACCATTGGCAATACAAGGTAGAACGGCAATAAAAAAAGGAAATAAAAATATTGTGGGGGGATCCCTGAATGCAAACCAGACTACAACTCAGGCTATAACAAAAGCGGCAACTATTAAAAGGTTAACAGTGTGGGCAAAGCTAGAGCACACTGGTGGTTTAGTTAATTATAATCATTAACATCATAATCATTCAAATGAGAAGGGTTAGTAAAGCAAAGTATATGATTAAGAAAGTCCTTGTCTATTTTTAAATAACTTTTAAAACTGCAAAGGAAAAATACTAAACAATACAAGTGTCCTTTATCTTAATGAAGATCAAATGATGTTCATACTGTTTTCTTTTGACCGTAAACACAATGGGATGTCACAGTTGTAAGCTGGTTAGAAAATATTTTTTTGAGAGACAAATTGCATAAAAAGATGTTTTTAATCTGAACATAGCTTATATTCATTAATATAAGTCATAATGGCACTTCATCACTGGGATTTTACCAGATACAGGCACCTTGCCCGGATGGCAGCTCCTCTATGAGTGTTCAAATACGACCCTTGTTACAAGGTTGTCAGGAAACGTATGGAATTGAGAGGAGGAAACTCTGAAACTCATTTTGATCTTAAAATATAAGGCAACAGCAGTTCTAGAAACCGTGCTCGAAGCTGTAAAATTAAGTAGGCTAGAGCTTCAAGGAAATTTTGCTGGGAATGTAAGTGAAATTCCATTCCTATCTATTACAGTGTAAAAATTTGACTGCCCTCCAATTATCTGTCATTTGTGTAATCTCGTTGTCTAATTGCCTGCTTCCTGCAAGAGCAGACATTCCTCTTCTTTGCCTTTCTTGTGGAAACCAGCTATATCCAGCCCTTGCTAGGATGCGATGATTTTTACGCAACGTATGTCTAAGTTCATTCCAGTTGTGCTTTAAGGTTTCCAACTGCCAGAGAGATTTTACAGCTGATTTCCATGGATTTCTTTTGAATGTTGACTGCGGGCAATATATTCTTAAAATTCCTTTTATTCATCTGTTGCTACTCTTTTGTTGAGCGTTAACGTCATGCCAAAATTGATTTGACGTTTAAGTTGAAAACTGCAATATTAACCTGTGGTGAAGCATTGGTTGAGTATCAGACAAGTTTTAATGTTTCATATGTGCGATATGAGCACCTTCACCCTCTTCTGTATGCGTTCGAGAAGATTCGAAATAGTTTTCGTGGCATCGGCCCATACATGAGAGTGATATTTCATTGTCGTTTAGAAATAAGTGATTTAAATTGTAAGGAGATCAGATGAAATGAAGTATTTCTTTGTGTTTCTTGTCTTAAGAAACAGAGGCGCATGAATGTTTCAGAAAAATGTGCTGATGCTGATAGAACATAGCTCCTCTTAGGTACATACACAAACAGTTGGTCATTACAAGGCTTCAATCAAGATTACGACCTTGCTTCTCACAACCACTTATGTTGTGTGTGTTAATTTTATACATGAGTGGCGGAATCTACAGTTTAAAGTCGATTAAACGACAGATTTGTGAGAAACTTTTTCATGACAATCTTAGGTACTCTCAGGAAATGTGTTGAGAGACAGTCGCTGAAGAAAAATTTTTTTCATATTTCGTTCGGTTGGGACTTGACACTAGACAACGGCGACGGTACCTTGCGGTACCCTTGAGTTTAACCTGTACTCGTCTGAAGAGATCCCATCTATAACAATGTATAAATGTATAGGGCGATCACGGAGAAAGCATTGACTACCAACACCAAAAGTGATAAATTTCGCTAGAGGTGCAGCGTCCCTTGTCAAATACTTTTGAAATAGAGCTAGAAGTTTGCCTTTACCAAACTGTCGGATAGACTGGTTGCAACCTTTAGGAGCAACGCCAATAGCCCTTCGGAAACTATATTATATGCAACTGGTCTGGATATTGGACTCAGACCTTGGTTTGAGTGATGGTTTGCTTGGAAAAAATAATATTAAGTGAGTAAAGTCGCCGTAGCCTAGTAGGTAGTGTATTGGCTTATTAGACGTGAGGCCTCGTTTCAAACCCCAGATCAGACATCAAAACGAAAACATGAAAAAAAATTTCTTTGGCGATTTCCTCTCAGCAGATTTCTGGCAAAAACTCTGAGAGTACGAAGCTGGGTCATAATCCTGAGTGAAGGGTTGAATTGACAAATTATGTATTTATGTATAGTGCAATCCCTGATAAAGCTCCATATAAATCGTGAGAAATGGCTACCAACACCAAAAATAGTAAGTAGAGAAGCAGCTGCAGAAGCAGAGCTACAATCTTGCCTTAACCAAATTGACGGAGATGCTGGTTACACCTTCCTGACAGCAACGCCAATAGGTCACCATTAGAATGGGCCCTATGGAAACTATATTGTCTGTAACTGATCACTGGTTTAAGTGATGGTTTGTTTGAAAAAAAAAATAATGTTTAGTGCGTAAACACTACTCTACGTGAAACACAAGCATTACTAAGCAGCGAGTAGTAGCTGTTAGTTTATCATTGCTTTGTAGCATATACTGTGATATTAAACTCACCCTCAGTTAATATGAGTGAATGAATATATGACCATAGTACTGTAAGGCAAAGGAATTATGAAATGCTAAATACCACCCCCTTCTATTCTTTACTTTGTGCTTTATTTTAACAATTAATAACACCATAAATATGTATATTTTTAATAAAATTAGTTGTTTTATTTGTTTGTATTTTGTTCAGTTTTTTTTGTTTGTTGTTATACTAAGAAATTCTTTGCGGTTTTTTTTAAATTTTTTTTAATATTTTTTTTTTGTTTTTTGAATTGTTTAAAAATAAAAATCACTAACTAAAGAACTAAAAAATAAAATAAATTTACAATAAAAATATTTTACACATATTAATTTTAATTTAAAATTTATTTAAAAATCTAGTTTTTAGTTGTTCATACTTGTTGTTTGTTTTTTTTTCTTAAAATTTTAAATTACAAATATAAACAATTTTTTTTAACATTTATTAGAAAATTAAAAATAGAAAATAAATTATTAAAAAATATTTTTTATTTTTTATTTTTTCATATTTTTTTTTTATTTTTAATACAATCTTTTAAGTAAATACCATAGAATTGTGAGAATTTAAATTAAAATGACTTCAGTGCTGGGATTTATTAATTAATAACTAATTTATACAAAGTGTATGTGTATGTGTGAATGTTGAAATGATTTTTTTATCTATGCTTTGTTAGAGATCGTGATTATGTATGATTTGTATGTACAAAAGTTTTACGAAAAATGCTTGTATGTGTTAAGAAGGTTACATGTGATTTGTTCGTTCATATGTTGATGATATCAGTTGCAAACACATGCGTAAAATGCATGTGTCTTAGCTTAGCCTAGACTTAAACCTATTGAATTAATTTTTTTAAAATTATTTTATAACTACTTGTCTTTGTTGGTTGGTTTGTTTGTTTGTTTGTTTGTTTGTATTCTAGTTTGCTTATCTGTTCCTAAGGATCTGCTTTAAATATAATAATTAATTGGTTCTGTACATTCTGGTTCATTTCAGTTGCTCCTCTACGTTATTAACGATAGTCTGGCATCACAGGGTGGTTTCCAAGGGAATCCCTTTAAGCACATATGCTTAGATTTTGGCGATAATAGGTTAACGGCGTTTGCTGTACAGGATACTTGTCCGCTGTGTTTAAGTAACGTTTTTTAGGCCTTTTAAAACTGCCCGTTTCCATCCAAGATCAGTGTTGATAGCACATGGTATGGGCATGTGTAGAACCAGGCATTTGAGGCTGCGTCTGTGTCTGCAGTTGTTGCTGGCTGCTTTGATGTTTACCAGAGCCATGTGTAAAGGAACGCCGGCCGGTGGTATTAATACTTAACATTTGTGGTGGATTCCTCAAAGGCAATGCCGGTGGCACTGGTGGCGGTGTAGGTGTTTTTGTTCTTTGTGTTGCACCAACTTGTTGTTGTTGTTCCACTGGCATCGAATAGTGGGTATTACTATAAATATAGTTGGGATCCAATTCACTGTTGCCTTCATTGTTGGTATAATCATGAGAGGTGCCATAGTGCAACGGTTGCTGCTGATAGTTGGCATTCTGCTGTACATGTTCCTGATTTCCATTGGCATGGACTATTGGCAAATCGGCATACGAATAACAGGAATCCCCCACAGCAGCAGTTTGTTGCAAAAAGTGTGGCTTGGTATAATGATTCAGTTTCTGTACTGGTGCCGTGGCATTCTTCATATGCATAACAAAAGAGGCCGAATCTTCAATGTTATTCGCGGCTTTCATAGGCTGTTTATCACTCATGATGGTACCTGTAGGCACTTGCAATTGTTGAAAATTCTTTTGATCACCATTTACCGGCAATGTGCACATGGGCCCATAATGATGCTGATTAACATGATGCGGTGTATAGGCATTGGGAAAGGTGGAGTGTATACCCAAACTACAGGGATGATGTTGATGCCGGGTCATATAGTCTTCATCACAGAAAGTCTTTTGATATTCACGTTCTTTGCGGCCCAAAGCTGAATTACCAAACAAGCCACCCTTCAGGTATTCACGTATCTTGCGGCGACAACGATACACAATCAAAGCCAAGGCAGTAACTGTGGCAGCAGTGCCCACCAATAATGCTCCAATTAAGGCTTGCTTACGCGGATCAGTGTGAGAGCAGCCCATAACAGCAGGATTTAAATTCTTCAGTTCCTCACCCCTTAAACGTTCGGGGAATTCACATATTATATCGCCTACATTATCGCCCGTATTGTTTTTGCTTATCAGCAACATTCTCAGCCACATAACACGGCAATCACAGGCCATGGGATTTTCCGAAATATCCAAAGTATGCAAATCCTTCCAGGGAAAGAGGCCTTCAGCCAGGGTAGTTAAAGCATTGGCCTTCAAGTTGACATATTTCAAATGAGGCAAGCCACTTAAAGCGCCTTCCTGGATCTCGAGCAGCATTTTATTAGAGGCCAGATTTAAATACTCCAAATTGGTGTTGGCCGCAAAGGCGCCATTCATAACACGTTTGAGTTTTAAAGCTCCGGTGATTTCCAAGCGTTTCAATTGCTTTAAGCCCACTAAGGCACCTTCCATAATAACTTCAAAATCATTTTGACCCAAAAGCAACTCTTCCAGACGTTCCAAATGGCTAAGGCTTACAGAGGGTATGCGTGTTAGCCTGTTGTCAGATAAATCCAAGACACGTAAGGCTTCCAGGCCTTGAAAGGAATCGTGAGAGAGATTTCGCAGGCCAGCACCTTTTAAATTTAAAACGCTTAAACCCTTTAAATCTTGGAAGGCAGCCGAAGGTACGGTTAGCAAAGTATTCATGCCCAAATACAATTCCGCTAGTAGAGGCATAAATTGGAAGTGAACGGGATCTGGCACCGAGGTCAAAGCGTTATCATCCAAATATAAAATTCTTAATTGAGACAAACCCTCAAAGGCCTTGGGATCGATAAAGCCAATGCGATTTTCACCCAAATTCAATTCCTCTATTTTGAGCAAAGGGGAAAAGGTGCCCTGATGCAACTCGGAGATAAGATTACCGCGTAAATTTAACACCGTAACAGCAGCCAGGCCAATGAATGTTTTATTGCTGATCTGGCCAATTTTGTTGTATTGCAAGTGGACCTCTTGCAATTTACGCTGATAGGCAAACGTACGTTGCGGTATATTCATCAAGTGATTGGAGGATAAATCCAGGAATGTTAGTTCAGCATAAAATTGTATCGAGGAGTCGATGGTCTTGATTTTGTTTTTCTTTATAACCAAACGTTGTATGGAGGGATTTAAAGCAATGGGCAAGACATCCAAATGGCCCTCACCACACTGTACAATTAAGGTGTTGTCATCACACTGGCAGCCAGACGGACAATTGGCCAAGGCCTCAGTTAAGCTTAGGCAGAAAGCCATAAGGCTTAGAAGGCTAAGCGTTTGTTTAAGCATTTCGAAACGAGGGGATGATGGTAACGTTTATTGCAGCAAATGATGAAATTAAGGAAAATTAAGTGAAAAAAATCACTTTGTTGTAGAATATTTTGAAGTTAAAAATGATGATAATTGACACGTTCAAGGCGTATTTAAAGATGTTAGAGTTCCATATTCTAAAATGAGAGAAAGAAAACAAAGGTAAATTAGTGTTTTGTCAAACCAGTATTAAAAAATTTAATTTTTTCTTCACAAGAACAATTGTTGCATTGAATCGGTTCTTGGAATCATTTTTCTGCAGGATTTGAATTAAAAACTTAAGGGAAATGAATTTTTTGGTTGCATGCACTTTACATAGATGGTAGTATACAGGTCCCCTATACCTATGGGCCTGTTAGCCTTTATTATTCATTCCAAATATTTTTTTGGAGGAATACTACAAAATGTGCCATAATCTGATACCCTAAGTTAAGCATTTATTTTTTTATATATTATTTGGAATACGCAATGTGTGGGAAATTAATTCTAAGCAAACAATGATATTTAATTATTCCCTTAAAAATATTTCACAACAAAAAATAATTTTTTTTTAATCATTTACTTGAATCCACAATTTTAGGAAAATATATCACAGCAAAAATAATTTTTTTTTAATAATTTTCTTGAATCTGTTATTTATTTGAAACTACAATTTGCGGAAAACTTATTGCAAGAAAAATGTTTTTAACGAATTTATTTTTAAAATTTCAACCTACAATAATGAGAGGGAAAGTATATCACAGCAAAATTAATTTTCTTTTTAATAATTTTCTTGAATCTACAATGGAAAGGAAAGGCTTTTAACGTGTATTTCTTAGAGTTTCAATTTACAATTTGTGGAAAACTTATTGAAAATAAAAAAATATTTTTAACGAATTTATTTTTAAAATTTCGATCTGCAATGTGAGAGGAAAACTATATCACAGCGACAATATATTTTTTTTATCAATTTTCTTGAATTTACAATGGAAAGGAAAGACTTTTAACGTTTATTTCTTAGAGTTTGAATCTGTTTGGAATGAAAAAATATATTTTTAACGCATTTCTTCTTAAAATTTGAATCTACAATATGAGAGGGAAAATATATCACAGCAAAAATATATATTTTTTTTAATAATTTACTTGAAACAACAATGGAAAGGAAAGGCTTTTAACGTTTATTTCTTAGAGTTTGAATCTGTTTGGAATGAAAAAATATTTTTAACGCATTTCCTCTTAAAATTTGAATGTACAATATGAGAGGGAAAATATATCACAGCAAAAATATTCTTGACTTTGAAATTTTAGAAAAGGCTTTTAACTTTAATTCCTTATAGTTTGAATATGTTTGGAAGAAAAAAATATTTTTAACGCATAAAATTTAAATCTACAATATGAGTGGGAAAATATATCACAGCAAAAAAAATTTTTTTTTACTATTTTCTTGAATTCACAATTTAAGGGAATATGTTTCTTAGAATTAATTTTAAATAATTCTCTAGAATCTAAGGAAATTTTAAGTTCAGTTATAAAAATTTGAATTAAAAACATGAGGAAAACCTTTTCTCAGGTATGTTTTCTTTGAACTTAAATCTGCAAATTAAGGCCAATTTTTGCTGGTGTTACTCTAGAAGAATTTTAATCTCTAACAAGCGGAACACACATTTTAAGCAGAACTTATGTTTTAAACTTTTTCTTTAGGGAAACGAACAGGTATTGGGAAAACAAAAATTACCAAAATTTTCTGAAATATTTTGGAAGCCTTTTTTAATTCAATTCTTTGTAGCTTAAGCAAGCAAAAATCCTCTTTCCTTTTCACATGTTCAAAGTTTTATTTAAAATTTTTCTAAATTTCCTAAGCCTTAGTTTAGTTATTGTTTTTTCTAAAGTTTTTTTTTTTTATTTTTTTATTTTTAAGCATGAATTTTAACCGGTCTTTCAACACTAACCTTTAAATCTTTGTTTATTGGAAACTGTTTTGTTCCAAGGTTGTATTTCTTAATTTTTTATAATAATTTATGCACAAATAATGTTAATAACTTTTAGTTTTTTTTATTTATTACAATTCTTTTAAATATTTCGTTTTTTTGTGTTTAATAACCGTGAGCGATAATCCAAGTGTTCGCTTTAGTCACGGTGTGTTTTATTTTATTTTTCTTTCTTTTTTTTCAATTGGTTTTAGCTTCACTTTTCATTTGTTTACGTTTTCAAAAACTACGCATTTTTTAGATACTTTTTTCTCATCAAAGTATGGTTTTGAATATGAAAATATTTCTGAAATTTTTTGGATACACTACATATACTATACAACCGTACACGATGAAGCAACGAACTACACTGATTTTGTGTTGCACTTAATGTTATAATAATACCTCGGTTGTGAGTAAATGCCATACAAAATCACAAGAGCGTAACTAAATATAGAGAGAGATGGAGAGAGACACTGTATTATTGTTTACATTTTGAAATCCTCATACAAAACGATTTTGTATTATAAACCAGGGTAGTAGCATGCTAAAGGCAGAGTATAATAATAATTATAGTAAGAGCATACAAATAAAAAGAGAAAGAGTAATAACAAAACAGGTTTTCCTGCAAATGAGTAACAAAGTGGTGATACTTTGTTCAGGAACCAGTTGTTGTTTATTTAAGGAAACGGCAGATGTTTTTTAAGTTATTACTCTCAGTGATGTTAATAAATTCTCTCTCTTGCAGCAGTATATGTTTCTTTAAAATAGAGTTTTAAAAGAGTATTTTAAATGCTAATATCACCAATAGATGTCGCCAATGGTACCGTTTTAGTAAGTATTTCTTATATCCCAGAGAATTTTCAATTCATAAGAGTAAAATTTATTATTTTAGGGTTCAACTGCTTTCAACATTTCCATCTCCAGTCATTCTCAATTGTAACGTTGAGCAATTGAGTTCGTGGTCGTATAAATGCTTATATGTATGCCGTTGTTTTTGTTGTGAATTAATAAGATTTTAAAGAAAATTTACGTAAACTTAAGCAAAACGAACGTAAATTATGGAAGATTTTAATACAATAAATAAATAGTGGCATGCAATTTGAGGTGTACATACATATATGTTCAGAATATTTTTATTTGTAAGATTTTATTTGAAAAAGGCGTTTATTTCTTGCAATTTATTAATACCAGCTTTGTTAATTTTAGTTTTTAATTAATCGAAGTAACAGAAACAGTCAAAAATTTGAATGAATATTGGAAAAAGTAAAAATTTTTTTTATCGATTGTGTCAAAACTTGTAAATATGTAGTGATGTTTTCAAAAATTTTATAAATTTGAATGACAAAATAAAATACTGGTTTCTTAAAGTTACTCGAATTTGTTTATACTTAACGAAACAATCTTCTTACAACAATTATTTCGATTAATTTTCTT
The DNA here is from genome assembly GCA_936449025.2 of Sarcophaga subvicina. Lineage (NCBI taxonomy): Eukaryota > Metazoa > Arthropoda > Insecta > Diptera > Sarcophagidae > Sarcophaga > Sarcophaga subvicina. The sequence goes on along the minus strand of OW388083.2, from coordinate 14,096,577 downwards.
TTATTATATTTTTTCTCATCAAACAATTTTAATGAATCGTACACAATTTGGTCATAAAAAACTTAATTTAGGATTACGAACTAGTTTCTCACACCACCACTTATGTTATGTGTGGTAATTTTATATATTAGTGGCGGGACCTACATTTTAAAGTCGACTCCGAACAATAGATTTTTGGAGAAACTTTTCATGGCAATTTTTATTTACGCTCAAAGATTTTGCCAGAAATCTGTTGAGAGTAAGTCGCCGAAGAAATATTTTCTCAAATTTCTTTATGTTGGAGATGTGTGACTTGGGGTTTGAACCATGGCCTCACATCTAAAAAGGCAACACACTACCTACTAGACTACGGTGACTGAAGTATTTCTCTATCTAAACAAATGCGACCACGAAAGTCAAATATGCTACGACTAAGACTAGATGGATGTGTGTATATGATTATTGAAATATCTTTCTGAATACTTTCCTATCAATTTTGACTTTTTGCACGTCCAAAAATTTATGTATATTGCGGTTTTTCATGTACCGAATGGCTGCTCTAATCAGTTGAAAGATCTTAATTTGGTGCTCTTGATATTCCTTTATAGGTGACGTTGAAGAAGTTCTCCATAACCATACATGAATTCATAAGAAAATTTTATGCATTAAGAATTTACAGTCCAGTTTTAGGCATGAGTTTCTTCCAAGATGCCAATGTATTACAAGTAGTTTTAACTTCATTGCTGCCGACTTTACTTCAGCATGGAATTTTTATGGCAGACATCCATCAAATTATAATCCAAAGTGCGCCATAAGCCCACTTTTGTGAAGACTAGACATATCCGATGTTGAAAAATGCACAACAAAATTTACGTTAAACCCAACCAGTATCCAATTAAGGAACTGTGGTCGATTGGCCGGTAGATCGCATACTGCAATACATACAGAATTCGCTCCTTAGCCACAGCATCCGTATGTGGAACTCCCTACAGCATCCTGCCACTTTATATAAAAAAATTCAAATCTAATATCCACAAACACTACCACATCTGCATTCCCTCCCATAATCGATTTTCATAATTCCAACACAATGCACTGCTTGAGTAGGGGCCATACCCTGAGTGTTGGTTTTATAAAAAAAAATTGTTGAGAACTGAGGATGAACCATCCAAGAGATTTTGCAGTTTGTTTATTAGGACTGAAAGAAATTTAACGTCTCTCAGTTGCTGACTTAGTTGTAAGTGGCAGGAAATTCCTATACTGGTAGAGAGTTCCACATACGGATACTGTGGCTAAGGAACGAATTCTGTCTGTAATGCAGTGAGCGATCTACAGGCCAATCGATCACACGCGGATGTGCCATATCTGTCAATATTCTTTTCAAAAAATTGATTTCATTGCGACTGACGAGCAGTTCACAGATACATGACCCTTGTTTGCATTTCTTCTCTAGAGGTACACACATATCTCATGGTTTACTTTGCTTCTTAGCAAGCGAAACAATGCTTAACTGATAGTGGGACTCAATAATTTTAAAATATTCGCACCTTATTCCATGAACCATTTTGCAAAAACCATTTTTTTCCTTTTGAACAAAATATTTCCTAATAAACTGGAAAAGGAAAAGCAATTCAAAGTATTATCATTGCCATGGAGAGATAAAAAGAGTGTCTATTTCAAAGGAATTTTAAAAAATTTTCAATATTTTTTTCACCAAAAATTTATGTGTACACAGGAACTTGTGTTCGTTAATAAAAATGTATCCTTAAAGAGCAAAAATTTCTTTCCGCCTAATAACACATTTAATGATAACAACACAATATTATCGTTTCAATTTCACTTTCGTCTACAAACGTAATTAAAGCTTTAAGTATCTCCTACGAAATTCTATCACTTATGGTGGAATGAATGTCTGTAACTGTAAACGTAGACTGTATGTCTGTTGGAATAGGCGTTAAATATTTCATTTATAATCTCATATTCATTCCTTCATTCCTTCATTATTTTTTTGTATTTATTTTTCCTTTACTTAGATGACATTTTCAATAAACTCTTATGAATATGCGGCTTATGTTAATAATGCAAAAGTGTCCTTATCTCTGACATACTTATACTTAAATAAGCAGAAGAAGGAGAAGGAGATGGTGAAGAAGAAGTGGGGGAAAAATAAACACTTCGGTTTAGAATATCTACATATAATAAGCATTTAATGTTAAGTATTCGTATGTTTTTTTTTCCTCCTCTTATTTAAGATGTTTAAGAAGGATAATTTAGTAAAAAAAAATATTTACTTATGTGTGTATGGTTATCCTTTTAAACTTGGAAAGCAGCGTCTTTTTAATGCCATATAAAAATATTATTTTACCAAAAAAATTTTAAAATTTTTTTAAAACCCATCCCAATATTTTTCAGAGCTTGGTAGGCTCAGTTGTTACCATCAATGTTGATTGAAAGGAATCCTAAAGGACCTCCTCAAAACTATTTGAATACAATTCTAAAATGAACTTGGTCTGTAATAAACTCGTCCATAAACCATTCAATATTGAAAAATAATAGATTTTGCAATAAAGCAATTAAACACTAACAATTAGGAAACGGTGACCTATACTATAAGTAGAGTTGATTACCTTACGTCGATGTACTCTAAGAGGATAGCAAAAATCCATCGCGAAAAAGTTGGATATCGCTGTGACATCGGGAAACTTAATACTTCTCTATGACTGTTCACTTAGTCCCCTAATATGCTCAGAATATCCAGGCCGTAGTATAAGAATATTGGAACGGTTAACGTAATAGCAAGTTTCGTTAGTCAGCTGGAGCAGATGGCATTATTCCTGAAATGTCCTTAGCAGGCATTCACAGAAGTGTGTGAATTTTCCCTTCCATATTTAATGGAATACTATACAGGATACAGGAATATTGTTGAAAATTGCATTGCTGGTGAACTTGCCAGGATCGCTACGGATCTGGCAATCTCCGACATGTTACAGGCCATAAGTATTCTCATGGCCTCGCTCAATTTGGATATTGTCCTCTAGTTTTACCAAGAGGCCTAATCTCGATGGCAGCAGGAGGGTACGCGCAACATTGCTAGGCCTTGCATCGCACTATAGCGATTCATACGAGCCAATGGCCTTTTGGTAGGCATGCCGAAAGTCTCGGCATTTCTGCAAATGATTTCTGCAGGAGCTGTGGATCTGAGAAAGAGGAAGAGACTGATGTTCAACTAATGTGTCAGCGCCCTGCCTTTGTCATGAAGAGACGTAGGCTTCTGACCTCTCAATTTCTAACATCGTTGACCGAGATTTCCAAGATAAAGATTGCTGCAATAGCAAGATTTATTTTAGACTCAGGATGGTTTTCTCTAGGGAATGGCTTACCCCTCGGGTAGAATATATTATGGTATCACAATGGGTCTAAATACGGGCTTAAGCAGACAGAGTTTTGAATTAAACAAAGATATATCCAAAGAGAAAGAAATCTAAAAACAGAAACCTAAACACACATAGAAACGAACAGGAAAGTCTCTAAAAGAACTGCTTCGTTTATAACAAAAAACAAACAAAAAATGGAGATCATATGAATACGCCTTATATTCCCAATGGCATAAAGTCTACCACCAGAAACTTTGAAAGTAAATAACGGTCATCTTGTTGCATCCATATCGGTTATTTACTCAGACCGTTTTGTCAAAAGTCATCGTACTCTAGTAGGTAGTGTGTTGCCTTATTAGACGTAAGGACACGGTTCAAACCCCAGGTCAGACATCAAAACGAAAATATGAACAAATATTTCTTCGGCGATGTCATAACATCTTCTTATTTCTTTAAGTGTAATTCCTCCTATAAAAACTCTGCTCTTGAAAAATAACTTTCAAGTGTTTTATTTTGGTGTTTATTTTTTAATGACTTTTCTAACATTTTTCAAAAAACGAAAGACTAAAAATATTCTTGTAAAAACCGAAACCGAAACCACTTAACACTTTTTCTCCGATTTCCCTAAAAAACAAAATAAAATAAAATAAGTCTTAAAAAGGTACACTAAACATCATTAATGACATGATTATCGTATGCCCTTCAAAAACAATACGAGTTGATCACACATATGCTTGGAATATGTAATGGAAACATTAATAATCTTCAGCACTAAATCCTCGAAGGGGTGTTGCTTTACAATATGTTCGATGATGTTTGAACAAAAATAAAAAGAAAATAAAATTTTTATTTAAAATACATATTAAGTGCTAAGCATCATGTTCGAAAGCAGGGTATAAAAAATTGCTGGTAATATTTTAGATGTTTAAGTTGGAAAAAACAGCTCCATTAAAAACATTTGTCAATAATTTCGGGGAAATCAAAATGGGTTCGAAAAAATTTTTTCAAATCTGGTTAGTTTTCAGTAAATTTCAATTGCACTGTGGGATTGTGCTATTGCCTCTGGTCGTCTACGGTGATTTGACAAAACATACATACGTAATTGGTCATTACACCCCTTTAGTCAGGATTACGACCTAACTCCTCACACCACTTATGTTGTGTGTGTTCATTTTCCACATGAGTGGCGGGACCTACAGTTTAAAGTCGACTCCGAATGACAGATTTTTTTGTGAAACTTTTCATGGCAATTTTTTCTTTACTTTTAGAGTTTTTGCCAGTAATCTGCTGAGAGGAAGTCACCGAAGAAATATTTCGTTTTGTTAAGGATATCTGATCTGGGATTTGAACACGTCTAATAAGCCACTACCTAATGGACTACGGCGACTTCAACAGTCAAATAACTTTTGAAATTCCGAGCAACTGTGATGCACATAATGCTGCTGTTTACGCTTTTAGCCTGTAGAATGAAGGAACCTTAAAATCAAGGCTTACTTACTAAGCCACTCGTATTTCATAATAGCAAGCCGACAATCCTTTGCATTAAACCATGACTTTAATGGAATCAAAATAAAAACAAAGTAGGTTGAAAAATGTTATGATATGAAGTAAAGATAGCTCCAATAAGTTATCGGGAAAAGGTACAATTGTACGATTTTTTATTTCAATAATCTTCTCATTCTCTGTAACCTTCAAAACCTTAAGTCTTTTTAAGATATATTGTGTGTTATTTATACTGTCACATGATACTTTGACATTTGGTTTGACTATTTTTAATTCATGTGAATAGCGTAGGGGTGGAAGTGTGAATGTGAAATTGTAAGCCTCAATGAAAAACATATGTACACACATTTTATTTCTCTTAAAAGCAAGACTTAATAAGAGTTTTCAATAAAAAAAAGAAATGAAAATTCAAAGCATAGTAGTGCATTATCATCTTTAATGCAGTAAACATTTTCAAACATGCCACATTTTGTAACCATCCTTAGTTTAAGTACATATATAGTATATCCTATTCGTATATGTGTTTTCTTGGAACTAATTAATCAACAATTCGAACAATTGAACCATAACTATGCACATTTTTCACTCTCTCGCCCTCTCTCTCTCTCGCTCCATAGTTTATTGCCTTCCATTGGAATTAAGCAATTTTTCATAATCACTATCATGAGAGTTCATTGTTGTCTCAATTTTACTACGGCATTAAAAACACTTTTTTTATGTGGGTTTTCCATTTAAAACAATAAGAAAATCTCCATAGAAAAGTTAAAAGTGGTAGGGAGGAGTTTGAAATAAAAAGTTATCATTACTTGGGCCAGCAGTGATGATTATTCAAAATATTCTTTACAAATTAATTGAAACTGTCGATAATTTAGAAAATTTTTAATGACTTTATTTGGGAAATGTAGAAATTTTTCAGTGGAAATTTCATTAAAAATTAATTAAAATATTTTTCAATTGAAAGGATTTCAAATGGAAATTCAATTGGCCTTATTGGACTGAATAAAAAATTTCTCAGTAATATGGAGGTTGTTTCCAAATATCAAAATCATATCGATATCAATAGCAATGCAATTATATCGATATCAATGACAGCTGAAAATATCAAACAGTGTTGGCACTCCAATGCAGTCGGGTTTGGAAAGTTATCACGCTTCGAAATTGAGAAAATTTAGTTTAAAGAAAACGAATTTATGATTAAAGTTCATTGAGCACTTCGTCCGGTTTACAAACACCATAAACGTTACAGTGATCAAGCAATTTTGAAAGTTAAAAATCCTTTTCGCGCTAATTTTACTCTTTTTTATTCAAAATCGCGTACGATACAAAAAATATGCGTTTCGAAGAAAAGCCGCCTGCAGTAGATCAAAATCTTACAAATGATGCCGAAATGACGAGTCGTTGTCATTATTAACTTATACGCCTTTACCCTTCAACAACGTGGAAATTGTTTACAAGAATCTAGGCCTACTTGCCTATATAAAATACAACTCGTTTACGAATTAATGCCAAAAGATCACCGTTTACGAAGTCGTCTCATCGTAGTCTAGTGTATAAGCCCTTATTAGACGTGAGGCCGCAGTTCAAACACGAGGTCAGACATCTCCAATAAAACGAAATACGAACATTTATTTCTTCGGTGCATTTCACTCAGCAAATTTCTGACCAAATCTCTGTGAATTGTATAAAATTGCCATGAAATGATACTCAAAAATCTGTCGTTCGGAGTCGACTTTAAACTATAGGTATAGTGGGTAGTGTGCTAATCCGTTAGCGTGAAGGTTGTGGATTCGATTCTCACCAGAGATTTTGGTTTGCTACACTACACTACTGGTCGCAGTGTCCACAACTACATATTCTGGTTTCAGTTTCAAACTTCGCTGTAAGACAATTTCCATCATAATTTTAATTTCATTCAAATAATTCATCTAGGGAACGCCATTACTTATTATTCTTTAAGAACCTGATACATTAATACGGATGTCATAGAAAAGGCAGACAATGGTCTCTCTAGAGAAAGAGTAGGCTTTAATAAGTAAAAGTTCATCATGTCGCCGTGGTGTAGTAGGTAGTGTGTTGGCTTACTATTCGTAAAGCCCGGGTTCGTATCCCAGGTCAGACATCAAAAATGAAATATGAAAAAAAAATATTTCTTCGGCGACTTCCTCTCAGCAGATTTCTGGCAAAAACTCTGAGATTAAAATAAACTGCCATGAAAAAGTTTCTCAAAATTCTGTCGTTCGGAGTCGACGTTAAACTGTAGGTCCCGCCACTCACGTATAAAATTAACGCACACAACATGAGTGGTGTGAGAAGCTAGGCCGTAATCCTGACTGAAGGGTTGTAATGGCCAATTATGTATGTATGTATGTCATCATGTCCACAGAGATCGTTGTTCCTATGAAACAACAGGCGAATCTCGTATCATTCGAGGACTTCGACTTCCAATCGGCAGACCAATCGATTCGTAACTGGAAAGACTTGATTAATGAATCAAAGAAATCATAAGAAAGTGAAGGATAAGCAGAACAGATAACAGAACCACAATAAAAGAAACGAAGAAGATCTCGAAAGATGACGTTGAAATATTTCTCAGGCTAAAACACATTCAAGTCCAATTAACACTTTGTTTGGAAATGAAGCGCATTTCCCATGGAGTATTGTGTATCGATTAAACCAAATGGCATTTTGATGAAGAGAAGTGTAAACCAAAAAGCCAATCCTATAAAACTTCTCAGTTACTATTTCCTAAATAGGTACTTAATTGTATATTACAACAGTTTAGTTAGGATTACAACCCAGCTTCTCACACCACCCATGTTGTGTATGCTAAATTTATCCAAGAGTAGTGAAACTTACATTTCAATGTCGACTACGAACGACAGATTCGACAAACTTTTTAAGGCAATTTTATTTACGCCCCATAAGTGTCATGTAATTGATGAAAACCAGTCTTCAATGAAGAAAATTTATAACAAAAATGTATCTAAAACCTTAGAAGACTGCTGAAAGCCCGGGATATTATTGTTGGTACTCATGCGAGCCGCATTTGTCTTCATCATCTATCCAAAGACTTATGCAAGAGTTGGAGAGAGGATGAAGAGCAGAAAATGGCCATGCCTCCATTATGTTGTAAAAAAGCGATGAACCTAGTACTTACTTACTTAAATTGCCCTTAATAACCCGACTAACGGATTTCGGCCTGCCGCAACCCATCTTTCCAGGCGCCTCTGCTTCTTGCGCGCCTATGCCAGTTGGTCACACCAATAGATGACAGGGCTTCCTCGATTTGGTCCTTCCAACGGATGCAAGGTCGCTCTTCGACGACTTCCGCAGATCCCCTCATCAAATACTCGTCTCACTGGATTATCCTCTTCCATACGAAAGAAATGGCGGAACCAGGGCAGCCGCTGGATATTAATACGCTGCACAACTACTGTCTATGTCGTTGAGGCTCTCATACAGCTCACTGTTGGATCGGATGCGGATATCATCGCCAACTCGCACTGGATTGAAGATCTTACGTAGGACTTTTCTCTCGAATACTCTCAAGGCTGCTGCATCAGTGCTTAATAGGGTCCATGCCTCTGCGCCATAAAGAAGTACTGGTAAGATAGGCGTCTTGTAGAGTATTAGTTTCGTCGTACGAAAGAGGTCTCTGCTACTCAATTGCCTATTGAGACCATACTAACACCTGTTGGCAAGATTAATGGGAGGGATGGAATGCATGCAAACAAGGTAAAGTTTCTGACTGTAGTCAATGTGACGACCATCAGGACGATCTTTGTCTTGCTGTATTCAAGTTGACACGCAGCCTCCACGTGGCCCCTCCTGGATAGCATTCTAGCAACCGCTAGAATGTTAACTAATGCGTGCAGCGAAGTCCAATCCCCTGGACGTTACATTTGAGGTTGTGCGTAGGGCTTGGAACACCTACCACGTAAAAATTGTATCCAATGAAAACCACAACAAAAGCCTCTAAAAAGATGAACCAAGTATTCAACCATAAATATGATCTAACACGCCGGTTGAGCATGGGAATTTATTGGAAGTTCGGCATGAATCAAAGACTAGAAGAAGAGCATCACTTTGGTCTTACAATCGGTCATTCTTAGTCTATTTATTTGCCAAAATCTATGTAAGCCTGCTCTATAACACTGATTTCTGTGGTGTGTTGCGAAGAATTCCTTGAGTTTTTTGATAACAGAACGACTATACCATGTAGCTGGAGTAAAAACCATAGAAAACTGAATAACAGATGTACGAATGACTGTGTTTAGTGGAATGTGACTTCAATGTCTAGTCAATTGTTAGCACATCGCTAACAAGAAACTGATTAACAACCAAAAATAGAAGAAAAAACAAATGGAAAAAAGGGTTAAAACAACAAACAATATGATGGAAACGTTAAGTCAATCTTTGTTTTATTTTAATGGATTCTTTCTTTTCCTTTTTTTCTTTTTTTCGTAGGCATTCGTTTGTTCTTCTTCCCTTCAAACAAAAGAAAATTGAAAATAGACCTGATCTCCCTCTATCATCGAACACAAACCGAGTGAAATTGTTAAAAACACACGGCGGCGGCGGCTTCTTGTCTTATGTTTGCCAAGCAAAACCATTGCAATGTTGTTGTATGGTGAAGAAGAAAATTGAAATGATAGTCGTACTTTGGTACTTTGATATGAAATATGTATGTATGTGCGTTAGTTACGGTTGATATTAAACCATGTTAACGGATGAATGACAATTGTTTTCGACAGAAGGCATAACTTTCTGTTGAACAAATTTAGAAGTTTCCTACAGCGAGAGAGGCAAAAAAATAAAATCTTCCATTAAAAAAAATTGTTTACATTTATTTCAGCGTAACGGGGTATTTGATTTGTTTTAACAACGATCATCAAATTATAAAACATTTAAAACATTGCTTTTAAAGCAATTATGAAAAACAAATCATAGATTTGTTTAACCAAAAAAAAAGAAAAAAGATTTTAACACCAGAAAAAAGGGGAGAAAAAGCTAACAAGAAACGAAGTCATAGTAAAGCAAGCCAGATTAACAATGTGATCCCAATGAACATACTTCCCAACTTTAGCCGTTGATAACGGCCACACTGTTAAAGCTTTATCCATCAAATTCGTGGACACTTATTTGGTTCGTTTTTCCAAATCGCAGTTAATGAATATTAATCAAAACATGTTTATAAATGAAATTATTTTATCAAAAAGGGTGTTCTGTTCGAGTAACTACCTCGCGCTTTGTGTCCTACCAAGGGGACTATACACAATACTTATGGTGTTTAAGTTCGAGTCTACTGTTTCCATAAACGATCCAGTTACTTGGTGAAATGAATTTTGTAGGAACGCAGACGCAAGTCACAACAAAAAATTTGCCGAGGTACCGTGAACGAAATGCCGAGTTCTTGTGAGTTGTTTTAGATTCTTCTGCAAACTTTCACGAACTCCGGCAAAGACAGTCAATTCCGTGTGGCTCACACGAACTCGGCTTTTCGTTTACAGTAACTCTGCTCCACTCCTACAAAATTCATTTGACCAAGAAACTGAAGATAAACCACCATAAACCACAATATATACCCGATAAATGGGCTCTGGAGTAGCGCGTAACTGACCATACTTTTCATCAAAAAACATCTTCAGCGATGAGACCCATATCTGAATGAAGGGATACTTAAATAAACAAAATTGTGTGAATTTGGAACGATACCAAGCCACATAAAATTCAAGAGAGCTCAAGGAATCCCTAAAAGGTCTTTCACTGGTGTAGATTTTAAGCTGGCGGAGTCATCAGTCCATAAATTTTTGAGAACTATGTTGGCCAGGGCATCACTGTCAGTATTGTGCGCTATAGGTCGATCTATACCAGCTTTTTTTGGCTTGAATGGAATGATTTTTACACCAACGAGATTTTATTTCAACAAGACAGCGATACATGCTGCACAGCTCATACCACTTTGGATATTCTGCACAAGCGATTTGACGGCATGGTCATCTGTGAGTGAGATTGCTCGATATGTTTAGAATTATTCGCGTGAATTTGCTTTAAGTCGCAGGTGTATGTGAATAAAGCTCCGGTTAGCCAAACGTCCATGGAGCGGAACGTTACGGAACGTACTTTCGTTTTTAGCATATGAGAGCAATGTAAAGCTTATCGAAATTACTATGTGGTTCGATAATCGCTCTCATTGCTTTTTGGTAGTCTAAAAACGAATGTACGTTCCGTTACGTTTCGGGGTCGTTTGGCTAACCAGGGCTTAAGCCACATACCATACATAAGCGGTCTTCAAATTCAGGTCTTTTAAGTCAGGGTCGGTAATAGCTCTCATTGCTTTTTGTACTCTAAAAATGAACTTACGTTCCATGGACGTTTGACTAACCGGGACTTAAACCACATACATACATCAGCCAACATAACGCAGACCATCTGTCAAATTCTGCCTGATTAATGCACCAGAATAATGGAAAATTTAACACTTAGAATGCACCCAGAGGTGCCGTAGCAGACATTTGAACAGAATATAACCATACCGCCTATAACGTCACATGTTATTGAAGGAACCAATAAAACAATATCGACGAATAGTATAAAGAATTTGAATATTGGGAGGAAATGTTTTCTAATAAAGTCATGCATTACATGCTTTAGTCTCCAACTCATTACGCAACAATATGCCTTACATTGTCATTATTTTCATTCATGCATATTTACACTTTCAAATTCCATGTAATTTTTGTAAAAAAAAAAGTTCAAATTAATGAAAATAGTTTTGTTCCGTTTTTCATTTAAATTCCATTCTATATGCATAGCTTTATATGGCAACTTAAAGGAATTTTTAAATATTTTTAACACACGCACACAGCTCAATTTATTCAAATATTCATAAGTAAAGTTTTCAATGAAATTCTTAAAAAATTAACTGAAAAATTAAAAAAAACACTCCCTAGAGGTGGAATTTGAATGGATTAAATTTAAATTGGAATACTTTCTTCTCATTCCATATTTATATATGCATTTCTACATACATATACTTATGTACATACACATGTATGAGTTGACCTCATGTGCAAGCTTAGAAGGTTTAAAAATTTAGAAAAGTAAGGAAAGCATAAAATTTGAAACCCTAAAGTCATAAGTAAATTGGAATCGATTGACTCCATCTGATCTCTCTACTGCGGACGCCACTAATATCCGCTCATTAATTTAGATTTTACGCATTAAAATCGAATGTGGTTGATAGGCGAATAGAACACATGATGCATTACATAGAAAAATTCCTTCATTAGTCACACTATTGTGTGAATGTGCTTCCTGTAAAGGTTTTTCTGTCGCCTGCAATACAAAGAGATTCCAATTTAATATACATGAACATTACTTAGCAGTGTGTTAAATGAGAGGTCGCGTTTTATTCTCAAACAAAACGTAAAATGAAGAAACATTTCTTTCGGCCACTTCCTCACAGCAGTTTTCTGGCAAAAAACCTGAATGTAAAATAAAATTGCTATGAAATGTTTCTCAAATTTGTCGTTCGGAATTGACGCTCAACTGTAGGTTCCGCCCCTCATATATAAAATTACCTCAAATAGCATAGGTGATGTGATAAGCCTGGTTGTAATACTACTTTCTCTATGCTTTCTCCCACAACTTATTTTCCTAGTATAGAAGTCAAGGAAGAAGAGAGTACTGCCCGCATTACTTTCCAGTGTCCATCTCTGGATCAAAACATTCCGGATCAAGATGTAAGATCCTAAGGGAGTTACCCTTTATTTATTTATTTTTTTTAAGTCGCCGTAGTCTGGTAGGTGGTGTGTTGACTTATTAGACGTAAAAGCCAGGGTTCGAGTCCCAGGCCAGACATCAAGACAAAATACAAAAAATATTTCTTCGGCGACTTCCTCTCAGCAGATTTCTGGCAAAAACTCTGAGAATAAGTAAAATGGCCATGAAAAAAAAGTTTGTCAAAAATCTGTCGTTCAGAGTCGACTTTAAACTGTAGGTCCCATCACTCATGTATAAAATTAACACACACAACATAAGTGGTGTAAGAAACTATGACGTTGTGCAATGGATCAATTCGACCTCCGGGTACTGTACTTGTCTTAATTGACAAGTACACGTCCTCTAACCTAGCCTAACCTATCCGTTATTTGAAGTCCTCATGCACATATCTATCAAATGAGCTTTGATTCCATCTAAGCTGCCTCTTCCTTCTGCACTATTCTACTAAGTTGGAGTAGTAGCTTTGATACCAAAGCTCACTTAAGCACGCATAGCGGCCCATTGTGACACTATCCTACTAAGTTAATACGCTCTCTTTTGGGAAAACTACATCCAGCTCTTCATAAGCAAATTTAGCATAAGACATCTGGCAAACAAATTTAATCAGTTTCGAAAGAAATTTATTTAAAGAGAGTTTTCATTGCATGACTCTCTTCATCGACTTCTATCAGGTATTCGACTGGTTCTGTTGTCCGTTGATCTGAAGCTAATTTCAATGAAAAGTAGTCCCAATTGTATAAATCGATCACATAAGAGCTTTGCTCTACAACTGAACTAGTCGAGTATGGCATTAACACTTGCATGGGGTCTTTCATTAAGTGCTTCCTATCTTTAAATTTAAATAAAATAAAGTTTTTGTGAAATATCAACCAGATTTGCTATTCATTTGAGAGACCTATTGATACCAATAATGTGGCATATAATATCGTTTAACGGCGTATCTGGGCATAGTGCATCCCAAGAGTCAAATTTCTCTTCAGTCTGGCTTAAAAATAAGTCTGAATTTAACCGGTGGTATGGTTTAAGTTGGTTTTTTTAGCTGATGTCTTATTCGCTTACACTTGCTGATACAAAAAAGGCCATAAGAAAAATCTAACGTTCTCGATGTCCAACTGGTAGTAATCGATTTGATTACTAGGTCTGTCCGGAGACTTAGTTCTGGTACCACGGGAGCCAGGAGCCCCGGGAACCTCGGTTCCAGACTGGCTGTTGGTGTGGCCCCCTTTTGGAAGCATCGTGTTGGCTGTGGTTTGGACCCAAATCGCGGGAAGAGTCTAGTAAGTAGGCTCGGTGTGGAGTTGCATTTTCTACCGGGTGCCGTGACTCAAAGATCGGAAGGAGTTTTAGACAGGCTCCGCTCCTAACCAAGGGGGTCCAAATACATGGTTTCGAATTGGCACTCAGGTGTAGCACTCTGCTACGTTTGGGGGCGTTGGTAGCCGCATTGTATTTCACCCTGTGCGAAAAGCAGAATGGGATTAGGCCCACGCGGACAGGTACCCATGTAAAAAATATTGTCGTCGTTCTCGATGACCAGTTCACATCACCTTCACAATGCCATGAAGTCGCTCATGCAGAATTTCAACTGCAGCATGAGCTGTGTATCATGCACAGCCGTAATGTTGAAATCACATGTCGTTGGTATACAGATCATCCAATTCAGGACAAAGGCAGATGGTACTCATCGATCTATAGTGCCAATGTTGCTCTTTAAAAAATATGAACCGACGACGCTGCCAGCCAACAGCCATACCAAACAGTGACAGCGGGGATTCATTAGACGCTCTTGGATCTCATGTGGATTTGTATCTTCCCAAATTCTATAATTTTGTTTGTCCATGTACGCTTTCATTCAGAAATGGGTCTCATCGCTGGATATAATTTTTCGATGAAAACAATCGTCAGTTGTCAACTGCTTCAGGTTCCATTCAGCGAACACACGGCGTTGTCTATGGTCGCTTATGGTAATTTGCCAAAACAGACGGAATCAATGGCAACTAATTTGACAAATGTAGCTTCAAAATGGTTGCCATTATCAATTGTCAGGTTGGAAGACCCTATATATTACAGGATGTATTTTTTTTTAAATTGTACTTGACATGGATGAATGTCAAGATGAATGTAAGAGTTGTTTGCCCTTCTCTAAGTTTTCCTATATTGAAGAAACTACCAATTGCTGCTATTGTCTGCTGGTATACTAATATCGACAGGTATAGGGATCCTACGGGACTAAGTTGGCAGTTCATGGAATTCGAGAATATATAGTCTTTTTCTAATGCCGATGTCATCAGTAGTTGCGCCATAATTTTGAGAATTTCCATAATTTTTTGTAAATTGTTGAGATGATGAGCGTTAAAAGCTAGGTTTTTGGGAATAGCTTTTTAAAAATTTTCTTTACTCAGGACATATTCAGCGAATACTGTGAGCGTTTAGATGCAGTTACCTATTACCAATTGGCCGCAAATTAGATTGCAGGTTGCTTTTTAAGTATCCACCTACACTTTAAGTGATTGTTGCAGTTGTTCAACCCACTGCCACGTTCATTAAAGTTCTTCCAACTTACTTTTATTTTTATATTCCTGTTCAACCGATTTTGCTAAACAGTTTTTCTTTACTATCTTGTTAACACACAGTCACATACATAATTTTAGTCATTTGAAAACTTTTTGACACACAATCAAAGCGTCAAATCCCACAAAGTGTTAAAAGGCTGACAATATTTTTCTAACACCGAGGTCGTCAAACGAATACTCACAAGATAACTGTGTATGAAACATTGTTGTGCATATGACAGCAGCAGCAAAAACTGTATTTACCAGCATAACATAACAGATTTATATTGTTTAGTTGTTGTTTTTGTTGTTATTTGTAGAATGTGTCGGTAAATATCGTTTCTTCTGTGATTTGTTGTTCCGCATATACAACTAAACACCATAATTGCGTTGGGTCTTCTTGTGTTGGTGCAGTTATTAGAAGGAGACTCTTTGTGTTGCAGGCTTGTTTATTTTGTAGCAGCAGAAGTCTTTTAAGCCGTAATTGTTGTTGTAGTTATTGTTCGTCTTTTTCATTTAATTTTTTAATTAAATTTACTCACATGCACACACATTCACAGTCGTAAACAAAGTTTAACTTGGTTGACTTAAAGTCTATGAATGTTTTACTGCCGACAGTACACACTGCATTTTGGAGGGATTGGTACCATGCTGTAGTATTTAAAAGAATTGAGGTAGAAGTGGCTGTCTACCCAGACATTATTATGGATAGACAATCTTAGCATACATTGCAACAGCACAGCCGACTAATTTCAGAACCATTTGAGGCTTCTAATGAAGCAGCTTATGCTGCCAGTGGCTATAAATGACAGTTCATTTAAATTTTTCATGTAGTAGACACTAAAGTGCATTTTTTCCCCTCCGACATAGAGCTTGGTATGTGCCCAGTAGGTGGAGAACAGTTTTCTCCTCTTCCTTATTACTAGAACTCCTGCAGAAGTTGTTTGCCTTGTGTCAAAGACTGATGAGATCTGTATAAGTACCCATGATACTATACCAAGCATTGACTCCAACGACCATACTGAAAGCGTTCCTTTAGAGCTTACACAGTTTTTCTATGCGCCTTCTAACCAGCTTTGTCCAGAACTTTTGCTCCGTTCTGCCCGAATTAGAAATCTGTGGCGTTAACACAGTTTATAACTACATTGTCAATTATGAGCACGCAGGTCTTTAATTTAATTCATTGGAGAATTCGATGGTTGTCCTACATTTAACCAGTTTGTCTGCTCCGCCATATCATTGCTGCTCCCGGAATATCATTTTATACTGATACCCCCATGATATGAATGTCATATCGTTCCTCTAACTCGTTCAGATACGTGCCACAGCTATATACCGCCCAGAAATTCATTTCCTCGAAAACTAGTGCTGGTGATCAGAAAGTATGAGAATTACTAACCGGAGATACTACCATTCTTTAAAATTCTCGCTGCATCCTGCACAACGGGCCGCTATGCGTGCTCAAGTGAGCTCTTGGTATCAAGGCTATCACTCCAACCGCTGCATCCTGAATAGCCGATACTTCCTTTTGGAATATGGGGCAGTAATCCGCTAGCCTTATGGATTCAGTTATGCCCACCGATTCCGAAGGACTACCACCGCCTAAGCAACGCTGTGTACTGCACCATTTAAAAAAATCTGTCTATTCGAAATGTATATTTCGCACTTCTTTCCTGAGAAATCAAATCGTGATATCATGTAGTCAATACTCCCTACAGTCTGGAATTCATTCAGAATCTTTGCAAAACCAGTATTTGATGCAAAATATTGTCCAGTCACCGAGAATCCTGTATTAAATTTAGCCACCAAGCCCCTACAAAAAAATTCAACTGGAAAGAGGCATAAAATAACCTACATTGGCACCACTAGTAATGGATGCCGAAAGATTTTTCTATCTTCCGTATCAGGTTCAAGTTAGTCGTCCTGCCAAGAAATTCCCACAAGCGTCCATTAGTTATGTTATAATCAATTGACTTAAAATAATCTCCAACGGCAATGTAGGTGTGATATGGCATTACTAGAAAAGAATGGAGGCAGATTTGGGTATTCTCCGTGTCAGGTTCAAGTTTGTCTTCCTGCTAAGAAATTCCCACCGGCGTCCATTGGTTAAATTATGTCTGGCCAATGCTGTATAGATTCAGTGACTAACCCTAGGCTCCCTATTTTTTCAAACACTTTGTTAAAGGCGTAGAGCGCAGAGGCGACCTCTTCTATCCAAGATAGCTTTCTATCCCGAAAAACCTTCAGGAACTGCTTTTGCTCTTTGAGTTTAAGACCGGTTGCATATAATCTCAGTGGATGAAAATGCCTTCTAGTAAAGGATACAACCCATGCCTTTACAGGATTAATACCCAATGCGCGATCAGATACCTACTCGCTGACTTTGCTTGGAACAGTTTGAATACTTTCCTTAATATTGAATACAAATCTAAACGAAATTGTAAGTATAACGTCAGTCGCAAAAGGCAATTGCTCCAGAGTCTAGCAGTTCATCACTAGCAGCTCATTCATCGCAAAAGTGCCATAGGAGAGGAAAGAATTTCCCATCCTGTGGAGTTCCCCTTCCCTTACTTCTAGTAATGTGCTTCATCGTTATTTAATTTTTTTTTTTGGCATAAGATATGTATCTGATGGTCCATATTTCTTCGAAAATGAGAGCGAAGCAACTATTACGCTCAATGGAGACATTTATCGCACGAACCGATTTCTTTGTACCCGCTCTTCATGGTATTGATATGAACGATGTTTGATTTCAACAGGATAACGTAGCTTGGCACACACCTCATGCCACAATCGCTTTATCGCGTCAAACGTTTGATGGCCGTTTAATTACCCGAAATGGTGATATGAATTGACCGCCAAGAAGCTGAGTTTTGACACTTTTAGACTATTTTATGTGGAGCGCCGCTAAAGAAAAGCTTTACGCCGACAAACGAGAGACAATTGAGCATTTGAAGGCCAAAATTCGTTGCCAACATTGATGCTATTGCCGAGTACGACGTCTTACACTTGCACGAGAATTATTCCGATCGAATGAAATACTGTGAGGCCGGCCAGCAGCAGCAACCATATGAATGAAATAATTTTCGATTTCTAAGCGGAACAATTGTATTTCAGAACAAAAACACAAATTTGGCAGACACCTTACTTTCATACCTCATTTCTCCATATTTTTTTCGATTTATCTTACGTTCAACCGCCTGGTGGATTTGTATGGAAGACTTTTCCACAGTTTTTTTGCGGCTCATTGTTATAATGTGACCCTACCACTGAATTCTTTATGCTTTAATTGCATTTGAATGCCTAATAAGTATTTCTAGCTCTTCATTCTAACGTTCTCACATGCCTATATGGTATCTGTCCCCTTCGATTTACAGGCAATGTAAACTTTACATAATAAATGAGAGTTCGTTTGCGTGAGAGAGTTTTTCCTGTATTCCATGAAAAATATTTCTTTGGTGGCATTTTATTGTTGTTGCTGTTGTTTATTTTTGTTCAACATATTTTTTTATTGTTGTTATAAACTTATTGTTGTTGTTATTTATACGAGTTAGTGTTTCTCTCTCTCGCTTATTTCTATAAAATATTGTCATGTTTTCCGTTGTTTTAGAACATTTTAATTTTAACTAATTGCTCAAGTGTTGTTTATGACTGTGTTTATGGCCATACAAATAGAAAAGGGAATAGAAAAAGAAAAAAAAGGCAGAGAAACATACTACAAACCCTGGACAATATTAAGATACAAGCAAACAAGGGTTTTTCTTTAATTTTTTTTTCTTTTATTACCAGCCCATAACTAAACTTTTGTTAGACAATGTATCTCTCTCTCTGTCTCTGTCTCCTACTCAATAAGCCACACAAACAGTAGCAGCAGTTGCAATAACGCATTTGAAAATGATTTTTTCCATGGACAACTTGCATAGGAGCGGTTATTTTTGTGTAGTTTTTTGTTGATTGAGGGACAAACATCATAATTTTAAATATTCTGACAGAAAGTACTTGCTTTTGTTTAGACATTGTGGCCAAGATTGTTTCGCTTCTACTGCTTACAACTTAATTTATTATTTGGACACAAATTTTGTTCTGTTCTTCTCTGTATGTATGGTGTTTTTCATTTATGGGAGTTAAAATTTATGATACTTGCCTTTCGTTGGGAATATGAAATTAGTAACGAGAAGAGAATTTTTGTCGTCTTCTTGTTTTTTGTGGTTTTCTTCAAATAATTAGTAAAATTTAAATTTTTAATTTTTCGTCTTATTGTTAGGAACTTCCTTAGCGCCAATTAAACAAAATGCAGGCATTTTTATCAATTAGAAAATTCCCCAGTATATCTGTAAACCATCTTGATTTTTATCAAAATAATAAAACAAATTGAAAATTAAATGAATATAACAGCGCCTCTAAATGCAGTGCCTTCCAACAAGAACTTTCGAACGGCCACTTTAGTTGCCTTTTATTTAGTCTGTCTTAACAAATCATCATGGAGTACCATAGACAACGGCGTGAGTTCGTTAAATGGGTTCTGCAGCAGTTGGCAACTGACTCTAGTTCTCATCGAAAAATTATCCTCAGCAAAGAGTCTCATTTCTGGATAGATGGATATGTGAACAAACAACATTTTTTTTTCGATATTGGGACGACACTTACTTTCCTACTTAATTAGCCATTAACAACCCGAATAACAGAGTTTAGCCTGCCTTAACACATCCTTCCAGACGCCTTTTCTTCTGGAGCGTCTTCAACAGTTGATCACAGCAATCGATGTCAGGGCTTCTTCGATTTGGTCTTTCCAACGCAAACAAGGTCAGCTTTTCGCCGGCTTCCGCTAATCCCCGCATCAAATACCCATCTCACTGGATCATCCTAGCCGAGCAAGCGCAGCCGCTGGATGGTAATACGCTGCTCAACCTCCATATTGCTGAGGAGCTCATACAGCCCATTGTTGAATTGGATGAAGAAATCATCTTCAACTCGCACTGGCCCGAAGGTCTTAACTAGGATTTTCCTCTCGAATACCCTCAAGGCTGCTACATCAGTGCTTAATAGTTTCCTCCTCGTCGTCCTTTTCGTCTACTTTAGCAAATACCCGCATCAAATACCCGTCTCACTGGAGCATTCGAACGCCATGGCCGATCCGCTATGTTGAGTAGCTCATACAGCCCATTGTTGAATCGGATGCAGAAATCATCCCCAACTCGCATTGGACCAAAGATCTTACGTAGGACCTTCCTCTCGATTACTCCCAAGCTGCTGCATCAGTGCTTAAAAGTTTCCATGCTTTTGTGCCATAAAGAAGCACGAGGAGAGTGATCGTCTTGTAGAGTATGAGTTTTGTCGTACAAGAGAGGTCTCTTTGGGACGATACTAATTCATATGATTGCCAAGAGCATCCAATGCATTCTGAAAAAGTCACGGTTTAGTGTCTATTTTACGCTGGCAGCTTCATTGGTCCATATTTCTTTGAGTACAACGTTGATCGGGTCATCACCGTCAACCGCGAGCACTATAGGTCGATGATTACCAACAATTTTTTGTTTGAACTGGATGATTTGGATACCAACAACGTGTGTGGTTTGAACGGGACGACGTAACGTGCTATACAGCTTATGCAATTTTTGACATTTAGCACGAGTGGTTTAAGGGCATGGTATTCTCAACTGGATGTGATGTCAACTGCCCACCTACATCGTGCTATTCTTGAGTATTTTTCTTAAGTCTCAGCTGTATGCGAATAAGTCAGCAATCCTCAAAAGCTAGTGGCGTAGGATACCATCGGTTTATTTATGCGCCTGAGTTATGAAAAATTTTACATTTCGAATGCGCTCCTCTAATCACAACTAAGGAATGAAAACCTGTTGTAAATCATTGAGTTTTATTATTAAGACTAAAAGAACACTTGATCAGAACGACGATCGTCTGTATTGATTAGACTGAATCATAAGAATACATACTTAAAACCTTAGAGGCGCTATACATCCCAAATGGAAACATATGAGCATATATCAGTAGTTAGACAGGGAATTGGTCTTCCTGATACCGAGTAGTGTCCTGAAGTTTTTCAGCGCAATGATCTGGCAAAAGATATTTCCGAGTTTCTCTATATAGACTGAGGTTGTCCTGCCTTCCGTGTCGATGTGGTTATAGTACTTTGGCATCTGTACATGGCGACAATAAAATACAATCATGGTCGTAGAAGGTTAATCTAAGCCTACAGAGATCTAGCAAAGAAAATGATCTGCTATCACATAGGGATTATGACTTGGATCATAGAGTTTTGAATAGGTATCCGGAAATAATACAAATTCTAGGGTGGCAATTTGTTTGAGGCTAAAGAAACACTTCAAAGTCGTTCCGTCGTGTGCCTCAATGTTTGTCAAGTTTTCCTATGTTGAAGTCTTACATTTCGATATACAGAAGGTGTCTGAGTGGTCTTAACATCTACCGAGAAAAGTTTCTGTCCTCAGCTCTGTGCCTGCTTGCGGCGTCCAACAGGATACGTTGATTTATGCTGTTGTGAGAGAGAGTGTCTTAAATGTCACAATTACTTTTTTTGTCAATTACAGTTCTTTATTTCGAATTGGGGACTAGATCCTCAGACCAGCTATGTTGTGTACGTTAATTTTATCCATCAGTGGCGGGGACCTACTGTTTAACATCGTTTACGAATGACAGATGTTATGTTGTTTCCTGGTATTTATTTATTCTCTAAGATTTTACCAGAGAGAAGGTGGCCAAAAGAATCTCTTTTTCCAATATAAATTTTTTCGGAAATGTTAGAGCTGAGGTTCTAACTCACAAGCTCTCGCCTAGTAAGCCAACACACTAGCTAATAGAAAATGTCTTTAAGTGATGCCAAATAACTTAAGAATGCGTCAATAAACTGCCAAGATGGAATGGACAATGGAAAAATCATACCAGCCTTAAATCAATATTTTCAATGAAGTTTTTGAAATGTTGGTCATGAAATAATTTTTCAGTTTTCATTTGAATTGAATTTTTCTTAAATAATTTATTAATTACTTCCTGTTTTCACTTACAATTAGAAGCACGATATTATTGTCCTATGAAGCCTAGTAATGCCTTTCTAGGAAGTATTTTTTTTAATAAATTTTCAAATTTATTGGCCTTCTTTCAAGTCAATGCATTTGACAGTTTTGCCTTTTCAAATGTCCTTTTTCTTTGACTTCCTTTAAGGCATACATATTTCACATATCATTTCTAATCACATTATGTATGACCATTTGAAATATCGTTTGTTTAGCAGAAATCTTTTGTAATCAAGAAAAATTGAAAAAAAAAATATTTCATTGAGTTTCCGGTTTAATTGTTTGGCAATTATTTCACCCTGACTTTGCCTGGGTTGTTGCCTGTCTGTCTTTTGTGAAACGTATTTCTACGGTTTCATTGTCTACAGTGTTTAAATGCAATTTATGGGGATTTTAAAACCAATAAAATATCAATTGACTTACAATTAATCATATTCAGACTAACAATGCTTAGACACATACACTATTACATACTTTTAAAAGGCATTAGAAGCAAGGTAAGTAAACTGATGATGATGATGATGATGCCGATGCTGATGGTGTTGATAGCGTTGATAGCGTAATGCTTATTGCTGCATGGAACATTGGCATTGTGCTTGGCATTGCTGCTGCTGTATGGCAATAAAAGAAAATTCATTTGTAATGGCTTCTTTCGTTTCTCTTTTCTTCTGGCATCAACGTTGCATTACACATTTCGTTTCGTTTCGTTTTGTTGAGTTTCCTTAAACAAAAAAAAAAAAAAAACTTCCACAGATACCACCGTTTAATGTAAGAAAATACTAGTTATTGTTATCGGTGGGGTATTGTTTGGCCCGATAGCTTATTGTTTATTATTTAACCATTTTCACTATAAGTTTTCCATGCATTGCTGCAACTGCTGTTTGTGCAACATATTATTTTCTTGTTGTGCCTGTAGTTATTTTACCTTTTAGTCTCTATCTCTTCATATCTTTCTTTCTCCCTGTTTAGTTGCAACTTGCAAGTATTTAGAAAATGTAGTCTCCGTGTCTGTCCCCTTTTGGCATTTTTTTCTTTCTTTCTTTCTTCATACCTACAGTCTAATAAATAACGTAATAAATGAGCGTTAAATATATAAAACAATGTGTCCATTTAACTTTTGTTTTTTATTTCCTGTAGTCTTTACTTATGAAAAGAAAAAGAAGGCTGGAAAAAAACTGAACAATTAAATCAACGGAAGTAAATTTTGTACAGAAATTATTTGCCAGAGTTGGGTCCGAATTAGAATTCAATTTTCTCATACGAGTTACTATAAATTAAGCATAAAACAACAACTCATCCTAATAAAGGGTCCGCCAAATAACTTTTTTTTGAAAATGCTTTAAAAAAAAACTACTGAATATTTTCTCAAATTTCTTTTTTTATTTTAAGGTACAATCCTTCCGATTAATAATGGAAAATAATTTCATTCAAATGGCTGCCTCGGCTGGCCATGCAGTAGCCTACACCAGAAGATGCCGATTTTGGCAAAAAAATTACCTTTTCCGCTCATTTTGCTCATTTTGATCTTGATTTGGCGGGTATGTAAACAAGCAAAATTGTCGCATTTGGGGCACAGAAAACCCGCACGCGTACATTGAAAAGCCGACGCCCCCAAAACGAATCACTGTTTGGTGCGGATTTTGGTCCAGAGGCATAATTGGGCCATTTTTCTTCGAAAATGAGCATGTGAGAAAAATCAACCTACAGAAAAAAATTTTACAGCAATTCGATGGTTCATCCATAATTGCTGTTCATTAAATTACATAGAAAGCTCTCTCAAATAAAGAAATGGAAGTGGAAGAGAATCGTCAATGTGGTTCTTTTCCATGCGAGAACATAGCCGCTATTAACCTAGTGTGAAGCCTAGACACGATTAAACCGTCTTGAAATTGTATTAGCCTTCCAACGTTCTTAGACGCTGAGCCATTCAGAGAATTACTGTCGTTCGGAGTCGACTTTAAACTATAGGTCCCACCCCTCATGTATAAAATTAACACATACAACATAAGTGGTGTGAGAAACTAGGACGTTGTAGAATGGGTCAATTTGACCTCTGGGTACTGTACCTGTCTTAATTGACAAGTACACGTCCTCCAACCTAACCTAACCTAACGTAGATGTATACCCCAACCACCATATGATGTCCGTATTTGTGATTTCAAGCGCGAACATAAAGTACATAAAAGTTTATCGTTCTACCTAGTCTACGCTACATTTAGGACCTACCATACAGCCGATATCCCTGGTTAGCGGCTTAAAGTTAGCTACTAGGTTCCCTCATTGCCTCCAAGATATGCCACCCAGCCAAGAATAACATTTAATGTTTGATTATCTCGCATCTAAACTCACTATAGATGTCCTGTAAACACCATCCAACGTGCCTTGAGGGCTGCTTAACCAGCAGTACGGCATACACGTTGATACCATTTACAGTCCTGTAAATTATGAATATTTTTTAATACAGCTTGCTTAGGTCACGAGTCACTGTTTGGTACAGAGACAATTGACGCTTTAAAGGACAATATTCGTGAAGCCATTGGTGAAATACAGCTGCACACACTCGATAATGTGCTTAAAAATTGGACCGATCGTGTAGGCTACTGCATGGCCAGCCGAGGCAGCCATTTGAAAGAAATTATTTTCCATTATTAACCGGAAGGATTGTACTTACAAATATAAAAAGAAATTTGAGAAAATATTCAGTAGTTTTTTTTAAAGCATTTTCAAAAAAAAAGTTATTTGGTGGACCCTTTATATTTCATTCTGGATAGACACGTTTTGTCTATAAAATTTGTATGTCAAAGGACCTTTCTGCTTAGATTGCCAAATGTCAGACAATGAAGGAGATGTTCTAAACATTTTAGTCTGGGCCCTTTTCTATTAGACTATCTGTCCTTAAGTCACTTGCATACCACTGAATAGTCCCGACCCGATAATTTTTTTACAATGAGGATTCCAAATCAATTTTGGATGGACACGTCCTGTCAATAAAACTTGTATAACCAAGCAACGTTCTGCTTAGATTAGCAAGTGTCGGACATTGGCTGATGTTCTGAATATTTTAGTCGTTTCTAGCCCACTATCTGGCCTTAAGTCTTGTGCATACCACGCAATAGTCCCTGTTTTAAAACAGTATGTAGCCTTCAAATGGTTTCATTAACTGTTCTTACTTAGTACCCGTTGCGAAGCATTTCTTAAAACTACACAACAATTTATTGATCCTGTTCAGGAGGCAAAAAAGCTTTCACGACTGTGCTAAAGTAATGTGGATTTCGTTTTACTGAGGCTATATAACCAGTAGCATATTTTTCATGAATTGATTTCGTATGCTTTCAGACACTCTAAACTCTTCAGGCCATGAGATGCCGTACTAACGCAAGACACTTCACCATAATTAAAAAATAATTGGGAAAATAAATTTTTATGTCCTCTTTAACACAAACTAAAAAGTTTCATTTGTTTAAATACATTTTTCTTAAAAAAAACGACGTCGAAAAAAGACCCTTAGAAAGTATACAAGCCTTCATATTTTAAGAATCTTACATTGCTGACTACTTTGCTGTATATTGCTTTTGGTCAGTGTTTATTTAAAATGATTCACATTTGAATTGATATTTCCTGTACTTGTAAAACTTTACTGTATCTTGTATTACAGATAATTGATAGCAAAAGTAATTCTCATTTAGTTTATTTACACTTATAAATAAGTAAAAGAAATTGTAAACGGGATGGTGGGTGGGTTTATGTGATAATAAGAGGGATACCACTAATTAGGCTCTATTAGGACCACTTTGGATACAAAGAAACAGTGTGAGGATACGCCACTAAATATATC
Organism: Sarcophaga subvicina; assembly: GCA_936449025.2. NCBI lineage: Eukaryota > Metazoa > Arthropoda > Insecta > Diptera > Sarcophagidae > Sarcophaga > Sarcophaga subvicina. Next base: position 14,070,503 of record OW388083.2, on the reverse strand, counting down.
GTACTTGGGAGGCCTTAGACCACAATTCCAATACAGCTCGATACCTCTACCACACATGGCAATCCTCTACAATTATTCAGAATCTTCTGTAGAGTCTTAGTAATTGTTTTCAAAATCATTGTAATCCTATTCATCATCAACTACACTATATCGGCACTCTTGTTCAAAGGAGTTCTAATAGAGCCCAATTAGTGGTATCACTCTTATTATCACATAAACCCATCCACCATCCCTTTGATTATGCTTTTTACTTATTCATAAATGTAAATAAACTAAATGAGAATTACTTTTGCTATCAATTACTTTATCATTTGTGCGAACGACCATATAATCAAGTACACAAACAATTGTAGTTGTACTGTGTGTGTGTGTGTGTGTGAATATGAATTCGACAAAATCTGTTAATGTTAATATGAATATTGAACAGAGCAATGCTATGTGTTTAACAGTATACACGGTATACGGTATACATATGATCATGGTATTAAAAAATTCACTAAATGAGCTGTATTAGGGTTTAGTTGGCCTACAAATTCCAATATTGTGTGATGATGTTTAATACTAGGATTGTGACTTAAGTTTTAGACACCACAAAAGTTTATTATGATAAATTATTTGTGGTTCGTTACGAGGCTGTGAGACTTGAAAAAAACAGCGATATGTTATAAATGATTATTACAGCTTCAGATGATATTTAACAGCTTAACTGTCCTCTTACAGTCCTGTCGCATTTTCTACAGCCCGTACTCTTTCCTTATCATGAAAATGTAAGATTCTCTGTAGCAGAAAATCTTTAATTTACAGTCACTAGTTCCTAATTAATTACTTTTTAGTCACCGTATGCAAATGTATATGAACTTTGTTGTTGTGAAGAGAGCGTAGCTATTCCAGAAGCCGATTTCATGTCGTGAATGCTATGATTAGACTCTAGTCAGGTTTAATGCAAATTTTATGCTGCATTTAACCATAACAGGCCAAATGAGTCTAGTCTCTCTACAAATAGGTTCAATATCCCCCCATCTTTTCTTTGCAAATAAATAAAGTTTATGTGAAACAATTTCTTTATTTTCCTGCAGAAGAATGTCAATCTCTCGTATCAATGCAAATGAATTTTCCGTTGTATTAACTTTTGACTTGTCTTTTTTTGGTTGATATTTTCAATGTCCCCGGAGAGGTCTCTCTTTCTCCTACAAAGACATGGATCATGTTAGATTTGCTGTACACATTCTCTAAAGATTTAATGGAGTCTTACTGCCCGAAAATGTGCTCATATCTCCATTCGATAAACACCTATACAGGCTTTGCAAAGCGACAGTCTTTTTTGCCTTTATTTTAGCCTGAACCTAGTTTACAGCAATCGAGTATTGCAAGGGACCGTGTAAGATTCAACTGGTCACATAGGATTCCACCTCCACTTTTGTAGCAATATCTGGAACCGTTCGTTAATGCTTGGAAAAAATCCCCCTTCCATAGCTTCTAAAAGGGATCTCACTCCAAAAATAATACTCTGGCTTTAAAGCAGCGTGGTTTGAGCTGTACTAACTTATGCTTTAGTAGTGCCATCCGAAATTTTCAATTTTCCATGACCCTGGCATATTCGTACATAAATCTGGTTGAATTTGACGGTTGCCATGGATTATGTTGACTTTTAAAACCGCTGTGGTTTTTGTCGTATTCGTATACACCTACGACTTAAGAAAATCCCACGCGAAAAAGTCTTGTGGAGTTAAAAAGCCCGATGTCGGTGGCATTATCTGCTCATGATATGAGAAAATCCCTCATGCAGAATATCCATTATGACGTAAGTTCTATGGCATGCAGCGCAATTCTGTTGCAGGCTCATGATGTTAATGTCTAGCTCATCGAAATGAAGTTGGTCTGATGGCCTGAACAACGTTGTCTACAAAGCCAGCCCAAAATAGGGCATTGGGCGCTATTGGATCTCTAGTGAATTGATATCAAATGGTGTATTTTTGCTTTTCCATATGAACTGTACCAGATATGGCCCTCATTGGTGAAAAAGACTTTTTTCAACTGCTTCACACATTTGTAGTCGCCGTAGTCTAGTAGGTAGTGTGTTGGCTTATTAGACGTGAGGCATCGGTTCAAATCCCAGGTCAGACATCAAAATGAAAATATAAAAAATATTTCTTCTTTGTCTTCCTCTCAGCAGATTTCTGGCAAAAACTCTGAGAGAACAATAAAATTGTCATGAAAAGTTTCTCAAAAATTAGTCGTTCGAAGTCTAACATAAAACTTTAGATGCCCAGAATATGGTATTCTTGATTATAATTTCAATTTTATAATTCAATTTTTCAATATAACCAACCACATTTCGATCTATGAAATGATCTATGATTTGAATTTAACAACCTCTTTAATTTCGTCCTGAAAGATACTACATATACGATCTCTTGAAATTTATTGTATGGCTGCTTTAGACTCGTCTGTGAAGATAGCTCACTGATGAGTGGATCCAAACCTAGCTGGTATTAACTGACGCGATGTGTCACAGAAATAAACTTTTATGGATACATAGTAAGTCATCACATGACCCCGCCAGTTTAATCTCTTCGGCAGTGTTCAGTGTGTTTAACACTATAGAAATTCATTAAATTTAACTCATTCAGTTTAAAGAGGCTTTGCGCTGCCATCTTCTTTATATATTCCCTCAATCGGTAGTAAATGAAAGACAGCCGTTTGATATTGGGCTTTGATGGCCGCTATACCGCACGTCATTGACAGTGATGGCTTGGCTAATGTCATTCTCAAAGACATAATCCAAAATCTCATGTGGATTGGTTCATGTACCCATTCATTTAAAAATGGGCGCAGTACGTTACCCGAACAGAACACTTATTTTGATAAAGGAATTCTATTGTTTGCCTGATGGACTGACAGCCCATGGAGATTTGGTAAAACACACTGAATAAATGATAACTAGTTTGATAGATGTAGCTTCAACAAGATGGTCATTGTCCAAGTCGCTGTTGAAAGACTCATACTATTGGGTATGGTTCTGTGTAGGTTTCGGGATAGAAAATTTCTTAAGGCATTGGTGCATTTGGCGTCAGTGGATATTTCAAGGATTTCTGTGTTCACCAGATTTTCTCATTGATTATGGAGAGATTAAAGCATGTAGTTAAAGCAACCTTGCAATTTTTTCTATAACAATTGAGTATATGTTGCTTAGAATTGTTGTGATCATACTTAACCTAACCGTTCGATTCTATTTTAGAAAGAATTTTTTACTGGATGTGTGTTAAGGCAGAAGTCGCCGCACTCTAATAGGTAGTGCATTGGGTTATAAGACGTGAGGCCAGGGTTCTAACTCCAGGTCAGACATCTCGAACAAAACGTATGAACAAATATTTCTTCGACAACTTCCTCTCAGCAGATTTTTGGCAAAAACTTTGAAAAGTTTCTCAAAATCTGTCGCTCGAAGTCGACTTTAAAATATAGTTCCTGCTAATCATGTGTAAAATTAACACACACAACATAAGTGGTGTGCGAAGCTAAGTAGTAATCCTGATTGAAGGATTGCAAAGACCAATTATGTATGTATGTATGTGTGTTAAGACAAACTACAAATTGTCTTTAGGGCTGTCTAAGGGTTCCCTATGGTTTTGATAGAAATGCTCGTTTATGGTATGTGGTCTCTATTATTTAAAAATGAAAATATTATTGAAGTTCACAGATCTTTATCTGCGTTTGTATGGTTAACTTTTTTTACCATTACATCTGCCCCTTTTGTCTTGCTTATCTTTTGATCTGTCTGCTATGATAAAATGATAGAAATCAGAAACAAACAATTAAATTTCCCTTTAAGGCAGAAAACTATGTTAATTTTTCGATCAATCAAATTTCCATAAATATGCTTGGTATTGACATGTCCATATTGATGAGCTAATAATTACCCCCCTCACCATAATAATTGTAATGAACACAACTCAAAGGCAATACAAACAAATAACACTTTAAGGCTGGCTTCTTAGGAAAATCACCTGCCAGGCTTAAGAAATGCATTAAAACTCAAGAATTGTTTGGGTTTTGTAATGGAAATCGTACAGAAAGAAGAACGAAAACAATGAGGAGATGCAGATAAGATTTAATCAATGAACGAAAGAAAGATTTCTTCTCTAAAAGGAGATTGAAAACGAAAAATTGAGATGAAATAGAATAAAAGAACGAAATGATGTTTTATTACAGGGCGCCAGTACAAATTGTCTGCCATAGAAACTGAAATTATGATTACAGGAGCGTTATAAACGAATGTAAAAAGTGGGCACACTAATAAACTCCACACTTTCTTAGGAAAGGCCAGGCCAATCAGTCAATTTGGTTTTAATTAAAACCAACAAAAACGTATTAAAACCTGTAATGGCTGTAAATGTCAAGACAGAAAGAGAGAGAGAAAGAACAAACAAAAAATACCTTCAGCCTCACAATTTGAGGGGGGACAAGCAACCAACTAAGCAACCACACAAGCCAGCATGAAATTTATCCATGATCTTTACCATCATCATCAATTTTTAGATAACGCATCAGTGTTTACGTGTTTGTAACGATTTGTTGCATGCAACGCATACTTTTCAAAAAGAAAACAAAAAAATGCACTTGCATACTTGCAACACGCTACTTTAACTGCATGTGTCCAGTATAAACACGGACAGAGTCAGAGTCCGGCTAACTATTCTTTAACTTTAGCTGTCATAAATTATAAATTTTTCTATTTTTCACTTAAGACTTCTTCCACTTCTTCACCTTCTCCCATCTATGTATCTACCACCACCACCACTTGCTTAAGGCCTAAACTGCTAAACATACGGATGCATTTGCGTTGGCATGCATGTGTTTGCATGTAACATGTTTTGGACAGTTACAGCATTTTGTCTAGAACATGCCTTTAAGCGACAGGCATCTACAAGTTGCACTTGACTACCGATTACAATCAATCTTGTGAAATTTTAATGAAAAATGAAAAGCGAATCAAAAACACAAAACAAAAAACAAAAAATAAAATAATAATAATAAAGCAACAGCAGAAGTAGAAGTAGAAGTAGTAGAGAAAATTAAATGAAAACGCACAACAAATTCCTCATAATGAAAAGAGCCTATTAACCATAAAATGTTTTCGTTCTGTGGCCATGTAAATTATAGAATCTTGTTAGAATTTGCTTACAATTATGTTTTGCTTGTACGTTATCCAATCCAACAGCTGGATTAAGCCTCAAAGCCCATGTTGTTCGGTTGTGGAGTGACAGAGAGAGATAGCATAAGATTTGTCTGGCAACACAAGACAGCGTGTCAAAGATCTTTTCAAGCTAAAATGTTTACAATAAATGGTATTTAGTTAAATGAATAATTTGTTGATCTTTTTTTTCTATAATCTTCGGAGAGAGCTACACATGGTCATAGCGGAATCTAACAAAGCAATGTTCGCTTTTTGGAGTTTCTGCATACAACAAATATATCCACCAAATTGCTTCACTCTATACTATTATGAATCACTTCCCAAAATCTAAGAGTGCACTGTTCTGGGTTGCGGAATGACCACTCCATATATTAGGTCACACTGCCCCCATTTCATTATCCCAACTATAGTCTCAATGGTTCTGGTCCTCCATACCAAATGCAACGGTCTATAAGTCTACATAGCCTCAAGAGCCTGCAATTGGCCTGACCATCATGCATACATTCATATATAGTACATACACAATTGCTCATTGCACCCATGCAGTCAGGATTACGTCTCAGCTTTTTACATCACTTACGTTAATTTAATACATGTATAACGGGACCTACAGTTTAAAGATGACTCTGAACGACGGATTTTTGAGAAACTTGTCATTACTGTTTTTCATTTGCTCGCAGAGTTTTTGCCAGAAGTCTGCTGAAAGGAAGTCGTCGCAGATATAGTTTTCTAATATCGTTTTGCTGGTGTTGTCTGCTCTGGGATTTGAACCGTGGCTTTACGTTTAATAAGCCAACACACTACCTACTAGACGATTTCTAGGCTCGAGACAACCACAATTCTGAATTTCTAAGCATTCGTTCCCAGGCCACAGAAGTATTTTGATCTCATCAACCAAGTGGGAGCTCCCTCCCTTGCCAGCTCGTTAGCTCATTGACGAGAATTCCCACAGAACCAGGGACGCAAAAGAGAATAACTTTATGCTGTCTACCTAACTGATTCAGAGTTCCCAGGCAGTCCCATAATACCTTCGATTTAACTTCATAAGAACCGAGTGCTCGAATGGTGTGCCGACAGTCTATTCTGTCTATTGTTCTTCCTTTCTACGTTGAATTGAGCACAATTTTCGTTGGTATATATTTCTGCTTAGAAAATAACTGCAAATTTCCTCATGGTCACCGAATATTTCTTTCTGGGACCAAAATTTCTGCTCCTATTTCGAGATCCCATCTTGATCCATCTGTATAGCACACAATAGTTAGTCTTTTAAAGGATTATGCAGCTGCTATGCTCCTGCTTTCATTTTTGTTATTGACTGTCGTTGGTAAGAACTTCTTAAATTCATTGGGACTAATGATGCTGCCCAGGAAATAGTTAAGAGGGGTCTTGTAGGCTAAAGGGCCCCATAGGTTAGACTTATCACTACCATGTGAAGCGAATTTAAATTCAACAGATCTCCTCGTACCGATGTAGGGCATGTTTTTGTGAGTTTGATATGCCAACACTCCTGTATACGTACACATCTAATATTATTACTATTGTTTCCTTGAGATCCTGTAAAAATTACAGCGCCATTATTGTTAATATCATATAGATCTGCCAGAGTAATAAAACCCTCAATCTGTATTGCATATTCCTATAATGCCTTTCCCAACTTAGTTGCCATAACAAGCTTCAGAAGGTTTTTGGTTGCTTTGTTTCTGGTTCCAAGTATGGATTCTGGTGTTTCATTATGTTCACCACAGAGTCAACATATTGATCATAAAGAGATCCTTATCCTCTTAATGGTTTTTTGAGTCTAAAATAGCCAGTCGAACAGCGGGTGAGTAAACACTCTCGAGCACTTATTTTGTAGCTGATTTAGCTTATTAAGGCAGGCCCATGCCATTCAATCTGTGAAATGAATCATCATGCTTATCTTAATTGAGCACAGCTTCCGCTGGGTTAAATTTTTGCTTTTAAGATACCCATGAGTGATCTCGTTATAGTCCCTTAGGTAGTGTGTTGACTTACTAAACTAGAGCCAGTGATTCAGAGTTTCAGTTTTTCCTTCTGTGCCATTGGTATACAATTGTATGGGGATGTTTCCATCCACTTTAGTAGTCTGGTTGGATTATCCATGTTTATGTTGAATAATTCTCTAGCTCTGCTAGCTATAATCTGACTTACTTCCATTCACTGTTTGATGTCTAGATACCCACTTAAGGGGCACTATGTCCTGCCTGAAGTAATTGTTAATCACCTTTTTACAGTACAGAAGAGAACTTGATCCTGGAAGCTATTGCTTTAATTGTCATTTGACTATAAGTGAAGGTATTTTAGTCCGTATATGCCAAGTTTTCCAATTTTATCACTGGCTTAGGACATGCATCCTCTGATTGCATGTCCCTCTGCTAAGTAAATCATATTATGGTCCGATAGACGAGGGCATTGTTTGGATTCTAGTTACGTTATATAGAGGCCCGTCTTAGTTCCACGGATCCGCTTGACCATTAAAGGTATCAGAGTGATACAATTGATCGCAAATATCCTGTCGGATAATGGGTGTAGGTTACGTTAGGTGGAAGTGATAGCTTTGAGCGGAGTGTCCCTATACTGACCGAATTCCACCCGAAGTCAGTAGAGACTTCTAAAGGAGGGAAAAAGTTGGTCAGCGCAAGGGCTGCGAATGGATGTAACAAATCTAAAGAAATTCAATGTGTTGGGATGAGATAATCAACTCACTTGTAGAGACACCAGATAGATCTGAACCGACATGTACATATATAAGTGTAACTGAATTTGCAAGGAACTTATCAAGTTTTGATCTGATTGATCAGTGATAAGGTGCCAATGGCCTCTGGGTGTTTATTGCCAGGAGTCGGCAAATACCTCATAACTTCTTCTGCAGAAGCTACAACGACGAGGAAAAAGAGGAGATCTTCTTTGTAAAGAACATTTTTTGGACACTCAGAATGAAGTGAAAAACATGCCTAGCTAAAGGCGTTTTCAGAAATATTCACAACTTCATAAGATCCTCGGAATGATTGACAGATAGAAACCAGCAGCTATAATTAGACGACGGAATAGTTAATATCGGTATTGAAATGGGACCTTATAGGACCCAATTAAGCTGTAACCATTGAGCTGGTTGCCAGTTTAATCTGACTTAACCCAGGATGGTGTAGCAACCCATATAGTCGACCAGAACCGACTGTAACTTGTTTACGTATTTTTTTTGTTTATTTCCACTTGCACCCAATACCGTTTGCGTAATTTAAGTTTTAATTTTGTTTTTCTGTTGTTGTTTTTGCTTTTGTTTTGCAATTCTGTTATTTTTTTTTTTCTCAACTCCTGTTTGTCTATGATAAATTTGACCAGGCTCAGCATGTTATAAACAATTTTTGTAATTTCTCTGTGTGTGTGTGTTAAAAATATATGATTCTGTGTCTCGTAATCTAAGATACATCATATTTTTGTGGTTGTTGTTGTTGTTGTTGCAATTGCTGTTAAAGACTTTGGCAAATGGCTGAAATACAATAACAACAACAGCAGCAACAACAACAATTTACACACATGTGTAATCTAAATCACTACGTTTGTTATTTGAATAATGTTTACGACGCATTTGTTAAATGAATTTTACTGCATGCGTACAGAGAGCATGAGTGTGTGTGTGTTAACATATCACATAGTTAGTTAAAGTCACTAAGTAAAAATGCTGGCATATGTAAGCAAGTGTTTGAGTATGTGTACATTTAAGCCTGTTGTAATAATGCTATTGCTAGCTGTGTTGCAACTATAATATGAATGGTGCGTGCAACTATTCACAGCACGGTTGCAGTGAGTTTTCCATCATGAAAAACAAAAAAAAAAACGAATTAAAAATAGAAAAAAATGGAAAACCTTCATGTTTCCATTTACGTTTTTGATCGTTTTACATGGCGGTTTTAATATGAATTCTTCTCTTGTTGTTCTCTACTGATGTTGCTGTGCAGTTGCTGTTGCTATTGCTGTGTAGTTGCTGTTGTTTAGTTTCGCTTAACTTATTAAGTATTTTTGTTTTTCGTTGTTTGGTTCGACTGCCCCTGCTGTTGCTGCTGTTTTGTTGCCTGTTTTATGTTGTATGACAGCCTGTTTTGCCTTGCTTACTGGCTGGCTGCTTGGTTAGCTGGCTGTTAGAGTAACAACAACGGCATGAATGTCTGCATGTTTAGCATTTGTAGCATGTCCTTAAAAGTGACAAATGTACAACATGTCTCTGACGCATGATTAAAAATTATGAATATTATGTAATATTTTTCGTTTCTTTTTTCCTCTGTTTTTCTTTTTTTATGCGTAAAACAGAAAGAGGAATTTTAATCGAAATTGTTGTAGAGACTGTAAAAAATATTTTTTTTTAGTTAGCAGCCCATTACAGTGGCTTACAAAGGGTGCTACATTAGCATTAATGTGTGTCCACCTGTGGCATCCAAATGTCTGAAAGAAAATGTTATAACACGAGTGTGTTTGGATGTGTTACAATAAAATCAATCAGGAATTAAAATTTTTTTAAATTAAAGCCCTCAACTCTCACAAGCTTATCAGAATCAATCTTAAGAACTGGTAACCTTTGTTAAAACTTTCATTTCATTCTAGGATTATAATTTCTACAATTATCCAGCAATATCCTATTAATCATGATCGCACTATATTGGAATTGTGGTCCAAAGGAACCCCAATGGAACCCATTTAGTGCACCTTTGAATCTACGGAGGGTTCTAAGTATCCACCACCGCCCACCCTCCAAATGAAATATAATTTACTTATGTTTAAATAGGAAAGAACTAAATGAGAATTACTTTTGAATTTTATTAGTTGGCTTTATTATTTGTTCGAACACGACTATATAATTAAGTACACAAACAATTGCAGCTGACAAACCACTCTATATGTGTGTGCGGGTGTATGAAGATGAAATCGACAAAACAAAACAAAACAAAACAAATGTTAATATGAAGAGAGTAATGTTAGGTGTTTAACAGAATACACACAGTATAAATATGATCATGTTACTTACATTACGGTCGATAGATGATCCGCTGTGACCCGCTACATGAAAGCTATCCCCTAAAAAGTTTCAGTGTTGCACGCTAGAGAAGATGCTGGATCAATTGTACAAGTTAGGGAAGTGATGGAAGCATCAAGCCTAGGGTTCCGTAATGCAAACCCAATTAATGATATATCCCGAATGGTTTTGGAATTCGAGAGAATATATTTATGCTCCAAAACTCTTCTTTTCTCTAGCACTTACAACGGATTTAAATCCAACAGAGGGTTGAACGCATGTGAAAGACATGCCAACACAAGTTAGTGTCGCTGTATCTTGATCAACAGTTAAGTTTCTTAGATACCTTTTATTGTGTTAAACAGGCATGATATGACCATGGAACAAACCGTCATGTTGCAGCTTATTTCTTAAATTTATAGACGTCATACAACCACATCAAAAAAAAGAAAATAAAAATATTTTATCACAATGAGTCTTCTGTTAGGCCAACGCACCATGTAGTTGTAGATTTGACTATTATCGCTTAACTGAGAGGACTATTCGTAATGTAGTAAATAAATTGAATTCCACTGATGTAGTAAACAGTCGACCAAGACGCATACGTCGACGAAACGCTAGATATGCCAAAAACAACGTCGCTATCCGTAAGACTTTGCAGTACACTTCGAGGCAGTCGATTACGGGAATTTTGCATTGTGACTTTTGCTTGTTCCCGTACTAAATTGAAATTGATACAGAAACTTAAGGTAAGCGAACATAAACAGCAATGTGTGTTCATTGAACGGGCTGTGGAGAAGTTGGTAATGGACCCTAATTTTCATTGAAAAATATATTCAGCGATGAGGCCTATTTCTGGATGAATGGGTCTGTGAACAAACATAATTATCGAATTTGGGTCGATACCAGTTCACCTGAATTCGAAGAACATCCAGTGCACCCTAAAGAAATCGTGTTGCGGCATTATCGGTTTATATTTGACGCTATGTGTCAACGATTAGAAACTTTTTTGTATGGTTTGGACACCAATGGTATGTGGTTTCAACAGGAGGTGCTACATGGTATACAATTCATGTGATGAGCGATTTGAAGTCATTGTCGTCTCAAAAGGAGGTAATGCAAACTGGCCTCTGAGATCGATCGATTTGAATGGTTTAGACCTTTTGTTGTAAGGTTTTCATAAATAGCGGGTATATGTGAATAAGTCTCAAACCACTGCGGTCTTCAAAGCCAACATAAACCATGTCATCCGTTATATATATTCATGGATGCATGATTTATTCGGATGCACTATATCCAGAGAAACCATGGCAGATATTTGAATATATAATGCAATACTTACATATAGACATACATATAAAATTGGTCGTGTGATATGGGTCATGTGATAATTAGTCATTATAACCCTCCAGTCAGGATTACATCGTAGCTTCCATCCATCAATAACCATCAATAGGTCTTACAAACGAGTGAAAATTTTCAATGATGTGCCGCACCCCACTTTGTTTTGTTTACAATTAAAGACAGCAAGCAATGAAGGGCTTGATAGATATGTTTGATGACTTGATGTTACATGTTCGATGATCAGTCGCATACCACCTGAGGTAGGAGTGTAGTTATAACGAATCTTTTAACGTGTCACATGTAGTTGTAGATTTAAATTAAAAATTTCCATGTGAAATCAATAACAGGAAGTCAAATATTTGGCAAAGATTAATATTGGAAAATTTAAAGACCAGAAGACATTGAATTGCTTAAACGAATGAAATAGAAGGAGGTTTAGCACTGAACAGCGCCTATTATATTTAAATCTTCTGTATTTTTTTTACTGAAACCAGCACTTAGGAAATGTCTTCTACTTATGAAGTACATTATATTGGAATACCAAAAAGTAAGTTAATTATAGGAATAGGAAAGTGGAAATGGGGTGGTGATATTTTTGAATGATCAAAAATACTTCCTTTAATTTCGTTCATATTAAACGATTTTGGAAAATAAAATCTCAAGAATTCCATGGTAAGAGTATAAATCTTGAAAGCAACATTCCATTTCAATTTCCCACCATCATGCTTTCTATTCAACACATAGAATTACCTTTTACACTGCAAAATACCTTTTAGTCGTTCAAATTGCTATTCAAATAAAAACTATTTTTTCCCATTCTCAGACTCATCTGTTAGGCTGCTGCTGGTGCTGCTGTTTCAGCTTTTTGTACTAAAACTTGGCCAGCAATTAAAATTTAAATCGTAGAGAGAGAACAATAATCTGCAATACGATAACGAAATGGTGAAAGAAAAAAAAACAAAGCCTTGGTTTGAATCATTCCAATGAAAAGCACAATCCAACTCATACAACAATATGAACAAACAAACAAAGAAATTCAGAATTGCAGAAATAAAAAGCCAGGAAAATACAAAAAGAAAAAGAATTCATCCAGTATTCTACAAAGCTGATGAGGATGTTGATGATGCAGTTGTAAATTATAGATGGTATGTCGGATGGTTTGCTGGTTACTTGGTTGTTTTTGCCCCAGACACATAACATTGTATGAAAATTGGAGTAATTGCATGTTAGTAGCGCGGCTTACAGACAATTTGACTTGTTTTTTGTTTCTACCATTTTCTCAAACATCTATGAACAGCTGAAACAAAAAAGAATTGCACGCCAAATTACCTGATAGGCCTTAATCATAAAAAATCCAAAAACAAAAAAAAACCAAACTTCGAATAAAAAAGTTCATGGAACAAATGGAGAGAATAATTTAATAATTGTAGGGGATTAAGTTTATGGAGGCCTGTAATATGGGAACAGTATTACTGTAATACGATTGAATATAAAAGCAAAATATGTTTCAAAGCCAAATATTTATTAAGGATTTCATGGTATGTGAAAAGCCACAACAAAACCAAAATCCTGCAAATCAATTAGTCTCACGTTGTGGACAACCATATAAGATGTGTGATATCAGAAGGAGCGCAAAATGCTTATAGGGTAGGCAGATCTACTGAGACAGCTTTTGTAGAACAATTAGTCCCATGACTTTCATGTTGTAAACACTTGAGAAGGTTGTAAACAACAAGATGCCTAGGATGCTAGGCAACATGCTTATAGGATAGGCAGATCTACTGAGACAGCTTTTGTAGAACAATTAGTCCCATGTCTTTCATGCTGTAAACACTTGAGAAAGTTGTAAACAACAAGGTGCCTAGGATGCTATAGGGCAGGCAAATCTACTGAGACAGCTCTTGTAAATTTAGTTGAAACTATTCAAGAGTCCCTAAATGTGCTGATAAAGATGAACATATGTGCACTTCTTGACATACAACAACAACTCATTTGCGAAGAAAGCTACCTACATATACATATATTGGGTTTGAAGTGATTCATATTACGTACAACAGTTGCTTGAATCTAGTAGATAGGAAGTCGCCATAGTCTAGTAGGTAGCGTGTTGGCTTATTAGACATAAAGCTAGGGTTCGAACCCCAGGCCAGACATCAAAACAAAATACAAGAAGTATTTCTTCGGCGACTTTCTCTCAACAGATTTCGAGCAAAAACTCTCAGAGTAAATAAAAATTGCCATGAAAAGTTTCTCAAAAATGTGTTGTTCGGAGTCGGCTTTAAACTGTAGATCCCACACCTCATGTATAAAATTAACACACACAACATAAGTGGTGTGAAAAACTAGGTCGTCATCCTGACTGAAGGTTGTAATGACCAATTATGTATGTATTTATGTAGTTGCTTAAGTCCACAATGTCTTTAAGCGTACTGTTCTCAAGGCAGTCCGGGAAAGTCTGAAGGATGACTTAAATCCCTTTTCGCAATAGTTGCCTAGTAAATGTTTTGATTTTTTTAACCTCAACTCGATTAACAAGAATATCCGCTTCTCTTTTAAACTATACCCTTCCCTTCCTATTTCTTATAAAGTTGCGGACACCTCCACTCCTCCCCTTGCTATTTCTTATAAAGTTGCGGACACCTTCAGCGGTGTTAAAGTGTCCCTCCTTGCAAACTCTTTCGCCTTCTCATTGCTGGGAATACTCATATGATAAGAGTAAATAAGCCTCCTTGTTCAGTTGTACCGATTATGAATCAAACCCAAAGAAGTTTAATGTTCGAACAGAAGCTCTACTATCTGATAGAAGCTATGTCCCCTACTGTGTGCTATACAAGTTGAATTGAGGACAGCCCTTTACTAGTTGATTACAACCCTTCAGTCAGGATTACAACCTAGCTTCTCCCACCACTTGTATGGCGCGTATGTTAAATTTATAAATGGGTGCCGAGATCTGTAGTTTCAGTTCGATTCCGAACGACAGATTTTTGAGAAACTTTTCATGGCAATTTTATTTTACTTTCGGAGTCTTTTGCCAGAAATCTGATGAGAAAAAGGCGCTGAAGAAATATTTGTTCATATTTCCTCTAACCAGGGGTTTAAACCGTAGACACATGTCTAATAAGTCACCACACTACCTACCAGACTACGGCGACTTCTTGGCATAGAAATTTTAAAAAGGGCGCTAGTTAGAAAAGGTGGTATAGGAGCTCATGATGGATGGCAGAGCTCGTACATATGCAACCAGTGGGAGTGTACGCTGGCAACGAGGTAATAAGAGTCACCAAAATTAAGGGCTTAATACAGGGTAGAATCCTTATACCGCTATTGTGGAACACAGTTGTTAATGAACTCCTGACAAAACCAGCTAAGCCAGGCATCGACTGCTAAGAATATGCATGCGATGGCTGAAGAATTAGCAACCTAGCTGTGAATGAACTCCTGACAAAACTATCTGCTGCAGGCAGCGACTGCTAAGAATATGCAGCTAATGGCTAAAGGAAAATTTTAAGAGAATCACTTGCAATATCACTCAGACACCTCTTAAGATTGTAAGACGTTGATGCATGACAGTTTGCCTGATGATAAAACCAACTTCCAAGGATATGCATATGATGGGCGAAGAAAGTTCCTGTGAATGAACTCCTGACAAAAATCTTTGAAGCTGGCACCGACCGCCAATGATATGTAGATGATGGCTAAAGGGAAAATATGAAGAGAATCTCTGCAATATCACTCAAAGACCTCTTAAGATTGTAAAACGTTGATGCATGACAGTTTGCCTGATGATAAACCCATGTAAGACCACAATAGTGCCATTCACAAGAAGCAGAAAAGTTCCGAAGTGAAAGAATATTCATCTCCAGGGTCTGATAAGATCTCAGAAAAGGGAGTTCAAGTATCTGGGAATAACATTCGATAGTAAATTGACATGGAGACAGACCTGTTTAGAATAGGAATCGTATAGAACCCCACAATGTGGATTCTTTGAGGAGAGTGAGGCATCAGAACACTTTGTTGCAACCAACCTGTGAGGCAGTGAAGTTAGTAACCGATCTCTAGACAAAGCAGTGTAAACTCAAAGTAGACTTGTTCAGTATGGGAGTATAGCATCGAACCCCACAATGTAGATTCTGTGAGGAGAGTGAAGCATCAGAACACATTGTTACAACCTGTCAGGCAGTGAAGTTAGCAACCGATCTCTAGACAAAGTAGTGTAAACTTAAAGTAGACTTGTTCAGTATGGGAATCGCAACGAACCTAACTTTTAGATTCTGAGAGGAAAGTGAAGCATCAGAGTAGATTGTTGCAATCTGTGTTGTACTAATGCATTGTAGGAGGAAATATCTGATATCAAAGACAAACAATTTAAAGAACAAAATGTTCTTATATTAGAAGTGAGATAAAGTTTATCTTGGCAGAGGCCATATACAAAGCTAGAGTAATACACATTCGATTGATGCTCCATTATATCAGATTCGTTCACTCGCCAATCGCTGATGGTGATGTATATCAGACTATAGAGTCCCAAGAGCTTTATGACCAAAAAGCAATCCTACATGTATGAAAATAATATTATGCATGGTGAAAGAGGGAGTTGAAAGCTTTTCCTTTAGGTACTGGATCCATAGATGGAATAGCAATATATCTGGATTTCTTAAGTTTATATGGACCATATTTTATGTCACTGTCCTTGTCGGAAATATGATTATGAGAGCAAAAAGGGCTTTTCACTAACCATGCCAATCTCTAAAATATTTGCAGTTGGCTGTAGACATGCCGAACTGTGGAATTTATTATCCCAAATGGCAATCTGTTGTAACTTATATTGTATCTGTATCGTATTATAATCCAGACTTTATGTAATTAGCTGTCTTGCCACAATAAGACTCTTAAATAGATTAATCACCCCTAAAAACTTTACGAGCTGGACCAACATTTAAATCTTAAAAGAGAGAGAATAACAAAAAAAAACGTCCTTCCTTTTCCATTAACTGCCAGAACAAACACAATATAAAGCAAACGAGAGACGACACCTTGTCCATCTTGGCTCTTAAGACACGGTGGCGTTGTATATATGAGCCATGCAACATTTAAACTTGTTGCATTTTTAACATTTGATATTCAAACAAGCAAACAACTTGGTGGCATTTATAGGACCTAAAACATGGCCTCTAAAAACTAAAAAACCACAACAACAACATTAAGTATGTACAGCAACAATAAAAAAAATAAACAGGAAAACGACACAATTAAAAAGGAAGCAATGTAATGCCACAAACCAACAACATCAACAGCAACATCTTTGCTTTAAGGCCAGCCAATGCAGATGATGAGCCCGATCATATGGATGATGACGATGACGATGACGATGACGATGACGATACTCTAGGGATACCAGTGACTGGTATATGAAGAGAGAAAAGCCTGAAGTAACTGGCAGTGTGAATTCCAATACGATGTTATCTTGAACTAAACACCGGCTTTCAATGGATTTTATTTTGTTTTTTTTTCTTTTGCTGCAGATGCTGATACCGATGCAATTGCAAGAACCGCATGTGGTTTTTTCATTTTGCTGTACACAGGCGCTGGCCAAATCAGTGCAAAAAGAAATCGGGTTCGTTTTTTTTTTTTTGTTTTGGATACATTAAGTAAGTGTGTATGGGGTTTATGGCTGTTGTTGTTTAAAGTTTAAAAGTCGGTTTTACAACAATAAAATTGTAATGTTGCAACACCACCATAACCTGGCATACATACATACATAATCCATGGGGCTTAGCTTCGGGCTACCATGGGGGTCAGTAGGTGGCGGATAACTGAACGGCCTATCCCAGGTAGGTTAGCTGCGAATAACCAATAAGCAGTCCCCGACCAAGAGCGGCAGATACGGAGGCGTACTACAAAAAGGTACAAGTGACCGAAGACGTTATCTGCGACATGGCGAATCGATGCCGCCATTAACTAGGCATCATCCCACAGGGGGTTCCCTCAAGAGATGGGAAAATAGGAGAGTAACGACTCCGTGGTTCCCTCAGTTCCACCGAAGCAGCGAATTACGACGCCCTTGATTGGGGCATTAGAACCGAGCCCGGTAAGGTTCTAATTATGGTATACCGGAAAATGAATTTGAATTGGTGATATAGGCTGACGATGGCAGTATTCCGGCACTTTAGTAGGCGGTGTGATAGCTGGCTGAAATGGCTGTCGGGCTAATGCTGTCATTGCCCCCGCCCCGTTAAAATGATGGCAAGTCTGTCGGTACGTTCCTGATTTATCACCGTTAAGTTGGTGTTGTAGGACCAGATGTGAATCCCTGGTTTACGTCGACCTGGCTCTGAACACGTATTCCCATGAGGTTACGTGTCAACCCTTGCGTGGCCTCCCTGCTTTTGCATAGATAACCACGGGGTCTTTTGTGACGACTACAACGATGGATTAGGATAGCGGCCGGGAGTTGGGGCCCAAATAAAATGATTAACAACAAAAATAAATCTACAAATAAGACGACGAACGATATGAATACCTTGGAGCTGAACGCTTTCGGGCAGAGCTCAAGGATTCTGAGATCTCCTGTGCGGAATCGGGAAATGAACCCGTTCGGTCAGAGTACGAGGACTCCGAGATCCCCAGTGAATGGAGAATCTTCAAGATTGGTGGCATCGGAATCAGAACCAACGCGAAGCAACCCGACGGCATCGACCAGCGGGGTTTTTGGTCAACTCGGAGACCAAATTAGGAGCTTAGTTGATATGATGGAGGATGGAAAGAGGAGATCAATCCACCAGCCAATGAGGGATGCAATTGACTCTATTAAGACCCTATACGACCTGTACGCAGGTGAGTTGAGGGGGCAGTCAATCAATGAGAAGGGTTGCAGCAGTTCTGCAACACAAACTTCGCCCTGGATGAGAAATCAAGAGGGGAAGAGGAGACAGGAGGAGACTGTTGAGACTCCCGAAGCAAAGAGGAGAACTCCAAATCCAGCATCGAAAGCTTTGACAAAGAGGACTACTGAGACGACTCTGGGTCGGCAGGTAAACACTCAGGAATCAACTGGAGAACCAGGGTGGCAAAAAGTCACTAAAAGGAAAAAGAAGGAAAAGAAACCTCAGGAGAGGAAAACAAAGCCTGATGCAATAATGATAGCTACGAGGGATGACACATCGTATGCTGACATTTTGAGGAGGGTTAAAACGGACCCTAAACTTTGCAAATTAGGTGAAAAAGTAACGAAAATTCGGAGAACTGTCAAAGGGGAGCTATTACTTCAGCTCGGCAAGAACGGCGAGCGAACGGAGGACTTCAGAGGGGCCATTGGAGAGCTCCTAGGGGAATGCGCGACTGTCCGCACTCTGAAAGAGAGGAGGACAATTGAGATAAAGGATATTGATGAGATCACGGAGAAGGAAGATGTATATAACGCAATACAGAACATTCCAGGTCTTGAGGGCTTCGCTCTAGCCGACATAGTTGGTCTCAGGAGAGCATATGGTGGAACGCAAACGGCCACAGTGAGCCTTAATGCAGATGCTGCAGCTATTCTTCTGAAAGAAGGTAGAATTAGGATCGGCTGGGTCATATGCAGGATTCGCGAAAGGAACATTCCGACGAAATGCTTCCGATGCCTGCAGTTTGGACATATAGCCCGCCTGTGCGAGAGTAAAGTTGACCGCTCGGGAACATGCCGCAAGTGTGGACAAGACGGTCATATTGCTGGAAATTGCGAACGGGAACCACTCTGCATGTTCTGCAAAGTGGACAACCCAAGGTTCGCCAAACATATCGCGGGGAGCAGGAATTGTCCGCAGTTTCAGCGCGCTCTTAAATCACGATCTAGGAGATGAGGTTAATACAAATTAACTTGAACCATTGCGAAGCAGCTCAGGACCTACTGGTCCAGAGAGTAAAGGAGGAGAATATCGATGTCGCAATCATAAGCGAACCTTATAGGGTACCGAGAAATAGTACTTGGATCACGGACGGATCTAATACTGCGGCTATATGGACTTGCGGTTCATTACCCTTCCAGCAAACCTATGCGCGGGACATTGGTTTTGTTATGGCCAGGATTAAGGGAGTTTTCGTCTACAGCTGTTACGCCCCCCCGAGGTGGTCAATGGATGAGTTCCAACATATGCTGGAGAGGCTGGCGTCACACGTGCGCCTGAACACCCCCGTTATAATTGGAGGAGATTTTAACGCTTGGGCAACCGAATGGGGTAGTAGATATACTAACGCCAGGGGTCGCTGTCTCTTGGAAACGTTCGCTTCCCTTCCTGTGGCGCTGATGAATGACGGAAGAGAAAGCACATTTAGGAGAGCTGGATTGAGCTCGATAATAGATTTGTCGTTTGTGAGCGATGGCCTTGTTTCGCGGACCGCGTGGAGGCTAACTGAGGACTTCACGAATAGTGACCACCAGGCAATCGTGATGACGGTTACTGGGCGCAACACGAGAAGAAACGGATTGTCGAAGTTTACGGGACCTAAATGGAAGGACTCCCGCTTTGACGAGGAGACGTATATATTGATGCTGTCGTCTTTTCATACGACGGGCAACACGGTCGAGGAATTAGTGAGCGGCGTATACGAAATGCTCAACACTGCATGTGATGCTGCTATGCCTAGGAGAACTGTGTGTAGGGGACGTTCCCCCTGCTACTGGTGGAATGACGAGATTCGAAGACTGCGGTCGGCGTGCTTTGGGGCGAGAAGACGGGCCCAGCGCACGAGAGGAAGACCGACATGGGAAGTCGAACGGGCTTCATATGAGGATCTAAGGCGACAACTTAGAAGAGCCATTAAAAGGAGCAAGAAACTATCCTTTCAGCGGATATGCCAGGAAGCTGACATCAATCCTTTTGGGACGGCGTACAGAGTCGTCTGCAAGAGAATCGGTGCTCGAGAACAGCCTAAACTAGGTTGTCCAGTTTTGCTACGGGAGATCATTGGTACATTATTCCCACGTGGCCAGCCCTACACTTTTATAAGTAGGGAGCCGGATGCCATTCATACCATACCCGAGGTAACAGGAGAGGAGGTACTCGCAGCATGCACTGGAATAGGAGATAGGAAAACACCGGGGCCGGATGGAATCCCGAATAGGGCACTTAAGGCGGCTATCCGGCTCAGACCGGATACGTTCGCCAAGGTGTTCCACGAGTGCTTCGTCGAGGGTGTTTTTCCACGTAGGTGGAAGAAGCAGAAATTGGTTCTCATTCCGAAACCTGGTAAACCGCCAGGGGAACCATCGTCGTATCGGCCCATCTGCCTACTTGACACGTTGGGAAAAATACTGGAGAGGATAATATACAATCGACTACTAACATGTGCCGAGGCAGGAGGAGCTCTCTCGGACCTGCAATACGGATTTAGGAAAGGACGGTCCACTGTTGACGCGATAAGGAGAGTGGTCGACATTGCAAGAGATGCAATAGAGGGCGAAAGATGGAGATTTGGCACCAAGGAATACTGCGCGGTTGTCACACTTGACGTTAAAAACGCGTTCAACTCGGCGAAATGGGGGCGTATTATGAGAGCCCTCTTTAACATGGCTACGCCGCCATACTTAATGGAGATTCTGAATAATTACTTTCAGGACAGGAAGCTAATATACCTAACGGATGAAGGAGAGCAGGAATACGTAGTGACGTCGGGAGTCCCTCAGGGCTCTGTACTTGGGCCACTACTATGGAACATTATGTACGATGGAGTACTTCGACTGCGATTGCCAAGCGGGACTACAATTGTGGGCTTTGCAGATGACATTGCCATAGTCTCGGTAGCTAAAACGGTAGGAGAAATAGAGGAGAAAACGAACACAGCGATTCGAAATGTTGGAGCATGGCTGGATGAGGCAGGTTTGACACTTGCTGCGCATAAAACGGAGGCCGTCTTGATAAGCGGCCGGAAGATAGTGGAGAAGATGAAATTGACCGTTGGAGGCACAACGATCGAATCGAAGAGGGCGATAAAATACCTGGGCGTGATTATCGACGACAGGTTGAACTTCAAGGAACACGTGAAATACATCGGTGAAAAAGCATCTGTAACACAGGGAGCACTGGCGAGGATGATGCCAAATATTGGAGGACCAGGTCCATTTAAAAGGAGAATAATTTCGGCGGTAGTAACATCGATAATGCTGTATGCTTGCCCAATATGGTCGGAGGCACTCTCAGTGGGGACGACGAGGAGGATATTGTCCTCGGTGTATCGTCTAAGCGCGATTAGACGGATAAGTGGCTTCAGAACAGTGTCTGATGAAGCAGTTTTGGTATTGGCAAAGACAATACCAATAGATATACTGGCGGATGAGATGAGAAGGATATACCTTCGCCGTCTCGAGTACCCGGGACAAATAGCGGCTATAAAAGCGGAGGAACGAAGGACTTCCATGCACAAATGGCAGTCACGATGGGAGAGCAGTCTAAAGGGAAGATGGACATTTCGTCTTGTCCCTGATGTAACCCTTTGGATGAAGAACGAACATTGCGAGCTGAACTACTACGTGACCCAGTTCCTAACTGGTCATGGGTGCTTCAGGAAGTACCTGCACAGATTTGGTCATGACACTTCTCCTATATGCCCAAACTGTGTAGACGAGGAGGAAGATGCGGAGCATATTCTAACATGCTGTCCCAGATTTAGATGGCCGGGAGAAACGAATTTGGAACCAAACCGGCTAATGGAAGAGCTGTTGCACTGTAGGATTCTATGGAGTCAATATAGCCATAGAATGGCTGAAGTTTTGATAGTACTCCGAAGACTGGAGGAACGGAGGCGAAATTTGAATTAACGTGATAAAGCTTTCAAGCTAACCAGCCCTCCGCGAAGTAATACCTTACGGCAGTCCCGCGGGGGGAGAGTGGTTGAAGTGTGTAGGGGGTGGGTTTAGTACGTAGGCACCAGCGATGGTGAATCGTGCACTCTTTTGTTGGAACAAAAGTGTCTTTCGAAGATTCCCACCTCCGGCTCAAGACAAAAAAAAAAAAAAAAAAAAAAAAATACATACATAATCCAATACACATTAACATGACAAACAAACCACAGTAACACACAGGAATCACATCATCGTCGTCGTTGTTGGCATTGGCATTGGCATTGGCATCGGCATCAGGCAACGTCATCGTCATCATTATCAGCATCAGTAACAGTTTACAAGCAAACAAACAAACAGTGTTCACCTTAAAGTCAATGTTTGTGGCAAGGCATACATGCATACGTTGCTGGGCTGTCTGGCCGCCAGGCTACTACAGGTTGGATGGATAGCTGGCTAGATGGATGGCTTAGATGGTTACCAAATTGGCCCACAGGCAAATGGTTGGTTATAAAACTCAATTCAAAAGCTTCAAATGTAATTCACAAAAGCATCCGCTACAAAGCTTTCCACAGCAACTCAACACACAAACCATATGTAATCTGGGGTCTGCATTATATTCCTTCTTCTTCTTCTTCAACATTTTTTTCTTTTTTTTTAGAATCCAATGCAGCTCTGATGCATGATTATAGCTTCCTATCTCAACTTAAGCTTCCTTGAGACAGAAAAAAACCAAAAAAAAAAAATTGGTGCAAACACATAAATGCTGCTGCTGCTGCCTTCCAAAGTCTACATAGGCCAGGGAATGCTTAAAAGCATGGTTTTTAGTGGAAGCAGCATTAAAACCAAAAAACAAAAAGAAACAAAAACAGTATGAAAGATACTTCTGACAGAATGATAACAATATATAAGACAATAACAACAACAACAACAAAAGCAACAGCAATAACATTGCAGATCAAAGCAAAGCAAAAACAAAATCTAAATAAAAACTGCGTGAGAAACACACCTGCCGGATGGACAGACAGATCTTTAGTCTCAAGCCGTTAAGCATTGCTTTCGACTGCCCCATAGTCTTTTGCAAATTATACAGCAGGGACAGATAGCCAAGCAGGAAATATATATGATTTTACACAACACATTCGTAAGATAAGCGTTAATGAATTGGAATATTGGAGTCATGTAATGTAGTGGATCATTGAATTGAAGTCGCCGTAGACTAGTAGGTGAAGTGTTGGCTTATTAAATGTGAGGCCATGGTTTAAACCCCAGATCAGACATCAGTGTGGATGGTATTTTCCACAATTCAGTGATTAATTTTTCGTTCAGCTTGTAAGCTCATGGTAAGAACTTCTGATCCACTACATATGTACATAATTGATCATTACAAACCTACAGCCAGGATTACAGCCTAGTTTCTTACACCACCCATGCTATATGTGTTAATTTATATATGAGTGGCAAGACCTATACTTTAAAATCGACTCCGAACAATAGATTTTTGAGAAGTCTTTCATGGGCAGCTTAATTACTCTCAGAGTTATTGTCAGAAATTTACTGACAAGAAGTCGCCGAAGAAATATTTTTTTACTTCGTTTTGTTGGAGAAGTCTAACCTGAGGTTTGATCCAAGGGTTCAAGGCGCAGAAATGTGTAAAATAAAAGCGAAAACAAGTGCAAAGGGGTATTACAAGTGCAATGTGAACTAGTCTTACTGCGGCAGCAGACGCTCTTGTAGAATTTATGTCCGTTGCATCAAAGACTAGAACCATGAAAACTACGACGAAAATAGTGAAATATGGATAGTAGAGGAGATTAAGCACAGGTAAATCTAACGAATCGAGTGGTTGCCAGTTTTCTCCTTAACTTTCCCTGGACTGGACCTGAGAGTGAAAGGAGTAAACTGCAGATAATATAATCTCTCAAGACAACGACAGCGACAGAGAGAGAGAGAGAGGGGGGAGAACGGCGTGGTATGCAGATGAGTATATTATAGCACCACAGAAGAGAGGACGTTCCCAAACTAAATATAATACTTAGAATACATGGAAGTCGCCGTAGTCTAGTAGGTAGTGTGTTGGCTTATTAGACGTAAAGCCAGGGTCCGAGCCCTAGGCCAGACATCAAAAGTATTTCTTCGGCGAGTTCCTCTCAGTAGATTTCTGGCAAAATCTCTGAGCGAACAATAAAATTGCCATGAAAAGTTTCTCAAACAATCTGTCGTTCGCAGTCGACTTTAAGCTGTAAGTCCCACCACTCATGTATAAAATTAACGCACACAACATAAGTGGCGTGAGAAACTATGTCGTAATCCTGACTGAAGGGTTGTAATGACCAATTATGTATGCAGAATCAATGGAGAAACTCGTAAGTATTTTCCCATTAGTTTATGCCATTAGGAGATGTCCTCAATGTGGGTGTACAGTACAGAATAGGGGATATAGCCACTATCAGACAGTCGAGCTTCCGTTTGAACATTTAATTCCTTTGGGGTTGATTCAAAATTGGTACATCTTAATTAGCCGGCCGTGAAATAGGTTCACTCTATGATGGATACCATGTATATGAATATTCCAAGCAATGAGAAGACAAAAGAGCTTGCCAGGAGGGCTACCTTTACATCACTGCAGGTCTGCGAACCTTTACAAGAAATAGGAAGGGAAGGGTATAGTTTAAGAGAGAAGTAGAGATTCTCCTCAATGGAGTTGAGGTTGAAAAAATCCAAACATTTACTAGGCAACTATTGCAGAAAGAGATTTAAGTCGTGCATTAGACTTTCCTGGACTGCCTTGAGAATAGTACGCTTAAGGACATCATAGGCTCGAGGAACTATTGTACGGAATACGAATCGCTTCAAACCCAATATCTATGTATTTAGCTTTCTTCGCAAATGAGTTGAGATATGTTTATCTTCATCAGCACATTTAAGGGCTCTTGAAGGGTTCCAACTAAATCTACAAGAGCTGTCTCAGTAGATTTGCCTGCCCTAGAAGCATGTTGCCCCTTCTGATATCAGACAGTGGTGAGGAGAACGAATCACCTGAAACTTATTAAAAATTATTACATAAACTCCTGAAGGAATCATGCTCTAATACGGCAGAAGTTCGAAAGGATTCAGTTTAATATTGTAGAGAAGTAGGTATTACAGCACGTTTATCGTAACTGTGAGCATAGAAATAAGCACGAAATTTGCCCAAAGCGGCAACTTTTTTGCAATCTACTCCTCTGGGTGTTCCTTCCCATAAATGACTTCGAATTTAGGCGCACGTTATTTTTTTTTTTTTGCTTAGTTTGCTCTACAAGTATCCCCTCATAGATTTTCTTTCGAACTTATTTTAACTGACAAGGCTGCTGCTGTTATTCTCAACTAAAAACAATGAAGAAGAAACAACAATTTTTAGACACGAAAAAAAAACAAAGAAACAGAGAAACAACATTTCAGTATCCTTATGTGTTTATATATCTGGACACAGTCGTTTGGGTTGCAACAATCATTTCAGAAATTGTTTGTATCTCTCTTTCTGTATCGTTTTCGTTTAGGTTTTTCTTGTTGTTTTTGTTGTTTTTCTGTATACATTTCATATGCAATCTTTGGCAACATATCGCAATTGCCTTGAATGAAATGGATGGCTTTAGGCATCCAGTATATGCTACAGTTTACCACCGCATGTGGATACATTGTGTGGTGCTCAGTTCAAATGTATGACTTGTTAGTACACGGCTAGTGGACATGTGTGAGCATGAGTACGGGTGTGTGTGTGTGTGTGTTTGTTGCCAATGTTTACACACGCATCTCTCTCTCTGTTGATGATGTTTACTGGTTGTTTGGGGCTCTTAACTTGGACAATGAATGACGTTTTTGGATATTTTGTTACGGTTGCAAGGGTCTAAACTATAACAGCGGCTTTAAGCAATTTCCTACAAATGCAAGACGATTTTGGTTTTTTGCAGTCTTTCGCTGATTTTTATGTTTCTTTTAAAGCTGCTGAAGAATGTTTAAATTTTTTCAAACAAAAAAAAGGACGTTTAACGTGGCAGCTACAAACGAAAATTGTTAAAAATTATGAAAGAATTTGCTGGTTTATGTTAAGCAAAGATGACATAAATTGGCGAGAAATTATGACAGTTTGTTGTGCTTTTTCGTTTTGTCAAACGAAATAATTGAAAACGAAACAAAAATCTAAAAGATTTGTAGCATGTTGGCATGGCAGTTTGTTTTTCAGACTTTGAAAGGCGGCTTTTTCTTCCATTCTTTCTTTCTTTCAGATGACAGATGCCTTTGGAAGACACATAATTTTCGATTCTATTTTAAATCACTGCCACGGATTTTGTCATTTCAAGATGATGAGTAATTCCTCGTTGTGGCAATTTTAAAGGTAGATTGACCACAAAGGGTTTGATAAATTGGCTTTTAATTATTGCAAGGAAAATTTATGGGATTTCTTTGATTAAATTGACTTCAGTAAGGAAAATAAATTTCTTAAAATGTCAATGGTTTTATGAGAACAAAGCAAAGAGAAATAAGCATTTAAAGACGTTGTGGATTGAATAATCGAAGGGTCTGTATCTATGGACTAATTATCGTTATTTAATCCATTTTTTACATACCGGAAGGGTGTTATGATGGTGTTATAAGAATAAAGGCATTCAGGATAGCAGATGCTCTTTAGACTACATTATCTAAGGCATTAATTTCTATTTGAATTGCCTATCACAAGACATGTTAATAAAACAAGGGGCTGTGAATGCCACATTAAGACTGAGGACCACCAGAACATGAAAGTATAGGAGCTGTACTAAATATTTATACAACCCCTGAACCCACTTTCGATTCTTGTTCTTCAACCCTTTTCAGGGTCTGTTAGGCTATCGAAACCCTCTTCTATATTTCAAATGTGGCTGTTTGTGGAGGCTAGGAAGACCGAATTGCAGCAAGTAGGTAGTGTGTTGGCTTATTAGACGCAAAGCCAGGGTTCAAACCCCATTCCAGACATCAAAACAACATAGAAAAAGTATTTCTTCAGCGACTTCCTCTCAGCAGATTTCTGGCAAAGACTCTGAAAATAAATAAAAGAAAATTGCCACGAAAAGTTTCTCAAAAATCTGTCGTTCGAAGTCGACTTTAAACTGTAGGCCCCGTCACTCATGTATAAAATTAACGCACACAACATAAGTGGTGTAAGAAACTAGGTCGTAATCCTGAGTGAAGGGTTCTAATGACCAATTATGTATGTATGTATGTGTATTTGGTAAAATTCTCAGCGAAGAATCGCTATGAACTACTGCCCTGCAGTCAAATTTTTTATCCGAATCAATACTGGCAGCTATAAAACTGTCTGCAGGGCAGTAATTCATTGCGATTCTTCATTCTCAATTCTATCAAATTCTTGCTGCAATACTGCCTTCATATTGTTGAAATTCATTCAGTTTTCATCAAAGATTATTACAAGTTGAGTTTTTTAAATCCATTTATTGCTTCTTTCTTACTGATCTAACGACTTTCATAATAAATATGGCCTGAACCGTGGCAGTTACTAATCCATCTGTCAAATTAGTTGTCATTTATTCACTCTGTTCTGTCAAATCACCCTTTCAACAACACATGCAAGTAATAAAATTAATTATTAGCGTCGCCTCTTTTACAGTCGCCGCAATTGTCCTATTGAAAGGCATATTGGCAATGTGGTGGATATATGTGATCAAGTAAACAATCGACCAATACCTGTACATTGTCGAAATGCAAGGATTACCAAAAACATCGCAACCGTCCGTTTGCAGAATAACATGAGGTAATCGGTTTCGCGTCGCATACAAGATCTCATTCTTTCTCAGACCACAACTTTACGAATTTTGAGTCAGGCATGGGTCTGCAGCCATACAAAATCAACTCACCCAAGAACGGAAGGTTAATGAACACAGACAACACTGTATACTCCGAGAGAGTGTACAAAAGATTTCTAAGTAGGCGGTTTCGCGTTGCTTACAAGAACTCTATTTTTCGCAGACCACAACTTCGTGAAAATTGAATCACGTCATGGACCTGCTATTGCACCAAATCAGCTTACCGAGGAACTAAAGGCAATCGACCACAGATAACGCAGTGTATTCGGTAAAGAGGCTCTGAAACAGTTGGGAACTAACTATACTGGCCCAGTTCTGAATGAATGAGTACGTGTGTAAACAAAATTGTAAAATTTGGAACGATACCAATCTATAAGGGATCTAAAGCTCCAATACATACTGCGAAAGTTACTGTCTTGTGTAGATTTTGGTCTGGAATTGTCATGGATTCATATCTGATTTTTATGCAACACTTTACATGTGGATCGCCTGGACAGTACCTATATAAACGAAATGATTTTCGGTGCCTTTACAAGCCTGTGCATTCCCGATAATAAAGTTAGTTTGTTAGCTTTTTCAAAGTCTACAAATAGATCTCTATTCTGAGCACTGTTCTATAATTTTCAGGCTTTTGGTGGTCGATGCATGGTCTACATATATGTCCGAAAGTTATTCTGCTGTGGTTCGAGTTCAGACAATACAATGCACTCGCAAGGCTCCTCTCCCTTCTTAGCAATTTTGACGTTGCTACTTACCTACTTAATTGGTCATTACAATTCTTCAGCGAGGGTTACAATCTAGTTTCTCACATTACCTATGCTGTGTATATTAATTTTATACATGAAGGGCGGGCCATATAGTTTAACGCCAACTGCTACAGACAGATTTGAAAAACTTTTCATGGAAATTTTATTTACACTCAGCAATTTTCTGCAAAAACTTTGTTGCTGGAAGAAATATTTTTAATACTTCGACTTACACGTCTAATCTAGGGTTTTGGCCTCTTGTCTTATAACCCAACATACTACCTACTAATCTAAGCGATGATCACTTTCTTCAATTCCCAGTCCAAACAATCCGTTTACCAGAATTTTCTCATGAGAAGAGGAATTACTTGAACAGTGACTTTGGTAACAATTTTTAGCATTTCTGGGGAAATATTGTCCGCGCCTGATGCTTTTTTGTTATTCTGTCTTTATATTGCTTGCTCAACTTCAAGATCTGTAGGGCTCTGCTTTGAGATGCTAGTCCTGACTTAATGCTACTGGCAGTTACATAAAATTGCACAGTCTTATGTAGATATTAAGAGCAGTTTGGAGTAGAATTCCAACCAGATCGACAGACAGTTGGTCCTGTTTTAATGTCACCATTTACACTGTGTCGGTTCACAGTAAAAATCTCGAGTTTAATTTCATTGCTGATTTAATTTTAATTTTGATTTGAAAGACTGAGTGTAACAGCACAAGAGGTAGTAGGTAGTGTGTTGTCTTATTTGACATTAGGCCTCTTTTCAAACCCCAGGTCAGACTGCTGTATCTAAAGTAAATATGAAAATTTTTTTTCGGCAAGTTCTTGCCCTCAGATTTCTGGCCAAAACTATAAGACTGAAATCAAATTGGTTTCTCTGCTATCTAAAGACAAAATTATTTTACTGTTCCAACAATTGATTGCCCTGTTCGATGTGTCATCAAGTGGTGGGTGTTATAATAAATAACATACCCGTAGTCATGTGTTTTCTTGAAATGGACAAAGTTTTTCCCGAGAATTTCCCGTACAAGTTAGAAGTGGAAAAAATGTCTCCTTTTACAAAAACTATTAGTCATCCAGCTTGTATTATTGGAGGGGGATATTAATTTCGTTTTTATTTTGTTTTTATTTTGTTTTTATTTCTGAATTTAAAAGACCAAAAAAAAATTATTTTAATGAAAACCAATTCAAGATTGTGGTCAAGCACAGTGATTTAATGATTTTATTTTGTTTTTATTACGATTTTAAATGCATTTGTTTATCTAGAATTTAATATTGCGTCATATCTCCTCCTCAAATGTAGCCAACAGGCAATGAATGAGTGGTTAGCCTAGCAACTGCAGAAATTCAGAATTTCCATGGAATAAAAATTTTTCTTTGTAACAAAGATGAGATTTGGTTTCGTCTTCTCTTTTAAACAATTCAGTATCCAATGCCTTTAAATCGATTTAAGCTACAGTAACACAGTATCTAATGGAATAAATCTATAAGTTTTCCCAATAAATGTGATGAAGATGGGCGATGCTATTGATGATGACAAAGATACATACGTTGGCCTTAGATACCACATATTGTTGTACTAAAGACCTGTAAAGCCACAGCCAAAGGCAAAGGCATTGAATACGTAAGCGTGTATTTATTTGTTGTTTGGTTTAAAAAGATGACTTTAGATCTTGAAATTGTTGTTTTTGTTTTAAAATATTTTTTCTTTCTTTTACAGTCTTCCTGTGAAAAAGATGTTTTTCAAACGTATTTTGTTGAAATGCACCTTTTTTTTCGTTGGCCTAAATGTTTGCCTCTATTTTCAATAGAATTTCCAAAAGAATGGTAAAAGAGTTCACAAAATGTTTGTCTATCCATTGTATTCTTGTTCTCCCAGTGATTGTTGTTGTTTTCGTTTGTTGTTGCATTATTAGATCTTGATAGCAGCAATCAAAATAAGTTGTTTTAGGTTTTTTTTTGTTTTTGGTTGAGATTAACGAAAGATTTCCTAAATGAATACGATTTAATTTATAACAGCCTACCTCTTTGAATCCATGACAGGAAAATAAAAAACAAAACGAAACCTAAGAAACAAGTGTTTGGTTTTGTTAAGTAACATCTCATCAGTATTCCCCTTACCCCCCCTGGTACCAGATAGTGTAGTGACCTAGTTTGTTTAGAGTTTTATTTTAAAGCAGGTTTATTGGAGAGGAAAATATCACAATTTGTTTGAACATGTTGAACAATTTTTTTTTTCTGTTTTTATTCAACAAGATTGATATCAAAACAAAATTTCTTAACGACTGTCTTATTAAAACTAATGATTAAATACGTTCTTGGAAATGTTAAAATAGAGTTTAAGATATTTTTTTTTTTAATTTTAAATTTTAAATCACTTGAGACTATTTAAGCGAGAGGTTCTTAAAATTGTAAAAAAGTTGTCTTCAGTTCAGCAGCTTATTATTTTAGCTTGAACAGTTGCAGCAGAATACGATTGATAGACTTTACTCAACCAACTCATTAACAACATCAACATAAAGTACAAATCAGCTCAAATTAATCAATAACAACAATTCGTTCTTTAAGAATATTGTCACCTACCAAAAGTCATCACACTTCATCTTCATCTTCAACATACAATGACATTTTCAAAGTCTCATGAACCATAAACTCGGCGAATAGTCGGTGAGTAAAGTTTACACACGCTGCTCATTAGCTCTGGAACTCTATTTTAAACACAATTTTCCCACATATTTCTACATGGGTGTGCATCGTGGCATACGCCTCTCTTTTTAATATCGCAACTCTAGGACGCTTAAGCACTAATTGCAGTCAGTGATTCCTTTGACACTTGAACTCTATCACAAGAACTCTATTTTGAACACAACTTTCCCAGGCATGATGTTTCTACATGGGTGCGCATCGTGGCTCTAGGACGTTTAAACACTGATGCGAGTGCCGATCATTGACTTTTCCAAATCAATGATGCCTTTTGCACATGAACTCTATCACAAGAACTTTATTTTAAACACAATTTTCCTTTGCAGGATATTTCTATATGGGTAAGCATCGTGGAATACGAATCTCTTTTTAATACCGCAGTCTTAGGAAACTTAAACACTGATGGCAGTGCCGATCATGGAGTTTTTCAGATCAGTGACAAATACTCAAGCACTCCCGATGCCTTTGCCTTTGCAATTTGCCTTGTGATAAACTACTGGACGATTATGTGAGATACGATTTAAAATGTGAGAGAACTGAACATGCGAGTCATATAAGAATTTCAGGAGATGATTTTACCATTTGAAATATATACAGGCTCCACTGTCAAAATCGAAATACTGATTCTGTAGAATCATGTATCGATAAGAAGACTTTGGAGTCTAATAAACAAAAACTTTCTTATGATGTTAGTGCCTCAAAGGTTAAAGGTGTATTTGAAGCTTTTGTCCTAACTCAGATTACACTTTCCACCAAACTTACTACCTACATATACACATAATTGGTCATTACAACCCTTGAGTCAAGATTACGACCTAGCTTCTCACACCACTTAAGTTGTATGAGGTAATTTTATACATTAGGGGCGGGACCTAGAGTTTAAAGTCGACACCGAACGAAAGATTTTTGACAAACTTTTAATGGTAATTTAATTTTACGCTCAGAGTTTTTGCCAGAAATCTGCTGAGAGGAAGGCGACGAAGATATATTTTCATTCCGATGTCTGACCTGGGGTTTGAACCGTGGCCTTACGTCTAATAAGCCAATACACTACCTACTACACTACGGCGACTACTACACATTGCCTAATTTCCGTCACTCCTGGATACCTATATAAAGCGTGTTCTGCCATGTCTAGAGAAAGCGCCTTTTTACAGTCCAGTACAGTCTTGGATCTCGTGTCCCTAGATGCCATTGCTCTAATTTCTATTTGATTATCGGTGAAGATATTTAAGTCCCTTAAGTAAATTGTGCATAATTTGAGTGAAGTCGTCAAGTCATAGATCTCCAACAAAACGAAATATGTAAACAAATATTTCTTCGGCGACTCCTCTCAGCAGAGGCAACTTCCTCTCTAAAAGTAAGTAAAATTGCCATGACAAAGTTTCTCATAAAATCTGTCGTTTGAAGTCTAAGTCGAAGTTAAACACGCAGGTTCCACCACTCGTGTATAAAATTAACACACACAACATAAGTGGTGTGAGAAATTAGGTCGTAATCCTTAATAAAAGGTTGTAATGATCATAATGGGAATATCGTTTAATGGCCTTAAGATTTATGCGAATTAATGTTATAATGGATCAGAGGCATGGACCCTATTAAGCACTGATGCAGCAGCCTTGAGAGTATTCGAGAGAAAAGTCCTACGTAAGATCTTCAGTCCAGTGCGAGCTGGCAATGATTTCCGCATCCGATCCAACAGTGAGCTGTATGAGCTCCTCAACGACATAGACGTTGTGCAGTGTATTAATATCCAATGGCTGCCCTGGATCGGCCATGTCGTTCGAATGGTGGAGGATGCTCCGGCGAGACGGGTATTTGATGCGGGGATCTGCGGAAGTCGGCGAAGAGGACGACTATGTATACGTTGGAAGGACCAAATCGAGGAAGCCCTGTCATTGATAGGTGTGACCAACTGGCGTAGGCTTTCAAGAAGCAGAGACGCCTGGATGGATGTGTTGCGGCAGGCCGAAATCCATTAATCGGGTTGTTAATGGCCAATTAAGTAAGTAAGTAAGACTTTCACTTACATTCATTGGATATTTTATAACTCCAGTATATGTTTTTCAATTTACTACGTTTATTTTTTTATTTTTATTAGAAGCGTATGACACAAATCAACAACGCATATGATTTTCTATATCATAAGCATGGTCCCCCCTGATAGTTGACATCATTAAGTTTGTATACAAATTTCTATCTGTTATGACACTTGACTAGCTAAAGAACTCTTTATTTGTACGCATGTTTGTTTAACTGTCCATTCAAGTACTTGGCTTGGCTTGGCTTGGCTTGCCCTTTAGACCTTTATAATGGCACAATGAGGCAATCGTATGACCATCATTTAAGTATCCTACTGGGAAATGAGTATGTGTAAGCGGTTTACATTTCATTTCATTTCTTTTCTTCTCTTTTGTTTTTTGTTTTTCATATGAAATCATTCATATTTAAATGAAAAGCAATTATGATTGCAGGTGACTCTATTCATTTGTATGTGAAGTATGCTTTTGAAATGCAATCATAGTTTTGTGTTCTTCACAGTAATTTAATGATTTAAGGTTTTGAAGAGAAATGCTGATTTTCTAAATTAAGTTTTTGAACAAAATTCTCAAGCTATTGTCGTATTTATGTGTGTATGTGTATGTTTGTTTATACTTATTAAACAATAGTTATAATCATTATAAATTATGATTTTTTTATGACGTTGTTGTTGGCACAGTGACAGACGATCAACAAATATTTTCAAAAACTATTGACAATTAACAGCAGGTCATCCATGGGGGGGGGGGGGCTTATTTGTTAAACTTTCTTTAAACATACGCTTGACTGTTTAAATATTAAAATATTGATTTACAATATATTTTACAGATTTCCATAACATTTTTATTATTTTTCTTTTTTTTTTTGGAATTTTTTAAAAATTTATTTCCTTTTCAAAATATTGTCATGGTTTATGCGGTTTTTTTTATGTGTTGTTGTTATGTCCAAAAGAAATTAATTTTAATTTTTAAAAGGTTTTTAATTAAATTTTATTTGTGAATGCCATTTTTAATGTGTGTTCTTTATTATTCATATTTAAATTATTTATACGATCGTCATAAATATAATAATAAATATTTTATTGAGACCATAAACTTTATTTAGTACGCTGCAGTGTTGTAAGAGATACAAGAGATACAAGAAAAAAGCGAACACCATGGTGGTCGAATATGTGTCCGCGCCCGAAAGGTTTAAGAAATGTTACTGAAAGTGCTTTACATTGTACAGATTAGTGTCGCGTTTACTGGAAGCAATATGCAGCCCTTTAGCTGACAAACTTCTTCCCTAGTTTGGTGGAACTCGGTCAGTACAGGGACTGTGTCACAACGGGTTGCTATGAGTGCTCAAGTGAGCTTTTGGTATCAAAGCTACCATTCTATTCCTACCCACCTTACTCACAGCACTAGGCCTATGTTTCAATATATGTTCCATCGCAATAAGATGAGATTTGAAAACGATTCGCAACCATGGATGAGCCACCGCTTTACCATTTCACAACTGATTCAAAGGAATAATAAAGACATTTGACCGTCTGTTGTTGTGAGACGAATGTGAAACGTACATACATACATACATAATTGGTTATTACAACCCTTCAGTCAGGTTTAAAATCTAGCTTCTCACAGCACTTATGTTGTGTGCGTTAATTTTATACATGAGTGACGGGACCTACAATTTAAAGTTGACTCCGAACTTTTGAGAAACTCTCCATGGCGAGTTTTTGCCAGAAATCCGCTGAGAGGAAGTCGCCGAAGAAATATTTTTTTCATATTTTCGTTTTGATGTCTGACCTGGGAACGTGAAACATTTTTTTATATTCAAAGACCAAGTCCGCCTGTTTTCACCATGGCTGTTGAATGTCGTTATCTACAGCATTATTGTTGGCGTGGTATTTCAATAGCAGGCTCGAACATCCTGACTATTTGGATGACATAAGCCTGCATAATGGCAGCAGTAGGTGTTCCTGGTCCTAGACTAAAATATTGGGTGCTCGTTGGAAAACTAATGAGTATCATCCACGCAGAAATCTACTCCATTGAAAGATGCCCTTAATTTAAATTGGATTGAATGTCAGAACAGACATCTCCAACAAAACGAAATACGTGAGGTCCAGAAAAAGTCACTGTTTGGTGTGGATTTTGTACAGAACAACGTTGGACGACGAGCATTACAGGTCAACCAATGGAAACCAACGACATGGGGCTTAAACTTCTTATGATAATTTTATTTTACGCTCAGAATTTTCGGCAGAAATCTACTGAGAAAGGAAGTTGCCAAAAAAAATATTTTTTCATATTTCGTTTTATCTGACCTGGGGTTTAAACCGCGACCCCATGTTTAATAAGCCAACACACTACTTACTACGCTATGGCGACTTTCAGATCACAACGTACACAATTTCTCATCCGGACTTGGACCCACACCCGTGCAAAATTAAGCTGGCTCAGGAACCTAAAGGTAAACCACTTTAGACAACGACATTTATTCTTTCAATGGCCTCTGGAGCAGTTGACAACTGACCCCAAATTTCCATCGAAAAATCATCTTCGGAGATAAATTCCATTTCTGTATAAATGGATTCATATGGACAATCAAATGATAGAATTTGGGACGATGCGAATCTACGCGTACATTCCTTTAATAACACGAAAAGCCGTGAAAACGCTTGCCGAACCGTAATATAATTTTTGTAAGCATTTGCATTGCTTTCGTATGCTAAAAATTAACGTAGGTTACATTGCTACGTTTCATCGACTAAACGGGGCTTTTACGTTTTATTACGTTCCAATTCCAATTCCAATTTCCAATTCCAATGCCATGTATGTGAGGAACACGAATAAGTCGTTAATTATTCTGTTCGACTTCCTTCTGGCAAAAACTCTGAGAGTAAATAAAATTGCCATGTAAAGTTTTTCAAAAAATCTGTCGTTCCGAGTCGACTTTAAACTGTAGGTCCCGCCATTCATGTATAAAATTAACACACACAACATGAGGGGTGTTAGCAACTCGGTCGTAATCCTGATTGGATTGTAATGACCAATTATGTATGTATTTTTTTTACAAAAATACCATTTGGTGCAAAAAAGTACTCTTTCAGTTATAGTTCAGTGCCATTTCAAAATTTAAGTTTATCAAGTTTAATCAAGTGCCAATATCGTAAACAATAACAATAAATTACGGTACGGAAGAAATGTAAGCGAACAACATTATGAAGCATTGGAAATACATCAACACAAAAAATTTTGCATAATGCAGTTGTTGTTGTTGTTCTTGCTTTTCATAAAATTTGGAGAAACATTTGTTCAAGTTCACCAATATCATGCTCTTTTAATGACGTATACAATTATAATTACATTGTTGTTGTTTATTTTTATGATTTACTCACGGCTCCCTATTCTCAAATTGCAATGTCTATTGAGTGTATAAACAGTGTTACCGATTTACCCCACTTACTAAGATGCTCAGCAATTTTCGTACATTTTTCAATGTTGGGTAATGGACATAGGTCAATTACATATGTAAACTGTTATTGTAGTCCCTTTTTGTACTATATGAGTATCAACTAAACAAATCGGAAGATGGCAATACTAAAGTTTACTTGGTTTGTTTGTTTGTCACTCAATCGTTTACTTAGAGAGTGTAACTCCCTTCAGTTGTTCGAGTGGCGTTGAAAGTAATTAGTGTCGCGAAAGTATTAAAATTCGTTTACATTTTTTTATCAAATAATTGAAATAAAATAAATACAAAGTGTTAAATATGTGTGTGTGTGTAAGAGTAAGTGTAAAATAATATAAAAAAGTTAAATATTTTCAATATTTATTGAATAAAAAATTATGAAATTTCATAAGGGCAATTTAAATGTAAGTGCGTATGTTTGTTTGTACGCTAAAAGTGTATAGAAGAAAATTGTTAAAGAAGAAAATCAAAAGTCAATCAAATCAAAGAAAATCATCAAAGAAGAAGGAGAAGAAGCAGAAAGCAGGTAAGCCAATCACAAAACTTTAACGCCATTATAATTATAATATTTTTAAAAACAATTAATAACAACAATTAGATTATTTTTTTCCCCCTGTTTGGTATAAATATGATTGTACATGCTTTTGTTATGTTACGCTCTCTATATTTAAATAACTTTTGCCTTTAATTTCTCTCATTCATAAACTCTCTCGCTCTCGCTCTTACCCTCTCTCTCACTATTGCCATTTGCATATGTATTCTCTGGGTTTATTGATCTCTGTTTTGTCTTCGTGTATCTTCATTAACAGTAATTAGCGTCGTAAAGGGTTTCTCTATCATAATCGTGTTGTAATATCGTAATAATGTTGTTCATGTTAATGATGATGTTGCTGAGGGTGGTTGTTGTTTATCTTTTTCTATTCTTTTTCAAAACAATGCCTATTTGTTGCCTGTGCTGAATGAGTATGCCTATATTACTTAGCACATTTTCTATGACTCAGGAATTTAGTTGAAAAAATTAAAAATATTTTTATTTTTTTAAATTTAAATTAAAATTTTTTTTAATTAATAAAATATACAATAATACAAACGTAAATAAACTTGCAATGTGTTTGAAAGTGTGTTTTAAAAGGCTTATAAAACAGGTTGTAATGAAAAAAAATTTTTTATTGAAATATTTGAAACATTTTCCAATTCCTAAAAATGTCTTCTTTCTTTTCTTAAGGGAAAGGTAAGGTAAGGGAAATGAATAAGAAAATTAGTTTTACACTAAAAGAAGAGCACAGCCTCAAGATTCCTACTACGAATAAGTCGTTAGTTTTTTTGTTCGCCCTCTTTGTGGCAAAAACCCTGAGAGTAAATAAAACTTTTTGATAAAGTTTTCCAAAAAAGGTCCCGCCACTGATGTATAGAATTAATACACACAAAATAATTGGTCTGAGAAGTTAGGTCATAATCCTGACTGAAAGGTTATAATGACCAATATCTACGAGTATGTACGTATTTGCTTACAAAAGTACCATTTGGTGCAAAAAAGTACTGTTTCAGTTATAGTTTCAGTTTTGCAGCACTGGTTAAGGTTCCAAATAGTTGGACAAATTCGAATTTCCATATTATTTCTCTTTACATATGCTGTCATATTATATTGTTTCAAGAAAGTTATCGAATAATTCAGAATTTTTTTTAATTTTATGGGATTAAAACATTATAAAAATGTAGAATATTTTAGATTTTAACACATCATTTCAAAATGTTGCAGGCATAACATTGATGCTTTGCCTGTCAATAGAAAACAAAATACAAAAGAGAGTAGAAGAGTCATATAAAATTTTATAACCATACCAATAACTTCTTTTTCTTGTTTTTATTTTTTATAAAAGAAGATAGTTTTTCTAAAGACTATAAATATGTATGTATGATGATGATATAAAAATATTCCAACCATACGTCTTGTTTGTTTGCCTTGGCTTTGGGTTTGGGGTTTTTGATTCTTGATTTTATTTTATAGTCTCCTTTTAATAAATTTTAAAAATCAAATAAAATCCGTAGAAATCCAAAATGAAAATAAGAAAACTAAAGAATAATAAAATCATTCTAAACCTTTGGCTATTGTTACCTTGAAAAATGAGGAACAAAACAAAAAAAGAAATAATGGAAAATCAAAAGTTAGTAAAGGCCGTAAATCTAGTCCTTTAACATAAGTGATCCTTTTTTTCCTATTGGCTCGTTGTTATTGTTGCCAGCATGTTGCTGGTGTTAGTAATCTTTTGACATGCATTCCTTGTTTTCTTTCTTTTTTGTTCTATTCCTTTAATATTATGCTTTAACTAAGTAAATGTCATTTGGATACGAATGTATGTTTGGATTACGTTCTGATTATAGTTTGTCTATAAAGAAATTGTTGAAAATTGTCCCAAAAAGGACCACAAAAGGCCACAGCACACATTTAAAAAATTGAAAATCTGCCTTCTTAACAACAGTTTTTTTTTTTCAATTGTTAAAAAGGATTTTTAACATAGTATTGTGGGAGGTCTATTTTTGTTACCAAACGCACTCGGCATTTGTTATAAATTAACACATTATCTGAACAACTTAATCATAATCAATTCCAAAAGGCTTTATTTAGTCAATTCTGTTTCAAATTGTTTCGAAAATATTCTTTTAAAATATTTCAGTGTGTATCATTTAAAACAAATGTTACAATAATAACTGCTTTACAGAACGTATAGGAATGTTAATTTTTATATTTGTTACGAGGGTGGCCAAAGAAATACGTATTGATTTCATTCAATAAGAGTTTAACAGCGTTATTTGCTTTGCATTAGGTTTCCCGATATAAAGTTACCGTAGCCTAGTAGATAGTAAGTTGGCTTATTAAACGAAAGCCCGTGGTTCAGTTCCTTGCTGAGACAACTCGATCGAAATTAATTATAAAAAGAAATATTTCTTCAACGACTTCCTCTCCTCAGTTTTCTGGCAAAAAACCTCCGAAAGTAAATCAAAATTTCCATGTAAAGTTTCTCAAACCTATTGTTCGCAGTAGACTGTACTGTTGAC
Source organism: Sarcophaga subvicina (assembly GCA_936449025.2). Lineage (NCBI taxonomy): Eukaryota > Metazoa > Arthropoda > Insecta > Diptera > Sarcophagidae > Sarcophaga > Sarcophaga subvicina. Next base: position 14,030,280 of record OW388083.2, on the reverse strand, counting down.
TGCTCCTTCAATACATATATACATACATACATGCATTTATAATTGATCATTACAATACTTTAGCTAGGTTTACGACCTAGTTTATACCGCCACTTATGTTGTGCGTATTACTTTTATACATAAGTGGCGGGGCCTACAGTTTAAAGTTAAGTCCGAACGACAAATTTTTACTGGCAATTTTTTATTTACTCTCAAATTTTTTGCCAGAAATCTGCTGAGAGGAAATCACGGAAGAAATATTTTCTCATATTTCGTTTTGATGTCAAAGCTGGGCTTTCGATCGTGGCCTTACGTCTATTTAGCCAACACACTGCCTACTAGACTACGACGACTTCAATTCAATGATCCACTGCATTAACGCTTATCTTACGAATGTGTGTGTAAAATCATATATATTTCCTGCTTAGCTATCTGTCCCTGCTGTATAATTTGCAAACGACTATGGAGGCAGTCTAAAGCAATGCTTAACGGCCTGGGACTAAAGGTCTGTCTGTCCATCCGTCTAATAAGCCAAGACACCACGTACTAGACTACGGCGACTGCTAAGGTACATTAATCGAGTATATGAAGGAATTTTCACGGAAAGTCCCACCACTTAGCACCACTATTGTGAGACCTTTTCTGAGCTACTCGAAAGAGAGATTTTCAGGGAATCTCCCACCACCTAGCACCACTATTGTGAAACCCTTTTTGAGTTACTAAGAGATGTTGTTCTTTATGAGTGCCTGTGGAGGTTATTGTGGTTATGTTTTGTATATGTTTATGGGCAAAATGTTCCCGCAGATTATCTGATGTGTTGGTCTCGTGGAGTGTACTGTAATGCTGTTCCTCCTTAGATGTTGTAAGCGTAGTACCATTATTTCTATGGGGTTTTTCTATAAAGCTTCCACTTTTATCACAACTTCAACTAATATACTGGACAGAATTGTCGCCGTAGTCTAGTAGGTAGTGTGTTGGCTTATTGGACGTAAAGCCAGGGTTCGAGCCCCAGGCCAGACATCAAAACAAACTACAAAAAGTATTTCTTCGGCGAACTTCCTCTCAGCAGATTAGATTTCTGGCAAAAACTCTGAGAGTAAATAAAATTGCCATGAAAAGTTTCTCAAAAATCTGTCGTTCGTTAACACACACAACATAAGTGGTGTGAGAAACTAGGCCGTAATCCTGACTGAAGTGTTGTAATGACCAATTATGTATGTATGTGTGTATGTACTGGACAGAATTCTATTTCTTTATTCGATATTCTTTAGTTATTTATTTTTCTTTTTAAGTCTGTTTACACAATTATTTCATTAATTTGAAAATATTTTCATGCTCCTTTGAAAGCAAAAAAAATTTTAAAATAAAAGAAAAATGAAAGAAAATGAAAATGAAATTCCCATTCAATTCGTTAATACAACAGAATGTCAAAATAAAAAAGAAAAAGAAAAATATTTTTATTGTATTTCGTTTTTGTTATTGTTTTTCGTCAATTGAATTTTAGACAATAAAAATATTTTGAGTGGCCAACAATTGACCTAAAAATAGTTGTTTGAATGGCACTTTAGCTAATCCAATAGCCACAGTATAAACGCCAGCAACGTCACCGTCACCAATGCCATTAAAATCACCATCACCATTGGCATTATTTGTGTGTTGTTGGTGAACATCTTCTTTATGTATGTAATTCGTAAATACGAAATTCTTCTGTAATAAAAGAAAAAACGTTAAAATGTAAGATAAACTACCAAAAAAATTCTTTTTGGCAAATACAATAAATTTTACTTTTAACCATAAAAAAATAAATAAAATGATGGCCAATGAAAAAAACAATACGTTCTAGTGGCTTGCTTTCAGGGTGGCCTTTTAGTTTTCTTTCATAAGGCCTGCTATTAACGGAGAATTCTATTACAGAAGTATTTTACCCATGGAATCTTAAAATATGAGAAACGGCGCCATCATTTTTTTGGGGGTATTGTTCTCGCAATAAACAGAAACCAAACCCAGGCTACCCATGGACATATGAATACAGAAGACTCTCCGTAATTGATGTTGCAATAACTATGTGAACTTTACATCAATTTTCATGCATAAGTTCATTCACACAGAATAATACATTTGACCTCTATTACTAGATTGAAAAGGTTTTTTGGTTTGCATAAGTTATTCGCAAGTAGTTATTACTCCACGAAAAGTAAACATCCACTGACATCTAAAGGTGCTACAGTGCTATTGTACTGCTTTCAATCTATGTAGGGTATCCCTATAAAGTTCATTGCCCAATCAACTTCAAAATGCGGGTCGGTGTCTACAAATGTAATTGTTGTCTCAAGGACCTTTCAGCCAAATGCAACACTCAGTTTGAAACTATAGCTCAGCAGGAAATCGTCCATCCAATCACTCGTTTCGTATGGCAAAGGTATACCCGATGAAAGAGAAGTGAAAACACTATTCAAGCCAAATAGATTTGAAAAAAATTAAAGCTTCTGTTCGTAGGTAGGTATAGAATATAGTGGACCTATTTTTTGACAAAGCACTGTAGACTCAAACAACACTTATTGAGAATGAGGATCGTCTCGAAAGCAAATCGTTGATTCTGTGATAAGAAGAATGAATTATCAAAACATATTCTTGAAAGTCTCCGTAGTCTAGTAGGTAGTGTGCTGGCTTATTAGACGAAAAGCCAGGGTTCGAGCCCCAGGCCAGACATCAAAGACAAAATACAAAAAGTATTTTTACGGCGACTTCCTCTCAACAGATTTCTTTCAAAATCTCTGAGAGTAAATAAAAATTGCCATGAAAAGTTTTTCAAAAATCTGTCGTGCGGAATTGACTTTAAACTGTAGGTCCCGCCACTGATGTATAAAATTAACACACACTACTTAAGTGGTATGGTATGGTATGAGTCGCCGTAGTCTAGTAGGTAGTGTGCTGGCTTATTAGACGAAAAGCCAGGGTTCGAGCCCCAGGCCAGACATCAAAGACAAAATACAAAAAGTATTTTTACGGCGACTTCCTCTCAACAGATTTCTTTCAAAATCTCTGAGAGTAAATAAAAATTGCCATGAAAAGTTTTTCAAAAATCTGTCGTGCGGAATTGACTTTAAAAATGTATAAAATTAACACACACAACATAAGTGGTGTGAGAAACGTAAGACGTTGTACAATGGGTCAATTCGATCTCCGGGTACTGTACTTGTCTTAATTGACAAGTACATGTCCTCTAGCCTAACCTAATCTAACTTTTGGAGGAGATGTCTGACCTGGTGTTCGAACAGAGGCCTCTTATCTAATAAGCCAACGCATTACCCACTAGACTACGGCGACTTTAGGTCGATGATTACCAACTTCTTTTGGCTTGAATATAATGAGCTGGACACCAACGACATGTAGTTTTAACAGGACCGCCTTATGTGCTATACAGCTCACGCCACATTAGATATTCTATACGAAATATGGGCGTTGTCATCTTACTTGGAGGTGATGTGAACTGGCCACCGAGAGCATGCGATTAGAATTATTTTTATGGAACTCTTACTGATGTCAGGATTAGCTACAAGCCAACCTAACGCTGTCCATAGATTAAATTCAAACGCATAGTCAGAGTAATGGGAAATTGCACATTTCGGATGAACTCACCCAGGGAAGGACATGTCATGTTATGTGCCACTTCTTTCATACCACATTGGATATAATGCACCAGCAATTTGGTGGATAATGTGCGGAAGATGTGAACTGGCCACCCGGATCATGCGTTTAGAATTATTTTTATGCAGTGTTCGAAATTCTTATTGATATAAGGATTAACTACAAGCCAACATAACGCTGTCCATGTATAAAATTTAGCCTCAAAGCCAGAGTCATGGAAAATTGCACATTTCGGATAACCTCACCCAGAGAAGGACATGTCATATTATGAGCCCCTTTACATTGGATATACTGCACGAGCGATTGGATGGCTTGGTCAGCTCATGTGCGGAAGATGTGAACTGGCCAACGAGATCATGCAGTTTGACTACGTTAGAGTTTTAGTTGTTCAGTGTCCTGAAGTCGTAGGTGTATGCGAATAACCCATAGCGGTGCTTAAAGCCAACATAACCCATGTCATTTATCAAATTCAGCCTAATTTAAGTATATGCCAGAGCCACGGAAATTTGGACAATGTGCTCCACTCAGTGAACCACTAGCGAAAATTTCAATGATTTTTATATTCCTCACATAATGACACCAATAGGTCTTTCGAAAGTAAATAAAGAAGATCTATTGTGCAGGGATGTGTAGCTGTAAAGTTAAAACAGGAATCAAAACATGGCCTTACAAGATACGATACTTCACCGCATAAAAAACCAAAATCATGAGAAGCATTTTATGACAAAGTAAAGTTTCAAATCAAAGCAGTTTAATTAAATTCGTATAAAAAAGAAATTTTATACGAAATGAATTTTCCATGGTCATTTCAGATATAAAAACTCACACCTCTAACACATAAAATACTGCACAGTATTCCTATGTTTTTCCCCTTCGCTATGATCATAAACATAATCAAGCGCTTTTGTTTAATCATTTGGGAAAAAGTCGTTAATTTCGCTGTTGCTAGCTAAAGAGAAAAAAAAAACGAAGAAATTTTATAATTCTCCCGACACTTAATAATTTTAGAATTATGACATGCACCGCTGTGCAGTGTGTCATAAACTATGTGAGTAAGTGTCACCTATAAAATGCGATGCAATTGTTTAAAACTCCCCATAAAGTATTATTAGACGAACAGCTTATTCGTTTCAAATAGCTGAACTTTTTTCTGTTTTTTTTTTTGAGAGAAATAAAGGGCTCTGCTGCATCATACTTCAAGTCATAACGACTATAAGGTGTGTCTGCCAGTGATTTGTATCATTTAAATTAGAAGTTGGTCATACGGTTTATAGAAGAAAGACGACGTGTATTTCTTGTTAACACGCTTGAGATTTTAATGACATTTATTAGGTGCCCGTAATAAATGTAAAACATTCTTCCCTAAGGGGAGGGATAATTATGGATTATTTTTCTTGAGTTTAGAATTTAAAAGAAACAATTTTTGTTTTAATAACTGCAAGAAATCGTATGCATTTGTCCATATGGTATGGAGGCTTAAAGAAAGGGGTGATCAGTGAAGCAGAAAACATTTAACAAATCTCTGTACTCGTCCCCTTCTGAGTAAATAATTGGGTGGTTCTTTATTCCTTAAGTGAAGATGTCTTGTTTTGGCTTCAAACGGTAGGCAACTCAACCAGAAACGAATACAAAAGTTAGTAACCTAACGTCAAGCAAACTCAAGACAAAATTAGTCTACCTAACCTATAGACGGTAGCAGAATTAATAAAAAAAATCTTTGATGAGAAGCAAGACTGGTTAAAATTTTCCCAGCCGTCAAGAAATAAACGTTCTCAATGGATTTGTACTTCAATAATCTCATTTGAATGGTCACATCGCATCAATCAATATTATAGCTGAGGCATATTCTGCTCTAGGGATCTCTCTTCCTGCTTTTACCATATGAGTAATTAAGGCAACCTTGCTAGGACAACTATTGGATCAAGATTTACAAAATATTTTTCGTTACGTTCGGCTAACCTTTGGGACCGTAGATATAGTCCACGAAGTTAGTTAATTTCTTCAAATAAGCCAAACATACGCGTTTTGTATAAATCGGGCTAAATCGAATAAAAAATTGACTTGTAGAAGAAATAGACCTAGTCTCGGAGCTAGTGGGCTGGATAGCCATAGTATCAAGGACTCCAAAACGATTTTCCTTATGGTCGAGTTTTACTTGGAACCGGAGATATAGGCGTCGAAGCTAATTGATGTCTTCTATTGAGCACCATATGCAAAATCGGTTAAAATATGGACCTAGTGGGAAAAATGGACCCAGTGGCCTGGATAGCAATAGTCTCAAGGATTCCAAATATATTTCTTTATGGTCATGCGTTATGTGGGACCGGAGATATTGGCCTCGAAGTTAATTGATGTCTTCGATTAAGCACCACAGGAAAAATCGGTTAAAGAATGGATCTAATGGGAAAAATGGAACTAGTGGCCTGTATAGCCCTAGTCTCAAGTATTCCAAAACAGGGTTCTTGGTGGTCGTGCGTTACGTGGGACCGGAGATATAGACGTCGAAGCAAATTGATTTCTTCAATTGAGCACCACAGGCAAAATTGGTTAAAAAATGGACCTAGTAAAAAAATTGACCTAGTGGGCTGGATAGCAATACTCTCAAGAATTCCAAACAGGTTTCTTATGGTCGTGCGTTACGTGGGACTGGAGATATAGGCGACAAAGCTAATTAATTTCTTGGTATGAGCAACATAGGCGAAACCGGATAAAAAATGGACCTAGTGGGAAAATGAACCTAGTGGGCTGGATAGCCATGGTGTCAAGGGTTCCAAGATAAATTTCCTTACGATCGAGTTTTACTTGGGACCAAAGATATAGGCGTCGAAGTTAAGTGTTTTCTTCAAATGCGCAACAAAGGCTAAATCGGGTAAAAAATGGACCTGGTAATGAAAATGGATCTAGTGGACTGAATAGCGATGGTTCCAGTGATTCCAAAACAGTTTTCCTTACCATCGAGCATGACCTGGGACCGCAGATATAGGCGTCGAAACTAACTCGTTTCTCATAGTCTCAAAGATTCCAAAAAGGGGATTCTTTATAGACGTGCTTTACGTAGAACCGGAGATATTATAAAGTGCTCTATGTAAATATGGATAAAAATTAAATTTTAGTTCATTGTTAATAATTCCCATTGAGTTCATATGCATTTATATGTATATATACAACAAAATGTCGTATTTTTCTGAAGTTGTATTTCTTTGGTAAATGACATGAATTTTTTTGGCCGATGACTTGCATTTATTTAGATGACTTGCATTTTTTGGTCGATAATAGATTATTTTACTCATGTGAAGAAAGCAATAAGATTCGTTGGGACGTTTCCGTAAGGAAAACTGTTTTGGAATCTTCTAAAGTGGAGGAGAAGACGAGGAGTACCTGCTTCCTCCTGTCACTATCCGCTTTTAAAGCCAACAGGGAAGGTGCCAGGTTAGGATTTCTACAAGAAATTGGTAACTTGAATGTGTACATGGGTAACTTAAAATGGCTAGACAATGACTAGAGGTACAGAACATTCGGTTCCTTTCTGTTAACCAATAGGAATAGTTTCGGTGCCACATGTTATGAATGAGGTTTATATCATTGAGTGATCGCGGAAGCCCGCGGATTATATGATCAGCTAATTTTTGATAATAATAAGTGGCTATTGAAGTGGATTCATACTGTATTTAAATTCCTCATTGGACTGGCTGCCAATGATGATGATGATGATTGAACTGGATGCCTTAATGATCACTTAAGCAAGTAAATAATTTAATAAATGTCGCTTCAACAAGATGGAGGTTTTAAGCGCCTGGTGGAAATTATATTCCACAGTAAATTAAAATGGAGTTTAAAATTTAAAGAATTTTTTTTGTAAAATAGAGAACAAAGACCTTATAATGCTAATTTTTTTAAGCTTACTTAGCTAAACCTAATTTACTGTAAATATTTTCAATAATATTTCGAATAATAGCATGTAACTTTTATTACTGATTGAATTTTTTCAATTTGCTAAACAAAAATTTTAAATACCGAACCATTTGCAGAATTCCATCTGCATATTACATAAACGTTATTATCACTTGACTGGAAAATAAAATTTAAAGGCTGGAAAAACAACAGGAAAAAAATATTTAAATTTGTAAAAATGCAAAAACTATTCTCTGTACTCTTTGTTTAACAGAGCGCTGCAACAACTATTGATTGCAAAAGCCACACAGCATCACGAGAGGCAGTAGAAGAAGAAAAAACTAGCTAAACAGCTAACAACAACCAACAACAGCCGATTAAATTCAATTGTTTGGAAGATGTGCTAAACTGAAAAGTCACGATTACTACACGATAAATATTGAAAACATTTTATATGTAAATTATATTGAAAAAAAAAACAAAAACAACAAAAAGAAACTTTTAAACGGAAAAGAAAAACAAAACACATAGACACAGCGGAGAGACAGTCCGACAGATAGACAGACAAACAATATTTGCATGGTCAACTGCAAACTACAATAGAAAGAAACAGAGGTGGCTACCGTAAGAAACAATTAGAAGGGGGACAGCCAAAGACAACAAAAAATGGACCTAGTAAAAAAATTGACCTAGTGGGCTGGATAGCAATACTCTCAAGAATTCCAAACAGGTTTCTTATGGTCGTGCGTTACGTGGGACTGGAGATATAGGCGACAAAGCTAATTAATTTCTTGGTATGAGCAACATAGGCGAAACCGGATAAAAAATGGACCTAGTGGGAAAATGAACCTAGTGGGCTGGATAGCCATGGTGTCAAGGGTTCCAAGATAAATTTCCTTACGATCGAGTTTTACTTGGGACCAAAGATATAGGCGTCGAAGTTAAGTGTTTTCTTCAAATGCGCAACAAAGGCTAAATCGGGTAAAAAATGGACCTGGTAATGAAAATGGATCTAGTGGACTGAATAGCGATGGTTCCAGTGATTCCAAAACAGTTTTCCTTACCATCGAGCATGACCTGGGACCGCAGATATAGGCGTCGAAACTAACTCGTTTCTCATAGTCTCAAAGATTCCAAAAAGGGGATTCTTTATAGACGTGCTTTACGTAGAACCGGAGATATTATAAAGTGCTCTATGTAAATATGGATAAAAATTAAATTTTAGTTCATTGTTAATAATTCCCATTGAGTTCATATGCATTTATATGTATATATACAACAAAATGTCGTATTTTTCTGAAGTTGTATTTCTTTGGTAAATGACATGAATTTTTTTGGCCGATGACTTGCATTTATTTAGATGACTTGCATTTTTTGGTCGATAATAGATTATTTTACTCATGTGAAGAAAGCAATAAGATTCGTTGGGACGTTTCCGTAAGGAAAACTGTTTTGGAATCTTCTAAAGTGGAGGAGAAGACGAGGAGTACCTGCTTCCTCCTGTCACTATCCGCTTTTAAAGCCAACAGGGAAGGTGCCAGGTTAGGATTTCTACAAGAAATTGGTAACTTGAATGTGTACATGGGTAACTTAAAATGGCTAGACAATGACTAGAGGTACAGAACATTCGGTTCCTTTCTGTTAACCAATAGGAATAGTTTCGGTGCCACATGTTATGAATGAGGTTTATATCATTGAGTGATCGCGGAAGCCCGCGGATTATATGATCAGCTAATTTTTGATAATAATAAGTGGCTATTGAAGTGGATTCATACTGTATTTAAATTCCTCATTGGACTGGCTGCCAATGATGATGATGATGATTGAACTGGATGCCTTAATGATCACTTAAGCAAGTAAATAATTTAATAAATGTCGCTTCAACAAGATGGAGGTTTTAAGCGCCTGGTGGAAATTATATTCCACAGTAAATTAAAATGGAGTTTAAAATTTAAAGAATTTTTTTTGTAAAATAGAGAACAAAGACCTTATAATGCTAATTTTTTTAAGCTTACTTAGCTAAACCTAATTTACTGTAAATATTTTCAATAATATTTCGAATAATAGCATGTAACTTTTATTACTGATTGAATTTTTTCAATTTGCTAAACAAAAATTTTAAATACCGAACCATTTGCAGAATTCCATCTGCATATTACATAAACGTTATTATCACTTGACTGGAAAATAAAATTTAAAGGCTGGAAAAACAACAGGAAAAAAATATTTAAATTTGTAAAAATGCAAAAACTATTCTCTGTACTCTTTGTTTAACAGAGCGCTGCAACAACTATTGATTGCAAAAGCCACACAGCATCACGAGAGGCAGTAGAAGAAGAAAAAACTAGCTAAACAGCTAACAACAACCAACAACAGCCGATTAAATTCAATTGTTTGGAAGATGTGCTAAACTGAAAAGTCACGATTACTACACGATAAATATTGAAAACATTTTATATGTAAATTATATTGAAAAAAAAAACAAAAACAACAAAAAGAAACTTTTAAACGGAAAAGAAAAACAAAACACATAGACACAGCGGAGAGACAGTCCGACAGATAGACAGACAAACAATATTTGCATGGTCAACTGCAAACTACAATAGAAAGAAACAGAGGTGGCTACCGTAAGAAACAATTAGAAGGGGGACAGCCAAAGACAACAAAATAAAAAATGAATTACAAAATGGTTTTAAAGATCCCCCTCTTTTTTTAAGAATTTATGCTCCACTATTGTTACGCCATAACCACCACCAAGTATATTCCATAACCCAACGACACCCAACCAAACGATAACATCCATTCACATCCAACTCAGTTCGCCTTATTCTTTTAAACTGCAACGTCTAGTACGTCCAACATCATTGAGTTGAGAGCAGTCAACAACAAAGAACACGTACGTACACCCAACACAGAATCAGTAACAATTCCAAGCCAACATGTGTGCGTTTAAGACGCTGTCGAAAAAGGGTGTACTCAACTAGAGTGTAGTGTAGCGTATAGAGTTGTATGTTTATTTTGCAACAACATACCACCGTCAATGATTGCATACATGCGATTTGCACCTGCCGATTTTGATCATTGCCAAGGTTAATACTGACACTTAGGATATGTTTTTCTCCTTTTTTTCTTTTTTTCAAGTTTTGTTTAGTATCCTTTACTTGTTTTTAGTTTAACAATTCAGGCATGACCATACAGCCGTATGGTATTTGGGGTGGCATACATGGTTTAAATAATAAATTTGTCCCATAGAGGTGGTCACAAAATCAATTCGACGCATTACTAGAGTAATTTTAGGAATCTGGCCCACCAGGATTACTGCAGAAGCTGCCATGATATGAAAGCAACAGAATCGGGAAAACAGCTGTTAGGAGAGTGCTCTGCATTTCAAAACAGACATAATCGGTTTTTGGGTGATAGCACGTTTGAAGATCTGGGCATAGTGCCGACTGTGCCGCCAAAGAAACTGGCCAGTCTCGTCCGAAACTCGAGGTGGATCAAACCCCCCACTAAAGGATCATGACAAGGGAGCTTACCTCACACCGGATAACACTATGAACCACATATGCTGCCGGGAGAACTTGCCTGTAATCTGTAATTACCTGCTATCCTAACCCAACAATAAGACTACTTCACGTAGACTACAGATAGGCATTGAACCTCACCTAATCTAGTACCACCATGCCAAGGTAAACTTGCCTAGGCATGACTTGTTAATACTTTTAAGGAGTAAGAATTCGAGCCATCTGTGAAGTAGCATAGAGCATGCGGAACAAAGTGTCCAAATGTGTACCCAGATAAAACCAAAATTTGGTTCCTTACAAAGAAAGCGAAGATGGCTCATGGTGACAGTCTTCGCTTTCTTATCAAGCAAATTATGATACCAAATCATGTGAAATACATGGGTGTTATCGGGGATATGAAATTGAAATTCATACAACAACTGGATGGCAGCAAAACCTAGCAGATTCTGGTTCATATTGTCTTCTACGAACCATAGTTTCTAAAGGAAGCCTCATGCCATGAATGACACACTGGCTTTAAAGCAGCGTGATTTGACCTGTATTCATTTATGCTTTAGTTGTGTGGTGGACATCGATGAACACGTAGTGCTGCATGAACATAATTTAGAAGGTAAAAAAGAGCTACGCAATGAGGACAGCATCTACAGGGGCATTGGAAACAATACGCTTTGTTCAATTGTTATATTGAATAAGGCTACGTTATGAAGCTGCACTTGCGAAGTATTGTCTCCAGGGCATTAGGGTGGAATGCATCAACCAGGTTTACAAATCGCATAATTAGGACACTGGTCGGCTACTCGCTTAAAGTGGAGTTATACGACAGGTGGCCTAACATATCAGTTGCATCACTCTGGTACTACATCGACTTCCTTGGTCAAATGAATTCATGGCGCAGATGTTCGTACAGATATCTTGCTGCATGGATAGCTCCAAGCATGGAAATTGGATTAATCTGGGCCTCAATATAGAAGAACAAACAAACGTAACCAAGCCTTCGGTTACCACATTATAATAGGGTTTCCCAAGCGTAGTGCAATCAGCAAATGTGTGGCCGGGACTAGTGATAATTTGGTAAGCTTGACATCTAGAGATTTAAGTATTTTCACTGGCAGCCAGATGACAATTATGACAATAGCATGTAGGGATATGCGATCAAGGACTGTAGGAATTCTATTAACAATTACTCCATTCATGGAACGGTATGCATATGGGTGCCTAATCATCAGGGAGTGAATGTGGAAGCATATTGCATATTATCAAGGAGTGATCCGAAATCGTGCAGCATATATTATATTATATATTCTGGCTAATATAACCAGCGTATAGCATAAGCTTGGGAAACCAATTCCTCTCAGAGCTTTGGAAATCAAGCTGAATAAGTGGATGAAAACGTTGAAGCCAAATGAAGAATTACAAAGATACTCTGGCGCAAGCCCGATGAAGGGAACCCAATGATTCGTTTTGAGAACGAATAATGACGACTTGAGTACACAAATGAGCATACTTTACACTTTGTCTTACGTGTACGGCTGAACTGCAATGGCATGGTGGAAAATGATAAATACGGGTCAGGTGCGAAAGACATCTGAATTATGGAACACATTTTATATCATTGTCCAGCCTATGTAAGCATGAAATTTCAATATTATAGGGAACTTAACATACCAGACACATGTAACTCGTCTGACAGGCAGTTGTAAAGGGTCCGCCAAATAACTTTTTTTTGAAAATGCTTTAAAAAAAAACTACTGAATATTTTCTCAAATTTCTTTTTTTATTTGAAAGTACAATCCTTTCGGTTAATAATGGAAAATAATTTCATTCAAATGGCTGCCTCGGCAGGCCATGCAGTAGCCTACACGATCGGTCCAATTTTTAAGCACATTATCGATTGTGTGCAGCCGTATTTCATCAATGGCTTCACGAATATTGTCCTTTAAAGCGTCAATTGTCTCTGGCTTGTCGGCGTAACACTTATCTTTGACGGCACCGCACAAATAATAGTCCAACGGTGTCAAATCGCATCTCCGAGGTGGCCAAACGGCATCAGCTCTGCGGCTGATAATGTGATCTTCAAAAACAGGGCGCATAACATCGAGTGTTGCTTCGGCTGTGTGGCACGCAGCGCCGTCCTGTTGAAACCAAATGTTGCCAATATCCTCCTCTTCAATTTTTGTGAACAAAAATTCGTTCAACATGACCCGATAACGATCGCCATTGACTGTAACGGCCATTCCTTGCTCATTTTCGAAGAAAAATGGCCCAATTATGCCTCTGGACCAAAATCCGCACCAAACAGTGACCCGTTTTGGGTGCGTCGGCTTTTCAATGTATGCGTGCGGGTTTTCTGTGCCCCAAATGCGACAATTTTGCTTGTTTACATACCCGCCAAGATCAAAACGAGCGTCATCTGAAAAGATGATTTTTTTTGTGCCAAAATCGGCATCTTCTGGTGTAGGCTACTGCATGGCCAGCTGAGGCAGCCAGTGAGCATTACGATATGGCTTTCCACGCCACCCATGTTATGTGTGTGAATTTAATCGATAAGTGGCGGGGACCTACGTTCAAAATCAACAGATTTTCATGGCAATTTTTATTGTACCTGCACAGAGTTTTTGCCAGAAGGTTGTGGGAGAGGAGGTCACCAAATGAAGTATGAAAATCTCTTTCGTTTTGTGCGAGATTTCTAAGCCGTGGGCTGGATCACAGTCTCCTATCTAATAAGCCAACACACTATCTACTAGACCACGGTCACCACGTTTATTACTCAAACTTAATCCGACTGAGAGAGAAATTCCTTAACCTAGAAAAACATTATGAAACAACTGCTGGCCATGGTACCGAGCGAGGCGAAATCGACTGGAAATCACATAACCGGTTGCTTCAGGAAAAAAACATCATTTCCAAATGGCAACAACGATGGAACCAGGAAGATAGGAGAAAATGGAAGGTGAGATTATTCCGGACATAAGACCATGGATTGGTCGGATATTTTAGGAAATTTTACCGTCTTTACGAGGAAGGGCAGGTAAATGATGACGCAGAGCACACTGTTTTCGAGAGAGCACGCTGGCAGAGCTGTCGCTCTGTACTGATGTCAATAGTTGGAACGATCACGGCGGCTAACATTGTCCGGTTAATGATTGCGAGTAGTGGGAATTGGACCCCGGTGCTGAATTACGTAGAGCGCATTCTGAGACGTAAAAAGAGGGATCTTGAGGCTGCAGAACAAGTAAGCATGTCGGCATAGGCGATACTGTCATACGCGCCAAGCGTAACCGGAACGATGATTTAGACGAAAGGAATAGTGAAGACGGTTAGATGTCTCCTCAACTTTCGATACGCAATCCGGACGCTGATATGAACATGAAGAGGCCAAAGGGCCAAAAGGACTCCACTCCGAAGTAATACCACCGTAGTTCCGGAGTGGGCACAACCAGTTCACAAGAGACGAGGGGGGATTTAGTGGGTAAGGGCTCCACATACAGAGGATGTGACGACTTCCTCTATGGTGCGGTTAGGTACATTTATCCTCGGCGAGAAAAAAAAATTGGTACCGAGCTCTTCTAAATATCGAGAATGGATAACCACTTCAACTTGTTAATACTTCTCGTCGTTTTCCTTGTACTCAGTAAGAGTAACATCTGTCTCTTGTTAATTGCTTGGCAAACAAGCAGTTTAAAGAGAGCGGTCTTCCTAGGTGGTAGCGGTTAGGTAGGGGCACAATATTCTGCATATGCCGCCAATGCAAAATATTTTTTCATCTGTTACTGTTGGTTTATTTTTAGTAAAGTTTCAATACATTTCGCGTGTATTGTCTTCGTTAAAGGATTATTTATCTGCATAACCGAACAACACTTGAGGTGAAATCACTTCTTTTTTTTTGCTGGTTGTCTGTCCTTCTGTCTGTTGTATGCTCTTGGTAACTTTGTTTGCTTTGGTCAATGCTGTTGCACGTTGTTGTCTTCTGTTGCAACCATATTTAGGCATATTTAAACATACTTTAAAGGGTTTCAATTGTTAAGCCAATGTATTTAGCCTGTCTACTGACCACTTCTTCTTCATCATCATCATCATCATCGTCATGATGGTGCTACAAAGTGTAAATATTTAAACGTGTTGTCTGTTTGCTGTCTTGCAATGCAACGCACTCAAGCCATGGCTATCAATTTAAATTATTTCTTGGCTTAGACGGCCCGCCTATACACAATGCTAAAGAGATACACGTTACAGATTAGTCGCGTTTTATAATGTTTTTTTTTTGTTCTTCTGTTTCCTTCGGCCTAAAACAAAAAGACTAAAAAGGATTTGAGGTTTTTTTTCTGTTCGTCTTTATTTGCCAAGGTGCAAACGATAGTGTAAATATTGTTTCAAGTAACTTTGTTAGTGATTTTTTTTTTTTTTGTCTGCGTTTGTTTTATAACTTAAAACCACGAAAATAGATATGCAAACAATGCCTAAAGTATCGTGAGTTTAACTAGTTAAGCATCTCCTTCAAGTGTGAGTATGTTAAATGAGTTGTTTTGTTGGCATTGTGTTAAGAAGATAAAGTAGTTTTTAAATACCTTATGTCCTCCATCATATTGTCCTTTATATGGAGTGCTATTTTTAGAATATTTCGCTTTTAATCGCTTTGTCTACTTTGTTCCAGCAAAGCATGTCTCACAACTAGGCCTGCTGTAGTTTTGCAGTTAAATTGGTTTCGTTTGTTTCCATGCACTAAGAAGGTAGAAATCGATTACCTCTGAAGCTGAAAGAAAAGCTTGTAAAATAAATAAACTTTTCTTGTTATATTGATGGGCATAATAAATCGTAAAGAATCTTAAAACCTTCCTAGGCATAGTAAGGATCACTAAGTTTTATGATAAGCAATAACAGCACACTGTTATTCAAGGAGCTTCAATTGCTTTCCGTTAATAAAAACTGTTGAAGCAGAAAAAATTAGTGTTTATGGCGAATGCAGTTGTAAAACACAATAATTCTGGTAGTCATGCGTTTAACTAACTCAAGCATTTTAATAGCTTTGGCAACCTTGCCGGTAGACTATGGTCAGCTAATTTTTATTCCTTGTAAGCCATAAATACAGGACCCAAAAATTCCTTTTTTTTCTCTATTAATATTCACATTGTCTGCCATCACTAGGATTATTGCAGGAGCTGCCAAAATGTGTAAGAAATGGAATCGGTTTCAACACCTTTTTTGTGAATGCCCTGCACTTCAAGACAGATGTCGTCGGTTTTTGGGTGACAGAACGTTAGGAGATTTGAAGGTGGCGAATGTGCCACTAAAAAACTGTCAGGTTTCATCTGGAACTCGAGGTGGTTTAAACCCACCACTAAAGGACCATGACAACGGGGGTTTACCAATGTGAGGTAACCACACTGGGCAACACAAAGAGCCATATGGGCAACAGAGTGAATTTACTTGTGAATGACCAGCTACGCGCTAATCTAACCTAACCTAACATTAGAAGTCGCCGTAGTCTAGCAGGTAGTGTGTTGGCTTATTAGACGCAAAGACAGGGTTCGAGCCCCAGGCCAGACATCAAAGACAAAGTATAGAAGTATTTTTTCGGCGACTTCCTCTCAGCAGATTTCCGGCAAAAACTCTGAGAGTAAATAAAATTGCCATGAAAAGTTTCTCAATAAATAAAAATCTGTCTTTCGGAGTCGACTTTAAACTTTAGGTCCCACCACTCATGTATAAAATTAACACACACAACATAAGTAGTGTGAGAAACTAGGACGTTGTACAATGGGTCAATTCGACCTTCGGGTACTGTACTTATCTTAATTGACAAGTACACGTCCTCTAACCTAACCTAACCTAACATTAGTCTCCATCAGCCCTTTAGTCAGGATTATAACCTAGCTTCTCACACCACTCATATTGTGAGTATGAATTTTATCCCCGAGAGCAGAGACCTACATTAGTCCAGGGTTTAACATGAGTTTCGCCATGACGACATACCCCACGGTGCTCAAAACACTGGTGGAAACAATGCATCTAACAGCGCCCCCACGCACAGTGATGCAACCACATGATATGCATAAGCACATCACTGATTGCATCACCATACATGAATACCAATTCGCAGCCTTGCATTTGGACAAGACTTCCCTCTTGGTTAGCGGAGCAGAGGACTACAGTGGAAGGTTCATTCCAAACGACAGATTTATGAAATTGACAATTTTATTAATTCCTAAGAATTTTTGCAGCAAGACTGAGAAAATCAAGGAATAAAATATTTTTTCGTATTTCATTCTATGCGAGGCATCCGTGCTTTGATTTGAAACATGAACTCTCGTCTAGTACCCAGTAGAATATGGCAAGAATTATGGCCTCAATGATGGCTTGAATATTGGTTTTTAGTGCTTTAAGAATTGCCATAAAAGCCCCATAAAAAGCAATTCAGAGGCGTTAGATCGTACATGCGAGTTAGCAGTCAACCTACAAACGAGGTAGTTTTTACAAATTACTGGAGAATAACTTGCTTAATTATGGAGCAGAATCATGGACAACTATTAAGCAGCGATGCAGCAACCTTTGGAATATTCGGGAGAAATGTCCTACGTAAGATCTTCGGTCCAATGCGGGTTATACGATGATTTCTGCATTCGATCTAATAATGAGCTGTGGGAGCTGCTTAATGGCATGGACATTGTGCAGCGCATTAACATCCAGAGGCTGCTTTGATTTGATCATGTTCATCATGATTCATCATGTTGTTCGGATGGAAGAGAATATTTCGGCGTGAGGTATATTTGATGCTGGTATAAGCGGAAAATGGTGAAGAGAACGACCTTAACTACGTTGGAAAGAGGGAAGATACCTGCATAAGATCTTCGATCCAGTGCACTCGATCTAATAATGAGCTGTGTGAGCCGTTCAATGACAGGGACATTGTGCAGCGCATTAACATCCAGAGGCTGCTCCGATTTTTTGTTCGAATGAAAGAGGATATTTTGGCGAGACTTATATTTTATGCAGGTATAAGCGGAAAACGGCAAAGAGAACAACCTTGACTATGTTGGAAGGATCAAATTGAAGAAGCCCTGTCATTGATTGGTGTGACGCAAGAAGCAGAGGCGCATGAAAGGGTGTTAAAGCAGGCAGAAATCCTATAAACGAGTGGTTAATGGGCAAAAATTTATCTTTTTCATACGATGTTGTGGATGTTCTCTCATTCTTTATTAGAATATATTTTGAGTAAGCTTTAATCATCAGTTTTAATTGATTACGTATGGTTATGTGTTTCGCTGTAGTCTAGTGGGTAGTGTGTTGGCTTATTAGTCGTGAGCGCACTGTTCAGACCTCATGCCAAACATATCCAACAAAACGAAATATGAAACAATATTTCTTCGGCAGATTTCTGGCAAAAACTCTGAGAGTAAATAAAAAATTGCCATGAAAATGTTTCTCGGAAACCTGTCGTTCGGAGTCGACGTTAAAACTGTAGGTCCTCCACTCATGTATAAAATTAACACACACAGCATAAGTGGTGTGAGGAACTAGGACGTAATCCTGACTGAAGGGTTGTAATGACCAATTATGTATGTATGTATATATGTTGGGGATGTGCTGTCATGCTTCATTAGAATTTAAATTGAATTCGCTTTGTTCCTTAGTTTTAATTGGTTAAGTGTGGTTATGTCTCTTACAAGAGACTGTATAAACGATAAGACGTTGAAACACATAGACTTTGTCATTATGGGAACACAAAAATTTATCGTGGAGTAGAATTCATAAGTAATTTAAAATTTTTTAAACAAATAGTGTATAGATCATGGTATTTTCTCTACTAATTTCTTCCCTAAAACCCTTCATCTGTTTTTAACAATCAATTGCACGGATCTTACGATACAGTATCTATGCATCCGTCATCAATCCTTAACTTAATTTTCTGTCTCCAGCATAATGCCTTTAATCCAATAGACAGAGAGAGCACTTGAAAACAATTCCTGACAATAAATATTGTGTGTGTTGTCATAATAAAACCATCATTAAACAGATAATAAAATTAAAATTTATTCAACAGTACAGGTAATAATTTCCAATACACAGAAACTATTATTCCTGGCATGAAAATATTGAAATAAATTCATGTCTTACGTGTGTATGTCTGACGCCACAAACAAAAATAAAATAAAACCAGCCAGCAACTGTCAGGCAAAACTGAAAGAAAACCAAACAAACAATTATACCAAGAGACAGACAGAGAGACAGAGACATACCCAGGCCTATAAGCCAACATATGAACAAATAGAATGAATGAATGAATGAAGAAACATTATTTAATAATAATTCGGAAGTGCTGACATGGTATGTCTCTGTTTACAATTTCTAAAGAAGATGAACAAAAAAAAAAAAACAAAGCAAAATGGAATGGAATTGAAAACAAAACATTTTTGACTTTGAAATAATGCCGCAGCCTGAATTCACACACACAAATCAACTAGAAATAGTACTAAAGTAAGGTACAATCACCTATTTCAACCCTTCCCTCTGTAGCAACTTATACAAGCTAAAAGTTAGAAGAACAAACAAAATTAACTGAAACGCAGTCAGAGCAGGATACCCAAGTAAAAGTCCGTTTATTCACTGACGCTTATGCCTTTCACTTTAAAAGCAACGTTGATTTTATTACTATAGGGTGTACACAAAGAAATCAGTTTGTATAGATCGTATTACAACTCGCAAGTTTGAACTGCCGAACTTCAAGATGCCTAGTAAATTGCATTCTTTTCTCTTCAGCCTTAGCCAAATTCATGCTTAACACAAAGCTCTTCAATATTTGCTCTTGAATGCTCAGTTTCCTAAATTTTTAACCTGTCTTGGAGCCAATAAAGAGTACCAATGCACTAGACCCACACCAACATGGGAATGCCAATTGCCTCTTTCAAGCTGGCAATCGCGCGGATATTCTTACGAGATGCCAACCTATCCTGGTTCAATGAGAAGTCCTGCTCCACCGCTAGGCTCACTTGGCCCTCAATGGACAGAAGGCACACCAACCAGTTACTTGGACTTGGTCGAAACATCATCTCGATAACAGTGGCCATGCTTACAGGGGACTGTGTTATGGGTAGACATGGGGAAAGAATGCGGTTCCCATTTAACAACTGCTGCAGTGGTTGCAGATCCGCTGAGGAAGAGGAGGTGTTATCCACTTTCTTTGTCAATGCCTATCTCTTGCGAGGTTTGGCTCTCCAAACCTTGTCAGCTTGTCGGAGCTATCTTCCATTGATGTCAAGGCTATAGCCTCGTTTATCAAACTTTTGGGCTGGTTTTCCAGCGTGGGGTAGTCGTGCTTTAAATATGCAGCCCTTGCGCTGACCAACTTCTACCTCTTTGGTTCGGGGGAACTTGGTCAGTACAGAGACTGCGTTCACCTGTGGCTTCACAAAGGGCGACTATGCGTGCTCAAGTGCTCAAGTGAGCTTTTGGTATCAAAGCTACCACACTAATCTAACCTAACTTAACTAGCCCTGCCCCCAATATAAAAAACTAACAACAGTGCACGGCATTGTAGTCATAAGGCATGTAGACTTACAATTTGTCGTCGATCTCCTTATGGTCCTAAACAATGGGCCAATAATGCGCTGTGAATCATTCTATGGAAAGTTCTATCTGAGCATGACAAAGAGCTTCAATTGAATAACTTGAGTACAGACTTCTAAAGCTTCAAGATTTAATGATCATTGTAAGCACAAACCAAAGACTTTAATTGTCAAAGACATAGGGGCTGGTGCACAAGGCCACTGCTGGAAAGAAAGTTGTTACGAAATTGATTTCGAAATAAATCGACTATTAAACGCACTGTAGATATGTATGTTTCCCTAGGTATCCAAATATAGTATGTATTTTAAGCGCATTCTCTCTTTGAATTGAAATAAAAAACTGAGTGAGATACCATCGCCATTTTTCATTCGTTTGCAAGACTTATTGATGCCATTAGGTATGATATAAAACATCTTTCAAATGTCAGCCACGACTCCTCTGGGTAGAGCGCTTTTGAAACGTGCAACTTTCCATGACTAAGGCTGAATTTGTTTGTTGGCATGAGTTATATAGGCTTTGGAGACTGATTTGATTTGTAGTTTATTCGCATACACCTCTGACTTAAGAAAAATCCATAAAAAAGTCTAACGGCGAGGCTACATCACATCAGCTACACATGAGATGACCATGCCCTTGTGCAGAATATCCAATGGGGCTTGAGCTGTAGGGCACTTACAGGCTTCCTATTGAAACCAGATCTCGTTGGAAGTCTAAACGCTAGTTCACATTACCTACATGTGGGATGATCATGACCTCAAATCGCTCGTGCAGAATACCCATTGTGGCTTAAACTATGGGGTACGTAGCCACGGAAATGAAATCACATGTCGTTGGTGTCCAGCTCAACTATTTTAAACCGAAATAAGTAGGTAGTCATAGACTTATAGTGCCTTGCCAATGTCATTTT
Organism: Sarcophaga subvicina; assembly: GCA_936449025.2. Taxonomy (NCBI): domain Eukaryota; kingdom Metazoa; phylum Arthropoda; class Insecta; order Diptera; family Sarcophagidae; genus Sarcophaga; species Sarcophaga subvicina. The sequence continues at coordinate 14,008,770 of OW388083.2, read as the reverse complement.
CAAGCAAATATGTGCCAAGACGAAAATTTTTTAATCAGATTTCATTTCATACTTAATTCGTTATTACAGTACTTTAGTAGTCGCCGTGGTCTAGTAGGTAGTGTGTTGGCTTATTAGACGAAAAGCCAGGGTTCTCGAGCCCCAGGCCAGACATCAAAATAAAATACAAAAAGTATTCCTTGGGCGACTTCCTCTCAGCAGATTTCTGGCAAAAACTCGGAGAGTAAATAAACAATTGCCATGAAAAAGTTTCTAAAAAATCTGTCGTTCGGAGTCGAATTTAAACTGTAGGTCTCGCCACTCATGTATAAAATTAACACACACAACATAAGTGGTGTGAAAAACTAGGTCGTAATCCTGACTGAAGGGTTGTAATGACCACATATGTATGTAGTACTTTAATCAAGACTAAAACCTATCTACTCACACCACCCATGTTATATGTGCGAATTTTATTAATGAGTGGCGGGGACCTACAGTTTAATGTCGACTACGAACAGTTTTAAGAAACATTTCACGGCAATTTTATTTACTCTCTGAGTTCTTGTCAGAATATTTTACTTTTTTTTTCATATTTTGTTTTGTTCGAGAGATCTGGCCCTTCCTCAATATGCTGTCATTGCTGTTATCTGTGTATATCCAGTGCAGATCCCCTGTGCTGCATTCTGCTTTAATCTTCTGCTGCCTACATTTTTTTATAAGGAAGCATAATCGCACAGCACAAATCCCCTGTGCAATATTGCTAGACCCTGCTGGACATGTATGTATAATAAGAGGACTGGCCGACATCTGTCCTTTAATCGCAAGGCCGTTGCACAATACGGATTTTTACTGACCACTGTCCTTATGGTAGGTATGCCGAATGACTCGGTATTCTGGCAAATGGCTTCTGCAGGAGCTGTGTGTCTAAAGAAGAGAAAGAGACTGTTTTTCACCTCATGTGTCAGTAACCTGCTGTTGTCATAAAGAGATGGAGATTTTTGAACTTTAACTCTCAGACATTGTCGGATCGAGCTCTGTAATAGAAAGATGCTGCTACACATACATACATAATTGGCTATTATTACCCACAGTCAGGATTACGGCCTAGCTTCTCACACCACTCGTGTTGTGTCCGTTAATTTTGTACGTCGACTCCGAACGACAGATTTTTTAAAAACTTTTTTCATGGCAGGTTTTATTTACTCTCAGAAATCTGCTGAGAGGAAATCGCCGAAGAAATCTTTTTCATATTCGGTTTTTGATGCCTGACCTGGGATACGAACCCGGGCTTTACGTCTAATAAGTCAACACACTACCTCTTAGACTAGGGCGATTTCAAAGATGCGGCCATAGCAAGATTTATTTTGGTCTCAGGTTGGTTTTCTATAGAGAATGTATAATGCCCGGGTAGAATTGATTGTGGTATCACAAAAACCCCTAAGTGCTGGCCTTCTTTTCACCAAGCCTAACCCTCTGCTTTAAACTTTGGGTTCCGCCACTTATGAATAAAATTAACACACACAACATAAGTGGTACGAGAAGCCAGGTTGTAATCCTGACTATTCTTATTTGTAAGATTATTGTCAATGTTTTGTTGCTTATACCCTGTATTGTAATTTTTCTTTCGTTTACACCATTTCCAATTCAAATTCTAAATCATTTTTGTTTCAATAAGACAACATGATTTCTTATTTCTCCAACTCTGAATTAAAATTCTAAAACAGTTTCAAATAGCATGGATTGTATGATAGATTCTAAGATTTCCTTGTTTGAAATGGGAAACAGTGTTCATAGTTTAATTATGACTATTTCCAGACAATAGTTGACAATTCAATACCCCTTGTCATAAGTGACAGGATGTTTTAGAGCATTCTACATGCAAGTAAAGACAATTTCTTTGCATGCAGCATAAAACAACATACAAAAGAGAGAGATAGAGGAGCCTTAGACAAGAAAATCTAAAGATTTGAAAGTCATATCATATCGTATTGCAATGTCTGGTGAAAACCTATAAAAAAACAAAAACTGGAATAAAATTTATGATGATGCATTTGACTGTTGTTGCTGATGCTGCATAATGCTCGCACACAATTCATATGCATTTGAACGCATAAGACACATACTGTGTGCTGTGTTGAATGTATATGCAATAGCAACAGCATCATGCAGCAACATGTGGAAATATTGAATCTCTAATAAATTGTTTGTTAATCCGTTGAAAATGATGTCATAATAAATTGTTATTTATGTTTCTCTCCACATCTATTTATTTCCTATTGTTTTTAGGTCCCTTTCTCTCTCTTTCTCTCCTTTAAAGAAATTCCACTGACAAGTGTCTTCGTCGATAGTAAAAATCGTTTGTCGCTTGAATTTTTGAGGACATTGATCTCTTATGCAGACATCTCTGTAAATACTCGTATAGTAGTTCATGTAAGGAATTTTGCGTTTCAGTTTTTATATTTCAATGATCTTTAGATCATAAATTTTAATGCAACATCTCATGTAAGCATCATGATTAACATGACAAATTTGTTTAAAATTTTTTTCGAAATTTTAGGGAATAGAAAAACAAAAACTCTGACACATTTGATGACAATAAAAACGTAGAGGATTTGCTATTAGTCCAATGGAAAATAAATCAAGATTAAAAACAAACAGAAAAATAAAGAAAATAAATTAAAATTCATATTAACCAACACCCTAAAAGATGGATGTGTTGGAGATCACCGAATTCCATGCAAATTGTCGTAGGTTGTTCAAAAGTATGTCTCATTGGTGTGAGAAATGATGGTGCTGGTGGATCTATAATAGTAGGGCGGAACACACCTCAAATACAACAAGCGTTGACAAGATAATTTTCTCAGCACCACTCGCTTTCTATATACTAGGGACAGTGAGTGCGAATAGGTAGCTAAGTAGGTAGAAGTCATGGATTTATGAGCAGACATACTTAAGCCACACACACGGCCCATTGTGATACCACAGTTTCGCACTTTCCTTTTAGTCCAGGAACCACTTGGAGCTTCCGATGAAGAGACTAAGACTGCGTATATTAACGCATGGTAATGCATCCAGATCCTCCACATAGTAGGCACCCAGGTGCCTCTTTCTCCTCTGACCAAGTGCCGGGCATGTACACAGTTAGGTGAAGAACAGTCTTATCCTCCTCCTCATCTCCACAGCTTCTGCAACAATCATTTACAGACAGTTTATTTTATTTACTTAAAACACTGCCACAGAACCTACTAACCAACAAACAAATTTTAAGTTTTTTTTTGATGGTCAGAAGACACAGGTATAGGGAATTAAATCTGAGGTCTTTCCACTCTCAGAAGAACAGAATACTCTTCTGGACACTGGTGTTGTGAATTAAATCTGAGGTCTTTCCTCTCTTAGAAGCACAGAATACCCTTCTGAGCATACACTTGCTTCATTGCTTCTCCGTAACCTACGTACTTAATTGATCATTACAACACTTTAGTTAGGATTACAACCTAGCTTCTCACACCACCCATATTGTGTATGTTAATTTTATTCAAGCTTGGCGTGACCTGCAGTTTAAATCGATTTGAGAAAAACTTTCCATGGCAAATTTATTTACTCTTAGAGTTTTTGCCAGAAGACTACTGAGAGCAAGTTGCCGAAAGAAATCCTTTTTATTATATTTCGTTTTGCTCGTGTTATCTGAGCCAGGGATTAAACCACGGGCTCTAGTCTAATAAGGCAATATACTACCTACCAGACCTATCACTAAGGTAACGAAAATTTGCACATCGCATGGTATCTTTTGATAGAGCATATCTACGATCAGTTCAAGTAGAGTTGGACATAACATAGAAACTAGCATGACTTGGTAATGAAAATCTATCCTATAATGGCACTGCCTTGTATATTCAAGTCCCCTGCAAATGGTAATGAAGACAACAACTTTGAAAACTATAATTAGAGTTACAAAAGACAAATCCAGTATAAGATTCAATAGGAGATTTCGCGACCTTATGAATCGAGTGGCTGACAGTTCCCTCCTCAACAGTTGCATGAACAGGACTAGTGGACTCTTTAAATTTTTGGATATGTGTTGCAACAAGTCTTAGTAACAAAACTGAATATAGTAAACTGAAGACTGTTAGTGTCTTCAAAGAGGGAGCATGAATCAAGAACTTATATTGCAACAGGAGCGCAAGCATTTGTCACCAGACAATGAAATATTTTGAGCGAAACACGCTGGTATATTCTACAAAAGTCTGTGCCATCAAAACCTGTGGCATAAAGGATGTGTTCAATTCAACTTGAACAGGAAAAGTACAAAGGACACGACATAACAATAATGTCTGACTGTCTGGATGCCTTTCAAGCACTTGGCTCTTATGAAATTGACACGCAAATGTTAAGAAACTCCATTATGGAGCTGAATCAATTGGTAGGGGAAATAGTATTATCCTCTGCTGGATGCCAGGTCATGTGGAAATGGTCACCATTTTAAAGCTGCTCGAAACTATTACAGCCTGATGTCTTAATTGAGATTTCGACTACATGATGTGTACCAACGCAGCTCAGCATGGATACCTATTTCGTTCCACTACGACCATAAAAGAGCTCGTATACATGGAAGATAAATGCTGAGATTACTAGTATCATTGTGGCGTAGGGCCCTAGAGGCTAGGATGCCATTACTCACGGCCTGAATTATTGCTGCGGACTACTATAAGAAATGTCGCCACCAGAGTCTAGTAGGTAGTCGATGATTACTAATTTATTCACGCCTGTATTAGATAATCCAGAAACCAATGACATGGAGTTTTTACATGACAGCGCTACATGCCATACAGCTGCTGTTATATTGGATATTCCGCACGAGCAATTTGAAAGCATGGCCATCTTACGTGGAGATGATGAGAATTGGCCAACGAAATCGGGCGATTTGACATCGTTGAACTTTTTCTTGCATAGTTTTCTTAAGTCACAGGTGTATGTCGCCGTAGTCTAATAGGTAGTGTGTTGGCTTATTAAACGTGAGGCCACGGTTCAAATCGCAAGTCAAGCATCTCCAACAAAACGAAATATGAAAAAATATTTCATCGACGACTGCCTATCAGCAGATTTCTGGCAAAATATAAATAAAAATTGCCATGAAAAGTTTCTCAAAGATTTGTCCTTCGGAGTCGACTTTAAACTATAGGTCCCGCCACTCTCATATAAAATTAACACACACAACATAAGTGGTGAGAGAAGCTAGGCCGCAATCCTGACTGAATGGATGAGGATTATGTATGTATGTAAGGAAAAATAGAAGACGGAAGGTCTTGGATTTCCTCTTATGTGGTAATCAGCTTCCACCCAGTTGTAGGTGTCCTAGTCTACGCCATAATAGGTCAACTTTTGTGAAAAAATTTTTCCTTAGAATCCAAAAGTTCTTTCAGAGAACTGTTCAGTTTTTTTTTTAATAATTTTGTCTTTTCATTGGCCATTTATTAAAGTTATTAACTTGTCTTAAACATACATTTATTGCTGTCAACCTTTGACATAATGCTTGTAAGGCGGCATTAAACAAACATTCCTTTTTTCTACCTACCGCTGTTGCTGTTAAGAATTTCTGACTTAATTCTCATACTTTTTGGCCTAAACAACTGGCTGAACTTTATTTGACACTCACATACCTTAAGAAGATAACAACAACATCAACAACAACAACAATTTAACTTGTTTCAAATGAAGTGTTATTTGGGGAAAATGTTTAACAGACAAACTAAACTCAACTAAACCGCACTAAACAAGCAAATGTCGGATTAAACTTGCATGTGTGCGTTTAAATTGCCGGCAAACAGCCATTTGAACGGAAAGACATACCGGCATGCATGCACTTCCATACATACATATATCAAAGCTAAAAAGTGATTAAAACATTTCCGCTTTTATTCAACTCAAATGCAATGGCACTTTGAAGTAGAAGATAAAGAAGTAGAAGAGAGAAAATTAACAAACTGCGAATGACAACAATTTATAGAGAAATGGCTTCGAAAGACTTGATTATAAACCTGTATACGCGTGTATTTGAATGGCTTAATCAGGCAATGATTTAAACTGAAAGACGACAAAATCTTAAATGCGATTAGAAACAGGCACTTAAGAAAAATTTTATGGTTGGTCAAGTGCAAACAAAAAATATATGATAGAGGTTGGATCACAGCAACAGACAAGGCAGACATTTTGCATACATTGCCATGGAAGAGATGTGAGAATAGAATGCCAAACATTTGTTATTACGATCTGAACTTTTCACCACAACAATCCAAGAAAGTTAAGCGAGAATCTATTGTTCTGACACCAGCTTTAAACAGGTATGATGGTTGGTCAGCTTCAGTCTTTAGGGTTTCTTTAAAGGTGGATTAAACGAGGTGTATAGCTGTTGAAAACTTCAGTTAACATGGAACCTCTACGCAGTAAAATCTCCCAGTGCGGTCCAATGGTAAGATTTACCATGACACTCCGCTTAAATATTACATAAGGAGGCCATATTAAGAGCTAAGCTTATACTCCCTATTCGTTACGCGTCAGTTGTCACTGGCGTTGTCTTTATACTGGAATATCCAAAGATGACTGCAAAATGAGAGATTCTTGCCTTTTCATGACAAGAATAGGGGGCACATAGTGAAAGACATTCACTTCCTTTTCCTTAAAACCACAGCCACTTCAGTAGTTCCTGAAAAGAATATCAAATTTATCGACAGGCCTTACAATAAGATAGTGGGCGTTAAGAATCCAAATTATTCGATAGATGGCCATGCGATTTAAGGAAAGAAAACAAGTCCTCCTTCTCCCAACGAACTTGAGCCTCCTTGTAAAATAAACGAAGAAGCCTTGTGAGAGTCATCTACGAATGATCGGAAATTCTCCCGGGATGCCAACCGGTCCTGGATCAATGAGGAGTCCTGCTCCATAGCTAGACTCACTTGGCCCACAATGGATAGGGGGCGTACCAACCAGCTACTTGGACTTGGCCGTAATATCAACGCGATCACAGTGGCCATGCTTACAGGCCACTGTGTTATGGGTAGATACGCGGAAAGAATGCGACTCCCATTTAACGACTTCTGCCGTGGATGCAGATCCGCCGAGGAGGAGGAGACTGGCATCCACTTTCTCTCTCCGACCCTTGTCAGCTTGACGGAGTTATCGTCAATTGATATCAAGGACATAGCCTCGTTTATTAAACTTTCTGGCTGGTTTTCCAGCATGGGGTAGTCGTGCTTTTTGAAAATGTGCAGCCCTTCTTCTTCCCCCTCCTTGGATCGGAGGAACTTGGTCAGTACATAGGCTGCGTTCACCTGTGGCATCACAACGGGCCGCTATGCGTGCTCAAGTGAGCTAACCTAACCTAACCTGACTGTCAAAGTAAATTGAAGTATTTGCAGGGATAATCACACCATGCAACACTCCAGCATCGCCTGGAAAATTCTTCAGTGGTTAGACAACCTATAATCAAAATATCTGAAACCTTAACTGCCTACTCTTCAAGAGCCATAGATAAAAACCTCGTGAATCATACTGGAAACCTTTAGCTATTCGGACCAGAAGCCCCTAGCATCCTATTCAAGAAGTTACAAAGAACTGATTGACCCAAAGATGCTCATGTCCTAACAAATTTGCTGTCTCTCCATACAGTGGTGACTAGGACAGCTGATTGCATAACTACTCTGTCTATCAGTCTCGGCAGTAAAATAGAGCCAGTGATGGCATAATTGGTCATTACAACCCTTCAGTTAGGATTACGACCTAGTTTCTCACACCACTTATGTTGTGTATGTTAATTTTATACATGAGTGGCGGGACCTACAGTTTAAAGCCAACTTCGAACGACAAATTGTTGAGAAACTTTTTCATGGCAATTTTATTTACTCTCAGAATTTTTGTCAGAAATCTGCTGAGAGGAAGTCGCCGAAGAAATATCGCGTTTTGTTGGAAATGTTTGACCTGTGTTTGGAACCGGGGCCTCGCGTCTAATAAGCCAATACTAAACTACCGCGACTACAGGTTGAATTTCCCAAATCTTATCTACGGCTTCTGTTGCTCTCATTACCCCCTCAATTATGAAGTCTCTCCAGGAGAGCTTGGAAAGAAGCATAACCCCTAAATGCTCTACCATATTGAATAGACCCACAAAGTTATTTATTTTGGTAGTAATCCTCGCTTAGTTATCGTCTTCAAAGCTTCATCTTGATTCGTCCATTAATGCCTTAAGGAACACATTCGTGCCACCACTTTTTCAACACACTGTATTCTATGTAAATATTCGTCATTATCATCGTTGTAATTAAGAAATTTTTACGAAACGAGCTTGTTGGATGATACGCAAAAACAATTTCTGTTGAAATCTGTTGTTTATTGTTGTTGCCTCTTTAATTTCTTAGCCACTTACAACAATGTTGCAAATGTCCACACTTTCATGACTATTTAGTACATACATCCAAATGGATGTTTCCTTGTACGTTTGTATGTTTGTTTGTTTGGTTGGTTGTTTGGTAATACACCCGAGATATTGCAATACAAAATGACTTAAACTCTGCTTGGCCTACCTATAAGCCTGAGAACTTCTTGCCCCAAAATAGGTTTCGTTGTACAAGTACACTCTCGTACGTACGTAGAACAAACAGTACAAATGTTTTTATCTATAGTTGCCAACATGATGATGATGTTGCTGTTGCTGTTGCTGCTGCTGCTGCTGCTGCTGACAATATTGACGATGATGTGGTAAAACGAATATACAACAGAAGAAGAGCAGTTTCTTAAGAGACAACCGCCACTAAATAGGTTAAAATGTCGTTCAAAATGTCAAGTCAACAACACTATAACTTTGACTTGTTACATACACAGTTACGCACATAAGTATGTACATATGTATGTATGCATGTACATTCAGTTCTTGAGTGTAGTGTTTGACAATTGCTTAAACACAGTAGAAGTAAAAAAAGGATGATGATGATGATGATGATCTCTGTTGCTAGAATTTCTCATGGATTTAGCCATGGTTTAGTGATTGCTGGGCCCATGTATTTATGGCTGTAAGTTTATATATATTTGCTGTGGAGTGTTAAACAAGCCGAAAATGTTTGCAATGTTTTCATCATATTGCACGAAAATTATTGTTTTACTGCTTACCACAAATACTTGATGATTCTTACAAAGGCAACAGAAGCGTAGGTTTGTAGTGAAGAGTATGATTAAGAAGGGACAAATCTCGACAACGTGTTGTGATCGCTGAATTGGTTCTGTAGTATTTGGAAACCAGCCCTTACTTTCATTAAAAGACCATATTTAGGCATGAGGCCCCATTCCGGAGTCAACTAAATTGCCAAATTCGTGACTATACCAATTGACATGAGATCCAAGTACGTACAATGTGTCGCATAAAACCCACTGTTTGGTGTCGATTTTGGGCTGGTGGCGTCGTTCACCCATATTTCTTTGAGAATGACGTTGGGCTGTCAACAGCGTTCACAATAAGTCAATAATTAGCAACTGCTTTCGGCCTGAATTGAATGATTTTGACATCAGCGACATGTAGTTTCAAGAAGACATGCAAGATTGAAATTTCTGCACAAGAGATTTGAGAGCATGATCGTCCTGCATGGAGTTGATGTAAACTCATCATCACAGAATCTACTTATTGCGTTCGAGACCATCCCTTTTCTGAACAAATGTTCTATGTCCCGTCAAAAGTCCATTTACTAATCTTAAGTTGCTTCTGAAAAGTGTGTTGCACGCCTCCTTCTCTTGTATTTACATTTATTACAGGGGCCTGTTGTATTTACCCACGAAAAACTTAAATTGTATTCAAACCATTTGATCCAAAAATCATCCTAAGTGCAGGCGATGTGAACTCATTGTCATAGAATTTATATGATGGATTCTAGAAGATCCCCGTTCTGAACATGTGTTCTATGAGTCTATAATGTCCCGTCAAAAGTCCGTTTACTATCCTCAAGTTGCTTCTGAATAGCGTGATGAATGACTCCTTCATTGTATTTACATTTTTACATGTGCCTGTTGTATTTGCCCACTAAAAATTTAAATTTCATTCAACCCATTTGATCCAAGAAGAGTTTTCGCCTTTCTCTACCTTCCCTTTAACTACACAAAAAGGTTCTGGCCTCATCAGTTTGGCTGAAGTTCCCCTATTCGCAAAAATATAAAGCCTACTGGTTCGTTCCAGTTGAGAAAGAAAGGGGGAACAGTCAGCCCCTTGATGATTGATTGAAATCGCCGTAGTCTAATAGACGTGAGGCCGCTGTTCAAACCCCAGGTCAGACATCTTCAACAAGACGAAATATTTCTTCTTCGACTGCATCTCAGCAGATTTCCAGTCAAAAATTGCCAAGAGAACTTTCTCAGAAATTTGCCGTTCGGAAACGACTTTAAACTGTTCTCACAACATGGGTGGTGTGAGAAACTAGGTTGTTATTCTGGGTTGTAATGACCATATGTATGTTATGTATGTCAGGCAGTAGATTTTTTAGATGCTGAAATCTTCTAAAGAATTTTAACTAGAATCTGAAAGCTTTGATCTTTACTACCATATGCAATGGATTTCAATTCAACTTAGCTTCAAATGCCACTGAATGATAGGTTTTCATAGCCCCCTGTTATGTCTACTCTCTCTAGCCTCTGTATCTTATGCAACTCTAACAGGTTTACTCTTTCGACACAGACAATGGGCCTCATAGGTCGCTATTGATCTGACCATCTCGTGGTTGAAGTCGCCGTAGTCTAGTAGGTAGTGTGTTGGCTTATTAGACGCAAAGCCAGGGTTCGATCCCCAGGCCAGATAAAAAGACCAAATACAAAAAGTATTTCTTCGACGACTTCCTCTCAGCAGATTTCTGGCAAAAACTCTGAGAGCAAATAAAATTGCCATGAAAAAGTTTCTCAAAAATCTGTCGTTCGGAGCCGACTTTAAACTGTAGGTCCCGTTACTCATGTATAAAATTAACACACACAACATAAGTGGTGTAAGAAACTAGGTCGTTGTACAGTGGGTCAATTCGACCTCCGGGTATTGTACTTGTCTTAATTGACAAGTACACGTCCTCTAACCTAACCTAACCTAACCTATCTCATGGTAGACATGCAGTGCATAATTCCTGGTTTACATACTCAGAACTTCAGAGCGCGCGTTCTGCATGTCTTTATGGTATATCTGGCCTTTTGTAAAATGTTCTTAACAAGACGCTACCATATCAACTTACGATCCAGGGGTAATCCCGGATATTTTCCCAAAATCTATACAAAATTTATTTTTCTTTCAGTTTCCCTTTTAACCCATCCCTGTAATTTTGTAAGCCGCAACATTCTAAGGCACTCGTTTTCGACACGATAGAAGATGTTGTCTGTCTTTGTGTATAAATGAAGAAATGAATAAGGAATCTGTATGTATGTGTATATATCTCTTGAACAACGACGAATTATACTTTATAACCCACTATAACGACTTGTGCTTTAACAATTCGATTAAAGCTTTATTTAATCAAGACTTGCAACATACCAACCAACCATACAACAAAATGTTAAGTTTGTACAAGAACTGTAGTAAGTTGCACCATGAATTCGTTAAGCATTACCAAATACATGACCACAATTTTCACATAATCTACTTAAAGAACCCAAAAAAACAATAACAAGAACAAGAACAAGTACAGTGTATGTCTTACTTGTTGAGTTGAAAAACCATTCTTCAATCCATCCATACATCCATCTGGAGGTCCATCTCTTAAGCCTTCATATATGGCATGCACTTCAACAACAGTCTTAACGACATTTTATTATATTTGGCTTGGCTACACCACCACCCTTTCATCTTGTAGATCTTTTGTCTTCTCTGTGTCCTTTATAAGCAGGCAGAGTGTAACATATTCAAACAACATCTTTATGTTTATGTTGTTGCCAAAAAGGATTGTTTGTTGTTGTTGTTATTACTTCTATCGCCTTCTTCTTCCATTTTATAGGCAATTTTAGTTTCATTTTAATTTTCTTTCTTTTCCAACCAAATGATGTAATTCTGGGAAAGATATGTACGTATGGTTACTGTACCATACAATCCTATTTTCCATTTGTACGAGTAGATTTTATTGTTGGTTGCCAGGAAATGTTTTGATTGGTGTCTGTGTATATGTGTGTAAATGTACAAAGGGTTCGTAGTACTGTTCGTAGAAGTACTTGTTACTCAAGTGTTGTTCATCATAGAGACATGTACGGCAGTACGATATGTTGCTGTTGTTGTGTCTTGCTGTCTTGCTGTATTTCGTGAGTATTTGGTTAAGTTGCATGCATGTTTTCTTTGCACTTGAATGTATCAAAATCATTCTAAACAATACTAGGCCACACAATTTACAACTTCAAACATTAAATTGATGTTCTTAAGTTAAGGTTTTATATTGCCACCAGCATATGGGAGTTTCCATCAAGAAATGGAGGCTCCTTTAAAGCACATCATGCCACTTGGATGGCAGATTAGTATTTGCTAGATTGTTTACTAATTTAATCACCTGGACTTCAAATTTCGGCAGGACGCAGGGCTTTTCTCCAATGCAAAATAAAACACTGGGAGGATTGTGTTTTATTGATCTGATCGCCTCTATAGTTGACGATACGTCAGGCACTTATAAGGCTATAACCTACACACAAACGCAATGTCCAGAACCTTAACACTGTAGAGGCTTCTGTGCGTCCTTATTAAATGGAGAACTGACGATGGAATAGTATGATGATGGAAAAAAACAACATATTCCAGTGGCACCAAAAGCTTCCTCATGGATTTTAACGTGAATATCGGGTAAGACGATATTTTTGACCCAAACGTTGATCAGTTCAGTCGCCATACAACCACTACACTTTATGATATGAGGCTATTGGAGGCGTGAAACGGTGTAGCTCGTTGTTCTCACCATTTCTCAACATGCACAAAACCACTAGATAAGATAAGATAAGTGCGCACGTTCACAGGTCGAAGTATAATCTTGAACTACTAGCTGGTCACAGATAAGTAAGGGTACCTTCTTAGCATAACGGAGGTCTGCACGCTCTAAGAAAACTAGACATCAAGATATATAGTCGCCGATGCTAACAGTTTTCGTTGCGGGCGGGCAATGCTTAGGACCGGAGATATCGGTGATGTAGTTAATATAGCCGCTGAAGCTAGTATCTTTGTCATCGACCTAACAATGCAAGTCATCGACCGAGAAAATGTAAGTCATCGACCAAAATATCAAAGTTATAGACCAAAAAATGCAAGTCATCGCCCAAAAAATGCAAGTTATCTACCAAAAAGTGCAAGTCATCAACCAAAATATGAAAATTATCGACCAAAATATGAAAGTTATCGACCAAAAAATGCAAGTCATCGACCAAAAAAAATGGAAGTCATCGACAAAAAGTGTAAATCATCGACAAAACACCGACAATTTTTGCCCGCTTTATATAGAGAACTTTTTGTTGCTCATTTGAAGAAAACAATGAGCTGCGGCGCCTATATCTTCAATTAAATATGTTAATGGAATACCCCATAATATTCTTAACAAAAATATTCTTTAACAGCATTCGAAGCTTCAAGATTTGACGCGTCTTTGATGTTTCGGCAATTGGATTGAAGTTTAAGGTGTGAGACTCTGGCACTCTGAATAATGTTGCACTTTACTCAAATCATGCTGACAGGTAAAAGAAGATCTTGTTGTTGTCGTCATCATCATCATCATCATTATCATCAACGTCATCCTCAACATCATTATGAGCTTAAAAGAAACATACAACCACAAATGTTAACTGCGTCCGCCGTTGAAGAGAAAAAGAAGAAGACGATGAAAAAGAAAACATGCCAGTGTGTTATGGCTGTTGTTGAAGTGTCTCATCAAGCCTTTAAAGCGCTAAGAATAACATCGACAATCGTCAAAGAACAACAATGACACAGCGTTGAAAGCCGGCACCTACCTTCACAATGTATGTACAAAACATATGGAGACGCTTAAGTCGATAGAGAATCTCTTAAGGTTTATGGTACAAACAGGTTGTCGCAACTCAATGCCAGCCAGCATTTAACAGATGCATGAAATGAATGGATGCTTGGATTGATTGTTGGTTGTATAGATGGATAGATGGATGGATGGATGGATGGACGGTTGGAGGTACTTGTATGCATGCTTATTATAAAGATACCAAAATATTAACTTCGTATCTCTATATTCTTTTGGGTATTTTTTGTTTTTGTTTCTTATGCATTCGTTACATGATTAAAAATGCAACAATTTTAAGGAGTTGCTGGTCTTAAGACCATGTATAGTTAAAAACGTTGAGAGGTTGTGTTTGAATGCACTACAGTAGGCAATTTTGTTTAAAATACAGGATGTTGAAGAAGTCATAAAATGTTCAATTTACTGCACTACAGCTCAATGCATAAAAATGAGGCTTAAATGAAAAATCTGGGATCCATTTACTATTCTTAGGACTCTCAATACTGTGTTGACCTTGCTGTCTTAACTTTTCTTGTCTCTTTCAATCGAAGATCACTTTCGTTGCGTCCTCTAACATTATAACATGACTACGATAAGCATGGTGGACATAATCGCTGGTATTCATGGGACTTTTGTGCTGCTCAAATCAAAGTAATTTTGGAAAAAAAAACTTCGTCACTCTATATGACGATTTAAAAATTTCCAGAATGACGTTCTTAGTGAACTTTGCAGACACATTTCTCAACATTTCTTTCATTTTTTTTACTTTGGATTCGACGAAATCTGTTTTTCAGAGGGCCATCGTTTTTAAAAACTTTTTCTCCTCTTCATTGACGTTCAATTTTACGCAACAGTCCTGTTATGGTTTCCGCAAGAGGTCGCTATTGCTACACTTCCAACAGAAAAGAAAAAACAAAACTCGTCCTTGTATTGCATTTTGAAATCGAATTGTCTCTATACATTCACCAGTTTGTCGTCCTAATTGAATTTCTGTAGAATAGTGTACGAGGGTCTTAAATGGAGCGAATTTTGGTTACTATGATTTGAAATACTACCACCGCATCGGTGATCATGAATGCGTCTGCTATTTCAATAAGGAGCTACAGTTCCTCGGCGTTTTTGTGTGAAAGTTTTTTGGTTGTTTAGAAGGAATGAGGTTTGATTGATTGATTGGGTCTTACAACAGGGACTTCCGAACCTTGAAGATAACGACTGTCTTGTGCAGCCCTTGTGCTAACCAACTTCTTCCCTAGTTTGATGAAATTCGGTCAGTACAGGGACCGCGCTTACCTGTGTCGTCACAACGGGCCGCTATGCGTGCTCAAGTGAGCTTTGGCTACCACTTCGACCTAAACTAACGTCTGCCTTGTTTAAACTACATTTGACAAATAATGTATTCATTGTGGCCATATCGCCGTGGACGGATATAGTATTTAACAACACGTGCAAATAACCAAATCGTTTTACCAAAATGCGTGTTCTATTTGGACAACGTACCGCGCCTTTCACTTATTGTGCGATCGCCATAATCGCCGTACCATAGGCCCTATACACAACATAGTGGATAAATTTGACTCCACGAAACTCAAGACCTGTTGAAAACATCGCTGCTGTCGATGAGAGTGTGCAGGAGAATACAATTTCGCGTAGCTCATAAGGACTCGGCCTTTCGCAGATCACAATTTGGCAAATTTTGTGCCGCATCTTGGGATTGCACACGTACACGATTCAATTGATCCAGAAACTGAATGTAAACCACAATCGACAATGACTTGTGTTCTCTGAATTAGTTCTTGAAAAATTGGCAACTCATTTTGGAGCTCATTTATTGATACAAAAGCTTCGAATGCATCCCGAAAAAGTTACTGTTTCGTGTAGATTTTAGGCAGAAGATGTCATCGGTCCATTCATTTTTCTCTGAGAACGACTTTGGCCAGCCCATCACTATTAACGGCAAGTACTATGTGGTTTCAACATAACGGCCTTATGTGCACAATAGGTCGATGATTGCCACCTTCTTTTGTCCTGATTTGAGTAATCTGGATATCGGCGACATGTAGTTTCAATAGGACGACGCTACGTAGAACACAGCTCATGCCACTTTGGAGATTCTGTACAAACAATTTGAGGGCATCGTCATCTCACGTAGAGGTGATTTGATCTCGCCACCGCGATTGCAGGGTCTTCTTAAGTAGCAGCAGTTGTCAAAGCCGTTCGGATGTGCTACACACAGAGAGGTCGTGGCGAGCATTTGAACGATATTATATTCCACACATAAGCATTGACATCAATAGGTCGTTCAAATGTATAAAAAATTCAATGACATCTCATAAAGAGGGAGAGGAACAGGGAGAGGCTACTAGTCGTTGCTTTGTGATGCAACTTTTTTCTGGTTAAACAAAATTTCCAAAGTTGTGGGAAAGACAACCCGCAAACCGTTAAAAGCCACGCCTATTTTCATAGTCCAATCACAATTATTACAATATGTAGCTCATGCCACATGTCTCCATATTTTTCTTATTCATGAAATATTTCTAAAAATCTCTCGAAGATTCTAATTCCATATGCGCTTATACTTTAAAGGATTGAAGCATGAGTAGGCAAAACAGAAATCAAAAATTCCCAAGTCACCGCGAATGAATTTTGGACAACAGTTGTGTTTGCTTTTAATGTAACACTCGAAACAATGTGATGATGATCTTCAAGTTGTTTTAACACTTTATTTCAGAGTTTTTTTGTTTGTTTTGTTTGTTTTTCCTTTGATCACTTTCCATTGATTGAATGCATTCAATGGAATTGATCTTCATTACACGCCTTTTTTTCCATTCTTATACTTAAACATGACTGCAGCACTTTTCCATTGTCTTCTATGCTAACTTCAATTTAAGTCTCTCTGTGTTGTTGTGTTTAAACAATGATGCCGAATGACAACAGCAACAAAAACAATATGGGCATTTGATGCGCAAGTAATGATGCAGCCAATGTTTATTTAATGAACTTGCAACAATTTATTTATACGGTTGTATAATCGTATATTTCTTTACATTATTCTCTCTCTTTCCCTCACTCTCTCTCTCTCGTACCGTGTACGTTTACGTTTTCCTTATGTAAGTGTAACATAAATTGAAACACTTTCAGTCACTTGCATTCGACAGACATACAATATGTTCCGTGTGTTTCTTTATTTTACCTTTAGTCCTCCAGCTCATTATAATGATATTACAAGTGTTACAAAAGACTGGACCCAAGAAGAAGAACAAGAAAGAACAGATGAAATGAAAGAACAACAAAGGATGAGGAAAAACACAGAAATAAATGAGGCAGCTAAAGACCCCCAGATGATGTGCAAGAAAAAGGGTTTTTTTAAGTATTACGAATGTATTATGACGGAAATATATAAATAAATATTGACACAATACACAATCACCAATGGGATTATTGGGTAAGGGAAAAAGTTACAATAAAACAAAATATAAAAGTAACCATAACAGAAACTTACCATCGTTTCTTCGTTTTATACCGTCATCATACCAAGAAAAGCTACTTTAAGATGTGCAAAATATCCCCAGCGTCAGTATAGGACAGACACTTCCAGTAATACCAATGCGCACTAGTCTTTGAATCATTCCGAACTTTATCTGAGCTGTTTGTAAACATTGGGTCAGTCGCCGTAGTCTAGTAGGTAGTGTGTTCGTTTATTAGACGTGAGGCCACCGCTCCAACAAATATTCCTCGACCACTGCCTCTCAGCAGATATCTGACAAAAACCCTGAAAGTAAACAAAATTGCCATGCAAAAGTTTCTCAGAACTCTGTAGTTCGGAGTCGTCTTCAAACTGTAGATCCCTCCACTCATGTATAAAATTAACACACACAACATAAGCGCTGAGAAGATCGTAATCCTGACTGAAGGATTGTTAGGACTAATTATATAAGTGTGTATGTATGTTTTTAATTTTGTTCTGCCAACTTAAACAATGGGTCTTTGATCGGTTAAGTTTGGTCTTCCTCAAAATCCCCTTGAAAGATTTCTTCATATATTATGACACGTCTAACGTTTACTGAAATTCTCACTTGACTTTCATGACATGAATGCCTTCCATATCAATTTACCACACCAGTGATATTCCCAGCCATTTTACCTCCACTTCTCGTGATAATATCTCATCCTGGAGTCGATTATTTTTCATTTTCCGCACTTACATGCATTATCCACTAACAATCTCAAGACATTATTGGAATCTTAAGACCTGCGAAGTATTCAAATGACCAAACTACCGGGTTCTGTTGGCTTTGAGGACTTCTGTGGTTTGTGGCTTATTCGCATACACCCATGACTTAAGAAAATCAAACAATCGACTTATAATCACAAGATGTCATTGAAATCTCAAGACCTGCCAAATTTTCAAATGACCGAACTATGAGGACTACTGTGGTTTATGGCTTACCGACATGCACCTCTTACTTAAGAAAACCCCACCATTACAGAATCTCGGTGTCCAGTTCACATCACCTCCCTAAGAGATGACCATTTCCTCAATTCGCTGATGCAGAATATCCAGTATGGCATGATCTGTGTGGCACATAGCTTCGCTATGAAACCTATTGAAACCTCATCATGACCTGGAGTCCTGATCATGAAATTTATGCCGAAAAAAACTTGGTATTCGTCGACCTATAGTACTTGCAGTTGATAATGGTGGAAGAAATGTAGGCCCATGAAGCCGCCAGCCTAAAATTCACATCAGTCATTGCCTTTTTAAAGATGTATTGGACACTCTTGGATGTCATGTAAGTTAGTAACGTCGCAATTTTGTTAATTTTTCATCCAGAAAGAGGCCTCAACGCTGATGATAATATTTCGATTAAAATTAGGGTCCGTGTCCAATTTATCCAGAGCGTATTCAGCGAACAAACATTGTTGCCTATGATGGTTTACTTTCTGTTCCTGAGTCTTTTAAATCTCGAGCGAGTGTACGTCCAAATCACGATGCAAAATTGGTCTAATTGTGGTCTGCGGAAGTCTTTGTTCTTGTGAGAGACATGAAATCGTCTGCATCGGATTCTCCTGCATGCTCTAACGGAGAGGGGTGATGTTTTCAACAGATCTTGGATTTTGAGCATGAATTGTACAATCGTTTGATTTGGAATTTATACACCATGTTGTAAATAGGCATCTCGGTTGGACGATTATTGCGAACGTAAAATAGGCAAAGGATGCGATACGTTACCCGAACAAAACTCGAATTGTGATGATTTTATTTTTTACATGTATTGTTGAAGGATTTAAGAAAACGTTGTAAGCAAATGACAATTAATTTGACAGATGTAGACTTAACAATATGGCCGTCATCAGCAGTCAAAGTCCGGTAGACTCTGTTGACTTATTTAACAATTGTTCAGTACACCCCACGTGCAACATTTACAGCGTTTGCGAAACTATTTTTTCCCCTGGCTAATAAATAACTTTTAAAAGCATTTAATGATACTTTTATTCGCTTGTTTTTTTGTCATCTTAACAGTATCAATGCTACTTCTGATGATGACACAGATAATCATGTTGCCGAAGAGAATAATGATAATGACGATGACGATGACGATGACGATGACGGATGTATTTAAACACAAATTAAACATTATCGTATAATTAATTTGGATTATGATTGACAGTTTGTTTTATCCCTTCTTTTTATAATAAATATAAAAACAACAACAACGTGAATAGCATATACAGAAATTATAGCCAGCTAAGTCCAACTATTTGATAACCTACACATTCCAAGGTACCTTTGGGGAATACTGAATGCGATATTGATTTGCTTTCTTTCATTTTATTCATGGAATGTTTAATAAGAATTCTGCTCTTTAATTACAGCTTAGCTGGTGGACAAAATATTAGAAAAAGTCGCTGTAAGTTAATGAACTGAAAATTTATTTTCAAAGGGTAGATTAGAGCAACTGCAATAGGCCTAAAAGGCCGATGGCATACGATATATGCCTATTTAGTCACCTATTCTAGGATGCTGAGGTATAGCTATGTATCTCCTGCATAGAATGCTGTACTCTTAGATGAATTAAAAATAATTTTAAGCAAAACCAATTCCTGTCAATTAGTTCATACAGCAGAAATCCATTATATAAGTCCGGCAAGTACAGGTAGCACCTTCATTCTGTTATCCGAGCAAGGTAGACAGATAGAAGATAAAAAATGCTGTTCACACAAGCAGTATGAGCAGACACACTTAGGCCACACACGGTGATACCACAGTTTCTCACTTTCCCCTTAGTCCAGGAACCACTCGGAGCTTCCGCTGAAGCGACTCAGACTGACAATATCAATGCATCGCAGTTCATGATATTCACATCCAGGTGCCTCTTTCTCCTTCTACAAAGTGCCTGGCACGTACACAGTAGGTAAAGAACGGTCGTATCCTCCTCTCCACCTCTACAGATTCTACAGACATCATTTGGGAGAAGTGTTTAAGACCGATTATCGTCAAACATATTGCATCAAGGAACATGGAGGAACTGCAGTCACACAGCAGCTGTTCCATCTTTTTATTATTTTTTTGCTTTGTGCCTCTTTGTGATCTGCGGTACCACATCCTAGAGTGAAAGATTTGCCATTTGTAGATGCCTAGAAACAGTGCCCTCTTTGAGCTTAATGTAGTGGTAAGGAACTTTACTAACAGAGTCCTGATCTTTCCCTGATGTTCCTAAATTCTTCGTTTTTTTGTTATGTTGTTTGGAGGACTTCAGACATCAGTACTGATTTTAATTTTTTTGAGATTCGAAAACCTTGATTATTATTTTTCCCTCTTTTTTTTAGTTAATTGATCATTGACCAACCCTTTAGTCAGGATTACAACCTAGCTTACTACATCACCCATATTGTGCATATTGTCCCCATGAGTAGCGGGACATCACGACAGATTTGATTTCTAAAAACATGGCTAAAATTAACATCTACAACATGGGTGGTGTGAGAAATTATTTTGTAATCTTGACTAATGGGTTGTAATGATGAATTAAGTAATTATAGATCGTTTGAACACAGTACTTAGGTACCTAGGCACGACCCTATGGTAAAGGTTTTCCCAAAAAAATTATGTGAAGCAAATCTGCAATAATTTGTACTGAAAACACTTGCAATTTTGTCTCAGATCTCTGAAAAATCAGGGCTATTTAAGAGGACAATTTTAGCAGTCAGAAGACCTAAGAAATATGGTCCATTCGTCATGGGATGGTTGATTCGTCAGTTGCAGTACCTATGCCATTCTTATGCCCTGGTGTAGGGCATCACAATGTAAACTATTCAATAATGAATGACACAAACACATAGAAAACCTGTAACAGGAGCGATACAAAACTATACGAATAACATATACAAGCAAAGAAACTCAATCAAAGTCAAGTCATTACCTTTAGAGATACAGAAAGAGAAAAAAGAGGAAAGAAGATTCAAAAAAAGAAAAAAAAAACTTTAAATTGTATTTAATCACCCGGTGACAATAATGATGATCAACACAATTTTTATTGACATCTTCATCGTCATGAATGACAGCCACTACAATAATCAATAAATAATAATACGAGTGCGAGTAATAAATTAATGCAGACTTTCTGTTTTTTTTTTATTATTTTTTAATCAGATTTTCATATTTTGTGTGTTTATATTTACCTTTCTTTTATGTGTAATTTAATTACCATTTCATTGTATTTCAATTCATTTTATTTTTATTCAATTAAAATTCTTTAAAAATATAAGAGAATGAAAAGAATATATTTTCATAAGAATATTTTTATTTCATTAGTCATGTCCTGTTTTGTTTTGTTTTCTTCACTTCTATTGTCCTTTTAGCTGCCTTTTTTTTAAGTTAATCTTTAGAAATGTTTGTGTCTGCATATAACGGTTCATTCATTCCATAATCCTTAATAAAATCACACAAAATTTCCACAATTTTCTTCTTCTCTTTCTTGACTGTCGTTTTATGTTTGGTGGTGTGGCCATAAATTATATTTGTTAAGCACCATCTAGCGTTTGTGGTAGTTTTTATTGGATATTATTTTATGGTTTTAGCTAGAATTGTTTAACAAAATTATAAGTATTTCCAAAAATATTCTTTTGTATTTACAGGGAAATAAAAAATTTGTAGATGCCTCGCATATTATCATTCAATTGTCCATCATTTGTTTCAATAAGTTTTACTTCACTTCTGTTTTTCTTTTTATTTTAGTTAATGGTTAAACATTTCCTATAGGCAGAGGATTTAATAAACAGTGGTTATAGGTATAAAATAATTTATTTAACTTATATTGACGCCTTATGTTGTTAGGTGACCTATAAACACTTCTGCATATAGTCCTTGGAAGTCGCCTTACTTTAATAAGTAGTATGAGGCTATGGTTCAAACCACAAGTCACACATTTCCACAAACAACAAAACAAAACAAAGTATGAAAAAATATGTCTTCGGTGACTTCCTCTCAAGATTCTTCTGCCAAGAGCTCTGTGAGTAAATAAAATTGGCATGAAAAGTTACTTAAAAATCTGTCGTTCGGATTCGACTTTAAGCTGTAGGTCCCTCCACTCATAATAAAATATGAGAAATTAGGTAAAAATCCCAACTATAGGGTTGTAATGACCAATTAAGTAAGTGGGTTCCTGGGCCACTCTTAGGATGATAAAGCATGATGGCGGTAGTATTATTGCCTGAAAATCAATTTCGTTGTATATTGTACACATCGTTGTACGCAATTCCATCTTCCACCAGAGACTTCTCAACTTAGACAATTGACAACAGTCAACTTGTTGAACCTACTTTTGTCAATGTTTATAGAAACATATGTTGTGTACTATGAATGTTATCAACATGTTGATAAGATCAAGAAATAAACAATGTTTATTGAAACATGTGTTGTGTAATATGTAATATGAATGATGAAACATGTTGATAAGATTTAGTTTAAAAACAAAGTTTATAGAAACTTGTGCACTGTAGTCTGGCTAATACATGATGATAAGATACATTTTGAAGAAACATGGGCATAAAAGGAGTGCTATAATTTCTAGAGTACTTGTTCTTCATCCCCAACAGTTATCAACCATTTGAAGAAAGCTGTATACGCAAGGAAAATCTGTGATTGATGGTGCCATATGAATTCACTGTAAAAAATTAAAGAATTTGTGATTCTGTAAACGTAATCGATTACAGAAATCTGATTCTGAAATCTGATTACAAAATGTGATTCTAAAATCGAAGCATTTCTGAAGCGAATGATTACAGATATTGACAGGATGATCACCATAGTGGACGAAGTAAGGTGAAACTTCGCAGGCAATGGCAAAGCTAAGATTGACCAGAATGCTGGGTGTCTGTCTCTCGATCATGAGCTTCATTTTAATCTTAATCGAACTATTGATTCTCTCTCAGTCTGCCCCACCAGGATTATTACAGAATTTGTGATATTGTGGAGCAAACAGAGTCCTTACAACACCTTTTATGCTAGTACCCTGCACTTCAGAACGGAGGTCATAGGTTTTTAGGTGACAGAACTTTTGAAGATCTATGCATGTATCCGGATGTGCACAAAGTGAACTGGCCGGTATCATGCGGATCTCCGGGTGGTTCAAACCCCCAATAACGAATCATGATAAAGGAGTTTACCTTACACTGGATAACACAATGGGCCATATGGGTCACCGAGTGACCTTATCTGTGAAGCTACCCGCTAACCTAACCTAAGAGGCAAACAATTTAACAGCTCAAATATACGGAATACGCAGACAGCGATAATGTATTGTCATCATGGAGGGAATGCATGAAGGAACTGTTGTGGGTCTTCTTTCCACGCGCATAGTTCAGGGGCTATAATCAATATAGTGAGATAGTGGTTGCCAATTGGGTATGCCTCACCTTAATCCGTCTAGTAATTTTATGTTGAAATACCACGAGTTTTCTTTTTATTTTATTAAGAAAGGAGTCCGTCCTAGGCCTACAAATAATTTTAAAGGTACTGTGACTCCTATCTAACCGATTTCTCTGTGTGGTGCATTCAGAAGCGGGAATTCTTTGTAGACCTGGATTAAAAATTTGTTCTCGTACTAAAGAGAATCTGAAGAGCCATCTGCCTTAATACGTTATGATTTTGGTTACTCTTCATAGCATCAGGTTTGATGTTGAATTTTAAAATCTTCTCATGCATATGCAATTGAAAGCAGTTTTGAAAGATGATTTTATGAAAAACGACAGCTGGAATTTAAAAATTCTTTCAAGCGGAAATTAATTGTCGTTTTTAGATAATATTTTGAAAGTTTCTCTTTAAAAACTTTGTTAAAAGTTAACACTCATTCGCTTGAAAATAAAGGCAAGCATTTAATTACCACATCACCTCGATAACCCTGTACTTCCCTGTAACTTTCTTGATAATTTCTTTCATTTAAACAGTAGTTGTTCGTTTTATTTCTTTTTTAGTTTTTTTTGAAAACATTTTTGATTTGTAATACATTTTATCTGTTTTAAAAATTCAATGAAAACCGTTAAATTTCTTTTGAATAGCAACAATAGCAAACGAAATATTTAATTTCGTTTTTTTACTATCCAAGTTTATTGTGGAGTTTTTTGTTTAATAGCTCCCATATAATACAACACATAAAAGAAAATTGTTTAAATGACGACTTAATTATTTAATTAACACATTTCCCCAAAAATATTCCCACATTAGTCGCTCTTTAAAATTAAAATAAAACAAACACTGAACAGCCAAACGATATTGACAAGCCAATAAACAAGTGCAACTGAATTAAAAGCCATAAAAGCCGAGTACTTTACAAGAAAATGTAATTAAAACAGGTGTTTTCGTCTCTCTTTTTTTTGTTTTTAAGAATTAAAAGAATTTAAAAGAAATTCTGTAATAGCAACAGCAACAGCCAGAGCAACAACAATACAAAATTACCAGAATAATTCCAGGCCAAGAGGCAAGTAAAGAAAATCGAGTATTTGCTCACACACCATAACTCTTAAGAATTGTTTATAGGTGTGTATTATTGCCATTGCTATTACTATTGTTGATGTTGTTGTTGTTGTTGTTGTTTAATTTTAACAGCTCATTAACTGCCTTGTTTTAAACACTAGACTAGATTTTTCATATCCATACACTCAAACCCATGCACTCGCATAAAGCTGTGTTTAACGCTGATAAGCATACATACTTAGTTTCGTGCACATACCATACGAGTATTGTATCAGAGTCATATTAATCAAAAGCAATATGTAAAAGAGTGAGAACATGATGAGACTAGGAACAGGCATAAGAGGCTATATTTGTTAAAGTTCTGAATTTTTATTTGCAGCTAATAGACCAAGAGTATTACATAAATGGTCATTCTTACACCATTTACACTATTTGTGTTAATTTTATGCATGAGTGGCGGGACCTGCAGTTTAAACTTGACTCAGAGCGACAGATTTTTGAGAAACTTTTCATGGCAGTTTAATTTTGCTCTCAGAGTTTTTGCCAGAAGACTGCTGAGAGGAAGTCGCCGAAGAAATATATTTTCATATTTTCATTTTGATGTCTGACTTGAGGTTTGGAACCCTGGCTTCATGTCCAATAAGCCAACACAACTTACTAGACTATTTTTTTTTTTCTTTTCTCGCCGAAGAGGGGTAAATGTACCTAACCGCACCATAGAGGAAGTCGTCACATCCTCCGTGTGTGGGACTTTCACCCACAAAATCCCCCCCTCGTCTCGTGGACTTGTTGTGCCCACTCCGGAACTACGGTGGTATTATTTCAGAGTAGAGTCTTTTTAGTGTCGGATTTTGTTTGACAGGTGTGTAAGCGTGCCTACATGTTCTGCAGCCTCGAGATCTCTCTTCTTCAGTCTTAGGATACGCTCCACGTAATTCGCCGCTGAAGTCCAATTTTCTCTACTCGCAATCATAACCCCGACAATGTTAGCGGCCGTGATCGTTCCAACTATTGTGCTCTGCATCATCAATTACCTCCCCTTCCTCGTAAAGACAGTAAGGGGAGGCGCTCTTGCCCATTCTATGCAGGTACTTTCTAAAATACCCATGCCCCGATAGCATCTGTGTAATGTAGTAGTTCACCTCTCCGATTTTCCGTCCAATCCATAGCCCAATATCCGGGATAAGATAATATAAGCCTACTAGACTGTGGCGAATAGAAATATCTTAAAATGTTTTATTCGCTTGAAAGACCTATTAATGTCATGACGATTCGAGTCACTAATAAGCGTCCTTAGTGAACACTCTGCCTTATATGTACATCTGTACCTCCTAGGCATGAAAGTTAGTCATCAATGTAGAGCATGGGAAGAGGAGCACAACGCAACAATGTCCAGACTTTGCCAGCTCAAGTTCCCAATATTCAATGGCAGAAACTATTCCACACATAACTCAAAGGAGTGATTTGGAAGAATTTAAGGAAGTTGTTACAAAATAAAAATTTACTCACTTCTTAATGGTGAGTGCACAACAAGCTAACGTTTTGGTTAGGTGCATATATGGAGATAGGGGCAGTTAAAATGTTAGAGGCAGTTATAATAGTCTCACAAAATAACATATAAGAAATGGTATCAAATACGAAAGAACTTTAAAATAGTGTTTCCATTCTCTTTCACCTCTGGTTTTGGCAAAAAAAAAGAAAACACACACTGAGTTTAATTTCATTAGATTTCTGCGCTCCAGATACGACTGATAAAACATTTTTATTAGGTCGTTAAAAATTCAAATGAAAATAAAAATTATTTCATTGGTTGGTTGGCGCTCTTATTGTTGTATCTCTACAATTCAAGTATAATTTTTCGTTTTTTTCCGTTTTTGTTTTTTGTTTTCCGTTTTTGGTTTTTGTTTTACGATCTTCATTGGAAATCCTCACTCATATGTACGTTAAATTTTTAACTTCAACACTGTGGTAGACATAAATGGGGATGGTACGTTAATTTATGAACACGTACTCGTATCATGAGTACGAACTACTAATAAAGAAAATTCAGATACAGATTTCATGTTATAGCAGGGATGGGTAAACCAGTGGTTTCACATCACTTTCATTCACATACTGAATCCTTTTGTGGAGACTATAGACAAATCTGTCTAGAGATGGGTATCTGCGGAAGTAAATTTGTGTTCAACTTGACAAGAACCTCAGATTTGCCTCTGGCTACAACCGCCCGGAGCATGGGAAACACCTATAGAAGCTGTAATGATGAGAAATAAGAAGAAACCTCGGAACCTGAGAAGTTATGATGAAAGATTCTTGAACACCCAGCATTTACTGACAGAACATTCCTAGCCAATGATGACGTATAGAACCCACACCATCGGAATTATATTCAGATGATTGAGAGATGCCAGCCAGAAGTTATAATATAATGATGTTTACAATTACAAAACACCACTAGAAGTTGTTCTTTATTCGGTTGAACAGCACCACGCACTATTGCAAGGTAGTCACAATATTGCCAAGATTGCGATCAAATTCGGCTAGGTTAGGTTAGGTTAGGTTGAAGTGGTAGCTTTGATTACCAAAGCACACTTGAGTACGCATATCTGCTCGTTGAGACGCCTTAGCTAAGAACAGTTCCTGTACCGACCAAATTCAAGCAATTTCATTGAAGAACTTGGTCAGCACAGGGACTGTATATCAAATGGCTCACTAGGAATACTTTCTTAGACCTCAGTGATGAAATGGAGTTGAAACCGATGGTTTCCTTAATTCACCCACAACTTAATAAATAGAGTAGCTGACAACTTGTTTGTTAACTGTTCCCTGACCAACTGGATTGACTAGAGTAATCTGGAAGCTAAATGTTCTAAACGAGCAATAACTCTGTGGTATACGGATAGGTCGCAGATAGATATTGTACTGAAGTGCGAGTTTATGATCACAAAATGAAATATTCTGATATCATATGGAAAATCTCTGACACTTTCCAAGCGAAATTCTACGTTAAAGAACACAAAGACATAGCATTACTTTCTACCAGTTAGGTCGCTTATGATTGGCCATATTCCTATTGGCTATATTGGAAGATGTTATATTGCTAGCGGCCATGTTGCTAACGGGCACACTGCTAGCGGCTGTGTTGCTATTGGCTATGTATCTAGCGGCCATGTTTCTAGTGGCCATGCTGCTAGCGGCTATTTTGCTATTGGTCACTAAGCTCGCGGTGATGTTGCTGAGGCCATAATGCTAGAAGCCATATAGCTAGAGGCCGTATAGCTAGAGGCCATGGTGCTAGCAACCACGTTGCTTCTTTTTGATGTGAAATGGGTCATATTAGCTGCTATTTTTTTACTCTGCCAAACCACCATAAATGGATATATATGTATAACCTTTCGAACAGGTAGCTCTTATGAGATAAACTCGGAAATTAATAGAATGGAACTATCTCGGGAAGCCTAATCGGTTAGTCGGGGAATACAGGACTCTCTGTTGTTTCTGAGATATGGTGGGAATTGTTAGCAGTAAGCAGACAGAAGACCTTGAAAGTAGGAGAGTTTTAATGCTACTGACAGGACCGGAATCTTAATGTGAAGTGGTGTGGTTTGTTTGAAAGGGTTTACACAGCGGTAGGTGAGTTCGAGAAACACGGAAACTAGTCTAAAACCAAAAGGGGTTGAGTCAGTTGTTTTTTGTATATGACAAGCCATTATTCATCGAGTGAATTTTCTTGGGTAATAGCAATATAAGAAGTATTGAGTCATGTATCAAACTATCCAGCACCAGGTTAGTATTCGACCTTTTGATAGGGAACTAGAGACTAGAAGAAGGGGAAAACACAATATGGAGATTTTGAGTATAAGTCCTCAGTACATATATGTAACTGGAACCTCTGCCATATTATTGTAACTTAAAAGCATACACCAAGTAATGCATGGGAAATAGTACTTGTTGAAACCGATAAGTGCCTTGAAGTTTGTTAGAGCGATAGGTGTAGATGGAGGGCACTAGAATATAACATCTGGTTGCCTTATTATGGCACCACTACACCACAGTAATGATAGTAATTGGTCGCACTAGTTTTCGTTTAAGTAGCACACGTTAGTGGTGAATATTGAAGGCAAAAAGTACCAACATAGTACCAAGTAAAAAGTACCAAGTAAAAAGTACCAAATAAAAAGCACTAATTTTCTGGAATTCACCATCCCTGAAAAGGTTAAAATAGTTTAAATTCCAAAGAATATAGTCGCAGTTGAAAGAACAACTTTGTTGGCAATTTATACTCATAATTTCTGTTTCAATTGTTGTTGTTGGTCGTTTGCCTGTGTGTCTTTGGTGTGAATGCATTCATTTGAAAGAGAAGTACATTTTCAATGACTCTATTTTGGAGTTTTGTGGAAATGCAGTTGAAAATTCCAAATTAATTGTTTCATGTTTATTTAATTAAAAAATTTCTCTACAAAACATTTTTTAAGGCGCAACAGCTACAGCAACAGCAAATAAGTTCATACGAATGCATTAATTATGGAAATTTTTGTTTCAATGGTATTTAGGTTTTCTTTTCGGTTTTAATTTTTTTGGGAGGGGGAAAAAAACTAAACATTTTTGTTTTAATTATTTAACGGATGTTCGTTTTATGGTTTTCAGGTTTTTATTTTTTTTTATTTTTTATCGAAAGCTTGACTCAAAACCAGACATTTTTGTTTTGTAATGAAAACCTTTTATTCGAATTACAATGAAATGATGGAGTTCATTTCCGTTTAAACTTTCAATATCAATCATTTAAATGCTATTGAAAATGTTTTGTTTTTATTTCCCAAGTTTCTCCTTAAATATACACATTATGGCCTCCAGGTATATCTTATGTTTACAGGGACTTTATTGTTATTATGACAGCAGATTTCAACTTACAGTTGAGTAATGAAAATCCTTCTTTTTTTCCTGGTTTTATTCCTGTTAATCGTCTGTAGACATGGTATTCCTGTAACTGCAGAAAATAAAGAAACAAAACATAACAAAACAAAACGTTTTAAAGTGCTGCAGTTGAAAACCCTTTGAAATGGATTCGAAAGAAAACCTTTTTTTTTATTAATTGTCAGCGCAAACAGTAGCTTGCCCGTCATTTAAGCCTTTGGCAACTCCCCTTAGTTTTTACTCTTAAGGGGCACACAACAAAAGATTTCAATTTAGAAAAAAAAAATTATTTTTAAGAAAAGGATTCTTCCCTTATACCATAAGTAATGAAGAAATTCTTGTTTTTTCCTTTTTTTCTTAATTGTTATAGAAAAACAATCTTAGCACACCTTGAAATATTTGTAGTCTTATGTTATTGTTTTTATTGTTGCATTTACATTGAAATGCATTTTTCCATTCCATTGCACTAAAGAAGTCACTGGAGGAGTTCCATTTTGAAAAGAAGTAAGTCTTAAGCCCTTTAAAGTAAAACCAAAACATAGCGCATCTTAAACAATGTGGAGTACAAAACAATAATAATTTCTATGGAATTTTAAAATCCTCTGAAATGTATTTTTCAATATTAAAAAACACTGAGAAAAATTATCTATATAGAATGCGAGCAAATTCGATTGTCGTATAGATTATAACATACTTTAATCCACTTTTGATTCTGATTTCGTAACAAAAATACTAGAAACATGCAAATATGCCGAGAGACTTCTTCTCTCAGGCAAATTATCCAAGTATTTACTGGGAAAGCAGCTTGGAACACGCACTACTTGATACAGAACATTGACTTCGCATCACAATAGCCTTCACCTCCCAAGCAAATTATCCAAGTATTTACCCGTAAAACAGCTTAAGCCACGCCCTACTTGATACAGAATGTTCTCAGATACAGAATGTAAATGTAAATGTGCTTATAAGTGCGCACAGGCGCACAAGTGAAGGCTGCGGATAAAATTGTACATTGGTGGACTCGCAATAATTTCAGTGGAAGCCAAAAAAATAATTTGGCGTGCTCATGAATACGAGTTTAAGCTTTAAGCAGCATTTAGAAACGGTTGGTGTAAAGGATGTGAACATAAATCATGAGCTCTGGAGTTTGATACCGAAAATTAGTGTCTCTCGGCGCAAAAGAAGACGGCTTTTATCAATGGATGTGGACTCAGTTGTCGCCGTAGTCTAGTGGGTAATATGTTGACTTATTAGACGTGAACCATGGTTCAAATATCTGACCTGTAGATATTTCCAACAGAACGAAATATGAACAAATATTTTTCGGTGACTTTCTCTCAGCAGATTTCTGGAAGAAACTCGACTAAAATTGCCTTGAAGAGTTTCTCAAACATTTGTCATTTTGTCAGGCCCAGCCACTCATGTATAAAATTAACACACACAACAGAAGTGGTTGTGAGAAGCTAGGACGTAATGCTGACCGAAGTTAACGTAAGTGGTGTAAAGGCCTCTTGTAAATCATTCGCTCTCGAGTTTAATACCGAATATTGATGGCCTTCGTAGTAAAAGAAAATGACTTCTGCCAACGGTTGTGGATTCAGTCGTACTTTAAGCAGCTCCAATATGAGCATGTGCGAAAATCCACTGAATGAGAGATATAATACAGCGCCATTAGGTTCATTAAGCGTTTAAAGACTCATGTGAATGCAGACCAATATTCGTACAGTAATAACCACTAACAACCGGTAGATATCCATGCGAAAGAACTCAGCAGGCTCTGTGAAAGGCAGGGTGCAACACCATTTCGAAACAGAAATCGGAGCAGCGCTCAGAATCCATTTTAGAATGGCAGCAAAGGTGGAAGATGTATCGCAAGGCTCTTAGACTTTGTGTAAAAATGCCGATTACAAGACCACACAGAGAATTGGATTATTAGCTCACACAGATCCTGTACGATCACAAGTTTTTGCGACAATACTTGCATAGGTTCCTATGTGTCCAAAGTGCTTAGATGAGCTCAGATAAACGGAAAACATAACATTCACCAACGTTGTACGTTACAGAAAATGTCTACCTATAGATCAGCAAAGATGTGTTAACCGGTTGACAAGTTAAATTCAGGCCAAATCGAGGGGGTATGTAGAACCCTGCAGAAATTGGATGTACAACGACAACTGACAGCTGTTCAGGCGGACGTTGCAGAAACTAGACATAATTACATTGAACCTAACTGTAAAGAATATAACGTTATGAGCATTTTGCTCTCGATGATCTCCTGACAGGCGGCTAGGATCAACGGTTGTGGGAGGATTTTAACCTCAAACATTGGTTTCTAAGATAGATTCTGGTTAGATACGATGGAAATATTATTCTGATCATATCCATAGTGGGCCATATTTGATGGAAATCTATACATCATTATATTTCCTTGATGAAAGAGTTGGCATTGCTTACCCTGGAAGGAATTTTGGACGTTTTAATTTGCCGGCGGTTAAAATTGTACGATAAATCGTTTATTAAAGAAATATGCACAGAGATATAGAGCATCGTATGCATATTCTGGTGTTCTGTAGTCAAGCACGAATTATTGAATCGCGCTCTAGAGATGGTCTTATGACGATACGGTCTTCGTTTTACTTGCTTTATGATGTGCATGTGCTTATTTATTCACTAGTGGAAGTGTACTTATTTACTTAATAGGTTATTACAACCCTTAAGTCAGGATTACAACCTAGAATCCATGTTGTGTGTTTTAATTTTATCCATTAGTGGCGTATCCTACTGCTTAAGTCTACTCCAGACGACAGATTTGCCAGAAAACTGCTGAGATAAAGTCGTCGAAAGAATTCTTTTTTCATATTTCGTTTTGTTCGGAATATCGGATCCAGGGTTTAAACCACAGGCTCTCGTCTAATGAGCCTAGACACTACCTACTAATATATGGGGACTTCAGTAGTGAATATTTACTTCTAGTTTTTTCGCAATAATGTTTGCTACCAGCTTAGTTTCACTTGAAATTACATCCGCTTTGAATATTCTGATAACGTTGTCTGAATAACGTTTTCATGGTGTTGAGCCCGCTGTTTATGCTTGTTATTGCTGCCAATATAGATTCAAGAAAGTAAGTCTTATTTTGTTTAAAGAAATTCAACATTTCTTGTAGTGCAGCATAGACTTGTATTTAGTTTAAGCAGACTTAACCTCTATCATTTTCCTTTAAGTGTAACTTGCTTGTTTTCAGTTACTCCCTCCTTTACTCTTCTTTACTAATCTCTTCAGAAATAAAGAAATCTCTTTAAAGAATTTTAAGGAATTTCTAGCACTTTAAAAATTAGATTTCAGCTTGAAAAAAAAGCAGAAATTTTTCAAAAACTTCAGTAAAAAAAAGACAAAAGAAAAACCAAAGAAATCCTTTAAGTCTTTACCACAAAAACCACAGGTTGTTTAAGATGCACGCACACACACAGACACTAAGGCATATACATACATATGTTTGTATGCAGGCATATACATACATATGTTTGTATGCAGTTTGTTGCACATTAAAAAGGATGTTTTATAATGTACGAGTATTTTAAGATTTCTTAGTTGTCACATGCATTACAAGGTAAACAAACATACATTATCATGTTATTAATATACATGTACAGATGTACGTTTGCATGTTTGTATGTGTGTATATATATACTACATATTGGTGGTTTACGCCTTCATTATTTTCAGCAAATTTTCCATTCATGGCAACCATCTAACTGACTGTCTGGCTGACTGACTATTCTCATACAACGTCTACAGTTTATTTCGTTGCTTGTAACAATGCTACGGTCGGTCTCCTATTTACATTAATGTCAACCTCATAAACATCAAACAATGACAATAGCATCAACAACAATAACACAACAGCAACAACAACAACAACATCAATAACAACAACACAATGTACACAAGAAACAACTCCCAGTGTATGATTCCATTATAATTCCAAAGTGTTTAACCGAAACCGATTTCATGCTTAAATGCCAACATTGAATAACTTTCAAATTGAGTTGTTTCCCTATGTCAAGTTGAACATCATCTTCTTCTTCTTCCTGGTACATACACACACATACACCCAAACATATAGGCCCTTGTTTTTCCTTAACAATAACAACACAGCACAGCACATGTTTCGTATATCAATATGCCTCCTTTTGTTCTATGCTTCTATGATTTCGCCGTGTATTTAAGTGGAAGTGAGTGAAAATAGAGAATTATTGAATGGATGGTTTGCTTGGCATAGATGATTAAATGTATGTATGTATGTATGTATGTACATGCACATTTGTACATGTACATTTACATTTAATGTACTCGTAATATTACAAAATTATTGCATTGTTTTGAAACGGAAATGTTTTGTATTGAAAAAGAAACGGAAACATCTTCAGACATTTAATTAAATCATAATTTCAATAACAATTTAATGTATTTTCAAATAATTTCATTAATAATTATGTACGTATGTATGTACATCATATTGGAAAAGTATATTTTCAAAGGATTAAATTAATAGACAATAATGTACTTACACTCGAAGAGTACTTATACAGGGTCGTACAAAGGAAAAGGGCTCAAAGGAAAAACCATACACATACTATTTTATAATATCCACAATCATAAATCAAGGAGTATCAGAACCGACAGTTTGGAAAGATTGTCATTAATGTAATTGTAATTACCCTTTATCTCAAGTGTCATATATTTATTGAATGGCTTGCCATTTACTAGTATGGATCGTTTAATAACCGAAGAGCGTGCAAAGGTAGCCAAAACGTACTACAAAAGTGCTCATAGAAACGTGGACACTACAGGACGAGTATTCCGCCATTACACCCGCATTAGTCACGATTACAATCTAGCTTCTCACACCATGCATGCTGTGTGCAAAAATTTTTATCCACACCTAGAGGGACCTACAGCTCATAGTCGACTCCGTATGACTGATCTTTAAGAAACTTCGAATGAAACCAGCCAGTTTCCTTAGTGACACCTACGCCTCGATGCCCAGAAATTTCTGTTCCCCATATAGCGATAACATCTGTCCTGAAGAGCAGGGTACTCACTTAAAAGATGTTGTAATGATTTCGTTTCTTCCACATCTTCGCAACTTCTGCAATGATTCCGGTGGGTTAGACCGAGCTTGTCAATGAAACTGCCAATAGCGTCACGTTAGAATTCCTGTTAGAGTGCAAACCATTCTCTTGTCGAAGTCAAGTAGTTCCTTGATTCTTCAGCTGTCCACTGCTAGACACATCAGTTTTGAAATTCGCCATCCAGATATAATTTGAAAAAGTACTCTTGTAGGGCCACATATGCCCCCTCTATCGTTTGAAGTCACCGTAATCTATTAGGTAGTGTGTGAGACATGAGGCCTCGGTTCAACCCCGACGTCAGACATCTCGAGTGAAACGAAATATGAAAAAATATTTCTTGGGTGACTTCCTCTCAGCAGATTTCAACCAATAAACCCTGAGATTAAATAAAAATTGTTTTGAAAATTTTCTCAAAAGACTGTCTATCGGAATCGTCTGTAGGTCACGCGCCTAATGTATAGGGTTGTAATCCTGACTGAAGGGTTGTAATGACCAATTACACAACCCTGCAAATTTGGTTTTTTTTGTGCAAATAAGATTTCTCCAGGTGTTTTCGAAGACATTTTGCGCCCTGAACACGAATCTGGTTTCATAAACTTTCCATCACATCTGGTTTTCGAGAAAAAGTTGAAACAAACCCCTAAAAATAGCGTTTTTGTCCATTTTTGAAACATTGTAGATCTAAACACTGACGTGCTAGAACCATCGCTATTGCCAGAAACTGACAATTGATCTTTGCTCTTCAAAATGAGCCCAAAGCCAAATTGTTTGCATGCAAGGGGTGCAAGGGAAAAAGAAACACATTACGGAGGTCCTTAAAAATTAATCAGATTTACTTGAAAATTCTTACTCAGGGGTTTTTGGGGTCGCTGATTACAGATCTTCATTAAGATTTAAAAAATTCAAAATGGCGGATCCAATATGGGGGTCGAGGTTTAAAAAAATTAATCAGATTTACTTGAACTTACGGGACCAGTAGTGGCGCGTGTTGTGTCAACGTATACGGTGTAGAAAGACAATGCAACTCTTTACGCCTTTTGATTTGATGATGTGCAATACCAGTACTTTGATTGCTACTTGCTTGTCCACACATATGATCAAGTTTGAAGGAGATAGGTTCCTGGTTTCAATCATACGTGCAGCTTGTTCGATTCCCAAAATCTTCGCTTGAAATACGCTGACTTAGTTAGGTCGACTGTATGACCCGTTCAGTGCCAGCTTATCGGAATAGACCCCAGATTCAATACTATTTCCCTCCTACAGAATATTTTTTGTGGAGCTACAGGAAGTCTCTGGTATATAGTGTTCTGGTTACCCTCATAAGTTTAATTGTATTTTGGATTACAACTGCAATCTTCTTTGGCTAAATATTTAATCATTTTATTTAAGAATATTGCTGAATACATTAAACATTCAAGAAAAAGGCAAGAGCAACGTTTTACGGTATCGTTGTTGCAAAATATTTTATTTTATAAAAAGTTTGCGAAAAATTTGTATTTTCAACACTTTCAGGATTTTGTGGTTACCACTTCATATGCGTAAAATCAAAGTGGAGAGTTTTTTAAATCAGTTTTTATGACACACCACCGGCAATGAGAACATGCAAGACTGCCACAACGTACATATATATGAAGATAGAGAAACAGATCGTAAGAATCATATAACGTAGCAACATACAACAACAAAAAACAACAATAGCAATATGAATACATTTACAAAAAATTCAAAAGAAAACATTTTATGATTTTATGAAAAATAGTTCATGCCATGTTGTACAAAAAAAAAAGAAAAGTTAATTATACAGTTAAAAGCAAAACTGTACTAATAGAAACAATTTCTGACAAACAAAGTAGTAATAATAACTTGGATCATAGTCAGAAAACAATGGGCAATCTCCTCAAAGTGAATTTCTTTTCACAGTTCTTGAAACCGGCGTTTTGTTTTAAAATTGAGAGTCGAGGAATCAAAATAACTTTGAAAAATCAATTATTTCTACCAAATATGTCTTGAATAGATCGGGAAAAATTCTTTGAAATATAAAAAGATGTGGTTTTCGGACCTAGTGGGTTATATATCTATTGTATCAAGAATTCCTAAATAGCTTTCCTTATGGTGGGGCGTTACTAATGACCAAAGATATAGGCGACTAAGCTAACAGTCTTTTTAAATTTATATAAATAGGGCAAAATAGAATAAAAATGGACCTGGTGGGGCAAATGGACCTAGTCTTAAGGATTTCATAACAGGTTTCTTTACGATCAAGCTTTATTTGGGACTGTAGATATGGGCACCGGAGCTAATTGTTCTCTACAAATGAGCAACAAAGGTAAAATCGGATCAAAAATGGACCTTGTCTGAAAAATGGACCTAGTGGACAGTTTTCCTTTCGATCGAGTTTTACTTGGGACCGGAGATATAGGCCACAAAGCTAATTGTTTTCTCCAAGAAAACAAGGGTAAAATCGGACCAAAAATGGACCTAGTGGGCTGGATAGCTTTAGACTCTATAATTCCAAAACAGGTTTTCTTATGGTCGTGCGTTCCTTGGGACTGGAGATTTAGACGACGAAGCTAATTGTTTTCTTCAAATGAGCAACAAAGGAAAATCGGGTAAAAAATGGACCTTGTCTGAAAATGGACCTAGTGGAGTTTATACCCATAGCATCAAAGATTCCAAAACAGTTTTCCTTACGATCAAGTTTTACTTGGAACCGGAGATATAGACGTCGAAATATATTGATTTCTTCGAATGAGTTTCATAGGTAAAATCAGATAAAAATGGACCTAGTGGGTAAAGGGGACCTAGTGGGCTGGATAGCCATAATCTCAAGAATTCCAAACAGGTTTCTTTATGGTCGTACGTTATGTGGGACCGGAGATATAGGCGTCGAAGCTAATTGATGTCTTCAATTGAGCACCACAGGTAAAATCCGTTAAAAAATGGACCTAGTGGGTAAAGTGGAACTAGTGGATTGGATAGCCATAGTCTCAAGGATTCCAAAACAGTTTTCTTTATGGTCGGGTGTTATGTGGGACCGGAGACATAGGCGTCGAAGCTAATTGATGTTTTCAATTGAGCACCACACGCAAAATCGATTAAAAAATGACCCTGGTATGGACAATGGACATAGTGGGCTGGATAGGCATAGTCTCAAGAATTCCAAAACAGATTTCCTTTTGATCGAGTTTTACTTGAGACCGCAGATATAGGCGTCGAAACTAATTGATTTCTTCAAAGGGGCAACAATGGCAAAATCGGGTAAAAATGGACCTAGTGGGAAAAATGGACCTAGCGGGCTGGATAGCCATAGCCTCAAAGATTCCAAAAAGGGTTTCTTTATAGACGTGCGTTACGTGGAACCGCAGATATGATAAAGTGCTCTATATAAATAAAAATTAAATTTTAGTAAAATGGACTTAAAAATCTTAATAATTCTCATTGAGTTCATAGGCATTAATATGTATATATACAACAAAATGTCGTACTTTTTGCTAGTTGTATTTCTTTGGTAGATGACTTGCATTTTTTTTGCTTGATGACTTGAATATTTATGGATGATGACTTACATTTTTTTTTTTTTTTTGTAGATGACACATGTTTTCGGTTGGTGACTTGCAGTTATTGGGTCGATGACTTGCAGTTTTTGGGTCAATGACTTGCAATTTTTGGTAAGTGACTTGCATTTTTTATGTCAGATATTATTTGCAAAGCCTATATTAGCATCATCATAGATATCTCCGGTCCTAAGTAATGCACAACCATAAGGAAATCTGTTTTGGAATCCTTGAGAATATTACATCGAGCCCACTAGATCCAATTTTCCCACTAGGGCCATTTTCATCGGATTTTGCCTTTGTAGCTCATTTAAAGAAATCAATTGCCTCCTTCGCCTATATCTCCCAGCTATCTACTCCACCACTGGGTTCAAAAACCGCACCTTTTGCTCATGATGAGTATGATATCAGTGTCGTCAGCGGACGCAAGCAACTTGACACTTTTGTGTCTATCTATGACCAAGTTGAAGTGGTCGCATGATAAGTTATCGAATTGTATGAAACCTCGCAGGGTATCTAATGGCTTAGAGAGCAACATTCCCACCTTGACAGAGCTGCAGGAGTTTTGTTCAACATGTTATCAGTTTTGACCTCCACTGTAACATACATGTGTATAATCAGCAGCTGAATGAAAAATATTTATTTATAACAAGTAAATTATTAAGAACACTGGAATGAAAGCTGATTGTCGGTCTGCTGGCATAGTTCAGTTTAACTACACCACGTTCAAGTCCATTTATGGCACACGAGTTTTAAGCCAACGCATGCCAAAAAAAAGAAGAAACCGCAATATATTGAAAGTGTGAATGTTTTATCAGTGAGCACAGTAATGTTGCTGGCAATGGTTGTGGACAAGAGTTTTAAAGACAATCTTTTAAAATTTCATATTTTTTGTTTTTGTTTTCTGTAAGCCAACTTTAATACTTTATTTAAATGAGGATTTAATATAAAAAACCAACAGAAACAGTGGACAAAAACTAGTAACTAGCCCAGCAGGAAAAAGGAAATTGTGGTAAATACCGAAACTTCCTGGGTTGTCCATAGCAATAGCAACTACAACTTATAGATTAAGAGACAGACATGGTTTGGAAATAAATACCGGCAACAGCAGCATCAAAAGCGATTTTTAAACTCCACGAAAAAAAAAAAAAAAATTCCGAAACCCCTTCTCTAAAACAAAAATTTGTATACGTTTTTGCATTTCTCTTTGCCATGGAGGATGAGTATGCAGACAATAAGTTTCTTTGGTTAGTTTGGTACACAGCCTTGAAAAGACATGGCCATTAAGATGACAATATGCAAAGACGAAATGCATTAAGAAAAATCAAATTTTTATTGCAACACTGACGTAGCAGCAGTTATACAGTTTAAAGCAAAATTTTTGGATTCTAAAACTTTTAAATGACTTCTAATACGCACTTTAAGTGCAGTGGGCTGTTGCAGATTCTCAAATAGCTTTTTATAATTTTTATTTTCTTTTCTATTTCCTTTTTTTTCCTCTTTTTCTTTTCTTTTTTGTTATTATTATTGTGGCTAGCTTTTCGTGCTTTTTGTTATTGTATTAGTTTAACCTTAACCTCAACATTAAGTTTTGAAAAGCACAACTAAAGGATTTATGGTTGAATCGTTTCAATTGCCTGGTGACTGAATCTTTTATTCTTTTATGCATTACGACTCGTTTCAGTTTCAGTACTCATGTTCTTTCTTTCTTTTTATTCTAACTTTTCCATTTCTTAATAACGTATTATTGTTATTGTTAGTGTTTGACAATGCGCCACAGTGGGACGAAGTGCATAAATATGTTGATTAAATTTTTGCTCATTTCATATAACCCCTAGTCTAGTACCTACGATAATGTCTAGTGTTATCGTATAATAAATTTGTATTTTGATTCCCTTCGCAATTATAGGCGTGGCAATAATGTACTTCCCCAATTAGTACACCAAATTATTAAAGGCTGCGTAAAGAAACTCTTTACATATTTGACTTGTGTCCAAGTAAAACTAACCTCTAGACCCTGTCCTACAGCGTCGCTGGAAGCTTTGTGGTATTCAAGAGGGCTTCACTTGGCAGTGAAGATTTAAGCCTTAGAGACTTTGGTTAGCGCAATGAAGCCTTCATATTATTGACTTTGGTCCAAGAAAAACTAACCTCTTGAACCTGCTTTACAGCGGCACTGGAAGCTCTCTTATATTTAAGTCGGCTACACGTGATAATGAAGACTATCGTTAGAATGATGGGAGACAAGTTTACTATAGAATTCGTCAGAGGAATTCGCGTTCTAAGGAATGGAACCCCTCCTTATTTGACCCCTGAAAAGAACCTATAAACTCTATAATTTTAGAAAATGCTTCGGAACGAGACGTAGTAACAAAAATGAACGAAT
Source organism: Sarcophaga subvicina (assembly GCA_936449025.2). Taxonomy (NCBI): domain Eukaryota; kingdom Metazoa; phylum Arthropoda; class Insecta; order Diptera; family Sarcophagidae; genus Sarcophaga; species Sarcophaga subvicina. The sequence continues at coordinate 13,967,833 of OW388083.2, read as the reverse complement.
TAGTCTGGCAGCTGCATACTCTGAGAAAAAAGGGACTATTTTGCGGTATACAAATGGGTCAGGAACGTATCTTAGGACAGGAGCAGGAGCATTCAGTTGCAGAATGCCTGGGAAGTATTTAGCAATGAGACTTGGTAACAAAAATGAATGGAGTAATCAAGATGCCGAATACTCTTTTAAAAGGGGGCTATTTTGTGGTATACCAATAAGTCAAAATCGCATCTTGGGAGAGAAGCGGGAGTTTTCAATTCCAGAATGCGTGGAAAGTGTGTCTCAATGAGACTTTGTAACAAAAATTAATGTAGTAATCTGAAAGCTGCCTTCTCTATTAAAAGGAGGGGCTATTTTGTGGTATTTACATGGGTCAAGAACGGATCTTGGAACAGAAGCGCGAGTTTTTAGTCGCCAGAGTGAAATATTCCGAAAATATGAAATAAAGTGTGGGAAAAGCCTCAAGTATCTTCCAAGCAATAAAGTTTCTCCAAAAAATCTGTCTTTCGGCGTCGTCTTTAAACTGTAGGTCCCGCCACTCATGTATAAAATTAACACACACAACATAAGTGGTGTTGAGAAACTATGTTGTAATCCTGTCTGAAGGGTTGTAATGACCAATTATGTATCTTCCAAGCAAAAGTATATGCCTTCGAAGGGTGAGCTCAATTCAACTTATAAAGGAGTTACAAAAGACAGCACATAACAAAACTATTTGGCTGTCTGAACGCAATTCGAGTATTCGGTTTCTATGAGGTTAAATTGATTATAGTAGGGGACTGCCTGGGGAAGCTATATCGCCTTGGTAAGGATAATAAGTTTATTCTCTACTGCTTCCACGTCATGTGAGAAATTCTCGTCAATGAGCTAGTTGACGAGCTTGCGAGGAGGCGATCTTCCATGCCGTTGAAGAGAGCAGAACACATCTATGGAATGGTTGGGCAGATGTTTAGAAAGGTATATAAGAGGAAAGACTTTCGAAGTAGCCGTAGTCTAATAGAGAAGATACCAACACACTCTCTGCGGTATGAGGGCGGATGTCTAGAGAGGTATGTGGCAAGTAAGGACTTTTGAAGTCGTTGGGCAGATGTTTAGAAAGGTATGCGAGAGGAAAGACTTTCGAAGTAACCGTAGTAGGACTTTTGAAGTTGCTGTAGTCTAGTAGGTAGTTAAGCGTGAAGCCGTGGTTCAAACCTAGGCCAAGATATCTCGAAAAACAAACGAAATATAAAAAAATATTTGTTCGGTAACTTGCTCTCCACAGATTTCTGGTAAAAACTCTGACAGTAAATAAAAGTTGCCATGAAAAGTTTCTCGAAAATCTGTCGTCCCTGTGGGTCCCGCTATTCATATATAAAATTAACACACACAACATGGGTGGTGTAAAAAGCTATGTTGTAATTCTGTCTAAAGGGTTGTATTGACCAATTAAGTAAGTAAGTAAAGACTTCTCTCCAACGAAGTGGGTTTGAGGCACTTAAAAACGTTTGTCATTAAATTATAAAAAGAGGAGACCTGAGTCATGCACCAGAATATCAAGAATAATCTGATATCAACCAGTCTGCTGACAGGGCACTATAGACTCAAAGTACACTTATTCAGAATAAAGAGTGCAACATGTGGCTTCTGTGATGAAGATAGTGTATCATCTTAACACATTCTTGGAACGTGAAGGGCATTTTTGTATCACAGGAGAAAGCACTTGGAAGAATGCAGGACATCGAATTGGCATTTTTTAGCAGCATCTTAAAGATTTTTTAAGGCAATTGTCTTGGAGGAGACTTTATAGGGATAAAGTATGAAGGATCGTAGATCATATGGTAGCAGCACTAAGGCACCTCTTCACGACAATAATAACAATAACTTTTGACATTCTTACATAACATATATGTACAAAATTGGCCATTACAACCCTTCAGTCAGGATAACGGCCTAGCTCACAACTTTTGACATTCGCTTGGAATATTTCTGTTGCCATTTTAGACTAGCCTGATATTCCAATATCATTCACGAATTCTTTTTCTCGGACGCTCTTTGCAATATCATTCAATTCGAGAGCATGATCTACATATTATCGACCGCAATTGAATTTGAATGCTTTGACTGGATTGAACATGTGAAGGACCAGGTCTACAATATAATAGGACTGACATAAAGCTGAAAAAAAATTTCAATTTTATCTTATGTAAGTTACTGGCGGTATGCCACACATTGTGCTATGCTTGGAAGTGCTTTTTCCATTTTGTCTCGGTATAACCACTCTTAGCCAGAATTCGAGGACAAGGTCATTAAGCTATCGTGCCATATTCTTATTTATCTTATTGCCATCAAAAGAAGTCCGTATTTCACACAAAAGTTCAGCATTTTTTGGTCAATTGCTATCTGAAAATTTGGAAGGATCAAGTGGATACCCGGTTTTAACTGAAGAAATATCTTTCTTCTGGGATGATGATTTATTTCGTTTATATTAACCCATGCCTTACAAAATGAATTTATTTCGTGTTCATTTATACGATTTCTGATTTATAGTGTATGTCTTCGGTGCCTGCTACATTAATATCAAGACAACCCTACAAAACCACACAGTGGGTGATGACGCCTTTTTTTCGTTAAACGTTTTTTTTTTTTGAAGTCATTTAAGTTTTTATTCTTGTTTCTTTGCTTTGGCCAAAATGTAGTTGTTGTTGTTGTTGTTATATTTTTCATTTATCGCTTAGATTACCACTTTTATTGCATGTTGTTGAAGCGAAATTTGCGGTTTGAAGTCCACAAAAAGCACAAAAGTTTTGTTGCTGTTGTTGAAAGCAATTGTTTTCTTTAGTTGCTGTCGGTTGGGGTCTTTTTCTTTTTTTTCTTTTCTTTTCTTATGTATTGTGTCGTCATCGTTACAATTTTACAATTTGCGTGAAATTACTTCAATTTGCAATAATTTCTTGTCTATAAAACATTATATTGCTTAGCATATAGCCGTATAGGGGGTGCAGGATAAAGGAGATGAAATTCAAACGGGTGAATTTTTTTAAGTGTAAAGTTTCTACGGTGTGAGAAAACAGTTTCGTAACATGTGTTCTACACCAAAAATGTTCAGCAATGTCTATGAATGCATTAACAAACGTTTTCAAGAACATTCGCAATGTTATTTTCAAGCTATTGATTTTGATTAACTTCTCTTTAGCCTTACAGACTACAATAAGAAAATAAGGAAGGCTAAACGTGAGGATTTTTGCAACTTCTGTAATGCCATAGAATATTTAATAAACGTGGATAACATTGACTAGGGAGGATAGTAGCTCTACAGATAAATAAATTGATAGGGCTGACCTGCTACTGCGAACACACTTACCAGCAAGTGGTCAGGCAGTCAGTTGTACACAGACAGGTTGCGGCTTTTACCCGTACCGGACAAGGGATAAATTGGGCTTTGTGAACATTTTAACAGTAGAAAAAATGAATGAGATTTTTCCTGTCCACACTATAAAACGAAACAGAAGAATTCCTTGTATCATCTGCTTCCTTGGCTGTCAAAGCCCACTTCAAATAATTTGATCACGTGTTTATTCATAACCAACTTGGTCTTGGTCGTGATGTCATCTCGACTACAGTGGCCGTGCTTACAAGTCATTGCGTCATGGGTAGACACACGGAAAGAATGACGCTCCCTTTCAACGACTTCTGCCGTGGATGCAGGTCCACTGAGGAAGAGGAGACTGTTGTTCACTTTCTTTGCCAGTGCCCGTCTCTTGCTAGGTGTAGATATAGGTTATTTGGCTCCCCATTCCTTGTTAGCTTGACGGAGCTATCATCTATTGACATCAAGGATATAGCTTCGTTCACCAAACTTTCTGGTTTTCCAGTGCGGGGTAGTCGTGCTGTTGTTGTGCAGCCCTTGCGCTGACCAACTTCTTCGTTTTCCCTGATTTTGGTGGAACTTGGTTATTACAGGGACTGTGTTCACCCGTGGCATCACAATGGGCCGATATACGTGCCCAAGTGAGCTCTATGATATCATAGCTACCACTCCGACCTAACCTAACCTTATTCATATCCAAGCCCTACACTAGTGGTGCATGGTTTCCATCTTACCATCCTACCCATATTACTCCTTCATTCCGTGTGCATGTTTCCGAAGGTCTTGCCTATGAGCTTTGCCATTCATCTGAAACCCGTAGAATCTATGTTCTAGTGAAGAGTGGTAGTAAAAAAGCGCCTTTTCAGTATTAATTAAATCAAGGATACGCTCTGCCATCAAGCTCAAGACCTTCTGAATGGTTTCCACTAAATCTACAAGAGTCGTATCAGTAGATCTGACCGCCATATATACATATGCTTTGTATAGTATGCAGTAGTACCCTTTGTAATGTATCATATCCTATGTAGTTGTCCATACATACATACATTCATAGTTGGTTTTACAATCCTTCGGTCAGGATTACGACCTAGTTTCACACACCACTTATGTTGTGTGTGTTAATTTTATACATGAGTGGCGGGACCTATATTTTAAAGTCGACTCCGAACGAGCGATTTTTTAGAAACTTTTTCATGGCACTTTTATTGACTCTCAGACTTTTTGCCAAAAATCTGATGAGAGTTAGTCGACTAAGAAATATTTGTTCATATTTCGTTTTGTTGTAGATGTCTGACCTGGGGTGTGAACCGTAGACTTATGTCTAATAAGCCAACAAACTACGTACTTGACTATGGCGACTATCTGAAAACATTCTTGAAATCTGTGGGGCATTAATGTGTCCCACAAGAAAACAACAACAAGATGCTGGGAAGGGAATTGTTATTGTTGACACCGAGCAGCAGCCTTTTGTTTGGTAGGGGCAATAGGCTTGGATGAGACGACGGTACTAATACTTTCAAGCAAGTAAAGCAAATAAAACAAGTGAAAGTTTCTGGTTGTATTCGCATTCGTGTTTTTTTCATGAAGTGATTTATCTTGAAGTCGCCGTGGTCTAGTAGGTAGTGTGTTGGCTTATTAGACGTAAAAGCCAGGGTTCGAGCCCCAGGCCAGACATCAAAATAAAATACAAGAAGATTTCTGGCAAAAACTCTCAGAGTAAATAAAATTGCCATGAAAAGTTTCTCAAAAAATCTGTCGTTCGGAGTCGACTTTAAACTGTAGGTCCCGCCACTCATGGATAAAATTAACACACACAACATAAGTGGTGTGAGAAACTAGATCGTAATCCTGACCGAAGGGTGGTATTGGCCAATTATGTCTGCATGTATGTATCTCATATTACGTATGCACCAAAATGATTGTTGTTTGGAGCAATAAAGTATGATGAGGGCTAAATGGACGAGATTTGTTCATTGCAATGCGATGTTTAGTACACATACAATATTTTAAAGCCCGTCTAAACGTGGTTTGCTGTTATAATTTGCCTACATTGGAATACTAAAGCTATGAAATGTGGAATAAAGTCTGGAATTTTCAATAATTAACTTCACAAGTAAAGATACGCTCTCACAACGTTTAAGAAAATTTCGCGCCATAGCAACACACGAATTTAAATGAAGAAAAAATCATTTTGAAATCGAATTACCATTACAAATCGATTTTTAATTTGAGTCGTGAAATTTACTGTCCCTTTTACAACACTCTTTCAAAATTTGCAACACTTTTTATATGTACGGGTATGGGTATGGGCATAGTTATGGGAATGGGTATGTTGTGTATGTGTATGGGTATAAATTGAAAACTGCATAGTTTTTGAATTTTTTTAGTTCTTATTTTTTGTTCTCCATTTTACCATAGTTTAGATGAGCTTTTCCAAAAGAAAAATCCATAAAAATTGGTAGTAGATTACTTGCATCGTATATGCAAAACTTAGTAGCACAACAAAAATAGAACGGAAAAAAATTATTGGAAGGCAGATAAAAGATACTCTCCTGCTGTTGTAACAACATTCATATTTGTTGTTGCTATTTAAGCCAATAGCTGTTGCTATTATTGTTGTTGTTGTTGGTGGTGGTGTCATCTATATTGGCATCTATGTTGACAGTGAAAAACTGCACTTTGGCTCTTCTTCTGCTGCTACAACACAATAGTATATACGCTCCCAACAATCAACCCATAGACCTCGTCGTCGTCTGCTGTTCCCAAAGTGTAAGTGTAAGTGTGTGTTTCATACAAAATTTGTATATTTATTGCAAATAGTTTTAGATTAATGTTATCAAGTTTGAAGACAAATTTACACAGTTTATGGCTTAAAAGTGCCAAATTGTTACTGCAGTAGAGAGAGTCTAAAACCCGTACAGCAAAAAGAAGAAAAAAAGTATTTATTCATTGCATATTGAATGTGTTGCGTAGTTCGTTCGTTCATTGGCTTGTGGTATTCAGTGCAGAACTATTTTAATGTGCTGGCTGTTGGCTGCTGGCTGCTAACTCTATACCACGAAAATATGCTAATTTTTCAAAAATTCGAAATAAATTTTAAAGTAGTTTTTCGTTTATAGTTTTCCTATACCTTCCTTTTTTTATGGAGTTTCTTCTTGAGTTAATATTTTTTGGAATGGAATGAATAAAGAATTTTAAAAAGGGATTAAAAAGAAATTAAAGAACTCTAGTTTAAGTCTTGCAAGAAACAAAAAATAAATAAATCCCACAGTTCATTAGTTATTCAATAAATTTTTAATATTTAAGGATTACCTCAAGGGTTAAAGTTAAATTCGATTTATTTATTTATTTATTAATTACAATACAATTACAAATTATATTTTAATTATATACGAGCTGAGTAACTTCGACCATATGCTCGGTGTAGTGTCACAGACACCAGGCTAATAGCTAGGCTAATAGCCTACCACACTATCGACTAGACTACCAGGGCACCCAACTTAAATTCTATTTAATTTTTTTTTTAGGAGGTGACCCCTTTTCATACAGTGTTTGTTATGTTGCAACATAGGAAATATAGTTTATAGGTGAAAGCAAAGAAGGAAAAGTGTGACCCGTGAATATACTACCTTCGCTTCCACGCTGTCCATGAAAATATGCTGAAAAATTGGAGGCAATTTATTTCGTGTTGTATTGTCCCATTTGATATGATACCAATCCACATGAAATCTAAAACTGTCAAATACGTTCCAAATATTTCCGTATTCGTTATGGATTTTGGGCTAGCGTCCCTATCGGTCCATATTTCTTTGAGTACGACCTCGGCCAAACTATCACTATTAACAGCGAGAACTGTAGACCGATGACTATCAATTTATTTTGACCTGAATTCAATGATATGGACACCAACGAGATGTGGATTCAAACAGCTTTCCACATCGGTTAATGCTGTGGAGGTGATGGGAACTGGCAACCAATATCATGTGATTTGAAACTGCTAGACTTTTTCTTGTGGGGTTTTCTTAAGTTGCAGGTGCATTTAAATAAACGACAAACCACAGCGATCCCAATTCTTTCGAGACGCCAAACTATACTGGGTCAATGAGGAGTCTTGCTCAACCGCTAGGCAAACTTGGCCCTCGTTGGATAGAAGGCGCACCAACCAGTTACTCGGACTTGGTCGTGACATCATTTCAATCATTGTGGCCCTGCTTACAGGTCGCTGTGTTATGGGAAGACACGCTGAGAGAATGCAGTTCCCATCTATCGACTTCTGTCGTGGGTGCAGATCCGCTGAGGAAAAGAAGGCTGTTATCCACTTTCTTTGTCAGTGCCCATCTCTTGCGAGGTGCAGATGTAGGTTATTTGGCTCTCCAATCTTTGTCAGCTTGACGGAGCTATCGTCCATTGATGTGAAGGATATAGCTTCGTTTATAAAATTTTCGGGCTGGTTTTCCAGCGTGGGGTAGCCGTGCTTTAAATGTATGTAGAGCCCTTGCGCTAACAAATTTCTTCTTCCCTGATTCGGAGGAACAGGCCTCTATATGTGCTCAAGTGAGATTTTGGCATCATCATCATACTTTTGGAGCTGAGTAGAACAGATCAATACACTAGGCCTTATAATGGTACAAACTCGAAAACGATGTATTCTCAGACACTACCATTAGACGGACTACGTGCATTGAGAGGAAGGAAGTACGCCAAAATATAGTTCTAATCGTCAAAACAGGAATATTGGTCAACCATTTCACACAAACACACATACATAATTGGTCATTACAACCCTTCAGTCAGGATTACAACCTAGCTTCTCACACAACTTACATATGTTGTGTGTGTTAATTTTTATACATGACTGGTCGTTTTCAATAAAAGCTACAGTGATAACGAATAGCGTTACAGGAACAAATGTAAATAACAGACTCGTTATAATAATTGCATCATTCGAGCAACTATCAGTATGGAGAGAGTCACAAGTATACTGATGAGCCATGGTTAGAATACTCAAAGCTTGGGCAAAGTTAATACCATTGCATGGAAGTGAAACCTGGCTTGGCCTGCACGCAAAAACTGTAAATATTCACCAGCAGGTGCGTTTAAATCATACCCAGGCTTTCTGATATAATAACTAAGCAACATAGATCCCTGAAACCAAATCAATGTGGTACCCATACTAATGCAAACAAAACATGGGAACATGTTATGCTACCGGAAAGAATTCTGATAGTACAACAAGGATAGCCTGTGGCATCACAACAGATCGCTAAGCGTGCTTAAGCGAGCTTTGGTATCAAAGCTATCACTCCAACTTACCTACCTACCAAGCAAGAGTGAAATCCCTAAGACTTTAGAAACCTTGGCAGGCTAAAAAAGACCTGAAGATATATATCGACACTCCAAGGACTTTGACAATGCAATCTCACATAGGAAGATGCAGAAATAATTACAAAAAACCGTTTAAGCACGAAATGCTTCATAAGAGTCATATGCTTCCAGGAGGACTAACGAAGAAAACCAATTCTAGATCGTGACCATCTGATTCAGATTCTCCGCGTATATGGGAAGACTAATAATCCTGGGCTTGATATCTGGACATAAGCTCAATCTGGCAAACATAAAACTCAATCAAATATTAAACGTCTTACATAAAATTGTATACAAATAAGACACCGTAGTCTAGTACATAGTATATTAGCTTCTTAGATGAGAGTATATGGTTCAAACGCCAGCCTAGATGCCTCGTACGAAAATGATACAAATACTTCTTTCTATCATTTCTTTTCGGCAGTCTTTTGGCAAAACCTCTGAGACTGAATAAAATAGCCATGAAAAGTTTCTCAAAAATCTATCGTTTGGAGTCGCCGTAGTCTAGTGTAGTAGTGTGTTGGCTTACTAGACGTGAGGACTCGGTTCAAACACCAGGTCAAACATCTTGAACAAAACGAAATATAAGCAAATATTACATCGGAGACTTCCTCTCAGCAGATTTTTGGCAAAAACTCTGAGAGTGAATAGAATTCCTATAAAAAGTTCCACAGAAATCTGTCGTTCGGAATTGACTTTAAGCTGTAGGTCCCGCCGCTCATGTATAAAATTAACACAGAGGTAAGAGAAGCTAGGTCGTAATCATGACTAAAGGGTTGTAATGAGCAATTATGTGAGTGTAAGTATGTTGTATTGAAAAAATCTCTAGAAACTGGAATCTGATGGTATCAAAGGCAGAATATCGCGAATGATAGTAGAACTATTGCCCACGCAGGCCATGGTTAAAATTCGGAATCCGCAATCGATAGAGGGTATCTTATGCCACTAAGTATAGCACTTTAGATTAAATTAGAGTATAACGACTATTTCTTAAACTAAGAACCCAACATGAAATCCATTAAAGAGTCATTATGACGTTATTGTTAAACAATTTCCATTTGCTGCTGTAAATGATAACAACATTTCCAATGATTCTTATCGCACACAGGCATGGGGCAATAAATAGCAATGGGATAACAAAAAGGAACTTTAATCAATATTCAATACAATACAAAGGAAGCATTAGGACACATGATTTACAAATCAAAATGGCAAATAAAGAAACTATGAAAAGAAAAAAATTAGAAAAAAAGAGAAACAAAATTTATTACAAAATAATAGCAAACGATGGTAGCAATATCCATACAATACAATAGTGAAGGCAAATGTCTGATGGTGGTGCTTGCTATAAGAGTTCATCGAAAAATAAACATATGAACGCAATTACCTTCTTATCAGAATGTTTCAATCAGAAATCAAAGTCAGTTACAGTCACACAAATGTAAAGGACATCCAACAAATGCCAACAATATTGCGTTAACAAACAGGAAAAAAAAGGAAGAATAAAGTAACAGAACAGAATAGAAATAAAATGAAATCGAAACCAAAATGAAAATGAAAAACTAAAAGAACAATTCAAATCAAAACGCAACGAAATCAAACGCAACCATATATTGTTATTTATTATTAAACGTAATCATAATACATATTACGTATGGTGACATAAAAAGAAAAAAATGTTTGAAAGTATATGGGCAAGCAAGGAGATTATAAGGACGACAATAACTACTATAACTACAACAACTACAATAATAAATATAAAAACGATAAAAATCATAAAAATAATGCTGGCGTTGACATACTGCACTTATTCAATACAAAGCAATCACAATGAAACAGTTGCAGAAAAAAACAGAAAAAAAGAGAGAAGAACATAAAATGAAATTATTAAACAAACAGGACAAAAATAAAAGAAGTTTTGTGAAAAAGGGGCTGAAAATTAGTTGAGGCATATATGACTCCCTAGGCACTCTATTGCATTAATAGCTTTAAAATAAATCGGGGCTGAAAATTAGTTGAGGCATATATGACTCCCTAGGCACTCTATTGCATTAATAGCTTTAAAATAAATCGGAATTTATACTATTTCCAGCGAGAGGATAGACACCCTTCTGTTGGCTTATTAGACGTGAGGCTGTAGTTCAAACCCCAGGCCAGATATCTGAGTGTAAATAATATTTCCCAGAAAGTTTTTAAAAAATCTGTCGTTTGGAGATGACTTTAAACTTTAATTACACATACAATATGGGTGGTGTGAGAAGCACCATCCGTAGCACCGCGTTAGGCTTTACAGTCTTACCACATCCATTTTTGTCAGATCATACATCACAATTCTGAGCCTGTATAGAATAGGTAAGGAACGGTGTCATCTGCAGAAGCGTACACGGAAACGAAATAATAAGTGTCTTCACAGCAAGAGATTGCCCACATGGTGGAGACCTTTCACCACTAATGTGAAGACTGGTTCCGGATAAACTCCAGACAAAACTATCTGCCATGAGCATGGACTGCCAAGTATGTGCAGATGACATAGTCTCGATGGCTAAAGAAAAATTGGCAAAGACTCGTGCAAAGAGATCTTAAGGTTGTAAGTCGTTAGTGCTGTGACAGTGGGACTGATTGTAAACCCTAATTGTAAACCCATAATTGGTCATTACAACCCTTCAGTCAGGATTACGACCTAGTTTCTCACACCACTTATGTTGTTTGTGTTAATTTTTATACATGAGTGGCGGGACCTACAGTTTCAAGTCAACTCCGAACGACAGACTTTTGAGAAACATTTTCATGGCGATTTTTTATTTACTCTCAGAATTTTTGGCCAGAAATCTGCTGAGAGGAAGTCGCCGAAGAAATACTTTTTGTATTTCGTTTTAATGTCTGGCCTGGGGTTGGAACCCTGGCTTTACGTCTAATAAGCCAACCACTATCTACTAGACTACGGCGAACTCACACATTTCTGGATGAACTCCTGACAAAACTATCTGCCGTGAGCACCGACTGCCAAGGATGTGCATTGTCTTGATGGTTAAAGAAAAACTGAAAGAGACTCATGCAAAGAGGTCTTAAGCTTGTAAGTTGTTGGTGAAGTGACAGCGTGCCTCATTGTAAATCCAGTGGAAGTATCACGAAGAAGTGGAGCTCATCTGGAGAGCATTTCAGAAAAGGACAGACATGTCATAATGAAATGCAGAATACTTGTAGGGAATCCCAAGGACACAACTGGATGTATGCCATGTATTAGATCAATATTGACCCATAAAGCTATTGCTTAGGCAATCAGGACGAATACTTGTAGGAAATCCCGGGGATACAACTGGATGTATGCCATGTATTAGACCGATATTGACCCATAAAGCTATAGTATGGGCAATCAGGATGAATCTGAAAACAATTCAACAGGAATTGGACAAGGTACAGAGGTTATGTTTTTATAACAGGGGCAAAGAGAATCTGTCCTAAAGCCCAGCTGGAAATTCTCTCAGATTCGAGTCTTCTGTATATTTTTGTATACAACAAAGTTATGGACACATGCAATTCATTCTGGGATTTCATAAACTCAGCCACCATCTGCGGTTAAGTTCATGGGAGACATTATTGGGGATTTCGTAACCTCAGTAATCAATTGGCTAACAGCACCTTCCTTAACTGTATCCTGAAAATAATCAGTAGATCCTACGATATTGGGAAGTGCTGTGCAACGAGACTTAGTAACCAAAATGTATGGACTAATCGAGAAGCTATACTCAGCCACAAAAGTATACATACTTTATAATTGTCTGACAACTTTCCTTGATTTTAAGACGGTCTTTTGCATTGGTTCAGAAATTTGTAAAATTTGTTAATCGTATGTATACTTTTGTGGGCCTGTGTACATACTCTCTTAAAAGAAGAACTTTGTTGTTGTATACAGGCGTATCAAGAACGGATCTTGGAAAAGGAGGGGAAGTGCTTGGCTCTAGAATGAAGTATAATCTTGCTTCATTGATAGATTTATCTGAACTATATTGGATGGAAAGGGTAGTAATCAGGTATCTATTTAGACTAGAACTTTGGGAGATCTCAGTCACCGTATCTATCCTCACGGGTCATTGCCTTATAGGTAGGAATGTAGGTAGGATTATTTTTTCTGTCGTACTAATGACTTCTACAGATGTTGTACTACCCACATCACTTGTCAATATTTAACTCGGGCTAGAGGCAGGCGCATCTTATTTGATTGTCGCATATTTAAGACTGGTTTTCAGCTGGATTCTAAAGGCGTTATGCTGCTGATTCTTGAGATCAAGAATTGACATTTGTTTCCTGCAAATGGCGTCATATGCTATCACAATGGGCCGCTAAAAGTACCCAAGTGAGCTTTGATTTTAACGAAGCTGCCACTAATGAATTTGGTAAAACAGCCTTTGCATCTCTTGAGTCTCTTGAAAATATATTTTTGATCAAGAAACTAGAAGTATAAGGTTTACGTCTTTGGTTTTTGAATCTCTGACTTATAACTTCTATGTTACAAACCTTTCAACGAAAAGAATATATCGACTGTAGAAATTATCAAATAAACGCAATAAATTTTGATTGCGGTAATAAAAACATAATTTTTAACACTTGTATTGTGAACAACAACAACAAAAAATTACAAAAAAAGGAAAAATCAAACAAACAATGCCAACTTAATTATCAGACACATACAGACAACAGCAACAGTAGCAGCAGCATTTGCAACAGCAGTAGCAGTAGTATTCACAATAAAATTCAATTCAATTCAAGAAGGGTGGCTTTACAAAACTACTATTCAGCAAAGGACACACGTTATTATTTCAAAGCAGTTGTTGCATACAAATGCATGGCATTTTAGTTGCATTTGAATGGCTTTGTAAGTATTTTGTCACCCAAACAACAAAGTCCCTCCACTGAAGTATATTAAAAACAATAAAAACAAATACCCATCAATACATTGGCAGCTCTTTAGATAATAAACATTCCCTACACTATTTAAGCGTAATATGTGCCAATGTGCCATCGAAAATTTTCAATTTAATTTCGAATTTCGAAATGTTTTCAAGCGTTATAAGCCTCATAATTTCATTACTATGCCAGCAGCCACATGCCCTGCAAGAGGGAAGCCAATTTGAGAATGCTGCATAGCCATGTCTTCGGTGGTTTTCTTTTGATGGGGGGGATCAATTTTATTTTTGTTTGTTTTTCTCATGTCATCTCATGGCTGTTGATTTGTTTGTTCTTTATTTGTTTATGTATTCTTTCAAAAGGATTTTTCCCTGTTTAGCCTTAAGGATATTTTTTTCCATAAATTTTAAGCCAAATTGTATTGATTAGGAGGCTGTTTTCATATACATGCCTTTAGAAGTCATCGTTTTGAGACAGTCAAACCATTTGCAATCAATTTTACATCACCTCACACAATTTAAATTTAAAAAACCCTGTGAATGGAAATAAAATTTCCATGAAAAGTTTCTTAAAAATCTGTCCTTTAAGCAGTAGGAGCCGCCACTCTAGTATAAAATTAACACACACAACATGTATGGTGTGAGCAGCTAGGTTTTAATCCTGACTAAAGGGTTGTAATGACTGATTAAGTAAGTTGGAATGGATTTAGATGGAGTCATTACAGCGGTACTCTATGTAATAATAATGATTATCCATGAACACAATTCCCATTTTCCTAACTACCACAAACCAATTTTCCAAATTTCCAACATAATGTTATGCATGTGAAGGTAACTATGCCCTGAGGCCCTTGCCATTTCAAATTGGTTTTAATTAAATCATGGAAATGTATTTGAAGGTCAATTTCTTCGCAACGCTTCAATGTTAGTTTGTAAATAAAAGTCATTCAATGGAACGCACATTACATTGATGCAGTTCTGTGAATTACTTTAGTTTCACGCTATAAAAGTGGAGAATTTTATAACCTATTTGCACACTGCATCGTTAATATTTATTTATAACAGTAAAAATAACGTTATATTAAAAGAAAACAATCGTCATTACCAACACCAACACAGCATTACATTGCCGACACTTCCATTGCCATTTAGCATGGCATAGTCTGGGGTAATAACGCACATAAACTCGCATTTAGAGGACATGATTTCCAAGGATATTAAATAACAACAAATAAAAACAAACAAAGTAATAAACAAACATATATAGAGCATAGCAGAAATAGCTGCAATATCATTGAGAAACGCTCTTTTTCTCTCTCTGTCTATTGCTGTGCATAGCTATTCAACTATACTTTGCAACACATTTAATCAACAATGAATGCTGAATGGTGTATGGGTATGTATGTGTGTGTTTGCTTTTGTCCATTTGTATTAAAAACAAACAGTTTTTTTCTATTTTGTTTAGTATAAACAATAATATTAACAACAACAACAATAACACTCCATATACAAACAAAATGAATAGGAAAATCTAATTCAATTCCCGAACAATGCCAAACAATCTTGTTTGGATTTCACAGGATTCCATTCAATTCTTCTAATAGAAAGCAAAGCATAGCATGGATTAAATAAATACAAGCTCAAGAACAACAAAAACAAGAAAAATAACATAAAATAATAATGAAATGCTAAAAACAACAACAACAACAACATCAGCCAAGCAAATACATTGGCACACACAAATATTTAGTCATAAACACCACCACCAACAACAAATTTTATTTTTACTATTATTTCGTATATTTTGGCATTTCATCTCCGCCAGCTGATTTGTTCATATTTTTTATGGTGCGTCTCCTAATGGATGGGTAACATCAAAACGCACATAAAACGTAATTGTTTTGAGCCTAAGCTGGCTTTGGGTTTATAGCCCCTCACTATCGTATATATTTCTTTGGTGTGATAAAGTACGCAAATACAGTACGGTATAAAATTATAGCATCTCGAATAGTTTACATACATATGTATATTCATAGTCGGTCATTCAGTCAGGATTACAACTTAGCTTCTCACACCACTTAGGTTGTGTATGTTATTTTTATGTATGAGTGGTGGCCTTATAATTAGAAATGACGTGGCAACATGTACAGCTAGTTGCAACTAATTAAGGACACGAAGCTTACTTGAAGCAAAAAATACAAATGGTTGTATGATATTGTCAAAATTTGTCCAAGTTTAGTTAATTAAACTGTTAGTCGTAGGAAGTAACTACTTATTGTGTCAAATAAATTATTATTTATAAAGCTGTGAGCTATTTTTTCAAAGAATATTGATTTCATTCGTGCATATAATTAAGGACACACCGTAAACTTTATGAAAAACATGTATTTATTAGAAAAAAATTCAATATTTTGTTGCAAAACCATTGTTGTCGATAACAGCTTGACATTTCCGAGGCATCGAGGTAACAAGACTTTCATATATGAAAGTTGGAATGGCCTCCCAAGCTTTCTGTGTTTCAACGAAAAGATCATCAAAATTGCTTATTTTTACTGAGCTTACTTTGGTTTACAACTTGCCGTAAGCGGTGCAATATTTCAGAAAGCATTCGACAGCTGAAAAGCTGCTTCGTAAACAAAGAAGCCGAATTACGACAGTTCGTGAAGATGCACTGATTGTCCGCGAGTCGAAAAAAATCCGCATAAATCAGCAAATGAAATTCGGATAGCAGTCTTTGGTGAAAATGGAGCAAAACCATCTGTAAACACAGTAAAACGTCGATTGCGAGCAGCTGGGCTCTTTGGAAGAATATCCCGAATGAAACCATTTTTGTCTGAGCGTAACCGGAAGAAGAGAATAGAGTTCGCAAAAGATACCGCCATTGGACCGCTGTGGAATGGAAAGAGTGTTATTTTCGGACGAAAAAAAATTAATAGAGTCTCTCCCGATGGAAAAAATATGTTCGCCGGCCAAAGTTAAAAGAATTTGATCCAAGATACACCCGGGCTACTTTAAAGCATGGAGGAGGTTATATTATGCCTTGGGGTGCTATGTCGTCACGCGGTGTTTGGACGCTGCACAAAATTGACGGAAACATGGACAAGTTCCAATATGTAAGAATCCTAAGCGATGCAATGATGCTGTTTGCTGGCGATAATATGCCAGTAACATGGACATTTCAACAAGATATATCACATCAAACAATGGTTTTTAAACAATTCGGTCGCTGTACTTGATTGGATTTCATGCAGTCCAGATCTCAACCCGATTGAGAATTTATGACACTACTAGACCACGGCGACATCTTGCATAGTTTGCACGGTATTAATTCGTTTGGAAGTAAGCCATATGGCTACTCCCCATTCACTGATCCTTCCCCACAGAAGTTGTATTAACGTAACGAGTTTTATGTAATAAAATTTGTCAGATGTCTGTCAGTCTGCGTCTTAATTACTTACTTTAGTCCGGATTACAATCTAGCTTCTTACACCACCTAGGTTGTGAGTGTTCATCATATTTACAAATGGCGATACCTACTGTTTAACGACTAATTTCAAGAACTTTTCATGGAAATTTGATTTACCCACAGAATTTTTGAAATAAGATTGCTTAGAAAGAAATACTTTTTTTTGTACGTCTGTTTAGTTTCAGATTTTTGAGCTGGGATTTGAACCACAGACTGTCTTCGAATAAGGCAAAATACTGTGTAATAGACTACGGCCACTTTGGTTCCACTAACGCAACAATTTAAGCTGTTTCATTATTTAAAGCAACGTACACATACTGTTAGTCGCCGTAGTCTAGTAGGTAGTGTGTTGGCTTATTAGACGTAAAGCCAGGGTTCGAGCCCCAGGCCAGACATCAAGACAAAATACAAAAAGTATTTTTTCGGCGACTTCCTCTCAACAGATTTCTGGCTAAAACTCTGAGAGTAAATAAACCTGCCATGAAAAAGTTTCTCAAAAAATCTGTCGTTCGGAGTCTACTTTTAACTGTAGATCTCACCACTCATGTATAAAATTAACACACACAACATAAGTGGTGTGAGAAACTAGATCGTAATCCTGACTGAAGGGTTGTAATGGCCAATTATCTATGCATGTATGTAGAAATCGCGGAGAAATATTTTTTCGTATTCGGTTTTGTTAGAGATGCCTTACTGCATTTTGCACCGTGATCTCACGTACCACTAGACTACGTCTACTTCTTGCATAGTTTCCATGCTATTAATTTGAAAGTGGACCATGTGGCTGCTCCCCATTCACTTATCCTTCCTCACAGAAGTTGTATTAACGTAACGAGTTTTATGAAATAAAATTGGTCAGATGTCTGTCAGTCTGCGTCTTTATTACTTACTTTAGTCCGGATTACAACCCAGCTTCTTACACCACCTATGTTGTGAGTGTTCATCATATTTACAAATGGCGATACCTACAGTTTAACGACTAATTTGAAGTACTTTTCATGGACAAAATTTTTGATATAAGATTGCTTAGAAAGAAATATTTTTCTTTTTGTACGTCTGTTTAGTTTCAGATTTCTGAGCTAGGATTTAAACCACAGACTGTCGTCTAATAAGGCAACATACTATGTAATAGACTACGGCCACTTTGGTTTCACTAACGCAACAATTACAGCCGTTTTGTTATTTAAAGCAATGTAGACATACTGTTTAGGGACTGGGGCAACAGGGGTTCTATGCTGACTTTTCAAACAAAATTTTCTTCCGCCATGAGGCTCATTTCATTTCTTACTTGACGACTAGGGCAACAACAAAATTGAGGCATATGTGGCTCATACATAATTGATTGTTTGAAGTGCATTATGATCTGGAAGTATTAGTAGACCATATTGTTTTGAAAACTGTTTGGAAAAAAAAAATCAATTCAGGATGACATGGCCATCACATGGTGACTAAATTTCTTATTGGATTGTAACAAGTTTCAAAAAGTTGGTGCTACTCCTTGGGCACTATGAATTAACCACCAGGATCATTTTCTTTTCCTTAATTAATCATTACAAATTTTTGTAGTGTGTCCAAAACTTAAATCACAATCCTCGTATTAATCATCATCACAATTGTAGCCCAAAGGCTACCCTAATAGAACCCAATTTGAGGTTTTTTTTGACTTAATTTTTTAGTGGACTCTAACAAGTTTCAAAAGGTTTGTGCTGCTCTCTTTGGCTCTGTCAATTAACCACCAGGATCATTTTCTTTTTCTTAATTAATCATTTCAAATATTTGTAGTGTGTCCAAAACTTAAATCACAATCCTCGTATTAATCACCATTGAAATATATCGGAATTGTAGCCCAAAGGAAAGTCCTAATAGGGTTCTATTGGGGTTCCTTGGATTACAATGGCTTTTAAAACTAATTACTAGCACTCTAGAGAAGATGCTGGATAGTTGTAGAAGAACCATCATCATCACACCATATTGGAATTGTGGTCCAAGGGAACCCAAATATAATCCATTTAGTGGTATATCTCAAATGGTTTATTATCTGCTCTTTTGGTTCCAAGGGTTACACTTTTCCTATGGCAAAGCCTACGTCTAGGCAGATAACTCCCTAACCTTGTATTCCAACACAATGTAGTACATGACATGGTTGATGTGAAAAGCTAGCTAGTAAACCCGAGGATTTCAAAATTAATATTTAAATTACATATACTGCCCCCTATACGTGCTACATTTTTAACCTCATCTGTTTCTTTTCGAAAACCTTGGCATAAATTATATTCTCCAATGTGTTTGTTTCGTACATACATACATACATACATACATACATACATACATACATACATACATACATACATACATACATACATACATACACACACACATATATTGTGTCCATGGCATTGTCTGTTAAACGGGCAACTCTCTGTGTGAGCGTTTATTAGTGCGAGACTTATTGCGTGCCCGCATTCACATTTGAGCCAATTTTCATTTCATTTCTTGCTTATGGCGTAAATAGAATTTTTGGTTTTTGGTGATTAACACCTCGGCTGGATACATGAATGGATTCATGGTTTATTCTCTTGCTTTGTTTCCATTTTGCTTGAGAAACCCGTAAATTCGTTTCATTTTTATTTTTTCATTGTTGTTGGTAAATTATTTAACAGATCAACATCGGCATCATTGTTATTGTTATTGTTAATATGGGCCCGTTATTTTATTATCAGCACATAATTATTATTGTTGTTGTTCGGGTAAAAGGAAAATTGTTGCGAAAAACTTTAGTATTCAATGGAATTTTAAGGGAAATTATGACCACAGTAATGTGTAACTTGGTAGGATATTTTTGTATAACTTTTGATTGAAATTCTGAAGAAGCTATTCCCGTGCATAGGCACTAAGGCCTAAAGTTAATTCTCTAAAACGGCTACTGCCATGTTATGCACGTACTGGAGTACTTCGATAGGATTACAATTGTCAGGATTGGGAACGACATTGAGGAACAACAAACATTCCTGTAGAAATAGTTGGAGCATGGCTTGATAAGACTGCATTACTCCGTAAGCCTGAGGAAAAGATAGAAGTGATTATTGAAGTCGTATAGAAGAGGAACCCAGGCCAGACATCAAAACAAAATACAAAAAATATTTCTTCGGCGACTTCGTCCCAGCAGATTTCTGGCAAAAAAAAACTCTGAGAGTAAATAAAATTGCCATGAAAAGTTTCTCAAAAATCTGCCGTTCGGAGTCAACTTTAACCTGTAGGTCC
This sequence comes from Sarcophaga subvicina, assembly GCA_936449025.2. NCBI lineage: Eukaryota > Metazoa > Arthropoda > Insecta > Diptera > Sarcophagidae > Sarcophaga > Sarcophaga subvicina. The sequence goes on along the minus strand of OW388083.2, from coordinate 13,947,498 downwards.
CGCCACTCATGTATAAAAAATTAACACACACAACATAAGTGGTGTGAGAAACTAGGTCGTAATCTGACTAAAGGGTTTCAATGACCACTTATGTATGTATGTATGTATGTATAGAAGAGGACCAAAATATTTGGTTGTGATGATAGCTTGAACTTCAAGGCCTACCTGTTATATAAGAGTGGAAAGACATTCGTGGATGAGGAAGCTCTGGCAAGTATAATGCCAAATATTTTAGGACCAAATCCATAGAAGAGGGTTATAACAGCGAGAAGGTTATATACTTGATTAGTTACTTGGTTATTACAATCCCTTAGTCAGGACTGCGGGTCTAGCTTCTTGCATCACCCACAAGTTGTGTGTGTTAATTTTATCTAGGAACCTATAGTTTAACGTCGACTCCGAACGATAGAGAGTGGAAGTCGCCAAGAGAAATATTTTTTTAATTTTTCGTTCTATTCGAGATGCCTGAGATGGGGTTTGAATCACGAGCTCTTGTCTCATAAGCCAACACCTTACATACTAGGTTACTTGCCTAAATTGGTCGGAAAAATTCTCCTTAAACACGATAAGAAGTGCACTGTACTCGATGTATCGCCTAAGAACAAATAGAATGAAAAGACTGAATAAAATTTGAGAACAACTGACTTCCACGCTTTTATGGCAGCATCGATGAAAGGACAGTTTGAAAGGAGGATGGACTATTCACCTTATCCCAAGTAAAACCCTTGGATTGGAGAACGAGTTTAACTACTACATGATCTAGTTCTTGAATGGGTTTGGGCTACAAAAAATACTTGCAACAATTTGTGCTGACTGTTTGCATGAGGTTAAAAGAGGCGGTAGTCTCGTAAGCCAACACACTAGGCTTATTAGTTGTGAGGCCACGATTCAAACCCCAGGTCAGACATTTCCAGCAGCACGAAATATAAAAAAAATATTTTCTTTCTCTCAAGAGACTTCTGGCAAGAACTCTGACAATAAAATTGATATGAAAAGTTTATCAAAAATCGGTCGTTCGCACTCGACTATAAACTGTAGGTCCCGCCACTCATGTTTAAAATTAACACGCAGACAACATAAGTGGTGTGAAAAGCTAGTTGGTAATCCTAACTGAAGGGTTGTAATGAACAATTATGTTTGCATGTATGGATGTTTGAATGAGGCTGAAGATGTGATTCATTTACTTTTCAGTCGGCTAATATTAAAACAACCCTGGGAAATGGATTCCTGGCCAAGCCAGTTTATCGGTGTTATGTTGAAATTTGCATATGGCGGAAGGTATTCTGAAACTTCAAAGGTTCGAGTGTTAGAAGCAAAACTCTCTGCGTCATAATGGCTGAAAGCTCTCTGCGAAGTGCTAGCTAACTTCAGGCCAGTGGAGGAGGAGTGTTTAATTGATATTTGTGTGGCGATTTTAGTACATGGGCATTAAAGATGGTAAATCAAGCATGCTTATTTGGCAAATTGAGTCTCTTTTGATATTTTCCACCATCGGTTCAGAATAAGAAAAGCGTTATCCAGTTTCGACTCCAGTTCCCTAACTAGTACAATCCTACGTTGTGCTCCTGAATCAAAATCTTAAAAATCTGATCTGATCCGATGCACAGTACAAGATGTGCTTCTTCCACTAAGGGCCTTGTGTGGAGCATTATGGAGGCTGTAATTTAAAGGATTTAGTTAAAGGCTCCTGAGAATCATGTCACTCATGTCTTGCTAAAGTAACATTTCAATGTACTATGTGAGCGAACTTAACTAACAAATTAACCTTTATTATACATATATACATAGGTTAGGTTAGAGGACGCGTAAATACATATCATTGGGACAAATACAATACCCAGAGTACAATTCCGATTTTAATTTCGTCCTAGAAGAGAGAGAGAGGATAGTGAAGGATAATGGGAGGATATAAGAAACGGAAGAAAAAGGATGGTCCACAAACATGCACATAATTGACCCTTCAGTCAGGATTACGACCTAGTTTTTCACACCATTTATGTTATGTGTGTTAATTTACAGTTTATAGTCGACAACAGTTTAAAGTCGACAACGAACGAAAAATTCATGAGAAACTCTTTCAGAACAATTTCGTTTATTCTCAGAGGTTTTTTTTCAGAAATCTGCTGAGAGGTAGTTGCCGAAGAAATACATACATACATACATACATAATTGGTCATTACAACCCTTCAGTCAGGATTACGACCTAGTTTCTCACACCACTTATGTTGTGTGTGTTAATTTTATACATGAGTGGCGGGACCTACAGTTTAAAGTCGACTCCGATCGACAGATTTTTGAGAAACTTTTCATGGCAATTATATTTACTCTCAGAGTTTTTGCCAGAAATCTGCTGAGAGAAAGTCGCCGAAGAAATACTTTTTGTATTTTATTTTGATGTCTGGCCTGGGGCTCGAACCCTGGATTTTCGTCTAATAAGCCAACACACTACCTACTAGACCACGGCGGCTTTGCCGAAGAAATATTTTTTCATATTTCGTTTTGTTGGAGGTGTTTAACCTGATTTGTACCGGGTTTGTCACGTCTAATAAGCCAACACATTGCCTACTAGACTACGGCGACTACTATCTTTAGTATACCTGCTTAGAAATTACATTCAATGCCAGCTTTTAAATGTCTGTGCCACCAGAGGGAAAAATAAAATAAACTAAACACCCTAAGCCTTGAATGACTTTTTATCCTAAAATTAAATGTGGTTTCTAATGTTTCTGTTTAAGGACAGGCATTTAACCACTATGCATCAACATTTAGTCAAACATTTGGCCAAATTCAAAATTTCAAATTGTCTTACGGAAGGATACAATATTATTTAAGCAGCAAGAGAAAATGAAATAAGTGATGAGAAAGTACCAAAAATGTATAAGAAAGCTGAAAAGAAGATGAACATCAAAGCAGTTGTAATAGAATTTTAGAATATTATTGGCAAAAGGAGCAGCAGCAGAAGCAGCAGCAACAGCAATATGTAAAGATTTCCTAAATGTTAATGATGGACTGATTTAAACTAGCAAGCACACAGCTTGAAACCAAATTGTAACGGCTTATTGTTGTTGTTGCATTTCATTTTACTTGGTTTGCAAGGAATAAGTAAGAATATGAAATGGGGTGACGTATTGCAAGTACGAACATAACTGCGAACATCATTATGATCAATGATAGCTTGTGTCGAGAGAGAGAGAAGAGCGAGCAGGTTTTATTCTGTCCATAACGACAAGTAAAATAACATCCTTATTATAACCTACCAACATTGACACTTTCAACCACAACAACAACGATGATTTCAGCAGTCAGCAGTTTCAGTTTTTTTTAATACCCTGTTGGTTATACATTTACTGGGGCCCTAAAGTAACATGACCAGCATTAAAGCCATTTGCATTGTCCTTGGTTAAGCTTCAGTTTAAATAATAAAAATTACTTGGAATTTATGTTTCTCTTTTGCTTTTTCACCCCAGTTTTTTAAAAATATTAAATATAAGCTGATGTGTTCATACAATTTTATTTTTTCTTAATGCTGTTCGAGTATGCTTTTATTGCATATTCTCTGCAATGATTATAGTTTTTATGCAGCTTTACGTTAAGGGGTCCTTTGTGATAAGTAATCATTAAGTAACCTCGTTTGTTGTTAACTTATATTAAAGCATTTACTTTGAAACTAGAATTGCTAGGACATTAAATTAATTGGACAATCGCTTAAGTATTGGTTACGACAGGAAAATCGTTGCTAAGGTAAAAAATTTAAAAAAATCTTGAAAACTAAAATGATTAGTGACATCGGAAAGTTTGTTTTTTCTTTTAATTTTCAATGACACAAATATTTTGGTATCCAGATAGGATAGAGTCTTCTAATCCTTCTTTTTTTGGTATATCTTGCACTAACATGTTCATTCCTTTACTGTACCTTCAAGAAAATGATTCCATCGCGGTAGAGCTTGTGGAATCATTACAACCCTTAAGTCAAGATTACGACCTAGCTTCTCCTACTACTATGTTGGGTGTGTTCATTTTATATGTGAGTGGCGGGGGATAGAGTTTTGAAAAACTTTTCATGGCAATTTTTATTTACTCTCAGAGTTTTTACCAGAAATCTGCTGAGAGGAAGACGCCGTAGAAATATTTTTTCTTTCCTTTTGTTTTGTTGGAGATGTCTAACCTAGGGTTTGAACCGTGGCCTCATCTAATAAGCTCACCTCCGATTAAGTGATTTATCACAAGAAAATTTTGTAGACAACGAAGTTAACAATTTTCACACTGTTTAAGTCGGAGGCTGTATAGTGGATGCTCCGAAACCTTCCATCCAAATGAAGCGAGCACGATCAACACAACAACCCTTCTGTTAGCCAAATCTGGACGATCGGTCCAGCAGTCATGCTTTGTTAAAGCGATGTTCAAGGGAGTTGTAGGCGTTGGAGATAAGAATTCATCATTTTGCCAGATTGGAACAACTCATAACAGATAATTATTCACTTGCTAGCGGCCGACATACATACATACGTTATGTAAGGTTAAATTGGAGGACATTTCTACTGTTTCCAATAAATTTCGCATCGAAATTTGTTGCGTGATTTGAATGTATATGTGAATAGTTGTACGACGTTCTTTGAGAGGATGGTTTCTTATCATATTTCCAGGATATTGGTAGAGATACCCATAGGGACATCCACATACTTGGCTCGCTTAGCCCCTTTGCCGCATTCACAGAAATACCTCGAAGTCATTAAGTTTCACGCACGTTTTTCGAATGGTAATTTCATCAATCGGATTTTAGTGGATTAGTAAACGTTACAATTAAAAATTGAAGACCTTTTAGTAGACAATTTTTCTAAAATTAACTCCGTAGTGTAATGTTGTTTTTTGTTTGATAGTTCCACCATCTCTCAATAGCTTCCAACCTGCTGTTTTTCCACCCGTTCCAAATTTCTTTCCATTTTTTTTTGATGTCAAACTCGCTCTGATTCGTTAGATCAGTTTTAGTTGCATTTTGGATGCGATATCGACTGTAATGCTGGAGCATTCGATTGAACCACATACCACATAGCAGCGGGTAGGTTAGGTTAGGTCAGCATTGAGACTAGCATTTAAGTCAACATTTAAGGCTATTGTGATACCACAAATAATTCTACCCGGGAGTTAACTATTCTATAGAGAAAGCCTTTCCGTGTGCAATACACTTCTTTCTAGCATCCAGCAGTCTTTATATTGGAGAGCTGGTCAACGATGTCAGAAAATGTGAGTTCAGAAATCTTTGTCTCTTTATGACAAGAGCAGAGTATTGAGTACATGAGCTGAAACACAGTCCCTTTCTCCTTTTCAGAAGCACATCTCCTGCAGAATTCATTAGTGTGAATGCTGAGTTTTTCGGCGTGTCTACAAAAGAGCAGTGGCCCATAAGAATCGTTATTATGCGATGTATGACCATGTGATTTAAGGTCCATGCGTGTTCAGCAGAGTCGGGCAAAATTGCACATACCTTCCTGCTGTCAACGGGATTGAGCCTCGCCTTAAAACGAGTATAAAATGTATAAATTTACCGAGACAATGGGAATAACTATGTCCTGTCACATCACAGAGATTGCTAACTCCGTTCCAACCCTGGCCAGCTCATCAGCAATGCATTTTCCAACGATATCTCTGTGTACCGGAATCCATAGTAGAGTTACCTTTGAATGATTTGAAATATCTCCAAGAAATCCTCGGCAATCATGGACAAGTACGGATTACAGCCAAGCCAACCGAACAGCCACTCTAAGAGTAAATCAAATTGCCATAAAAAAGTTTCTCAAAAATCTGTCGTTCGGAGTCGACTTTAAACTGTAGGTCCCACCACTCATGTATAAAATTAACACTCTCAATATAAATGGTATGAGAAACTAGGACGTTGTACAATGGGTCCATTCGACTTCCGGGTACTGTACTTGTCTTAATTGACAAGTACACGTCCTCTAGCCTAACCTAACCTATCCGAATATCCAGCCGCTGGTAGCATTTACATGAAATCCTTATTAACAAATTTTTAACAAAGTTCGCGTGCTCTTTCACTTGTATACCCTACTTATTCATGTTTGAATATGATTACATTTAAGGCCAGGTTCCGTAACAATTGTGGTATGCCACAACCTTGAGGCGTATCTCTAGTTTCACCACAGTTCCTGGCGTCAAATACTTTGCATTTTTACGCCAGTTGTTCATCTGAAGGCTTCCCCTATAACCTTCATAAAACCATACGCATTTATGACTTTAAAGTATTTACGCTTTATTTCATTGCCACATTTTATTGATTTCTTCCATGCGATGGTAGTTTTCACCTCTTCCCAGTTTTCCGAAACTAACCATCATGATGTTTTAATTATATAAGCAAACCCCTTCACAAATAAAAAACCCTTTTTTAATTAAAATCTAAAAAAACGAGCCAAGGAACGTGGTATAAAAAACGTAAAACGCCACCCCACTCCATAATAAAAAATAAATCATACTCTTGACTCTACGGGTGATAAATGTAATAATGATGTGATAGAAAAAATAGAAAAAAAGAAAACGAAAATACGTAAAGTAAACAAAAACTATTAAAATAAATAAAAAAGCAACAACAACAACAACAAAATTAAAGAAGGTTGTCGTGTATTTTTTTTTGGTCGTAAAAAATAGAAACATAAGAACGAAATTATTAAAAACGCAATCACCACTTTTTAATAACTAATGTTGCATGCAACATAGTTTGTTTTCTTAAATTTATTTCCAAATATAACACCCCAGGCTCAATACACATTACCATACAAACATATTTGCACCCATTTAACCATGGCATGAGGAGAAATGTTGTAGTTTCCAGAGGTAGGTGATGGTGATGGTAGTAAGGGTTTCATTAAACAGTGAATGACAAAACAGAACAGGTTATTAAGAAATGTATAGCAATTGTTGTCGGGGAGAAGTGCCTTATTACTGTGGCCATAAGGTCTATTGCACTGCATCCAACCTATGGAAAGTCTTGCTTTAAAGTCTTCTCCAAGCCTATTGCCCTGTTGAATTTCGGAATGGTGTTCGCTACAGACACCACAGTCTAGCAGGTAGTGTGTTGGCTTATTGGATGTGTGGCCACGGTTCAAGCCCCAGGACATACATCTCCAACCCAACGAAATATGAAGAAAATATTTCCTTCGGCTATTGCCTCTCAGCAGGACTCTGAGATAATAATATTGCCATGAAAAGAGTCTCGTTCGGAGCCGACTTTTAACTGTAGCTACCGCCACGCAAGTATAAAATTAACACACGCAACATAAGTTGTGTGAGAAGCTAGGTCGTAATCCTGACTGACGGCTTGTAATGACCAATCGCCTCGTATTTCTTGGTATTCCCACCTAGGAAGGATTAATGGCTCACATACATACATACATACATAATTGGTCATTACAACCCTTCAGTCAGGATTACGACCTAGTTTCTCACACCACTTATGTTGTGTGTGTTAATTTTATACATGAATGGCGGGACCTACAGTTTAAAGTCGACTCCGAACGACAGATTTTTTGAGAAACTTTTCATGGCAATTTTTATTTACTCTCAGAGTTTTTGCCAGAAATCTGCTGAGAGGAAGACGCCTAAAAATGCTTTTTGTATTTTATTTTGATGTCTGACCTGGGGTTTGAACTGTGGCCTTACGTCTAATAAGACAACACACTACCTACTAGACTACGGCGACTACCAAGTGCTTTACACCTCGTCAAAAAGATAAATAAAACAAAAAGTCTTTATTTTCCTTGTCCAGCTGATTTAGGTTCCCCAGACAATCGCACACTATCTTCGATTTAAATTCATAAGAGCCAAGAGCACGTATGCCGCTCTGACTGCCACGATATTCATAAACACCCTGTGTAATCCTTCAATTATACTTCCAAGCCTTCTGCATATTATAATGGCATGTCTGAGCTTTCTAGAAATGCATGCAGCTTACATACGTAATTGGTCATTACTAAAGCCTTCAGTCAGGATTACGACCTAACTTCTCACACACAAGCGGTGTTCATTTTATACATGAGCGCCGTGGCCTACAGTTTAAAGTTGACTTCGAACGGCAGATTTTTTTGAGAAACTTTTTCATGTCAATTTTATTTGCGCTTTTGCCAGAAATCTAGTGAGAGAGGATGTCGCCAAAGAATTATTTTTTCATATTTCGTTTTTTTGGAGCTGTCTGACTAGAGGTAGCCACCGTAACCTCAAGTCTATTAAGCCAACACGCTGCCTACTAGACTATGGCGGCTCTTGTTTATGTGGATACTCTCTCAACCAGTAGTTGAATAATTTTCTATTTAAGAAGTTTTCTCGCATTTGGTACTACTGTGGTCTTGTTCAAGCTTATCGTTAAAGCCACTGATAGACACCTCCGACTTACAACATCAGGACCTCTCTTCAAATGCGACTTTAGATGTCAAAATATGAAGTAAAGTTTTCTCGTATTTGATAGTACTGTGGTCTTGCTCAAGCTTATCGTTAACGCCACTGATAGACACCTCCGACTTACAAGGACTTCTCTTCAAATTTGAGTTGAGACATCAAAAGTAGTAGTAGTACCTGCCTCAGAATGTTTTATTAAGAGTTCATCAACAACCAAACTCAAGATTAGTGGTGAAAGGAACACACTATGTGGGCAACCTCTGGTTCTTATTACGCTCCTTTCGTTGGTTTCCGCAGGTTGTGTGTTTAGCTGCTCTGACAGCGGTAGACTACAAGCGACATAAATTCGAGAAGAAAATACGAAATTTATGTCAAGCTAAAGTTGCCATACAATATCAATTTTTAAATGCCTGAATTATTTATTTTTTGCTAGACTTTTAAGATTTTCCTTTACAACTCCTTCTCTTGTTTTCCGTCACTGTATATGCCTCATGTAAGTAAATGTTAGATTGTATGCGTGCATAAGGAGTGCGTGTGAATGCTTACAAAAGCATATCCTTTTTTTTTCTATTGAGCGTGACTTTCAAAACACTACCAATGGCAACAGCCAGGGCACAACACCATTGACAATCCACATGAGTTGGTAGTTTTATTTTGCCCGCTTTTTTCTTAATAGGAGGAAAATATTATTTTTAGTTTGTGTTCCCGTGTTTTTTTTTTTTTATGAACATCAAACCTCCTCTTATCAGTTAAAATCGATCTGGAAAAAGAAAAAATAAACAAAAAAAAAAAGTAAAACGGGCCATCAAAATTAAAAAAGTTTAAAAAGTGACATGAAAAAAAATTCGGGAAACTATAGATAAACAAACAAGTCACCACCCGGAAATTGTTGAAAAAAAAAATATTTTCACAAAAACACAATGGAAAAAAAAGGACTAAGAAAGGACTTTCCAGCAACAAAGTATGATTAATCATTATGGTAAATGATGACAACAAAAAATTTCAACGAAAAGAGAAGAAAAACAAAACCTTGGCTTGTATTTTGGATTTAAAATTTTTTAGGGATATAGGGGCTGGTCTTGCTAGCTGCTTTACTGCTTTACTGCTTAACTTCCCTAAATACAATGTATGTATGTAGGTACGTACGTACATACATAAAATGATCGATTCATTTATTTCACGCCTGACATTGATGTCATACAACGTCATCACTTTGTTAGGAAAATTTTGGGAAATTTTGTTTTGTTTTCTTTTTTCTGTTCTGTTCCACTGTTAGGAACATAGATTGTCACCCTTAAGCTTCCGGTTTGTTAGTCTCTCTCTCTCTATCCTGTTAAATATTATTTTTTAATAAAGTGTTGATTCGTTTATTTCATATATTTTCATGCTTTTCATCAATGTCATAAAAATAAACTGTCTACTCAATAGACTCGTATAGAATAGAATACCTTTTTAATCAAGTAATTGGAAAATAAAGTGAGAAAATATGAAAAGAAACAACGGAAGCACACACATATAGTCAACCCATTAAGGGCGTATAAATTTGTTTCCATATAAAGAAATGCATTTAACCATACATAGTTAAGCATATTTAAAGAATGTGTCACTGCTTATGGATCACATTAAATTGATGTTGGAAGATTTATGAAATTTTGTCATGTCTTTAACGCATAAATGACAGAAGCCACAATAAGAAGGTCTTCTTAATAATGGGAAATTTTAAAATGAATGGTTAAAGGTTAGAAGTATAAAAGAACACATAAGCAGCAGGCAGAAATATATGCAGTCTTATGAATAAGAAATCAGTCCTAATTGCAAATTTTTAAAGAAAACATTAAAGGGTTACTACGACAGAGGGACGTATAAGCCACAAGCAGGAAAATATGCTGCCTTAGAAATAAGAAAGCAGTCCTGAGATATGTGATCTATAATGCGAAAACTAGACCTATGCAACAGCAGCTGTCCAATTCAAATCCAATTTAATTGATTGGTTAGTAGAGAAAAGCATACGGGTGCATAAATAGCAATGAAGTGAGCAAATTACTGAAGGCCTTATTTGAGGCAGACACCCCACTTTGTATGATCGATGAAATGGGAAAAATTTTGACATGATTTGTCTGGTTTGAAGAAAAATCTTGAAAGAAGAATTGTATGTTTAACTGACAATAAATATGGATTTGATAGAGGACAGTCAACTGTAGAATGAACTCCTATGGAATATATTCTACCATGTAGCTTAACGCCGTTCATTACCAAGAGTCGTTCAAATAGTTAGTTATTCTCCCGATATAGCAGTAACGATAGTGGCTAAGTCGCCGTAGTCTAGTAGGTAGTGTAATGGCTTGTTGACGAAAGACCACGTTTCAATTCCCTGATCAGATTTCTCCAACAAAACGAAATATGAACACATATTTCTTCGGCAACTTCCTCTCTCAGCAGATTTCTGGCAAAAACTCTGAGAGTAAATAAAATTTCTATGAAAAGGTTTCTCAAAAATCTGTCGTTTGGAGCCGACTTTAAACTGTAGGTCCCACCACTCATGTATAAAATTAACACACACAGCATAAGTGGTGTGAAAAACTAGGATGTTGTACAATGGCTCTATTCGACCTCCGGGTACTGTACTTGTCTTAATTGACAAGTACACGTCCTCTAACCTAACCTAACCTAACTAGGTCGTAACCTTGACTAAAGGTTTGTAATGACCAATTATGTATGTATGTATGATAGTAGAAGCAGATACCTACTTCGTATGATCGATTAATTTGAAAATATTTTAGAACTACTGGTCTGTAAACATTTGGAACTACACCTTGAAAGGACAGCCAAAGGTAAATACCAACAGTAGTTCAAATAGTTGGTTATGCTCCTGATATAGCAGCGACAATAGGGGCGAAAGAATTGTATCACATTGAGGCTCAGTGTATGACGGACGTTATCCGAAATAAGCTGTTGTCGAAAAGGTGGTTTTTAGCGGGTTATAGTGACGATCTTCTGTTGCGGAACAACATTTATTTCTATGATTTTTTTCATCTCATCACCCCACCAAGATCTCAAATTTTTCAATCTGTGAAATTGCTAGGTTAAGGACACTTAGGCCAGCGCCCAGGACGATACTACAAATGATATTCAACTCGGCGATAGTACACTACTCACAGGAAATAATACACTCTGTAATAATAAATCCTGGAGTTGAAGTAATCTTTATTTTGAAGAGTAAATGAGGAGCTACTATCCGCCGTCTTTTCATGGCAAAGTAAAAATTAGTTCCTCCCTACTGCACAGACCCACAAACTCAAAACTCATTTGAGCGAATATCAAACTATTTGGTATGCCTTTCAGTAGCACAGGGACACATGAAAATAACAGATGTGCAGTGGATAGCCAAGCAATTTAAAGGCAGAAGACAACCGGTATTCTGCTACGATTGTGAAACTAGTTTAGAAGTCCTACAGTGTCGTCCTCATCCTTCATATCAGATTAGCTAAAAGACAGCCATCAGAAAACACGTTTGCCAAGGTTGTGTTCTGTCACCCTTGTTTTTTAACATATCCTTGGTAGAGACGATGAACCAACCATCACAGCAGGACACTAGATTTAACTGGGAAATACGCGGTAATCTAGTCGATCTTCATTACATAGATGGCATTTAGCTACTGACAGTCAATCAGTCTGATGTTGAGTTCAAATTCACTAAAGTCATGATGAATGGCCGAATTTGACGTCATTTGACATCGTTCAACCCTAGCTCTTCATGAGAGATGGCAATCGCAAGGTCGCTGTTAATGGGGCAGATCACCGTCCGATAATTGCTTATTTTTTCTATTTAAAACGAAAGAATTGGACTTGTTTGGTATGTGGTTTTAACACGACGATTCCAAATGCCTCATGGTAGCCAAATCATGAATCCATTGAGATCGGAGTTTGGTGAGCAATTAATCGCACGGTTTAAGATCATACAATTTGATCCCACTCGTCACTTTTTGAGGGGGATATCGTGCAGTTTCTCTTACAAGGAGACAAGCCAGCCACGATTTGTTGGAAGACAACATTACAGCCATTGATAAAATATTTGCCGATATGCTGGAAATGGTATGCCAAGTAATTCGTAGCCGATGGCAACAGTTACAGAAAATCAACCCAGACGGTTATATGGCATGTGCATACGTACGAGTACATACTAAGTAGTTATCGGTTACAGTAGAGAATTTCTCCACTTAATGTTTCTTTTCTTTTCATTGAATTTAATCCTGAATTTAATAACTGAACCGAATGTAAAGACATCCTGAAATATTTTTTTTTATGAATGTGGACATAATCTTGTTAAACAAAATAATGTTATGCCGACACAAAAACAACAAACACTCTCTGTCTGCATATTGAAAAGAAAAAGGTGTAACAGTCATTGGCTTATTTAATGTTTTAAGGCCTGCTATTTTGTCGGTGGGCATGTTAAACAAATAGACTTTGAAAGGTTAACCAATACTGAATACAACCGCCTACAAGCTAAGGGATTTACGAACAACAAAAAAAATTAATTTTTTAAAAGACAGAATGAAAACAAAATTTGGAATATTCAGTACAACGTCATAGAGAGTAAATAAAACTCCGAGCCAAAGAAAAAAAAGGATACATAAAGACATAAAAATGGGATTAAATTGAAAGGAATAAGAAACATAATAATAGTTGGTGTCTAGAGAAATATGTATGTAAACAACAAGCAAACAGTGTGATGCGAAATTTAAGTGACACATAACATTCTAATGAATTTTCTATAGACAATTTTTCGATAGCAATGAAATGTCTATAGAAAAATTTACAATGAATATTCTATTGAAGAATTTTTCGATAACAATGAATTTTCTATAGAAAAGTTTTCGATAACAATGAATTCTCTATAGAAAATTTTTCGATAACAATAAAAAATTTATCGATAAAACGAATTTTCTATAGTTTTCGAATACAAACAATTTTATTTTGTAGAAATTTCGATAACAAACAATCTCTATTGAAGAATTTTTAAATAACAAGGAATTTTCTAAAGGAAAATTTACAATGAATTTTCTATTGAAGAATTTTTCGATAACAAAGTATTTTCTATAAGAAATTTTTCGCCAGCAATGAATTTTCTATAGAAAATTTTTCGATAACAATGAATTTTCTATAGAAAACTTTTCGATAACAATGAATTTTCTATAGAAAACTTTTCGATAACAATGAATTTTGTATAGAAAACTTTTCGATAACAATGAATTTTCTATTGAAGAATTTTTCGATAACAAAGAATTTTCTATTGAAGACCTTTTTGAATACAAACAATTTTATTTTGTAGAAATTTCGATAACAAACTATTCCTATATAAGAATTTTTCGATAACCATGAATTTTGTATAGGAAAATTTACAATGAATTTTCTATTGAAGAATTTTTCGATAACAAAGTATTTTCTATAAGAAATTTTTCGATAGCAATGAATTTTCTATAGAAAACTTTTCGACAACAATATTTTCTATTGAAGAATTTTTTGATAACAAAGAATTTTCTATTGAAGAACTTTTCAATAAGAATGAATTATCTATAGAAAAATTTTCTGTAGAATGATTTTCTATAGAAAACTTTTCGATAACAGTGTATTTTCTATTGAAGTATTTTTTGATAACAAAGAATTTTCTATTAAAGAACTTTTCGATAACAAACAATTTTATTTTGTAGAAATTTAGATAACAAACAATTTCTATAGAAGAATTTTTCGATAACAAGGAATTTTCTATTGATAACAAAGAATTTCTATTGAAGATTTTTTCTATAATCGACAATTTCTTGTTGAAAATTTTCTTTGATATTACCTTGGAATAGCTTTCGATAACTAACAATTTTCTTTGCAATATTTTTCGATAATAAAGAATTTTCTTGCGTATGTTTTTCGACAGCAAAAATTTCTCTAGATTAAGTTTTTCCATACCAAAGATTTTCCTACAGACCTTTTTTCGATAACAAACCTTTTAATAGAAAAATTATCGATGAATTTGTTTTGCTACAAAAATGTAGTAAAAAATATCTGTTTCGCAAAATATTAGTCGCTCTACCGGAGAAATACATGCCCGTTAATACATTCCATAAATTTCGTTAAAGAAAATGTGTTTCGTTATTCATAAACTAAAGAATGAAACAAAGACTGTGTGGCAGGATATGAAAACAATTGTTGTTTTTCTCGGCTTATTATTATTTGGCAAATAAGGCCAATTTTAAATGTAATAAAGAAGACATCAGGCATAATGATATAAACAATCCTTATATCCAATCCAATATAGTCCTTCTTCATATGTGTGTTTACACATGTATGGCATGTCCGGATATTCATAAGTCTGCTTATAAGTCCTTACGTTAGCAATATGCAAGAGCATGTTATTATTACTTGGCGGCAGGATTACAGAAAAAATTGTTAAAATATTATCAAGAACATCATAAAACAAAGGATAAAATAACAAAAAAAAACAGAAAAGGAACTGTGAAAAGAAAGCAAAAATTGTTTTCAGAATCTTAAATTTTTGTTTTTTAAGTATCGACTTTAAATTTATTTTTTTTGGTTTCTGATTGTTTATTTCAATCATGTTAGAAAACAATGCAGCCGGGTGAAATTGGTTATTTTAGCACTTTTTTTTTGTTATTTTAGGCCTTAGAGTGGAGTTTATTTTTTGGTGTAATATCACACATTTTTGGTTCCCTTTTGTTGTCTTTCTAGTATTTTATAATTCTATTTTATTTCAAAACCACACATGCATACACACAAGGACGTACACAAGTCATTTGTTATGAAAAGAAAAGATTTGAATAAAAAATGATTTTCATGGTTGAAAAAGACTGTCCATAATCTGGCAAATCTTAAGTAATTTTTAAGGCAAAACATTCATTGTCATCTGTTCTGCAGCACACATATTAGTTCTTGAATAATAATATTCCAGGACAATTATGGACCAAAGCTACAGGGACCAAATGGTGATGAATACGACTGCAATTTATGGTGTCATCAATAATTTTCTCAACCTATACTCTATTCGAAGTCGTTGCAATCTAGTAGGTAGATTGTGTTGGCACGTTAGGCATCTCCAACAGAATGAAATATGAAAACATATTTATTCGGAGACTTCCTCTCAACAGATTTCTGGCAAAAACTCTGAAAGTAAAATAAAATTACCATGAAAATGTTTCTCAAAAATCTCTCGTTCGGAATCGACTTTAAACTCTAATTCTCGCCACTCATGTATAACACGCACAACATAAGCGGTGTGAGAAGCTAGGTTGTAATCCTAAGTGATGGGTTGTAATGACCAATTATGCATGCATACTCTACGTTCAGAACAATATAGTACCCCCTTTATACACTAGGAGAAGGGTGAGATCAAAGCGTCAATTTCAAATAAATTTTAAGAATAAAAATTAAGTTCGTTGGAGTTAAAATTGGAAGTCAATGATCAAAAACTCTATGCTGCACTGTATATATGCTGCACGTATAAATTCTAAAACATCTTAATGTAGTTGTCCCTTAGAGTTCCAAGGAATTAATGCGGACCAGGCCACTAAAATTAATGTCAACACACCTCATTGAACTTAGGACTCTTCGCTTACTTAGTTGGCCATTACTTCTCTCTAGTCAGGATTACAACCTAGCTTCTCACACCACCCACATCGTATGTGTTAATTTTAACATGGAGTGGCCAGAACTACAGTTTAACATCAACTCCGAACGATGCTCTCTCAGGGTTTTTGCCAAATAAATGCTGTAACGAAGACGTATTTTGTAATTTTTCGTTTTGTTCAAGATATTTAAGCTGGAATTTGAACCACGATGCAGCACCGTATACGTGCAACAAATTCTAAAACATCTTTTGAGTTCCAAGAAATTAATGCAGACCAGGCCATTAAACTTAGGATGTGCCATGAAGAAACGATAATACAGAAACAATTACCCTTCGCTTACTTAATTGGTCATTACAACTCTCTAGTCTTCTCACACCACCCACGTCGTATGTGTTAATTTTAACGTGTAGTGGCCAGAACTACAGCTTAACATCGACTCCGAACGATGCTCTTTCAGAGTTTTTGCCAAATAAATGCTGCAACGAAGTCGCATTTTGTGATTTTTCATGTTATTCAAGGTATTTAATCTGGAATTTGAACCACGAGCCTTCTTCTCATATGCCAACACATTAACTGCTAGACTACGGTAATTTCATTCGATATAAATCGCTAAATTGACTGGAACTGACTAAATAGTAAATTTTTTGGGATGCATTAGTGGCCCCTGGTATGATCGTAAAAATGGAAAATTTTATTTGTTCACGTATCCATTCATCCCGGAATCTAACTTATTGGTGAAGAAGATTTTTCGATGAAAATTAGAGTCAGTTGCCTTCAGCAACCACACGTTTCTGTCTGTGGTTGTTTGCCTGCTTTTTCTCAAGACAGTTACATATTGTATGGGGTCGCAAAGCAAAATTCGCCAAGTTGTTGTCGGCAGGATGGCGAGTTCTTGTGAGCGTCATGAAGCAGTACCTTCGTATTCTCTGGTATACTTTCTTGGACAACGGCGCTATTATCGACAGACTTTGGGTATCATCATCGGTTGTTTACTGCAACAGTGGGCAAGAATTTATTCACCACATTGCACGAATTGATAAAACAATTTTGTTATTTACACGTGTCTATTGTGATTTGCTAAAAACAGACATAATAAATGACAACTAATTTCACAGAGGTAGCTTCAACAAGATGAACCCTATAGAAATTATGGAAAGCAATAAACTTTTCAGACTTAAGGCAATTCAATGTCGAGTGGTTTTTTATTAGAGAACTTCCACTCAACCTAGCAGGCTTAAAGGTACCCTTTTTTGTTTGAAAACCCATTAAATTTAATGAAATTTTTTTAAGCCTCATACTAACGAAACTAACCACCCCCCGCCCCCCAATATATATTCTACTCGTCTATAAAATTTGCGGTAAAATGAAAATTGTTCACCTTAAGCGACAAGTTCGAATATGACGATGCAGTTGATGATGCCCTTTAATCATCACAACTTGTGTAGTAAAATTTCAGAATGCAATGCAAGTGTTTAGTGAAGCGCTAATAATTTGAGTGCCAATGCTGAATGCATTGAACAGAACAGCTGCAATGATTCCTATTTTTTTTTTTTTTTTTTCTTACAAAAATTTTCATTTATTTGCTGCCTGCAGTTGAGAGGCATTTGCCCACAAACGCATCAATCGTTTAATCATTTTGGAAACAACAAACAAAATTGTCACTCATGATAATCAGGCGTCTAACAATTTTTCCAAAATTTCAAAAAATACCAGAGAAAAAATACTTCTATGAAGCCTGGCAACTTAATTATGAAGTCTAAAAGTAGTGGAGACTTTAGAAATATTGTTGAGAGAGATAGAGAAAGGGATGGTGAGAGAAAGCAGTTATTGGTTGTTTTCTATTTGCGGCTTTACATGCCGATAATTTTCCATTTTCAATTTAAACAGGCATTCATGCATGAGTCCAAAAATTCAGTCACCACCATCACCACCACCATCATCACCATCGCAATCAGCAAAACCCTGGAACCCTTATTATTGATTATTGCCAGAGAGTTGGTTAAGTTGACTGGCTGCCTCAACATTTTGTTGCACGCAAAATGTGTTAATTTTTCTTTAAAATAGAAAACAGAAGACAGGAGTACAGAAAACGAACACATTTTCAGGATACTCGTTTATGGGCTCTACGAAAATGGCATTTGTGCAACACATGCCATTGCCTTTCATTATTACGACGCTTTGTGTTGCTTTTGCTTAATGAATATGCACGATGAACATTGTACGCGAGGCATATAGCTATGAATACATGGCATGGTAATGTTAACAATGAATGAATGTAAGGATGAATGCAACATTATATTATCGCATCATATGAATATTACTTTATAATTTAGTGGTTGTTTGATCAAATGCTTAAAGATACAGAACACAATTCGTGTATTACCACATTCTAATGCTACATGTTGATTTGAGGCGCCATTCATGCATACAGCATTATAATTACAAACTCTTCAGTGTTGCGTATGCATTAAAGGATTAACACACACCACCACCATCATTATCCACACATGCTGTTTGGTATCTATGGTTCTTGTTGAAAACTAAGGAAGGAAAACGTGACTATTTGCGGCAAATATTCGTATGTTAATGCCACTAAGCAACATACAACATATTTATAAATGATAATTGATTTGATAATTATTGTGATAATTTTATGGTTAGGTTATGTAAATCATATACACAGGATCATATACAACAGGCACTCTTATTTTAATACGATTTTATAGCTGGTAGTGGAATTTGCAGTGTAAACTTTGTTGTGCTAATAAAGCCAGGGATTATATTGGAATCTCTTTGTGTTCTAAATAAATATCACTCTGATATAAACACCACCTACCTTTATGCTGATAAGGGCTTGTTTACTGGTTTATTTTGTTTTATAATAATTAAAAAAGCTTCCAAATTTTTGTAGACAGGGATTTTCAGTTGACTTTTGAAAGAGCCCTTAAAGGTTCGGTTTGCTTGCATTTCACAGGCAAATTCACTTGTGTTACCCAGTGTAAGGTAAGCCCCCTTATCATAATTCATTAGTGGTAGGTTTCAACCACATCGAGTTTCATATAAAACCGGCCAGTTCCCTTAGTGACATGTTCGCCATCATGCCCAGATCTTCAAACGTTCTGTCGCCCAAAAACCGATGACGTCTGTCCTAAAGTGCAGGGTATTCACATAAAAGGTGTTCACATCGATTCAGTTTCTTCCACATTCTGGCGACTTCTGCAATGATTACGGTGGTGTAAACTGAGCTGAAACTGAAACTGAAACTGCCATCAACGCAGTGTCCAACTAACACTACAAGAATACTTTTTTAAATTGGAAAAAGTTGCATGTAATTCAACAAAGCAACATTACTGGTTGGTGAATTTCAAAACCGCTGTGTCTAGCAGAGGACAGCAGTTTTAAAATGCATTACATTATTTACATTATTTTGTTGAACTACATGCAACTTTTTCCAATTTGAAAAAGTATTCTTGAAGGACCACATATGTATATACCCTCTATCGTTTGAAGTCGCCTTAGTCCAGTAGGTAGTTTGTTCCCTTATTAGACATGAGGCCACGATTCAAACCCCAGCACAGACATCTCTAACGAAACGAAATATGAACAAACATTTCTTTGGCAACTTCCTCTCAGAAAATTTCTGACAAAAACTCTGAGAGTAAATAAAATTGCCATGAAAAGTTTCTCAAAAATCTGTCTTTCGAAATCGACTTTATCTGTAGGTCCCTCTACCCACATATGAAATTAATACACACAACATAATCGGCGTGAGAAACTAAGTCGTAATCCTGACTGAAGGGTTCTAATGACCAATTATTAATGTATATATGTATCGTCTCTTCCCCAGACATCCCCAATTCCTTCTGTACCAGCTCATCCCCCTTTTCATTTCCATCTATTTGACAGTGGCCCGCAATCCAGTAGTGGCGCGTGTTGTTTCAACGTATACGGTGAAGAAAGTCTATGCAATTCTTAACACTCGTTGATTTGATGGGCTGGGATCCCAGCTCAACAAAGGCAGAAACTGGATAATAAATGGACATTAGATAGCCATGGTGTCAAGGATTCCAAAACACTTTTCTTTACGGTCGTGCTTTACTTGGGACCGGAGATATAGGCGACGAAGCTAATTAATTGCTTGGAATGAGCAAGAAAGGCAAAACCGGATAAAAATGGACCTAGTTTGAAAAATTTACCTAGTGGGCTGGATAGTCATAATTTCAGGCGTTCCAAAACGTGTTTCTTCATGGTCGGGCGTTGGACCTGGTGGGAAAATTTACCTAGTGGGCTGGATAGCCATTGTTTCAAGGATTCCACACAGTTTTCCTTACGATCGAGTTTTACTTGGGACCGGAGATGTAGGCGTCGAATCTAATTGATTTCTTCAAATGGGCAACAACGGCAAAATCATGTAAAAATGGACCCAGTGGGTAAAATGGACCTAGTGGGCTGGATAGCCATAGCCTCAAGGATTCCGAAACAGGATTCTTTATGGCCGTGCGTTATGTGGGACCGGAGATATTGGCGTCGAAGCTAATTGATTTCTTCAAATAGGCAACAACTGCAAAATCGGGTAAAAAATGGACCTAGTCGGCTGGATAGCTATACATAGTCTCAAGAATTTCAAGACAGGTTTCCTTATGATCGTGCGTTACCTGGGACCGGAGATATAGGCGTCGAAGCTAATTGATGTCCTCAATTGAGCACCAAAGACAAAATCGGTTAAAAAATGGACCTAATGGCGAAAATGGACCTAGTGGCCTGGATAGCCATTGTCTCAAGGATTCCGAAATAGGTTTCTTTATAGTCGTGCTTCACGTAGAACCGGAGATATGATAAAGTGCACTATAAAAATACGGTTAAAAATGAAATTTTAGTTCATTGGTCTTCAAAATTAATAATTCTCATTGAGTTCATATGCATTTATATGTATATAAACAACCAAATGCATTTTTCACAAGTTGTATTTCTTTGGCAGATGACTTGCATTTTTTTTTTATTTTTATTTTATTTATTTTTTTTTTTTTTTGGTGGATGACTTGAAAGCTTTTGGTTGATGACTTGCATTTTTTGAATCGATGACTTGCACTTTTTGGCAAATGACTTCCATTTTTTTCTGTTAATGCTATAATAATAAATACATTAGTTTCAGCGCCTATATTAGCTTCGTTACCGATATCCCCGGATGACTCAGTAGAACTGAGTCAGTTCTACTTCATGCAGTATTGAGGCGTGCCCTACCGTACATGGCCTAAACATATCATAGAACTTAAAGCTCAGTGAAGTCTAGCAGCCATATTTTGGAGGGAGATGTCCAATGGTTGTAGTGACATAATGACCTCGAGGCCAGCTTATGGCGGGGATTTCAGAAACCTCCTTCAGAGAGATTTTCATTTAAGGCCAATACTCATGGAATTCATTGTATTGGAAATAGGATAATACGTTATGGGAGAGAGGAAAGAGGGAGTAGTGTATATGGATATTAGATTTGCATATATTCATATCATATTTTACAAGACAGTCCATTTCAGAAGGAGGAATGAATTCTGTCTGTATCAGCGGCATTAAAGCTCACCTCTTCGTAAGCTCATTTGCTGGCTCATTGTGAAAATTCTCATGTGTCCTAGGACTTGGCAGAGGATAGTGCGATTTCCCCTAACAGGCTGATACAGCTTCCCCAGATAATACCATTCTGCCTGCGATTTAATCTCATAAGAACTGAGTGCTCAAGGGTCAGTCTGACTGACAGGACGAGCAGATATAAAAAAAATTGAAGAACTCAGAAGGAAACAATTTGGGTGTTTATGTTATAAATGTTCGTTAAAGTGGAAAACTACTGTATAAAGTATACGCAAATGCATCAGAAAATAATAGTTTTGTTATCTTCCTTAAGGATATTTTTATTTTTCAATTCTTCCTAGAACATGCCTAAAAACTGACATGCAAGTTAACCTGCAACATACAGCCAAAGATCGCATGTATGATCTGCTTGAAGGACTTTGTTAATTACCTCATAATGCAGACTTTAATGCCAGTGAGCCCTCTTAATAATATCCTTTAATTATACACTCTCTCATGCACATTAAA
The DNA here is from genome assembly GCA_936449025.2 of Sarcophaga subvicina. Lineage (NCBI taxonomy): Eukaryota > Metazoa > Arthropoda > Insecta > Diptera > Sarcophagidae > Sarcophaga > Sarcophaga subvicina. The sequence goes on along the minus strand of OW388083.2, from coordinate 13,925,374 downwards.
AGTCAAAGTGGAAGTGGAATTGCTTTGCTCAACATTTCCTTGAGTATTTCCCTCTAATTATACATGCTGACTGGCTGGCATTTTGCACAGTTTTCTTTATAACTTTTACACTGAAGGACATTTCAAACATTCTTTTAGTTTTTTTTTTTAATGTTCCTTTATTGTATACTTTGTAGGAGAGTGCATGTAAGGAACAATACCCGTTCCTTAAGTGTAATAATTTCTTTCCTGTATGTGTTGAAAGTAACACGTGGCACTTATGATGTCAATTTTATAATTTTTTTTTGTTTTGTTTATTTTATTCCATTTTATTTTAATTTCAAGGCCACACATAAGAATTTTTAAAGTTAAACAGTCGCATAGTGATAGACGTATGTATGTATATACTACGTAGATAAAGAACATTAAAATCTCTGGCACGTCTTAAAGGTTTCTGGCGACATGTCCTTGTAAACTGTCTTCTTATCCCACTATGCATGAATTACAAATAAAATACGTTGTTTTTTTCTATAAATTTTTGAATTCTTTTTTCACTTTCTACTCTTCTTTATGGCTTTACTTTTGCTACGTACGTACTACGTTGGCGTATTAAAATCAGCAGCAGAAAATTCTTCACTTTACTTTAAACTCAAGGTCATGCTTTTTATGACTGCTTTTTTCCTATCTGCCACGCATTATTTGCTTATTTTTGATATTTTTTTTTTAATTTTTTCAATTTCATTGTATAAATTAAGAGATGTAAACGAGTATGGTTGATTTGCTTTTCAGTGATTTATGTATCAATTATCTGGCAAGGTCATCAGCATATTTTTCCCTTGTGCCCTTTTACATTAATGGAAATCATTATTGTTTTCTTTTGTTATTTTATGGCCAAATATTTATTAAATATTCTGTAAATATTGTTTTTGAAAACGAAAGAAAAGTTTCTTTCTTTTTCGTTATTCAAATTCATTAAAAATTCATTCTGCCCATCATGTAAGTCGCTGTCAAGGACATTCTTTAAATATATTCTCTCCTCTACAGGAATTGTTAATTAAATTTCGATATTCTTGTCCTTGCTTAAACTTATGAATTTTAAGAAAATATTTTTTAAAAGAAAGGTAAACTTCTACATGAAATCACAACGAATATTCCAAGAAGGCTGTAAGAGTGCTAACAGGAAAACTATTCGAAACTTTAAAAGGCCATTTACAAGAACAAAAGGAATAATTTCGAAAGGTCACATTACGGCATTTATAAACAATGATGAGGCAACATTCCCCTAATGCTAGAAAAGCTAAGTTTGCTCAATTTAAATGTTATTTCATCCATAAAGGCAAAAACAATATGCATCCATAGGCAATATGCAGCCTAAGAATATAAAACCATGGATAAGCGAGAGGAAATGAAAGCATAAAGGTACCATAAACCAACGCCAATCTGCAGTGATGAGAGTTCAAGAACAAAATGCTACAATAGACTACACACAGTACACACGAGTGACTTGTATGTACGTCAGTCACTAGGTCCATCACAGCAGTTGACGTCTTGTAAATACGGCACTAACTTATTGGGCAGTATACCCCGTACACACGGATGACGGATGTATGTATATACGACAGCCACTGGGTCCGTCAAAGCGGCTGACGTCTTATAAATATGGTAGTTAGTAATTACGCCATAGAGGTTTAAAATTACGTAGAGAAATGCTAAAATCCAACATTACTCTGCGCTGCTTAGAACTCAAAAACAAAATGCTACAATACGGTGCATACAGTACACACGAGCGACGTGTATGTACGTCAGCCACTTGGTCTATCATGGCAACTGACGTCGTGTAAATACCGTAATTACTTATTTGGCAGTACGCACACTACACGTGTATATACGGCACTCACTGGGTCCATCACAGCGGTTGACCTTGTGTAAATACGGCAGTTTTTTATTGGGCCACAAAGGCTGATGCCACTCTGCAGTGCTTAGAGCTCAAAAATAAAATGCTACAATACAGAAGACAGTACACACATGTGACGTGTATATACGGCAGTCACTGGGTCCATTACTGCAGCTGACGTTGTGTAAATACGGCAGTTTTTTGTTGGGCCGCTCTGCATTGCTTAGAGCTAAAAAACATAATGCTACAATACAGTACACACGAGCGACGTATATATACGTCACTAACTATGTCCATCACCGCGGCTGACGTTGTGTAAATACGGCACCTGCTTATTGGGCCACAAATGCTAATGCCATTCTGCAGTGCTTGGAGTGCAAAAACGAAATGCTACAACACAGAACACAGTACACACGTGCGACGTTTATATACGGCACTCACTGGGTCCATTACTGCAGCCGACGTTGTGTAAATATGGCAGTTTTTTATATGGGGCACAAAGGCTGATGCCACACTGCAGTGCTTGGAGTTCAAAAACAAAATGCTACAATACAGTACAAGCAGTACATACGGGTGACGTAGATATACGTAACTATACGTCCATCACTGTGGCTGACATCGCGTAAATGTTGCACTTGCTTATTGGTCCACAGAATCTGATGCCTCATATTTACGGCAGACCTTTATTTGGTCACTTGCATTAACGAGAACGATGACACAGTATGGTCAGTCACGCCGTCGTGAAAAGTTGTAAAGTATGATACAGGTGCGTCGTCGAGAAAGGGTTTATAAAGCTATAAATCAGGCCAGTAGGTGATGAAATAATCCCTCAAATTATATGCCTTCCATATCCTCTTCAAGATGCCCTTCGTTGTCAGTTGGAAGAACGGCCTGCCTATTGATAAACCTTTTCCTTTGACTTAAATGTCCAAGAATGTTTTGGGTGAGTTGTTCTTAAGCTTGAACCGATCCGTATTCTGAAACAATCTTCAGGCTTCTTTTCGATAGTCTGATGCATAAATTAAATCACTTCTCATTGTATTTACCCAGCAAGAGTTAATGTTGCCTGTCTTCGCCGAGCATACTCTTTCAATACCCCTTTTCCTACACCACAGAATGGTTCCAGCTTCATCAGCGGCGTGTAAATTAGTCTTTCAGCAAATCGATTTACTTACTCATTGCCACGAATTCATACGTGAGTAGGGATCCAGCCCCGCCCAGCTTTATCAAGTTGCTACAGGACAATTGCTACAACCCGTCCTTTGGCTTTCCTGTCCAACTGGTGGCTAAGCGTTGTCTTGATGGAAAATTATGGCCGCGTAACTGGTTCCAAATTCAAGGTGTTCTGCGGCAAGTACTTGCTTCAAAAGAATTAATAGTTGTCTGTACAGGTCTCCAGTGATCGTCTGGTCCGTCTTTAGTAGCTCATAATGGTTGCTTGCTTCGCATGGTTGGGGCTGCGATTTCTTCAACGTTCGTTCTCAAATAGAAATGCCGTTGATTTCTTGCTGAAGTTTGGTAACTTTTATATGAGTTCCAGGACATAGGGATATCGTGGGTTATTGCATTGCTGATCAACTGACTAGAGCCAATAGGAAGTTCATAATTTCCGACATCTTACAGCGCACAGGTATTCCAACTGCATCAGTTAAACTAGGTGTTATACGCTCATGCTATAGGACTGCCCAATTTCTGTGGCAGCAGGAAGGTACATGCAATTTTGAAGGACTCTGTTGGACTTCAGTCTTTAAACTGCATGATCACACAGTGCACAGTTGAGATTCTTACGAGCTAATGTAGGTCTGGAAGATATTCCCTCAAATGGCTTCTGCAGAAGCTGTGGGTCAAAGGAGGAGGAACAAGCTGTCTTTCACTTAATGTGCCATTGCCTTGTTCTCGCCCTAAAGAGACGGAAATTCTTAAGGTTTCGTATTCTAACATCTTTGACTAAACTCTTCGATATAAAAATCGGTGCAACAGTAAGATTTATTCAGGACACAGGTTGGTTTTCTTTAGTGACTGTTTGGTCCATGGTTTGGATATTAATATTATGGTGTGGTATGGTATGGCAATTGGCTTAAAACTGGCGTAGATGAGACGATACCCTTCAAGGTGGGTCCACCTCATAACATACTATGACAGGAGTGATATTTTGAATACGCCACCATTGTCAAGGCTTCAATGATAATCTGTATGGAGCCGTTCCCTTTAAGGTGGGTCTATCACTTAAACTATTCTGGCAGGAACAGTTCAACAATGGGTATTCCAAGCTTTTTTATCTTTAAGACCAAGCAGTTCCAGTTAAATTTATAATTTTTGATCATATGATGAATGAAACAGAAAGAAGCAAAGAAGTCCAAGCTTGACAGACGTAAAAGGTTATGCGTTTATAAAACCTATAAAGAGATGTGCAAGAAATATATTCCTGTACTCTCGGTAACTAGGCCTTCATTGCCAAAATTAAGCTTGTTCCCATACATGACTACATTTTATAATCCACCACAGCTATGTAGTTAAGCTAATTATTTCCACTAATTATCCTTTGAACAATAAGCACTGAATTCCACTGATGTGATCCGTATATTCTTGACTCACAATTAGTTTACAACATTTGAAGAATTTATTTCCATTTGTTTTACCTTTTGTTACCTGTTAATATTGCCACTTTCAATGACAGGACAGCAGACAATTAGAATAGCCCAAGCAAGGACAACAATTGATCTTGGAAAGTCAAAACAAAAGGCGAATTTAATTAAACTAGACATACGTTTGTCGTTATATACGCTTGTCCATCCATTACAATTGAAGGTTGCCTGTTTGTATACAATGTCCTGTGAATATTGTTTAGAGAAATAAAATGTCCAACCTTCAGTCTGTCTCTCACTATCCCCGCTGTTAGTCCCGAGAGTATAATTTATGTTCATAAAAACTGACAAAAGCGACCATTGTTAGGCATTAATTACAGAATCAGTCATTCGTTTTTCTCTCTTTTTCTTTTCACTTTGAACATCTATTCATCCATGTGTCTGGAAATACAAAATGTTTGCACGCGTGTGTTCCTACAACACGGACAGCATCTGTATTGATGAACGCAGACATCAGGATACAGACAATTTTTATTTACTGTTAAATTTTTTTTCTAAAAATTATTGCCGTTATTGTCCTCACAATGGTGTGAAAATTTTACACACGTTTTATTAAATTCTTATTGAGTTTTCCATCCACAGAGTGCGTGTGTCTGTGTATTGTTGCACAAGAACTTGTTAAACTTCCAAGAATATGGTCTTGAAATAGCAAAAGGAACCCACGCAAATACGATATCATATTGCAAAAAAAACCAGAAAAAATCGATAAAAAATATAATTTTGTTGCTGTTAACGGTTAAGTCAATTCGATTTTAATTTTATTTTTCAAATGTTCCATACGACAACGATCTCATGCTGGGCGGCTACAAGTGCTAGTGCCAACATTATTAGGTTTTCCCTATGTCTGTGCATGTAAAGTGTCCTGATGACAATAAATTTTAATATTTTAAAGGAACACCAGCAATGATTCCATTAAAAGTGTGACATATTTATATTTGAATTCAAGACATTTATTTGAGGGAAGGATAGCAAAAACTACAGAAAATATTTCATTTCTCCACCATATTAACAAAGGGCAAAGTCGCTCTATTTTTGAGAAGTCAAGGGGGACAAACAAAAAACTTAAAAAGAGAGCCTGAAAAGGGTTAAACACATAGCACTTCTTTAAGAAGAATAATGGCTATCTGAATAGCGAACTATGCGGGAATGGATAGAACTTTTCCTGCCCTACTATACATCGTGCATATTAAAGACTCTTAAAACGGCGGTAGACAACTATATTCGATCTTTTGCCTCCTCAAAATCCACTGTATGCGGCAGTTAATACAGGTTAATAAGAGACTTCCTTCCCCTACAGAATAGAACCCGTAGTGGCAATTGCGGTAATAAACGCAACCATGCGAAGAGGTATACATACAAATGAGCTCAGCAGGCTCTATAATAGGCACCGCCCCAGAAACAGAAGTTAGACCAGCGCTCACAACCTATTAAAGAATGATAACGAAAGTAGAAGACGCATCACAACGTTGGATGGTTTCTTTGTATCAAAATGTGGATTACTAGACCTCTTGGCGAATCGGATTATTATCTCTCACAGATCCTGTCTGATCTAAAGTGTTTCCTACAATACCTGCATGGAGTCCAAATTCCCTGGGCAAACAGCAGAATACGTAACTTTCGAGTACAAAAAATTCCCAGGACATCGTCTTTTTGCTGCATGCTAACACTTGAAAATCTAATTGCCAAGATCCCAATATCCTAAACAAGTAACAATTATATGTGGAATGAATTTACGCAGACTCGAAGCAATCCAACAACTGAAACTATTACGGCATAGACTGCTGATCCAGCGGTCGTTGCAGAAAGATGATAAACGATCCCTAATTAAAGAATATTTAACTCCTGGCAGAGATGATCTTACAAAAAACAGAAAACTAAACTTAACTAAACTAACACGCAGGACTCATAAAAATAACCATTTAAGGTAGGATGATGATTCATTTTAAAATGCAGGAAAATCTTAGGGGTACAGCTCTGAATGATACATAGAATGTATGCCTGAATGCTGAATTCAAGATAGAGATATAACCGAGAGAGAACGTGACCCACGGTGGTAATAGATACGGGCTTCTACAGCGCCAACACTTTTCACTGAAGCGAGAATTGGAATATGAAAGGTATATTCGTTCAAAAGGAAGTCCGTTCTCAAATCACACGATTTTATGCTTAATTTTGGTGGGACGAAAGTAAAATCTTGTATCACACAATCCAGCAATAGCTCGAGAATTGGCCGTGTAATCGGGCATTGTAGCCTCAAAGAACATATGCTTCGGTAGGAATCTCTTCCACCGGTTTTCCTTTCCAGTTTATGGTAAGCTCATCTGCTTGCTCATTGTCTCGAAATTCCACATGACATGGTATCCAACTAAGAGCGACTGTCCTTCCCCCATCTAACTTCTAAGCCGTCGTTGAAAATATTTGCCGAAAATTATAGAACTTCCTAGTTCTCTTCAGGAAACGGTTACGGGGAAAGCTGACAGCAATTGGATCTGTGATGTTACGATATTCACGAATAAATATCCGCCTTAGACGTGTCTTCCATTATCCTAACAATATTTCATGAATAAATTTAGAGAACATAACGTGGATGGCGCGAGAAACTAGTTTGTAATTCTGACCAAAGGATTCTAACGGACCAAAGGATTCTAGTAGATAGTGTGTTGGCTGAAGTTGCCGTAGTCTAGAAGGTAGTGTGTTGGCTTATTAGACGTAAAGCCAGGATTCGGGCCCCAGGCCAGACATCAAGACAAAATACAAGAAGTATTTCTTCGGCGACTTCCTCTCAGCAGTAGACCTGATAAAAACTTTGGGAGTAAATAAAATTGCCATGAAAAAACTTTCTCAAAAATCAGTCGTTCGGAGTCGACTTTAAACTGTAGGTCCCACCACTCATGTATAAAATTAACACAAACAACATAAGTGGTGTGAGAAACTAGGACGTTGTACAATGGATCAATTCGACCTCCGGGTATTATACTTGTCTTAATTGACAAGTACACGTCCTCCAAACTAACCTAGTGTGTTGGCTTATTAGTTCAGCCAGTGGTTCAAAACCCAGCTCAGTCATCTCTATCAAAAACGAAATCTCAAAAAATATTTCCTCGCCGACTTCTTGTCAACAGTCTTTTGGCAGAAATTCTGTGCGTAAATAAAATTGCCATGAAATGTTTCTTAAAAATCTGGGCGATATGAGAAGAAGAAGAAGAAGGTCATAATCTTGAGTAAAGTGTTGTAATGACCAATTAAATAAGTAAGACTAGAGTCCATAAAAGAAGTATGAGTTGAAGTAAAGCTTTTGAACGAAGACTTCAAATGTATGAAAAGTAAGCGACTTTTTTCCAGACCATTATTTCGTAATCATATATAAAGGAACACAGACTTTCCAGTCCTACCTTTTGCCTTTAGCTATCCTTCCTCTCACTTTCACACTTTTTCACTTAAGTGGCATTCAAAGAATAACACCAATGTGTTTGCAATTCTATGGCAATAAGAAACGTCCAACCAAAAGAAAAGAAGATGATGCAGCAAATGGCTGCAAGGCCAATTATGATTTCATTATGGTCACCGATAATGGTATCCTTTTTGTGTATATTTTCTTTGTGTGTGTGTTTGTTTGTTTGTTTTCATTACAAATGTTTTACAATGTTTGTGAAGCAAAACAATTGAATGGCTTTTGAAATTCAATTACAAAAAATTTAGAAAAAAATAAATAAAAAAACATGCTCGTGTATAGAATAGAGACGAAAAAGATTTATTGCTAATGAAAATGTCCTTGTAAGCAATTCTAAAGAAGGAAAAAAAGGACACACACATACAAAATAATAAATGTGAGAAAAATAAAATCACAGACGCATAAATAAAACTAAAATTGCATACAAAATTGCAGTCAGTCTATGGTATTTATTTAGAAAGAAAAACATGTTACCTTCGTATCCTATACTATTATGGCAAAGGATTTTAAACAAACTGCTGATTTGGCATTGACCAAAATGCTTTTGAATTCGTTTTTCAATATCAAACTCTCTATACAGCTGTGGGTGCTAATAAAGGTTTTTTGATTCCACTTTTCATTCTTTATTTTATTTTTTTTTTGTACTTCAATACTCTTTCTTTTCAATTATTTTTCTATAGCCTTTGAAAGGCAATTGGATTGTGTATCCTTTTTGATCGTCTAATGAATTGAAAAATGCTGGCCAAAAACTATTTGGTTTAATACAGCTGCAATTTTATTTTTTTTTAATTTTTCTGTTTAAAATATCACTTTATTTGAACATATGTGTGTATGTGTGCATGTATTTTTATTGCCAGAAAATTTTTTAATTTTAAAAATTAACAAAAAATATGCGGGAATTTTATGTCTAGTCTTTGCGTTAAATGGTTTGTTGTTATCTGTAATAAATTCAATTTTTTCAGACACGAAAGGTGTTTAATTTTTACACAGTGTTGCTCTCTTATGTGAAAGGGGCATAACATAATGACCATGACGAGTTTATGTACCATATATGGAGGCTCTTTCAAAGCCACTATCTTTTGATAACAAATTTTTAAAAAATTTAATGCACCCAGCAGAATGGTACTTACACACATAATTCGTTACCTATGATGCAATTTTCTGTAATAGGTCAAATAGGTTCGCATCGTAAAGGTGATTTTTCAGTGGGTTAAAGTCCCACACTACTGTTGCAAAGGGCAATAGCGTCTTTCGCTGATTTTTTCGCCTCCGGAAAAAAATTGCATATTTGTTCATTACAACACTTCAGTCAAGATTACGGTCTAGTTTCTCACACCAGTTGTATTGTCTGCGCTAATTTTATAAATGAGTTATAAATCTGTCGTTTCCGAACGATAGATTTTTGAAAAACTTTTCACAGCAATTTTATTTACTTTTCGAGGTCTTGCCAGGTTGAGGTGTCGAAGCTAATTGATGTCTTCAATTGAGCACCACAGGCAAAATCGGTTAAAAAATGGACTTAGTGGGCTGTATAGCCATAGTCTCGAGGATTCCGAAACAGGATTCTTTTTGGTCGTGCGTTACATGGGACCGGAGATATAGGCGTCGTAGCTAATTGATGTGTTTAATTGAGCACCACAGGTAAAATCGGGTAAAAATGGATCTAATGGGAACAATGGACCTAGTGGCCTGCTTAGCCATAGCTTCAAGGATTCCAAAACAGGTTTCGTTGTGGTCGTACGTTATGTGGGACCGGAGATATAGGCGTCGAAGATAATTGATGTCTTCAATTGAGCACCACAGGAAAAATCGGTTAAAAAATGAAACTAGTGAAGTAGATAGCCATAGTCTCACGAATTTCAAACAGGTTTCTTTGTGGTCGTGCGTTATGTAGGACCGGAGATATATGCCCCGAAACTAAATGATGTCTTCAATTGAGCACCACACGCAAAATCGGTTAAAAAATGGACCTAGAGGGAAAAATGGACCTAGTAGCCTTGATAGTCATAGTCTCAAGGATTCCGAACAGGTTTCTTTGTAGTCGTGCTTTATGTGGGACCGGAGATATAGGCCCCGAAACTAAATGATGTCTTCAATTGAGCACCACACGCAAAATCCGTTAAAAATTGACCTAGTGGGAAAAATGGACCTAGTAGCCTGGATAGCCATAGTCTCAAAAATTCCAAAGAGGTTTCTTTATGGTTATGCGTTATTTGGGACCGGAGATATAGGCCCCGAAGCAAATTGATGTCTTCAATTGAGCACCACAGGCAAAATCGGTTAAAAAATGGACTTAATGGGAAAAATGAACCTTGTGGCCTGCTCAGCCATAGTCTCAAGAATTCCAAACAGGTTTCTTTATGATCGTGCGTTATGTGGGACCGGAGATATAGGCGTCGAAGCTAATTAATGTCTTCAATTGAGCACCACAGGCAAAATCGATTAAAAAATGGACCTCATGGCTCAAATGAACATAATGGGTTGGACAGCCATAGTCTCAGGGATTTCAAAACAGATTTCTTTGTGGTCGTGCGTTACGTGGGACCGGAGATATGGGCTTCGAATTTAAGTGATGTCCTCAATTGAGCACCACAGGCAAAATCGGTTAAAAAATGGACCTATTGGCAAAAATGGACCTAGTGGCCTGGATAGCCATAGTCTCAAGAATTTCAAACAGGTTCCTTTATGGTCGTGCGTTATGTGGGACCAGAGATATAGGCGTCGAAGTTAATTGATGTCTTCAATAGAGCACCACAAGCCATATCGGTTAAAAAATGGTCCAAGTGGGCAAAATGGACCTAGTGACCTGGATAGACATAGTCTCAAGAATTCCAAACAGGTTTTTTTATGGTCGTGCGTTACGTGGTACCGAAGATATAGTCTAAACATTCGGATAAAAATAATGTTTTAGTTAAATGGACTAAAAATTCTTATAATTCCCATTGAGTTCATATTCACTTATATGTATATATAGAACACAATGTGGTATTTTTCGCTAGTTTCATTTCTTTGGTAGGTGACTTGCATTTTCTTTGGTAAATATCTTGCATGTTTTTGGTTGATGAATTGCATGTTTTGGACTTAGTGGGGAAATGGATCTATTGGGTTAAGTAGCCTAAGTCTCAAGGATTCCAAAACAGGTTTCCTTATGATCGAGCATAACTTAGGACCGTAGATATAGGTGTCGAAGCTAATTGATGTCTTCAATTGAGCAACAAAGGCAAAATCGGATAAAAAGTAGACCTAGTGGGGGAAATGGAACTACTGGGCTGTATAGCCATATTCCCGAGGGTTCCAAAACATATTTCTTTGTGGTCGTGCGCTATGTGGGACCGGAGATATAGGTGTCGAAGCTAATTGATGTCTTCAATTGAGCACCAAAGACAAAATCTTTTCAAAAATGTTCTGTGTATTGTATTTGGGACCTTTAGTCTATAATTCTCATATTGCTTGATGTTGACTGCATCTTCTTTAGAATTTTAGTAATTATTTTCAAAATAGACGATGACAATGGATCATCCATGGCATATTTATAACAGATAGGAGCGTATCTACAACAAATACAACAATGCAAAAACAGCTGGCATTTTGTGAAATAATTACAGGTCGTGGCACATTTGGAGAATCCAGTTGTTATGCTGACAGTGACAGTCCAGATGATACTGCCAACGGGGAGCAAGATCAAAGACCTGCTTTCAATAGGATATCCATGGCGGAAGCATTTAATGCTTCAGAATTTTGTACACCCGACAGAGAAAAAGATGTAACCGATTATGGTTTGGGATTTACCACCAGTCACATAAGACACCCTGAACTTCGACGGTGTTCAACTATGAGATAAGCAGGTAGTTCGTAAGATGAACAACGAAGTGCTGGTGATTCAAGGGCAAAACCGTAAAAAATACCCAATCCTAGACAACCAAAAAGACTAGAGTTAGAACAACCTCGAACTAGTTCAGCTGCAACAACAGGCAGGGACGTTACTGTAAGGCGTCCAAGGAAACAACCAAATCCAGTACAGCTTGAAAAACGTTTTTGGAAGGAAATGCATCGTTTACAATGTAGCACAAAAAATATGATACCTATGCTGCCGTTCTAGTAAGAGAACTTATCGAGAGTAATACAACAGAAGTGACAAAAATAACACCGGCTGTCATGGAAAAACTACAAACAGCATCAGAAATGTTAATGACACAGATCCTACGGGATGCCAATATGTTAACACTGCATCGCAGTCGTGTAACACTAGAAGTTAAGGATTTAGAATTGATTAAATTTTTTAAAATTTAGGCTTTCAAGCAATCTCTATCTTGTGTTGTAAAAGAATAGCTTATTTTTAAAATGTGCTTAGTTATGTCTTTAATAATAAAATAGATTTGTTGTGTGTTTTTATATCAATTTGATTTGTAAAGTTTACTCAAGTGAAGTTTTATATTTTAATTTCAATGAAATAAAATTATTTTATGTACATAATTACAAGAGATGTATTCAATTTTTTTACATTAATCTGTTTATTTTAACAGTTTTTTGTTTGTATTGTTGCCGACTTTTGAGCCATGACCACCCTTACTAGCACCACCCTTATTGGGATAAGGTATAGTAAATAATTAAATATGTAAATGAGCACATATTTCCAACGTCACACTTGACGTTAGAAACGCGTTCAACTCAGCGAATTGGGGGCGGATTATGAGAGCCCTCTTTAACATGGCTACGCCATGAACAATTACTTTCAGCACAGGAAGGTAATATACCTAACGGATGAAGGAGAGTAGGAATACGTAGTGACGGCGGGTGTCCCGCAGGGCTCTGTACTTGGGCCACTACTATGGAACATTATGTACGATGGAGTACTTCGATTGCGATTGCCGAACGGGACTACAATTGTGGGCTTTGCAGATGACATAGCCATAGTCTCGGTAGCTAAGACGGTAAGGGAAATAGAGGAGAAAACGAACACAGCGATTCGAAAAGTTGGAGCATGGCTGGATGAAGCAGGTTTAAAACTTGCTGCGCATAAAACGGAGGCCATCTTGATAAGCGGCCAAGGATCGAATCGAAGAGGGCGATAAAATACCTGGGAGTGATTATCGACGACAGGTTGAACTTCAAGGAGCACGTGAAATACATCGGCGAAAAAGCATCTGTAACACAGGGAGCACTGGTGAGGATGATGCCAAATATTGGAGGACCAGGTCCATTCAAAAGGAGGACAATTTCGGCGGTAATAACGTCGATAATGCTGTATGCTTTCCCAATATGGTCGGAGGCACTCTCCGTGGGGACGACAAGGAGGATACTGTCCTCGGTGTATCGTCTAAGCGCGATTAGACGGATAAGTGGCTTCAGGACAGTGTCTGATGAAGGCAATACCAATAGACATATTGGCGGATGAGATGAGGAGGATATAGCTTCGCCGTCTCGAGCACGCGGAACGAATAGCAACTATAAAAGCGGAAGAACGAAGGACTTCCATGCACAAATGGCAGTCACGATGGGAAAGCAGTTTAAAGGGAAGATGGACATTTCGCCTTATCCCTGATGTAACTCTTTGGATGAATAACAAACATTGCGAGCTGAATTACTATGTGACTCAGTTCCTAACTGGTCATGGGTGCTTCAGGAAGTACCTGCACAGATTTGGTCATGACACTCCCCTATATGCCCAAACTGTGTAGATGATGACGAAGATGCGGAGCATATTCTAATATGCTGTCCCAGATTTAGATGGCCCGGGGAAACGAGTTTAGGACCAAACCGGCTAATGGAAGAGCTGTTGAATCGTAGGATTCTATGGAGTCAATATAGTCAGAGGATGGCTGAAATTATGCTAGAACTCCGAAGACTAGAGGAACGGAGGAGAAATTTGACTTAATGTGATAAAGCTTTCGAGGTAACCAGCTCTCCGCGAAGTAATACCTTACGGCAGTCCCGCGGAGGGAGAGTGGTTGAAGTGTGTAGGGGGTGGGTTTAGTACGTAGGCACCAGTGATGATGAATCGTGCACTCTTTTGTTGGAACAAAAGTGTCTTTCGAAGATTCCCACCTCCGGCTCAAGACAAAAAAAAAAAAAAAAAAACCTGTAATAAAAAACGAAAAAAAACAATGTGAAATTCTTATTATCTTAACTAAGTAGCATGTAATACTTACTTGAGAACAATATCTGATTAGTCGTATGGGCAATCTGTTTTGCTCAAAGAAAATTGTTAATTTTTTTGTTTAAACATTTTTGTCTTTTGTTTGCAACATTTACCGCCAACTTATTGGTGACCTTGGCGGCCACCACGCTAAATGCTATGATAAGGCGTGAACGTATTAAACCAAAAAATTTTCTCTTTTTTAAAATTTTCTGTGGTTCTTAAAAGAACCGATTAAAATGTGAGACGTCTTATTAAGTATGTATTGCTAGAAGGGAAAAAATTACGTTAATATATATTTTATAAATTCATTTTCTTACTTTTGCAAACGGCGCAGCTTCTCATTTTATATGCTATAAATATTGGATATGCCTTGGGATCATCGGAACACATTCTTGAAACTTGTGTCATGTTAATGCATCCCAGGAAGAAACACACACAGCGAATTGTAATAATTGACACTTACAGCCTCTTGAAATCTGTCTTAGCCATAGCTGTGAGTGGGCTTATTAAACCAGGCCACGGTTAAAACCCCTGGTCAGACATTTCCAACTAAACGAAACGGCGACGTCCTCTCAGCAGATTTCTGGCAAAAACTCTGAGTGTAAAATAAAATTGGCATGAAAAGTTTCTCAAAAATCTCTCGTTCGGAGTCGACTTTAAAATGTAGGTCCTGCCACTCATGTATAAAAATTACTGCACAGAACATAAGTGGTGTGAGAAACTAGGTTGTAATATAAATATATATAAATATATATAAATAAACTGAAGCTTTATATTGACCAGTTATGGATAGATTAATGCATCCCAGGAAGAAATACCTTGGTGCTTATCAGGTACTGTGCAGTGAATTGCTATAATTGATATTGAGCAGCATGTCATGGCAATAGCTTTGCAGGCGAAATTATTGGAATTTATGCCTAGTTTGAGGAGAGTACAACAGATCGTATTGCCGCAGTGCTAAGGTACTGCTTTACTATGATAACAATAACAATTATAGTTAGGCTGCTAAAGGGTCCGCCAAATAACTTTTTTTTTTTTGAAAATGCTTTAAAAAAACTACTGAATATTTTCTCAATTTTTTTTTTTATTATTTGAAAGTACAATCCTCCCGGTTAATAATGGAAAATAATTTCATTCAAATGGCTGCCTCGGCTGGCCATGCAGTAGCCTACACCAGAAGATGCCGATTTTAGTAAAAAAAAATCATCTTTTCAGATGAAGCTCATTGTGATCTTGGCGGGTATATAAACAAGCAAAATTGTCGCATTTGGGGTACAGAAAACCCGCACGCATACATTGAAAAGCCGACGCACCCAAAACTAGTCACTGTTTGGTGCGGATTTTGGTCCAGATGCATAATTGGGCCATTTTTTTTTCGAAAATGAGCAATGGCGATCGTTATCGGGCCATGTTGAACGAATTTTTGTTCACAAAAATTGAAGAGGAGGATATTGGTAACATTTGGTTTCAACAGGACGGCGCTACGTGCCCCACAGCCGAAGCTACACTCGATGTTTTGCGCCCTGTTTTTGAAGATCGCATTATCAGCCGCAGAGCTGATGTCGTTTGGCCACCTCGGAGCTGCGATTTGACACCGTTGGACTATTATTTGTGGGGTGCCGTCAAAGATAAGTGTTACGCCGACAAGCCAGAGACAATTGACGCTTTAAATTACAATATTCGTGAATCCATTGGTGAAATACAGCTGCACACAATCGTTAATGTGCTTAAAAATTGGACCGATCGTGTAGACTGCTGCATGGCCTCAGCTCATCTCAGAGCATGGGAATGGAAAAATCTAAGGAAGTTTGACTCATAATTCTTTTGTTGGCTTAGATGTATGACGAAATGCATGAGCCTTTGAAACTCCCCTTTCTACATACCTAAGTACATAATTGATATAATCAGTGTTTAGGCTGAGCAGAATTATGTTGAAAAATTTGCTAAAAATTTGCTAAAAATTTGCTAAAAAATTCATTTGAAAGATGGATTTGCTATAAAAAGTGGCTTTAGTGTCTTTAATTCTTTGTGCCTAGGATTCAATTAAGAAATATTAAGGAAATACAATTAAATTATATTGAAATTAGCCATAATTTAATAATATTTACATTTTTTATGAGGACGACCTTTAATTACCAGTTAAATTTCAATTTAAAAATTGTTTACAAATTTCGATTTTAAAATTAATGGGTTTTTCCAAAATCATCTTTCATTTAATGAACCTGCCACTATTTGTTCAAATGTCATTCCGTGTGTATAACTTCAACAAAAAAAAAGGAAAGAGAAATACATACACAAATATTGTACCAAGAAAAGCAGCACTTTTCGATGGATTTAAATATGTATATATGTAGTCAGTATCGTTTTTATGTATATCCCATGTATGGTAGATTATTAATGATTTTCATATTATCAGAGTATCAATCTTTTTCGATGGATTTCTGTTAATAGTGTTTGCATTTACGTTTCACATGCAGAGGCCAATACAACACAAAATCAATGATGATTTTGGTTTATAAAAGGCAAATATTGTATGCGATGCCCCAGCGATTGAAATGAAATAAAAAAAACTGAAAAAAACAGAAACTATCAGACATAAAATATCATTAAAAATCGTAACGAACGAAATGGAGAAAATAAAATACAGAACATTCCGTATATAAAATTATACAAAAATGAACCTTTTTATCAGCAGCGTTACGAATACATTATAAAAACCAAAAAAAAGGGTTAAAACGTATAAACAATATAACAACAACAACAAAAAAATGAAACCCAACAAATTGCATTTTCATGTTGATGTTGAGTGTCTCTGATGGATCATCATCAATAGCATCATCAGCATAATCATTAAACATCTTTGGAAGAAAAAAAATATTCAGAAAAAAATAAAACAGAAGCTAAAAAACCGTGTATAAAAAACTTCATAACGCCTTTTGATTTTTTTTCAGTTCTCTTCTTTCCTTTCCTTTTGTTTTTTGTTTTATTTAAACATTGTTTTCATTCGAATATTGTTTCATTGGCTCGTTTTGATTGTATGTCTACACAGACAAATGCTTCTGGTTATTAACAACAATAAACAAACATTTATTTGTTGCTGTTGTTGGCGGCCAACGAATAACGAAACTATCACAGCCAGAAAAAGAGGAAGAAGAAATTTTTTGGGCAATAAAAAATCCTTAAACAACTATTGCAGACGTTGCTTGTAAGCATCACCAACAACATCAGTCTCAAAAACAGACGCTCTGAAAGGCTTGTTGCTGTTTGAAACACATTAACATGGATGCTGCAAATGTGTTGTTGGTATATGCTACACTGTGGTATAGCGGCGAAACTTACTTCTATTGGATCTGGTTAAGAAATTATGATGGCAAGGCAGATATAGTCAATTGGAATACTACTCTTATCTCCTTTAGTTCTGCAACAATTTGGAGTTTTTAATGACGCTTAATGTTCCAATATCTACCATCAACAGATCACTGAGATCGCCTGCTTGGTAAAAACCGCGTTATGAGGACCCACTTCAAGTTTTCTCCTCTTCATTGCCTCTACACAACTCCTGCAACTAAGTGGTAATATTGCAGAAGTCTTTCATGAGACACTCAAATATAATACCCACTACTGACTCCAGTAACAAGGCTGAGCTTCCTCTTTTGCAGTTTGGACAGGTTTTCTGTATGATTCTTATCCACATTTGCTGAGCTATCTTGCAATATACTAAACCCACCATAAATAGTTTTTTCGACGACTTCCTCTGGCTAAAACTTTGTGAGCAAACTGTAGGCTCCACCACTCATAAAATGAACACAAACAGCATGGGTGGTGTGGGAAGCTAGGTTGTAATCCTTACTAAATAGTTGTAAAGAGCAATTAAATAGGCACGTAATACATGCATACATAATTGGTCATTACACCCCTTCAGTCAGGGTTACGACCTAGTTTCTCACACCACTTATATTGTGTGTATTAATTTTATACATGAGTGGTGGGACCTACAGTTTAAAGTCGACTTCGAACGACAGATTTTTGAGAAACTTTTCATGGCAATTTTATTTACTTCAGAGTTTTTGCAAGAAAACTGCTGAGAGGAAGACGCAGAAGAAATTCATTTTGTATTTTGTTTTGATGTCTGGCCTGGGACTCGAACCCTGGCTTTACGTCTAATAAGCCAACACACTACCTACTAGACTACGGCGAATTCAGGTACGTAATATTGCTCTGTAATTAGAAATGTTATAAAACCCAAACAACTTTGGACTCAAGAAAGTGCGGCAAGATACCTACAACCTCTTGAAAAGTGTCTGGAAGGTGATCGTCTATGACGAAAAAAGTTGTTTGTTGGTCATCAAGATTAGTACCTATCAAGGTGCAAAATCGATCTTTCGATGAGCATTTCTGCGTGTAGAGTCGAGTGGAAGGACAATGGCTCTCCAAACATACAGCGTATTGTGCAGCCTTCAATCTATATGAAGTATCTCTACTATATCTCTTGCAATTCCTTTCCAATTTCAATGTCCTGATGAATTTCAGGATGCTACTCGTTGTCAATAGGGGCAATACTCTGTCCAGCACTTGAAATGCATTCACGTTTTCCTTCTGGGATGCATTAATGCCGCACATGTTCAACGTATGTATTCTGGATTCATTCTCATCATCATAGAATCAACATTTTGAATTCGAGAGCAGGATGTAATGGATCTGAAGCAAATATCCTTCAGTTGTAAGTACCCAGTACAATTTAAGGTTGCCTCAGACCCAGTTAATTTAAGAACAGTATCCTCCTTTACTTATCTTCATTTTGACAAAGTATTTATATTGGCAGACATAACGAAAGACTTGGAATTCAAACTGATGATTTTTGCATGAGCTGTGTGTCTGAGGTGGAGGAAGAAACTGTCTTTCACCTCATGTTTCAGTGCCTTGCTCTTGTCATGAAGAGACATAGGCTTCTCGCCTCTAATTTTTTTTGACGTCTTTGACCTAGTTTTCTAATATAAAAATTGCTGCATTAGCAAGATTTATTTTGGACTCGAATTGGGTTTTTTTAGGGAATGTTTGCGCACCGGGCGGAATGTATTGTAGTATTACAATGCGCCTAAATGCGGGGCTAAGTGGAACCTCCAAGAAAACTATCCTAACCTAACCTAAGTCGCCGTGGTCTAGTAGGTAGTGTGTTGCCTTATTAGAAGAAAAGCCAGGGTTCGAGCCCCAGGCCAGGCATCAAGACAAAATACAAAAAGTATTTCTTCGGCGACTTTCTCTCAGCAGATTTCTTGCAAAAACTATGGAGGAAATAAAATTGCCATGAAAAAGTCTCTCAAAAATCTGTCGTTCGGAGCCGACTTTAAACTGTAGGTCCCATCACTCATGTATAAAAATTAACACACACAACATAAGTGGTGTGAGAAACTAGGGGACGTTGTACAATGGGCCAATTTGACCTCCGTCTTAATTGACAAGTACATGTCCTCTAACCTAACCTAACCTTGGCTGAGTATTAATAACGCTGCCTAAAAAATCATGACCCCTTCAGCAGCCATGTGACCTCTGAGCCAATTGACCATTTTTAATGGAAAATCGAGCATACGGGCCATATGACATTAAAACTGTTATAACCACTGTGTTCCTTAGCTGTTATTATGCCCAATGTTCTCTACCTTAATTGGTGGCCCATGTTCATACCTTCAAATTGTTTGAAATTCAAAAACACAAAAGAACAAACAACAGACAACAATAAAAACAGCAACAGAGCATCATCATCATCATCATCAGCAACAGAAAACATAGAAAAACGACAGCCGAACAACACCTTTAATGTTCTTTATATGCAACGAGGTTTTGGGAATAGTGTAGCTGTTCCAACACTGGCTCTGATGGTGGCTTTCAACAAATGTTGTTGTATTTGCAATAAACAACAAAAAAAAGAAAACTCAGAAAGCTGTTGTTTTTATTGCCGTCTTTGTGGGGTTTTTTGTGCGGCACTCGTATACCTTTAATACGCATTAATTCTAGTTTTCCTTTTTAACAATTTAGTTCAGCTTACTGATAAGCCTTAGTTAGTAAGGAGCACTGCATAGCACTTCAACATTCCCAGCAGTTTTCTGTGCTTAATATGTCTTCAATGAATCTCCCAGCTATTGACAGGAGCATACTTTTTTCATTTACGCAACAATGTAAACTCACTTCATATAAAAAATTGCTGCACTTTCCAAAAACCTTTAAAACTTTGTTGCATTTTTTACAGCCAAGATCAGATCTGATTTCCAAGATTGCATTTATTTTCTGAATTTTGTTTTTCTTTTTTTTTTTTTTTTGTTGCATAAATAATGATGCGTGCATTTTTATACTCCTGATCAAGAGCAGAGCAGAGGCAACTTGTAACTGTCATTGAAATTTATCTTGAGTCCATGGGGATAAGTTTTACGCTTGAATGCTAAATGCCAATGAAAGAAAGAAAAAATTCAATTTGGAACGCTCTACCATTGATAGCAATCACTTAATTGTTTAAACATTTTTCTGAAATAAATAAATAATGATCTCTTCGGGTTTCTTAAGCATACGATCTAATTGATTACTTTCATCATTTAATTCGAAGATAAAAGCAAAAAGGGTTGAAGAAGTATGGTTTTTGAATATTGAAGGGATTATCGTTAATTTAAGGCTTAAATTTTAAATGCTTTGACACTTTAACATGAAGTTTATTGGGTG
The DNA here is from genome assembly GCA_936449025.2 of Sarcophaga subvicina. Lineage (NCBI taxonomy): Eukaryota > Metazoa > Arthropoda > Insecta > Diptera > Sarcophagidae > Sarcophaga > Sarcophaga subvicina. Next base: position 13,904,558 of record OW388083.2, on the reverse strand, counting down.
TATAAATTAAAAAAATGTGTAAGTTTTGTGGAATATTGCAAGTAATTGCCATTGCCTTGTCTTATCTGCCCACAAATACTGGACAATATGTGGAATGGATAGGCATATTAAATGGGAAAAGCTCAGCCATAGCTGTACTACATCTCATGCCTATCGGCGTACACCAAACCCACCATATGGGCTTATTTAACGCTCAGCTTGAAAGGTTGCCAACCATATCTTCTGTAGAAATCTCTATTTTCTTCGAATTTCCAAAACTTCTTCCAGTATACTCTCCTGAGATTAGTTATGTTTCATGGCCCTGTATTCATTATTATCTACCATATCTATGCCATTCAGATATGCTTCTCACACCACTTATGTTGTGTTAATTTTTATACATGAGTGGCGGGACCTACAGTTTAAAATCGATTCTGAATGACAAATTTTTGGGAAACTTTTCATGGCAATTTTATTTTACTCTCAGAGTTCTTGCCAGAACTTGCTAGCTCGCTTCTCTGCTAGCCAGCTAGCTAGGTACCCAGCAAAGCCATGCTAGCCAGCAGGCGAGCTGTCCAGCTTTCCAACTCGCGAGCTATACCAGCTACCCAGCTAGCCAGGTACCCTCGTAGCAGCTACCCATCTAACCCAGCTCGCCACCTAACAAGCTCGCCAGCTAGCAAGCTACCCTTATTTACTGACAGACATCCATTCAATAGTGCTAAAGGCTGCAGTTACATTTCTATTGGGACGCCCAATGGTGACACCAGCATACGCCATAATCTGAGAATCGATATGTTGCACTTTCCTACTTGTCGATAACATGCACTTCGTTTTGCCCTCATTTGCTGACAGACCCATCTTGATAGAGGCAGCAGTAACATCTTTATTGACGTCAGCATATGTCATAATCTGCGATCCGATATGTTGCACTTTCCTACTTATCGACAGCATCTACTTCGTTTTACCATCATTTACTAACAAAACCACCTTGAAGACTCCCTTTCAATGGTGGTACAGCCAGCAGTAACATCTTTATTGATATGCCCAATGAAGTCGCCAGGGTACAAAAGCAATTGAAAATTTTTGTAGAAAACAGTGGTAATGCGATAAACGCACACCATCTTCAGAACAATCTCTATAATGCAGTTGCAGTCTCACTTTGAAGGAACTGCATTTGTTATTCAATGTTGTACTCCACGCCCTTATTAATTTCATCGGAATACCGAGACATTGCAGTAAAAACACGATTCCTTGCCAGGCTGTTGAAGACTGCCTTATTTCCTACAAAAAGAATGGTGAGTGGCTACTCCATGAACACTCTTCAAGAAGAAATTGTAGAGGTCGCATGATAAGACATCGCCTTGTGCGAAAACTTGCTGGACATTAAAAGGTTCGGAGATGTCTTTCCTACATTGAAGGAACTGCAATGGTTGTTCAATGCGTCATTCGCCACATCCTTATTAATTTCATAGGAATACCGAGACTTAGCAGTAAAAACACGACTCCTTGTCGGACTATTGAAAACGGACTTATTTCCTACAAAAAGAATGGTGAGTGGATACTCCATGAAGAAGTTGTAGAGGTCGCATGATAAGAGATCGCCTTGTGTGAAAACTCGCACGGCATCAAAAGGTTCGGAGATGTCTTTCCTACATTGAAGCAACTCCATTGGTTTTTCAACGTCATTCGCCACAGCCTTATTAATTTCATAGTAATACCGAGACTTTGCAGTAAAACCAGGCCTCCTTTCCGGGCTATTGAAAACGACTTGCATGTTGACTTGCCTCTTACGGGTCTGCTACTAGATAGTAAAGTGAGTATTTGGTCAATAATGGACTTTCTAGGTCTGAAGCTGTTTTTTTTTATAGGTGACGAGTCGTTTGCACAATACGCTCTAAAGTACCTTATACGCGATAGCAAGAAGGCTTATACCCCTGTATTTGAAGCATATAATGTCCAGACTTAGATGCTTTCTCCTGAATATTGACGCTTTAATGAAATTTTTGAGGATCATTTAGGAATGATCTACTGGATTTTCACAAACTTTCGCCTTTTCACTGCCTCTACTAGCATCTGTAAAGGAGTCTCTTCTCCCTTACAGCTAAGTGCTGCATGGCCCAGTGACCCGTTTGGTCAATCCATTTGGCATCAGAATTGATCGTTTTGAATTTTATTTTAGCACCTTATAATGGATAATTGCCTTCCAATCATAATTATCACTTCACTTAACACAATTTCATTGAATATTTTTATTTTTTTCATTTTGTTAAGTCCTTGAATTTATTTATTTTCTTTACTTTAGGCAAAGGCAAGGACGGATAGGTAGTACATTTGCCAGTACAAGGTCACTTCCCTTTATGTAAGTTAAGCTTAATAAATTATCATAATGAATTGACATACAAAGTATTTTCCGGTTTTATTTCAGTCTGTACAATAAATTGCTGCAAGTCCGGCAAGGCAAGGATTGTGGGAAAATATGAAGAGGCAATCAAAGGCTGAATTAATAAAACATTGCGGCAAGTAAACAGCGGAAGGGAAACTTTATCATAAAAATCATTTTAAAATATTTAAAATTAAAGGAAATATTAAATAAAAATACTTAAGGACTTAAACAAAAACAAAAATATACGCACATCTTCAATGCAACACCGCAGGATACACAATGAAGGGAAACATGAAACTAAAGTAACAAAAATATGCAGCATATTTTTGGGGTAAAAACGAAATGATGGTGATGTCTCCCTTAAAGAAAGGAACCTGCAGTGTAATAAAATCCCAAAAAAAAAGGATTTTTTTTAACCAAAGGACATTTATTTTCATATAAAACACTTGCAACAAAGAATTGTAGGCGGAAAGATGCAAGCAAGGCAAATAAGAAATAAAAATATGTGGGAGATATAATGGAAAAGATACTGGATGCAGTAACGGATGTAATTGCAGCAGCAGCAGGAATAATAACAATAAAAAAGAAACAGCAAGAATATGCAACATTCGCTAACAAACAAACAGACATACTTTGGGGGCACATTGCACATTGCAAACTGCAGCAAATGATTAATTGCTTCCGATATGTTGCCAACAAGATTTTTACAGCCACATATTCTCTATTTAAAAACCACTTCTTCTCCTCCCTTCTCTTTAGCATTTTATGTGCCAGCATTTAAACAAAAAACTATTTGCGCAAGTAAAAATATTTCTTCCTTTATTTATTCCACACTTACTACACAATAAGTTTTGTACGTTTACCCGGCAATTTCCTGCCGAAAGAATTCCTTGCAATATGTTTTTCTTCTCGATTGCAAATAAAACTAAAGGATATGGCTCCATGGGAAAATGTATAAAAATTTTGTAGTTGACCACCATCAGTTAAAAACAGAACGAGAAACGCCAACACCATGTCCTATACACTCAATACCCCATATTGAGCGTATTTGTTTAATACAGGGAAAGAGAAGCCTGTTGAGAGAGAGAAAGAGAATGCAGGAATTATAAAACGGAAATTGATTCTTTGGGAAATTTTTTTTATTAAAAAACTATTCATTAAGTTGGTAAATTTGATGAAAGGATAATGAAGTCCTCTTCACAAGATTAATTAACACATAAACAAACAGGTAGAGTGCAAGCAATTTAGTAAAGTAAACACGTTAATTTAAAGGATAATTATTTATAGAGAATGGAAACTAAAGAAATTTTAAAACGGAAGCCATTCAAATAGGACATCAAGGTATTCTTAGAAAAATTAATACTTTTCTTCTTTTTTGTAGCTCACAACGAAGCTATCAAGCTAGTTTTCAGAGATAACAATGCTGTTTGACACGCTCCCACTTAGGCTTTAGGAAACCAGCCAGACTCCAGACAAATTTTCCAAATTTTGCAATCTTTAAATAAGAGAGTTCAGACAAGATGAACCCAGCTAGCCAGCTAAACTAACCAGCTACCCCGCTCGCCAGCTACCCAGATCTCAAGTTACACAGCTCGCCAGATATCCAGCTAGCCAGCCAGCCAGGTACCCAGCTATACTACCCAGCTACGGAAGAAGATAGATCTTGAAGCTGCAGAACGAGTAAGCATGTCGGCATAGGTGATACTGTCACACGTGCCGGGCGTAACCGAGACGATGCTCTAGACGAAAGGAATAGTGGAGACGCTTAGATGACTCCTCAACTTTCGATTCGCAATCCGGACGCGGATATGAACATGAAGGGGCCAAAGGGCCAAAAGGACTCCACTCCGAAGTAATACCACCGTAGTTCCGGAGTGGGTACAAACAAGTCCACAGGAGACGAGGGGGGGATTTAGTGGGTGAGGGCCCCACACACGGAGGATGTGACGACTTCCTCTATGGTGCGGTTAGGTACATTTGCCCCTCCTCGGCGGAAAAAAAAAAAAAAATAAATAAAATACTACCCAGCTAGCCAGTTACCCAGCTCACAATCTACCCAGCTATACTTACCAGCTATACTACCCAGCTCGCTAGCTTTACCAGCCAGACACGTACACAGCAATACTACCTAGCTAAACAGCCACCCGGGCAGCCAGCTACCCAGCTACATTGCAGCTACCACTCTAGCCAGCTATTCGAGTCCAGAAAGTCCAGAGTGTAATAGAAATTTTTAAAGGCTTATAATAAGGTCTGAGGTCATACTTTCAGATCGTGCCAAAATAAAAACGATCAAGTCCAAGGCCAAGTCCAAAAAGTCCAGAGTTTAATAGACATCTTTAAACACTCATAACTCTGGACCCATCCGACCTATTGAAATGAAAGGGGTGCCACTGAAAAGATCGGAAATCGTACTTTAAGGTCCATGTCCAAGTTCAAGTGCAAGTCTATCTAGGACCCGAAATTTTCAAATATCTTTTCGACCTTTTTTTTTTGTCAAATACCAGGCCAACAGAATCATACAGCAAGCAAACGTCGGTAAATAAAAATGTTTCAACGTTTATAACTCTAGGTCCAGCAGACCTATTGAACTGAAAGGGGTGCCATTGGAAAGGTCTGAGGTCATACTATCAGATCGTGCCAAAAAAAAACGATCAAGTCCAAGGCCGAGTCCAAAAAGTCCAGAGTTTAATAGACATCATTAAACGCTTATAACTATGGGCCCATCCGACCTATTGAAATGAAAGGGGTGCCATTGAAAAGATCGGAAGTCGTACTTTAAGGTCCATGTCCAAGTCCAAGTGCAAGTCTATCTAGGACCCGAAAATTTCAAATATCTTTTCGACCTATTTTTTTTGTCAAATACCAGGCCAACAGAATCATACAGCAAGCAAACGTCGGTAAATAAAAATGTTTAAACGCTTATAACTCTAGGTCCAGCAGACCTATTGAACTGAATGGGGTGCCATTGGAAAGGTCTGAGGTCATACTTTCAGATCGTGCCAAAATAAAAACGATCAAGTCCAAGGCCAAGTCCAAAAAGTCCAGAGTGTAATAGACGTCTTTAAACGCTTATAACTCTGGACCCATCCGACCTATTGAAATGAAAGGGGTGCCATTGAAAAGATCGGAAATCGTACTTTAAGGTCCATGTCCAAGTTCAAGTGCAAGTCTATCTAGGACCCGAAAATTTCAAATATCTTTTCGACCTTTTTTTTTGTCAAATACCAGGCCAACAGAATCATACAGCAAGCAAACGTCGGTAAATAAAAATGTTTCAACGTTTATAACTCTAGGTCCAGTAGACCTATTGAACTGAAAGGGGTGCCATTGGAAAGGTCTGAGGTCATACTATCAGATCGTGCCAAAATAAAAACGATCAAGTCCAAGGCCAAGTCCAGAGTTTAATAGACATCATTAAACGCTTATAACTATGGACCCATCCGACCTATTGACATGAAAGGGGTGCCATTGAAAAGATCGGAAGTCGTACTTTAAGGTCCATGTCCAAGTTCAAGTGCAAGTCTATCTAGGACCCGAAAATTTCAAATATCTTTTCGACCTTTTTTTGTCAAATACCAGGCCAACAGAGTCATACAGCAAGCAAACGTCGGTAAATAAAAATGTTTAAACGCTTATAACTCTTGGTCCAGCAGACCTATTGAACTGAAAGGGGTGCCATTGGAAAGGTCTGAGGTCATACTATCAGATCGTGCCAAAAAAAAGCGATCAAGTCCAAGGCCAAGTCCAAAAAGTCCAGAGTTTAATAGACATCATTAAACGCTTATAACTATGGACCCATCCGACCTATTGAAATGAAAGGGGTGCCATTGAAAAGATCGGAAGTCGTACTTTAAGGTCCATGTCCAAGTCCAAGTGCAAGTCTATCTAGGACCCGAAAATTTCAAATATCTTTTCGACCTATTTTTTTGTCAAATACCAGGCCAACAGAATCATACAGCAAGCAAACGTCGGTAAATAAAAATGTTTAAACGCTTATAACTCTAGGTCCAGCAGACCTATTGAACTGAAAGGGGTGCCATTGGAAAGGTCTGAGGTCATACTATCAGATCGTGCCAAAAAAAAACGATCAAGTCCAAGGCCGAGTCCAAAAAGTCCAGAGTTTAATAGACATCATTAAACGCTTATAACTATGGGCCCATCCGACCTATTGAAATGAAAGGGGTGCCATTGAAAAGATCGGAAGTCGTACTTTAAGGTCCATGTCCAAGTCCAAGTGCAAGTCTATCTAGGACCCGAAAATTTCAAATATCTTTTCGACCTATTTTTTTTGTCAAATACCAGGCCAACAGAATCATACAGCAAGCAAACGTCGGTAAATAAAAATGTTTAAACGCTTATAACTCTAGGTCCAGCAGACCTATTGAACTGAATGGGGTGCCATTGGAAAGGTCTGAGGTCATACTTTCAGATCGTGCCAAAATAAAAACGATCAAGTCCAAGGCCAAGTCCAAAAAGTCCAGAGTGTAATAGACGTCTTTAAACGCTTATAACTCTGGACCCATCCGACCTATTGAAATGAAAGGGGTGCCATTGAAAAGATCGGAAATCGTACTTTAAGGTCCATGTCCAAGTTCAAGTGCAAGTCTATCTAGGACCCGAAAATTTCAAATATCTTTTCGACCTTTTTTTTTTGTCAAATACCAGGCCAACAGAATCATACAGCAAGCAAACGTCGGTAAATAAAAATGTTTAAACGCTTATAACTCTAGGTCCAGCAGACCTATTGAACTGAATGGGGTGCCATTGGAAAGGTCTGAGGTCATACTTTCAGATCGTGCCAAAATAAAAACGATCAAGTCCAAGGCCAAGTCCAAAAAGTCCAGAGTGTAATAGACGTCTTTAAACGCTTATAACTCTGGACCCATCCGACCTATTGAAATGAAAGGGGTGCCATTGAAAAGATCGGAAATCGTACTTTAAGGTCCATGTCCAAGTTCAAGTGCAAGTCTATCTAGGACCTGAAAATTTCAAATATCTTTTCGACCTTTTTTTTTTGTCAAATACCAGGCCAACAGAATCATACAGCAAGCAAACGTCGGTAAATAAAAATGTTTAAACGCTTATAACTCTAGGTCCAGCAGACCTATTGAACTGAATGGGGTGCCATTGGAAAGGTCTGAGGTCATACTTTCAGATCGTGCCAAAATAAAAACGATCAAGTCCAAGGCCAAGTCCAAAAAGTCCAGAGTGTAATAGACGTCTTTAAACGCTTATAACTCTGGACCCATCCGACCTATTGAAATGAAAGGGGTGCCATTGAAAAGATCGGAAATCGTACTTTAAGGTCCATGTCCAAGTTCAAGTGCAAGTCTATCTAGGACCCGAAAATTTCAAATATCTTTTCGACCTTTTTTTTTGTCAAATACCAGGCCAACAGAATCATACAGCAAGCAAACGTCGGTAAATAAAAATGTTTCAACGTTTATAACTCTAGGTCCAGTAGACCTATTGAACTGAAAGGGGTGCCATTGGAAAGGTCTGAGGTCATACTATCAGATCGTGCCAAAATAAAAACGATCAAGTCCAAGGCCAAGCCCAAAAAGTCCAGAGTTTAATAGACATCTTTAAACGCTTATAACTCTGGACCCATCCGACCTATTAAAATGAAAGGGGTGCCATTGAAAAGATCGGAAGCCGTACTTTAAGGTCCATGTCCAAGTTCAAGTGCAAGTCTATCTAGGACCCGAAAATTTCAAATATCTTTTCGACCTTTTTTTTTGTCAAATACCAGGCCAACAGAATTATACAGCAAGCAAACGTCGGTAAATAAAAATGTTTAAACGCTTATAACTCTAGGTCCAGCAGACCTATTGAACTGAATGGGGTGCCATTGGAAAGGTCTGAGGTCATACTTTCAGATCGTGCCAAAATAAAAACGATCAAGTCCAAGGCCAAGTCCAAAAAGTCCAGAGTGTAATAGACGTCTTTAAACGCTTATAACTCTGGACCCATCCGACCTATTGAAATGAAAGGGGTGTCATTGAAAAGATCGGAAATCGTACTTTAAGGTCCATGTCCAAGTTCAAGTGCAAGTCTATCTAGGACCCGAAAATTTCAAATATCTTTTCGACCTTTTTTTTTGTCAAATACCAGGCCAACAGAATCATACAGCAAGCAAACGTCGGTAAATAAAAATGTTTCAAAGTTTATAACTCTAGGTCCAGTAGACCTATTGAACTGAAAGGGGTGCCATTGGAAAGGTCTGAGGTCATACTATCAGATCGTGCCAAAATAAAAACGATCAAGTCCAAGGCCAAGTCCAGAGTTTAATAGACATCATTAAACGCTTATAACTATGGACCCATCCGACCTATTGACATGAAAGGGGTGCCATTGAAAAGATCGGAAGTCGTACTTTAAGGTCCATGTCCAAGTTCAAGTGCAAGTCTATCTAGGACCCGAAAATTTCAAATATCTTTTCGACCTTTTTTTTTGTCAAATACCAGGCCAACAGAATCATACAGCAAGCAAACGTCGGTAAATAAAAATGTTTAAACGCTTATAAGTCTAGGTCCAGCAGATCTATTGAACTGAAAGGGGTGCCATTGGAAAGGTCTGAGGTCATACTTTCAGATTGTGCCAAAATAAAAACGATCAAGTCCACGGCCAAGTCCAAAAAGTCCAGAGTTTAATAGACATCATTAAACGCTTATAACTATGGACCCATCCGACCTATTGAAATGAAAGGGGTGCCATTGAAAAGATCGGAAGTCGTACTTTAAGGTCCATGTCCAAGTTCAAGTGCAAGTCTATCTAGGACCCGAAAATTTCAAATATCTTTTCGACCTTTCTTGCTATGTAGCTGGGTACCTGGCTGGCTGGGTAGCTTGTTAGCCGGGTTGCTCCTAAATGGGTAGCCTGCGAGTTAGCTACCTGGGTATCTGGCTAGCTGGGTACCTGGGTAGCTGGCTAGATGGGTAGCTGGCTAGCTGGGTGGCTGGCGATATGGGTAGCTGGCTAGATGGGTAGCTGGCTAGCTATACTAACCAGCTGACAAGCTACCCAAATCGCTAATACCAACCAGCTAGCCAGCTATACTACCCAACTCCCCAGATACCCAGCTAGCCCGTTATCCAGCTGGCCAACCACCCAGCCAGTTGCAACCCTTCTAGCAAGCTACCCAACCAGCTAGCCAGCTATCCAGCTAGCCAGCTATCCAGCTAGCCATCCATCTATCCAACTAGACAGCTATCCAGGTAGCCAGCTATCCAGCTAGACAGCTATCCAGGTAGCCAGCTATCCAGCTAGACAGCTATCCAGCTAGCCAGCTATCCAGGTAGCCAGCTATCCAGCTAGCCAGCTATCCAGGTAGCCAGCTATCCAGCTAGCCAGCTATCCAGCTATCCAGCTAGACAGCTATCCAGCTGGACAGCTATCCAGCTATCCAGGTAGCCAGCTAGACAGCTATCCAGCTATCCAGCTAGACAGCTATCCAGGTAGCCAGCTAGACAGCTATCCAGCTAGACAGCTATCCAGCTACCCAGCTATCCAGCTATCCAGCTAGACAGCTATCCAGCTATCCAGCTAGCCAGCTATTAAGCTAGATAGCTATCCAGCTAGCCAGCTATCCAGGTAGCCAGCTATCCAGCTATCCAGCTAGCCAGCTATCCAGGTAGCCAGCTATCCAGCTATCCAGCTAGACAGCTATCCAGGTAGCCAGCTATCCAGCTATCCAGCTAGACAGCTATCCATCTAGCCAGCTATCCAGCTAGACAGCTATCCAGCTAGCCAGCTATCCAGCTAGACAGCTATCCAGCTATCCAGCTAGCCAGCTATCCAGCTAGCCAGCTATCCAGCTAGACAGCTATCCAGCTAGCTAGCTATCCAGCTAGCCAGCTTGCCAGCTTGCCAGCTATCCAGCTACCCAGATAGCCAGCTATCCAGCTAGCTAGCTATCCAGCTATCCAGCTAGCTAGCTATCCAGCTAGCCAGCTTGCCAGCTTGCCAGCTATCCAGCTACCCAGATAGCCAGCTATCCAGCTACCCAGATAGCCAGCTATGCAGCTAGCCAGCTATCCAGCTAGCCAGCTATCCAGCTAGCTAGCTATCCAGCTAGCCAGCTATCCAGCTATCCAGCTAGCCACCTATCCAGCTATCCAGCTAGCCAGCTATCCAGCTTGCTAGCTATCCAGCTAGCCAGCTATCCAGCCAGCCAGCTATCCAGGTAGCCAGCTATCCAGGTAGTCAGCTATCCAGCTAGCCAGCTATCCAGCTAGACAGCTATCCAGCTAGCCTGCTATCCAGCTAGCCTGCTATCCAGCTATCCAGCTAGCCAGCTATCCAGGTAGCCAGCTATCCAGCTATCCAGCTAGCCAGCTATCCAGGTAGCCAGCTATCCAGCTATCCAGCTATCCAGCTAGACAGCTATCCAGGTAGCCAGCTATCCAGCTATCCAGCTAGACAGCTATCCATCTAGCCAGCTATCCAGCTAGACAGCTATCCAGCTAGCCAGCTATCCAGCTAGACAGCTATCCAGCTAGCCAGCTATCCAGCTAGACAGCTATCCAGCTATCCAGCTAGCCAGCTAGACAGCTATCCAGCTGGACAGCTATCCAGCTAGCCAGCTATCCAGCTAGCCAGCTATCCAGGTAGCCAGCTAGACAGCTATCCAGCTGGACAGCTATCCAGCTAGCCAGCTATCCAGCTAGCCAGCTATCCAGCTAGCCAGCTATCCAGCTGGACAGCTATCCAGCTAGCCAGCTATCCAGCTATCCAGCTAGCCAGCTAGACAGCTATCCAGCTGGACAGCTATCCAGCTAGCCAGCTATCCAGCTATCCAGCTATCCAGCTAGCCAGCTAGACAGCTATCCAGCTGGACAGCTATCCAGCTAGCCAGCTATCCAGCTAGCCAGCTATCCAGCTAGCCAGCTATCCAGCTAGACAGCTATCCAGCTATCCAGCTAGCCAGCTTTCCAGCTTGCCAGCTATCCAGCTATCCAGCTAGCCAGCTATCCAGCTATCCAGCTGGACAGCTATCCAGCTATCCAGGTAGCCAGCTAGACAGCTATCCAGCTATCCAGCTAGACAGCTATCCAGGTAGCCAGCTAGACAGCTATCCAGCTAGACAGCTATCCAGCTACCCAGCTATCCAGCTAGCCAGCTATCCAGGTAGCCAGCTATCCAGCTATCCAGCTAGCCAGCTATCCAGGTAGCCAGCTATCCAGCTATCCAGCTAGACAGCTATCCAGGTAGCCAGCTATCCAGCTATCCAGCTAGACAGCTATCCATCTAGCCAGCTATCCAGCTAGACAGCTATCCAGCTAGCCAGCTATCCAGCTAGACAGCTATCCAGCTATCCAGCTAGCCAGCTAGACAGCTATCCAGCTGGACAGCTATCCAGCTAGCCAGCTATCCAGCTAGCCAGCTATCCAGGTAGCCAGCTATCCAGCTATCCAGCTAGACAGCTATCCAGCTAGCCAGCTATTCAGCTAGCCAGCTATCCAGCTAGACAGCTATCCAGCTATTCAGCTAGCCAGCTTTCCAGCTTGCCAGCTATCCAGCTATCCAGCTAGCCAGCTATCCAGCTAGACAGCTATCCAGCTAGCCAGCTATCCAGCTAGCTAGCTATCCAGCTATCCAGCTAGCTAGCTATCCAGCTAGCCAGCTTGCCAGCTTGCCAGCTATCCAGCTACCCAGATAGCCAGCTATCCAGCTACCCAGATAGCCAGCTATGCAGCTAGCCAGCTATCCAGCTAGCCAGCTATCCAGCTAGCTAGCTATCCAGCTAGCCAGCTATCCAGCTATCCAGCTAGCCACCTATCCAGCTATCCAGCTAGCCAGCTATCCAGCTTGCTAGCTATCCAGCTAGCCAGCTATCCAGCCAGCCAGCTATCCAGGTAGCCAGCTATCCAGGTAGTCAGCTATCCAGCTAGCCAGCTATCCAGCTAGACAGCTATCCAGCTAGCCTGCTATCCAGCTAGCCTGCTATCCAGCTATCCAGCTAGCCAGCTATCCAGGTAGCCAGCTATCCAGCTATCCAGCTAGCCAGCTATCCAGGTAGCCAGCTATCCAGCTATCCAGCTAGACAGCTATCCAGGTAGCCAGCTATCCAGCTATCCAGCTAGACAGCTATCCATCTAGCCAGCTATCCAGCTAGACAGCTATCCAGCTAGCCAGCTATCCAGCTAGACAGCTATCCAGCTAGCCAGCTATCCAGCTAGACAGCTATCCAGCTATCCAGCTAGCCAGCTAGACAGCTATCCAGCTGGACAGCTATCCAGCTAGCCAGCTATCCAGCTAGCCAGCTATCCAGGTAGCCAGCTATCCAGCTAGACAGCTATCCAGCTAGCCAGCTATCCAGCTAGCCAGCTATCCAGCTAGACAGCTATCCAGCTATCCAGCTTTCCAGCTTGCCAGCTATCCAGCTATCCAGCTAGCCAGCTATCCAGCTAGACAGCTATCCAGCTAGCCAGTTATCCAGCTATCCAGCTAGCCAGCTATCCAGCTAGACAGCTATCCAGTTATCCAGCTAGCCAGCTAGACAGCTATCCAGCTAGACAGCTATCCAGCTAGCGAGCTATCCAGCTAGCCAGCTATCCAGGTAGTCAGCTATCCAGCTAGCCAGCTATCCAGCTATCCAGCTAGCCAGCTATCCAGCTAGCCAGCTTGCCAGCTATCCAGCTATCCAGCTAGCCAGCTATCCAGCTAGACAGCTATCCAGCTAGCTAGCTATCCAGCTAGCCAGCTATCCAGCTAGACAGCTATCCAGCTAGCTAGCTATCCAGCTAGCCAGCTTGCCAGCTATCCAGCTACCCAGATAGCCAGCTATCCAGCTAGCCAGCTATCCAGCTATCCAGCTAGCCAGCTATCCAGGTAGCCAGCTATCCAGCTATCCAGCTAGACAGCTATCCAGGTAGCCAGCTATCCAGCTATCCAGCTAGACAGCTATCCATCTAGCCAGCTATCCAGCTAGACAGCTATCCAGCTAGCCAGCTATCCAGCTAGACAGCTATCCAGCTAGCCAGCTATCCAGCTAGACAGCTATCCAGCTATCCAGCTAGCCAGCTAGACAGCTATCCAGCTGGACAGCTATCCAGCTAGCCAGCGATCAAGTCCAAGGCCAAGTCCAAAAAGTCCAGAGTGTAATAGACGTCTTTAAACGCTTATAACTCTGGACCCATCCGACCTATTGAAATGAAAGGGGTGCCATTGAAAAGATCGGAAATCGTACTTTAAGGTCCATGTCCAAGTTCAAGTGCAAGTCTATCTAGGACCCGAAAATTTCAAATATCTTTTCGACCTTTTTTTTTGTCAAATACCAGGCCAACAGAATCATACAGCAAGCAAACGTCGGTAAATAAAAATGTTTCAACGTTTATAACTCTAGGTCCAGTAGACCTATTGAACTGAAAGGGGTGCCATTGGAAAGGTCTGAGGTCATACTATCAGATCGTGCCAAAATAAAAACGATCAAGTCCAAGGCCAAGTCCAGAGTTTAATAGACATCATTAAACGCTTATAACTATGGACCCATCCGACCTATTGACATGAAAGGGGTGCCATTGAAAAGATCGGAAGTCGTACTTTAAGGTCCATGTCCAAGTTCAAGTGCAAGTCTATCTAGGACCCGAAAATTTCAAATATCTTTTCGACCTTTTTTTGTCAAATACCAGGCCAACAGAGTCATACAGCAAGCAAACGTCGGTAAATAAAAATGTTTAAACGCTTATAACTCTTGGTCCAGCAGACCTATTGAACTGAAAGGGGTGCCATTGGAAAGGTCTGAGGTCATACTATCAGATCGTGCCAAAAAAAAGCGATCAAGTCCAAGGCCAAGTCCAAAAAGTCCAGAGTTTAATAGACATCATTAAACGCTTATAACTATGGACCCATCCGACCTATTGAAATGAAAGGGGTGCCATTGAAAAGATCGGAAGTCGTACTTTAAGGTCCATGTCCAAGTCCAAGTGCAAGTCTATCTAGGACCCGAAAATTTCAAATATCTTTTCGACCTATTTTTTTGTCAAATACCAGGCCAACAGAATCATACAGCAAGCAAACGTCGGTAAATAAAAATGTTTAAACGCTTATAACTCTAGGTCCAGCAGACCTATTGAACTGAAAGGGGTGCCATTGGAAAGGTCTGAGGTCATACTATCAGATCGTGCCAAAAAAAAACGATCAAGTCCAAGGCCGAGTCCAAAAAGTCCAGAGTTTAATAGACATCATTAAACGCTTATAACTATGGGCCCATCCGACCTATTGAAATGAAAGGGGTGCCATTGAAAAGATCGGAAGTCGTACTTTAAGGTCCATGTCCAAGTCCAAGTGCAAGTCTATCTAGGACCCGAAAATTTCAAATATCTTTTCGACCTATTTTTTTTGTCAAATACCAGGCCAACAGAATCATACAGCAAGCAAACGTCGGTAAATAAAAATGTTTAAACGCTTATAACTCTAGGTCCAGCAGACCTATTGAACTGAATGGGGTGCCATTGGAAAGGTCTGAGGTCATACTTTCAGATCGTGCCAAAATAAAAACGATCAAGTCCAAGGCCAAGTCCAAAAAGTCCAGAGTGTAATAGACGTCTTTAAACGCTTATAACTCTGGACCCATCCGACCTATTGAAATGAAAGGGGTGCCATTGAAAAGATCGGAAATCGTACTTTAAGGTCCATGTCCAAGTTCAAGTGCAAGTCTATCTAGGACCCGAAAATTTCAAATATCTTTTCGACCTTTTTTTTTTGTCAAATACCAGGCCAACAGAATCATACAGCAAGCAAACGTCGGTAAATAAAAATGTTTAAACGCTTATAACTCTAGGTCCAGCAGACCTATTGAACTGAATGGGGTGCCATTGGAAAGGTCTGAGGTCATACTTTCAGATCGTGCCAAAATAAAAACGATCAAGTCCAAGGCCAAGTCCAAAAAGTCCAGAGTGTAATAGACGTCTTTAAACGCTTATAACTCTGGACCCATCCGACCTATTGAAATGAAAGGGGTGCCATTGAAAAGATCGGAAATCGTACTTTAAGGTCCATGTCCAAGTTCAAGTGCAAGTCTATCTAGGACCCGAAAATTTCAAATATCTTTTCGACCTTTTTTTTTTGTCAAATACCAGGCCAACAGAATCATACAGCAAGCAAACGTCGGTAAATAAAAATGTTTAAACGCTTATAACTCTAGGTCCAGCAGACCTATTGAACTGAATGGGGTGCCATTGGAAAGGTCTGAGGTCATACTTTCAGATCGTGCCAAAATAAAAACGATCAAGTCCAAGGCCAAGTCCAAAAAGTCCAGAGTGTAATAGACGTCTTTAAACGCTTATAACTCTGGACCCATCCGACCTATTGAAATGAAAGGGGTGCCATTGAAAAGATCGGAAATCGTACTTTAAGGTCCATGTCCAAGTTCAAGTGCAAGTCTATCTAGGACCCGAAAATTTCAAATATCTTTTCGACCTTTTTTTTTGTCAAATACCAGGCCAACAGAATCATACAGCAAGCAAACGTCGGTAAATAAAAATGTTTCAACGTTTATAACTCTAGGTCCAGTAGACCTATTGAACTGAAAGGGGTGCCATTGGAAAGGTCTGAGGTCATACTATCAGATCGTGCCAAAATAAAAACGATCAAGTCCAAGGCCAAGTCCAGAGTTTAATAGACATCATTAAACGCTTATAACTATGGACCCATCCGACCTATTGACATGAAAGGGGTGCCATTGAAAAGATCGGAAGTCGTACTTTAAGGTCCATGTCCAAGTTCAAGTGCAAGTCTATCTAGGACCCGAAAATTTCAAATATCTTTTCGACCTTTTTTTTTGTCAAATACCAGGCCAACAGAATCATACAGCAAGCAAACGTCGGTAAATAAAAATGTTTAAACGCTTATAAGTCTAGGTCCAGCAGATCTATTGAACTGAAAGGGGTGCCATTGGAAAGGTCTGAGGTCATACTTTCAGATTGTGCCAAAATAAAAACGATCAAGTCCACGGCCAAGTCCAAAAAGTCCAGAGTTTAATAGACATCATTAAACGCTTATAACTATGGACCCATCCGACCTATTGAAATGAAAGGGGTGCCATTGAAAAGATCGGAAGTCGTACTTTAAGGTCCATGTCCAAGTTCAAGTGCAAGTCTATCTAGGACCCGAAAATTTCAAATATCTTTTCGACCTTTCTTGCTATGTAGCTGGGTACCTGGCTGGCTGGGTAGCTTGTTAGCCGGGTTGCTCCTAAATGGGTAGCCTGCGAGTTAGCTACCTGGGTATCTGGCTAGCTGGGTACCTGGGTAGCTGGCTAGATGGGTAGCTGGCTAGCTGGGTGGCTGGCGATATGGGTAGCTGGCTAGATGGGTAGCTGGCTAGCTATACTAACCAGCTGACAAGCTACCCAAATCGCTAATACAAACCAGCTAGCCAGCTATACTACCCAACTCCCCAGATACCCAGCTAGCCCGTTATCCAGCTGGCCAACCACCCAGCCAGTTGCAACCCTTCTAGCAAGCTACCCAACCAGCTAGCCAGCTATCCAGCTAGCCAGCTATCCAGCTAGCCATCCATCTATCCAACTAGACAGCTATCCAGGTAGCCAGCTATCCAGCTAGACAGCTATCCAGGTAGCCAGCTATCCAGCTAGACAGCTATCCAGCTAGCCAGCTATCCAGGTAGCCAGCTATCCAGCTAGCCAGCTATCCAGGTAGCCAGCTATCCAGCTAGCCAGCTATCCAGCTATCCAGCTAGACAGCTATCCAGCTGGACAGCTATCCAGCTATCCAGGTAGCCAGCTAGACAGCTATCCAGCTATCCAGCTAGACAGCTATCCAGGTAGCCAGCTAGACAGCTATCCAGCTAGACAGCTATCCAGCTACCCAGCTATCCAGCTATCCAGCTAGACAGCTATCCAGCTATCCAGCTAGCCAGCTATTAAGCTAGATAGCTATCCAGCTAGCCAGCTATCCAGGTAGCCAGCTATCCAGCTATCCAGCTAGCCAGCTATCCAGGTAGCCAGCTATCCAGCTATCCAGCTAGACAGCTATCCAGGTAGCCAGCTATCCAGCTATCCAGCTAGACAGCTATCCATCTAGCCAGCTATCCAGCTAGACAGCTATCCAGCTAGCCAGCTATCCAGCTAGACAGCTATCCAGCTATCCAGCTAGCCAGCTATCCAGCTAGCCAGCTATCCAGCTAGACAGCTATCCAGCTAGCTAGCTATCCAGCTAGCCAGCTTGCCAGCTTGCCAGCTATCCAGCTACCCAGATAGCCAGCTATCCAGCTAGCTAGCTATCCAGCTATCCAGCTAGCTAGCTATCCAGCTAGCCAGCTTGCCAGCTTGCCAGCTATCCAGCTACCCAGATAGCCAGCTATCCAGCTACCCAGATAGCCAGCTATGCAGCTAGCCAGCTATCCAGCTAGCCAGCTATCCAGCTAGCTAGCTATCCAGCTAGCCAGCTATCCAGCTATCCAGCTAGCCACCTATCCAGCTATCCAGCTAGCCAGCTATCCAGCTTGCTAGCTATCCAGCTAGCCAGCTATCCAGCCAGCCAGCTATCCAGGTAGCCAGCTATCCAGGTAGTCAGCTATCCAGCTAGCCAGCTATCCAGCTAGACAGCTATCCAGCTAGCCTGCTATCCAGCTAGCCTGCTATCCAGCTATCCAGCTAGCCAGCTATCCAGGTAGCCAGCTATCCAGCTATCCAGCTAGCCAGCTATCCAGGTAGCCAGCTATCCAGCTATCCAGCTATCCAGCTAGACAGCTATCCAGGTAGCCAGCTATCCAGCTATCCAGCTAGACAGCTATCCATCTAGCCAGCTATCCAGCTAGACAGCTATCCAGCTAGCCAGCTATCCAGCTAGACAGCTATCCAGCTAGCCAGCTATCCAGCTAGACAGCTATCCAGCTATCCAGCTAGCCAGCTAGACAGCTATCCAGCTGGACAGCTATCCAGCTAGCCAGCTATCCAGCTAGCCAGCTATCCAGGTAGCCAGCTAGACAGCTATCCAGCTGGACAGCTATCCAGCTAGCCAGCTATCCAGCTAGCCAGCTATCCAGCTAGCCAGCTATCCAGCTGGACAGCTATCCAGCTAGCCAGCTATCCAGCTATCCAGCTAGCCAGCTAGACAGCTATCCAGCTGGACAGCTATCCAGCTAGCCAGCTATCCAGCTATCCAGCTATCCAGCTAGCCAGCTAGACAGCTATCCAGCTGGACAGCTATCCAGCTAGCCAGCTATCCAGCTAGCCAGCTATCCAGCTAGCCAGCTATCCAGCTAGACAGCTATCCAGCTATCCAGCTAGCCAGCTTTCCAGCTTGCCAGCTATCCAGCTATCCAGCTAGCCAGCTATCCAGCTATCCAGCTGGACAGCTATCCAGCTATCCAGGTAGCCAGCTAGACAGCTATCCAGCTATCCAGCTAGACAGCTATCCAGGTAGCCAGCTAGACAGCTATCCAGCTAGACAGCTATCCAGCTACCCAGCTATCCAGCTAGCCAGCTATCCAGGTAGCCAGCTATCCAGCTATCCAGCTAGCCAGCTATCCAGGTAGCCAGCTATCCAGCTATCCAGCTAGACAGCTATCCAGGTAGCCAGCTATCCAGCTATCCAGCTAGACAGCTATCCATCTAGCCAGCTATCCAGCTAGACAGCTATCCAGCTAGCCAGCTATCCAGCTAGACAGCTATCCAGCTATCCAGCTAGCCAGCTAGACAGCTATCCAGCTGGACAGCTATCCAGCTAGCCAGCTATCCAGCTAGCCAGCTATCCAGGTAGCCAGCTATCCAGCTATCCAGCTAGACAGCTATCCAGCTAGCCAGCTATTCAGCTAGCCAGCTATCCAGCTAGACAGCTATCCAGCTATTCAGCTAGCCAGCTTTCCAGCTTGCCAGCTATCCAGCTATCCAGCTAGCCAGCTATCCAGCTAGACAGCTATCCAGCTAGCCAGCTATCCAGCTAGCTAGCTATCCAGCTATCCAGCTAGCTAGCTAGCTAGCTATCCAGCTATCCAGCTAGCTAGCTATCCAGCTAG
The DNA here is from genome assembly GCA_936449025.2 of Sarcophaga subvicina. Lineage (NCBI taxonomy): Eukaryota > Metazoa > Arthropoda > Insecta > Diptera > Sarcophagidae > Sarcophaga > Sarcophaga subvicina. The sequence goes on along the minus strand of OW388083.2, from coordinate 13,885,210 downwards.
CCAGCTTGCCAGCTTGCCAGCTATCCAGCTACCCAGATAGCCAGCTATCCAGCTACCCAGATAGCCAGCTATGCAGCTAGCCAGCTATCCAGCTAGCCAGCTATCCAGCTAGCTAGCTATCCAGCTAGCCAGCTATCCAGCTATCCAGCTAGCCACCTATCCAGCTATCCAGCTAGCCAGCTATCCAGCTTGCTAGCTATCCAGCTAGCCAGCTATCCAGCCAGCCAGCTATCCAGGTAGCCAGCTATCCAGGTAGTCAGCTATCCAGCTAGCCAGCTATCCAGCTAGACAGCTATCCAGCTAGCCTGCTATCCAGCTAGCCTGCTATCCAGCTATCCAGCTAGCCAGCTATCCAGGTAGCCAGCTATCCAGCTATCCAGCTAGCCAGCTATCCAGGTAGCCAGCTATCCAGCTATCCAGCTAGACAGCTATCCAGGTAGCCAGCTATCCAGCTATCCAGCTAGACAGCTATCCATCTAGCCAGCTATCCAGCTAGACAGCTATCCAGCTAGCCAGCTATCCAGCTAGACAGCTATCCAGCTAGCCAGCTATCCAGCTAGACAGCTATCCAGCTATCCAGCTAGCCAGCTAGACAGCTATCCAGCTGGACAGCTATCCAGCTAGCCAGCTATCCAGCTAGCCAGCTATCCAGGTAGCCAGCTATCCAGCTAGACAGCTATCCAGCTAGCCAGCTATCCAGCTAGCCAGCTATCCAGCTAGACAGCTATCCAGCTATCCAGCTTTCCAGCTTGCCAGCTATCCAGCTATCCAGCTAGCCAGCTATCCAGCTAGACAGCTATCCAGCTAGCCAGTTATCCAGCTAGCCAGCTATCCAGCTAGACAGCTATCCAGTTATCCAGCTAGCCAGCTAGACAGCTATCCAGCTAGACAGCTATCCAGCTAGCGAGCTATCCAGCTAGCCAGCTATCCAGGTAGTCAGCTATCCAGCTAGCCAGCTATCCAGCTATCCAGCTAGCCAGCTATCCAGCTAGCCAGCTTGCCAGCTATCCAGCTATCCAGCTAGCCAGCTATCCAGCTAGACAGCTATCCAGCTAGCTAGCTATCCAGCTAGCCAGCTATCCAGCTAGACAGCTATCCAGCTAGCTAGCTATCCAGCTAGCCAGCTTGCCAGCTATCCAGCTACCCAGATAGCCAGCTATCCAGCTAGCCAGCTATCCAGCTATCCAGCTAGCCAGCTATCCAGGTAGCCAGCTATCCAGCTATCCAGCTAGACAGCTATCCAGGTAGCCAGCTATCCAGCTATCCAGCTAGACAGCTATCCATCTAGCCAGCTATCCAGCTAGACAGCTATCCAGCTAGCCAGCTATCCAGCTAGACAGCTATCCAGCTAGCCAGCTATCCAGCTAGACAGCTATCCAGCTATCCAGCTAGCCAGCTAGACAGCTATCCAGCTGGACAGCTATCCAGCTAGCCAGCTATCCAGCTAGCCAGCTATCCAGGTAGAATCATACAGCAAGCAAACGTCGGTAAATAAAAATGTTTAAACGCTTATAACTCTAGGTCCAGCAGACCTATTGAACTGAAAGGGGTGCCATTGGAAAGGTCTGAGGTCATACTATCAGATCGTGCCAAAAACAAACGATCAAGTCCAAGGCCGAGTCCAAAAAGTCCAGAGTTTAATAGACATCATTAAACGCTTATAACTATGGGCCCATCCGACCTATTGAAATGAAAGGGGTGCCATTGAAAAGATCGGAAGTCGTACTTTAAGGTCCATGTCCAAGTCCAAGTGCAAGTCTATCTAGGACCCGAAAATTTCAAATATCTTTTCGACCTATTTTTTTGTCAAATACCAGGCCAACAGAATCATACAGCAAGCAAACGTCGGTAAATAAAAATGTTTAAACGCTTATAACTCTAGGTCCAGCAGACCTATTGAACTGAATGGGGTGCCATTGGAAAGGTCTGAGGTCATACTTTCAGATCGTGCCAAAATAAAAACGATCAAGTCCAAGGCCAAGTCCAAAAAGTCCAGAGTGTAATAGACGTCTTTAAACGCTTATAACTCTGGACCCATCCGACCTATTGAAATGAAAGGGGTGCCATTGAAAAGATCGGAAATCGTACTTTAAGGTCCATGTCCAAGTCCAAGTGTAAGTTTATCTAGGACCCGAAAATTTCAAATATATTTTCGACCTTTTTTTGTCAAATACCAGGCCAACAGAATCATACAGCAAGCAAACGTCGGTAAATAAAAATGTTTAAAGCTTATAACTCTAGGTCCAGCAGACCTATTGAACTGAAAGGGGTGCCATTGGAAAGGTCTGAGGTCATACTTTCAGATTGTGCCAAAATAAAAACGATCAAGTCCAAGGCCAAGTCCAAAAAGTCCAGAGTTTAATAGACATCTTTAAACACTTATAACTCTGGACCCATCCGACCTATTGAAATGAAAGGGGTGCCACTGAAAAGATCGGAAATCGTACTTTAAGGTCCATGTCCAAGTTCAAGTGCAAGTCTATCTAGGACCCGAAATTTTCAAATATCTTTTCGACCTTTTTTTTTGTCAAATACCAGGCCAACAGAATCATACAGCAAGCAAACGTCGGTAAATAAAAATGTTTAAACGCTTATAACTCTAGGTCCAGCAGACCTATTGAACTGAAAGGGGTGCCATTGGAAAGGTCTGAGGTCATACTATCAGATCGTGCCAAAAAAAAACGATCAAGTCCAAGGCCGAGTCCAAAAAGTCCAGAGTTTAATAGACATCATTAAACGCTTATAACTATGGGCCCATCCGACCTATTGAAATGAAAGGGGTGCCATTGAAAAGATCGGAAGTCGTACTTTAAGGTCCATGTCCAAGTCCAAGTGCAAGTCTATCTAGGACCCGAAAATTTCAAATATCTTTTCGACCTATTTTTTTGTCAAATACCAGGCCAACAGAATCATACAGCAAGCAAACGTCGGTAAATAAAAATGTTTAAACGCTTATAACTCTAGGTCCAGCAGACCTATTGAACTGAATGGGGTGCCATTGGAAAGGTCTGAGGTCATACTTTCAGATCGTGCCAAAATAAAAACGATCAAGTCCAAGGCCAAGTCCAAAAAGTCTGGAGTGTAATAGACGTCTTTAAACGCTTATAACTCTGGACCCATCCGACCTATTGAAATGAAAGGGGTGCCATTGAAAAGATCGGAAATCGTACTTTAAGGTCCATGTCCAAGTTCAAGTGCAAGTCTATCTAGGACCCGAAAATTTCAAATATCTTTTCGACCTTTTTTTTTGTCAAATACCAGGCCAACAGAATCATACAGCAAGCAAACGTCGGTAAATAAAAATGTTTAAACGCTTATAACTCTAGGTCCAGCAGACCTATTGAACTGAATGGGGTGCCATTGGAAAGGTCTGAGGTCATACTTTCGGATCGTGCCAAAATAAAAACGATCAAGTCCAAGGCCAAGTCCAAAAAGTCCAGAGTGTAATAGACGTCTTTAAACGCTTATAACTCTGGACCCATCCGACCTATTGAAATGAAAGGGGTGCCATTGAAAAGATCGGAAATCGTACTTTAAGGTCCATGTCCAAGTTCAAGTGCAAGTCTATCTAGGACCCGAAAATTTCAAATATCTTTTCGACCTTTTTTTTTGTCAAATACCAGGCAAACAGAATCATACAGCAAGCAAACGTCGGTAAATAAAAATGTTTCAACGTTTATAACTCTAGGTCCAGTAGACCTATTGAACTGAAAGGGGTGCCATTGGAAAGGTCTGAGGTCATACTATCAGATCGTGCCAAAATAAAAACGATCAAGTCCAAGGCCAAGTCCAGAGTTTAATAGACATCATTAAACGCTTATAACTATGGACCCATCCGACCTATTGACATGAAAGGGGTGCCATTGAAAAGATCGGAAGTCGTACTTTAAGGTCCATGTCCAAGTTCAAGTGCAAGTCTATCTAGGACCCGAAAATTTCAAATATCTTTTCGACCTTTTTTTTTGTCAAATACCAGGCCAACAGAATCATACAGCAAGCAAACGTCGGTAAATAAAAATGTTTAAACGCTTATAAGTCTAGGTCCAGCAGATCTATTGAACTGAAAGGGGTGCCATTGGAAAGGTCTGAGGTCATACTTTCAGATTGTGCCAAAATAAAAACGATCAAGTCCACGGCCAAGTCCAAAAAGTCCAGAGTTTAATAGACATCATTAAACGCTTATAACTATGGACCCATCCGACCTATTGAAATGAAAGGGGTGCCATTGAAAAGATCGGAAGTCGTACTTTAAGGTCCATGTCCAAGTTCAAGTGCAAGTCTATCTAGGACCCGAAAATTTCAAATATCTTTTCGACCTTTCTTGCTATGTAGCTGGGTACCTGGCTGGCTGGGTAGCTTGTTAGCCGGGTTGCTCCTAAATGGGTAGCCTGCGAGTTAGCTACCTGGGTATCTGGCTAGCTGGGTACCTGGGTAGCTGGCTAGATGGGTAGCTGGCTAGCTGGGTGGCTGGCGATATGGGTAGCTGGCTAGATGGGTAGCTGGCTAGCTATACTAACCAGCTGACAAGCTACCCAAATCGCTAATACCAACCAGCTAGCCAGCTATACTACCCAACTCCCCAGATACCCAGCTAGCCCGTTATCCAGCTGGCCAACCACCCAGCCAGTTGCAACCCTTCTAGCAAGCTACCCAACCAGCTAGCCAGCTATCCAGCTAGCCAGCTATCCAGCTAGCCATCCATCTATCCAACTAGACAGCTATCCAGGTAGCCAGCTATCCAGCTAGACAGCTATCCAGGTAGCCAGCTATCCAGCTAGACAGCTATCCAGCTAGCCAGCTATCCAGGTAGCCAGCTATCCAGCTAGCCAGCTATCCAGGTAGCCAGCTATCCAGCTAGCCAGCTATCCAGCTATCCAGCTAGACAGCTATCCAGCTGGACAGCTATCCAGCTATCCAGGTAGCCAGCTAGACAGCTATCCAGCTATCCAGCTAGACAGCTATCCAGGTAGCCAGCTAGACAGCTATCCAGCTAGACAGCTATCCAGCTACCCAGCTATCCAGCTATCCAGCTAGACAGCTATCCAGCTATCCAGCTAGCCAGCTATTAAGCTAGATAGCTATCCAGCTAGCCAGCTATCCAGGTAGCCAGCTATCCAGCTATCCAGCTAGCCAGCTATCCAGGTAGCCAGCTATCCAGCTATCCAGCTAGACAGCTATCCAGGTAGCCAGCTATCCAGCTATCCAGCTAGACAGCTATCCATCTAGCCAGCTATCCAGCTAGACAGCTATCCAGCTAGCCAGCTATCCAGCTAGACAGCTATCCAGCTATCCAGCTAGCCAGCTATCCAGCTAGCCAGCTATCCAGCTAGACAGCTATCCAGCTAGCTAGCTATCCAGCTAGCCAGCTTGCCAGCTTGCCAGCTATCCAGCTACCCAGATAGCCAGCTATCCAGCTAGCTAGCTATCCAGCTATCCAGCTAGCTAGCTATCCAGCTAGCCAGCTTGCCAGCTTGCCAGCTATCCAGCTACCCAGATAGCCAGCTATCCAGCTACCCAGATAGCCAGCTATGCAGCTAGCCAGCTATCCAGCTAGCCAGCTATCCAGCTAGCTAGCTATCCAGCTAGCCAGCTATCCAGCTATCCAGCTAGCCACCTATCCAGCTATCCAGCTAGCCAGCTATCCAGCTTGCTAGCTATCCAGCTAGCCAGCTATCCAGCCAGCCAGCTATCCAGGTAGCCAGCTATCCAGGTAGTCAGCTATCCAGCTAGCCAGCTATCCAGCTAGACAGCTATCCAGCTAGCCTGCTATCCAGCTAGCCTGCTATCCAGCTATCCAGCTAGCCAGCTATCCAGGTAGCCAGCTATCCAGCTATCCAGCTAGCCAGCTATCCAGGTAGCCAGCTATCCAGCTATCCAGCTATCCAGCTAGACAGCTATCCAGGTAGCCAGCTATCCAGCTATCCAGCTAGACAGCTATCCATCTAGCCAGCTATCCAGCTAGACAGCTATCCAGCTAGCCAGCTATCCAGCTAGACAGCTATCCAGCTAGCCAGCTATCCAGCTAGACAGCTATCCAGCTATCCAGCTAGCCAGCTAGACAGCTATCCAGCTGGACAGCTATCCAGCTAGCCAGCTATCCAGCTAGCCAGCTATCCAGGTAGCCAGCTAGACAGCTATCCAGCTGGACAGCTATCCAGCTAGCCAGCTATCCAGCTAGCCAGCTATCCAGCTAGCCAGCTATCCAGCTGGACAGCTATCCAGCTAGCCAGCTATCCAGCTATCCAGCTAGCCAGCTAGACAGCTATCCAGCTGGACAGCTATCCAGCTAGCCAGCTATCCAGCTATCCAGCTATCCAGCTAGCCAGCTAGACAGCTATCCAGCTGGACAGCTATCCAGCTAGCCAGCTATCCAGCTAGCCAGCTATCCAGCTAGCCAGCTATCCAGCTAGACAGCTATCCAGCTATCCAGCTAGCCAGCTTTCCAGCTTGCCAGCTATCCAGCTATCCAGCTAGCCAGCTATCCAGCTATCCAGCTGGACAGCTATCCAGCTATCCAGGTAGCCAGCTAGACAGCTATCCAGCTATCCAGCTAGACAGCTATCCAGGTAGCCAGCTAGACAGCTATCCAGCTAGACAGCTATCCAGCTACCCAGCTATCCAGCTAGCCAGCTATCCAGGTAGCCAGCTATCCAGCTATCCAGCTAGCCAGCTATCCAGGTAGCCAGCTATCCAGCTATCCAGCTAGACAGCTATCCAGGTAGCCAGCTATCCAGCTATCCAGCTAGACAGCTATCCATCTAGCCAGCTATCCAGCTAGACAGCTATCCAGCTAGCCAGCTATCCAGCTAGACAGCTATCCAGCTATCCAGCTAGCCAGCTAGACAGCTATCCAGCTGGACAGCTATCCAGCTAGCCAGCTATCCAGCTAGCCAGCTATCCAGGTAGCCAGCTATCCAGCTATCCAGCTAGACAGCTATCCAGCTAGCCAGCTATTCAGCTAGCCAGCTATCCAGCTAGACAGCTATCCAGCTATTCAGCTAGCCAGCTTTCCAGCTTGCCAGCTATCCAGCTATCCAGCTAGCCAGCTATCCAGCTAGACAGCTATCCAGCTAGCCAGCTATCCAGCTAGCTAGCTATCCAGCTATCCAGCTAGCTAGCTATCCAGCTAGCCAGCTTGCCAGCTTGCCAGCTATCCAGCTACCCAGATAGCCAGCTATCCAGCTACCCAGATAGCCAGCTATGCAGCTAGCCAGCTATCCAGCTAGCCAGCTATCCAGCTAGCTAGCTATCCAGCTAGCCAGCTATCCAGCTATCCAGCTAGCCACCTATCCAGCTATCCAGCTAGCCAGCTATCCAGCTTGCTAGCTATCCAGCTAGCCAGCTATCCAGCCAGCCAGCTATCCAGGTAGCCAGCTATCCAGGTAGTCAGCTATCCAGCTAGCCAGCTATCCAGCTAGACAGCTATCCAGCTAGCCTGCTATCCAGCTAGCCTGCTATCCAGCTATCCAGCTAGCCAGCTATCCAGGTAGCCAGCTATCCAGCTATCCAGCTAGCCAGCTATCCAGGTAGCCAGCTATCCAGCTATCCAGCTAGACAGCTATCCAGGTAGCCAGCTATCCAGCTATCCAGCTAGACAGCTATCCATCTAGCCAGCTATCCAGCTAGACAGCTATCCAGCTAGACAGCTATCCAGCTAGCCAGCTATCCAGCTAGACAGCTATCCAGCTAGCCAGCTATCCAGCTAGACAGCTATCCAGCTATCCAGCTAGCCAGCTAGACAGCTATCCAGCTGGACAGCTATCCAGCTAGCCAGCTATCCAGCTAGCCAGCTATCCAGGTAGCCAGCTATCCAGCTAGACAGCTATCCAGCTAGCCAGCTATCCAGCTAGCCAGCTATCCAGCTAGACAGCTATCCAGCTATCCAGCTTTCCAGCTTGCCAGCTATCCAGCTATCCAGCTAGCCAGCTATCCAGCTAGACAGCTATCCAGCTAGCCAGTTATCCAGCTATCCAGCTAGCCAGCTATCCAGCTAGACAGCTATCCAGTTATCCAGCTAGCCAGCTAGACAGCTATCCAGCTAGACAGCTATCCAGCTAGCGAGCTATCCAGCTAGCCAGCTATCCAGGTAGTCAGCTATCCAGCTAGCCAGCTATCCAGCTATCCAGCTAGCCAGCTATCCAGCTAGCCAGCTTGCCAGCTATCCAGCTATCCAGCTAGCCAGCTATCCAGCTAGACAGCTATCCAGCTAGCTAGCTATCCAGCTAGCCAGCTATCCAGCTAGACAGCTATCCAGCTAGCTAGCTATCCAGCTAGCCAGCTTGCCAGCTATCCAGCTACCCAGATAGCCAGCTATCCAGCTAGCCAGCTATCCAGCTATCCAGCTAGCCAGCTATCCAGGTAGCCAGCTATCCAGCTATCCAGCTAGACAGCTATCCAGGTAGCCAGCTATCCAGCTATCCAGCTAGACAGCTATCCATCTAGCCAGCTATCCAGCTAGACAGCTATCCAGCTAGCCAGCTATCCAGCTAGACAGCTATCCAGCTAGCCAGCTATCCAGCTAGACAGCTATCCAGCTATCCAGCTAGCCAGCTAGACAGCTATCCAGCTGGACAGCTATCCAGCTAGCCAGCTATCCAGCTAGCCAGCTATCCAGGTAGAATCATACAGCAAGCAAACGTCGGTAAATAAAAATGTTTAAACGCTTATAACTCTAGGTCCAGCAGACCTATTGAACTGAAAGGGGTGCCATTGGAAAGGTCTGAGGTCATACTATCAGATCGTGCCAAAAACAAACGATCAAGTCCAAGGCCGAGTCCAAAAAGTCCAGAGTTTAATAGACATCATTAAACGCTTATAACTATGGGCCCATCCGACCTATTGAAATGAAAGGGGTGCCATTGAAAAGATCGGAAGTCGTACTTTAAGGTCCATGTCCAAGTCCAAGTGCAAGTCTATCTAGGACCCGAAAATTTCAAATATCTTTTCGACCTATTTTTTTGTCAAATACCAGGCCAACAGAATCATACAGCAAGCAAACGTCGGTAAATAAAAATGTTTAAACGCTTATAACTCTAGGTCCAGCAGACCTATTGAACTGAATGGGGTGCCATTGGAAAGGTCTGAGGTCATACTTTCAGATCGTGCCAAAATAAAAACGATCAAGTCCAAGGCCAAGTCCAAAAAGTCCAGAGTGTAATAGACGTCTTTAAACGCTTATAACTCTGGACCCATCCGACCTATTGAAATGAAAGGGGTGCCATTGAAAAGATCGGAAATCGTACTTTAAGGTCCATGTCCAAGTCCAAGTGTAAGTTTATCTAGGACCCGAAAATTTCAAATATATTTTCGACCTTTTTTTGTCAAATACCAGGCCAACAGAATCATACAGCAAGCAAACGTCGGTAAATAAAAATGTTTAAAGCTTATAACTCTAGGTCCAGCAGACCTATTGAACTGAAAGGGGTGCCATTGGAAAGGTCTGAGGTCATACTTTCAGATTGTGCCAAAATAAAAACGATCAAGTCCAAGGCCAAGTCCAAAAAGTCCAGAGTTTAATAGACATCTTTAAACACTTATAACTCTGGACCCATCCGACCTATTGAAATGAAAGGGGTGCCACTGAAAAGATCGGAAATCGTACTTTAAGGTCCATGTCCAAGTTCAAGTGCAAGTCTATCTAGGACCCGAAATTTTCAAATATCTTTTCGACCTTTTTTTTTGTCAAATACCAGGCCAACAGAATCATACAGCAAGCAAACGTCGGTAAATAAAAATGTTTAAACGCTTATAACTCTAGGTCCAGCAGACCTATTGAACTGAAAGGGGTGCCATTGGAAAGGTCTGAGGTCATACTATCAGATCGTGCCAAAAAAAAAACGATCAAGTCCAAGGCCGAGTCCAAAAAGTCCAGAGTTTAATAGACATCATTAAACGCTTATAACTATGGGCCCATCCGACCTATTGAAATGAAAGGGGTGCCATTGAAAAGATCGGAAGTCGTACTTTAAGGTCCATGTCCAAGTCCAAGTGCAAGTCTATCTAGGACCCGAAAATTTCAAATATCTTTTCGACCTATTTTTTTGTCAAATACCAGGCCAACAGAATCATACAGCAAGCAAACGTCGGTAAATAAAAATGTTTAAACGCTTATAACTCTAGGTCCAGCAGACCTATTGAACTGAATGGGGTGCCATTGGAAAGGTCTGAGGTCATACTTTCAGATCGTGCCAAAATAAAAACGATCAAGTCCAAGGCCAAGTCCAAAAAGTCTAGAGTGTAATAGACGTCTTTAAACGCTTATAACTCTGGACCCATCCGACCTATTGAAATGAAAGGGGTGCCATTGAAAAGATCGGAAATCGTACTTTAAGGTCCATGTCCAAGTTCAAGTGCAAGTCTATCTAGGACCCGAAAATTTCAAATATCTTTTCGACCTTTTTTTTTGTCAAATACCAGGCCAACAGAATCATACAGCAAGCAAACGTCGGTAAATAAAAATGTTTAAACGCTTATAACTCTAGGTCCAGCAGACCTATTGAACTGAATGGGGTGCCATTGGAAAGGTCTGAGGTCATACTTTCGGATCGTGCCAAAATAAAAACGATCAAGTCCAAGGCCAAGTCCAAAAAGTCCAGAGTGTAATAGACGTCTTTAAACGCTTATAACTCTGGACCCATCCGACCTATTGAAATGAAAGGGGTGCCATTGAAAAGATCGGAAATCGTACTTTAAGGTCCATGTCCAAGTTCAAGTGCAAGTCTATCTAGGACCCGAAAATTTCAAATATCTTTTCGACCTTTTTTTTTGTCAAATACCAGGCCAACAGAATCATACAGCAAGCAAACGTCGGTAAATAAAAATGTTTCAACGTTTATAACTCTAGGTCCAGTAGACCTATTGAACTGAAAGGGGTGCCATTGGAAAGGTCTGAGGTCATACTATCAGATCGTGCCAAAATAAAAACGATCAAGTCCAAGGCCAAGTCCAGAGTTTAATAGACATCATTAAACGCTTATAACTATGGACCCATCCGACCTATTGACATGAAAGGGGTGCCATTGAAAAGATCGGAAGTCGTACTTTAAGGTCCATGTCCAAGTTCAAGTGCAAGTCTATCTAGGACCCGAAAATTTCAAATATCTTTTCGACCTTTTTTTGTCAAATACCAGGCCAACAGAGTCATACAGCAAGCAAACGTCGGTAAATAAAAATGTTTAAACGCTTATAACTCTTGGTCCAGCAGACCTATTGAACTGAAAGGGGTGCCATTGGAAAGGTCTGAGGTCATACTATCAGATCGTGCCAAAAAAAAAAACGATCAAGTCCAAGGCCAAGTCCAAAAAGTCCAGAGTTTAATAGACATCATTAAACGCTTATAACTATGGACCCATCCGACCTATTGAAATGAAAGGGGTGCCATTGAAAAGATCGGAAGTCGTACTTTAAGGTCCATGTCCAAGTCCAAGTGCAAGTCTATCTAGGACCCGAAAATTTCAAATATCTTTTCGACCTATTTTTTTGTCAAATACCAGGCCAACAGAGTCATACAGCAAGCAACCGTCGGTAAATAAAAATGTTTAAACGCTTATAAGTCTAGGTCCAGCAGATCTATTGAACTGAATGGGGTGCCATTGGAAAGGTCTGAGGTCATACTTTCAGATTGTGCCAAAATAAAAACGATCAAGTCCACGGCCAAGTCCAAAAAGTCCAGAGTTTAATAGACATCATTAAACGCTTATAACTATGGACCCATCCGACCTATTGAAATGAAAGGGGTGCCATTGAAAAGATCGGAAGTCGTACTTTAAGGTCCATGTCCAAGTTCAAGTGCAAGTCTATCTAGGACCCGAAAATTTCAAATATCTTTTCGACCTTTCTTGCTATGTAGCTGGGTACCTGGCTGGCTGGGTAGCTTGTTAGCCGGGTTGCTCCTAAATGGGTAGCCTGCGAGTTAGCTACCTGGGTATCTGGCTAGCTGGGTACCTGGGTAGCTGGCTAGATGGGTAGCTGGCTAGCTGGGTGGCTGGCGATATGGGTAGCTGGCTAGATGGGTAGCTGGCTAGCTATACTAACCAGCTGACAAGCTACCCAAATCGCTAATACCAACCAGCTAGCCAGCTATACTACCCAACTCCCCAGATACCCAGCTAGCCCGTTATACAGCTGGCCAACCACCCAGCCAGTTGCAACCCTTCTAGCAAGCTACCCAACCAGCTAGCCAGCTATCCAGCTAGCCAGCTATCCAGCTAGCCATCCATCTATCCAACTAGACAGCTATCCAGGTAGCCAGCTATCCAGCTAGACAGCTATCCAGGTAGCCAGCTATCCAGCTAGACAGCTATCCAGCTAGCCAGCTATCCAGGTAGCCAGCTATCCAGCTAGCCAGCTATCCAGGTAGCCAACTATCCAGCTACCCAGCTAGCCAGCTATCCAGCTACCCAGCTAGACAGCTAGCCAGCTATCCAGCTAGACATCTATCCAGCTGGACAGCTATCCAGCTATCCAGGTAGCCAGCTAGACAGCTATCCAGCTATCCAGCTAGACAGCTATCCAGGTAGCCAGCTAGACAGCTATCCAGCTAGACAGCTATCCAGCTACCCAGCTATCCAGCTATCCAGCTAGACAGCTATCCAGCTATCCAGCTAGCCAGCTATTAAGCTAGATAGCTATCCAGCTAGCCAGCTATCCAGGTAGCCAGCTATCCAGCTATCCAGCTAGCCAGGTAGCCAGCTATCCAGCTCTCCAGCTATCCAGGTAGCCAGCTATCCAGCTATCCAGCTAGACAGCTATCCATCTAGCCAGCTATCCAGCTAGACAGCTATCCAGCTAGCCAGCTATCCAGCTAGACAGCTATCCAGCTATCCAGCTAGACAGCTATCCAGCTAGACAGCTATCCAGCTAGCCAGCTATCCAGCTAGCCAGCTATCCAGCTAGACAGCTATCCGGCTATCCAGCTAGCCAGCTTTCCAGCTTGCCAGCTATCCAGCTATCCAGCTAGCCAGGTAGCCAGCTATCCAGCTATCCAGCTCTCCAGCTATCCAGGTAGCCAGCTATCCAGCTAGACAGCTATCCATCTAGCCAGCTATCCAGCTAGACAGCTATCCAGCTAGCCAGCTATCCAGGTAGCCAGCTATCCAGCTATCCAGCTAGACAGCTATCCAGCTAGACAGCTATCCAGCTAGCCAGCTATCCAGCTATCCAGCTAGCCAGCTTTCCAGCTTGCCAGCTATCCAGCTATCCAGCTAGCCAGCTATCCATCTAGCCAGCTATCCAGCTAACCAGCTTGCCAGCTATCCAGCTATCCAGCTCACCAGCTAGCCAGCTTGCCAGCTATCCAGCTATCCAGCTAGCCAGCTATCCAGCTATACAGCTATCCAACTATCCAGCTATCCAGCTATCCAGCTATCCAGCTAGACAGCTATCCAGCTAGCCAGCTATCCAGCTAGACAGCTATCCAGCTAGCCAGCTATCCAGCTAGACAGCTATCCAGCTAGCCAGCTAGACAGCTATCCAGCTGGACAGCTATCCAGCTAGCCAGCTATCCAGCTAGCCAACTATCCAGGTATCCAGCTATCCAGCTAGCCAGCTATCCAGCTAGACAGCTATCCAGCTAGCCAGCTATCCAGCTAGCCAGTTATCCAGCTAGCCAGCTATCCAGCTAGATAGCTATCCAGGTAGACAGCTATCCAGGTAGCCAGCTAGCCAGCTTGCCAGATATCCAGCTACCCAGATAGCCAGCTATCCAGCTAGCCAGCTATCCAGCTATCCAGCTAGCTAGCTATCCAGTTAGCCAGCTATCCAGCTAGACAGCTATCCAGGTAGCCAGCTACCCAGCTAGGCAGCTATCCAGGTAGCCAGCTATCCAGGTAGCCAGCTAGACAGCTATCCAGCTATCCAGCTAGACAGCTATCCAGCTAGCCAGCTATCCAGCTAGACAGCTATCCAGCTATCCAGCTAGCCAGCTATCCAGCTAGACAGCTATCCAGCTAGCCAGCTATCCAGCTAGCCAGCTATCCAGGTAGCCAGCTATCCAGGTAGCCAGCTAGACAGCTATCCAGCTAGACAGCTATCCAGCTAGACAGCTATCCAGCTAGCCAGCTAGCCAGCTATCCAGCTAGACAGCTAGACAGCTATCCAGCTAGCCAGCTATCCAGCTAGCCAGCTATCCAGGTAGCCAGCTATCCAGCTAGCCAGCTATCCAGGTAGCCAGCTATCCAGCTATCTAGCTAGACAGCTATCCAGCTAGACAGCTATCCAGCTATCCAGGTAGCCAGCTAGACAGCTATCCAGCTAGCCAGCTATCCAGCTAGCCAGCTATCCAGGTAGCCAGCTATCCAGCTAGCCAGCTATCCAGGTAGCCAGCTATCCAGCTATCTAGCTAGACAGCTATCCAGCTAGACAGCTATCCAGCTATCCAGCTAGCCAGCTATCCAGCTATCCAGCTAGCCAGCTATCCAGCTAGCCAGCTATCCAGGTAGCCAGCTATCCAGGTAGCCAGCTATCCAGCTATCCAGCTAGCCAGCTATCCAGCTATCCATCTAGCCAGCTATCCAGCTAACCAGCTTGCCAGCTATCCAGCTATCCAGCTCACCAGCTAGCCAGCTTGTCAGGTATCCGGCTATCCAGCTAGCCAGCTATCCAGCTATACAGCTATCCAGCTATCCAGCTATCCAGCTAGCCAGCTATCCAGGTAGCCAGCTATCCAGCTAGACAGCTATCCAGCTAGCCAGCTATCCAGCTAGACAGCTATCCAGCTAGCCAGCTAGACAGCTATCCAGCTGGACAGCTATCCAGCTAGCCAGCTATCCAGCTAGCCAACTATCCAGGTATCCAGCTATCCAGCTAGCCAGCTATCCAGCTAGACAGCTATCCAGCTATCCAGCTAGCCAGCTATCCAGGTAGCCAGCTAGACAGCTATCCAGCTAGACAGCTATCCAGCTAGACAGCTATCCAGCTATCCAGCTAGCCAGCTATCCAGCTAGACAGCTATCCAGCTATCCAGCTAGCCAGCTATCCAGCTAGACAGCTATCCAGCTAGCCAGCTGTCCAGCTAGCCAGCTATCCAGGTAGCCAGCTATCCAGCTAGCTAGCTAGACAGCTATCCAGCTAGACAGCTATCCAGCTATCCAGGTAGCCAGCTAGACAGCTATCCAGCTATCCAGCTAGACAGCTATCCAGCTACCCAGCTATCAAGCTAGACAGCTATCCAGCTACCCAGCTATCCAGCTAGACAGCTATCCAGCAATCCAGCTATCCAGCTAGCCAGCTATCCAGCTAGACAGCTATCCAGCTAGCCAGCTATCCAGGTAGCCAGCTATCCAGATATCCAGCTATCCAGGTAGCCAGCTCTCCAGCTATCCAGCTATCCAGCTAGCCAGCTATCCAGCTAGACAGCTATCCAGCTAGCCAGCTATCCAGCTAGACAGCTATCCAGCTATCCAGCTAGCCAGCTAGACAGCTATCCAGCTGGACAGCTATCCAGCTAGCCAGCTATCCAGCTAGCCAGCTATCCAGGTAGCCAGCTATCCAGCTATCCAGCTAGACAGCTATCCAGCTAGCCAGCTATCCAGCTAGCCAGCTATCCAGCTAGGCAGCTATCCAGCTATCCAGCTTTCCAGCTTGCCAGCTATCCAGCTATCCAGCTATCCAGCTAGACAGCTATCCAGCTAGCCAGCTATCCAGCTAGCTAGCTATCCAGCTAGCCAGCTATCCAGCTAGACAGCTATCCAGCTAGCCTGCTATCCAGCTAGCCTGCTATCCAGCTAGCCTGCTATCCAGCTAGCCTGCTATCCAGCTAGCTAGCTATCCAGCTATCCAGCTAGCCAGCTATCCAGCTAGACAGCTATCCAGCTAGCCTGCTATCCAGCTAGCCTGCTATCCAGCTAGCTAGCTATCCAGCTATCCAGCTAGCCTGCTATCCAGCTAGCTAGCTATCCAGCTGTCCAGCTAGCCAGTTATCCAGCTATCCAGCTCACCAGCTAGCCAGCTTGCCAGCTATCCAGCTAGCCAGCTATCCAGCTATCCAGCTATCCAGCTATCCAGCTATCCAGCTAGCCAGCTATCCAGCTATACAGCTATCCAGCTATCCAGCTAGCCAGCTATCCAGCTAGCCAGCTATCCAGCTATCCAGCTAGCCAGCTAGCCAGCTAGACAACTATCCAGCTGGACAGCTATCCAGCTAGCAAGCTATCCAGCTAGCCAACTATCCAGGTAGCCAGCTATCCAGCTAGCCAGCTATCCAGCTAGCCAGCTATCGAGCCATCCAGCTAGACAGCTATCCAGCTAGCCAGCTATCCAGCTAGCCAGCTAGCCAGCTATCCAGCTAGCCAGCTATCCAGCTAGACAGCTATCCAGTTATCCAGCTAGCCAGCTAGCTAGCTATCCAGCTAGCCTGCTTGCCAGCTTGCCAGCTATCCAGCTATCCAGCTAGCCAGCTATCCAGCTTGCCAGCTAGCCAGCTTGCCAGCTATCCAGCTATCCAGGTAGCCAGCTATCCAGCTATCCAGCTATCCAGCTAGCTAGCTATCCAGCTAGCCAGCTTGCCAGCTTGCCAGTTATCCAGCTACCCAGATAGCCAGCTATCCAGCTACCCAGATAGCCAGCTATCCAGCTATCCAGCTAGCCAGCTAGCCTGCTATCCAGCTAGCCAGCTATCCAGCTATCCAGCTAGCCAGCTATCCAGGTAGCCAGCTATCCAGCTAGCCAGCTATCCAGCTAGACAGCTATCCAGCTAGCCTGCTATCCAGCTAGCTAGCTATCCAGCTATCCAGCTAGCCAGCTATCCAGCTTGCCAGCTAGCCAGCTTGCCAGCTATCCAGCTATCCAGCTATCCAGGTAGCCAGCTATCCAGCTATCCAGCTATCCAGCTAGCCAGCTATCCAGCTATACAGCTATCCATCTAGCCAGCTATCCAGCTAGCCAGCTATCCAGGTAGCCAGCTATCCAGCTAGACAGCTAGCCAGCTAGACAGCTATCCAGCTGGACAGCTATCCAGCTAGCCAGCTATCCAGCTAGCCAACTATCCAGGTAGCCAGCTATCCAGCTAGCCAGCTATCCAGCTAGACAGCTATCCAGCTATCCAGCTAGCCAGCTATCCAGCTAGACAGCTATCCAGTTATCAAGCTAGCCAGCTAGACAGCTATCCAGCTAGACAGCTATCCAGCTAGCCAGCTATCCAGCTAGCCAGCTATCCAGCTAGCCAGCTATCCAGGTAGTCAGCTATCCAGCTAGCCAGCTATCCAGCTATCCAGCTAGCCAGCTATCCAGCTATCCAGCTAGCCAGCTTGCCAGCTATCCAGCTAGCCAGCTATCCAGCTATCCAGCTAGCCAGCTATCCAGCTAGCCAGCTATCCAGGTAGCCAGCTATCCAGGTAGCCAGCTATCCAGCTAGCCAGCTATCCAGCTATCCATCTAGCCAGCTATCCAGCTAACCAGCTTGCCAGCTATCCAGCTATCCAGCTCACCAGCTAGCCAGCTATCCAGCTAGCCAGCTATCCAGCTATACAGCTATCCAGCTATCCAGCTATCCAGCTATCCAGCTAGCCAGCTATCCAGGTAGCCAGCTATCCAGCTATCCAGCTAGACAGCTATCCAGCTAGCCAGCTATCCAGCTAGACAGCTATCCAGCTAGCCAGCTAGACAGCTATCCAGCTGGACAGCTATCCAGCTAGCCAGCTATCCAGCTAGCCAAATATCCAGGTATCCAGCTATCCAGCTAGCCAGCTATCCAGCTAGACAGCTAGCCAGCTAGCCAGCTATCCAGCTAGCCAGTTATCCAGCTAGCCAGCTATCCAGCTAGACAGCTATCCAGGTAGACAGCTATCCAGGTAGCCAGCTAGCCAGCTTGCCAGATATCCAGCTACCCAGATAGCCAGCTAGCCAGCTATCCAGCTAGACAGCTATCCAGGTAGCCAGCTACCCAGCTAGGCAGCTATCCAGGTAGCCAGCTATCCAGCTAGCCAGCTATCCAGGTAGCCAGCTAGACAGCTATCCAGCTATCCAGCTAGACAGCTATCCAGCTAGCCAGCTATCCAGCTAGACAGCTATCCAGCTATCCAGCTAGCCAGCTATCCAGCTAGACAGCTATCCAGCTAGCCAGCTATCCAGCTAGCCAGCTATCCAGGTAGCCAGCTATCCAGCTAGCCAGCTATCCAGGTAGCCAGCTAGACAGCTATCCAGCTAGACAGCTATCCAGCTAGACAGCTATCCAGCTATCCAGCTAGCCAGCTATCCAGCTAGACAGCTATCCAGCTAGCCAGCTATCCAGCTAGCCAGCTATCCAGGTAGCCAGCTATCCAGCTAGCTAGCTATCCAGGTAGCCAGCTATCCAGCTATCTAGCTAGACAGCTATCCAGCTAGACAGCTATCCAGCTATCCAGGTAGCCAGCTAGACAGCTATCCAGCTATCCAGCTACCCAGCTATCCAGCTAGACAGCTATCCAGCTATCCAGCTAGCCAGCTATCCAGCTAGCCAGCTATCCAGCTAGCCAGCTATCCAGCTAGACAGCTATCCAGCTAGCCAGCTATCCAGGTAGCCAGCTATCCAGATATCCAGCTAGACAGCTATCCAGGTAGCCAGCTCTCCAGCTATCCAGCTAGACAGCTATCCAGCTAGCCAGCTATCCAGCTAGACAGCTATCCAGCTAGCCAGCTAGACAGCTATCCAGCTATCCAGCTAGCCAGCTAGACAGCTATCCAGCTGGTCAGCTATCCAGCTAGCCAGCTATCCAGCTAGCCAGCTATCTAGGTAGCCAGCTATCCAGCTATCCAGCTAGACAGCTATCCAGCTATCCAGCTAGACAGCTATCCAGCTATCCAGCTAGCCAGCTTGCCAGCTATCCAGCTATCCAGCTAGCCAGCTATCCAGCTAGACAGCTATCCAGCTAGCCAGCTTGCCAGCTATCCAGCTACCCAGATAGCCAGCTATCCAGCTACCCAGATAGCCAGCTAGCCAGCTATCCAGCCAGACAGCTATCCAGGTAGACAGCTATCCAGGTAGCCAGCTAGCCAGCTTGCCAGCTATCCAGCTACCCAGATAGCCAGTTATCCAGCTAGCCAGCTATCCAGCTATCCAGCTAGCTAGCTATCCAGCTAGCCAGCTAGCCAGCTATCCAGCTAGACAGCTATCCAGGTAGCCAGCTATCCAGCTAGGCAGCTATCCAGGTAGCCAGCTATCCAGCTAGCCAGCTATCCAGCTATCCAGCTATCCAGCTAGCCAGCTAGCCAGCTATCCAGCTAGACAGCTATCCAGCTATCCAGCTAGCCAGCTATCCAGCTAGACAGCTATCCAGCTAGCCAGCTAGCCAGCTAGACAGCTATCCAGCTGGACAGCTATCCAGCTAGCCAGCTATCCAGCTAGCCAACTATCCAGGTAGCCAGCTATCCAGCTAGCCAGCTATCCAGCTAGACAGCTATCCAGCTATCCAGCTAGCCAGCTATCCAGCTATCCAGTTATCAAGCTAGCCAGCTAGACAGCTATCCAGCTAGACAGCTATCCAGCTAGCCAGCTATCCAGCTAGCCAGCTATCCAGGTAGTCAGCTATCCAGCTAGCCAGCTATCCAGCTATCCAGCTAGCCAGCTATCCAGCTATCCAGCTAACCAGCTTGCCAGCTATCCAGCTAGCCAGCTATCCAGCTATCCAGCTAGCCAGCTATCCAGCTAGCCAGCTATCCAGGTAGCCAGCTATCCAGGTAGCCAGCTATCCAGCTAGCCAGCTATCCAGCTATCCATCTAGCCAGCTATCCAGCTAACCAGCTTGCCAGCTATCCAGCTATCCAGCTCACCAGCTAGCCAGCTTGCCAGCTATCCAGCTATCCAGCTAGCCAGCTATCCAGCTATACAGCTATCCAGCTATCCAGCTATCCAGCTAGCCAGCTATCCAGGTAGCCAGCTATCCAGCTATCCAGCTAGACAGCTATCCAGCTAGCCAGCTATCCAGCTAGACAGCTATCCAGCTAGCCAGCTAGACAGCTATCCAGCTGGACAGCTATCCAGCTAGCCAGCTATCCAGCTAGCCAACTATCCAGGTATCCAGCTATCCAGCTAGCCAGCTATCCAGCTAGACAGCTAGCCAGCTAGCCAGCTATCCAGCTAGCCAGTTATCCAGCTAGCCAGCTATCCAGCTAGACAGCTATCCAGGTAGACAGCTATCCAGGTAGCCAGCTAGCCAGCTTGCCAGATATCCAGCTACCCAGATAGCCAGCTAGCCAGCTATCCAGCTAGACAGCTATCCAGGTAGCCAGCTACCCAGCTAGGCAGCTATCCAGGTAGCCAGCTATCCAGCTAGCCAGCTATCCAGGTAGCCAGCTAGACAGCTATCCAGCTATCCAGCTAGACAGCTATCCAGCTAGCCAGCTATCCAGCTAGACAGCTATCCAGCTATCCAGCTAGCCAGCTATCCAGCTAGCCAGCTATCCAGCTAGACAGCTATCCAGCTAGCCAGCTATCCAGCTAGCCAGCTATCCAGGTAGCCAGCTATCCAGCTAGCCAGCTATCCAGGTAGCCAGCTAGACAGCTATCCAGCTAGACAGCTATCCAGCTAGACAGCTATCCAGCTATCCAGCTAGCCAGCTAGCCAGCTATCCAGCTAGACAGCTATCCAGCTAGCCAGCTATCCAGCTAGCCAGCTATCCAGGTAGCCAGCTATCCAGCTAGCTAGCTATCCAGGTAGCCAGCTATCCAGCTATCTAGCTAGACAGCTATCCAGCTAGACAGCTATCCAGCTATCCAGGTAGCCAGCTAGACAGCTATCCAGCTATCCAGCTACCCAGCTATCCAGCTAGACAGCTATCCAGCTAGACAGCTATCCAGCTATCCAGCTAGCCAGCTATCCAGCTAGCCAGCTATCCAGCTAGCCAGCTATCCAGCTAGACAGCTATCCAGCTAGCCAGCTATCCAGGTAGCCAGCTATCCAGATATCCAGCTAGACAGCTATCCAGGTAGCCAGCTCTCCAGCTATCCAGCTAGACAGCTATCCAGCTAGCCAGCTATCCAGCTAGACAGCTATCCAGCTAGCCAGCTAGACAGCTATCCAGCTATCCAGCTAGCCAGCTAGACAGCTATCCAGCTGGACAGCTATCCAGCTAGCCAGCTATCCAGCTAGCCAGCTATCCAGCTAGCCAGCTATCTAGGTAGCCAGCTATCCAGCTATCCAGCTAGACAGCTATCCAGCTATCCAGCTATCCAGCTAGCCAGCTATCCAGCTAGCCAGCTTGCCAGCTTGCCAGCTATCCAGCTATCCAGCTAGCCAGCTATCCAGGTAGCCAGCTATCCAGATATCCAGCTAGACAGCTATCCAGGTAGCCAGCTCTCCAGCTATCCAGCTAGACAGCTATCCAGCTAGCCAGCTATCCAGCTAGACAGCTATCCAGCTAGCCAGCTAGACAGCTATCCAGCTATCCAGCTAGCCAGCTAGACAGCTATCCAGCTGGACAGCTATCCAGCTAGCCAGCTATCCAGCTAGCCAGCTATCTAGGTAGCCAGCTATCCAGCTATCCAGCTAGACAGCTATCCAGCTATCCAGCTAGACAGCTATCCAGCTATCCAGCTAGCCAGGTTGCCAGCTTGCCAGCTATCCAGCTATCCAGCTAGCCAGCTATCCAGCTAGACAGCTATCCAGCTAGCCAGCTTGCCAGCTATCCAGCTACCCAGATAGCCAGCTATCCAGCTACCCAGATAGCCAGCTAGCCAGCTATCCAGCCAGACAGCTATCCAGGTAGACAGCTATCCAGGTAGCCAGCTAGCCAGCTTGCCAGCTATCCAGCTACCCAGATAGCCAGTTATCCAGCTAGCCAGCTATCCAGCTATCCAGCTAGCTAGCTATCCAGCTAGCCAGCTAGCCAGCTAGCCAGCTATCCAGCTAGACAGCTATCCAGGTAGCCAGCTATCCAGCTAGGCAGCTATCCAGGTAGCCAGCTATCCAGCTAGCCAGCTATCCAGGTAGCCAGCTATCCAGCTAGCCAGCTAGCCAGCTAGCCAGCTATCCAGCTAGACAGCTATCCAGCTATCCAGCTAGCCAGCTATCCAGCTAGACAGCTATCCAGCTAGCCAGCTATCCAGCTAGCCAGCTATCCAGGTAGCCAGCTATCCAGCTAGCCAGCTATCCAGGTAGCCTGCTGGACAGCTATCCAGCTAGACAGCTATCCAGCCTGGAGCTAGCTGGATCGCTGGATAGCTGGCTACCTGGATAGCTGGATATCTGGATAGCTGGCTACCTGGATAGCTGGCTAGCTGGATAGCTGTCTAGCTGGATAGCTGGCTAGCTGGATAGCTGGATTGCTGGATAGCTGTCTAGCTGGATAGCTGGGTAGCTGGATAGCTGTCTAGCTGAATAGCTGGGTAGCTGGATAGCTGTCTAGCTGGATAGCTGGATAGCTGTCTAGCTGGCTACCTGGATAGCTGGATAGCTGTCTAGCTGGATAGCTGTCTAGCTAGCTAGCTGGATAGCTGGCTACCTGGATAGCTGGCTAGCTGGACAGCTGGCTAGCTGGATAGCTGTCTAGCTGGATAGCTGGCTGGCTGGATAGCTGGATAGCTGTCTAGCTGGATAGCTGGCTAGCTGGATAGCTGTCTAGCTGGATAGCTGTCTAGCTGGATAGCTGTCTAGCTGGCTACCTGGATAGCTGGCTAGCTGGATAGCTGGCTACCTGGATAGCTGCCTAGCTGGATAGCTGGCTACCTGGATAGCTGTCTAGCTGGATAGCTGGCTAGCTGGCTAGCTGGATAGCTAGCTAGCTGGATAGCTGGATAGCTGGATAGCTGGCTAGCTGGATAGCTGGCTATCTGGGTAGCTGGATAGCTGTCTAGCTGGATAGCTGGCTAGATGGATAGCTGTCTAGCTGGATAGCTGGATAGCTGGCTACCTGGATAGCTGTCTAGCTGGATAGCTGGATAGCTGGCTACCTGGATAGCTGGCTAGCTGGATAGCTGGATAGCTGGCTACCTGGATAGCTGTCTAGCTGGATAGCTGGATAGCTGGCTACCTGGATA
Source organism: Sarcophaga subvicina (assembly GCA_936449025.2). Classification (NCBI taxonomy): domain Eukaryota; kingdom Metazoa; phylum Arthropoda; class Insecta; order Diptera; family Sarcophagidae; genus Sarcophaga; species Sarcophaga subvicina. The sequence continues at coordinate 13,862,262 of OW388083.2, read as the reverse complement.
GCTGGCTAGCTGGATAGCTGGATAGCTGGCTACCTGGATAGCTGGCTAGCTGGATAGCTGGATAGCTGGCTACCTGGATAGCTGTCTAGCTGGATAGCTGGATAGCTGGGTAGCTGGATAGCTGTCTAGCTGGATAGCTGTCTAGCTGGCTACCTGGATAGCTGTCTAGCTGGATAGCTGGATAGCTGTCTAGCTGGCTACCTGGGTAGCTGGATAGCTGTCCAGCTGGATAGCTGTCTAGCTGGATAGCTGGCTAGCTGTCTAGCTGGGTAGCTGGATAGCTGGCTAGCTGGGTAGCTGGATAGCTGGCTACCTGGATAGCTGGCTAGCTGGATAGCTGGCTACCTGGATAGCTGGCTAGCTGGATAGCTGTCTAGCTGGATAACTGGCTACCTGGATAGCTGTCTAGCTGGATAGCTGGCTACCTGGATAGCTGTCTAGTTGGATAGATGGATGGCTAGCTGGATAGCTGGCTAGCTGGATAGCTGGCTAGCTGGTTGGGTAGCTTGCTAGAAGGGTTGCAACTGGCTGGGTGGTTGGCCAGCTGGATAACGGGCTAGCTGGGTATCTGGGGAGTTGGGTAGTATAGCTGGCTAGCTGGTTGGTATTAGCGATTTGGGTAGCTTGTCAGCTGGTTAGTATAGCTAGCCAGCTACCCATCTAGCCAGCTGCCCATATCGCCAGCCACCCAGCTACCCAGGTACCCAGCTAGCCAGATGCCCAGGTAGCTAACTCGCAGGCTACCCATTTAGGAGCAACCCGGCTAACAAGCTACCCAGCCAGCCAGGTACCCAGCTACATAGCAAGCTACCCAGGTCGCCAGCTGTACCAGCCAGACTGGCTGACTGCCTGGGTGTCTATTTAGCTGGATAGCTGAGTATTATAGCCGGGTAACTGGCTGATTGGATAGCTGGCGACATAGGTAGTATAGCTGTTTAGATGGGTAGCTTGCTAGGTAGCTGGCGAGCTGGGTAGCTGACTGGACGGGTAGATAGCTATCAGGGTACCTGGATAGGAAAACCCGGCTAGCAAACTACCCAGCCAGGCAGGTACCCAGCTGCATAGCAAGCTGTATTGATGCCCATATCTGCATATCTGGTTAGCTGGATAGCTGTCTAGCTGGATAGCTGGATAGCTGGATAGCTGGCTAGCTGGATAGCTGGCTAGCTGTCTAGCTGGATAGCTGGCTACCTGGCTAGCTGAACAGCTGGCTAGCTGGATAGCTATCTAGCTGGATAGCTGTCTAGCTGGATAGCTGGCTAGCTGGATAGCTGTCTAGCTGGATAGCTGGCTAGCTGGATAGCTGGCTACCTGGATAGCTGGCTAGCTGGATAGCTGGCTAGCTGTCTAGCTGGCTAGCTGAACAGCTGGCTAGCTGAACAGCTGTTACCTGACTGTCTAGCTGGCTGGTTGGGTAGCTTGCTAGAAGGGTTGCAACTGGCTGGGTAGTTGGCCAGCTGGATAACGGGCTAGCTGGGTAGCTGGGGAGTTGAGTAGTATAGCTGGCTAGCTGGTTGGTGTTAGCGAGTTGGGTAGCTTGTCAGCTGTTTAGTATAGCTAGCCAGCTACCCATCTAGCCAGCTACCCATATCGCCAGCCACCCAGCTAGCCAGCTACCCATCTAGCCAGCTACCCAGGTACCCAGCTAGCCAGATGCCCAGGTAGCTAACTCGCAGGCTACCCATTTAGGAGCAACCCGGCTAACAAGCTACCCAGCCAGCCAGGTACCCAGCTACATAGCAAGAAAGGTCGAAAAGATATTTGAAATTTTCGGGTCCTAGATAGACTTGTACTTGAACTTGGACATGGACCTTAAAGTACGACTTCCGATCTTTTCAATGGCACCCCTTTCATTTCAATAGGTCGGATGGGTCCAGACTTATAAGCGCTTAAAGATGTCTATTAAACTCTGGACTTTTTGGACTTGGCCTTGGACTTGATCGTTTTTATTTTGGCATGATCTGAAAGTATGACCACAGACCTTTCCAATGGCACCCCTTTCAGTTCAATAGGTCTGATGGACCTAGAGTTATAAGCGTTTAAACATTTTTATTTACCGACGTTTGCTTGCTGTATGATTCTGTTGGCCTGGTATTTGACAAAAAAAAGGTCGAAAAGATATTTGAAATTTTCGGGTCCTAGATAGACTTGTACTTGAACTTGGACATGGACCTTAAAGTACGGCTTCCGATCTTTTCAATGACACCCCTTTCATTTCAATAGGTCGGATGGGTCCAGAGTTATAAGCGTTTAAAGACGTCTATTAAACTCTGGACTTTTTGGACTTGGCCTTGGACTTGATCGTTTTTATTTTGTCACGATCTGAAAGTATGACCACAGACCTTTCCAATGGCACCCCTTTCAGTTCAATAGGTCTGATGGACCTAGAGTTATAAGCGTTTAAACATTTTTATTTACCGACGTTTGCTTGCTGTTTGATTCTGTTGGCCTGGTATTTGACAAAAAAAAGGTCGAAAATATATTTGAAATTTTCGGGTCCTAGATAGACTTGCACTTGAACTTGGACATGGACCTTAACATACGACTTCCGATCTTTTCATATCAATAGGTCTGATAGATCCAGAGTTATAAGCCAGCTAGGCTACTACCCAGCTAGTCAGCTATCCACCTAGTCAGCTACCCAGCTAGCCAGGTACCCAGCTATACTACGCAGCTATCCATCTTGATAGCCACACAGGCAGCCAACTAGCCAGCTACCCAGCTACCCAGTTACCCAGTTATGCTACCTAGTTATCCGTCTAACAAGCTATCCATATAGCCAGATACTCAGGTACCCATATCTGCATATCTGGTTAGCTTGGTAGGTAGCTAGCTGGAAAGCTGGGTAGGAGGCTAGCTGGGTAGCTTGCTGGCTGGTTGCCTGGGTAGGTGGCAAGCTGGGTAGTATAGCTGAGTACCTGTCTGGATTGGAGGTGACTAGCTTGCTAAGTAGTAGTATAGCTGCTAGCTGGGTAGCTTTCTGGCCGGGTTGCTCACTAGTTGGGTACCTGGGTAGCTGGGTACTTGGCTAGTTGGGTAGCTGGCTAGCTGAGTACCTTGCTGGCTGAGTAGCTGGCTAGATGGGTAGCTGGCTGATAAAGCTGGACAGCTGGGTAGTATAGCAGTGAAGCTGGCTAGACTGCTACCTGGTGAGCTGTGTACCTAGCAGAGAAGTTTGGTAGCTGGGTAGCTGTCTAGCTGGATAGCTGGCTAGCTGGATAGCTGTCTAGCTGGATAGCTGGCTAGCTGGATAGCTAGCTACTTGGATAGCTGGCTAGCTGGATAGCTGGCTAGCTGGTTAAGTATAGCTAGCCAGCTACCCATATCGCCAGCCACCCAGCTAGCCAGCTACCCATCTAGCCAGCTACCCAGGTACCCAGCTAGCCAGATGACCAGGTAGCTAACTCGCAGGCTACCCATTTAGGAGCAACCCGGCTAACAAGCTACCCAGCCAGCCAGGTACCCAGCTACATAGCAAGAAAGGTCGAAAAGATATTTTAAATTTTCGGGTCCTAGATAGACTGGCTAGCTGGATAGCTGTCTAGTTGGATAGCTGGCTAGCTGGATAGCTGTCTAGCTGGATAGCTGGCTAGCTGGATAGCTGTCTAGCTGGATAGCTGGCTAGCTGGATAGCTGTCTAGCTGGATAGCTGGCTGGCTGGATAGCTGGCTAGCTGGATAGCTAGCTACTTGGATAGCTGGCTAGCTGGATAGCTGGCTAGCTGGATAGCTGTCTAGCTGGATAGCTGGCTAGCTGGATAGCTGGATAGCTGGATAGCTGGGGAGTTGGGTAGTATAGCTGGCTAGCTGGTTGGTGTTAGCGAGTTGAGTAGCTCGTCAGCTGGTTAGTATAGCTAGCCAGCTACCCATCTAGTCAGCTACCCATATCGCCAGCCACCCAGCTAGCCAGCTACCCATCTAGCCAGCTACCCAGGTACCCAGCTAGCCAGATGACCAGATAGCTAACTCGCAGGCTACCCATTTAGGAGCAACCCGGCTAACAAGCTACCCAGCCAGCAAGGTACTCAGCTAGGTCGAAAATATATTTGAAATTTTCGGGTCCTAGATAGACTTGCACTTGAACTTGGACATGGACCTTAACATACGACTTCCGATCTTTTCATATCAATAGGTCTGATAGATCCAGAGTTATAAGCCAGCTAGGCTACTACCCAGCTAGTCAGCTATCCACCTAGTCAGCTACCCAGCTAGCCAGGTACCCAGCTATACTACGCAGCTATCCAGCTTGATAGCCACACAGGCAGCCAACTAGCCAGCTACCCAGCTACCCAGTTACCCAGTTATGCTACCTAGTTACCTGTCTAACAAGCTATCCATATAGCCAGATACTCAGGTACCCATATCTGCATATCTGGTTAGCTTGGTAGGTAGCTAGCTGGAAAGCTGGGTAGGAGGCTAGCTGGGTAGGAGGCTAGCTGGGTAGCTTGCTGGGTGGTTGCCTGGGTAGATGGCAAGCTGGGTAGTATAGCTGACTACCTGTCTGGATTGGAGGTGACTAGCTTGCTAAGTAGCAGTATAGCTGCCAGCTGGGTAGCTTTCTGGCCGGGTTGCTCACTAGTTGGGTACCTGGGTAGCTGGGTACTTGGCTAGTTGGGTAGCTGGCTAGCTGAGTACCTTGCTGGCTGAGTAGCTGGCTAGATGGGTAGCTGGCTGATAAAGCTGGACAGCTGGGTAGTATAGTAGTGAAGCTGGCTAGACTGCTACCTGGTGAGCTGTGTACCTAGCAGAGAAGTTTGGTGGCTGGGTAGCTGTCTAGCTGGATAGCTGGCTAGCTGGATAGCTGTCTAGCTGGATAGCTGGCTAGCTGGATAGCTAGCTACTTGGATAGCTGGCTAGCTGGATAGCTGGCTAGCTGGCTAGCTGTCTAGCTGGATAGCTGGCTAGCTGTCTAGCTGGATAGCTGGCTAGCTGGATAGCTGGCTACCTGGATAGCTGGCTAGCTGGATAGCTGGCTACCTGGATAGCTGGCTAGCTGGATAGCTGGCTAGCTGGATAGCTATCTAGCTGGATAGCTGTCTAGCGGGATAGCTGGCTAGCTGGATAGCTGGCTAGCTGGATAGCTGGATAGCTGGCTACCTGGATAGCTGGCTAGCTGGATAGCTGGCTAGCTGTCTAGCTGGCTAGCTGACCAGCTGTTACCTGACTGTCTAGCTGGCTGGTTGGGTAGCTTGCTAGAAGGGTTGCAACTGGCTGGGTAGTTGGCCAGCTGGATAACGGGCTAGCTGGGTAGCTGGGGAGTTGGGTAGTATAGCTGGCTAGCTGGTTGGTGTTAGCGAGTTGAGTAGCTCGTCAGCTGGTTAGTATAGCTAGCCAGCTACCCATCTAGCCAGCTACCCATATCGCCAGCCACCCAGCTAGCCAGCTACCCATCTAGCCAGCTACCCAGGTACCCAGCTAGCCAGATGCCCAGGTAGCTAACTCGCAGGCTACCCATTTAGGAGCAACCCGGCTAACAAGCTACCCAGCCAGCCAGGTACCCAGCTACATAGCAAGAAAGGTCGAAAAGATATTTTAAATTTTCGGGTCCTAGATAGACTGGCTAGCTGGATAGCTGTCTAGTTGGATAGCTGGCTAGCTGGATAGCTGTCTAGCTGGATAGCTGGCTATCTGGATAGCTGGATAGCTGGATAGCTGGCTAGCTGGATAGCTAGCTACTTGGATAGCTGGCTAGCTGGATAACTGGCTAGCTGGATAGCTGGATAGCTGTCTAGCTGGATAGCTGGCTAGCTGGATAGCTGGATAGCTGGATAGCTGGCTAGCTGGCTAGCTGGATAGCTGGGTAGCTGTCTAGCTGGATAGCTGGCTAGCTGGATAGCTGTCTAGCTGGATAGCTGTCTAGCTGGATAGCTGGATAGCTGGCTACCTGGATAGCTGGCTAGCTGGATAGCTGTCTAGCTGGCTAGCTGGCTAGCTGGATAGCTGGATAGCTGTCTAGCTGGATAGCTGGCTATCTGGATAGCTGTCTAGCTGGATAGCTGGCTATCTGGATAGCTGTCTAGCTGGATAGCTGGATAGCTGGCTACCTGGATAGCTGGCTAGCTGGATAGCTGGATAGCTGGATAGCTATCCAGCTGGATAGCTGTCTAGCTGGATAGCTGTCTAGCTGGATAGCTGGCTATCTGGATAGCTGGATAACTGGCTACCTGGATAGCTGGATAGCTGGCTAGCTGGATAGCTGGACAGCTGGCTACCTGGATAGCTGGCTAGCTGGATAGCTGGCTAGCTGGCTAGCTGGATAGCTGTCTAGCTGGATAGCTGGCTAGCTGGCTAGCTGGATAGCTGGCTAGCTGGATAGCTGGATAACTGGCTACCTGGATAGCTGGCTAGCTGGATAGCTGGCTAGCTGGATAGCTGGCTAGCTGGATAGCTGTCTAGCTGGATAGCTGGCTAGCTGGATAGCTGTCTGGCTGGATAGCTGTCTAGCTGTATAGCTGGATAGCTGGCTAGCTGTCTAGCTGTATAGCTGGATAGCTGGCTAGCTGTCTAGCTGTATAGCTGGATAGCTGGATAGCTGGCTACCTCGATAGCTGGCTAGCTGGATAGCTGGCTATCTGGATAGCTGTCTAGCTGGATAGCTGGATAGCTGGCTACCTGGATAGCTGGCTAGCTGGATAGCTGGATAGCTGGATAGCTATCCAGCTGGATAGCTGTCTAGCTGGATAGCTGTCTAGCTGGATAGCTGGCTATCTGGATAGCTGGATAGCTGGCTACCTGGATAGCTGTCTAGCTGGATAGCTGGCTAGCTGTACAGCTGGCTAGCTGGATAGCTGGGGAGTTGGGTAGTATAGCTGGATAGCTGGTTGGTATTAGCGAGTTGGGTAGCTTGTCAGCTGGTTAGTATAGCTAGCCAGCTACCCATCTAGCCAGCTACCTATATCGCCAGCCACCCAGCTAGCCATCTACCCATCTAGCCAGCTACCCAGGTACCCAGCTAGCCGGATGCCCAGGTAGCTAACTCGCAGGCTACCCATTTAGGAGCAACCCGGCTAACAAGCTACCCAGCCAGCCAGGTACCCAGCTACATAGCAAGAAAGGTCGAAAAGATATTTTAAATTTTCGGGTCCTAGATAGACTTGCACTTGAACTTGGACATGGACCTTAAAGTACGGCTTCCGATCTTTTCAATGGCACCCCTTTTAGCTGGGTAGCTGCCTAGCTGGATAGCTGGCTAGCTGGATAGCTGTCTAGCTGGATAGCTGTCTAGCTGGATAGCTGGATAGCTGGCTACCTGGATAGCTGGCTAGCTGGATAGCTGTCTAGCTGGCTAGCTGGATAGCTGGATAGCTGTCTAGCTGGATAGCTGGCTATCTGGATAGCTGTCTAGCTGGATAGCTGGATAGCTGGCTACCTGGATAGCTGGCTAGCTGGATAGCTGGATAGCTGGATAGCTATCCAGCTGGATAGCTGTCTAGCTGGATAGCTGTCTAGCTGGATAGCTGGCTATCTGGATAGCTGGATAGCTGGCTACCTGGATAGCTGGATAGCTGGCTAGCTGGATAGCTGGACAGCTGGCTACCTGGATAGCTGGCTAGCTGGATAGCTGGCTAGCTGGCTAGCTGGATAGCTGTCTAGCTGGATAGCTGACTAGCTGGATAGCTGGCTAGCTGGATAGCTGGATAACTGGCTACCTGGATAGCTGGCTAGCTGGATAGCTGGCTAGCTGGATAGCTGGCTAGCTGGATAGCTGTCTAGCTGGATAGCTGGCTAGCTGGATAGCTGTCTGGCTGGATAGCTGTCTAGCTGTATAGCTGGATAGCTGGCTAGCTGTCTAGCTGTATAGCTGGATAGCTGGCTAGCTGTCTAGCTGTATAGCTGGATAGCTGGATAGCTGGCTACCTCGATAGCTGGCTAGCTGGATAGCTGGCTACCTAGATAGCTGGCTAGCTGGATAGCTGGCTAGCTGGATAGCTAGCTAGCTGGATAGCTGTCTAGCTGGATAGCTGGCTAGCTGGATAGCTGGCTACCTGGATAGCTGGATAGCTGGCTACCTGGATAGCTGTCTAGCTGGATAGCTGGCTAGCTGTACAGCTGGCTAGCTGGATAGCTGGGGAGTTGGGTAGTATAGCTGGATAGCTGGTTGGTATTAGCGAGTTGGGTAGCTTGTCAGCTGGTTAGTATAGCTAGCCAGCTACCCATCTAGCCAGCTACCTATATCGCCAGCCACCCAGCTAGCCATCTACCCATCTAGCCAGCTACCCAGGTACCCAGCTAGCCAGATGCCCAGGTAGCTAACTCGCAGGCTACCCATTTAGGAGCAACCCGGCTAACAAGCTACCCAGCCAGCCAGGTACCCAGCTACATAGCAAGAAAGGTCGAAAAGATATTTTAAATTTTCGGGTCCTAGATAGACTTGCACTTGAACTTGGACATGGACCTTAAAGTACGGCTTCCGATCTTTTCAATGGCACCCCTTTTATTTCAATAGGTCGGATGGGTCCAGACTTATAAGCGCTTAAAGATGTCTATTAAACTCTGGACTTTTTGGACTTGGCCTTGGACTTGATCGTTTTTATTTTGGCATGATCTGAAAGTATGACCACAGACCTTTCGAATGGCACCCCTTTCAGTTCAATAGGTCTGATGGACCTAGAGTTATAAGCGTTTAAACATTTTTATTTACCGACGTTTGCTTGCTGTATGATTCTGTTGGCCTGGTATTTGACAAAAAAAAAGGTCGAAAAGATATTTGAAATTTTCGGGTCCTAGATAGACTTGCACTTGAACTTGGACATGGACCTTAAAGTACGACTTCCGATCTTTTCATATCAATAGGTCTGATGGATCCAGAGTTATAAGCCAGCTAGACTACTACCTAGCTAGTCAGCTATCCAGCTGGTCAGCTACCCAGCTAGTCAGCTACACAGCTAGCCAGCTACCCATCTAGCCAGGTACCCAGCTATACTCCGCAGCTATCCAGCTTGATAGCCACACAGGCAGCCAACTAGCCAGCTACCCAGTTAGCCAGTTATGCTACCTAGTTACCAGTCTAACAAGCTATCCATATAGCCAGCTACTCAGGTACCCATATCTGCATATCTGGTTAGCTTGGTAGGTAGCTAGCTGGAAAGCTGGGTAGGAGGCTAGCTGGGTAGGAGGCTAGCTGGGTAGCTTGCTGGCTGGTTGCCTGGGTAGGTGGCAAGCTGGGTAGTATAGCTGAGTACCTGTCTGGATTGGAGGTGACTAGCTTGCTAAGTAGCAGTATAGCTGCTAGCTGGGTAGCTTTCTGGCCGGGTTGCTCACTAGTTGGGTACCTGGGTAGCTGGGTACTTGGCTAGTTGGGTAGCTGGCTAGCTGAGTACCTTGCTGGCTGAGTAGCTGGCTAGATGGGTAGCTGGCTGATAAAGCTGGACAGCTGGGTAGTATAGCAGTGAAGCTGGCTAGACTGCTACCTGGTGAGCTGTGTACCTAGCAGAGAAGTTCGGTAGCTGGGTAGCTGGATATCTGGATCGCTGGTTACGTGACTGTCTAGCTGGCTGGTTGGGTAGCTTGCTAGAAGGGTTGCAACTGGCTGGGTAGTTGGCCAGCTGGATAACGGGCTAGCTGGGTAGCTGGGGAGTTGGGTAGTATAGCTGGCTAGCTGGTTGGTATTAGCGAGTTGGGTAGCTTGTCAGCTGGTTACTATAGCTAGCCAGCTACCCATCTAGCCAGCTACCCATCTAGCCAGCTACCCATATCGCCAGCCACCCAGCTAGCCAGCTACCCATCTAGCCAGCTACCCAGGTACCCAGCTAGCCAGATGCCCATGTAGCTAACTCGCAGGCTACCCATTTAGGAGCAACCCGGCTAACAAGCTACCCAGCCAGCCAGGTACCCAGCTACATAGCAAGCTACCCAGGTCGCCAGCTGTACCAGCCAGACTGGCTAGCTGGATAGCTGGATAGCTGGCTAGCTGGATAGCTGGCAAGCTGGGTAGCTGGATATCTGGATCGCTGGTTACGTGACTGTCTAGCTGGCTGGTTGGGTAGCTTGCTAGAAGGGTTGCAACTGGCTGGGTAGTTGGCCAGCTGGATAACGGGCTAGCTGGGTAGCTGGGGAGTTGGGTAGTATAGCTGGCTAGCTGGTTGGTATTAGCGAGTTGGGTAGCTTGTCAGCTGGTTACTATAGCTAGCCAGCTACCCATCTAGCCAGCTACCCATCTAGCCAGCTACCCATATCGCCAGCCACCCAGCTAGCCAGCTACCCATCTAGCCAGCTACGCAGGTACCCAGCTAGCCAGATGCCCATGTAGCTAACTCGCAGGCTACCCATTTAGGAGCAACCCGGCTAACAAGCTACCCAGCCAGCCAGGTACCCAGCTACATAGCAAGCTACCCAGGTCGCCAGCTGTACCAGCCAGACTGGCTAGCTGGATAGCTGGATAGCTGGCTAGCTGGATAGCTGGCAAGCTGAGTAGCTGGATATCTGGATCGCTGGTTACGTGACTGTCTAGCTGGCTGGTTGGGTAGCTTGCTAGAAGGGTTGCAACTGGCTGGGTAGTTGGCCAGCTGGATAACGGGCTAGCTGGGTAGCTGGGGAGTTGGGTAGTATAGCTGGCTAGCTGGTTGGTATTAGCGAGTTGGGTAGCTTGTCAGCTGGTTACTATAGCTAGCCAGCTACCCATCTAGCCAGCTACCCATCTAGCCAGCTACCCATATCGCCAGCCACCCAGCTAGCCAGCTACCCATCTAGCCAGCTACCCAGCTAGCCAGATGCCCATGTAGCTAACTCGCAGGCTACCCATTTAGGAGCAACCCGGCTAACAAGCTACCCAGCCAGCCAGGTACCCAGCTACATAGCAAGCTACCCAGTTCGCCAGCTGTACCAGCCAGACTGGCTGACTGCCTGGGTGTCTATTTAGCTGGATAGCTGAGTATTATAGCCGGGTAACTGGCTGATTGGATAGCTGGCGACATAGGTAGTATAGCTGTTTAGATGGGTAGCTTGCTAGGTAGCTGGCGAGCTGGGTAGCTGACTGGATGGGTAGATAGCTATCAGGGTACCTGGATAGGAAAACCCGGCTAGCAAACTACCCAGCCAGGCTAGCTGGATAGCTGGATAGCTGTCTAGCTAGATAGCTGGCTAGCTGGATAGCTGTCTAGCTGGATAGCTGGATAGCTGGCTACCTGGATAGCTGGCTAGCTGGATAACGGGCTAGCTGGGTAGCTGGGGAGTTGAGTAGTATAGCTGGCTAGCTGGTTGGTGTTAGCGAGTTGGGTAGCTTGTCAGCTGTTTAGTATAGCTAGCCAGCTACCCATCTAGCCAGCTACCCATATCGCCAGCCACCCAGCTAGCCAGCTACCCATCTAGCCAGCTACCCAGGTACCCAGCTAGCCAGATGCCCAGGTAGCTAACTCGCAGGCTACCCATTTAGGAGCAACCCGGCTAACAAGCTACCCAGCCAGCCAGGTACACAGCTACATAGCAAGAAAGGTCGAAAAGATATTTGAAATTTTCGGGTCCTAGATAGACTTGTACTTGAACTTGGACATGGACCTTAAAGTACGACTTCCGATCTTTTCAATGGCACCCCTTTCATTTCAATAGGTCGGATGGACTTATAAGCGCTTAAAGATGTCTATTAAACTCTGGACTTTTTGGACTTGGCCTTGGACTTGATCGTTTTTATTTTGGCATGATCTGAAAGTATGACCACAGACCTTTCCAATGGCACCCCTTTCAGTTCAATAGGTCTGATGGACCTAGAGTTATACGCGTTTAAACATTTTTATTTACCGACGTTTGCTTGCTGTATGATTCTGTTGGCCTGGTATTTGACAAAAAAAAAGGTCGAAAAGATATTTGAAATTTTCGGGTCCTAGATAGACTTGTACTTGAACTTGGACATGGACCTTAAAGTACGGCTTCCGATCTTTTCAATGGCACCCCTTTCATTTCAATAGGTCGGATGGGTCCAGAGTTATAAGCGTTTAAAGACGTCTATTAAACTCTGGACTTTTTGGACTTGGCCTTGGACTTGATCGTTTTTATTTTGTCACGATCTGAAAGTATGACCACAGACCTTTCCAATGGCACCCCTTTCAGTTCAATAGGTCTGATGGACCTAGAGTTATAAGCGTTTAAACATTTTTATTTACCGACGTTTGCTTGCTGTATGATTCTGTTGGCCTGGTATTTGACAAAAAAAAAGGTCGAAAATATATTTGAAATTTTCGGGTCCTAGATAGACTTGCACTTGAACTTGGACATGGACCTTAACATACGACTTCCGATCTTTTCATATCAATAGGTCTGATAGATCCAGAGTTATAAGCCAGCTAGGCTACTACCCAGCTAGTGAGCTATCCACCTAGTCAGCTACCCAGCTAGCCAGGTACCCAGCTATACTACGCAGCTATCCATCTTGATTGCCACACAGGCAGCCAACTAGCCAGCTACCCAGCTACCCAGTTACCCAGTTATGCTACCTAGTTATCCGTCTAACAAGCTATCCATATAGCCAGATACTCAGGTACCCATATCTGCATATCTGGTTAGCTTGGAAGGTAGCTAGCTGGAAAGCTGGGTAGGAGGCTAGCTGGGTAGCTTGCTGGCTGGTTGCCTGGGTAGGTGGCAAGCTGGGTAGTATAGCTGAGTACCTGTCTGGATTGGAGGTGACTAGCTTGCTAAGTAGCAGTATAGCTGCTAGCTGGGTAGCTTTTTTGGCCGGGTTGCTCACTAGTTGGGTACCTGGGTAGCTGGGTACTTGGCTAGTTGGGTAGCTGGCTAGCTGAGTACCTTGCTGGCTGAGTAGCTGGCTAGATGGGTAGCTGGCTGATAAAGCTGGACAGCTGGGTAGTATAGCAGTGAAGCTGGCTAGACTGCTACCTGGTGAGCTGTGTACCTAGCAGAGAAGTTTTGTAGCTGGGTAGCTGTCTAGCTATAATACTCAGCTATCCAGCTAAATAGACACCCAGGCAGTCAGCCAGTCTGGCTGGTACAGCTGGCGACCTGGGTAGCTTGCTAGGTAGCTGGCGAGCTGGGTAGCTGACTGGACGGGTAGATAGCTATCAGGGTACCTGGATAGGAAAACCCGGCTAGCAAACTACCCAGCCAGGCAGGTACCCAGCTGCATAGCAAGCTGTATTGATGCCCATATCTGCATATCTGGTTAGCTGGATAGCTGTCTAGCTGGATAGCTGGATAGCTGGCTAGCTGGATAGCTGTCTAGCTGGATAGCTGGCTAGCTGGATAGCTGTCTAGCTGTATAGCTGTCTAGCTGGCTAGCTGGATAGCTGTCTAGCTGGATAGCTGGCTAGCTGTCTAGCTGGATAGCTGGCTACCTGGATAGCTGGCTAGCTGGATAGCTGGCTACCTGTATAGCTGGCTAGCTGGATAGCTGTCTAGCTGGCTAGCTGAACAGCTGGCTAGCTGGATAGCTGGCTAGCTGGATAGCTGGCTAGCTGGCTAGCTGGATAGCTGGATAGCTGGATATCTGGATCGCTGGTTACCTGACTGTCTAGCTGCCTGGTTGGGTAGCTTGCTAGAAGGGTTGCAACTGGCTGGGTAGTTCGCCAGCTGGATAACGGGCTAGCTGGGTAGCTGGGGAGTTGGGTAGTATAGCTTGCTAGCTGGTTGGTATTAGCGAGTTGGGTAGCTTGTCAGCTGGTTAGTATAGCTAGCCAGCTACCCATCTAGCCAGCTACCCATATCGCCAGCCACCCAGCTAGCCAGCTACCCACCTAGCCAGCTACCCAGGTACCCAGCTAGCCAGATGCCCAGGTAGCTAACTCGCAGGCTACCCATTTAGGAGCAACCCGGCTAACAAGCTACCCAGCCAGCCAGGTACACAGCTACATAGCAAGAAAGGTCGAAAAGATATTTGAAATTTTCGGGTCCTAGATAGACTTGTACTTGAACTTGGACATGGACCTTAAAGTACGACTTCCGATCTTTTCAATGGCACCCCTTTCATTTCAATAGGTCGGATGGGTCCAGACTTATAAGCGCTTAAAGATGTCTATTAAACTCTGGACTTTTTGGACTTGGCCTTGGACTTGATCGTTTTTATTTTGGCATGATCTGAAAGTATGACCACAGACCTTTCCAATGGCACCCCTTTCAGTTCAATAGGTCTGATGGACCTAGAGTTATAAGCGTTTAAACATTTTTATTTACCGACGTTTGCTTGCTGTATGATTCTGTTGGCCTGGTATTTGACAAAAAAAAAGGTCGAAAAGATATTTGAAATTTTCGGGTCCTAGATAGACTTGTACTTGAACTTGGACATGGACCTTAAAGTACGGCTTCCGATCTTTTCAATGGCACCCCTTTCATTTCAATAGGTCGGATGGGTCCAGAGTTATAAGCGTTTAAAGACGTCTATTAAACTCTGGACTTTTTGGACTTGGCCTTGGACTTGATCGTTTTTATTTTGTCACGATCTGAAAGTATGACCACAGACCTTTCCAATGGCACCCCTTTCAGTTCAATAGGTCTGATGGACCTAGAGTTATAAGCGTTTAAACATTTTTATTTACCGACGTTTGCTTGCTGTATGATTCTGTTGGACTGGTATTTGACAAAAAAAAAAGGTCGAAAATATATTTGAAATTTTCGGGTCCTAGATAGACTTGCACTTGAACTTGGACATGGACCTTAACATACGACTTCCGATCTTTTCATATCAATAGGTCTGATAGATCCAGAGTTATAAGCCAGCTAGGCTACTACCCAGCTAGTCAGCTATCCAGCTGGTCAGCTACCCAGTTAGTCAGCTACACAGCTAGCCAGCTACACATCTTGCCAGGTACCCAGCTATTCTACGCAGCTATCCAGCTTGATAGCCACACAGGCAGCCAACTAGCCAGCTACCCAGTTAGCCAGTTATGCTACCTAGTTACCAGTCTAACAAGCTATCCATATAGCCAGCTACTCAGGTACCCATATCTGCATATCTGGTTAGCTTGGTAGGTAGCTAGCTGGAAAGCTGGGTAGGAGGCTAGCTGGATAGCTTGCTGGCTGGTTGCTCACTAGTTGGGTACCTGGGTAGCTGGGTACTTGGCTAGTTGGGTAGCTGGCTAGCTGAGTACCTTGCTGGCTGAGTAGCTGGCTAGATGGGTAGCTGGCTGATAAAGCTGGACAGCTGGGTAGTACTGCTACCTGGTGAGCTGTGTACCTAGCAGAGAAGTTCGGTAGCTGGGTAGCTGGATATCTGGATCGCTGGTTACCTGACTGTCTAGCTGGCTGGTTGGGTAGCTTGCTAGAAGGGTTGCAACTGGCTGGGTAGTTGGCCAGCTGGATAACGGGCTAGCTGGGTAGCTGGGGAGATGGGTAGTATAGCTGGCTAGCTGGTTGGTATTAGCGAGTTGCGTAGCTTGTCAGCTGGTTAGTATAGCTAGCCAGCTACCCATCTAGCCTGCTACCCATCTAGCCAGCTACCCATATCGCCAGCCACCCAGCTAGCCAGCTACCCATCTAGCCAGCTACCCAGGTACCCAGCTAGCCAGATGCCCAGGTAGCTAACTCGCAGGCTACCCATTTAGGAGCACCCCGGCTAACAAGCTACCCAGCCAGCCAGGTACCCAGCTACATAGCAAGCTACCCAGGTCGCCAGCTGTACCAGCCAGACTGGCTAGCTGGATAGCTGGATAGCTGGCTAGCTGGATAGCTGGCAAGCTGGGTAGCTGGCAAGCTGGGTAGCTGGATATCTGGATCGCTGGTTACGTGACTGTCTAGCTGGCTGGTTGGGTAGCTTGCTAGAAGGGTTGCAACTGGCTGGGTAGTTGGCCAGCTGGATAACGGGCTAGCTGGGTAGCTGGGGAGTTGGGTAGTATAGCTGGCTAGCTGGTTGGTATTAGCGAGTTGGGTAGCTTGTCAGCTGGTTAGTATAGCTAGCCAGCTACCCATCTAGCCAGCTACCCATCTAGCCAGCTACCCATCTAGCCAGCTACCCATATCGCCAGCCACCTAGCTAGCCAGCTACCCATCTAGCCAGCTACCCAGGTACCCAGCTAGCCAGATGCCCATGTAGCTAACTCGGAGGCTACCCATTTAGGAGCATCCCGGCTAACAAGCTACCCAGCCAGCCAGGTACCCAGCTACATAGCAAGCTACCCAGGTCGCCAGCTGTACCAGCCAGACTGACTGACTGCCTGGGTGTCTATTTAGCTGGATAGCTGAGTATTATAGCCGGGTAACTGGCTGATTGGATAGCTGGCGACATAGGTAGTATAGCTCTTTAGATGGGTAGCTTGCTAGGTAGCTGGCGAGCTGGGTAGCTGACTGGACGGGTAGATAGCTATCAGGGTACTTGGATAGGAAAACCCGGCTAGCAAACTCCCAGCCAGGCAGGTACCCAGCTGCATAGCAAGCTGTATTGATGCCCATATCTGCATATCTGGTTAGCTGGATAGCTGTCTAGCTGGATAGCTGTCTAGCTGGATAGCTGGCTAGCTGGATAGCTAGCTACTTGGATAGCTGGCTAGCTGGATAGCTGGCTAGCTGGATAGCTGGATAGCTGTCTAGCTGGATAGCTGGCTAGCTGGATAGCTGTCTAGCTGGATAGCTGGCTAGCTGGATAGCTGTCTAGCTGGATAGCTGGCTAGCTGGATAGCTGTCTAGCTGGATAGCTGTCTAGCTGGATAGCTGGCTAGCTGGATAGCTGGCTAGATGGATAGCTGGCTAACTGGAGAGCTGGATAGCTGGCTAGCTGCATAGCTGGCTAGCTGGATAGCTGGATAGCTCGCTAGCTTGATAGCTGGATAGCTGGCTAGCACATATAAGGATGTGTTGAGATAGACCGAAATCTGAAGAACGGGTTATTAAGGCTTATATAGTAAGTAAGTATTTAACTAATAGAGTTATGCCGCCCAAGAATATGCATGCAATGCATGCAGGTGTTTATATTTACAATATTTCTTAAACTCTATCGAGAAAACTGAAGTTAACTCCTGCATTTTATAAACTTAAGAGTTCCAATAAGTTACCGATATGAGACGTGACAGAATTATGTACAGTCTACAGCTTGCTACATAAAACTACAAAATTTTTAAGGGTAATTTTACTAAGATTTGGCTGTGATAACTGTTTTACACAAGCTATTGTACTGATAAAAAAAATATTGAATTTCTAACAAACTTTCATGGCGTGTCAACCAAATCCAAATCAATTTACAAATTTCTAAAGAAATGCATTTGAAATCCATAAGTGCTATTGTGTTGATGATCCATTTTAACACATGTAATCCCTCGACAATGACCATAAAAATTGGCTTAGAACTGACAAAATAAAAATACCTTTTAAATGGCAAGAAATTGTTGAGCTTTTAATCTAAATGGAGTTGAGCAAAAAGAAAACATTTCATATGTAAAAAGGAATTCATATTTTCAACTCACACCCGTTGCTGTAAAACAGAACTGAGCAGAACAGAATAGAAAGCCAAAAGCCATAAGAAAATATGCAAAAGTTTGAACAAGAAAAGAATGTTCGAAAAACGAAAAAGTATTTGAAAGAAAATGTTTTGAAAGAAAAAAAATCTCTACAGAATGTAAACATTTTTCCAAGCAATAAAAGATGGGAAAAAGACAACCAAGAAAAAGTAGAAAAAAAAAGAAAAAGAAACCAAAGAAAGAAAAAATAAACATTGTTAAACAATTTTACGACAATTTGCACCAAAGCAAAAAGTGAAAAAGGATATAAAAAAAATAAGAATCCTGTGAAGCAAAAAAAAAATGGAAATTCAAAACGAAACAATCAAATCCTGCATGCCATAAAGTATATGAAAAGAGAAACAGTGTAAAATAGAAAGAAATATTGTATAGCATTTACACAACATGCATCGACAGTATGAATCATTCATTCATTGAATATTGAAAACATGACAAATTCTCAAACATCACCATCACCAACACCATCACCAATTGCATGGCATAAACATGACTTTTTATATGAGATTTCCTTTAACGTCACTGCAATTTCATATCGTCAAAAAAAATGTCATGATTTTGTTTCTTTTCAACTCTCTGGATCTCTCTCTCTCCTCTCTACTCACCACCAGAACAGTGTTTACCATACTAAAGTAGGAGTAAAACTTGCAGAAACACCTTAAACCAGTAAATTGCTTAAGAATGTTATTTTTTAGGTTAGTTTGCAAATGCATTCTGTCCTGTTACTAGGATTTATATTGGACATCTATTCTTTGGTGTTAAACCTGATATTCGGTTTACATCACATACCAGTTGTGTTTATACGACCAGAACGTTTAGAGAAAAACCGAATTTTATATTCACATTCATATGGTACCCGGCAATACATTTTTAGGTGAATTCTCTCCCCGCTACAGAAGCTTGTATTATCCCTGTATTCCCCACAAGCCTCCATTGTTGTATTACTTGCCCTAATCTTCTCTATCGTTTTAACTTCTGACCTGTAATTTATAATTCTGTACCCATCTAGTTATTTCAAATTGCCAGTTTCGCTGCCAAGCCAGGTCTACCCCACCAGGATTACTGTAGAATTTGCCAGGGCATTAAAGAAACGGAATCGGTACAACATATTTTCTGTGAGTATACCGCCTTCGGTTTTTGGGTGACAGTACGGTTGAAAATCTGTTCATGAACGGCGTGCTACCCGCTAAGCTACCCTAATTTAGTTATGTATGTCCGATTAGGTATCAAACTCTTCTTCGGCTAGATTCCACTTAGGCCAGCATTAAGGCCCATTGTGATACCACAATAAATATACAACATCGAATCCTACTGACTGAACTTTTGTTTCTAAAAATTATCAGCTAAAGCTTGCAATAAAGCTTCTTTTGCCAAAGGACCGTGGGCGACCATAGTCAACTCCATCGAATCGCTGAGCAGTTGGCAACTGACTGCAATTTTCATGGAAAAATCATTTTCAACGATGAGGTCAGCTTCTGAATGAATGGCTAGTGAACAAACAAAATTGTAGAATTGGAGACGATACCAATCCACATGAGATCGAAGAGCGTGCAATACATCCGAAAAACTCACTATTTGTTGTGGATTTTGAAACGTTGTTGGACATGCTATCAGGATCTGAATTGGATGATCTGGACACCAACAGGTCATGCCACAAAGGTCATTCCACACAGCTTATGGCACATTCTGCACGAACAATTTGAGTTCTGCCATATCTCAACACAGGCTACAGAGATCTTGGTTTACTATATTCGCAGGGGTATACAAATGCTATCAGGGTGTGCATTAGATTATCTGAACACCAACAGCTCACGCCACAAAGTGGATTACACACAGTTCATGCCACATTGGATATTCTGCAGGAACAGTTTGAGTTCTGCCTTATCTCAAGTGGAGGTTATGTGAACCGGCCACCGAGATGTGTCTTGTAGGGTTTACTTTATTCGCAGGGGTATACAAATGCTATCAGGGTGTACATCGGATGATCTGGACACCAACAGCTCATACCACAAAATTCATTCCACACAGCTCATGCCACATTGGATATTCTGCACGAGAGATTTGAGTTCTGCCATATCTCAAGGGAGAAGTCGCCGTGGTCTCGTAGGTAGTGTGTTGACTTACTAGACGAAAAGCCAGGGTTCGAGCCCCAGGCCAGACATCAAAACAAAATACAAAAAGTATTTCTTCGTCGACTTCCTCTCAGCAGATTTCTGGCAAAAACTCTGAGAGTAAATAAAATTGCCGTGAAAAGTTTCTCAAAAA
Source organism: Sarcophaga subvicina (assembly GCA_936449025.2). Taxonomy (NCBI): domain Eukaryota; kingdom Metazoa; phylum Arthropoda; class Insecta; order Diptera; family Sarcophagidae; genus Sarcophaga; species Sarcophaga subvicina. The sequence continues at coordinate 13,842,614 of OW388083.2, read as the reverse complement.
TCTGTAGTCCGGAGTCGACTTTAAACTGTAGGTCCCGCCACTCATGTATAAAATTAACACACACAACATAAGTGGTGCGAGAAACTAGGACGTTGTACAATGGGTCAATTCGACCTCCGGGTACTGTACTTGTCTTAATTGATCCCGACTGAAGGGTTGTAATGACCAATTATGTGTGTATGTATGCATATCTCAAGGGGAGATGATGTGAACTGGCCAACGAGATATCTCTTGCAGGGTTTTCTATAGTCGCAGTTGTATACAAATAAGCCACAAATCGAAGTGATCCTCAAAGCCAACATAACCCATGCCATCGATCAAATTCAGCCCGATTTATGCGCCAGAATAATGGATGATTAGACGCTTTGAATGGTTTCCACACAGAGGAACCGTAACAGACCTTTCAAGGTGACATCAATAGGTCTTTCAAACGAATAATTTCGGTTGTATTTCACGCACACCTTGTTTTATTTGAATTTAAGAATAGGAAGCTGTTAATGAAACACCTTTTCTATACATATATTTTTTGTATTTCATTCTATCGATTGATTTCATTCCCTTTCAATACAAAATATTTTTGGTAAATATTTTTAATGACACGATAATTATATGTTTATAAATCAAAAAATCAAAAAGGAATTGGAAATGAGAAACGAAACGAAACGAAAAAAGAGAAAAAACAAAGGAATCAAAAGTAAAACCTTTTCAGTTTTTAAAATATCATTTCGTAAAACGGAATTTCTAAATGACAAACGTCACGCAATGCCGCACTTTTAAAATATTTATAAAGAACGCATTGAATTCTCTTCAATTTTAATTTGAATGACGTTAAAAATATTTGATTTCTAGAATTATAAATATCATTAGAAAATTAAACGTAATTTTTACCATTTTTTGAGAACCCCTCATTAAATGCATATTTTATAAGTAATTTTCTTTAAAGTACGTCATTAGAAAGAATTAAAATTGTTTTGTAAACCGTTTCCTTTATTTTTTTTTTTTTTTTTATTGTTGGCACCCTACACTACCAAGAATGGCATTTTGTGTTGGTGTTTAAAACGTATACATACGAACTGCAGAGGCAAGCATATGAGAGGGAATAATAAAGGTTGGCATAACCTACATACCAGGAAGCATTCCAGAAGGAATCATTTTATAAAGAACAAGGCATTCATTCTTACAGACGCCGAAGAGTACGTTGAGGTCCCTCAGGACATTATTTTCAATTTGTTTTATTGTGTAGCAGAATAAAAGGTCGTGTATGACCTTCTATAATTTTCTTATTTCATCGGTAAACAACTATTTTCAACATTCAACCTCCAGAAACTACAAACACGTGTATAAAATTGCTTATCAAATGCTTGTCAGCAATTGAAAAATTTAATTTTCAAGAGTAAATAATGATAGGTTAAGTGAGTAGAATAGGTTTTAAACTTATGCTTATGTTTTTACATGTTTAAAAGGACTTCTTTTAAGTGTTTCTATGTTTTGAATTCAATTAAAGTATATGCGAGACATCATCGAAATTTTTGTTCGAGAGACCTATGTCCAATTCCCATTACTCTGGAAATCAGACAGAATTTCCCCGATGGCTTATGTTTTTTTTCACGCCGAGGATGGGTAAATGTACCTAACCGTACCATAGAGGAAGTCGTCACATCCTCCGTGTGTGGGGCCCTCACCCACTAAATCACCCCCTCGTCTCGTGGACTTGTCGTGCCCACTCCGGAACTACGGTGGTATTACTTCGGAGTGGAGTACCTTTGGCCCTTTGCCCCTGCGTGTTCATATCCGCGTCCGAATTGCGTGTCGAAAGTTGAAGAGACATCTAAGTGTCTCCAATATTCCTTTCGTCTAGGTCCCTGCTTCGAATTTCGTTTGACACGTGTGCCAGTTGTGCCAGTTTCATCTATTCCGGCGTGCCCACATGTTCCGCAGCCTCAAGATCTCTCTTCTTCAGTCTTAGAATGCTCTTCACGTAATTCGCCACTGAGGTCCAATTTTCTCTACTCGCGATCATAACCCCGACAATGTTACCGGCCGTGATCGTCCCAACTATCGACGTCAGTGCAGAGCGATACCTCTGCCAGCGTGGCATGCCTTATGTTGTCTATGAGCCGCTGGCTTATGGCTTATATTTCTTGGACCCTCCAAACTTGTTTTATTTGACAAAAACTGTTTTTTTAGACTTTACACACAAATTTATTGATTACACAAACATTTCTGAACCGATGTTTAAAATTTAAGTCTTGTTAGAAAGGAGAGGGATGGAGTCGACTTTAAACTGTAGGTCTCGTCACTCATGTATAAAATTAACACACACAAAATGAGTGGTGTGAGAAGCTAGGCCGTAATCTTGACTGAAGGGTTGTAATGGCCAATTATTTATGTACATATGTATGTATGTGGACCGATGACCGAAGTTTAACCGGTCCAAAATCCACAACAAACAGTAGTTTTTTAGGGATGCATTGGACGCCTTCGTATCTTATGTAAATTTGGGTCGCTCCAATTTCCGTCAATTTTGATTGTTCACGTACCTATTTATCCAGAAACAGACCTCTTCGCTGTAGATGACTTTACAATGAAAATTAAAGTCAGTTTCCAACAGCTCCAGAGTCCATTCAAAGATACAGCTGAGGTTTGAGTCACTATGCAACAGCTACTCTCATAAAGGATTAAGATGCTGAATTCCTTCTTGTACATAGAAATCTTACAGACCTCAGTCATTTCAATATTTTTAAGAAAGCCAAGACAAATCTCTAAAAAAAAACATCTTTTTCTTTCCCGAATTCAAACAATTACAATAATTATGCCTTTGACAATAGAAAGATGTCAAATCAAATGTGGAAAAAACCCACAATAATTTCCATTTAAAAATAAATAGAGACACAAAGGCAAAGAATTTAAATTTTCAGCTGCAAACCCCTAAATTTGACGCCGCCAGTTCTAACAAAAAAGAAACCGAAGGACAATGAAACAAAAACGAAATGAAAAATAATAATCGATGATGATGATGTGTCCATAGATAATACGGAATGGTGAACCGCAGTTTATACGTTTTGACTTAAACCAAAAAATACCAGAAAAAACAACAACAAAAACACACGCACAAAACCATTAAGAAAAACATCAAAATTGCACCTTGCAACACAAATGATTTCAAATGCTAATCGAAATCAACATGTAGTTGAATTCGAAATGATTGTTGTTGTGTTGCTGTTGCAAGAAAATCAAGAAAAAAGGGTCTGGTTAAAATGCATTTTACCTGTCCTGTTCTGTTTGTCTGGTGTGTTGTTGGTAGTGACCCGTAGTGGATTTGAAAAGGATGCAGGTGAAACTGATTTTTCTTGAAATAAATTTTAAATTTATTTCAGCATTACTGCGGAGTCGTTTTTTCTTTGTTTTTTTTTTTTGACATTCATTTCATGTGGATTTACGTTTTATAATATAAAACGAAGCAGGTTTACATATATATTTTATTTAAAGGAATTTTAAAATACTGGAAATCAAATGTATATAAAGCAAGCGATAGAGAGAACATGATGCGATCATACTAGTATTTGGCACAGAAGCAAAATAATGTCAACAATATTGTATATGCTTACGTACTTAATTGCTCATTACATTACCCTTCAGTTAGGATTATAACCTAGCTTCTCACATGTGGCGGGATATACAGTTTAAAGTCGACTCCGAATGATAGATTTTTGAGAAGAGAGTTTACGCCAGAAAAGCAGAAAACTGCTGAGAGGAAGTCCCAGTCTGATCTTCCAACTCTTTTAATTAAGCTTGCAAGCGCAAAAGTAACCAAGTATTGCCAGCATAAATCAGACACTAAAGTTGGCGCGAGAGATCCCATGTAATACCCCTTTACTCTAAATAAATGTCGCCTATAATATCACTCGATAAGATGGCTTTTTTTCACGCCGAGGAGGGGTAAATGTCCCTAACCGCACCATAGAGGAAGTCGTCACGTCCCCGTGTGTGGGGTCCTCACCCACTAAATCCTCCCTCGTCTCGTGGACTTGTTGTGCCCACTCCGGAACTACGGTGGTATTACTTCGTGGAGTCCCTTTGGCCCTTTGGCCCCTGCGTGTTCATATCCGCGTTCGGACTGCGTGTCGAAAGTTGAAGAGACATCTAAGTGTCTCCACTATTCCTTTCGTCCAAGTCCCTGCCTCGAATTCCGCTTGGCACGTGTGCCAGTTTCATCTATTCCGGCGTGCCCACATGTTCCGCAGCCTCAAGATCCCTCTTCTTCAGTCTTAGAATGCTCTCCGCGTAATTCGCCACTGAGGTTCAATTTTCCCCACTCGCGTTCATAATCCCGACAATGTTACCGGCCGTGATCGTCCCAACTATCGACGTCAGTGTGAGGGCATCCAGGTCTCGAATTTCCAAAGTGACCGTAGATACAAGGTCCTTTACGGTTGCCTGTTGATTTAGGACGCTCTTTAGGTTCTCCCTGAACTCGTCTCTTTTGCCTCCTTTACCCATTTCAACGAGAATAGCACCTGTTTTCGTCTTCCGGACGGCTCGTATCGCTATCTCCTCGGTTACTCAATAAGATGATGGATATGTGTGTTTTTAACTATGTAAAACTGTAAACCGTTGGGGGGTAGAGTTCTCAGTCGGGGACATGCTGTCTTTTTTCTAAATGCCTTCCATAATGCAATTCATCTAATGGTACAACACTATAATAGAAGAGTACTTCATTCTAGAGATTAATTTATTATTATTTCATGTCTACCTCGTATTATGATTGCTAATGTATCTCGTACGACAAAACTAATACTCTACAAGACGCTCATCCTACCCTTGCTTCTCTATGGCGCAGAGGCATGGACTCTATTAAGCACTGATGCAGTAGCCTTGAAAGTATTCAAGAGAAAAGTCCTACGTAAGATCTTCGGTCCAGTGCGAGTTGGCGATGATTTCCGCAGCCGATCCAACAATGAGCTGTATGAGCTCTTCAACGACATAGACGTTGTGCAGCGTATTAATATCCAGCGGCTGTGCTGGCTCGGCCATGTCCTTCGAATGGAGGAGGATGTTCCCTCGAGACGGGTATTTGATGTGGGGATCTGCGAAAGTCGGCGAAGAGAACAACCTTGTAGGCGTTGGAAAGACCAAATCGAGGAAGCCCTGTCATCGACTGGTGTGACCAAAAAGCGTAGGCGCGCAAGAATAAGAGGCGCCTGGAAGGATGTGTTACGGCAGGCCAAAATCCGTTAATAGGATTGTTAATTGCCATTAAGTACGTAAGAAATGTCTTATATTTGGAGTTCAGCAAAGTAATTCCATGTAGATCTGTTAGGCGGATACCCTCGAAGAAAGAAGGAATGCTTTCTAACCGTGGGTCAACCTTTCCTTAGAGAAAACCCTCCGAGTTCAAAATAAATCCTGCAATTGCAGCAATTTTTATATTAGAAAACTCAGTCACAAACTGAAAGGTCAGAAACATCCGTGTCTTTATGACAAGAGCAAAGCATTGGCATGCATCCATAATTGGTCATTATAACCCTTTAGTCAGGATTACGACCTAGTTTCTCACATCACTTATGTTGTGTGTGATTTGATTGATTTTTTAGAAACTTTTCATGGCAATTTTATTTACTATCAGAGTTCTTGCCAGAAATCAGTTGAGAGGAAGTCGCCGACGAAATATTTTTTTTTTCATATTTTCGTTTTGATGTCTGACCTGGGGTTTGAACCCTGGCCTTATGTCTAATAAGCCATCACACTAGCTACTAGACTTCGGCGACACATGAGGTAAAAGACAGTCTCTTTCTCCTCCTCAGACCCCCAGCTCCTGCAGAAACCATTAGTCGGAATGCTGAGTCTTTTGGCACGCCTCCAGAGCCGGTGGGAGATTTCCAACGACATTCATGTTTCCCAGACCCATATAGAAGTTACCTTTGATTGATTCGAAATTTCTCAGAGAAATCCCCGGCATTCATGGACCATGCCTTTTTCCCTAGTTGGAGGTAGCCTTTCTTCCATTCAGACTAATGAGCTGTGGGGTCGTAGAAGGTCTGCTCTGGTAACGTTACTGTCTTATAGTTTATAATTTCTTTTACCTCACTTGTACTGGAAGAGTTCCATGACATTCATAAGATGTTTTCCGCAGAGTTGTTGTTTTGAATTTTGTTTTGTTCAGTTGTTCGTTCCATCTGCTTATCAGTGTGGAGTTTGATTTTAGCGTTCAAGCAGCCAACAGACTGAATGGCTAAATGACTGAAAATCTTCACATTGGATTTGGATTTTAAATGCTCATATGCAGGCATTAATTTGATTAAATTCTCAGCCCTTTTTTTAATCCTTTCAAAAATGTTTCTCATTTCTTAATAAAAAAAAAATGTGACACTTTATATTCAATACTGAAACACAGTTGGGGCTGTGTTGAGCCGGAAGTTATGTTATGAGATTTAAATTCCAATTTTAATTAATTTCCGTTGCCAATGCCCTGCCAATGCCAATGGCCAGCCACTCCATCAAAATACGATTTTTTTATAGGACAGCAGAACATCTACATTTTACATGGAGTTTCGTTTTCCCAAATGGAAAATTTGTCATGTGTTGCATGGAATTGAGTGTTTTTTTGTTGGTTTAATGAATTTCATTCTTTTTTTGAATAGAAATCATTCATCTTTTGGCAATTACATGATGCCCTCAACATACGATAACATTGTAAAGACCCTTGTAATCCTCAATTAAAATGTTTTTTTTTGTCTACCAAAAAAATAAAGAATAGTATGACATTTGAATTGTTGTTGTTGTTGTTAGATACACAACAAAAACAAAAAAGTGAAACATAACATAGAAATTAAATAAACATTCATTTGCAATGACAATGACATGATTATTGTATTTCGATTTCTATTTCTTGCTTCTTGTTCTTATGTTTTCCATCTAGTTTCCGTTCCTTTATTCCCTTTTCTTTCTCTTGTTTTTGAAGACTTCGGTTTTATGTACAGTTTTACGGTGACATGCAATTGTTGTTGCTCAGGCAATGAATTGCCATGATTGATACAATACAACATATACAAGGCCTACCTACAAATTACGTACATATGTATATTTGTAAAAATATAATTTATTGCCTTTGGAGTTCCTTAACAAACAAGTTAACAAGACTACAGAGATGAATAAACAATTTTTATAAAATCTTTTTCTATTGATTTTAATTTTCATTTGTTTGTTGGTTTTTTTTCGTTAGTATTACGCATTTTGCAATTGTGTTAAGATTTTGTCAAAAACAGTAAGTAACCTGTGCAGGAAACGGAAATGTCTTATGAAAATTTTTTTGTATGGCTTTAAGCGTATTTGTTATAATAAAATAATGACAATGCAAAACAGCGTAAAAGAAATACAATTTTGTTATATTTTGTAAAAATTCTTGCCATTTAAATATGTGGCATAATGATACCAATGCTGCCAACTGTATTCCAGGGTAGTCTGTATGTTCTATAGTACAGTTAGAAGTAGAAATTCAACATTAGATTGGCTTAAATAGGCAGAAGTCGCCGTAGTCTAGTAGGTAGTGTGTTGGCTTATTCGACGTGAGGCCACGGTTCAACGCCCAGGTCAGACATCTACATACTTACATATATATATAACACAGCCCTGCAAATTTGGACTTTTTTTGTGCAAATAAGATGGCTCCAGGTGTCTTCGAAGACATTTTGCGCGCTGGACACGAATCTGGTTTCATAAACTTTCCATCTTTTCGAGCAAAGGGGGCTGAAAGCCCTAAAAATAGCGTTTTTGACCATTTTTGAAACATTGTAGAGCTAAACACTGACGTACTAGAACCATCGCTATTGTCAAAAATTGACAATTGATCTTTGCTCTTCAAAATAAGTCCAAAGCCAAATTGTTCAGAGTCGACTTTAAACTGCAGGTACCGCCACTCATGTATACAATTAACAAACACAACATAAGTGGCCTCAGAAGCTATGTTGTAATCCTGACTGAAGTGTTGAAATGATCATTTATGTGTGTATGTAGAGGTAGTAGGTAGAAGTAGATGTGGCTGTCCCCTTAAGGAGTTATGAGCGGAAACACTTAGGCCACACACAGGACCCATTGTAAGTATGCAGTAAAAAAATGACCCTTTATTGCCTATATTCTAAATTTTCTTTGACATTCTAAATGTATGGAATTGAAGAACTAATGAACGTTGATAGGAAAATCTGGAGTATGTACAGAACCATAGGGGCACATAGTTAAATTGGGCTTTAACTTGGAAGAAAATGTTTTATTTGACTATTTTGTTATTTAAAACTAGATCTGGATAGCGAAACCAAAAAACTAGCTGGATTGAGGATGAATATCCACAAAACAAAAACACTCAGGATAAATGCTAATGCAGCGTGAAAATTCCTTACATACGGCAAAGAAATTGATGAAGTGGAGTCCTTCTGCTATCTAGGCAGTATAATCGATAAATTCGGTGGTTCATCAGCAGATGTTGACAGTCGCATTAATAAGGCATGCAATGCTTTCGCCCAAATTAACCCTGTTTGGAAATCATCTCAAGACGCACCATTCAACTCCAACATTAAATTTACATTACTGTACGATTGCGAAACGTGGAATATGGCACCGGGCGATTCCCAGTCTCTTCAGGTATTTGTTAACAAATGCCTACGTAGAATCTTGCGTGTTTACTGGCCCTACATAATATCCAATGCTCAACTCTGGTCAGATACAAACCAGCCAATTGAGAGGGAAATAAGAAGACGCAAGTGGAGATGGCTTGGGCACACTCTTCGCAAGTCATTAGATGATATCACAAGCAAGGAAATCCATAGGCTGGAACCCCCAGGGAAGCAGACGCATCGAACGACCATCACATACCTGGAAACGTCAAATCATAACGGAACTATCCATAATACGTCTACAGTGGAACGAAGTCAAACAACGCGCTGATGATCCAGCTCATTGGAACTATCTAGTTGCGGCCCCTATGCTCCCTAGAGGAGTAAAAGGAACATACACTCAGCCACAAAAGTATACATACGGATAACAAATTTCAGAAATTTTTTAACTAATCCGTTTTCGTTGAAAATCTTTGTAATTGTCTGACAACTTTCCTCGATTTTAAGACGGTCTTGGTTTAAAAAATTTCTAAAATTTGTTAACTTTTGTGGGCCTGATGTACAGAGTGTACAAATTTCAGAAATTATTTAACCAATCCGTTTTCGTTGAAAATCTTTATAATTGTCTGACATCTTTCTTCGATTTTAAGACGGTCTTTTGCATTGGTTCAGAAATTTGTGAAATTTGTAAATCGGATGCATACCTTTGTGGGCCTGTGCAGGGCCACAATTCAGTTCAATTTCAAATTCAAATTTTTAACCAATGCAAAAGACCGTCTTAACATCAAAGAAACTATAAAGATTTTCAACAAAATCGAATTAGTTAAAAAATGTCTGAATTTTTTTAACCCTATGTATACTTTTGTGGCTGAGTGTATATACATATATTTAGTTAGTTTCGAAGGCAATCGCTTTTTTTATCAAAGTGGTCACAAGAGAGGATTTTCTTGGAACAAATTCCCTCAAACGTCATTTCTAACTTTGATTGATTGCCAAGGCGAGCGATTTCAGTCAAGGATTTGACCTTGAAAATAAATTAAGAACATTTTACTGCATTAACAAATCGTTGACAGGATATAAAGGTATAAATATCTCATAATTAAATCCAATAAAAGAATTTAATTTTTAAAAGAAATCATTTATAATGTCTTCAAGGAAGCTCTACAAAAAAAGAAAAAAAAACGAACGCCTATCAAAGCAAACTAAGACATAATACACCTGCTCAAAAAAGATCTTCCTAAAGATACACAATGAATTTTAAACAAAAATTTAAAAACAATAGCATTACCGAAAAACAACAACAACAACAGGAGCAACAACAACCTTAACATTAAAATTGAAACGTATAATTCAAGGGAATACACCTGATAAGATCACAAAGTCATTGAAATAATAATTTTAACGGTCAAGCATATACTCTTTCCCTGTGGAATTAAAGAGAAAAACAACACACTCACATAAAAAGGTGAAATAAGAAGCAAACAAGAGAAGAAGAAGAAAAAAATACACAGGACTCTGGTCCTGGCTGTTCCTTTAAATACATTAAATAAATGCCAGAGCATAACCTATAATCTTGTAAAGTGAAGCAAAGTGTTTGCGTGTGTACCCCACAATTCGCACCATAATTCTTTCACGCTCTGTATGGCGAATGAACGCATCAGTCGAGGTCTTGCAGTCTCAGTTTCAGTCTCAGTTTTTTAATATTACAGGTCAGAGTTGGTTATTTTCATAAAATATATACCCATGGCTTTAATAAAATAACGAACGCAGCGAAATTGAATAAGAAAGCAGCGTAAAAAGGACGAAAAAATGAAATCCTTTAATGATATTGAGTCTCTACCCATTTTATGTTCGTCTTCTTCTTGATACTTTATGTCTTAGAGTTTAATCACCTGTACTGTGCTACCTGTCTCGCCGCCTGCCTTTACGTTTTCAAATGGCTTTCTATACTTTTCAAAACCTTTTAATATAAGAATGAAGATTTTAAGTTAACCAATGATGACCTTTTTATTTTGTATAGTATTGGGTAAGAGACAAAGTAATTTTGATTTTGAATAAAAATTGTACACTTTAATCGAATTTAAAGAAAAGGAAGGAAAGTGAAGAGGTGAACGTACGATCAAACTGTAGTCCCTTCCAATTACCCCGACAAACTTCAGTATGGCGTTGCCAACAATGCCAGTTGTTTCCGTGTGGGATGCATTAATGTGTCAAAGGTTCTAGGGATGTGTTCCAATGTGTTCATTCTCAACGGCACAGAGTTAACATGTTGGGCTCGAAACAATCTCCAATTCTGAATAATTCTGAGTCTGCAGTGCACTGCCAACGGACGGGTTATCGGTCAACAAAAAATATATTCTTTGCAACGACCCCAAGCACATGTGTGAAGCGCAGGCAACGAGCAATATCTGTGGCTAAGCAAAATATCCATTACGCCTAGGTAGTCCTCTGCATTTGGTGGGATCTGTAGGCTACAAGAAGTCGCCGTAGTGTAGTAGGGAGTGTGTTGGCTTATTAGACGTAAAGCCAGGGTTCGAGCCCCAGGCCAGACATCAAAACAAAATACAAAAAAAAAGTATTTCTTCGGTAACTTCCTCTCAGCATATTTCTGGCAAAAACTGTGAGAGTAAATAAAAATTGCCATGAAAAAGTTTCTCAAAATTCTGTCGTTCGGAGTCGACTTTAAACTGTAGGTCCCGCCACTCATGTATAAAATTAACACACACAACATAAGTGGTGTGAGAAACTAGGTCGTAATCCTGACTGAAGGTATGTAATGACCAATTATGTATGTATGTATGTATGTAGGCTACAACCCATGATGAGCTGCTAAAACCGATCCAAATTATGAGGAGAGACTCGTACGAAGAACAAAAATCTGTTCGAGGCATGCATTGTTCGAAATACGCCCTGAATATGTCAACTTTTTGGAAAACAGTGGATGGAAAGTTTTACCTTAGCAGCCATATAGCCTAGACCTTGCCCCCCTCCTTCCATGTAATTCACCCTCATTGAAATACCCTTCACTTCAGAGCAGGGTATCAAAAATTATCTCGATTCACTTGTTTTTTTTGGGACAGACTCCATAGGTTAGACCTTGCTCTCTCTGACTACTATTAGTTCAGGTCGATGCAGAACTCTCTGACTGAAATAACCTTCACTTCAGAGCAGGTTACCAAAATTTGCTTGAAAATATTGGGCTTTTTTGGGATAGAAGCCACAGATCCCGTAAAGGAGGGGCAACATTGTGATGTTGGTGGACAATACTTCGGATCTTTGATTCTTTTAAAGAACTATCTTAATAAAGCATTTATTTCCAATAATATTAACCGCTTTTTAAGTCATGCTATCAATAGAAATATAAATCAACCTGTTAAGAAATTACTTTTTCACATACCTCTTAAAAAAAAAAACGAATATGTTTCACTATCTTCTTAAGTATGTGGTGTCCTGGCAATGTATTAATTAAATTTATACTACAACTACTACTACAACAACAACAAAAAAATGAATTGTTTTTATTTTAATTTTAAGGATACCTTCCCTTTTATTATTTTGTGGAAATCAAAAATTCACCTGCACTATGTATTAAGAATCGAAAGGTAAATTACAGTGATTTCGTTAACAATTAAATTTAAACTGGGCCTGTCAATAACTAAAATTGAAAATGCTTAGAATGGGTAGGGATAGATAGAGAGTGTTTGTACATGTGTGTGCAAGTGTAAGTCACTACACTGACTTTCTTGTATGGACGTTAGTGCATGTGAGCGCATGTGAGCGCATATTATCTCATGGTCTATAATTAGTTACAACAACTTTCTTCATACTTCATCAAGTGTAAATCCAAAGGTATGCCAGCAAAACGTATAACGAACGTATGTATCCATGCAGGTGAATTAAAATCCAGCCTTTGAGTATGAATTTCTTGTATACCCTGCCCGTGGCTGACTTGGCAAATTTCAGTTTTATTACTCATCCTCTATCTCGGTCTATCGTTTATAATTTGTATTCAAACATAATGATTAGATTTTAATTACACATTTTAAGTCATAGCCAAGCCATAGACAAAGTAAATGCATTTATCGTATATATTAAGTAAGTATCATACACATACATACGTACATACACATTTGCTATCAGTTTAGGTACATACATACATATATAAGCGTATGAAGTAATTGCTGTTAAAGTAAATTGAAGATGTTCCTTGATTGCCGGCAATTATTGCAACAAATTTACACAAATTCAATAATAGAATTATTATGGCCAATATACATACATATGTATGTATATGGGTGGAGTGGGTAACTGTAAGTAAATTAAATGCCTTAACAATTGATGGAGCCGACTATGGTTTTAATTGGCGGCAATTGAAATATAATGTAGGCTGGTTGAAATGATAGGGTAGGGAGAATGTTTAAAAGCGACTTTAATGGTGAAATGTTTTAAAAGTTAATATTCAAACCATAAGTGAGTTCTGAATCGTAAAATTATTTCGTTTTTATGATGTTTATTAGATTTATTTTATTTATAGTAGTTCGATTGGGTCTTTCAACAAAGACTTTCGAACTTTGACAGCCGAAAACGGCCATTGTTCGTTGGGGACTGCCCGAATTTTCATCGAAAAATCATGACTTAAAAACCTGTCAATATTATTGGAAATAAATGGTTTATTAAGATAGTTCTTTGAAGGAACCTGTGATTCAAAGTATTGTCCGCCAACAGCACAATGTTGCCCCTTCTTTACCGGATCTGTGGCTTCTATCCCGAAAAGCCCAATATTTTCAACCAAATTTTGATAACCTGCTCTGAAGTGAAGGTTATTTCAGTCAGAGTGTTCTGCATCAATCTAAACAAATAGTAGTCAAGGGGAGCAAGATCTGGGCTATGGATTTTGTCCCAAAAATTGAATGAATCGAACTAATTTCTGATACCCTGCTCCGAAGTGAAGGGTATTTCAATGAGAGTGATTTACATGGAAGGAGGGGGCAAGGTCTAGGCTATATGGCTGCTAAGGTAGAACTTTCCATCCACTGTTTTCCAAAAAGTTGACATGATAAAAACTAAGGCCACGTGTCTGTTTACATATTCAGGGCGTTTTTCGAACAAATTTTTGTTCTTCGTACAAGTCTCTTCTCATACTTTGGATCGGTGTTAGCAGCTTATCATGGGTTGTAGTCCACATACATATATACATACATAATTGGTCATTACATCCCTTCAGTCAGGATTACTACTTAGTTTCTCACACCACTTATGTTGTGTGTGTTAATTTTGTACATAAGTGGTGGGACCTACTAGATGAATGGATACGTGCCAGGACATCAATGTCACTTCTTTTAAGTTGAATTGCATAAGCTGGACATCTACGACATTGTGTTTCAAAAGGACGGAGCTCACAGCTCATGCTACATTGGATATTCTGCACTTGCGATTTGAGGGCACCATATCATGTAAAGATGATGTGAACTGGCTACCGATAGCATGCGATTTTACCCATTAGACTTTTTCTTCCAGGGTTTTCCTAAGTCGCAAGTTTATGCGTATAAGTCTCAAACCAAAGCGTCCTTAAAGCCAACATAACCGATGGCATCGGCCAAATTCAGCCTGATTTATGTGCTAGAATTATTTGAAAATTGAACATTTGGGATGCGTTCTATTCAGTTTAAGCAGCCGTAGTCAAGTAGTTAGTGCGTTGGTTTATTAGAAATGAGGCGGCGTTTCAAACCCTCAGGTCAGACATCTTCAACACTACGAAATATGAAACAATATTTCATCGGTGACTTCCTCTCAGCAGATTGCTAGCTAAAGCCATGAGAGTAAATAAAAATGTCATGCAAAAGTTTCTTAAAAAATCTGTCGTTCGGAGACGACTTAAAACTGGAGGTCCGACCACTTATGGATAAAATTAACACGACCAACATAAGTCATGTGAGAGGCTAGGTCGTGATCCTGACTGAAGGATTGTAATGACCAATTGTGTATATATTTATGTGTGTGTACTGATTTATGCCGACAGCTTTTGTCCAGGAATAGTGTTCTGAATAGCTCGAACCTGAAAACTGAGGAATATATACTGGAGATGGAAAAACAGCAGATGATAAATCGGTCATGTTATTGCACAAATTCGCTGTAGTCGAGTAGGTAGTTACTGAAGGATTGTAGTCATCAATCATGTTATGTATTGCACACATTCAGGTGGTAAATATGGTTCTCAAATGCAAGATAACCAACTCAGCGTCATTTGTAAGCCAATTACTAGTACATACACATACATAATTGGTCATTACAACCCTTCAGTCAGGATTACGACCTAGTTTCTCACACCACTTATGTTGTGTGTGTTAATTTTATACATGAGTGGTGGGACTTACAGTTTAAAGTCGACTCTCAGAATTTTTGCCAGAAATCTGCTGAGAGAAAGTCGCCGAAGAAATACTTTTTGTATTTTGTTTTGATGTCTGGCCTGGGGCTCGAACCCTGGTTTACGTCTAATAGGCCAACACACTACCTACTAGACTACGGCGACTTCTCACCCAATTACTAGTACTATTGGTTAAAAGATCCTTAAATATGTCCCTGATTTTTAGTGTGTTATGATTTTTAGCCGTTCTCTACAAGGATTAACTGGACTCTGGCGTGGAATATAGTCCTTTAAAATTATTTTGAGTGAGACATGATGATTTTCAGGATTCGTGAGTAGTTCCCAGAGTGTAATATTTATGCTGAGTGGTTTAATGTTACAAACAAAGAAAAATTTCTTTTTTTTTTTTTGTATTTTAAATTAAGAAGAGAGCATATGTTTTATCTTAATTTTATGTATCAAATGTTGAAAAATAAAATATTTTAATAAAGAAAAAATTATATTCATAAATATTTAAGAACCTTTTCTTATCACAGTCTTTAAAAAAAATTTTCTACAAAAAAAACGTTAAACAGAAACGTGTTAAATTAAATATAACAAATGGAACACATTTTAAATGTTAATTTTTGTAGAATTTTCATGTTTTATGAAGTAACAAATTCATAGCATGGGGTGGCATATGAACTCTGCTGGCCAGTTCATATTACAAAACAACGCAATGAAATTAATGCAGCAAACTGCAGGCATTTTATGACAAAGAAGAAGCGCCACATGGTTCACACAGGGAACTTGTAGGCTTACAAACAAACAGTGAAATAATAAAAATGATAAGAAAATGATAAATGTTTTAAGGGCAGGCTATTAAAATGAATATGATGAACTTTTAACTGCAGGTCATTGCCACAAAACAAGGGGTTTTATGGTAGTGGCAGTATGTCTGAAGATTTCATAATGCTTATCGGATTTTTTCGAATTTTTTCTTTTTTAATTAAAAGAGTCAATAGCCATAGCAAGCAAGGTGTAAAGTTGAGATTAATAAGGAGGCTTAAATAGAACTGAACAGCTGGCAGTGTGTTCATACTGAACTCTCTCTCTCCCTGATAGAGACACACACAGTTTGATAACCAAAAACTTTTCAAGCTTTTTTGTACCTGTTTTTCTTAAAGAATTCACCAAGAATTTTTCATATGATACAACATTTGCTGCTGCCACTTGTGTTATCTGCAAGAATAATGAATTTTATTACCCACCACTCTATATTATTTGGAAACGAAAAACAAAAACAACAAAAAAACAAAAATATCTCAGAAAAAAGGTATTAATTTACCTTTCGATACTTTAATTAATAGCATTTTTATCGATAAACTTGCCTCTTTTTTTCTATTGTTTGTTGTTTTTCGTTTCGTTCTTTCAATAGGTATTCGGGAAATTTAATTTCATTTTGACTCAGTATGCCTTACCTAACCTAACCTTACATTACTGTTGCTGTTGCTGTTGCTTTTGTTATTAATTGCTCGTAAATCCGTTACAATGATAAAGTGCGTATGCCTGTCTGTCTCTACGTATATTTCTTGTTCTTTTCTTTAGCAATTTATTATTCTAATTTTATTCGTTTGCTTTTCTGTATTTCTTCTTTCAAAGATAAATATTATTTTATTGTTATTTGGAATTGCCTCCTATTGCCTAACGATAACTGATACATAAAATATTATTAACAAAGTTTTTCTTTCCCAAAAACAAAAACAAAAAAGAACAGAACAGGCGCACACCTGTCTACAAAAATAACAAATCCAAAAAAGTCAAAGAATTCTAATTAAACTTTGTTTTCAAGAGTGGTTATCTTTCCCAACGAAACCAAATGGTTGATAAAATTATCTTAATAGAGGCAATGAATTCTAAAAAATTTGAATACCCCTGCGCTTAAAGCTATTTGTCACACAGCTCTTGTAGACATCTGAACATTGTTGTAATAGAATCCCTTATGCACGGCAACAAACGTCTTAACTACTCACAGCTCAATATTGAAAAATATTCCACTCCTCCAAAACTGGAGGTAAAATATCTGGGAATATCATTGGATAGTAAACAGACATGTAAACCTCATATACAGTGCATTCAAAGAAAGACCAGACATGCTGTAATGATACGCAGAAGACTTACAGGGAAATAAACAGCTTAGACGGACAATATACAGAGTCTCGAGCATGTTAGGTTAGGTTAGAGGACGTGTACTTGTCAATTAAGACAAGTACAGTACCCGGAGGTCGAATTGCCTCATTGTACAACGTCCTAGTTTCTCTCACACTTATGTTGTGTGTGTTAATTTTATACATCTGTGGTGGGACCTACAGTTTAAAGTCGACTCAGAACGACAGATTTTTGAAAAACTTTTTAATGGCAATTTTATTTACTCTCAGAGTTTTTGCCAAAAATCTACTGAGAGGAAGTTGCCGAAGAAATACTTTTTGTATTCTATCTTGATGTCTGGCCTGGGCCTCGAACCCTGGCTTTACGTCTAATAAGCCAAAACACTACCTACTAGACTACGGCGAATTCTAGAGCATGTTGCGTTAATGAGAATTTGACGCGCAGTGGTGTTCGGGATTTAATTCCCTTGTACATGGTATTGATGACACCGTAGTCTAGCAGGTAGTAAATATGTTGGCTTATTAGACGTGAGGCCACGGTTCAAACCCCAGGTCAAATATCTCCAACAAAACGAAATATAAAAAATGTGTAATAGGCGGCTTTCACTCAGCATATTTCTGCCAAAAACTCTGAGAGTAAATAAAATTGCCATGAAAAGTTTCTTAAAAATCTATCGTTTGGAGTCGACTTTAAACTGTATGTCCCTCTATTCATATATAAAAATTAACACACACAACATGAGTGGTGTGAGAAGCTAGGCCGTAATCCTGACTGAAGGGTTGCAATGACCATTTATGTATGTAAAGCTCATATAGAGAGCATTTCAAGAAAGGTCAGTCATGCTAAAATAATATGCAGAAAGCTTGCTGGGTAACATTAAGGGTGTAAGTCAAGGATAATGCATTAAATGCAAACAGCTCAGATTAAGAGGGACGTCTCTGTACCGTGTGCAAGTGTTTAGGCCGGTATACCACTAAATGGATTTTATTTGGTAACCTTTGGACTCTAATTCTCATCTAGCTTGATACTTCCACCACATTCTGCCGATCTTCTACAATTATACAGCATCTTCTCTAGAGTACTAGTAATTATTTTCAAAAGCATTGTAATTCTATTCACCATCACCATATCGATGGATGATCCATGTGACGCACTACAAGAAAGCTATCCCCCAAAACGTTGTAGTGTTAGATAGATTCGGTCAAACTATTCCAGTGCTTTTGAAAATAATTACTAGGACTCTAGAGCAGACGCTGTGCATCAAGCAATGTAATTCAAGGATTCCGTAATACAAGCCATTGTGGTTCCATTTCTTCAAAAAGTGTCTGGGTTTTCAAATTCTTAGAAACTTATTGCGACGGTAAAATTTGAAGGGCTTCGAGTTGATCTGACAATATTTTCTATACTCAAGTGACTTCTCCCTGATCCTCTATTGAAACAGAGGGCTAAGATGGTGGCAGTAAGGCTCATTATAGTTAAATCCTGGCCTGAACTGAAAGAAGAATACAGAACGGGGATACATAAATACATCCAGGATGATTATATGATTCCTAATTACTTTCTAAATAAGACATTTGATTTTGAAAATCTGTTAATTTGCTTAGGCAGACAGGCTACAATTAAGTTCGTAATAAATGTCACCTCGAGTCCATCTTTGTTCTTGAATGCTGGAGATTTCCTAGATATTATTCGGATCATTCAAATATAACTCTTATATGGGTTTCAGGACACAGGAATATTGCTGTTGAATTGGCCAAGGCCGGTAAAGGGGTCACAATCATAGACATAGACGTCCCTATTGCCAAAATCAAACAAGATATTCTAAACTCGTTCTTCAACGAGACTCGTTTTCATTTTGTGTAGGAAGGTATGTACAATATTGTGAGACTCAGCTGGATAGAATTGACTAAGAATCCATCCATTTATCCATCGCACAATTGCGTTTTCCATGGGCCATTTTTCTTTTGGAAAGCATGCCGATAAACTTGCCATTTTCTCAAATCAAATTTCTACTAGGATTTTAAGTCACTTCATGTACCACCGCCTGGTTCTTGTCAAGTCATCTCTGAGTGAACTTTTCAATATAAAAACTGCTGCAATACATACATAATTGGCCATTACAACCCTTTAGTCAGAATTACGACCTGGTTTCTCACACCATTTATGTTATGTGTGTTAATTTTATACATGAGTGGTGGGACCTACAGTTTAAAGTGGACTTGAACGATTGATTTTTGAAAAACTTGAGATGCCTGACCTGGGGTTTGAACCGAGGCCTCACGTCTAAGGAGCCATCACATTACCTACTATACTACGCCGACAAAAAGAACACTTGCTTAGAATGAAGAGCGATGAGAATGAATTATCATTGCACACACTTTGAAACTGTGCGCCATTAATACACTGCAGAAAGAAACACTTGGGTGGATATTAAGTGCCGCAATAGCAACATTTTGGAGTTGCGTTAGTTTCTTATAGGAAAGGTTGGATTTATGGTTTGGTTGTCAATTGTGGTGTAACTTACTTACTTACACTCATCCTTTAGTCAGGATTACCTAGCTTCTCGCATCCACCATGTTGTGTGTGTTAATTTTAACTATGAGTGATGAAACCTACAGTTTAATGACGACTCCCAGCGACAGATTTGAGAAACTTTTTATTAACTGAAGAAATCTATAAGCTTTCATATGAAAGATTTTCATTGATTTCCCCCATTAGATTAGAAAGCGGCACATTAACATCAAGATTTTACACGAGCGATTAATGTAAACCATAAATTTTAAGTGCGGCTTCGTGTCGAAGACCACCTTTTAAACTTTAATCCTCTAGCCAACATACTCAACTTATTATTGTGGTGACTGTATTAAACAATTTCTACTTTCCATAATCCCTTGTAACAATAGGGATTTAAAATATTTATTCGACTGACTAACAATACAATTTAATTTTGAAAACGATGCATCGTTTACCAATAAACGCTTCGACTAATTGATTTTTATTGTAACAAAAAAAAGAAAAAGAAAAACTTTTTTAAAAAAAGAAATTATAATCGAATCAAATTAAAAATAAATTAGAAAAATTTTATTTAAAATATAAAAAACGTAAGAAAATAGTGAAACAAGTGTCAATAATGAAATCTTTTGTAGACTTTTGTAGAAAAAAAAACTTAAGACTTAAGCCGACTAATAACACATTTTATTGATTGTGGCTTACAAAAATAAACATAAAAAACGGGCCATGTTATTTAAATGAATGCTGAAATAACCTTAAGAAAAAAAATTAACATATTCTTCTGCCCCTTATTTTAAACTCCACTCATCAATATTACCCAACGTTTATGCCTTTTATTTCCTTTCTCGATCACTAGCAATACAAACTACTACTACTGTGTTGTAGTAGGAAAAAAATTCAACATTTTTTTTAATGTTTTTAGGCCCCTTTTTGGTTCAAGAAAAAAAAGAAGGCACTTTAAATTTTAACAGCTATACAAAAAGCAACAACAATACAACAACAACAAGAAAACATGTAAATTTAAAAGTTAATGCTAATAATGTATGAAAGGGAAAATACGAAGGCTGGGCGACAAACCTAACAATCTAACTGTTTAAGTATTTGTAAATGCTTTTTAACACTTCTGAGTATCTTGGTCTCTATATAAGCTTCACCGGACTCAATATACGTGCGTAAAGTCTACATACATAACATAACATACATAATTGGCCATTACAACCCTTCAATCAGGATTACGACCTAGTTTCTCACACCACTTATGTTGTATGTGTTAATTTGATACATGAGTGGCGGGACCTACAGTTTAAAGTCGACTCCGACCGACAGATTTTTGAGAAACTTTTCAAGGCAATTTTATTTGCCAAAAATCTACTGAGAGGAAGTCTCCGAAGAAATATTTTTTCATATTTCGTTGTGATGTCTAACCTGGGGTTTGAACCGGGGCCTTACGTCTAATAAGCCAACACACTACCCACTAGACTACAGCGATTTCAAGTAAAGTCTACAATCTGCTGTTATTCGATCTAACCTATCCACATACCAACCTCTGTGGTTAGGTCGGAAGGAGGACACCATCCATCAAAATGACTGTTTCATGAATTATAGACGTTCAACAAAGAAATCACGCTGATGAGTCATGGACATCGATTGGAATTCACATTGCCCCTGCAGCCGTTCTGATAGAGTGTCGTCTGTAAACTATTTAGGACTAATGCCTTCAAATCTATGCAATGACATAGAAAATGTTCCAATTTCTCTAATGTTCTCTTTACATGACCTACATTCAATGTCATTTGACGCAAGGATACCTATCATACTACTGGTTTCTTTCACAGAGTGTGGGACATCTGCATGGCTGTACTATAGCGTCCCCAGCATCATTTTAGTCGGTACGAATAACTCGATTGGATGCCAACAATCTGGTTTCTATTTACACAATATAAACTTTGCGTACAAAACTATACCCATTTTAGAGTAACCCCTGTAGCAATCAGTTCCCGTGGTTAACTGGTTCCATTTGATCAGAATTGTCGATCCGATATCGGAGTATATGAATCCTGTCTCAGAACAATGACAAGCTTTATGTCTCTGGTAATCCTCTCCCCTATAATCTAAATCCAACAGGCTAAAAAAATCGCCTTGAATTGCACCCGTATCTGAATTGATTAGACAAATAGGATCGTAATCTTTAAGGTATTCTCAAAACGTCGCTTTCTTCCACACGGCATATCTATTGAAGTTGATTTCGATGTTTAGCATGATACTGAAGCGTGTGTTGGTTGGATAATGATAAGAGAACTTTCTATTTAAGAACGATAGTTAGGTGGCGAACTTCGTCAAAGGAAGAGGTCCCAATTGGCCAATATTTAGGCCCATTTGTAGTATACAGCCATTTAGCGTATCAATAATCCAGCATAGTTGTGCACTGTGGGGAACCTAGTATACTAGTGGGTAGTATGATCCGGGATTTAATTGAAGCAGAAGCCTGTACCATACAACCTGAAAGCAGATGGCAATTAGAGCAGATATGTTCAGGAACTAGTCGCCGTAGTCTAGTAGATAATGTGATGGCTTATTAGATGTAAAGCCAGGGTTCGAGCCCCAGCCCAGACATCAAAACAAAAATAAGAAAAAATATTTTTGTCAGCGACTTCCTCTCAACAGATTTCTGGTAAAAACTCTGAAAATTGACATGAAAAGAAAAATCTGTCGTTCGGAGTCGACTTTAAACTGTAGATCCCGCCACTCATGTATAAAATTAACACACACAATACAAGTGTTTGAAACTAGGTCGTAATCCTGACTGAAGGGTTGTAATAATCAATTATGTTATGTATGTATGTGTTCAGGAACACAAGGTCTAGGATTGTTTTGAGTGAGAAAATGATTAACGTTTGTTTCGGGAGTGGTATAAGGAACAACACATTATTAGAAATTATTAGAAAGTGGTGGGAAAAGAAAGCTGGTCAGAATGCTCCGCCACATAAATGGGACTGGACTAGCCAGGCTGGCTAGGCTGACGAGATCTACTACTGTTTTGAATCGTTAGGTAAAGATTACCGCCTCACACGATCGTGAATCCAAACCTTTCGCAACAACCCTGGAGCAACAGTGGTAAGTGGAAGACCAGCAACTTACTAACTCAGGATATGAGTGTGCAAAACTGGATTTTAGTTTTGCTTATGAGTTACCCAACCCGAGGTATTTGATTCAGTTGCATAAAAAAAAATACCTGCGATTACAAGATATTTGCAGGAGACATGCAAAAAGTGAAATACTGTCCACATTATGGAACAGTTTCAAGGCACGATTTGGATTTCGTAAGAATTTTACTTGGTTAGTAGTTTCCGTTGCAAGGGCCACAATAAAGCAACTTTAATGCGTGGATAAATCTGTTTGTATGATTATCTCCTGCCCTTCATATCCTATTTTAAATTTATATGACGAAAAATTTCTCACACAACCCTCTTTCTAAAAATTGGAAGAAGAAAGAAAAAAAAAACAATAAAATAATGGAAATAACCTCCAAGTATTATGGATTTGTAAATGTACGTATTAAACATAAAATGTATTTTCATTACTACTGGCATTACCATAAAAATAACGACAAACAAACGAACAATAACAACAACAAAACAGAGTAGGCAATAACAACAACATAAACTGTAAATTGTAAATTTTATAAAAATCTACTGACGATAGGAAATCAAAGAGTTACGAGCCATTGAAAAATAATCCATTCACTATGGCTGGAATGAATCAATGAATGGAATTTGGGGAGGGGGGCTCAACAATGGACGTATGAATGGATAAATGGATGGATTTAAATATATTTAAGTGCGTTTAAATACAACACATATATGCTCATAAAATATGTACGAATAATAAAATAAACCAAACAAAACCGTATTAACATTTCCCAAAATGTTTGGGGCTACTCAGGCTTTTATTTGGTCTCTCTAAAAAATTAATATTATGTGCGTGTGAAAAGATATCACACAGAAAATAAAACCAAACTTATACCAATAATGACCATAATGTAGAAAGACACACACATACCATACGTATACCTACTCACTAGTAATATAAAATTCTAAAAGACTTTGGGGCACCTGCCAAATTTTAAAATATATGAGATTCAGTGAAATAAACTCGAGTGTGTATATAAAAGGTGTTTCAAAATAGAATCACAAATCCCATCAACCATCAACAACAACAAGAACACGATTATGGACTACTGAATAATGCATTAGAACTTCAAATATTATTGAGCGAAAGAAACTAAATTGCTTGTGGTTGTATAACACGAAGATTTTTAGAACTTAAATTAGGCCAACACAAAGAAAAGAGTGAAATGAAGGAGTTTGAAAGAAGGACAACTGGATTTCAATAAAATATTCGGCTGCAAGTCTTCTATTTAACGTTTTATACGGACGTTTGAAATGTTACGAGCCAGGGAATTTGATTAGAAACTTTAATATGTGTAGTGTAGGATCCATTCCGTCCTGGCTAGTAAGAGAACAAGCAGAACAATTAAAAGAAGAATTCTAATTGCTATGCAAAGCTTAATCTATACCAACAGCTTTCCTTGCACAGAATTCGAAAACAGTTTCTTTGATCTCGCCATATGCAAAACGTATGGACAGTAAGGAAACATGAAACATGCATGAATTCTTAGTGAAGCTGCCTAACTTTCTCAGCATCATTTCTCGTCGAAACATTTGTGGTATTTTTTGAAAATGGTTTGAAAACAACTGGTTGTTTGAGGTTCCTAGTAACTGGCCAAAAATATTATTACTATTGTTTTCGTGTAGTACTGCAACCATAGAATCTATTAAGCCTTCCTCAATCTTCTTCAGTTACCTCTACAATGTCTACTCTAAGTCTGACGAGCTACAACTGCTCTAACGAGCTTCAGGATGCTGCACAAGGTGTCAACAGGGACGTTTCTGTAACTAGCACTTAATAACCATCCAAGTGTTTCTTTCTGCGATGCATGATAATTCAATATCATAGATCTTCATTCTAAGCAAGTTTTCTTTTAGTCGTCGTAGTCTAGTTGGTAGTGTGTTGGCTCAATCCCCAGTTCAGACACCAAAACGAAAATATGAAAAAAAATATTTCTTCGGGGACTTCCTCTCAGCAGATTTCTAGCATAAACTCTGAGAGTAAATAAAATTGCCATGTAAAGTTTCTCAAAAATGTGTCGTTCGGTGGCGACTTTAAACTGTAGGTCCCGCCACTCATGTATAAAATTAACACACCCAACATAAGTGGTGTAAGAAACTAGGTCGTAATCCTGCCTAAAAGGTTGTAATGAGCAAGTGTGTAAGTAGAGCAGAGAGCAAGATTCTCATTACAACTCAGCTGCTGCGCCTGATTCAGTTTCCGTAAAAAGAATCATAATATTTTCGAGTTTACTTTATAAAAATCGAGTGCTCCGCCAAATACTGGAGAAGGCTCATGAAAAACAAATCGACAGATACCATCTTTTTGTTGACTGTAAATCAACGAAGGTCCATAGCCCCAAAAGGAATCGTGCTTTTGTCGCAATGTCTGAGGTCGGCATACCTGCGAAGCTGATAAGGCTATGTAGAATGACGTTGAGCAGTTCCTGCAGCTCCATCAAGGTAGGAATGGACCTCTAAGAACTTTTTAATACCGTGCGAGGTTTCAGACAAGGAGATCCCTTATCATACCTTCGTCATGGAGAGTGTTCTGCGAAAGGCGGGAGTGTATCGCAATGGCACTGTTTTTCAAAAAAGCGTCCAGTTGCTTGCGTACGCTGACGACATTGCCTTTAGTGCTATTGAACGGAAGTTCAGTAAATGAGGACAAAAAAATGTTATCGACAAGTAGAGACGAGAGGCGTATAGGATCTCAGAATACGGCCGATAACTGTACTTTGGATATAGTCGTTACCACTAAAAATGATGTCAGTCTCTTGCCAACAGGCTCTACTATGGGCTCAATAGGCAATAGAGTAGCAGAGATCTCTCTCATACGACAAAACTAATACTCTACAAGACGCTCATCTTCCCCGTGCTTCTTTATAGCGCAGAGGCTTGGACTCTACCTTGAGAGTATTGGAGAGAAAAGTCCTACGTAAGATCTTCGGTCCACAGCGAGTTAGTGATGATTTCCGCATTCGATCCAAGAATGAGCTGTATGAGCTCCTCAACGATATGGACGTTGTGCAGCGTATGTACATAGAGTGGCTGCGCTGGCAAAGTCATGTCGTTCAAATGGATGAGGAAACACCGGCGAGACGGGTATTTGATTCGGGGATTTGCGGAAGTCGGCAAAGAGGGCGATCTTATTTGAGTTTGAAGAATCAAGTCGGGAAAGCCAACTAACGAAGGCGCGCAGGAAACAGAGGCGCCTGGAAGGATGTGCTAAAGGAGGCCTAAATCCGATAGGGTTCTTAATGGCCAATTAAGTAAGCAGTAGTATAGTATTGCTGTGTCCTGTCTTTAGAATTGAAGTGAGATCATAGAATCTTTAACCTCTCTCTTTAATGCCCTGTCTATGGACTCGTGAGGAGCGTTATTTAATGAGCCTTTCTTGATGTTTAAGGGCTACTGAATGGCTTACATTTAAATTAATGAACTTTTTATGGCCACATTACACGGTTCTCCCTAACCGATCATATGTTGTATATCAAATGCTTAAATAACTTCCATACAAAGTTTTTACAAAAATTTAATGAAAAAAAATTTTTTTAAAATATTAGTTTCCGCAAAATGATTACATTTTAGTGTCATTTAATCACTTAAAATAAAAATAAAAACTTTTGTCGGCATTTTACACACAGGGCGTCCACAAAGGAAATACTTTTTAAAAAAAAAGTGTTATTTTATGTGAGAGACGTGCTCTCTGGTATGGTCAAAGACCCAAGTCGGTGCCATTTCTAGGCATTTTGTTATGCACGCGTCAAATATTAAATACTTAACGCTGGAAATTCAATTAAGAATTCTAAACACACAAAATAAAAAGTAAAACAACAGGAACATATTCCATTTTAGAAGCGATTTTATTAGGTCTCAATTACAGAGCACTTTTTCATCTGTTTGGATTACCTAATTTCATGGATGACATTCAAGAATTTTAAATCAAAGCTGACTATAATGAAACGAAAACCCTTTGATGACATAACAATAGAATTCTATTTTTGATAAAATATGTATGTATACAGACAAACAGACTGACTGACTGTTCATGTAGTAGACACAATGACTATTAAAAATGTATACAAAATAGTCAGGCATTGTGTGGTAAGTAAACGTATTAAAAAACATGGAATTGATTTAAATTTAATTAATGAAAATGGAAAACATGGTATGTAGTAAGGAACAGTATAAGAAGGATTCGTATGGAATATAAAAATCTCATCACTTAACATATTTATGAAGTCAGTGTTACTGATTCACTTAAGAATGCTTAGGGAAAGCGTAAACATTTCGTTTGTAAAATCCTTGCTTTGACTTTGAATAAATTTCTGGAACAACGAAAAAAAATACAAAATGATGTTGAAAACATTTTTAGAAAATACATTGTAATTCAAATAATTTACATTCCATGGATCGGATTTTAATACAACAATTTGTTGGTTTTTATTGTAAATAAAATCGGAACTTAGGGGCTTTATTAATGGCTGAAGTACACTGTAGGCAGGTAGGTAGGTAGAAGTGGTTGACCCCTTGATGGAATCATGAGCGGACACACTTAGGCCGCACACACGGCCCATTGTGATACCACAGTTTCACATTCTCCCCTATTCCAAAAACCACTCGGAGCTTCCGATGAAGCGACTCAGACTGCCAATATCCATGCATGACAGTTCATCTAGGTCCTCCATGTAGTAGGCACCCAGGTGTCTCTTTCTCCTTTGACCAAGTGCCGGGCATGTGCACAGTAGGTGAAGAATAGTTTCATCCTCTTCCTCATCTCCACAGCTTCTGCAGAAATCATTCGCGAGGTGTCCAAGCTCAATACATCTCGCATCCGTTCCTATAATACAATGCCCCGTAATAACCCCGATAACAGCCCTGAGTCTGCTTCTTTAGAGTTTAAGCATAGTTGCCGTGCGCCTGCTATTCAGCCTTGGCCAGATTTTTTTGCGCCGTTCCGAAGCCGCCCACCTACTGTTGGCAAAGTCCACGATTGCATTGTTAATTTTAAGCCTGCAGGTATCCAAAGGGATCCCCAATGTAGAGAATTCATTAGAGAGTTCGATGGTTGTGCTCCTTCTGGCCAAATCATCCGCTCTGCAGTTACCGGGAATATCTCTATGTCCCGGTACTCATGTAATACAAACATCATTTCTGTTCGTCATCTCATCTCTCTCATCTGTGACAGTCGTACACCGTCTTGGAGATTATTACACTAGAATCCAATGCTTTGATGGCAGCTTGGCTATCGGAAAGTATGGTGATTTTTCGCCTGTGAACATATTTGTCCACAATAATTTACACGGCAGCCTGAATTGCCGAATTGCTTCCGCCTGAAAGACTCTGCAGTGATCCGGTAGCCCTATAGACTTGGATATTCCGATTGATTTCGAATAGATACCAATTCCAACGGCTCCTTCCAATTTGGAGCCATCGGTGTAGATATGTGCGGTATACCCCGCGAGGTGCGCCGCTTCTTTCCTCCAGTCCTCCCTTTTCGGAATGGATGTCCTAAAATTCACTGAGAACTCATTTCGCGGTGTCATATAGTCAATGCTTCCGACAATATCCGTTTCTTCAAGTATCACTGTATTCGACTTAAAATAAAATCGGATTTTGATTCCTTCGATTATTGATTCCTTCAGTATAACCAAACGCCAGTAAAATGAAACTGAAAGGTTAAGTTATCAATGTATGTCATGTAATATTAGGTCATATGAAAAATATCCACGTCTTTTTTAAATTTATGAATTATACTCAGCTTATGTTACACCGAAGATTCAGAATATTCAGCCATTTGTGCCTACCTACAAACAGAGTGACATAATATACGATCAACCGTTTATTCCGCTTTTCGCATTAAACCATGTTCGACCAAGCCTCCTTGAATATATCTCCCCTCCTACTCATGCTTAAGATTAGTTTCGTTCCTGTTGGCTTAGGCGTTCGTTATTAGACTCTTGTGACCCTTCAGTATGATCTACGCCTCCAAGCACGATTGGCGAGTAAATCGCACCTTGTCTCGATAACTCTAAAGAAGAAGCCTTAAGGTTACATCCAACACTTCACTGTCAGACACTTTACAAGGGCTAGTATAGCCACACTTAGGCTACCATAAGGTCCATTGAAACACTATAGTTCTACGTTTTCCTCAATTTTCTGAAAAGACTTGGGAAACCAGAATGTGCAGCCCTTGCGCTAATCAATTTCTTCGCTAGTTTGCTGCAATGCGGTCAGTATAGGGATTGCACTTAACTGTGGCATCACAACGAGCCGCTCTAAGTGCTCACTAAGCTCACTACCACTTCGACCTAACCTATCAATCTATCAATGATAGTTCGTTTAAGTCTAGGTGTGTACTACATATCCTCCGACATAGTGATTGGGCATATGCGGAGTAAATGAAGAATAATTTTTGCCTCTTTCTCATCTCTACAGCTTCTTCGAAAGTCGTTTGCTAAATGTACGAGACCAATGTGCTTTGCTCAGAAAGCAAACGTGCAGTGACGACTTCAACCACAATGTTGAGCGTATTTCTTAGCAGATTGAGCAGCCTTTTTGCTCAGTTTTCACCAGATTTACTGTTATCTTGCCCAGGAAACTGTATCTAAATACATACATAATTGGTTACTACAACCCTTCAGTCAGGATTACCACCTAGTTTCTCATACCACTTATGTGGTGTCTATATACAGACACTTTCTATAATAATTCGGTATTTAGTACACTCTTCCCTACGTTCTTCCAGTCCACATCTCTGCCAGTTATAGTGTCTTTCTCAAACTTATAAGAAATCGAAATTGCAAAAGCTGGACAATAATACAAAATGAGTTCCATCGCTTCAATGTATTCATCATCTTTGGAGATTGAGCAGTGTTTCTGTGAATCCTATATTCAGTTTGGGTCAGGTTTGATGCGATATTTTACGCAATTACTCCAGGAATGTCTGTCTGTCATCGTACTCCTCTGACTGATATAGTATCCTTCCCAAACTGTTGGGAAATCGAAATTGCTAAAGGTCGACAATTACATACAAGGTGTTCGATCTCTTCAATGTATTTATCACATGTCCTGCATACGTCCTATCTACTGCGCCTACCAGATTTAGTGCACGTGTTAGACGTGTTAGTCCTTACGCGACGCTCATTAGTTGTTCTTCCTTCATGATCATCTGGAGAAAAAATCCTTTCCAAGTGAATCGATTTTAATTCTGCCTTGTCAGTAAGTAAGTCGCAGTAGTCTAGGAGGTAGTGTGTTGACTTGTAAGGCCACGATTCAACCCCAGGTCAGACATCAAAACGAAATATGAAGACAATATTTCTTCGGCGACTTTCTCTCAACAGATTTCTGCCAAAAACTCTGAGAGTAAATAAAAATTGCCATGAAAAAAGTTTCTCAAAAGTCTGTCCTTCGGAGTCGACTTTTGAACTGTAGGTCCGGTCACTCATGTATAAAATTAACACACACAACATAAGTGGTGTCAGAAGCTAGGTCGTAATCCTGACTGAAGGTTTGTAATGACCAATTATGTACGAATGTATGGTAAAAACAGTTTTTAACCAAAAACCTATAAAAATCATAAAAATTTTTCCTCAATTTTAAAGTATTGAAAATGCTTTTCATTTTTAAAAATTTTATGAGTAAAAAACTCCATGCTTTTCCCTTTTTTTGTAGCCATTATGGACATGTCCTTTGCTTGTGCTATTATTTGTCTTTCTCTTTGCGGTATTTATTGTGTCTGCATTTTGCGACATAATCAATTAATAAAAGAGAGAAACTTTTTTATACATCTTTTTCTTCTTCTTCTTTAACGATATAATGATGGTGACGACGAAATGCAATCAGCCAGTCAACTCAACACAGGAATCAACGTCATTATCAACATCATCATTTATTTAAGCATGTCACAAGTGTAAGACGAGTAAGACAGATACGCCAGGCAATATTTACATTTACTCAGACACACACACAGACACACACACACACACACATATCCTTACAGTTACTTTTCCAACTTGGTTGTTTAAGAAAAAAAATTTTAAAAAATGAATAAAAAGTTTTTCCTTTTTACAATTACAGCCACTAATACTGTTACATTTATAATATTACACACACTCATATGCCGTTACTTAACATACTTGCTGTTGTAGCCTTTTTCACACGTTTTTCTTGTGAATATTTTCTGTTTTTTGGTTGCCTAGCATATGTATGGTATAGGGAAGCGTGTAAGTATAGGTGTGTTCATGTAAGTAAGTGTGGTATTATGTGTGTGTGTGTAAGACTGATATTTCAAAGCTTTAAGTAAAACAATAGGAATTAAATACCGTGAACGCATATCATCTGGTGTGACATGTCCCTATAATCTGACAGATTAATTATGTACGGTTTTGTGAATGTATTATGAATACACACATACATTTATACACCCATACATATAACGTACTACTGTATGCTAGTAAGTTTGGAAAAAATAATAAATATTGCAATGCAAAAACCATCAAAAAAAAGTAAAAAGAAAAAAGGAAAAGAAGGAGAATATATTTACAAAACAAAAGTGAAATAAAATGTGGAAAAATATGAAATATTTTCATAAGTAGAGAAGAAAAGCAATGCAAACATAATACTTTCCGTGTTTTCGCATACGTACATACATATATATTTTTTTGTTATTTTTGTATTCATACTTTTTTTTGGAATTAAAAAAGTGAAGGATTAATAATGAATTCCATGGAAAAATGTTTCATACTTAAAATGAATATGAAACGAACGTACGTACACTCATGCCAATCTATAGCATGAATGTAAATGTATTGCTTTTGTTTAATAATCTTTTTATAAGTAGAGTTTTTTAATAAAAAAAAAAGAAAAGAAATATTGAAAAAAAATATATATTTATTTATGCCGTTGGTCGAAGTGCCTAAAGAAGGGTCAAGGTAAGAACGTACGACTTAAGATTTGTATGAAAAATTACAGGAATGAGTTTAAAATGTAAGCCTTACATCGGTGAAGAGAGATTACTGGCTTATAAGGACTGTGGTTAAATTGTGAATTCAATCTTGAATCAAGCCTTCTGGTAATAACTCAGGGAGTATATAAAATTGCCATGAAAGGTTTCTCAAGTCTGTCGTTCGGATTTAAACTGTAGGTCCTGCCACTATAAAATTAACATACACAACCTAATTGGCGTGAATACTGATTGAAAGCTTGTATGTATGTATGATAGATTTGACACCAAGTAACGATAGCCTTTTTAGTCTATCCAATCGGATGAAATGTTTGGGTGATTTCCGGGTTAGGAAATTGAAATAAAGATACTGGCTCACATGTAGGAAAGTTTTATGTTGTAAATAGAGACTCATTACAAAAATAACATACTAACC
This sequence comes from Sarcophaga subvicina, assembly GCA_936449025.2. NCBI lineage: Eukaryota > Metazoa > Arthropoda > Insecta > Diptera > Sarcophagidae > Sarcophaga > Sarcophaga subvicina. The sequence continues at coordinate 13,810,435 of OW388083.2, read as the reverse complement.
TCACAGAAGCTTTATTAGGCCCATTCTTAAATTATGCTTCAGTGGTGTGATATGTAGCTATAGAGAAGAATTGATAAATAAGAATTATTCAAAGGATTCAAGGAATGTATTGTTTAGGGATAAGTAATCCAATGAGGACATCAACTACATTAGATTCAAATACGAGTTCAAGTTAAGGCGGCACTTGCGCGAGACACAAATTATATTATATAAATAATTGGTTATTACAACCCTTCAGTCAGGATTACGACCTAGTTTCTCACACCACTTATGTTGTGTGTGTTAATTTTATACATGAGTGGCGGGACTTACAGTTTAAAGTCGACTCCGAACGACAGATTTTTGAGAAACTTTTCATAGCAATTTTATTTACTCTCAGTGTTTTTGCCAGAAATCTGCTGAGAGGAAGTCGCCGAAGAAATATTTTTTGTATATTGTTTGATGTCTGGCCTGGGGTTTGAACCCTGGCTTTGCGTGTAATAAGCCAACACACTACCTACTAGACTACGACGACTTTTCTACTAGACTGCTACCCGCTTAAATCAGAATTATACGACAGGATGCCAATCGGATTAACTTGTTAAAAGATGCTTGGATGCCAGATTCCCGTGGGGACTTGTTGCTACACGGAGGTCTCTAAACATAGGACGGCATTGTGTCTTTATATAGAAAAATTAGAAATTAAACTATGCCTCCTATACAAAGTCTTTTAAGCGGTGGAACGTGCAATTAGTGAATGCTCAGGACTAAGGATAATTTATTAAACTTGACATATAAGGATGTAAATATCTTTACTGTCACAATTAGCGTGACATTTAGGGATTCGGGTTTAATAACTACAACAACTGAAGGCGATTAATAGTTACTCCAGGAATGGCAATGGTAAGCATTATATGGTGAGAATGAAGGATTTAAATATTTTCATTGATCATCAAACGTCAATTAGAATGATAACATTTGGGGATTCGGGGTTAATAACTACAACAACTGAAGGCGATTTATAGTTACTCCAGGAATGGCAATGGTACGCTTTATATGGGTACCTAGTCGTCAGGGAATAAGCGAGAATAAGAAGCGAATAATCTGGCTCTCTTAGCTAGGACATTAAATTGGATAATACCACTGAAAATAAGTGCATGTGTTGGATATTATGTGATCTTGCAATTCTCAATGCCGTGAAGGCAGACATTGAGATCCAGAAACTTTCTACTCAATGGAAAGAGATATTTGGAAAAGTACTGCTAACCTACTCTAAGGCTTGTACAATGGGTCAATTCGACCTCCGGGTAATGTACTTGTCTTAATTGACAAGTACACGTCCTCTAACCTAACCTACTTTAAGGCTGACGGATCCAGGAACTTTCGACGCAGTGGAAACAGATATTTGGAAAAGTATGCTCAGCATAGACGAAGGCAGTCTAAACATCTTGTTGGGTAATCACAATAGCAGAAGACTTGAGAGCAACCTTGCACGATACTTATTCGATGTTCGAAAAAAGTAGGCACTGATGACTTAATCTAGAAGCCTTTGGAATTTCTAGCGTCAAAGAAAACTAAAATTTGCTTTGATATCCTTTTTAAATACAATTCTAACACCTTGAAAGATAAAAAATGAAGACAACCTGACTTAATATGATAAAAAAAAAGAAAATATGCCTTCATATCAGCTTAAGTAAACACCGGTAGTGGTGGCCTTAATAAAAAAATTTGCCTTTTTAATCTCTTGTAAATATTTAAGACAGTGCGGTAAAAAATTATTTGTGTCGACCCATTGTTTGTGTACATTTTTGGCGTTTTCCTTTTAACAGGTTGTTTATGATTACACTGAGGGAAACATGATGATTTTTCATTTCGCACCAACATTAAACACTTTTGAAGTGTGTTTATCGCAAACAATTAATAAAACACAGAGAGAAAACAGGCAACAACAAAAAACTGTTGAAATTAACACCTACAAAAAAGGAAATCAAAAGAAAAAAATTTATTTAAACAAGATTTGGTGTCTTAACACCTTTAGGTTTTGTTTTTTTTTTCTTGTTTCTATTTTTCTATTGAATGTTCTTTCTTTGTAATCGAAAAAAAAATACCGACAAGACAGACAAAAAGTTTTCCTTTTTACAACTAAAGGTGTCAAAGTTAAATAATTGATGTGTATTTATTTTCCTTGAAATTCTTTAGAATTCACCAAGACAGATTTCAAACAAGTCTTTATCTCTTTTAATATTTATTAAATGGTGTTTATTTTAAGGCAAATTAAAACAGATTTCTTTAAATAGTTAATCTCTTGTAATAAACCACAAAATTTCATTTATAAACAAACATACAAACAACACTAGAAAAATGGAAAAAGTTGTTAAGAATTCTTTATTAATAGAAGGCGTTTTATTTGCTTTTTTTGTTACGAAGCGTTAAAGCAAAAGTTTTTTTTATTATCATTTATCATGATAATGTAAAATAATCTACAAATGAAATTTAATATTATCATGACACTAAAGCAGTATTACCATTATGTATTTAAATAAAGCCAAGTTCGTACCATAGTTAAACAACAATACAACATCAACCTTAACGGCCAGCACTTCCAAAGAAAGTGATGTTATTTTGTTTGCAAACATTAATCATCGTTTCCATTGAATGTAAATATGAAATCATTTTATAAATGATAGTGACTCGTAAAGGTCAAGAAACTGGCTGTTGGAAAAGGCTTTTAAAACAGCTTGTATTTAATAATTAATTATTATGAATGAATAAAATATTTTAAATGAAAAAGAAATGTTTAAAGTAAGGCTTCCACTGGTGAAATTCAATTGAAATTATCTCAATTTGTTTATATCAACTAAATTTAAATTTTCATTTAAAAATTATTATCGACAGCTTCTTATTACTACTGGCGATTTATTGTACTTCTCTCAGTCTACATAGGCTATCCCTAATAACTCCTCTTCAGGATGCTTCTCCTCAGCAAGAACAATTCCATGCACTGCACTTTATAGGCACTCGGGTGTTTGCTTCATGAATTGAAGAATACCTCCACACTATTTTATACAGGGTGGCTGATATGTATTGCAACCAACTTCAGGTTGTTATCATTTGTAAACCGCTCGTCTGGCAGCTGACAGATTTATTCCAGTGACAGTTCATTTTATTATTTACAAGCTTACAAAAGCATTTTGATATATTGCATTCAGAAAAAAGTTATTCGTGATGGAATTCAAGCGTGATAGTGTGATTGCTTTATATTTGGCTGGAAAACCACAGGTGGCTATCGTTAGAGCCTTCCAGCATTTAAATGTGAATAAATCTTTTGTTTCTCGTACCATTGCTCGTTACCGTGATACTGGCAGTGTTGCATCGCGTCCAAAAAGTGGACGAAGAAAACGGTAACAACACCAGAAATGATCCGAAAAGTGAAGGCCAGATTTGATCGAAATCCACGCCGCAGTGGTAGAAACATTGCTCGTGAGCTGAACACATCGCGAGAACGGATGCAACACATATTGAAAAATGAGCTTGGACTAAAGCCATTGAAGTTTCAAAAAGTACAAGAGCTCACCGATGGACAAAAAAAGTTAGACTGGAAAGAGCCAAGGAGTTACTTCGCTTGCACGAAAGTACCGAATTTGGTTTTCTCCGATGAGAATCCATTCCAAATTGAGCAGTTTGTGAACAAACAAAATGATCGGGTTTACTTGCCAAAGAGGTCAGCTGAAAATTTACACCTGCGATTGGCCACCAGAACTCAAGCGCCGCCGATGGCAATGGTGTGGGCCGCCGTAACGGTCGATGGTCACTCCCCGCTCGTATTCATCGACCGTGAGGTCAGAATAAATGCCGAATATTATCGGGGAAATGTCTTAAAGACAGTATTGAAGTCCTGAGCAAACATTTCGGCCGCAGACCATGGACCAAAAATGGGTTAAAAGGAGGTTCCTCGCTTCATTTCTACCGCACAATGGCCACCAAAATCTCCGGATCTCAATCCGTTGGACTTTTGCGCCTGGGTTCTACTAAAAAATACCAAAGTGTCGATCATCTCAAGACGGCACTTCGCCGGGAATGGGCTAAAATACCGCAGAGCCACTTTCGTGCAGCCTGATATGGCTTTGTCGGCCGTTTGAAGGCCATAATTCGTACCAAAGGTGGCCAATTCGAACAAATCTAAACTGATTCTAAAATTTGATGTTATTTCCAACATTTTTTGCTTTTGAACAATAAAATTAAAAAAAAATTAAAAAAATGTAGCGCTTTACTTTGTTGCATTATATATCAGCAACCTTGTATATGTATGTGTTCTGAGGATTCATTCTTCATTCATTTTAATCAACAGCGCTCTGTCAAAAGATCAGTTACTAAACTGACATATGAGTTACATGAGGTGATTAGATTTCCTAAAACGAAGGTTGGGCGACAAACCTAACAACGTAACTGTTTGCGTCTTTGTAAATGCTTTTTAACACTTCTGAGTCTCTAGGTCCCGATATAGGCTTCCCCGGACTCAATATACATACATGCGTAAAGTCTACATACATAACATAACATACATAATTGGTCATTACAACCCTTTAGTCAGGATCACGACCTAGCTTCTCACACCACTTATGTTGTGTGCGTTAATTTTATACATGAGTGGAAGCACCTACTGTTTAAAGTCGATTCCGAACGACAGATTTTTGAGATACTTTTCAAGGCAATTTTGTATTTACTCCCAAAGTTTTTGCTAGAAATCTGCTGAGAGGAAGTCGCCGAAGAAATATTTTTTCATATTTCGTTTCAATGTCTGGCCTGGAGTTTGAACACGGACTTTTACGTCTAATAAGGCAACACACTACCTACTAGACCATGGAGGTCTTTGAAAAAAACTTATTTGGTTGGAGAAAATACTTTGCCTCTCTTTAAATTCTCTTTTTCTTCCTACAGAACAATTCAAGCCACATCAAGCTCATGAGCTTTCTGATTGCTGCATATTTCTACATGAACAACAGTAAGTAATTCCAATTACTTTATTCAGCTCTTTCCACTAACGTTGTAAGAGAAGACTGCTTGAATAGCGGCATGACTTCTCAGATAGTATTGCTATGGCACGTCCATTCTTAAATTTAAATAAAGTAAAGTGTATGTGAGGCATCATCGAAATTTTTAATTCGTTTGAAAGACCTATTGATGCCATTTTAGAACATAATAACATCGTTCAAATGTCCACCGTGGATTCCCTGAGTGGAGCATATTCGAAATTTTCGACTTTCCATGACTCTTGCGTATAAATCAGACTGATTTTGATCGATGGCAGGGGTTATTTTGACCTTAAAGAACGCTGAAGAAAAAACGCTTTAAGAAAACCTAACGAACAAAATCTAACGGAGCCAAATCGCACGTTTTTGGTGACCAGTTAGCCTCATCCGCACGTGAGATGTACATGCCCTCAAATAGTTCGTGCAGGATGTCTAATGTGGAGCTATGTTGCACGTAGGGCCGTCCTATTACAGCCACATGTCGTTGATGTTCAGATCAAGCAATTCATGCTAAAAAAAATTATAATCGTGGATTTATAGTGCTCGTCGTTGACTGTGAGATATCCGTCCTATTGCAGCCACATGTCATTGATATCCAGATCAAACAATTCAGGCAAAAAAAATAATAACAATCGTGGATTTATAGTGCTCGCAGTTGAATGTGATAGTCTGGCCAACGTCATTTTGAAACAAACATATACCGATGACGATGCCTTCCCAAAATCCACACTAAACAGTGACTTTTTCAGGAAGCATTGGATACTCCTAAATCTCATGTGGATTGGTATCGTGAAAAATTCAACAATTTTGTTTGTTTACGTACCCATTCATCCTGAATAAGATAAATTTTCAAAGAAAATTACAGTCCGTTGCCAACTGTTCCAGAGCCCATCCAAAGAACAGAAATCGTTGTCTATGGTCCTCCACGGTGATTCGGCAAGGCAGACTAAATAAATAACAACTAATTTCGCAGACGTATTTTACTTCAACAATATCAAATAAGAATCAATTTTGAAATACAAAATTTTTCATCAATATGATCAAGTGAAATTGAGCGCATCTTTCGTCTTTTCGTTGGGAAGACTCCCGAAATATTTCGCTCTGGGACCAAAAGCACTCATTGCTGACCAAATATTTGTCCCAACCATCCTCTTTTAAAAGATTGAATAACCTCCAGATTTGCTCCATTCGCTCTCGTCCTCAAGTCTAGTTGCAAAGCCTTTCCCCCAATCATAGAGTCCATTGGTTCTATCCAGGCAGTAGTCAAAGAAGAAGCTTCCAGATACTCAATTTATTACCACGATCTTCTCTAACTCCACTTATTAAACTTTTCTCCCATTATCGTAACAATCTGGACATTTGTACCGTGTTCAACAGAGCCTCCAGCGCCGCTGTATGACAAGTTCTCATTGCAGCTATTATATCGGCACATTATAGTTTCTGTGCCTTGTTGAACTACATTTGAACTATTTTTAGATTGGCCCCACAGATCACTATTGATCTTGATGAGCATCAATATGTAAAGTGAATAATGAATGAAGTGTGAAGGCAGGCAGGAACGCCCGGTTATCTTTGTGGCATATCTGGCCTTTCTTGAAATACTTATTTATGAACTTTCCGTTCCACTGTACTGTGCATATTTTCCGATAAATTGCCTTAACCCAGTGATACCATAACCAATTTACTCTGGGATCAAATAATGATTCATCTTTTGCTATCAAATTTACAGAATACCCCGAACAATGGACTGTTAGCTTGAATAGATCATACGATAGTAGGCAATCTACAGGAATTTTGATGAGGTTGTAGACATAAAAATCAGTACAATTGTAGTGTCGTAAATACCTGCAATCAACTAATCTGTATGAGGCATAGTAAATATCAACACCCCGGATACGGTTCAAGTTTTGGTTGAAACCAAACAAATAATTTAATGACGTTACATTTATATAGGCAAACTGTAGCTTGTGCCTGTAAAATCCACTGCCACTTTTCGTAATAAATTGTTCATAAATCAACTTTTGTTACACTTAAACTGGCTTATCACTCCCTTTCCTTTTGTACCTATCCAATACACATGATTAACGATAAAGACATCGCACACATAAATTGCAGAAATTTATTAGAAAAATTTCATTTGAAGCAGAACGAAAACGAAGCAGAATGAGAAACAAATTCTGTTTGTAAAACCAATAAATTCCATTCATATTATGCCAAAAAGATTTGTAAAGGTAAACTAAACGTCATCTGTTTAACAAATTAAAGATATTTTTACATGGAATAACAATGAAAATAAATAAGGAAATCCACCTTTTAACGCTTACTTTTGAAATAATAAACGAACGTAACGTATGTACGTACAAAACTGTAATTGGTTACACTCTCTTACAGACCATAAACTAAAGCGTAACCAAAGGCAACGCATCTGCGTCATGGCAGACAATTTGCAATGCCGGATAAAGAAAACTCAAAGAAAACTACAGAAAATGTGTTAATTTTGTTATAAGAAAAGCAAAAAATCTGGTCAAATGGCCTCTCTCCCTCTTTCTCGCCCCTTTTTAAGAATGATTCTGAAAGCAGAGTTTATATTGCTTGCAAGAGGTGTTTGCATTAATGCTGATGTTACACCAAAAACACCGCCTGACTAAAGAGAGGCATATAGTCGTGTCGTTGTATTATTGCCTTATCACCGCAAATGTTGTATCATGCATGGCTAGAGGTATAGGCAAATAAAGAATTTGTAACAGATTTTCTAAGGCAAGAATTCCCCCTTGAAAAAATACACACCCACTTCACGGTTCATCATTGGAAATAGTAATGTTTGCTCTATGTTTGGTGGTGTTAAAATAATATTACAAACGAACTGCCTACACCTTCATTCATATGGTGGCATTTGCGCCATCATACCCAAAACGCAGAGCAGCAAAAGAGTCATCAATTCGTAACTTATTGCTGCACTCGAATGACTGTGACGAATATTCTAGAGGTCTTTACCGCAAAATCTTTAATACTCTCACACACATACCCAAGCACTAGCACTTGAAAGTAGTTCTCATCACCATTTCCATTGTGTGGAGAGAATAGGAAACATCATTAATAAGTTCAAGTCAAATGTAGATCATTATCACTAGAATCGTTAAAGATAAACAGCCACAACAGAAACAACAAGACGACGCATTAAAAAACAGAAGAAAAAAAACATAAAAGATATCCACCGTCTTATATGAATGGGATGGCTATGCTTAATCAATTTCGTAGGTAGTAGCAGTGGTTAAACATCCTTTTTACACTTTTTTGCCTTTGGAAAACGAAAATCAAAAGATGCCGCCCGGTTTGCTTAAGTCACTTTAGTTGTTTTATTTAATGACACTCAAACAGCAAACGGATGAACACACCGAAATGAGATCACTTTCAAATGAGAGCATTTTGTTAAATAGAGAGTCAATGCTGACAAGGGATTCAGGATTTCTTTTTAATTTATTAGGTTAGGCATACGACTGCATACGCAACAAAATTTGTTTTTATTTTAAATTCAAATTCAATTTTTTTTTTAAGGAAGTTAGGTCGAACAAAATCGAATTTTAAATACTCTATCTCAGACCACAAGGCTGAATCCTATTTGTCCACTCATTCTTCACTTAAGAGATCGTTTAAACACAGAAAATTTTAGGCACATAAAAGCCAAATTCTCCTCCTTCACTAAATGTCAAGAAGCTGCTTTCACAAGGTACAGCTAAATCGTTCACCGTTCAACTCTCTTATAAGATCCGTCAAATCCCATCTTATCCCAACGGAATAGGTGGACGTGCGTTAAAAGCTTTCACATCTTACGAACGAAATCCAGCGAAACCAGTGGTATGATGAGGAGCAGCGCGATACTTATTTATTTAATTCACCATCACAACTTAACTTCTCACACCATGCATGTTGCGATAGTAATTTTATCCATAAGAGGCGTTACGATGCAGAGGCGCCGAACGGCAGATTATTGAGAAACTTTTCATGGGAAGTTTTATTTACTGTCAGAGTTTTTGCCAGAAATCTGCTGAGAGGAAGTCGCTAAAGAAATATTTTTTCATATTTCGTCTTGCAGAAGATGTTTGACCTGGGGTTTAAACCGTGGCCTCATGTCTAGTAAGTCTATGCAGTACCTACTAAACTGCAGTGTTGCAATACTACTGCACAAAAAAACTTGCAGTCCGAGTTACATGAGCACTTGTTGAGGACTGTACAGAGAGGAAAAGTAAAATACAACACCAGAGGCAAGAAGGCAAAAAGAGGCAAGAAGACGTAGCAGGAAAGTAGAAAGCGTGAAAAAGTCGAGATGTACAGAAGGAAGATTGATGCTCAAATATGTTTACAAAACTGCTAAGGTGCTGACCGAAGGTATCAAGCACTTCCGAGTCAGGACCGATCTTCCTGTCAGGATGAGAATGGTAGTTCGATTACAGACTTCAATTCCCATGGGATGCTGCAATTATGGGAGGAATACTTTACGACCTAAAGGCACGGCGAAAGCAATAATAATTCCGCCACTGAAGAAGATGTACTACTAAACACAATCAATGATGACTGCTTAGAAATACAGCCGAGAAGAGAAGCCTACAAGTCCTAATGATCTGCCCGCTGAGTTTTTAAAGCGGTGGGCTATGACAAGGTGCTTCTGGCAGCTTACTTAAGAACATGGTTTGAAGTTGCCGTGGCCTAGTAGGTAGTGTGTTGGCTTATTAGACGTGAGGGTGTGATTCAAACGGACAGCTTGACATGAAGATTAATTTACAGAAGGCTTGGGATAATTGCAGCGGTAATGTTTTTTACAAAAATTTTTAGTTTCTTCCAAATGCTGGCCATATTAACAACATTGCCCGTGTTGGATCTTAGTGCAGGTCCAACCTTCCCCTGCTTTCACCGTACAACGTTTCATATGCGGCTCGACTACCATACGTTAACAATTTGCAGTGTTCTCTACACGATATGTTTGCACTTGTGTGTTTTGAGGCCTCGAAAGAAACTGCCTAAGTTGCTTATGGCATATTTGTGGTTGTAGTAGCCTATTATCCTGAAGCAATTCATTTCTACTACGGAGGTTGAAACTTCGACGGGGCTCACATATGTGTATTAACCACTTGTAGCCTAAGTTCCGTGAAGCCTGTCTAATAAAGGGATAAACCCTATACCCAGACTTTATTATGTCTCAACTTTAGTGATGCTATGGGCTATGCTCTTATTTTTATTGAATTAAAAAAATAAAATTTATTAACTCTTCCTGTTATAAACAAAAAAAAAAAAGAAAAACAACAACTAGACCACCCTAGCTGCATGACATTATTGCGTGTTTAAATTGTTAACGCCATCTAAGGAGTCTATTCTTCTTTCATGTATGCACATGTGTGTAATATTTTTACGACCCTAATTTAAACGATTCACGTATAATACGTAACGAATTATATTTTTTCGGTATCGTGTTTTTTCTATTTTGAATTTTATGATTAAATCCCATTAGAAGTACAACAACAACAATAAATTTTATTTCAATTTGTTTGAAAAAATGAAATTGATTCCTGCCTCTTTTTTTGTTCAATTTCCTCCTTTAAGGAGATTTTTATACTGTTTTACGAAATCCTTCACATATTTATTGGCATTTAAAAGAGTGTATCTAAGTTTATATTGAGCACAAGGTACTCTAAAAAATAACATTTTTTATTGAAAATATTCAGAGATTTTTGCTTTTAAAATCACGATTTTTGTTAAAGAAAAACTGACCACTTTTTCAATAAAAACCGTTTTATAAATGTAAACTATAAAAACTAATGTGTTGCCACTTACCCACTTTTGAACTTGGTGTGTCTGTAGTACTGTGCCATTGGATTAAGGTTTCCAACCCAGTTTTCATTCCAGTTGGTAGCCTTAGGAACTGGCCCACAAAGAAAATTGTTTTCTTCAAATGTTCTGGAAAAAAGTAAAAGCAAAAAGATATATTATAAAAAGAGATATATACATATATGTATAATCGGGCCAGTAGTAGTTATTTAGGAATGGAGATATAGGCGATAAAAGTCATTAACAAAAAAAATGCAAGTCATCTACAAAAAATGCAAGTCATTGACCCAAAAATCCAAGTCATCAACCCAAAGCATGCAAGCAATTGACCAAAAGCATGCAAGTCCAAAAAAATGCAAGTCATCTACCAAAGAAATACAACCTGCGAAAATGCGACATTTTGTTGCATGTATATATACATTTATATGCATATGAACTCAATGAGAATTATTAACATTTTGAAGTCCAATGAAATAAAATTTAATTTTTATCCGTATCACTTTATCATATCTCCGGTTCTACGTAAAGCACGACTATAAAGCAACCTGTTTCGGAATCCTTGAGACCATGGCTATCCAACCCACTAGGTCCATTTTCCCCACCAGGTCCATTTTTTACCCGATTTTGGCGTTGTTGCGCATTTGAAGAAATCAATTAGCTGCGACGCCCATATCTCCAATCCCAATTAAAACTCGATCGAAAGGAAAACTGTTTTGGAAGCCTTGAGACTATGGCTATCTAGCCCACTAGGTCCATTTTCCCCACTAGGTCCATTTTCTCTCGATTTTGCCATAGTTGCCGATATGAAGAAATCAATTAGCTTCGTCGCCTATATCTCCGGTCCCAAGTAAAGCTCCACCGTAAGGAAAACTGCTTTGGAATTCTTGAGACTATAGTCATCCAGCCCATTAGGGTAATTTTTCGTACCAGGTCCATTTTTGCCCGATTTTATCTTGGTTACGCATTTGAAGGAAACAATTAGCTTCGTCGCTTATATCTCCGCTCCCAAGTAAAGCTCGATCATAAGGAAACCTATTTTGGTATCCTCGAGACTATGGCTATCCAGCCCACTAGGTCCACTTTTCGCACCAGGTCCATTTTTTATCCTATTTTGCCTTGGTTGCGCATTTGAAGGAAACAATTTGCTTCGTCGCCTATATCTCCGGTCCCACGTGACGCACGACCATAAAGAAACCTGTTTTGGAATCCTTGATACTATGACTAGCCTTTAGGGTCATTTTCCCCACTAGGTCCATTTTCCTTCGATTTTGCCATTGTTGCCGATTTGAAGAAATCAATTAGCTTCGTCGCCTATATCTCCGGTCCCAATTAAAGCTCGACCGTAAGGAAAACTGTCCTGAAATCCTTGACACCAGGGCTATCCAGTCCACTAGGTTCATTTTTCCCTCTAGGTCCATTTTTTATCCGATTTTACCTTGGTTGCGTATTCGAAGGAAACAATTAGCTTCGTCGCCTATATATCCGGTCCCGATTAAAGCTCAACCGTAAGGAAAACTGCTTTGGAATTCTTGAGACTATGGCCATCCAGCCCACCACGCCCTTTTTTCCTACCAGGTCCATTTTTCACTCGATTTTGCCATTGTTGCCGATTTGAAGAAATCAATTAGCTTCCACGACTATATCTCAGGTCCCAAGTAAAACTCGATTGTAAGGAGAACTGTTTCGAAATCTTTGATACTATGGCTATCCAGTCCACTAGATCCATTTTCCCTACCAGGTCCATTTCCTATCCTATTTTGCCTTTGTTGTTCATTTGAAGACATCAATTAGCTTCGTCGCCCTATCTCTCCGGTCCCACGTAACGCACAACCATAAGGAAAAGTGCTTTGGAGTGCTTGAGACTATGGCCATCCAGCCCACTAGGTCCATTTTTCCTACCAAGTCCATTTTTGACCGATTTTACCTTGGTTGCGCATTTGAAGAAAACAATTAGATTCGTAGCCTATATCTCCGGTCCCAAGTAAAGCTCGACTATAAGGAAAAGTGCTTTGGAGTGCGTGAGACTATGGCCAGCCAGCCCACTAGGTCCTTTTTTCCTACCAGGTCCATTTTTAACCGATTTTATCTTGGTTACGCACTTGAAGGAAACAATTAGCTTCGTCGTTTATATCTCCGGTCCCAATTAAAGCTCGACCGTAAGGAAAACTGCTTTGGAATTCTTGAGACTAAGGCCATCCAGCCCACTAGGTCCATTTTTCCTACCAGGTCCATTTTTGTCTGATTTTACCTTGGTTGCGCATTTGAAGAAAGCAATGAGCTTCGTCGCCTATATCTCCGCTCCCAAGTAAAGCTCGACCATAAGGAAATGTGCTTTGGAGTGCTTGAGACTATGGCCATCCAGCCCAGTAGGTCCTTTTTCCCCACCAGGTCCATTTTTGTCCGATTTTACCTTGATTGCTCATTTGAAGACATCAATTAGATTCTTCGCCTATATCTCCGGTCCCACGTGACACACGACCATAAGAAGTCTGTTTTTGAATTTTTGAGACTAAGGCTATCCGACCCAGTAGGTCAATTTTCCCCACTAGGTCCGTTTTTTACTCGATTTTATCATTGACTGACGCTTGGTGTGCTTACATCATAAATCCGTCGCGAGAACACAAGGATTGTTGTAGAATTTTTGCAGTTATAAGGACTAAGAATATTCCTTCTATATGCTGAACATATAGATAAGGAAGATGCCCCAATTACGCCAGCATTTAGGTGCATTATGAGCATATTCTGTTTACACTTCTAGCGGGTTTTTCAATACGAACTTTTGAACTTTGACAGTCGATAGCGGCCATCTTGTTAAAGCTGCACGGGTTAAATTATTCAGTCTGCTTACTACACAGCCTGATTTGCCAAATCACCATGGACGACCATAGACATCATCTTCAGTGTTGAGACCCATTTCCGGATGAGTGAATGCAAGTACAAAGTTCGATAATTACGAACATCTTTTGGCCTTAATTGAATGCACTGCACTTGTGGTGTTTTCTTAAGTTGCAGGTATATGCTAATAAGCTGGAAACCATATCGTTTCTTAAAGTCAACACGACCCGTGACATTGGTTAAATTCAATCTGAAGCTGATTTAATATTTATCTTGGAAAAGAGCATGCTAACCAAGCCACATACAACCAGTAATTACGTCAGCTCTGCCAAAAAAAACTCTATTAATTTTATACTATTTTGGAAAGACTCTATTAAAACCTCAACGGTAGGCAACCCATATATAACCAGTAAATTTGTTCACTTCTTTCAAAAAAATCTCTATTAATTTAATACTATTTCGGAAGCGTCTATTAAAACCTCAATATCCTGTTCATGTATTTAAATTTGAATTTAAATTTTCATTTAATTTAAGCTGAACAAAACCGCACGCACACACATTTCCAAACAATCAAATCGTATACATGGCACATGTCATGCCATAAAACAACTGAAAGTTTTACCTCAACAACACAACCGCTAAATTAAGAGGTCAATTTTAAAGTTCAGCAATCAAACCGAAAAGGCCCAGGCCCATACAATCACGTCAACAAGAGCAATACAATGGAGAACACAAAAAAAAGGATATGCAAACACTAGTCACAAGTTACTTTTGACTAGTGCTCCGTTCACTACAACCACAAACAAAAATTTATACGGTTTTGTTCCTTTAGATTGTGTTTTTTGTTGAATTTTTTTTTTTTTTTTTTGTCAATAGAAGCATTTTTAATATGAACCTACCATATGACGACGATGATGAAACCACATCCATTGTAATAGTGCAGGATGCCAAGTGCCCCTTTATTATTGCTGTGTCGCACGCAGTCACAAACATGCTCCCACATAAAGGCTTCTTTCTAGTCTTTCTTATTTTTTTTTAACGGTTTTTCTATAGCGTTTGTATACAAGAGACTGCTGCTGTAGTCCTATTGTATCCGATACTGTATTAACAGTATTTATATAGTCGCGTTAGAGTACATTGACTCCTTCAACATCATACATACAATAACCGTCGTCGGATAAAACGCGAAATATCAACAAAATTATACGACTTTATGAAAGGAAAATATGTGTTTAGCTAAGCAACTAAGTATAGCAAGCAATGGTCGAAAGATGCCCTATACCCCTAGCCTATATGTATACAAAAAGGATCTAATGCCTGTATGTACATTGGAAAACTATTCGCAATCTATAGGCATGAACTGAAAGTTTTTAAAAATTCCTTGTTTAAAGATTTACTATCTCACAGGTCATCTTCTTGCCGTGGCAGTAAGCAGTCATATTCTATTCAGTTTAGTTCGTGATTTTTGGCTCCTTAATAAAAAAAATAAAATAAGATTTCATTTGTATAGTGCACAAAAGGTTATGAAATAATATTTTTATTACATTTATTCATCAAAAAAACGCCAGCCAGCCTATTATGTTCAATACAGGGATGTTCAACAAAAGGCACCAAATTGCAGAATGTTATAATAGAGTACTCTTATCATATTTATTCTGTTAAGTACAGCTCAAAGAAATATCAGGGTTTGTTCATCTATTTTCGAGTCAATATTACCGGCCTAGTGGGACTATCTCGTCGTTTACTAAGTAGGTAGAGTATTGGCTTATTGACGTAAGAGTACTGTTCAAATCCCAGTCCAAATATCTCGAACGCAACGGAATATTAGAAAATATTTCTTCGACAACTTCCTCTCAGCAGATTTCTCGTACAAACTCTGGGAATAAACAAATAAAATAGCCATGAAAAGTTTCTCAATAATCTGTCATTCGGAGTCGGCTTTAAACAGCAATTTACGCCACTCATGTATAAAATTAACACACGCAACCACGATGGTGTGAGTAGCTAGACCGTAATCTCCAAACTGAAGGTTTGAAGCATAGTTGATCACTGCAGCACACTTTCTGTGCGTCACCATTCTGATGTCGTCGACACTCGGTCTGGCTCTACATAACATAATTGGTCATTACAACACTTCAGTCAGGATTACGACGTAGTTTCTCACACCACTTATGTTGTGTGGATAAATTTTATACATGATTGGCGGGACCTACAGTTTAAAGTCAATTCCGAACGACAGATTTTTGAGAAACTTTTCATGACAATTTTATTTACTCTCAGAGTAAATCTGGCAGAAATCTGCAGAGAGGAAGTCGCCGAAGAAATACTTTTTGTATTTTGTTTGATGTCTGGCCTAGGGTTTGAACCCTGGATTTCCGTCTAATAAGCCAATACACTATCTACTAGACTACGGCGAAAAGACAACTGTGTCAAGCCGCAACCTGTATAAAGAAGACTGATCTGGCTAAGTTAAGGTCTGGTAACGCTAGGTAAAATGTAGTAATAAGTGCTGCAGTTTCCATATCCTTTAAAATACTTCTTCTGTTAGGCAACTGTTGTAAATTCTCGCGATCATAAGTGACGTTGCCCATACTCTCAGAGCTTTTGTCAGAAATCTGGTGAGAGGCAGTCGCCGAAGAAATATTTTCTTATATTCCGCTTTGTTCGAACATTGGCTCACCAATAAGGTCCAGTAAGCCAACACACTAGGAGGTTGCTCCGGCGAGACGGGTATTTGATGCGGGAATCAGTGGAATTCGGCGAAAAGGAGGACCTTGTATCCGTTGGGAGGACCAAATAGTGGAAGCCCTGTCATCGATTGGTGTGACCAACTGGCGTAGGCGCGCAAGAAACAGAGGCGCCTGGAAGGATGTGTTGCGGCAGGCTGAAATCCGTTAAACGGATTGTTATGGCCAATTAAGTAATTAAGTAAGCCAACACACTGCTCTCTAGCCAACGGTGACTACAGTGGTGATCAAAAAAGCTGAAATTCTGTGCCGTATTAAGAATGTCTTTAATTGGGGGAATTTTAATATGTATCGCTGTAAAGTTTCGTTGTACCTGAATACTTATACCGAACTTCAGTCATCGTGCTCTACAGCACGCAACGTAAATGGGCACCAGGGAATACTGGGTCATTTTGTGAGATACGATGACTTACTCTTACAAACGATTTGATATTCTGGAAGCGAAGTGGAGCTCTGCAGCTAAAATAAGGAAATTGGCTAGAAAATGGTGGCCTCGAATTAGCTGCACAATAAACGGAAGTGGTACAGTTACCTGCATACAGGGAAGACGTTCTCCTGACGTGGTTCTAACAGGATTTCACAAACAAACACGGGAGTAATGTTAGGGGGTAAAAGTCCTACACTAAAGGTATTGTGTATTCAATAAAACGATCAACTATAATTAAGGCTTTGGTATGATCATAGGCTTCTATACTTTCGTGCTATTATGGAAATCAGACAGATTTCTATTTTCTTAGCTATTTCTTACTCAAACTTGATCGCAATATTATCTCGATCACAGTGGCCATGCCTGCAGATGATTGCGTTATGTGAAGACACGCGAAAAGACTGGAGCTCCCATCAAAAGAACTTTTGTCGAGATTGTGGATGTGCTGCAAAGGGGGAAACTGTTATTCACTTTCTTTGTCTCTTGCGAGGTGCAGATTTAGGTTATTTGTCTCTCCATTTCCCGTTTGCTTTTCGCGGTTGCCATTGGTTGATATCAAGGGTAAGGCTTCATTTATTAAACTTTCAGTCTGGTTTCCAGCATATGATAATCGTGCTTTAGTGTGTGGCCCCTGCTTTAAACAAATTCTCCGATGAATTTAGTAGAATTAGATCAGCATAGAGACTACGTACCATACTTACATATGGTAATCACAACAGGCTGCTATAAGTGTTCAAGTGAGCTTTTATATCAAAGCTACCACTCCAACCAATCTACGTACTTAGCTATTTCTTAAGTTGTGTAATTCTAAGACCGCTTTGATTGCTGCTAACCTCATAGTACACTCAAACCGGGCTTGATGATTTCACTTCTGTAATGCCAACCAATTAATCGCGACTTTGTAGACGAGAGTTTGTACAACCAGTATACGTTTTAAGGGCTATTAACGCTACTTAGGCTTAGAAACGCTGGTTTCTGGATATATCGTGCCGTTGGATAGATACAAGGGATAGGATAATCCTGCTTTAGTGTGCAGCCCCTGCTCTAAACATTTTCTTCAATGAATTTAGTGGAATTTGATCAGTGCAGAGACTACGCTTATCACAAAAGGCTGTTGTGCGTGTTCAATTGAGCTTTGATATCAAAGTTACCACTCCAACCGATCTACGTACTTAGCTACTTCTAAAAATTGTTTAATTCTAATACACTCAAACCGGGCTTGATGATTTCACTTCTGTAATGCCAACCAATTAATCGTGGCTTTGTAGATGAGAGTTGGTTTGATTAATAAGTCGTATAGCCACGCTGTAAGGGTTATTAATGCTGCTTAGTGTAAGAAAGTATGGTTTCTAGATATCTTGCGCTATGGGATAGATACAAAGGGTAGAGAATTGAGGGATTTTGCACCTCCTAGTGAATAGTAAAGAATATCTTTTGGTGAGATTACATTTTTTATTTGCATTATTTAAGCAATCTTAGCTCATCTGTAACCACAAAAAATCGTTGAACAACCTATAGGTACGACTGAAATAAAATGTGAAGTTCATTTTATTCTATAAGCCACCTTAAATATTAGGGCCCCCGTTAGTTTTAAGGTTGGCTTATTGCCATTCCTATACAAATTTCCTTAACAAAACATATTTCATTAGTGTTTTATGAAATAATAAAAGAACTACAAACACAGTCAGGCAATGAAAGCAGTGCAGTCAACCGGGCAAGTTTTTCACGCAAATGAGTGAGTTTTTTACAAAAAATAAATAAAAAAAAACGAAAAGTTAACAAACCAAAGCCAACAAAATTTTTGTATAAATATTGGAGTATAAAGGAAGGAAAAACAAAAGCAACAAAAATCAAAGCTAAACTAGAAATTTAAATGAAATACAAGCATAATATGATGCATTTAGTTACACAGTCATACCATCATGCCATCACAGGCAGTCATTCAGTCATTCAGCCATTCACTTAAACACTTCTAGGCTGTAAGAAAAGACCAAAAAAACCTCAACTAGAACCAGCTATTATTAGAGTGATAATGAAGATCATCAACTTCATTATTAACACATTCATTATTATCATCCAAAAAGAGAATCTCTTAAGGCCTTTCATGGTTTGGCAATGTTTGCTTTGCAAGTAAAGTGGAAGACAAAAAAAAAAAAGAAATGAAAAGCTTTTCATTCATATTGACACTCTTCACACAGTGAATATGAGTGCTCTTGTATGAAGACCATTCATTCACTTAGAATACTCCTTGCCATTCAGTCATTCATTCATTCATTCATTCATGTCTCATATTCACACGTTCACATTTCTGAACGTACGAAATAATGGAAAAGTGTTCCTTACAACACAAAACTGAAATGCTGTTAATAATGATGTTGTTGCTGATGTTGTTGTTGTTGTTAATAATGATGTTATTTAGTGCTTTAATGCAAAAGTATTGCAATATAATGGTAGTAACCTTTATTTATAACACTATTCATAACAAATAAAACAAACACAAAAAAATGCTTTCAACCTTGCATGAACATTTACTTTTTGCCTTTGTTTACTTGTGACTGACTGCAGTCTCATGCTGGGGCCATACAGCTTCTGGCATTGAACTTTACTTAACTACCTTCATATTATCATTCAAAAACATTAGTATCATCATCATCATTGTTGTTGTCATCACTAAGTTCATCATCATCATTGTGTTCATCATCACCTACCACTTTGAGGGAAAACATTATTTGGAAATATGCACAGAAAAACAAAGCAGACTCCATCCATAGATACTAAAAAAAATTTTCTTTTTTGCATAGACTTTACACAGTCGTCTTCCCATTTGGGATTCAAATATAATAACGTGTAGCATTGATGATACAAAAAATATTTGTTTCGCATTTCTGGTTTTGTGAAACGGTTTATGAAATAAGTTTTTTAATTGAATACCCTACAGACTGGGATTTTTATTCATTTATTATTACAATGCTATAAGGAGCTCTTTTCCCCCTTATTCCAATAACACCAATAGATAAACGGTATACGAATGGCTCAAACAGAAACAAAGGAACAGAAGTAGAACACTGAGGACCCATAGGGAAACTCGAAGTTTATTTCCAAACAGATCTTTATGCGCAATTCAACTTGAATATAAAATTGAAAGGACAATTAGGATACCATACCAGCATTTAATTGCAATGGAGCTACTTCAGAAATAAGCTATATCTGCTAAGCAAGATGAATACGATTAAACTTTGCGAGATTCCAGATCATGTAGGAATTCAATCTAATGAACACACTGACGATCTTGCAATAAAAGCACCTTCCACGCCGCTAATGGAGCAACTACCTTTCTGGGAAATAGAAAGTTAGAGTTCGGAAGAGAATCAGAACTTCCAAAAAAATATAAGGTCTTCTTACAGGAACTTCCAAACTTTGACAGTTAAGATAGTTAAGCAACTTAAATGTAAATTCTTATAACTTTGCCTATTTAGCATCAATTTTAATAAATTTGGCAGCAAACGAAAGTTAAGAACCTAAGCTTACATTTTCTTCTAATACCTAGTAGTGCCACGCCCACTGAATCATTTTTAGATAGATTAAATATACTAGCTTCTAACTTTGCACATTTCGAAGAAAAATAAGAAGAAAAAGAGTGGGCGTGGCAAGTAATATAAGAATATGAATGTCCGGATTCTTAGCTTTTAATTGATGCCAAATTTATAAAAATTGGTGCTCAACTTACAAAGTTATAAGTTAAATAAAATACTTATAATTTTTGCCACGCCCACTTTAAGATATTAAGGCAAGTTAAATGTAAACTCTTATAACTTTGAATATTTAGCATCAATTTTAATAAATTTGGTAGCAAACGAAGCCTAAGAACCTAAGCTTACATTTTCTTCTAATACCTAGTAGTGCCACGCACACTGAATTATGTTTAGATAGATTAAATGTACTAGCTTCTAACTTAGCACATTTCGAAGAAAAATAAGAAGAAAAAGAGTGGGCGTGGCAAGTAATACAAGAATATGAAAGTCCGCATTCTTAGCTTTTAATTGATACCAAACTTATAAAAATTGGTGCCCAACTTACAAAGTTATAAGAAGTTAAAGGAAATACTTATAATTTTTGCCACGCCCAGTTTAATAACGGCCATCTTGTTGAAGCTTCATCTTTCAAAATAGTTGTCATTTATTCCGTCTATTCTTTCAGTTAGTCAGTTTTTTCGCGTATCATCCCATAACGCAATGACCTGTAAGCATGGCCACTGTGATTGAGATGACATTGTGATCATGATTGAGTAAAAAATAGCTAAGAACGCAGCAATGACTCTTATCTCCATAAGAGCACGAAGTATTGAAGTTATGATCGTGCTAAAGTCTTAAGTATACGTCTTATTGAATACACAATACCTTTAGCACAGGACTTTCTATCAACTCACAATGAACATGTGTTCGCTGAATGAGCTCTGAAGTAGTTGGCAAATGATCCTAATTTTTATCGAAAAATCATCCTTACCTGAACAAAGAAAATTGTCGTATTCAGGACGATGCCAATTTATACGGGATCCAAGAGAAAAAGTCAGTGTTTGGACTGGATTTTGGGCCGCCAGAGTCTTGGGTGCGTATTTCTATGAGAACAACATTGTCAAAGGCGAGCACTATAGTTCAATGACTACCAATTTCTTTTGGACTGACTTGGATGACCTGGACACCAATGACATGTTGTTTCAACAGCAACCGATTAAAGAGTATGGTAATCTCACATGGTGGTGATTTAGACTTGCCACCGAGCATGTGAGATTTTTCTTAAGTTAATCACAGCGGTCCTCAAAGCCAACGTACATATCTAACATAATTGATCATTACAAACCTTCAGTCAGGACTACGACCTAGTTTCTCACACCACTTAAGCTGTGTGTGTTGATTTTATACATGAGTGGTGGGACCTACAGTTTAAAGTCTATTCCGACCGACAGATTTTTTGAGAAACTTTTCATGACAAATTTTACTTTACTCTCACTGTTTGTGCCATAAATCTACTGAGAGGAAGTCGCCAAAGAAATATTTTTTCATATTTCGTTTTGTTGGAGATGTGTGACTTGGGGTTTGAACCGTGGCCTCACTTCTAATAAGCCAACACACTAGTTACTAGACTACAGCGACCAACATTACCCTCAATTATTGCTGACCAACAATTACTTCGAAATGGCCTCGAGAGCTTTAGAAACAGACCAGCAATTAAAAGAAGTATTATGCCTGCTAGTTGGCGGAAGAATAAATCACTACAGCAGCGAAAACTTTACTAAAACAGACAATCTCTTGCTGTTAATTTTCCTCGCCCAATGTGCGGTACTGTTGTCTAGTCCGGTGGGTAGTGTATTGGGTTATTAAACGAGAGCCCGCGATTCAAATACCAGCTCTGGCCAAACTAATTATGAAAAAGAATATTTCTTTCGGCGGTCTTCTGACAAAAAAAATTTTGAAAGTAAATAAATGTCACATCTGTAGTCAAATGTTTTACGTACAGCATGGCTGATGTGAGAAGATAGGTTGTAGTCCTGACTAAATGTTTGTAATGTCCAATTAATTCTGAATGAAGCAAGAATTTTGTATAAAATTGATAAACCTGTTAAGGCACATAAAAATGTAACGTCTGATTTGATTAGAATATGTTGCAAGAATGCAAAGAAGAATATCAGCAAGAAATGATGTCGAAAGCCTGGTAGGTTGACTAAGTTGAAGCGACACTATCCCACAACGTGCAGAAGATCGAAATACTAGGAACTCTGGTGGGACACTATCTAAGCGACACTATCCAACAACGCGCTGAAAATCGAAATGTCAGGAACTCATTATTAAACAAGTTCAATAACCATGTGTCTACATAAGGCTCTAAGTGTTGTTACGTCTATTTAGCATGTCTCAATTCGTAGGAACGGCTTTAATGGTCGAAACTAATGTCCTTCCAGAAATTCATACTATTGACTACGTCAACTGACTTCAAGTAGTAAATGATTTAAAATAACGACTGCAATGATGGTAACTTGCATGATGCTTCTGTTATATGAAAACCATTTGTGTTGCCATTTGTCTGAACTATAATTTGATTTCCTGGCCTTTGTTGTTGTTGTTGTTGTTGTTGACTGGTTAAATGTTTATATATATATGAGTCTTGCTTTCCATGGCTTTTCCATCAAAGGGCATCATAACTTTCACACATCCACACACACACACACACATGAAACTATTTTTGCCGTCTTTATATTCATAAATTGCGTTTTTCTTTTTACTGCCAGAGTCTGTCTATCTGACAGACTGTTTGCATTTTGCTTGCCAGGGCTTGACTTTTTAAACTTTTCTTTATGGCTGTGCTATATTATGGTCCTGCTTTTTGCAGAGACTTTTTCTGTTTTTTTTTTTGTTTTGAATCAACACTCACACACAATGTGCGAAATTGTTTACAAAAGTTATGAAAAAAAAGAAAAACAGAAAAAACAAAATATCCTGCAATCAAAAGGATAAGTATGGAGTATGAAGCTTCACTTACTGCTTGCTTATGTGCGTGTGTGGGGGTATGAGACTTTCATTTGCAATGTTTTTCAGCAATTTCTTCTTTATTTTTTTGCTTATTTTTTTTGGCGTTTTTTATTAATAAATGCTTGGCATTCAGAGAAAGGAAACTGAAGGGGTTTTTAATTAAATTTCAAGCCTGTCTTTTAAAAACATTAAACTTTACGTATCGTTTGTGAAATTTAAATTTGAAAAGGCTTTCCTTATCATTAACACTTCCTTATCGCCATTGCCATCAATTGAAAGTTGAGTGCTGCCATGATGTTTGTATAGAAGGACATCAATTTTCATCAATTAAAATAAAGGACTTTTCGAAAGGAGTATTACAATGGTAGGCAGATATAATGTTAAAGTTGCTCAGAGGCCTTCAGAATTTCATGTTTTCCATGCATCAGTTTGTAACAATAAAGAGAGGGTAAGCTTCCTTCTTTTCTGTTCTGTTTATTACCTTAGACTAGGTACAACAGGTCGGAGGAGGTTTATAATCCAACTTTCAACCTCTTGCCTTTTACCAATAAAGAAGAGCTCTTGGAAATTACTTTATCCACCTGTCAGCTTAAAGCATAGTGACTTGTCTACATTTCCGATGCAACACTTCACTTACTTACTTAACCAGATTATCGGAATTCGGCCTACTTTAGCACATTCTTCCAGGAGCCTTTGCTTTTTGCGCGGCTTCGCAAGTTGGTCACACCAAACGATGACAGAGCTTGCTCGACTCAAACAAGGTCTCCCGCATAAATAACCGTCTCTTCGGAATATCATCTTCCAATCCAACGAAATGGCAGAGCCAAGACGCACAACGTCCAAGTCGTTGAGGAGCTCATACAGCTCATTGTGGAATCGAATGCAGAACTCATTGCCAACTGCCCTGTTTTTGAAATTTAAAATTTTCCACGATATTAGCTCATGAATTAGGCAGAATTAGACTGATGACATGACTGACCTTTCACGAATGCTGCAATTTATGTGTTTTGTTCGCATACAACTGCGACTTAAGAAAATCCCACAAGACGATAACCAGGCCAGCGGCCATAGCATATTCGCACTAAACAATAATTTTTTCAGAATGCCTTGTACGCTCTTGGATCTCATGTGGATTTGGTATCGTTGAGAATTTTATTCTGTTTGTTCACGTATCAATTCATCCAGCAATGAGCCTCATTACTGAAGATGATTTTTTCAATAAAAATTAGGGTCAGTTATCGACTGCTCCAGAGCCTATTTAGCGAATACACATAATTGTCAATGGTCGTTTACCTTTACCATTGACTGGGTCAGTTGAATTTTATGCGCGAGATATTCTCACAAAATTCAAAGAAATTCAACGCAAAATTCGCCAAGTTGTGATCTACGAAAGGCCACAGATACTCCTACACGGGCAGCGGCGATGTTTTGGGGCAGATCTTACGTTTCGTAGACGTATGGTTATTGATCAATCGTTTACTGAACCAGTGAAATGAAATTTATTCACCAAATTGAGTATTCTCACCTAGTGTTCGCTTTCTCTGTGGTTTAGGTAGGATTGGTCGTTTAAGATTCGATGACGAACACATCTTTGCTTTCCATATTAAAATAAATGAGAATGAAATTTTAAATATTTTTTTATATGTTCATTATGTATGTGTGTATGTGTGTGACCTATAACAATGCACATATTAGTTCATAATGATTTAATTGTTTAACACTCTATATTATCTACGCTTGTAAAATAGTTTCTATTTTACTTTTCACACGTACATACCATATACATGATGGCGACAAGATAAAGTGCCAAATGGAATGTACTTGTTAAACATAATACATACAGCAATAAGGTAAGCCTATAATAGCTTTTCTTGTTGAAGAAAGAAAATATAGGAGCTTGAGCTTCTTATCAACAAACTCCAAATACCCCTATGCTTCCATAGAAATACCATGAATGGCACACTCTCTATCAGAAGCTATCATTATAGAATAACAGCAATAAGAGCCAAGTTAACATGATACAGAGAACATTCGTTTGTAAGGGTATACCTTTGGTATGTGGCTTTCAACTGTCTCTGTTGTGTGAGCGTACATGCATGTATTTTCTTCGGTGATGATGACGATAAGTTACGGTGGGTGCATGAAAAATTTTCGCATGATAAATCGCTTAAGTAAACTTTTTTTTTAATGCAAATTATCACAGGAATGAAAACAATTCTTTTGAAAAATAAAGTGGATGTTATTGTTTTGCTGTATACCCTACCAATAGCATAACTAAGTTACTGATCAGAGCTGGAAGAGACAACTAGAATCAGAGACAGCCGGGAATACATTTCAGGAAGAGAATATTCTGATGTCTTTCGTGCGTAATATTTAATCGTCGGGACTGGAAGAACCACACCTTAGGACACTGAGTTAATGGAGGCTTTAAATTGCTCCACATCTTCTTAAAAAATGTCCATTTGACTAGACCACACACTTTTTTCCTGGTTCAATTTCATATACAGGTACTGGTGCTGGTGAACCTACTACAGGAATACATATGTAGATGCGATTCAGGATGAACGTCTTGATAAGATGGAGCTTATGAGTGATGGATGGTAAATTGACATGCAGGGCTTATGTAGAGAGCATCTCAGGAAAGGCTACGTATGCCATAATGACAGAAAACTTGCAGGGAAATCTTGAAGAGGTACCCCCCAACTATGCATTGGATGTATACCATAATGGTCAGACGAATAGTAACCCATGGGGCAGAACAAACCTGAAAACAGTTTCAAATGGAGTTGGACAAGATACGGAAACTAGCAGTTATTAGTATAACAGAAGCAATGTAAACCTATCTTACAACTTCGTTTGAAACTCTGTTGGATTTAAGTTCGCTGCAGTTGGAATATCTAATCTTTGGAGACTTTGGTTAAAACGATAAGAGACCAATTTAACATGAAATCATGACCCAAGGAATCGATTGAATGACAGCTCAACTGTCCCCTACATAGAACTGGTACACTCTAAGATTTCGACAACAAGACTAAGAATGATTGAAGCAATCTAGAGGCTGCGTACTCTTTTAAAAAAGGTACCATTCTCATAGTAGACAGACAGATCAAGAAAAGATCTGGGTAGATCTGTTATTGAGATCAACTGTCCCCTAGATGGAACCGGTACACTCTAAGATTTCGACAACAAGCCTAAAAAATTAATGAAGCAATCTAGAAGCTGCGTACTCTTTTAAAAAAAGGGAGCATTCTCATAGTAGACAGGCAGGTCAAGAAGAGATCTGGACCAGATCTTTTATTGGGAAATTTTAATAAGGACAGCTTTGAGTCATGCATTAAACTGTCCAGAAATAATCTGAGGTTAGGTTTGATATGCGGGTAGCTTGCCGTTCACAGGCAAGTTCACACGTTGGCCCATATAGCCCAGGGTGAGGTAAGTCCCCTCGTCATGATCCATTAGTGGTACATTTGAAACACCCCGAGCTTCGGATGAAACAGGCCAATTTCCTTAGTGGTACGTTCGAAACCATGCCCAACTCTTCAAACAAAATCCAAAAACCGATTACGGCTATTCCGCAGTGATGGGCACTTGCATAAAAGGTGTTGTACCGTTTCCGTTTCCTTCATATCATGGCAGCTTCGGCAGTAATCCTGCTGGGGCAGACCGAGCTTGTCAGCGATACTGTAACCTAAAGTTAGTAACCAGTCTTTTGACAGGGACCTGTACACTTGTTAAAAATGAATTTGGGATCGAACACAACATGTAGATTTTGTGTTGATGAGAATGAATCATCAGAACAAGTTAATGGAACCTGTTATGAAGTGCAGCGCACTCGCATAAAAGGTGTTGTACCGATCCCGTTTCCTCTACATTATGCCAGCTTCTGCAGTAATCCAGGTGGCAAACCAATCTTATTAACAAAACTGTAACCTGAGGTTAGTAAACAGTCTTTTGGCAGGAGACTGTCATACTTCTGCAGAATGAGGATCGCGTCGAACGCAACATATAGGTTCTGAGATGATGAGAATGAATGATGAGTATTGGAATCTGTAAGGTACTAACTCATACCAGAAGGAAATATCTAAGAGCGTAACAGTTGCTGTGTAGGAAATTGTCCTCGTAAACACCGAGCACCATCCTGAAGTTCGTCAGGGCAGTTGGTGTAGATGAGATGTTATAGGGACAGCCATTGTACTCTCCAATGAATGGCACTTCTTCACGACAATGATAATGACTATGATAGGTTATTTTGCGTTCAAACATGATCACTGTTAGCCTCATTTTTATTCGTTAAGCATTCTTTTCTTGACACAAATTTTTTTTCTCAGTGTAAAAGTTGTTGTTGCTATTGTTTTTGTTGTTAATGCAAAGTGTTAGATGAGAAATTGGTACGTATGTGATATTTTCTTTTTTTTTTGCATTTTCATAGAATTGTTGTAATATAGTACTGTTCCTTTATTGTTTTTATTTTTTTTTGTGTATATGGTACGTGCTAAAAAATTTCATGGTCTGGCAACTTAATTCATTTTGAGTTATTTTATCATTTTTATTTACATTTCAAAATAAATCCCACACAATCAACAACAATAACAGCAAAAGGATGAAAAAAATGTACATTTTATGCAGGCACAATTCATTTCTTTCTTAGCTCACACTCTCCTCATCCTCCTCCTTGGAGTTTCCTTTTGCATTTTAAGTTTATATGAGTTCCACAGTTTTATGCTTTTCTTCCGTTTTCTTTGTGATTTGAATCTAAAAATGTTTTATTTCGCTCTCGCCTTCTTTCTTTTTGTTATTCTTTAAACATACTGTCGTCATTTTTTACGTGTGTGTGTGTTTGTAAATTGGAGTAGAGCAGAGCATATCTTTGTTTAGATTTCTTCAAAATAAATCATATTGTGTTTGTAACGTTGAATTTAAATTTTTCGAGGTGAGTTAACGCCACACACTCTCCTTTATAAAGCTTATATTCTCAGCCATCGTTTTACTCATACATACACAAACACCAACACAATATGCTTTGGTGGTGATTACAAGTGTAATGTGAGATTTCGTGTGACATGTTCTCATTTTTTTTCTCCCCGTGTGATATTTTGTTTTTCGCAAAGCGTTTTTCCCTTTATTTCTCTGCTTTTTTCTTCATTGAAATTTTATACGAAAATTAGAATGGAATGTCTTTGTATCTGATAACAGCCTAAAAATAGGCGTTGGCTTCACTTAAGAGAACATATTTTAATCGTTGGAAATTTATTTTTAAATACAGAAATTTAAAGCAAATGAAGGTTGTATATTTCCAATGTAATTCTGGTGATTAATTTTATATAAATCACTTCAATTGTGATGAAGTGAGGCCAGTCCCTCTGAGATCCTTATCTTCAACATACGCTGACTACAATCGAACTACTACTTATGCAAAGACTTAAAACGGCCAGGTTACTGTATCATCACTGAATGCATAGATAATTCAGGTTAGTTTAGGTTTAATTGGTTGCCACCTCAAAAAGCTTAACTTATATATGGGCCCGTTGTAATGACGTTTGTATTCATTTCACCCTACAATTATAACTCTAACGCTAACATAGCTCAAACCTACCGATAGTTTTACGAACGAGTGGATTTTATTCAAAATCTTCTTTGCTTAGACACATTTTATCAATAAAATCTTTTGTGCCTAAGAATCCTTTGTTTCAGACTTCCAAGTGAAGATCAGTTCAGTAGACTTTTTTTTTCCTCGTCTTCATAGCTTTATACCTCACTATATTGGCTATGGTGCACCTAAGAAGGATTCTAGTCCGGTTTGAGAGAAATTTTGTTCTGCTTATATTCATATCATGTCAGATCCTGCTAGTCTTTGATTTTCCAAATAAATAAAATTTGTGTGGAACATTTTGTTTGCCACTCTGCAACGGAATACTAATCCCACGTATAAACTCATTCGAAATATTTATTATACCGGCTTTTGGAACTGCATCAGCATGAATACTAATCCCACGTATAAATGCATTCGAAATATTTGTTATTTATACCAGCTTTTGTAACTGCATCAGCTTTCTTTTTACATTCAATATCCCCGTGTCCAAGAACCCATACTCCATTACCAAAGTAGGATGCATCGTATACAGCTCTGTAAGGATATCTATCATCCTGCTATGTTCACTTAAGAAGTTGCTGGCCTTCCCCATATATGAACGCCCCAGATTACTTAAGTAATTTTGCCTACAGTGCTGCTATTTTATAGTGTTCAGTGCTATACTTTAATGTACTGTTATAACTCTGCTTTCACTTTTCCAGCAGGCTTTAGATGCTCCCAGTTTGTCTCATGCGGTTCTCTAACTACTTTAACTAAACCATTTGCTAGTTATCTGAACAGGTACCCCTGTCGTCCTTTAGTCCCTGGACGTCGCTATCATTGTTGTCTTTTGGCATTCAGTAAAAACGTTGACAGGCTTTCCAACCAAAATTTTGTGCTATTTCAGCTTACACGCTCCTTTATAGCTTGAACATGTAACATTGTATTGTGATTACGTAGACTAATCCATTCGCTGCTTCTACATCATTTACACCGACATTAGCTCCGTTCCCACGTTTAGTACCAATTGTGTTGCAACTAACCCCACCGCAGTTGTGACTGGTTTCCGTATTGTCGATTCGGTACTGATGCAACTTGCTGCCGAATATCTTTCTGAATTTGTTGGGTGGTGTCTCAAAGATCATAGTTTTCAATTTGTTCGTCCAAAACATGTGCAGAAATTTAGGACGGCAGCTGTTCACTAAAATTAGAATACTGTTGGATTTCTTAGAATCAGCATTCCAAGATTCACTGCCATAAAGTAAAGATGACCACTTGAATTGAAGATTCTAAAACTAGCATCAATCGACACTTGGGAGAAACCTAATATAAGGCTTAATATGCCAAATACTCGCCTTGTCATGCCAAGTCTGTATTTTATATCCTGGCGTAATCCACTGGTCAACTCAGAACTACAAAGGAAGTTATGTCTTCTATTGTTTGGCATTAGAGAGTGTATGGAATTAATTTAAACAAAATGAACTTCACGAAATCATGGAGCAAATTCCAATGCGTTACATTGGTCTGGACGCCATAACGTCGTAAAGCATTAAGTTTTTGGCAATTGAAAGACGAAATTTCTGAAGGTTAACGAAGACGATGCTGTATCTGGAAAAGTGGAAACGAAATGTTTTTTACGTTTTCGAGCAGATATTTTTGACATTAACGACGCACTTCACTTTGATAAATCAATCACTAAAAACACTAAGAAATCGTGGAAAAAAATGGGAGAGAACTAGAGGAGTAGGCATTCATCGACAATGCTTCAAAGAAATCTGGATACACAAAGAAGCTTGATACCATATGGTTTAAGGGCAACAAATTTATTATAACGGATTTGAATCATTTCTGAAGCCAACAATGAACAAAAGTGGATCACTTACCACAATAATGTGTAAAAAAAATGACGAAAGGATATGAAGCTTTGCAGACGATGGCAAAGCAACGATTCATACCAAGAAAGGTGACAATGTATGAGAGGTGGTTGTGAATCTACCAAGTGACTAAACGATTGATTGCTTGATAAATCTACTTCAGGCTTTGCACTTGAAAAATAAAACGTCGGGAACTGGTTCATTAAGTTTAAACGAGGCAAAATAAGCATCTACGACGATGAACGCAGTGGACGCCCTAAAGAGGTTTTTACCGAGGAAAACGTCAAAAAAATTCACAAGAGAATTTTGGATGCCTGCAAGTAGATGTTGATTAATGTAATTGAGGCTCCCAGGATATAATAGGAACGTGCTGGACTTATAGAAAGCTCTGCTTTAGGTGGAAATCCCTTAACTGACTATAAACAATAACAAAATGGTGATTCTGAGTAGTATTTGAAGCTATTCCACTATAAAACACCCGAATCCATGACTCCATATGAAATAATTAAATATCGTTTCATACCAGAATGAAAACAATCGTCATTTGGATAGACTTGAAGCGACTACAAAGAGAGCAAAGACGAAACAGTTCTTTGAGATAGGAATGGTATATCGGAAAAGGGCTATTTGAAGGCCAAAATTCGTGAAAAAGGTCTACGAACTTTTCATTCCAATTCATTCAATCATTGTAGGGCCTATTTATGTACTCGTATGTCAAACTGAAAACAATATTTGGGAACCAATTTTTAAATAAACCATAAACTGGCTTCTAATTCTACGATTATTCATTAGCCTTCCCTGAAATGCTGCCAACCGTCTTTCTCATTACCCCTCCAAAAAAGGAAATTTTTTATTATGAAGTTTAAAATTCATAGACGATAGTTATCGTGAAATGTAAATGAATGCATCTGTTTCGATTAAAATTTAGTTGCTTTCGTTTATTAGCATTTAATCAACATTTAAATAAACAGAATCTTAAATTAAATTCATAGAATCTTAATTTTTACACAAAAATAGATAAAAATCAACATTTTAATTATCGAACAGAGGAACAACATCGTTGTCGACAAATTTCAACAGCAGTAGCAGGTCTCACACAAACATCACTGATGACAACACAAAAATTTAAAGACATCACAACAGTATTTGACTAATTTCTTATCAACACAGAGGCAACAACGACAACAACAACTACTACAAAAATAATAAATTATAATAATTCTCAACAACCACACTGCAGCCACTGACCCAAAAGAGATGACACACTCAATATGTGTATGCCAGTGGCTGCCATATAACTGACCCACTGTTTGTTTGTCAAAGTGTTTCTTTCACAGGAAATTGTGAACCGAGACACAAGTAAAGGAAACAAAAAAAATGAAAAAAATCAAGTAAATTATGTCATAAAATAAATAAATAAATAAATTAGTTAAAACAGAAAGAGATAGAGATAGAGAGCAAGCCAGTGGAAGATAAAATAAACAAAAACTATGTATTTGACTACTGCAAGTCACAAGCGTTCAGGCTGTAATGACAATAAAAAGAAAGTCTTTTAATTACCCACAACGACAGCAACAACAACATCTACAATAACAAAAACACTAGCTAGACAATCTTGGACAGTTACATGCAGCTATGGGAAGGGTTAGACCAAGAAGACAAGCATCATAGTGCTGTTTACGAGGGTACAACTTAAAAATTTACTTTTCATCTTGATCTTAGAGAAATAAAGAATATTGTTATCGATAAGCAAATATATATAGGATAACGGCTTTAGATCGATATCTTTCGCAGCTACGCGAAACAGATTTCAATATCTTGAGCTTCAGAAAGCTATAAGACTAAGCACTGATCAGTTAATGAGGATCATCTGCCATATTGTTGTGGATGGAAAACTTAGCTCTTACGTTTGACACTCGACATTGGGCATATTCACTTCATTGTACTAAGAACCGTCTAAAGCATTTGCCTAAGGAAATTGGACACTGTGAAGCTGCTTCCACCTACTCCGTGCAATAGACCCAAATGCTACAGGAAATCACTGTTTTCCCAAAAATGTCTACGAAAAATGGCAAAAAAAAATTGGCACTTTTGATTACTTCAATTGGTCCAAACCAATGACCCTATAATTCGGAACATAATATTTTCTCGCGTAACATAAGTTCTTAAGGTCGTCTAGTTTTTCGGAGTGGATATATCTGTCACTTAGGGATAAGTGCTGCGTGGCGAACATCACTAATAGTAGCATTGGCAGCGATGTCAATATCAGTCCAACCGATAGAATCACGGGTTCGATATGCGACGAGCCTTTAGGCGTATCGTCTTAAGACTTTTAAAGTATGGGGATCAATCAGAGACCCAAATCATATCATCTGAATATAACTGGGACACTGAACACACTCTTGCTTGACATACAATTTCCAAACAACCAATTGCATCACTTTAATACCACATGGACTTTTTTAGTAAAACAACTCCATGCCACAGATGCTCGTGAAGGCTAGTTGCTATGCTGATAAACCTAGACATGGAAATTAGACAAGACTAGGCTTCTATATTGAACCAGAACTCAAACTTTGCCTCCACCTACCGGACCACATTACTAGTACCGTTTACCGTTTGGTAAACTTGGTTCATAGGAATCTAAATAACATCTAGGAAAACGGGATCAAAGATTGTCCCGAAGCATAAAAAGGCGATTAAGAATTACTCCAGGCATGGAACAATACGCATCATATGGGTACCTAGTCGTCAAGGAGTTATTGGAAATGGGGAAGCGAATATTCTGGCTAATAGAGCCAGACTACTGCATACCAAAAGCTTGGATAACACAATGACTTTCAGTGCATTAAAGACTAAGCTAGCAAAGTTAGGGGAAACGTCACATCGTCTTTTGTGGAATAATGACAAAGTAGGGATTATTACAAAAATACTTTGGGAGCGCCCTTTCTACTAATTAGCAATTTAAAACTAAATAAGGTCGGCCTGACCAAGATAATGAGCGCATTCCAGGGTTATTTCGCCTTATATGTACACTTGAAACCTATTTCCGTAGTGGAAAATAATAAATGCAGGGCATGTGCTGGAGACATCGAAACGATTCAGCACTTTTTGTGCCATTGGCCTGCTTTCGTAGGCTAAAGATTCCAATATTTTTTGTGGATGACAGACATTACTCCTCTCAGAGGAATGGTCGGAAAGAAATTAAGGAATTTTGTACAAAATACAGACTTCCTATATGAAATAAGATGGTATTGCTTCATAGTGAGGCGCAACAAAAGTACATGATGGCTTTGATTGTAATATTTTCTTCTCCAACCTACCCACCTATGTGTGCTATCAGTTGCTGATATTGGTTTAACACTAAATTCTAAATCACCAAACAACTCTCCCTCATTTCCATGCTTTGAAAACGCAGGGTGTTACATCAAAAACTCGCATAGGAAGGCATTCCTCAATAGGAAGGTATTCGGAGAAATATTTTGAAAATTTCCTGTTTTGTAGGTTGTTGGATTACTGGAGGCACATTTGCCTAAACAGAAATATAAAGTATTATTACAAATATAAAGTACTACGATATCCTAAAATTAATGAAGTTGTTGTTGAATTTAAGACGTTGCAGTCTAGTAGGTAGTGTGTTGGCTTATTAGAAGAGGGTCCTTGGTACAAACCACAGCTTAGACATCGCGAAATCTTTGGGCGATTTCTCTCAGTAGTCTTCTGAGAAAAAATTAAAATTGCCATGAAAAATTTCTCAAAAATCAGTCGTTCGGTTTGACTCAAATGAAATTAATTGATGAAATTAATACATGCAACGTGGTTTGTGTGAGAAGCTAGGTCGTAGTACTGACTAAAGGGTTTTAATAACCAATTAAGTAAGTAAGTAAGTTCATGAAATTTATCGTCTTTTCAATACAATTGATTGTAGATTGAATATAAGTTCTGTATTTTCCAAATTTCTAAACAATCCTCGTTACAGACTAACTTTTTACTAATTTAACAGGTAGTCGCGTTTATTTAAATTTTAATTTTCTGTTTAATTTTTTTTTTATTTCGTAGACATGCGCCAACCACCTTGTTTTATGAATTATTTCACCATTCATTATGGCTTGACAGTGAGTGTGTATAACTTTTTTTTTTTTTGTTTAAATTTTATCATCATAGAGTTGTATTAATTTATTACAACTAAATGTAAGTGTGTTAATTTTTATCTATTGCATGTCATCTTTCTTAAAATAAAATAAAATTTTGAAGAAAAAACAAAAATGATCATTAAATGGAAAGGAAAGAATGAATTGCCCAGAGACAAGCCAAACAACCGAAAAAAAATCCCCAACCCAAGTGGTATACAAGAGTAGTGGAAAAACCACCAGTAATGCTTGAGGCAAGTGCATAGACTAATTTTTTGGTTAATACTAGTTGTTGTTGGTGGTGGTGTGGCAGCCAAATGAAAAAAAAGCAAAAAAAAAACATAAAAGAATAGAATGGAAAAGAAGGTGATCCCAAATACACAACAAATTTTTAATATCCACCTCTTTTAGCCACCGTATTAGGAGGGAAAAAAAACTTACAAACACCACGAGGAAATGAAATGTTTAACCGTTTATTACGAAACCAAGTCTGGGAACTTGTTGTTTAAGCCAAGTGGAGTAACAAAAAAAAAAAGGTTCATTGTAATACAGTTGCTGGCCGTGTATGGATGGCTCTGTAAGATGTTTTAACTAATTTTTCACTGTAGATTCATTTATTTTCCAAAATAGACAGATGCCCAGACAGACAAACAAACAGACAGACTGTAGTAGAAATAATGAATTTTTCTCTGTTTTTTCCACTCATTTGAATGTTTTGTCAAACTAATTAGTTGGTACCACCACATGAAAATAAAAAAAAACAAAAAAAATTTACCAGGAAAATAACTCTGTTGAAGCTTTTCTTTTTAGTTCGTGGAAATAAATGATTGTCTTGTCCGTTGATTAACTGACAGTCCAACCATCCCAAATATAAACAATCACATTAACAAAAAAAAGCAGTAGAATACTACTGTTTGACCATCCCAAAATACAGTCTAAAATAAATTAAGAAGTGGTTTGCATGAAATGTACCTAGAAAATGTTTTTAATGACTTGTATTACCACAGATTACCGTATTTCAATTCAATACTGTAAGCAGGCATCAAGCAATTGGAATAGAGGATCAAATATGTTAAAATCTTTGTCAAACTCAATGCAATTATAGATTCATAGAACCTAGAAATACTAAAGGAGCCTTCAACAGGAACTTCTTAACTTTGACAATTGAATTCAAGACTGTAAGAAAGCTTCAAGACAATTGTAATACAGGATCAAATATGTTAAAGTCTTTATCAAACTCAACGCAATTATAGATCCATAGAACCTAGAAATACTAAAGATGCCTCCAACAGGAATTTATTCAGCCTGTTTTGCCAAATCATCGTAGACTAAATCATCAATCGTAGGCTGTATTGGCAACTGCCAAAAATTTTCTTTGAAATATCGTCTTCAGCGATGAAGTCCATTTCCGGATGAAAATTAAGGAACTTGGCCACATAAGATCCAAGAGCATCTACTGTCACACGAAAAGTGACTCTTAAATGTGGATTTTAGACTGGCAACATCATCGTTGCATACTTCTTTAATAACAACGTTGGTCAGGTGATCGCTGTATTCATAATGTGTGCAGGTTTCTACAGAAACTACGAAGCTAGTCTCATCAAAGTATAGAGCTGCACTACGTGAAGTCTGCTACTGTAAAGTCTCGTATCAAGATAAGCTTCAGAAGGGGCATATTCAAGCTAAGAATTGCCACAGGAGATAGTATAACAGCGTAATAGAATTCTGACAAGTGTTGTATGTTCGAGATTATTATTATTATCGTGAAGAGGCGCCTTAGCACTCTGCCAAGCACCAAGCGTTCCTTTCTGGGATGTATTTATGCCTTATAGATTCCAAGAATGTGTTCTAATGATTCATTCTCATTGTAGCGGAATTTACATGTTAGGCTCGAGACAACCCCGACTCTGAATAAGTTCACTCTGAGTGCCCTGTTAAAAGACCGGTTACCTTACTTACTTAATTCGTCATTACAACCCTTTAGTCAGGATTATGACTCAAATTGTTGTGTGTGTTAATTTCATCCTACAGTTTAAATTCGACTCCTTACGACATATTTTTAAGAAATTTTTCACGGCCATTTTATTTACTTTCAGAGTTTTTGCTAGAAAACTGCTAAGAGGAAGTCGCCGAAAGATAAATTTATTTTATATTTCGGTATATTCGAGGTGTCTGAGCCAGGGGCTAAACCACAGGCTCTCGTATAAATGGCCCACAGGTTGCAAGACTGGATCCCGATGATGCGTACTCATTGTCATAGAATATTGGGCTCAAGCCAACTCCTATTTTGAATAAGTGTACTCTGGGCCTACAGTGCCCTGTCAAATTAAGGTTATTAACCTCAGATTATTCCTGGATGGTCTGATGCATGACTCAGATCTCCTCATATTGCAATTTCCTAAAAAAAAAACTTTTGATTGCTTCAAACTCACTTGACTTGAAAAGAGTCTTTGACAGGTTTATCTTCCCGTTCGTTGAGCATACCTTTAAAAACATTAGCTTCCATGCGATGGAAGGGAGCCAGCGTGGAAGCGCCCCTCTTTGCAAGCTCGTTTACTTGTTTACTGGCAAGAATTCTCACTTAGCTTTGTACCCAGCAGAAGTTATTCTTATTTTCCCTAACTAGCCCAACATTCGCGTCCACTCCATAGAAGGGTTTTGGTCTTATCAATTGCGTGAACGCTTGCTTGCTCAATGCCAATAATTGCCAATTAATCTGTAACCTAGCAGAGGGTAAACTTTTCTCCTCCTATCTAGCTAATTCAGCTTCTCCAGCCAGTGTCACACTAACTCCGATTTGACCAGATAAGAGGTAAGTGCTGGAATTTCGGCTTGACTGTCAGATAGTATTGCTATGTCCTGTCTGCTGTACCTCCTATACAAGACGCATTGAGCACAGTTTCCTTAAGTTTCCTCATGCACTTGGAATATTTTTTTCTAATGCCAAAAAGAAGAAATTTTTCGATAACAATGAACAATTTAGAGAATTTTTCATAGCAAACAAAATTTCGATAACTGATTGGTTATCGATTTCTTTATATCAGCAAATCGTTTGTGGGAAATAAAACAAAATTTGTATAGTATTTTCCTTGACAATTTAACCAGACCTTAAGAAGATATATTATTATCATGTACAATTTAAATTGTTATCGATTATTGTTTACAATTTTTTTAAAAAAGGTTTTGACGAAGATCTTCTTAAAAACCTTGTGGTTTTATTTTATTTAGAAAATCTTAAAAACCTGCCCAATTACCTGCCATAATTTACATTAAAATACGTATTTTTAAACTCAATGGCATGGGAACCCATTTAATTTCTTAGTTTTTGTAGACCATAATTACGGAAGCCTAAGAAGGCATAACAAATCTATGTGAGAAACTCATTTAAGCTAAAAACCTAACATTTTTCATAATTATTTCCGATATTTTTGCATAAACTTTCTATGTAAATTTGATAATTATAGATAATGACTCATTTTTGTTAAAACAAAATTCATTTTCATTTAAATTTTTCAAACAAAAATAAAATTCGTATAAAAGGAACTTAAGCTGGCTCTAGCCAATGCTAGATGGTAGTTACAAACGCTTGGTTGAGTTTTTAAGTGAGTGAATGATAACGATGATGATGATGATGATGGTGATGGACAAAAGGTGAAGAACGCTTTAGGTGGTCTTTAAATTAAAACTCAAAAATAATACTCTGGCATAAAATCAGTAATTATACACTGTATTTGAATATAATTTGTTTAGGAAACCAGAGAAGAACGAAACGAAATGAAAGAATACGCAAGTAAATGAATGATGTTGTTTGAGATGAGCTGAGATGATAAAATTAAACTAAAATCTATAATTAAATCTATAATTATCGTTTCAAAATTCTTTATATGTTATGTACGCATTAGTATTTTATGTTAATTTTATAATTTTAATGGGATTTTAATACAAAATTATAGTTCTTGCATGAAAGAATGAAAGAATGAAAGAATTTGTAAAAGAAACTTGTAAAGTGGGAAAGAAGTTCTGCTAGGTTTTGAAAAATGATTTGTTTAAACGTTTTGGAAAGAATT
Source organism: Sarcophaga subvicina (assembly GCA_936449025.2). Taxonomy (NCBI): domain Eukaryota; kingdom Metazoa; phylum Arthropoda; class Insecta; order Diptera; family Sarcophagidae; genus Sarcophaga; species Sarcophaga subvicina. The sequence goes on along the minus strand of OW388083.2, from coordinate 13,771,433 downwards.
GTTTATTTTTTATTTCAATTCTTTTCAACAAACTAATGACCAAACAGTGGTGTTACTATTAGGCTCTGTCAATAGCTGAAGCATGACGAATATGGATTATGGCTAGAAATTCTATAAAAAAAATTCATTAAATTTTCAAAAATAATATAAAAACAGTAATCAAATCCTGGCTTAAAAAATACTTAATCCTGGTTTAATGATTTTTTCCAATTTAAATACAAAATTCTCAAGCATTTCCATTTATACTACTAGTCAGTCAAAATTTAATCTTTTATTTTCATATTAAATTGTTTTCATATGTTCCACTTCATAATTAACCCATTACGTGCATAACACCTTCTACCAAATGATGCATATCCGAAAAATGATCCACCAGAGAACGTGGACAATCTTTGTAAACTTTTTGGCAATTGGCACCGGAACGACCCAAATTTTCTGCTTGAAAATATTCATTATCGGCATGAGTAGACAACTTATCGGAGGAAGATGAAGGTCTAAAGAAATTTACCATTAAGAAACTCTCTTTAAAACCGTTTAAAATAAAAACTTACGTTAATAATATATGCAGCAGTTCCCCCAGCAAGCCATTATAATAATGGAATGGTATTTCCGCTGTTTCGCAAATACTCTTCAGAACACAAGCACGGCCAGACAATCCCATTCTAAAACCAAAGGAACACAACTAATTTCGTGTTTTATTTTGTTATTTCTGCAATATTTTTCCCTACTTACCGATTTGCCAAACCCTCTAGGCCCTTATATACCGTCCAACGATAACTACTCGTATGCACTTTTTTATTGCCTTCCCTTAAGCCTTGTTTAGTGTTGAGAGGTACTTCCGTTTCGGTGGCCAAAAAATTTGTAAATTTCGCTGAACTACTTAGTTTGCGTGAAGCAAACGGCGTTTTCTTTTTCGTTCTTAATTGTTCAGCCGTTTCGGGTAGAAAATATTCAGCCTTCAATACATAACCAGTAGTTTCGGCCTCATATCTTAAATTATCTAAAGGTATACCAATACCACAAATCCACTATAAAAAAAAACATCGGGTTTCAGATCATCATCGTGATTTCAAAAAAAAAAAAAAATTTTTGTTTTCGATAAATATTTATATAGAGAATTAATTGTTATCGAAAAATATCTTTAAAATTGTTATTAAAAATTTATTTTATAGAAATATTTAAAGAAGATTTATTATCATGGAAAAATTTTATTGAAAATATTTTATAGAATTTTTTTGTTAGCGAAAACCATTTCCACAAAAGTTAATTGTTATCGAAATATTATCTACAAAATTATTTATTTTATAGAAATTGTTAAAGAAGATTTATTATCATGGAGAAATGTTAATGAAAATTTTTTATAAAATTTTTTTGTTATCGAAAACCATTTCCATAAAAAATTAATTGTTATCGAAATATTATCTATAAAAGTATAAAAATTTATGATTACCACATTATTTTATAGACATTATTAAAGCAGATTTATTGTTGTGGCAAAATGTTATCGAAAATTTTTTTAAAGAATTTTATTGTTATCGAAAACAATTTCTATAGAAAATTAAAACTTATCGAAAAATTTATTCGAAAGAAGTGTAAACAGATTGGAAGCTTTACGGATGTGGCCAGGCATATCGATCATTGAAATGTATGCAGTATTCTGCTTCTGTTAAAAAAAATGTGCCAGATAATACCAATTTGTGGATTCCGCGGCTTTCTCAGTAATCAGTTCTACCTTACGGCCATTTATGGCTAATTTTACATTTAGATTCAGATCTCGAAAATCCAACTCACGTAGCAATTAAAGTGACAAGTCCATTCACAGCGTCGCAGATATGCTGGCACTGGAACAACAGGGTTTCTATGCTGATCTTTCGAACAGCATTTTCTTCATCGATGTCATTCCCATTTCTCGCTCGATTGTTATGTTAACAAGCGAAATATTTCGATATGGGGCCTGGAAAACCCAAAAGTGATTGTGTAATTGGAACCCAAAAAATTACTGTTTTAAGTGAATTGTAGTGTGGCAGTGTGAGAGCATTGTGGCTGTAAGATTCACGAGCTTTTTAACGTACATACAATTGAGGTTTCTGAACTGGACGGTATGTGGTTTCAATAACAAGAGCTGCACAATATAGTGATATCGGCGAGATACCACCTAACATGTGTGGAGAAGTGATCGTTTACGGGCTCAAACAGATCGACTGTTGCACCAACCCGGAGGTTTAAATAAAAGTGTAATCGAAATCAGTTCTTCGCGTTTGTTTCATTTAATTTTACTTTTAAAAACGAAATATCGATAACAACTATACCTATGTACCCTTTAGAAGAAATTAAAGAACTTTTTTATAATGTTATGCTGATATTTTAATCCTTCTTCACTTTCTGTACAAAAATTCACCTGTGTTCTGGTCGGCGCTGTAATCGGAAACAACAGTACTGGTACTTTAGCTTTAACTGGTAAATTTGTCAATAAAACTAAAATGTAGCCGAGTAAATATGCCGCAAATACTTGCATTTTCTTTATAATTCACTCACAAGAACTTTTTCTTAATTTTTAAAATATTTCCTTTTTAATTCTTTTTTAATCTCACTGTGTTATGGAACAAAAATATTTTTGTGTGAAATCAAGATATACGTTTGAATACAGACTAAACGCATTGCTCTAATTTTCAGACTTACTAACCAATAATTTCGATTACTTTTGCTTAAAGTAAAAACAATGGGAGAAATGAAATTAGACTTTAAAGCAGTATGAACTTGTAATATTGAGAAAATATTTAGAAACACAGCCAGTTTTAGTAATTAGCACCTCTGGTCAAAAGTGGCACAGCACAGAGTCTTTAGAAAATGTAACTGAGAAATTTCTATTCTATTCTGGCATGAAAATGCTAGAGAGAGAGAGAAATGATTCTTTTTACAAGGTGAGGCATTAGATTGGAGTGTCATTTTAAAATTAAAATTGAAATTTTAAGCTAAAAATTAACCATAAAAAATATTTTACTCAAATTCTTTACACGTAATAACTTAACACTTTTATTTGGGTGAAAGTTTCAAGCGATTAATGAGAATTTCAAGTAAAAGTTGATTTGATTTAGTTTTCATGATAATTAAATTAAGAATTTATCAAAACAGAATCAGTTTTTATACCATTAAATGCAGAGACAAAAATGTTAACATTTTCTTTGTTAAGTATACGCTTTTCAATATGATAAGCTTATCGTCTGACCTTAAGGAATGAGGAATGCCTACAGAGTAAAACAAATGTTCAAACAAATATATCTCCTTACATATTAATGACTTCACTATAAACTTTAAAATTATTGAATGCCTTCAATCATCGTCAATCGCAATCAGTGCCAACTCTACGTAAAACCCGATAGAATTCTTTATAGTTATGAGGTAACGATCTTCACTATTTACAAGAATTTTAAGAAAAAAAGAATAAAAGTAAAAATTCCCAATTCATCAATCCCGAACAATCAGAAACATCAATCACAGTATGACTTAAGTGAGACAATAATATTAGCTAATATTTTTATAGTGAATATTCATGCAAATATTTTTCTTAATCATAAAAATTGTAGGGCCTTAAGCTCCTTCCAAATAATCTATATCCCAAATGTATACCTTACCAGAGCAAATTAGATCAACAATTAACATCAAGCAATGTTTTGTCAAGCGCAACTTTAGGCGAGAAAATCTAAATATCCAATTATTAGTTATTGCCAACTATAAGGATCAATCACAGGCAATCTAATTAATCTATCATAGTATAGAATTAACAACAATCACTACCATAACTTCTGCATTGAACTTGCTTGTTCACATGTCCTTACCAATTTTGTAAAATTCGATAAAATATACGCTCAATTACTTCCTGTAAAAATTAGTCATCTCTTGAAATCAAAAACCTATTGAAGTTCACTTAAATTTTAGAAATATTCTTCAAGATGGACAATTTGTATGTACTGTATTGTCAATCACCAGCGATCCAAGTCGATCATATATCGTTTGTAGCAAACACAGGATCCTTTAAAATTATTTTGGCTACTTTAAGATAGTCAAAGATGAGACCACAATCAAAAAAAGTCAATTTATTAAGCAGGACAATCTTAATGTACTACTTCATCAATCAATTAATCAAAACTCAAAAATTTATTCTAATCTTTGTAATAATCATTCGTTAATTTCTAAAAAATTTGGCAAAGTATTAAACAGTGACAAAGGCAGAGCTTAGATCACATTCATTATCAATTAAAAGTAATGCAAATCATAAATCTCTGTCAATCATAATCATCAATCACACCATAATTTAAACTAAACACAATTGTCGAATTCTGGCGATACCTACTCATGTGAATTACAAGATCGTCCAATGCATTTCGAAAATGTCATTGTTTGGAGTGGATTTTGAGCTGACGGTGTCATAGGTCTATATTACTTTGAGGACAGCATTGGCCAGGAAACCACTGTCAACAGCGAGCACTATAGGCAATTGATTTCCAACTTCTTTTTCCTGAATTGAATGACTTGGATACCAACGATATGTGCTTCCAACAGCACAGGGCTAAATGCCACACAACTCTTGCCATATGGGACAATTTGCTCAAGCGATTTGAGAGCACAGTCGTGCTCATATGGAGGTGATGTGAATTGGTTACCATAATCGTGCGATTGCACTCTGAAGGAGTCTGTGATTCCATGGCATTCATGTTGAATTCCTAGCATCCATACCGGTGCAGTGTAACAAACTACAGGCTCCGGGGCGAATCGGTTCACCTTGGACATAAAATCATCGAACTTTCATATTAAAAATCTTGACTTTATTCGATTGTAGCACCCTGTATACACATCTGTGCATCTCAATTTCCTCTTTCCTTTCGTACGAAAATAAATATTTTATTACAGCAGACGTTATTGGATTTTCCCAAAGAAGAACTTTAAAGTTCCACTCCAACACTGTTTGGTGTAATAAATTTAGCAAACAGTTGCAAAATATCAACTGCCAGAGACACACACAGATAACAGGAGGAGAAAGAAAGAAAGAATGTTGCTGCAACAAGATAAAGTGCAACTAACCCACTTAACGATACATGCACTTGCCACAATTGTCTTGTTTATGGCAAAGCCAGTAAATTGTATACTTTTCACAAGAGGTGGTTCATTTGGGGTAAGTTTTCCACTACAAAATATTACAAAAACAAAAAACAAAACAAAATGGTTCTTCTGTTTAAAAACAAAGCAAACATTTTTAATTAAAAATCCTTTTTTACGCTGTACAGTATTTGGCTGCAGTGGCCATGCCATTGGATTTGCCAAATCGCAATGTTTATATGGCCTTTAATTTTGAAGCCAATTATGGTTTGCCTTCAAATGATTCCTACAATGAATGGATCGATAGGGTAAGTTACATTAACAATTAAATTAATAAAAAAAAATAAATTATTCGTATCGTTTCAGTGGGATATTGATGAACAATTTGTGGGCATTGGCAATAATGTTACCGCCATAAACAATCGCAAGAAGAGAGCCTCAACCGTTGTGCCACGCTATGATCGCTATTCTTTCTATCGTTCCTTTACGGGCTATTTGGATCATTATGAAATGAATGGCACCGCTTGCCTACTGAGGACAATTTGTGAAGTTGCCGCTTCCTCGTTGCACGAAAACAATGGCGTTCTGGGTAGCATCTTTAAGATTTTATTCATGTAATTATGCCAGACTTATTTATTTTATGGTAATGGCAGTGGTGGTCGTGGTGGTGGTGATGGTGTTGTGTTAAAATCATTGTTCGCTGTGAGGTATAGTGTGGCTGCATAAGAATTTCCCCAATTCAATAACAAGTGAAATGTTAAAGTAAAGAAAGAAATGTAAGAACAATATGGGCTTGTTTATCGCTGATACAAATTCTTTAAATGCGCTACACCCGGTCTACATTGTCTTCATTGGAGACATTTCATTACAGATAAAACTAGTCCAATGTTAAATAATTTACTGGGACCTATATTTCCCAATAGAAGTCACCGTAGTCTAGAAGCTAGGCCGTAATCCTGACTGAAGGGTTGTAATGGCCAAATATGTATGTAGTCTAGAAGATAGTGTGTTGGCTTATTCGACGTAAGGCCGCGGTTCAAACCCCAGGTCAGACATCTCGAACAAAACGAAATATGAAACAAATAATTATTCCAGGACTTCCTCTCAGCAGATTTCTGGCAAAATATCTTTGATTAAATAAAAAATGGCCATGAAAACTTTCTCAAAAAATCTGTCATTCGGAGTCGACTTTAAACTGTAGGTCCCGCCCCTCATGTATAAAAATTAACGCACACAACATAAGTGGTATGGGAAACTAGATTCATAAACCTAACTAAAGGATTGTAATGACCAATTGTGTATGTATGTATTTTAGCTAATTGGCCATTAGAACCCTTTAGTCAGGATTACAACCTAGTTTCTCACACAACCCATATTGTTATCAATAAGTGGCGGGACCCATAATTTAACATTGACTCCGAAGAACAGATTGGCTAAACTTTTCATGGCAATTTGATTTTCTCTCAGAATTTTTCCTAAAAGTCTCCTGAGAGGAAGACGCCTTAAGAAATATTTTTTGCTTATTACGTTTCGTTTAAGATGTCAGGGCTGAAGCTTGAACGTTTAGCTATGTTTTTCAAAAGAAATACTACAACTCCTACTATTTCTACCTCATTGATGTGCCAGATAATAGTTCCAACATGCAGTTCAACCTTCAGCTCATCGCAGGCTAAGAAGGAAAGAAGTTCTTTTGCTAACCCATTGTGCTGTTGAAAATATATGAGTTTTAATAACTGGACACATTATTGATATTTCGTCTTAAGGAGAATTCACTTGTTAGTTTCATTTGAAAATTAGAAAAAAGAGAAATTGATCATCTTTAGTTAGGATTACAATCTAGTTTCTCACACCACCCATATTGCTTGTGTTAATTTTATCCATAAGTGGCAGGACCTATAGTTTAACGACGATTCCGGCAATTTTATTTACTCTCGGAGTTTTTGACAAAAGACCGCTGAGAGGAACTCGCCGTAAGAAATATTTCTTACATGTTTTAAAGAGCTGGTAGAGCATTCAACAGTCTCTTGCGACATTTTCCGAACGAAATCTTCTGATATTTTATTATGGTCCTCTTTATAAGTTACGTCTTATTGCGTATTATTTTATTTTGCCTCCTGTATGCTGTAAGTACACACATTCATATCCTTTTAGCCAAGAGCAAGTCAACAATTTATATGCAAATACAGCCATACAAATGAAATGTCTGATAATTACTCATTTGGGTAACATTCTTATTCTTTTTCTCAATTTTTCTGTTTGTTTGTTTTTCTTGTATGTTTTCATTACATTTTGTTCTGGTGATTATGTATGTTAAATAGGCCAACAACATCCAGACCAGAGTCCATACCACTACATCATCAAATGGCCGATGACGTTCTCTATCAGGCTGAATGGCAGGGTAGACAGTATTTGGCCAACAACAACTATGCTCAAGAACAGGATGAACATGATGTGGTTACTAATGCTTGCAAGGATTATACGTATTGGTGTCCTGAAGGAGTTATTAATATGATTTCAACTTGGTATTAAACAACAACAACAACAACAACATGTAGAACAATAATAATACCGACTACCACTAACAAAGTTATAATTGTCTGTCTGTATGCTTTTGTGCCTACTCTTAACGGCTATTGTGTGAAAACCAAAATTAAGCAAAAAAAAAAAAAATATGAAAAATAAACCCAGAAAACAAGTTTCAAATAAAAGAAATATTTTTTGTTAACAAATATTTTTTTTCTTTTCTCATTCCATTCATTCTCTTTCTTTCGTTTTTATGAAACCCAGCCATAATAACCATAATTTCATACATTTCATTTCATGTGGATGGTATAATTATGTTAAAATCCAAGAAGAAGAACTCAAAAGCTTCAGCATGAAACAGATAATGAAACAAAAATCAACTTGAGATTATAACAGGTTGATTATGCCTTTTGAAAAGTAAACCAATTGGGAGGAATTTTGTGGCCAAATTATTTCAAATTTTAGTTTTTTTTTTAAGCACAGTAAGTATATAAAATAGTAAACGAGATACCGTGATTCAAACCTCAAACTAAATACCTCGAACGAATCGAAATATGACAAAATATTTCTTTATGCGACATTCTCCCAGCAGCCTTCCGGCAAAACCTCTGAAAGTAAATACAATTGCCACGAAAAGTTTCTCCATTCTATTGTTTGCAGTCCCGCTTCTCATGTATGGAATTAACATACACAACATGGGTGGTGCGAGAAGCTAGGTGCTAATCCTGAGTAAAGAGTTGTAATGACCAAAAATAGATTGTACTTCCTGTAGCATGCAGCTCATCAACCTGTACAGAGCATCCTAGCAATGTCTCCTGCAATTCTATTAGCCCGGCAAACTTCAGAATGCTATTCAGCATCAGGAAAGAACTCCCTTCTTATTACTTAACAAACAACCAAGCGTTTTCTTCTGAGATGCATTCCAAGTATCCAAGCATCATGGTGATTTGTTCTCCTGGTGATTCATTCATTCATTCCACAGGGTTTATATGTCGGGTTTGAATCAATCCGTATTTTAAAGCAAGTGTGCCTTGACTTCACCATGCCCCTAACCTATAAACACGCAATTCCACGTTTCATTTGAAAAGAATGTCCGCCTCTTCACATTTCCTCTCAAAGAATATACCTTTCGAAACACGTCTTCCTACCCCACGGAAAAGTTCTAGTGTGATTAGTGGTCTGGAAGCTACCCTTCTTGTAAGTCGATCTGCCTTTTCAATGCCGCGAATTACCACATGATCTATCATCTTCAATTTGTTGTCTTTTTCTGTAATTACAGTTTTCAACTCCTATTCTGCATTGATGCTGTGGTAGATTTAGAATAAAAACTTCCAAAACTTTTTTGTTACCTCACCATATTTTATCTATGTAGGTATGTACGTAGACAATTGAGAGTAGAAAAAACTTTTTGCAATTATTGGCTAACATGTTCTACATGCAACCATAAGTTGTATTGTTGTCGAGTATTGGGAGAAAAGATTATATCCTTAGATATTTATTCAACACATTTGCAACGTTAATTTAACACACACACTCTTACTCTTGCGCTTACATACCAAAATACTCATATTGTAATCAATGATGACAGATGTAACGACTGATCGTCGATTTGACGATTAAATGTATCAAAAACACAATTTTTGTTAAAAAAAAACTGACTACATTTTGAATAAAAACTATTTTATAAAAGTAAACTATAAAAACCAATGTGTTTTCACTTACCCATTTTTGAACTTGATGTGTCTGTAGTATGGTGCCATTGGATTAAGGTTTCCAAGCCAGCTTTCGTTGCAGTTGGTAGCCTTAGGAATTGGCCGACAAAGCAAATTGTTTTCTTCAAATGTGCTGGAAAAAAGTGAAAGCAAAAAGATATATTATAAAAAAAGATATATATATACATATATGTATAATCGGGCTAAATCGGACACAAAATGGACCTATGGGGGGAAATGCAGCCAGTAGTAGTTATTTAGGAACGGAGATATTGGCGACAAGTCATCAATCAAAAAAATGCAAGTCATCTACCAAAAACGCAAGTCATTGACCCAAAAAGATGCAAGTCATCAACAAAAACGCAAGTCATCTACCAAAACCATGCAAGTCATTGACCAAAAACATACAAGTCCAAAAAATGCAAGTTATCTACCAAAGAAATACAATCTGCAAAAATACGACATTTTGTTATATATATACATATATAAGCATATGAACTCAATGAGAATTATAAACATTTTGAAGTCCAATGAACAAAAATTTACTCTTTATCCGTATTTACATAGAGCACTTTATCATATCTCCGGTTCCACGTAACGCGCGAATATGTAGAAACCTGTTATGGAATCCTTGAGACTACGGCTATCCATCCCACTAGGTCCATTTTCCCCACTAGGTCCATTTTTTATCCGGTTTTGCCTTTGTTGCGCATTTGAAGAAAACGATTAGGTTCATCACCTATATCTGCGGTCCCAATTAAAGCTCGACCATAAGGAAAACTGTTTTGGAATTCCTGAGACTATGACTATACAGCCCACTAGGTCCATTTTCCCACTAGGTCCATATTTAACCGATTTTGCCATTGTTGCCCATTTAAAGAAATCAATTAGCTTCGACGCTTATATCTCCGGTTCCAATTAAAATTCGATCGTAAGGAAAACTGTTTTGGAATCCTTGACACCATGGCTATCCAGACCACTAGGTCCATTTTCCCACTAGGGCCATTTTTTATCCGATTTTACCTTTGTTGTGCATTTGAAGCAAACGACTATATCTCCGGCCCCAATTAGAGCTCTACCGTAAGGAAAACTGTTTTGGAATCCTTGATACCATGGCTATCCAGCCCATGGGTTCATTTTTCCCACTAGGTCCAATTTCTATCCGGTTTTGCCTTTGTTGCTCATTCCAAGAAATTAATTAGCTTCGTCGCTTATATCTCCGGTCCCAAGTAACGCTCGACTATAGGAAATCAGTTTTGGAATGCTTGCGACTATGGCTATCCATCCCACTTGATCCATTTCTCCACTAGGTCCATTTTTTATACGATTTTGCCTATATTTCTTATTTGAAGAAATCAATTACCTTCGATGTCTGTATCTCCGGTCCCAAGTAAAGCTCGATCGTAAGGAAACCTGTTTTGGAATTCTTGAGATTATGGCAATCCAGCCCACTAGGTCCATTTTACCCACTAAGTCCATTTTTTACTCGATTTTGAAACTGTTGCCCATTTGAAGAAATCTATTAGTTTCGACGCCTATATCTCCGGTCCCAATTAAAGCTCGACCGTAAGGAAAACTGTTCTGAAAAGCTTGATGCATGGCTATTTAGCCCATTTCCACACAAGTCCATTTTTATCCGATTTTGAGAGATTTTTTCAAGAAATTTTGACGATTTTATGCTGGCTTGTCAAGTGAGGATGCCCAATCGCGTTAGATTTGTACGCCATTAGCCTAAACATAGTCTGCTCCATGGCCATGGTCTAAAATCCAACAGAACCTGAAGCGCTGTTAAAGGACAGGTTGTCATTGCCTTGGTTATACCAACACAAGCCTGCCTCTGTCTAGTTTCCAACTCTATTTCCAGAATGGATGTTCTGTAGTTCCTTGAGAAGTCATAGAGTGGTATCTTGCATTAAATAGTCCTGATAATTAAAAATTTCTTTAAGACTCTAAGGTTGTTCCACTTTAGGTCCGAGCCACTGTCCGGTCGTCCAGAGAAACAGACGCTGTTAATCCCTCACAATAAAGATCCTGTGGAAATAGGAGTGTAATGATTTTCAACACCGACATAGAAGTAGTGTATAAGGCACCAGTAATATTGGCGCAGGCAGGCATTTAGATGCACCGTATCAACTTCAGCTTAGCTGTTCTGTCAAGAGATTACCATAATGGCAGGCTTCAGTCAGTTAAGGAGTTTCTATTTCTTACACATTTTTTATTTTTTAATATCACCGCCCATTCAGCATTAGAACTATTCTCGTAACTTAATTTCAACCCGTAGTAATAAAGTTTCTATCAGTGGTAACTATTTAACCCCGTATATCTGGGTAGGCATTAATGAACTTTGACTGCCATAATGCCTATGATGTTATTTGGTTTGTGGTTACTATGGGACGACTTTTTTTAAGCAATGCTTTGAATTAAAACGTTTTCAATTGAACCTATTCTATGGACTTTGAATTCTTCAAATGCATTTTACTTCTCTTTCCATATAGCTTTTCAAACAATAGCAACAAAAATTAACATGTTTTTTGCTGGATTCAGTAGCAACAATGGCCATAAATTTCTAATCCTTTATGTCATCTTCATTAACTAACTGGACGGTTTGTTGTTGCTCAAACAAAAAATAAAAATGTTTTCTTTCTCACATCAGATGTTAGGCATGCCATATGCATACATACATACGATGTACGAGTAAGTATCCCTGTGGATTCATAAGCTGAACTAAAAGATCCTTTTATGCGTTTGCTTTGTTTGTTGCTTTGTCAGCTCTGGGGCTTAACAGCGATCGCTTCTTCCGTTTCAATTGTAATGAAACAATAGAAGATGTATTTACGAGTACTGTGAGTGTTTTTTGTATTTTTTTTCCTTTCAATCCAGGTTTTAAAATCCTTGTTTTTTCCCCCTGTAATCCTGTATGTTGGTTTGGTTTGGAAAGATTCCAGGCAACTAAACTTACTACGTTTATAACAATTGTTGTCAACAATAGTTTTTTTTTGTTTTACTTTCCCCCTCTTGAAATCCAGATTTAAAAGCAAAAAGGCTTTTCAATGTGTTTTGGTTTCTATTCCAACCAAAATCTTAAAGGATTTTTGGTTTTTAAGATTGATTTTCATGGGTTTTTGCGGCCTTTTGAAAACATTTTTTTGTTTATTGTTAATATGTGTGGCATTGTTTAATGTTTTTATTCTAAAAACAAAGCCATACTCTTTTTTAAATCCTTTTTTTATTTAAAATTTTTTATTTATTTGGCGAGAGAATTACGCCTCTTTTGATTTCTTTTTTGCTTTCCTTAAATGAATTGAAAAAAATATCGAATTACAGGCTTTGCAAATCCTTTATAAAAGAAGAAAAAAACTTAACTGCCAAGGAAGTGTATGTCTTTTGGCAATATTAACAAAAGTTTTAAAGAAATTCTTTAACGAACTAATAAAAATTCAATTTCGAGATTTGAAATTTATTTGTTTTAATTAAAATCCATATTTTAAGGTAATTATTTGGCAAAAAATAAATCAAATGAAATTCCATGTGCAAAACGGATTTCAAGAAGAATTTCCTATTAAATTATAACGTCTACTACGTAAAGCCTTTAAAAACTGTACTTTACGGACAGTTTTTCAATTCAATTATTCAATCTAGTCCAGTAGGTAGGTAGCCTATTAGACGAAAACCCACCATCCATTCAAATCCCAGCTCAAACATTGTGAACAAAATAAAACACAAAGAAAAATATTGTCATCGGTCACTTTTCTCAGCAGTCTTCTGGCCAGAACGCTAAAAGTAAATATAATTGTCAAATCCTTCATTCGGAATCGACTATAAACAGTAGCTCCGGCTGCTTATGGATTGAATTAACACACACAATATGAGTACTGTGAGAAGCTAGGTTGTAATCCTGTGTAAGTGGTTGTAATGACCAATGAAATAAGTACTGGTGAATCGTAAACGACATAAGGATTGTCTTTGCTTCAAATACAAGAATTTTCATGTATCAAAAACACGCTGTTCTCTTTTTAAATCACGATTTTTGTTAAAAAAAAACTGACTACATTTTGAATAAAAACTGTTTTATAAAAGTAAACCGTAAAAACTAATGTGTTTTCACTTACCCACTTTTTAACTTGGTGAGTATGTAGTATGGTGCCATTGGATTAAGGATTCCAAGCGAGTTTTCGTTCCAGTTGGTAGCCTTAGGAATCGGCCCACAAAGCTAATTATTTTCTTTAAATGTGCTGGGAAAAATTTAAAGCAAAAAGATATATTAATCGGGCTAAATCGGATAGAAAATGGACCTGTGGGAGGAAATGTAGCCAGTAGCCATGATATCCACGCTTCCACATCAGGTTTCTTTACAGTCGAGGGTTATTTAGGAATGGAGATATAGGCGACACAAGCCGTCGACCCAAGGAATACTAGTCATCAACCAAAAAACGCAAGTCATCAACAAAAAATGCAAGTCATCTACCAAAAAACGCAAGTCATCAACAAAAAATGCAAGTCACCGATCCAAAAAATGAAAGTCATCAACTAAAAGCATGCAAGTCATTGACCAAAAACATGAAACTCATTCACCAAAAAATGCAAGTCATCTACCAAAGAAATACAATCTGCAAAAATACGACATTTTGTTGTATATATACATATATAAACATATGAACTCAATGAGAATTATAAACATTTTGAAGTCAAATGAACAAAAATTTAATTTTTATCCGTATTTACATAGAGCACTTTATCATATCTCCGGTTCCACGTAACGCGCGACTGTGAAGAAACGTGTTTTGGAATCCTTGAGACTATGGCTGTCCAGCCCACTAGGTCCATTTTTCCTACCAGGTCCATTTTTTATCCGATTTACCTTTGTTGCGCATTTGAAGAAAACGATTAGCTTCGTCACCTATATCTGCGATCCCAATTAAAGCTCTACCGTAATGAAAACTGTTTTGGAATCCTTGATACCATGGCTATCCAAGCCCACTAGGTTCATTTTTTCCACTAGGTCCATTTTTTATCCGGTTTTGCCTTTGTTGCTCATTCCAATAAATTAATTAGCTTCGTCGCTTATATCTCCGGTCCCACGTACCGCACGACCATAAGGAAGCATGTTTTGGAATTCTTTAGACCATGGCTATCCAGCGCACTAGGTCCATTTTTTTCACTAGATCCATTTTTAACCGATTTTGCCATTGTTGCCCATTTAAAGAAATCAATTAGCATCGACGCCTATATCTTCGGTCCCCATTTAAAACTCGATCGTAAGGAAAACTGTTTTGGAATCCTTGATATTATAGCTATCCAGTCCACTATTTCCGTTTTGCCTACCAGGTCCATTTTTTATCCGATTTTACCTTTGTTGCGCATTTGAAGAAAACAATTAGCTTTGTCGCCTATATTTCCGGTCCCAATTAAAGCTCTACCGTAAGAAAAATTTTTTCGGAATCCTTGACAGCTATCCAGCCCAATAGGTTAATTTTTCCCACTTGGTCCATTTTCATCCGGTTTTGCCTTTGTTGCTCATTTAAGGATATTAATTAGCTTCGTAGCCTATACCTTTGGTCTCACATAACGCACGACCTGTTTTAGAATTCTTGAGACTATGGCTATCCAGCCGACTAGGTGCATTTTTCCCACTAGGTCCATTTTTATCCGATTTTACTTTGTTGCGCCCCAAGTAAAGCTCGACCGTAAGGAAAACTGTTTAGGAATCCTTCTCCATGGCTACCCAGGTTCAGTTCTTGTACGAGCTGAAGATAGTTGTAAGCCAAGATAGTTTTATAAAATTTTTAACGTAGAAGAAGGACAAAAGCCAGCAATTGAAGGTGACGGCGAATCGGCGCATCCTGGCCTATAATTCCACGTTAAGCGTGTATCCGTCCAATATACCAATTTGTGGCTGGAAAACGACTTCTTCCCCATAGCCTGTGAACAATATGCCGAAAATTTCGTCTCATATCGAAAACGTCTCTATATCTGTTGGAACTCTAGTTAATAAACAGCGACTATAAAGCAGAAAGTCCTTTGCATATGGTAGTGAAGACGAAAGCTTTGTAGGCTATCGTTGGGCTAATGCTAGACATAAAATTTTTTGGAAATCGGCTGAGAACTCCCTCGGACTAGTACGATTTTGGGAAGTGCTGGGCAAAGAGATTTAGTAACAGAAATAAATGAAGTATTCTGGAAACTGCATAGTCCTTCCAGAGAGGGGCTATTTTGTATACAGATGAGTTAAGAATGGATCTTGGGACAGGTGCAGAAGTTTTTGGTCTCAGAATGAAAAATTTTGAGATCATAGAGAAATTTGCGTTCATCTTTCAAGCGAAAGATTGCATACATCGAAAGATGTATTTCAACTTGAATAGTAGGCACAAAAGAGAGGACTTATGTTATAACAATACTATCTGAAAGTCACGCCGGCATTGTAATTAAGGACGCTATTGCATTGTCTGATTTCGTTGAATCGGTTAGGTATGGAAAATAAGGTTACTCTCTCTAATGGGACTAAGATTATGTGACAATTATAGGCAAGCACTTGTACGTATGGGTGCTTCCACGTCTTTGATAGGACCAGAATTCTTCTATGGAATGGAAGCGAATGCTTCGAAAGGTATGCACAACAAAAGCGAAAATAAAGAGAAGCTCTGCTCAAACGAAGTGGTTTTAAGGTAATCAGAACTTTTTGTAGGAAAATACAATTAGAGGAGATCTGAGTCATGCATCAAACGATCCCGACATAATCTAAGGTTAGTAACGGGTGTTTTTACGGGACACTGTGGACTCAGATTACACTTTTTAGAATGGTGGTTATCTGGAGCTAGGTTTTAATCCTAACTAAAGTGTTGTAATGACCAATCAATTAGGTAAGTGAGTTCTCTCGAGCCCAGCATATAGGCGTAATGAAACATTGAAACACATTCTTGGAACCTGTAATATAAGCCAGGAGGAAATTCCAGGGTAAATATCAGGTACTAGGCAGGGAATTGTCATTGTTGCTAGCGAGCGGCATTATGAAATTTGTCGAGGTAGTAGGCATTGAGAAGACATTCAAGGGTACCCACAAAGCTTGAGGGGAGCATAATGGATTGCATGGTCGTAGTACTTAAGCTGCTCTTCTCTTTCCTATTTCCCCTGCTTTTTGTTTTCTATTATCCTTCCTTTTTAAGGACGTTATGTACAATGGGTCAATTCGACCTTCGGGTACTGTATTTATCTTAATTGACAAGTACACGTCCTCTAACATAACCTAACCTAAGCTGCTCTTCACGACAATAATACGAGGGTTTTTATATATTGAATTCAAACTATGAACGAAATTGTCTGATTAGATAAGTTGGAAGCCATTTCTTTAAACTTTTATTACCGCATTGTTGACAACAATGATGAGTATAATAAAAGTAGTAGGAAACTATCTTTCAAGCTCAATAGACTAGCCTAAGTCATTCTATAGTCTTTGATTTTACAATCAATGCCGATATATCGCAAACAAAACATTTATGAATTTTAATTATATTCGAGGCATTAAGGTCGGCCTATCCTTATGAGATTACTTGCCAAACCATAAGATAAGTGGGACAATTATGTTGCAACAAAATTTAAATTAAATTCAAATACTTATTAGCCAAGATAAGATTGCTTGCACTCAAGGTTTACTTATCTTATTTCAAGATCCACATGCAATGCCTCTTTGCCTTCTTGATGTTTGGGGTTTGCCACAAGTTTCATGTAGTTTTTCAAACCAAATGACAAATATTTCCCTTCTTTTTGTTTGTGTTTCTTTCCTTTTTGTTCTATTCTTTATACAATTTGTTGTAACTGCTGCATAATCTTGTCTTATTTTGTTTAGCATCTTTTGCTATCAGCTTCATATCTGAGGTTTGTTTTGTTTGTGTTTTTGTTTTTCTAAAATCTTGTTGCCAAAACATGCGCTTAAAAAGGAAAAAAGGGATTCTCTCTTGGCTTGAAAGGAAAATAAAGTATTTACCGCTGAAGGTATTAAAACCACTGTGTATGTGTTTGTTTGTTAAACATAAACGTGTAATCGTCTTTTAAAATTACCAGATTAAATAGGATTACTTAACCTAAATAAAGATTTTGCTTTGGGTTACTTAATGTTGCAGCATTATTCGGTATATGCTGCAGCATTGATTTAGAAACATCTTTGTTTAAGGTTTTAAGTACATATTGTTGCAAGGATTTAAAGAAAGAGACACCTTAAGGCCGTGCAAGATGTATGCAGCAGCAGTGATATTAGCAAGCGATCCATAGCTAAGAAGAAGAACGGCTTAGGCTTCAAATGTTAATAGAATATGAAGGATTTTAAATTGATTAAAAAGCAAATTAAGATTAAACTAAAGATATCAGCTATAAACAACGTATAGTTTTTAATATCACTAAACCTAATGCCACTAAACCTAAAGCCACCTCTATTGCCACCTCTAATGCCAATTTTAATCAAAAGATTTTGGAAAAACTATGCCACACCATTATTATGCCGTAAATGAGGTTTTTCACAAAATACCACAAAATCCTTTTGTCATCACAATTAATTAATGTTTTAGTAAAATCCTTGATTATTTTAAAACTAAAACAATAATTGGTATACTTACATACATACATCATTACTACAATAAATAGATTCATATGGTATAACAGTTTGGCATACCCATACATTCTGTATATGTATGTATGTTTGTATAGTAATCGTATCGCTAGTTGTCACAATACATTTGTACAAAATGGATTAAACTTGTATTTAATGGATTTTAATTAACACAACAACAACAACAACAACAAAAACAAATACATTGTCAAGTTCTAACGCAATACGTTTGTTCGTTCGTTTGTTCATTCGTTCGTTCAATGGAGGACATTCTATGCCAAGTGATGCGTTTGAGTACATATTGGTTGGGACTAAAAATAGTAGGTTGCTATACATTTTTGAAACACTGAAAGCAAAGACAAAAAAAAACAATTTCTAGTAAGTTCAGAGGTCTATATAAAGCATGTTTTTGTTATCCTGTCGGCTGCTTACTTCTCTGTAGTATATTTTCGACATCATTTTAAAATAGATTGACTCCTAGTTATAGTTATTTTAAGTCTTGCTTTATCTGACTATTGACTGAATATGGCATATTCGAAATCTCTGAGAGATCTTTTGCAATATCCACTGTTTAAAACTTTAAGGAGCCAATTCAGAACTACATACATACGTAAATAATTGGTCACTACAATCCTTCAGTCAGGATTACGACCAAGTTTCTCACTTATGCTTATGTTGTGTGCGTTAATTTTATACATGAGTGGCGGGACCTACAGTTTAAAGTCGACTCAGAACGACAGATTTTTGAGAAACTTTTCATGGTAATTTCATTATAGTCTCAGAGTTATGTGCCAGAAATCTGCTGAGAGAAAGTCACAGAAAAAAAGGCCGGGGACGTTCGAAGAAAAAAAAAATGTTTTTTTTTCATATTTTCGTTTTGATGTCTGACATGGGAATTGAACAATGGCCTTACGTCTAATAAGCCAACACACTACCTACTAGACTACGGCGAGTTCAGAACTTAGGTTAGGTTAGGTCAGCGTGGTAGCTTTAATTTACCAAAAAGCTCACTTGAACACGCATAGCGGCCCGTTGTGATGTCACAGGTGAACGCAGCCTCTGCACTGACCAAGTTCCTCCGATCCAAGGAGGGGGATGTTGGTCAGCGCAAGAACTGAACGCTTCAGAACTACTATGCCATGAAAATCAGTGGAAATAGATAAGAAATGGCTCACCAATTAATCTCTTTTGTAAGACTCTTTCTTACTTATTTAACTAGTGATTACAGGATTGAAAACTCACACCACCCATGTTGCGGTTGTTAATATTATCCATGAGTGAACGGGACCTACAGTTTATTGTCATCTCCGAATGACAGATTTTTGAGAAACTTTTCATAGCAATTTTATTTGCCGAAGACATATTTTTTAATTTTTCGTTACGTTTGAGAGGTCTGGACTTGGGTTTAAACTACGGCCTCGCGTCTAATATGTCAACACACTATCTACCAGTGTACAGCGACTTCTAACACAAAAGATCCTAAAAAGTGTAAATCGTTCTCGTTCCGCTGTCAGGTATAGGAATCATACTTGAATTCTATTCGAATTCGAATTCAAATTCATAATAACAAGCTACCGCACCCATGGTCATGAAAAGTCTGCTTTCAGCAAAAGAAGAGTTCAAAGAGAACGACAGCACTACAGATCACCGAAACATCTTATAGAAGCCATAAGGAATGTCCAAAATACTTTAGAGATATCCTGGCATGCATTAGAAAATCTTAGGCAAACTTTATGTTTCTGAAAAACCTGAGAACTGTCTTCACTTCCAATTTTGTGCAATAACACCACAAATGCCCATTTGTATTGAAGACATCTTTTGCAATTTGTTGCAATAAGCACCATAATTCTAAGCTTTCTGTCGGAGCTACGGTTGCCCTTTTCTAAACGCATTCTAGGGACCAATTTCAAACATTCCAATATTACTCTCAATGTACTGATGTATGTCAATGCATGATCTATTTGCTCGAAATCTTGATACTTGTTTCCGGCGGTAATCATTTTACAGGGCAGTTTTGTTGAAAGTAGCAAAGGGAAGATATTGGATTTTATTTTATCAATAAACGAACCTTAAATCAAACAAAAACTTACGCCACCCTAATCCTTTTACGTAAATGTATGTACATTTGTTTGTGCGTAAATTTACAAGCTGAGATAAACGAGCTTAAAATCCGTTTAATTTAATTCAAAACATTATTAGTGTAGTCATGCAAAGGAATTTTTAAAAACACTAAAAATTTATTAATATTTTAATAAATTTATTTCGCTACAATTAAAATACGCTACGGGACACACAAGTGTTATTAAACTTTAAATAATAATTAGAAATTCTATCAACCAATTTACGGTAAGTTCAAACGACGAAATTTGTAATTTCGTAGCTGCCGGTCTAGCAAGACTCTCAGCTGCTAAATATCGTTTATCTGAAGTGTCAATTATTTAGATAAATGTGCAAGGAATTGCCAAGATTGTAAAGAAACTACAAATATTACGAAAATATTACTTCTTTGCTTACTTATTTGCTGAATAAATTGGTCATTGCAACCCTTTAGTGAGAATTACAACCTAGCTTCTCACACCACCAACATTATGTGTGTTAATTTTATCTATGAGTTGTGGAACGTACAATTTAAAGCCGACTCCAAACGACAGATTTTTGAGAAACTTTGCCTCAAAGAAAACTTTTTTTCATACTTCGTTTTGTTCAAGATGTCAGAGCTAGGGTTTAAACCCTAAATGTTTTGCTATGTTTTGGTATATTTATTTCACCATCACCAAGCTGCTCTTTAGTGATAGCGTGAAGCCAGAAGATTTGAAGTATCTTACGTAGGCATCGGCCTACAAAAACATGTGGTTTTTTCTATTTTCAACGTCACAAACCAGATTTTGTGTGGAAAGAACTTTGGTCTTGAAAATGCATCTTCAAATTTAATTCGGTTTCTAATGCGGTCTCCAACGTCTCATCAGTCAGGTCTTTTTAAGTGACTACGAGATACTGAAATAATGAACTCCCACACCTGATTCAATTGATATTGTGGAACAAACACAAGACACTTCTTGCAGGCAGTTTCAGCGAACTCAAGCTAAAGTTCATCTTACTTCACTTGCAGTAACATTACTTCAGTATTAAGGTAAAATTAGCTGAACGTTCAGAGAACGTATGTTCGTTTCTATGATATGAATAATATCGTAATAAAATTTCGATAAGCATTTGCATCATTTTCGCATGCTATAAACGAACGTACTTTCCATTGTTTTCCGTGAACGTTTGGCTAATTCAACCTTTAATCTGTGAATTACCTCGAATTATGTTATTAGCACAAAGCAAGGCAGAAGTCGTGTTCTGCTTTTAAATGGATCCTGTCAAGTTTAATTAGCTATTATAACTCCTTAATCAGGATTACGATCTAGCTTTCATAGCACCCATGTTGTGTGTGTTAATTTTATGTGGAGGTGGTATCTACAGATTAACGTTACTCTGAACTAATTTATATTGCCATTGAAGCAGTCTTATTTACTCTTAAAACTTTTGCAGAAAAACTGCTGGGAAGTATGAAGAGTATGAACTTTTTTCGCGATATCAGAACTGAGATGTGAACACACACGCTTCCGTATGGTAGGTAAGTCAACACACTAAAGCTACAATTAGGCATACGTAACATATGTTCGTTTCTAGCATGATTATCCAACCATAATGGAAGTCACCGTGGTCTAGTAGGTAGTGTGTTGGCTTATTAGACGAAAAGCCAGGGTTCGAGCCCCAGGGCAGACATCAAAATAAAATACAAAAAAGTATTTCTTCGGCAACTTCCTCTCAGCAGATTTCTGGCAAAAATTGTAATGAAAAGTTTCTCAAAAATCTGTCGTTCGGAGTTGACTTTAAACTGTAGGTCCCGCCACTCATGTATAAAATTACACACACACACAACATAAGTGGTGTGATAAACTAGGTCGTAATCCTGACTGTAGGGTTGTAATGTATATATGTATGTAATGGAATTTCGGTAAGCTATAAATGAACGTAGGTTCCGTGAACGTTCGGCTAAATCTAGCTTAACTACTAGACTACTACGAACACAAGCTTTGAAGCAAAAATTTGAAGTATGTAAACATTTTTGTACATGTCTAAGCTAGAAACCGCTTTAAGAAAATTTTATGTTTAACATACGCAGACCAGATAAAATATCGCTTAAAAATTTAAATTGAAACAGCAAAATATTATCCTGACGTATAGCTGATAACGCAGACATCTGTCTGCCAATGATAAGAGATTTATTTTTAAAAATTCATTTTTTTTATTTGTAATAAAAATAAAAATAAATCTTTTGTTATTAATAAATAATAATTTACCAAATGATTGTATAGATTTAATTAATATTAATTTACTAAATCCAATACAATTTACAACATACAAATTTACATACATAATGAAATGTTGTGTAGTCGTTTAAATAAATGCAATTAAAAAATTTATTCACAATTTTTTTTTTGTTATTATTGGGAATTTATTATTATTATTATTGTTTAATTTGTGTATTATTAGTAATTAAATAAATACAATTATAGATTTTGGATTATTACTTTCACATATAATTTGTATTAAACCATGTTTTAGTTAATTTAGGTCAAATTTTGAATAAATATTCCATAACATAATGGAAAACCAAAATAAATCACAAGGTTTTTTTACTTTCGAAAAATATTATTATTGGCTTTTATTCGTTGGGTAGATAAGATTGGGTTAAATTAACAGCCATTCTAATAAGCAGACCTGACATACACAGGTCCTATAAAGGCCCCTTGTAATACCGATTGTCCATATCCAGTCTAAGAGCAATTAATTAGCATGAAATACATACATATGTACGTAATTGGTCATTACAACTCTCTAGTCAGGATTACGACCTAGTTTCTAACACCACTTATGTTGTGTGTGTTAATTTTAATACATGAGTGGCGGGACCTACAGTTTAAAGTCGTCTCCGAACGACAGGCTTTTGAGAAACTTTTCATGGTAATTTTATTTACTCTCAGAGTTTTTGCCAGAAATCTGCTGAGAGGAAGTCGCCGAAGAAATATATTTTCATATTTCGTTCAGTTGAAGATGCCTGACTTGGAGTTTGAACAGAGGCCTCACGCCTAATTAGCCAACACACTACCTACTAGACTACACCACTACCTACTTAGCATGAAATAGCTTGTCAAATCTGATATTCCGATTCGATGTTAAACTGAAGAACCCGACTTACATGGCGTGAGAAACCAGAGTTGTAATAAACAATGATGTATGGTTCAGCACTCTTCAGGCAAAAACGCTGACAGTAAATAGAATTGCCATGAAAAAGTTTCTCCAGTTTAATCTGTCGTATGGAGTCGACCTTAAGCTGTAGGTCCCGTCAATTATGAATAAAATTTAGGAACACAACGTAAATGGGATGAGAAGCTAGATCGTTATCCTGACTAAAGAGTTGTAATGACCAATTACATATATGTATGGATGTAATGACATACGTATCGGGTTTTCTAAGGAAGAATCGAAAATTCAAAGTACCAAAGTAACAAAATCGCCGTAGTCTAGTAGGTAGTGTGTTGACTTATTAGACGTGACCCCAGGCCAGACATCAACACAAAATACAAAAAGTATTTCTTCGGCGACTTCCTTTCACCGGATTTCTGGCAAAAGCTCTGAGAGTAAATAAAAATTGCCATGAAAAGTTTCTGATATTTTTCCTATAGAAAGAAGGAAGCCTACGTGATGGTTTAGGTGTATGTCAATAAATATGACACCCTTGGTAGGTCTCCTCAACTTCAATCTACCTACCTCCCTATCTCTCTTTCTAACTAACATACATACATACATAATTGGTCATTACAACCCTTCAGTCAGGATTACGATCTAGTTTCTCACACCACTTATGTTGTGTATGTTAATTTTATACATGAGTGGTGGGACCTACAGTCCAAAATCGACTCCGAACGACAGATTTTTGAGAAACATTTCATGGCAATTTTATTTACTCTCAGAGTTTTTGCCAGAAATCTGCTGAGAGGAAGTCGCCGAGGAAATATTTTTTGTATTTTGTTTTGATGTTTGGCCTGGGGATCGAACCCTGGCTTTACGTCTAATAAGCCAAAACACTACCTACTAGACTACGGCGACTTCAGTGGACTAAATAAACTCCCTATGGAAATATAGAAAATGTGTCCATGCATGTGGCCAATTACGATTTTAAAAAATTATTTGGCCACCCTCTTAAAACAATCTGTTTAATATTTTCCCTCTCATATATGTTTCAAATTAATATTGGAAGAAGAAAAAATAATTATTTCCGTTAACAATAAAAGGAAGTGAAACGAAAAGACTACCACCAACTTCATATTAAGTGCATGCGTGTGTAGATAGCATTTGATTCCTTATTTAAAACCAAAAAAAGAGAAACCACAAGCATAAGAAAAAATATGTCAAACTAACACATGATTACAGCAATCAGGATATGTGGCATGTTGACAAGCAGCCCATAAATATTCATAAAAAAAAAAAAAAACAGTAGCCTATCCCATTGGGGCATAACAGGTGGACTTGGCAAGCAAGAAAAATTTAAATTATTTATAATGACATGCCACAGTGGCAGCAAACCACAGAATTACCAGAGCCATGTAAAATATAGGAGAACTCAAAAGAAAAACGGGGGCATACAAATTGATTTCTAATTAGTTGCACACACACACACAAACAGTAAAAGTAACAGCCCACAAAATCCAACACTTTGCTGCTGCTGCTGTTGCTCCCAAATGGTGCCTGAAAATGGAGCTGTAGTTAAAGAAAAGAATCAACCAATAATTCTCTTAAAAGATGAAATTTGAGATTTTCTTGAACAACAGCCTGGTGTCGCACGTCGTCAACACATTTTTTTTGTTTTTCTTCAGCATAATTTTAGTTTCTCTTTTTTCTCTCTCTCGTTTGTGTTTTTGGGCTTCTTGCTTGCTAAGGCAATGATATATTTTCTTAAGGTTGGAGTAATTGAAACTGAAATGCCAAGAGGAACAAGTAGCAAAATTAGAAGCAGCATACCAATGCCATGCCATACATTGAACGAAGTTTAATGATGATATACATGAGTTTTTATTGTTGCCTTTGCCAAGAGGAGCCATATGCACACATATGTACGTTATAGTTTCCATATATTTTTTTCTTTCTTTCTTCATCACATATTTTTAGTGCATAATTTTTGTAGCAGATTAAGTTACATTTTATGCTGTTACACTTCATGTATGCATGTACATACTCGTATGTAACATACTCGTATTGTATGAATAGTTTTTAAAAGGACATTAGCAAAGCAGTCTAAATGTGTCACATGTGATGAATGTTCATGTTAATACACTTTAAATACTTGTACGTGGTGTACTCCTACAGAATAAATAAAAAAGAAATCTTTGGAAAGACACAAAAAATCTTTTACAGTCAGAGTCACTCAGTCATGGCATGGTAAAGTAATACGGCTTATAATCTATTGATAACATATGGTACTTATAAGGTGCTTAAAAGAAATTTTTTTTTCCTTAAAGATTAATTAACGTTATTAAAGCCTCCTTAAATAACAGATGAGATTTCAATTTGAGAGGATTTGTGAAAAAATGTTTCGTGACATGTGTCAAAGGAAATCAAAAAAAAAAAGTAGGATCACTTTTAATTTCAGCAGTTAAAGCTACCGATGGTTTAGTAAATAATATATGTTAAGTAATCAGTAGTTATTTAAGACAGCTTGTGCGAGATTCTCTCAGTAAGAGCGCACTTTTTCAATTTAAGAGAAAAACATGCATTCAGTAAAATACTTGTAATTTTTTTAGATTGTAAAGAAGTCATTTGCGGCTAAATATCGAATAAAATAGTCGTTATATAACCGCCATGGCTGTCATGATGGGTCATTATTAATTTCATTAAATTTTCCCTGACTTTTTCGTAGAGATAGACGTAGCTTTAACTTCCCCGATGACGCTTTGGATCACGGATTTGATCTTTACTTACATACATACATATATAATTGGTTATTACAACCCTTTAGTCAGGTTTACGACCTAGCTTCTTACACCACTTAGGTTGCGTGTGTAAATTTTATCAATGAGTGGCGTATAATTACATTTTAAAGTCGGCTCCAAACGACAGATTTTTTTCTGAAACTTTTTCATGGCAATTTTATTTACTCTCAGACTCTTTGCCAAAAATTTACTGAGAGGAAGTCTCCGTTGAAATATTTTTTCATATTTCATTTCGTTGGATGTGTCTAAGCTAGGGTTTGAATCTCCGCCTCACATCTGATAAGCCAACACGTTGAGTACTAGATTACGGCGAAATTGATTTTCGGAATTATTTATTCGTGTAAACATAAGACTTCACAAAATACCGTAGTCTAGTAGCTAGAGCGCTGGCTATTTAGACGAGAGGCTGAGATTCATACCCCTGCTCAGACATCTCGAACAAGACGAAATATAAAAAAATATTTGTTTCGACGACCTTAGCTACGCAAATCTTTCATTCAGAGTCGATGTTCAGCTGTAGGTCCCGCCACTCACAGATAAATTTACGGCACACAACATAGATGATGTGAACAGCTAGTTTGTAATCCTAACTAAAAGGTTGTAATGACCAATTAAGTAACACAAATACGTATATACTTCAGTCAAGATTACGACATAGCTTCAGAATTACCATTTACCAAAAAAAAATTTAAAAGGTACGCTCTTTCTGAGACACCCTCTATTGCATGTTCCTCGAAATCTTGAAGATCTTCCGGAAATCGGCAACAAACATCTTTCGAATTAACATTTTGCCCTAGTAAGCATTCTATTCTTCAGTAATGATGAGTTTTTGTTACATGTTTATATACATTATTGCTGACAAATGCAGTTAATACAGTTTTGATACATGTTTTTATACATTACTGCTGATACATGTTAAGTAAACTTGTTGAGTTTAGTTGATGTTTCTAACTTAGCACTTAATGTAGTTTTTGATACATGTTTATATATATATTACATACATACATATTAAATAAACTTCTTGAGTTTAGTTGATCTCTGTAATTCATCACTTAATGAAGTTTTTGCTACATGTTTATATACATTACTGCTGATACATGTTAAGTAAACTTCTTGAGTTTAGTTGATGTTACTAATGTAGCACTTAATGCAGTTTTTGCTACATGTTTATATACATTACTGCTGATACATGTCAAGTAAACTTCTTGAGTTTAGTCGATGTTTCTAATTTAGCACTTAATGTAGTTTTTGATACATGCTTTTATACATTACTGCTGATACATATTAAATAAACTTCTTGAGTTTAGTTGATGTCTGTAATTCATCACTTAATGAAGTTGTTGCTACATGTTTATATACATTACTGCTGATACATGTTAAGTAAACTTCTTGAATGTAGTTGATGTTTCTAATTTAGCACTTAATGTAGTTTTTGATACATGTTTATATACATTACTGCTGATACATGTTAAGTAAACTTCTTGAATTTAGTTGATGTTTCTAATTTAGCACTTAATGTAGTTTTTGATACATGTTTATATACATTACTGCTGATACATGTTAAGTAAACTTCTTGAATTTAGTTGATGTTTCTAATTTAGCACTTAATGTAGTTTTTGATACATGTTTATATACATTACTGCTGATACATGTTAAGTAAACTTCTTGAGTTTAGTTGATATTTCTAATTTAGCACTTAATGCAGTCTTTGATACATGTTTATATACATTATTACTGATATACATATACTATTTAGAAAACTTATTCGGTTTATTTGATGTTTCAGTGCATACGATGCATTTGATAACTTTTTTTTAAAACTCTAGATCACCAATTGCTTAAAATTGCCAAAGAGCTAGAATCTTCACCACACGTTTTGTGTTGTGTTCGTAATATAAACTTCGTACGTCCTTTCATTCATTTATCCTCTGATGATGGTATTCAAGTGCAATATTTATTTAAATCCTACGTAGTTGTAGCTTTTGTAAACCTTAACACCATGTCAAGGTGATCTTTCTCTTCGCAAAGGCAATTTTGATAGTTGCACAGAAGATGCTATATAGCACTAGGAGCCATATAGTCCTAGGGCCTGTCATCAATTAATTTTTTGTTTATCTTGTCTTGCGATTGATTTCTTGTACTGCAGTAAGGTTTAATTACCATTGAATTGGGAATAGTTTTGAAAGAGCTCCGGTAGAGGATCTCCGAATCTCAACATGGATTGCATAATACCTCCAGCTCCTGTTACAGCTGTAAGTTTTTGCTCCTTACCGACATAGAAGACACTGCCAGAGAGCTAGTGAAGCTGGAAGTGAAATCAGTTGGGACTTTATAGTACAAGCCTGCACACAACGTCAAAGTGATCTTCAGTTACATAGAAGATGCTGTATATCATCCTCTTTTTCTCAACACAGTTCATGGAATTTCATATAAGTTCTACGCATTCGGTTCAATAATACAACGAGCAATTACCAATAACTTCCAAAAATAAAGCCGTATCTTCCTTGATCTATTTTCAACTAAATACTCCCTTAATCCAAGACATTTGAATATACAGATTGGTATTAAGTCGCCGTAGTATAGTAGGTAGTGTGTTGGCTTATTAGACGCAAAGCCACGGTTCAAATCTCCAGTCAGACATCAAAACGAAATATGAAAAATATTTCTTCTGGGACTTCCTCTCAGCAGATTTCTGGCAAACACTCTGAGAGTAAATAAAATTGCCATGAAAAGTTTCTCAAAAATTTGTCGTTCGGAGTCGACTTTAAACTGTAGGTCCCGCTACTCATGTATAAAAATAAACACACACAACATGAGTGGTGTTGAGAAGCTAGGCCGTAATCCTAAATAAAGGGTTGTAATGGCCAATTATGTATGAAATCCAAGACATTTGAATATGCAGGTTGGTATTAAGATGACAGGATTGCAGAATCCACAACCTTACCAGCTGCGTAGCTATGCACAAAATTATCAATTGCCTTTAAGACGTACGCACGAGATATTTCGATGGCGTATATAGACGCCGCCGTGTGTTTGCTTATTAGACGTGAGGTCTGGGTTCAAACCTCTGGTCAGACATCTCAAACAAAACGAAATATGAAAATATATTTCTTCGGCGACTGCTTCCCACCAGAGTTCTGGCAAAAGCTCTGAGTAAATAAAAAATTGCCATGAAAATCTTCTCAAAAATCTGTCGTACGGAATCAACTTTAAACTGTTGGTGCCGCCTAAAATTAACACCCACAACATAAGTGGTGCGAGAAGCTAGGTCGTAATCTTGTCCAAAGGGTTGTAATGATCAATTATGTACGTAGGTATGTATGTACATTTTCTCATGGAAGAAAAACATTTATTCTATAGATTATGATACAATTTTCATTTATTTTGGAAGACAATGGTCTCTCCATATTTAAATTAAACTACGATGGTGTAATATTATCATATCATATGCCAACACCAATGCCTTGTAAACATCCATCACTTTGCCTATAAATGAATGTGGTGGGTGTTCTCTACTAAAAGAAAACTTTTGAAATAAACATTTTAAATAGGGCAGCTGAATGCATTAAAATCTATTTCTTTAATAATCCTTCAAATGGTAGACAGTTTGTTGATTTAGCGTTTGTATTACATTAAGAAATTTGTGTTTAAAAAACACATGCCATGGAGCTATGCTAATTGAGGGGAGACGCCAAGGAAAAGTTATTTTAAGAAATTCATAAACTTTCATGCTTTAATTTTATGTGAAATTAAATCCACAAAACGTTAACCTTTTACGATTGTCAACTAATTTGAGTTTGAAAAGAAAAAAAAACGTATTAATTTAAACGCCATACCTTTAACAGTCATTATTGAAATGCCTTTCCTTTCTAAACCCACCATACATACTTATTCCCTTAGTGCTAAGCGGAAGCATTTTTTCCCTTCAATATTTGCATGACAAAACGTTTCCGTAAATTTTTTTAGTAACTCCAGACGAGACATAATTGGGTCATTTAAATTCCATTTTGGTTGCATGTTTCAGCATATATTTGCTTATAAACATTTTTAAACAAAAACAACAAAAATATTTATTTAAACAAACATACAATTAAAAACTAAATGATATTTGTATATCTGTGTGAACTTTACATTTACAAATAAACAAATTGACTGACATACAGTTTCACTCACGCATCACATTGTGAAAAGTGTCAACATTATACACATCCTTGGTTCGAATTTTTTTTATAAGTTTTTTACCTTTACTTTTAGACACACTTACACACACAAACATACCATCATCATCATCATATACTATAGTATGGCATTTACTATAGAGATACCCATATATAGTACAACAATCATCATCGCCATTATCAGTTATAAAACGGAAGGAAACTTTTTAACAGGGTTTGGCAAACGGAACAAATAAAACTAGAGGTGTTCGTTATTCTTTCTTTTCTTTTCATTGTTATTGCTATGAAGGAGTGTTTTCTAAGGATTTCAGTTTTATTTTTTCTAATTTGTTTTCAAATGTAAATTTTCAGTTGAGAAACGCAGGCAGGGTTAAGTACTACCCTGAGAAAATGGGCCTTTTTTCAATTTATGTTCAAAATAAAATGGGAATAAATAATATGAAATCCCTATAAGCACTCCTTCCTAGTAACCGTTTTAATATTTAAATTTTAGTAGAAATAGAACACAGTCTTAAAACCAATTTACAGGATAAGGTTTTACGTATGAAAACACAGAGAAAATTTTATAGAATTCTATTCGTATTTTAAAAACGAGTACAAAACTCTTACGATAGCTTTTCATTGTGTTTACACGATTAGTAAAACACCAAAACAAAGTGAAATAATTGCATCCCTGAGCTACTAAGGAGTGAAGGTTTATGAAAAATTTCAAAACCCAAAGTCAATAACACGACGGCAAAATTTCTATTCGATTTTCTCTCCATAACGTACACTCTTACTACACATTCAGTTTGGTTGATACTTTCCGCTCTCTTTTACACAAAAGCTTAACATGTCATACGAATTGTTTGACCGTCTAAATTCTCCTTTAATAAAATGAGATTGCATTGCGGATGACTTTCAGCAAAGATTACTTGTACTTCTCCTAAGTTAGGATTGTGATCGTCTAGAGTATAAGATGCTTACGGGAAAATCTATTTTTATTAACAAGCATTCGATAAGTAATGTCCTACCAAGATACTTGCAACAACAAAAGAGATGTGCGGCCACATAACAAACGGGTTATAAAGTCCGGCAATGCCCGTACATATAGTCAAAAACATCCGTACCGGCAAGTATCTGTATGAGATAAAAATCCAATTCACCATGTGGTCATATCATTCAAATTTCATATGTACATCTGCTGTTGTAATGTGTCTCCCACCTTTTCTGACATTCTCTAATTGATAGCAAGCTGTCCTCTGATTTCCATTCCTACAATGATGCTGTGTAAAGTCTAACAAGCACTTTCGCATTGATATCTAGTCCCAGATAGTACGGTAATCGTATTATTCTCATTCTGCTCTGTGTATGCAGGAGAGTCAAAGATCGTCTGTGCTGTATCTTAACCGAGGAGGAGTCGAACATTTTTCAATTTAAGAAGTTTTCCCCTTTTTGTCCAGATTCTTTGTGTCCAGATCGTGTGTTTAGGAGTACTTCTAACCATCTGGATATCACAGGCTCTATACACCTTCTATTTAATGCTCGAATGAGAAAGAAAAGCGTTGATAATCATCTGAGTCGAACATTTCTTAATTGAAGAAGTGTTCACATTCTTGTCCAGGTTCATCGTGTCCAGATTGTGTGTATAGGACTTCTGTTATCCATTTTGATATTACAGGGTCTATACACTTTCTAGTTCTAATGAGGGATTTTATCATTTGCATCCTTCTTATCAAGAAAAGCGTCGATAGGCATCTCCTTTACGTTCAAGAATTCCTTAATGGATCCCACTAAACGTAAAAGAGCCGTCTCAATAGATCTGCCTGTTCCTTTTCACAATATCCCACGTCTTATGTGCCATATCTTATGCGCCATGAGCTTCTTGAGAACTTTGTGTTTTCATATGTCATTTAAAGCCATGGCCTTCCAAAGTTGGTAGATTGTCATTAAGAGAACTCGTCGAAGTCATCAGTCTTATTCACCTTGCACTGTATTCACTGCCGTACACAGTGGATTTTTGCATACACATCTATTTACAAAAGGCGTCCACTTTCACCGCGAGGATCATTAATGTTCAGTATTGCCCGCGAAAGCTTGAAGTCGCCGTAGTCTAGCAGGTAGTGTGTTGATTTATTTGACGTAAGGCCACGGTGCAAGCCCTAGTTCAGAAAATATGAAGAGAATATTTTTTCGGCGGAGTCTACTTTAAACTGTAGGCCCCACCGCTAGCTTGTCACACCACTTATATTGTGTGTGTTGATTTCACAAATGAGTGGCAGGACCCACACTCGACTCCGAATGAAAGGTTTTTTTGAGAAACTTTTCATGGCAATTTTATTTACTTTCAGAGTTTTTACCAGAAATCTGGTGAGAGGAAGTTGCCGAAGAAATATTTGTTCATATTTCGTTTTGTTAGAGAGTTGTTGTTGCCTTATAAGCCAACACACTACCTGCTAGACTACGGCGACTTTATTAAGGCCCTTTTTAGTGTTCCTACGCTCATATATCATTCAAAATTTAAGTCTCTTCTCATCCTTGGCCATGTACTGTTTATTCGTTCAAGTGCAAAAGTATCCATAAGTTTAGAAAATATGCATATGTATGTGCCTGTAAGGCGGTTTTATGACCTGACATGTTTATAAAGTATCTCTCGTACACTTTTCGAAAAAATTGTCAAAGGAAAAAAATTGTTTCAAGCTGTAATAAAAGCCAACAATACGAACGAATCATGTCTGTCAGTGTTTTAAAAGCGACACGTACAATAGCAAGGAAACAATGGAAACAAAAAAGGCGCACACGTTGGTAATGGTGTAAACGCGAAATGTCTTAACAATTTAAATTTTATTTCTTTTTTTTTTTTTTGTTATTTCCCTTTAGCCCTGCCTACCCCTTGTTTTAAACACTATCATTTCCATAAGCATTTTCCATATCGTTGTATTGTACGCCTGCCACATAAGATACACTACCTTTATCAAATGTTCGGCACGCATACACGCATATCCTTGGTAGACTTTAACATATTGCCCCCAAACAGCAACAATGGCACGTCAATTACAACACCGAAAAAATAAATGGCAGCAGGGGGCAAATGTCTGATATGTGGCGCTATTTTTTTGTCAGTTTTTCATTTGTTTTTCTTCTATCTTGTTAGGTGGAGCGCATTGCATGTGCCCATCGCTAGTGGGTTAAAATAGATTGCTGGAGTTGGCTGTTCTTAGAGCGTTTTATTATCCACATAACGATGATGGGGGAAAAAAGCATTATTCGACATGGTTTGTCTGTTTGTTCGGTTGTCTATTTGTTTGTTTGCTTATGTCAAAAAGAAAAAAAATATAACATTTCGTTTCGTTTGCGTTCATCAAGTTTTATTTATATCTTCTATTTATTTTCTGTTAAGCTTAAAAATATATTTTTCACGCATACGATGCATAGCTTTATACGGAAAATGTATCACTTACTGCATGTACTTGTCTGTACATCACAAGTAACACACGTCACACGTTGATAAACGGTGTGTTTAGATAAAAAAACAAAAGAAAATTATGAACTTAAAGCCTGAGTAATTGTAAAATATCGCATGAAACAACTTCTAACAACTCACGCCTATTTAAAAAGCAACTACGTGGGTGGTTTGCAAAGCTACTGAATGAAAAAGAAAAGAAAACAATTAATATGATACACCATTCTGCCCGCAAATTTTATAGGGTATCTAACCTTCAGGACGCTGCTTTATGTAAACAAAGAGAATTTCCTGTCCAATACTAGGTATGCACCCAGGGATTCCTAATAAAGGTGATAACTCATTCTCACCATCACATATTTTAAAGGGGGTTTTTTATAGAGGTATAGAACTTTAAGTTGGCATTACTTTTCAAGATGGCGACCGATTTAACAGCTGTCAAGTGATTTATTCTCAGTTTGGTTTGGCAATTCATCATGAATAGACTCACGCCTGAACAACGTTTGCAAATAGTGCAATTTTATTTCGAAAATAATGGTTCTGTGCGGAAAACGTATCGCGCACTACGTCCATTTTATCGTCGACAAAATCGTCGATCAGAGCAGTTAATTCGATTAACCATGGAACGTTTTCGCACCACGTTTACTCTTATTGATAACTCGCATCCCCAGAGACGCTGTACGGTGCGTACAGAAGAAGCTATTGCTGTTGTAGAGCGTAGCATTGAGGAAGATCCGAATGAGTCCATCCGCCATTGAGCACAGGAATTGGATCTGTGTCCATCCACTTTATGGAAGATTTTGCGGAAGGATCTTGGTTTGCGTGCTTACAAAATCCAACTCGTGCAAGAATTGAAGCCAACCGATCATCAAGTAAGGCGTAGATTCGTCGCCCAAAACGAGATTACCGTTGTTCCCGATTTTCATAAGCGAATTTTGTTTAGCGATGAAGCGCACTTCTGGTTGAATGGCTACGTCAACAAACAAAACTGCCGCATTTGGAGTGAAGGTAATCCTCAAGTGTATGTGTAAACACCGTTACATCCAGAAAAACTGACTGTTTGGTGCGCTTTATGGGCTGGTGGAATCATTGGTCTGTACTTTTTCAAAAACGATGGTGGCCAGAACGTTACAGTCAATGGTGATCGGTATAGAGCCATGATTACTAACTTTTTCATTCCTGATTTGAATAACCATGATGTCCAGGAGATGTGGTTTCAACAAGACGGCGCAACATGTCACACAGCTCGTGCCACAATAGATTTATTGAAAGACACGTTTGGTGACCGCCTAATTTCACGTTTTGGACCTGTGAATTGGCCTCCAAGATCTTGTGATTTAACACCGCTAGACTACTTTCTGTGGGGCTATGTAAAGTCATTGGTCTATGCGGTAAAGCCACAAACGCTTGACCATTTGGAAGACAACATTCGCCGTATTATTGCCGATATACGGCCACAAATGTTGGAAAAAGTCATCGAAAATTGGACGTCCAGATTGGACTACATCCGCGCCAGCCGTGGCGGTCATATGCCAGAAATCATATTTAAAATGTAATGCCACAAGATTATCTTTCGGATAAATAAAATTCATATCAATCGAATAATCCATCGTTGTTTTATTGCAACTTAAAGTTATATACCTCTATAAAAAACACCCTTTACAATAAATATTGGGTTCATGATGATCCCCATTCTAAATAGGTGTACATTAAGTCTACAGAGCCCTGTCTAAAGGTCAATTACTAACCTCAATTTATTGCAGAATAGTTTGATGCATGACTCCTCTTATTGTGATTGCCTAACAAAAGTTTATATAGCCACCAACCAATTTTGTTTGAGAAGAGCCGCCTCTCTCTCACCATCTTCCTTTTCGCTTAGAACAGTCTTCTGAACATATCTTACCACTCCACTCTTACAAGTGAAGTTTCCTTTCAAACTTGGATAGATTAATTCAAATGAGAATTAACAGAGGGACAAGGCCATTTGAGTGAATGATTACATACATAATTGGCCATTACAATCCTTCAGTCAGCATTACGGCCTTGCTTCTCACATCACTCATGTAGAGTATGTTAATTTTATACATGAATGACGCGACCTACAGTTTAAAGTCGACTTTGAACGTCAGAATTTTTTATGAAACTTTTCATGCCAATTTTATTTACTCCCAGAGCTTGTGCCATAAATCTACTGAGAGGAAGTCACCGAAGAAATATTTTTTCATATTTCGTTCTGTTGTCTGGCCTGGGGTTTGAACCGTGGCCTTATGCCCAATAAGCCAACACACTACCTACTAGACTACGGCGAGTGAATGATTGGGGATCACATTATAATCGTCTATAACAGAGAGAACAGAAGGAAAACCCACATTTAGTTAAAATGATTCCAGGTTGGTTGGTTTAACCATGAGTTCAAGATGATCCCAAGCGATCAATCAACTGCAATAAAAAGCTTCCAATTAATTCTAAAGCTGACCTACTGATTTTCCCCTTTTTTCCATTTTTTATTTGCCTACAATGGCAGAGTATGAGTATGTAATCATTACACACACACAACTTCATCTCATACTCATACAAGTTGTTATTTTACGTCATTGTAAATTACTGCTTTTATTATTATTGTCAACATATTATCCTGCTTCCCATTTTCTCCTCAACTCTTTCCTTTCTAAAGGGAATCTTTCCAAACCAGTCTATACCTAATAAGGCTTATAGGTGGGGATGACGATGACGATGACGACAACGATAACAATATGGCTAATGTCTGTACCAATAATACTCATGCTGCTGTCATACATACATGGTTGTTGCTGCTGCTGATACTGAAAGTATGTTATGCTGTTAACGCTGTTGTTAAAATAACGTGTTACAATGTGATAAATTCGTTAAATAATTATCTAATGTGGTTAACAATAACACTTTGTGTTAAAATAATTAGTTAAAATTTTTTTTTAAAAGCCAACAAAACAAAAATGAAATAATAAAAGTTAAAATATTTACTGTGCCGCATACGGATGTATGAGGCATTTTATATCGAAGTGAAATTGATAAAATTAATGGAAATTGAAAATATGAGGGTGATCTGGTAGCTAGTGCGTAGTAGAGTGAGGGTCGTGGGTTCGATTCCCACCAGAGACTCTGGTTTGTGACACTACACCGAGCATATGGTCAAAGTTACTTAGCTCGTATATAATTAAAATATAATTTGTAATTGTATTGTAATTAATAAATAAATAAATAAAAATATGAAACTTAAAAAAATAACTAATATATGTATTTATAAAGCAAATTATTTCAATACATAACATAATTTATCGATAACATAATTTAATATCGATAATTTAATATCGATAAATTATGTTATCGATAAATTATGTTATCGATAATTAATGTTATAGATAAATTATGTTATCGATAAAGTATGTTATCCATAATTTATAGATTATCGATAAATTATGTTATCGATAAATTATGTTATCGATAAATTAATATACATATTTTATGTAAAATGACTCCCAATTGTATTACGAAAAATTTCCACTTAATTTAAGAGGATTCTAATAAGTTCATAAATTCTGAAAAACACCACAATTAGTTTAATACGTTGCGTTTTAAATTTATGGATGCGTGATTTAGGCATGCGAAAGTAGAAACTAAACGATAAATCTGCAATGGGGTTAAGAACGTTTCTAAAATGAGCAATAATGATGAAATTCTGTTCGTATCATTTCAAAAGGATATGCGGCACTCTAGCCATGGTATTAAGAACTAGAACGTTGTTGACAGTGCATTTAAAGTACCGATAATCAATTGGTCAATCCAGAGGACAAATGATAGGGAAGAGCGCCGAAGACAATGTTAAGTTATGAAATAATATGTATGTTCTTAAAACAGAGAATATTCAAGAACCAAATGGAAAGGGGTATTCATAACAGAGTACAAGAAAGCCAAGCTGAAACACCATAACATGGTAATGAATATTGATTGGTATGTTAAAAGTAGTAGTGTATTCTCATTACCATCTGTGTTTGCAGCTTCTGTCTCGACCCTTTTAAGATTTTCGGTTACATCGCAGTAACTACGCGACAAAAAGCAAAATATTGTCGACAAGATTGCTGAGACAATCGTATAACCAACTTGTAGTGGCTCTGTAGTCTATTGTTAAATTTCTCATTACGCTGCATTAAGACGTAAAGGTAATAAGACAAAGCCTTATCAAGCAGAAACCTTGACCCTAACAGAACTTCGATGATATTTATTATTTTGCTTAGTATGCCCTTAAAGGCCATGGCGAGTTTGCTGGCAGCTTGTTCGAAAGCTGAACTGAACAGCTGCAATTTGTAGGCCGTTTACTTGATATACAAGAGATTTTGAGCTCTAAAACCAGCCTGTTCATAGCGAAACTCTTTTTCGTTGAAGAGATAAAGTCTTGGATTGCGGTCCCACTTAGTTTTTATACTGAATATAATCTATGACATGGGTTATGCTGATTTCGAACAGTTCACATCACCTCAACATCACCTCAAATCGCTCGTGCAGAATACCCAATATGGCATAAGTTATGTGGCATGTAAAGCCGTTCTATTGAAACCACATGTCGTTGGTGTCCAGATCATCCAATTCAGGACAAGAGATGTTGATAAAGATCAACTTACAGTACTTGTCTTCCACAATAATGGCCTATCCAACGTCGCACTCAAATATTAATGGCCCTATGACGCCACTAGCCCAAAATTCGCAACAAATTATTACTTTTACGGGATGCACTGGACATTCCTAAATCTCATGTGTATTGGAATCGAAGAAAAATTCACCAATTTTTTTTACGTATCCATATACTCATATATGGGCCTCATTGCTGATTAGAATCAGTTGCCAACTGCGTATCGTTGGCGATACAGCAGAACAGACTGAATAAATGACAACTAATCTGATGTAGCTTCAACAATATGGTCGTTATCAACTCTCAAAGGACGGTAGTCCCTGTCGGAAGACAGTATATACCATGGCTCTGATTCTATTTTTATTATGCATACTTGGGACTGGTAAGAACAACAATAATTGTACATTGACTAAGTCAAAAATCTGAAGTTCATTAAGGAAAATTATATCTTCCCACCCTAACTCTATTGAATCTCGGTATTGACCACTTCTGAAAAGAAAGTTGTCACCCAATTGATTTTGTCATAAATAGATTACTAAGAGCGCTATCTGGCAAGTTGCACTGTCTTATTGCAAACAAATATCATTGATGTTTAGCAGATTAATTTTTTGGCACACATAAATTGAGTGAACATGCATCGATAGCACTCGCTTTTTAACGCAACGGCTGCTCATAAATAAGGACCGATGATGAAAAATAATAAAAGAAACTAAATTGTGTGCCACATAATATTAAAAACGCATGGATTGGAGAAACGCATGTAATGTAACAATGTATTGAACGTATTGGCGATTTTGGTTATTAACGTAGCTATTTATGCAGAAATTAGCTTCAACACTAAACACAATAATTTGATAAAAATGCACAACTCGATGCCATAAATTATGTTCATTTGGCTACAATTCTAGTATGAACTGAATTTTATAGTATGTTTTATTTATAAAAAAAATCGTTTCTATTTTAAAATAGAATTGGATTTCCTTTATGTTTAAAACATTCAGAAAGATAACCACACTTTGTTTAAGACTTTAACCGAATATTATTTGAAATAATATACGCGTTTCCTTTTGGATTCTAGAATAACATCAAATATAACAAGGATGTATGCTTGCTCAGAGACATTAACGACTGACTACCTGTCACATCAAACAATAAAAAAACAAGAACAAATTTTTTTCATATCCCCAAAAGGCATTTTACCGTAGGTAGCAGACCTTTTCTTTACATATCATTTTGCTTAACAGACGATTGCTTTAGAAAAATAAATATTTTGCCACAAATAAAACCTCCTACTACGGCCACAATTCCATGGATAACACACACAAAAACAGGAAAACAAAAAACTTTTCTTTTAACAGAGAAAACAAATACCGGCTTCATATCTAATCAAATAGAACT
Source organism: Sarcophaga subvicina (assembly GCA_936449025.2). Lineage (NCBI taxonomy): Eukaryota > Metazoa > Arthropoda > Insecta > Diptera > Sarcophagidae > Sarcophaga > Sarcophaga subvicina. Next base: position 13,731,788 of record OW388083.2, on the reverse strand, counting down.
GAAAAGTTCTTTATGCCAGCACCTGTACTCAAAGTATCGCATTTCACTGGAAGACGACACATGAAATATTTTCAAGCACTTAAATCACGGATTCAACACATTTTTAATGGAGACTTTAATGCATTTCCGTGTGTTTCTTTATTTTATTTTAAAGTGTATTAGAAATGTTTATATTGATTAAGAGAGAGAGAGACAAGGAAGAGAGAAATAATGTAGAAACTACAGGCAATTACAATTAGAGTAGAAGCGAATGTGCAACATATTTAATGTACTCTTCTGTACTATGACATCAGGTGTAAATTAAAGCTTGAAAATTTCTTTACAGTCATCCATGTACATATGTACAATTTTAACATAAAATCTCATATAAAAAATTAACACTCCAAAGCATCGAAAATAACAACAGCAACAACAACAAAAACTTTCCAACCAATATACCATTCAAACAGTCTAGAGTCGTATATCACCTTTCAACATCATCTAAAAGAGAAAAGAGAACGAATGTTGTTCATTCACGTGTTCATACAGAACACAATAGTCCATAAGATGTACCGAAAAAAAAAATGTATTACAAAAGCAGCAGCAGCAGCCAAACAAAAACAACAACAAAATAATAAAGTTGCATGAAATATTGAATATGTGTGTAGGAGAAAAGCAGAAGAACAACAAAAACGAAATCGAATTCAACAAATTGAATGAAACATACACTTTGCCACAGATACAATACTGAAACTGACAAGAGCACAACAACCGTCACACACAGCATCTGTAGTAGCAGTAGCAGCAGCTTTAACAATACAAAACAGCATTTGAATCAATGGCAACAGCAACAGAAGCATCCTTGTTAAACCACAAGTGAAAGAGAAGAGAAAAAACCGCGCAACTAAAAGCAAAAAAAAAACTGAAACTTTTTCGTGCAGAATTAAGCCAAAAGGGTGGACTATTAGAAGGTGTTAGTTAAGTACTCAGAAAACAACACAATATATTTTCTAAGTTAAGGCTTTTAGCATTAAAAATTCCCATTAAAAGATGGCCCACGGAAAGTCAAGGGTTTCTCTAAAGAAGATATCCGCGTGTATCCCCATGGGCATTCTGGGACGAAAAACTCTTGCTCCTGTCCTAAGATCCGTTCTTGATCTCATTTGTATACCCATATTACTCCATTAATTTTTGTTACTAAATCCCGTCGCAAACAGTTGCCAATTTAATAGAGTCTGCTGGTTCTGCCCAGGGAATAGAACAGACAAAGTTGTCCCCCCTTTAAGAAAGTACGGAAGTTCCAGATTATTCCATTAATTTTTGTCACTAAATCCTGTTGCGAAGCACTTCCCAAAAATATAGAAACTACTGGTTCCGTACAAGCGATAGTTGAGAAGGAACCTGTCAGCCATTCCCAGGAGCATGAAATCCACTTTGGTCTTCAATGCCATGTGCAGCAGACATAAATATAACAGAGTTTCCAGCGCCGCTACAGGAAGCTTTTTTTATTCCAACATACGCTATTCCCTGTATCTTGCCGAACTCCCATTGACCATTTTTCAGATTCTGCCTGTCTAAACAATTGCTTCATACAACCAGTACATAATTCATAGGCCTCATCCCCAGGATTTCCTTGCAAGATTTCTGCATAACATTATGGCATGTCTGACCTTTCCTGTGATATTTCTACATATTTTACCTCTATTTCCTGTGATATTCCCTCAACTTGGAGGTTTCTCCTTCTTGTAAAGGCCTACTGTCTTGTACCAACGACTACCGATCTCGAGACCTCTTTTAATTATGTGTCAGAGAGTCTGTTCAAATTTCTCTTGCCATCAATACTATATCATCTACATATGCTTGACAGTATATGCCCGTCTCAGATAGTTTTGTCAGAAGTGCATCCATAAGCAGACTCCACATTAGTGATGAAAAGAAACCATCCTATGAGCATTCCTTAGTTGTGTGGATTTTTATTATCTCACAATGATTCTGTTAGCCGAACTTTTTCAGTGAATTGAATTATTTAACAAGACAAAGATTTTCGTTGGCTATTAAGTTTGCCAGATTACGTATATGAAAGAACTTCAACAGACACACAAGCTGATCTGCCTTCCAATTATCTCATAATGAATTTGATTACATTAGGTTAACGGGTAGCGGTTATCTTGCCGTTCACAGGCAAGTTCTCTCGATGGCCCATATGGCTTATTGTGTTACCCAGTGTAAGGTTAGGCCCCTGGTCATGAGCCGTTAGTGGTGGGTTCAAACCACCATGAGTTTTGGATGGAGTTTTGGCATGTTCGCCATCATGACCAGATTTTCAAAAATGAGGTCTGTCTTGAGGCCTTGACGGTAGGGCACTCACATTAAAGGTGCTCTACCATTTTCCGTTTCTTCCACATCCTGGCACCTTCTTCAGTAATCTTGATGGGGCAGCGAAACTGCCTGTTAGAGTGCAAAGCGTTCTCTTGTCGAACTCAAGTAGTTCCTTGGTTTTCCTGCTGTCCACTGCTGGACATAGCAGTTTTCAAGTTCTGTAACCAGGTATGTTGGACGATTTCGTTTCCTTGTACGCCACAGGGGCCTAGAACCCAGTAAAGGCTGGAGTTCTGTCGACGTATACGGTGTAGAGAGTGTATGCAACTCCTGACGCCCTTTCATTTGACGAGGATCACAGAGCTTTGATTGCTGCTTGGCTAGTTACAATCATACGTCCAACTTATTCATGGCACAATATCTCCGCCTGAAATACGCTGGCATTGTAGTCTATATGACTTATGGGAATAGACCTCACATTCCATTTTTGAGCCATCGGTGAAGATCGTTATATCGATGACAGCTTCAGCAACCCATTTTTCCCGTGTGGCAGTGTGAGTTTTGTATGTTCATTCGAAAACAGTCTTTGATACCAAGTAGTCGCTTCTAAAGCCCTGGGTGATTCGATTCTACTTCATGCAGTATTGAAACGTGCCCTACCGAATATAGCCTAAACATATCTGAGAACTTAAGCCTCAGCACAGTTCTAGCATCCATGTTTTTGAGGGAGATATCCCTCCCGTGATGCCCAAGCATCCAACCTCTGTCCTTTGTTCAGCATGAGTTTGATTAACGCTTATGTAGGTTCTTTTGCTATTTATAAATAAACATCCTTTATCAGTGAACACTATTTTATTATAATAAAAATAACATTCAAAATATTTTTATACACTGATGCAGAAAAACCCCCCAAAAAAAAGAAGAAAAAGAATTTGAAAATAAAAAATTTCGCGCGCGTTTTATCTTTCAACAAAGTTGGGCGTTATTCGAAGGAGGTCCTTACCACAAGGCACATGCACATTTCAACCACAATATATCCACCTATTTCCGATCTCTTATTATATTCAGACAGTTTCCAAGCACTCACAGACACAACACTAATATAAATACAATAAAAATCAACCACAACAACAACAACAAAAAACTACTTGACACGTTGCTAAAATGATACATGAGTTCAATTTTTGTTTTTCTTTTTTGTCTTTTTTCTTTTTTGAATTTTATTCAACTCCTTTATTTTACTTTTTCGATTGTGGCAAAAAGGAGAAAAAAAAGTATCGAATTTAATACCTGGTATATGTATGTATGTTGTTCGACTGGAAGTGTTTATGTGTCTGTCTATCCGAGTTAAAGATGTAATTTTTAGATACAATGTATACATCTATTAGATATTAGATTGTATATCTACAGGATATAAGTTTCAAATTTACTGCAACTGTATGGTATGTTTCATGTTACTCTTCAAAAGGCAAATTATAAAGGACAATATTTTTAGTAACTTAAGAACTTTTTGTGTTTGGATTTGGAATATGGCATTTAGGAAACAAAACAAACAAAGGCTTTAACTATGAATAATTTTAGAATATTTCCCACATAACTTGAACAATTTTATGGTATCCTTATAAGAGTATGCATTCAAAACGATTTTATAGGTTGGTGGACTGAAAGATGTTATATCTCTGTTAATATTAATTAGAGTAGACAACACTATAGCTTGTTTGAAAGATGACTTTTTAAGCTTTCATATGTTAGAAGACATTATTTAAACCACACTATTATGTAGAAAGTTTTATATGCTTCCTAATATCTCCTCAACTTTCGATATGCAATCCGGACGCGGATATGAGCACGCAAGGGCCAAATGGCCAAAAGGACTCCACTCCGAAGTAATACCACCGTAGTTCTGGAGTGGGCACAACAAGTCCACGAGACGAGGAGGGATTTAGTGGGTGAGGCCCCACACACGGGGGATGTGACGACTTCCTCTATGGTGCGGTTATGTACATTTACACCTCCTCGGCAAGAAAAAAAAATATGCATCCTAACGAATTTCATTCACTATAATCCTATCTCCTTCTGCTATTGCTGTTTACTTTATTATCAAATTGTCTTCACCAAGTAGATCAGGGCATCCGCTTTTCCTTTTTTCCTTGTGAATTTTCCTGTATGACAACTCACTCTGGTGACTTCGTTTGATTGCTTCTAAAACCTTTTATAATCGATTCAATGCCATTTGCATCTCTTTCCCTCCATAGATATGGGCCAAGATCGATACACATTGCTTGAGTGCCCATAACGCAATGTCCAGTAATAACTTCAATAACCAAAACGAGCGTGCTCCTCTAGAGTTTAAGCAGTCTGTCCATACGTCTTCTGTGTAGCGTTGACTAAATTTTCTGGGATATTCCGTCTATATCCAAAGCTGCTCTTTCGGGCGTTAAAGGATTTTCAAAGTAGAGGATTCATTGGGAAGCTAGATTGTTCTGATTTTCAGCGACATTCTGGTCGTTAAGGGATTGCTGAAGTAGAGGATTCACCGAGAAATTCGATTGTTGTGCCATAATTGGTCAGTTCAGAAAGGTTTGCCATTTACGAATACAGATAAGAATACCTAAATGGGGTAATCAGACCTATGCATCATCACAATGTATGTACACAATGCCAGCACACTACCTATTAGACTACGGTGACTTCATTCGTTTTGCAATTACGCGGAATGTCGTCAAGCCTCGGTAACGCTATCTCGTTGAGATGTTTGCGGCAGCAATACACCGCCTTGGAGTTCATTACCTAAGAAATAAGTGCCTTGATAGCCGAAGATATTATCGGAATTGCCAACACTAGTGCCTGGAAGAAACTGCAGTGATCCAATTATGATTATGGACATAGCTATGCCAACCGATTATGTTAAATAGATCAGAACACTGCTCTGTTCGACACACTGTCCACCAACCTACTCAGTAGTTTGTTTAATTCTGCATGATATGTTACGTTGTATGCCAACAATAAGTTGTACGAGTTCACGAGTGCTTTTCTTACATGACAGCGCGCCCCAGGAAAACACCGAAATGCAGTTTTTCGAAGCCCATGAAACGCGTAACAGTTCCAAGAAAACACGCAAACTGTTTATGTGCTCGACTTGTGTTAACACAATCCAGCATGTTTTGGCCTCAAAGTTGATGTCACCCTATTTGGAGCCACATAGACAAGAGTAATATTGTGCCTGTTGTAAAGATCTGTGAATACACCCTTTTTGGTATATAATAACGCCCTCAACCAGTTTACTGGGCAAACCGCCCGAATTATCGCGGGTATTATATGAGGAATCGTGGCTGAGTTGCACTTCAATAAATCGACCCCTGGAGGTTTACTTTCCGCCAGGCTGCTGATTAAACTAACTCTCGTTCCCCATTAAAGCCTTTTAGAGGTTTTGCGCTATTGCGCACATACCCGGTTCGGTGGGTCTCCCCTGCAATTTGGGATTTTTTTGACGATGTTTTCAACGCACCTTCTTTTGCCAAACCGTCGAGTACTACGCTTTACTTCTTTGATTGACTCTTAATTTGGCACCACCAGTTTTTATTGCCTTAAAATCGAGTTTTGTGCTTTTGCGCAGCTCACTTACTCATGGGTGGTGTAAGAAGCTAGGTTGTAATCCTGAATAATGTGTTGTAATGAACAATTAAATATGGAAGACTGCTGAGAGTCTTCTGGGAAAAATTCTGAGTATAAATAGAATTGCCATGAAAATGTTTCTTAAGTCGAGCAGACCCTGCCACTCATGGCTAAAATTAATGTACACAACAAGGGTTGTGTAAGAAGCTTGGTTGCAATACTGACTAAAGGGCAACAACGATGGAACGAGGAAGATAGAGGAAGATGGACGGCGAGACTTATTCCGGACAAAAGACCATGGTTTGGTCGGAAATTTGGAGAGGTAAACTACTACGGTACACAGATGCTATCGGGTCACGGATATTTTAGAAAATATCTGCACAGAATGGGCAAGACCGCTTCCCCTTACTGTCTTTACGAGGAAGGGGAGGTAATTGATGACGCAGAGCACACTGTTTTCAAGTGTGCACGCTGGCAGAGCTATCGCTCTGTACTGACGTCAATAGATGGAACGATCACAGCCGCTAACATTGTCGGTGTTATGATTGCGAGTAGTGAAAATTAGACCTCGGTGGTGAATTACGTAGAGTGCATTCTGAGACGAAAGACGAGAGATCTTGAGGCTGCAGAACAAGTAAGCATGTCGACACAAGTGATACTGTCACACTTGCCAAGCGAAACCGAAACGATGATTTAGACGAAAGGAATAGTGGAGATGCTTAGATGACTCCTCAACTTTCGATACGCAATCCGGACGCAGATATAAACGGGGAGAGGCCAAAGAGCCAAAAGGACTCCACTCCGAAGTAATACCACCGTAGTTCCGGAGTGGGCACAAAGAAGTCCACAAGAGACGAGGGGGGGATTTAGTGGGAGAGGGCCCCACACACGGAGGATGTAACGACCTCCTCTATGGTGCGGTTAGGTACATTTACCCCTCCTCGGCGAAAAAAAAATTACTGACTAAAGGGTTGTAATGAGCAACTGAATAAGTAAAGATGCTTTCATAATACCAATCTTCTGGCTTTTAGGTATTAATTGAAGATTAAAATATGTAATTCAGACTAACCAATAGTAATTGAAAGTTTTTATTAAATGACATGGCTCTGCATAATCGAATAATCGTTAAATCTTATATGCAGGTCATTTTTGCTGTTGTCCATTAATCTTTAATTCAGATTGAAAATATTTATTGAAATCCATCATGGAAATTGGATACTTGGTACTTAAATGTTTATATTTGCCACATACTCGTACACTTTAATTTTATTTCCTTCAACATGCTCACCACTATCCCCACCACTATTCCTCTCTTGCTTAAGGTTGTCTATTTGTTTCTATTTTTTACCTGTGGAGGTTTTTTTTTGTTTAGTTCGTCTACAGTTTTTCGGAAGTTGAAATGTAAATCCTGTAGGTACAAGTGCCGGATATAAATTCGCATCTGCAAGTACAACAATTGTTTTCTTGTTTTTGCTTTTGTTTTAAAAAAAATTTTATTTTTATTTTCCTCTTAATATTGCTGTTGCTGTTGTTGTTTTAGTTTTTTTTTTTCAATTTTTGTCATCAATACTACAATTTCAATAACGGATGTAAATAAACCACAACTTTGCAAAAAAAAAAAAGCGGAATAAAACAAGCAACCGATAACGTTGTAAAAACAAGAGATCGATTACTATTTTATCGTATATGGCTGGTTGTTATAATAAAACCGACAACAGATGCAGGTAAACATCGGATTTTTTTTGCATTCCCTTCCACGTTAACCAAACGGTGGAGGGGCTAAAAAAATATCACAATAAACTTTTTATTGGCGTAACGCAAAAAAGAAAAACCAAACAAGACATACAGAAAAAGTACCAAATTGAACCAAATTCATCAAAAAAGAGAAAAAAAGGAATCTTTTACACACTTTTTACATCCAACGAGAGAAATATGCAAAAAATAACAACAAAAATAAGGCAACAGAGAGTGAAAAAAATTTGCTTTCAGCCAGATGGCCAAAAACCCAACAGCAATACATGTATTGTTTTAAATTTTTTTTTGGGGGGGGAACAAAATTAATAGTTTTTTACACCTCCCTCTCAATGTATCACAGGATACTTTTTTTGTGGAAGAATAAATCTCTTTGTTTTACGTTAGTCTTTATGCATTTAAATCGATTTGATGGCATATTCACCGTTAGAATGGTTTGACTACTTGCGGCCATAAATCGCAATTTCTTGGTTACAATGGTCAGAATACTTGCTGCTATTAATCACCATTTCTTGGTTGAAATCCTAAATTTTAAAAACTCCTTTTATAAATATTAGGAATAAACATTATCAGGTATATAACAGGATATCCAACCCTGTTGATTCATCAGAAATCCGTCTGCAACGGAAATAAAGTGCTATAAAGCAACCGGCAGTTTTGAAGTCGCTGTAGTCTAGTAGGTAGTGTGTTGGCTTATAAGACGTAAAGCCAAGGTTCGAGCCCCAGGCCAGACATCAAAACAAAATACAAAAAGTATTTCTTCGGCGACTTCCTCTCAGCAGATTTCTGGCAAAAACTCTGAGAGTAAATAAAATTGCCATGAAAAGTTTCTCAAAAATCTGTCGTTCGGAATCGACCTTAAACTGTAGGTATCTAGTCTGTCGGCTTATTAGACGAGAGGTAGTGAGTACAAAACGCAGCTCTGAGATCTCGAAAATAGAAATATGGGCAAATATTGTCTTCGTCGGCCTCTCCTTAGCAGTTTTCTGCAAAGCCTCTAACAGAAAATAAAATTACCATGAAAAGCTTTTCCAATCTATCTTTCGGACTCGACGTCAAACTGCAGATCCCGCCTTACATGGGTAAAATTAGCACACAGAACATAGATAGTGAGAGAAAGTAGGCCGTAATTCAGACTAAAAGGTTTTAATGATCATTCTCTATATACAGTCACACAGATATTATAAAAACCATTTTTTTTTAAGTAATGAACTTATAATCTAAAATTTCTTTACATTAGCGTCTGTAACGACACATTTACGTAAATAAAGAAAAAAGATTCGCAAAATCTATGAATTTGTGACTGCAGTTTGCTTAAAACCAATATGGCACCACAGAAAATTATACGTACGACGTATATTTCGTTTAAAATTTCTCCAAGGATAGCCCAGTATATAAAAGGTTTTGTGGATAAAAATCCTAGGACTACAGCCGTAGAAATATGAAATACCTCGGAAAGTGATCACAATGTTATTGTGCATTTCGAAACAGTTCGAAGTGTTTTGAGGAAGAACGGTTTCCGCAGCTGAGTGACGAGAAAAAAGCCACGATTGGAATTCGCCCAATAATATATGGACAAGTCAACTGATTTTTGGGCGAATGTAATATTTAGTGATGAGAACAAATATAATTTGTTCGGCTGTGACGGAAAACAAAAAATTTGGCGCAAAAATCAGTTGACTTGTCCATATATTATCATTTAAAAAAAAAATGATTTTTAGGGGGTACGTATAATTATCTGTGTGACTGTATGTACATCAGGTTTTCCAAAACTGATTTATGTTCTTTGACAGTTGATAACGGCCACCTTATTGCAGCTACATCTGTCAAATTAGTTATCAGACCAAGTTTTACCAAATCACCACAGACGGCTATAGCATACAAGAATATATGCAAATAATGGTTAAATAATGTTTCATCGAAATGGTCGCTCTGTTCAGCCAATGTAGCGCGTGCCTTACTCATTCCACGAATGCCAAAAATCGCCTTACCGAATGGTCTATTCGCAAGGTGGCAAATAAATTCGAGTCCGCTGGTTCAGTAAAGGATTGACCAACACCAGTATGAAATTCAGGACCGGCCAAAAGCATCATCGCTGTACGTAAGGCTGTACAGAAGAATTCCAGACAGTGAGTTACTCGTAGCTCTTAAGAACCCGACTTTTCGCAGACCACACTCGATGAATTTGGATCTACACCCATACAAAATGCAACTTGCCTAGGAACTAAAGACAAACGATCATAGATAACGACATGTTTTCATTGAATGGAATCTGAAGGAATTGGTATGAGAACAATCTTCATCATGAATAACTTTCAGCGATTAGGCCCATTTCTATACAAACGGGTACGTAAATGAACAAAATTGTCGAATTTGGATTGATACCACCTCACATGAAATCTATGAAAGACCAATGCATAACGAAAACATCATTGTTTGGTGTGGATTTTGGACTAATGGTGTCACCTGTCCTTATGTCTTTGAGAACGACATTAGTCGGGACAACAGGTCGGTGATTACCAAATTATTTTGGCCTAAATTGAATTATCATGTCTGGTCATCAATGACAAGTAGTTTCACAGTACCGCCTTACGTTCCATACAGCTAATGCCACATTTGATCTTCTGCACGAATAGGGCTTATTTGAGGCATGGTGGTGTGAGATGGCCACTGAGATCGTGCAATTTGATCCGGTTAGAATTTTTCCAGGGGTTCTCTTAAGCAGCAGGACGAAAATAAGCCACAAACCACAGCGGTTCTTAAATCCAACATAAGACATGCAACCGGTCAAATTCAACCTGATTTATGCGCCAGAAATAGGACAGGTATCGTTGTAATTGTCAATGAGTCACGGAAATCGTACTTGTATGCATACATAATTGGTCATTACAACCCTTTAGTGAGGATTACAACCTAGCTTCTTACACCACCTATGTTGTGTGTGATACATGAGTGCTGTACATATAGTTTAAAATCGACTTTAAACGGCAGATTTTTTTGAGAAACTTTTCATGGCAACTTTTTACCCACTCAGAGTTTTTGCCAGAACTCTGTTGAGAGGAAGTCCATGAAGGAATTTTTTTAATTTCCTTTTGTTGCAAATGTCTGACCGGGGTTTTGAATCGTGGCCTCACATCTACAACAACAATCAACAGGCTACGGCAACTTCACAGAAATCCTACTTGAATATCCTAAATCATAACGTCGCTGTTGTTCCATAATTATTTCTATGCCATGGTAGTCTACTGGTTAGCTTTTTAATCTGCGAGTGTGTTAGCTGAACAGACAAGAATTTCTGGTAAACATCCTTAAATTATGAATTTGAGGACTTAAAGGAAGGTATTCTTCAGAAATATTGTTGAAATGAATTTTCTTTAATGAAATCTGGGAAATAATTTTCAAAAAAAAAGGAAGATAGCGAAACGACATTTCTGTATCTCCTTCAAAAGCTTGGGCTTCAGCAATAATATTCTCTTTGGTAAGCACATTACTTACTTGGTCCTATTGACAGTTTTGAATAGAGGCGTATGCAATTGGTGAATAAAACGAATGAACACCATGTTCGGTAAGCATTAAAGATATTCTAATGTACTTTCAAATATTTTTTGATGTTCTTTGTATTATAAATAGACGCCTGGAGTTTCCAGGAAAACCTTAAGGATGCCTTTTTTCCATTACGTTCGACCATAACCAATTCTTCTATTGTTCATTGGCTTCTGCAACACCTTAAATGTATTGACCATGTAATAATGACCAGGTGACAACATTTTTTTGCTAAACAATAGCCACAAAACAATATTTTTAGCAGTTATTTGTAAAGGACAATTGTTGTCCTTTAAAGTAAAATTGTACGCAAAGGATTTAAAAAGAAAATGTGAAGAGAAATGAAATCTTTTGTAATTCACAATCACAAATGCCGAAAATCAATTGAAAAGAAAATTACAAAACAAAGGCATAAACTACAAATACATACAATTGATATCCTTTTTCCTTTTGACACTATTTTTAGCCACACACACACACACACACACTCACCAATATTACTTACTACTACACTGAGAATATAAATGAATACGTATTTTTCACAATCCATACGAAAGTCATTTAAGGCATGTTAAGGAAAAATTACATGTCATTTTGGGAAAAACAATTACCAACACAAAAAAAACAACAACAACAAATTGTAACAATACCACTAAAGGCGTTCACTAATTGTTGTTCAATTCGAGAATAAATTTTTCTTAATCGTTATGCAGTCATTTGGAATAAGTCACTATTACAACAACAACAATAGCAACAACAACTACATCTTTTGAAAGTTCTTTTACACAAGTGTGTGTAAAGTTTCTTTGTATTGTGGCAAAACCTTTTTGGCTTTGCAGTTGTTAGCAATACCCTACAGCATGTTGGTAGTAAAAGTGTTGTAATAAAAATTGCATCAGATTTCTGGTGAAAATATATAGTATATATGTATATACATAATCTTATTGGTGTTCGATAAGTCAAAAAATATCATTGTACCCTGTTTTATGCCTATTTATTGTAGAGTAATGCCCTTCTCTTTAACACAGAGCAGCCTCCGTAAGGCATCGTTGTGAATACTGCGGCCATACTATATGTATGGTACTTCCTTCAGAATTTATAAGGTCTCCCTATAATGGCTCCTTCAAGCGTATTGTCTTAACAAACTTAAGCATGCAGTTTGGTGTCAACAATGATAAGAATAGTGCCTGTTATGCAACCAGGTGTTCTCTTCTGGAAAGCATTAATGCCTCCACAGTTTCCAAGAATATGTTGCGAACTGGCATTCGCATCATCACAGAATCTACACGTTGTGCGTGAGACAAAACCTCATTCTTCAGCGCTCTCAGCTAATTCCTGTATAGTGTGATGCATAGCTCTCTTCTTATTGTTAATTTCCAACAAAAGTTATGATTGCCTCAATCCCATTTGGTTTGAGAAGATATTTTGCCTGTCTCTATCTTACTGCTAGTTGAGCAATGCTTTCAGCAACGGCGCAAACGCGTCTGCTTGCTCATAGCCGAGAATTCCCACATGACCTGGGACCAAGCAGAAGGAAAGTTTTTTATTCCAGTTTCAGCTTCCTCAGTCAGTTCCATACAATCTTCAATTCAGCCTTATAAGACCCAAGTATTCGAATGGTGGCCTGACTATTATATAGGATTGCTATGTCTTGTCTTTATACCTCCTATCAAAGTTGAATTGAGCACAGCTTTCGATAACATACACTTGCTCTTACCACAAATTTCACCATTAATTTCATTGTGGTACGAAAAACTCCTTCCCTGTTCCAAGATGCGTTCTTAACCCATATTCATAAGTCTTTTAAAAAAGCTGGCAGGATCCAAATGAATCCATTCATTTTGATTTAGTCCTGAATCATTTTAGATTTGTGTCCAAAGATTTGATCTTCATTAGGATGTGCAGCCGACTTAAAACCAACAAAATTTCCAGCACTGATGTATGGTAGGATCTTATTGCCTCTGGTATACCAACAAATGGTAGTCTTTGTATCCACCTTTCGGTAAAGTACGCTGTTGCGGTATGTTCCACGTCATTGCTGCTCTTTTATGACTCACTCTTCCTCGCATTTGCTATACTTCTCGGACAGCAGTGTAATTTATAATTTTCCTTCATTATACAGTTTCCCTTAAAGGATTTTCATACTCATGTGAACTTGAACACCAAATGTAATCTCCGGAGAGGAAGGTAGACTAACGAGATCTCAGGCGAACCTTGCGAAAGAAAATTACGAGGAATGCATGGCATTGACTGAGGGTTTTGTAAGAACTGCCGGTTTTCTTGGGTGCATCTACTAAAGGGTGAACATCCTGTAGCGTAGTAGATGACAGCACTGAACATCCATAACAATTACCTCGAACCTGGGTAGGGAACCTCTTTCAACCCTAATAGGGTTTCTGATGGAACATTCCGCACTGAGGGCGAACACCAGTTGGTGGGATACAGACAACGAAGTTTTTTACAGAATGTTCTGCGCTCTTCAGTTAGGATTACGACCTAGCTTTTCACGTCACTTATGTTGTGTGTGTTTATTTTATACATGAGTAGCGGAACCTACAGTTTAAAGACGGCTCCGAATTACAGATTTTTTGAGAAACTTTTCATGGTAATTTTATTTACTCTCAGAGTTTTTGCCAGAAATCTACATACATACATACATAATTGGTCATTACAGCCCTTCAGTCAGTATTAATGACCTAGTTTCTCATACCACTTATGTTGTGTGTGTTAATTTTATACACGAGTGGCGGGACCTACAGTTTAAAGTCGACTCCGAACGCCAGATTTTTTGAGAAACTTTTCATGGCAATTTTATTTACTCCCTGAGTTTTTGCCACAAATCTGCTGAGAGGAAGTCGCCTAAGAAATACTTTTTGTATTTTTGTTTTGATGTCTGGCCTGGCGCTCGAACTCTGGCTATACGTCTAATAAGCCAACACACTACCTACTAGACTACGGCGACTTCTCTGTTAGAAATCTGTTGAAAGAAAGTCAATAAGGTTTTATTTGGAGATGTCTGACCTGGGGTTTGAACTGTGGGCTAGCGTCTAATAAGCCAACAAACTACACTACAGCGACTTCAAACAGGTTAATATCAATGTCTATTCAAATACGAATTGCTTGAAAAGCCACACCAGATCCTTTTAAGTATAAGTCCTCAGACATTTATAATAAAGGCTGCTGATGGAAGGATAAGAGTTTCTCAAAAATAATATTTTTGGACTATAAAGGCCTCCTTTACCTTAATTATTCGAATTTGATTAAAAGAAAGTGTAGAACTTTCGAAATTCGTCTACTTTTGCTTCCCAAAAAACTAAAATACTCGTTTGACCCCAAAAAAAACTAAATTGAAAACCAACGTTAGTAAATCGAATTAATTTTGTATGAGTTTCTTTCTCTTTTGTCCTCCCTCCCTCCCTATGACGTAAAATATTGGCCAGTTTTGTGCAGTTTTGTGAACTTTTATTACAATTGTTGTAGTAGTTGTAAAACATTTTTGTTAAATACACCTTAGAGCGACCAAATAAATGTTCCATTTACAATTGTACTCAACTAACGCATACAGCTACATGCAGTAGAAGGTGTGTCCTGTGTAGGATTCGTTTGAAAAGGACTGATTTTTCTCAGCTTTTGTACAAGTGGCCAAATAAATTCTAATTGTTGTTCAGGTTACAAAAGAAAATTGTTTTTGCCAAATTCAATTGAATTCGTATTGGTTTGTTAATCAAATCTTGATGACTTGTAATTTCGTTCTCTCTCTCTTTTATCTTTTTTTTTTCTTTTCGATTCTTTTCATTTCATTTCGTTGCAATAAAACTGACTTATTGTGTTTTTCGAAAGGCATACTACAATGGAATCGTTCAAAAGGTGTTTTCTTTCTACTTTTTTTTGTTTCTGATTCAGGCCATGTTAGTTTCTTATAAAACTGGACCGTTGTTGTTTAAATTCTTTAATTACCTTACAACAGATAATTAATGACTTTAAAGGTTTTTAAGTCGGAAAACATCAAGCTACTGGCGCTTAATTTCAAAAAGGAAAACAGAAAGATTTGTGATGCTAAAAACTGTATGAAATGTTAAGAAGGCCGTATAAAAATCATGAAAGGTCACACCTTGACTTTCGTTATGCTGCTTTATGGTTAATCAACATACCCTAATATATTCGCTTAAAGATTTTCGTAAGGCTAAGTAAGGAAATAAGAATTCCTGGAATTTATGAAACGCCTTAGTCTAATAGGTAGTGTGTTGGCTTATTAGACGTGAGGCCACGGTTCAAACATCTCCAACATTATGAAATATGAGAAAATATTTCTGCTGTTACTTCCTCGCTCAGCAGATTTCGGGCAAAATCTCTGAAGGTAAATAAATTTGCCATTAAAAGCTTCTCAAAAATCTGCCGTTCGAAGTTGACTTTAAACTGTAGACCCCGTCACTTATGAATAAAATTAACACACACAACATAAGTGCCTTGAGAATCAAGGTCGCAATCCCTGGGATGTTATGATCAATTATGTAATGAAATGCCAATTCCATGAATTTATGAAACGCTTTAGTTTTTGTTGAAATATCTTGTCTGCTTAAATGTTAACACTTTGCTTATAGGCACGAAATATGTCGTTTTTAGCAAATCGAACGTTACGTACGAGTTACTAGATATTTCGATTTTAGCAAATCGAACATTGCGCCGGATCACGAGATATCTCAGGCTGCATTAAGAATATTGCCTAAACGCGTTGACATCTCGTTTTTAGGAAATCCAACGATGCACCGGATTACGAGATACCTCAGACTGTATAAACAACATTGGCTACACGCTTTGGCGCAATTTATCATATAAATGAAAACACCCGGGGGAAGGCCCCTTTACATATGTATGTGTACTATATTGTGTTGGAGCCAGAGAAACAGCTTTGGAGCAGGGCGAAAATAACCATCGCGTTTCAAGCAAATCGAACGTTGTGCCGAATTACGAAATATCTCAGGCTGTATAAACAATATTGCCTACACTCTTTGGCTGTCTATAACCACCTCGTTTTAAGCAAATCGAACGTTGAGCCGGATTACGAGATATCTCTTGTATATATCATGTACATGTATCAACAGTATTACCCACACGCTTTGCCCGCCTATAACCCCTAAGAGCGAAGAACAAAGTTCTAATTTGCTGAGTAGCAGATCAATCAACAATTACTATCAATGAAATAAGAATTATGCTGGTCTGGAAAGAGCTCGCAACAGTTTTTATTCGTGCCGTGCGTTTTTGTGGAATTAATTCGTCAGGATGTTAGGTGCCAGGAGAATACTCCGGGTCAAATCATTTTTCCTATGAAGAAATGCTGTACAAACTACGTAAAGCAAAAATTGATAATATACTATAGGGTGGGCCATCTATCGATTTAAATTTGAACCATCGACTATTTAGAATCTGGCACTACTTATGTCAATCCATTCTGTCACAAAATTCAGTATATTATCTCCACTGAACGTAATGCATTGATTTACGCTTGAGTAACGTTGGGTTTTATTGGGCCAATGAGAAACTGCACGATGAACGTCGATTTTGCCAAAAAAATCATCTTTTTGGATGAAGATCATTTTAATCTTGGTGGGTACGTTAATAAGCAAAATAGCCCTGTTTTGGGCTCAGAAAATCCACGCGTGGCTTACAGAAGCCAATGCACCTATTACGAGTGACTATTTGGTGCGGCTTGTGAATCGGATGCATCTTTGGCTATATTTCTCTGAAAATGAGAAAAGCACAGCCATTACAGTCAATGGAGACACCTATCGCACCATGATAAAGGATTTTTTGTACCCGCTCTTTATGGTATTGATGGGTTTCAACAGGATGCTGAAACTTGCCACACATCTCATGCCACAATAGATGTTTGGTTTCAACAGGATGCTAAACTTGCCACACATCTTATGCCACATGATGTGTGCTTTCAACAGGATGCTGAAACTTACCACACATCTCATGCCACAATCGATTTATTGCGTCAAACGTGTGATAACCGTTTAATTAGAAGAAATGGTGATGTCAATTGCCCGCCAAGAAGCTGCGATTTGACATCATTGGGACGCCGTTAAAGAAAAAAAACCAGAGACAATTGAGCATTTGAAGGGCAACATTCGTGATGCCATTGGCTAGATACGACCATATACACTTGAAAAAGTGCACGAAAATTGGTCCGATCGAATGAGGTACTGTGAGGCCATCCGCGGCAGCCATATGAATGAGATAATATTCCCTTTCTAACCGGAACAATTGTATTTCACCACAGAAACGTAAATTTGGAAAAATTTCAAACCTTTTTTATTTAATTGAACATTTTCTATTAGAACAATAGTACCACAGACATCATCTGTATGTTTTGCAAAACTGTATTAAGCGGGCTGGGATCTAATTCCACTTTTTAAGTCATAGCCATCATAAAGTTATTAAAATTTAAAACCATAATTACAACAAAAATACTTAGAAAATGTGTTTTTTTTTCCAGTTATTGAAAATATAAAATTTTTTCACATCAAAAAACATAAAAATTTCAAACAATTAACTCCCAGATGGGAAATAGAAAAACTATATGAGATATTTACAAAAATTGAATGACAAATCCAGGAAACAATATAAACAATTTGCAAAATTAATTTTAAGCTAAAACAAGGACTCTTCAAAAATTTTCATTGAAATCCATAAAATATTAAAATAGGGTGGAAGTGTAAAAACTATTCAAATTAAACGAAATTGAAACAAATTCTAGTTGATCGGTCGGTATACCCCCTTAAGTATTGCAACAGGATTTATTTATTCGCATATAAATTCTTTAAATTTACAAACATTTTAATGGAAACAAAAAAAGGGGAAATAAAAGAGGAAATGAAGTTGAATTTAAATTGTATTCACACATGGATACCGGGTACAATAACATGCAGTGAATGACATTCTAATAGATTTGGTCAGCCTACCTGTCACACCGAAAACAGCACACACAGAAAAACACAACAATTCAATGAATGTGTTCGAGTTTAAAGTGAGGACACGAAATAATTTATTTTTGGAAATTTTTTTATACATATGAGAACAAATTACGATGTCCTATTGAAGCGACATGTAATTGGTGTCTAGGCTATCGAATTGACACAAAAAAGGTTGGTAATCATCAAGCTATAGTGCTCGCCGTTGATAGAGACAGTCCGGCAGTACAAAATCCACACCAAACACCACAAATTTGAGCACATACCCATTCACCCCGAAATAAACCTGAGCCAATTCAGGCCAAGAGAATTTGATAAAGAGAACCTATAGTGCTCGCCGATGACAGTGACGGCCTAGACCACGACATTCTCCAAAAAAATATGCACTGATGAGGCCACTTGCCCAAAATTCACACCAAATAGTTACATTATCGGGATCCGATAGGACGTCCTTGGATCTCATGTGTGTTGGTATCGTCCCAAATTCGACAATTTTGTTTGTTTACATACCCATTCGTTCAGATATGGGCCTTATCGCTGAAGATGATTTTTCGATGAAAATTGGGGTCAGTTTCCAACTGCATTAGAACCCATGCAACGAATGCAAAGTCGTTGCCAGGTCAGACATCTCGTTCAAACCGAAATATGAAAAAAAAATATTTCCTAGGCGAATTCCTCTCAGCAGATTTCTGACAAAAACTCAGAGTAAATGGTGCAGAAGTTGCCGTGGTCTAGTGTGTTGGCTTATTAGATGTGAGGCCTTGGTTCAAACCTCAGGTCAGACATATCCAACTCAACGAAATATGAAAAAATATTTCCTAGGCGAATTTCCCTCAGCAGATTTCTTGCAAAAACTGTGCGAGAAAATAAAACTGCCGTGAACAGTTTCTCAAAAATCTGTCATTCTAATTCAACTTTAAACTGTAGGTCTCGCGACCCATGTAGCAAATTAACACTGAAGGTTTAAAATGACCAATTATGTAATCTTATGTATGTATTTGGCAGATGTAGCTTCAATAATATGACTGTTATCAGCTGTCAAAGTTCGGTAGTCCCTGCTGGAAAACCCTATTTATCAAATTTCTTTAAACTCATGCGACTCTCTAACTCTTGGTATCGAGTAATATGCGGTTTTCTTGATATCAGCTGTAAATTTTTCTTCGTGTACAGTCTTTTTAAATAGCAAATACTTTGCATACTTATAAGAGATTTTACAATGGTTTTCGTTTTTTTTTTTTTTTTTTTTTTTTTTGGTAAGTGTATGTATGCAGTTAAGGAAACAAGTGATACTGGCTAAAATCCACATGTAAATTCTGTTTTTGTTTTTTCTTTTTTCCATTTTCTCTCTTCCACACTTGCACCAAATTTACATGTGCCCATAAATGCTTAAAAACACTCCCAAAATACATACAGAGATCTGGTATTTTTTGGGTACCTTAATACGTCGAACATGCCATGCCGAATTTCAGTGTAATGCACTATTTTTATATGCGAAAGTGAACACTTGGTTTTATTTTCTATACATGACATGCAAATTTTAACCATGAAGGTATTGGCCATGGAACGGATAGTTGGATAGTTATTGTTGTTTTTATGTTTTCTGTTTTTCGTATTTGGAAATACCGCCTCATGTTGTTATTGTTGGATTTTTTGGATGTTACCATTATATTTTTGTTTATTGTTGTTGCTGTTGTTGTTGTTTTCGTTGGTGTTTTTCACTTTTTATTATCTGTTGACCACCTGCAGGATTATTCATATAATCCAACAAAATGGGTGAAGAAAAAAAAGATGAGAATACGAATTAATGGAGAATAACACTACCGTCGGTACAAGTATTTTTTTGGAGGAGATTAGTGGCACTTGAATTTAATATTGAAGAGCTGTTTTTCTGTTTTCCATTTCACTGGGTACATAGGCCTTCAACAAGAAAATTTCATTTTCTTCTGCTGTTACAAATCGTTTTAACTTCTTCCCATAATTTGTTTAATCTGTTCTCGGTTCAAATCCAAACCAGGAATCAAAAATTCATTTAATCTTTTAGTGGAGAATTCAGTCATGGACAATAGAAAATGAGAAGTTTCTGGAAACACCACTTAATATATGAGAACGCATGTTGACGTATTAAGACGCATATTGATGGTTGCTAGTTTTCAGTTTGGCTTACACGAGAAATAGTAAAACATCTAGGTGTTGAAATCATCCTATTACAGTTCTACTAAACAAGTGATTGTAAGTCCTCTTTAAAATTAATGTCTGCTATTTATTACATACAACTCAACCCCTCTCATGACTTATTGTAGCGCAACCGGTACGGAATGCTTTTTTAAATACTTGTGTGTTGTTTTTATTTCTCTTAATAAAAAGCATTTCAATGAGCCTGTTGTTCCGATTTCTGTTTTTTTTATTCTTTTTTGTTTTTGGGAATTTAGTTTTCCATACAATTGTCAAAAAAAATTTTGTAATTTTTTTCCTTTTCGCTTGAAATAATATTTTCTTGTTAATTTTTTTTTCATTGTTTTTTAGTTTTCCATTCAAATAATTTAATTTGGAAAAAACAAACCAGCTACAAAACACTATTCACAGATGCAAATAAAAATTCGTTTAACATGCATGTATGGATGTATGACTTGAATTGAATAGAAAAATTCGGAAAAATTACCAACTGTGAACACTTGTGTTTTCCTTCAATTGTTTTCGAACAGCAAAAAAAAAAGTAATGAAAATGCATTTGTTTCTATTAATGCATGTCATTTTCACAGGTTTTGTGACAGTTTTTTTTTTGTTTTTGGGATTATAGTAGGCATACCTGCATAAAATATGAGTTCAATTCTTTTTCATGCAAAATAGAAAAACACATGGTTTGTGGATTAAAATAATTTTAAGCCTTTTTTAAGAAGGTTTGCAGATTTACTTTAATAGTTTATGCCAGCATACTATAAATATCATTTGTATGCCTTGAATATATGAGAACGCATGTTAACGTATTAAGACGCATATTGACGCATGCTAGTTTTAACTTTGGTTTGCACGAAAAATCGTAAATATGATTACCTTTATGGTAAGAAATAACTAAGAACTTCAGAACTACAAAATTTCGAATATTTTTTGCATTGAAACGAACATTAATAATGGATTGAATACTAATTGATATTTATGGTATATCATTTTTATGCCTTTTAAACGAGCATTTATCGAATATTCTGGAAACATCACAAAACGTATGAAAACACATGTTGACGTATTAAGACGCATATTGTCGCATGTTGACGCATGCTAGTTTTTACTTTGCTTTGCACGAAAAATTGTAATCATGATTGCCTTTATGGTAAGAAATAATTAAGAATTTCATAACGACAAAATTTCAAATATTTTTCTTATCAAAACAAACGTTCACTAAGAATGCATTATTTTTTATACAACCAACATTCAACATTCACAGAACGAAAGTCCTTTTATGGTCTACATAATAGGTTTTATGTACAAATAATTAATAAATTGCAGTTAAAATACTGTTTTCAAATCAAAATCATTAAAAATAAAAAGAAATGTACTTACCGAAGAGAATATTGCAGCTGTAGTGTCAAGTCTTCATGAAGACGTTGAAATGCAGAAGAGTCGGAACTTAGAGGTATTTGTCCTTTGATTACTTGAAGAATTTTATGCTTATGTGCTTATAAAACTTTGCAAAACTTGAAGCCAAACAATTATCGTTTGCGTTACATTTTCGCTGATCTGGTTCACTTGAAACTGGCCAAAAGTAAGCATTTTTAGCGAAGAATTGTATTGAGCGTATGATGTTGAAATCAAAAATTCCACTATTTTGTTTGACCTTTCTTTAGCCTTTAACAGGTGATATTGAAATAATAATATGCTGATAACAAAGCATTCTCAAAAATTTGGTTTTTAACGAGCAAAAAATATTAATTGCATTAGACTTTTAGCATATCGTTGTACACTTGGCCAGCAGATGGGGTTTAAAATTTATAAACGAATCCTTTCAGTAGTATCCAAGCATAACATCCTTTTTCTTGCACCTTTAAAGATAAAGAAAAAAAATTAATGTGAGTGTTTCTACCACTTTATCAAAGTGTCGATGTTTTTTTGGTTTTTTTTTTGGCCAAATAATTTTTATTAACAGGCAGAAAATTTCTACAAGCAAAGGACAAGCGAAAAGCCAATTTAAATCTTATTTAAATTTTGCATACAGCCTTTACACACTCAAAAATTGAAAACAAACAAAAAAGAACAAAAAGAAGAAACATCTGCCCGAAAATTCTTTTGCATGGAAAGAAAGAAAAGAAAAAAAGTTTTATTGTCAGAGCCTTTGTTTCTTGGGCAGGTTTTAACAAAAAGCCAATTTGCCACCTTTTCAAAGGGAAAACACAATAAGAAAAGAACATAAAAATACTTCACTTTTATTGCCAGTTTTTGTTTAATTTTAAAGGAATTTATTTTCTCTCGCTTACACCTTTTCCTTTGACTAACTTTCGATGTTACAATAAGAAATTTATATAGAGACCAGGAAACAAATGAAATCAATATTCCATTTACCATCTACGAGTCAAATGCCAAAAAACGTCATTTATTTACAATATATTTGTAATTCTGTTGCAGAGGACACAGGGAGAGAGAGAGAGCGCGCATCATTGATCCAACTATTCTTACGTGTTTCAAAGGTGTTTCCTTTACCAAATTGTCTTTGTGCACACTAAAGGCCTTCAGTTTTGATTTGATTGTGTGTGTGCGTATGAAAAGTCATTAAATATGTCCATCCATCAATCTTTTATTTTCATTTCTTTAGACAGTTTTTTTTTTTCTTTTGCGTTTGACAAAAGTTAAAACTGACATCTTTGGGCAACGCCTTCGCATTTTTATAATTTCATGCCGTCACTCATTTCTAAAGAGGACATCAATTTCATTTAAATTACTTGAGCAACTTTTTTTTACTCCCGCATTGACGGTACCATGTATTGTTGCCACAAATAGCCACTGTACAAGTGTAAGTATTGTAGTCAATAGACAACAAATTAATCTTTTATCCTTGAGGAATTGGTTTTTAGGACACTCTAAATAAATAAATAGAAACGTTCCTTTGTTAACTTAATTTTATGCTCAAGAAAGTCCTAAAATTAGTATACAATTAGAGATTGATTAGATTTCCTTGACAGTGTTTTTAGAAAAGTCCTTAAGTCCTTAGGATAAGCAAAGTTAAATTGCCAGTTGCTTCAATAAGATCCCATTGTACCTATAATACCGACAGCACTTATTCCATCATACAATTATATAAGGTCTTTAATAAAGTTCTTCCGGCGCTCTGAGGTCCCCTTGTCCGTACAACCATTAGACACACATACATACATTCATAATTGGTCTTTACAACCCTTCAGTCAGGATTACGACCTAGTTTCTCACACCACTTATGTTGTGTGTGTTAATTTTATACATGAGCGGTGGGACCTACAGTTTAAAGTCGATTCCGAACGAAAGATTTTTGAGAAACTTTTTCATGGCAATTTTATTTCGCTCTCAGAGTTTTTGCCAGAAATCTGCTGAGAAGAAGTCGCCGAAAAATAACTTTTTGTATATTGTTTTGATGTCTGGCCTGGGGCTCGAACCCTGGCTTTACGTCCAATAAGCCAACACACTACCTACTAGACTACGGCGACTTTAACCATTAGACATCTTCCTCCAAAACGTCACTGCTAGTAGAACTGCACCGAGGCTTAAGTTCACAAATATGTTTAGGCCATGTACGAAAGGCCACGCTTCAATACTGCATGAAATAGAAGCGAATGACACGGGATTTATAGACACTGTTTTCGGACCATGCCGAAGGCTGGTCTCGAGGTCGTATTGTCTCTACAACCATTGGATATCTTTCTCCAAGATATGGCTGCTAGAACTGCACTGAGCTGCCATTTGAGCAGCGAACTTCATTATATGTGTGGACAGTGAAGCAGCAATCAAAGTGGTGGGATCTCATCTTGTCAAATCAAAGGGGCTCTCTCTACGCCGTCACAACACCTGCGCCTCTACTGTATTTCGAGCCACTATGGCATAGAAGGACATGAAAAGACGGATGAACTGGCACGGAAAGGATCAGAGATGCCCGATAAAGAGACGAAAGAGGGGTAATATGCGCCCCTACAAAAATACATTTCCAAAATTGTATAAATTGCTGGAATTCAATAATCCGCAGGTGGTCCAACATATCTGGTGTAGAATTTTTGATGACTTTGGTCATGACCTGTGTGGCATGTAATGTCGTCCTGCTGAAGCCACATGTCGTTGGTGTTCAGATATGTAATTCAGGTCAAAAGAAATTGGTATTCATAGACCTATACTGCTCGGCGTTGACTGGCCAAAGAAGTTCTCAAATACCACGCCAATATGCACACAGTGCCTTTTTCTTGATGCTTTGGACGTCTTTGGTTGTCATGGTCATTGGCATTGTCCCGAATGTCAGTCTAGAAAATTAGCTCATCATTGAAGAAGATTTTGCATTTAAAATTGGTGCGGTTCGATGACCGAACGGAACACCTATTTTGCTAAAAGATTTTATTATTTGCACATGTTTAATGCTGTATCCGTCTATGGTGATTTAGCAAAGCAGACTGAAAATTGACAACCTGTTGGAAGATCAGAGAGCACCTAGCTGACACCTCTCAGCTATCCAGATGGCTTACGTGAAGATGTGGATTCTATCCAAATCATCATTTGCAAGACACGTTCTATCAGTAAACTTTGGGACCCCAAGAGTCTTTCGCCATCTCTCAGCTATTGCGTGAAGGAGTGGATTCTATCCAAATCATCATTTGCAAGACACGTTCTATCAGTAAACTTTGGGACCCCAAGAGTCTTTCGCCATCTCTCAGCTATTGCGTGAAGGTATGAATTCTAACCAAATCGCCAATTGCTAGACTCGACATCCAGTCGACACCGAACGACAGATTTTGGAGAATCTTTTCATGGCAATTTTATTACTCTCAGAGTTTTTGCAAGAAATCTGCTGAGAGGAAGTCGCCGAAGAAATATTTTTTATATATCGTTTCGTTGGAGATACACTCAGCCACAAAAGTATACATACGGTTAACAAATTTCAGAAATTTTGTAACCAATCCGTTTTCGTAGAAAATCTTTATAATTGTCTGACATCTTTCTTCGATTTTAAGACGGTCTTTTGCATCGGTTCAGAAATTTGTAAAATTTGTTAATCGGATGTATACTTTTGTGAGCCTGTGCAGGGCCACAATTCAGTTCAATTTCAGAAATTTTTTAACCAATGCAAAAGACCGTCTTAAAATCGAGGAAACTATAAAGATTTTCAACGAAAACGGATTGGTTAAAAAATTTCTGAAATTTGTTAACCGTATATATACTTTAGTAACTGTGTGTATTTGGGCTGGGGTTTGAATCATGGCCTTACGTCTAATAAATCAACATACTATTTACTAGACTACGGATATCAGCGGTCTTAAATAGACAGTGTGAAGATTATTGGATCACAGAAGTTATATGGGATCACACAAACTCATTCGTGCCTCGTGTCACGTCCGTGTGTCCGTGACTTATTTCGCTTCACTCATATCCAACTGGTTTAAAATAAAGTAAAGTTTAAAAATTATAAACATTTTTATTCCTTTATTTTCTGCTGAGCATATTTTGAGTTTTCAAAATACTACACATTATTTTTAATGATAATCTTAAAAGAGTTTAAGATGTCGCCAAAAACCGCTTGACTAAAATTAATTGTTTCTATTGAAATTCAAACGATTAAAAGCAACATGATATAAATTTAATTAAAATATTAAACAAATACAAGCAAAAACAACGTAACACAACTGTCTTCTTATCCTGCTCACCCTTTTGACACTATCACGTTACTCATCTGCATTATAATCACTTTACGGTGAGCATTATCATCAACCAACCGACAGTCACTTATTATTTCTTAATAATTGCTTATGAATTTTAAACTGAAACTGTAATAATGTTCACACGAACATTTTCATTCTTATTAATGCTGGGGAGTTTTGTTAAACCATCCAAAAATATATACTTGAGTTCACTGATGAACAAAAAAAAATGAACAAAACATGCCAAATTTAACTACTGGGGTGTTTAAGACATACTTAAGGGGTCATTTTAAGCATTCACTGTCAGAATAACTGACTGACTGAATGACTGAACCACAACAACAATACCTCAACTACAGGTGCAAACGCGCATAACTTCACGGTTATCATAGACCACGTCTGACTGCTTATTAATTCATTCTGAACCCAAAGTAACTGAAAATATTAAAAACAACAACAATAAAAACAACTCTAAAGCCAGCCCAAACAATGGAATCAATTGAGCAGACAACCATTCTAAATGTAGGCATCGTTATTATTAACATGGCCAACAACAACATTGTCGTCATTATTAAATAAAAAGATGCGAAAGAAAACTAAAGAGAAACAAAAACAAAATATAATAAAAAAAACAACAACAACATTATATAACAATATTAACATCATCGGCGTCCAAACAACAACAACAACAACAGTAACTGTAATAAGCATCTACAGAATTAACATTAACTTGTCCGCTTAGCCCATTCATACATTCACAGCTTAAATTCGTTCCATGCACAGTGGACTTATTGTTATTAAATGTAGAATACAAGTTAAAAATTTTTTAAATCAAATAAAAAGGTAGCCCATGTAGTCTGATTGTTAAACTACATGTTCTCAATCAGTTAAGATCTCACGTGATAGTGCTTGACCAATTCTGCTGCAAAACCGACCAATTCAGGTCCAATATCGATGAAGTTGCAAGAAATTCTGGTTTTTGAATCCATCTACTGAAGCAGAGGATTTCTTGTACTACAAGGAATATACTCTGGCTACTTTCATTTCCTTTTATAGACGGTGCTTTCCATAAAATTGAATCAGAGTCGGCGTTAGTCGCTACACAAAAGGATATTAATGATGTGGTTTTCGTCTGCAGCGCGATGTTATTCTGTGACGCACTTGAAGCTTATGTGTTCCGATATTCCGAAGATTTCTTGTTGGTATAAATTGATGCAGTTGTTGTTGGAAGTACCCATTACCGGAAAGTATCTGTGTGCGCGAATAAATCAGTTCAGGTCTTGTGTTCCATTTATTACTACAAGACATACATAAGTGCGTAAGTCTATTTACCGTTGCGATGTGTCTCCCACCTTCCCTGAAATTTTTTAATACATTGTCAGCCTTTCGTTTATTTTCTTTCACGCGCTAGTGTTTCACCCAGCCTATTACAAAGCCGACTAAGCTCTCTCGCTTGGATACCTATCGGCGTAGTTTTCCGGGATATTACAGCTATTGACTCTTCGAATGCTGTCCCGGAGTTTCTCAACGTAATTCCTCTAGGAATCTGTGTTAATTGCAGCATTCAGTGGAGTTTCGCATATGCTCATAAGGATACTAATTCTAGTCCAGCATTTATTCGGTCTGCAGTTTCATTATGGTTTGCTTCCAGAATAGCAAGTTGTTTGTCTAGAACTACAGCCATACATAAATCAACTTTCGAGCCTGGTTTTACAACGAAACTACTGAATAGATCTGAGTGTGGTAATGGGTTGTACTTAGGGCTTCATTCAAGTATCGACTCACGCAAAAAAGCCGGATGGGGAATAGTCCGTGAACAGTTGCATCTTAGATTGTCGCTATTATTGTACTAGTATTCAGGTTAAAATAATGTCTATAGACTGCCACCATGAGAATCCTATATCAGAATATATTGCGTGCAGATATATGCTTACTTACAGACAGTATAGCCGCTGTAGTCTAGTAGTCTGCCACCATGCGAATCCTTTATCAGAATATATCGCGTGCAGATATGCACTTATTTACGGACAATATAGCCGTCGTGGTCTAGTAGTCTGCCATCATGCGAATCCTTTATCAGAATATATCGCGTGCAGATACACGCATATTTACGGACAGTATAGCCGCCGCAGTCTAGTAGGTAGTGTGTTGGCTTATTAGACGTTAGGCCAGGGTTCATATCCCAGGTCAGACATCTCCAACAAAAACGAAATACGAAAAAATATTTCTTCGGCGACTACCTCTCATCAGATTTCTGGCAAAAACTCTGAGAGTAAATAAAATTGTCATGAAAAGTTTCCAAGAAATCTGTCCTTCGGTTTCGACTTTAAACTGGAGGTCACCTAATGTACGTATAGCGGCCATTGTATCCTTAAAGAGTGTGTGCACCACATCGAAGTTTGTTTAAGAATGTTGAGTATCTCGAACAATGTGGGAGATACGACGATTACCCTCTTATAGGCTCTTCCATGCGGTGACTTGGAGGGTTATAACAAAACTGGAAACTTAGAAAGGCTGGTGCAACAATAAATTGAAATGAATTCAAATGAGTTTGCCATTTCTCAGCAGAAGGGCAAACAAATGATCACAAACTTTACTAATTTGCAAAATAAAGATGGGAGAATAGACCCACATGTATAGAGATCGGATCAATCTAAACCATGATGAATATATGCAAGTGAAAATTTGCATTAATCCAAGCCAGAGTCCATTTTAGCATCCCATAGCATTTATAAGGGGAGACGCTGATGTCTAGGTGAACATGCCAGGAGACTGGGAATATCTGGCAACAAATTTTTTAACTTGGAAGAAAAGAAAAGAACTTGGAAGAAAAGAAGACCAAAAATCTAGCACTTGGGAACCTGAGGCGAAAGATCCTTGAGCATGCAGAATTTACTTATAGAATGTGTCAAGGCGTGTCGATGGAATCCACTCCTTCACAAAACTAAAGGAGTGGTTAAGTAATGCCAGTCAGGAGTTATAGTTCTCTGAAGGAATATATACCACCAGTACTACTTATAAGTAAGTTATGCATAGGTTGTCAAACATGTGACTGATGAACTCCTTTAATAGCTCCTTGAAAAAACACATTTTGCTCCACTGTTCGTTTCAGAAAAATTTGTTGTCGTTTTAAAAACATTTCGATGATTCTACATTTTCATTTGAATTAATTTTTTGGGTCCATCAAGCGTATCCGAAAATGAAGACGAAGAGGACGAAATAAAACGGGAAAAAGAATATGTTTTGTTACTGATACGATTATAAATATTTTTTGTTGGTCTGGAGTGGTGTGGTGTGGAGTGGTTGGATTTTCCTTTATGACTTTATGAAATTTCGTTTGTTGCAGGTGGTTTTTTTTTATACAGTTTCTGTCGGTCCGTTTATTAAAACATGTTTTTGGTCTTCATTTCCATTTCGTGCGATTTATTGTGCCTTTTGTTTAATGTCCAATGATGATGTCTTCAATTTAGTTTGTATGGTGGACTGGCCATTAACTAAAGAAATCTTTTGTTTTTGTTTTTTTTTTAATAGGGACAGGTGGATTTTTTTACTGGATTAACAAATAATTGTTAAGGATTACATTTAAAGGTTTTAAGCATATTTTTTGTTTTTGTTTTTTTGTTTTTGTTTTATTTCTTTTTAATGGCATTGCATGTAAAAGTTACATTTTACAAGCGAGCTTAATAAAGACGCCAACATTTAAAAGTAATTGTTGTGTTCTTTCCTCCTTTTGCTTTAAATATTGGCATCTTTTGCGGTTGCAGGCTTTTAAGTTTTGAACTTGGGTGGCTGAATTTTTTTTTTTTTTTTTTTTTGAAAGAAGCACTCGAACAGCTAGGCTACAATTAAGTCCCTAATAAATATGAACTCGACATCCATCTTCGTTCATTATTGCCTAGGATTTCTCATGTCAAAATCAGGACACGGTATTACTGATGAACTGTCCAGAGCCAGTATGTTACGAGGCACTGGTGTTCCGATTGTTCGATTTACAGGGAGACTTAACTTAATTGGCAGCACTATGGTACGTGCAACTATTCTGAGCCAGTATGGCGCTCACCATCTCCGACATGTTACAAGGCAAAGGTCTTCCAATTGCTAGGCATTCTCCGTTCGTTTTACAAAAAAGGCTTAACTTCGTTGGCAGCATTATGGTACGTGCAACTATCCTGATCCAGTATGGTGTTCATCATCTCCAACATGTTACAACTCATAGGTGTTCCTTTCGTTTTACAGGATGGCTTAACTTCTTTGGCAGCAGTAGGGTACGTGCAATATTGCTACTCTCTTAGACTTGTAAAGCTCAGAAGCTGTCCTTAAATTTCACGATCATCTACAGCACAATTACGCTACATACGAATCACTTTCTTATTGACTAGCTCGAATGACTTTTGCAGGACTTACTTTTTGAAGTTCACTGTGAATAATATCACGAAGCTTCTCTCTAAACTTTTCCCATTGCTATTAAAACTTTATTATTCGGGCAGTCTTGGAAGTCAATGCCAGCCTAAGAAAATTTTATTTAGAGTTTGTTGCAACACATCATGTTATTAGAATCTCTACCATCATGACCGGATGCTCCCCGTGGAGTTGGTTAACATGTCCGCCAGCAAAAAGCACAAATTTCCACCTCCATTCCACCTAAAGACTTCTAAATGGCTTCCAATATATCCATAACTGCTGTCTCCATGGATTGCCAGTCAGGCCTCATAGAAAAGATACCATCGGTACTACAATGGGACTCTTATAAGTAAACTATACAACGGCTGTCAATTGATATTAGTTGGCTTATACCAACCTAACCCACCCTGTATGAGTGTTGATTAAAATTTAATGGCACCCGTTTTAATACCCCACGCTTTCCCAAGTATTTTCAGTATGAATGATGTGAGTGTAATAAATCTTAAAGATGTTGGTGCTGTGATGACTTTTTTTCCTACAACTTTGAAATGACTTTCTCAGTTGATTTTTCTCAGGCTTTGAAATGTATCCAAAAGCCAGTCTACTTATTTGGTATGGTAACTATGCTATGACAGGGAATATTAATTCATTCTTGCAGTTTTGTATAGTAATTTTACCGTAATCTATTTCGTAGTGTATTGGCTTATTAGACCAGAGCCCGTGGTTCAAACCCCAACTTGAACAAAACGAAATACGAAAAAATATTTCTTTGGCAACTTCCACTCAGCAGTCTTTTTGTAAAAGCTGAATTAATAAAATTACCATGGAAAGTTTCTCAAAAATCTGTCGTATAGGAAGCTAGGTTGTAATCCTGACGAAAGGGTTGTAATGATCAATCATGTATGTATGTGAATGCGATGGCATTATTTTCATTTATATTGGCCAGCATTGTCAGTTAATAATATGTTCACATATCATTGAAATCGAATTGATTTGTAAATAATTTTTCTCGGGAATCAACGAAGTGTGAATATAGTACCTGGACATGATGAACAAATAAAAATTATGGATGTTAATACGCTTTACGCATCAATACCTTAAAAAGGTATTTTAATTACAAGCATATACTCACATAACAGATAAAAGGGAAAAAAATCAGAAATATTCATATTTTTATGACTCGCAAGTCAAAGAGAAATATAGTACTGGTGACATACACTATATATAGTACGAGTGATTTTAACAAAATACCAACAACATGTTTGTTGTTTTATTTTATTGCCATATCGTTTTTTGTCTACTCTATTATCATATGGTAGATGGATGATGGACTCTTGTTTGGCCCTTTGATATGCTAAATTTTGTATAAAAAATATTTTTTAAAAAACCATTTGGTACTGACTATAAAAATTTATAGTATGTATGTATGTACGTACTCACAGTCATATACTCTTTCGTATCCATATGCAAAAATTCTTATGCATTGAAAACAAAGAGCAAAAAAAATATCAAATGCTTTTAGCCATAAAACAAAACGAAAAAAAAAATGGCAATGGAATGACTGACTGACTTGGTTAAAACGAAATGTTAAAAAAAAATGGTTCATTAAACTGAACACCATACCGCTTGACGTATATGTTGGCTGAGTGAAACGAAAAAAAAAACCGGCAACCATCAACAGCTCTTTTAAACTAACGGTTTGTGATTTTTGAGTGCATTTAGATGCAATCCATTTACATTTACAGTTAACACCTTTTGTATAACACTTGTGCTGGCAATACCCTCTTTCGCGCCCTCTCGCCCTCTCTCTCTCTCACTCTCCATACAAACAGCCTTCATTTCGAAAGCGTTAACATCATAACTAGATTTTCTTTTTTATTTTTTCGTTTGTTGTTCTTGTTATTGTAATAGTCTTGATGGCTAAAATCTGCTCGTCATAGTCATGCTGTCATTAAATTTGTAACAAATTGAATGCCATAATGGCCTCTAATAGTTCAAGAGTTGCTAGCTTGTCAGCATTAAGCAGGGACTTAATATAGCCCAACAAAAAGTTATACAGAGGCATGAAATCACACGAACGAGAAGGCGCCAGTAAACACAACCATTATCACTATCAAATCAATGTTGAAATAAATCAGTTGTTAAGCACGTTCTATGGCAAATTGGGCCGTCTTGTTGGAAACAATATCGTTGATCTTTGGAAAC
This sequence comes from Sarcophaga subvicina, assembly GCA_936449025.2. Taxonomy (NCBI): domain Eukaryota; kingdom Metazoa; phylum Arthropoda; class Insecta; order Diptera; family Sarcophagidae; genus Sarcophaga; species Sarcophaga subvicina. The sequence goes on along the minus strand of OW388083.2, from coordinate 13,699,144 downwards.
AAAAATTCAATCAATATAGCGACTTCGTCCTTACAAAGCCAACAAATTCTCCCTGCATCAAATTCTCGTCTCGCCGGAGGCAGCTTAGCCAATGGATTTTAATGCGACATGACACTGAAGAGCTCATTCAGCTCATTGCCAACTCGCACTGGACCGAAGATCTTACGTAGAACTTTTCTCTCAAATACTCGCCAGACTGCTGCATCAGTAGCGCATAAGCTCCTGCACCATAAAAGTGCATGAGTGATTTGTAGAGAATTATTTTCGTTGTACTAAAGAGGCCACTATTACTCAATTGCCTATTGAGACCATAAGTGCACCTGTTGGCAGCCAAGATCCTTCACTTGATCTCCAAACCAACAATATTTTTGCTGGCAACGAGGAGCGAAAACGAATAAATTCATTGACAACATAGAAAGTATAGTTATCGGCCGTGATCTGGAATCCAATGCGGTGCATGTCCGTACTTTTCGACAACATATACTTCATTTAAACTACACTTGATCATATAAACATTGTTTAGATTCACTTGGAATCAAACATTGAATCGAATCATATTTTCTTCAACGCGTTGACAATAAAAATACAAACATTGTATCGAATCATATTCTATTCAACAAGTTGATATTAAAAATATCAAACATTGCATAGAATCATATTTTCTTCAACATGTTGATAATAAAAATAACAAACATTTTATCGAATCATAGTCTCTTCAACAAGTTGATATTAAAATTAACAAACATTGTATCGAATCATATTCCTTAACATGTTGAAATTAAAATAATAAACATTATATCGAATCATATTCACTTCAACAAGTTGATATTAAAATTAAAAAACATTGTATCGAATGATAGTCTCTTCAACATGTTGAGATTAAGATAAGAAACATTGTATCGAATCATATTCTCTTCAACATATTGATAATAAAAATATACATGCAGCTAAATATTGTTCAACTTTTAATTTGTAGAACAAAGAATTTGACATGCAACAAATGTAGTTTGATAGACACCCTATCAATAGTGCTAAAGGCAGAAGTAACATATCGTTTGATACGGATTATGATGTTTTGTGTCGTTAGAGTACTGATGCTACTGGACACTTTTGTGCTATTATTCGGGTATTTGCTTGTGCAAAAGAAAACAACGGAGGGCACCCCCACACACACTCGTAATATCAAGAAAAATCCTGTGAGTAGAATGAGGGTAGTGCTAGTGTGGAACCATCAAGGTTCAAGAAGCTGTAACCTGGCAACGTACTTCATGAAAAGGGCTGGTTTATTGCAGCCATTTGTCCCCAAAAATTCACAAAAAAAGTAAAACCAGAAAAAAAGGTTTTATTACAAGCATCGATCATCAGCATGAGTATTGTAGCTGGGCATTCATGTCGCCATTGACTTTGACAAAACAAAAGTAATATAAAACTGCCATAAAATCTGCCATTCCAAGTCGAGTTTAAACTGTAGGTAACGCCACTCATTGATAAAACTAACACACATAACATTGGTGGTGGGAGAAACTAGTTTGTAAACCTGACTAAAGAGCAATTGTAATGAGGAATTAAGAAAGTAAGTTAATAATTAAAACTGAAAAGTATAAATTCGCCGTGTGTTGAATTTTTAGACGTGAGACCACAGTGCAAACCCCGAGTCAAGCGTCTTCAACAAAACAAAAGACGAAAAAATATTTCTTCTTCTGACAAAAACTCTAAGAGGAAAACAAAATGAAAAGTTTCTCAAAAAATCTGTCATTCCAAGTCAAGTTTAGATTGTAAGTAACGCCACTCATGGATAAAATTAACACACATAACATTGGTGGTGGGAGAAACTAGTTTGTAAACCTGACTAAAGGGTTGTAATGAGCAATTATATACATATGTACATATTTATGTATATGGTATAACATATATATTTTTAATTAATTATTCTCCTTGAGCTTATTTAAATAAACTCCACTTCAAATGACAATAATTGGATTCCATTGAAATTGAATTAAAATCGCGATACTTTATATATATTTTTCCTAGAAAAGTGCAATAAAAATAAATTCTTAGAACTTATACAAGATATAGAGTGCAAATCATGCCACCTATGATACATTCGCAATATTTTTATTCCTTTTTTTTTGGTTTTGAATTTCATATTGAAAATGATTGAAACCTTTTGTATAAAATAAAAGCAACTACAACAGCAGCAGCAGAAACAGCATCATCACCACCGCCAATATTGCGAACGTAATAAACTACAAAATCAAATGAATGGGAAATACTCAATTCACAATTTTAACAATAAAAAAAGAAGGTGATGTAAAATAAAAAATACAATAAAAATGTAAGAGGAACTTAGGGTTAAAGTAGGGGCATGGAAAGGGAAACAATAAAACTTTGTTTTAAACGCAAGTTAAACAGGGTACAGTATTGATTTATAACAAAATGTTGTTATTATAAAAGAATTTTAACTTTTTTTTGACCCCCTTAAGTAAGTTCTTATTACGCCTCTGCTGTTAGCCATGCTAATTGTCATACAAACAGCACAAAAGATAAATTTGCGTTTTGAATAATAAAAAAAACTTAATTGGCTAAAACTAATTGTTAACAGTTGTGTTGATTAGTTTTCAAAATTAGAATAAATTGCTTTTTCTTTTAGAAGTAAAAAAAATAAAACCAAAAAGAAAAAATATTTTTAAATAATTTTTTTTTATTCCAATTAAAAGGTAATAATTTTACGGCAACATCTTAAACAAAAAATTTAATTTCATTCACTTAATTTTCCCCTTGATCCTGGCTTTGATGGGCCTTATGCTTATGGTTGCCATGCAAGAAGCCATGCAACAAATGCTTATTCAAAAAGTGACCGCTATTTTGATCATGACGCTCTCTTAACTTATTACACTTGTGATTATCGACACGTAAGTCAGCTGGACAGCCATTAATGAATTTACCCCAAACGCAATGATGGAATTCCATAGGAGCACTGCTGCATTGTTGTTCACCTTGTGGCTCTTTAGCCTCTACTTGGGCCAAGCATTTGTCGACATAATCCACATAGGCAGCCTTCTTCCAATCACTGTCTTTTACAAAATGTTCACTGTAACGTTGAAGTATAGCTTCACGATCCAATTTGCCACTTTCGTCCAATACGTTTACAGCACGTGCAAAGCATTCAGTCTCACAGATGATCAACTGTTTGATTCGGTTCATTTTTTCACAATCGAAAGGATCAAAGTTTTCAACATCGGCTGGAAAGGAAATTTAAAGAAAATGGAGTTCAAAAAATGATTTCAAAGTAACAGAATCCTAACAAGAAGGCTGCTCTACGAAAGTCTCCCACGTTATATCGATTTGTGTATAAAACTCTTCGTTTTTTTCACAATCGAAAGGATCAAAGTTTTTCACATCGACTGGAACAAAATCTAAAGCTTGGTGGTCACTTCTTTCGATTTATATCGAGCCTTATCAGGGATCGCACTATACCATCAAACGATTTCTAGTTAAACTCGATTGTACCACAAGGTTCTGTTCTATCTCCAACTCTACTTCTTATTTTCATTAACGATCTTCTTTGTTTAGCTGCAGATGCTTGATGTTTTGGGCATGAAAATTCAGTGCGATGTTCACTGAAACCAGCACATATTTCCAGTTGTCGAAAGAAGCATTCAAGTGGATCGGTTTTTTAAGACGTTGCAAGAAATACTTCACTTCATTTGATCTCCTTTCACTATTTATATCATTTATATCGCACCGAGAATAGAATTCAACTCTTATGCATGGTGCTTCAAAGTAGATTTTGAGGCTTCTTGACAACGTACCCGAGAGGGCGAAGGTGCTCATTAATGAAGGGAGGTTATCCAACTCTATTGATTCATTGGAGCATCATCGCAATTAGTCTTGTGTTTTAGGTTAGGTTAGGTTAGAGGACGTGTACTCGTCAATTAAGACAAGTACAGTACCCGGAGTTCGAATTGACCAATTGTACAACGTCCTAGTTTCTCACACCACTTATGTTGTGTGTTCATGGGACCTACAGTTTAAAGTCGACTCCGAACGACAGATTTTTGAGAAACTTTTTCATGGCAATTTTATTTACTCTCAGAGTTTTTGCCAGAAATCTGCTGAGAGGCAGTCGCCGAAGAAATACTTTTTGTATTTTGTCTTGATGTCTGGCCTGGGGCTCGAACCCTGGCTTTACGTCTAATAAGCCAACACACTACCTACTAGACTACGGCGACTTCAGTCTTGTGTTTTACTGTTCACTATTGCTACTGCTAGGGATTTTGCTCTATCGAGATAAAGGGAATCGTTCCCGTGTACTTACGAAGCACCCATCTTCTCGCAGGGCACATCAGTTTGTGGTCGTTTGGCCAGTGGATTGCACAGTGCATTACAGACAGAATTCGTTCTTTAGCCGGATTATCCGCATATGAAACTTTCTACGTGCAGAGGTCTTTCCAGCCACATTAAAACATAAGATGTCTGAGCTGAGTTTTGAACCATGGATTCGCGTTTAGTAGACCAACCCCTACGTACTTGACTAACAATGTACAAACCGATTTAAACTTTGATCTTGTATGACATAAAGGCGAAAGATAATGTTCAACAAGATACCCCCGATATACCAAAATGCAACGCCTTTAATTAAGAAAAAATCAATTCAAGTCTCTTACATCACGATAAAGCAAATGCCTACTAATGATGTGTTTAATTTTTTGGTCAAATTGGTTGGTCAAATTGTTTTGTCAAACTGATTGATCAAACTGGTTGGTCAAACTGGTTGGTCAAACTGACTGGTTGATGAATTTCGAAAAAACACACGCGCACTCACGATTTAAATTGATAAATATTTTGAATCGAACTAAGCCTTTAACACAAACATAAGCTATTTTCCACTGTCACCGTATAATACTCACAATTATTGGCTCTCAATTTCAAAGCACATTGTTTCTTAACTTCCTTCATTTGTTTAACATGTTCCGGATCGAATGTATCGCCCGAACAACAAGTGAAACTATTTTTCCATTCACCATGACGACCCGAACATTCTTTCTTTTCATTGGGCACTACCTCAGCATCACGTTTTTGACGCAATGAATTATCAACAACTTCTTCATTTAACAATTGAAATTCATTAAATAAAAATTGATCTGTAATAAAATAAATGTAATTTAAAAAAAATAAATTACAAAACCTATGAAAATAAACACTCACTATAATCGAAATCTGAGAAATCGTAAGCTTTAGCTGCTACCACAGCCACCAATAGTAACGTTAACAATTTCAACATTTTCTTGTTATTTGAACACTACCAAACACTTGAGATTCTAAGCTGTGAATGAGTTTATTTACAACGAAAACTTGAATTTATAGCCACAGTTTAGTTGGGGGGGATTTTTATGATTAATTGCAGCACACAGTCTCCCAGATCTCTTTCTAGTTTTAAACATGAAATTCGTTTCAAGTTCTTCCCCCACACCCCGTTTACAAACCCAAACTGCTATAAGGCTACGTAGAATAAAAAGCAAATTGTTGTGGTTTATTTTTTCTATTGTTGTTGTTGATTTTGTTCTAATTTTTTTTTTGTTTATTTGATTTTTAAATTATTTTTTGTTTGTTTTCTTTATTTCTTGTTTTTCACAATTTCTTTTTGTGTCCACCTACTTTTTTCGTACCACTATTCACGTTACACTTTCAAAATCTTGAAAAAGAGTTTTTTTTATTCATAATCAAACACTGCTTTGACTTGTTTCAACCGTAAAGATCAAAGAAATTAGAAAACAAATTATAATGATCTTATCAAATTGATCATTACTTGCAGAAAATGCAAACCATACACTCAAAAAAAATTATTCTTTCATAAAATGGGTTCAATGACCCCGGAATTATAGCTCAACAACAATTGCCAAACTTGATTATGCACCCAAAGCTTCAACTATGACCTGTAATGATTCGCTTATATTCTGGCTGACGCATTCCTAATAACTTTGAGTATATCTCACGTCTAGCATGATCTCCAGTTTATCTAACTAATTCCAACACTCTTGCTGTAGTAGAACATACATACCTACATAATTGATCATTACAACCCTTCAGTCAGGATTACGACCTAGCTTCTCACACCACATATGTTGTGTGCGTTAATTATATACATGAGTAGCGGGACCTACAGTTTAAAGTCGACCCCAAAAGACAGATGTTTGAAAAACTTTTCATGGCAATTATATTTACTCTCAGAGTTTTTGCCAAAAATCGTTTTGATGTCTGAGCTGGGGTTTGAACAGTGGCCTTACGTCTAATAAGCCGACTTGCGGCATGTTACAGGGCATAGGTGCCCCCATTGCTTCAGTTAATTTGATTTGATTGTCCACTCGTTTTACGAGGAGGCTCAATCACGTTGGCAGCAGGCAGATATGTGCGATGTTGCCAGACTCTACTGAACACGTATGGACAAGAAGAGGACTGGCTCACCTCTGTCCTTAAGCCGACACACTACCTACTAGACTACGGCGACTTCTGCTGTAGTAGAACAATCTCTGCATATTGTTCACCAACCAAATTTTGTGGAATACCAACCCCAGTATAGTATATATAGTCGTACACAGTCTTAAAACCCCAAAAATGATAGACGTCAACAATATGATGCTGAAAAAGAGGTTGGCTCTAAAATCCACACCATAGGCTGGCCTCGAGGTCATCTTGTCTCCAAACCATGGCTGCTAGAACTGCACTGAGGCTTAAGTTCTCAGATATGCTTAGGCTATGCACGGTAGAGTACGCATCAATACTGCATCAAGTAGAACCAAATCACCCGGGATTTAGATGCGATTACATAGTACCAGAAACTGTTTTCGGATGAACATATAAAATTAACACTCCCATACGGAAAGAATGGGTTGCTAAATCTGTCATCGGTGACGATCTTTATGGATGGTTCACTGGATCTGGGGTCTATTCCACTAAACTGGCACTAAACAGTTCCTGCAGATTACCCAACAAGTTGAGCGTATTTCAGGTGGAGATTTTTGCTATTGAACAAGCTGCTTGTACGATTGATTGTGGTAGCCAGAGAGCCCTGTTGATCGTGGATTCGATAACACCAGAGGCTCTGTGTGAGAATTAAGGAAAACAAGGGTCGAACGTATAAACATCGTCATCACTACCCCCTCTTTCATTTCTCCTATAAACAATATTTCCTGTATTCCAATACAATATATTGCATGAACAGGGGTAAATTTCTCAAAAAAAAAAAACTAGGATCTTCATCATATGTGTGGACAAGCATCAATCAAAACGCTGGAATCCCACTTCGTCAAATCAAAGGGCGTCAGGAGTTTCATAGACTCTTTACACTGTATATGGCGACACAACTTGCGACACTACTGAGCCCCGGCCCGCTGTCGCCTAGAGGGAAACGAAAAAGCAGACGAACGGACACGTAAGGAATCGGAGATGTCTAAGGAAGAGACAGTAGAGGGGATATATGCGCCCCTACAAGAATACTTTTCCAAATTGGATAAAGCAGCATGGAATTCAGCAAACCGTATGTGGTCCAACATATCTGGTTGTCGAATTTCAACTATTGTGCTCAAGGAGTGGACAGCAGGAAAACCAAAGAACTACTTGTATTCGACAAGAGAACGGTTTACAGTCTAACAGGAAATCTAATGGGACACTGCGCTATTGACAATTTTGCTGACAGTCTGCACCACCAGGGTTACTGCAGAAGCTGTCAATATGTGGAAGAAACGGAATCGGTAGAACACCTTTAATATGACGTCAAAACAGGCATCATCGGTTTTTGGGTTTCAGAACGTTCGAACATCTGGGCATGGTGACGATTTTATTTTTCAAAAAAAAGGGAATGTATTCTCAGGACGTAAACCTGAATCAAATCTTGTAATAACAACCATTTATAATCATCATCTATATCACGACCAAACTTCTCACGCTACTTATGTATGTTAATTTTATACATGAGTGGCCGGACCTAGAGTTTAAATTCGACTCCGAACAATGGATTTTTGTTTTGAGAAATTTTTAATGGCAATTTCATTAACTCTCAGAGTTTATGCGAGAAATCTGCTGGTAGGAAGTCGCCGATGAAATATTTTCTCATATTTCATTTTGTCGGAGATATCTGGCCTGGGTTTTGAACCGTGGCGAAACTTCTAATAAATCAACACACACACTATCTACTAGTCTACGATGACTAGTCATTATCTATAACAATCATCTCTAATATTCAACTGTATATAATCTGTGGTGTTGTGCTAATTTTTCGTTCGTTCCGGTTTTTGTTCCGGTTTGGGTTCGGTTCAAACCCTTGTTTATAAAAATACATATAAAAATTCGTCAAAAATTAGAAAAAAAATCAGAATTTTCATTTTTTTTTTTTCAATACGTCAGCCAATTCTCGTTATTAGAAATCATCTTTAGTTCCGGAACGCGTTCCTGTGCAAAAAGGAAGTACCGGAACGACGTTCCGGAGCGTTCGACAACACCATTGTATATAACATAGTATATTTCTCTGAGTGTATATAAATTCATTTAAATAAATGATTATAAATTAATTTTAACAATATATTATATGTATATTAATTTAACAAAATTATTCTATACTAAATACACAACACCTAAAAATCCCTAATAATTTAAAATAATTAAAAAAAAACAATTTTTTTAATGTTTACAATAAATTATATTAAAAATAAATTTTAATTATAGCCGCATTACAAAGCAAACTACAATAAATATTTATTTTAAACAAATAAATTGATAACTAATATTATCGTATGTATATGCATTTTTAATATAATTTTTTCTTTTTTTTTTTTTTGTTTGTAAAAAAGAAATTTTCAAATATTAAAAAGCCATTTAAATAAAATTTGATTTTGTTAAAATTTGTTATTTGAATTATGTATGTAAATTAACATTTTAATGGAAATTTATCTACTATTAATTAATGCTTGTCTTGTCCGCTATTAATCCACTCATTTAATTTTTATTTTTATATTTTTTAAACATTTACGTGATTTAAATAAAAACAAAATAAAATAAATAAAAAAAAAATCACCTATATTTCTATTTTTAGTTTACTTTTTCACTGCAACCAGGGGATAACCCTTGGTATATGGTATTATATCACCATTCCTTTTTTAATATTACTTCACTTTTAAATAATCTACAAAGTTCATCAGAACATAGACTTTGGTGGGAATCGAACCCTTAGCCTCTACAGTCACACCTTTTCTTACATAAAATTTATTGTAGAAAGAGATAATATTATTAGTTCCTCACTTGGGTCCCAAATATGATATCAATGCGGTGTCTTTTTACGGCGTACAAAACAATTTAAAATTCCCAGGAGACTTTATATGTATATGTATATGTTGCTGCACCAACCTTATAAAATCCTTTGAATAGAAATATCCCTAAGAAATTGTTTCCATTAGGGTCTGAATTATATTTTAGAAAAATTCGATTTGGTTGCAAGGAAGTCTTCCTTGCATACATATATAATTTGTCATTACAACCCGCTTCTGTTAGAATTATGACGTAGTTTCTCACACCACTTATGTTGTGTGCGTTAATTGTATACATAAGTGGCGGACCCTTACAGTTTAAAGTCGACTCTGTACGACAGATTTTTTTACGAAACTTTCATGGCAATTTTTTTATTTACTTTCAGAGGTTTTGCAGAAATCTGTAGAAATCTGAGAGGAAGTCGCCGAAGAAATATTTATTCTGTCTGATCTGGGATTTGACCCATGGCCTCACATCTAACAAGCCAACACACTACACTACACTACTACATTTCTCTCTCTCTCTCTCTCTCTGGTAGGATCACATTAAGAACGAACATTATAAAAAGTTCAAACAGTATCACCTCTTGTACTTGGTCAGTACAGGGACTGCGTTCACCCATGGCATCACAACGGGCCGCTATGAGTGCTCAAGTGAGCTTTGTGATATCAGAGGTACCACTCCTACCTAAATCAGCAAAAGTTCTTCACCTTTCTTCAGAGATCATTCCTTCTAGACAACCACAGATGACAAACCTTTCATTATATAATTTCATTCTGTAGAACAATCACCAGTTTCACTGGAATAAGCTGGATAAATGCAACACTTTAACAAGAATTCTAACGCGATACTATGTTATTGGCAATTTCGCTAACGAACTCGGTGTGTACCACTAGAATTACTGCAGAAACTGTCATGATGTTGAAGAAACGGAATCGGTGCAAAATTTTTTATGTGAGTGCTCTGCACTTCAAAACAGACATTATCAGTTTATGGAAGACGGAACGATTTTTAAAGATCTGGACATGTTAGCGCACATGCCACTAAAAGAACTGGCCGATTTTATCTAGAGCTCAGGGTGGTTCAAACCCACCTCTAACCGATCATGACAAGGGGGCTTACTTTACACTGGGTAACTAAATGGGCGATATGAACGGCTAGCTACATACATAATTGGTCACTACAACCCTTCAGTCAGGATTACGACCTAGTTTCTCACACCACTTATGTTGTGTGTGTTAATTTTATATATCAGTGGTGGGATCTACAGTTTAAAGTCGATTCCGAACGAAAGATTTCTGAGAAACTTTTCATAGCAATTTTATTTACTCTAAGAGTTTTTAACAGAAATCTGCTGAGAGAAAGTCGCCGAAGAAATACTTTTTGTATTTTGTTTTGATGTCTGGCCTTCGGCTCGAATCCTGGCTTTACGTCTAATAAGCCAACACACTACATACCTACTAGACTACGGCGACTTCAACGGCAAGCTACCCGCTAACCTAACCTAACCTAAACCAAAGCAAAGAAAAAATGAGAATATGTAGAGAATATATTACATGAAAATGCTCTTTAAAGGAACGAAAAGTAATAAAAAAATACGTTACCATCAAACATAGGGGGTATGTTAGGTACAAAATTACAAAAATTTCAGACTACATGTCCAAAAACCACAGGCTAAAATTTTTTAAAAATCCTCTACTTTAACATGCTACATGTTCCAAAAGCAATTCTCTGAAATATCAATTAAAAAAAAAACGCAAAAATTTCATTTTCTTCTACTTTAAGAAACAAAAGAAAACAAAATTCTTACAACAGAAAATAAAAATTTTTAATTTTAACTTTCATTAATGGCATGTATTTGAAAGAAACGAAACATCAATGCGTTATTAAATAAAATTTTTGTGAAAATAAACGTTTCTTTTCACATTTTCGCTCACTTTTGTTTTGTTTTGCTGCTTAATGTAGAATATTTAACAAGTTTTTATTCACAAAAGAATAAAACTGTGCTTTATGACAAATATAATCACTTTTTTTTGTTTGTTCTTAAAACAGAAATAAAATATTGTCGTGTGTGTATGAGTATGTATATATATTTGCATGTGGATATGAATTATAAGGAAAACTTTTTAAATTCAACTAGAATTTCCATTTGCAATTTAAAGAAAAAACGAAAATAAAAGAAGTGCAGAATTGAAAAGATAAAGAAAAAGCAAAAGAGAAACAACAACTACTACAATGGCAATAAACTGAAAACAATTTTAAACCTGCACATTTACGCATTTACGCATACACACAGAGACACAATAACAAACATACAAACAGACATACATACATACGCATCATAAGCTATATGACATTCAAAACCCAGCGAACAATTTTTTTTTGTTAAACTAATATTACTGATGAGCACAGCTCAAATGAATTGCAAGTTTTTTTATATATCAATTCGTGCAGTTCCATCAAGGTAGCAAATGGCCTCTGCTAACATTTTGATAGCACACGAAGTCTTATTGCTTGTGTACACCTAGGACATCGACATCATGATTATAATGTCAAGCGTGATGTAACCGCTATAGTCTGCGAAGAGAGCTGGAAGTATTGGAAAGTAGAAGTATATGTTGTTTTAGAACGAGCGGCGTATTGATGCTCAATTTGAGACCGGCATGGACGTTGCCAAGGAATTTTTATATGAGAACTTCAATATCTTTTGCCATGCCTGAGCTTTTCATAAGATCTGCAGTATCATGATGCAAATTTCCAGAAGATATGTTATCGTCCTATAATGTAAAAAATTAACGAAGTCGCCGTAATCCAGTAGGTAGTGTGTTGTAAAAAATGAAGTTGTTCGAGCTCAATATTGTTTATTTATACGTGAGCAGATTCATTACAATATTAATAAGCGAATCCGTATTACATAAAATGTTTTGTAGCTCTTAACATATAAGAAGTCTCCGGATTCATATTATGTAGTGTGTTGGCTTTTTAGACGTGAGGCCAGGGGTCAAGCCCCAGGTCTGACCTGAAAAATAATTCTTCAGCGACTGTCCCTCAGCAGATTTCTGGCAAGAACACTGAGAGTAAAATAAAATTGCCATGAAAAGTCTCTCAAAAAATCTGTCGTTAAGAATCGACTTTAAATCTGTAGGTTCCACCACTCATGTATAAAATTAACATACACAACAGAAGTGACGTGAGAAGCTAGGACGTAATCCTGACTGAAAGATTGTAATGATCAATTATGTTTGTATGTATGCTTAACTTATGTGCACTAATTTACTTTCAAATAATGTTCACTGGGTTATTGTCACTGCTAATGCTGGTTGCACTTGTACATGGGGACGTATGAATGTTAAATACTACTTAATGTTACACTCGCTCTCTCTTCTCATCCTTGTGTGTCTGTATGTGTGTGTATGTGTATTGTATTTTATTTTGCAACAGGAAGATTCAAGTGAAAAACATTGAACATGAGTGTTGATAGATGTCTTGAGGATGATAACGACAATGCCAGCAACAGTAACAGCGACATCAACATCAGCATCAACATCACAAGCAACAACTTTTCTTCTTTTTTGTTTAAATCCTACTTTACGCGTCGTTCTGTATGCGCTGTATGCGTGTTAAATTTCCATGCCTTTCTCTACTGTTTCTTCAATTGCAGCCAAAAAGAAAAGAAAGGGAAAATATCCAAATGTACTTGCAGACGGTTAAACAAACTTTTGCTACTTTCTTATAATTGAATTTCTTTTAAAACAGATTCTTCTCTTTCTTCTCCTTCTTCTCTTTGTTTCTTTTTCTTCATTTTTATTATTTTTTTATTCCTTTTTTGTATACTTAATTCGAAATCTTCTGTAAGTATAAAACAATCCATGTTGCATGCATATAGGTTTGTATGTTGTTTGCAAGTGTTGAATAAGTTTGTGTATACTCGTATGTATGTATGTTGTTGGGTAAATATTGTTTAAGTAGCAAAAACTTACTCATTTTTTTGTTTTTATTGTCATTGTTTTTGCTTTTTCTGTTTTTTTTTTTTTTTTTTAAGAAAGAAACACACTTTATGGGAAAGAAAAATTCGTTAAACTTTGTTATTTTGTATAATTTTTGGCAGAAAGAGGAACATAAGGGACACGGTGAAAATGACAGATTGAAAGAAATCAATTCAAATTAAAGATCATTATTAACACTGTATAACAAAAAAAAAAGAGAAAAAAAGAAAATTTTTAAATGACTTTAAGAAGCAAAGGAAACCAAACCAACTGCAGAATAAATCTGGCTATTGCAGCATTATTGCAAAGTTCAATCAAGGATGACAGAAAACAGGAGGCACTTACACTTGAGGTGAAAGGTAGTCTTTCCATCCTACTCACACCCAAACCTCTTTCTGAAGTTACATACATACATACATAATTGGTCATTACAACCCTTCAGTCAGGATTACGACCTAGTTTCTCACACCACTTATGTTGTGTGTGTTAATTTTATACATGAGTGGTGGGACCTACAGTTTAAAGTTGACTCCGAAGGACAGATTTTTGAGAAACTCTCTCTGAGTTTTTGCCAGAAATCTTTCTGAAGTTACTTTAGGGAATACGAAGTCTGTCGGCAAGCCTTTCCATAGGAAACTGGCACAATTGCGCGGTGGATGACAATGCAATTTTCGGACAAAAGACAATCAGTCCTTTTCGTATCGAATTGCTGCTGTCAAGGAAGTTGAGCTTTCCTGTGAAACGAGTGAAGAAAACCTAGTTTAAGCGAGGGAATCGGACCACCTAAGCGCTGTAACATTTCGAAGATTGTAAGCTTTACATCGGCTTTGGTCTGTTCACCAGTAATATATATAATCTCCGACAATATCCCTATGTGCTGGTGCCTATACAATACGGGTGGTTTGGACACTTAGAAAGTTTAAAGCTCTGTATCTGCTCTTAAGCAGGATTAAAGTACCCTCATTGCTTCTATCCAATCTTCATACGCTTTTGTCTCCTTAAAATTCCAACCATATAAGGAAATTGATTCCAAACCCCTAGTTTTAGCACGACAATTAAAACATTCAACATTTTCCGTCAGTGCAATGCAGTTGAAATGTTAAACGATATGCATTTGTAAAATAAAAATTGCCAACAGAAAATATCAGGAATTGTAGCACAAGGAAAAGTTTCTGTCCTTTTTTTTTTTTTTTGAACATCCCCTTTCATCATCAACATTAAAGAAATGAGTGGGGAGTGTGCGGAAAATGTGCGGAAAATTGTCTTGCAGGCTCATGTACGATTATTGTTTTTCAAATGTTTAACACTTAAAATAAGAAACAGAATGAAAACAAAAACCGGCACACGAAAACTACTGCTGAAGTCAAAAAAGAGAAAAAAGAAAAGAAGAAAACTTCACACTTTTCCAAAAGTTCGTTTTGCAGCAATTTTCACTGAAAGAATGTCTAAATGAACGAAATGCTAAATGCAGAAAAGGAAACTTTCCTTTTTTTATTTATTTGCATGCAGTAACAAATTTTATTTTCTTTTCCTTTCGTTTCTTTGTGTTGCTTCCCCAGTTTTCTACATTTCAAGTGTAAACAAATAAAAACACCTGCCTTTAAGGATGATGATACCCAACAAATGGCTGCAATCAAGTTAATAGGGAAGATGTAGAAGAAGTAATGAAAAGAACGAGAGGTGTTCTGAGAAGGAGCAGACAAAGTAATGTCCGTAATACTTCAATTGTTCCAATGAAAGAGAATCGAAAGGATTTTGTAATGTATACTACACGTGCAGGTAAAAATTGTGTGTGATAAAAAGGAGTTACACCTCGGTCGTTAGACCGATTCATGATTACATTGCCGCAAAAATTTACTTCTGTGACACACCAAGTGTAATCACACCTCTGGTTAGATTCCGATAAACACTTCGATGGTTGGGAGGGGTTACAAAATGGAGACCAATCGCATGAGAACCAATCGCAGAGAATCGTAGAGTTTTCTAATGAAATGTAGTGTCTTTCAAGCGGTAATTTTAAGTTTGTTGAGGCCATGGAAATTTCAGGGACTTCCGAACTGTGATAGTTAATAACGACCATTACTTACTTAATTGGTCGTTACAACCCTTCAGTCAGTATTACAACCTAGTTCATTACACCACTTATGTTGTGAGTGTTAATTTGATCCAGGAGCAGCGTGGCTCCGAACGACAGATTTTGAAGAAACTTTACATGGCAATTTTGCCAGAAATCTTCTGAGATGAAGTCGCCGAAGAAATATTTTTTTATATTTCGTTTCGTTGAAGATGTTGAAACGATACTTGAACCATGGCCTCACATCTAATAAGCCAACGCCCTACCTACTAGACTATAGCGACTTTATAAGGGCCGTTGTTTTGTGAAAATGGATTTTCTGTTCGAGCAAAGTACTGCCTACCTACTAAAGGACCTACCTACTAAAAGGACTATTGTGGTGGATATTTTTGAGTCTACTGGTTCAGTAAACCATCGTCAAACACCCGTACGTCAAAGAAACGCAAGATATGACGAAAATATGACATGACTTACGCTGTCCGTAAGAGGGTGCATAAGAATCCGAAACAGTTGATTACGCGTCACTCACAAGCGTCTTTCGCAAACCACAACTCGGCGAATTTTACATCTTGACTAGGGCTTGGATCCGTACGTAATTCAACTGCTCCAAGAACTGATGGTAAACGACCATAGACAACGAAGTGTGTTTGCAGAATAGACTTTAGAACAGTTGGCAACTGACCCCAATTTTCATCAAAAAATCATCTTCAGCAATGAGGCCTATTTCTGGATAAATGGGTACGTGAACAAAATTATTTTGGCCTGAATTGGATGATTTGAACACTAACGCCATGTGGTTTTAACAGGACGTCACTACATGCTACACAGTCTACGTCATATTAGATGTTCTGCACGAATGATTTGAAGGCATGCTTGTCTCATGTGGAGTGGATGTGGACTGTTCTCCGAGATTGTGTCATTTGACTCTGTTAGACTTTTTCTTGTGGAGTTTTCTTCAGTTGCAGGTTTATGCGAATACCCCACATAACACAGCACTCCTCAAAGTCAACATAACACATGACGTCGGTCAAATTCACCCTGATTTATGTACCAGAGTCATGGAAAATTCGGCATTTTAGACAGCATACAGGGAAATCGTGACGGGCATTTAAACGATGTTATATTCCACCCTTAAGGGCATCAAAGATCATTCAAATGAATAAAAAAAAATTGACACTTAAGGAAAGACCTTTTTGAAAGGATGTCATCAAAACCATGTCGGTTGCAAATTTAAAATTTCTAACTGCCATACTACAACGTATAAGAAGGAATTTTGTACGAAAAACATTTCAGAAGTGAAACTAAAATTTTTCCTTGGGATTTCTTTATTTTTTGTTTTTCGTTTTCATTTTCTTTTCCACTAAATTGTTTGTATTTTGCGCTACAATAAACCTTAAAAAATACTTTCCTTTCCTTTCCTTCTTCTTTCATCTGTAGAGGAATTTCTACGGTTGTTACAATAAGAAAAGAGGAGAAGTAAAAGTAAAAACTAAATGGAAAATTGTTACCATAATTTAAATAAATTTGTTAAACAAAAAAAAAAGGAACAAAAACAAAAACAGGACAGAAAATAAATAAAATAATAGAATAAAAAAATTTTAAAACACAAACAGTGTTGCAATTTGCATTTGACTTCAATTTACCTGCTTAACAGAGTTTTACTGCCGTATAATTTTTTTTTTGTGAAACGGAAAGGGAAACAATATCAAGAGCAAGGTTTAAAGAGAATCTTGGAAGCGTTTTTGTGATGACTTGGAGTACACAACCGATGCATCACCCTTGAGTAGGCTCTTATAAAAACCCGCGAACTCTAGAAAGTCCCTGTAAACTAAACTGAGTAGTGGGTACACAACCAATATTTATAATCTGCTACTCAAATCAGTTTATAATACGATGCCAACAGTGCCATCGGCTCCGAGAGATGTCGACATCGGCAGAGACATTGAGGCCGGCATCGTGGAATATTGGTGGAATATTTTACTTATTTATGGCTGAACAAAATACAGAGGTTGACATGCTTGGTCATCATGGGTGCTCTGAAGTCCACCCCTTAGGCTGGCCTCGAGGTCATCTCTCTACGTCATCTGTCTCTACAACCAAGATGTCCATTTTCCTCCAAAACATGGCTACTAAAACTGCATTGAGGCTTAAATTCTCAGACATGTTTAGACCATGTACGGTAGGGCACGTTTCAATACTGCACGAAGTAGAACCGAATCACCCGGGTTTTAGATGCGACCACATGGTACCAGAGACTGTTTTTGGACGAACATACAAAACTCATACACCCACATGGGAAGAATGGGCTGCTGAAGCTGTCATCGGTGACTGTGATAAAACGATATTAACCGATGACTCAAAAATGGAATGTAGAACTGGACCTGCACGCTATTCCGATAAGTTGGAACTAAGCGGGTCAAACAGATTACCTAACAAGTGTATTTGAGGTTAAGATTTTTGCTACTGAACAGCTGCACGTATGATTAAAACCAGGAACCTACCACCTTCGAACTTGATCATACCCGTGGACAGTCAAGCAGCAATCAAACCGCTGGGGTTCCACCTCGTCAAATCAAAGGGCGTCAGGAGTTGCATGGACTCTCTACACTGTATATGTCAACACAACATCCTCCTCTACTGGGTTGCGGGCCACTGTGGAATAGAAGGTAAGGAAAAGGCGAGTGAACTGGCGCGGCAGGGATTGGAGATGGCTGAGAAAGTAACGATAGAGCGGATATATGAGCCCCTACAAGAATACTTTTTCAAATTAGAAAAAGCAGCATGAAATTCAACAAACCATATCAGGTTCAACATACCTGATTGATGAATTCCAAATCTGCTGTGTCCGGCATCGGACAGCAGGAAAACCAGGGATTTATTTGAGTACGACAAGAGAAGGGTTCGCACTCTAAAAGGAATTCTAACGGCACTCTGTGCTATTGGCAGTTTCGCTTACAATCTCGGTTTGACCTACCAGGATTACTGCAGAAACTGGTAGAATGTGGAAGAAACGCAATTCGTACAACATCTTGTATAGGAGTGCCCTGTACTTTAAGACAGACGTTATCGGGTTTTGGGTGACAGAACTTTAAAATATCTGGGCAATGGTGGCGAACACGCCACAAAGGGAACTAGCCGGTTTCATCCAGAGCTCAGGATGGTTCAAACCTACCACTAGGGGATCATGACAAGGAGGCTTACCTTACACAATGGGCCTTAAGCTTGCATCGAGAGAAGTAGCACTTAAGAAAGTGTCATCATCTTATTTATAGAAGACCAGCAAGTCAGCTGGTAATCAATTCAATTCACCACTAGGGGATCGTGACAAGAGGGCTTACCTTACACCGGGTAACACAATGGGGCATATATGGGCCACCGCTAACCTTAGCTAACTTAACCTAACCTATGATCAGTTTATTTGCAACACTTATCATTGGTCTCAGTCATTAAGTTTAGATTTTATTTTCCTAACTGAGACGATGACCAACGAAAGAAAACGTAATTGTTGAACAAACTTAAGTAAATAAAAAATTATGTTACATTTTATAACAAAATAATGGGACATACAACAACAATTTTACTACATTCTTTATTTACTTTGTGTAGAATTTATTTTCTACAATTTGTTTTATTTAAATTGTGGGTGTTTTTTTTCCTGTGGTACTTGAGTAAATATTCATGAGAAATTTTTTGTTGGTTTTTTCTATTAGAAAATGTATGCAGTACAGTGTACAAACCATACATACTTTGTAATTGACCAGAACAATTTAATTGTCTTGGCAAATAAAAAAAGAATAAAAAATAAAATAAAAAAACAAAACATTCTTACGGTCTTATGCCAACGTTAAGGTGCTGTGTCTTGTGTCTTGGAAAAGTTATTTACAGGTACTTTGAAATTGTATGTATGTATGTGTGGTTTATTTTTATTTTATTTCAAACATCAATTTACCTTTTGGTTTATGTACCACAATACAGCTTGTCAATCTTTGTGTAAATAATTTAATAGATTTGTTTTTATTATTTGTTTATAAAGTGATCCAATTCTTGCTTTTTTATTTATTGTCTTTCACTTCAGGGTTATTGAACTTTTTAGCAAAATTTTGCTAAAGTTGGAGTAAATATGTATGTAAGTTAGAAACAGATAAAGAAACATAGAAAATTTGTTTACCAGAAACATTAGTAGCTTTATGGTAGACGATTTAAGTATATCACACTTAATAAAGTTATTAAATTTGACATAATTTTTCAAAACTGTTAATTAAACAAACCGTTAAAGTTTCGCAAAATATTTGATGAGTAATAATTTGCAAATTTAAGTTTAAGCAAATGCCAGTATTTGTGTTGATTATTTAATTTCACATTATATTGGCATGGGCACTAACGATATCGATAACTATGGCTTGACAGCTGAGAATATCAAACTGCGTTTACATTGCTGTAGAGTAAGGTCGTCGTAGTCTACATAGTAGATAGTGTATTGGCTTATTAGACGTGAGGCCACTGTTCAAGACTCAGATCAGACGTCTCCAACAAAATCTCGGTCACTTTCTCTCAGCAGATTTATGGCAAAAACACTGAGAGTAAATAAAAAAGTTTCTCAAAAAAGCTGTCATTCGAAGTCAATTGTAAACTGTAGATCCCGTCGCTTATGTATAAAATTAACGCATAAGTGGTGTGAGAAGCTAGGTCTTAATCCTGAATGAAGGATTGTAATAATCAATTGGATTTATCTTGGCAATGGCATCACGAATGTTGGCCTTCATGTTTGTCGGCATTACACTTTTCTTTAACGACGTCCAACGGTGTCAAATCGCAGCTTCTTGGCGGCCAATTGAAATCTCAATTTCGTCTAATTAAACGCACAACATAAGTGGTGTGAGACGCTAGGTCGTAATCCTGACTTAATGACTGTAAATGAAAATTTTCTCACATCAGTCTTTCGGTGTCGAAGTTGAATTATATGTCCAGCCACTCATTAACATACACGACATGAGACTGGTGAAAAACTAGGTTGTAAACCTGACTAAATAAGCAAGTTATCATAAATCCTTTAACACCAAAACAATGCTTCAAAATTTTGGAAAGAAAAGAATTTTGTTCGCAAAATTCTTAGAGCTCTTCGTCCACTTTACGATCAAATTAATAAGCCCTACGGCACTGAACCTTTTCGCTCTAATTTTACTTTTCTCGATTCAAAACCATTGCCAAGATAAAGAAATATGCCATCCGAAAAGAATATTATCGCTGTAAAGCGATGAAAAAAAACATCGAAATACCGATTCGTCCTCGTTCTTCTCAACTTGTTAGAGTTTGGCTTTTAACTACGTGAACAATTTGACTTAATAATCTTGGTCTATTATTATTACTGACGAAAAAAGGGTGGCTTAGGACTGCGACCATACGATCTATTATACTCCGCTTAAACTTTATAGGGTATCTTCTACCAGCCTATTGCCCTTACGAACTTCAGGACAATTCCTTATCTAGCAGCTGATATGCGTCCAGACATTTCCTTTTGGCATGCATTAATGCCTCAATGTGTTCCGATGATTCAGTCTCATCGTCATAGAATCTCCATGTTGGACTGAAACAATCCAAAATCTGAACACGTGTACTCTGAGTCTATAGTGCCCTGCCAAAGGACCGCACTACCAATCTAATGTATTCCTAAATGTGTAATACATGATCTTCCTCTTATTCGAGTTTATGAACAAAAGTTTTGATTGCCTCGAGGCCACTTAGTTTGAGGAGAGCCTTTGCCTCACTTCACATTCCTCTTCGTTGAGCATACCCTTTCAAACATCCGCTTCTAATCCACAGAAAGGTTTTGAGCCCATCAACGGCATGGAATCTCTACTTGCTCATTGCCATGAATTCCCTCATGGAACCCAGCAGGGGATTGCCTAAATAGTTTACGGACTTATGAATGGAAGCCAAAAGACCATCTTTTAAGCCATATTTTGCTGATTGGGCTCATTTGAGACTGGTCGAAGATGAGTATTTTTATCGATTCGGCTAAGTAATTTCAAGACAATATCTAATGAAGCGATGCTGTTCGGAAGCACTCTCTGTGAGGACCACAAGGTAAAAACAGTATTCGATTGGACATGCTTAGATTAATGAGTCGTAATGAGGCACATGAGCTACCGCTATAAAAAGGGAACAAAGACAGATAGGAGAACGATTTGAAGGGAAGATGGATATTTCAATCCATCGCTAATATAATCCCACGGATGGAGAACAACTATTGCAAGCCAAACTTCTATGTAATCCAGTTTCTAACTATTCATGGCTATTTCAGGAAATATCTGCACATAGTTGGATATGATAAATCGCTTTCATGTCGAAACTATATGGACAAGGATGATATACTTTTCAGGCTAAGGGAAATAGAGTCATTGAGTCTCATTCTGAAACTATATGGAACGAGTGTATGCAGTCAGCATATAGTAGGACTGATGTTTGGAGAGGAAAAGGCAAAATTTTGCACGAGGAAGCTTTAATCAGTTCTCTGCGAAGTAATTACTAACATCAGTTCCGTGGTGGAACAGCAGTTCAAGGACTATGGGATGGGTCTAGAACGTTGGCGCCAGCAAATAAATTTACTCAACACCAGACTACACTACCATGTCCAGCTAAAGGAGATTCTTTTAATGCAAATTTTAAAGCGTCCCTTAAAAAATCTTCGAAAAAGACACTGACTTTTATGATTCTTACTCTTTTTATTGTTTTTATTTTTTGTTGGAATAATAACAACTTTTTGATGTTCTAATTTAGTCTACACACTCAAACTTAATTTTGGTATCATTTAGAAAAACTAGAACTAAACCCCTTTATGATATCTTTGTTCTAGTTTTACAATCAAAACTGATGAATTATGCATTATGCTCCAGGCTAAAATCCAAGAGTAAGTAAAATAAAGTGAAGTGAAGTAAAGTAAAGTGAGTGAATAAGTTGCTGCTCATAATATTGACAGTATAATGAATTGTTCTGCACAAACCAAACTTACTAACACACCAAATACACACCTATACTATGGTAAATATTTATGTGTAAGTATGTGGTGGGAAGGAGAGGTTAAAACAGTCGCACACTAACACCTATAATAGCTGTAAGGTATAGGAAAAATATTCATCACAAAGAATTGGAAAAGTTTATAAATTTAAAATCACACACACACTCTTACACGCACTCTCCTCTCCCTCTCTCTCTCTCTCTCTCTTACATATACATTTAAACGTAGTGTCATCTAGACAGGTATGGTATGGTATGGTATGGTGTGTTATGGCATGATATGGAATTTATTTATTTTTTTCCTTTCCAAGGAAATACAAAAGAGTTTACAATGCCCGGAGGTATAGTATTTTACTTTTTAAGTAAAACAAGAAAATTTATATTTAGAAAATATATTAAAAAGTTCTAAAAAGTTTAGAAAAAGAGACGACAAAAACTGAAAACTGACAGCTAAAGAAATATACGAACGGGCGATTTAGATTTGTGTGTGATAAAAAGCCAAAAATTTAAAGACTTTTTAATGTATTGTGTCACACACCCATACACATAAAACTTTGAAATATAAATCTTTTATTTTCGGTTAATTTATGTGTACATGTCCTTTGATGCCAGTTTGTGAATATTCGGGCCAGTGTGGGTGTCAGAAAAAGTTTGGTTATTAATTTAACTGAGGTTAGGTTAGATAAGGTAGCGGACGGCCTTAAAAGGAAGAGTTTCCACTTAGGTACCACAATGGATTCTACTCGTAGATCAATTATTACATACATACATACATAATTGGTCATTACAACCCTTCAGTAAGGATTACGACCTAGTTTCTCACACCACATACGTTGTGTGTGTTAATTTTATACAAGAGTGGCGGGACCTACCGTTTAAAGTCGACTCCGAACGACAGATTTTTGAGACACTTTTCATGGCAATTTTATTTCGCTCTCAGAGTTTTTGCCAGAAATCTGCTGAAAGGAAGCCACCGAAGAAATACTTTTTGTATATCGTTTTGATGTCTGACCTGGGGTTTGAACCCCGGCTTTATATCTAATAAGCCAACACACTACCTACTAGACTACGGTGACATGCTGAGAAAACCTAACCGATCCAAAAGAAATCTTGCAGGGCTCTATCAAGGATATCGGAAAGTAGGGGGTTAAAAACCTCCATCTCCTTATGACAAGAACCAGGCACTGGCACATGATGTAAAAGACAATCTTCTCCTGCTCCTCTTCAGGCACACAACTCCTACAGCAGTGATTTGCCGAAATGCCGAGTCTTTCAGCATGCCTAGCAAAAGGACAGTGACCCGTAAGAATCGCAATTGTTCGATGGATGGCCATGCAATTTAAGGACAGAAGTCCTACGTGTCCAGCAGGGTCTAGCAATATTGCACTACTCTCTTATGGACAATGAGATTGAGCTCCCCTATAATAGATAAGTGTTGATAATATCGAATTTAATTGCATCAATCTGAATACCTATGCCCTGCAACATGCCTGAGATTGGGAGCTCCATATTGGATTATTTCTCAAAATAAAGACTCGTCTTCTCATACCACTTTCCTCTTATGTATGTAGACTCTTCAGTCCATTTACCATTAACAAAATACGCAGCTTAAATGGCATCTACAGGCTTCCCTCTTTCATTGCGATGCGATTATACCGTTTGAGCTTTATACCTTCGAGCCATATTTACGGATTTGTTGTCTTAATGCCTAATGCACTTATGGTGATTTTAAATTTATTACAAGCTGACCTGCTGGTCTTCTATGAATAAGATGATGAGACTTTCTTTATTGCTCCTTCTCTCGATGCAAGCATAAGACCCATTGTGTAAGGTAAGCCCATGCAGAGGCATGGACCCTATTAAGCACTGATACAGCAGCCTTGGGTGTATTCGAGAAAAAAGTCCTACGTAAGATCTTCGGTCCAGTGCGAGTTGGCGATGATTTCCGCATGCGATCCAACAGTGAGCTGTATGAGCTCCTCAACGACATAGACGTTGTGCAGCGTATTAATATCCAGCGTCTGCGCTGGCTCGGCCGTGTCGTTCGAATGGAGGAGGATGCTCCAGCGAGACGGGAATTTGATGCGGGGATCTGCGGAAGTCGGCGAAGAGGAAAGACTAAATCGAGGAAGCCCTGTCATCGATTGGTGTGACCAACTGGCGTAGGCGCGCAAGAAGCAGTGGCGCCTGGAAGGATGTGTTACGGCAGGCCGAAATCCGTTAATCGGGTTGTTAATGGACAATTAAGTAAGTAAGAAAATAAACAAGCCCG
This sequence comes from Sarcophaga subvicina, assembly GCA_936449025.2. Taxonomy (NCBI): domain Eukaryota; kingdom Metazoa; phylum Arthropoda; class Insecta; order Diptera; family Sarcophagidae; genus Sarcophaga; species Sarcophaga subvicina. The sequence goes on along the minus strand of OW388083.2, from coordinate 13,674,498 downwards.
CTTGTCATGATCCGTTAGTGATGGGTTCGAACCATAGCGAGCTACTAATGAAACCGGCCAGTTCCCACGTTCGCCATCATGCCCAGATCTTCAAATGTTCTGTCACCCCTTCCCTACATAGAAGGAGTTGTATCGATTCAGTTTTTTCCACATGCTGGCAGATTCTGCAGTAAACCTAGTGAGGTATACTGAGCATACCAAAGAAACCGTCAATAGCACAGTGTCTCGTTAGAAATCCTGTTAAAGTGCGAACCGTTATCTTGTCGAACTCAAATATTTCCTTGGATTTCCTACTGTCCACTGCTGGACACAGCAGTTTTGAATTCTGCAAACATGTATCTTGGTCCACCTACATAACTGTAAACCGTGTGTTCGTTGTACAAATTAAACATTAGCTCAACACTATTAAACATTAAACATAAAATCTGGCAATCCTTTGTAACAAATCCAATTGTTTGCTGGCTTCCTGGCCTTCATTATAAGATTATTTCTTAAAATATTAGTTACTTTTGGACATACTTTGATATTATGTTTAATACTTGATTACACACACATAAAAAAAACTCCGATTACAACATAAGCATTTACACAGGTAACAATTATGTACTTAAGGATAACACCAACATCCTCCTACCCCTCCTACTCTGTTGAAACTCCAACTACTAATTTCAAACTTTTAAGGACTACTAGCAGGAGACCAGATTGTAAGTTTGTGAGTATATGTATATACTTATGTGTGTGTGTGTGGTAATTATATATAAATTTCCATAACGTTAAGCAAAAGCAAGTAAAACTAAAAATTTTATTGAAAAGTTTGTTGCTCCAATTTCTTACAAAGAAAAACAACTACACAAACACACACCATAAAAGGGATGAGTGTGGGATGAATTGGTACATTTCCTGCCAGAACAAATGTTTGAGTTCATTTAGTATTATGAAGTCGTTTTTCATTTACTTTTGAAAGTAGAAATTGCTTTTTGATTTCTATAAAATCTTTGATTTCAAATGAAATTTTTAATTTATGATGGCCCTCATACATATAAGGGGTTTTACTCTACGAAGTGTTATTGACAGCGGCTTTACATCAATGTGGAATCAATGATGATGATTTTTGGTAATGAAATAATTTCATGCGTATATCACCTTGTCTGAAGTAAAGCATACATCAGCTATTCTAAATCAAAAAACAAATGACGTCAAAAAGGTAGAGATTTTTGCTATACTCAAGACCCTTGAAGTCGTGGCTGACACGCCCACTTCAGATTCAGAATCTTATGTTATTATCGTTGATAGTCAGGACCATATCGACTCTGTCTCTGATTGATTCCAGAACATAGCTGTATACTTGGGAAGGACATGGCGTATGATCCCAGATTCACTTTCTGAGGGCGATTTTAAAAGTTACTCCCACGCCTCCAATCTGCTATTCTACGGGCAAAAGTGTTATCGGGGAGGTATGGCATATATATCGGAAACTGTGGCCTTCAATAGACAGTGTTAGAACAAGCTTGATGATGGATTTAGATAAATCCAGTGTGAGACTGATTACTAGGTTTCTTACGGGGCGTTGCGTGGTTAGATTGCTGACAAGGATCTGGAATAGATCCCAGCCTGATTATATCAGGATGAGATTCAGGTCCCTGGATAGGGGATTCTTTAACGATTTAGATTCTCTATCGGGAGCCAAAAGTACGGACTCTCCTGAGATTCAAAGAGAGTTTTACGCATATCAATGCGGTAGTTCATTTAGTGCTATTTTGTGTGCCATGATTGTGTCCTTCTTCACTTTTTCCTTCGTCTTCCATCGTTCTCTATTTTCTCTGGGTCAGTAGAACTCTGATTTTCGCTCTGCACGTGCTCTGTCCTAAACAAACCTAATCTAACCCTGTAACCTAATGAATCGTGTGGCTAACAGCTCCATCCTTAACTACCGCCAGTACAGAATCAGCAAATTCTATGATTTTAGAAAATACTTAGCAACCTAACGTAGTTACAGAAATGAATAGATTAATTTAGAAGCAACATACTCTTTGAAAAGATGAACCATCAGCTGATATACGGATGGGTGAGGCACAAATTTTGGGACAGGAGGCCATAGGGAAACTTGCAGGTATTTTCCAAGCAGAGATCTATACCATCGATGGATGTTCTCAATTCAACTTAGACAGAAGGTACAAAAGACTTAACGTATCAAGACTTGAGTTAGGTCGCCATCCAAATACTAGACTCTGAGGAAGATGCATCAGATTGATATGAAAAGTAGAGATACCTTCTGAAGATGGGTGCGAAGAGATGTTTGGAAGGGTAAAATCAATGAATGAGAAAAACAAAGTGGATTGAGGCAAACTAAACTTTTTGCTTACTAGCAGACTATGGCGACTTCAAACTGAAACTTAATAGTTTCTAAATTGGTTTAGAAATGAATGATCATTGTATTCAATATAATATTAATATTAACAGCAATGCTAATTGCAATTTTAGCACACTATGATAAACATTGACACATCATCACAACTACAAATCCCTAAGACAACAAACTGTCTGGAGTACAAAGGCAATTAGGAATAGATATCTACAACACTACATGACAGACACTACACTACATGACATACCTGATGCACTTGATATTCTGATGCTGTATTTTTTTTATTATAAATGCATTCTGGTACACCTGGCACTTGAATAATATTCAATTAAAGTTTTATAAGATTTGTATGGCTCTAATGCTTTACTCAATAGACTAGGAGTCACCTGCCACAACACCTACTTGCTTGCTGAATTTGTTCGATGATAACGGCAATTAAATTATTTCCTAAAATGATTTTATTTTAACTACAAAAGAAACTTTATTAGTAAACACTTCCAAAAAAATAAACAATTAAATTACACTGCACTACTCGGCATCCTTCGATGTGGATGGTACAACTGTTTTGTTGTGTTTTGCAACAGCCTGTTGAGCTTTGCTTAAGTTTATGTGACCTTCAGAGGCCCGGGAACGCATCTCATTTTCCACTGTCTTATTTAGTGTTTTGGAAATAGCCTGTTTAATCTTTTGATTTTCATTGAATTTAGATTTCTTGGCCTGGATGGGTGCGTCTAAAACATAAAATAGAATTAAAACCAACTAATACGCATTAAATCCAATAACTTACTGGAACGTCGTGTAAAGGCAGCGCTATTCTTTTGCTTTTGTTTCTTTTGTATATTGGCTGGTAGATTTGCCTTTTTAAACTTTCCCTGGACCATGTTTTCTGCTTTTTTATTTATTTATTTGATTTATTATGATCTTTTTTTATATTTTCACTAAAAATTGTTTAGAAATTAAATATTTAACAAAAACACGCGCACTTGTTTATGAAATACTGGCAGAACAAGAACTAGACTTGTATACAAATGTGGTGCCAAGTTTTCTCTCATAACATATGATTTTGTTTGCGATAAATTCTAACATACTTCAAGGGGCAAAGTTTAAATGAATTGTAGCAAGGTGACTTACAAATCAATTTAAATGAATTTTATACAGTGTTGGTAAGCGAAATTAAAATATCCACAAATGTTACGTTTGAAATATTATAAAGAAATTAATAACCAAAAATTTTCGAAAGGAAAATCTGGCTTTTATTTGTTATAAATAGCGAAATAACCCAAGGGACTATTTTAAATTATTTATAAATGGATAAACATTGCGTCCCATTTAAAGTAAAACTTCCGTACTTGGGTCCATGCATCCTATCAGTATGACGTCAGTATGGGATATTAACAACGTTTGATTTACTAAGTGGAACCAATGAAGGCTTTTTGAGACAAAAAATCAAACTAAAATAAATTTACATATTGGGCGATTACCATTCTCAACAAGTACTCCTTAAATCTACATTGCCTGACAAATGTGTAGTTAAGTTAGGTTAGGTTGAAGTGGCAGCTTTGATATGCCAAAGCTCACTTGAGCACTAATAACGGCCCGTTGTGGCACCACACGTAAGCGCACAAAGTCTATTTACTAATCTGAGTTTACCTCTTGATAGTCTGATTACCGAACAAAATTTTAGATTGCCTCAAACCCTTCCCTGCTTTTCTCTACTTTTCGCTGACTATAGCCTTCCAAACATCTCTCCCCACTCCACAGAATAGTTCTTGCCTCACCAGCAGCCTGGAAGCAAGCTCACCTGCCAGCCTACTGCCGTGAATTACTATATGACTTGTATCCTAGTACAGGGTGATATTATATCACCTGTAAAGATGATACAACTTCCCCAGACAGTCTTATATTATTTGCAAGATAAATACAATCACAAAGTCTTCTGCTGAATCTTGTATTAGACATGTCTCTCATTTACCTCCAGCGCTGCAGCAGAACATACTACAACACTACACGCCAGCCTTGTACTCTTTTCAGATTTATCCTGTTTACCTGAACAATGACTTTATCCCGGAAAACATGGATTGTGATTACAAAGAGATAAAATCTGAGGCTAAAACACAAACATTTTATATGGTCTGTGCTATCGTTCTAAACGCTGGGCCATCAATTTAGTTACCACTTTGCAGTAATTAAATCACCTTCAGTGCCTCCATGTCCATTTATCCAGGCAAAAATCAAAGCAGAATGGTTCGCTATCTCAAATAGAAATTCTTTATTACCTACTATCTCGAATTGTAACGCTGCCAATCTGTAAAGATTTGAATATCAAAGGCATATACTCCCAATATCTTAACCATTTTATAGGCATATAAAAACCAAATACTTCGAGATACTGCAACCATCTCTCAGTCAAAGCAATTTCGCTTAACCACTACTCTGATGGAAAACCTTTAAACCGTAGGAAGTACTTAAAATATAAATTTGTCTTCTAGACAAATATACAAAATGAAACTGATTCGTTTTCATTTGAATTTGCCAAGTTATAGGTACCTTTAAAAAAAAACCTTTTAAATTTGTCTTTTAATTACTGTTTTTTTATTGGTATTAACAAAATTAATTGTATTTGCCTGCAATATCTTATATCATCAGTTAAATAAAATTAAGCAGATTAATACTCAAATACATTTCAAATAAATCCATTTAAATAATAACTATTACAATTCATGACATACATATGTGTTTTTAATCATTTAAAAATAGAAATTATCATAAAATTTGTGTTGCATTGTAAAAATAAATACGAGTAGAATGAGAAAAACATGTTTATAAATATTAAATTAAATTATTTTTCTTTTTTTTTAATTTAAAAAACAATATCGTTAGGAGAGTTATATAATTAATGCGGAAAAAGATTCCAAACATTTTACAATTGCATTTAATGCTTGCTATTCTATACCAAAAGTTAAACAAAAACAAAAATTCTAAAAAATTCTTTCGACATATGGTTACTTCTTTACTTCTGCAAGGGTGCAACGGATATGCTAGAGCAATAAATAAAACATTTAAATAAAATTCGAGACGAAAATTACAATATTTTCTTTGTCATGCTCCAGATGAACAATTATTCTTTTTTTATCGTCTGTAGTACATTATTATATTCCATAAACCTATGATTCCTGGATTTAATACATATCTTTAATTGTTGTTTTTTTAATTAATAATATAAATATTGATTTTCTTTTTTTGTTTTAAAAATGGTTTAACAAAACATTTAACTGGTCAATTTGCTGACTATAATGCCAGTTACAATTAAGCCTATTATCACAGCAATTACTAAAAGTATTAAAATTTTACGACGATAACTTTGTCGAGAGCCAGCAGCCTTGGCAAGTTCATCACGGCCCAATTCAACCTCGGTAGCAGTGTTTTCAATACTGGTTTCAATGCGTTCTAAATGAAAATACAAAAAATACACATACATTTTAAAATGAATTTAGGAATTTAAGCAGAGAATGACATAGAATAAGATAAATTTTAAAAATACATTTGACAAATCAAATGTGTCTCTTTTTAAGACACAGGCAAAATAACTTTATGAATACATTTTCTATCGTTACATCGATCCTTACTAGATGTATGAAATAGACCTACTTTAAATGTAGATATTGATCACAAATTGATAAAAGGAAAACATGAACTTAAATATCCGTAGTTCGGTTGTGAAAAATAGTCAACCAAGACAATATTGCGTGTCCAAACTGAAATTTATAAATGCAGGCGAGTACTACATCGTTTTTTTAAGGATACGCTGTGAAGTACATCCGAAAAACAATATAAAGCAGTGAAATATAAACACATTTGTTAGTAGAGCGCTAAATAGTCCGCACTATTTAAAACTTTATGGATATCAGACTTGGCAAAGAGAGGGAAAGACAGTAAAAGAACTTCGATCGCACAGTTGAAAGCGTTTTGGATGAAAATGTATTCTAAATACACTTTCAATCGTATACCAAATAAAAAACCCAGGGACAGTAGAGCCTGACTATTAGGCCGACAAATTGCCGATTTTGATATCTACAAATCTAACGAACTTAAACTAATACAAGAGCATCTTGACTGCGGTAAATGAACCTATAATCCAAGACTCTTGCTTATACCATACTCTTCTGTTTAAACTAATAGAATATAACGTTGCTTATTTAACTTCAATACGATTATTAGATTACTTACCCACTTCTTCACCCTGTGCCTGCACTAGTGCTGTTATGGTACGCATTATTTTATTAACATCCAACATATCGGACTCTATCTGTTTTATTTGTCGTTCACGATCCACTAACATATCATGTTCAAATTGCATTTGTTGTTGCTGCAATTGTTGTTGCCTCTGTATTAATTCCTCCGTATCAGCCTCACGATCATCTTGCATTTGAGCCATCTGTGGTTGAGTATAGGTTTGTCGCATTGCCTGTGCCATACGCTTTTGTGTTGTTGTATATCGTTCGACCACACTGCAAAAATCATTTGTCAGCTTTTCCAATTGCAATTTTTGTTGTTTATCACCTCGCCTCACAATAGCCGTAAGCCTTTGTAAGTCAACAGAAGTGGCCTCAATGCGTGAATTAGTTTTGGTATTAATATCGTGAACTTTATCACGTGTTGACTGTTGATCTCTTGGTGTACCAAGTATTTGTAAAATTTTCTCCAATTGTTTAGAAGACGAATTAACCGCTTGTATGTTGTGGGCAATATCTTCACTTAAAGACATAAATTCTGTGGGACTAAAACCCGAAAAATTTACATCGGGTATGGTAGTCGATGAACTCATCATATTGGTGTTTGACGATGAAGTGGCACCATAGTCGCGATGTGTTGAACTATTGTTTAGATTTTGAGACATTTTTTAATGAAAAAAGAATCTCAATTCAATAATATTTAAATCTTTAATTCGGTGTCAATGGATGTGGTTGTTGTTGTTTATTCTTTAAGCTAAAGCGATAATATTTTAAAGAGAAGAGAAATAGAAATTAATGAAACACAATCATTATAAACTTAATAATTATAACAACAACAATAAATAATAAAAACAATTGTAGAAATATACAATTTTCAGAGTAGTTAATACACAAGCACTGGCACGTACGATTTTCGTACACTTACTGCCCCCTGCAAATACAATTTTATACTGACAACTGAAACCATTGCTTCAAATATTTAATTGCCAGACAAAAACTATACACAAAATGAATCATTCATTGTTTGTTTGCCTTATTTTGTTATTGTTATTTATTGTTTTACTTGATTTATTTCATGAAAAAGTGCATTAACTTTCCATGCAAACATACATACATTTAATACCACTTTGTTTTTATCAATGTTTTGTGTTTATGGAATTTAACCCGCATTTGAATGAATGTAAGAAACGTTTGACAAATAATTTTTATATGATTTCATTGTTGTTGAACACTTTCAAATGAATTATTTAATTATGTACATTATTATAGCTCTTCTTTAGATTTTTCACGTTCATTATCATGTACAGAATTAGAAGAAGATTTTCTAAGGCTTCTTTTCATTCCCCTGAAGATAGCAACCATGAAGAATTTGTTGAAAGTAAAATAAAAAATGCGATAAGAAAAATTATGTTTGTACACACACTTGCATCACTTAACAACGATAGAAAACTTATACATATTAATTATAATTATATACGTATACATATTGTTTAATACTGCTCTGTACGGTGTGCAGACCAACGCATACAATTTTTTTAATCAACACTTTTAATTTAGATAGTCAACAAGAGATAAGTTTCTTCTACACTCCACATGTTCGTATCGTTCCTATTTGTAGCATAGACTTTCAACAAATTGAGTGAATATAGACAGCAATAACTTGTATCCAACCCGTTCTTACAGCATATCGGCTCCAAGCTATAAGGGAAAAATATCAACCAGAGTTACAAATGGTACCCCCAGAGTATAATTAGCACACAGGACGACTAGCTCGATCCCAGATCAATTTTTTTTGTCAAATGGAACTATGGTCCAGGTGCACATAGGGACTTGTTGCTTATGTATGGCTCTACATAAAAAAACCAAACTATGCCTAAGATTACCAGACCAATCGAATCTTAACTCAGGAATTACTACCACCCAACTGTACAATTCGAAAGTTTTATCTCCCATAGCCCGCATATTTTGTTCTGCATTTTATTAACTAGAGGCGGGTAATCGAACAAAAGCCTGGAACTAATGTGTGAATTGGTTTAGTAAGCCATTCTAGGATTAGAAATAATACTACCTTATTCAATATCTGTCAAAACAGATTACTTGACATGTTGTGGTCTTACCACACACCATAAATAGCCTCCCAACATTGGGGCAAGTTGCTGTAGCAGGAAACCAAATGGAGATTCATTTCCCACTGAGATTTGTATGGGGAACATTACCAATGTTCTGCCATAGACCAGTAGCTATGTAGCTAAGGTGAGAACAGACACCTGGATAAAACCACCTACTATAAAGTGCCTGAGGCTATGATCCTGCTTGCTTTGAGGATTCTGATATAAGACAGGGCATGGTGGAAGAGTAGGCTACACCAGGAGCAGAAAGGTATACCTATCTTTACTGATGAAGGCAACGGTTTTAAAATTTCCTGTAAAGATTTCTTACGGGGCACAAATCCCCAGCGGAACTATTACATGGCATATTGCGATAAGGAGGAGTTGGACACTATCGAACATCCAATAATATTCTAAAATTATCTTTTACCGTTTTTCATGACCCTTAAAAACAGCTTTCGTTCGTCAACACATGCTTTTCCCAATAGAAAAGAAACTGCCTCCGTTCAAAACTTTTCCAAACAAATGAAAGAGTGACTCGCCCAAAGCTTTCACAGTTTGGCTGAGAGATTAAAGATACTATCGATCAATAGCAGACCCTGATGAAAAGTTCAACTCAATAGAAGTTTGTAATTCATTTCAAAATGTTAACGTGCAAATAGATGCACTTGAATCATATGCACAAATAATGAACATTATAATACTTGGAAAACATTGTTACAAAATTATATTTTTTTTTCTTTTTTAAAAAATATAAAATATTACAAAAATGTGTAAAAAATATGTCGCATATATTTCAAAACTGACGGAACACCAAAAAAATTTTCAAACAACAAGTATTTTGAACATTCTAACGACACCTACGTCTACGGCGTGGACGGCGACAAGAACTCTTTCGTCGTCTTGGCCTGCGACAACGAGGTCTACGTGCACGTCGACAACAATCTTCTTGTTGATCTACTAGTTTATAGCCGTAAGGAAATGCTGCCTCATCATCCTCACTAGAACTGCTGTACAAATGTTTATGTTTAAGAGGGACGTTTAGCTTTTTCCTTGTGGAGGGAAGCTTGGATACATTTTTTTTAGATGCTGCCGATGCATTACCGTCCTGATGACCATCTTCATCCATCTCACTGTCACTGCCACTTTTAGCTTTTTCCGACTTTTTCAGTTTACTTAAGTTCTCCACTTGATATTTATTATCTTCGTTTTTTGTTATGTAGCCATATTCTATGCCAGCTTCCAAAGCATTTCTAACAGTGCCCAATAATTTCGTTTTACTTTGTTGACAGTTTGGTGCTATTTGATTAACAATTTCGTCTATATCCGCTGGATTATTTAATTTGTTTAAAATATTGAGAATATCTTTTCCTTTGATAACTGCTGCCTGCATTATAGCTATTTTATTTTATCTTATTTAAAGATTGTATTTTAATAATTTTGCAAAGAATTCTTTAACGACAACAATTTTATGTATAGTAGTTAAAAAAATAAAATTTACAATTGATAGATAGTTTACAGTGAACTTTGTTTCGAAAATTTTTTTATGAAACAATTTTAAAGATTACTGTCTACAATGGAAGCAGAGTCGAAAATATTTTGATAGAGTATATTTCATTTATTCAAAAATATTTGAAAGTTAGATCTAAGGTAGGTGGTAGCTACGGTAACAACCACAAATTATAAAACTAAATATGCAATTTAGTGATAAAACTGTACAAAAAAAAAACGTGCGGTTGTATGGGAATTTAATGGGTACTAAAGAATCTAGGAATCTAAAGACAATCAGGAGATTACGAACAACGAATCAGGAAATCACGGTCAATAAGGGAAAGTTTTAATATTTTTTTGTATAAAGTATCATCATAATATCCCTTTCCTACTTCCCCTCCTTTTTCCCTATCCCCTCTATTATCCTCTCCTCTTTAGGACATTTGTACAATGGGTCAACTTAAATTCCGGATACTCAATTGCCAAGTACACGTCCTCTAACCAAAACCTATCATCAACATATGAATAAAAACACCGTAGTCTAGTAAGTAGTCTGTTGACTTATTAAACGCGAATTCGTGGTTCAAACCCTAGCTCACACATCACGAACAAAACAAAATATGAAAATATATTTCCTTCGGCGACTTTTCCTCAGCAGTCTTCTGACAAGAACTCTGAGAATAAATAAAATTACAATGAAAAGTTTCACAAAAATCTGTCGTTCAGAATCGACCTTAAACTGTAGGTTCCGCCGCTCAGTTATAAAATTAACACACACACAACATGAGTGACGTCAGAAACTAGGTCGTAATCCTGACTAAAGATTTTTAATGATCAATTACGTAAGTATATAATTTTACAAAAACAACATAAGCAGCAAAAGCCACAAAAGAATTGTCGAGACTTCTTTATGCAGAAAAGTGGAAAATTTTTATTGTGGTTATTCGAAATTAACAGAAATTTTAAAATTAAAAACGTGGTAGTAGAAACCGCGACTATTTTTAATATTTGACTCTTGTACAATACTTAAATTTATATTTTATACACTTTCTTCTTTGCGTCAGATAAGTTTTATATAAGTGAGTTTTGAAACAAAATATTTTATCAAAAATTTTAACACGTTACCCATTACATTATGCAATTGAAATCAAGAGAGTTAGTATGGTGCAACTGAACAGTTGACAACTAAAACTTTTTTGTTGCCACCAAGAAAGTCCTTGAACAGTGCCGCAAAAATATTAGGATATTGTCCTTTAAATTTGCTCCGAATGACTTGGATCTTGATTCTTTCTAACGACATATCGAACATTTGTTGACCGTAGCTTTGAGAATGTAATCTAATGATACATCTGACGTAACTCCGCGGGTCGAAAACAGTCATCACCCAGATTCAGTAATTTTTTAACGTATCACTTACGATTAGCGATCATAGCGTTAGATTACTACAAACAAAAGGGCAAAACATTGGCAAAAGTTTACCAAGGAAACGTTTTGGAAACAGTTGTAAAATCACTTTACAATTAAAAAGTCCACCACGACTTTTCAGTAGTATTCTGCCACCGCTCAAATAGCTGAAACGAGCAAAAACAGGCTCCGAAACAATTTGTCGGCATTCATCTACTCTGACAAATGATCCTCTGGCAATCCTGAGTATATTGTACACATAACCCGATGGAATAGTAATTGTGGACAGTTTTAGAGGACATAGTTTGCTACAAAACATTCTTCAATATTGATTCCCTTAAGAAAGTCTTGTTTCGTGCTGTGGCCAATTTTCCAATTGACGAGATACATACATTTCAAATATTTTTATAAAAGAATTGATTCATAAAAATCTATTGCACTTAATTTTATAGCATAAAGTGTGAATAACGGTACTTATGTATTGTCCCTATATACTTCAGAGTAGTTCTTTCGAACGAGACAAAGAAGGTATTAAAAAGTAAATATTTTCCAGCAGATCTTATAATCTATCATTGGAAGACCTATTGTTGTTAAAATTCTAACGGAAAAGGTCTTTTGGATTATTGAATCCTAATTTACAATCTTGTTTTCGGGTTTAGAAATTTTCCCAGAGTTTATGCAGAATTTAATACATCGCGTTTAACTGACTGCTAATTAAAGCTTTTGTTTTGCTGCTATTAATGCCTCCACTGATATATAAGATATCGATGGTGGAATCATTTACAAAATTAATTTACAAATAATACGTTTGTTTATTTCCTTACAACTTTAGTCATCGAGTGAAATTCCTAGAAACTCGTCTGTTTTTTTAGTATATTGATAGCGGGGTCCCTCTACTGCATGTATGTGTTTTAAAACGGGGTATTATTTTATAACGATTTGCCTCCTGCCTTTGTTTCAACTCAGTTCCAATGCACCAAATGAATTTCTATTATATTTGTTTGTTGTCAGGCGATATTGCAACACGGCACGGCAACAGCAGCAAGAACAACAACAACACAGAAATATAAGACCAAAAAGGGCAGAACAAGTAGATGGCTGGTTATATTGTACAGGGAAATATGCAACAACAACAAATACAAAAGAAAAGAAATAAATCGGGGTGGAGATGAAATCGAGACGCAAAGTAATTAAAATTTTAACAAAAAGGAAAAAGCGATTATGGTTGCGCACTTTTTTGCTTGAGAAACTTACCTTCGAATTATTTTATTTTAATGGTATCAAAGTTTCTTAAATTATTTTCTACATATAAACCAAGCGTATGGGAATATTAAATATTATTTCGAATTTAATTTCTTATTATTAAACAAAAGAAAAACTACACAGGCAAAAAAATCTTTTACTTCTGCTGCTGCTGCTATTTGCTGGAAAAACACTCTACAAAAACAAATTGTCAAATAAAACGCAATTGGCAAATATCAAAATGACAATTACAAAAAAGCGTTTTAAACGCTTATTTCAAAAATGCGTTTTTATTATTGGAATTAAGTACGGTAAATTAGTCATTCAAACAACTATGTGCTTTGCACATAATCACGAGTTAATTTTACAGATATTATTCAAATCCTAATAAAATTATTGTTGATAATATTTTCTTGTAAAGGACCCTTGTGTTTTTGATAACGTTTTTTATAAGCGCTTTCATTGTTGCAATGCAAAAATTTGCAACACAGCTGTTCTTTATTTATCTTTTTAATAGTGTTGTATCGCTAAAACAGGGATGTTTAAGATGTTTTAGGTCTAGTTTTTCAAATACAAATTTGTAAAAAGTAACCAAATTCTGATAAGTTCCTGAATAACTGGGCTATTTTCACGAACGGGTCCTAAATATAGACGGGCAAGATTACAGGTTGCTTCTATTGAAAGCTTTGAGAGGATATTTTTGTAGATCCATCTAGTTAGTGCGAAAGCTATTTTATGCGACTTTTTCTGATTTTTAATGGATCTCTGGGATATGGCGTGCTACTACAAGCTTACCTAATCTTTAAATCAAACAATAAAAATGGCAGAGAGACAATATAATATCGAAACCAGCAGTGATAATTTCTAACTTAACGTATTTAGTTCATATGCCACTGTTTTGTATGTTTTTTACCTGAGATTAAAGTGTGTTTTCTAATGAACATGATTTACATCTGGCAATACTATTTAATAACTATTGGTGAGTTTGTAATTCTTCTTCTTATTAAAACTATTTCGTTAATGGTTAGCACAATGATAATTTTTATTTGTTTATAATAAAAAGCGTGTTTGTAAGTTTGCAGTGCCTTTTTTCTAAAAAAAATTTCTTTACTTATAATTTCTTGTTAATTTATTTGTGCTGAACATATGAATATTTGATGGCTTTTCCCACATTAGGAGCACAACTAGGTAAGCAAATAACTAAAGGTCTATTGCAATATATACGAAGCGTAAAATATTTTTCGTAGAAACTAATCGCAAAATCCTGGAAGATTTACAACATAAACGACAACTTTTACAAAAAGGCGTTAATCCCGTGGCTGATATTAATCTTGGAACCGGTCTTACAGCTCCAATTAACCAGGTAAATTTTTTGTTTTTGTTAATAAAAATCAATTGAGAAATCAATAACAGATGCCAACTAACACAGATGCCCACTACACAGTTGTTGGGTCAACCAACGGATTTTCCGCAGACCAGTAGTGCCATAACGGTGCCACGATCTGTTTTTAATCCTACCAGTGCAACAACTTTTGGTTATTTTATCAGCCAGGATTCCCACTACGGCAATTCGTTTATACCTGTCTTACCCAGATTGGATCCGATACCAGCCAATCATACCACCAAATAGGGTTAAATTTTACACAAAATATTTTGCCGTTATTTGTTAACCAAATTTAACATAAGTTTCGAACAACATGGCCCGAATGAGAATGAAGAAATTAGAGGAGTTTTTGTCAGGGGTAGATGGTTTTGAGAAGCCAAAAATCAAATTGGAACAATATCCTACACCACCGCATATAGCCAGTTGTGTTTTATACAATGTACAAGTAAGCTATTGAAGTTAATAAGAAAAAAAAATTATTTCTAATTGATATTTCATAAAGGCTCAATTTGAAGATTTGGAAGGCAAAATGGTTGGTGATTTGGGCTGCGGTTGTGGCATGCTAAGCGTTGGTTCTTTTCTATTGGGTGCTCAACTTACTATTGGATTTGAATTGGATTCGGATGCTATAGATGTAATACACCTTTCAAGTTTTTAATTCAATTATAATTTCAAAATTGTTCTTTAATATTTAAGGTATTTCGTTATAATGTTACTGAAATGGAATTACCTGCTGTGGACTGCATACAATCTAATGTTTTGCAATTATCTGGCAGCAAATGGGAAAATTCATTTGATACAGTCGTAACAAATCCACCGTTTGGTACAAAAAATAATGCTGGCATGGATATACGCTTTATTGAAACTGGTGTGCATTTAGCTACAAATGCTGTATACTCTTTGCATAAAACTTCCACAAGGTATTGTTGTCTCTTATAAATTTTTTAGATTTTAAAGCAATTGAAAGAACCTGTGTAGAAAATGTGTAGATTGTAGATGTTGCTTAGATTTGTAGTTATTGGTTTTGTATTAAAAGAGGCAAAACATAATTTTTTTTAATAGGAACTGTGTCCAATCAAATGAAAGACACTCTCTAAATGCTGCAAAACAAACTGTTCTAAATAATTCTGAAGTATAGGCTAGAAATAAATGATCACAGTGGAATTGTGAATTCTTTCCCCTCTTTGTACGAGATGAGCAATTATTTACAATTATGTGTTACCACTTGTATACTGGGTTGTATTCTTCATGCATGTTTTTTTCTCAATTAACAAACTAGAGGTGTGAACATTAATTTTTGAGCTGACAGAAATACGAAAATATTATTTTTTTTTTAATAAGATTCTCTAATAGGTTTTAAAGAGTTTTATTGGATTTGATTTTGTTTAAAAATAACATTTTAATCTGCATTCTTTATGTGTATCTAGTCTAATCATAATTAGTGACTTCGTGATAAGATTACATTAGAAAAACACTTGAAATTTTTGATATGCTTGCAGAAAAATTTATTTCCGATAATATTTATGATTGATATTTTTGCGTTGTTCTCTGTAGAGCATAGGCTATTTATAAAGCTTCTCCAGGTTATTTTGCTATTCACTTTTTATTCCATTCAAGTTTGTCAATAGTTTTCAGCATCTTATATTTGTTTTCGCAGCTATAGAGTATAATTGATAGAATGCTTGGTTTATATCTTTGGATATAATATTTGATATCTAAATAAAAGCAAATACAGCAAGGGTAGCATGCCACTGGGAACCAGTCGCTGCGTTGTGAACTTTTCAGAAACAACCAAGAAAAAGAAATGAAAAGACGACGGACGAAAATAGAATGCAAATAGAATCCGATGTTGCCAGAGGAAGGAATAGTGAAAACGAAAATAAAATGAATAAAGGAAGAAAAAAGAATATGAAATATTTTCCTATTTTATCATCCTCACATAACCTAAAGAAATAATATAGATTCGTCTGCTATCTGTTGGCACTGTATCTAAAATGGTTATGGCTCTGTAATAGCTTTCAGCTTCCTTCTCGTCATGTTTAAGATTAATTTTGTGTCTATAGGATTGAGTCGATTTACATTTCCATGCACGATTGGGGTATAAATAGAATTTTCCTAGAATAGAAGCTTATTGGTGATTCTTTAGTCTTATTGTTTTTGTTTTCCGATGTCATTTTTAAACCAACATTTCCGATTGACAAACTAAGTCATCTAAGTAATTAGTTTTTAATAAATAAAGGTTGTGTTAGGTTCAGCAGAAACTGATTGATTCAGGAAGAATACCATTGTTCCCTAAAATTTCTATATGGTGTAATGGATTCTTGTAAATCTTTTTGCGAGTATAAAGAGAAGTGAAATTTCTCGATAATTCTCAAATA
The DNA here is from genome assembly GCA_936449025.2 of Sarcophaga subvicina. Taxonomy (NCBI): domain Eukaryota; kingdom Metazoa; phylum Arthropoda; class Insecta; order Diptera; family Sarcophagidae; genus Sarcophaga; species Sarcophaga subvicina. The sequence goes on along the minus strand of OW388083.2, from coordinate 13,657,894 downwards.
GTGATAGGTCCCAATTCTTTGGAATTTTATTTGGTAGTTTTTTAGGATTCTTTTCAGATTCATTTTTTTGCGGACAACATTGATTGCTTTGCAGTTTTCTAAACGCAGTTTCTGTTTCAACCAGAGCCTGAAGGAACACAATTTTAAAATTTAAATTTTTATATTTGATATCATTTCAGGGACTATATACATAAAAAAACAAAGGAATGGAATGTCAAGGGTCATGTTGTAGCTGAACTTAAATATAATATTGAGGCGAGTTATAAATTCCATAAAAACAAATCTGTAGATATTGAAGTAGATTTTTGGCGTTTCGATGTAACCGATAAAGAAATCTAGCTAAAATATTTTTCTTTCCCTTAGTTTTTGTAATTATTACCAGATAAAATTTATTTTTAATTTTATAAAAAAAAGAAAACAGAAAAACATTCATATTAAAAATGTAAAAAATAAAAGTATAATAAATGCATTTAAAACAAAGCTAAATAAACACTTTAGAGCTTAAGGCAACACTTAAAAATCTAAATACATGTTGGACAGTTTTTAATCATTACTCAACGTTAAAAACTACACCCTGGGCGCAAGCCAATTCGCCCGAATGATTTAGGGTAATAGTGGCTCTCTTGCAGTATTGTTTCCAGGCATCGGAACCAGATTCACGTCCACCACCAGTGTGTTTTTCACCACCGAAAGCACCGCCAATTTCAGCACCATTGGTGGTGGTGTTAATATTGACAATACCACAATCAGAACCTTGGGCACCAATCCATTTGAAAGCCTTCGACATGTTTTCGGTGAATATGGCAGATGAAAGACCCTGTTCGACTTCATTATTCCATTGAATAGCTTCTTCCACAGATTTAGTTTTTAATACATAAACAATGGGTGCAAAAGTTTCACGGTGTACCACGGGAGAATCATGAGCTAAGCCAGTAATGATTGTGGGTTCTACAAAGAAACCTTCACGTGGTATAACCTTGCCACCGAAAGCAACTGTGCCGCCTAATTTAACAGCCTCTGCAATGGTATTTTTGTATCCGTCAATATTTTGCTGCGAGTGTACAGGACCAACTAAAGTATTCGACTCCAATTGATGTCCAATGCGTGACAATACTTGTTTATATTTGCCAGTAAGCTCCTTAACAAAAGTATCATAGAGTTTTTCATGGACAATAATTCGTCTGGTGGTGGTGCAACGTTGGCCAGAGGTACCAATGCAACCGAATAAGGCTGCCTCCAAGGCCATTTTAAGGTTGGCATCTTCATTAATGACCAAAGCATTGTTACCGCCCAATTCCAATATAACTTTGCCAAAACGTTTTTGTACTTCAACACCAACATCACGGCCTGTTTTGCAGCTGCCAGTAAATGACACCAATTTTACACGGTTATCGGATACGAGTTTTTTACCAACCTCAGTACCACCTTGGCATAAAGTTGTAATAGGTGGCAAATTGTTGCGTTTCAAAACATCGGCTACAATTTTGGTGGTTGCAACGGACACTAAAGCAGTGCTTGGTGCTCCTTTCCATAAAACACTGTTGCCGCAGGTCTATAATTAAATATTTTTAGATTTTTGTAAAATAATGCCTCTCATTACAGTTTGAAATCAAGCTTACCAAGGCAATAGCAGCATTCCAGCCGAACACAGCATTGGGGAAATTGTAGGCCGATATAACACCTACCAAACCCAAGGGGCGCCAAGCTTCCAAAATTGTATGCTGAGCTCTTTCGGAATTGATCATTTGACCAGCATAGATGCGTGACAAACCCACAGCATAATCACAAATGTCGATGAATTCCTGAACTTCACCCTGGCCTTCGCTGTAGATTTTGCCTACCTCCAAGCTGACCAGTTTACCCAATGGCTCCTTATATTTACGCAATTCATCACCAATTTGTCGAACAATTTCACCTCTTACGGGAGCAGGTACTTGACACCATTCTTTATAAGCTTCAACGCCAGCCTTAATAGATTCTTTCATTTCTTGCACAGTACCAGTACGCACAGCAGCAATTGCTTTACCAGTACCAGGATCTACTGAGGTCACAAGTTCGCCTGAACCTTTCCATGATCCAGTAAAGACACCAGGATTTTCACGTTCCAAACCGATGTCTTTTAAAAAGGAATATTCCGGTGTATCGATCAAATAATTGCTGGCTCTTAATGCTGAACTGAGATGCAAAGAAGCAATCCTTTGAGTTTGTTGCAGTGGTATATTCTTGAGAATACCTACGGCGCGTGTGATTTGGGACATTCTATTTGAAAGAAAGAAGCGGGAAGGAAAATTAATTATAAATCAAAAAGTTGTTTCTTATGAGGTAAGTTTTTTTATATAAAAATTAAACCAAGAATAATACCGAAATCAATTTTCTTGCAGATAGATACCAAACTCTCACTGACATAATGTTAAAGTAGTCTGACAGTCTTCACAGATGTTCGTAAACAGCTTAACATGAAATGCGCTACACTGATCATGGAGCCTATAGGACAGTTGAACACTACATTAAAGGTAGGTATATGCGTTAATAAGTTAGGTTAGGTTAGGTTAGCGGATAGCTTTCCGTTCACAGGCACTCGGTGGCCCATATGGCCCAGTGTGTGGTAAGCCTCCTTGTTATGCTCTTTGCTTTAATAAATATGTGAAATCTTTATTCTAAACGTGCGTTGAATTCGCATTTTAAAACGGTATTCGAACTTTAAATTACTTTTTAAATAATTTCAATGTGCTGCCACTCTAGGGGGCTCTTTATATATTAGGATATTTATGTATGCGTGCGAAAACACACCCATTCATCAATTAGTAGTTTGGTTAATAAGTGCCTCTAAACAATCAATACGATCATTGAGAGCGATAACAGAGCACCGATAACACTGTTTTAAACTACATAAATAAATCTTTTAAGATTAGATGTGGCCTAAAACTAAATTAGAATGTTTCTATGGAATATTACCAAAAAAATTAAAAGGCCACCGGTGGTGTATCTTAAGCGATAATAAGTTATAAACCAAAACAAACAATCATATTTCACGACAAACAACTTGAGATAATCGGGCATGTTCTACATTCTACTTTGAAAGTAATTTAAAATCACTTCAATTTGAGGCTTTTTTTCGAACATCAATTTGAATTTTATAAAATTATAGAAAAATATTTCTTTTACAATTTTTTTAGAATCTAAATTACAATTTTTTATATTCCTTAACAAATATCATCCATACATCATTTAAACTGTGTAACACCAAAAAAAAAATTTGCAACTTTAATTAAATAACAAAGTGATATACCATATGCTAATAATCCATACATCACTTACTTTTTTTTTTTATTAAATTGATAATATTCTCTTGAAAAAATATATTTTTTAAGCAGATCTTCTCTAGCTAGCTAGCTTTTTGTATTATTCCACTCAGTTCGGTGGCCCGTTTCCAACTAAACAGAATTTTCGCTTTTTTAATACGTGGGTATCCATTCGGTATAGTTTGGAGCATTTGCTGGTTCTTATCAATTAACCGGCTTGTTTCGAGTTGTTATTGTTTGTATTGTTAAATTTTTGTATATATGGACCTATGTATGGTATAATATAGAGTAGAAACGAATCTGCCAGCTGTTGATAAGATTATAAACTGTAAGCATTTATTTTGAAAAAAAGAGAATTATTGCACTGCTTTTACAGTAGCTTTCCGATTTAACGAACATTTGATTCAGTGAATATCACATTTAACGAAAAATCAAAAACAACAACAATTTTATTTTGTACTCGGTATAACTAATAAATTTAGAATTTAAAATGAATAAAAGCCTAAAATAATATTCAAAGATGTCATTAAGCATTTCGAAATTTGTATTAAATCAACAAAACAAAATTAGTCGCTCCAATAAAATGTGTGTGAAGTTAGCTTCTAAAGTTGTATTCCTTTTTTTACAGTAAATGTTAGTTAACAGCGACTGTTAAGCTAACATAGTTGAACAATTTGGAAAAGTGAAGAAAGAAAATCGATTAAAATTTACAAAAAATGTGATAAATTGGAGAAAAAATTAAAGAAAGAAAAAGCAAAGCGTCCGAATTTTTTTTAAAAAAAAGTGAAAATAACAATTTTTAACAATTGGAAATGAAGTTGAAAAATCAAGTATTTTTGCCAAATATGTATTCTGTAAATTGGGTAAAATTCGATAAAATTTCCCAAGTAACGCCCGATCATAAGAAAACCTGTTTTGGAATCCCTGATACCATGGCTATCTAGTCCACTATATATGAAAGCAAAAGGAAACAGATGCTTGCCCATATGTCGAAGACACAAAGGTTTTAAATGGAGTCTTACTCCTAATGATGGGATCTAAAGGAGAGTAATTAATTAGCTTTTACTAATCTGTGCTTCAGGAGTGTGGTGTACATCGGCGGACAGAAAATACTACATCATAATAATACAGAAAGTTCAAAGACTGTGTTGTTTAAGTATAAGAAATGTGAAGAAGCAGAGGAAACAGTGGTTCATATTTCATGTCACTGTTCTTGTTTACAGATGTGTAGGCAGAGATGGCTATGTATTGCCTGGAGAACATTTATGTTAACACCACACACTGGGTTAGTTAACTGACTTTTTAAATTTTAATTCCAGATGTAGATGTAATTTAGTCATTTAACTACACTGTGGTACATAAATTCAACAGAAAGATATTCCATTTAAAGTTTTGCGTACAACAGTGTAATTTTTAAACAATCTTCTCCTTGGCAACGTACGAAATTGTTATTTCAATAATTCTAAAAATTCTATAAACTAAAGTTCATTATTTTAATTATTTAAATATTTCTAGTGAATAAGGAGAGCTGCAAAATAAAATAAAAAAATAAATTCCAAAATGGAGGTTATGGAAGAGGGTAATCTTATGGACCGTGTGCCAATATTACTACAAAGAGATTTACAATATTATCAGGTTAATAGCAGTATTGCATAATGATTGATTTGTTTTTCATTCAAAGTTAAATAAATTCCAATTTTAATAGACTCATCAGAGAGTTCTACAAGAACGTTTGTGTCCTGGAGTTGTAGGTGGTAAATTGGATTTTCCTCGTTATGCATCTTTTGCTGCCATTAAAATGATTTTATGGTGGGAGGATGAGTATTTTGCTTCATATCGAAAACATTCAGGACTATTGCATACGGAAGAGGAACTAAATGAAGGGGATTTTGTAAGTCACATTATCATTTGTTTTTATTATGTAAAGCGTAGTGAAAAGAAATCCATTGTTTGTGCAAGAAGTTGAAGGCGTTATGTAAAAAAATTTTACGGTTTCAAATGCAGTTTTAGAACGCATGAAGAAGACGACCAACCGTTTATTCACTATTATGTACAACTAATCGCAACGTGTAGAGTCTGCACTACTTGCCAAAGACCCAAAGACCCCGGTTGGTCTTAACTACATTCGTACAAGCAACCGAGTCAAGCAACCACCAAACAGCCTAAAAAGTTTTCAACAGAATCGAATTTTTCTAACATCACTGCTTGCGCAATAATAAATAATGGATTTCTATTCACTACACCGCGTTAATTAATTTTATTTAATGTTTTTTTTTCTAGTCTTCTGTTGTGGTTAAAAATTCTGATCCCGATAAGTTTGTTAGTCTCGTTACTAAATCAGCCGATTTGTTATTGGAGCATTTGCATGTTTTATCGCAAGAATCTTTAGATCACGCTGATTTATCGGTATTAACAGCCACCATAGGAGCGGCAGCATTAGTACGCAACTGCTTGAATGTTTATTTACAAGCGGCCACTGTTAAAATATGTCCACCTAAGGGTGATGAAAAGGGTGGCGCCTTAAAGCTATCGCTCAAACAATATTCCCAACTATCGGAAGCTTTAGCTGAACGTCTATTGGATTTACACTGTCGCCTATTGTTGCTGTATATAGTACAAGATGCAGATGCTTTACATTGGGAAGATAACGAACCATTCTTTGAGTCGGAACGTGGCTCATATTGTATACAAATGTGGTGGCTGTATATGTATGGTACAAAAGATGATTTATGGAATTCGGTGCCACCCAAGATGGCTCAACGCATATTTGGTGGCATGCTGAATGAGACTTTAAGTGTGTTGACTGTACGTTATTCCCAAATTACCACCAGTTTAGCACGTGCCCAATTACATTTGTGCGATATTTGCAATTTATTATTCTGTATTGCCGAATTATTACCGCATGTCTGTGAGAGCGGTGAAGCCTATGTGGGTAAGTAAGTTGGTTTTAATTAAGCATGTTTTTTGTATGACCCCAAATCTAAAGCTAACCCCAAATGCCTCTTCTTAACCTGTCATTGTACTATGAGTACTTATTATGTGTGAGTATTTGTGTTCCCCTGTTTTTTTTTCCATTTTTTTTTCAAAAATTTTGTTGTCTACCAAATACTTAATGGCTAACTGAGGCGTATAATAATGTAGACGAAGCATACCATTTCTCTGTCTTCATCCTAATGATGTTGATGTTTTGCTAATGCTTTAAAAATTGCATCTAATTAACATGAATTTATTCTATGTACACCTCTATATTCACACACCCATACACACATAAATACACAGGATTGCAGCTAAATAACCAAAGTGTCATTATACGTGATATACATGCAAAATGCAGGGAACTTTTTTATTGCCTTCTGTTGCGTGGTGCACCGCTTGGAGTACTCTCAAAGGTTTGTTTGTTTACACTTATAATAATATAATGCTGCACACAATTAAAAAAATAATAAAAAAAGGATCTGCACCTTTACATATATAGACTTTAATCTTTATTTTCTAAATTAATTGCGATGTTAGGAGATTGAAAACATAAGTCCTGATATCATTTCTTCTTATTGAAGCATATTTGAGTTTATATTCATGGAAAGAAAGGGCAGAAAGCTTAAATCTTAGGGCAGAAGAGGTTACACATAACCTGAGGCCTCAATTTAAGACTTATGCTTTGACTCTTTGATTTAGCGGTAAGACTTAAACTTTTAAGGCTTTAATAACGTTGTACTTTTCGATGGCAGGCAGACATGCTGAGGACCTCAAGAGTTACAATTCATGTGGATAATCAGGCAATACTGAAGGTTTTTGATGGGACATGTTCTTAGGTCTTATCTGGTCTGGGAGTGTAAATGCCTACTAAGCGGCCTCATGTTAGAACATCAGACTGAATAATGCTCAGTATCTTGCTGGCAAAATCAGACTCAGCTTTGGAGTCTATAACGGAGGAAAAGTTGGGAAACCACCAATGGGCTCCTTTTTTTGGGATTATAGAAGAAAAGTTTGATTTACTTGTAAACCGTGTATAGGAATGTAATTATGCTGAGTACTTGTTCATTGCGTCGTATTTGGCAACGAAGTTGCAGGTGAATTGACAACATCAGGCTCAACTTTGGAGGCTATAGAGTTTGTAACCAAAGGCCTTCATTTTTGTGATTATTAAGGAAAAGTATGATTGGAGATTGATAGACGACAGCTTGTGATTTTAAACGTCAGTTCTGACATCATCATAAAAAGGAATAAGGAAGATAGGGCCAGAAACTTTGGTTGGAATGAGACGAGAAGTTTGACAGGGTATGCTTAGCAAACGACTTTTGTCAATCCATACGGGGATTGGAATTATAGTGGAAATATATTTGAGTCTACAATAGATCTTTGGGACTTAGCCCATGCTAATCTCAATAACGGCTTTTATGGTAGATCTCTACCTAACAGTGAAAACTTCGTGAGCTGTCTTACGAGATTAGTCCCACAAAGAACGAAGTGCAATAGAGGAAAATTCTAATTGTATGGTCCATCCATTCCGTCATAAAAAATACAAAATTGGCTTTTCTCATTGAAACGAATTGTTAACGTCGGTCCATAACACTATTTAGTTAAGTGTAGAAAAATAATCCAAAAACACATTAAGATATTGAGCGCCGTGGGGTTCTTATTTACTTTTAAATATAATTTCATTTTTCATTTGTATCACGATATCTTTTTAAGATTTTTCGTAAAGGTATTGAAAACATGGACATGTTTTCTTCTCGCCATGGTTTGCCTAGCGCTTGGATTATATTCTCCTTGCCGCGTTTATTTCCTAAAGATCAATCCTGCCAATGGGTAACCGAATTTGCCGATTTAAATACAAGCAGTGCTGTATCATTAGAGCTAAAAGTGTTATTGTCATCGCCTGAAGCTGATTGGCCATTTTTGGTTAAGGTAAGGCTCTTAGCAAGCATCGAAACCTTTTTATGACAAAGTTTTGTTAAACAGGTCTTGCTTATGAGAGATGCCCATTTGACGGGCATTATTTTAAGGCATCTCTTTAAACACTTGCCCTCCACAGAGAATTTCAAAAATGTGGCCAAGCATTCCTTTATAGAAGATGTTAACGATACGAAAAAATGTGAAGGATTTCTGTGCCGTGGTGAATGTTTCAATGTGGCTGATTTGATAGCAAACGATTTGGGTATATTTCTTCAAATTACTAGAGGTGGTTGAAGTATAAATTTAAAATTTTTCAGATCCTGTGGGTCAAACCAATTGCCAGATTGTGTTGTCTTTGACTTACTTATTGGTAGCCTTGGGCAAGGCCACGGATATCAAATCTTGTTTAATTAAAACCTTAGAAGATGTGTGTCTGCCAGGCTGGAGTGACTGTTTGGATAAGAGACAGGTTTGTACTTTTAGCCATTAAATCCACAAGTGAACTAAATTTAAATGCTCTAAAGGTGTGGAATCAAAAACGCCCTCCTTGGCTGGAAGCCATTATGCATTTTGTGTATCCCGTTTTGGATTGCATTGTAGAGATGTTGGTAAATGCTGTGGAGGCTGGTGCCAGTATGTATCAGGCCATGTCTTTGGCCTTAACTTGTGTTTCAGAAATGTGGGACTGTATACCCGAGGGTCTATATAAGGTTACTTCGCTATTGCAGGATATAACACCCGTATCAACTAGGCCTTTAAGTACAGTATGAAGGTCCTTGTGTTAACACTTTTAATAATGAAATCTTTTTATTTTCCAGGTGATTCCGTTTTAATGCAAGTCATGTTTGCCGCTTTATATACGGAACTCATAAAAACCGCTGAGAAGTATGAAAAACTAAAAGGTGATGCAAAATCTACCATATGTTATACCATATCGGAAGCTATTTGTTGCATAGATGAAGATGATAAACATACCGATCAAATTGAGTTATTCTTAAAGCAAGCTAAGGATAGTATAATTTTGGAAAGTTATGCTTCATCTGGTCGTGGTCAAGGTGGCTTAAGTGCTGTTAGTACAGTGAAAATCGATGAAATTGGTACTGCTGATTCAGATCGTATGAGTCATAGTCCACCGGCCAATTATGCCATGGAGTTGGAAGTTGGCATTACGGATTTTATTGCTGAAGTATTGACAAGTGATGTTTTGACCAGCGATATTGGTAAACAGGCGTTGAAGGTAAGTTTTTTTATGTTTCTTTATCTTTACTCCAAATCTCTTAGTCATAATCGATTTTATTCGTCTGTATTACTCTTGAAGAGTATTAGAGAAATAGATTAAGGGAGTGAAAAAGACAGTATTCATGCACCTTAGATTTTGATCGATTACATTATAAGAATTAGGGAAACTCTGAAAGAAAATATTTCTACATAAACCTATAGAAAAATAGAAGTCACAAATACGGTGATAACGTCCTGCCTAGAACTTGACAAGCACTTACGTTTTTCCTTTTAAACGCATTAACGCCGCAAGGGCTTCAAATATGTAGGTCTTGATGATTCGTTTTTGTTTTTTTGGGATTGAAGCGATTCTTATTCTGTAAAAAAGTCGTTTTAGGCTACGTTATCTGGTCCTTCATTATTCTCAGGCTATTTCTGGATAGCCTAGTATGGCGTAAATTTAGATTGTCTCGAATCCATCTGTTATGTAGAGTCTTGCCTTCTCTTATATTTCTCTTTGTCCGAGTATACCTCTTCAAATTTCTCTTCGCACCCCATAGAAAATATTTAACACCATTAGTGGTGTGAAAGCTCCTCGTCTGTCTGCTCATGACCCTATATACAGACAGTTGCGTATTAATTGCGAGTCAATTCCATAAGAGTTAAGTGTTTAAATGGCAGCTCGAATACATCTTTCAATGGCGTAAACTTCCCTCTGGAAGAAGCACTCTCACTTTCATCTCACTATCGGCATTTAATCATCCACATACTCCATATTCACTCCTCTTTTCGCTGTAAAGGCATAACGATGAATTAAAATTTCTATACTTGCTTTAGGTCTGCTACAGCTATTTAAAGAACAATAAAGACTGGCTAATGGAACAGTTGGGCACCAGTGCAAATGATCCAAGTCCATTCCAAGGTCTACAGGGTCAGAATATTAAGGAAACAAAACCTACACTACTTAAGACCATGTTCTTTATAGACAATACACCGTTTGACCAGGTGAATGAAATTCAAATCGAGTCAAGCCAATTCAGTTTTTCATTTCAAAAATTTCTTTTAAAGCTTTTAACGGGCTCTCTAAAAATTGATTATGTAACATGGCTGCAGACACCGTTATCCTTAAATCCCGAACGTGCTTGGTTGCATTTGGCGAGACGTTGTGACTTTCAGGAAGATGCCAAACTTACAATGCCGGAAGTAGCCATGGTTGCGAGCATACAAAAAGTTATGAAGAAACGTAAAAATTATGGAAAGTAAAATTTAAAGTAAAGACAACTAAGAAAGAAATGCAAAATTTCATTGAAATTTGCGAATAATTTAATGGCATATTAAACCTGTTCTAAATATTCTTTAAAAAAAGAGAGTCTAAAAATTATTGCTGAATATAAATCATATGCACTGTTGCTTTAAATGTCGCAGCCATAAGTTTTTAAAAAGGAGGAGGAGTAGTTGTGGTACATTTTCACGTTTGTCTTCTATAGTACTTGACACCACTATACGTATTATTTTATAAGTATTTAAAGAAAACATGCATACACATACACAACACACACACACACTTATACAAATAAGTGTAATATATAATCTGTTGTTGTTATTGTTTGTTGCATAATTTTAGCGTTTATATACTTAAATAAACACACCGTATACATGTACAAATGAAAGTACAGTAGAACAGCACAATAATGACAGTTGCTTTCAGTTTAAGTGGATAAATAATGCTGTGGTAGTGGAACAGCAAGTAACAAATCTAGTGTCTTGAAGTCCATTCAAAGACAAATAGGCTTGCCCAACCTCTTATTGGACTCACTCCACTGGACGTTTTCATAATGAAATCGTCAGGATTAGGGGCCACTCGTAAATTGGCGTTCCTTTGTCATGTCATGTACATTACATAGTGAAGCAATCTTATATTGAAGAGTTCAGTCAAGGATGACTGAAAATGTGAGGTTAAGACCTTTCGACACACGAGGTAAAATATATTTTTTTCCTCTTTCGCAGAGCCATAGACCGTGCAGAAGTCATTTGGTGGAATGCCAAGCCTAAATTCAAGACTTCCAATAACAGTGACTTGTAAGAATTGCAATTCTGCAATACGGCCATGCGATTTAAGGGCAGAAGTGAATCAAACGTCTTTTTACCCATACATGGGTAGCAAACTCACATATCTACCTGCAACCAACGAAATATAGCTGCCCTGTATAACAAGTTGATTTACTGAGGCAATTAGAATACCAATGCCCAGTAATGTGTAGAAGATTGTGAGCTCCGTACCTGGATATTTTAAGCAATAATGCAATTGCGGACGATATCCTACACCCTGGAACCCATAAGAGTTATCTTTGTAAGGTCGAGAATATCCTTAGACATCCTCAGCATTCCTTGACGAGGACGTACAACGAAGAGACGTTCATTAGGGACTTAATCGCATTCTAATTTTTCTTCTCCGGCTCTTAGTATTGATTCAATTGGGAAGTAGAGATTCTTTTACACAGAAGGGTTGATTTAATAACTTAATGTCCTAAAGCCAGTTTACGTTGTAATGAGCTTTTACTGTATATTTCTATAATATGCGCATTATAGTGCTATAAATAACAAAAAGTCATTGTTTTATTTTTTTTTGTTGTTTTTTGTTTCGGTATTTTTTAACATTTGTTTTTACTTCTCTTCTTAACGAATGCAAATTTTTGAGACAATAAGCTTTTAAATTATACACGTTTTCTTTTCATTTTCATCAGTTTATATGAAGACTATAAGTATGTGTGCTTCTTGGTTTTTTTTTTTTTTGGTTTTCTAATTTAATATTCTTTAAGGATTTAGAGGGAAATGTTATTAAGACAATTAAGGAAATTGAGGCTGTTTGGGTTTAACAATGTCTATATCAAGCTGCTCACATCATAATTATTCTGATTAAAATCAGCCCTTAATACAATGCATGGTCTCGTTTGAAGTGTATAAATAAATGAATAGAACGCGTTTATATTTATTAACGCAAATTATTTTTTATAAAGTATAAATGTATGCATGCGTATGCATATGTTTGCTAGAGTGGTTATCATTTCAAAGCAAATTGTCTGAAATAAGTGTGAATTAGAAAAAAAAGAGTAATAATAAAACAATGATAGGCGTTGTGAAGACACCCAGCCTGCTCTTTTGTATTTTCCTTTTTGCCTTTACATGTCATTTTGGTTTCTACTTCCTAAGCTTCTGTCCTTAGTACGATGAGAAATTAAAAGCAAAAAATTATTTTAAGATTGTATTGCAAATTACACACTTCTGTTCCGTACACACTAAGAGTTGCTTTTCTGAAATCCAAGCTCACTTAAGCCGTGGGACCGTTGTGATGCTACGTAAAGATTTGTAGCACAGCAAGTCCTGATTAACTGGTCATTACAACCCTTCAGCCAGGATTACGATCTAGCTTCTCACACCACGTATGTTGTGTGTGACCTACACTTCAAAATTGAATCTGAACGATTCATTTTTGAGAATTTTTCGTGGCAATTTTATTTGCTCTTAGAGTTTTTGCCAGAAATCTGTTGAGAAAAAGTCGCCGAAGAAATATGTTTTCATATTTCGATTTTGTTGGACATATTTGACTTGAAATTCGAACCGTAGCCTCACGTCTAATAAGCCAACACACTACCTACTAAACTATGGCGACCAAAAACAATAACAAATTGATAATTCTGAGCAGTGTTTGAAGGCAGTTCTACGAATTTATACATCGATACGTGACAATGGATGAAATATGGCTCTATTATTTCACAATAGTATGACAATGAGCACCAACTGAGTGGTGCAGTCCACTGAATCGTTGAATCGTTTTCGAAGCGTGTAGCACAAGTCCCCAATAGCCCAGTTATGCTGACGCTTGTCATCATTTCTCTAGTCCAACTTCACCTGATTTGGTTTTAATTCGTTCGACTAAATACTGACATAATACTACTCCGTCTCAGGAGTGAAAAATAAAAAGAGGCGAAACTGACTAACAATAATTTTTTCACTTCGTATCAATATCATCAAGATGTAGGATTTAATTTTTATTTAAATTTTGCATATTATTTCCATAAAACATTTATATCCTTTATTGCTTCAAAATCGGATGCTTTCATTGCTTATGCAACTGTTTCGCTGGGTAAGCCATTGGCATTTATTTGATTATTTTTATTTACTCTTTTTTCTGTAAACCCTTTAATTGTATGGTGGTTTAAATCCACTTACAATTTGTCTTAATTTCATTACAATTTTCCAAAAGTTTTAAGTCTTAAAGTAGTCATACTGCTTAAGGATTTAAACTAAAAAAAGAAAAGAATTTTAACTCAATACAGCATAGTGTTGTAAGGTATTCCCCAATTAAACATTTTCTTTTTGCTTTGCTTTTAGCAGGTAAAAATAAATAGATGTATGTATGTATGAGTATAGTTTTGTGTAATTCCCCCACTACATACAAGTTTTTCTTTTACACCAGAACTATAAAACTTTTTTAAACGCTCATTCCTATCTAATAAGATGGTGTTGTTACCTTGTGCTCATACACACTCACAAACCTAAGCAACTATTTCCACCAAAAACATAAAAAAGAAAGTAAAAATAATACTGATACTCGCAAATACTTACAATGTAAGTGTAACAAACTAACCGTACTTAACACATAATTGTGCTTAAAACTAAAATTGGTTGAGTGTGAGAGAGTGGGGGGCGCATAAAAAGGCGGCAAATATAATAGAAGCTGATATAAACAGCCATACACAAGCACCATATATTTTTTATCCTTATTCACACACAATTCCAATGTTTTTTTTTTTTGCTGTGTGTGTGTGACTACGTACATATAGTATGTGTTACAATTTTTATGAGTGTGCTGTGAGCATATTTTTTGGTTGTGCGCCTATTAAACATTTGTGTGATCATACTTTTCTTAACACTCATACTCACACGCACAAACAGAAAACATTACAAAGTAAAAAATTTCTTTTCTAAAAATTTTTATGTTTTTAGATGGATTTAAAGAAAAAGTAAAGCCGGTGAATACCTTAGCAAATACGCGAGATTTCCGCAAAGGCAGGATACCCTACAGCATATAAAAGATTATGAAGAAATTTTTGGAAAAACAAAGAATTCTTCTATCTGTCCAGTCAGACTCTCAGCTATAGGGGATTGTTTTGACCGGACCTTAAAGCATACCTACCAACAGTATATAATCGGGATACTGTTAAGAGCCAACATAACCCATGTTATCAGCTTTATGCGTCAGAATCATGGAAAATTGGACATGTCATAGAAACATGGACATTTGATGGATGTTATATCCCGCACTTAATTTCACCAATAGGACTTTCAATTTGTTTTATTTCAATTGAAAGATAGGAAGCTTCGTGGTCTAGTAGGTAGTGTGTTGGCTTATTAGACGAAAAGTCAGGGTTCGACCCCCGGCCAGACATCAAAATAAAATACAAAAATTATTTCTTCGGCGACTTCCTCTCAGCAGATTTCTGGCAAAAACTCGGAGAGTAAATAAAATTGCCGTGAAAAGTTTCTCAAAAATCTGTCGTTCGGAGTCGACTTTAAACTGTAGGTCCCGCCACTCATGTATAAAATTAACACACACAACATTAGTGGTGTGATAAACTAGGTCGTAATCCTGACTGAAGGGTTGTACTGACCAATTACGTATGTAGATAGGAAGCTTCAAAGAAAGACTGATCTTAAGAAGACTACTGATAATTTTTCCGATTGTGGTACGGTGCATATTATTTGAATTGGTTGCCTGATTTAATTATTATTTGGCCATATTTAACCAAGAAGAGAGCTCAAGAGTGACCATATGCGGAGTTTAAATGAACAAAAAATCCATGAAATAGACTAAGAATTACTACCTCATCCAGTCCACTCAGCTGATTATGCCTTGACTGACTATTTCAAACAATTTTCATAAAAATCTATCGTTTGGAGTCGACTTTAAACTGCATGTTCCGTCACATACAACACAAGTGATGTGAGAAGCTAGGTCGTAATCTTGATGGAATGGTTGCAATGACGAATTATGACTGCATGTATGTACATAAATATATAAACACATTGACAAAAGGAACAAAGGTATGAAGCTTTTTTAAGACTATGATGAACAATAAAAACTTTGTTTCATTTAAAAGGTCATGGACTTATTGACACCAACTCATGGTTATAAGAAATTTAAAACCATTGCATTTGTAAATCCTTAAACTCCTTGCAATATCTTCAACATATTTTGTTGTGTATTTTGTGACAATATGGTTGTGATATTTTTCTTGTTTTTGAATTTAAACATTAAAGAGAAATATTGTTTTAAAATTGCAATAAGAGAAACATTAAAATAATTTTTTTTTATCAGATGCATCAGGCTGATAGATTTTAATGTAGGGCAACAGCTCATCATTATCATCAGCAGCCAAAGACATTGGCAGCAACAGCAATATCAACAACAGCACAGTCAAAGCAGTAGCAATAGCATCAATACGAACGTACGTACATATATAAAAAAACAAAAATGCTAAAACTTTTCTTGACTCTATTCGCAACGACAGCTATTACGTCTATACGTCTAAACGCACGTATATTCCTATATACCACGCACATACAAACAAACTTCAAAAAAATGTTCAACAACATACTATGAGCCACAGCTACACAGTATAGGATAGAAAAACATTTGACTTTTGCCTTTAGACCAATACGGACGTGTTTTTTAAAAGTTTTTGAAAATAATCATAATAAAACCGAAAAATAAGTAGAAGAAAAATAAATACAATTTAAAAACAAAGAACGAGAAAGAGAAATTTTAAGAACAAGTGGATTAAAAACTAAATGAAGAAAATAAAATAAAATAAAATAAAAAAAAATTAATAAAATTTTAAAGATTTTCAAATAATTTCAAACACGTATACGCCATGATGCGACCGCGTTCAGGGACCTTAAATAGCCGTTAAACTTAAATAATAAATTTACAATTTAAAATACTTGAAGAAAACTTATTTTAATATCATCATTTTGATATGATTTATGATATAATTTTAAATATTTTTATCCCGGGGATTTGTTTTTAAAGAGCAAAAAAAAAAGAAGTGAAAACATTTTTTTTATCACCAAATGTTTGTCTTGACAAATCTAAACTTTATTTTGTATTACAAGGATTTTAAGGATATTTTTTCATCTATTGGTGGCCAAGGATATAAGGCCAACACATAAACTAAAAAAACTAAATAAAAAAACCACAACAAAAACAAAAAAACTTTGAATAGCTGCCAACTTAATGTAAGAGAATTTCGTTTTAGGACTCCACAAAAAAAAAATATTAAAAAAGGAAAACATAACAAGAAAACATGAAATAATAATTTTTGGATTTTTGTTTCTCCTATCTAAAGTAAAATATAATGATTTATATGCAATACACGCATGTTGCTACTTTTCTTCGTCTAGAAGTTGTTCGGTTTATGAAAGTCAGTCCTTAAATCATCAACAATAGCAGCAGCAACAACAGCAGCATTAGTATCAGTAACTGTATCAGCACATATGTAAACTGATATGGCAAAGACTTTTTAGTAATAGTAATAACAATAACTAAGAAGAAAATCTATGATGATGGTGTTGTTTACTCTAACAATAGCTGTGTGACTGACTACAAGTTGTTGTTGATATTGTATAGATTGCCGCAGGATTATTAACACTTTTGGGAATAACATTGTATCTCAGCAGCCAAGGCGTCTATAAAACAATCTTCTAAACCTAAACATAAAACCCCGTATTTTTGTTCTCTTTGTTTAGAATTTTTGGCTCCACAACATATTGTCTGTCACAACCAATATCATATTACAAATCCATAGAGACCAACTCTACCAAAAAAATAAAAAAAAAATACAAAGAACAAGATCCTTTCAAAATCAAGAAAAATAATCTACAAACCATCTACTGCTGTTTGGTTTTAAATTTTTTAAGTTTAAAATGTTAATGGCCTGTTTAAACTGAAAGGGTCAAGTGTGTCTAAGTGTGGCTAAGTGTGTGTGTGTGTGTGTGTGTAAAAAACTCTCCGTCTATAAACTATTTAAAAATCTGTTAAAGCATCTCCTTTTAACACGTTCGTAACAACGTTATCCTTGAAAACTTGGCATTATGTCGCATTTTCAAAGGCGTCGTCGACAGTTTGGTGAACCCTGCGATTGTCTCAAGCCTTTAATACGTATATTTGGTATTATAACCGCTTTTGGTAAGTTAAATACTTATTATTTTAAAACCATTATTGAAATTCATAAAGCAATTATAAAGTTTGACAATGATGTTAATGATAGTTTAATTACTTTCAATAGTTTTAAATGAGTAATTAATTAAAAACACTTTAATCAATTAAAACTGACACACAAAATAAAGCTTTTTAGGTTTGTAAATCAAAGTTAAGCCTTAATTCTTAATTTTTGTTTAATTTAACGTATTTAGTATCCATAAAGTAAAGACAACAAAAAGTCCTTTATTTTAAGAAATGTTTTCTTAAGTAGCAATAGCATTAACACTTTGAAATATTTACTATTTTCCTTTATGCTTTAGTTTACCAAGCGTATCAAGATATTCTCTAATCGACCTCAGCTTCTTTTGCAACCACCACTTTAACGCCATCCTTATGATTCTAAAAGGGTGATGTAGACGATCACACTAGTCGTACTACATGTTAAATTTTCCTTTAAGAGAGAAAAAAAATATGGTTGGAAATTTATCAATCGTACGGCTCTCTTCTTTTTTTGGCAATGTTTTAAAATTCATCACACTTCATTAGATCAGGCTTGCATTCATTTTACTTTACTTTGGTATTTTACTAATCCTTTCTAAAATATTGATGGAATTCTGTAATATTTTCTCTCTGACTTTACCTCCGTAAATCCTTGTCGTGTAAATTATCCTTAAAGGGGAATTTCCAAGTCCGGCATCTATTAAGCTGTATGTCAAGATTATTAACATGCTATTGCTGAGAGGGATAGCATGTTTCGTAATATAAATGTTTTGTGAACACATTTTAGTTAATTCGTCCTTATACTCCATAGAGTATAGCTTAACGTTGTAATTCTGCAGAAGGCAAGATGCTTTATGAGGGCTTTCATATACGTTTAGAAAATTAGTGTTCCCGAATTGTGAATTTGACTACCTGCTGGCATGAATTAAACATAGAACAAGTTCCAAAATACTAACCGGTTGAAATCAGCTGGGCAAGCAAAACTAACTATTGGACTTGGACGTCAAAAGTTGATCAACTGTATGTGTTGCGTAAACGTACCGAATGAAACAACTTATATAAAAAAGCATGAGTTTTAAATTTGCTAAAATACAACGTCTAGGAACTCTATGGGATTCTGCGCTTTTAGGTCTTCCTGACAAACTTTATCGAATACTTGAGAGACGATAATAAATATGGAAGAAGAGTCTTTCTATTCCTCGCATTTCTTCAAATTATTTTTATGATCCTGTGGCTTTGTTCGTAATGATATGTTACCGGGGTCATGTAAAATCGAAGGTCTGGGCTATACTTGTTCGAGGGAGATGTGGAAAAAACACTATCCTTTTTACCAAATTGAAATTGATCCTTACAATCCTTAAGTCAGAATTACGACCTAGCTTCTGACACCAACAATGTTGTGTGTGTGCTAATTTTATCCATGACTGGCGCAAACTGCAGTTTAACGTTGGCTCCCAACCACAAACTTTAAAAACTTTTAATGACAATGTTATTTACTCTAAGAATTTTTTCCAGAAGAGTGCAAAGGGTATGTACATACATACATAATTTGTCATATACAATCCTTTAGTCAGGATTATGACTTAGTTTCTAACACCACTTATGTTGTATGTGTTAATTTTATCCATAAGTGTAAGGACCTTCAGTTTAAAGTCGTCTCCGAACGACAGATGCTTGGCAAACTTTTTCGTGTTCATTTTATTTGCTTTCAGAGTTTTTAATAGAAATCTGGTGAGAGACAGTTGCCGAAGAACTTTTTATTTTGTTTTGTTGTGGATGTCTGACCTAACGTTTGAACCGTGGCCTAATAGCCCAACACACTACCTGCTAAACTATGGCGACTGCATACTTTGTTTTCATATTCTGTGCTTTTTTTCGAGATGTCTGAGACTAACTCTCGTCTTATAATCCAAAAAACTGTTTTTTTTTGTACAGAAACTTGTGTTAATTCAGAAAGTCACGTATGTATATTTGTGTAACATTATTTTTTTTTGCTTAATTTATTAAAATTTGTTTTGCAAAAGTTTTGTTAATGCGAAAACAAAATTTAATAACTATAAAAATGATAGCCTCCATTATTTGCCAGTACTTTACAGGATTTACTAAAATTAACATATTTTCTTAGCAATTTTCTCTATGTACTAAGTACTTATGATGATTACTTTTGCCATGTGCCGTGTGTTGTATACGATTTAAGAAATGTTTTGCTTTTGTTTTGAATTTCCCTAAAAGTTGCGTACTAATAAATGATTTTAAAATTTAAATTTACTATTTCCAACATACAAAATCATACAATATAGGAAATTTTTATGACATTTACTACACAGCTTAATAGTTTTTAAGGGAATTCCATTTAAATGAAGTGAAGTGGAAGAGCAATTTATTTTTATAGGCCTCTGGTAATACAAGCGAATTAAACAGATTCCATCAATATTGTGTGGAAACTTTCAAAGTAATTTGATACTCTTTCTTGAAGAGCTTAGTAAAAATTTCATTCTTGTTTTTTTTTAACAATTTTACTAATCATTTAATAAATATTAATTACTTTAACGTTTTTAATATTTAAGCACTCAATAAAAATTATTCTTATTGTTGTTGCTACTGTTGCTGCTGCTCTTGCTGTCAAAGTACTACAATTACAAATGAATTAGTATCTGTAACGTCATTAAAAATATTTTATTCCATAAATTAATTAAAACATTAAAAACAACTAGTATTATTAAAAAAAGTAAACTTTACAGATTTATTGTTAATATGCTCGTGCATAACGTCAAAGGTTACAGCCTCTTTGCGTAATTAAATGCAGTAGAAAAAAACAAGCAGTGTAAAAACAACAATAATTGTTTAATAATAATTCAATGTTATATGATACAAATCTTTATTGTAAATTATATTTTTTAATACCGTTTTAATAAGCCCTGACGGAATACATTGAATTTCCGTATAATAATTACGTGAAGTAAATAATTTATTCAGATTTTTCAATCGAAATATGCAATAGCTTGTGAAGATTTTAATTTTGTTTTTAGCCACCCAATGTTACAAATTAATGCTCGTAATGTGAATTTTGGTAATGGGAGGTTCCATATAGACTTCATCTTCATCATCTCAATGATAGATTTCCGATAGAGACCGTTTCGTAGGTTTTAGAATTGCCTGAGCATTCTTCTCAGTAGATCTTTGATTCTTATCCAAGGCCACAGTCTTTGCCGAAGAGGTAGGAAGACGATCACATACCAACAATACTATTTGCTTTCTCGCTTAGTTGATCGTTACAGCCCTTTAGTCAGGATTACAACCTAGCTTCTCACACCACCCATGTTATATGTACTAACGTCGAAGCCCCCGTTCTAAGTAGATTTTTCCCTATAACTTCGGAACGGATCGGCACATCTTAACTTAATGACAGTATTTAAGTTAGATAACGTAGAATTTAAAAATGCAAGAACATTAAAAACGTTCTAAGTGTACTTATAGAATGGAGGCGTCGATTTTATAAATGAGTGGCGAGACTTACAGTTTAAAGTCGACTCCGAACGACAGATTTTTGAGAGACTTTTAATGGCAATTTAATTTAAATTCTGATTTTTTAAGATTTTTTTTCATATTTCGCTTCATTCGAGCTGGGGTTTGAACCACGTTTCTTGTCTAATAAGCCAATACACTATCTTCTAGACTACGAGGACTTCTGACTATACTAGTTGTAAACAATTTGGGATGACTTTTGGTCAGATTAACAGGTATTCTGGATAATGAGCTCCTCAGAAGAGAAGCTGTGGCTGTGCAAACAGAGCTTAGTAATCGCTTTACGTTTTTTTTTTTTTTTTTTTTTTTTGGGCGTGTGAGGTATGTTTTAAATGCCGTCGCACTTGCAGTGACCGTCGTCAGCTGCGTCGAGTGGGGCTTCCACTAAAACAATCCGTCCTCCTCTTCTGGAGATACTCCCTTCCCGGGACGGCTATCTGCATTACTTCGGGAAGGGTCCAGAACGACGTCCCGTTAAGGACCGTTGTCTACTCTCCCACGTCTGGGTACACCATATTTGAAGCCAGCCTCATGCTATTGGCTCGTCTTCTCATGTATCATTCTGTCGCATTGTATCGTGGTCGACCTCTTCTTCCTGCGGAGTACAAATTCCACGTATCTTCTCACAGCGTTCCACTTCGTCTCGCTTTCGAGCATTGCGTCAACAATGTTGTCGGGTGTGAATTCACCAATCTGTTCCATCAACACATTCTTCTCGTCTTGCCATTTGATGCAATGGAAGAATGTGTGTTCAGCGTCGTCACTCATTTCCTCGCAATAAATCACCTTGCCCATACGGTGTAGATATTGTCGGAAATAACCATGACCCGAAAGAAACTGGGTCAGGAAGTAGTTAATTTCCCCAAAATTGCTCTGTGTCCATGCTTCTATAGTTGGAATAAGTCTAGCAGTCCATCTTCCACTTGTTTCATCACTCCGTCTACTTTGCCATCGCCATATAGTTTGAGATCTGATATCAGCGGAGAGGTTTAGGGGCGAGAGTTTTGTGCTTTTGAATAGTCCATTAAATCATGTATATTCAATAATATTAGACCCATGAATATCAATAAAATAGAAGTCATGTGAGACTGGGCCCTAATAATGACAGATGCTGATAGCCAGATCAGTGCTAAACCAATCTACAGGAATTTAAGTCCCGCAAATAAAAGTTTTACTAACAACAACTTGCCCTTAATATTTCTTCATCAATTTCAAAAAATTTTTATTTCTCTCTCGAGTTCGTTAACACTTGCCTGTAACAATTAACAATTTGCAGTTGTGGGGGAAGGAAGAAGACATAAAATAAAACCGCTATGTATGGCATACCCTTCGCTCTACCATTAGCGTTTATTATTACATTTACTTGAAATTTCATTCTATTGGATTTTATGTTTTTTCTTTTTTTATGTAGGTTTCTGCTTTCTTCACGAAAATCCATAAATTTTATAAGAAAATTGCTTTATTTTCTCTTTTTCTTTTCCTTTTCCCTCTAACTTTTTAATTCTTTTGTTTTTTTCTCGTTTTTTGCCGTATTTGCACAGCCATAAATACATCGATACGTTCACTGATAAGGAATCTCGATAGAAATCCAATCAAATATGTTGAACATGCATAAAGGATTACCGATTCCTCGAAAAAGTATTCCTATATAAAGTGTTGTCGTACAGTATTAGTAAAAGTTACACCAGCAACAACAACAACCAACACCAACAACCATTTTAACCATGTCAATATGTTTTTGCAATAACAATGGCGCCAGAAATTTTTGAAAATTTATTGTCATATAAACGGTTTCCATGCGTCTGTTCCTTTTGGTTTGGGTGTTGCGTTCAATTTTCTTTTGTTCGCATACAGTCTTACATTTAAATACTCACTCAAACACTTGAAATTTGGAACTTAATTTGATGGGCGATTTAAAATAATGGTTTCGATGACTTCCTGAATGTTAACTACGTCTTCTTTTTAAGATTCTTCCGATCCTATTGAAATACAAGAAGTTGGGGCAGATCTTTTATCCATTAAGCTGTGGCAGCATAATGCCAATACAAAATAATTTCAATAATTTCTATTGGGTCTTTCAATAGGCGCTTCCTATCTTTAAATTTAAATAAAACAAAGTGTGTGCAAAATATCATCGAAATTTTCGTACTCGCTTAAAAGACTTATTTATGCCTTTATGTTTGCCAATGCTTCTCTAACTGAAGCACAACCGATAACTAATTTTCGATAACTCTACCGATAAATTAGCCTGAATTTGACCGATAATATGGGTTATATCGGCTTTAAGGACCCCTGTGGCTTGTGGCTTAATCGCATCCACCTGTGACTTAAGAAAACTCCGTAGGAAAAAGTCTAATGTGGTCCAAACTCACGATTTTGGTGACCATTATCTCCACGTGAGATGATCATGCCTTCATATGACTCTTGCAGAATGTCCAATGTGGCGTGAGCTGCTTGGCACGTAGCCTAATCCTACTAGAACCACATGTGGTTGATGTCCTGATTATTCAATTCAGGACAAAAGAAGTTAGTAATAATTGACCCTCAGTGCTGACAGTTTACAAGAAATTGTGATACATTTGCTTCATCATTTCTGTACGATTTTCCCCGACATTCACTGTATAGCTTCATCTGTTAATAAAAGTGCGTATACAACTGGCTGTAATTCTTAGACAAATTTCATGAATTCTGTTTTTTACTTATCTGCACTCTGCCCTCTTAATAAGTCTGAACGTTAAAAACAATAGAAGAAATGTATGTATGTTGCATGCTGCATGCAGCATCGTGCAGAAAAATGAATACCGAATCTATTTTTACTATACAAACCGAGAATAAAAACAAAATACGATAAAAAATAGTTGAAATATTTTAAATTAACAGTCATAAAACGAAAATCAGGATATTGAACTTCTTTTCATTTGTTTTTGTTGTTTTTTTTTATCTTCTTCATCCTCTTGGTTGGATTTTTATTTGTTTTCTTCAGCAAAAAAGTTTTTGGCATAGAAATCTGTTGACATGTCATAAGAACAGGAATATGAACAGAATTGTCTTGTAACGCATACAACGAAATTGAGGTAGAGAACACTTGTAAAATTAAACATTGTTTGTGTTGTTTTTCTTAAAGAATAATTTTCATTTGATTCTATGTCTGTTGTTGTTAGTGTTTCCCAATAAGTTTTGTGCATATTTTAGTAATATTTCATTGAATGCTTGAATTCAATTCGTTCTCTAGTATTTGTTTTTTGCCATGCAATAATTGTTGTTTTTTTATTTTATTTTTGAATAGAAAAAAGTTTCTGGTTTATTAATCCCTTTAATGTAATTGGATAGAGTTCAAGCAAATAGCAGTGATTTAACATTAACCCTTAAATGTGTAGGAGGGGTTTTGCTGAAAAGTTAAAGAAGTTTTCTACTGAAAGTTTATAGAAGGGTTTGTAAAAAATACGTTCAAATGGAAACGAATGCCTTTGTTGGCTAATAACAGGATATTTCAGTAATGCATCAGACTATCCTGAAATGAGAGGCACTAATGCATTCCAGCATGAAACACATGGGCGCACAATAGATGCTAGGTAGGAAATTCTTATTGTTGACACCGAGCAGTTCCTAAAGAATATGATGGCGATAGGCTTGAAGGAGACATGGTTGTAATACCCCGTATATATAGTCGTCCAACACGAACTTCCGATAGCTGATAACGGCTATCGTGTTGAAGCTACATCTGGCAAATTAATTGTCATTTATTCAGTCTGTTTTGCCAGATCTCCTGAGACAACCATGAATAACAAAGTGGGTTCTCTGAATGAATTCTAGAGCAGTAGGCAACTGACTATAATATTCATTGAGAAATCATCTTCTGCGATGAGGTCCGCTCCTGAATGAATGAATGGAACAGACGAAATTGTCAAATTTGGGACGATACCAATTCACATCAGATCCAAATGCATCCCGAAAAAGTCACTGTATTGTATAAATTTTGGACTTTCGGCGTCATTGTTCCATACTTCTTGGGAAACGACATTGGCCATGCCATCGCTGTCAGTGGTGAGCCCTTTAGGTCGATGATTATAAACTTTTGTGTACTCGAATTGGATGCTCCGGATACCGACGATATGTGGTTTCCACAGGACGGCGCATCTCCATTGAAGGTGGTATGAACAGGATGGCGCTACGTACCACGCAGTTCATGCCACAATCGATATTCTGCATGAACGATATGAGGACATGATTATCTCCCATGGAGGTGATATGAACTGGCCACCGCGATCGTGAGATTCGACCTCATTACGATCTTTCTTTTGGAGGGGTTTCCTTAAGTCGCAGGTGTATGTGAATGATCCACAAACAGAAGACATTCTCAAATCCAACATAAACCATGTCATCTGTCGAATTCTGACAGATTTATGGCAAATTGGACATTTCGGATGTACTTCACCCAGGGAAGGCGTGGAGGACAGTTGAACAGTGTTATATACAAGACATCATGACATCAATAGGCTCTTCAAACGAATAAAAAAGATGTTTTAAAATGATATCTCACACTCGATAGATATTCTAAGCTAGGCAGCGCCACATAATTACATTGACTTACCTTGTGGTTTAAAGCTGAAACTTTGAAATTCTTTTTCATTATTCTGCTAGACCGTTTAGGGGTTAATTTAACATCTCCGAGTAGTTGTTCTATTTTGATTCTTTGCACTTTAGCTAATATACAATTGTTAAGAGGCTTTCCTATATACATACGTGTGTTCATATGTATGCCAATACATGTACTTAATTAATCTTAAATAAATATGAGATTTTTTTGTTGTTTTTATTGTATTGATTTCATAGTGTAATAGAAAACATGTTTTTGATTTAATTTCAGTAATTTGTGGCGTCGGGGTAGATGTCTATTTACATGGCTATGAAGCTGGTCTATTAATCTTGTAAGTAAATGAAAATAATTTAATTGTACCACCCCTTACATTCGCTTGAAAGCAACTGCTTTAAGCTGAATAATTTATTGGGATGTCATTTTATCTTAAATTTCTATTTATTTTTGTTGTTGTTGTATATACTATATTATGGATATTTATGATATTATTTAATAATATACCATATTTTTATTTTTTTTTAATTTCATTTTTGTTGTCTTTTTCTAGAATTTCTTCAATAATCATACTGTTGTTTGAAGTCAAATGGGTCATAACTCTTTTCCTACAATTAATATTTGGCAAGTAAGCATTTCTTTTTTTTATATACATATGTATGTATGGTCGTCTACAAATCCATACACACATACATAGACATAGACAGATAGAAAATGTACCATTGAATTCATTTACTCATAAATGAAATGTGCTTGGGACCCCCATTTTTAATAATATTTATTAAAGGGTATTACGATAAGAGGTGTTTTTAGTATTACGATTCTTCACCATCTTTTAAGTAGACTATCCTCTCGTTATTCAAGACCAAATTTACTATAAAAACCTATGAAAGAGGTCCCAAAGTCTAGTTGCTTTGTCCACAGCTTTTGATCCTGGTGTATAGGCCAGCATCGGCCATTTATAAGAAGCGTTACATGAGTCATGTAATTCTCAAGGACGTACTACCAAGTAGAGTAATATATTGTTTGGTTTGTTGGAATGCAATGGCAACAAAATTTAGAATCAAACTTTTTTAGATCAAAGACATCAGTCCAGTGCTGTCATTCCATTGCCATTCGTGCCACCAAGTATAATTTCTCTATTTCCCTGCTCCATCAAATGTCTGGATCTTAATCTGAAAATGTGTGAAAAGCGAAAAAGTATATTTTTTCTCTGGTATTCTCCTAGGTAGCCTGTTGGCTTATTAGACGTAAGGCCACAGGACAGGCACCTCTAACAAAAGGAAATAATATTTCTTTGGTGACTTCCTCTCAGCAGAACTCTCTGGCAAGACCTTTGTGAATAAACACAAGTGCCATAAAAATTTCCTCAAAAATCTGTCGTCAGTTCAGCCACTCATGTCTAAAATTAACACACACACAACATAAATGTTGTGAGAAGCTAATACTGATTGCAGGATTGTAATGTGTTGCCTTAAAAACGTGAATAGAAAACCTTCATCTACAGATTTATGCATTTAATACCAACAGGATGTGTGAATTTAATTAATCTTGCCACAATTAAGGTCTACACACTCTTGCTCAAGGATTAATGAGCAAGTTTCCAACCAATTTGAGTTCTTCGGTAATAGCATGACATCAATGAGGCTCCTCAAGGCTCCTGCGACTTACTGGAAATACATAACATTGGAAATGAGAGTGCAAAATATAGATTAACTTTGAACGTCTTGCAATTGTCGTGACAATACTATCTAAAGCATTCCCCTCATACTTTATAGAGTACCTTTTCCAAGTCTATTGCCCTGACAAACTTCTGGATGCTGCTCAATCTCAACAATTCTTTGCCTTGCACTTGATATGCACTCTTGTGTTTCCTTCTGGGATACATTAATGCATCAAGGATTCCAAGAAGCGTAGAAGCTCCCCTTCTTGCAAGCTCGTCTGCTTGATCATTGCTGAGAGTTCCCATTGCTGGGACCTAACAGAAGGCAATCTTATTTTCCCTACAGGTGGATATAAGCAATCCTGTGATTGAGCTTGGTAATGTGAGGGACAACTAGGCTAAGTGAAGATATTATTTATTTTGGTCAACTTGTCTGAATGATTAAACGGAAGGATTTGATTCCAACAAGAATAGTGGAGCTCAGATTTGTGGCACCGAGCAAAATCGTTGTTACTGTGCAAAGTTTACACACATTTTTATGCAATTCCCGACTATAGAATTACCCATGTTCTGTTTATCAAATGACTATCAAAATCATATCAATAACACCTCTTATCGTAATCTGCCATTTTAATCATACATTTCATGTTTTCCTTTCATAATGTTGTTCTTTCTTTTATGTCGTCGTTATTATTGTTTTTCTGTTTGTTTGTTGTACTTGTTCTTTTTTGTTTGTTTTTTTTTCTTTCCAGCGATAACTATTCAAAATGTTTACAATGTTGGTCGTGCTGTAAATGTTTTGGCAGTTGGCGTCTCGCCTTTCCATACATCGCAATTGGCACAGCTTTAATGCTGTGGCCCCACAATCTCTGGTTAAGTTATGTGGCTGGTCTTTTACTCATACTATTGGCGGTGTTGCGTTTATGTTTGGTCTTTCGTTTTAGCAATAATTCAAAGGACGAGGGTTTACTACCGCAATGTGATTTCGAAAAGTAAGTTTCTTTCCATTTATTCATTCCTTTATCCACGAATATATTACGAGCAATACGACTGTTACGAGTATTACTTGTAAATAAATTTCATTTAATTGTGACATGCCATAGAATGGAATCTCTTAAAAAAGTGCATTAACTCTCTGCAGACAACAAGAAAAGAAAAAGAAAGTGTTGCAAAATAAATTCGAATTTATTTGATGAAGTTCGTGTTTTATAATCTATGTTGCCACAGGAGCAGTGGGTGTATGTTGCATTTATGCTAAAGCACTTTGAAACAGGGAAACGAAACATTCATTCACTTTCAATTATAGCAATCGCCTCAGAATCAATGCTTAAATATAGAATTAGCCGAACGTTCATGGAATGTACATTCGTTCCCAACATGTGGAAGACAGTGAGAACGACTACCACCTAACCGTAATGAAATTTCGCTACGTATTTGCATTATTTTCGTATGCTATAAAAGAACATACGTTCCGTTACGTTAAGTAAACGTTTGGCCAATTCTACCTTATGAAGGATATCCGTTTGTCTGCTAATCCTAAGCCTTTTCTTCCCTATCCCTTCTTGCCAGTTCTCTTTGATTAGGGTAATATGAACACTATTTAAATATTGTTCCTGGACATACATATCTATCTAAGGTTAGAGTTTTAACGATTTTTAATTCCGTTCTGACTCCGTCAATATAATTTGTACGGTGTTTCAAATTTCATAGAAAGGGTTAGTGATTATAGCATGCAACCTAAGTTCGATACAAAAGACTAGATTAGCTGCTTGGCTTTCATTTTTTCTTATACTTCGATACGTATAGAAATGAAATAATTCTTGGTTTTCATATGAAGTTGCCATGGTGTAGTAGGTAGCACCCTAGAGCCCGTGGCTTAATCCCTGGCTTAGTCATCTCGAAACATTAAAATATATTTCTTGCAGTGATTTTTACTACAAGCAATTGATCTCAACACACTTTAATTTTTTTTTTAAATTATTTTCATCTCTTTTTTTAGAGTTGAAAGCGGTCCAGATATACCGGAAGATGGCTTCATTGAAATCGGTCCCAGTTTGGAGGATGAGGAGCCAATTGATGATGTTTGTTAATATTTAATAACGAGTCTTTAGTTTTTTAGTTTATTCATTAAACAACGATTAGTTTTAAGTCTTAATCAGTATGATTTCGATTTTAGTTTCTGTAAATTACGAGTGTGTGCTAAATTATAAATAATTATTGTAATAAAATAAAAACAAGAGCTTTTATATGTTTCACTAGTTGTTGGTGTTATTATAATTAATATTCAAAGAAATCTTTACTTGAATTCAAGGAATATGGAATTTACAATGCAACGTTGCAGTCAAGCTATCAAAGACTATGAAGATTATGGAATTGATTAAAATGCAAGGTGTTTAGGTGTCGTGTGCCAAATTGTAAAAACGTTTTGTAGCAATTAAGATCAATTCCCATTAAAATGTGATAAAAGTATTTGAATATACAATAACACCACTTACATGTGGGATTAGCAGCTGTCTATTCCTTTTATTTTATTCACAAAATATTTGTATAACTGTTCTAATCTTGATAATAATTATTTACATCCGCTTCTGGAATAAAAAATCAATCACAAGGTTTAAGTTCATTTGACATGATATAAAATCTGAATAATTTTTTCGCGGTCATTCAATCATGTATAATGCCGCTGTAAGGAAAACCACTGAAGAAAATAAGAGTTCGTAGAACAATTATTATATGTTGACCGCACAGAATACTCATTTTGTTAAAACAATTTTATTATTTACACATTTTCTCGAGTGCTATATCCGTCCTTGGTGACTTGATAAAACCGACTGAATAATGGACAACTAATTTGACAGATGTTGCTTCAACCAGATGGCCGTTATCAACTGTGAAAATACGAAAGTCCATCATACTTGCTTTAATTTTAAAAATAATTAATAAAACCATGTTAATTTTAATATATTTTAAATATATTTCGTAAGATTTTATTTTTAATTTTATTATTTAATATTCAAACAGTTTGTAATTTATTAGCCAATACAAAAACAAATCGATATTTCATCAGCCTATTTACAGATAAACTCTTGCATATATTTTAACATTTTCTTTTTAAGAGATTTCTTTGGTTTTTAACAATAATTTTTTCATTCATTTTCAAATTCCTTGTTTTTTCCAATTTACATTACTAAAGTGCTTGAAAACGGCAGACGTTTTCAAATTTATTAACTTTCATTAAGTAGGAGTCTCTTATATAATTAAAGCCATATTCGAATAAAAAGTTTTCCTAATGGACGTCGTTTTTTATGGCCATATAAGGAACAAACTTTTAACAATTTTTTCTTTTTTTGATTTAAATTCATTTTCAATGATTATTATTTTTTCTTTTAAGTAGAACCATAGCTCAACTATGGTTTTATAACAAAACTAAACATTTTATAATAATTTTTCTATTTAATTATACAATATAGTGCCAATTAGAGCTTGTTATTCCAATCCATACTTAGTACTTAATATACACATACACCTGTAGGTTAAAAAAGGTGAATACATATCATATTTACCTGTTATT
Source organism: Sarcophaga subvicina (assembly GCA_936449025.2). NCBI lineage: Eukaryota > Metazoa > Arthropoda > Insecta > Diptera > Sarcophagidae > Sarcophaga > Sarcophaga subvicina. Next base: position 13,626,865 of record OW388083.2, on the reverse strand, counting down.
TTAGTACACGTTTATCAAATTGTAATATACTCGCGTATACAGGGTGGAGCAGAAGTAATGTCATTATTGAATAAACCTAGTATTTTCATACTTCTTTTTGTTTGAACCCTAGCTTCACGTTTAATTGATTGGCTAACCCTCAAGTAATATGTAGAGCGCTGGCTATCAGTTAATATCATAAACTTTGTGTACTTATGTTCTGATTGTTTTTTTTTGCTTTAATTGTTTGTGGAGAAAGAGAACTTTTGTGGTGGGGAATTAATGCAGTTTAAACTTTAAAGTGAGTTGTAAGTAGAGGACAACAATAGAGAGATAATTATTAGCAATTAAAAAGCATTTGTTTTTGTAATGTTTTGTTTTTTTAATTGTGCCATAATTTTTGTAAAGCACGAGAGCGATCTTTTGTTGTTTTGTTTTGAGGATTAAAGTAATTTAAGGGTGTGGTTCACACTTTTTATGTTGATGAGAGAGTAATTAGAGAGAATGAAAGCAAATGGTGGATTAACAAAAAAATCAAACGGTAAAACATTCTTTAGTTGTTTTTGCCTAAAAATTTTTGATTTCACAATTTATGAAATCAATTGAAATTGTGCGTTAAACAGTTTAATATCGGATTTAATAATTACAAGTGTTAAGGAAGTGTAATAAAAATTGCTTAAAAGTGTTTGTTTTAATAAAAATCTTGTTTTATTTATATAATATTAAATTCAAAATATATTTTTATATAGTTTAAAGAATTTAATTGCAAGTATAAAGAAAATGTGATAAAAATGTCTTAAAAGTTTTTTTTAATAAAAATCATGTATTATTTATAAAATATTAAATTTAAAATATATTTTGTTAATTTTAAAAAGATAAAAAAGTGTTTGTGTTGTGTATTAAATAAAATAAAGCTGCAGTCACTAAATTTTGAAGCAGAATTTGTACGTGAGGCATAAGAAAAATGCAACCGGGGAGGTAAGCTTACAAGCTATTAAAGAAAATTTTTGTTTTATTATTATTTTCATAAAATTCTCGTAGTTTTATCAATAAAATTATTTTTAAACCCTTTAAAACCCCATACACGTTTAAACAAATTTATTTTTTTTTGCTGACCACTATTCTATACCTTCCTTAACGTGCCCCGAAGACCAAAGACAAATAAATTAAAGTTTTCATGAAAACACATGCAATTTTTCGTTCACATTATGACATTACTTTTAAGCCACCTTGTACTTGGAATAATAGGATTATAATAATTGAGTACAAGTTATAAGGTCAGGTTTAATTACGTTTATAACTTTTTTCGGTTTCACTGTTCAATTAAGACTATAATTTTGTAACTTTTTAAGTTTAATTTGTTAGTTTTTTGTTTTTTTATACATTTTAATATAAATATTATATGAACTTAATTTGCTACGCAAATTTGTTTTTATTTTATATTTTATATAAATTATTTAAAGTGAGGTAGTTAAGTTGCTTTTCAGGTCTATATATTGGAGGAATTTATTTGGTTGTATTTTTAATTTTTAATTACAATTATTTATTTTTTTTTTTTGGTAAATATCGTTATTATGGTTCATTTTTATTTTGTAAATTATTTTTCAAAAAATATTCATTTAAATATGTTTAACATATTATTTTTGAGGTAGTTTGTATCGATTGGATTGCTAATTTATTTTTTTTTTAATAAAAAAAATTAAAACCATATAAATTAAAAAATATTGAATGTTTAAAAAAATAAAATTTTTTAAAACATTTTAATTAAAATGGATTTCTAAAAATTTAAATAAAATGTTTAAAAAATTAAAATTCGTTGCAAATATAGGATATACAACACACGGTTTACAATATAGTTTTTCAAAATAAATTTTTTCTGTATAAAAAAAATATTCGTAACATGCAGAAAAGTAAGAATTGCCATTTCATCATAATACATAATTGGTCATTACAACCCTTAAGTCAGGATTACGACCTAGTTTCTCACACCACTTATGTTGTGTGTGTTAATTTTATACATAAGTGGTGGGACCTACAGTTTTTTCAAGTCGACTCCGAACTACAGATGTTTCAGAAACTTTTCATGGCAATTTTATTTACTCTCAGAGTTATTGCCAGAAATCTGCTGAGAGGAAGTCGCCGAAGAAATACTTTTTTTTTTATGTCTAAGTTGGGGCTCGAACCTTGGCTTTACGTCTAATAAGCCAACACACTACCTACTAGACTATGATGACTTCTTCTTTCATCAAGAGTAAACTAAACTAATAAATGAGCAACGCCTAACATATCTTCGAATTTTATTGTCGAAATTCATGCTGCATAATAAATGTGTTTCAGACATTTGATCACCTTAGAGTCATTTGAAGTTCCCTACTAAAATTGCAATATTTGAAGCAAATATAAAATCCATCCTTTTGTATGGTTTCCACTCGAGATATACGAAAGATACAAGTGTTCATGAGCCAATTTCTTTAACTTTCTTCTGTTCAACAATTATATCCAATCAGAGGCTGTCACAAAACTTATTAATTGAGATAAAGAGGCATAGATGGCGTTGAACCAGCCACACCCTTAAAAGCTAATCAGACGATACTATCAGAATTACTATAGAATAGAATTCACAAGGGAAAGGAAGAACAGAACGTCCTGTTCATACGTAGAAGCCGAAGTAAAAGGCTGTTCAAAGAAGTAGTGATAAGTGAAGGCGTTGACACACAATAGAGATTTGTTATGAAAACTTTTTGAGGCCATATGCTCCTTAAGGGGACCACGGGAACTTATCGCAACTTTTTTATTCTCCTCGACACAATTTTTCAAACCTTTGGAGACTTCTGTTATTAAAATTTCACAAAATTAAAGTGTAATTTTACTGTAGGTTTACGGTAGGGGTGGCCTCATTTTTAAAGATTCGTTTCAAAAAAGGGATTGTAAAGTTACTTAAGGTTTTTTTGAATACACTTTAAAAAATGTTTATTAACTAAAGTAGGTTTTCAACTAACAATGTTTTATGAAAAATTTATTTTTTTTTTATAATTTCAAAAATAAAAATTATTAAAAAGAGAAATAAATAAAATAAATAAAACAAAAAAAATTTAAAGTTTTGTTTTAATATAGTATATAATGTTTGTTTTATTGTTTCTAAAATTACTAAAAAAAATTATTTATTTTAAATAAAATTGCGTGTAAATAATGTATAATCAAATAGAGAAGTGTTCTTAATTAAATAAATATAAAGCAAAATAAAATATTAAAAAAAATAAAACATTTAAGAAAGTAAAAATCATAACAAAAAATACTAAAAACTATTACAAACTCATCGGTTTCTTTTTGTTTTAAATAAAAGCGTCAAAATACATTGGACAAGATTTAACACAGTTTAAAACTAAAGTGAGATTGATTTGTTTTTCTTCATTATTTTTTGTTGTTGTTGTTGTAATCACATAATAATAAATATGATGCTTTAATTTAAAAAAAAAATTGTGTATAAATTTTTTAAAATTTAAAAAAATAAAAATTAAGAGACTGACTACGAAATTTACTTAAAATTTTACTTCCATATTCATAAAAATTATTTTTAATTTATGATTTTAAGAAACATAATTTTCATGCAAATTATGTTTGATAAACTCTTTATAAATGGGAAAGCATTATTATGAATATGGAAGTTAATCTTTAATTTTTAAATTTAATTTAATAAAGTATAGTTTCAAGATCTATTCCCATATTCATAAAAATTATTTTAGACATATTAAAAGTTTATAAAAGAAATTTTCATACAAATATTGTTTTATAAACCTTTTATAAATCGAAAATTTTTTTATGAATATGGCAGTTAGTGTAACACGCTTAGTGTTTGTTTTTAAGGATTCTATAAAGAGTATTCAAAACAATGTTTACAATACAATTTTTAAGGCATATTTTATATTTATAGTCCCTTGTTTTAATTTAAGGATTTTTTTACCATTAGTTTGAAATTATCTTATGGGGATTACAAAGTAGCTTGCCTTTATATCCTTGCAATCCACATTAGATAAAGTATGTTGTTTAAAGGAACTTTGGGTATAGAATGGCGATTATATGTCGTAATGCTATTAAACCTTATAAGAGTGCTATGTGCATAATAGTTTTAAAACGGTACTAATTAAATAGTACCTTCAAATTAGTATTTAGATAGTGAGCTCAAATTAGTACTTAGTACGGAGGTACTTGCAAACATACTCAAACACAACTGTGCCGTTCTTACTCAGGAGATTGATGAGAAATGTGAGAGAATTAACACAGCTCAAGCGGAAATTTAATTCTTTGCTGTCCAGCCATGGCCATTTTCCCAAATATCTCGTTAGAGTTTGAAAAGCTGAAGATCTAGGTTGAGATTTTGGTCATACCGAATGCTACAATAGGAAAATATATTTCGAAATATGGAAATATATTTCGATACCATTTAATATGACATTCAGTCATGATAGGTCTAATTGAGAGCTCTAAAATTTATTATTTTAACCATGTTAGTTCCAATGATCGTATGACAAACAAGTTCTGTTGAAAACATCAACTAAACAGAGTACAAAAATCATGTGGAACCATAAAAAATTAAACTGTATGCAAAAAGAATTTCACTTTACGAAAGAAAACTTTTGAATTTCATTTCTCTTAAACTTCGTGTTCCAGAGAGATGTCCTTGGTAGTATTGTAGCTCTGGTACAAGTGCACAGTTACTATGTTTCTTTAACAAAGTCGAGATTGTATTGCAGAGAATCGCAATACAATCGCAATTGTATGGGAAAAGTACTGCTAAAATGAACCCATAATTTTGAAATCTAAAATTTACAAATTCAATATTGATCTTCTAAGGTTTCCTGATACTTTTTTGTTATTTTAGGTTTTTTGAATTCTAATTTATATTTTTAATAGAATTTTTTTATTTATTTAATAATAAAAAAAGAAAAAATAATACAACTAAAAATCATAATAAGGATAGGATAAAGCAATAATAAAAATATTTGGCTTAATTTTGGGTAACCCTTTAATTTAGGAATTGAAATGGAGCACATTTATATTGCTTGGCTTACATGGGTTAACAAGTCTTAAATAATTAACATTGTATGTGCCTTTATAATTTTTTTTATATTTAAAAAAATTTTAAATAAAATATAAAATAAATTAATAATAAAAAAAAATTATAATAAAAATAAAATTAAAATACATACATATATAGAAATAATAATAATTGTTAAACTAATGCAATATTTTCTAAACTAATATTTTTATATCGACATTTATTTATTTTAATTTTTTTTTGTTTGTTTCAATAATTTATTTTGTTTTTGTTTTTTTTCTTAAATAAATTATTTTTCATGCCATCATCATTCACTCACTCAATCGTTCATAGTTTATTGTTGTTCGTTTTATTGTTTATAAATTAAGAAAAAATAAAAGAAAATTTTAGAACATGTGTGTATATGTATGTATGTGTAATAGTAAGTGTTAGTTTTTATAGTTTTATAAAAGTATTGAAACTTTTTTCTTTAAATATAAATATTATTATTTTTTTTTCGTTTAGTAATGAGTACAAGAAAAAAAAAACTGGGTTTATAGTTATAAAAACAGTCTTAGATAAATAGTATTTGTTAACAAATTTCCTGAGATTTTTTTTTTGATTATTAAAGGGCGGTTTTTTAGGTTATGAAGTATGTATAAAAAGAAATAATTTTTAATACACAATGAGAGTAAAAGATGAATTTCAATGATGTCTTATTTTGTTATTGTATTAAGAAAAGCCTGTAATTATAACCATAAACCTCTAGGGTAGTGAGAATATTACACTGTGAATAATGTTTTGATTCATTAAATTATAATCTTTAATAGCATGTTCTATTTAGATATGAAGAAATAATCAATAATTAAAAAAAATGTATATATTAAAACACCACTTCAAATTGTAATATAGAAGATTTTAATAGGACTTTAAGGTTTATCTTAAGATCATTAGCTTAATGTTAGTTAGGGCACATGGCTAATAATGTATAAATAAACACAAGATCCTAATCATGTTTTGATTCATGAATCTTTAATATCATGTTCTATTTAAATATGAAGAGATAATCAATAATTAAAAAAAAATATATATATATTAAAACACCACTTCAAATTGTAATATAGAAGTTTTTAATAGACTTTAAGCCTTATCTTAAGATCATTAGCTTAATGTTAGGGCACATGGCTAATAATGTTTAAATAAACACAAGACCGTAACCATCAAAAATATTGTAATTAAATGTTAAAATAATCTATATACATATATTAAGCAAATACGTAGATTACGTTAGAAAACTAACCGATATTTTTAATAATTATTAAAATAATTATTATTTTGTTTATAACCTGCTCTAAAATTTTTTTATTTCATTTCAGTATTTAATAACTTTTTCTATGGAGCCTTATCAGAGAAATATACCAAAAGTGTTTTACGAAAAACATATAAAACATTTTGTTATATTTCCCGGAAAAAGTTACATAAAACAATTGAGAAATACTGAATAAAAAGAAGAATTTTTTAGAAAAAGCTAAAAAATAAAATAATAGGCATGTTCCTTGTACAACAAGCAAGTAGGTATTCGAAAACTTATATGAAAAACACTCAATTTCGTGATTATTTTCGAATTCTTTTCATATAAGTTTTCTCACGCCTCGTATTCATTGTTTTCATTTTCTCTATTTATAGTTTCTTTAGACAGTATTTACAATTTTACTAATAAAACCTTTAATTATTTATTTTTGCTGGTTAGGTTTCGTTTTCAATTTCGAAAAATTTTGAATCATATTTTCAATCTTAAACTTCTTTATAAATGTTTAAAAGTTCTTAATAAAGAAAAAATTATTTTCCAAATTATTTCTAAAATATTAACAATAAAGCTTTTTATATTTCGAAATTGAATTTCGCTACACCTTGTGTGATATGTACATTTGTTCAATAATTAAGAAATATAGAAATATTAAAAATTTTTATTGAAAAAAAAAAAAAATGTTCTTAAGCTTGAAAATTTTTTAAAATTTTAATTTTTTTAGAAATTTTAATTTTCGAATATTTATTTCGAATATTATTTTATTTTATGTAAATTTTTCGAAACTAAATATTCAATAAATTTAAATTAATTTTTTATGATTTTTTCTAAAATGTAAAATGAATTACGAAAATATTGAAAATAACTCAGATTTTCATTTTTGGCTGCTAGACCTGAAATTTGAATTGAAAACCTTCTTTTTCAAATTTCAATTCAATTCAAATTTTTCTAATAATTTTCAATATTTTTAATTAATTCACGGAATTTAGGAAGATTACAAAAATGAAATTAGAAATATTGAAAATTATTTCAAACATTTGAAGTGTAAGGAAGGCTTTCAATTCAAATTTCAAGCTCAACAAACAAAATATTTTAAATAATGTTTCTTTTTGCAAAACGGAAATATGAAAATAACTCAAAAATACTGAAGTAATTCAATGTTTTTCATATAAATTGTCGATCATCTGAAATCGTTCGTCTTATAAAAACAGCCGGTAAGACAAATGTTTTCTGAAGATCGAAAATCTATACGAAAAGCATTAAATTACTCAAATATTTTCCAATTGCCTGTAATTTTTTTTAATATTTTAGTATCCTTTATGCACTGCGTACTTTTAATTAAAATCTTTCAATAATTTCTATAAAGATTAATTTTAAGCTAAAGATCAATTTTTTTTTATATAAATTTATAATATTTCTATTTCATATGTATATTTTGAGGACCCTTGTTCGTCTATGAATTCATGACTTAAAGAAGTAGCAAAATAGACAAATAGAAATTATAAGAATATATTTATAAATGCAATTAGAAATGGTGTAAAAATATTTTTAACGTGAAAAAGAAAACTGCATAAAAGCACGAAAATAACAAATATTACAATCATTAGAATTTCTACAGAAATTTCTACTTTTCAAATTACAAATTCTAACAGGACTGAATGACATATAGACTTTTGGCATAAATACCTCATTATCCTTGTGTAATATTATCACTACCTTAGTACATATAATATATGTTTAGATTAAACATCTAGTATAGATTTCTATAAATTTAATAACTTTCTTTGAATATTTCCTTTTATGGGATTATATTTCTAACACTGTTGCTTGCTATTGCTTATTGCTCAATAAAACGAAGTACACCAAGTCTCGCCTACCGTGGGACTTAATAACGATGCCATATGATTGCTGTGATGTGATGGAAGAATTGTTTGTATGGTGGGTGCCGAACTGGGCAAACATTGAAAACAATAGTTGGAACCGTAATTATTGTCCCAATATTGTTGGCCTTTGCATTGAAAACGTACTGCGAATTCTAGTCGCTGGCCAATGTGCAACGAATTGCCAAACAGTACAAATGTAAACTTGTCGGAGAAGCCGTCGCAAGAGTTTTCCACATAATTCGCCTGCAAATCAGCAAAACTACGCCAGCCATCCAACGAATAACGTATATGCACAGATTTATGGAAATCCAAATTTCGTACTCTCACTGAGCCGGTAATTGTTTGGTTAATGGCATCGGTGACAGCAGCATTTTCCAAAGATACTAGTTTTTCGCGTACAATGTCCAAGTAATTGGGTAGGCCGCCCGGTTGCTGGAACAGAGGCATAAGTAATTTATCGGATTTTGGACCCAACTGTACGGGCGGCTCAGATTCCATAATCTCTAGATCTTGATAGGCTGATTTCGGTACAGTGGGTATTTCGTCGAGGAACGTCTTAACATCGGCTAAATCTAAACCCAAAACGTCAGCAAAACGTACAATCTTTTTGCGTCCTGGTGTGCCGGGCGGAGTTTTGCCAGTTTTCAAAGAGGAACAACGTCTTATCCTTTGAGGTCTGTCATCCTCATCGTCGGTGGTGTCCATGTGCAAGTGTGTTTTTTTGGGTTTGTCTGCTTCCGTTGTGGTGGTGTCGGCCTCACTTTCCTTGGCTTCACTTTCTTTATTTTCTGTCGTTTCAGTTGCTGTTTCAGTTTTAGTTTCTGCTTCTGCTTCTGTTTTTGTTTCCAGTTCCTTTTCCGTTTTTTCTGCCTGTTCTTTTAGCTCCTTTGTTAAAACCTCCTCTACTTCTACTTTTAACACATCCTCTCCATTTTCTGTATGACCATTTGTTATATGCACAGTCTGTTTAATTTCCAATATTTCCGAGGTTTTATTATCAGAGTTGGTTTCGCTTTCCAATTCCGTTTCCGTTTCCGTTTTCAATTCCAATTTAACATCTTCTATTTCCACATTGCCATTACTGTCTTTGTCTTCCGATTCTTGGTACTCTAGTGATTGTTTGTGCAATTCCTGTAAGATTTGCTGCTGTACCTTGTGGGACATTTCGTATTGCTTAGGATTTTCGTTTTTGGCCAATTTAATATCAGGTCCTTCACTAGGCAGTGTTTGTTGTGTTAAGTCCTTATGATTTTCATAGCCATTAAATTGACCCGTTCTTTTTGTTAAAACGACCGCACTGTCTACTTCATCCGGAGCCTCCGCTTGTTGATGATGATGCGGCTGGCATATGTGGTTTTGTTTCTGTAGTTGTTTAGCATTAGTGGGAGGTTGCAGTGTTCGGAGTGTCGTGGGGGCTTCATTTTCGGAATTCACATCAAAATAGGGACCATCAGTGGAACTATGGGAACTTGCTACCGAGGGACAGGCATAACCCGATTCAGCTGCCGAATTGTGAGGTGTGTTTGAAGAAGATTCTATAAGTCTTAAATATTCACATTCATCGACCGGACTGCCGGGGCTCTCTATTTCACAATCGAAATCGAAAAATGAATCCGATTCATGTCTCAAGGGCTGTAGATCTGTAACTGTTTGTTCACCGCCCTCACTATTTTTCACCCAAGTATTTGTATTGCCGCCATTTATGATGGGTTCATCCTCTTGTGAGACAACAGCATCGTCAGCCTACAAAAACAACAAAAATTAAAATCAACATTATAAGCAAAAATTTCTGTTTTTGTTTTAAAGATTGTTAACTCACCTGTGAACCTAACGTGCGCAACTTAGAGGATAAGTGGCGTGCAAATGCCTCAGCTCGGCCTCTACATGATGACATACCTACTATGGGTATAATAGAGATTAAACTGCAGTTTTTGGGATCTGGTGTGGCACTACTATGTGTTACTGTTAAATCGCCTGGTCCGTTCATTTACGTCAGACTTTTTAATTTTTTCTCTTTTGCGCCAAACTGCAAACAAGACAAAGACAAAGAACAAAAATTAATATTATTATACTTAATTTATTTACTTTATTTATTGTATATAGAATAAATATTTTCTTTATTTTTTATTTTTAATTTTATTCTCATCGAGAAAAAGAAAGAAAGAAGAAACAAATCATCAATTTAAATTTGCGATGGTAGTATGGTATGGTATGGTATATGGGACCGAATTTTTAATTAACATTTAATTATGTAGTATATAGATAATAAAAGTATATATATTTTTGTCTTATTTATACGATTACAATATAGGGCACAGTGGGATTAAAGAAAGAAATTCAAAAAATTAAATTTTCATAATGAATGAATGAAAAAAAAAATATTTTAATACTGCAGAATACAGATAATCTTTGCAGCAATATTGACCTTTAAATTTATGATTTTATTGATGAAAAGATTGTACAGTGACAGTACAGAATCACTTCTTTTTATTTATATAGACGTCTATTTTGAATTTTGGGATTTAAAAAAGTCCTCTATTATTTGATCATTACAACCCTTTAGTCAGAACCATACCATTGAAATTGAAAGCATGCAAAGACACAAGACACGGCTGGCAAGGTTATGGTATCAGTATTTCAGGATCTCGAAGTTCCCGTGGTCTGGTGCGTAGACAAGAGCCCACGGTTCAAATCTTGCTTTTGGCAATTTCCCTCAGTTTCCTAAATCAATAAGTCGGAGTCGAGGTTAAAGTGTAGTTCTCGGCAATCACGTACAAAATTAAAACACACTCAACACTAGATTGTAATCCTCACTAAAGCGTTCTAATGACCAATTCGGCAAGTAATTTTAGAATGCCTATGGTATAGTATTCATGGGCTATTTTGGTAAGAGAAAATCAAAATTCAATTTAAATTTTTCCTATGTTAGCCTACAAACTCATAGGCCGACTGTTATATGAACTGCGTGATCAAGCAACTCTAATCGAATATCTCACATGATCGGTGTGAGAGTGAACTATATACGATATTAAAACAATAACAGCGAACAGCCTTTTATGACTGAGATGGTATCGAAACGATCAGATCTTTTAATTCATTTCGTGCACTGGTATCTCTAGAAGCTGCATACTACGAATGATTGGAATCCAATTCGCCGTAGTCTAGTAGGTATTGTGTTGGCTTATTAGACGGGAGATATTTCGAACAAAATATATCCTTTGGCAACTTCCTTTCAGTTGTCTTCTGGCAAAAACTTTGAGAGTAAATACAAATGTCATGAAGATTTTCTCAAGTCTTTCGTTCAGAGTCCTGCCATTCGTGGATAAAATTAACACACTCTATATGGGTGGGGTGAGAAGATAGATCAGTAATTCTGACTAAAGGGTTGTAATGGACAATTAAGTAAGTCAGGATAAATAGAAAGCTTTCTTCGGATATACAAAATAGATTGCATCTCAACGATCAGGCAGTTAGTGTGCTAAGAGTGTTAATCTGATTGCCACAAGATCTAGCATAGCTTTATATCGAAGTGTCCCGAATAATTTTCTTAAAAATATTGTATGATTTATAAAGAATTTTTTATTATTGCTATCATAATAGACCCCATATGCCTATGGGAGATAAAATAAAATTTTTTTTGTTTGATTCGATCTTTGTTTACTTTAAAAAGTTTTGGGTTATTATTTACTTTTTTTTCTAATTCTATTTCGGTAATAAAATCGTCAATAGCAAACAAACCACAAAACAAAAAACAAATCAAAATTAGAAAGTATATAAGCCCATATTATATGGACGTCATACCACAAAAAAATAATGACAACAACAATAACAACTGTAATGAAAAATGAAAATAAAAATTAAAAAAAGCAAACATTTTAAGAAATAAAATAACACAACATTTAAGCGCATTTAATATAAATGTTGTGTACTTTTTCAATTTTGGATGTGGGCCATCACCGAAAAGAAAAATACAACAAATCTGTTGATTTAATGGATCTATTCTTAGAATGTAAAATAAATAAAAATTAAATGCATTTTCGAGAAAATAAAATAAAATACTCTACTCTTCAAAGAAAATGTCAAATACCAAACAGTAACACCCACCCACCCACTCTCTAGAAGAAATCTAGAAGAAGTCGAAGGAGAGAGCCAACGAAAAAAACAACAACAAATAAAACGGAAGCTTTCGCTTTACACCAACAGATGCACGTTTTGGTGTAAGCAAGTATTTCCGTATCCCCTTGTATTGTTTGAAATTTACTTTCTAATATTTTAGCATCTGTTGACGTTGTCACTCGTATTTCCTTCCTTTTCGTTATGCCAATAGTTGTGTATAAAAGAAAACGTTTTATTTTCTCATACACTCTCTATTGTTCAAGGCTAATTGGCTAATTAATTTGGCAAATTCTTTGGTATACATTTTCCTTAATTTCACAAAAAATTTCAAATATTTTATTTCGTTTTCTATCATTTCGCTTAAAATGATTTTGAAAATTTGTTTTGTAATACCTTATAATGTGTTGAAATTTTGTTGGCCTCTTTTTGTTAATTTTAGGCCATAACCATATATACACAGAGCCTTACAAATACGGATTTATTTTTTAGATTTTTAAACTGGCAATCGAAAAAGAATTCGCTTAATTCATAAGTGGTAAATTGAAGAGCCATATAATGTGCCTTTGTAATACTCATATTACTTATTTTGCCATTTATTTACAAGTCCAGGCTGGTATTCCTCAAGCATTCTGACAGTCTTATGGTATGGATTGCCTTTGGTTACACAGGTTCTGTCAATAACGTCTAAATGCCCAACAGTCCTTCGTATCAGGTTCCCAAGTGTCGTACGATAACAGGGAAAATTTTTTGCAGACTCCGTTGTGAGCTATTCCTAACCTTTGGACGTGTGTACTCTGGGATTTGCGCTCTTTATAACCCCTATGAAACTCCTTATTCGTGAACTTTGTTCTGCAGATACCCTTAGCGGGTCAGAATTCTGTGATCTCTATACAAGTGGGTTTATTATCCCATTTTTCCATTGCAAATGGGTAAACTCGCATGAGACAACACAATTAGAGCTGAAATATTCCGGATACACGCTAAGAAAATCAACGAAAATAATTTCCAATGCAATTTTGGAATGAAATCCGTAGTCTAGTAGGTAGTGTGTTGACATATTAGACGTAAAGCCAGGGTTTGAGCCCCAGGCCAGACATTAAAACAAAATAGAAAAATTATTTCTTCGGTGTCTTTCTCTCAGCAGATTTCTGGCAAAAACTTTGAGAGTAAATAAAATTGCCATGAAAAGTTTCTCAAAAATCTGTCGTTCGGAGTCGACTTTAAACTGTAGGTCCCACCACTCATGTATAAAATTAACACACACAACATAAGTGGTGTGTGAAACTAGGTCGTAATCCTGACTGAAGGGTTGTAATGACCAATTATGTATGTATGTAGCAGAGGCCTGACTAGAAACATTCTACTTGAATTAGGAGTACAACGACAGTGGAACCAAGTGACAAGTTTGGCAAATCGTCGTGATCAGATAAGTGTATTTATAAACAGCTCTAAGGTTCACACTGAATGCGTGGAGCAATCGAGGGAGAAGTTGTGTAGTCTAGTAGATAGTCAGTCTGCTGACTTATTACATGAAAGTTCGTGATTCAAACTTCAGCTTAGGCATCTTGAACAATAACGATGTATGATAAAAAAAATATTTCTTTTGGAAAGTTCTCTGAGGTTAACTGAAAAAAAATCTGTCGTGCAGAGTAGGCATTAACCCACACGATATAGGTGGTGTGAGACACTAGGTTGTAAACCTGACTAAAGGGTTGTAATAACCAATCAAGCAAATAAGTAATAAAGAGAGAGAGAGAAATTAATAAATTGTATGTGAAATGAAAAATGCCTATTCAATATGTGTGTATCAATTGCATTTTAATAAATAAACTTAAACTTGCGAGACCTTATGGTACCCTCAGCCACAAAAGTATACATATGGTTAACAAATTTCAGAAATTTTTTAACCAATCCGTTTTCGTTGAAAATCTTTATAATTGTCTGACATCTTTCTTCGATTTTAAGACGGTCTTTTGCATTGGTTCAGAAATTTGAGAAAATTTGTTAATCGGATGTATACCGTTGTGGGCCTGTGCAGGGCCACAATTCAGTTCAATTTCAGAAATTTTTTAACCAATGCAAAAGACCGTCTTAAAATCGAGGAAACTATAAAGATTTTCAACGAAAACAGATTGGTTAAAATATGTCTGAAATTTGTTAACCGTATGTATACTTTAGTAACTGTGTGTACATTTAAAAATTGTTTATCCCATAAAACAGATGCAATTGTTAAAAAATTTTTTTTTTTACTAAATATTTGCTTTTAAATATATTCACGTGCAAAAATGTAAATTTTTAAAATTTTTTTTTGCTATAAACACTCCCTCATAAATAATACGTAAAACAAAAAATTCATTAAAAAAATAAAAATAAAAAACTTTAAGTGCTTTTATATACTCGTATGTATGCTTTCCAATGAATCAGGTAAAATATTTAAATCAAATAATTAATAAATTATTTTCTATTAAATTTATTTATGAATGATTATATACATTATGGCTTTCTACATATGTATAAAACATAAAAGGGTTTCAGTTGCCAAAAAAGATTCGTTATTCTATAAATAAATGACATTGATGAAAAATTTCTTCTTTTAAAAATTATTTTTTTATTTATTTATTTAAAAAAAAAACATGTAATTACGCTACATATACAATCTTTGCCTTTTTTAAATATAGTCAGGGGCACAACTGTCTTTAAGGATGAGTAATTACCCAAAAAAAATAGCAAAAAAATAGCAAATTTTCTCTGACGTATTTGATTGTTAAAACTATTAGAAAATAACATCATGTGAGTAGTATAAGTGTTTAAAATTATTTATAGTTTTGGGAAAATGTACTTTTCAAATGCGTACCATTTTATACGTATTGACGTTCAAGTTTGTTTACTGTTGTAAGTTTAGTTTCTTGAACTTTTTAATTTATTTTTATGATTTATTTTTTTTTCTCAACAAAAATGTTTAGTGTTTAGCTTTTAATTGTTGTTCAGTTCTATTCTAAAGTTTAGTTTTAATAAAATATTCAAATTTACGTACATACATACGTACTTATTTGGCCTTTACACCCCCTTCTGTCAGTATTACGACCTAGCTTTTACTACCACCTATGCTATGTGTGTTAATTTTATAAATGAGCGGCGGCGGGACCTACAGTTTAAAGTCGACTACGAATGACAGATTTTTTTTTGAAAAAGTTTTAATGGCAATTTTTGTTTACTCTCAGAGGTTTTGCCACAAACCTGCTGAGAGGAAGTCACCAAAGAAATATTTTTTCATATTTCGTTTTGTTAGAGATGTCTGACCTTGGATTTGAACCGTGGCCTCACCCACTAGATTTAATATAAAAAATTTATGCCTCTTCTTAAAAAATAATTGTTCCCTCGAAAGATATATTTTTAGGATCACGTGTTAGTATTTTTTTTTTTATTTTTTAATCGAATTTATTTCGCCATTCCTTTTATACAGTCACACAGATAATTATACATACCCCCCTAAAAATCATTTTTTTTAAAATGATAATATATGGACAATTCAACTAATTTTTGCGCCAAATTTTTTGTTTTCCGTCACAGCCGAACAAATTATATTTGTTCTCATCACTAAATATTACATTCGGCCAAAAATCAGTTGATTTGTCCATATATTATTGGGCAAATTCCAATCGTGGCTTTTTTCTCGGCACTCGGCTGCGGAAACCGTTCTTTCTCAAAACACTTCGAACTGTTTCGGAATGCACAAAACATTGTGATCACCTTCCGAGGTATTTCGTATTTCTACAGCTGTAGTCCTAGGATACCTTTTACATACCGGGCTACCCTTAAAGAAATTTTATACGAAATATACGTCGTACGTATAATTTTCTGTGGTGCCATATTGATTTTAAGCAAACTGTAGTCACAAATTCATAGATTTTTAGAATCTTTTTTCTTTATTTAAGTAAATGTGTCGTTACAGACGCTAATGTAAAGACATTTTAGATTAGAAGTTCATTACTTTTTAAAAAAATGGTTTTTAGGGAGGGTACGTATAATATCTGTGTGACTGTATATCCTTTAAGTTAAATTGAACGAAATTAATGTTACATGTATTAATGACCAATTAAGTAAGTAGAGTGGTTGGTTAAGTCAAGGTCTCCGTTATAGCTGATCTTAATTGACTTCGTGTAAAGTATATCACTTTCAAGAGATCTCCAATGGTCTTCATTGCAAAGTAAAGGCTTGGTTGCCGTAGTCTAGGAGTAAGGGTATGGGCTTACTAGATGAATGATTTATATTTTTAAATTCAATATAAACATATACTGAATATAAAACTCGGACTATAACCATAAATTTTAAGGAAGAAAGCCCAGTTAATTAACAAGTTATCCGTCCATAACCACCCTGTTAATGCCTATAAACGAAAAAAGGCTTTTAGCGGTTACTGAATACGCAACCTTATAAACTTAATAATTAAAAATAAATACTTCAGGTAATTTTTTAATCAAGTTTTAGCCCAAAAAACAAATTTAAACTGTCTTGATCACAATATCCAACTAGAGTTCCCAATGCGAACCTTGAGGTTTATACCAATGGCACAAAGATGTGTTGCAAAGGGAGATATGGTATATTTATTAAAGGTGCTGATAATGAACTTTCTTTCAATGCAGTGTTTTCCATGGCCATTTAGAAAGCGGTGCAATGGTTCTTGGGTGGTAGGATTTCGCGTTGAAAATCTTTTGCTTTACTCGAGCAACCAGGCTGCGATTATGTTATTAAAGAATGTATTTTCAACGTCAGTCCTTGTCTGTGAATGCGGATGAATTTTCATGGAAATTTCGTATTATGCAAAGGTAGCTCTTACATGGCTTTCGGGACATAGGGATATCGTTCGAAATTGTATCGCTGATGAGCATTTTGCAGGGTATAGATATTCCGATTGCCTCAGTTAAACCGGATATTATACACCTGTTTTAGAGTGAGATCTCGTTTACAGTAAGAGGGTACGCGCAGCGTTGTTAGACTCTGTTGGTCACGTATGCATAAGAAAAGGACCGAATCATTTCTATCCTTAAATTCATTCGCATACTCATTTCCATCTATCGCATTCTTATGGACCACTGTTCTTTTGGTCGGCAAATGCTTTCTGCAGAAGCTGTGGGTCTAAGGAGCAGGAGGAGAAGACAGAGTTGTTATAAGAATACGGAGATTTCTGGCCTCTCACTTTCTGACATCCTTAAGCGAGATTGCTGTAATAGCAAGATTTATTTGGACACGGATTGGTTTTCTCAAAGGAGATCCCAGACTTAATTAAATAATTTTGGTATTATAATGGCTCAAAATTATTGTCTAAATGGTACCTCTTCCATCAAGGAGGATCTGCCAACTTACCTACCCTAACTTGCTCAAAATATAAAACTTTAATAAAGTCAAGAAGAGAGGGGTTTAACTACTTTAAATTGTGTTTGGACTGCACAGGTGAATTTACCTTAAAATTCTGAATTTGTAGTTCTTCTGTTTATTTTGTTTAAACTAAATTGGGAGGAGATTGTTTAAAGGACAGGATATTTTTCAATTCTTTCTTGTTTTTATAAAGCGAACGATTTCTGATGATCTTTAATTTTTATGAACAAAAACTCAAAAATATTTGAGCAATTTTTAAGTGGTTTTCGTATAAATTTATGAGAGTAAACAAGGAATAAATTGAAATGATAATTAATTTTATTGTTAAAACGTATTAAAATATAATTCTCTATAACTTATGTTTTTTTGAGATTTAAGAGCCATAGTGAAACTATTTTCAAATCAGCAGACATGTGATAGACATTAACATTTTTTTTGCTATTATCAGATCACATGGCATAAAAAAATTTATACTATTATTAATAATTTATTTAAAAACTATGTTTTATATAAAAAAATATAAAATTAAAAGCTTTTGGAATATGTGGTGTTATAAGAAGTTTATAAATCAAAATTAAATTGTTTTGCATATGAGACTAAATAAACCAATAAAAAAATATAAATTATTAAAATAAAACAATTTTATTTATTTATTAATAATTTAGCATATTCTGTTTTTAACTAAAACATCAATTTGTTTCGAAAACAAAATATACGAATAAAAAAAAACAGAGAAATATTAAAAATAATTATAGATTATATATTGAGTGGGTGGTATTTCAGAGAATGTGGGGTTTCGAAAATTCCATAATAAAATTGAAAAAAAGGAAAACACTGGCAATGCGAAATAAATCATATGATGGAACTTTATTGAAAAGAAGAATGAGAATAAAAACAAAATATAAATAATATACGAATAACTTTTTTTTTCTTTAATTTTAAAAGCAAATTTATTGAAAAACAACAGAAAGAATAATAATTATAGAAGCATCTGTTTAAAAAAAAAATAAAAAGAAATTAAAAAAAAAATTTAAAAAAAAATAAAAAAAAACATTTTAAAATATTATCTTGTTGGAATATTTTTTAATTTTAAAAAAATATTTCAACAAAAAAAAGGAAACATGCTATATATTATATTTCAAATTAGTATATGACACACTGATGAAAATTAAAAATTATTTAAGAGAATACATATAATTGTTTATAATGCCCTCTTTCTTAAATACACTTTATAAGGGAATAGTAAATGTGGCAGAAAAACAACAACTAATTTCATAATAAATGAAAATGAAATTTCATCTGATGCATAAAATTAGCGTGACAATGTTAAATTAGTTTTTAAAACAAAAATAGATTCCATAAGTAAGTTGAACACGTGCTTCCTAAACTAGAGAAGTCACGCGCCATAGTTATTGCTTCTTTCGTTTTTTATTATAATTTGTTAGAAACTTATAAATTAATTGTAATTAATTGTTATAAACAAGTAAACTTATCAATTTTACTATTACAACAAAAAAGGAAAATAAATATATTCGTATAAATAAATAAAAAAAAAATCAATTACATTTTTCTTTTTGTTACATGTACCACATTTAAACTTTGTAAATATTGTACTTCAAGTGTCAAAATCATATCAAGACAAGTATTTAAATACATTCATTTAAAACTGATTATATTTATTGTTGTCTCAAATTACAAACAATAGTAAAGCTATTTATAATGGAAATTAATATTTAAACAAGATTATTATTTATAATCCATTGAACCGTAGATAATTAAATACAATCAAAATATAAACAAACAGTATAAGCTGGCTTAAATGGAATTTAAAAACGTAATCCCATAAGATTCGAAAATAAATAAATAAAGTTGAATTTTATCTCGACTTTAAATATCAGAAAAAAGAAAAACTTATGTCATGTTATCACATCATTTGTACTTTGGAATGGCGAACCTCCCAGTATCGTATTCAACAGAAGACAAACAATTTGTCATCATAGCTGTTATGAATTTTAAACATTTTTAAGGGACTCTTTCCTAAGGTAAATAATCAATACAGCAGCTATTATCTATCGGGTGTTTTTTTTTACTGCATGAGAAATATCTATTTCAAGATTAGGTTAGGTTAGATAAGGTGGCAGATCCTCTTTGAAGGAAAGAGTCTCACTTCGAAACCTTCTGTTACCACAATAACTCAATAATCAACCCGCGTATCATACATTCTCTAGAGGAAACTATCCCCATCATACTTTTACAGCTATTTTTATATTAGAGGGCTAGTCAGCTAGTGAAAGAGCAAAAACCACCGTCTTTTTATGGCAAGAATAGGACACTGATAGAAGACGAAGCAAAAAGCAGTCGTCTCTTTCTCCTTCTCGGAGCCACATCACCTGCAGAATTCATTTGACAGAAACTCAAGTCTTTCGGCATCTCTATCAAAAGGAGAATAGTCCATTAGAATTCCTATTAAGCGGTAGATAGCCATGCGCTTTAAGAATAGAAATGAGTCAGTCTAGCAATATTGCACGTACCCTCTTTCTATCAACGAAATTGGGCCTCCCTGTAAAATGAGTGCATAATATGCAACTTCACTGTGGCAATCAGCATACCTCTGACTTGTAAAATTCCAGAGATTGTGAGTTCCATACCGGCTTTGGCCAGCTCATCAGGAATTCAATTTCAAATGATATTCCTATGTATCGGAACCAATATAAGAGTTACTTTTGAATAATTTGAAATTGCCTTGTATAATCCTTGGTATTCATGGATATTGTTCGTATACATTGCCAGCCAGACTGGGAAGAGGGGGTCGTTGAAAGAATTTTTTGTTTATATTTCTTTTTTTTAAGATTTTAGAGTTGAGTTTAGACTTGGAGTTCTCGTCTAGGACGACAACACACAACCCACTAGATTACAAGGAGTAAAGCTCTGTAAAAACCTGCGCTGAAATTATTGTAGAAATTTTAGAGATCTGGGTGTGGTACTTAAGTAAGATTGTATCTAAAAATGTGAATATTGATGTCACAGTTTGATGTACACAGTGGAAGTAATTTCATTTAATTTTTATCGAACTTAATCTTACCCAAATTTGAAGTAAATTTATTGCCTTTTAAAGGATGCTAAAGGATTTCTCCTGATATTTGTTTGAAATTATTGCTAAAACACATTTCTTTTCATTGATTAAAAAAAATTACGACTAAAAATTATAATTAAGGAAACATGCCACATGGCATGTGAGCAATTAACGTAAAATTTTTGGAACAGTCCATTGGCCGTCAACATCAGGGCATTTGACACCACTATATTATTTTATGTGGGTGAGATTTGTGTCCAGAGACAAGCCACCACAAATCCAGCAATTGATTACATTGCAGAAACCGTTAGAATTGGTGTGGTAAAATTGGAGCTAACGAATGGGCCACCTGAGACACAGACCACGGACAATATTTGCATGAAGTAATCTTCGTAAATTGTCGTTCGGAGTCGACTTTAAACAGTAGGTCCCGCCACTCATGTATAAAATTAACACACACAACGTATGTAGTATATGGTGTGAGAAACTAGGTCGTAATCCTGACCTGGGTTGTAATGACCAATTATGTTTGTATGTATGTAATCTTTAAAAAGCAAATATTACGCTCACTTTTGTTTATTTTATGTGTTTTTTTTTATTTTCTATGACTTTTGGAGATTTGCGATATAACTTTTCAAATCCTATATATCCTATATACTATATGATATGCCAATGATATGTTATATGATGCCAAAAAAAAATTATTAATTAGGCTATATGTTTGGGTTAAACTCTACATTTGTTCATACAATCCTTTTGGCCATTAATTAATTTTTTTATAACAAAAAAGTGTGAGTTTTCTCACATAACATCTAATTTTAAACAAAATTAACTTATTTTTATTATTATTTAATTAGAGGCATTCTAATGGGATTACAATTTATTACAAATAAAAATTATGTTGAAATTATTAAGAACAAAGCAACCTTAATCTAAAACTCGGGGCAGGGCAATAGGCCCATAATTCTTACATCCTAGAACACGTTAAGATTTTTTTTATATTTTTATATTAAAAAATATAGGTTTATTTTTGACCGATTTAAAAAGATCTAAATTGATCTGCAAATGGAGGCTTATAAAGCGGGGTAGCGTAGTTATCTGGATAATATATTTATTTTTAATAATCCAATAGTTTCATTTAATATTTTCTCTATTTTGGTATTAGAGGCCTATTTAAGCCTTTAAAATATTTAAAAACATGATGTTAAATTTTGAATGCCGGAAAATTATACATTTTTATTATATATTTAAATAAAATGTATGTAAAAAAAACGAACTCGAACATTTCTGTAGTAAATTATTAAGTATTAATTTATTTTAACTCACTTAACACTGGCTTGCAATTTTATTTAATTGTAATAATTTCTTTAATATTTTATATCCAAAGGAAATTATGTAATTAAAGCACAGTATGTTGTATGTCACTGTAATTTTTCATATAAAATTTTTTTTGATAACTTTTTAACACTCAAATAATTTGCTTTTTTATTATTGTACTAAAAAAAAATTAAAATTTTTTTTGTAAAAAAAAACGAATAATTTTCCAACACTTTAGAAATATTTTCTTAAAATCTTTATAAAAAGTTTTGTTTTCTTAATACGAAAACAAAAAATTACAATCTTGTTTATACCGGTGTCTAAATATGCACTGATTTGTTTTGAATTTTGATGGCATTTAATGCAAAAAAATCAAAAGAAAAAAGATCACACAAGAGTGAATTGAATGGCATTTTCGTATGTAAATATTCGCCAGTTATATTGGTGATAAGATAGACGACAGTGAAGTGAGAGTGAAAGAGAGACAGGCATCAGGCCAAAAAGAGGCAGGCAGGCAGGCAAGTCGCGTGAAAAACGACGAAAATTTTTTTGAACAGAAAAACAACAACAACAACAAGATGCAATGAAGAAAATTAACATTAAGTCAGTGCATTTCACTTAGTACTCGTAGTGTAAAAACAATTGTACACACAAAGATACAAAGATTTGTAATAATGAGAAGCTGGCTGCCTGACGGCCTGATGGATGCGATTAAGTGCATTCATATGAGTGGTGTTGGTATTAGTAGCAGATTATTTGACGCCATAAAACCGCGATTTGTTTGTATGGAAAGAAAATGAAAAGTTATTTTAGGTAAAACACAAAACACTCTCCTGCCGACATTGCCTGTGGCCGGTATGTTGTATTTTTAAGCCTGAGTTCATTGTAATAAATAAACTACGTATGGCGCTTATAGTAATTTAAATATTAATTGTAAATAATTATCTTGTAAATACACATTTTAGGTATTTAGAATAGGGTACTGCATTTAGAGTGTTTTTTTTTCAAATCAAATTACTTAGGTTTGCCAAATAAAGCATTTCCTTTGAATCGCACTTCCTTTTAAACAATAAAAACCATATAACAGGTAAACAATTTTGAAACATTGAGACATCTGGAATATAAAATGGAAAAACCACACTTTACAATGCGTATAAAGAAAGCAAAGGATGCAGGCTGCTGGAATAGGTTTTTTTTTTAACAGAATAGCATGCTTTATGAATGATATTTCAGTATTATTTCCTGTATCAATCATATGCAAATTAAGCCTCTGTTCCTGAGAAAAAAGATATCAGGGCCAATGAAAAGATAGGCATTTGAAAATGACTCAAAAGTGTTTGTGAAATTAAGACGTTTTTCACATAAATTTTCAATTTAGTTTACAAAAACAACTGAACAAATTTATTTAAATTAATGGCCTGTTTTTATAAAAAGAACGATTGCAGACGATTGCACGTATGTATACCACTAAACACAGGTACTACTTGAGTTCAACAAGAGAACGGTTCGCAATCTAACATCAATTTTAACGGGTCACTGCGCTTTTGGGAATTTCGTTGACAATCACGGTCTGCCCCACCAGAATTACGGTAGAAGCTGTTATGATGTGGAAAAAAAGGAATCGGTACTACATCTTTTATGAAAGTGCTCTGCACTTCAAAACACACGTTATAGGTTTCTGGTGGCGGACGTACCACTAAGGGAACTGACTGGTTTCATCCAGAGATCGGGGTGGTTCAAACGGATCATGACAAGGGGTCTTAATCCACACTGGGTAGCTCAATGGGCCATATGGACCACCAAGTGAACTTGCCTGTAAACGGCAAGCTACCCGCTAACCTAACCTAACCTAGGCACGTGTTAAAAACGGGCTGCTTTCCAAAATGTTAGTTGTTTTGTGTTTGAACAAAGTATCGTGTTTCATAATGCCGCTGTACAAAATATATAAATGTATTATATTTCAAAACGCCGTCAATGTGCATTTTTAACGCAGTCAAAAAGCAATCAGGCATCGGATTTATAGTTGGTGCATTGTTTGGTTACTTTGCATATCTACATAGTTTATATAGCATAGTAGAACTGTATACAAACTTTGTATTGATATATTTTGGAAGGCAGCCCTGCTCTCCACCGAGATACTTTCTGTATCTTTCAATTTCTTGCAATCTATTTGCTAAGATTAAATACACTGCACTGCATAAAGCAAGGATAATATCCTTAGTCTTGAATCAATACGAGAACAATATAAAACTATAAAAAATTGACGTTTTTTTATGAAATTTTGTCTGTATTGTATAGGCTTTGACGATTTTTTAACTACCAGACATTTATAATTTATCCAACAGCTAGCTTAACGTAAGCTTATTGAACATAAGACTGTCATTTCGTTTTTCTTAGATCTCCGTCTGTAGAACGAAAAAAAACTTCAAAGACAAATTTTAGACAATAACACAGGAATTATTAGGTCACACATTGCAACCGAAGCTTGTAAAGCTTGATAAAAAAGTTCTTATAGTATCTCTTTCATTGTGCAAATCTTGAAACCATGAAATTACTGCCTGTTTCTGTCTATGGAAAAACGATTTGGTTTAAAATTCTCCTCAATAGTGCTGAATACCAATTCTCTCTGTTTTTTGGCCATAGGGAGTAGGAACTATTTTCATGAAGGCAACACGTTATCGCCTGTTTAACGAGATGTATAGTATACACATACGTACGTACACGTGTATGCTTAGTAGAATTTATAAAAATATATGCAACATAGAGTTCCCAAAGCCAATAACTTTAATTAATTGAGTCTAATATAAACAACAATATGTAGATCATTTCATACATACATACATAATTGGCCATTACAACCCTTCCGTCAGGATTACGGCCTAGCTTCTCACACCACTCATGTTGTGTGTGTTATTTTTATACATGAGTGATGGGACCTACAGTTTAAAGCCGACTCCGAACGACAGATGTTTTGAGAAACTTTTCATGGCAATTTTATTTACTCTCAGAGTTTTTGCCAGAAATCTGCTGAGAGGAAGTCGCCGAAGAAACACTTTTTGTATTTTATTTTGATGTCTGGCCTGGGGCTCTACCCCTGGCTTTACGTCTAATAAGCCAACACACTACCTACTAGACTACGGCGACTGTAGATCATTTCAATAGAATCAATTGCTTAAAAAACTAACAGATTCCGCTTATTGGTTTACTCTGTACATGAAAAATTTCCTTCAACTTCTTGTTACTTTGTTTCGTCATTTGAATTCAGCAACAAATTAAACAAAAACAAAACAAAAAAGGAACGACAAATTCTTTTTTAAGACAGAAACAAAAACAAACAAAATTGTTTAAATACAAATAAATAAATACATATGTATGTACATGTACATATGTATGGTATTTAAAATATATTGATTTTAATGTATTGAGTATGTACCCAATACGAGTATAGTTGCAGCTGTTGTGTATTTGGTGGTATTATTTTTTGGCAAATGATAAGACCAATTGAACTTATCACACGTTTTGAGATGATTTATTTACTTTTGATGGGCCTTAAACATTCATGGGTGGCTTAATGGCATCCAAAAACAAAACAAAACAAAAAAAAGAACTTTTATTTTTCATTAAAAATCAATGAATTTTTATTAAAGCACGTACTCTTATAAAATTTTGAATCAGTAATGAAAAAAAAAAACTCAATGTCCAAAACATTACTGTGCCATATGTTATCATGACCTGTGACTTTAATTAAAAGAAAAATATGGCTTGTATTTGATTGGAAGCTAATTGTTTATTGCTTTTATAAATTGCTCAAACGATGGACTCTGATATCTATTATCCAAAATTAAACCGATTTGAAGTAATTCAAAAAAAAATTAAAATTAATCAAAAAAAAAGTCATGTGTTATTGATTATAGTCAGAAACTGATAAAGCTTGGTTAGGAAGGGGTGTGATGCATTCACGGTACAGCCCGAACCTTGTATCGTAAGATTATCATTCGTTTTGTTCTTCGCAGAACTCTCTTTATGGTATAAATTTAAATTCCGTCGAGGTGTGTGAAACGCAATTGTGTTAGAAAACTCTAAATATTCTATACTGATGGAAATACTGGCTTTGTAACAAAAATCACAGAATATTATCGATCAAAGCAATATATAATCGCTTTAATAAAGCTTGTTTCAAACATGTGAAAGACGTATTTTATTCCTTATCACAAATAGTGGTTTAACCCTTTTGGTAGGCTCCGTTAATTAAAAGTTTTCTATGTAAAGAAAATTTTTCGTCATAGGTTAGGTTAGGTTAGCGGGTAGCTTGCCATTCAAAGGAAAGTTCACTCGTTCGATAGGCTCATATGTCTGCTGTGTTACCCAGTATAAGGTAAGAATTTTAAAAATAAAGAAGCTTTATTGTCTCCCCAAAACATTCAATTAGAACGGCACATCATAGGTAGTTGACTCTGCCATTGGAAAAAAACTAACGATTTATTACAATGCAATTTGCAGAGCATGCTGTCCCTCGGCAACGATAAATGACATCCCAATCATTCTAAGACTCGCTACTACATAACAATCCCAACTCCATAAAAGCATAGTGCTCACATGTCGGCCTGACTGTCAGATGGTATTGACATGGCTCGTCCTTTGCATTTTCTATCCTAGTTAAATTGAAACGAAATGTTTTGTTCTTGCACCAAAAACTCCCGCTCCTCCAATCGCCTGCTTAACAGGAAGAACTTAATTAATGAAACTGAAGCAAAAAATTTAAAACACCGATCCCGAATGAAAATAAGCGGATGATAGAGTTTCGTGCTAGCCCTCTACTCTTTAAAAGAAATGAAAAAAAAAAACAATAATTGTTAGAGAAAGATAATTAAGAAATATCAACGTTCATAGATCCAATTTAAATGTGTAGACAAGACTCCTGATTCCAGGTTTTGCTTTTAACTTATGCAATGCATAATAAGCGTCATAATTCTATTAAAAGTCTGCTGGCAATGGAACACAAATTTACCACGAATTAACATTCCAGAGCCCCAAAGAAAAATGAAAAGATATAAAATGTGATACATAGCCCAGAAGGGAATTATAAATGTCTTGTGTCTCTCTAATATTCGAGCTTCATATAAGCTTTAAAACATCTGGCAAGTGGACAGATGGCATTACACATGATACTGAAATTTATCCGAGAAGAACTTCTTACTACGAATGAAAATATCTTGGTTTTTCCTACATACATACATAATACATAATTGGTCATTACAACCATTCAGTCAGGATTACGACCTAGTTTCTCACAACACTTATTTCGTGTGTGTTAATTTTATATATGAGTGATGGGACCTACAGTTTAAAGTCGACTCCGAACGACAGATTTTTGGGAAACTTTTTTTTACTTATTTTATTTACTCTCAGAGTTTTTGCCAGAAATCTGCTGAGAGGAAGTCGCCGAAGAAATACTTTTTGTATTTTGTTTTGATGTCTGGCCTGGGGCTCGAACCCTGGCTTTACGTCTAGTAGCCAACACACTACCTACTAGACTACGGTGACTGATTTTTCCTAATTTTATAAAATATCAAAAGTTAGGAAATAATTATTTATGTAAAGTATATAATGACCACACGATTTCTGAAAGTTTTTAGTCACAACATGTATGATAATAGATTATACATGGATGTATAGTCCAATAATGCACCCTTTTAAGAAAGGCTAACGTTTTGTTGCAGATAAGATAGGCACATCGTGAGCATTAAACCGATAATCAAGGTATTATTGTTGTTAATGAGGTGCCTTTTAATATTTTAATTTTATCGTTATACAAACAAACTAAGGAAAAGGAGTTCCTGAAAAAACGAACAGGAAAAACTGAAATATTTTCCCAACAATCGATAACAATTAAAGTGTTTATTTCTTTTCCTTTTTTTTTTTGTTGTTTTTGTTTATAAAATGTAAACTTTGCAGATTATTTTCAGTAATTTTCCCTTTCTGTTATTGTTTTGTTTGTTTTTCATACGTTTTATTGTATTTTATTTTTGATTTTTATTTTTATTTTCTTCTTAAATTGTAATTAAATTGTATTTGTTTTTCGTTTTTTCTTTATTTTTGTTGTTATTGTATTAGAATTTTACATTTTGTTTTTATTTTGGATCTTAAAAATATATTGTATGCAGAGAACAAGAGGACAAGAGCAAGCAATAGAGAGTAAAATTTTTTCATGTCTGCATGACATTTATTTTGGCACCCAATGTCATACAAATATAAATCGTATACAGACACGCGCTCATTTTATTAGCTCCAATTCTATATATTTTGTTTTTGGTTTTGTTGTTTTTGTTTTCACCCCCACAAATAATTCATATGATGATAATGATGAAGAAATACAACAACGATAACAACAAAGATGATACCAATAACACAACTTAAAAATGAAATGATGAAAGAAAATAAATTATACGACCGAGTAGTAGTATATTCATAATGAAAATGAGCTTTGTTTACGTGTTTGTTTTGTTGATTACACTGGAAGCAATTTAAATAAAGGAATGTTTTCAATTAATTCTCTCATTAAATATGAAATTGTTTATATTTCGTTGGTTATTGGATTGTTTCTTTCCGAGACTAACTGAATTCATTGGATTGATTATTTATTTAATTCCTTCATTAATTGATCATCCCAACCCTTTAGTCAGGATTACAACCTTGATTCTCACGCCACCCCATAGTACGTAAGTAAATTTTATTCCTAAGTGGTAGTCCACACTGTTTAACACTTCCATTACGAACGAAAGATTTCAGAAACTTTTTATGAGAAAGAGAGTTTTTGCCTCTTAGAGAGGAAGACGCCGAAAGAAATATTTTTTTTCACAATTCCTTTTGCTCTAAGCGTCAGAGAAAAACCTACCTACTATAATACGGTGACTTCGATTGACCAGGTAATCGTTGTAATTAATGTACGGATCTCAACGTTTAATATAAGTCTCCCAAAAAACTTTTGATTGAAAACTACCGCACATACTATAGAGTTCGCCAGTGAAATTATACGGTAAGCATACTCTATCAAAAGCACAGGGATTTGCATGTTTTAAAAATGCTAATTTTAATATCAAAGAGAAAAAGCATCCGGGATAGCCAAAAAAGTCTGAAGACCATAAATTGGAAATATTACTCCATCAAGATTCGTGTCAGACGCAGGAAGAAGAGCTTGCCTAATTATTAGGCATGACTCAAGCAACCGTTAAAAACTATGTCCTAATACTGACTGAAGGACCAATTTTGTATGTATGGCAAGCAACCAACAAAATTGATTCAAAAGTGCCGAAATTGGAAACTGAAGCCGACGGACGTTTAAATACGATGTAGCATGTCAGTAATAGTATTCGATCACTTTAAAAGGAAATCATTTTTGCTTCGAATTATAACAAGCGTCGAAAGAAATCACACATGAAGCACGGATAACGTGCAAAATCTTCTGCGAAGCGTAAGAATTCATATGTGAAGCACGGACAAAGTGTAAAATCTACGTCAAAGCAGACAGATCAATAGGGTGTTGTCCATTATGAGCTGATAAAAGCATGCCAGAGTATCAAGGAAGACATGTAAAGACAACAATTAATTCGAAGTGAGCATTGGACGAAAAACTCCCTGAATATGTAACTAGACACGAGACCGTAATTTTCCAACACAACAACACTGGGCCACATATTGCGAAGCCGGTCAAAAATTACATTTCTTATAGGATTTACAGTGTTTATTGTCGAACTTTTTCTTTCTCTCTTTTTGTATTTGTTGTAATTTTAATGCTATAGTCATAATTTCCTTCTGCAAGATATAAATGGAATATTCACGACAGCCCTTAAATAAAATATCAAGAGTATAAACATAGACACATACATTAATGCTAATATTCAAGCTATTACGATCTACAAGAAACTCATCAATAATATAAAGAAAAGAGAAAACAAAACCCATTAATTTATTATTTTAGGAAAATTTTAAAAAATTATCGAAAAAAAATTCAGACCCAATACATATACATATAATAGTTGTGTGAGGGCCAAGGTCAACTATGACAAGAATCGGTTTGTTCGCAGTCAAACACTATTTTTGTAAAATCCAAAATGAATAGTAGCATTGGCAATGATAATTGGTATCTGTAGAAAAGATAATTTTCGACCTTCCAGATATTGTAACAGAATAAGCAATTTACAATTGATATCTGGTGAGGACGTTGTCATTATATACTTAGGGCCACCGTGATAACATGATCTATTCTACCCGGGTATCAAACATGCCCTACAGGAAAGCATTTTGAGTCCAAAATAAATCTTGCTATTGCCGCAATTTGTATATTAGAGAACTCGATCAAGGGAGTCAGACAATGAGAAAAGGCACTGACACATGAGGTGAAAGTCAGTCTCTTACTCCTCCTCAGAACCACAGCTTTTGCAGAAGTCATTCGTCGGAATGCCAAAGATTTCGTCATCCCTACCAAAAGGGCAGTGTGTGGATGGCCATGCGATTTAAAGACAAAAGTAAGTAGGTCCACTGCCTGTCCATAGCAGTGTCTAGCAACATTGCACGTACCCTCCTACCAACAACCATATTGAGCCTCTTACGTGACACGTAGACAAATTAACTGAGGCAATCGGAACACCTACACCATGTAACATGTTGGAGATTATGATCTCCGTACCAGGCCTGGTCCGCTTGTCTGCAAAGGGCCAATAATTTTTGTATTCGCAAATGGCAATCCTTTCACTAAATAAATGACACTTCGGCTGCCAGATGTTTAACAGCATCTTGACACATCAGCAATTTTAGAATAACTACTCGAATAACCCGATAGAATCTATTGATAATGAAATATTAGGGTCTCTGGTGAAATTGTAACACACAATTCTCACACTTAGCTACTAGACTATGAGGGCACCCATTATTTGCGCATTTCATTTTTTAAAAATTCTTAATAAAATCTTTAATTAAAAATTTAATTTTTGGCGTATAATGAACATTCTCTTATGGGTTATACCCCACCACAATAGCCCAGACAAATGATAACAAACAAAAAAGTCGTCTAGAAAGCAATAACAATCTCTAGAAGCGAAATACACAAATAAGGTATGAATGTATGTATGAATACACAAAATATGAATGTATTTATGTTTATCGTATATTACAATTAATTTAAATTCGAAGACAATTGGTCTATTGAAAGTCGTACAACGAAATATGCAAACAAAAATATAAAATACAATGAAGAGGCTACAAATTACGATATATGTATGTATGTTTGTATATTGTATTTTTTAAATGTTTCTTTGAGTGCCAAACATAAACATAAATTCATATAATATTAATTAAATTCATATGAAATTATTTAATTTCATGTTTTGTCTAACTATTGCTAGAATTGTTAGGAATTGCGAAGAAAATTTAATTGAATTGAATGTAGAACAGAGCAGCAATATTTACCTTTCATTTCTAAGGACTTTAGGTATAAACTAGAAGTGCTTTTATATTGTAAATACAATATTTTTATGTCCTTAAATCAATGACGAAAAAGTTGCGTACAAAATTACGTCTTTTTGTTTATTTCATTTGCTGCGGAAAACTTTCATGTTCTTTTCCCATGATACTAAAGAAAATTTTTTATGATTGCTTTTGTTTATGAACAAATACACTCAGGAGAATTAAATAAAGTATAATCATAAAATTAACGTAAGTATGACTATATGTTTCGCAAAGTACTTAAAATTATTTATGGTTACAATATGCATTCAAATATAAGACAGTGGGTTATATGAGTCTCATAAAATTATGAAGATTTTAATGACTTTGAGCTATACAGACTGGTATACTCCAAGATTGGTTCAGTGTAAGCTGAATCCGGTATTATTAGAATCAATTATTTTAAAATTCATATCCCAACTAGTTGTCGTAGTCGCCAAGGTTCAAAACCCCAGGTCA
The DNA here is from genome assembly GCA_936449025.2 of Sarcophaga subvicina. Taxonomy (NCBI): domain Eukaryota; kingdom Metazoa; phylum Arthropoda; class Insecta; order Diptera; family Sarcophagidae; genus Sarcophaga; species Sarcophaga subvicina. The sequence continues at coordinate 13,594,820 of OW388083.2, read as the reverse complement.
GACTTCTCCAACAAAACGAGGCGACTGCCTCTCAGCAGATTTCTGGCAAAAACTCTGAGAGTAAATAAAATTGCCATGAAAAAGCTTCTCAAGAACCTGTCGTTCGGAGGCGACCGCCACTCATATATAAAATTAAGACACACAACGTAAAATGCTGTAAGAGGTTAGGTCGTAATCTTGGCTGAAGGGTTGTAATGACCAACTATGCACGTATGTACAGAAGATACAAAAAACATCCACTCAGTAGCATCTGACAGTTAGGCCGCCATTCAAGTACTCGGCTCCTATTAGGTTAAATTGAATCTGGTATGGGACTGTCTGAGGAAGCCAAACCAGCTAGTTAGGCAAAATAAAGGTTACCTGCTGCTGTGTCCCATGTCATGTGGGAATTCTCACCATAGATGTGGCCAGAGTAAATTCTGTGAATAAAGCCAAAGTCTCTCCTTAAACTAAGTGGGTTCGAGGCAATCAAACCCTTTATTCGGAAATTACAATACGAAAAGATCTGAGTTATGCAAAATACTGTTTAGGAATATGTTGAGGTTGGTAACAACCGGTCTTTTGACATTACACTGTACACTCAGAGTGGCCTTATTCGAAATGAGGATTATTTTGGAACACATTCTTGCAAACTGAGGAGCATTAATGTATCCCATGAAGAAACATCTGGATGCACATAACTGTTAGGCAGGGAATTATCTTTGTTGACACCGAGCAGCGTTCAGAAATGTGTCAGGGCATAGGCTTGGAGAAGACAGTATGGGTATATGCTATGAAGTTTGAGGGGAGTTTTAAGCAGTTACTCTTCACGACATTAATTTTTTTTATTTCTCAATCACAAATTTAAAGAATTCCTTCTTTTAGATTTCTGTAATTATTTTTATAGCCGTGAAGACAGCAATATCTCGTTTCTTTAATAATAAAATGTGTTTTTCATTTGATAATTAAACATTCTATTTTTTATAGTTCTCTCCCTTTTTAGTATTTTTTTTTTGTTAAGTTTGTTTTTAAATATGTTTACTTAGTTGTTATTATTATCAACATGTTTTGTTTTGATTATTTTATTCGCCTGAACTGTGATTATCAATACATATAGTTTTCGCATCTTTTTATGAGTGCTGCTTAATCGGTAGAATGTTGGAATCAAAATAAAAGCATCAAAAATAATTGTAAACTTACTTTTGTATTATGGTATATTTACTGCTACTGAGGCCGCTCTCTCACTCACTCTCTTTCTTATTTGGCTCACTGATGATAATAGGGCAACTAGGATTGTGTTGATGACCAAGTAGGAGAAGAAAATGTGCTCTTTATCTCCTTTTTCTCTATCTAGTTGTAATATATGCTCTCTCTCTCCTCCAATGATGATGTTTTAATAAATTTACTCTTGTTTTGTTTCACTTGTTCTCTGTGTGTTTACGTGAGTTTATTTATCACTGATAAAAAAAATGAAAATATTTGAAAAAAATGTGTTTGTTTTGTTTTTATTTTTCGGTTTTTATGTTTGTTTTCTTTTTAGGCGATATTATTGTTGTTTTTCGGTTATTATTAAAACACGCGTGTAATTAAAAATAACAAATATGTACAACGAAAAGAAAAAAAAACGAAATACATAAGAAAAGTAAAATTTTCTATTTAAAAAGAGTGGGCGAGAAAAATTAATTTCTGTTGTTAAGAGAGTAAGTGTTTGTGTTTGGGATACAGAGTGTGTGTGTGTGTGTGTGTGTGTGTGTGTTTGTTTGGCTGTGTTTGGTGTTATTCAACTTTGTCCTTTTTTGGAAGGGACTTCTAGAAGCTGATATTGCGTGTGTTTTGTTTTGATTTTTTCTTAATTTGCTTTTTAAATTATTTTCCTTTTTCTTTTCTTTTATTTATTAATAAGATTAGATAATATTCTTATTTTTTTTTTCTTGTTTACTTTATTTTAATTTTTAAATTTCCGTTACTTTTTAAAATTGCAATTTTCTGTCACTTAAGATATGCTTTATTAGGAGGCTATTCCGTTGGGTATGGTTACACTTAAATTTTTTAATTTATTTTTCTTTGAAAGGATTTGTTTCGACTCTTTTTTACTTTCTTTTTGATATTTATTTTAGCGGTGTTTTTTTATATTTGTTTTATTAATCAATTATTATTATTTTTCTTTTTTGTAATAATTTTATTTATTTATTTTTGTAATATTGTCATCTACCGTTTGGCTGTAGTCTTGTCGTAGCCGCCCGCCGTTCAAATGTTGTTGAATTCCGTATAGCCAAGTCAAACTGTTGTGTCTCTGCGTTTATTTTTCGGCTCTGTTCTGTTTGCTGTGCGCACAACAGTGTCATTCAAGGGCATTGCAAGGTCATATAGCTCTGCCATCTATACAGCTTTTACGGTGTGCTGTTTGTTTCGTATTTTGGTCGTCAGTCATTTACTGCCCGTCTTATTGAAAACATTTATGCAGCAATTGTTTTGCCGCTATTAATGCCGTCCCTAGTAGTATATTAAAATAAAAAGAAAAAATATATTCTTTTTAAACCCATCCACCGTTCAAATCTCTATTAACCCTATACTCATCCTCCCAATTGTTGCTGTTGTTGCCACATACTCATTCATTCATTCATGCATTGACACTTTTATTATGTTTTACTCACAATATGTATTATTCGTAGTAGCACTGTCGGCATCGTTCGCAAGCTCTCTATTGCAAAAACAATAGAGTAAGGTAAACAACGTTCTCCAGTTGTTTTATACAGCTGATATGTGTGGAGAGTTTTATCATAAATTAACAATGCCCTACACTAAACCATATGGTTAATGAAGCGTAAACCCTGTGTAACACAGGAATTTTGGTGTTAGTGAACTCGAATCTATTCTTCTATAATATAAACCCCAACAAATATTCAAATACAAAAACCTAAATGACTCGCCTAAAACAGTCTGAACCACATTTCAAAATTTCACAGCTCTTTCTCTTTGTTTCTCTTAACACAGCTGAAGTCCCTACCAGAGGATAAGAGAAATTCAGCGATCCATAGGTGGAATTGGCTTAATGCTTATGTAACGTAACGGATGTGTACGAACGATTACCGAACCGCAATTGTTTTCATATGCTAAAAATGAATATATGCTAGCCGTTACGTTACGTGAACGTTCGGCTACTTCTATCTAACATTAGGTGACGTTTAAAAGATCAGTTTACAAATAAAAAAACTCTGACACGCTCGGAAAAATGTGTATGGAAGTAAATACAATTTTTAAAATCAAAGACGATAACTCACATTTTTAGCAGCGTAAAATAAAACAGAACAAAATTTTTGTTAACAGACTCCTGTTAACTGCTTAACGGTATCAATATGAAAAATCCCATAGATTTAGAAGCTAATAATAGGATAACCATATGCTAGGTTCGGGAGTGCCGTTCCAAATCAAAACGAAAGTTTCATGAAACTGAAATTTACTGAGAAAATTAGAGAACGAATGAAAATAGTAAAAACTTACTTCAAAGTGATGATTCAAACGCAAATCTTTTGGAATTTTAAGAGACTGGAAACATTATAGATGTAGTTAGGCACTGTACATCCATCATATACCTACGCACTACCGAAAATATTACTGCTGTTAAAGAAAGTGTTGAGGATAATTCGCATTTGTTGTTTCTACAACGTAATCAGCACTTCATTCTGGCTTAATTATCATTTAAACTTCAATTTACGCAACAATTAAGACCGGGTGACCTTTCAAAAGGCCGTAGATGGACTGATTGCGAGCTAAAACAACAGGCTTTAAATGCTGATTTTCTATAGTGTTGTGATTAGTGAATGGTGTGAATGATGTTGACTTGAAACAACGCCCCTTATGAATATGTATAGGATGCAGTGGTGAATTCTACTCTTTTCCAAGAAGTGGTGCTGTCTCTATTGATTTTGTCCTCTCTGTGGGGTCAGAAGAATTTTGAATGCATTATTTGGAGAGAGACCTCTAACTTTTTTAAGAAGCCAAAGACCATGATGAAAAATTTGTTTGTTCTGTGCTGTAGTCGAACCTGAAATGCTTAGGTTTATAGTCAAAGGATTACTTCACAGTTGCTTTCCTTATTAAAATGCAGTGGTTTCTCGATGAAACCTGTGACCCTCTTGTATTTTGAACTGTTTGAAAATTTAATACGTGAATAAGGAAACTCTAAGTCGTTATTACTTTATGCGGCGCATTAATTCGTTTACACACACATACACACACACTATTTTCTCTTTGACTTTCTCAATATTGAAGATTTTAAGAGCTTCTTTAATAACCTCTGGATAGGGTAATTGAAGGTCGTCTTCTCATATTTGCACTATGTGGAGATAACTGCGAAGAGAAGATGTACAATTTTTATTTATTTATTTTTTATTTATTTTGAATTTATATATCTTTAAATAATTGCTCTATTGTTGTTATTTATTTATTTACTTTCGTTTTGTAAATCACTTTCACTTTAAGTTTTATTGGACACATAATATTCTCTTTTTTCCTTTTCCTTTTAATGATCATTTATTTGATTATTAATTAAATATTTATTTTTATAGAACAACAACAATTTGTTTTTTTCTTTTTGCCTGCATCTGGCTTTGGTTTGTTCTCATTTTCATTTGTGTGCGAGTGTCCATGTGTTTGTTGTATTAATTTCAATTTTTCTCGAATGCATTGTCTTGTTATCAATTGCATTTATTTTCTATATATTTATGAACTTATTTGCTTTGATTATTTTGTTAGTTTTAATTTGTTTAATTTATTGCTGTTTTTTGTTATTTTTAAATTATAATTTTTGGCAATAAAATAATTTCGTTTTGCTTCGTCCATTTTCTTTCTTCTTACCGTAAAAACAACAACTAATCACTATGCAGGCGGCATTTATATACAGATGTGTTGAGCTGTGGGGTTTTTGTCTAATGCAACGGCTTTAAAATTAAATACTTTGTTTTTATCTCTCAACGAAAAGTTTATTATCTTTATTATGACCGACCCACCGTAAGACCCCCAATCCTGGCATTTTATCTTTTTGTAATTTATTTTTATTTTCAATATCACAGAACTGGTTGCATACCATTGCCTTTTTTATTTATTAATTTTGCACTTGGCTTTTTTGCAATCTCTTTTGATTATCTTTAATGCTCTCTCTTTGTTTCTATTTAGATTTTAGCGCTCTTAACATTAGTACATCATCAGTGTTGCCACTGCACAACTAAAAAAAGGTGCTAAAACTGTGCAAAAATTTTCAGGAAAATATTGTTACTTCCATAAAGATTACTAAATTTTCATTAAATTATTTAAAATGACATATAAAAATAGGAAAAGTTTAGGAAATCTTATAATTCAGTTAATTAATTTTCAACCTTCCCTAAACAAAAATAAAACAGCACCATACCCTTTTTTACTTATTATACCTACGCACCTGCTTATTTTGCTGTTTTTAGAATATACTCTTTATTTCTCTTTCTTTTTTCTCTCTGTACCGGCTTTTGCAAATGTTTATTTTGTTTTGTAGTGGTGAAGTATGTTTAGTGACATATTTAGTAGTTTTGTTGTTCGCCCAGTGTTGCCATATTAGGGGATTTTATCGAAATGGGGATTTATTTTTTGAAATGCTGATAAAAAGTTATTTTTGAAGATTTTTTAAATTTTTTCTTATGGCGCCGCTAATGAAGGTGAAAATTACTTATTCTAGACACGCACCGGTCGATTCAATACTGTGATCTATGGTAATACCGTTCATTTTTCGAATAATGTCACTTTGATAAATTTCAGTTTTATTCACCACTCCAAACAAATTCACCAAACTTTTTAAAAACTCACCATACGCCCATAAAATCCTTCTACACAACAATAAGGTCTTAATTTGCATTTATACAAATCGGATACGAAAAAAGAATGTGCGAATTATTTTTTTTTTTGAACGAACGAATCAATTCCTGAAAAAAAATTACTAAAGTACGATAAAATATGCGAATATTTTTTGAAGTCATAGTGTTTTCTATTTTTCAAAATTAAATTATGTTTGTTTACAATAATTATTAAATTACATGTATTAACCAAAACCAGAAAATTACACATTGAAAAAAAAAATAATAATTGAATAATATAGAATTAACGAAGAACGGCAACACTGGCTAAAACAGGTGATTAGTAAAATGAACTCTGATTAATAAAATAAACTTGTAGAGAAAAGTTTTACATTTTTATAGTTTCGTATATAAAAAATCTAAAAATCGGTTTTTTCCCTTGAATTATTACTGCGTATAAACATTTATACAACAATATAAACCGTCGTTTAATTTTTTCTATATTTAATGTGAAGAACGTGATGAATTATTGATTATCAAGCATCCAGCCAGTTTACAACATATCCGTTAAGAAAGTCGGAGACGCAGAAATTTGCAAACTTTTGCCTCATTGAATTCACTAAAAACCCAACAAAGGCGGATAAGGTACAATTTATTGATATTTTAATAAAGTTTATATTCTATAAAGTTTAAGTGCTCAATTTCAAATACGGGTGGTGGCAAAGAAAAAAAACAAAAGTTTGTTTGGCTAAAAAAAGTAAAAACAAAAAAAGTGTAAAAACAACCAAAACAGCTGTTTTGGCGTATGATTTTTGCGCTTTTTTGTTTATAAACAAACCCTTGAGAAAAAACTTGATTATTAATTATGCCTCGTTTTAACACTATTATAACCAAAACTAGAAAGAAAGTAAATTGGAGAACTACGTGATATTAAATAAAATAAAAGCAAGTACAGTGAATTAATTTACAGTAACTCTTGGTAAAAATAGTTTAACAATCACGTTTGAAAGAAAAAATTAAAAGGAAATATATGTATGTGCTACAAGGCAACCACAAAGTAATACACATGCTTACAACGTAATGTTATTTATATAAATGTGATACACATGGACATGGTATGGTCAGGCAGTGCCACCTCTTGGTAAAGAATGGAACCCAATGTATAAGGTCGACTCATCACCTCCAACAACCCAGTAAATTTTTTAGATCAACCACCCGTTTAAAAAAAATACGGAGAAAAAAAATCGTAAATGGATTATGAAGACGGAAACAAAAATGAAATTGAAACAGCAAAGAAACAATTTAAAACCGCCACTTATTTTATAGGTATTTCAAAGGGCCTAAATCCATCGTGGAATGGGTCCTGTGGAGACCATCTGGTTTGCAAAATCACTCTAAGATCTGCCATTCAACGTCAATTTGTGTGCAGTTAAGTGGAATGCCAATAATTTGTAATCCAAATCCGGTCAGGTGTCAGCCTCAGTGTGTACCTCGATTACTTTCATTATATGCATGCACATACACATGTCAAGCAAAAGCTCAGCAATTTGGAGATGACCTGTATACCTCTATGAATGTCATTTGCTGTCCTTTCTGAAAACTTCTACTTTGGTTTGAAAAAACACAGTCATTATAAGGTGCAATAGTGTTGGGACCATAGGATCTATTACCCCATTGTCCTGATAAATTTCAGTATGCTGTTCGGCATCAACAAGGACACATTGCCTGTCATGTGATATGTACCCAGGTGTATGCTTTCTGATAATTTATTCTCATCATTACAGAATCTACAAGTTCGACACGATTCCCATTCAGCATAAGTGTTGTTTGGTTCTCCAATGTCTTGTCAAAAAGTCGCTTGCAGACCTTAGATTATTCCTAGATAGTCTAATGCATAAATTAAATGACCTCCTATTGTGATTAACAATGCCTCCAATCCATTGTTTTGGTCCTTCTATTGTAATTATCTAACAGAAGCTTAGATTACTTCCAACCCATTGGTTCGTTTGAGAAGAGTTTCTGCCTCTTCCTCTGCCTTCTCTTTCAAACATCTCTTCCCACACAACAGAAAAGTTTTGCCTGTGAGATCTTAGATGTTAATCTAACCTTTGATAGACGACCGGCCTTTTTTGTGTGAGGTGTACTTGACCGATAGCTATTTCTGAATCTAGGCAATGCATCTATTGGAATTTACCTTACTGGAAATAGAGTATCATACTGAATAATTAGCTTCTCAGTCCAATAGGTAGCCAGCCTAAATTGCTAGAAATGCTTTCTTATAGGCGTTAATTTTAAAAGTCTTCCAAAGAGATGGTAATCGTACAGACGCTTCTTTAAAAGGTACGTGCCATATAACCTTAAATATTCTCAGAAGAGATTAGAAATTATGGCTTTCATGTTTCTACAGGCTTAAAAATTTTAATTTTAAGACTAAAGACCCCTTAGAACTATAAATTACGAATTTTTTTCGAATTGATGTTGATGGATCGCGCTCCAGCCAACATTTTCTCCTACATTTGCTTATACATACATTACTGAACGCATAAACCAATTCCTTGGTGACAATGATAAACTCCCAATTTATTTTATATTTCTTCGTATCGTAAGAACGTTTTCAATTCCTTTGATCTTTAAAGTCATTGTATTTTTTTTTGTAATTTTTAGATGGAAATACATGATGTTGTTTATGGAAAATTTTTAATACCCAACGATGTCGCTCAAATCGTTGCAACAAAACAATTTCAGCGTTTGAAATTAATAAGACAATTGGGTTTTTTATATCTCGATAACAATCTAGATAGAGAACATCATCGTTATAGTCATTGTTTGGGGTAAATTAATATTAATTGAATTTAAAAAAGGATTATTTTATAATAAATTTCTTTTGTTAAAGAACTTACAATGCGGCCAGTTTAATGTTAGATGCGCTGGAGAAGAATACCCCATGCTTCTCACAAAATAATAATGAATTCGATTTGCAAAATCATAATATAGAAGAACAACAATATAAAATACCTCTGGTATATCGTAAAGCTGTGCAGGTAACTCTTTTTTATTATCATTTTTAAAATGGCTTTCAATATAATTTAACTGTTTGTTATTTATAAATTACAGCTGGCTGCACTTTTACATGATGTGGCCCATGGTCCATTTTCCCATTCCTGGGAGTATGTGGTTGAGGATTATTGTCATGAAAAGTTAGCATTTCCTTGTATAGATGAAATTTTCAAACACATAGACACTAAACTCTTTCCAGAATTACGTTGCAATAATAATTATGGCATTGAACTAATCAAAGCTTTAATTGATGGTGATATTAATAATTTTAAACATGAACTGCCTAAGAATTTTCATTTTATATTTGAGGTATGTTAAGAGTACATATTATTTTTTCTTTGTAATATTATTCTATAAAATTATTCTCTATTTTACTAATTACAGATTGTAAGCAATGGCTATACAAAAATTGATGTTGATAAATGGGATTATTTAAGACGTGACTTTTATTATCTACAACACATAACTCAACCGAATATGGATTTCAATGATGTTTTCCTAAAGGCAAAAATTTCACCATGTGGCTCCCATATCGAATATCGCTATGAGGATTATAATAAAATTTATAATCTCTTCTTGGCACGTTATGATTTTCATGAATATTGTTACTCTTTACCCGAAAATTATTTGACGAATCACATACTCAATATGGCTGTTCAGGAAATCAAACCCAAAATTAATAATATTTTAGTAACCCACTTGGATTCCCATAATATGTCAGAATTTTTACAATTAACCGATGACCATGTGGTGGAATTAGTAAAAGATAGTAAATTAAGAAAATTTCTAAGTAAAGATGCGAAATATCAACAGCTCGAAATTGACAAATTAGAAGAGGTACTATTAAATATTTTTAAGTATTGTAGTTTCTTATGCATCTAATATATATGTATATTTGTATAATTTTATTTCAGAATATTGCAGAAAATAATAATGCCATAGTAAAGGTAAGTTGTTAAATTTTTTTTAATTTATTTTAAATTTTATAGAAATTTATTTTTATTTTAAAGATTGCAGTGCTGCCAATTAACATAAAAAGTGTTCTAAATTATATGCCTGCTGATGAAAAATTACATTTTTATGGCGATTCAAAGTAAGTGAAAGTATTTATTATTTCATTATAATTTTTATTTCATACATACCATACATAATTGGTCATTACAACCCTTCAGTCAGGATTACGACAAAGTTTCTCAAACCACTTATGTTGTGTGTGTTAATTTTATTCATAAGTAGCATGATCTATAGTTTAAAGTCGATTCCGAACAACGGATTTTTAAGCAACTTTCTATGGAAATTTGATTTACTCTCAGAGTTTTTGCCAGAAATCTGCTGAGACTAAGTCGCCGAAGAAATACTTTTTGTATTTTGTTTTGATGTCTGGCCTAGGGCTCGAACCCTGGCTTTACGTCTAATAACCCAACACACTACCTACTAGACTACGGCAACTTCCATAAGAGAAACTTTTTCATGGCAATTTTATTTACTCTCAGAGTTTTTGCCAGAAATCTGCTGAGAGAAAGAAATACTTTTTGTATTTTGTTTTGATGTCTGGCCTGGAGCTCGAACCCTGGCTTTACATCTAATAAGCCAACACACTACCTACTAGACTACGGCGACTTTGAATAATTTTTGTTATGCAATTCAAATAGTTGCGAGTATTATGTTAGGTTAGGTTAGGAAGGGTGGCGTACCAGTTGTGACAGAAGTGAAAGTAACGCCAAATAATAAAAATAACTTTTAAATAAATATTCAGAATTGTGCTAATAGAAGAAAATAATTTTAGTGAGGTTAGGTTAGGTTAGAGGACGTGTACTGGTCGTTGGAACAAGTATAATACTCGGAGGTCAAAATGACTCATTTTAATATGTCCTAAAGAAAGAGAGAGGATAACAAAGGAGATAGGGAAAAGGAGAAGAAGCAGGAAAGGGAGGATAAGGAGATTGAGGAAAAGCACAGACCACAAACGCACAAGAGAGTGCGACTGCATCATTGATGCCCTAGCTCTTCTCAACCAGCTCAACCTATTAATGAATCTAAGGAGAGCCTTAATGTCGGCACTCAACAAAGAGTCCAAACCTTTGAAGAAGCCCCTGCCCGAGGTCCTCAACCTACTAAGGGCTGTACAGTTGTAGAGGATGCGTTCGAAGTTTCCAGCTCCTCCTCGTTGCAGGTCTAGATACTCGTCAGCGATCTAAGTTAATTCGATAACTTGATTGTTTTTTTTTTAGCTAAGCGAGAAGATTAGGTTTCTCGAATAGACTGTTGTTCCATTGCCATTTCTGTAGAATACAAATACTAATCGTCTTATATAGCATTAGGCCGCTGACCAATATAACTCAAAGGGGTCTAAATTAAAATTCAAAATTCCAAGTGCTAATAGGCACTGAAGGGCTGCAAGTTGTAAAGGAACAGTTCTAATAACCAAATTACGAAATCTATATTTTGTCTGTACTTATCTAGACATGCGGGATTTGGTTTTTTACAGAGGATTTTATCACTGTCACCGAGAAATTGTTTATATGTACAGGAAGCTATAATATACATAGCAGCTGTCGGAGAAAACGAAAATGTGGCTGGACCGTAGTCATACATTTCGTAAATCTTTTGTGGAAATATATAATCACGAATTTATTTACTAATCGCAAAGAAAAAGAGATCTAGAACGATTCGATAACATTGGATAGCTCAAAATATGTTTTCATATCAATAAAAATGTAGAAATCTTCTGATTAACTCTATGCCCAGTGCAACGGCAACTTGTAAGCTAAGTCCATTGTAAAATATTATATGTTGCTACACATTTTTGATATCACATAGCACTAGCAGGTTCTATAGATCATTTGTCCTAAGCTATCTTTGGAAAGGAATGTTCGAAACAGATCATCTGATAGCTGTTTTGATTTTCCATCAGCAAGTAGATTAACTTCATTGCTCCTGCAAGTTCATGTAGCTTAGCAAAGAAGAAAGTGATGAGATTTCATTTAATGATAACATTCAAGCGGACTGATGATATATAAGAATCCGAATATCCGCGTCATATACTACTCAGTAATACTTTGAGTTTGTAGTGTGATAATATGCAGATGTTTTAGCTGTAGATGCAGATGCTGCTGTCTCTAATCTTCGATTAATGTGATGTGAAAACTGGGAGATGGAAGCAGTATAAACAACGCTTGCAGCTGTAGCATAAGAATCAATGTATTTATTGAAGGAAAAACTGATTCAATTGCCTTTTAGATACCTTTGTAAATAATTAATAATTGGTCATAATTATGACCAAGTTTCTCACACCACTTATGTTGTGTGCGTTAATTTTATACATGAGTGGCGGGATCTACAGTTTAAAGTCGACTCCGAATGACAGATTTTTTGAGAAACTTTTCATGGCAATTTTATTTACACTCAGAGTTTTTGCCAGAAATCTGCTGAGAGGAAGTCGCCGAAGAAATACTTTTTGTATTTTGTCTTGATGCCTGGCCTGGGTCTCGAACCCTGGCTTTACATCTAATAAGCCAACACACTACCTACTAGACTACGGCGACTTCACGCAAGGATAAAAGTATTGAAATTTTATTTAAAGACTACATCCACGATTTTCAAAGCGGACTGATGATATGTAAGAATCCGAATATCCGTTTCATGTACTCATTAATACTTTAAGTTCAGTAATACTTTATTAAGTGTGATAATATGCAGATCCTTTAGCTGTGGAATGTTGCTGCTGTCTCTAATCTTCGATTAATGTGATGTCAACTGGGGGTTGGAAGTAGTATAAACACTACTTGCAGCTGTAGCATTCAAGTGCCTATAGCCGATTCAAAGTAATAAAATACATACAGAATCAATGTATTTATTGAGTGAAAAACTGATTCAATTGTTTGTTAGAAACCTCTTACATACTTACTTATTTAATTGGTCATTACATCCCTTTAGTCAGGATTACAACCTAGCTTTTCACACCACCCATGTTATGCGTATTAATTCTATCTATGAATAGTGGGACCTACAGTTTAAAACCCACTCCGAACTACGGATTTTCCAGAAACGTTTCTTGGTAATATTATTTACTCTTAGACTTGTTGCCAGAAGACTGTTGAGAGGAAATCAACGAAGAAATAGTTTTTCATATTTCGTTTTGTTCGAACTACGGGCTATCGTCTAATAAACCTGTATAGACATGTAGTCTAGGCCTCTACAGAATTTAAATTTACAAAATTAAGTGAGTTCTGCAGAGATCGAAATAAATGACATTCTAAAAAAGTTAGATGTGTTTGATCCAATGTTGATATATGCTGGCTGTTTTAATTAAATCCTTTGCTGCAATCTCATTAATTGTTAATAGTAAAGATCAGAATTAGCCGCTTGACTAGGAATTTATAATGAATAATTTCGTTACAATCCAACCAGTCATTCTGTTTTGGACATGTTTTGTAAAGCTTCACCTTGCTTCGTCTATGATCTTGTTCGTACATTACTCTTGTAAGTGATTGACTAATCAGGGGGAAAGTAGGTTCGTTTGGTCTTACTCCATTAATTCATGTTGCATCCACTGTTTTACACGTTTTTGAAATAAAATACAAAAAAAAAAATAATTTAAAACTTAAATTTCTCGTATTATTTTATTTTAGCAAAAAATCCATTATTAACGATAAAACGAAAAATATCAAAAAAATATATCCTTGCTATTGCGATCTAAGGTATGTTGTTCGATTACGAAAGTTAATTTAATGTCAATCTAATCTTCTCTGTTATCATAATTGTTTTAGAACCGAAACGATATACTATTCTATAGTGTATTTAAACGAATAAAGTTTAACGTTATAATAGAGCCAACTGTCAACTAAAAACAGGCACAATGTACCTACGCCGGTACCTTCCAAAGTGTATAATATAATTATGTTTTTATTCTTAATTTAGTACACGTATTAGCATTACATATACAATATTTTTTGAAGGCTAATATTCTTTTACTTTTTGTTATACTTTAATGTACAACAAATTTGCTAAAAGCCATTGATTTCTTCAAATATTTGTTTTAGTTTATAAGCACTGTTAAATTAGTTATCGTGTTTCTTTTTATTTTTATATCATCTTTTAAATTTTTTTATTTTTATAAAAATAAATCATTTTAATTATTTTTTAATTAAAAAATTTAAATTCCATTTTTTTTCTTGATAAATTTTAAAATATTTTTAAAAGCTTACGGTTTATATTACAGTTATTTTTACCAAAATAATAACGTAAGAACTAAAGCTTTAATAGACTTGAACAAACTTTTATTTTAATCATTCATTTAATTTTAATTATTTTTTAATTAAAAAATGTAAATTCCATTTTTTTTCTTGATAAATTCTAAAATATTTTTAAAAGCTTACGGTTTATATTACAGTTTTTTTTCCAAAGTAATAACGTAAGAACTAAAGCTTTAACAGAGTTGAACAAACTTTTATTTTTAATTAATCAGGTTTAAAATAAAACATAGTTTTTAAAATTAATTAAGATTGTGATATTCTCATGTGTTTAATTTAAAAATAATTCATATTTTAAAACTATTTTTTTATTAAATCTTATCTATGATTTTCAAAAGAGAATAGTTTATAAATTTTTTTAAAACTTGCTCTCTAAAATCGATTAATTAGTATAACCTACTTTAGTATATTAAAAACTATACGTATTCATTCCTGAAATACCTGCTTTGAACATAAAGCCGTTAAAAAAATTCTTCTCAGCAATGCTATCACCAGCTAGAGCCATATACCTACACTCAGCACGTTATTAAGAGAACCATCGTGCAGCATAATTGGGTGAGTGTTCTTTTTATTTATTTATTTTTTTTATTTTTGTTTTAGTAGAGTTTATACTTAGTCGCACCTTAGCGACCGTTAAGTCAATCATGCGTAGTTTTTTCTACATTTTCTTGAGATTATTTTCAAGCAAATAGATTTTTTCCTTGCTATGCAAGTATTTCAAACAGTCATGAAGACATGAATGTCCCCATCAGACTGATATACTCTTGTTGCAATGCTGTTCACGCGGTTCAGGCCTTACAAAGTGGCAATGAACTACCCATCGTATGCTTCTATTAGATTCAGTGGGTCCACTTTTGTCGAATGGAACTGGAATGGCATTCGGCCTCTACTAGACTGCTGCACTCTTGTTTCAATACTGTCCAGGTAGTGTTAAATAATGCAGTTGTATCACTTAATTCAGGTCTTACAAAGCGGTAATATGCAGCCCCTATCGAATGTTTCTACTAGACTGATCCACTCTTATCGCAAAACTTTCCACTTCAATGTTAAATAATAGAGGCTGTTATACACAACTATGTCTGACACTCTTTCTTAATACAGTTTCAAAAGTCTTTCTTCTGATAGTCCCTTAATTCCCCATTAGGGGAACAATTTGGACACTCAATATTATCCTAAGATTATTGACATGGTCGACGTAAAATCTTGTGGGTTCAAAAGCTGCCTGCTCTAGTAGATAATAACTTCTTTGAAGTCAGTTAGTGGCGTGAGCCATCGCCTCAGAATGCTTGAATACTTGAGAGTAAGAGGCTTAATATTGAATTTCTTCCAATACGTCAATTGATTTGACACGTCTTGGATTTATGCCTAGGTCGTCATACCATTTCTTATCTATAGATGTACGGCATGGTGGTATTTATTGAAAACAAGATGAGTTAAGAGCGTTCTATATAAAGCATAAAGATGGGCTTCTGTTCCCATCTCAAGTGCCAGTGGGAGCACATTTCTGGCAGATATTATACTTAACTTACTTCTGATTAAAGAATAAGTAAAGAAGATGGCAATTAGAAGACTGAATGAATGCGCTACGTCTAGCGATCTACGCCTAGCGCTTCTTAATTGGAATTATTGCAGAAAGAATCCATTCACTGATCACTCGTGCATGGAGATGGGGATGCAAAACTAATCTTAATCGTGGGCAGGAGGGGGTTGATAGTTATTATAGGAGTCTTAACAATGCATTTTCCCTTCAGTGGAACTGAGATATTTCTACTTCTATGTGGAGAAGTAAAGTGAATTATATTTTATGCTACTGCACTTATCTGCAGTTACTTAGGAAGAAATGGCTACGTAGTAAAAATTTGAAAAACTGGCAGGTCGAATGTACTGTAAACTTAGAGACCTTGTGCATGATGCATGGGAGAAAATTCTCTTTTATTTCTGTTGCTTATTTAATATCGTTTCTGTCCACACCTCTCGTTTCTTTTTATTTCTTTATATTTTTCTCTTGCTTGCTTTGTCAACATCTGATGCTATTTTTGAATTTATTTTTTTCTTTCATATTTATTTCGATTTTCTTTGTCAAAACGGCAAAGGTATGCTTTTTTTGCTTTTAGAGAACTTCTAATCATGTTCAAAAGACCGTGAGTTCTCTTTGACCACCAAATTGGTAATCTGAAATACATTCATTTTTATTCAATAATGGGGTTAACTGGTCAGTGGTTTCTTAAACTTATAATGGACTAACAGGCCTATAAGATTGCAGACTGCATAGTCTTTTCCAGATTTAGGAATCTGGTGGCCATCAAAAATGTTTGTTTTTATGTATTTGTTGCACAAATTGAAACTCTTTGAATAGATATGCCTTTTAAAAATTTTTCATTTGAAAATCGTTTTTCATTTCAATTTTTTTTGTTTCGTTTTGCTTTTCGAAAGCCAAAGAGAATAAAAATCTTGATTATTTTAAATTATTATTTTTTTTTTATTAAATTTTCTTTTTATTAAATAATTTCATTAGAATCACATATTTTGTTATTTGTCTTATAATACATACACAAACTTAAGATTAAGTTTAAACATTAAATAAAAAAAACTAACTGTTTTAATACTATTATTAAAAAAAAAATTAATGATTATAAAAAAAACAACTACAAATAACACAACAATAATGGTACAATTATTCAAATAATGCATTTAGGTAATAATTAATAACTTTAGAAATAACAAATTTTCAAATTTTAAAATTATTTTGGAAAAATAAATTTTCATTGTAAACAAAAACAGAACAAAACAAATATTAGAATAGAATACCAGAGAATACTTTTTGTAATAAATTAAAGCCTATAAGTAAGACTCTAAATGCTAAAAATCAAGATTTTTATTTACTAAACAAAGAAAATAATAATTTTTTTGAAATTAAAAATAAAAAAACAAGGAAAACATAAAGAATTGAAAAATATTATGTACTTATTTCATAATTTTTTTTTATAAATTACAATATTTTACATATTTTTTTAAAGAAAAGAAACTATTAATTACCGTTACACATAAGTATTTTAAAAAATAATATTTGCATTATAAAAATCATTTTTAAAATATTTTTTTTTTATAAATTTTTATAATAAAGAATTTAACTTGCAACGTAAAATATTTTTGAAAAACAATTTTTGTGACGTGGAATTATTTTATGCATATAAAATAAAAAAAAAATAAAAAAAATAAAAAAACAACGAAAAACAAAAAATAAAAACAATTTCAATTAATTATTGTACTAATTTATCATATATTGTAATGCAACAATTTGTTTTCTCTTCTCTTCTGTAATATCACCATTTAATATCGTATTTGCATTAATTTCTTTTCTCTGTCTATACATACAATATTTTCTAAATCTTCTATAAAGAGTTTGTAAAACGTTTAAGGTTGGAAGAGTGCCAATGTTTTGTCGGGTAGATTTGCTGCTAAGTACTGTTTGTGTAAACGTTGTCGACAGAACTGATAGAATTCAATTTCATTGGTGAAATTACGGCGCACAATGTCTTTAACTTTCTCACTTACAGGCGGTTTGAAATTATTTTTATTAATTTTTGTCAAGTATTCGGCACTGGCTGTAATTGGAAAAATTTTTTTTTTTAAATAATATTCGAAAGTTTTTAAAGTAAATATTGGTAACAGATTAATTGCGCTGCTATCTTAGTACTTACAGTCATAGATCTCACGAACACCTTGGAAAAATCTCGGTATATACTTTTCAAACACAGACAGAGTAGTGTTGAGATCTTCTAAGACACCCACCACAGCATATTGACTTTCCACAGCATATTTGGCACGCTCCAAAGCACCAACTGTATTGAAAGGCCTGAATTCATTAAAAGAAAAGGAAATTAAATTTTAAAATTTTCTGTTTGAGTTGCCTACAGTTTGAAAAACTTACGTGCACTCATAGGCATGACCACAAAAGAATAAACTCTGTCTGCGATGATCACCAATACCCTCCACGGTAACACCTTGGGTATATGTGCACTCTTGATCACCCGATAGAACACATGTTTCAAAGTCTTTCTTCAACCAGGCCGGATGGGGTAAAGGTAAATCGGGAAAGGCGGCTTTACGTTCCACAAAATACCAAGGAGCTCTGACGTAATAGAACCAACTGATGACACGTTCCACAGGATCACGTACCACATTTACATAAATCGGTGTGGGCAATTTAAATTTCGTAAAGTTCGTATAGCACACATGCTTAATAAAGACAGAGGGTTCAGGCAAATCACTGATAACTTCTGCTAACTCTTGCTGTTGATCTTCGGCTAAACGTATGGTTTCCACTTTTTGTACAGCATCACGATGAAATTGAAAATTATTACGTTCCGACAGGCGTCTCAGAAGCTCCATAAACGTTTGACTGCCAACTTTGGGTACACGATTGAAGAACACCAAATCCAGTTGAGCCTTGCGGGTGTTGTTGAGATCGTGCACATTAAGCGATTGCATCTGGGTTTGTGGAGAGGAGAGAAGAGAAAAATAATTTTTTTTATTTAATGTAAAAAATTAAGGAAATTTATAAGGGAAATTCATTCAATACCCTGGGGTTTTTTTTTGTTTATTTTTAAAATTCTCGCTGGTGATTGATATGCAGTTTTCGTTGGCTAAACAAATTTGTTTCAAATAAAACTCGATCAGGTTTTAAAATTTCTTTCATTTATTTATTCTTTGGTATTTTATAATTCATTTGTTTAATAATGTGGATAATTTTTATCAATATTTAATGCCAGATATTGTTTATATAGCCTCTGTTTACAAAAATAATAAAATTCATACTCATGCGTAAAGTTTTTCCTGATCATAGCCTTGACATCAGCATCAATTTTGGGCTTACGATTGTTTTTATTGCGATTTGTTAATTGTTGGTTATGGACTATAAACGAAAAACGAATAAGAATTTTAAATTTAAAATGAATTTTAAATATTTTTGTTACCAAAGGCAGTTATGATAAGAGATCGGTTGCTCTTTAGCTTCTTTAAACTCCTACTCATGTAAAAAGGAACGTTTTATGGTAGCAGTAGTTCTATAACATGAAAGTCTATATTTTCGTTATGTACAGCAGTCGATCTACTGCGCCCTCAATCTGTAAAAAGCATCCTTATTAAGTTTTCTTTAAACCTACTGGCCTGACAAACTTCGCGATGTTAGGATAATATTGTGCTCTTCGCTTGATATAATATTCGCCTGTTAGGAGACATATTTTTGTGTCCTTTTGGGAAACATTAATGCCAAGTACATGTTCTCGTCGTCTTAGAATTTACATTTTGGGCTTGAGACGATCCTCAGAAGGTTTTTTTTAACATCAGATTGTTTGTGGATAGCCTGATGCGTGACTCAAATCTGCTTCTACTGTAATTACCCAACAAAAGCTTAGGTTAACTGAAGCCCACTTTTTTCTCTATCTTCCCTTTTGCTGAGTTCATCCTTCTCAACATTTCTTCCTGCTCCCCAGTAAGGTTCTGACCCTATCAGGGGCGTGGAAGTTCCCCGCTATCTCGAGCTCATCTACCTGTGTTATGCTGCGAATTTCAACATGACCTGCAATCCAGCAGAGGTTACCCTATTTTTTGTGCCCAGCTGATTTAACTTCCTAGCCAACGGTCCCTTACTATTTTCGATTTAACCTCATAAAAGCTGAACTGGAGAGCCGACTTTAAGATCGTTTTGATATGTTACGCCCTTTGTACTCTCTTTCAAACTTGAATTGAACACATCTTCATACACTTCTGCTTGGGAAATACCCGCGAGTTTTTCCATGAGCTCAGAATATGTCATATTGGGACAAAAAACTTACATTCCTGTCTCATTATATATTCTAGACCCATTCGTATAGAGTATGTAGCCTGTAGTTTATTCATTCATTACTGTTACCATGACTCGTTTCGTAGCACATCTCCAAATCATAGAGTCTACTGATTCTATTTATTTACACAGAGATCCTCTGATTATCCTAATCATAGACTCTAAAGCTCTGCCCCTCACTATCGTGTACAACGAACTTAAATCCAACAGATCTTCTACAGCTGCTATAGCATGGGTTCTTGTTACCCCTGTTGTACCAACTCATGCTAATGTCTTTATCTTATCCTAATCCATCAGAGCTGTTTTCATATTCGTTCTGCGTACCCAAACAATACTTGACAATCATGGTATATGGTATATCCAAAGCATAATCCTTTAATTCCCTGTACTTAACCTTTGCTTGTGTTGACTCTTACTATTTCGTTCCTAGCGTTTGTTATAGAGGCTCATTAATATAGGACCTCTGCTATCCACCTGGATATTATAGGATCTATACCTCTTCTATTTAAAGCGTTGCATATCTAGAAAAGCCCAACTAGTCATTTTTCTTACTTTTAAGGGCTTTTGAATGGCTCCCACTAAATCTGTCTCATTGGATCTGAATTCCCTATAAGCGCAATGGTAACCTTTTTAATATCCCACATCTTATATATTTGTAAATAGTTAAAACCTTTTGAAGCAGTGCAAAATTTCGGCACTTCTGAAATAAATAATATTTTTAGTACCACTTTGAAAGTACTTTTTATATTTGAATTTTAAAACGTTTTTTTTAGGAAACAAATGCTGAAGAACATTGATCAATTTACAATTTCAAATGATACAAAATGGTACCTTTTTCAAATGGTACCTTTTTCCAATAAAGAAGTACCATATCTGAAAATATTTTTTTATATTTGAATTTTAAAACATTTTTTAGGAGTATTATCCACCTATTTACTAATATTTAGGAAAATATGCTGTAGAACACTATTTACAATTTCAAATGATACAAAATGGTACCTTTTTCAAATGGTACCTTTTTCCAATAAAAAAGTACCATATCTAAAAGTACTTTTTTGCAAAAAATTTTTAAACAAGTGTTACAATCGTGTGTGACTTTAAAGAGTTCTCAATCTTATCCCAAAATTTTTTTGGGGTCTTAACATCATATTTTAAGTTCGTACTATTGCCTGAATTATTTTATTATTTATTATAAACTACCATTTAAAAGTACTATTAAGGCGTTAAGTACTAATAAGGTACTTCTAGTGATTCTAGAAAATATTTTACCAGCAATTCTTTTTAGAAAATGAAAAATGTACATAAAGTACTAAATCAAAAGTACCATAATAAAAAGGGCTATAATCCCATATCATAACCGCCTTCTGCCGAGGAATATAAAACTTACTTTCATACACTTCTTTTGCCTGCCTAAAGAAGCGTGGTACATAGTGCTCAAAAACAGTTAAAGTAACATTAGCATCCTCCCAAGAGCCCACCACAGCATAGTCACGTTCCACATTGAATTTTGCTCTTTGTATAGCTTCAAATGAATTGAAAGGCCTACGAATCCATAATATGCGATAAAATATATAAAATTCTACTCTAGAAAACACACTTACACACATTCCGCATCATTGCCGCAAAAGAATAACGATTGACGCATATGATTACCCGTAAGGTCATTAACTGTATTCGGTACATATTGACATTCGATATCACCGCTACGTACACAACGATTGAAATCTTTTTTGTACCACTTTGCAGGCTTGATCGGTTTATTGGGATATTTGGCATAATAGATGGCATTTTTATAGGCGCCTCTAACATAGAAAAACCACGATATAACACGTTCCACTGGATCACGTACCAAATTTATATAAATCGGTTTAGGCAAGTGATATTTTGTAAAATTTAACCAGTTACAGTGCTCGATATAAACCGTACCCGGTTCTAAATCGGCTAACCAATCAATTTGTTCACGTTCCTGTTTAGGATTTCTGCTGCGCACTGCCAATTGTACTGGACTGGTGGAAATTACTTTTATGTTGTTACGTGGAGCCAATTGTTCTAATAGTTCCATAAGAGATTCACTGCCAACTTTGGCCACACGATTGAAGAAGAGTACATCCACTTCAGCGTATTTGGTATTGTTTAAACGTGAGGGTTTCATGCGATAGAGCTTTGTTTTAAGGAAAGGAAAGGGTTTTGTGTTTCAATATTTAAATTTGCTTTCAAATACTGTAAGATTTGTAAGGAATATGAATGGATTGTTATAGGAGGATGTTAGTTTTGAAAGAAGAAGGAGAAGAATATAAATTTTAGAAGCTTATGAAGGTTTTTTTTTTGGATTTATAAGGAGTTTTTATAAAACTAGCCTAGCCATTGAAGACTATATTCGAGACTATCCAGAGTTCCCTATCAGATATTATATACGCGGTATATCACAGAAGTAAACTTTTGTGGCCATGTAATCCGCCATTCTGGCAGTCGAAATATCTTGACTCCACCAGTTTAGTTCTTTCAGCAGTACCGAGTGGTTTAACCTCAACTTGCTGGACAGAAGTCATTCAATCTAAACAGGCTTCTAGCTCCAATCTTCTTTATATTTTTCTTAATCGGTCGTAAATTAAGTATAACATCACGAGCCGCCAGAATGTGCTTCTACTGGCAGTTGTAATGCCAGCAGAAGCTTATCCTTTTACTTTCGATAAAATGCACATTGTTTTCAATGCATACCACCATCTAGACCGAGTAAATCTATCTTACCATACGCCCTCTGATATCCTAACTTTTACCTATTAAGTTCCCTTACATGTACGGGTCTTACATTAAGAGCTTCCTATCTTTAACTTGAAATAAAACATTGTGTGTGTGATATATCGATTTTATTCCTTTGAAAGTCCTATTAAGGACATTATGTGTGGAATATATTATCATTCGAATGCCCACCGCGACTTTTCTGGGTGAAGCACATTTGAAATGTCCAATCTTCCATGTCTCTGGTGCATAAATCAGACCGAATTGCTTGGTTTATGGCTTAAAAACTCCATAAGAAAAAGTCTAACGGAGCCAAATTGCATGATTTAGGGGCGCCTTTTCGTACCATCACCCCGTGAGATGAACATGACTTCAAATTGCTCATTCTGAATATCAAATGTGACATGAGCTGTGTGGCCTATAGTACTGTCCTGTTCAAATCACATTTCTTCGTGTGCAGATCATTCAACTCAGATCAAAAGAAGTTGGTAATCATTCACTTGGGATGGTCGCCGTTGTTAGTGATGTACTGGACAACATCGTTCTCAAAAAAATATGGACCGATGACGACGCCCCTCTCCCCCACCACCCATAAATCCACACCAAACAGTGACTTTTTCGGAATGCATTGGGCGGTCTTGGAACTCATGTGGATTGACATTGTATTCGACAATTTTGTTTGTTCACGTACCTATTAATATAGAAATGGGCCCTATCGTTGGGGATTGGGATCAGTTGCCAACTACTGCGGAGCCCATTCAGCGCACTCACGTCGTAGTCTATTAGTTGTTTCCTTTCAGTTCCTCGATCAGTTGAAATTTGTACGCAAATTTCGCCAAGTTCCGGTCTGCGGAAGGCCGAGTTCTTGTGAGCGACTTGATATCGGCAGCCTGGGATCCTCTTACAAAATCTCACGGAATTTGACGATGTTTTCGACACATCACGCGTTTCGTGGACGTGCATGTGTTGGTTAACTTTTACTGAATCAATAGACTCGAATTTATCCGCCACATTGCGTATAGTCCTCTGGGTAGGACGACTATAGCAATCGTAAAATCGGCTTTAAAGCTCCTACTCAAGAAAAAATCTTTTGTATTTGGTTTCCTATACTTCATCTTGATTTTATTTTTATTTCTTAAAATTTTTTTACGTATAAAATTACAATTTTTTTTTAGATAAGAGTACTAAATTTAAAAACTACTTAAGAAATATTATTTCTAATCCAATAAATGATTGGCCTCCAACTCTTTTAAGCTGACAGCCAAATACTGTTTATATAGACGCTGTTTGCAAAAGTGATAAAAATCATATTCATGGGTAAAGTTTTTCCTGATCATTTCCTTGACATCGGCATCGATTTTAGGTTTGCGTCTATTCTTATTGCGATTGGTAATCTTGTCAATATTCACTGAAACGGAATTGGGTTTTTTAAATAAAAACAATGCTGAAATATGTCGGGGGCTTGATACTTACTCTCATACAATAATTTGGCACCGTTAAAGAACTTGGGTATATATTTTTCAAAAACCGTTAAAGTTATATTGGTATCTTCCCAAGAGCCTACCACAGCATAATCACGTTCGACATGCTCTTTAGCCATTTGTATGGCAGCTGGAGAGTTAAAGGGTCTAATGGCGTAGATAAAATACGGAGTTATTATTGAAAGTTGTGATGGAAGGCAAGTTCAACCAAAATTTTGGGGAAATTTGGGAAATAAAACAAATGAAATTGGGACTCTATTATTTCTTGGATGTGTTGGTAAGCAACATTGGAATCCTGGAGGGTCACCACACAAGGTTGGAAAGAGGTGGAATGGGAGAGTGGTACTTTATTGAAAAAAAATCAGCTACTTTTTCCAATAGGGAGATAGATATCTCACAATTTCAGGAGAGAATTATTTGTTAAGGGCTTCTTAGTAATTTTGACAAAACCCTTCCCCCAAAATTTTTGGTTGAATTTTAACCCCCTATTTCCCTAATCATACTTACAAGCAATCATCATGATGACCACAAAAGAACATCGATTGGCGTTTAAAATTCCCGATAGTATCTTTAACCGTATACGGTACATATTGACATTCCGGATCACCACTACGTACACAATGATTGAAATCTTTTTTATACCATTCCGCCGGTCTAATGGCCTTTGTAGGATTTTTATTGTATTCGATAGCATTTTTGTAGGCACCACGCACATAAAAATACCACGATATAACTCTTTCGACCGGATCTCTCATCATATTAATATAAATCGGTTTTGGTAAATCGAACTCTTCAAAATCTATCCAATGCACATGTTCTATCCATATAGAGCCCTCTTCAAGCCCAGACACTTTTTCAGCCAATTCACGTTGTTCATACGGTTTAAATTGACGTTTGGTCAGTGCTTGCAAACCTTCACGTTCCAAAGTCAAGTCATCATTGAAATTTTCCAATAATTGAAAAAGCTCTAATAAAGCTTCACTGCCAACTTTGGCGCAACGATTGAAAAATATCACATCGATATCAGCTTTGCGTGTATTATTCAGCCTATAAGCGTTAAGGTTTTTAAGCTACAGATAAAAAGGGTTATAGTTAGAGAGACATACATTACTTTAAGAACTAAAGTTCGAATCTTAATTGTGACAGTGGAATGTAAAGGCAACGTATTTTAGCAAAGCTTTAATGAATAGGATTTTAAAGTGAGCGAAAAAAGGAAAGAGAAAAATTCTGAAAATTTCAAGGGAAATGTTTAAAATTGATGAAATGAAGAACATTGAAGAAATGTGTTTTATTTTAAAAGCTTTAAGCTTTTATAAGGAAAAGCCTAAGGAACGTATTGAGAAACAGTAGTGCCAACCCCCTTTCCCACAAAAAAAAAAAATTGTGCAGACTACGAATACAGTTTCACATCCCTACTTTGATTTCACGATTAAAGAATAAATGGCTTATGGACATACATAAATAATTGGTCATTACAGTCCTTTAGTCAGGCTTACAGCCTAGCTTCTTCTGTGTGTTAATTATTATACATGAGTGGCGGGACCTACATTTTAAATTTGATTCCGAACGGCAGACTGGTGGCAATTTTATTTTCTCTCAGAGTTTTTGTCAGAAATCTGTTGAGAAGTCGCCGAAGAAATATTTTTTCATATTTCGTTTTGTTGGAGATGTTTGATCTGTGGTTTGAGCCTTGGCCTCATGTCAAATTAGGTAACATACTACCTACTACACTACGGTGACTTCTTGCCCTGAGGGATAGAAGGATACCGTAAACTTAAAAACACTTCTTCAGAATGGTGTTCGTCTCGAATCCTGCATGTATATTTTGTAATGATAAGACTGAATTATCAGAACGCATAGTAGAGACCTGTGAGAGAGTTTGAGGGGCAATACTATGAGTCCTCCACACGCCAATAATATCACCTAGTAAAGGTTGCTAAGCCAGTAAATTCTTGAGTTAGTTACTACAACCTACAGGATCCGCTTAGGTTCCTGAGATCTACTGAAATTTTAGCCGTCAATAAATTTGAAACTGTTCAGTTCAGGAAAGTAATCTCTTAAAAAAGTCCACCCCTGAAACAAAAATTTTGTATGTATGGAACTAAAAAGCATAACAGTTGGCTCAGTTGCCGTTTCGTGAAGGTAATCATCAGTTGTTATTAGAGGTTGTGCCCACAAAACAGAGTTGGAAACCCCAAAACTAAACATTAAAGAACATTAACTGGTTTGTGAACGAGATACGAGCTAGTTCTTACATAATGGCTGATATTCATACATTGTGGCTGATATTCATATATTTTGGTGTGGATAGCCCTTTTAAAATAAAATAATGGATGCCTCAAGCTTAGCTATTTTATTGTAGAAAGAAGTTGAACTTTCAGTAACTTAAGCCATGCTTTAGTACAGACACCCTACATAACTTCAAGCAACGAATTTTTTTGTTGTGGAAAAAACCAAGAGATTATATATCTTGACACTAGCAAGTCCTTATCATGAACTAAGCTAGCATTTTAGAAAAATATTTGGTCAAATAAAGCCCCTTGTCCCATGAAGTACAGATAAGTTTTAGGTCTCAAAACATCAATTGAATGTTAAAAAATTAATTCAAATCCAAGACAACATCAGTTTCTCCATACAACATAGTTTTTATTTGTTGCTAAGCGTTGTTGGCTAATGGCTGGAAATTAAAAAGTCCAACCGACTCGTTGAAGTGAAATAAAAAAGTCAAAAATTCTTCGGTTTTTTTTTCAGAAACTTTATTAAAAACTTAATGATTCAATTTCGACAAGGCCCGGTTAATAAATGTTAATTTCTGTTGCTCTTCTTTAGCAGCCAAAGCTTTTAAATCGTTCTTCTTTAAGGCCAAATATTGTTTATGCAAACGTTGGCGACAAAATTGATAGAACTCAATTTCACGTGTAAAATTCTGCCGTAACATTTGTTTGATTTCCTCCCCAATGTGAGGCTTAAAGGGATTACTGTTTTTGATATCCGCATTAAGGCCATCTAAAAAAGAAAGCAAATGTTAGATTTCCTTGTGAAGGAAGTGCCCCTATTTTTGTTACTTACTGTAATACATTCTAGTGGCACCTTTAAAATAGCGAGGCACATAATTTTCCAGCACTGTTAAGGTAACATTTGTATCCTCCCAAGTGCCTACCACTGCATAATCTTTTTCCACAGTGCGCTTTGCTATTTCCAATGGTAGTTTAGCATTAAAGGGCCTAAAATATGGAATTGGTGGTATTATTTCGTAAGATTTTACTTTTGGATTTGTATTCTTATGGTCTCAACTTACATGCATTTCTTGGCATTATTACCACAAAAGAATAAAGTTTGCCGGCGATGATCGCCAACACGTTCCAACCCGGAACCTTCAATAAATGTACACACTTTTTCTTTCTTCATAACACACTGATCGAATTCCGTATTAACCCATTGTGGGTTGGGCATTTTCAGTTTATTTTTCCTACGTCCCGGTACAAAAATCCAAGGTGAACGCACATAATAATACCAGCTAATAATCCTTTCAATAGGATCTCTAACCATATTGATATAAATGGGTTGCGGCTGTTCGTAATCGGTAAAATTCAAATAATTCATATGGGATACAAAAGCGGTACCCTCCTCTAAGTTACTAATATTTTCAATCATATTCTCTTCTTCCTCTTCGTCCAATGAGGGACGTATGCCGCCAGTATTGGGATCAATTTCAACATCATACTCTAGTATTTTGCCCAATTGTTTCATCAATGTTATCATTTGTATGCTGCCCGTTTTGGGTACACGATTGAAAAATAATATATCCACACCTGATTTTTTCGTATTATTCAACTGATCGGCATCAAGTTTATATAGCTGGGGAAACAAATTCATAGATTTTAAAGAATCATTGAGGCATTTGGGTTTTAATCCCAAGCACATTAAATTTCGTGATGTACATATGTGGTGTTAAGCCATGGGTGTTTTGAAAAGTAAAGCTTTTAGGAGAGATCAGTAGTATTAATTGAAAGTAAAATCAAAGCAGTAAGAGCCACATATCCGACTGAAAACAATCCCTACCTACTTAAACCTTTTGAAAACCTGAACTCAACTCTAAAATAATCCCAGTTTTACTGTAATTTGTCCTTAAAGCTTTTAAAAATGCGAGAAGAAATCATTCAATAAAGTAAACTTTGTTTCCATAGATCATAAATTATATTTATTGTTCACGAGCTTAACTTAAAAAAATAAATTTTTGTATACAATAATCTCAGAAGCACCACAATATTTTATTCAGACATAAACGTTAACTTAATATACTAAAGCTAGAATTAGCCAAACGTTCACGGAACGTAAAGGATCCCGTGTTCATTTTTTAGCATGTCAAAGATAATGAGAACGATTATCCAAACATAATGGAATTTCAATAAATATTTGTCTTATTTTCATAGGCTATAAACGAATTTACGTTACGTAAACGTTTGGCTAATTCTACCTTTAGTTTTTAATAAAAAGAATTTTCCATGGCTTATAAAACATTAAAACTGTTTAGTATCGCCTAACAAAAGTTTCAAAACGACATTCTGGTGAACAATTCTTGTCCAAGTTAAAATTGGAAAATTTATTTTTTTTCTTATTAAAATTATTCGCATCTATCCCATAGTGTTCAAATAGTTTCATGCATGTATACATATACGATCAGGAACATAATTTCAACAACATTGTAAACATTTGTTGCGCTAACATCAGCTGTGATGAAAGTAATTAAAGTTTAGATACATATAGCAATAAACATTTCGTGAAACTTGTATACATTCATGTAAACATTGTTTTCCTACATGTATATAACGAATTAAACATTTGTTGCTGTAATAAAACTAATCAAAGTTTAGATACATATAAAATTAAACATTTCGTGAAACATGTATACATTCATGTAAACATTGTTCTCCTACATGTATATAACGTATTTAAAATTTGTTGCTGTAATAAAACTAATCAAAGTTTAGATACATATAACAATAAACATTTCGTGAAACTTGTATACATTCATGTAAACATTGTTCTCCTACATGTATATAACGAATTAAACATTTGTTGCTGTAATAAAAATAATCAAATTGTAGCTACATATAGCAATAAACATTTCGCGAAACATGTATACATTCATGTAAACATTGTTTTCCTACATGTATATAACGAATTAAACATTTGTTGCTGTAGTAAAAATAATCAAATTGTAGATACGTATGACAATAAACATTTCGTGAAACTTGTATACATTCATGTAAACATTGTTTTCCTACATGTATATAACGAGTTAAACATTTGTTGCTGTAGTAAAAATAATCAAATTGTAGATACATTTCACAATAAACATTTCGTGAAACATGTATACATTGATGTAAACATTGTTCCCTTACATGTAGATACTTGTCAGAGTTTATCAACAATGTTGCCAAACGCCTTTTTACGTTTTATAAGCCACATTTAAAATTCTATCGAGTATTTTATAGGGTTTTTATAGGGTGTTGCAGATTAACTTAATTAAACTAATAAATACGAGAGTATTTTAAATTTTTTTTTACAACCAAAAAGGTAAAATTGATTTCTCTCTAAATGTCTAACTTAACTCATCCTTTTTAATGGCTATGTATTGTTTGTAGAGACGTTGTTTGCAAAAATTGTACAATTCGATTTCGAAACCAAATTGTATTTTCAATTTTGCCTCCACTTCTGGCTCCAATGCAGTGTTATGGGGTGAGGCATTTTTACGGAATTTCTCACCGTCACCTTTAAATTACAAAAACAAAACATTTATATAATTACACCAATAACAGCAATTTTGCAACACCTACTGTAGAAAAGTTTAGTGGCACCACGGAAAAATCGTGGTATATAATGCTCCAATACGGTTAAGGTTATATTGGTATCCTCCCAAGAGCCCACTACGGCATAGTCCTGTTCGATATTACGTTTGGCTATTTGTGTAGCCGTTAAGGAATTAAATTGCCTATTTTGTTGTAAATGTTTTCAAGAAAATGTTATCGATTAGTAGAAAAGAAAAAAATTTGCAAAATTTTACTGTAAACCATACATGCACTCTTTCCTATTGCCACAGAAATGCAGGGCAAATCTACGCCAATCTGAATTGAACTCTATGTGTGGTTCAAATATACAATCTTTACGCTCAGCTTGCTTTACACAATCATTGAAGGAAGTCTTAAAATAATCCTCTTTTTCCAAAGGACGTTTGTAGTTCTTAACATAGAAGGCATACACTTCAGGTTTACGTATGAAATAATAGGCCGACATAACTTTATGTATGGGATGCCTAACTAAATTGATATAAATTGGTTTGGGCATCTCATGCTTGGTAAAATTAATCCAATTTGTATGCTCTGAATAGGACATAGGCTCTTCGACGCTATTCAACTCTTCGGCAATTTCTAGTTCTTCTTCTTCGGTATACAGTTGGCGTGTGTACGCTTGTTCGGAATTTATATAGGCAGCGAAATTATTGACTTTGGACAAATCTGTCATCAAAGCAATCATGCTTTGGGAGCCCACTTTTTCTAAGCGATTAAAGAAAACCCATTCCTTTTCAGCTTTAACGGTATTGTTTAAATGTGAAGGCTGGAGCGTATAGAGCTTTAAAAACGAAAAAGATTTAAATAGCAAAACATAACCAAACACTGGTGAAAAGTTTTGAAAAAGCTTTGAAAAATCACAAGCTTTTTGTTAACTGCAAAGCTTTTTATACAGCAATCGTAAGACGTTTGAGTCATTAGGCATCCAAAAGTATTTTATTATTCCAAACACCATAAGCATTTAAGAAAGCTCTAGAGTCCTCACAATATATGTTAAGTTTTTAAGACGAAAGAGGTATGAACTTTAGAGAGACGAATTGTTTTTGTCTTAAAAACCAAAAGCATTTTAAAAGCTTGGAAGCATTTCAAAAAGCTCTAGAGTTTTCCATAATGTATGTACAATTTTTAGAATGTAATTTGAAAAATATAAGGAGAAGAAAAGCCTTTCATTATGCTTTATATCAAAAGCTTTTTTTAAAGCTCTAGAAGCTTTAATGGTGTTTGTTGAATTTTTAAGATAAAAGCTGTAGAGGAGAGGTTTAAGCCTGTAGAAGTAGCCGTACTCCGTTAAAGTACCTAAAGGGTTTCGAAAAGCTCTGGAGCTTTAGTGTTTTGTATAGAAAAGTCCATATTAAAACTTTTTATGTATCTTTGGAGTAGAACGACAGTAATGCACTAAAAGTGTTTTAAAAATCTTTAAAGCTTTAAAGTTTTAGTAGTTTTGTAGAAGATGTACGCAAATGTAAAAGCTTTTTACGTTACCTTGTAAAAAAAACTGATGAGCTTTACCATCTAAAACCAGAATTAATACTGAAAGATTTTCCTTCCGAAAGTGAAAGCTAAGACGTTAGGCTAGACTTTTTGGCAAAAGTTTAGAGCATAGAAGTATGGCCATAATAATTACATTTTCCAAAACATACTTGCATATCTTTTGATTTCCACAGAAGTGCCAAGAAAATCTCCTCCAATCCTCATTGTATTCATTATAACTATCAAATACACAATAGGGATACACTTTTCGCTTAACGCATTCATTAAAGGACAGGTTAATCTTGTCTTGAGATATGCTCATTAACTGTGGCCTCTTCGAATGAGTATTGCTTGCTGCCGATGTCCTCAGGTAATAATATGCACTGATGACTCTTTCTAGCGGATGCCTTATCATATTCATATATATGGGGTGTGGCAATTCAAGTTCGGTAAAGTTAATCCAATTAGTATGTTCTATATACGATGATGGTTCCGGTAGTACTATTAATTCCTCAGCAAAATCAACAACTTCTTCTGCATTTTCGATCATAGTTTTCTGCACCAGAGGCGCATTTCGATGTGGCATGAAATTATTAATTTTAGATAGGGCGGTTAAAAATGTGGACATTGCTGTACTATCGACCATTTCTATTTGATTAAAAAATAATATGTTTACGTCCGCTAAACGGGTATTATTTAAATTGTGAGCTTTCAAGTGCTCTAACTAGGGGAGAAAAAAAATAAAATTGTTTTTAAAACAGGGAAGTTCTTAGCTTTAATAAAGCTATTGCTAAAAATGCCATAGTTTTTGAGACCCTAAATCAAAGAATAAGCTAGAAAAGCTTTAAAGTGCATTAGAAAAATAAAAGTGTGCTAAACGTTCTGAAAATCCCAAACCCTGGTTACAGCTTTAAGCTGTTTGAAGACTTGTGCCAACAGAATAGCTGCAGAATATTTGGGGTAGAACTAAAACAGTTTCATTTAAAAGAACAAAGCCACTTTAGATAGGATAGAAAAGAGTGTGACAGCTTTTTTTGAAACTAAAGTACACATGAAGCGAGCTAACAATTAGTCAGGTCTAGACAGGCAGCATAAGGACTTCTCTTCAGAGACGATAGAAATGCTTGTAGTAGGAGGTCTCTTATTCGGAATCAATTTCGTAGCATGATTAACAGCCATTCTGAAGTCCCCGTCATCTAGTAGGCAGGATGTTGATTTATTAGACGAGAGCACGTGTTTAAAAACCCAGCTCAGATGTCCCGAATAAAACGAAGAACATGGTTGCTGTAAGAAGCAGGTTGTAATCCTGACTAAAGGCAAGTAAGTAAGAAACATTCCACAGTCCTTTGGGAGACAGAGCGATACCTTAAGATTTCTGGAAAAAACTCTCAGAGTAAATAGAAAATTGCCACGAAAAGTTTCTCAAAAAATCTGTCGTTCGGAGTCGACTTTTAACTGTAGGTTCTGCCACTCATGTATATAATTAACACACACAACTTAAGTGGTATGAGAAGCCAGGTTGTAATCCTGACTAAAGGGTTGTAATGAGCAATTATTATCGGTTGTCATGCGATCATAACGCTTTGAATTGACGATGTTGGCTGAAAAATACTGCCCAATAACTCCTCCAGACCATAATGCAGACCGAATAGTTACTTATTTCGGCTCGACAGATGAGAATGTCAAACTGGTTTGATATTTTTGCATTATGTTTGGTTAGCTATTACGAATCGAATTGTGAAAAGTTCAGAGAGCACTTGTTCATATTTTACGGTCACGATAATCGGTCTAATGAGCAATGAATTCCTTCAAATGCTTTTCACGTTTAATTAAAAGTTTTCAGATGAGTTTTTCCAATACAGATTTGTGTTTGAAACCAATTGAATATAAAAAATTGACTTAAAAGTTTTAATTCAATATGTAGACTTTATTTATTTACAATCCATTTTAATTTATTCTAAATTTTGCAAAGCAAAATATTGTTTGTATAACCTTTGCTTGCAGAAATAATAAAATTCATATTCTCTGGTAAAATTCTGTTTAATTAAGTCCTTAATTTCCTTACTAACTGGCGGCTTCCAAGCATTATCATTACGTTTCTCATTGGCCAAGCCATGCTCTTCATCTGTAATACGTACGCATTTGTCAATAATTTATTTTTAATGTTTTAATTAAAATCAATATTACCGTAATATAATTTGGTAACACCTTTGAAATAACGTGGTATATACGATTCCAATACTCTTAAAGTAACATTAACATCTTCCCAAGAACCCACCACAGCGAAATCATGTTCAACATTTTCTTTGGCTCTTTGTAAGGCACCATAAGAGTTAAAGGGCCTAGAAACAATATAAAATCATAGGCTTTTTCCAATAACAACATTAAAAAAAAAATGAAAACCTACTCGCATACTGCATCATGACCACAAAAATACAATGATTGCCTGATATGATCCGATTTCGTTTGTTCGAAATTATCACCTTCCCGATATAAACATTCCGTATCTGCAGATCGTACACAGTCTTCAAATCTCTTTTTATAGAATTGTATGCTACGAAAATGTTTTGAAATTTTATAATTTTGCACAGCGCTCCAGGGCGTGCGACGATAGTAGAACCAACTTATTATGCGTTCTAAGGGATCACGTACCATATTTATATAAATCGGTTGTGGCATATTGTACAAACGAAAGTTTATATAATTAAAATGCATCGAATAGGCATACGACGGGCCCATAATGTAAATCTTCTCAGCTAATTCCTCTTGTTCCTGCTCATCCATTTGATAGGAAATTGGTTCGGAGAACGGTGCACGACTAACACCGAAATTATTTTTTTCACTTAAACGTCGTATCAGTTCGATTAATTGTTCACTGCCCACTTTCGGTACACGATTGAAGAGTAGAAAATCGAAAGTGGCAAATTGTGTGTTATTCATTAACCTGGGGTTAAGCGTATTGATCTGTTTTGGATGTGAGAAGAAATCAAAAGAATATTTCAGAAAAGTTTCTTTAGGTAAGATAGATATGTAGCTTTGGCATGAGCATATTTATACTACAACGTCTACATGATAGGGCGCTGGCGATTATCATGATGAGTAACATAGAGGTGATTAAGGAAAATTATGGGAACGTAAAGGATTTTAAAGTTATCGATTTTTAACAATCTAGTCTGTAATCTATAATCGATTTAAACCTGATCTACACAAGCTTAAATCCGTTTTTTCGTCGTTACTCATATCGTGCCTTTATAACACTTAATAACGGCGATCTTGTTGAAGCTACATCTGTCAAATTAGTTGCCCTTTATTCAATCTGTTCT